>JAMPIT010000114.1:2400000-4800000 GCA_026261815.1 Monarcha castaneiventris obscurior
CCAGCAAATCCAAGCTGTGCCCCAGCCCAGAGCTCTCAGTGCCACCTCCAGCCCTTCCTTGGACACCTCCAGGGATGGGCACTCCAAACCTCCCTGGGCAGCCCCTTCCAATATTTAACAGCCCTTTCCATGAGGAAATTCCCACTGGTGTCCACCCTGAGCCTCCCCTGGCCCAGCCTGAGGCCGTTCCCTCTCCTCCTGTCCCTGTTCCCTGGGATAAGATCCCAAATCCCCCCTGGCTGCCCCCTCCTGTCAGGGACTTGTGCAGAGCCACAAGGTCCCCCCTGAGCCTCCTTTTCTCCAGGCTGAGCCCCTTTTCCCAGCTCCCTCAGGAATTCTCCAGCCCCTTCCCAGCTCCCTCAGGAATTCTCCAGCCCCTCCCCAGCTCCCTCAGCCTCTCCTGGGGCTCCAGACCCTTTCCCAGCTCCCTCAGGAATTCTCCAGCCCCTTTCCCAGCTCCCTCAGGAATTCTCCAGCCCCTCCCCAGCTCCCTCAGGAATTCTCCAGCCCCTTTCCCAGCTCCCTCAGGAATCCTCCAGCCCCTCCCCAGCTCCCTCAGCCTCTCCTGGGGCTCCAGACCCTTCCCCAGCTCCGTTCCCTCCAGCCCCTCAGTGCTTTCCTGTAGTGACTCCATAGGGTTTTGGCAGGGAATGATGGAGGTGTAAACTCCAGCACCCTCCTCGAATTTCAGGCAGTCATTTCCCTGTTTTTGGCTGGAAATGAGGGGTTTGTTACCCACTTTTCCCTGCCCTGGTCCTGCTCTGAGATTCCCAACCAGAAGCTTCAGCTGGGCTCTGGCTGTTCATCAGCAGGGGCTGGCAAGGAAAGCACCTTGCAGGTAGCAGTGCAAGAAGTAGGACCTAGAAGGACCTAAAAAGGACCTAAAAGGACTTAAAAAAGGAGAAAAGCAGAGCTGTGAGTGCTGGGGGAGCAGCTTTAGAGCCGGAACTGAGCATGAGGGAGCTCTTTGGGTGGCAAACCTCGAGCTGCCCTCGCTGTCCTGCTCTCTCCATCCGTGTTTCCACAAGGAAGGGATGTTTTTTTGGGTGTCTGTGTGTGTTCCACGAGCTCCAGCTCCACGTTCTGGGCTCTGAGCGTGTCTGACGTGATCCTGCTGTTTTGTCAATATCTTGGAAAGTTTGGAAATAACTGCTTCAAAGTGCTCAAATGATAACGTTGCTCCACAATCTGTCTCTGCTGCTGCCAGCGCTTCTAAGTAACCAATTTCCCATGTGCTTAACCTTTTTAGGGCTTCTCTTCCCCAGGAATTACTCTGGAACTCTCACTGAAAAGAGGGAGGGGGAAAAAAAAAAATTGAGGGAATTGCTGTTTGCCCTTCACAGAGGTGGCTCACGATTTCCAGATGGTTTTGGGGTGTTTGTGGCTTTTAAAAATGGGTTGAAGGTGCTGAAATTGGGATGCTCATCCCTTGTGTGACTGACAGCTGAGCAGGAGATCCCTCAGTTTGCTGGAGTGGAGAGGGCTGGGATGCAGGAGCTGCTGGTGGGAGCTTCCCAAGGGAGGCGTGATCCAGGAAGGGATCAAACCCCAGGGATTGGAGATGTCCCAGAGCTCCCTGGATTTTTCTTTGTGTGGCCCTGCCTCTGCATTTCCCCTCTGTGAAAGGGGATGGTCCCTGTGGAGAGTGCTGAGATAAGCTGGAGGAAGTCTGAATGTAATCTAAAAATAGATTAATTGGAAAATTGCAAGTAAAAGGCTGCGTCTTGCTCGGACAAAACTCCTGGTAACTTCAAAGGCAGATTAAAGACTTTGCCTGTGTCAGGACTCGGATATTTGGCCCAGGAAGGAGACAAATGGAAGAGTGTGAGGATGTTTGCCAGCAAGCTGGGGAAGGGAGAGATAAGGTAACAGATGAAACACTCAAAGTCAGCATTTAAGGACATTGCTGCCTGTGGAGATAATTTTATCAACTCCAGAGACAACCATTTTTTTTTTTTTCCTTATGAAGTAAAATCTGCCCTTTATGAAGCTGTTTAAAATGGTATTTGTTACAAATTTGATTAGCTGTGCTGCAGGAGCCTGCTGTGGGACAGCCAGTGCCAATATCTGTGCTGATGAGGAGTTTGTGGATTTTCCACCTCCTGCCCTTCATTTTGGTGGGGTTTTGACTTTGGAGCTTGGATCTCTGTGTGGTGGGGTGGTGAGACCTTGTGTGAGGAGCAAAAAAAGATGCTCTTGGTCTTGTGCTGAATCCTCTTGTTCCTGAAAGAGAGGGGAAGGAGGTGACTGGAATTGTGGTGAGGAATTGGTTTCTGGTTTGGTGAGGCCCAAGTTGACTCCCTGCCTCCTAAACCCCTCTCTCAAATCATGTTTTGCCTCAAAAATGTCTTGTCCCATCCTAAAATCAGAAGCCAGTATTATATAATGAGTTGCAGGCTGCTCTGAGTGGAAAAAAATGGGGGGGGGTGGGTGAGAATAGAAGTCAGAGATGTGACTCAATATTGATTTCCACTTGTTTTTTGTTGAAACGCTAAAAATGCCAAGATGAAATATTTGGACTTCTCCTCGTGTTTCTTTTCCTTTTTTGTTTTTTTGTGGGGTTTTTTTTGGTTTTTTTGGTTTTTTTGCTAGCATCTCTCTGCCCAGTTTGATTCCAATCTCCCTGAATAATTCATAGTCTGTAAATAGCTTCCTCCTCCTCGGGTAAATGGAGCCTTTGTCCCTGGTGCTGGGCGAGCTGGGAGCTGTGTGGTGCTGCTGGGGGAGAGCAGAGGGGCTCACAGCCACGTTTTGTGTCTCCCCACAGAGTTATGTCATGCCCAGACCACCGCAGGGCTCCATGAGGATTTATGGAAGATGCTCCGTGTCTTGGCGCCTCTGGTGCTCCTCCTGCTGTGGCTGATGCGGATCTGCGGCAGCCCCCACTCCCTGAGGATTGGTGAGTGCCCACCTCGCTCTCATCGGGCTCTGTCAGCATTTTTTGGGCTGATATGGAGGAATTCTTGGAGGGGGGAATCCTCCCTGCCTGGGCTGTGCCCGTTCAGGTGGGGCTGGCACCCTGAGAGAAAGGTTTTTTCCTTCTTCTTGGGAACGAAATGTGATTTATGGTGAGTTTGCACACGGAGCTTCTCCTGCGTTTTGGGAGTGTTCTGTCTTTAGTTTGTAAATGAAATTAGTTTATATGGCTGAAGTTCCTTCTTGCATTTTGGGAATGTTCTCTACTTCTTGTAAATGAAATGTGATTTATGAGGAGTTTGCACACTGAGCTCCACCTGCGTTTTGGGAGTTCTGTCTTTAGTTTGTGTTGAAATTAGTTTATGGTGAGTGGACAAACTTCCTTAAGTTCCTTCATGCATTTTGGGAGTGTTCTGTCTTTAGTTTGTAAAGGAAATGCAGTTTATGATGAGTTTGCACATGGAGCTCCTCCTGCATTTTGGGGAAGGTTCTCTACTTCTTGTAAATGAAATGCAATTTATGATGAGTTTGCACACAGAGCTCCTCCTGCATTTTGGGAGTTCTGTCTTTAGTTTGTAAGTGAAATTTGTTAATGGTGAGGTGACAAACTTCCTGAAGTTCCTCCATGCCTTTTGGGAGTGTTCTGTCTTTAGTTTGCAAATGAAATTAGTTTATCTGGCTGAAGTTCCTTCTTGCATTTTGGGAATGTTCTCTACTTCTTGTAAATGAAATGTGATTTTTGATGAGTTTGCACACTGAGCTCCACCTGCGTTTTGGGAGTGTTCTGTCTTTAGTTCGTGTAAATGAAATTTGTTAATGGTGAGGTGACAAACTTCCTGAAGTTCCTCCATGCATTTTGGGAATGTTCTTCTTGTAAATGAAATGCGATTTATGATGAGTTTGCACACTGAGCTCCTCCTGCGTTTTGGGAGTTCTGTCTTTAGCTTGTGTTGAAATTAGTTTATGGGGAGTGGACACGATGGCTGAAGTTCCTCCCTGTGTTTTGGGAATGTTCTCCTTCCTCTTGTAAACTAAATGCAGTTTATGGTGAGTTTGCACATTGAGCTCCACCTGCATTTTGGGAGTGTTCTGTCTTTAGTTTGCAAGTGAAATGAAGTTTATGGTGAATTGACAAACTTCCTGAAGTTCCTCCTTGCATTTTGGGAATGTTGTCTCTTTCCTCTCGTAAGTGAAATGTGATTTATGGGGAGTTGACGAAGTTGCTGAGCTCCTCTCTGTGTTTTGGGAATGTTCTGTCTTTAGTTTGTAAATGAAATTTGTTAATGGTGAGATGACAAACCTCCTGAAGTTCCTCCATGCATTTTGGGAATGTTCTCTACTTCCTCTTGTAAATGAAATGGGATTTATGATGAGTTTGCACACTGAGCTCCTCCTGCGTTTTGGGAATGTTCTATCTTTAGTTTATAAATGAAATTTGTTAATGGTGAGGTGACAAACTTCCTGAAGTTCCTCCATGCATTTTGGGAATGTTCTCTACTTCCTCTTGTAAATGAAATGTGATTTATCATGAGTTTGCACACTGAGCTCCTCCTGCATTTTGGAAAGGTTCTCTCCTTCCTCTTGTAAATGAAGGGCAGTTTATGGTGAGTTGATGAAGTTGCTGAGCTCCTCCTGCATTTTGGGAGTGTTCTGTCTGTAGTTTGTAAATGAAATGCAGTTTATGGTGAGTTTACACACAGTTGTTGAAGCTCTTCTTTGCATTTTGGGGACGTTGTCTCTTTCCTCTCGTGAATGAAGTGCAGTTTATGGCGAGTTGCCATGTTTGTGTTGGTTTTCATGGTGTTGCTGTTGCTCTTCCTGTGTAAATTCAAAGCCACCCCTCAAAGAGCCTCTGAGGAACCAAACCTGCCCCCTGCCATGTCCTACTCCCTCTCCTAAACCCCACATCAAATGGATATTTCTCTGTCACAAATACATCGATGAGCAAGGGGTGCCTGAGCCCAGCCTGCCCCCAGTTCAGGGGTGCCACAAGAACTCTGATAACCCCAAAATTCCCACTGGCAAGGAAGCCCCATGAGTTCAGGCTCCTTTGGGCTGTGTTAAAGAGCTTTCGGGAAGAGGCACCATCATTTTTCCAGGCTGCCTGTGCAGATTAGGGAACAGAAATGCACCCAGAAACCTCGTAATGAAACTCACCTCCCAGTATTGACACTTTGCTCTGTTGTTTAGAAAGGAAACTGCTTCCCTTGGCTGTTCCCCCTGCAGCCAGCAGCTGCCTTTATTAACTATTTGCTGCAGATAAGCAGCTCATCTATTCCTGTCCCCATTTGCAACTTTCACAGGTGACACACTCGAAGTAAAATTACCTCTCCCCTCTGCTAGCGGAGCGTGAAGCAGCTCAGGAAATATGGGAGGGGAGGGTGTGAGCTGGCAGGAGCTGGGGAAAGGTGGTTGGTGTTTTATATCCCCGGCATCCCTGATTCATTGTGGAGCTCTCCTGCATCTCTCCTTGATGGGCACATCCTCAGCAGGCAGGGAATGGGGATGGAGGCTGAATTATCCGGGTGCTGAAGGTGAAAATCCTTCATTTTGCTTGGTGTCCTGTCTTTTCTGGGGAGCTCTGTGGGGTTTTGGGAGTGTGGAAGGAAAGGGGAGCTCCCCCAACAGCACAGGGATCTGTTTGATTCCCACCTCCCCAGAGTGAAAGGTGAAGGTGTTTGAGACTTGAGACTGTGATTTTTTAAGTTTTTAAGGCCTGGAAATTCAAATCTGTGCTGCAGCTTCCAGGTGGGAATGGCAGCTGCCTTCCAGCTTGGCTGGGGAGGGTTTGATGAGTGTTGTTTCTTCGAGCCACACTTTGATTTTTACGGCGTCTCCAACAAAAAAGTTAATAAAAATAAAGTGCAGAATAAAAAGAGGGGGAAAAATATTACCAGCAGCCCTGAAATCATTCCCAAATGCATGCTTTTGGCAAGGCAGGGAGATATGGTATCTGGCAACATAAATCAGGACTCTGCACGGGGAAGGAAAAAACAGACCAAAAAGAACATTTCAATATTCCAAGAAAAATGCAAGCTAACGTTTAAAACAATCCTGAAAACCACCTGCTAAGGGGCTTCTGGAATGCCCAGGGATGGGATTGGGAATGGGAGGTGAGCTGGGCAGTGCCAGGGTGGATTCTTCACCGGGAAAAAAGAGATTATTGCCCTCAGCTCTTGGCTTCAGGCAGAAGGAACCTCGCTGGTGCTGAGTCAGGGGCACTTGGCTTGAGAACCAGGCCCTGAGCTTCCCTGCTGCTGCTTTTTTTTGGGGGGTTTCGGGTGGATCTTGGCCCTGGCAGCCCTCAGTGGAGCTGGGAGGCAGCAGATTGCCTCGTTTCTGAGCACACAGTGAATTTCTGCTGGCCTGGACAGGACCCACGGCGAGTGTTGCATTGCAGTGAGCTTGGGAGGCATCATCCATGCAAGAAAATCGAGCAGAATGTGGGCTCCAGGGTGACCTTCCTGTGCCTGTGGCTGCAGAGGAGCAGCCTGGAGCCTCCTGAACGCTCTGTTTCTCTCCTTGATAACACAAAACCATCAGCACAAACCTGTTTTTTCAGCCTTAAACTGTTTGTTCCCTTCTGATCCAGCCCCTGGAGAAAAATCTCCTTGTTCCTCTTCTCCTGGAGGCTTTGGTGGGGAAATCCAGCTCTAAAAGCTTGATCCAAAATGGTGATGTTTTAAGGAAGAATGTCTTTTGTCAGTCAGTTCCCTGCTCTGTCTGGGTGAATTATTATCTCCGTGCACCTCAAAAGCTGGATCTGATCAGGGAGGGAAGGAGCAGGCAGGGCTGGGAGTGCTCTCAGCAGCTTTGGGAGCTCTGGGAGGGAAGGAATTGCCTCCAGGCAGCCTGCAGAGCTTGGAAGAACCAATGCAAAGCCTCCCCGAACACCCTGGGACGCAGCACTTGCCCTTGCACGGGTTGTGTTGCATCCATCCACCCCAAAAATCCAAAATCCTCAGCTCCCTCCTGCCCTCCAGGGGGACATCTCCCCCGGCCCTGCTTCCCTGCAGCACCCAGAGGTGTGGGAGCAGTTCTGGCTTTGTTTTTCTCCTGTTCTCTCATGCTCCAGGAAGTGTCAGGAAATTTTCCTGGGTTATTTGCTGGGTTATTTACCCGGCCTCGCAGAGCAGAGCGTTCCTACAGCCCTGAATCCCCTGTAATCCCCCTCCTGGGGTGTTCCTGAGGTACTCAGCCACTTCAGCAGTGAGTGAAGGCCCCAGAGCTGCCCCGTTGGGTGCAGTTTGTCCATGGGTGTGTCGGAGCTGGAGGGCTGAGGCGAGGGAGAAGCCAGCACTAAAAACTCGAGGTACAGTGGAAATGTGGAAGGTTTGGTTCAGCTCCCCCAGCACTCTCAGGACACGCAGGATTCTCCTGCAGGGGAGATCCCACAGGGCAGCATCAGCATTTGAAAGGGTGCTGCTGGCTCTGATGATGATGAAGGTGGGGAAGGAGGACGCTGATGTCAGCAGGTACCAGATTTTTCCTCCCAGGTGTGAGGCAGAGGCTGAGGGGGAGCCCAGCTGTGCCTTTCACTGCAGGCAGGCTGAGAGCTGCTTTGTGGCTTCGTGGCAGGTTCTGTGCCATCCCCAGCTCCTGCTTTTGCAGCTGGCTCACACAGCTTGAAGCTCCCCTTCTCCCTCCTGCTGGGAGCATTAAACACACACAAAGCACAAACTCCTTTTCCTGGCACGGCTCTGCCTCAGCCGAGCCCTTTGTGGATGATGCTGATGGATCTGGGATAAAGTGGCTGTGGATTTGCTGTTCCCCAGCAGAGGAATGGCCTTACCCTGGTTTTGAACCCTGTGATCAGCTCAGAGCACAGGACCCGTCTGCAGGGCTCACGTGGTGCTGCTGTTGCTGGAAAACCTTTCCACTTTGTCATTAGGATGAGTGTTTAATCCCAGCCTGGCTTGGGGAGGAGGAGGGTGTAGTTATTGGGATACAGTATTAATATTTCCCATTTCCAATATTAAAACCAGCCAGTTAAGTTTATTAAAGCGAAGTAGGTTTGTAGTTATTTATCGTTTGCTGCTGGAGAGTGGTGAGAGGTAGAGAAAAATACAATATTCATTTGCTATCTGCCCTTTTAATTTGGTCCTGATTATTCTTCTAGGAGAGTGATGTCTTATTTATGGGTTTGGAGTTACGTGCATAAATATTTTTTTAATAAAAATCACCTGTACAGATGCCAGGCCCTTCAGCAAAGCCTCGTTAAATTACAGTGAATCACAAATGGCTTGGGTTGGAAAGACCTCACAGATCACCCATGCCATGGGTAGGGACATCTCCTACTGGATCTGGTTGTTCCCAGCCCCATCCAACCTGGCCTTGGACACTTCCAGGGATCCAGAGGCAGCCACAGCTTCTCTGGGCAGATTTTATCCTTGGATTCTTTGCAGTTGTCCCCAGGTATTCCTGTGCTCCAGCCCTGGGAAATGTGGCTGCCACTGCCCCATCTCCTTTACCCTCCCTGTCCTGAGCGATCTCACTAAGGCCGCTCATCCACGGAGGCTACTCAGGGATAAAATGAGGTTTTCTTCAGGAAAAGGCAGCAGGAACTGTTCAAAGAGGGGCTGGTGACTGGTGCAGTCATTTATCTACCCTGTTTCTCTGGAATGATCTGCTGAGAGGTGTTTCCCTGGAAGCTTTTGGTGCAGGACACCAGGGCAGGGAGTTGAGGCTCAGCCGAGGTTGGCACCGGGCGGTCTCCATGTGCAGGCAGGAGCTTTTCACACCATTCCCACTAAACCTGGGGATGCAGCTTTTCCTGGGGCTGTGCTCAGCACCCTCTGAGCCTGCAGAGGCAGGAGCTCATTAGCACCATGGAAGTGTGAGGGAAAACTGCGGGAGGAGCGCGGGCGCTTCCGAGTGGGAATGGGGACGAGCCGTGAGCGGGTTCTCGAGGGGTGTGGAAATCCCGAGGGATGCAGAAATCCCAAGGGATGCAGAAACCCTGCACCCCTGCTTCGTTTGCCTTTGGTTTCCAGCAGTGAGAGGGGCCTGGCTGGCAGATTGACAGGACTGGCTACCAAAGAGGGAGAAAAGGGGGATTTTTGGTGGCTTCCCCAAAAACCACAGAGGTTTTTTACGCGAATTTCGTGCGATCGAGGTTGGATGCGTTTGGCTGAAAAATCGACTGAGCTTTGTCCTGTAGGGAAAGTCCATGGAAAAAAAGAGGGGTTTGGTGCAGAGAGGGAAATTCCCTGGGAAAAAAGAGGGGTTTGGTGCAGAGCAGGGAAACTCTATCAAAAAAAGAGAGGTTTGGTGAAGAGCAGGGAAACTCCATGGAAAAAAGAGGGGTTTGGTGGGGAACTCCATTGAAAAAAGAGGGGTTTGGTGCAGAGCAGGGAAACGCCATGGAAAAAAAAGAGGTTTGGTGGGGAACTCCATTGAAAAAAGAAGGGCTTGGTGCAGAGTAGGGCAACTCAATGGAAAAAAGAGGGGCTTGGTGCAGAGCAGGGAAACTGCGTTGAAGAAAGAGGGGCTTGGTGCAGAGTGGGGAAACTCTGTGGAAAAAAGAGAGGTTTGGTGCAGAGAGGGGGGAACTCAATAGAAAAAAGAGAGGTTTCGTGAAGAGCAGGGAAATTCTGTGGAAAAAAGAGAGGTTTGGTGGGGAACTCCATGGAAAAAAGAGAGGTTTGGTGAAGAGCAGGGGGAAAGTCCATGGAAAAAAAGAGGGGTTTGGTGTAGAGCGGGGAACTGTGTGAAAAAAAGAGGAGCTTGGTGCAGAGCAGGGAAACTGTTGAAGAAAGAGGGGCTTGGTGCAGAGTGGGGAAGCTCTGTGGAAAAAAGAGGCTTGGTGCAGAGTGGGGAAACTCTGTGGAAAAAAGAGGTTTGGTGCAGAGAGGGGAACTCAATAGAAAAAAGAGAGGTTCGGTGCAGAGTAGGGAAATTCTGTGGAAAAAAGAGAGGTTTGGTGGAGAACTCCATTGAAAAAAAGAGGGGTTTGGTGCAGAGCAGGGAAATTCCGTGGAAAAAAAGAGGGGTTTGGTGAAGAGAAGGGAAAACTCCATGGAAAAAAGAGAGGTTTGGTGCAGAGCGGGGAAATTCCGTGGAAAAAAGAGAGGTTTGGTGAAGAGCAGGGAAGGTCCATGGAAAAAAGAGAGGTTTGGTGCAGAGCAGGGAAATTCCATGGAAAAAAGAGAGGTTTGGTGCAGAGCGGGGTAATTCCATGGAAAAAAAGAGGGGCTTGGTGCAGAGTGGGGAAATTCCATGGAAAAAAGAGGGGTTTGGTGCAGAGCAGGGAAACTCTATGGAAAAAAGAGAGGTTTGGTGAAGAGCAGGGAAGGTCCATGGAGAAAAAGAGGGGTTTGGTGCAGAGCAGGGAAACCATGGAGAAAAGAGGGGCTTGGTGCAGAGTAGGGGAACTCCATGGAAAAAAGAGAGGTTTGGTGCAGAGCAGGGAAACTCCCTGGAAAAAAGAGGGGTTTGGTGTAGAGTAGGGTAATTCCATGAAAAAAAAAGAGGGGTTTGGTGCAGAGCAGGGAAATTCTGTGGAAAAAAGAGAGGTTTGGTGGGGAACTCCATGGAAAAAAGAGGGGCTTGGTGCAGAGCAGGGAAATTCTGTGGAAAAAAGAGAGGTTTGGTGGGGAACTCCATGGAAAAAAGAGGGGCTTGGTGCAGAGTAGGGGAACTCTGTGAAAAAAAGAGAGGTTTGGTGGGGAACTCCATGGAAAAAAGAGGGGCTTGGTGCAGAGTAGGGGAACTCTGTGAAAAAAAGAGAGGTTTGGTGCAAAGAGGGGGGACTCAATAGAAAAAAGAGAGGTTCGGTGCAGAGTAGGGAAATTGTGTGGAAAAAAGAGAGGTTTGGTGGGGAACTCCATGGAAAAAAGAGAGGTTTGGTGCTGGGGTGAGCTGCCCTGCAAGGGGAAGGTGCCCGTGGCACGAGGCAGATCCTGCCCAGCAGAGCAGTGCCCCTTGCCTGGCGTGGGAGGGCTCTGCCTCTCTCCAGGCTGCAGCTTTGCCACACAGAACATCATGAGCTCCCCGTCTCCAGCGGAGGAATCCAGCACCGTAATAACGTGAATAATAAATAATAAGCAGATTTATATTTCAGATCAGTGCCACAGGGCATGGAGCGAGGAGGGACGGGGAGAGTCAGCCAGACAGATCATCTCCTTCCATCTCTTGCACCTCTGTGGCAGAGTTATTTTTCCTGATCTGTTCCTATTCATTAATGTCCGAGAGGCAGGTTATATTATCCACCCCAGGAGGCCTTTAAGCTTTGTTTTGATTCATTATACATCCACATAGATATTATATAGATATAGATCTCTCTGTGCAGAGCAGCTGCACGGGGAAAGCGCCTGGTAGTTATGGAAAAGAGCCACGTTACTTAAGCAGCAAATCAACGTTCTATTTCTTCACTCTCTTGTTTATTGAAAGCCATTTAGCCACCAGCACGGGGGGAAGCTGTGGTGCCCCTGGGCACAGCAGCAGCAGCTGCTGCCCTGGCCTGTGTGGCTGGGTGGGTTTTGGAAGGTGATGGGGTTGGAAACTGAGCTAATTCAGCAGGAAAAGGGGAATTTAAGGAGAGGAGCCAGGCAGAGAGGGGTCGGTCAGTGGAAAGGTCACATTTATCTCTTGCAGGCACGGTCCTGAGCCGTGGCAGGGTGACAGAGGACAGGCACGGATAGGTGCATGTGCAGAATTTTGTATCAAAGGTCTGGTTTTTTTACATTTGTTCCTGAATATTAAACACTCTCCCGGAGCCAGGGATCAGGATCTGAGAGTCATGTAACTTGTTTTATATCTAAATACTGCTCCTGCCCCTGGGCAGCACTTTGTGTGTATTTAGCTGCTGAGCCACTTTTAATGCAGCTCGTCTTGCTTCACACAGAGAAAGCTCCGGATAGCAAGAGCTACTCCGCAATTTCTTTCATTATTTTTTCATATATATATATGAATAAAAAAGTCAATTACATGAATGAAAGATCCTTGGTTGCCTGCCCAAACAGCTGCCAAAATGAATTCCAACTCGGAGCCAAATTCAGCAAAGCTGGAGTTTCTGCAGAGAGCTCCAGTGTGGCGTGAGATGGGATTTGTGCACGAGGCTGCTGCACAAGAGGGATTCCTGCTGCCCGGCCCCTCGCCCCTGGCTCTCCGTGTGGGCAGGAGGGAGGATGGATTTCACTTCACTGCAGGGCTGGATTAATTCTGCTCCTCAGAGCCGTGCTGGGGCGAGAGCCACCACCCTGCCAGGCAGCTGCCTTGGCATCCAGAGCACCTGGGAAACTCGTGCCAGCCTTGGAGCTCCAAATCTCTTCCTCCCCACAGACCAATTAACTTGTGTGCAAGGAGCCACCTGAAGTGAGCAGGAGAATTCTGGGATGTAGATGGGAGTTTAAAAATTTGGATAAGCACGGAGCGGGAGGCAAGTTCTCCTCAGAGGCAGGAGCAGTTCTGGGAATGACTCCTGAGGATGGGGCACCTCTGGATGCCTGGCTGAAGGACATTTCCTTGTTTTTAGGGAAATGCAGGTCTGCAGGGACCATGAGGTGATTTGAAGGTCCTTTTCAGGCAGTGAGGGGGAGGAGAGCCTTGCAGATTTTAGGTAGATGCCCAATTTCCTCAAGGTGAGTGGAGATAAAGCCGAATTCGTTACCTGGGAGCTGCTGGAACCTTTCTGGGAAGGGCAGGGAGAGGACGGCAGATGGGAAAGGAAGACAAAAATCCACTCCAGCTCCAGCCAGTTGGAGCAGGGCTGAGATCCCCACCCTGGGAGTGCAAGGAAAGGTTTCTTTGTGCTCCAAGCCTCCGTGCTCAGGGTTGGTTCCTCTGCTCTGGGACTCCTGGCACGTTCCCTTGTCCTTGCTCCGTGGATGGGTGGGCTGCAAGCTCAGGAGCTCTCCAGGCTGCTGCGTGCCCAGAGCTGAGCTCAGCGAGGTGTTAAAGCCCTTCTTGCCGAGTTCAGGCACTGCAGGGCTGCTGGGCAACCTTCCCAGAAGAGGAGCTTTTGACCTAGCAGGGCATTTATCTCGAGTGCCCCTCCGCAGCTGACTGCGGCTGGCTCGGTGTCAGACAAACACAGCCCCCGAGGAGCTGAAATCCCAAATTGCCCTGGCTCGGATCCAGCAGCTCCCACTCTCCACATCCAGGTGTTAGGGACGCACAGCACTTGGAAAAGTCCCAATCCCAGAAGTGGAGAGCAACCTGCTGACGAAGCAGGGTGAGGAGTGGGTCCTGCCCTTCCCTCGCTCCCAGCTTTGTGCTCCTCTTCCTCCTCTTCCTCCTCTCTGAGAGCGAAGCTGCTGGCTGGGATTGCTGAGGAGAAAGGGGAAGGATGGAAGGACAGAATGAGATTTGCTTTGCTGTGAGATGTCAGCTGTGGAGAGCAGGGGAGCACGTGGGAGAGAAGGAGAACAGCCAGGGCACAACCCATGGCTGTGAGCGGGCAGGGAAAATGGGGGCCTTTTGTTACAATCCCAGAGCATCGTGTCCCTTTGGGGTGGCATCATAGCCCAGAGCCCTTCTTGGGGGTGTTATTTGGGAGAGGAGAGGAATGTGGGCAGCCTGGGAAGCTGAAGGTGAAGATCCTGGTTTGAGGAGAGCTCAGAGGACACAGATGTGACAGCAGAGAGCTGGAGCTAGGAGGGAGCTGAGTGCAGCAGGAGCAGCTCAGCCTGGCCTTGCCCTGCCTCCAGCCCTGCCAAATGAGGGCTGTGGATGTCAGGAGGCTGCAGGGAGGGACGGCTCCTGCTCCCAAAAACATCACTGATGGATTCCTCTTGCACCTCCAGATGCTGTAGGGGCTTGGAGAGACTAAATGGAACTTTCTGTGAAAGGGATGGCTGAATGTCAATGCTGCTGTCGGAGCCAATTTGGGAGCTGGAAAGTGCTGAAAGAATTAAGGTTGTTAAATGGAAATAAGTCGACTTGGTTGAGATAAAATAGGGTTTAAATGAGTGAAATTATCAGTGGATTACCCTTGTTAGAGCACTGCCTTATTTAATAAACTGGGTTTTAATCTGCTGCGAGCGTTCCTGAAGGGAAAGCTCAGCCTGTGGAGGTGCAGGGATGTGAGGAAGGGGAAGGACCAGCTGTGCCATCATCCTCTGGAATGGAGCCACAGGAGCAGTCACTTGCCCAGGAGTGCTTTGTACTTTCATAAGGATCTTGTTTGCTGCTTTAGAAGTAGATTGATCTTTGTTCGAGTTTCTCTTGCTGGCAGAACTGGGGTGGGATCCCCTCAATCCCTCTGGGTCCCTTGTGTCCCTGGGGAGCATTTTCAGAGCAGGGCCATGCACTGCTCCGTCCATTTTGGGGTAAAACGCTGCACCCCGAGCTCCCCTGGAGCCTTGGCAAGGAGTGCTGCAAAGGGAGCAGCCTCTCGCTGCGTTTAGGGGCAAGGAGAGTGCTGGGACCCTTGGGTGCTGCAGTTTTACCCAAAGAGAGAGTGCAATAATTACAAATGGGTGCTGATTATCTGCATCTGCAGGAGCAGAGCTGCTGCAGCCATGAGCTTTGGGGCAGCTTTCCCTGCCCCAAATGCAGGTATCACTCATCACCTCTCGTGTGCTCCGGACCCGGCGCTCTGCAGTGGCAGTTCTGGAAGCAGAACCACTCCAGATGCCTCTGGAATTGCTCATGGAGGGAAGGAGTTGATCTCTAAGACTTTTGGGACTCTGCTCTTGGCTGCTGGAGCTCTGAGGTGACAGTCCCTCGCCTAGGGGGGAGCATCTGGTACAAAGGATAAAAGCACGAGGAGGGATGAAGCTTGGTTTTCCTCTTAGGTGTGCAGCCCTGAGGTTTCAGAACATCTCGTGTTCTCTACTTGCAGGATTCATGAATTTTCATTCTTTTTTACAGACAGTTTTGAGAGAGAAATCAAATCATTGGTGGGTTGGGAGGCTCAGGTGGGATGCAGGAATCCGGGATTGAATTCCAGCCTTGGGGTAACCAGGCTGTGGGTAACCCACCTGGATTATGCTCTTGTCTGTTCAAAGGAGTCTGTCTCCCATAAATATTACATTTTTGGTAGCCTTGCAGTTGTCACAAGGGCTGATAAAGCTGGCTGCAGGCAGAGCTGAGCCCAGCCTGGATTTTTATCTCTTTTCCTGAGCTTCTCCAGCAACCTGGTCCCTATAAATGCCAAAAGTTCTTGTGTGTCACGCAGCTGAAGTTTCGTTCGGGGGGAATTTAGAGCTGGAGGAAGGCAAGGAAGGGGCTCTGTGTCCCCACTCTTGCTGCAGGGATTGCTGTGCACTCCCCAGAGCCTCCCAGGAGCTGGGCTGTCCCCTGGAATTATTCCTGGTTTCCTATTGTAGAGGTGCAGGCCAGGATGAATTCCTCAGCTCCATCCCGAGGCTCATCCCTGTCCTGGGGGTGACTGCAATCCCCCATGAGCTTAAAACTTGTGTGATCTCCTTGCCAAGCCCGGGGGGCATCGAGGGCTGCAGAGCTGGGACGTGGTGCCAGCCTGGCTTTGTCTGAGGGTCTCCTCACTCCTCACAGATCCCAGCCCTCCCCTCTGTAGTCCCCAGGACCTGGCAGGATCTAGGATCAGTGCTTTGGGATGCCTCTGTGTGTGCACTTGTGGTGTTCAGCATCTGGCATCCTCCACCTCCTTCCAGCTCTGCTCCATGGGGCAGGATCTCAGCCCTCCCTTCCCCCTGCAGAGAGGATTTGTGCTCGTGCTCAGCTGCCCCCTCCTGCCCATATTCCCATTTTTCCAGCAGCAAGTCCATCCTGCTCTTTGGTTTCGGCACTTCGGGATGTTTTGTTCCACGTCCCAGCAGAGCTTGGCAGCTGCAGACCCTTTAGTGTTTATTACCCATTGTATTCCCACCCATTTCACTGGATGGAACAGCCACTAGAACATCCCATGGAATTTTTGGGCGTTCTTGCTTCACTGGGGGCCCTGCTACAGTGGCAAGAAGAACTTTATCATCCCAGCCGTGCCTGGAAATCCCATGATTTTCATGATCACAGAAGATAAAACAAAAAAACGGAGGAGTTGGCAGGGAAATACCATGCAGTGCCCTGGCTAAGCCATAAATACCCCGTGGAACACCCAGCCCAGATGCCTCCTGAGCCCCAGCTGAGTTTTTTAGGGCCAGGTGAGGCTGCAGTGGCTTTGCCCAAGTCTCCAAGTCCCCAGCATGACCAGTCTTTGCCATGGCACAAGGCAGGCCCTGTGGGTGCCCAGCTTGGCACGACTGAGGGGCATCAGCGTGGTAGGAGATGGTTCTGAGCTGCCCAGCTCAGATTTTGGAGCAGAAATCTCGTTTTCCTCAGCTGTGGTTGAAATCCTGCTCTTCCCTCCTGCATTTAAATCCCATGGAGCATCTCATTAGGAGCAAATGATGCCTCAGGCAAGTGGAGCTGTAGAAAAGTAATCTTTATTAAGCACCCTCAGTGGTCAGAGCTGCTTGATGAGCTCCGGAGTTTTATTTGCAGGCAGCTTGGGTTGTTGTTGGGCAGGAAAAGGCTTGGAGCTCCTTCCATTCCCATCTCCAGGTTGCTGTTTTTGTGCCCTCAGTCCCTCCAGCCTTGCAGACGCTGTGGCGGTGTTGGCACTGAGAACAAAGCCAGGGGAAGAAGTCAGGAACGTGAGGAGGGATTTGAGGTGCTTGCAGCTCCTCCTGAGTCGGCCACAGACACAGATTTCCCTGGGGAAAAAAAGGTGTGAAGAACCCACGGGCTGCTGTGGCTTTTTGCTGGTGAGCCAGAGGGGGATGGATGGAAGAGCTCTGGGAAATAAAGCAAGATGTGGGGTGTGAGTGAAGGCGTTCACAGCTCGGGGAGCCCTGAGGCTGTCAGAGACTCTGCTGCTGTGCAGGGTGGGATATTTCCAGGCTGAGCTGCAAACCTGGAATCTCTGCTGCCTCTGCTCCTCCTTCTCCTCAGAGAATTCCCAGAGAAGCTGTGGCTGCCCCTGGATCCCTGGGAGTGTCCCAGGCCAGGTTGGAGCAACCTGGGACAGTGGAAGGTGTCCCTGCCCATGGCAGGGGGTGGAATGAGATGATTTTTAAGCTCCTTTCCAACCCAAACCATTCTGGGATTTTAAGATTTCCTGGTTCCTGCCCTTTTGAATGACAAACCGTGACGGATCCGTGACTGTTTGTTGTCCTGGGGCTGTCAGGTTTCATTGTGAGGAAATGGGAAGCGTTTTCAGGCATTAGCTGGCAGCACAGAGAGTTTCAGAGTAGCAGTTCGTGGCACTGAACTTGCTTTTGGAAGATGTGTCCTCATGCTTGGAGAATCAATTAACCTCGAAAAGATTTGGTGGCTTGGTTAGGAGAACACTGGCTCCGAGAATTTCCTCTCCTGCTGCTAAAATTCAGCGTGAAGCATGGATGGTTTCTAGCACTGAAAGGTGAGGTGAGAACAAAAAAAAAAAAAAGAGAATAAAATAACAGCATAATGCCAGAAGAAATGCAAAAAAAAAAAATTACAGATATAAAAAAATAGAGCATCTGTGTGACTAAAACCCTTCTGAAAAGCCGGCATTTGCTGACGATAGCTGTGCACTTTTGTTTGAAATGTCCTGGCTCTGTTCTCTGCTCTTCCCCCCCTGGAAACCCTCCAGCATTATCCGTGCTTGAGAAAGCAGCACTGGCTGCGTGTTCTGCCCCGAGCCAGCACCTGCAGGGAGCTGCAACAGGTCTCTGTCTGCCTGCTCTGTGTTTTTTGGAGATTTTTTTTTGGGGAAAAACGAGTGATCCGTGCACAGCAGTGAGGAAGAGCATCCTCACCTGCTCTGCTTGCAGGCTCAGACAACCTGGCAGGGCTAAAGCTCCCCTGGGAGACTCGTGGTGCTTGGAAGAGCATCCCTGCCCCGCTGCTTTTATGGATTTTCTCTGCCAGGGCTGGGTTAAAGCGGCTCCTCCGACGCTGTGGGGGAAAAGTGTTACAACCTCGTTGACCTGAAGTTCTCACCCCAGCAGCATCGTCCTTCCCAGTCCCACAAGGGGCTCCAGGAGGGAGCAGGGGTTTTGTTTTCGGTTGCAAAAAGTGAAAAGGACAGTGGGATTTACTGCAGGCATTGCTGCTTACGTCTCTCACCTCTTTTTCCCCTTCTGATTCTCGGCCCTGGGTTTTTGAGGCGTGTGGATGAAGCATTTCCAGGAGAAACACCAAGCTGTGGCTTCCCCTTCTCAGAAATCCATTCCCTGGGTACTAAATTGGAGTGGATTCAGTCAAAAAGCTGAGGATCTGGAAATGTAAAACATCAGCATCGAGTTCAGGTGTTTTTCCAGCCAGGTTACCAACCCCTGAGCGGGGGGAGCAGGTGAATTTCTCATGGCAGGAGCTGAGAGCTGTGGTTGTTCTACAGGGCCCTGGCTGGGGGTTTTTTTATTGCTTTTTGTAAGCCTGGGCACGCCAGGCTCGTGCTTTAGATTTCAGTCTCAGCTTGCTAATCTGCTTTCTGACCTATAGAAGAAAATAGCTGGTAATTATTTGTTTACTTTGCGCAGTTCAACTGTGCAAGAGCTTCCTTAGAAGAGCCAGGCTGGGTGATGAGGAGGGGAGGTTTATTTTATCTTGGTTTCGTTTATTTTCCCTGGCACGTTGTCTTTTCCTTTGGAAGGGCTGAATTTCTTGTTAGGGGGAGAGAGGATTTTGCCTTTTTTTTTTTTTTTTTGGAGGCTTGAACTCTGTGGCTGCGTTCAATCGGTGAAAGAGAGAAAAATGAAGCAGAGAGGGGTTGTGGGGAGGTGAAAAGTCCATTGGGATGTGCTGCGTTGTCAGGGTTTGGGAGATGGGGCTGGCCCGAGGCCAGGCAGTGTCACCCTGATGGATTCGGAGGGACTGGGGCTGATTTATCCCCACGTTCTCCCTCAAATTCCGTCTGACCCCGCGCTGCACCGCGGTTCCGTGAAAGCAGGAGGGTGCTGAGCGTCTCGCAGACAACAAAAACCTCTCTTCTGGGCTGGGATTATTCAACTAATCTCGTGATTATGGTGATAATCCCCTTTGCAGCGATGCCCCTCTCCAAGGAGCTTTTCCCTCGGGGCCTTCCGAGTCCCAAATCCCATTTTCTCCTAATGCTGAATTGCTCTGTATTAAATTAAGGCACTCTCCGGGATCAGAGGTGTGAAAGTCCTGTGGTATTTAAAGCTTTGGAGTCTTCTGCCTGCCCGACCCTCTTGGGGCTCGTGGGGATGGAGGAGAGGGGCTCTCCTGTTGCAGAGGAGATGGATTATGATATTTTACTCCTTGTTTTTGGAGCGGGACGAGCTGTGGGCAGGGTCACAGCCTGGCCAGCGATGCCCTGAGGGCCAGATGATCCCAGGTATAGGATTTTCCTGCAGGCAAAGCAGCTCCTTTCCCTCTCCCGCTGCCAGGTGCTCGGCGACAAATAAACATTTTGCTCACAACTCATTGGAGGTGGCATCTAACCAGATGTGCTCTCACTTGGTGCGGCAGGAGATTTATTTGGTTGTCCATTTATAGCTTATTATTTCCTGCTGTCTCCCCCCTCCCCAGCTTAATAGCAGTTTGCTATCCACCAGGGTATACATTTTCTTCTGATTAAGTGCCGCTTAGCCGTTGGCTGCTTGCTCATTTTACTTTTATAGACACATTTACAGAGGCACAAGCGCCCAGGAGCAAGGGTAAGGAGAATGGAGACTCGCAACAGCTTGATTAGATTGGATTTTAATAAAGTTTCCAGCTAAGCTGCATCGCAACTATTCCTCACTGTGCCGATGATCTCCAGAGGTCCCTTTCAACACTGATTATTCCGTGGTGCCCGAGAAGGGGTTGCACAGCTCCTCATCTGTGCCGTGGGAGAGGATTCCTGTGGAATCCTTGACCAGCAGGGCTTGTCTGAGCTCTGAACACCTCCGAGCTCATCTCTCTGGGGCCAGGAGAGATTTTTTTTTTTTTTTTTTTTAAATTTCTTTTTTTCCTCCCCGTCTTTCCGCGGCTGCTAATTAGTTGCAGATGATGAGATAATTTATAAAAATTAGGAGCGATTTTCCCTCATTGTGCTAATATCGCTCGGCAATAAAAGTGCTCTTTTAAGAGGGTGACTTTTCCCTAATGCAGGGATCAAGGCTAAAAATACATCCCCGTGTGTGTCAGCAGGGAGGGGGAGCCTGCTCCATCACCACGAGCGAGGAGCTGCTTCAGAAGTTCATCAGAACCACGAGAGCGAGCTCAAATTGAAATGCAAATCCCAGCCTTGCTGGTTTTTTGGGAAGGAGATGTTGGACGGTGTCACCTTGGTGGCAGGGCAGGAGGGAAAAGCAGAATGTGCTGGAAGCCCCAGCGTGGAGCAGGGAATGGGCACAGGGAATTGATGCCTTCTGCAGCCACCCAGAAACAGAGACTAGACAGGAATAAGGGAATAAAGGTCGGTGTTTATTTGAAGGCCTTCAAGGCACACCCTGGGGGAGCCAGAGGCTGCCTCCAAAAATGGACCCCAAGATGGACCCCAGGTCACGAGTTCTTCACACCTTTATAGGTTTGGTTCATTTGCATATCAAGGTTAATTCTCCAATTAAAGCCCCAGGTTAATGATGTAATTCCCCTCAGCTTGCTGCCCCCTTAGAGGCTTTGGGTTACACATTTTGGGCCTAGAAGAGCCTGGCTGTCCTTGAAGGCAAAGCCTGGAGAGGCTTTGTTGTGTCTGCCCAGCACGAGAGAGCAGAAATTCCAGGCTACAAGGAACTGCAGAGTTACACTCTAAGCAGTACAGGGTTTGAAAAATACAGAAGTTAAAACCTAAGGCATCAGAATGGGCACAGGGAAGGTCACTGCTCTCTCTCCCCTTCCCCAGCAGTGCCAGGGACTCGGTGCCAGCTCCTCACATCCCCAGGCAGGAGCAGCAGCTCGCAGGGAGGACAGGAGAGGTGTTTTGTGTCCTGTGTGCCCGGGGACCAGGATGTGGGAGCCGAGGAAAGGTGTGGGAGTGATGCCTTGGGTTTTAACTGTTATATTTTTCAAATCCTGTACTGCTTAGAGTGTAACTCTGCAGTTCCTTGTAGCCTGGAATTTCTGCTCTCTTGTGCTGGGCAGACACAACAAAGCCTCTCCAGGCTTTGCCTTCAAGGACAGCCAGGCTCTTCTAGGCCCAAAATGTGTAACCCAAAGCCTCTAAGAGGGGAGCAAGCTGAGGGGAATTACATCATTGAACTGGGGCTTTAATTGGAGAATTAACCGTGGTATGCAAATGAACCAAACCTATAAAGGTGTGAAGAACTCGTGCCCTGGGGTCCATCTTGGGGTCCATTTTTGGAGGCAGCCTCTGGCTCCCCCAGGGTGTGCCTTGAAGGCCTTCAAATAAACCCCGACCTTTATTCCCTTACTCTTGTCTAGTCTCTGTTTCTGGGTGGCTGCAGAAGGCATGAGGAGCAGAGTGGGGCTCAGCTCCCAGCTCTGCCTCTCCCCGGGCTCCCCGTGGCCCTGGGACACGTTCCCTGCGGAGCTGGGGCTGAGCTGTGGTGCTGGGGTTTGTTCCCGTGGTGCTGGGCTTTGTTCCTGGTGCCCTTTATGGGTTTGGAAGGTGCTGCTTGCCCCTTTAGC
Organism: Monarcha castaneiventris obscurior; assembly: GCA_026261815.1. Classification (NCBI taxonomy): domain Eukaryota; kingdom Metazoa; phylum Chordata; class Aves; order Passeriformes; family Monarchidae; genus Monarcha; species Monarcha castaneiventris. Next base: position 2,421,397 of record JAMPIT010000114.1, read on the forward strand.
TGGTGTAGGATCGAGCCAAGCCCTGTGTGTGCATCCTCGGCCTAGAGGGAACTGAGAAACAGGGCGGGGGTTGCTGTTTGGGAAAAGACATTCATTAGGCTGAAGAATGAATTTTCCATGAACTCAGAAGGCCTCCAGCACTCCCTCAGGCTCCTAATGATTTTGTCACGGCGTTAATCCCTCAGGTGAGCGGCGGCATTTTGATATCAGCAAACGAATTACATTTTCTGGGCAGATAACCCAATCTGGAGTGAGGTGTGGGAGCAGAAACAATTCATCAGCTCCTGACGGGCCCTGCAGATGCCTGGCAGGGCTGGGTTCAGCCCTGGTGTGCAGCTCCCTGTATCCCATGGCATTCCAGGGAATTTGTGTCCCCTCAGGACACAGGGTTTGGTTCATGGTGATGCTCAGGATGCTGGAGCACCCTCAGAGCCTCTTGCTCTGTGGAATTATATATTTTGAGAGATAATGGCTGTGCTGGAGAGTTCCCAGGAAGGCAAATTTGGGGTGGAACAGAGGTGGGGAGGATGAGCTGGTTTTGTGGAATGAGTGATTGATACGTTGAGCTCGAAGGATGTGGTGGGCACAGAAAGTTTTCACAGATTTAAGAGGGACCAGGCCGAGCACAGGGGAGAGAAAAGCACTTAGGAGTTATTAAGTATATAAACAACATCAGTTTGCAGAAGTTTGCTAACCTGAGAGCAGCCCAGGGCTGGGAGGCTATTAGCAGGAATTATTGGATGGACTCCTGCTTTGACAGTAACATTTGTTCTTGCGATCCAGATATGAGGCAGAGGCACAGAGAAAATGGAAGGAACTGCCTGTAGCGAGCTCTCAAATTAGCACCTCTGTCTCCCAAGCCCCAGCCTGGTGCAGTGTCCATCAAGGCTGGGAAGTGTGGAAATCTGCCTGGGCTGTTAGCAGCAAACAGAGGGAAGTTGTGGCAGCAGTGACGTGGGTGCAGAGGGCTGAACCAGCAGGGTCGGGGTGGGAGCAGCACCCAGGAGCTGGAAAATTCAGCTTGGATTCATCCCCTGGTTTGGTGGGGGCAGAATGGATGTAAAGCTGTAAAATGTTTGGGTTTTTATCACACGAAACAAAGCACTCCGCTCCCATTTCTGTAGCTGCGCCTGCATTTCTGCTTTTTTATGCCATCCCTAAATATCTGCTTCGTCTCTAAATGATTCTGTCCTGCGCTTTATGGAGGGATTATCTTGCTCTCCCCATCTTTCCTTCCTCAGATTTAGTTTTTAAGAAGGGCAGGCTGTGTTCATTCAACCTCTCTGGAGATGTTGATACACAATTCTTTCCAGCATTTTATTGGTCTCCATTGGATCCCTTCTAATTTAAACATCTTTACAGTTTTGGGTGCCTTGCTTTATCTCTGTCAGACCTCAGCACAACCTCGCTGAGACTCCATCAGGGAGGCCCCATGTCCTGGGTTAGTTTTATCCATGTGTGCCTTTGAATCTCCCCTTCTTGATTCCTCTCTGGTTCAGTCTCTCAGACATTTTTTTCTTCTGTTTTCTTCATTTTTTCTTCTTTTTTTTTTTTTTCAAACTTGAAGCTTCCTGATCTTGTGGCCAAAAGCTGCATGGCCTCAGGCTGTGCTCTTGTCTAGCATGAGTGAGGCAAGCTGGAGCAGGGTGTGGGCAAAAGGCAGAGGCAGGACAAGGGCATGAAAATTCCCATGAAAACCAGGGAATTTGAGCTGGAATTTGGACCAGATGGGCTTGTCTCCTTGCATCCTTTAAATCCCTTCTGATCAACCTGTTCTTCTGTGATGGCTGCAAGAAGCTTATCAGTCATTTATCTACTTAGATGTGTCATATCTATTTATCTAGACAGCGTAATAAATAATCCTGATTGAAATTAGGAAATTAGATCCATCCATCCAAATGTGAGCAAAGTTGTGGTAAAATTTGATCCTCTAATGCAGGGAACCCCTCTGCTTTCACTGCACTGTCCTCTGCCTTCATTCCTTGTTCTCTCATCCCTTAACGTTGCATGCAGATTAATTTGGGATATTTTCTAGGCTCCTTGTAAGCACAAATATTTGATCACTATCGAGAATCAGATTGCAACGTTAATTAAGTTTTTGTGCAGCTGGAAACAAACGTTGACGGGCAAAGACAAAAACGCGTCTTCACTGTATTTGAATTCCTTTAATTGACAATGGAATTGGAGTGGGATAGGATGGGATGGGATGGAATTAAATGGAATTCTAGCTGGTCCAGAGGCTGCAGGGGGGTTTGGAAACCCCCTGTGGATCTGGGAATGTTGTGATGGCAGCGTGGGATGGGAAAAGCAGAGGAGGGAGAGACGGAGCAGGGTGAGGATGAGGAGGGAAGCTCTCACCTCTCATTAGCAGGTGCTGCTTGTTCTTTAAAAGGGAAACCCAAACCCCCCCTGGGCTCCCTGGCCCTGCAGGTCGATAAAATGAACACTCAGTAATGGCTGAATCAGAGACTCGACAACTTCATTACACTTGTAAAATCAATGGTTGTTACCCAGCCCTGGCGATTGATCCGAGCTGTGGGACGTCAGCGTGGCCTGTCTGCAGGCTGGGAGCTGACAGAGGTTTGCTAAATATGTCTGCAGCCCATTAAAAGCCACTCTGGACGTTGTTCCCAGTGGGCCAGACCTTCCTGTGATCCTCCATCCCTGCAGGGCATTCCCACAGCCAGAGCCGAGCTGCTGGCAGAGGTGTCCTGGGGCAGCCAGGCCGAGGGCAGAGAGGGAAGGTCAGCTCGTGATGGAAAAGTCCACGCTGCTGAAGGGCTGCTGAGGCGATTTTTGTAGCTTCTGGACTGCTGCTGGGAGGCCTGGATGTAAATGACCAGGCAGCTAATAAGGTCTAATTGGCTATTAAAGGAGGAAGCTGCCCCGGAGATGCTGAGGGCCAATTAACCCTGGGAGCCTGGCGGTGCTGCTGTGCAGTGATGTGTGAGAGCCTGGCACAAACAGAGAGCCAGGGGGCACTGAGGGCCTTGCCCAAATCCCCAAATCCTCTGGAAATGGCTGGGGTATTTCAGTGCTCACCCACCTTTGTAGTGAGAGTGGATTTAGGGGCCGAGCAGGGTGGGCACAGCCCTAAGGACACCCCGTGGGCATCAGAGGGGCCCTGGCGAGGTGGAGCTTCTCAGGAGGTTGATTTTTTTAAACTCTGCTCAGCTCTGGGGGACTAAACGTTGAGTCAGGTGAGGCAAATCCATAGGGAAGGCACTTTGTTGCATCAGGCTGGGATGGAGGCAAGTGCCAGTGAAACCAGGTGCCAACCCCGAGGCTTGGGGCACCAGGGGGAGGCAGGAAATGCCCTGGAATGCTGAGATGGATTCTTGAGCAAGCCAGTCCAAAGCCTGTGGAAGCCACCAGGGGCTGTGGGAGGCTGCATCAATCATCCTGCCTCGAACACTGTGTGAGATCAGGGCCGTGGGGAGCCCGGGGTTTTGACACAGGCTTGTTGCTAATTTGAATAAACAAATTGTGTCTAATGGCTTTGTCTTCTAATTGATGCCGGTGCATCCTTGGCGGGGGGAAAACGGAGATGTTTAGTGTTGCAGAGAGAGCTACCTGTTTCCAGAGTCTGCTTTTGTGCCTGTGTGGGCAGGCAGAAAATGGGATTGGGTGGATTTGATGAGGAATTGGGACTTGGGAATCTCAGCATGATACAGGCCATGTCTCAGACTTTGGATTCGATTGCATCTTAATTACATGAGGGTGGCTTTGTGTGCTGCTGTTGTGATGATGATCTTTCTCTTGTTCCTCTTCCTCCAGTTGATTTTATTCTAATTCCTGCAGTTTTTTATATTATTATTTCTAATTTCTGCGTCTTTGCTACTCCAAGCTCTGGCCTTTCTGAAACCCAAGGATTTCAATCCAGGCAGGAGATGAGCTCAGAGATGGGGCTCAGGCTGATATTTTTTGTCTTCTGCTGGGCTTTTTGCAGAGCAGAGAGAAGGGGACTGTGAGTGCAGGGTGTGTCCCTCCCACAGTGACACCCATGGCCCATCCCAGGGGAATAAATGAGGTTGGATAAGCTGAGAAGAGCCCAGAGTACTGTAGAAATTACAGTAGCTCACTGTGATGTCCCATGGAAAGCAGGATGGAGTTCCCGTCCTCATTTCTGGTGATCCCCGAAGGTGTTTCTCTCATTTTGAGGAAGCAGCTGGAGAGGAGATCCAGTGCTGCCCTCAGCAGTGCAGACAGGCTGATCTGCTCCCTCAAACCTGCCTGAACCATCTTTTAGTTGGTCTGGGCCATGAGTCTCCTGTGCTCTGTGCACTTGGGTGGTTTGGAGGTGAACTGGCCTGAGCTGGAGCTGCACTGACCACAGCCAGGAGTGGACTGGCCGTGACCCCTGGGGCTGTGGGGAGCAGGAGAGGGGCCTCAGAAGCTGCTTTTTCTCCTGACTCCATCTCCAAAAGAGACAAAATCTCCTTTCAGCCACACAGCCGGGAGCGCTTTGCTGAAATAATTTCTGTTACCTTTTATCTGCCTCAAAGGAACCCTTAAAAAAAAAAAAAATCCTCCTGCCCATAGCGGGTAACCTGATGAGCCTAATTTGGTGGTATGAAAACAAAACCACTTGGAGGTTTCCAATCCGTGTTCTGGCTAATTAGACACACTTCCCCTGGCAGCTCCTGCCCGCTGTGCAGCGGTGCGTGCTCTCAAACACCCCAGCACGAGCAGGAGTGTGGTGCATTGGTTCGAGTGCATTTTTCCTGATGGGTTTTGGGGGGTAGCAGTTGATGTTTGTTTGCTGTCAAGCCAAGGAAAGAGGCTGCACCAGCCCCCAGTTGGCTCCCTGGGCTCGGGGGTCACACTGCTGGTCCCTTTGGGCTCGTGGGGTTGTTTTGGAATGCTGGGCTCACAGGCAGCTCTGGGGGGAGGAAGAGGAAGGAGAGTGTTCTCCAAGGGGGCTGTGGCTGGGGAGGGTGTGAGGGGCAGCACTCGAGGGCTGGAGCACCAGGCAGTGAGCATTTGGCAGCTCCAGGTCACTGCCACTTCCCATCATGATGCCTTCTGCAGCCACCTAGAAACAGAGACCAGACAGGAGTAAGGGAATAAAGGTTGGTGTTTATTTGAAGGCCTTCAAGGCACACCCTGGGGGAGCCAGAGGCTGCCTCCAAAAATGGACCCCAAGATGGACCCCAGGTCACGAGTTCTTCACACCTTTATAGGTTTGGTTCATTTGCATACCACGGTTAATTCTCCAATTAAAGCCCCAGGTCAATGATGGAATTCCCCTCAGCTTGCTGCCCCCTTAGAGGCTTTGGGTTACACATTTTGGGCCTAGAAGAGCCTGGCTGTCCTTGAAGGCAAAGCCTGGAGAGGCTTTGTTGTGTCTGCCCAGCACGAGACAGCAGAAATTCCAGGCTACAAGGAACTGCAGAGTTACACTCTAAGCAGTACAGGGTTTGAAAAATATAAAAGTTAAAACCTAAGGCATCATCAGGGGACACAGGGATGATGGCATCCCATCCTCCAGCCCTGGAAGGGTGTCTGAGACTGCACAGTCCTGGCTTCCAACTTTAAATTACAGCTGCTGGAATGGACTGGAAGTTCCATGTGCAGAGAGGGAATGGACTGGACAGTTTGTGTGTGTCTGCGTGCAACCTGGGCTGAGCAAGAGCTGGCCATGGACCAGCTGCACTCGCAGGTCTGGGCATCTGAGTAACACTTCCATGCCCAGGGCTGGCATTTCAGTGCCTTTTCCATAAAAATCAGCTTTTATTTGTAGAGAAAGGTGAGCCAGTTTATCTCAGGAGTTGACAGAACTGCAGCTTTCCCTCCAGCACGGCAAACTCTCCCCATGGTTCAGTGCTAGAGGAGCTCAGAGCGCTGAGGAAACTTTGCTGCCCTCCAAGAGATTGTTTTGTGTCTGCTTAGGGATGCCAGCAGTGCGTGTCCTGTCTGCACACCCCTCCCAGCACTAGCAGCACCGGGGGGAAGCAGCACAGAAATTCAGCGGGGTCTGGCGGAGGTTTCCACCCAGGCAGAAAATAAATTGGCTGCTGCTGGTGCTGCTGCTATTCTCTTTTCTAAATTGGCCGTGCCTGGAATGGGGCCAGCTCTCTTCCCTTCTCTGGGAGACACCCACTGCTTCTGCAGGGAAATCTCAGAGGGGACCTGGGGGAGCAGGATTGCCCTGTGGGGTTAGCAAGCAGCAGGAGGTTAATTGCACCCGGCCGCTGCACTACCCAAACTGTGAATTTTGGGGTGAAAAACCACTGCAAAACCAAATCCCCTGGTGGTGCAGCGTGCCCTGGGCTCGCTGCCACCCTGCCTCCCCCTGTGTGTGCTGGGGTGAGGTGTCTGGGCAGCAGAAATCAACAACCTCATGCACATCCATCCCTTGGTGCTCCTGGGGAGGACATCCATGTGCTGATGAGGCCAAGAACATCATCACTTGTGCCTCTAATGGCCGAGCACACGCTGCAAATTCCGGCTTAAACAGAATCTGAGGCACTCAGGAGCTGCACGAGTCTCTTAAAGAAAATGAGATCGTAGCAGGAAGCCTCACACCAAACAGAAGGCTCCTTATTGACCAGGGCATGCTGCTGTGGGAAGGAAGGGGACTGCAGGTGGCTGTTCCTGTGTAGTGAAATATGTCAGGCTAGTCTGGATAGGTTTTCTTTTTTTTTTTTTTTTCCAGACAGTTAAGACACCAATAAAGTTAAATTGGTAGGACTGTCTAATGTGATTACAGCAAGATGGGGATAAATGTGGTTCCATTAGAGCTTGTTTTGAGATGGGAGGCTGTCATTTTGTGATGGAGAACTGAGATGACAGCGACTATTGGTGTTCCAAGGGCCTTTTTCTAACAATGACCTGCTCTGTCTTTTTGACATCAGACATATGTCTGCATAAGGAGAGCGCTGGTTTGTGTTCTGCTGCAGCTCCACTTTTAGTCCAAAGCGTTCTATCAAAAAATTTATGAGGGAAGGGAGAAAAAAACCTCGGATGAAAGTGCTTGAACGTGGAAAGGTGGCTCCTTGGCCCCAGGGAGAGCCTGCACATTCCAGCTGGGGAAGGATGAGCTGTGTAGGGCCGTGAGGGGCTCAGGGTGAGCCCAGCAGTGAAAGTGCCTTTAGGGCATCCCAAACTGCATCCTGTCAATGGGAAATTGGAGTTCTGCTGGCAGCTCCTGAGGCGGTGGCATGTGCAGGACAAACCTGGTCTGATCCTGTCTTTGAGCCTTCAGGTTTTGGGGTCTGTCTTGGGGTAACCCCAGTCCTTGACCCACCCTGGAGCCAGGATTCTGAGTTTCCTCTCCTTGCCATCAACACTGGATAAGAGATCCAGAACTTGCTCCTTGTCTCTTCCGAGGAGAAGGCTCAGAGCTGACACTCAGCTCCCATCTGGTTTCTTTGCCTCCTGGCTCTAATCTCAGTGTTGCTTGTTAAATGTTTCCCAGGGACTTCCCACTGCCCCTGGGATGTTAATTAAAAGATTTCCAGCCTCAAAAAAAAAAAAAAAATTAAAAAATAAATCCCTCTGCACTGTTGGTATTCTGCAGCAGGGATTGGTGTTTGTGCTGGAATCTCCTGGATGGATCCATGCATGGATTGATTTTTCCTGGGGGTCAGAAAGAGAGGGAAATGCAGTGTCTGATGTGTCCCTTGGCCAGGAGGTGAAATCTGGGAGGGAAATGCAGTGTCTGATGTGTCCCTTGGCCAGGAGGTGAAATCTGGGAGGGAAATGCAGTGTCTGATGTGTCCCTTGGCCAGGAGGTGGAATTTGGAATCTCGTGGATAGAAAGCACCAGGAAGGACAGGAGAGGAAAGGCCCAGACCTTACTAAAGCAAAGATGATGTGCCATCAGATGAGTAACACTGATGGAAAAGGTAGGAACTGACTGATGTTGTAGCCAGAGGAATTGTTTGGGGGACTGGCATTTCTGGTATTAAAAGATTTAGAGTGAACTTGCAGTAAATAAAGGAGGAATTGGCCCTGAAGCGCAGGGCTAAGATCTGGCAGCCAGGATGGAAAAAGGAATGTGTGTGTGTGTTTTTGGGGATTGGGGGTTGTTTCAGGTACTTTAAGGAAAGGAATTAATTTCCCAAACTGCATTTCACTTAATTGAGTACCAGCAAGAAGGGCTGGACTGAAAAATGTCTATTCCATAGAGCAAACATCACCTCAGCGAGGCTGCCCGTGGAGCTGCAGGGAAACTTCCACATCCCTGTGGGATTAGAACATCAGCCCCACTTTTTGTGCTGCAGCAACAGGAGCCTGTTTGCTGCTTTTGCACGGTTTCTGTGGAGTTCTTTGTTTGTGTGTGGTGGCAGCTCTTCCAAGCAGTGGATGCCGCTTCCCTGGGATTATTTCATTTCCTTCATGGCTGCTGGGCAGCCAGGGCAAGGTAGAAAAACCCTTTTGTGACGGGCTGGCTTTGTTCTAGTCTGTAGTCTGGGATTTGAGGCTGGCTGGGAGAGCGTGTTTGTGTAAACTAATGATCCCCTTCCCCCGCTGCCTTCATCCCCCTCACATCTTCCCACTCCCTTCTCCAGCAGTGCCTTTTCCACAGGGTTAAATCAAAGTGCAGAGCTCTGGTGCTTTGAGCCACTTGGTGATTCTCAGGATGCTCAGGGCCGGGGGAAATGGGGTGACATCAAACACCAGCTCCTGGATCTTTAAGGGGTTTGTCCATTGAGGTGGGATGGCGGCAGGAGAAAGGGGATCATTAATGGGAGCAGAGCAAAGCCCAGCCAGGTCCTAATGAGCCACCATGCAGAGCTTTTAGAGAGGTTCTTGTGGCTTCCAGAGTCACTTTTTTCTCTCTCATTTCTCCCTGGATTCCTCTGGCCAGGATCAAGAGGGAGATGTGGTGCTGGGGACAAAGGTCTGGGTGTGGGCCCTGAGGTTCTGGTCACAGAAATTCCTGCTGGGACCAGACTGGGAATGGTTCTCTGTCCTCCCAGGGGTGCTCAGAGGGGCTGTGGGGCTGGCACTGGGGGCTCAGAACTGGCAGTGATGCCTTCTGCAGCCACCTAGAAACAGAGACTAGACAGGATAAGGGAATAAAGGTTGGGATTTATTTGAAGGCCTTCAAGGCACACCCTGGGGGAGCCAGAGGCTGCCTCCAAAAATGGACCCCAAGATGGACCCCAGGTCACGAGTTCTTCACACCTTTATAGGTTTGGTTTATTTGCATACCACGGTTAATTCTCCAATTAAAGCCCCAGTTTAATGATGGAATTCCCCTCAGCTTGCTGCCCCCTTAGAGGCTTTGGGTTACACATTTTGGGCCTAGAAGAGCCTGGCTGTCCTTGAAGGCAAAGCCTGGAGAGGCTTTGTTGTGTCTGCCCAGCACGAGAGAGCAGCAATTCCAGGCTACAAGGAACTGCAGAGTTACACTCTAAGCAGTGCAGAATTTGAAAAATATAAAATTTAAAACCTAAGGCAGCAGCAGCATTCCCAGAGCCCGTTCCCCTTTCCCCAGGTCAGGAATGTGCTGTGGGAGCCCTGAGGCGTGGGGCTGAGCTGGTGCTCTGATTAATGCTGCAGCAGGGCTCGTTCTGCTGGAGAGGAACCTTTCCTCCAGAGACATTAAATATTAATAGCAGCAATAGAGACACAGATAAACAAGAGCGAGTTATAAACTTCATTTTGAGGGCACTGCTGTTCGCTCTGGCAAACTCCTGTCACAGCCAGCTCGGGAACACGGGCCAGGGATGGGGCTGCATTGAAATAATCTGCATCTCCACCTGGAACTCAGAGTTCCTGACTGTTTGCCCAGCAGAAAAAAAGCTTCCCTAGCCACGATCAAACCCCTGCTGGAAGGTGACAGTGACCTGCCACCAGCGCCTCTCTCACGGGCAGAGCTTCCCCAGCCACCACCATCTGTGCCTTGTGTTTTCTTCTTCCACTCCAGTGCCTCTGCTCTGTGCTGGGCTTTGTCCTACAAGTTCCTGGAGAGCTGAGAATTCACCTTGGAAAACCAGGCAGGTGTTTCAGGCAGGTGGCGATGGAGTACCCAGGGTGGGCACAGGGATGCTCTGGTGGGATGAGATTTTCCCTGCTGTGTGTGTTCAGATCTCTTTGTGAAGCCTTTCTGCAGCATAAATCGCTTTATTTGTTTGTTTGAAAACCCTCACGACCTGTCATGGTGGTTTACAGCTCACACCTGTTTGAAATTGGCTGCTTCTGGTGCAAAGAGCTGTGGTTTTTGGGATAAGAGGAGTCAGGAATTTTAGGCAGGTGGTTCTGAGCTACCCAGGCTGGATCAGGGTGGGCACAGGGATGCTCTGGTAGGATGAGACTTTCCCTGCTGTGTGCTTGGGGCTGGGGGTGTTCAGATCTCTCTGCAGCATAAATCACTTCATTTTTTTTATTTGAAAACCCTCATGACCTGTCATGGTGGTTTACAGATCACACCTGTTTGAAATTCGCCGCTTCTGGTGCAAAAAGCTGCGTTTTTTGGGATAAGAGGAGTCAGGAATTTCAGGCAGGTGGTTCTGAGCTACCCAGGGTGGGCACAGGGATGCTCTGGTAGGATGAGACTTTCCCTGCTGTGTGTGTTCAGATCTCTCTGTGAAGCCTCTCTGCAGCATAAATCACTTTATTTATTTATTTGAACATCCTCACCACAGGTGATGATTTGTAAATCACACCCATTTAAAACCTGCCACTTCCTGGTGCAAATACCTGAGGTTTTTAGGATGATAGGAGCTGTGTGGGCAGGCATCCCATAACTCCAGGAGCTGGGCATAGAGGGAAAATCAGGAAAAACCCTAAATACTCCCAGTGCAAACTGGGAATCAGTAACGAGCCTGGTGTTTACTGCTTAAACAGCTTTCAGATGAGAAATGATTGTAAACTCATATTTTAGTAATGCAAAATATTATTGACTGAATTCAAAGTGAGAGCATTTAGAAGGTGTCAAGTCAACTTCTGTACTGTGATTTATATTGAATTCTCCTTCCAGAGGGGTGGGGAAGGGGGAGGCAGCTGGTGGCTGAGGTGTCCCACTGGGAGCAGAAGCATTTTGGGGTTTTATAGGATTTTGGGTGCACTTGGGGCTGCACCTCATTATTTAGGGAGGAGCAGTGGACATGGAAAATACAGGGAAAAGAAAGAGATTTTTTTAAATCACCCTGCCGGTCTGGAGAACTCCTCTTTGAACAAGCCAGGTCTAGAAACTGATTCTGGTTTAAGAATGTGAGGTAGGATGGAAAGTTCCAGCCCCTCCTGCAAAATTAGATGATGAACTGCTTGTGCAAACCCCACCTGGGCAATGAAAACCCCACCAGGTGCCTTGGGGAGCTCCAGTGGAGCAGAACTGTGGAGCTGTGACCAGCAAAAGCAGGAATAATTCATGTGAGAGGAAACAAACCCCAACCAGTGGCTGCAGAGGGGGAAAAGGGCAACAAACCCAGCCCTGCTCTGCCTCCCAGAGGCTTGACCAGAGGGGTTTGAAATCTCCTCTTAATAATGTATGCAGCAGCAAGGAAAATCAGACTGGGGATCTGAAGGTTAAATATTAGGGCAAATGAGGCAAACAAATCTTGATTTCAAATTTGCTCTCATGGTCAGTGAATTATATGGAGTTTCTTTTTCAGTGCCGTGGGGACAAACACACCTCAGTCCCTGGGTTTTAGCCAGTGAGCCTGGATGTGTTGAGGTGGTGTTTGCTCACATCTTTAGCAGGTGATGGGGAGAAAATCTGGAGGATTTTTGGTTCAAGATCTAATTAGTCCTTACCCACAGAGCCCTGTCCTCTGCTCCTTGGCCCCTGGCAGCCTCCTGCCCATTTCCACTCACACTCCTGCAGCTCTTGGAGCTCCAATTTAGCACTGATGAGAAAAGACAAGTGTTTTCCAGAACTGGATGGCACCGTGAGGAAATGGCCCTCATCACTTATATTTATGTTCTTAATTCACTCCTCCGTGGTCGTTGGCCATTGTACAAGGCCCCCATCATCTCTCCTGCTTACAACACTCGGATAGAGTTTGTCTTGACATGATTTATGGCAGCAGAACTTTCAAGGTAATTATTGAGATTGCGGCAGCAGTTCCTTGAAGGGATTCTGAAGGGTACTTTTGGGTGGTGGTGGGGAAATGAAGGCTACGAGGGGCTGTGGGTTTTACCTGACTCGGTTTTTTCTCCTTTTCTGTGCTGCTGGTGATGCCTTAGGTTTTAACTTTTATATTTTCAAATTCTGTACTGCTTAGAGTGTAACTCTGCATTTCCTTGTAGCCTGGAATTTCTGCTCTCTCGTGCTGGGCAGACACAACAAAGCCTCTCCAGGCTTTGCCTTCAAGGACAGCCAGGCTCTTCTAGGCCCAAAATGTGTAACCCAAAGCCTCTAAGGGGGGAGCAAGCTGAGGGGAATTACATCATTGAACTGGGGCTTTAATTGGAGAATTAACCGTGGTATGCAAATGAACCAAACCTATAAAGGTGTGAAGAACTCGTGACCTGGGGTCCATCTTGGGGTCCATTTTTGGAGGCAGCCTCTGGCTCCCCCAGGGTGTGCCTTGAAGGCTTTCAAACCAATCCCGACCTTTATTCCCTTACTCTTGTCTAGTCTCTGTTTCTGGGTGGCTGCAGAAGGCATCAGTGGCAGAAAAAACTGGAAGTCACCTGTGCAGAATGGTGACACACAGTGTAACCCTCCCTGTCTTCTCTGCAGCGAGACAGCTTAAAAGGGGAGGAAAATGATGGAGCAAAGAGTTTGGCTAATGCTCGCTTTCAGTGCAGCAAGATCCACTCCCATAACTCCTTCCAGGATGGCTTTGGGTGGCGTGGCTGGGAGATGGATGGAGCTCTTGTGAGCACCCTGATGGGATTTGAGCAGCGTGAGAGGGCTGTGAATCTCCTGGAAGTGCATCCAGCCAGGATCAGATGTTGTGCTGATTTAATGAGGGGTTTTTACAAACCCAGCTCGCCCTGCCTGGCCTCTGCTGGTTTTTGGGTTCTCTCAGGTTGCTGCTCCTTGTGGCTCGTGGATGGCCCCGTTTGTGTGGTGCTGCTCAAACACAGGCAAGGACATGGACAGGGGCTCTAAATGTCAAATTGGGAGGCACCAAAATAAACCAGTCACACTGGAGTCAGCTGAGGTGGAGTTCATGGCGTGAGCTGCTGGTTCTGGCTCGGAGCTGTGTGCTCAGAAACCCTCTGTCCCCAGAGCCAGTGACATTTCCAGGTTCCCCTGAGAGCTCTGGTGTCACCTTTGTGTGGGCTCAGGGTCAGCTGGATAAAGGGATTTGTGCTTTGGTTTATTGTTCCAGGAGTTTCTTCTCCCCATCTTTTTCTCTTTGGAGCTCAGCTATGGATACCCCGCATTTGATCAGATGTTAGGAGTAATTTCTGGCTGGAAAGCACTGGGACAGGCTGCCCAGGGAAGTGCTGGAGCCACCAAACCTGGAGGTGTTCAAAAAATACGTGGATGTGGCACCTGGGGACATGGTTTAGTCCAGGAACACCTGGTTTTTTTTGGTCGCCCAGAAGTAAAAATTGTGTAAAAATTGAGGTGATGCCAAGGTGCTTCCGAGCATCCCTCACCCTGCTGGGTCAGGTGGAAGGGCAGGAATTGGGTGGGGAAGAGCTGGAATCCCCCTCCATCCTCCCCTCTGAGCTCTGCAGCAGGGCCGGGGAGCAGCGAGGGCAGAGGGGGTTTGTGCCAGCCCCGGAGCAGATGGAGGAGCAGCTCTCCAGCACAGAGGAAATTAAAAATGTGGGGTACAGCCAGGGAGCAGCGGCTCTGGTGGGTGCTGATCTCCTGCTCCTGCCCTGGCAGTGCCCAAGGGCGCTCTGGGGCACGCAGGATGCTCTGGGGATGCCCTGCTGGCATCAGGCAGTGCCCTGGGGTGGCTCTGGTTTGTGCTGGGGGTTTGCCTAGGCTGAGGGTGAGGCGAGCTGGCACCTGGAGCTGCAGGAGCATCCGGCTTCTCCTGCTGCTCCACGGTGAGCTGCCCAAAATTCCTGTCAGGCGGGGAGACAGGCAGCCTGTCCACCCCTTCCTGAGCTGTTTGGGCTCTTCCAGCACCTCATAGAGGGTTTATTTCCCCCCAGCACCTTCCTTTTAATTACCATTTTCTCATTTTAACTCAGTGCTGAGGTGCAGGTTGAACTCCCGCTGAATAACCACGGGCAGACCCGTGGAATGGGAGTTCCTTTAAATGGGGAAAATTTCCTTTTTGGAGTGTTCCTTATGGAAGTGGCATTGAGGAGGGCCAGGATCAGGGCTGTGGCTGCTTGTGATTCAGAGAGATCCAGCCCGGGTCAAGCACAGAGCAATGCCCATAATTGCACCTATAAGGGGAAGTATTTTCCTTTTCATCACCGTTAGCCCAATTATTTCTGTCAATGGGAGTCCTGCCCCAGAAATCAATAAGGAAGGGAGCTTTGCTCGGCTGGGGAGGAGAGGAGGTGCATTTCTGCAGCCTGCCCTTGGCCCTGCAGCAAATAAAGGTAATAACAAATCTATATTTGTGCTTTTGGTGTTTGCTGTTGGCTGGATCTCTTTGGCGAGGTAACACGGGCAGAAGGAAAGCAGCGCTCGCTCTCTCTCTTTTTCCCCTTTTGTCTGTGTGTTTTCATATTTTTAAATTAACCTTATCGACCCTCCTGTGGCAGGCAGGGCTCTGCCAGCTCCTGCCTGCCAGGTCCTGGGGGAGGCTGAGATTTCTGCACCAGTCACAAAACCCCAGAATGGTTTGGGTTGGAAAAGACCTTAAAGCTCACCCCATTCCCCTGTGATGTGGGCAGGGACACCTTCCACCAGCCCAGTCATCCTGGGGCATTTTCATGATAAAATGTGAAGGTTTTTGCCCTTTTATAACCAAACTCCAGGGCTGTGTTGGTGCTTTGTCCCTCACAAATGTTCACCTGTCCCTGGTGGAGAGCTGAAGCTTTGTAGGACACGTGATTATTATTATTTTTTTTTTTTTTTTTTTGGTCTCTTTAAGCAAGCAATATATATTCCAGACTAAAAGACACTCAGGAAATGAAATTGCTGGCACTGCTGCTGCTCAGAGGGGAAACCATTTCCGTCCCTGCTGATGGAGGAGGGGTCCTGCTGGTCACAGAAACAGCAGCAGCCACCAAAATAAGGGAGAAAGGAAAGCCAAGCAAAGCCAGGGGAAGCCTCTGCAGGAGCTTGCAAGTTGGTTGTGTTCAGGTTTTTCTCCATCCCCTGGGGTTTCTGTAATATCTGGGGCAGCTGGACACCAGCCCAGCCCCGGGGGTAGGGATTTGGTCAGGAAAAGCCCTAAGGAAGCTGCCAGCTCCTCCCCAAAGGCTGTGTGTGGCCCCTGGATTAACTTCAGCCAGGGATGAGCTTCCTCCAGAGCCTTCCAGAGGCTTCTCTAGGCCTGGGTTAAGCTGAGAGGCTCTTAAAGAGGGATATCCCTGCCTTTCCCTTAAAGAGGGATATCCCTGCCTTTCCTTAAAGAGGGATATCCCTGCCTTTCCCTTAAAGAGGGATATCCCTGCCTTTTCCTTAAAGAGGACTGTCCCTCCAGTCAGGAAAACCCCTCGCTTTCCCTCATAGGCAGAGTTTTCCATCTGTTACCTTGCCGTGCTGCCTCCAGGTTCCCTCCACAAGAAAACTTAATTGAGGCAATGTCATGTCAGGAGAGAAGGATCCATCCATTTGTTCAGCACTGTTCATGTAACGAGTTTCACTTCCAGCCCAACCACACCGGGCTCTGTGTCTCGCAAGGTTGGGTTTTTTGTTTGTTTGATTGGGGTTTTTTTTTCTGTTTTTCCCAGTCGTCTTTCCAGCAATAATCTCATTTCAGGATGTTTTTCGTTCGTGCACAAATGTATTTTAGAGCTGTCACTTTGCCTCGTGGTGCTGTGCCTGTCCCGTGTGTCACCCACCAGTGCTGGTGCAAAATGAGGGTTGTTTTTAGCCTGGAGAAAAGGAGACTCAGAGGAGACCTCATCACTCTCTACAACTTCTTGAAAGGTGGTTGTAGTGAGGTGGGGGTTGGTCTCTTTTTCCAGGCAACAACTGACAGAACAAGAGGACGCAGCCTTAAGTTGTGCCAAGGGAAATATAGGTTGGATATTAGAAAAAAGTTTTTTACAGAAAGAGTGATAAAATATTGGAATGGTTTACCCGGGGAGGTGGTGGAATCACCATCCCTGGACGTGTTTAAAAAGAGATTGGATGTGGCACTCGGTGCCATGGTTTAGTTTAGTTGAGGTGTTCGGACATGGGTTGGACTCGATGATCTTGAAGGTCTCTTCCAGCCTGGTGATTCTGTGATTCTGTGACTCTGTGACTCTGATTCTGTGATTGATTCTGTGATTCTGTGACTCTGTGATTCTGTGATTCTGTGATTCTGTGATTGATTCTGTGACTGTGATTCTGTGACTCTGTGATTCTGTGATTGATTCTGTGATTCTGTGACTCTGTGATTCTGTGACTCTGTAATTCTGTGACTCTGTGATTCTGTGACTCTGTGATTGATTCTGTGACTCTGTGATTCTGTGATTGATTCTGTGAAAAACCTGGATAAAGGCTCTGAGAACAGAGGGATTATCCCTCGATTTTCCCGACAGGGAGAGGTGACATCGGGAGACTAATGGGAGGTTTTTAACAGTAGTTAGAGACTTAACGGGCTGTGAGCTGCCTCGCTGGCTTTACAAAGCCGGCTGGGAGCTTTGCTGATGCTCAGAAGTTGTTGCTGAGCCCATCCCGAGCTCATTCCATGGCTGGGGCTGAGCCCTGGTGGGTTTGAAGCTCCTTTGTAGCACAGGAAGCAGTGACGATCAACGGGTTTAATCCGTGTTTTCTGTGGGATCCTGTGAGTTCTTACACCCTCAGTGATGATCAATGGCTTTAATCCATGTTTAATCTGGGATCCTGTGAGTTTTGGTGCCCTTTAGTGCTGACTGATGGGTTTAATCCAGGTTTTCTACAGGATTCTGTGAGTTCCTACGCCCTCAGTGATGATCAGTGGCTTTAATCCAAGTTTTCTGTGGGATCCTGTGAGTTTTGGTGTCTTTTAGTGCCAACTGATGGGTTTAATCCATGTTTTCTGTGGGATCCTCTTCATTCTTATGCCCTCAGTGATGATCAATGGCTTTAATCCATGTTTTCTGTGGGATCCTGTGAGTTCTTACACCCTCAGTGATGATCAAAGGGTTTAATCCATGTTTTGTGTGGGACCCTGTGAGTTCTTAAGTCCATAGTGCAGACTGCTGGGTTTAATCCATGTTTTCTGTGGGATCCTGTGAGTTCTGGTGCCCTTTAGTGCCGACTGATGGGTTTAATCCAAGTTTTCTGTGGGATTCTCTTCGTTCTTATGCCCTCATTGATGACCAGTGGGTTTAATCCATGTTTTCTGTGGGATCCTGAGAGTTCTAGTGCCTTTTAGTGCCGACTGATGGGTTTAGTCCATGTTTTCCACAGGATCCTGTGAGTTCTGGTGCCCTCAGTGATGATCAGTGGGCTTAATCCATGTTTTCTGTGGGATCATCTCAGTTCTGGTGCCCTTTAGTGCTGACCAGTGGGTTTAATCCATGTTTTCCATGGGATCCTGTGAGCATCCCCCTCGCTGCCCTTCCTTCTCCCCCTCCTCATCCCAGCTCCCGAGGGGCTCCTGGCAGCCCCTGGGTGCTGCTGGAGCCCTTCCCGAGGGCAGCAGGCAAGGAGGGAAGGAGCAGAGGCAGGGATGAGTGGTGGCTGGGTAATTTGGCTGCCTCAGAGCCCTCCCGCTCCCCTTTCCTCCTGCCTTTAGAAATAACGGGAATTTTTAGAGCTGTGACTCTCCTGAGGAGCAGATCAGAGGTGCTGGTGGTGTGCTCACAGCTCCTCAGTGCTCGCAGGTGGAGGAGCAGGCGCCGAGAGGGTTTGGGGCTAAAAATTTGCCTCCATTCGTTACCCCCTGAGTACCCCAGAGCATCCCCTTGCATCCAGAAAGGCAGGAAGGCACGGGGAGCCCCCAGAGCATCCCACTGCAGCCAGGAGGGCAGGAAGGCACAGAGAACACCCCCCAGAGCATCTCCTTGCATCCAGGAAGGCACAGGGAGCCCCCAGAGGCAGGAGGGCACTGGGAGCAGCCCCCAAAGCATCTCCTTGCATCCAGGAGGGCACAGGGAACACCCCCCAGAGCATCCCCTGGTAGCCAGGAGGGCACGGGGAGCCTCCAGAGCATCCCCTTGCAGGCAGGAGGAAAAGCAGGCACGGGGAGCAACCCCCAGAGCATCCCATTGCAGCCAGGAGGGCACGGGGAGCCCCCAGAGCATCTCCTTGCAGCCAGGAAGGCACAGGGAGCTCCCAGAGCATCTCCTTGCATCCAGGAGGGCACAGGGAGCCCCCAGAGCATCTCCTTGAATCCAAGAGGGCACGGGGAGCCCCCAGAGCATCCCCTTGCATCCAGGAGGGCAGGAGGGCACAGGGAGCCCCCAGAGCATCCCATTGCAGCCAGGAGGGCACGGGGAGCCTCCAGAGCATCCCCTTGCAGCCAGGAGGGCACAGGGAACCCCCAGAGCATCCCCTGGGAGCCAGGAGGGCACAGGGAGCCCCCAGAGCATCTCCTTGAATGCAGGAGGGCAGGAAGGCACGGGGAACACACCCAGAGCATCTCCTTGCAGCCAGGAGGGCACAGGGAGCTCCCAGAGCATCCCATTGCAGCCAGGAGGGCACAGGGAGCATCCAGAGCATCCCATTGCAGCCAGGAGGGCACAGGGAGCCCCCAGAGCATCTCCTTGAATCCAGGAGGGCAGCAAGGCACGGGGAACACCCAGAGCATTCCCTTGCAACCAGGAGGGCACAGGGAGCCCCCAGAGCATCTCCCCAAGAACTCCCTTCTCCTCTGAGAACTTGCTGAGCCCGAACTCAGCTCCCAGCACTCCTCCTGCCTCTCCCAGACTCCACACGTAACAAATGGCAGCGGGGTGGGTGGGGGAGCCGTGTTTACCCCGTGCCTGCCAGGCAGACAATGAACCTCCCCTCGCCCAGATGGCAGCGGCGCTGCTCCAAGCTGATAAACAGGGCTGGTGCCAGTGAAACGGGGCCCAAACTCGGCGAGAGCGTGGCAATTCCAGCGCCTCCAGTGACCATCTGGACACACAAACTGATTTTCTGTTTGGATAATAAAGCCTCTCCTACGTCTCTCCAATATTAGCCGTGGATGGGGATGCTAATTGATTTAATTGAAGCGCTCGATGTTGAGCCGTGGGCACTGCCAAGCTTCTCAGTTTGGGTATGTGGTGGGGTTTAATAAGTTTTGGAGGGGAGGAAATTGGGGGATGAGTGCTCTGCTGTCGAGGTTTTAGGAAAGGAAGGGCTGTGGGAAGTGCTGGAGTATGGGAATCACAAGTTCCTGCTCCAGGAAGGAAATGGAGATGCTTCTGCTGAGCTGCCCTAAGCAAAGGGACAGGATTTGGCTGCTCTGGGTAGTGCTGGAGTCTTTAACTCGTCAGTTAATTTTAAACAAAGGTTGTATTTTCGTGTTTTATTTATACATGTGCACGCAAACACGTATCAGGTTTGGTTGGATGAGAAATAAAGCTGTGGCCAAGTGATTAATAATATCCTTTATTTTTGGACTTTACTAGAATCTCACAACTTGGCTCGCGATGTTCTACAGAAAAAATCCTTCATTCAGAGACTTCCAGAGTCTCTCTGCTCCTCATTGAAAAAGCATTTGCAGGGCTCAAGAAATTCAAAATTTTTGAGAAACACCACTTTTGTCCTAGAAGATACTGTCAGGGCTTCTCTGCCAAAAAATTATCCCAGCCTGTCTGTTTTTGTTTTTCCCTTCAGGTGACCTTTTTTCTAGCAAACAAACAAAACCAACGGCAGCAAAAGCAAACCCACAGCCTTGCAGCAAAGTTACCCCCTCGAAGGAGTGGCACAAAGTGACCTCCTGCAGCAGGGACAGCACCAGAATCACCTGGTTCAGAAGCCGTTCCCACACAACCTCAGGCTTTTATTTGTGAATATTCCCGCTCATTAAGGAGCTTTGTGATATTAAGGGTTAATAGATAGAGGGTTTTTTGGTGTTTCCTAGGAAAAGCAGTTTTCCTAGCATTTTTTGAGCTTTTGCCGCTCTTGAGTGGAATATTTTGGGTTTTTTTCCCTGTGTTTTCCCTTGTTTCAAGCAGGAGGGATGCAGTGGCTCCTGCTGGCCTCGTTTCCTGCTGGTTTTGCTCCGTGCAGGCTCCCCATGAAGTGGTTAATCAGGAAAACACAGCCAAGCACTTTTTATGAAGGGTTGGAAGGGAGGAAAACAGCTCCGAGGAGGCACCTGCAAACCACCAAACTGTTGGCCCGAAATCCTTTTATCCAATAGGATGGTTGGGAAAGGGGAGATAATTCGGGTTTTAGGAGCAGGGATGAGTATTTTTAAAAGGTGGGAGAGTCCAAGTGAGTGCTCTGGGCTGCCAGGGGAGGATCATGAGGGGAGAAATGACAATTTTCTAGGGATTTTACCCTGTCTTCTCAAGGCTGGAGGCTCCTGTCAAGTGCCTCTCACAGGAAACTTGAGGAATGGTGTCCCCTGATGTCACTGCTCTTGTTAATTGGGCTTGACAGATGATAATGAAGGGGAGGCTGTGGCTGAGCAAGGGCAGAGGGAATGGCAGCGCTCCTGGGGGAGCAGGACAGAGCAGGAAAATCCAGATGTCCAGGAGTTACGTGAGGTCACGCCAAGCATTCATCTTGGCTATTTCTGCTTCCAGAGGTGGCAGGGGAGACTCAGTGACTCCGAGCTGGGCAGCCTGGGAAGGTGATTTATCTCCAGTTCACAGTCCTGGCTTGGCCTTGCTGTTCAAGCATTTATGAAAAGGAGTTTTTTGGGGAGGAACTCTCCTCTTTTGAGGGTGCAGAGGGGACAGGTCCCCTGAGCAGATGTGGAGCAGGGGTGACATCGCTGTGCTGTGTCCCCAAAACACAGCCCCATTCCCTGGAACTGCCGTCCTGTGCCACGTGCCTTATGGCTAGTGCATAATTAGCCTTAATTAGCTTAATTAGCCCGGGAAATGGAGGTTTTTTTGCCTTTGCTGGAAGGTCAGCGTGTCCACGTTGTGGCCTTGGCAGGGTGAGCAGGACTCGAGTTTCGGTGGTGTGTGCTGCTCCATCGAGGGCAGGGATTGACTCCTTGGAAAAGGTGGGGTTTGAACCCCCCCAGGGGCAGGATTGGTGTCGAAATTCCACTGCAGGATCGGGCTGCACCTTCTGCCTCTTCTCCCCGTGGAAAGGAGGGGACAGCACTTGTCTGGCTGCTGAGGAGTGGAGCTGTTTCAGAGTCCTGAGCAAACAGCCCAGAGTTGAAGTTGTCCCGTGCCTGTCGTGAGGAGAAGGGATTTGTTCACCATCAAATCACCCCAAAGTGGCACCTTTGGCATTTGTAGGGTGCTCAGAGGCTGCTGAGTGCCACAGGCAATGTTTTCCCTGTGCTGAGAACCCGCCCAAGTCGCAGGGACTCCCACTCCAGGGTGAGCTTGGAATTCTCCCCTCAGCAAAGGGATGCTCACGGGGGATTTTCAGCTCCCTCTGATGTGTTGTCTCCCCTGTTTTCCCTCGTAATTAACAGGAAGCTGCCTGAACAAAAACCACTTGTCCCTGACTGGCAGGAGCACAACTCCCACCCATGAGTCAGGGGAGGAAGAGCTGCTGTTTAACTGGAAAAGGGGATTGGGGGAAAGGAAGGGGAAGAATTGCTGCCAGCGAGCTGTGGGATGAATGACATTTGTTTAAAGACACATAAGGAGATTAATGATGGGAGTTAAAGTATGAAAGCAACAGGGCCTAAGTGTGGCATTAATGGAATCCATTTTCTCCGCCATCTCCTGCAGGAACTCTTTGGAAATACAGAAGGAGGAAAATCACTGTACAGTAATAACTGTTATTTATGTAAGAGAACAGCTTTGGATATATCAAAATGCGAGGTTTCAAGGTAATAACTGGGCCCTCACCATCATTGTTATCCATTTAAAAGACAGTTTCTGTGATGGTGAAGAGATGGAGGAAATAGCCCCAGTCCAGCAACGGATCCAAAATGAAGTTTATTTTATTATTGTTGCCATTAGTCAGTTCCCAAACTGATAGGATTGTGTTAAGAAAAAGGGGAAAAGGCTGGAGGAGATGATGGGGCGGGTAATCACCCTTTCAGGATTAGTTGGGACCATTTGATGGGCTCATTAGAGACCTGGGGCCTCGTCTTGGCTCCCTCCAGAGCCTCCCTCCACCGTGGCTCTGCTCCTTGGGCAGGAAATCCGTCTTGAGCAAAGCAGGAGCTCAGCTCTTCTGCAGGAATCAGGAGAGACTCATGAATGATTCATGGAGAGGGATTGGGGGGTAGCAGGGCAGGATGATAATAATATTCTCCATGTGTCAAAATATAACAATAATTTGACCAGCTCTAATTTTTAATAACCACTGGGTTTGGGAGCAGATGTGATGGATGAGCTGGAGCAAACCATGGGCTCCCAAGCTGGCTTTTCACTTCAGAGCACCAAGGCCACTCTCTGAAATATTAGAGCTGTACAAAACCTCTCAGGCTGCGGGAGGAAGGAGCAGAAAGCTGAAAAGGAAGGGACAAAGGGTCTGCTCTGTTTTCATAATTCCAATTAGAATAAGTGTTGGACATGAGCTGTAATTGATCGTGGCTCAGAGCGGCGCTGGAGTGGGAATTTTGTCTCAGAACCTCCAATCTCATGGAGTGAAGCCTTCAGAAGGGTTTTCCCCTTTAACCCTGCAGAGTTATTGTGAGCAGGGGGTGAGCTGAGAGGGGTGGCCAGGAGTGGGTGACAGGGAGGGGAGGTTTGGGGTCACAGTTTGCTGTCCCAGGCGTGGCCCAGGACGTTTCTCACGTGGGAAGAGGCGGAGGAGGAGGATGATAAAGCAGCCCCATTTCTCCAGGCAGGCTCTTCTGGCTGGGATAATGAAAAAGAATTGGATTTGTGAGGGCAGCTGACACTGCTGGCTGTCTCCGAGATGTTTTCATTGCTGTGCTGAGAAGTCTTTTACAGACTTGGAGAAGCACTGGGAGCGTGGTGCTGCCTGAGGCTGCCAGCCCTGACTCCTCAGGTGAGAGCAGCGAGGGTGAACCCCCAGCAGGAATTCCCAGCAGGAATTCCAGGAGCACCCACTGGAACACAAGGTGGTGGGAAGGAGCCTTGGCAAGGCCCCCTGCCCTCCCCTAAGTGCGTGCTTGGGCTTGCAAGTGTCAAACATCAGTGCTGGCTTCAGCTCTTGCAGGTATCCTCATTAAGATGGTTGCAAGGAGGAGGATTTAATGATCTGAACCGTGACTTCAATTAATCAGTATAAATGTTGCTTATTTATAACGTAAACCCCAGCCTATGGATAACTTGGTTGTTTAATTAAGCTTATCACTGGGAAGCTGATGCAGTTCCTTGCTGCATTAATGTCACTAATTCAGGATCCCACCTAAGAAGCTTCAGAACAGGCTGCAGGGGATGTAATTCACTCCACTCACCCTGCTTTACAAGCCTGGCTGGGTCTGGAACATCTCAATCCTCACCCAGTGCTGGTGCTGATTCCTCCCCAATCCCAGCTCTTCCATCATTCCTGACATCCCCAGGAGCCTGGAACAGCTTTTCCTTCAGGTTTGTTCGGCCTTGTTCACTAAGAGTTTTTGTGTCTGCTTTAATTTGCTCTCTGCAGCTGAGCCTTTTCTGTGTCCTTGCTTTTCCCCCCTTTCCTTTCTTGCTCTTCACTTGCCCTCTCCAGTTTTTGTGTGGTGTCTTCCAAACTTTTCCAGATACAGGAGAATCTGTAATGAGCTCCCAAGCTGAAAGCAAAAGCTGTTTGCCCAAAAGTTGTTCTTTACCCACACTGGAGAGCCTTGCACTAAGAACCTCAGAGATTGTCTGGGAAAACTCTTGAGTAACTTTTTAAGGATTTTGTGGTTGTTTTTCCTGCTGTGCCAGGGGTTCTCCAGGCAATGTCTGACACCCTCCACTTAGGGGTGGTCTCCAGAGGATGCTGAGACAAATTGCTCGGAGCGAGGATGGTGCTGTGCATCACTTTGCTCACTCAGGGCTCTGCAGATCCCTCCTCTCAAAAACCCATCTAAAAAACAAAGTGGAGCTGCCTTTTTTTTGGTCCAAACGACCAGAAAAAGTATCTTGGGGTTAGATGAATTAGCAGTGTGCTGCTAAGACAGAAAGGCAGGGAAAACCATGTCAGAGTCCAGGGAAAAGCAAATTGCTGTTTTTCTTTCCCACCCAGAAGTCAGGGAAGAAGCCATCAGGGCAGAAGGATTGCAGTGGGCAGAGCAAACTAACGAGGGAAGGCAGGAAGATGTTAAATGAAATCAGCTGAAGGCTGAGTGGCAAAAAATAAATAAATAGAGGCTGTGCAGGTTGATCAATATTGGATCTGAAGGGCTTCCACATCTGCTGTGGCAGCTCCTCAGCATCTCATTCCAGCGTGACTCAGCAGCAGAAGGTGTTTGGCCTGGCAGGGAAGCACAGGGATGAAAACAATCCCGAGGCACGGCAGGGGAGGGCTCGAGCGTGGTTTTACACCTGCATCAAACCCTTTTGTGTGGTTTGAGACATCTGGATCCTCTTCGAGAAGGGTGAGGTTTCCAATGTCAGCTTTTCCCACTTTTATTCATCTTTTCAGCTGTTCTGTTGGAGCAGCCTGGTTTAGTGGGAGGTGTCCTTGCCTGTGGAAGGGGGTCCTGTTCATGGAAGGAGTTCTTGTTCATGGAAGGAGTTCTTGTTCATGGAAGGGGTTCCTGTTCATGGAGGGCGTTTGTGCCCATGGATGATGTCCCTGCCCATGGAAAGAGGTTCCTGTTCATGGAAGGTGTCTGTGCCCATGGATGATGTCCCCTCCCATGGAAGATGTCCCTGCCCATGGATTGGGTTCCTCTTCATGGAAGGTGTTTGTGCCCATGAATGTTGTCTCTGCCCATGGAAGGTGTCCCCTCCCATGGAAGATGTCCCTGACCATGGATTGGGTCCCTTCCCATGGATGTTACCTCTTCCCATGGATTGGGTCCCTGCCCATGGAAGGCGCCTGTGCCCATGGAAGGTGTCCCTGCCCATGGAAGGTGTCCCTGCCCATGGAAGGGGTTTCTGCCCATGGATGGTGTTTTTGCCCGTGGAAGATGTCCCTGCCCGTGGATTGGGTCCCTTCCCATGGATTGGGTCCCTTCCCATGGATTGGGTCCCTGCCCATGGAAGATGCTTCTACTTGTGGAAGGTGTCCCTGCCCATGGATTGGGTCCTTGCCCATGGAAGGTGTCCGTTCCCATGGAAGGTGTTCTTGACGATGGAAGGTGTCTCTTCCCATGGAAGATGTCCTTGTGGAAGGTGTCTCTTCCCATGGATTGTGTCCCTTCCCATGGAGTTGTCCCTTCCCATGGATTGTGTCCTTGCCCATGGAAGGTGTTTGTTCCCATGGATTGTGTCCTTGCCCATGGAAGGTGTCCCCTCCCATGGAAGATATCCTTGCCCATGGAAGGTGTCTCTTCCCATGGAAGGTGTCCTTTCCCATGGAAGATGTCTCTTCCCATGGAAGGTGTCCCTTCCCATGGAAGTTGTCCCCTCCCATGGAAGATGTCCCTGCCCATGGAAGGTGTTTGTGCCCATGGATTGGGTCCTTGCCCATGGAAGGTGTCCCCTCCCATGGAAATTGTCCCCTCCCATGGAAGATGTCCCTGCCCATGGAAGATGTCCCTGCCCATGGATTGGGTCCCTGCCCATTGAAGATGTCCCTGCCCATGTCAGGGGCTGGAACTCGATGACCTCTGAGGTCCCTTCCAAGCCAAAGGCTCCCAAGCACAGTTTGACTCTTCCATCCCCACTCCTCCGTGTGGCACTGACCCGTTTATGTTCACACTCACTCCTGCTTCCAGGGGTTCCCACCTCCCAAACATCTGCTAACAGAGCTTTGTGGTGCCCTCAGGTGCCTGAGGATCGAGGCACCAGTGTCAGGTTGAGGTGGCAGAGAGGCTGAGCCTCTGAACAAGGCTTTCTGAGGCCTCCTGGCACGTTAAATCTGTTTATTGGCCACGTGCTCCTGGGAAACCTTGAGGAGCCGCTTTATCTCTTCACTCTTCATCCATCACGAGAGAATGAAAATCATTTCCTCTATCATTTGTCTGGCTCGTATCTTTATAGGAATTGCCATTATCTACATCCACCGTGGTGGGTCCTTGTCCTTGGGTCCATCTTTTAGAGATTTGTCACGGCGGCGGTGGCCAGGGATTTGTAACAGGTACAGAAGTGGTGCAAAATACCTCCAAACTGTCCACATGAACACAAACAAACCCCCAGATCCCTCTACAACATTTTCCCCCTTCTCACCTTGGCACTGGGGGTGCATCCAAGGCCATTTGCTGTCCCTGTGTGTGGATTTAATCACGGGATGGGGAAGCCAGGACCTGGAATTTCCCTCTTCCATCCTTGGGGCTGAGCTGTGCATCCCCTGCAGTGCCCTGGGGTTTGCCAGCCTGGGAGGGAGCAGCCACAGCTCTGTGAGGCCCCTGAAGCAGGGAGGTGCTGGAAAGGAGAGCAAATAAATGCACTCTGAATGCTGAGATACCCAGAAGGGTTCAGAGGAGAATGGTCACTAAAGCCCCACTTTATTTTCAATAAATTATAAATTTAAATTCAATAAATTCAATAAAGCCAAATTCAGTGGCTTTAGAGGGACCCTCAGTTCCTTAAATCCTCTGCCTTGCTGTCTCATCCTCCCCAGGATGAGAGGAAACGGCCTCAAGTTGTGCCAGGGGAGGTATGGATTAGATATTAAGAAAAATTTCTCCATGGAAAGGGCTCTCAAGCACTGGCACAGCTGCCCAGGGCAGTGGTGGAGTCCCCATCCCTGGAAGTGTTCCAAAAACGTGTGGAGGTGGCACTTGAGGACAGGGTTTGGTGACTGTGGTGGTGGCTGTGTGATCTTAGAGGTCTTTTCCAGCCTGTGATCAGAAGGAGGTTCAGGAAATGGTTCTCCCTGCAAGGCAAAGTGCCAGGTTTGGGAATATTTCTCTCCTTAAATCAGGAAAGTCAGTCCTGATTTCAGAGTCAGTCCTGAGTTCGGGAATTTCTCTCCTTAAATCCCTGCCAGTCAGGAAATCCCAAAGCTTTGCAGATCTTTGTGTGTGCTGGAACAACCACTGAAACTCAGCCACCTCCAGGGACGGAGCTCTGGGATTTTGTGGGGTTTTGGGTACAAAACACATTTATTAAGGGTATTTTGTGGGGTCTGGGTCCTTTCTTGCCTCCCCATCCCACAGCAGGATCTTTTCCCCTGCTCTGCTCTCCAGCCCCGGATCCCACAGCTCCCTTATTCATTGCCATCTCTCAAATCCATCATTAGAGCCATAAATCCTGCTGGACTTTCCCATTTGTTCGTTGGCTTTTTTGTTGTTGTTGTTTCTGTTTTTGAACTCAGGATTTTCCCCATTGTTTCTTCCTTCCTCGTTCTTTTCGCTTGCCTGGCAGTGGCACTTGGGATTTCTGTGGTTATTTTTCTTATATTTATACTCTCCTCTGACTTAATTAAGTTCTTGCTCCTTTCTTGGTCTTGCCAAGTTTATTGGCCCCACCAGGGCTTCCCAGTGCTCTCTTCCTACAAAACCACAGCTGCTGCCAGTCACCTGAGAGCACGAAAATGGGCAGGAAAACTTCCTCTGGAAACTCAGCTTGACATTATGGAAGCAAAAGACAGGCAGAAAAATGATCTTCCCAACCCTGGCCAGTGTTTTTAGGCTGCTTTCCTAAGAAAATTAGATTTGGGCATTTAGGGGACGTGGGTGGCCATGCAGGAGCTTGGATTTTTGGCAAACTCTGGTTCGGTTTGATGGATGGGGCTGAAAATCTGGATTAGGGGGCAGTGCTGTGGGGAGCTCCTGCTGGGAGCAGAGTTTGAGGGAAAGCAGAAAAAAACCATCCCATCACACCACATCCACCCGTGCAGAATCAGGCTCCTGCTGGCTGGAATTCCCTGGTTTTGGGGTTTGTGGATGTGCAGGAGAGCCCCTGGTGTTGATTCCTCCAGAGCCAGGATCCCATTCCCCACAGCAGCCCTGACCTTACACCTCGGGGGGGTTCAATCCCTCCTTCCTCCTCCTCCTCCTCCCTGCTTTTCTCTGCTCGTTTTTGGGAATTCTCTTGGCAGCTTTTTCAGGGCACGGAGTGGGATTTAGCTAGTCACAATCCCAGTATTTCAATCCCCTGATCAGGGGATCTGGGGGATTTCTTTCCCCACAGCTGCAATGCCTCAAGTCTGCCTGAGGAAACCCACAGGAGTTTCCCGTTAAAATCAGTTTGCCACCCAGCTTTTTAACAAGAGGGTGGGCTCAGACCCCCTGAGCCAGCTCTGGCTGGGACATTCCCATTCCAGACCCCCCTTTCTTACCTTCTTGTGCCCTTTTTGCTTCCTTCTTCATGCTCAGGGTGTTTGCTGCTGCCTCGGAGTGAGATTTATCTTCCCAAAATCAGGTGAGATGAGGAGCCTGGCAGGGTTTTTTCCTGCCTGCCCCAGAGGGATGATATTTCTGGGATCCAGGGATGATCCCACTGAGGCTTTGCAGCCCAGTATGATGGACAGGTCACCACCTTCCTTCTCAATTTTCCTGGAAACTCCAGGTCTGGGGCAATGTCATTGCGATCTGATGTACCCAAAGCGGTTATTAAAGAAGATAAAAGAGAGATTGTGTTTTAGGCAGCAGGAACTAAAGCCCTCAGCTGTTTTTATAACATCTTCCCTCCTGTCTCTCTCCCCCCTGAATTTACTCTCTCTGGATAGCAGGAATGAGAGGGGAGCTCCATTTAAATGCAGATTTCCAGTGCTGGCCAAGAGCAATAAATAGCCCTCTGCTACCCCGACCAGACAAACATTATCAAGCCTCTTTGTGAAGGAGATTTTATGTTTTCGGATCTTCTTTTTCCCCTTGATGAGATGCTCTTTCCTCGCAGAGTAATAGCGTGTTGACGCCTTTTTATTTTATTTTTAAGCAGCACTTCAGAGATTATAATGGAAATACAATCCCACCTGTTTCTCCACTGGAGCTCCACTTGACAGCCCTCTAATGAGGAACTGTGCAAATTTCTTCTCCTTTACTGTACTGACAGCCTGGAGGGGTTGATACCTTATTCAGCAGAGCGGAAAAGCACAAAATAAGGCAATTTTGGCAAGAATTTTGAATGCCCTGACCCTGCAGCCTGGTGGTTTTGGAGGTGGTTTGGAGTTCACGAGGTGGGCAGCAGGAGCTGGAGGTCTGGGCTGCTCCCTGGGGCATCTCCTGCTGCTCCTCAGCAGGACATGGGGGGTTTGAAGAATGAAACGTTTTCCTGGAGTGATTCTGGGTTTCCTGGTTTTGGAGAGGAAGGATTGGTCGGCTCCAGTGGCAGGTACTGGATCTTCTGGGGGGCTGAACTGGGTTGGACTGGGATTAGAGCTCTTCATTTGATAAATGGGGCGTAGAGGATTTGGGGACCAGGGAATGGTGTGGCCAGGAGGAGCAGGGAAGTGAGGAGCCACCTGGAATTCTGTGTCCAGCTCTGGGCTCCTCATGGAATCAGGGACATGGAGGGGCAGGAGCGAGTCCAGGGAAGGGTCTGGAGCCCCAGGAGAGGCTGAGGGAGCTGGGAAAGGGTCTGGAGCTCCAGGAGAGGCTGAGGGAGCTGGGAAAGGGTCTGGAGAATTCCTGAGGGAGCTGGGAAGGGTCTGGAGAATTCCTGAGGGAGCTGGGAAAGGGTCTGGAGCTCCAGGAGAGGCTGAGGGAGCTGGGAAGGGTCTGGAGAATTCCTGAGGGAGCTGGGAAAGGGTCTGGAGCCCCAGGAGAGGCTGAGGGAGCTGGGAAGGGGCTGGAGAATTCCTGAGGGAGCTGGGAAGGGGCTGGAGAATTCCTGAGGGAGCTGGGAAAGGGTCTGGAGCCCCAGGAGAGGCTGAGGGAGCTGGGAAAGGGTCTGGAGAATTCCTGAGGGAGCTGGGAAGGGTCTGGAGAATTCCTGAGGGAACTGGGAAAGGGTCTGGAGAATTCCTGAGGGAGCTGGGAAAGGGTCTGGAGAATTCCTGAGGGAGCTGGAAAGGGGCTCAGGCTGGAGAAAAGGAGGCTCAGGAGGGACCTTGTGGCTCTGCACAAGTCCCTGACAGGAGGGGGCAGCCAGGGGGGATTTGGGATCTTATCCCAGGGAACAGGGACAGGAGGAGAGGGAACGGCCTCAGGCTGGGCCAGGGGAGGCTCAGGGTGGGCATCAGCAGGAATTTCCCCATGGAAAGGGCTGTTAAATATTGGAAGGGGCTATTAAATATTGGAAAGGGCTGTTAAATATTGGAAGGGGCTGCCCAGGGAGGTTTGGAGTCCCCATCCCTGGAGGTGGCACTGAGTGCTCTGGTGGGGATTGGGCACAGCTTGGACTCGATGATCCCAGATCTTTTCCAACCTTAGTGATTCTGTGCCTGTGTTTACAGCATAAATCAGAAGAGGTTGTAGGTGTGATTTTAACCTGTCATTCGGGACATTTAGGAAATATTACAGGTGCCTTTATGTGTTTTTCACTTGGAAGGACAGCCTATGAACAGTGAAATATCCTGTTTACCAAGCCAGTGCTGTGTTAAATCTACATTTTCAAGAGATGCCTTGAGATGGAAATCGCGTTTCTGAGTATAACTTTACATTTCAAAGGTATAAAAAACATCCCAGAAAATTTAAATAAAAAAAAGAATGCCGTGAACGGGGAAAGGTCAGCTGCACACAGTTTGTTGTGTGATCCTCCCAATAGCATCTGCTCGCTGTTATTGTTGTAAAAATGTGACTTCATTAGATTTTGGGTGAATCACGAGTTGGGGAGTGATGCTGTAGCTGCCTCACAGTGGGACCAGTGGGTCAGGGTGCAGATATTGGGAGTCAGGCTGGGGCAGGCCGTGCTCCAGGAGCCACGTGGCCCTGGGGGATGGAGGATGGAGCCTTTCTGCTTGCTGAGCCCTGCTCAGAACCAGCTCAGGGTGGAGAGGATTGGATTTCTGAGCTGGCTGGGCACTGAATCAGATGGTGCCTGGGTCTCACCCAGCTCTGTCTCTCCAGGTCTCTCCAGCTGTCTGCAGCTCTGAGAGCTCACAAGTGACAGCCCTGCCTGGCCCCCGGCTGCTGCTTGGGCACAACGGAGCTGTTTGGGGTGAGAAATGAACCTCCTTCCTCCCCCTGGAGAGGTTTTTCCAAGGGGAGAGGCAGGAGGGGTTGAGCATGTGCTGTCCCAGCGTGCTGTGCTCGGGGCTGGAAGGGCTGCGGCCACACGGCCCCATCCCCTCTGGGCTCAGGGATGTGGGGCTTGGGGGAGCCTCAGGGAGCTCCTCGTGCAGCTCCTGGCTCAGCAGAGAGCACCAATTCCTCCTTGTGCAGCCCCAGGCTCAGCAGAGAGCACCAATTCCTCCTTTCCTAGTTCCAGACTCAGCAGAGAGCCCCAATTCCTCCTTTCCCAGCCCCAGGCTCAGCAGAGAGCACCAATTCCTCCTTTCCTGGCTCAGCAGAGAGCCCCAATTCCTCCTTTCCCAGGCTCAGCAGAGACCCCCAATTCCTCCTTTCCTGGCTCAGCAGAGAGCACCAATTCCTCCTTTCCTGGTTCCAGGCTCAGCAGAGAGCACCAATTCCTCCTTTCCCTGTTCCTGCCTCAGCAGAGAGCACCAATTCCTCCTTTCCCTGTTCCTGCCTCAGCAGAGAGCACCAATTCCTCCTTTCCTGGTCCCTGGCTCAGCAGAGAGCACCAATTCCTCCTTTCCTGGCTCAGCAGAGAGCACCAATTCCTCCTTTCCTGGTCCCTGGCTCAGCAGAGAGCACCAATTCCTCCTTTCCCAGCCCGTGGCTCAGCAGAGAGCACCAATTCCTCCTTTCCTGGTTCCAGGCTCAGCAGAGAGCACCAATTCCTCCTTTCCTGGTCCCTGGCTCAGCAGAGAGCACCAATTCCTCCTTTCCTGGTCCCAGGCTCAGCAGAGAGCACCAATTCCTCCTTTCCCTGTTCCAGGCTCAGCAGAGAGCCCCAATTCCTGCTCCTGTCTGCCCATCCCTGAGGGCTGGAAAATCCCTGCAGGACAATCACTGGAGTCTGCTTTTCTCAGAAGGCACCATCCCATCTCCTTGCACTTCTCTGGCTCCCAATTATACCTTTAATTTTTCTGTTTCTTGCTGTTGAATCATTCCCTTGGAAATCTGTGTCTGATGGAGACCTGCAGTGGAAGTCACTTGTTGCTGGAACCTTGATTGATAATTACCCAGCTCCTCCAAAGGGATAAACTCTCCTGGTCTGGCGCTTCTGGAGTGTGGATTTTGTGTTAATTGTATGGGAATCCGCACATATTGATTAAAAAGCTGATTATGATGACATCAGGGATGTTTTTCTATCAGGATTGGAACATCCTGTGGGGAGAGAGGTTCTTCCTGAGAAAAGCTCAGTCCTTGCTGGTTTCCCTCGACTCTCAGTGCCAGGGAAATAAATCCTGAGTGGTCCTGAGCCAGGAGCTGCAGATCCAGGTGCTGCTGGCTGCCTGTGCCAGGATATTTTTCTCATCTTTCATAGAGAAGCAGCCCAGACCGGAGACATTTATCACGATGGGGAAGACAGAAGTGATTTTTGAGGGCAACAAAGTTCAAAGACTTTGCTGTAAGTCTTCAGGATTAAAGATTTACTTGATGCATCTTCTCCTGTTTAATAGACAGGAAGAGATGAAAGGGAATTTCTATGAAGATTTTCGTTCATACTTAATGATGCCACTATTAGATGGAGCTTTGGCACAGTGTCCCGAGCCATGAAGCTTTAAAACCAACCTTTTTTAAACATTAAATGACCTTTTTTCATCCTCCAGCTTTCATAAATAAAGATTAGTTCAGCCTCATTATCTCCCCAGTCCTGGGGGCTGGTTTAATATTTAGTTAAAGTAACCAGTCTCCCAAAATGAGCACATTTTGCTGGTTTCCTATCCCAAATCCCACAGGGAGACTTGAAGCTGTGCTGGAGTTTGATCTGGGTTCTAGGGATGCTGCTGCCACTTCCAGCCTGGATCCAGGTTCTCCAGCTGAATTCCTTATTTTCCAAACCCTGCACTTTCCCCTTCCTCTTTTATTTGCTCCCAAAGTTCGAATTTAACCAGAGCTGAGTAGGGAAAAGAATTTGCTGCTATTTTGGGTTTCTTCCCTTCTTCCCTTCTTTCTTCCCTTCTTTCTTCCCTTCTTTCTTCCCTTCTTTCTTCCCTTCTTTCTTCCCTTCTTTCTTCCCTTCTTTCTTCCCTTCTTTCTTCCCTTCTTTCTTCCCTTCTTTCTTCCCTTCTTTCTTCCCTTCTTCCCTTCTTCCCTTCACCTTTAAGGAATTCTTTAAGATTCTCAAAAATAAGAATAGAAAATCCCATCTTGAATAGAGATAAAAAAAAAAAATCTTTGTGCAAACTTTTTTTTGCCGAGCTGGCTTGAGGAAATGATTCAAAATGCTTTGGTTTTGACTATTTTTATACTTAAAAATCATTTAACCGTACATCAGTCAAAGTGGATTTTGTTTGAAAGCTGCCAATTAGGAAAACGCTTGAAAACATTCCCTAATTTAGTGATTTTGAAGCTTTAAATTAGAAAGTAATGAATCTGAGAGTGCTGACATCCACTCCCTCACCGCTGATCTTTAATTTTGCAGCATCAGCACCTGAGCAGGAGCTGCATTTGGTGATGTTCCTCAGACTCAGCACTTGGATTTACCCTTCCCTGGGAGCAGGGCTGGGGGAAACGTTTTTTCTGGGAGAAACTTTCTCCTCTGCTTCTCTCCTGGAAAAATGGAGTTTGCAGCAAATTGTTCTCCCAGCTTCGTTGTAATTAAAAGCAGTCACCAGTCATATTAATATCCTAAAACCCTGCTCGTGGCCTTGGAGGGAAGCACAACCCTCTTTGTTGCATAATGAGATTAGGGTGAACTCAATTTAGCTCCCGTGAAACTGGGAAAAGAGAGGGAAAGAAGGAATTCTCGAGTGTTACCAGGGTTTGAAGTAAAGATAGGAAAAGAAGGAATTCTCGAGTGTTATCAGGGTTTGAAGTAAAGCTAGGAAAAGAAGGAATTCTCGAGTGTTATCAGGGTTTGAAGTAAATCAGGCTGCTGTGGGCCACCTCTGGGCTTCCACTGTGGGGTTAGGGCAGGGCAGAGACACAGAGATGCTCTGCCCTTGTGCCAGGAGGGAAAAGATCCCACTGGAATGAGCAGGATGAGACTGGGACAAGAGCCCTGAGACGTGCTGCAAGCTGGGTGTTGAAATTGGGCTGTGCTTGGAGGTTTTTTGGGTCCAAGAGAGTCTCAGGGGCAGCAAAGCTGAAGGAAAAGGAGCCTGGGCCCCAGCCAGGGGGGTCTGGGTTGTGTTGGAGACTCCGTGGTGACAGGAGCAATGAGGAGATTCCAGGCACAGCCCGGATCCCTCTGTGGATCCTTCGGTCCCACATCCCAGAGCTGCTCTAACCCTGCTCCCAGTTGGCTCTGTCGTCCAAATTTTGGTGTCCTGGGTGTCCTGCTCTTAGAATTCAGGGTATTCCTCCTGGGTTTTATTTCTCAGCTCATTCTTGCTTTTCCCTACCAAAAAACCCCCACTGGGGTGCCAGCTCCTCCTGAAATTCCGGCACGAGTGCTCCACTCCTGAATCCTTTCTGCCTTTCCCTCAAGAAAACAAAAATAAGAGCCCTCCCCACCTCCCTCTGCCTCGCACAGCTCTGAGTGGGCAGCCCCAGGAGCTGGGTTCAAGAGTCAAGTGCGTTCTGTTTGAAAAATATTTGTCTCTCCCCACCCACGGCTGCCCACGCGCTTCCTGAAATATTCCAGCTCTCAGCTCCCTACCAATGCTTCCACAAAGGAACCATCCGGGGGTTTTTTGGGGACGTTGTGCCTTTGTTGGGATGCGAGGCGGTGCCTGGAGCTGCGTTTTTAGGGCTGGAGGTGCCTCTCTGGGAGCCCCCAGCCCGTGTGGCACCGTGGGTGGCTGTGCTGTGCCATCCCAGCAGGTAAAACAGAGGCTGCTGCCGAGATTTCACCACCCACCTGTCTGGCAAGACCTGGAGTGGGAGTGGGAGAAGCAGCAGGAAAGGCCACGTGTGGGAAGGGGGTGATGGTGATGCCTTTCCTGGTCTTAAAAATCAAGAGGTGAACACGGTTAGAAGGGGAAAAAGGGTTTTACCTTGGTATTTATTGTAAGGATCCTTAGGTGCACCAGGAACAGGTCGAATGCACCTCTGTGCACCCCCCCATCCCCACTGCAAAGTCCCCCTCTTCTAGATCTGGTCTTACATTCCAGGTCTTACTAATTAGCATATCTATCAAATATTCCCCAATGAGAGGCTCAAATGAGCCCCCCCTCCCAAGGAACCTTCCCCTGGATGGTTCTAGCTTAGTTTACAAAATGTGTTCTGGAGAGGACCTTGGGCTCTGGGCACCCTGGCACCCGAACTACGAAGCCTCTAAAATGTTCAGTCTCTTAGCTTAACAAACAAGTCCAAGAATGTAGGCAAAAAGCACCAAGAATACAGAAGTTGCAGAAAGGTATAACAGGGGTATAAAAGAAAAGACAAAAATCATCATGGCATCATTTCCCCCCTTTTAGAGACTAACAAACTCTACCTTGTCTAGTCTCTACTCTACTCTACATTACCCACAGAACCGGTTTACACAACCAGCTGTTCCACAGGCTATTACACAGATAATAACTACAACTACAGCTATTATAAATGTTTCTTTTACCCAGACCCAGTTTGGTAACCATGAGGTGAGGGTATCAAAAATAGGATCAAATTTCAGGGTGTCATTTCATCATGGCATCAATGGAAGCACCGGGAGCAGCAGCGGAGCTTCTGCAGTGAGCAGGGAGCAGGGAGCGTGGGCACGGGGAGGGCAGCGAGCATCCCAAACCTAACCAGTGCCAAAAACCCTTTTTTTTTTCCCCCCCTACAGCTGCCATCCTGGATGACCCCATGGAGTGCAGCAGAGGGGAGAGGCTCTCCATCACCCTGGCCAAGAACCGCATCAACCGCGAGCCCGAGCGGGCGGGCAAGGCCAGGGTGGAGGTGGACATCTTCGAGCTGCTGAGGGACAGCGAGTACGAGACGGCCGAGACCAGTGAGTACTGCTGAGGGGTTTTTTTTTTTTAGAGCAAAGTGGTCTTGCAGAACCCCGCCCCCCCCCCCACCCTTGCAAGATTTAGGCTCTGAGAACCCGAGCTGGAGCGTTGAAATGTTGTGTAAAGAATAGGTGGCAACCAAAGTGTAAAGGATGGTAGAAAGTCTTGCTGTGCCCCTGAGAAATGTGTCTAAAAGGGGACACTGAAGACAAAGGGTTACAGAGAGTGCCACCCCAGAGAGCTCCCAGGAGGGGTCTGGCACACTGGATTTGTGATTTCGTGGCAGTCAAACGGGGATAGAGAGAAAACAAAAATCTCTCCGAGTTCCTTTGCTCCTTGCAGAGAGCAGTTTTCATTCGAGGTGAAGTGGAATGTGCTGGTGTGAGCCCAGGCGTGCACTGAGAGGATCCCTGCCCCCAGTGAGCTTTGCCACCACTCACTGGCTCGGGACAAATAATTTCCTTTAATCTGCCTGTCAATAAGCAGGGGTGAAGCTGATCCTTTGTCGAGCACTTAATGGTGAGCAAGCAAGAGACTCTCGGGCAAGTTGGGTTGCAATTAAGTTGTTTTTAAAACCCTGTGGAATCCTGTGTGTCAGCAAACATGACAGCTCTTCCCAGAGCTTGAGATTGGCAGCGGATTTATTTACACCAAGTGAAGTTTTTCGAGTGATGTTTGAAATCATGGGGATGGAGAAGAGCTAATTTCGAAAGAGCAGCAGATTTTCCCATGGCACTTTAAAGTCCCTTAAATGAAACTGTTCTTTATTAGGGTTGTTCCTCTGGATGCCCAATGTGCCAGTTCTGAGCTGGTGAATAAAAAAGAAATTGATGGTCACTGTCCCCCAGTTTGAAAGAAACCCTAAAGGTCTGTGCTAGTGCTTTCCTGAAAGAGGGAAAACCCTTTGGAGCAGGAAATCTTCCTTACAGGATCATTGTCAAGCTGACCTTTAGAGTTCAAGAGAGGACTATAATTTTTTATTACCACTTGGCTCAAAAAAGCTGGAGGAATCATTTTAAATAACAGGGATTTCAGACTCGTTTCCCAGTGGTTCTGCATTCCAGAACTGTGTGATTTGCAGGGTATCCCCAAAAAGAGGGGCAGAGTGTTGTGCTTTGGGGGCTGGCTGATTTTTCCTGGTGTTTTGCTGGGTGTTGTGCCCAGCCCTGATGTGCCAGTTTTGGCCAAAATCTAGCAATTTATCCTCTGGGAGAAAACCACGTTACAGCCACCCTTCTCCCCACCAGTTTCGGGGAAAAAATTCCTTGAAGGAAAGTGAAAGAGATAAAACCTATTTATTAACAAACACACAGGAAAAGGATAATAATGCTAAATAGTAAAACCCCTCACTATAACGAGAAAACCTGGGAAGAAATTGGAGTCCTCTCGTAGGTGTGGTCCCTCCTTCTCGGAGCTGCCGTGGGGGGTGGCCTTAGGCCCCTCCGGGCCTGAAGAGAAGTTCTCCTGATGTGTTCTGATGTTGTTGAAACAGTCCAGAAGGGAAAAAAAAAAAGGAAGGAAAAAAAAAAAAAACCCACCAAAGTCCCAGGAAACACGCTGGAGAAAAAGGGAAAGAAAAAAGACCCAAAAAGCTGAAGAGGCAGGCAGGGAGCTCCCTCCGTGCTCCCTCAGCCGGAGAACGCAGAGGGGTCTCCATCTCTGTGTCCCTGGGAACTGCTTTGAAAAGTTCATTTGTTTTTTTCCTCCCCTCTCAAGCTCAGTTTAAAGGCACAAAATTAAATATTTTTGGCATAGATCCGTGCTCGGGGATCCACCTCACAGAGTGACCCCACGACACCTGAGCACCCCCGTGCCTGGCAGTGCTCAGGATTCTCCAGGTGAGCTGCCAGAGGCGGCTCTGTGGGAGCAGCAATCGCTCCTTCATTTCCTGAACGAGGGTTTGCATTATTTATAGAAGTGTGCAGTTAATAAAGCACATCTCAGCGACTACCTGGGCTCTATTTATGGAGCCTGTCACTTGGGAGCAGCCAGGATCAAACCCAGCTCGGGGCCTCTTCCACCCAGCACTGCTTTGGATCTCACATTTTTCCAATCCTTTCCTGCTCTTCCCCATCTCCCTCGTGCACGCCCTGTTGTCCCCTCCCTTGGCACAGCCTTGGGGCAGATCCACCCTCCCCGGGCCAGACCTTGCAGAAGGGATGGGAATCACCTGGATTTCATGGAATCACAGAATCCCAGACTGGTGTGGGTTGGGAAGGAGCTTAAAGCTCATCCAGCTCCACCCCAGCCTGGCCTTGGGCACTGCCAGGGATCCAGGGGCAGCCACAGCTGCTCTGGGCACCCTGTGCCAGGGCCTGCCCACCCTCCCAGGGAACAATTCCCTGCCCAATATCCCATCTAACCCTGCTCTTTGTCAATTTGGAGCCATTCCCTGTGTCCCTCCATCCCTGTAAAAGTCTCTCCCCATCCTTCCCTTTCCCTCCCTTCAGCAGGAAGGGACAATGGGGTCACCCCAAAGCCTTTTCCTTCCCAGGCTGATCAATCCCAGCTCTCCCATCTCCCAGCTGCTCCATCCCTCTGATCACCTTGGTGGCCTCCTCTGGATCCCCTCCAAGCTCATTCCCACTTTGCCCCTTAAAATATCCCAAATCTCCCTGCAAGACTCCCAGAAAATGAGAAAATGCCTCATTTTCCTGAGCCTTCTTTGTCTTTGAAGGACCCAGCAGCATTTTTAGTTCTGTTTTTGTTCCTTCCTCATAAATATCCTGTGTGTAGCAGCATTCCTGGCCTTGGACTTTGGGAAGGAGACTTGGTTGCAGTGACCCCCGAGCTGCTGTAAGGATCAAGAGAGGGATTTCTGTCTATTTCCAGCCTTTAACACTGCTCAGGAATTCTTCTCTTGGAGGGTTTCTCCAGGAGAAGAATATTAATTGGCTGAGAATGAAATATTATGCAAGAAATTGTTGATTTCAGCAAATTGTGTTTGGGGAGAAATTAGAAACAGGGCAAGTGAGGAAGAGGCATTTCCCATTTCCAGTTTTCACCTTGGGGTGATTTTCTTTGTTTCCTTTACTTGGATTTATGGAGTAGAAATTGGAGCAAATGCACTTGATTTTGGTGAATTTTGCAGTGTGTTATTTGCCTCTTCTTCAGAGTGGAAAAGATGTCTGGGAGCTTTTCTTAGAAAAGGAATAATCTGGATTCTATATGGCTCTGCTATTAATGTCACTGATGTTATTCTTGATTTATCCTGGTGGCAGAGGAAAATCAGATCCCCTGACTTAAATTTCAAGGCTTTCATGGCTTTCAAATGCTTCAATACGTTGCTGGTATTTGTTATGACACACAATATTAATAAAAACTGTTGAGATGTTTTAACCTGTGACTGCAGAGCTGTTTACAGCTGTTTAATACTGTTCTCACATTTCACACCCTTTGATTCACCCCGAAATATCACAGCTCCATGCTCAGCTGACAGATCTAGGAATGCTGGGATTACACCATGTCTTGCATATATGAGAGGAGGAAGAGTTTTGGGGAGTTAGGTTTTTTAATTTGGGGATTTAGGGGTTGGTTTTTGTTTTGGTTTGGGGGGTTTTTTTTTGGGTTTTTGTTGTTGGTTTTGGGTTTTTTGTGTGGATTTTTTTGTTGTTTGTTTTGTTGGTTTTTCTTCCTGTTTTTTTGGGGGGGTTTTTTCTTTTATGTTTTTCTGGAGCTGTTTTTCTCTCATTTTTCCTTCTGTCTGACTCAAGTGTTTTAATGCTAGAGAGCCCCAAAATCTCAGTTGCTCCAGCAATAAAACCTGACTCAGTCCATCCCTTTCATGCCTGGTTTGCTGTTCCAGCTTTAGATGTGAATGAACACCAACTTTGGCTGTTCCTGGGTGATTTTAAGGAGCTTGCAGGGAGAGGTTACGGGCAGAGCCTTTTTGGGTTTATTTTTTTTTCTGCTGTTACAAGGAAATCTTGTTCCCTCTTTGTGTTTGATGTTCCTGCTCCTTTTGTGCAGCTCCAGAACGCCTTGTTTAATCATGTCTTGATCTAAAGCACCTTGTTCCATTTGAGGCAGGACAGATTTCCCTGTTTGTCTCCCTGTCCCCTACAGCCTCGGGAGCCTTTGAAGCTCCTCTTTGTTGTGAATCCAAACGCCCTGGGGCAGCTCAGGAGCGAGAGCCAGAGAGCAGCTGGAGAGTCACAGATTTTGATTTTTCCACCCTGATATTTCCAAAGTGCCCTTTCACGGGGTGTCCTTGTGCTGGTGTTAACCTGTG
Organism: Monarcha castaneiventris obscurior; assembly: GCA_026261815.1. Lineage (NCBI taxonomy): Eukaryota > Metazoa > Chordata > Aves > Passeriformes > Monarchidae > Monarcha > Monarcha castaneiventris. The sequence continues at coordinate 2,461,650 of JAMPIT010000114.1, forward strand.
CCACCGTTTTTGTGGGGATTTCATGTTTCAGCCTGCTCTGGTTATCGTGGAATTATGGAATCACAGAGGGCTTGGGGTTGGAAGGGGCCTTAAGGATGACTTTGTTCCACCCCTGCCATGGGCAGGGACAGCTTCCACTATCCCAGGTTGTTCCAAGCCCTGTCCAACCTGGCCTTGGACACTTCCAGGGTGTCCCCAACCTCTCCAGAGGTTGCAGGATCCTGTCAGGGAGCCCAAGGGATGCTTCAGGAGCATCTCTGGAACCCCTCCTGTTCATGCACTCCTCTCTGAGAATCCCGTGACCAGTCCCTGTCTCTGGAGATCTCAGCTGTGTTTTGCACTCAGGGAGCTGCTGAGGTAATTTCACACCTTCCCTGCTCGTTTGTTTGGAGCTAGAGCCAGGAATCTTCTCTGCATTTTGCTGGAAACCCGTGGCTCAGGTATCTGTGTGCACTGAAAGAGATGCTGTGTTCTGCCCCTCTCTCTGGAGGGAGTTTTCAGCCCTGCTTTGAGCAGGGGAGGATTCATGGAAATGTTTTCCAGGTGCTCTTGGATCTCAGGGAGTGAAAGCCAGACTCTGCCCGTGTCTGAGGGGATGCACATGCATTTATCATCAGAGCTACTCATTTGTTGTGCTTTTTCATGTTCAGAAATAAGTTTGCAGTTCTGCCTGGCTTTAAAAAATGTCTCTCTGCATTCCAAGTGTCCAAACCTGGGCTTTAATTCCCAGATATATTCATGGAAATGATTGGACACAGCCCTGCTGTAGGAAAGGAGGGTCACTGTGCCCTGAACACTCCTGAGCCAGGGTGGTCACTGGTGCCAATGGTAGAGATTCTTAAAGTGATGCCACCTCATTGTCCAGCATTTCCTGAGACCCTGAGTTCTAAACAACATCAAAATTGGGAGGGAAATCCAGAGCTGGTGGAGCCTGCAGCGCTCACAGAGTGCCCTGCACATCCCACAGCTCTGGTGGTGCCCAGGTGTTGAGCGTGAGGGGATTGGAGTGGCAGGGGCTCTGTAATTATCCATAATTATCGTCCCTGTCATTATGGATGGATTTGGGATACAGGACCAACATTTCCTCATCCCTGAATGCCTGTGGCTTCTCCCTGTGAGGACCTGACAGCATCAGGAAACGCTCTGAAATAGGAAATGTGCTTGGATTACGGGAGAAGCTTTCCAAATGTGGTCAAAACCTTTGCCTCAGGCACCTCCACTTTGTTTCCATTCATTTCCCTTCATTTTCGTGGATGTTTCCCCCTGGTAGTGATAAGCCAGATCTTTTTCTTCCTCCAGTTGTTGCTCCTCTGTTGCTATGGCTACTTTAACCCTGCTTTTTGTTGCTGCTATCAGGCACGAGGAGCAAAGCACTCCCCCTCAACGTTTTCCCCAGGAACTTTTTCCTGGTGACCTGTGGATTAGGGAGGGCTTGGAGCAGCTCCTTCCTCCTCCTGGATGGGAATGGCAGAGCTGAGAGGGACTGGTGAGTGCTGCTGAGGCAGCAGGCAAAGCTTTCAAACCATTGCTGCTCTTTATTTAAAAGGAGCTTCTGGAGAGGTGTAAGTGCCTGTAAATTTTTTAAGCACGGAGGAAAAGCAAGCCCTGGATTTCCTTTGAAGACGCTGCAGAAAAATATCCCTCGTTCTGGAGGAGATTGAGTTGTTGGAGGGCGAGGGAGCTCAGAAAGAAGGAAAACCCAAGAGGAGATGTTTGCATTTCATGAGCGCTTTCTGTAAGAAGTCGGAGCAATCAGTGGGGACTGGGGAGGATAAGGAGTTTTTCCTTCAAAAGAGAAGTAAAACCAATTCCCCAAAATGAAGAACTAAATGAGATTTTGGGCCTCTTCTTCCAAATGTGAGGCTGGGAAGGCTTGAGGAGTCTTAAGGCCGGAGATCACAGAGTCACAGAATGGTTTGGATTGGCAGGAACCTTAAAGATTCCATTCCCTGCCATGGCAGAGACACCTTCCACTGTCCCAGGCTGCTCCCAGCCCCATCCAGCCTGGCCTGGGACACTTCCAGGGATCCAGGGGCAGCCACAGCTTCTCTGGAAAAACTTGAACTTGGAGATATTCAGCACAGTGTAAGCTTTCCTTTCACTTCCAGCCTTGATTTAAAGACTCCAAGTCGCTAAAAACCCTGCTCTGATCTGTAGCTCAGCAGTTTTGATGATGAATTCACTCTACTACCAAAAAAAAACCACGTTCAGATTTGAATTTTCTCTTGCTTGGGTAACTCTTCACAGCTCTTCACAGCCCTCACAAGAGCTGGTCTGAGGTGCAAGCCAGGGGAGGAGGCAGGTTTGATTCTAAAGAGCCCCAGTCTTTAAAATCTCAGCTTTGTGATGCAGTGGTTTGGTTTTCACACAGAGAAATGTTGTGAGCCAGAACTGAGAAGAGTTCTGGTGCCTCTTTTCTCCCTTTGGTGCCTCCTTCCCTCCCCTTCGGTATCCAGTTTCTTCAGAAAGATTCCAGTTGAGCAAATGTGGCTTTTTCTGAGGGAAAAGCTTTTTTTGTGAGGATGCTGAGGCAGCTCTGGCTTTGCAGAAGGAGCTGGGGCCAGCACAGGAGGCTTTTGGAGCTCAGGGATTGAGGCATGAGGGGCTCTCACCTTTTATTCATGAGGTTTTTGCTGCTCTGCTGGAAGGGTTCTGAGGGGTGCAGGGGATGGGGATGGCAGCAGGGAGGTGACACCACTGGGGCTGCTCCTGGGAGTGAAATTCAGCTGGATTTGTGCTGTGAATTAAAAGGACAAAAAAAAAAGGTTGCAGTTTAACCCGGGAAGAGATTTAACTTCTTTCAGTTTGTCAGGTGTTTTTTATGGCTCTGCTAACCTTGGTGGCGCAGAGCCAGAAGATTTAACTCCTGCCAGGGAAAAAACAACAGAAAACAAATGAAAACCAGCAATGCAATCCTTGTTTTCACACTGAGTTCTGCATCCTACGAGGCTGTTTGGTGCTTTGAAGCCAGGTCACTGCTGGGTGTAGCATCTTCCATGAAGTTCAGTTCATGTTTTTTTTCTGGGGAGAGAAAGGGGTGGCACAAGACAGAGATGAGGATTCTGGGGTTTGAGGGGAGTTTAGGCGGAGTTTTAAAAGGCTGGGGAAAGATGGAGAGTGCCACAGGCATGGTGAGAGTGCTTCAGGGGGCACGAGGGGATTTTGGGGATGGAAATGGCAGAGAGGGTGTTGTGTGGAGGAGATGATGCCGTGTCCTTCCTGAGGTGCAGCAGGTGCTGTAAGCACGACTGTCTGCTGGAAATTGGGATAAATTCTGACTCTGTTCCCTCTCTCTGGTGCCCACAGTGTGCCAGATTCTCCCCAAAGGCGTCGTGGGAGTCCTGGGACCTTCCTCCAGCCCAGCCTCCAGCTCGATTATCAGCAACATCTGTGGGGAGAAGGAGGTAAGTGGAGAGGTCCCCCTGTGATGGTCAGAGTGGGCAGCGTGGTTCATCACCCCTCCTCCTAATGCACAGACCTTTGAAATGTCTTCCTTCTCCCTTTCCTCCCTCCTTCCACCTCCCTTTTCCTCTCTGCATCCCCTTTTGCTCCCACTCCCCTCACATCCATCAACACAGCCACGTCCCCACTGACTGAGGGGTGCAGACCCCAAAACTTGCCCTGCTGGATGCAAATCCCCTCTTTCTGCCTCCCTTTTCCTCTCTGCATCCCCTTTTGCTCCAACTCCCCTCACATCCATCAGCACAGCCACATCCCCACTGACTGAGGGGTGCAGACCCCAAAGTTTGCCCTGCTGGATGCAAATCCCCTCTTTTTGCCTCCCTTTTCCTCTCTGCATCCCCTTTTACTCCCACTCCCCTCACATCCACCAGCACAGCCACATCCCCACTGACTGAGGGGTGCAGACCCCAAAGTTTGCCCTGCTGGATGCAAATCCCCAGCCCCTGCTGCCTCGTGACTGTGCACGTACTTGGGAGTTTTATGTTTGCTGCTGTTCCACCCGATTCAACCCCTTTTTTTCATCTGTGTCCAGACTATGTGCTGGATTTAATATTTTATAAGCCTCCAACCATCCTACACTGCTCTGGCTCTGCACACGGGAGAAGAAATTGAGTTCTCTTCTCATAGTTCATCCCTTTAAAGCCAGATAACATCTCTCAGCCATTTAGTGGCTCTCTCTGGAGCCCAGCCTCCGAGGAGAGGAGGCTGGGACTGAGCACTGTAAATAATTTGCATTCACAAATGAGTGCTGCTCATTGTTCCTGGAGTGTTGAGGGAGAGGGAAGGGATCTTTCAGCCCTAATGCACGGGGCTGCAGCAGGAGGGGTCTCCTGGGGGTGTTTTGTAGTTCTTTCTCCTGCTAAATGTCCTGGACGTGAGCTCCATCCCAGGAAAGGCAACTCTGGCAAGTGTTTTTCCTCTGAAGCTCCCATTCAATCCCAGCCTCTGATCTGAGGCTTCTGATTTGTTTTTCTCTTCAGAAAGGAGAGGGGAGTGCTGGTGCTCTCTGGAGGTGCTGGATCCTCTCAGCTGCCCTCCAAGCGGTGTAAACCTGTAGTAACTCCCTGGGATTTACATCCCAGCTGCTGCCACCGTGTCAAACGTGACCCAGAGCCCCCTGTGCCTGCAGCCACCCCCAGGGAAAGGGAATGGTGTCCCCAGGCAGCCACTGAGCAAAGGTGGAGGGACTGGTGCTCATTGGGGGGATGAACCTGTCCTGTGTCACCCCTCCCGTGCCTTTGGCCTAAAGAATCCCTTCCCATCTTTCCAGAAAGGGGAATTGCACTGGGGCAGAGCTTTTGGAAAAGAGAGGAGGACTCTGGGGCTGAAGGCAGGGGATGAACAGGGCCGTGCTCAGCTCTGGGAGCTGATGTGGTGGTGGATTCCTTCCCCTCTGTCTGCACCTCTCGCCAAGTCCCAGGCTGGGTCTGGATCAGTCCCAGGAGCACTCAGGATGCTGCCAGGAGCTGCTCTGCTTAGAGGAAAGCACCTTCCCCTGCCTGGGTGAGGGCTGCGGGCTCGAATCAAGGCAGAAAGCAGCTTATTACTCCTTAACTTCCCCTTGCTGCTGCCCAGCAGCTTGTGCTGTCAGTGAAGCAGCCCTCACAGGCTGCTAATCGCTCTCCCAGGAGCACAGGGGTGGGAGGCAGGGGCTGGTGGCTTCGGGAGGACGGATAATGGAGGGGAAGAGGACCTGACACGTGGCTAACGAAGCCGTGGCAGATGTTTCCCTTTCTCCATCTTGTGTTTCTTCCGAAATAATTCACCCGGCAGAAGGGGGAAACAAGATTGCCTCTCTTTATCTGGCTGAGCCCTCAGCGTCTGGGCTCGATCTGTGTGTCTGCCCACCCCTTCCATCCACACTGGATGTGCAGCAGAGCTACCCTGGAGGGAGCCCTGAGGCTTCCCAACTTCCGAAATTCCCCGTGGAGCAGCATCCTGCTGCTCTGCTGGATCAGTGACAGCACTGCTGGTTCCAGCCCTGTCTGGCTGCCTGTTGAACAGAAATGCCCAAAGCTCCTGGCTGCTGCAGCTCTTCCTCCCCTGCACCGGGGTTATCTTCTTCTTGCCTTCATCTCTGCTAATTAATTACCTGGTGGCCCCTCCGTGCAGCAGGCAGGGCTGGATTCACAGCACGGGGCCCTGGGTGAGCCCCTGGGTCCTTCCCTGCCTGCCAGCCCCAAAGGAAGGCTGGGCCTGGCCACAATTAGTGGCCCAGCTAATCAGGCTGAACTCACACGGAAGGTTTCCTGTGCTGTAATCACAGCCCCCGTTGCCTTTCGCTGAGTGGCTCAGCAAGACTTTTCCTGATCCACTCCTTCCCGTGGCTTTTCGTTGCTGGGATAATTATTTTCCTCTGCTGCTGCACGAGTCCCACCCTCCCCTCTTGACTCCAGCGATGCTTCTGCAGTTTTATTGGGATATTCCACTTTGTGCCTGCTGTGCACTTCACACCACAGGCCCTTTATCGCAGATTTACTTGTTTTTATTTCTACTTCCTCTTTAATTATATTTTCTTTCCTCCTCCCCACGCTCAGGTTCCTCACTTCAAAGTGGCTCCAGAGGAGTTCCTGAAGCTGCAGCTCCAGAGGTTCACCACCCTCAACCTCCACCCCAGCAACACCGACATCAGCGTGGCCGTGGCAGGAATCCTGAATTTCTTTAACTGTACCACTGCCTGCCTCATCTGTGCCAAAGCTGAATGTAAGTCTTTGCTAGACTGGGTTTGCCTGCCCCTCTGCTTCACCTCCTCCTTGTTTTGGTGCTTGCTGGAGAAGGTCCCAGCTCCCCTCATGTCTCTGGTCCCAGCAGCCTTTTCCACTCCAGAGCAGTTTCTCCACCCTGATGCCCCATGGAGGTGTTTTTCAGAGGAGGAAAAGGGATGGGAAGAGATTCTCCTGCCTTCTATTTGACCATCTGAAGAGCGTTTTGCTTCCACAGATGGGGGTTTCTATAAGAAAAAAAAAAAAAATTAAAAAAGGCTTAGGGGGGATTATTTTTAGGTGAGTAAAGCACTTTGAAATATGTCTTGCCCAAAGCCACGTGCAGTTTGCGGCCTAAAACCAGGATTTGATTAATAGTCACCACAATGCACTCTGCAGCCATCCATCTGCTGCTGATGGTGCGTCTGGACACGAGTTTCCACCTCAGCAGGGCCACATCCACCTTGGGCAGGGCCAGATCCACCTCAGCAGGGCCAGATTGACCTTGGCAGGGCCAGATCCACCTCAGCAGGGCCAGATCCACCTGGGCAGGGCCAGATCCACCTCAGTGGAGCCACATCCACCTCAGCCAGGGCCAGATCCACCTCATCCAGGGCCAGATCAACCTTGGCAGGGCCATCTCCACATCAACCAGAGCCATCTCCACCTCGGCCAGAGCCATCTCCACCTCAGCCAGGGCCACCTCCACCTCAGCCAGAGCCATCTCCACCTCAGCATGGCCATCTCCACCTCAGCCAGGGCCATCTCCACCTCAGCCAGGGCCACCTCCACCTCAGCCAGGGCCAGATCCACCTCAGCAGGGCCATCTCCTCCTCAGCCAGGGCCATCTCCACCTCAGCCAGGGCCACCTCCACCTCAGCCAGGGCCATTTCCACCTCAGCAGGGCCATCTCCACCTCAGCCAGGGCCATCTCCACCTCAGCCAGGGCCACATCCACCTCAGCCAGGGCCATCTCCACCTCAGCCAGGGCCATCTCCACCTCAGCCAGGGCCACATCCACCTCAGCCAGGGCCATCTCCACCTCAGTCAGGGCCATCTCCGCCTCAGCCAGGGCCATCTCCGCCTCAGCCAGGGCCATCTCCGCCTCGCCAGGGCCATCTCCACCTCAGCAGGGCCATCTCCACCTCAGCCAGGGCCATCTCCACCTCAGCCAGGCCCACCTCCATCCCTGCAGAGCTCCTGGTGTGGCAGGAGCAGGCTCTGCATCCCACTGCTTGGGGCCAAGTGTGTCCTGTTCTTCCCGAGGTCACTGTGCAGCAAATGTGGGGTGGCTGTATAAATTCTGCTTTTATTGCCACATCCATCAGCTCTGGAGTTTTCCAGACGAACCAGCCTGGGAAGAGGGGCTTTGGATGCGGGGAGAGCTTTGGGAATGCTGCTCCCTGGCTGGGCCAGGCAGAGGAAAGGCAGATCATTCCCAGTTAGCCCTGGGTGAACTCCCCAGCAGGAGCTGGGTGAGCAGGGCAGTGCTGTGGGGGATTCCTGCACGGGGACACAAGGAGCAGGGGTGTCTTTGCCTTTCCTTTGTGCTTTCTGAGCCCCGAGGACAGCGGGCACTGAGCTGAGGTAAGTCAGTAAATCACCTTCAGTGAGCGTGCCCACATTTACCCCAGGAAAGGCCCTCGCTCAAAATGATGCAATTAAAATCATGCAAATGGTCTCCCACATTACTCCCAGTGCCGGAATTTTTCACTGTCTAACCTTAACCTTAAGCAAGAAAGGAAGCAAAGATAATTAGATTTTCTCAGCTGCCGTGCAGGAGGCTCAGGGCTCTGCTGCCAGGAGCTCCCAGGGCTCTGCACCCCTGCCCTGCTCCCCACTCCTGGGCCAGGTGCCTCCCACTGGGATTACCATGATTAATATGATTTTCATTTAGCTGCATCAAACCCTCTTACCCGAAGCAATTCCATTTATTTCCCTCAACTCAATATTTAGGGTGTGCTGAGTCCTTCCCAGACCCAGGGAAACAGTGGGACAGGAGCCTTTCATCCATCCTGCTCTTTGTGCTCAGCAAGGACCTGATCTGAGCCAGGCTTGAAGCCCAGCACGCCCTGATTGTAACAGAGCACAGTCAAGGCTTAATTGAGCTTCATGTAGGAGCACAAACCCTGATTTTCCCTCAGGACATGCACTGCTCCTAAGCACAGTCCTTAAACAACTGACTGGAGGCATTTCAGGCTTTTGGAAGGTTCCCTTGAGGCAGCTGAGGGGAGCACACGAGCTGCCTGCTCATCAGTGAGGAAATGCTGTTTTGAGGGATGTTATTATTTAGATCCCAGGAGGGGAAGTTGGAGCTGCTTTGGTTTAAGTGCAAGGCTGTGTGATGGGACCCTTGGGCCCTACCCTGCCACTCTCATCCTGTCACATCCTTCCTCTGGGGACTGACTGTGATTTCCCCTGGCAGAAGCAGAAAATGACCCTTAGAGCCAAAGAACTTGGGCCAGCCTAAAGTGTAATGCCGTGGGGAATGGAAAATGCAATGCCATGAATAGAGTGGGGTCTGTGTGACTCAGTTTGGTGACTAGAATAAGATTATGTGGCTCAGTTTGGTGAATAGAATAAGATTATGTGACTCGGTTTCTCTGTGATGTTCAGGAATTGACTGGTTTGGGCACTGCTCTTGGAAGGTTTTGTGTGCTTCCACAGAAACTTTAAACCTAAAAGGCAAACTGAGGAGTGCATGGACTTTTTTAGGAGCTTCTCTGGTTGTCAGAGTGGAGGGAATAACACCCAGTGCTTGGGAAGGGAGAGCAGAGCAAGGCCTTGTGCATGTCCTTGAGCCTTTTTTAAATTTTTTAAAGTTCAAACACCCAGGGAAATGTTTGAAACAATGGTGTTGGGATTAACAGCGAGGCTGGATGATGGGAATGTTCTCTTCCCAGCCATCCATGCCAAGGACTGCAGCCATCAGCAGCCTTGCAGGTCCTCCATGAGCAGAGCCTCAGGGGCAGCAGCAATAAGCAGGGATGTGGCACTAGGAGAGCTCCAGCTCTGGCCTTTGCTGCTTCCCCGGGAGCAGTTCTGGTGCTGAGAGCTCGGGGTTGGGCTGCTCCTGCCTGCTCTAGATGTTTGCATGGGGAAAAATAAAATAATCAAGTTCTGTTGGAATCCAAGGCACACCTCAGGCTGCCCTGGGAGCTCAGGGCACACCTCGGGCTGCCCTGGGGGCTCAGGGCACACCTCGGGCTGCCCTGGGGGGTCAGGGCACACCTCGGGCTGCCCTGGGAGCTCAGAACACACCTCGGGCTGCCCTGGGGGCTCAGGGCACACCTCAGGCTGCCCTGGGGGCTCAGGAGCCCCAGCAAGGGGGTCCCAGCCCCTGGCAAGGAGCCCAGAATGGCACCGGCTTTGACCTCAGCCCATGGGAAAAGTTACCAACACTGCCAGAATCATTGCAAGCCACCAGAGTGTGAAAATGAGTCATGGTTTAGTGTTTTACAAGGTAAAAAAGTAGATTTTAGGGTTTTTAATATGAGGATGAAGGGTTTAAGATGGAGGATTTTGGGCGTTGTCCTGTTCTTCTTCTTCTTCTCCTTCTCCTCCATCTTCTCTGGTGGGGGTGGCACAAAATGATTGGTAGAATGAAAAAGAGGTAGAAATTCCGTGTCTAGAACAGGTGCAAATGAATTGGTACAGAACAGTAACTAATAAATGCGTTGTGAAGAATGGTTGGATGATGGAAAGGGCACAGAAAGGCCGGGACAGCCCAGGGCTGGGCAGTGCCCGCTCGGACTCGGCTGCATCAGATGTGCGGCCGGAGCTGAGAGCTGGCAGAGAGAAGGAGAAATCAACAGCCTGAAACAACATCTGCAGCCGTTTCTCATCTGCTGGGGCTCGAGGTGAAGCTCCCCAGAGGTGAAGATAAAGAACCTGGATTTGTGCAGAGGACCTGACTCCCACAAAGGTCAGGGCTTACCCCAGGCCAGCCTGAACCTCTCTCAGAGCTCCCCACGGGAGTGTTCAAGCAGCAGGTGCCTGGTGCAGCCTCTCTGTCCTCACTTCAGTACTTCAAAGGTTCCAGGAGGAGTCTGCAAGCCTTTGCTGGTGTTCACGTCCCTCTGAAGTGCCAGTCTGGCAGCAGAGTCTCACATCCTCTCGGCATCAAACAAAGGGGAATCTCTGCACACAATAGAGACTTCCCTGCACACAGCAAGAGCAGATGCGAGCAGGAGGCTCGATGAGGCTACAGGTAGGATCTAACGTGCTGGAAATGATAATTTCCTCGAGCTGGAGGAGATCAAATGATTCCTTTTTTTTTTTTTTTCCCCCCCTCCTGGTTCCACTTCTTCCTCTCTGTGCCTGATGAGCTTTAGAAAAATTTTCACAGCAGCAGAGACGAGCTGCAAGTAAACTTGGTAGTGTCAGGGCTGTAACTTGCAGCGACCTGTCTGGTCCCCTGCAGTTGTGGAATGAGGTGAAAATAAACCTTTCCACATCCTCAAGGGTCAATTGGAGGGCTTAGGTAAAATTTACTGCTCACTTGGGCTAGAGGACAAAAGAAGAATTCAGGTGAGGTCCTTGTGTGCTGTAAGCAGAGTGAATTCCCTGCCTGGTGAGGAAGGAAAAGAAGCTGGTGTGACCCAGAAAAGCCCTGGCACGGCTGTTTTTGGAACCCCTTGCTGTGTTCTGCCTGTACCCAGAGAAAAGGTGAGAGGCAAGAGCGTTGTCAGGAGCTCAGAGCAAACTCAGAGTGCTTTAAACGTCTCTCTGTGAATGAGAGGATCCTCATCTGGGCTGTGTCCCCTTTCCTGCACTGCTTTGTTACCTTGAGAGCAGAGCTCCAACACTGATCCCACCCCACTGTGTCCCTTCCCTGCCTCCTGACCTGCTGGGGAGCAAGAGGATTCCTGCAGTCAAAAATAAGTCAGGTTGAGAGGAAAACTCTGACTTGAGGGTTAATTTGCCTCTCTGCCAGCTGGGATGTGATCCTGCTGGTAGTTCTGTTTTTCCAGCTCAGCTTTCCCCTCTATTTTTGGGGTTGTGCTGTAGGGCTGGGATGTGTGGCTGTGCTGGCTGTGTGGGTCCTGCTGATGATTACATCTGCTGGTCCCTCTGGTCAATCAAACTCGACAGGAGGTTATTTCTTGATGAAACTCAGCAGCTGGAGAGAAGAGAGGCTCTATCAAAGCTGCTTTCTTGACTAACAAAATCTGCAGCAGGAGTTTTGACGTCTTATTAGGCTTCAAGGCAGCTGTGTTGGAAGGAGCCCTTGGCGTGCCCATCCTTATTTTTGTCACAATTTTTTAATGTTGTGTTTTTGCAGTGACCTCTGACTCTCAGCAGAGCTTCCCATCCCCTTGGAAGAGGGAGCAGCTTCCCATCAGAGCACTCCAAGATCTCCAAAAAAAGCTGTGCCTTCCTGGGCACTTAATTTGGGAGCTGGAAATGCAAAGGCTGAGGGGGAGGAATAATCCTCCAGTATCAGGGAGGTACTGGAGACCTTGTTTAGACCTTGTACTGATGGTCTTATCTCTTCCCAAGAGGAGTTTGGGGCCACTTTCTTTTCCTGGAGAAGAGCTGGAGCAGCTCCATCATTTCTCATTCCCTGCTGGGCCCAGAATTGAGCCCCAAATCCTTTCATTTCCATTCTCTTTTCCTGGAGAAGAGCTGGAGCAGCTCCATCATTTCTCATTCTCTGCTGGGCCCAGAATTGAGCCCCAAATCCTTTCTTTTCCTGGAGAAGAGCTGGAGCAGCTCCATCATTTCTCATTCCCTGCTGGCCCAAGCACTGACCCCAAATCCTTTCCTTTGCAGTGCACAGACCCAGAACTTCAGGAATGCATCCTGCCACGGATCACTGTGGTCCACGGGAGAACAAAGCCTCAAACTCAAAGGGATTTGTGATTTTTTTTCTCCCTTCTCTCTGTAGGCCTTTTAAACCTGGAGAAGCTGCTGCGGCAGTTCCTCATTTCCAAGGACACGCTGTCGGTGCGGATGCTGGATGACAGCAGGGATCCCACCCCTCTCCTGAAGGAGATCCGAGATGACAAGACAGCCACCATCATCGTGCATGCCAACGCCTCCATGTCCCACACCATCCTGCAGAAGGTGAGTGCCCATCCCTGGGGGTGCTGCTGTGTCCATCCCTGGGGTGCTGCTGTGTCCATCCCTGGGGGTGCTGTGTCCATCCCTGGGGGTGCTGCTGTGTCCATCCCTGGGGTGCTGCTGTGTCCATCCCTGGGGGTGCTGCTGTGTCCATCCCTTGGGTGCTGCTGTGTCCATCCCTGGGGGTGCTGCTGTGTCCATCCCTGGGGTGCTGCTGTGTCCATCCCTCAGGGTGCTGCTGTGTCCATCCCTGGGGTGCTGCTGTGTCCATCCCTGGGGTGCTGCTGTGTCCATCCCTTGGGTGCTGCTGTGTCCATCCCTGGGGGTGCTGTGTCCATCCCTGGGGTGCTGCTGTGTCCATCCCTCGGGGTGCTGCTGTGTCCATCCCTTGGGATGCTGTGTCCATCCCTCAGGGTGCTGCTGCTCCCCCAGCCGGCTCCTGGGTGATGATGGAGTGTGAAAATTCCTGCAGCAGCGCTGGGAATGGGCTCTGGCCAGAGGGGAATTGCCACTGATGGAGTTTCCAGGGCTGGGTGTGTGGGAGTGATGGTTTAGTTGCTGGGAGTGGATGTGTTTTGCTCTCCACGAGGTGTTGCCATCGAAGGGCCGTGAGGGGCTGCTCAGTTCTCTGAAATGGCTCCATCAGTGCTCTTGTGCCTCCTATTTTCCCCTTCCCATTATATCTCTAACTTCTTCTTTCCTTTTATTTTTTTTTTTTAATTTTAATTGTCTTATTAACCGAGATTTTATTTTAATCCTGTTTATTTTTAAATGGTCTCTGGCTGCAGTTTTTAGCGCTTGTTTTGATAGCCTGCTTCAAAACTGAGCAGTGGCTCCAGATGGAGCAGTTTCCCACATCCTGGAGGGAACAAGAAGCACATTCCTGAAGGGAGGCAGGATCCAAGCACTGGGATCCCCCTGGCTGGTGCATTCCACTCTTTCCTGGCTGGTTTATCACGGAATGTGTCATCCAAAGGCCTTGCCTGTGTCAGGTTTATCCCTGATGACAGCCAGCAGGGATGTTTTTATCCTTCCTCACTCCCCACTAAAGATTTTTATTCCCTTACACGCAGTTTTCATTCCTGAGCAGACAGTTTGGGGGATTTTTTTTTGGGTTTGTCTAATCAGGGGGGTTTTTTTGTGTGGTTTTTTTTCCCTTTTTCCCCTGTTGCTGCCTGGCTGCTGAGGGCTGTCCCCCTCCCCTGTTGCTATAGTGACTTCCCACAGGCTCACAGCAGCTCTCTCCAGGCACCCACATCTCCCTGCCCAGCTCCAGCCTCCTCCCAAAACGTCAGAGATTGCCAGGATTTCCCAGTAAAACCCAATCCTACCAGCTAGAGGACTGCAGGAACGGAAGGCAGTAAGTTAAGAGCTCCTGATCTGTCACCTTCTTGCACCTTGGGAGGCTGGGAAGTGTTTTTTTGCCAGGGATGGTGGTGGTGAGCACTGGTTGTGTCCTCATCCCACCCCACGGGGCCCCAGCAGCAGGAAAAAGGAGCTGTGGCTTTGCTGCCTCTGTCCCAGGACCCCCAGCCCTGCACAGCGAGAGGAATTAGCAGTTTCTCATCCCTCAGCCTCCACATATGGGCTGGAGACACATGGCTGCTCCCCACATTCCCAGCCTGTCCCTCTCCCAGCTGCCAGGGGCAGGTAAATGGATGGGAAAGGCACTCCCAGGCTCTGCTTTGCTGCTCACCTGCATTTTCTGCTCTTGAAACCAAACACTCAGACCTCAGAGTGGGTCACAGGGAGAGCTGGCATTGGCACTGCCCCAAAGAGGGGCGAGGAGGGGGAATTGGTGCCAAGTTTTGCTGGGTAGGGGGTCAAAAATGAGGTGACCTCCTCTGGAGTTGAGTGAAGGGCTTTTCTGTGTCTGTTTTGCCACCTGGGCAGGGGACAGGGTGACAAAAGGCTGGGCACAGCCAGGCCTGGGCCACCAGCAGTGGTGCTGGCCTCAGGTTTGCACAGGAGCAGGTAAAGAACAGGCAGGAAAAGGGAGAGGTGCACTCCAGGCTGCCTCTTTCTGTCGTTCCTCCCCTCATTTTCTGCTGTCACAGCTTCTGGGAGGGATAAAAAGGGATTCCCACCAGGATGTGCTGCCTTTGGTCCTTCCCTCCTCGCCTCCCATTCCTCTGTGTGGTCTGGGCTGCTGGGAAAACCTCTTTGCCAGGGTCTGGAAGCTTTATTTGAGACCAGCTGTGCTTGGCAGTGGAACAGAGGCTTCCAGGAGCATCTGCAGATTAATGCCCCACTTTCCTGAGCATCTGTTCCCACAACCAACTCCTTGTGCAGTGAGAATTTTGGGAAAGGGCTTCAGTTATCTGCTCTGTGATCTCTGGAACAGATCATCCCCATGGAATATTCTGTGTCCTTCCCCCTGCATCCCTGGACACTTTTGCCCTCTTTTCTTCTGTTCCCGTGGCCAGCACAGCCCTGTCTCAATTCTGAGAGCAGGCTGAGTTACTGGGTCTCATCCATGCTCATTAATTTGTGGGATTGGAGCCCACATTTGACTGATAAACCTGGAAAACCACCAGTGGCTCGATTGTCCTTTTTTTCTGTGACTCCCAAGAGCTTCTCCTGCCTCCCTCTCTCCATCACGGTGTTTTTGGTGGAAGGGACAAGCCTGGAGCTCTCAGCTGCTGTTTTCCCTCGTTGTGTCCCAAAACAGGAGCCAAGCAGCATCCATACACAAAACAGGAAACCTCATTTTCCTCCAAAAACATCATGGAGGAGTGTTTTGGAGGAAATCCCCTCATCCCAAGGGGTTCTGGAGCTCTCAGGGCTGGGGCTGCAGGACCCACCTCACCTTTGCAGTGTCTCCATGGACCATTGGGGTCTGCCTGGGGTTCAAAAGCTTCTGCTTTCCACAGGCGTCTTCCTTAGAGTTTGTCCTTGGATGGATGCACCTGCAGGACGCAGAAATCCCTGAATTCCATCTTGGAATGCTGTGGAGGGAGCAGGGATGCTCTCGGGGGTCTGGAGCTGCAGCTCAGGCAGTGCTGGGTCATTTCTCCCCTGTGCTGGTGCTTTGTCAGGGCTGTCGTGGGCAGGAGACCTCAGGTAGGCTCAGTCCTGCTGAAAAATTGCTTCCCCAGACTTTAATTTCCCAGGTCAAGCCGTGCTGCTGTGTCCCAGCCTCCCCTCCTGCAGGGAGATAGCAGCACTCCCAGGGAGAGATAAGCCTGAAAAAGCAAAATGTAGCCCTGGCTCTGCCTTGCTGGAGTGGAGATTGGAGCTTGTCAGGCTCTGGTTTAATCTCTTTTTTTCCTCTCCTTCACAGGCAGCTGAACTGGGGATGGCGTCTGCCTATTACACCTATATCTTCACTAATCTGGTAAGGAGTTTTTCCTGCCTTTTCCTGCCTCAGTGTGGAGTCATTTTTAATGTGAGCTGATCCCCCTGACCCACGGGATGCTCGGGAGGAGCCACGTGCCTGTGGTGGGGAGGGAGGGAGGCAGGGCTGGCACCTGCTGCCCAGAATCCAAAATCTTCCCAAACAACATCAAGGGTGTAGCAATTCCAAAATCAGTTTTTTAAATGATCAAAATCAGTTTTTCTGTGCACACACTCTATTGGATTCCTGCAGTTTTTATCAGGTTAATCAATTAGTGCATGTAGCAGGTACATCCAGCAAGGGACCAGTTGCCCCAGCAACCCACCCTTGGGTCTGCCCCTCGGAGTTGTTCTGTGTCTTGTTATGTCTCTTAAATTGTGGTGCAAAACAAGATGTCCTCGTTAGAAATTCCTGTCGTGAAAATCAGACTAACCAGGATGTCAGGAATGTGTTAGGAAGGGCTGGCTTATTGTTCTAAAATGTGAGGAAGGGCTGGAACAGTGCTGGAAACTCTACAAGCTACATGTTAAAAAGCTACGAGGCTACAGATACGTGAAAAACACATAAAAAGCTAAAACAAAAAAATCTCCAGGCATCGTTCCTGCAAAGCTGGGAAAGCTTGCCCTGGTCTTTGGGAGGTGGAGAATGATTGGTGCAGCATCCAAAGGCAGGAATTGTGGACGTTGTGACAGGAGCAGTGAGATGTGCAGGTCTTTGGGAAGCTCCAGCAGATGGGTGGCTCCTGATTTTCCCAATATTCCTGATTTTCCTGATTTGTGGGGGTTGTGCTGGAGTTGTCACCCCCCGAGCCCATTCCCTGCGCTGGGAAAAGCCCAGGATGCTCTGGGATGAGCCCTGGAAGGTGGCACAGCTCTGTGCTCTCCTGCCACGCTGCTCCCTGAGACAAAGGAAGGATGATCCCATAAATGTTGAGAGCGGGGTTTATCTCCAGCGTGGCAGTTTGGCTTTATGGCCACTAATAACATTAATGGGGCCACCGTGTGGTTAAACCCCACAGAGCTGTGCTAACGAGGAGTGATGGGCTGAGGCAGCAGCAGGGGAAACCCAAAATAAACATCAGAGCAACTTCTCCCTCTGCAGCAGCTCCGGGGCGTGAGGGAAGTGCCACCAGGAGAGCAGGAACCCGGCTCTCAGTGCTGCTGTGGGGCTGATGGAGGCCTGGGGGATTCAGTGCAGGTGCCTCCCAGCCCTAATGATTCTCCCATTCTCTAATTTCCATTAATATTTCTGGCAGGGAAGCCGGGAGCTGAGTCACGCTTTGTGTTTGGGTGGGAGACAGACGGGAAGGGCTGGAGCCAAACGTGTGGGCAGGGGGAGCTGGAGTGGAGAGGAGCAGGGGAAGGAGGGAAATGGAGGGCTTGGGAGCCAAGGGAGTGATTGGGGCACAGAATGGAGAAGGGCTGAGGGGAAGGAGGTGTCAGAGAGAGAGAGAAATGCAAGAAATAAAAAAGGCCACGAGGCTCCCAGCTGGAACCAAAAGGATTTGGGTTCCTGTTGGTGTTCAGTCCATAGGTGGGTCCAGCAAGAGCTTTGCTGCTGTTCTTCATCCCCATGGAATGGGCAGGACAGGCAGAGCCAGGGATGTTCCTGAGGGGGGGATCAGGCAGGGATGGAGCCTGGGGGTTGTGGTTTGTGCCCCAAATCACGGTGTCCCTGTGCCAGCAGAGCTGCTGAGGGACGGTGCCATCCCCACCAAACCTGCCCACCCTGCCAAACCCAGCCAGATCTGCCAGATCCAGCCATCCCTGCCAGATCTGCCCACCCTGCCAGACCCAGCCAGACCTGCCACATCCAGCTATTCCTGCCAGAGCTGCCCACCCTGCCATGATGCCTTCTCCAGCCATCCAGAAACAGAGCCTAGACAGGAGTAAGGGAATAAAGATAGGTATTTATTTGAAAGCCTTCAAGGCACACCCTGGGGGAGCCAGAGGCTGCCTCCAAAAATGGACCCCAAGATGGACCCCAGGTCACGAGTTCTTCACACCTTTATAGGTTTGGTTCATTTGCATACCACGGTTAATTCTCCAATTAAAGCCCCAGTTCAATGATGTAATTCCCCTCAGCTTGCTCCCCCCTTAGAGGCTTTGGGTTACACGTTTTGGGCCTAGAAGAGCCTGGCTGTCCTTGAAGGCAAAGCCTGGAGAGGCTTTGTTGTGTCTGCCCAGCACGAGAGAGCAGAAATTCCAGGCTACAAGGAACTGCAGAGTTACACTCTAAGCAGTACAGGGTTTGAAAAATACAAAAGTTAAAACCTAAGGCATCAACCAGACCCAGCCATCCCCACCAGATCTGCCCACCCTGCCAGACCCAGCCATTCCCCACTCCCAGGAAGCATTTCCACTGCTCCCAACAGCTTTTCCTCCTCCCCTTGCCCTCCCCAGCCCATTCAGAGCCCCGCAGAGCAGGGCTGTGCAGGCAGGGAGGGATTTCCACCTGCACATCCCCGGCACGGCGCAGTCTGCTCAGGGATGCTGCTCAGACAACAGAAACAACTCTAAAAATGAAGCTCCCACCTCCACCCCCACACCCTCCCCGAGCACGGATGTGATTAAGCATTTGCTGGAGGTGAAATTTGCCTTGCAAACCCATTCATCTCGTGGAATGCAGTTATGGCAGGTGAGAAAGAAATGAGTTTTGTTGCCATTCACGCTCTCAGGGTATTAATCTGTTTACCCAGGTTATTTTAACCACTTGGTCCAAAAGCCCAGCCCTTAGCAGAACTAACTGGATTTTTGGCAGGGTTCGTTATGGAAAGGTGACATCAGACAAAACCTGGGCAGATGGAAGAGTTGTTTAAGGAAATTAGTAATACTTAAATGGGGATTGGAGATGGGAGTGAGCAATTTAGGCTCATAAATCTGGAGGGATTATCAAGCTCCTAATGAACCCTCTGAGGTTCTGCAATCACTGCCTAATAGAAAAGATAAAATCATAGTGAACTACTGTCAAGGGGAGCAAGCAAAAAGATGGCTTAAATGGAGAGAGAACCCATCAGGAAAG
This sequence comes from Monarcha castaneiventris obscurior, assembly GCA_026261815.1. NCBI lineage: Eukaryota > Metazoa > Chordata > Aves > Passeriformes > Monarchidae > Monarcha > Monarcha castaneiventris. The sequence continues at coordinate 2,480,238 of JAMPIT010000114.1, forward strand.
GGAACAGAGAGTTTGTAGAGCACTGAGCTGCTTGCAGATGGAAAAATATTTCAGGCAAAAAAAAAGAAAAAAAGAGGAGAAAATAGGATAAAATGCTGAATTAAACACCTGCCCTGCAGCTCTAGAGGGGAGTTCTGTTTCTGTCTTTTAGCATTAATTTTATTTAATAAGCACATCCCAGCTGACAGCTCGTGGTGTGGTGCAGCTCTGCTCTCTCTGAGGGTTAGAGGAGGGAATTCTCTGTGCAGGAGGGGGATTTTGGGGGGTGATGGCCCCTCTGTCCCAGCCTGGAGACTGCAGGGAGTGGCACCAGTGCTCTCCCAGCTTTCAGGAGATGCCTGGAAGGGAGCAGATGAGGAGGAGCCCCATCCTCAGCCCTCGACACATTTGAGGCGAGCAGCCCGATGGAAAAATATCCACGGGCTCCTTTCCTGCGTGCAAATTCATTCTCAGCCTCCTCCAGGCAGCTCCAGGGACCCTTTGTGTCGGCAGCAGCAGCCTGGCAAATTTTCCAGGAGTCCTAATGGAACCCTCAGGTCTGGTGCTTTTGTCCTCCCCACATCCATCACCTGCATTTGGGGCTGCCCTTCCTGTTCTCCATCCCCCTGGCAAAAAAAAAAAAATCTCCATCCAACCCAAATTTCTCCCTGGCATCTCCGTGTTGTGGTGGTTCCCTTGCTCTGGGACTTTTGGGAGGGATGAAATTCCCTGAAGAGGTGCTGGGATGAGCTCAGAGCTCTTCATCATCCCTTTCCTGGGTCTCCACAGAGCTCAAGGCCGTGTGAGGGGGCACTGGTGTGAATAATAATAATAATAATGATAATAATAATAATAATAGTGCCTAAATAGACCATTGCAAGCAGACTGTTTGCAGAACCTTGAAGAAAACGTTCCTTCCAGCACTGGAAATCCCTGAAATCAGCAGCACAAAGTAGGAGGGGTGTTGGATGCCTCCAAAACCCCACGCTACAATTAATTCTTTTAGCTTGTTAATTTTGTGTAGCTTGTTGGGTTTGTCTTTTTTTTTTTTTTCTTCCCTCTCAGTTTTTTGGGTTTTTTTTGTTTTTTTTTGTTTTAATAATGTACGGACCTCAGGCTGGGCTTGAATTTCAAAATCACTCGTCAAGGCGATTAGATGGGAATAATTAAAACAATTAAAATGACGACTGTGAGGGGGAAGGTGTAAAGGAGGTTTCCCAGTGCCTTAAGTCAGGCAGGGCCATTCACGGGGTGCACTTTTGTTCCCTGACAAAATTGTGTGCAGGTGTTGCTGCTGATAAAACAGCTGCCGTGTTCAATTCCCACAGACCAGATAAATCAGTTTGGGTTCGGTTTTTTTGGGGTTTTTTTTACCTTGTTTCCCGCTTTCTCCTCTTTGTTTGGTGATTTATAAAGAGCTCCTCGTACAGGACAGGGGTTTCAAAGCTGAATTGTCAGCCTGGAACTGGGACTGGAGGGGAAATTGGTGTCCAAATCCCGCAGATTTGGACGTGTCACACGTTTCAGCTGCAGCTTGGCAGCAGGGTGACATCCCTTGGAGGGAGGCAATGATGGCAAATCAAGCAGAGGGACAGGGAACTGCAGATTAGGCTTCGACCAGGGCTTAGCTTTTCAGTTCTGCTCTGTGAAATTACCTTCTTTTTGGTGAAAGAATCTTCTTTTTGGTGAAATAATCTTCTTTTTGGCCGTGAGCTCCAGCTCAGGCCGTGGTGTTTGGCCTTCCTGCTGCCAGGGGCAGCTCCCTGTGTGTGCCCAGGTGAGGAAGGCAGAGTCTCTGGTTGGCCTGAGACAAATCTCTCAGCCCAGTTGCCCTCCCTGATTCCCAGCAGCTGATGGGAAGTGTTCTGGAGAGCCCCGATCATCCTCTGGATTTATGGATCATGTTTCAGTGGCATGTGGTAGCAGGGCAAACAAATTAGGTTTTTGCAAGGCTGCCAAAGTCATTTCTCCTCATTCTAGTTAGCAGGAGGGAAGGAGGATTTAGGCAAAGCAGGAACTGAGTCTTCTTTACTTTCTGAGCAGATCCCTGTGCTTGATTCCTGGTTTTTTGGGTAAATCATTCTCTCAGACGCACCCCAGCCCCTCTGAGGTGAGGACAAACCTCTCTCTTTCCCTCCTCCCTACTTCCCACCTCTTTTTTTTCCCCAAGAGCTGGGTTTTTTTAGGTCCCAACATTGAGCACTTGACATCTCTGTGGATGCCTCTCTCTCCAAATCTCGGGCTCCCTGCAGAGAAGTCGAAGTTTGGGCAATGGATTTTCCTAAAAGTGCTCTCGTTTGGAAGAACAGCCTCCAAAATTTAACAGCTGGCCTTGCATGAGGAGGTTCAAGACCCATATGGCACGTTGATGCTTTTTTGGGATGAGAAATCCAATTATAGATATAAATGTGGTTCTCCTAAATCCTCCCTGAGCTCCCTGAAGTCACAGCTTCTCTTCCCCTACCTGAGTGGCCAATTAGCATTGCCTTGAGTGGATCTGCCCCATCCTCTTACCTGCTCAAATTGTAGCTGTGATGACTTTTTTTTCCCTCCTAGAGAAATTGATTTTTACATGTGGCCCATTAGAAACTTATTGACTCCGTCGATAGTTTATAAATAAATGGAGCCTTTCAGGAAAACCATAGAAAGCACTTAACATAATATTGTCCACTTGACTAAACAAATAAATGTGTTCTGAGGGGAGCTTTGGAATGATTAACAGACTTGGCAGCTCGGCTCTGAGGGCAGCAGGATCCAGAGAGGAAAAAGCAGAGTTTTCTCCACCTCTAACTGAGGAAATCTGGTGATATTTGGGGGAAAAATTGGTCATTTTGGGCCAGGGGGTGAAGAAGTGACCATTGTGGGGTCATGTAATAAGCCCTCTGTCCTTTTTTGGTTAAGTGTGGTAGTTCTGCCTTCCACGAGCAGGGAAGAGGATCCCTGGAGTTCAGTTTGCCCAAAAACCTTCTCTGGGATATTTTATTAACCCTAAAATGGTGAATAATGGCACACATTGGTGATGTCAGCAGAGCTGTGCTGAGTTGGCACTGCATGTTTGGCTCTTGCATAAAAGCTGCCGAGAAATCTCAGCCTGGGCTGTGCACTCTGGGTTTGGAGAGCTTTTCTAAGCACCAAACACTCTGGACGAGGGAGTTTGGCCAGAGCGAGGGTTTAATAGAGAAATGGAAGCCTTGGCCCAGCGTTCTCCTTTCCCATCCCACATAAAAAAAGAGAAGGGACAGCACAGAGTGTCCTGGGCCTGGTAATGTGAAAAAAAAAAAAGCTGTAAATCAGCTTTTGGGGCTGTGTCAGAGGGGCTGGGTGGGAGCGAGGTCAGCACAGCCTCTGCTGCATTCACAGCACTGAGTTTCTCCTGCCCAGCACAGGGTTGGGGGGTGTTTTGGAGGCTGTTAATCAGCAGATCCAGAAATCCAATGAAGTCCTTGCAGTGATTAGGAGAGGAAGATAAAACTGTGTGTGTGTGCAAGAGAGGGAGAGAGGAGGGAGGCATCTTGCTGTTGGTGCAGCCTGAGTTGAGCAAATGCTGCTCCTTGCAGAGGCTTGGGCTGAGGTCACTCAGGGTGAGGGAAGGTTTGGGTGTCCCTGGCTGTCACAGGAGCCCCTTTTCAGGCTCATCCCCAGGCTGCAGAACCACTCACTGCCCGGGTGCTCCGGGTTATTAAAAATGAGATAAGGCTCGAGGTCCTGCACACACACGAGGGCTGCAGAACAGCATCACTGGCAAAATGGATGCTGCTGGAAGGAGCTGGAGCTGCTGCAGTGCTGAGCAGCAGTGGCTGCTGCAGGGGCAGCATTAGCAGGAGCCACTCTCCTGAGGGACATCCCGGTGGGGCAGGGCAGGGCAGGCAGCTCCATGTTTTAAAAGAGATTTTTTTTGGCCAGGCAGGCTGCTCTGACACTGATAATTTCCTGCTGGGCCGGCCCTTTCTGTGCTCCAGACTTGAGATGCAGTAGGATGAGTGGTGAGGGAAGAACTGGCCTCAATTTGTGGGGTTCCCTTTAGCCTAGGAGTTGATTGCTTAGCTGCAGATTTGGGGTGATGCCTCATTAGTGAGGTGCTGATAGATGAATGCTGGCTTTGATGTTTTGCGTTGTCAGGCAGGTTTTTAACCCACAGCTCTTCTGGGCTGCTTGGCCTGGAGAGGAGAGTCTTTAGGGAGACCTCACAGCACCTTCAGTGCCTAAACATGACTAAAAGAGGGCTAGAGAGGGATTTCAGAAGGGCATGGAGTGATAGGACAAGGGGGAATGCGTTTAAGGTGAAGGGGAGCAGATTTAGATGGGATTTGGGAAGAAATCCTTCCTGTGAGGGTGGGCAGACCCTGGCACAGGGTGCCCAGAGAAGCTGTGGCTGCCCCTGGATCCCTGGCAGTGCCCAAGGCCAGGCTGGACGGGGCTTGGTGGAAGGTGCCAGGGTGCAATGAGATGCTGCCTCATGTCCCTTCCATCCCAGCCCATCCCACGATCCCATGTTTCTGAGAGCCGTGCTGCTGGGTGTTAAACCTCTTGGATTTTACTCTGCACCTCAGTTTCCTCCTCTGTATTCCAGGTACCACAACTCCAAGGCAGGATTGCCCCCGGGGCCAGGCAGCTGTGACTGTGCACCCTGAGGCAGTGCCCGTGTGAGGGGCAGCAGGTCACTGCTGGGGTGCCACAGAGTGACCCGGGCAGGGCACGAGGGACAATTCCCTCCCAAACTCCCGGTGCCAGCTGAGGTGGGAGAGGGCTTGTGGGTGCTGAACCCTGGTCAGGATCAGCTGATTCTCCATCCAGCTCTGCAGAGCACTGAGTAACAGCCTTGTTCCTGATGGCTTTATGTCCCTGATGGAACGGGGACTGCATCCTGCAGATCTGATCATAACTCAGGCCTGGTGATGCCAGAAAATCCAATCTCATGGCTTGGGGATGGCAGAGCTCGGCTTGGGGATGGCAGAGCTCGGCTTGGGGATGGCAGAGCTCGGCTTGGGGACCTCAGAGCTCGGCTTGGGGATGGCAGAGCTCGGCTTGGGGATGGCAGAGCTCGGCTTGGGGATGGCAGAGCTCGGCTTGGGGACCTCAGAGCTCAAATTGGGGATGGCAGAGCTCGGCTTGGGGATGGCAGAGCTCGGCTTGGGGACCTGAGAGCTCGGACTGGGGATCTCAGAGCTCGGCTTGGGGACCTCAGAGCTCGGCTCTGTGGCTTTTATCAGCCAGGCCCTCCCAATGATCTCAGTGCTGGGGTCATTCTGTGGGGTTTTGTGCTGCTGGAAAGGGAGAGAGCTCAGGTCGAGCGCTGCAGGAGCCCGGGCAGTGACTTCATCCTCTAATTTAAACTCCTCCAGCGCCGTCTCCCAGGGAACCCCGTGGAATTCAATTAGCTAATGTGTGCCTAGCACTGGGAAAATATAGAGTGCCACGGAATTGCTAAGTGTTGTTATTTAACAGCACACATTGAGTGGTTGCAGCCCTGTAGTAGCAGTCAGAAAATCTACACCGTAATTGCCTGCTGGTGCTGCAGCTGAATTCGTGGTGATTGGAGCAAGGCCTGAGGAATTTTCTTCTGTAAAAAAGTTCATTAATTTTGGCTGCAGATCCTCCTGGCTTAATTTTTTTACCGAGGTCTTTTGAACCAGAATATTGACATGTGGTGGGTGTTTTAAAAAACAGAGTGGAAAGTGAGGGAGGAATTCAGGTGGGCAGGATTTGTGTCCCTGAAATTCACCTTGGCGTGGTTCCTGGTGGTCTTCTCTGTGCCTCGGGTTGGATTGAGATTGAGGGCCAAGTTTTGGGCAATTATTGCAATTCCCTCAATGTATGGAGAGGGATAAAAAAACCTAGTGGGATAGGAGGAAATGAGGGAGCTGCTGCTCTCCCCCATTTGGATGGCATTTTCTGAAAGCCTGTGGTTGCAAAGCTGTGTTTGCACAGGTGGAGGAGGCTTGGAGTCCCCTTTTAAACAGGATGTGAGAGTTATTTTCCTAATGGCTCTTTGCTGTTATTGCCTTGGGAATCTTCTATCCTGTAAAAGCACTTCCAGCACTGGGGATGAGGGAGAGTAACTCCAGGAGGAGAAAAATGCAGCTGGGAAACTGTTTTGTGTAAGAATCAACTTCACAGTGCCTCAAAGAGAAATCCTTGGCTCTCCAGCTGAAAACACCCCTGAGATCAGGGGTTTTCCACCCCCTGTCCTGCCTGTGTTTGCCTCTTGCAGCGTGGGAGGAGGGCAGGACGGGTGGGAAATCAGCTGAGAGCTGCAGGTCTCGAACAGCAAATGAGGTTTTGTTTGCAAAACGTGGGTTTGGAAATGTCAAGCGTGGTGAATGAGTGTGTAAAAAGGGGGGAAAAAAACCCAAATAGGGACAGAAGCTGAGCTGGGAGCTCTGGGAGTATCAGGATGCTCTCACCCCTTCGCCCTCTGCAGCAAAGCCTGACCTTACCAAATCTCTCTTATCCCACTGCAAACCAAGTGTGTCCCCCTAGGGTGGTTTATCTCCATCTCATTGCAGAGGCAGCTCACGGCTCATTTCCTCCTGACCCCGCTCTGCTGCCTGCTTTCGTGCTCATCTCATGGAAAGACATTTAATGGCCAAAGGTTGGAGCTGCAGCAGAGGGAAGGGACAGGGAGCAGTGGGTGGAAGGGGTCGGGTACAGGCCGTGCCACCCCCGTGTGTCACAGAGGTGATGCTTTATGGACGTGACAGTGATGCCTTCTCCAGACACTAGACAGAGTAAGGGAATAAATAGGTTTTTATTTGAAAGCCTTCAAGGCACACCCTGGGGGAGCCAGAGGCTGCCTCCAAAAATGGACCCCAAGATGGACCCCAGGTCACGAGTTCTTCACACCTTTATAGGTTTGGTTCATTTGCATACCACGGTTAATTCTCCAATTAAAGCCCCAGTTCAATGATGGAATTCCCCTCAGCTTGCTCCCCCCTTAGGGGCTTTGGGTTACACATTTTGGGCCTAGAACAGCCTGGCTGTCCTTGAAGGCAAAGCCTGGAGAGGCTTTGTTGTGTCTGCCCAGCACGAGAGAGCAGAAATTCCAGGCTACAAGGAACTGCAGAGTTACACTCTAAGCAGTACAGGGTTTGAAAAATATAAAAGTTAAAACCTAAGGCATCAACAGCCACAGAAATGGGGTTTTCTGCAGCTGGAGGCTTGCCTGGGAAAAGATGGATACGGAGAGGGTTGGCTGGAGGAAAAGACTGAAGCTTGCACAAAGCAGCCAGGGGTGATGGGAGCTGGGCAAAGCTGCAGGTAATGTTTGAACCAGAGCAGGTTATTGGCTCTGGGGGAGCCTCTCGGGGTCTGGCTGTGGTTGTTTTGCAGGCAGAGAGTCCTGGCAGCTGCCTCGGGGCAGCGGCATGGAATTTACCCAGAGAAAGTGGGAATTTCCCCAGGAAAAATGGGAAAAGATCCCTTCAGGGGCTGGTTCTGGCCGTGGCCCTCAGGCAGGCAGGACCTGTGGGTTCAGCCCTGTGGCTGTGCCTGGCTGGGCTCAATCTCAGCCCTGCCTCAGCTTCAGAGACCATTCCCTCACCCAGTAATTGTTCATTTAAAGATCAGAGCGTAACAAAACCTTCAACTTCAAAAGCTTGGAAGTGTTTTCAGGGGAGAAAAAGCACAATAAATAAACAAACGCACTAATTCCAACTGCCCTGAGGCTGGGGTGGGCTGACACGAGAAGGAAACCTTGGATTTTGTGGCTGTTCAGGTACAAAACATCTCATTTTCCTCCTGGATAGCCCAAAGCCGAGAGGGCAGTGGGGCAGCTGCTTGCCTGGTGCCTTGCACAATTTGCCTCGGGGCTCTGGCTGTGGGCAGAGAGGATTTTACAGAGGTTTTACAGGGGTTTAACATCCCTCCTGCTGCCGTGCCTGCAGCCAGCAGCATCTCCTCAGGCCCAGCTCCTCATTAGCCATCTGCCCTCGTTGCTGGGGCTGTCAGGATGCCGTGGGTGAATGGATCACCTGGCAGCGAGGCAGGGGGAGATAATATCATTCAAATGGATCAATAGTTCACAGGCAATTTCACGTTACCCAACGTTAACGTGGCTCCGTGTCCAAAATGTGCTTCATCCTGGCCTCGATCACCTCCCTGTGGGAGTTGGCTGGGCTTGGAATGGTCTTGTAAGTCCCGTGTTTGGGAGATTTACAGGAATTGCTCCTGCGTGCCCGGGAAAGATAAAAAATGGCTCGACTTGCTGGAATCTCATCCCCCACGGAGCCCAGGGATGGCTGTATCCGTGATGGGCATCCAGCAGTGGCTGGAACTGTCACTCCCACCTTCTCACTCCACTTCAGAGATTAGCAGAAGAGAAATTAGTGAGGAAGAGGCCATTATTCGCTGCTAATAGGACAAGGAGGGCTGGACTCTTCTCCAGGCTTTGTCACGTAGCTGCTTCCATGGATGTGAGGAGCAAAGCAGCGCCCTCCCTTTCTGCTGGAATTTTTCTCATGTAGGCGTTTTTGTAGTTCTTAGCCCTTGCAGAAATGCAGGAGGAGGCTCCCAGCTCCAAAGCCCACGGTGGAGGCACCTTCCCACCCTCCCCAGGGCATTGGGGTGGCATCTCCTCCTGGTGCCTGGCAGCACAAAGGAGCAGGGCAGGATTGGGGATTTTTGGGTTAGGTGGAATTCGGTTCCTGCTCCTCAATGGGAAAGAACTGATTTAATTCAACAGTTGATGTCCCCAAACTGGGTGTGGTGATAGAGCAGCTTCACTCAGCAGGGGAGTGACACCCTCTCTGCAGAGTTTTGGGGTTTTTTTTGGTGGGATTTGGCCAACGATGTACTGAACTTAGTTAACATCTTCATTAAAAGCCTGAGATGAGCAGCACCTAAATCAAATCCTGGTTAAATCCCTTCCAAGACCCGGGTGGGTTTCACATCCAGGGTCTTACATGTCCATGGTCCCATTCCCTGCCAGGGCACTGAGTGGGTTTGAAGCTTCCAGGGCCTGTTTTCCCCTCTGAATCCTGGTTTATGTTTTGGGCTGCTGCAGGAGTTTTCCCTCCAGCGCCTGGACAGCCTGCTGGACGACCGAGTCAACATCCTGGGATTCTCCATTTTCAACCAGTCTCACGCCTTCTTCCAAGAGTTCGTCCAGAGCCTCAACCAGTCCTGGCAGGAGAACTGTGACCACGCTCCTTTCACTGGGCCAGCAGTGAGTAAATTCCATTCCCATCTCCCAGAACCTCCCTGAGCTGTGACAGACCCTCGGGAAGAGCTTCAGGATAGTCCTGAGCAATGCAGGGATAGAAACTCTGGTCTTTAAATAATTTTTAAAAAATGATTTAAATTATTAAATAATTGAATTACTTAATCCTATTTAACCTTGTGCTAAAGAGCTCAGGGACATCCCCAGGCTGCTGTTGTACCTTGGATTGGATTTTGTGGGGAAATGCTGGTCCATGAATGGGAAAGATGAGCCAGGGCAGAGCATTTTTATTGAGTAGGTAGGAGAGGACTTGGGGTGTTAATCTGTGACTTACAGGGGAGTCTCCTGAAGTGGAAAACACCAAGGAGAGCCTGAAAGTCAGAACTGTCCCAAGGACCTTGGGGTGCAGAGCTTTGCAGAGCTTCTCTGTGCTGGACTAGGGGCACAGCTTTAAATTCAAACCTAATCTTAATTTGGATTGTATTTCCCTGTGAGTACAGGGGGGATGCAGCTCTGATTGGGTGTTTCCCTCGGGGAATTTGTCCCTGTGTGTTTGAACTGCAGAAAAATGGCTCTGGAGGAGGGATTGTGGCTGCAGCTGGCACAGGAAGGGCTGGCTCAGGCAGATGCCAAGGGGCTGAGCTGTGCCCTGTGCTCCAGCATCTCCCTGGGGAGGCAGCACATCAGCACTGGAGTGTTCCCCAGGGATTCTCCACCACTGGGAGGGTTTGCAAAGCAGATTTGCCACGCCAGAGGTGCAGGGAGCTGCGGCTGGGGGAGGGCAGGGAGAGGAAAATATCATCAGCTGAACTCTTTGCATGGATTTTAATGAACTCAGAGCCCCCTTGGCGAGCTGAGCTGCTGGAAACCTCCTTGTTGTCACCACAAAGGGATGCTTAAGAGGCAAAATAAGGAGATTTTTGCCCTTTGTGTCCTCATCCTTTGGCTTGACTCGAGCTCATGTGCCTGGGAGCATCCTGCTCTCCCCTCTCACCCAGAGGCAGCTGCAATCAGCTTGCCCTGCTCCATCTCCACGGGATTTCCACCAGGAAGGTTCCTTTTTTGGATTGCAGGGGCTGTTGGGAGGCATTAAAAACAAATTTCCTCCTCGTAGTGCAAACAGAAGCCAGCAGCAGGTGCGACAGGGAAATGAAAATTCTCATTTTAGGTTCTTAGCCCGCCTTGTCTGGAGCATCCAGCAAAACCTGCGGGTGGGAGGATGGGAGGTGATGCCTGGAGGGGCTGGAATCCTTCAAAATTCCACCTGCCAGGTGGTGGGAAAAGGATTTGAAAAAAGGAGAAGTTTGAATTTGAAAAGGTGGTGAAGTTACAGAGCAGAGGTGAGATATTGCCAGGCAGGGTTTCTTTTGTCTGCGAGGTGAATCCAGAACCTTTCTGCCTCTGCTGTTGGAAATTGGGCAGGGAGCATCTCTCTGTGTTAGGATTTCCCCTCGTAGCCCTGGGAAGGAGTTATCCTGTGGGATAACTCATCCTGGAGACAGAAAAAGGAAGTTCAGCAGCTGGAGGTGACAGGAGGGAGGTTTCCTGTGAGCTGCAGAAATCCCAGGGCTTTCTTGCTGGAGCTGAGGAAGCATCTGACAAAGGAGGAGGGAGCTGCCTGCTCTAATGCCATTCTCATTAATCACATTGCAAAGAAAGGAAATCAGAGAAAATCATTCAAATTACAGATGGCGAGATTTGGTAATTAGAATTTGGGCTAAAACAGATGTTTGTAATTAAGTGTTTATGTCATTGAATAAAATCCAGATTGCAAAGTCTATTTCACAGGGTTCTAATGGCTTTAATTCCCCATGTTGGGTTTGGGGGCAAAGGCACAGCTGATAATGTTTTAGGGAGAGAGGAAAAAAAAAAACCCCACATGGCAAAACCCAGAGCAGCCAAACCTGTTCATGTTTCAGTGTCAAGGATTGTCAAGAATTTGGCTTTGGGGGTTGAGGGAAGTCCCCCAAACCCCTTGGATTTTCCATGGAGCTCTGACACTGCAGAGGGGCACAAAACCAGCAGGGCTCTGCACAAATCAGAGGGTGCAGGAGAGGGAGAGGATCAATTTGTTAGCAGGCAAATTGGCTTTTTTGTGACAGAGGGACAAAGCCGTGGTTTAAAATGAGAATGTAAAAGCAGTGAGAGGTTTTTAGAGGTGACATGGGGAAAGTTGAGGGCAGTGACGGATCCCTCTGGCTGGATCTGCCTGGAGGATGTTCCAAAGGGTTTTTTCACTCCTCTGTTGAAGGTTCTGTCCTCAAAACTTCGTGATTCAGACCCATTCCATGCAAAATCAGGCTGCAGGGAAGGGATTCCTATTCCATGCCACGAGGACTTGATCCTGTGCTTCTCCACACCCTCCCCAATACTCAAATTGCTTGAAATCATAAAGAATTGCTGGCAGGAATCCTAATGAATTTTTCCAGAGTTCAGGAGTAAAACATTCCAATCAATAATGTCAAATGCTTCACTGAGATCTACAAGGCTCTTGCTCACCAGCTAATAAGGGATTAACTGCTCAGGGAAAATGGAAATGGAAACCCAGCAGGAGACAATTAAAAATGCTGGGCCAGTATTCTGATTTGGTTGGAAATGGGTGAAACTTTGGGGTCCTGGGGTTGTGTTTGGTCTCATAACAGTTTCATTTGTCCAGCTGATGTTTAATACGGTTCCTGATTGGGGAAAGAATTGCTAATTGGGGGTGACATCCTGTAACCTGAACGGGATGAAGTTTGTAATTAAAATTAAGTGTATGGAAAGAGCTTCATGGAACAGGGGCTGAGGGCAGGACAGGCTGGAGAAGCTCTGTTAGGGAAGGAATTTGTATTGAAGGAAGAAATAAAAGTGGGGAGAAGGATTTATCAGCTTCTTTAAGAATCTCTGGAAAAGGCTTTCCAGGAGGGGAATGTTTAGGTCAGCCTTGGGAGGTTGGAGGAGTGAGAGGTCACTGGTGCTCTCAGAGCTGGTGTTTGGGGTTTTGATGGCAGTGGGCTACAATCCTGCCTTTAATGTAGGTTTTGAGGGTTTTGTGCTGCTTTTTGAGGGTTTTGTGCTGCTTTTTGAGGCTTTTGTGCTGCTTTTTGAGTGTCTGATCCCACACCAGCGTGGTCAGTGAGGTCTCACCACTGGTCTGAGTAAAACCAAGTAGGGTTAAGTCCAAATTAGGAGCAGAGTGGAAGCCAAAGATTTGTTGGGATCATGGAACTGGGTGAGGTGGTCCCTGCAGGGCCACTGGCAGCAGAGAATGAACCTGGTCAGGCTCTGAGAGGAGGAGAGGATGCAGATGCCACTGCAGGGCTGGAAGTAAAGTGGGGAAAGCAGCCTCAGGATGGAGACTGAACCCTCTGCCAGGAGCTGGGATGGGAAGAGGATGCTCCTGGAAGTATCCATGAGGAAAATTCAGCCTTGACAGTAATGAGCTGCAACGGCTTAATTCCAGCAGAGTCAGGAGGTGACAGTAATTAAAAGTGAAATCTCACTCGCAACAGTGAGCACGAGGGAGGAAATGGCTGATTGCTAACGAGCCCAAAGCCATGGAAACTGTTGTGCAGGGGCAAGAAATGGAGTTTGTGAGGCTGGGTGGACAAAGAAACCTGGGAAAGGCAACCAAAGCCAAGGTGAGAAGGAGAAAGGGCTGAGTTCTGGATGTTCCCTCAGCAGTGCTGTTCCAGCAGGGAGCTGGAGGTTGTAGGAAGGGATGGGTGATGTCTGTGGGCTCTGAAGGCAGGGTTTGGCTGCTGGACAAGCAGATGGGGCAAAACCTCATTTTTTGTGGGTTTGCCTGTCAAAGAAGGGGTTGGAGAAGGCCACCCGTGGTGGCTGAAGCAGCAGGGTTGTCTTTCCTTCTGTGGGAGCAGGCACAGGGTCTCAGGAGCAATTCCCCCAGGCAATTCCTGGTTCTCTCAGGAGCATTCCCCCTGGCCAGCAGATTGGATGAGTGTCGCCCTGAGTTTGGCAGTATTTTGATGTTTTCATTTCTGTGATCGAGTTTCTCACGCACTTTTTGTAAACACAGCCATGTTTTGTTAACTGTTCCTTATTGTTTTCATTCTTTCTCCTGAAGTGGAGAAGTTTGATGGGCTTTTCAGTTGGCCAGTGTGGTTGGAGAGGTGGTAACCTCATCCTCCAGTCCATGGTCATTCCTAGAAACAAATATTTATGAGTAAAATAAACAGCTGGGGCTTCTTGCTGCCTTTGGTGCTGACCTGGCTGAGCTGAGTCTGCGTGCTTCTTTTCATGTCCAAGTGTGACACATCAGAGCCACCAAAATGCTCCAAAAAACCTCCTTTGGTCAGGAAAGGAAAACTGCAGGAACTGAGATAGAAAGGATTGGGGAAGGAGCAAGGGCGAGCAGAGACAGAGAGACGACAGTGACGGATGAAACGAGCACCAAGCTTGTCCCAGCCGATCCCAGGCTGTGCACAGAGACTGTCCGAGGTGCAGCAGGAAGGTGGATTTTTGTCCCTCCAGCTGACTTTTCCCTGTTTTCCCTCCCCAGCTGTCCTCAGCGCTGCTGTTTGACGCCGTGTACGCCGTGGTGACGGCGGTGCAGGAGCTCAACCGCAGCCAGGAGATCGGAGTGAAGCCCCTGTCCTGCGGCTCAGCACAGATCTGGCAGCACGGCACCAGCCTCATGAACTACCTGAGAATGGTGAGAGGGGCTGGGGGCTGCTCCTCGCTGCCAGCAGCCTCCTGGAGGCAGTGAAAAGAGAGATCTGGGGGGGTTTGGGTTGTTGTCGCTGTTCTCACCGTGGCTGAGGAGAGAAACGACACAGAGTCCAGCTCAGGGTCAAGTGGAAGCAGCTGATTTAATGAATTCTCCAAAAACTTTTCTATGATAGTTCACAAAGTGTATTAAGTGGCATAAAGTGATTGGTTTTGCCATCCATCCCCTAAGGGGATTGGGCAAGTTCTAAGACACCCATCTCTGGATGTTTTTCTGGTCAAAGCCACAACAACACTGCAAAACAACCTGCAGGTGCAAGAAGTTTACAATACTGTAATCTTGGTCAAAGTAATCTGCATGGGCAAGACAGAACTCTCACAAACTGCTGCAGAGAGCTGAAGAAATTCTCTGCTGGAGCTTTTCAGCATCCATAGGTTGTCGGCGGCCTTGGAACGATGTGAAACTCTCCCTTTTTCAGGCTTTGCTGCAGAAAAGCTGGAATTCAATGGATTTTTTTTTTTAAAGTATGAAGGTTTTGAAGTGCTTTGAGCTCTGACTTGAGCTGATATGAGATCGTGCAGTACAATTGCTCAGAGCTCAGGGGCAAGATGAGAGTTCCCCTATGGGTCTGGGCTCCTTTGAACCCAGAGTTGTCGTTTCTGGGAGCAAACAAGCCTAAATCTGGCACGAGAACACTCTGAAATTCCATCCTTGTGGAATAGTTGGAGTTTGTGGCTCCTCAGAGCTGAGGTGACCGTGCAGCAGGAGAAGGCTTCGGAGTCTGTTTGGGTGAACTGAGACAAGGAAATTTTATAAGGGTTTTTTTTCCCCCAAAGGAAAGCTCAGCTGAGCCTTGTACCACTTTTGGCCTGTTGTTTGACATCTCACCTTTAGCCAGGGACAACAAAATCCTCCAGCTCCCCATAACTCTGCTGCTTGGACTCCCAGTGCTCTTAGCCTTGGGATGGAGGGAAGCAGTGAGGGGATGTGGAGCTGGTTTTTCCAAAGCAAGGAAATCTGGGGAGTCCTGCACCTCCTGCTGCTGATTCCCTGCTCCTCTCCGTGTCTTTTCTCCTCTATGCAGACTCCAAAAATAATTTGGATAGGGATAAGAGCCTTGTTCCTGCTGGGAGTTGTGGGGTGTGCGTGGGGCCACCCCTCCTGTCTCTGGGGGGGATCCCTGGGGTGGTGCAGCCTCGCTGGGCGCTGTAACTGAGTCTCTCTTGGACAGGTAGAATTGGAAGGTCTCACCGGCCACATCGAATTCAACAGCAAAGGCCAACGCTCCAACTACGCCCTGAAAATCCTGCAGCACACACGTGGTGGCTTCAGGCAGGTGAGACACAGCCAGGGAGGGCTGGGAGCCTGTCCTAAGTGTCCTTGGTGATGCTCTGGGGACCAAAAAGGGGCTGTGGATCCCCGTGGTTTGCTGGGAGCCTCTCCTGGGTGTCCTTGGTGGTGCTCTGGGGACCAAAAAGGGGCTGTGGATCCCCGTGGTTTGCACCGTGAGGTGCTCGGGTGTAGCAGAGAGGTTTGATGCTGGTCAAGCACCAGAAGCCAGGAGCTTCCTAGAAAGTGTCCAGCAAAGAACAGCTCTTCTAGGGGCCAAGGCAGCCTCCCTGCACAGGGTGATCTCAGCAAGTGCAGGGATTTCTCAGCTCCAAGTGATTCCAGCTCTTGTGGTTCAGCTCTGTGTGAAATCACCCGAGGCAAACTCGGGGACAGAGACAGGAGCTGTGTGTGGCAGTGCCACAGAGGAGCTTCATTGTCCAGCAGTCCCTGGGAAGGGCAGGCCAGGGACAGCAGCTCCCTGATTCAGGGCAGACCCAGGGCCTTTTCATGGGAAAGGCAGGGGGTGGGGTAGAACCCAATTTACCAATTGGGTACAAGGTATTCCCATACAGAAACAAGGCGTGCTGGGGGTGGTTCAGTTTCTCACCATAACCTAGAGAGAGGTTTCTTATGATGCCTTAGGTTTTAACTTTTATATTTTTCAAATCCTGCACTGCTCAGAGTGTAACTCTGCAGTTCCTTGTAGCCTGGAATTGCTGCTCTCTCGTGCTGGGCAGACACAACAAAGCCTCTCCAGGCTTTGCCTTCAAGGACAGCCAGGCTCTTCTAGGCCCAAAATGTGTAACCCAAAGCCTCTAAGGGGGGAGCAAGCTGAGGGGAATTACATCATTGAACTGGGGCTTTAATTGGAGAATTAACCCTGATATGCAAATGAACCAAAGCCATAAAGGTGTGAAGAACTCGTGACCTGGGGTCCATCTTGGGGTCCATTTTTGGAGGCAGCCTCTGGCTCCCCCAGGGTGTGCCTTGAAGGCCCTTCAAATTAATACCTATCTTTATTCCCTTCCTCTTATCTAGTCTCTGTTTCTGGGTGGCTGGAGAAGGCATCACTTACCTCAGAGTCCTTTTGTTCTAAAGCTCGTGGCTGCGTTTGCCCAGAATTATTTGGAATGGGGAAAAATGGGAAGATTTTCCATGAAATGGGGGGGAAAAAAGGGGGTGCTGTGAACCTTTCCAAGCTGCTTCTGGGGGGGAAAGCAAATGGGATGAGCCCATGTCAGGAGCTCCCCACGGTCTCTCCCCTCTGTGGGGAAGTTCAAGCTCGTTTCACTCTGGGTTTGTGGCTCCTCTCTCACAGGGTTGCTCAGCTCACACTCTCATTTATGTTTTGTCTCAGTGCTCGTAGGTTCCTCACAGCTTTCCTCTGCCCACAGAACAGCGAGCAGATTTCATTAAGATCATTAATTTGAGTGGTATTTCCTCATCTCACACTTTCTCCCCGAGCCGTATTTTCTGGTTTGAGCTGAAATTAAGGATAACTGTGTGTGGCCACAGGTATCAGACTGGTGAGATTACACCACACAAATCCAAGGAATTTGCTGGTAAATCCAAACCTCATTCAGGCAAAAAAAAAAAAAACAAACCAGAAATCCCAGAAAAAAAGTGGTTTCATCAGTCTTGTTTCCCTGCTGACAGCTCCACTGCTGCCCTTTTCTCAGAGATTGCCACTTCTCGATGCTGGCAGAGAACAAAAGCTATTGTATCCTGCCCTCACCAACAGAGCATTTTGGCACCAGGAAGCCTCTCCTGGCCTGGCAGCAGCGAATTTCAGCCTTGGCAAGGATGTTACCTGCCAGTTCTTACCTGTCAAGCGACAGCTTGGCTTTGATGCTGCCTTTCTCTGAGCGAGCAGGGGCGATCAGGATGGCATTTTCCCCACTGTGAGATCTCTCACAGCATCAGTGCCCTTTTAATCCTTCCCCAAACCCATCACCCTGTGAACAGAAGTGACAGATCCAAGCCCATCTGCATGAACAGGAGCTCGCATTCAGCTGGATTGGGGAAGGAAATGCTGCAAAAGCTCCCTGTGACAGCTTTGGTTTGATGTGTTTGGATGTGGCAGGGACTTCACGTTAAACGCCCAGGTCCTCTTGGAGCAGAGCTTCTCCCAGAGCTCCACGGGGAGCTGTGACTGCAGCCTGATCTGCCCTGAGACTAAAATCTCTTCTCTTCCCCTCAAAGCTGCTGTGACAGGAGAAAACCTTCCCTGACCTGTTGGAACAGCTCGGGAAATAAGGAGCTCTGTGGTTCTGAGGTGCCCAAGAAAGCTGTGCTGGGATGAAACTTCCCAAATTCCCCATCGGGGATGGAGCACTTCCAGCCACAGGGAGAAAGTGCTGGAAGGGCAGGGCAGTGCCTTGGGGGTGGCTGCAAGCCCTGTCCTGTCACAAACCCGCCAGGAACGAACTGATTTTTATAAAACTGCTCCCCTGGCAGCTTTTCTGCCTTCTCTCCCTTTCTCAGGGATTTTTCCTGACCCCCAGCAGTGCCCAGAGGGGTGTCAGGGCCCCTCCCAGCCTGCAGGAGTTGGTTGGGATGTGTTGGACTGGGAAGGGCATCCCCAGAGGGCTGTGAGACCCCTCAGGCTCCTGCCCAAGCTGCCTCCCCTCCAGGTTCCTGAGAAGGGAAGCCAAAGGCAGCCCTGCTGTGCCATAAAAATGGTTATTTTCTTATTGCCAGCCTGGCTTCTTTTAATGAAAAGGACTAAATAAATCATTAGAAATATTTTAATTAAAGGAACAGGGTAAAGAACAGACATTCACATCCTGGAGATAATCTTGCTCCCAAGGGTTGTATGAGCTGATTTGTTTGAAACACTTCTATTCCCTGCTTGGTTTTAACCAAGCTCATTTTAACTCTGCCCGTTCCTCTCCTCCTCTCTTTCCATCTCCTCCTTTCTCTCCTTCCATCCAGTGGAGCCACAGGGGCTTCCAGCTCATCAGCTTTGATGGAGAATTCACCGAATTTTGAGGCTGATCCAGCCAGCAAGCAAATTAGAGCCACTTAGATTCTCTAACTTGCTGCTGCTTTTGGGCAGGGAGAGGCAGGGCTTTTTGACATCCAATTTTTAATACATTTATGTAACGCACCAAACGCGTCCTTTCCTGATTTAGCTTAACCAGAGGAATTTTTTCCACAGCCATATGAGAGCTGCTCTCTCTGCTCGCAGGATGCTCCATAAAGCACAAGCTCATTAATGTGCTGGTGATCTATAGATCTGACAAGGGCTGCCTTTGGTAAATGTCATCTTTTTTTTATTTTTTTATTTTCCCCCCGTTTTCTTTGCCCCTCTGAAAAACACTGAGGAGTTCCAGCAGAGTGATTTGCTGTAAATCACGAGCTGAGCTTTGGGAACTGCACAAGGGAAGGGAGTGAGGAGGGGGCTGTGATTTAGGGAAGGGAATGGGGAAGCTGCAGAGCCTGACCCCAGCTCTCCCCATCCTGAGTGAGGCTGATCAGTCTCCACTTAACCACGGGCCCTGCTGGTGTCCTGAGACAGAGCAGTGAAGTGCTGGGGCTGTTAATTGGGATGTTGATGAGATACAGATGAGTTCCCCGCCGATAGCTCTGGGACCCTCCGCAGTCCCCGCCACATCAAACCTTTTTAATTTAGCAGCAGCTAATCAGCCTCGGTGGGACTGGCTCCTCCTCAGCTGCTACCCCCACGGACAGCTCAGGGACAGGTTCTGCCAAGAGCTCAATGACTTTTGCCCCCAGGACCTGACAAACTCAGTTTGTGCCACCACAGCCCTGCCCAGGCTGTGCCAGGGCTCAGTCGTGTGCCCCAGAGGGGACATTTGGGGAGGAGGGGATGTGGGGGATGCTGGTGGCCTCAGGGGTGAGGTGTGTGTGGTTCTTTGGTTTAACAGTTGATGCTTTCAGTGTTAATTTCAGGGGAGGAACTTTTGCCTCTTTGCTGTGCTGGCATCAGTGGTGTTGCTCAGGAATCCAACCTGTGGCAGCCCTGGGCTGTGTCTCAGAGGAATTCCCTTCATTTCTTTGTTGGATTCCCTTTTTCCCCTGCCCAGTCCCTCCCAGATTCCCTCTCCTTGGGGCACCTTGAGTGCATTGTGCAGTTCCTTTTCCTGGAGACAGGGAGAAGAGGAGCTGATGGATGCAAGCTGTAGGACAGCGCTTGTAATCAGAGCCCAGAAGGTGCCTGTTGTTTGCCTGCTCCAAGAGCTGGATTCAGGGCTGGCTTTTACCTTAATTTGAAGCTGAGAATGAGGATGGTAAATACCTGTGGTGCCTCTGAAGCTCGTGGAGAAGTCCTGCCCTGTCATCCCCGTGCCTCTAGAAAAATAAGCAGAAGATTTCATTAAAATCATTGCTTTGAGTGGTGTTTCATCACCTCACGCCACGAGGAGCCTCAAAGCCTCTGCACAGAGGGTGGAAGGAGCGAGCCAGGAATGCCCCACGTGAGGATTTTCTACAGAAATGAGAAATCTTCCTGTGCCACCAACCCAAAAAGCACCTTTGTCAGAGCGGCTGAATGGAGGCACCTCACCCACCTGATGGTTCTGAGTGCAAAGCTGTCCTGCTTGCCCTTCCCACTGCTCCTCGTGCCTTGAGGAGGCCGGATTTGGGACTCCTCAGATTCCCACTGTGGCTTGTCAGTCACTTGGGTTGGATTTGCACCAACACCTGGGACAGGAGAGAACTTGGCCCTTCCCTCAACACCCAGAGGGATCTGTGAGGGTGTCTGTGCTGGGCTCAGATCTAAGTGACCCCCAAATCCTCGAGCCATGGGTCGCACCAGAGGCCAAGCAGTGCTGAGAGCAGGCACGGAGTCAATCCCGGGGCTCCACACCACCTTCCCCCCCATCCCTGGACCTAACAAGATTACTCTGTGACAGAAGGGAAAATCAATTAGTTCCTCCCACCCTGACAGCGAGAGGATAGGCTGCCTCAGTCCCAGTGTCACAGGAGGGAGCTGGGCATGGATTTGCTCTGGAGGAGCTCTGAAGACCCCCCCAGCACCTTTGGGGTCACCCACTGCCTCTCAGGGCCACAGCATCCCACTACAGAGGTGTCAGAGGACACCAGCAGAGTGCTGGAACCTGATGGGACAGAGGAGAAAAAGGAGGAGAAAGGGGGTTCAGAGGGAGCTGGCCTCCCTCAGCCACGAGCATCCACGAGGAAAAGCAGCAGAGGAAAAGCAGAGGCTCTTTTAAGGACAATAAGAGAGCAAGAGTTTAATTTGCATGCTCTGAACGAGCTGCTGGAGGTGCTGATCTCCCTGCCCAGAGCTCTGAGGGAGGGAGATTAGGCTCTTGAAGTTAAAATTAGGTTTTGTGGACTATTCCTCCCCCCTGGCTGAAGGCAGTTGTGTCCCAGCCGAGCCCCGCTGTCCTCCCGAGCGCTGGGGGCTGCTCCCTGCCATCCATGCTGGGAAAATGTGGCTTTGCTGCAGCCACCCTGAGGCTTGGATGGGTAAATCAGGCTGTCAGTGGAGCTGTTGGGTGTGATGAGCCTGAATCAAAGGATTGGGAAGTGCTAATTGTGGTAGGAGCTGGAAGAGGACGTGAGTTGTGGAGCAGCACCACCGAGGAGGCGGCTCTGTCCCATCACTGCCACCAAGGCTCGTGGCAGAGGCTCTCAGCACCACGCTGGGAGGGACAAACCTGCAGCTTGGGGGTTTTTTGTCACACTTGGACAAGAAAAGAAGCACACAGACTCAGCTCAGCTCAGTTTAGGACAGGAGATGCCAGGGCAAATAGCCCCAGCTGTTTATTTCAGTCATTTATATATCATTTTAGAAACCACCGTGGGTTGGAGGATGAGGTTGCCACCTCCCCAGCCACACTGGTCAAACCAAAAACCTATCATATTTCTCTGCCTAGAGAGAAAGAATGAAAACAACAAAGAACAGTTAGCAAAACATGGCTGTGCTTACAGAAAGTGCGTGAGAAACTCTAGCACAGAAATGAAAACATCAAAAAGATGGCAAAACTCAGGGCGACAATTTTTGGCTAAGATGGACCCATTTGGTGGCATTTGGGGCCAGCACACGAGGCTGTGTGGCTGCCAGGGAGCTGCCCAGCTCCTGGGGTTGTCCCTGTGTTGGGTTCTGCAGGAAAGCAGCACAGGGCTGGGTTGGTGGCACTGCAGGGCAGGTGAGGTGTGCACAGCAGGGTTGTGCCTCTGCTGAGCCCTTCTGGGGTGTGTTGTGAAGGTAACTGAGTGTCCCTAAACAGGCCAGCTCGGGGTTGTCCCTGTGTTGGGTTCTGCAGGGAGGACACGTGGGAAGGCAGCACGGGGCTGGGTTGGTGGCACTGCAGGGCAGGTGGGGTGTGCACAGTGGGTTCCTGTCTCTGCTGAGCCCTTCTGGGGTGCGTTGTGAAGGTAACTGAGTGTCCCTAAATGGGCCAGCTTGGGGTTGTCCCTCACCAGAGCCATATGGGCAGTGACTTGTTGCACTGTCGGACACGAAAGGAGCACGCAGACTCCAGCAGCAGGTCAGGACCACGAAGCAGAGCAAGGGCCAGAAGGCAATAGAGAGAGCCCAAAAAGCCCTGCCCTTCTTTATTCTCTCATTTTTATATCTTTCTTTAAACAATCATACATTGGTAGATGAGGTTAATACCTCTGCAATTCTACGGGATAGGAACATAGTCTGTCATCTTTCTCTGCTGTAGGAGAAAGGAATGAAAAACAATCCAGGAGTTCAGAGAACAATCTAGGCCGGTTACAAAAACAAGGACTATGCTTATAGAAAATGCATGAGAAATTCTATTACAGAAAGTAAAACACAGAACACTGCAAAAACCAGGGTGACAGTGACTCGCCCTATAAATCCCCTTATTGTGCTGTGTGAAAAACGAGCTTCACTCTCCTGTTAGGATTGAAAAGTTGAATAAAGGACAATAAGGGACAGAGATAATAAAGCAAAAGTCACAGCGCTGGCTGCTTTGGTGCTCAGTCAAGAGCACCCCTGCTCTCCTGGGGACTCCCTTTACATACACATCGACTTATTACATATTCATAAACAATTCTACATATTCAAAACCCTTTATGGGAATAGTTCAAAATGGGATGTAGTTCTCCCATCTCGAAGATCGCTGTGGGGAGAAGCCTTTTGGTGATGCAGATTCAAAACCCTTTCCAGGAACTGTTACTGTAGGTCTCCCATCTTCCCAGAACGAGCAGGTTGCTGTGGGGAGAAGCCTTTTGGAGAAGCATATTCAAAACCCTTTCCAGGAACAGTCACTGTAGTTCTCCTGTCTTCCTGGAAGTAGCAGGTCGCTGTGGGGAGAAGCCTTTTGGCAACACATATTAAAAACCCTTTCCAGGAACAGTTAATGTAGTTCTCCTGTCTTCTTGGAACCAGAAGGTTGCTGTGGGGAGAAGCCTTTTGGTGACACAGATTGAAAACCCTTTCCAGGAACTGTTACTGTAGGTCTCCCATCTTCCCAGAACCAGCAGGTCGCTGTGGGGAGAAGCCTTTTGGCGATGCATATTCAAACTCTTTCCAGGAACAGTCACTGTAGGTCTCCCATCTTCCTGGAAGCAGCAGGTCGCTGTGGGGAGAAGCCTTTTGGTGACACATATTAAAAACCCTTTCCAGGAACAGTTAATGTTCCTGGTCTCCCATCTTCTTGGAACCAGCAGGTCGCTGTGGGGGGAAGCCTCTTGGTGATGCAGATTCAAAACCCTTTCCAGGAACTGTCACTGTAGGTCTCCCATTTTCCCAGAACGAGCAGGTCGCTGTGGGGAGAAGCCTTTTGGAGAAGCATATTCAAAACCCTTTCCAGGAACAGTTAATGTAGTTCTCCTGTCTTCTTGGAACCAGAAGGTTGCTGTGGGGAGAAGCCTTTTGGTGACACAGATTGAAAACCCTTTCCAGGAACTGTTACTGTAGGTCTCCCATCTTCCCAGAACCAGCAGGTCGCTGTGGGGAGAAGCCTTTTGGCGATGCATATTCAAACTCTTTCCAGGAACAGTCACTGTAGGTCTCCCATCTTCCTGGAAGCAGAAGGTCGCTGTGGGGAGAAGCCTTTTGGTGACACAGATTCAAAACCCTTTTCAGGAACTGTCACTGTAGGTCTCCCATCTTCCCAGAACTAGGAGATTGCTGTGGGGAGAAGCCTTTTGGCACCACATTTTCAAAACCCTTTCCAGGAACACTCACTGTAGGTTTTCCATCTTCCCAGAACCAACAGGTCACTGTGGGGAGAAGCCTTTTGGTGACACACATTATCTTATCTGTTGCTGATATGCCATAGCAGCAGTCCAAGCAAATAGATCATAAACATAGCTATTTCTAAGTTTTTGGTTGAATGAAAAAAAGTATTAAAAAAACTCCCACATCTTCACCACAAAGCTACCTTATGTAGCATCTATTTTGTAATAAAGCTATTATATATATATATATAATTTATTTGTGACAAAGCCACTGTTACAAAAGCTGCTTTTAACATCACTTATTTTAACATTTGTAGAAAGCCAAAATCTGTTTTATCACGTGCTGTTTCTCTCTGCAGATTGGCCACTGGCACGTCTCCGAAGGGCTCAGCATGGACAGCAGGATCTTCTCCTCCAACATCTCCGACAGCCTCTTCAACACCACGCTCATTGTCACCACCATCCTGGTAAGGGAGGGGGGCACCTGCAGTTCCCATCAGCTCCTGGCCAGCCCAGCCCTCAGGGCTGGGGTCAGCTGGAATATTTTTCCTTGTTCCTACCCCCCACCCTGTGGTATTTGTATGCTGATTCCACAAAGGAGAGGAGAGCAAAGCTCTGATTACAGTGCAGGGGGCAATTGCTGGTGGAGTAATTAAGCTCAAGTCGATGTTTTGTGTGGAAATGGTGTTTGATGGGTTCAGAGGCAGCTGGGGACAGGGCTGGGATGGGGACATGCTGCTGTTCTTCATCCAGCTCGGAATGGGGCTCCTGTTTGGCCTGCAGCTGCTGAGTGGGAAGGGACAGTTGCCCCTTCTACCCATAAAATTATAAAAATTGGCCAAGATGGGCATGATTTTTATGAAAACTTCACATCCACAGGCACGGCTGTCTGTGTTCAACAGGTTCCCTTTCCAGGTGCTGCCTGTCCAGTGATTTTTTTGCTCCTTCTTTAAAGACACCCGAACTCCTGACTGTCTCATCTTGAGCCACAAAGTTTGTTGAAAAGGGGATGGACTGAAGCAGTGGCTCTGTGCCAGGAGAGATTGAGGTCTGGATGTCCTGCCGTGACTTGGAGCAGTCACTGGGCTGCTCTGGCACTTCCCAGCTGCAACCAGCTCCCAAATCATGATCCCTTCATGTCCTAAACTGGGATAAATCTGCTGCACTCCCACAGGGCAGAGACCAGGGAACACCAGTGTAGAGACAGCTCTGAGAGCTTGGCACCACCTGCACTCCCAAGCCTCCCATATCCAGGCTGAGGAGGATTCATTGGGCTGGGATGTGCTTTTTGGGGTTGGAACTAGATTTTTTTTTAAGTTTTCTTCCCAATCAACCCCACCCTGTGAGCCTCTGGCACCCTGGTGATGCCTTTCCTGGTCTTAAAAATCAAGAGGTGAACACGGTTAGAAGGGGAAAAAGGGTTTTACCTTGGTATTTATTGTAAGGATCCTTAGGTGCACCAGGAACAGGTCGAACACACCTCTGTGCACCCCCCCATCCCCACTGCAAAGTCCCTCTCTCCTAGATCTGGTGTTACATTCTAGGTCTTACTAATTAGCATATCTATCAAATATTCCCCAATGAGAGGCTCAAATGAGCCCCCCCTCCCAAGGAACCTTCCCCTGGATGGTTCTGTCTTAGTTTACAAAACGTGTTCTGGAGGGGACCTTGGGCTCTGGGCACCCTGGCACCTTAACTACGAAGCCTCTAAAATGTTTTAGTCTCTTAGCTTTAACAAACAAGTCCAAGAACGTAGGCAAAAAAGCACCAAGAATACAGAAGTTGCAGAAAGGTATAACAGGGGTATAAAAGAAAAGCCAGAATTCATCATGGCATCACTGGCACTGCCCTCCCTGCTCCGTGCTGCCGGGACACCTCGGCTAAGATGGGAATGACAGCTGCCCAGTTTCACTGCAGGAAAACCCTTACTTAATGCTGAAGTGGAACCACCAGGAGCTGGAAGGCAACGACCGCTACGAGGGTTTCTGCGTGGACATGCTGAAGGAGCTGGCGGAGATCCTGCGCTTCAACTACAAAATCCACCTGGTTGGGGACGGCGTCTACGGAGTCCCCGAGGCCAACGGCACCTGGACAGGGATGGTCGGGGAGCTGATAGCTCGGGTAAGTGGATTAGCTGCTCTTTTTAACTCTGCTCCGCTGGGATTTGGCGCTGCAAAGCGCCGGTGCTTCGTGAAACACAGCAGGATGATGAGGAGGGATGGGGGTTTGAGGAATAGTGTGGCCAGCAGGAGCAGGGAAGTCATCCTTCCCCTATACTCGGCACTGGTGAGGCCACACCTCGAGTGCTGTGTCCAGTTCTGGGCCCCTCAGTTCAGGAAGGACGTGGAGACACTTGAGCGTGTCCAGAGAAGGGCGACAAGGCTGATGAGGGGCTTGGAGCACAAGCCCTATGAGGAACGGCTGAGGGAGCTGGGGTTGTTTAGCCTGGAGAAAAGGAGACTCAGAGGCGACCTCATCACTCTCTACAACTTCTTGAAAGGTGTTTGTAGTGAGGTGGGGGTTGGTCTCTTTTTCCAGGCAACAACTGACAGAACAAGAGGACACAGCCTTAAGTTGCGCCAAGGGAAATACAGGTTGGATATTAGGAGAAACTTTTTTACAGAACGAGTGATAAAGTATTGGAATGGTTTACCCAGGGAGGTGGTGGAATCACCATCCCTGGGCGTGTTTAAAAAGAGATTGGATGTGGCACTCGGTGCCATGGTTTAGTTTAGTTAAGGTGTTAGGGCAGAGGTTGGACTCGATGATCTTGAAGGTCTCTTCCAACCTGGTGATTCTGTGATTCTGTGAGTCCGTTTGGGAGGCTTGGAGCAGAGGATTTCTGCTTAATGTGTTCTGCCGGTGGAAAATGTGTTTCTTGGGGTGGTGTGGGAAGAAGTCAGAGTGAGAACGGGGCTGTGGGATGCTCTTAGGGGTGCTCGCTTTGTTGGAGAGGAGACCTGAACTCTGGGATTCTATATAAGAACTCATTATGGAGTTAATTATTAATGAAAGCTTGCAACAGGAAAATGGCACAGACTCTGGCAGGGCTTGGTACGAGCTGAAAACATTTACAAAACCACACTGGGAAGGAGGCAAGTAAGAATCCCCTTTCAGCCTAGAAAAGTTTTGGCAGATTGAGTTCAGCTGCTTAACTCGGTGTTGCTTTTGGAGAAAAACATTTTCTATTTCCTTGAAGTGCATGGCTCCAGATCTTTTCACTGCTCTGCCCTGCAGAGCTGCTGCCCAGCAGCAAAGCTGAAAACTGAATTATTTTGCTGGGTTTGACAAGAATTCTGTGTACACCTGGGCTCAGCCAGCCTGGATCCCCCTCCCTGCTCTTTGTTTTCCTCCGTGGTCCTTCCCAGGCTTCCTGAAGCTTAAATACAGCTCGGAAAATGCTCTGAGATCCTTAGGAAAATAGGCTTAGCCCCAGCTAACAGTGGGATTGATGCTGTTTAAGCCAATACCTCCTCTCTGATTTCTACCCTGCCTTGTCATTACTGACGTGCCTGTGACACTTTCCCAGTTGGGGACAAATCCACGGTGACGTGGATTGCTGATAATCCATCCACGGTGGGAGAGGAGATCCTGAGTCATTCACTTTCTGCAGAACAAGGGTCCAAATCCATCCCCTGTGGTTCCAGGCAGGGCTCTGAGGCTCCTGCCAGGTCTTTCCTCCCTGGAAAATGAGCATCACTTCACTCTGTGGTTTATTGGGCACAGTGGGATTCAGTTGAAGGGTGGACTGGAAGATTTTGGAGGTGTTTTCCATGGTTCTGTGGCCTTCAGTGGTTCCAGGCTCTCTGGAAGAAGCCCTCTGGCACCTTCTGCTTCTTCCCCACGTGGCTTTAGGAGTTTCAACTGAGTGTTTGAGGTCAGCTGGGACAGCTCCTTGTCTGAAAGAGGGAGGGATTTGGGGTTTTCTGAGGGTCACAGACAGGGCACTGAACAGACTGGAGACTCTGCTGAGCTCCCTCCTGGGTCACCCTTCCCAGAGCAGTCGCTCTCAACACCAGCTGAGATCCCACCTCCATCTGCTCTTTTAAAAGAGCTTCTGTGAGGCTGTTTGCAAATGCTCCAGGCTATTGGCATCGTTTTTATCCACCCTTGTGTCTGTGTGTGTGTACACACACACACGATTCCGCTCCTGCAGCATTCCTTTGGGGAGGCAGCAGGGAAGGAGCTGAGCACAGCATCTGATCAAAGGAAAGGGAGCAGCCATCAAACTTTTGGCCTACTAACCTTGGCAGTGCCTCTTCATTAAACGGGACCTTCTGGAGGGTTGTTTTTCTCCAGTGAAGAGTGGTTTTACTTCATCTTCACACAGGAGCCATTTGTTTCTTTTGCAGCTCGAGCTGTATTTAGGAGGATTTTTACTTCAGCTTCTGCAGGGCAGAGCTGTCAGAGCCTGTGAGGCTGGATCACAAATTGGAGAAGAGAAATAGCTTTGTCTGGTGTTCTCCCTATATCCCTGAGAGTTTTTATAATGGTTGCAGCAAGTTTTTGATCAATCCCAGGGACTGGGCTCAGGTCAGCCAGGGCAGAGCTGTGTGTGCTTGGTGTGGTGTTTATTCAGGGCTGCCTGGGATGTTGTTTTTTGAGGCCTTTTCACTGTCCAGGGGCTTCTCTCCATCCTCGACAATCACTCCCCAAGGGAGTTTGTCCTTGATTCCAGCCCCTTGTTCATCCCTGTCCCACGGGATCCAGCAGATCCCGTGCTGGGTGCACATATTCCTCTTGCAGTGAATTTATCCCTTGGGCACTCTGCTCCTTTAGGACAGAGAGGGGATCAGTTGGGGCACAAACCTCTCACAAAAATCCCAAATCCTTCCCAAAATGAAAGCTCTCCCTCTGTCCAGCACAATATCATTGTAGGAAAACGATTCCTCCTTGACCCTTATCAGCCATCAGAGCATTAGATTGGACTCACACTCAATAATGTGCAGGACCAAAAGGTCACAGCATTACCCAGCTCCATGCAGAGCTTTCCCTTTAATCCCTCTGCGGCACGGAATCTCCTCAGAGCAACTCTAGGCTATTTGGGGGGAAAAAAAAAAGTTTCTTTCTATTGCTCCTAAATTAACCAGCTATTGATTTATTCTTAAGTGCTGGGAATTCCATTATGGCTAATTGTGTGCCGTGGTGTGAGTGAGCAGGATGCTGTACTGACATAAATTTGCTGTTGACCCAAATTCACTGGTACATTTCTTACTGACCTGCTCACACAACAGGCTGGGAGGTAAGGAAGAGATGGAATGGGCTGGCTTGGGAATCCTGTATGGTTTGGGATCAGCTCATGGAGGTTTGGCTTGGGAGGAATCGCTTGGATGGACTCAGAATCACAGAAATGGGATTTAGTTCCAATCACCTTTACACCTTCCACTGTCCCAGGCTGCTCCAAGCCTTGTCCAGCCTGGCCTTGGACACTGCCAGGGATCCAGGGGCAGCCACAGCTTCTCTGGGAATTCCATCCCAGCCCCTTCCTCTCACAGGGAATGATTCCTTCCCAATATTTCATCCTCTTCTCTCTTGGTTTGAAGCCTCTCCCCCTTGCCCTATCCCTTCAGTTGCTGATGAAGGGTCCCTGCAGCCCATTCTGCAGTGAGGGATGTCCCAAACCCAGAGGAGCCTGGGCTCATTTGTCCCTGTGAGCAGGGAGGGCAGGGAGATGGAGCACCCTGCTCGTTCCTGGAGGGAGCAGGGCAGCAAAGCCTCTCTCTCCCTGTCAGCCTTCCTGCCTCTGGCATGGACAAACAAACCAGGGAGAGCTGCAAATCTTCCCATCTCCTGCTTTCTGGCATCAGAGACTTAAAGGGCATTTGGGCTGGGAGAATTACATCCTGCTCCTTGCAGCTGCAGTGCAGCTCTGGCTCAGAGCCCCCGACGGTGTCTGCGCTTCCCCTTCTCTCTCTCCAGCTCATCCTCGAGCTGAAATGAATCCTCTGGCACGGCACAAACCAAGGGATGTCTTTTCTCAGCAATGTGACAGCCTTGGCCTTGTCCCACCACACCAGCATTTGCTCTCCTGCCTTGAATCTGGCCGGGATCAGTGGTGGCCAAAGCTCTTTTTAAAGTGAGGGACGTGAAGTTTTCCATCTTGTCCGGCCTCAGGAGCAGCAACACCAAGAACAGGAAACCCCTTAAAGCTTTGGGGTGCTGTTTTGGGGTGCTGGTGGCTGGGTGCTGCTTTCCCTGCAGCTGGAGAGGGGCAGGAAGGGGAAAGGGAGGAGAAAACTCTCCAGAACTGGCAGGGTCCTGCTCTGTGCTCGCAGTGGTGTTGGTGTGTGGAGAGAGGAGCCGTGTGTGGGTGAGGGAGGCAGGGGAGGGGGTTTGCAGGTGTGCCAGTTTTGGCCAAAATCTAGCAATTTATCCTCTGGGAGAAAGTCAGGTCCCAACCACCCTTCCCCCCTTCAGGTTCAGGAAAGGAATTCCTCGAAGGAAAGTGAAGGAGATAAAACCTATTTATGAACAAACACACAGGAAAAGGATAATAATGCTAAATAGTAAAACCCTCACTATAGAGAGAAAACCTGGGAAGAAATTGGAGTCCTCTCGTAGGTGTGGTCCCTCCTCCTCGGAGCTGCCGTGGGGGGTGGCCTTAGGCCCCCTCCGGGCCTGAAGAGAAGTTCTCCTGATGTGTTCTGATGTTGTTGAAACAGTCCAGAAGAGGAAAAAGGGAAAAAACCCCACCAAAGTCCCAGGAAACATGCTGGAGAAAAAGGGAAGGGAAAAAAACCCCAAAAGCTGGCTGAAGAGCCAGGCAGGGAGCTCCCTCCGTGCTCCTGCAGCCGGAGAACGCAGAGGAGTCTCCATCTCTGTGTCCCTGGGAACTGCTTTGAAAAGTTCATTTGTTTTTTTCCTCCCCTCTCCAGCTCAGTTTAAAGGCACAAAATTAATTTTTCGGCATAGAGCCGTGACAGGGGA
Source organism: Monarcha castaneiventris obscurior (assembly GCA_026261815.1). Taxonomy (NCBI): domain Eukaryota; kingdom Metazoa; phylum Chordata; class Aves; order Passeriformes; family Monarchidae; genus Monarcha; species Monarcha castaneiventris. Next base: position 2,510,447 of record JAMPIT010000114.1, read on the forward strand.
TCCACATCATAGACTCACCCCAAGACAACAGGCTGTCCTGGTGGCAGCTGTGGCAAGGGGGGCTCCAGGAGAGGCTGGGGAGGGAGGAGCTGGGGGGTTTTTGTGCAAAAACAGCGAGGGGACGGGCACAGGGGTGTGCAAAGCACTGCTGAGAAATCAAACACAGTGCAGGGTGAGCTGGGCTGCTCTCACTGCTGTCCCTCTGTGCTTTGGGTCTCCATTCCTGCTGCCTCACCTCAGCTGGCTTTGCCGTGGGCAGGGTGGGCACCTGGCACAGGCTTTGTCCTCCCGGCCACAGAGAGGGCCCAGCTGAGGCAGGGTGGGCGAGGGCAGGCTCGAGGCTGGCACCTGCACTGGGCACTGCTCACCCTCCCCTGGCTGCGGCGTGCAGGGAGAGCTGCAGCCCCCGGGGTTTGCAGGCTGGCACTTCTGACCTGGCAGACCTCCCAGTTGTCCTTAAAAAAACCCCAAACACCTGGTTGGAGTGACCCCTCCTGCCTTGAAATGGGAGAACGGGCATCTGAGCCTCACGGAGTGGTGTGGAATAGCAGAGAAGCTCTGGAGATGTTCCTGCAGGGAGCAGGGTCACCTCTGGCCAGGTGGGTTCCCAGTGGGGCAACAACCCCGTGCTGGTGCTGCTGGGTCTGCAGTGGGGTGATGTTGCCCTGGATTTTTCTACTGTTCTGTGTTTTTTGGGTTTTTTTGGGTTTTTTTTTTTTTCCCAAGAGGGCGAGCCCATCTTTATTCTCTCCTTTTATATCTCCCTTAAAACAACCATGCATTGGTAGATGAAGGTTACACCTCTGCAATTCTACAGGATAGGAACACAGTCTATCATCTTTCTCCACCTTGGAGAAAGGAATGAAAAACAATCCAGAAGTTCAGAAAACAATCCAGGCCGGTTACAAAAACAAGAGTTATGTTTATAGAAAATGCATGAGAACTTCTACTACAAAAGTAAAAACACAGAACAGTAAAAAAATCCAGGGTGACAGGGTAATACCTGGCAGCCAGGCGGCTCCTGGAGCTGGAACAGCAATTTCACCTTTTTTTTGAGGCATTTTGAGCACAGGGATGGGGTAGAAAAAGGTTTTGCTGCTTCTGCTCACGCTGCTGGGGCCCCATGGGCAGCGTTGGTGACGAGGCCACTGTCATGTCACCATCACCCAGGGGATGCTGCATCCAAGGAGCTGCTCGAGCGAGGGATTCCTGCTCCTGGAAGAGATCCCAGCCCCACGCTCCCAGAGCTGTCCTGGTTTGTTTTCCAGGTGTTAGACACAGACACAGCTCCGCTGGCGCCTTCTCCCTGCGCTGAGTCCCCGGCACAGGGCTGGGACTCGCTGTGGGGCCGGAGCTGGGCTGTTCTCTGAGCTGCTTGCTGCTGTCCCATGCCGTGGGAGGCTTCTCTGGGATGCTCTCGGGGCTGGGGCTGACGTCAGGGCCCATTCATCACCATCAGCAGCGAGCTGAGCCCTGGCAGCCCTGCAGGGAGGGGGTGGATGCTGCCTCGGGACTGGCAGTCCCTGCAATTTGCTCCTCAACGATGCTTCATTGTTGTTCCTCCTCGGGAGGCCGCCTCAGCCCCCGTGTTTAATGTCCTTTCCAGAGCCCACGGGGATGCCAGGTAGGGTGGCAGAGCTGGCAGCTTTTGTCTGGCACGCCAGCCCACCTGGGTTTCCTCTCACCCAGCGAGAGTTCGGCCTTGTTTAGGCGGTGTTTTGTCAAGAGAAGAGGCTGTCTCTGCTCCCAAAAAGCTCTGGGTCGTTTTCAAAGCCTATTTCACGCAGACATTTATAGCTGTGACTGTGCTGGGAGGATGGAAACCAACCCCTCTTCTCCCCATCCTCTGCCTCCTGTTTTTCCCTCTCCCCAGAGCCCAGATGTGGACAGAGTGTAGGGGCAAAAGGCAAAATGCATTTCTCCTCCCCCAGGGCATCCCTCAGCCCAAAAAATCCCAACACCTACCTGTGCTCCGGTGGGGGAGGCTGGAGGGAACTGCAGAGCTCCACTGAGCTCGGTGAATCACAAGAAGTTTTGTCGGGAGGCAGAGTTGAAAGCATGAAATGGATGAAATTCAGGCAGAGAATTCTTTGCATGCCATTGCCAGATCAAAGTTTCCTGCTATCAGACATCAGCTCTTAACTTGCATGACTGAGCCTGCAGAGAGAAAAGAGAGAGTGATGAGGAGCTGGGGCACTGCTGCAGAAAGTTCTGATGGGGAAAAAGTCCTAAAAGTTGGCAGGGAGTGAGCAGAAGGAAATGGCAGAAGCTGCTGGAGATGAGAGAAGGGAGCTGGGCACAAAACCTGAGAGCCCAGGGAAGGCTGTGCTGTGTCTGTGCTCCCTGGGCAAAGGGAGGGAGCTGGATTTTGTCCTATTTTGTGCAGGGAAGAGCATCTCAAGGTGCTGCTGCCCACTTTCAGCAACCCTGAGATGTTCAGGGAGCAACCAAGATGTTGCTTCTCTCCAGGGAATGGTCAGGACCCCAAAGCTGGGTAAACCTGAGGACAGAGCTGCTCCTTCCATCAGCGCTTTTGTATTTGCCCCCAAAATGAAAATTTCCTTCTGATGTGGCATTTTTACCTTCTGTTTTAATCTGTGGCTTTGCTGGAGGAATTGTGTTTAGTTTGGGGAACTGGGAGAAGAATTCAGACTAAGCTGTGGCTGCTTTGCTGGGAGAGCTCTCCCCGGGACAATGGTACCTACAAACCTTTTAAGTAGAGACAAGAGAGGTTTAGGGAAGCTTTAGGCTTTCCTCATAGATAAAATTCTCCACATGCCACGTTCCAGAGATGAACTGATCCCGTTTTAGTAATCTGCTGGTGTTTACACAGGGCTCAGCTGCTCGCACACCACGTTGGGATTATTGGTGTCTTTGCAAAAGCCTCTGGGTAAATGTCTGCCTATGCAGAAATTCTCCTCAGCTCATCATTCATTGCAGCCTGAACCTCTCAGGAATCTCTTAAGAGCTGCTTGGAAACAAAAATCCTGGCACTGAGCATGTCCAAGCAGCTCTGCATGGTCTGTGAAGTGTCACCTTCTCTGTGCCCCCTTCCTGGGATTGTGGGTCCTTTTCCTTCTCCTCCTTTTCCTCCTTCTCCTCCTCCTTCTCCTCCTTCTCCTCCTTCTCCTCCTTCTCCTCCTTCTCCTCCTTCTCCTCCTTCTCCTCCTCCTTCTCCTCCTTCTCCTCCTCCTTCTCCTCCTTCTCCTCCTTCTCCTCCTTCTCCTCCTTCTCCTTCTTCTCCTTCTTCTCCTTCCCCTTCCCTTTCTTTTCCTTTTTCCTTTTTCCTTTTTCCCTTTTCCCTTTTTTCCCTTTTCCCTTTTGCCTCTTCCCTTCTCCCTTCTCCCTTCTCCTTTTTTCCTTTTCCTTTCCCCTTTCCCCTTTCCCCTTCCCTTTCTTTTCCCTTCCTTTTCTTTTCCCTCTCCTGCTTCCAGCAGTGCTGCTCCTCCTCCTTGCACCCCCAACCTTTCCCAGGAAAGGAAACAGGGAAAGGGAAGGAAAAATGGAGAAAGGGAAGGAAAAATGGGGGGAAAGGGAAGGAAAAATGGAGGGAAAGGGAAGGAAAAATGGAGAAAGGGAAGGAAAAATGGGGGGAAAGGAAAGGAAAAATGGAGAAGGGGAAGGAAAAATGGGGAAAGGAAAGGGAAGATGGAGAAAAGGAAGGAAAAATGGGGGGAAAGGGAAGGAAAAATGGGGGGAAAGGGAAGGAAAAATGGGGAAAGGGAAGGAAAAACAGGGAAAGGGAAGGAAAAACAGGAAGGGAAGGAAAAATGGAGGGAAAGGGAAGGAAAAACAGGGAAAGGGAAGGAAAAATAAGGAAAGGGAAGGAAAAATGGAGGGAAGGGAAGGAAAAATGGGGAAGGGAAGGAAAAACGGGGAAGAGGAAGGAAAAACGGGGAGAAAGCTGCAGAACACAGGGTGGAACTGAACTTTGGGGTGTGTTTGAGCAGGGCTGGTGTGAAACCCAGGGCAGGGGATGTGGGAGGCAGCAAAGCTCCTGCTGCTCCCCCAGCGATGTCCCAGCGAGGTGGGACAGCCCCTGCAGGAGTGGGGGGTCCTGGGTGGCCCCAGGTTTGCTGCTTTGCCAGGAATTGTGACCTTTTCCCCTCTCCCTCCCCACCAGGCCTGGTGGTGCCTTGGCATCTGCACAGAGCCTGTCAAATGTGGGGACAAAAAGTGCAAATAGCTTTTTTTTCCCTTCCCATCTTCTCTTTTTCCACATGCATAATCATCTCCCTGCAAAGCACAGAAACAAATGGAGAAGGGAGTGGAGGTTTCATTTTTACTGAAAGCAATTACAGACATTAAAAGAGCTAAAGTAATAAAAATAATATTTAAAATTCAAATCCCTTATCTATATTACAAGGGTATTAACACGGGAAGAAGTTACTTTTATTTTTTTTCTCCCCCTAATCTCATTTGCTTTGCAAGTCAATCTGCAAACTTTAATGCCAGGCCTCTGAATTTCTTTTTTTAAATTTTTTTTTTTAATTTTTTTTTTTTTTTTGAGACTAATCTTTAGTTCTAGAATCTGAGTTTGGCAGGTTTGTGAACTCCAGGGGACAGGGGTGAGGTTGCTGCTTTTTCGCCTTCCTCTGGTGCTTGTTTGTACCTGAAGGCACAGATGTGTTCAACAGGGAAGGGGGAGGAGGTATTTTCTATAGATTAAAATAATATTTATTGGTTGATGATTCAGGTTTTTAATGCATTAAATGAATAAAAATGGCAAGCAGGCTGTGAGCTCTGGGGGGAAGGAGCTGCTGCTCTGGGGCTGCTCCAGCCTGAGAGGTTAAAACATCCAGGTGAGGGAAGGAAAAACGGGGAAAGGGAAGGAAAAATTGAGAAAGGGAAGGAAAAGTGGAGGGAAAGGGAAGGAAAAACGGGGAAAACGAATGAAAAATAGGGGGAAAGGAAGGAAAAACGGGGAAGAGGAAGGAAAAACGGGGAGAAAGCTGCAGAACACAGGGTGGAGCTGAACTTTGGGGTGTGTTTGAGCAGGGCTGGTGTGAAACCCAGGGCAGGGGATGTGGGAGGCAGCAAAGCTCCTGCTGCTCCCCCAGCGATGTCCCAGCGAGGTGGGACAGCCCCTGCAGGAGTGGGGGGTCCTGGGTGGCCCCAGGTTTGCTGCTTTGCCAGGAATTGTGACCTTTTCCCCTGTCCCTCCTCCCCAGAAAGCCGACCTGGCCGTGGCGGGGCTGACGATCACGGCGGAGCGGGAGAAGGTGATTGATTTCTCCAAGCCCTTCATGACTCTGGGAATTAGCATTCTCTACCGAGTTCACATGGTAAGAGCCTGGTTTTTAGAGCCATTTATGTCCCTCCAGCATTGGCACACGAACCTGCCTGGTTATAGGGGGGAATAATGAACGACTCGTAAAAATATTTTGGTTTCTCATTTAAACGTAAATGTGCTCGACCTTTATTTCCTGCTTTTCTCTTTCTGCTGCCTGTCAGGATTGGTGAATTCCACTCCTGTTCAACCCTCCAGCCCTTTGGCTTCTCTCCTCACTCCTCCCTGGGCACATGAGGGGGTTTTTTGGCATGGTGGGGGCTGCAGGATGGTTTTAGAGGGGCTTTAAGTGGCTTCAAGTGGCTTTAAGTGGCTTTAAGTGGCTTTAAGGCCACGGGGTGAGGGGTGCTGAGGGCAGGCTGGGTTGGAGAGGTGCAGCAGCCCAGCAGCAGCATGGCTGGGTGGCCCCACAATTGCAGAAAGCTGGTTTGGGGTCACCATCCAGTTGGATTTAGTGGAAAGACCGGCTGGGAGGCTGAGCTGGGATCTCTGTGGGTTCCTGATCTCAGCTTTGCTCTCTTGCTGCCTTGTCCCCCCCGAGAATCCCATCAGGAAGGGAATCCTGGGTTGCTTTCTTTGCTGTCACCTCCTGGAAATGTTCTAGAGCAGAGATCAGCCCTCTGCTTTCCTGAGCCCAGGGGGAAATGTCCCTCCTGGGGCGGGCAGGGTGCCAGGCTGAGCTCAGCTCCTCACCCTGCCTGGGCTCTGCCTCTCTGCTCCCTGCCCTCCTCATTGTTCACCCTAAAATCAGCAGCCCAAGGCAAGCTCCTTAACCTCAGTGGTGCTCTCAGCACAGCTCTAGAAGCACAGGATCGATCCCCGAATGGTTTGGGTTGGAAGGACCTTGAAGCCCATCCATGGGCAGGGACACCTTTCCCTATCCCAGGTTGCTCCAAGCCCCGTTCAGCCTGGCCTTCAGCACTTCCAGGAGTGGGGGAAATTCTTTTTTCTGTATGAAAACAGCCCCAAGGATTGGTGTGTGTAAGCATGTACCTGGTGGTGTGTCTTTGCTTAGCCAAACTTGTCTTCAATTCCCACAGCTCCTCTTTTATTTGCATCCTCCATTGTTTTAGCATCTCCCTGAAGCTCAGGAGAGGCAGGATTTTCCCCAGTTACTCCCAAAACCCCAGTGCCACAGGAGTCCAGCTCCTTTTGCAGCCTCTTTATTCCCAATGTGCATTTTGGCAACGCTCTGTGCTCGGTGTCGAGTGCGATGTGAGTGACAGTGCCTCGGCTTCTGTCAGCCCAACAATAGCAGCCAGAAGGAATAAACCACTCAAGCTGCCTCTCCCAGCCCCCCTCTCTCCATCCTGTTCAGGATGCAGCGTTGGGGATGAACAGAAACAAATTCACGCATCCATCTCTGTGCTGAGTGGCTCCTGCCAAGAGCAAACAAGTAATTAAAATCTAGTTAAAATTCCACTTCCTCTGCTACGTGCAGAATTTAGGATTGATGACTTAACTGATCACAAAAAAATGAAAAGGGGGTTGACTCTTCCAGCTCCTGGAAATCAAATGGAGTTGTCCCTTCCCCACCTCAGTTGGGTTTTCACATCAGCTGCTGCCTTGTGGAGCCAGGACCTTTCCCTGCCAGCGTTTCCTGGGATTGAAATCGGGTTTGGTGATTAAATACTGTGTTATGTTAGGAAGGAATTCTTCCCTGGGAGGGTGAGGAGGCCCTGGAATGGATTTCTCAGAGAAGCTGTGGCTGCCCCATCCCTGGAAGCATCCAGGGCCAGGTTGGACGGAGCTCTGGGATAGTGGAATCTGTCCCTGCCCGTGAAAAAGGGTTGGAACAAGATGATCTCTAAGGTCCCTTCCAGCCCAGACCACTCTGTGCATGTCCTGCCTGAGATCTGCACCACAACCTTCAGCAGCTCCCTGAGGAGCAATCCCTGAGGAGCAATCCCTGAGGAGCAATCCTTGCTCCAGAGGAGAGGCAGCGATGCTGGGGCAGCCTTTGCACAGGATCTGCTCCTCAGAGGCCTTTGCTGCTGCCTCGGGGAGCTCTGTGAGATTGTCTGACACTTTTATTTAGGGTGCCAGTTCCTCAGGGCACGGAGCATCTGCTGCCAGCACAGGAGCCCAGCCCAGCCATGCTGCAGCCTGCCAGGCACTCCCCAAACGGAGCAGGGGTCCCAGCTGCACTTCCAGAGGGGTTTGGGAATATCCCCTGCTCTCAGCAGCGCTGTGGCTGCCCCACAGAGGAGCAGGCACTCCCCAAATGGAGCAGGGGTCCCAGATACACTTCCAGAGGGGTTTGGGAATATCCCCTGCTCTCAGCAGTGCTCTGGCTGCCCCACCGAGGAGCAGGCACTCCCCAAATGGGGCAGGGGTCCCTGCTGCACTTCCAGAGGGGTTTGGGAATATCCCCTAGCACTCTGGCTGCTCCACTGAGGAGCAGGCACTCCCCAAACGGGGCAGGGGTCCCTGCTGCACTTCCAGAGGGGTTTGGGAATATCCCCTGCTCTCAGCAGAGCTGTGGCTGCCCCACTGAGGAGCAGGCACTCCCCAAACGGGGCAGGGGTCCCTGCTGCACTTCCAGAGGGGTTTGGGAATATCCCCTGCTCTCAGCAGCGCTGTGGCTGCCCCACAGAGGAGCAGGCACTCCCCAAATGGGGCAGGGGTCCCTGCTGCACTTCCAGAGGGGTTTGGGAATATCCCCTGCTCTCAGCAGAGCTGTGGCTGCCCCAATGAGGATCCAGGTTGGATCTGAGCAGAGGAGCTGCCCAGGGACCCAGGCAGGGTTACAAAGACATCCCCCAGGTCAGGTCACCCCTCAGAGAGCCCCAGTTGGCTGCACCAGGGACCTGGAGGGGCAGCCAGGGCTGGTGCCCTCCCCAGCAGTGCCCAGGAGAAGCTCAGAGCCCCCCCTTCCCTCTCCAACCCTTGGCACTTCTCCCTCCAGACCTCTCCTGCTCAGCTTGAGGAGGCTTCCCTGAGAGCTGTGCACCCATTAACTTCTCAAACCGATAAATATTTGTTCAGCCAGGCAGTTCTGGCTTTCCTTGAAGGATGTGGTTTGCAGAGCAGCCCCTCAGCCTTCTTCTCCCCACCCCAAAAACCACCTCTGCAATGTCAAAAATTGCAGCTGACGTCTGTTAATCACGGCTCCCATGAGATGGAGCCTAATAAATAACCACAAATGAGCCTCTGCCTCGCCGAGGAGTTGTCTCCACATCCCTGGGCTCCTCGGAATGCGATGACATTTTATTTTCATTTCCATGGAGCTCCAGTGGCAAGTGATTTCTCACCCCTTTCTCCTCCCCACGCCGCCAACCCAGCCACCACAGAGCCTGTGCCTCTTATCACACATAACCAAATATGGCAGCTTTAACCAGGGCTGTCATTTTTCTCAGTTTCACTGCTTGTGATACAATCAAGGCTGGATTTCTGACACAGGAGCTCTTAACAGGCTTCCTGACTCGCAGGCTGCTGACAGGAAAGGCTTGCCTGGTTTGATTTAGGTGCCCATTCTGCCCAGCCAGGGGGATGTGGGGGTGGCAGGAGAGGGGTGAGGAGCCCTGAGCAGTCCCTGGCTTTGGCAGGGGCTGGGATCAGGTGCCCAGGGTCGTTTCTGCACAGAGGATAAATCAGGATTGTTTGTGTCTTGCACATCTTTGCTCGCATCCTGCCTCTGTGGCAGGGAATGAGGGACTAGAGATGATTCTGGCTTCTCAACCCTGAAAGTCTTTGCCTTGAAAATGAGGAGATGGAGATTGGGAGAACGCACAGGAATAGCTGAGTTTAGGCCAAGTGAGCTGAGGCTTCAAGTGCTTCGATTTGATTGCTGCAGAGGACACGAAATGGGAAGAATGGGCTGAAAAGCTCTTCCATTCCAGCCAGAGGAGGCTTGAGAGGGGCTGAGAGGAGCTGAGCCCTGCTCCTGGCAGCTCTGCCAGCAAAAATCCCTCCCCACCGGAGCAGGGTGGGAGCAACTGCTGGCCCCAGGACTGTGGGTTAACATTGGCTGGTTAAGAACCTGGTGGTGCCTCCAAATTAGGCTCAGGATTCACAGCAGCCTGGCCCTGGCTTTTATGGACTCCAGGGAAAAGGAGGGATTGGGATCTGCCCCTGGATCAGGCGTGGTTATCCTGGGATGGGCCCGGGTTTGGTGCTCTGCAGTGGTACAGAACTCACGTGGACATTTCTGCCTCTCCAGGCTGAGCTTTCTTTGCTTTCCCTCCGACTTCCAGAGGCACCAGAGAGTTCTCTGTCCTCCTTTTTAGGGGAAAAGGCTTGGGAGAAATGCCAGGGATGGGGCTGACTGGGGTCCCTCCAGACTCCGTGTGTGCAGGGGAGGAAATGCTGAGAACAGCAAACCTCAGGGCTGTCCCCTCCTTCCCAAATGTCCCCCTCGTCCAGGCTCTTCAGTCACCAGTGTCTTCCCACAAAACTGCTGCTCCCTGGCTGAAAAAATGAAGATTTCCAAGAACAACTTAGGAGGAGGGTAAATTAATCTCTCCCACTTCCATCTGAGGATTTGCAGGAGGCCTTCATCAATTATTGGACATTCTGAACATATCTATTCCAGGAAAAATAGCTCTTCCAATTAACAAAGCTCTATTGGGACTGCCTAAAAATATCTGACAGACTCCAGATATTGTCATTCCCATCTTCAAAACAGACAGATAAGAGAGAGTTGGTGCCCTCCGTGGGAACGGAATATCTTTTTTCTTACCCACAACTGTGAATGAAAAGAATATGTCCCAGCAGCCTGGAAATGACTGTAGCTGAAAAGAACCAGAACCACTACAACTGTAAAGTCACAGGAGAGATTCACTGCCAAGCTGGAGACTTAAAGCTTCCAACGCAATTTCCTTAATGAGAGTAATTTATTGACAAACTGCCCCAGAAATATAAAGAAGACATCAAGGCCTTAATTGCAGAAGGGAACTTGGTCCCAGGAGCAGCTCGCAGGGGAGCCTCAGCCAAGGCTCTGCCAGGGCCTGGGAGTTCCCTGCCAGCTCTGGGGTGCCAGGGAGGATCATTCCCTGCCCTGCCTGCAGTGATGTGCTCCAGGAGCTCCAGTTTGCTCTGCAGCCCGTGCCCTTCACACCTCTCAGGTCCCCACGGCCTCGTTTCATCCTTGAGTGTGCAAAATCAAGGAATGAAGAGTTATGGAGCCAGTTTAGCTGCAGAGGAAGGAGGGAACCAGGGCTTGAGGGGCATCCAGGAGAGGCAGGAAGGGGAGAGCTTTGGCAGTGCCACCCTTTGGCATGAAATCCGTGATGCCCTGGGTGGGATCAGTGGGAAGGGCAGGGGGAAAGCACCGTGGCAGGGCTGGGAGTGGGCCTGGCCTCCCTGGATCGCTGAGAGGAGCTCCAGCACGGTGAGCAAAGGCTGATGCTGGGAATGGGAGGCCCTCGGGGTGCTGAGGGTGCAGTTTCCTGCAGTTTCTGTGTGGCTCTGAAAGCCTTTGGCTTGGGAAGCTGGGACACAGCAGCAGCTGATGAAAAAAATGGGAAAAGACAAAAAAAACCGCGGAGTTTTCCACTGTTTGGACCTCAGCTGTTTCTAGGAGATAACCTGGAACAGAAAAGAGACATTGCTTTGAAGAAAGACTCTGGAATTAAACCCAGGAGAACCCAAACTTTTCCTTGGGAATCGACTTCAGACTAATCTGAGAACAGATGCTGAATCCCTGGCCCTCAACTCATCTCTTTCTCAATAAGCCAGATTCTCTAAAAATTCTCATCCCAGAACAGTTTGGCTCCGAAGGGACCTCAAAGACCCTTTAGTTCTAACCCCCCCACCACGGGCAGGGACAGATCCCAAATTCCTTTTGCCCTGAAGGATGCAGGGATGGGTTGTTGTGGTGTGCTGGGCTCTTCCTCCGTGCAGGCTTTGCTGGGGAAGGTTCCTGACACCTCACAGGTTCCCAGATGGTGAATGGAGCTGAGGATTTCACAGTCTCCCGGGTATTTTTAGCAGAGGAAAATTTTTGTGCAACAACTGTTGCCTTTTCTAGCATCAACTCAAGTCTCCAGGAGAACTGCTGAGACCTTGTGAAATTCGGGTTTTGCATAACATTCAGTAGTAAAACAGCGAGGTTTGGATGGAAATGGAGTTTCAAGTCTGGGGAAGGAAGAAAAAAGCCTTTGCAGAGCTGAGACTCGTGGGAAGCTTCCCAGTTCCAGGTGCTCGGGGAAGCTGTGGAGCTGCTTTGGGGATGCCAGGATGGATTTTGTGTTTTGGGACAGCAAAAATAAAAGCTCTTGTGAGCTATGGGATCACATCCCTTGTCCCTGTGGGGACTTGGGTGTGCTTGGGCTGCTCTTGCCTTTCAGGGGAGCTGCACCCACAGAGCTGCTGGTGAAAGGAGAAATCCACTCCAAAAGGGAGGTGTTCAGCTTTTGAGAAACTTCTCCAAAAAAAATTAACCACCCCCTCTGCACAAATTTTGTGACGTTCGACAGTTTTCCCAGTGGTGGCAGCATCCTTGTGAAAATTTAAAATGCTCTGGGAGAAGATCAGCCTGTTTTTTCCAGCAGTCAGGCCTTATTTTTTTTTCAAGGAAAGGTAGTTTGCTGAGGAAAAAAAAAAAAACCAGGAAATTCTGACGCATCCTGGAGATAAAAATACCCTGTTCCCTGAGATAAAAGTAATCATTTTATTGGGGTTTTTGTAAAAGAAGAAATATTTCAAGGCCAAAGAGAGAAAAGTTTTGAAGAACATCTCTTTTTTTTTTTTTCCTTTTTGCTGCACAAATCTATTTCCCACCCACCCGTGAGCTCAGGTGTGCCCTGCCAGGGGAGCCCCTTCTGCCCAGTTAAGTGTGGGGTGGACAAGGCTGAGGGGATGCAGCAAACCCTACCAGGGATTGCCTCATTTGTCTTTTAATTCACCTCTTTCTTTGCCTGGAGGAACAGAACTAGGGAGAAGAACAGAATTAGGGGATGAATCCAGCAGGGAGATGCTGCAGGACTCGGTCATTTGTTGGGTTGCTGTCACTTGTTTGCCCTGCAAGGCTGCTCCAAAGCCTGGTTTATCCCCTTCTCCCACTTATCTCCCTTCTCCAAATTATCTCCCTTTTCTCCCATTTATCCTCTTTTTTCCTGTTTATCCCCTTTTTTCCCATTTATCCCCTTTGCCCCATTTATCCCCCTTCTCCCGTTTATCCCCCTTCTCCCTTTTATCTCCTTTTCATTCCCCTTTTCTCCCATTTGTCACCCTTTGCCCCATTTATCTCCTTTTCTCCCATTTATCTCCTTTTCTCCCGTTTATCCCCTTTGCCCCATTTATCCCCCCTCTCCCGTTTATCCCCCTTCTCCTTTTTATTCCCCTTTCTCCTGTTTATTTCCCTTCTCCTATTTATCCCCTTTTCTCCCATTTATCCCCTTTTCTCCCACTTACCCTTCTTTTCTCCCATTTTCCCCCTTTTCTCCCATTTATCCCCCTTTTCGCCCATTTTATCCCCTTTTCTCCCATTTGTCCCCTTTGTCCCATTTATTTCCCTTCTCCCTTTTATCCCCCTTTTCCTTTTTATTCCCCTTTCTCCCATTTATCCCCTTTGCCCCATTTGTCCCCTTTTCTCCCATTTCTCCATTTTCTCCCATTTCTTCCATTTCTCCCATTTACCCCTCTCCCATTTCTCTTTCCCCGCCGCTGTGCCACCAGGGCAGGTGCCATCCCCTGGTGCCCTTCCAGAACCATTTTCACCTCTCCAAACCCAACCAGCTCTGGAGCTCCTGTGCTTTTCCCTTCCCAGGGCCGCAGACCCGGCTACTTCTCCTTCCTGGATCCCTTTTCTCCAGGCGTCTGGCTCTTCATGCTGCTCGCCTACCTGGCCGTCAGCTGCGTCCTCTTCTTGGTGGCTCGGTAATGTGGCAGTGCCTTGCCCTTCCTTGTGGTGCCTTTCCCTTCCTCGTGGTGCCTTTCCCTTCCTCGGGTGCCTTTCCCTTCCTGGCAGTGCCTTTCCCTTCCTCGGGTGCCTTTCCCTTCCTCATGGTGCCTTTCCCTTCCCTTCCTGGCGGTGCCTTTCCCTTCATCTCGGTGCCTTTGCCTTTCCCTTCCTCTCGGTGCCTTTCCCTTCCTGGTGGTGCCTTTCCCTTCCTCACAGTGCCTTTCCCTTCCTCTCGGTGCCTTTCCCTTCCTTGGGTGCCTTTCCCTTCCTGGTGGTGCCTTTCCCTTCCTCTCGGTGCCTTTCCCTTCCTCTTGGTGCCTTTCCCTTCCTTGGGTTCCTTTCCCTTCCTCGGGTGCCTTTCCCTTCCTCTTGGTGCCTTTCCCTTCCTCTTGGTGCCTTTCCCTTCCTTGGGTTCCTTTCCCTTCCTCGGGTGCCTTTCCCTTCCTGGCAGTGCCTTTCCCTTCCTCGGGTGCCTTTCCCTTCCTGGCAGTGCCTTTCCCTTCCTCGGGTGCCTTTCCCTTCCTGGCGGTGTTTTTCCCTTCCTGGTGGTGCCTTTCCCTTCCTCTCGGTGCCTTTCCCTTCCTGGTGGTGCTTTTGCCTTTCCCTTCCTCTCGGTGCCTTTCCCTTCCTCGGGTTCCTTTCCCTTCCTCGGGTTCCTTTCCCTTCCTGGCGGTGCCTTTCCCTTCCTCTCGGTGCCTTTCCCTTCCTCTCAGTGCCTTTCCCTTCCTCGCGGTGCCACCTAGTGTCACTCGCAGCCCCGCCGAGAGGGGATGCCCGGGGGGACTCGGGGGCACCCATCCTCTGCCCCCCAGGTCACTGGGATGGGGTGGGAGCAGCATCCCAGAGCTCTGCCCATGGGGCACTGAGGTTTGTCACTGCATCGCTGGGATGGGCATCGTGGCCCAGTTCAGGGCCATCATGGCCTGGTTCAGGACCATCATGGCCCGGTTCAGGACTATTGTGGCCCGGTTCAGGACCATCGTGGCCCGGTTCAGGACCATCACGGCCCGGTTCAGGGCCATCGCGGCCCGGTTCAGAACCATCGTGGCCCGGTTCAGGACTATCGTGGCCCGGTTCAGAACCATCGTGGCCCGGTTCAGAACCATCATGGCCTGGTTCAGGACCATCATGGCCCGGTTCAGGACTATTGTGGCCCGGTTCAGGACCATCGTGGCCCGGTTCAGGGCCATCGTGGCCCGGTTCAGGATGGGCTTGGCCACAGCGGTGCCCAGAGCTGCGTGGGAAGGGTGGGAGAAGGTTTGGGAGGTTTCGGTGCTGTTTAAGTGCTCCCTGCAGATGTTTTTTGACCCCTTGTCCCCAGCAGGGAGGAGGGTGGAGGTTGTTGGGAACCTCCAAATCCGTTCCAAGGCGTCAACACCAATTCCATGGGCGATGTCTGGCTGCCCCGGCCCTGAGCAGCTCAGTTTGTGGAGGAAAGGAAAGTTCACGGCTGTCTTTGAGCAGCTGATGTGCAGAGAGAGCCTTGCTCAGCTCTCAGCTCCGTTCCCCTATGACTAATTTAAATCAGGCTTAAAATACCTCGCTGAGTGCTCGCCTGCAGCGTGGCCCCATCGAGGCCTGGGGTCCGGGCTCTGCTGCTGCTCTCCCTGACCTCCCCTCATCCCTGTGGAAGGGCTGTTACAGGCAGAGTGGAGCCGTGTCCTGCCTCAGGGCTCGATGGCTCTTTGGGGACCCCCTTAATGCCCCATCCTCATTGCACAAACTGGAACTGGAACTGGAACTGAGCTGGCTCCCTCAGCACGGCCGAAGTTGTCATCCTGACAGGGCTTTAATGGGTTCTTCAAGTGCTGTTACAGCCTCAGAAACAGTTCTGGAGAAACCACTGAATAATGAATGCAGAGCTGGTGCCTCTTTAGCCCCTTCCTCATGATTTAAATATGATCCTCCAAAAAGGTGCCTTTACCCGCTGCAGAGGGGAGCTCTGGCTGCTGCTCTCTGCCTCGCTCAGCAGGAAGGAGCTTTTGACCCTGGGAATTGCAGACTCTCCCAGAGCACTGGGGTTTGCTGCCAGTGCTTGATCCACCCTGGAAAATCTGCAGGAAATAACCTCCTCTCCTCCCTGGCACCGTGGCGAGAGAGGAGGAGATGCAGGGATGAAAATGACCCCCTCATTTTAGCTAAACACGATGTGAGCTGGCAGGGCCCTGCAGCTGTTTTGGCAACAGCTCCAAAATGACCCTCCCAGGCCCCAGCTTCCTTAGCCAGAGCAATGTGATGGAGTTGCAGCTCAGGAATTAGCAGACTTTCTCAGCAACCAAGGATCTGGGGAACTGGAAACAGCAAAAGTGACAGAGAGAGGTGCAATCACAGCAGTGACAGGCTGTCAGATACTCCCCATTCCCACCTCTGGCCTGTCCCTGAAGGATGAGATGCTTTGAAACAGAATTTCCAACCACCCCTCAGATCTCAGAGCAGCCCTTTGCACCAACAGGGTTTTTTTGATGGTTTAATGCAGCCAGGGCTCACACACTTTGCTTTTGAACTTCCCATCAGCGCTCGTGCTCCAGCAGGGAACACAGCCAGAGACGTTTGGTTTCTATTTCCCATCAAGTCCGTGCACATCTGGAGTTGGTGCTGTGCTGTGAAACTGCACTCAGGGCTGCAGGATGCACACGGAGCTGCCCAGAGCAGAGCCTCTCAAAGTTTCTGCAAATCTTTACAAGAAAGCCTCTGGCTCCCGAGTCTTAGAGCAAACGTTTCACGCAGCTCTGAGCCCTGGGCATCAACTGACAGCAAAGACTTTCCTCCTCAGAAGACTCTGCCTCCGGGAGAGCTGGAGCTTCACAGCTTTTTTCTCTTCTTTTTTTTTTTTTCTTTTTTTTTTTCTTTTTTTAAACTGTCCCATTTCCCAGCGCCGTTCCCTGAGCTCCCTTTTTTCTTATCCTTCCAGGCTGACGCCGTACGAGTGGTACAGCCCCCACCCCTGCTCCCAAGGTCGCTGCAACCTCCTGGTGAACCAGTACTCACTGGGGAACTCTCTGTGGTTCCCAGTTGGGGGCTTCATGCAGCAGGGCTCCACCATTGCCCCCCAGGCGCTGTCCACGCGCTGCGTCAGCGGAGTCTGGTAAGGAGGGCAGCCCTTCCCTTCAGGAAGGTTTCTCCGGGCAGAAGTGGATGTGGAGGAGGATTTTCCTCTTGGAAAGGGCTGTGGGATGTTGGAAGGGGCAGCCCAGGGAGGTGGTGGAGGTGTTCAAGGATGACTGGATGTGGCGTTCATTTATCCGGGTGACAAATTGGGGATTGGTGGTTTCGGAGGGATTTTGCAACCTCGGTGATTTGGGATTCTCAGAGGCCAAGGGTGGGGATGGAGAGCAGACTTTTTGAGGGAAACCTCATCTTCTTTTCCCTCTCCCTAGGTGGGCGTTCACCTTGATCATCATCTCCTCCTACACGGCCAACCTGGCAGCATTCCTGACCGTGCAGCGCATGGACGTCCCCATCGAGTCCGTGGATGACCTGGCTGACCAGACCACCATCGAGTATGGCACCATCCACGGCGGCTCCAGCATGACCTTCTTCCAAGTAAACCCCTTTCTCTGGCTGCCTGGGGGGGCAGGGGGAGCACAGGGCACCCCTCACTCAGATTTGGGTGTCCCCTCACCCTGCTGTGCCCGTGTCACTCCGGTTTCTGGAGAGATCCCCACACAGGAGCCACAGTGGGGATGATGGGATGAAGGTGGGAGAGGTGTGGTGAGGGACAGAGAGGGGAATTAGACAAGGAAGTCAAATTTTTATGGGTCTCCAAGTGGTTTTAGCTTTTATTTGAGAGTCTTTCAGGTGGGATAAGCAAAGCAACATTTGCAGGCTCGCAGAAGTCAAAGTGCTGGCGCCTGTGTGAGGTCAGTGGCGCTGAAAATAAATAAGTCAAGTGTATGCAAAGTTATGTGGGCCATTTAGCCCGATTTAATTTTTATCTTGCCTGCTCTGCTCAGAAGGGAAATAAACGAGCGAATCTTTTCTGCAGCGCTCTGAACGCACAAAGAACTGCTGGAGGATTATTTATTTATTTATTACTTGTTGAAATTCCAAAAAGGAGAGAAAAAGCTTGTTCTCACTCTTTCCCCCCCCCTACTCTGAGTCTGAACTGAATTTGGAAGGCCGGGAAATCTCTGGAGTGAGCCTGAGCTTTTCAGCCCAACTTGCTGCTCTTCAGGGGTATGGAAAAGAGCTACTTTTAAGCCAAACTTTACATCTAAAATGAGCTGAGCAGAGCCTAAGTGAGCGAGGTGGTTGTACACGAGGGGCTCCCTTGAGGAAAGCTTTCAAGTTTAAACCCCTGTCTGTGTCTCTGCACTGCCTGACGGGTGCTGGAGATCAGAGAGGGAATTAGGAAAAGAGGGTTTTGTCCCATTTGTGATGCTTTAAGCTGTGCTGGGATCTGTTTGCCCCCGGTGTGAGGATGGGGAGGTTAAAGCAGGGATGGATACCAGAGGCTCCCTCCATCACCCCTCCCTTCCTGGGTGCACAAAGGAATATTTGTCCCCTCCTGACTGCTTCCCCTGACCCCAACACACAGTTTAAGGTTGAAAAATGCAGCAAATTGGGTCCAACCCCTCCCTGCTCATTTGTCTCCTGCCCAAGTGGCTGCACCAGAGGACAGAGCTGGACAGAGGAGGACAGCAAGTGGGTCAGCAGCAGATTCCCTGAGGCTGTCCAGCATCACTCTCCAGCCACAGAAAATGAGCCCTGCACGGTGTGAAAATCCCGGTGTAGAGCAGAGAATGTTTATATTCAGTCTTTGTGTGAGCAGGTCTCACCCTCTGCTCAGCCCAGGCAAGAGAGATTAATCATTCTCAGCTTTCTTTTCATCAGACCAAGGTGGTTCAGCCACCAGCAAACTCTGAGGATTTGGGGCTGGCTGAGCTTTAGTTTATTGTAATCACTGACAAAAAAAACCCCCAGTTCTTTTCAGCAAGCATTTTAACTTGCCTCACAGCGGGGTGAACCAAATCTGGATTATTTTTTGAGGAAAATTTGTGAGCACCAAGCTCCAGAGAGCTTTTGTGCTGCCCCCAGCCCTCAGTGCCCTCCTCAGGATGCTGGGGTCTGGCTCTGACTCTGAAGAGCTGTTGGGACAATGTTTGAGGGATGGTCAGTAGGGTGTGAGCTCTACAGGAAGCATCCAGAAGTTTCAATCAACTGAGCAGGAGCTATTTTTTCTGGCTGTTTTGGGGGTTTTTGATTCATGGATACTGAAAGTATGATTTTTTTCTAAAGTTGAATTCACGCAAAGAGTTTTGTTGGACCCTGTTGGAATTGGGGCATTTCATGCCCAGCTTTGCCAACAAACTCCCGACACGTTTGTGCCTCTTTGAGATAAATGAAGATGAGGCATCAAAATCCTCTCTAAATCTGAAATCGGATTTGATCCCTCTCTCCACTTTCGATTTGGGGGTTTCATTTTGGGCGTCTAATTCACCCCAAATCTCCTCCCTGAGCTGCTGCTGCCTCTTCCCTCTGTCCAGAACTCCCGCTACCAGACGTACCAGCGGATGTGGAATTACATGTACTCCAAGCAGCCCAGCGTGTTCGTGAAGAGCACGGAGGAAGGGATCGCGCGCGTGCTGAACTCCAACTACGCCTTCCTGCTGGAGTCCACCATGAACGAGTATTATCGGCAGCGCAATTGCAACCTCACGCAGGTCGGGGGCCTTCTGGACACCAAGGGCTACGGGATTGGCATGCCCGTCGGTAGGCAGTGAAGAACAATTCTAGTCCTTCTCGGCTGTCGGCAGAGGACCCGAGCGTTCCAAAGGCTGCGCCGGCTCTAAAAAAGCCAACGTTGCATCTCACAGCTCTGCCCAGGGTCCTTTTTGTTTCTTGCCCGTTGCCTATGCTCAGAGCCACATGTGCTCTGGTTCAGAGCCAGATGTGTGAGGCCCTGCTCTGGTCCAGAGCCAGATGTGCGAGGTCCTGCTCTGGCCCAGATGTGTGAAACTTGCTCTGGTCCAAAGCCAGATCTGCAAGACCCTGCTCTGGTCCAGAGCCAGATGTGTGAGACCCTGCTCTGGTCCAGAGCCAGATGTGTGAGACCCTGCTCTGGTCCAGAGCCAGATGTGTGAGGCCCTGCTCTGGTTCAGAGCCAGATGTGCGAGGCCCTGCTCTGGTCCAGAGCCAGATGTGTGAGACCCTGCTCTGGTCCACAGCCAGATGTGTGAGACCCTGCTCTGGCCCAGAGCCATGTGAGACGCGACCGCGGCCCTTTCGATAATTCATGTGAAAGATGTCTCAAAATTGCTGCTTGTTTTCTGCATCTCTGCTCTTTGCTGACTGTTTCCTTCCCCCCACCAGTGTTTGTGTGCATCGTTTTGTGCCGCTTGTTTTAATCCCAGAAGTGATGTCAAAGTAACGCTGTCGCAATTCTGGTAGTTTTTAGCACGAGTTTCTTAACAGCTGGTGGTTCTTAAAACTGCAGGACAGAGTTGGGTGGTTCAGGGGCTATCTCAGCTCATCACCACGGAACAAATGCAGGGGTTTTGTCTTTCAAATGCGTGAGCTCGCAAGAGAACATCACCACCAAATAAGGGTTTAGTCGTTGTTATTCCCAACGATCCGCTGATCTTTTGGACAGCCTTGGAAGCCTTGTCCTGACCTTTAAGGCCCGGCATTTAGCAACACGAAGTTGAGGTGGATTACATAAGGCCCCCGTCACACAAACAGCCACTCGAGTTTAGTGAACACGGGTAAGCTTGTAAAGTCACAGCAACCTGATCAAAGCGAGTACAAATCCCTACCTTCAGGGCTAAATTTGTTCTGACATTGTCTTGTTAAACAGTGAAACCGTAGCAGATAAGAGGAGCAGAAAGCTGCTGGCTGGGACAATAGTGCAGAGTTACCGGGAGAAGCTCAGCCTTTCCCACGGCCCTTCCTCGGGATCCCTGGTGGCACACAAGGATTTCTTGTACCAGACAAGGATCTCTGGTAGCAGACGCTGGGACTGCAGCAGAGCTCCACGCCCAGCACAGGATTGAGCTTCTCCACCACGGACATTTGGCCTTCCATCATCCCTGGGGTCCTTCCAGCTCAGGATTTCTATTCCGTGACCAGTTTGAGGGAAGGAGCATTAGGGCAAGGTTGAGTTGGAGGTGGAATGACAAGAGAGGGACCCCCATGGTCTGCAGGAGCAGTGATACTGAACTGCTCATTCAAAAGCCAAAGCTGCCCTTGTCATGGACCTCCTCCAGTGGCCTGGGTGGGTCCTGGTGGCCACCAAAGTCACTTCTGCAAGTGGCTTTAATCAGGTGATCTTCCCAGAGGGGAGGCTGCAGCTTTCCATGGCCTGCATGGACTGACAGCCTCTGCGAGCCACCCAGAGAGGAGCTGGGCACGCTGGGGTGGGGCGAGTGCGGAGGATGATGATAATGATGATGATGATGATGGTGATGGTGATGGGGAGGAAGGCAGGGCCCTACCACGTCCCTCTCGGCCTTGCAGGCTCCGTGTTCCGTGATGAATTCGACCTGGCCATCCTCCAGCTGCAGGAGAACAACCGCCTGGAAATCCTGAAGCGCAAGTGGTGGGAAGGAGGGAAGTGCCCCAAAGAGGAGGACCACAGAGCCAAAGGTGAGCCCTGCCACTCCCAGGGGACCAGGCACAGGAACATCCTGGCCAGAGGTGCCAGGATGAACACCCAGCTGCAGCTTTTCTGCCTGGGAATCACTTTTTTCCCCTTCTCCTGACCTGAGATTCCTTCCCTCAGAATTCAAGGAGAAAGCCGAGCAGCTCCGCTGTGCCTCACGCTGTGTGTTTTTGCCTGGGGCAGAGATAGCGGGAACAACCAAATGACAAATATTGGAGGCATATGGAGGGGTAAATTAGCTTCTAATGAATGTCTGGGAAAATGGATGGCTAAAGGGATCAGACCAAAATCCTGGGTTCCTTGAAGGGAGATGGATCTCCACCACAGGCCCGCTGGTTAATGGCTCCAAGTGAAAGCGTCTTTTAAACAGCCAGGGGAAGGGACACAAGGACTTTATTAGTACATTTGTAAACTGAGGAGCAAATTCTTTTGGGTAATGCTATGTAAATTGCCCTAAAAGCCACCACATTAGGCTGATGTCCCAGCATGAGAGCAGTTGCCAGCTTAACACAGCTGCTGCATTTTTTTTTTTACTTCTGGCAGCCTCCTTTTCCTCAGCAAGTGTTTTCTGGGAGGCCAGCAGGCCCCCCCAGTTAAAAGCACAGCCTTGTGACCTTTGTGAGAGCAGAGAAAAGAGCCAGGCCGGGTCTGGGGAAGCCCTTTTGGGGTTTTTGACCTTGCAGCAGGTGTAGGTGTGTGTGTCTGTGCAGTTCCTGATGGGACCCCACGGGGCTGGGAGGTGATGCTCAATTTTGGGCAGTGCTGCTCTTCAGGCAGCCCCAGTTATTAATCTCCAGGCTGAGGGTGTAAGACATCAGGTTACTGCTATTAAAGGAGTTACTTTCGAAGGTGGAAGGGTTGTTTTTTTTTCTGTGAACTGTGCAAAAAGCAAGGCCAAGGTGGAATCTAGGCCGGGGGGTGTTTTGAGCTGGCTTTGGAAGGAGGAAGCTGGGCTGTTTCTGGCACTACCCAGCACAATCTGTGACCCCTGGGCAAGTTTTTCCTGCTGGTTTGTTCCCTGTGCCATGGCTCGCTTCCTCACTTTGGGAGAGGAGGAGGGAAATACCTCTGAGTGAACTTGGGTGTCTGAGGTGGAGCCCAGACAGGATGCTGGGAGGATGTAGAGAGAGGTACCAAGCCTAAATTCACATTTGTGAGCTGCTGGGAGGAGTGGATGGCCTTTACCTTTGGGTCTAAACTGGGATTCTGGGCTGTGTTTTCTGCCTTGCCGTTGCTGAGGAAGCATCTCTGCAAAAGTCTCTGATTTACAGAGTCCCTGCATTGCTCTGGGGGTGGTGCCAAGAGAATGACGGAGGAGGAGGAGGCAGAAATGTGACCTCCTAAGTTTTAGAACAAAACAGGTCAGCGATTTACAAGGATTTTGGTGAGGTTTTATGTTTAAAAGCCACGCCAAGATTAAGTCAATAAATCATCGATTCTTACACTTTGATTTAATGCTACAGGAGGGGAGAGGGAGATTTTTATAGATGTTCTTGTTGAGAAACGGCCTCATACAGCCAACCCAGTGCAGGGCACGTGTTTTTTAGTAATCAATCCAATCAGGGACCCAAACCAACCACAGGACAGAGGAGCCACATCCCAGGCCAGCAAATGTCGAGGTTGGCTCATCTCACAGGCAGATGGAGGCACAGTTTTGGGCACCAGGGCTGTGGTGGGAAGCGAGGTGACAGCCTCAGAGCACAGAGAACTCAGGATTTTAAGGGATGGATTTCTCTTCAGCTGGTGAACTTCCTGGAATGCTGGGCAGGCATCGTGGCCATCCCATGGAGTGAGCTGTCCGAGGGGGGTGGGATGAGGAACCCCATGGAAGGGGCTGTTTCCCCCTCATGGGCCAGGGGTGCTGGGCAGAGAGACCCAACCCAAACCCAGGGACCCCATTTTGTCACCCTGTGGAGTGACACAGCATCCTGCTCTCGTTTGGAGCCTCTCCTTCCCCACTGCAGTCCCAGCAGCCAGAATCATTTTCCTGCAGCACTTTGTGATGTCATCAGAGGAGCTTTTCCTGCTGCCAGCTTCCTTTAAAGCCCTTCCCTGTCTCCTTCATCTCTGCTCCTTTAACAGCCCTGCTCCTCTCCCTTTGCAAAGTTCAAAGCCACCGGAGCTCGGTGAATAATTTGCAGGGATTAATGCTCCCCATTGATCCTGCATTTATCCCCTCCTGTTTTCGATGTGTCCACGAATTGTTTCGTGCTTCCCTCCGATGTTCTGGCTGTTTATCTGCAAAATCATCATTTCTGAGAAGGCATCTTCGATGCTGCAGTTATTGCAAGTCACTCACTTGGCCATCTGAGTCATGCAGGGAGCTATTAATAGGACACTGCTGGCTCGGTGGTTTTGGTCCCTGGCTGGGCGTCCACAATGCCAACAAAACAGCAAAACCTGGGGTTTCTGTGCAGTGATGCTTGACATTGATGACGTTTCTGCCTCTCCAGAGTGTCTCTCCTGCTTTATTTTAGGCTTGGGAATGGAGAACATTGGTGGAATCTTCGTGGTGCTCATCTGTGGCTTAATCGTAGCAATTTTTATGGCAATGCTGGAATTTCTGTGGAGCCTTCGGCACTCTGAGCAGTCAGAGGTAGGACCTGGGGGTGTCCTGAGGGGACAGGCCGTGTTCATGGCCGGCTGTGGGGTGTCCTGGAGCAAGTCATGCACCCAGCCCGAGGAGCATTCCCAGCTTTGACACCTCAAACACAGGAACAGGCTTGGCCCTTCGGGCAGGGTCTAAAATCCATGAGCTTCTCGTGCACTCCTGCTCAGAGCGAGGCCATGGGGATGCTCCAGGGGACCAAAGCTGTGCCCAGCATCCAGGTACCTTCCCTGGAGATGGGATTTCCACCTGCAGCAGGTCTGGATCTCCTGTTGATGTGGGGGTGAAGAACACACAGGAGGGTCTCTGATGAGAGCCAGAGTTGGGTTAAACCAAGTGTAGATGTCTGAGTGTTGATGTTAAAACCAGCGGCACCGAGTCTATGAAAATTTCACATTAGAACCATCATGGAATCGTGGAATGGATTGGATTGGAAGGGACCCCAAAGCTCCATGGTCAGGGACACCTTCCCCTATCCCAGATCTCTCCAAACCCTCATCACCCCAGGACCCAGAGCTTCTGAGGGACTCGGAGCTTGCTCAGGTGAGCAGGACTCCTCTTTTCTCCCCTGCAGGTGTCGGTGTGCCAGGAGATGGTGACGGAGCTGCGCAACATCATCCTGTGCAAGGACAGTTTCCACCCCCGCCGGAGGCGAGCGGGGGTGGCACGGACTCGCCCCGCTGCGCCCGAGGAGCGCCGAGCCCGCAGCACGACCACGCTCAGCAACGGCAAGCTGTGCAGCGGGGGCGAGCCAGACCCCCTGGCACAAAGACTGGCCCAAGAGGCCGCCCTGGTAGCCCGGGGCTGCACCCACATCCGCGTGTGCCCCGAGTGCCGCCGCTTCCAGGGGCTGCGGGCGCGGCCGGCCGCGGGGTCGCCGGCGAGGAGCGAGGAGAGCCTCGAGTGGGAGAAGGCCACCAACAGCAGCGAGCCCGAGTAACGCCGGGCCTGGGGTGGGCCGAGAGGGTCCCTGTTCCATTTTACAGAACACGGACTTGTACAATGTCAACTCGTTTTTAAATCTATAGCAGTTAACCCGGCTTCTCCAGAGCGAGGTGGACCTTGGGGTGGACGTGATGGCAGGGCCTGGCCGGAGGGCTGGCTGTGGTGTCGGTGTCCACTGCGGCCTGGCGTGGCAGGAGGGAGCTCCTCGGGCTGCTGGGTGTCCAGAGGTGGTCTCTGGGAAGGAGGGACGTGGTGGTGGGGGGCTGGTGCAGCCCACCCAGGGGCCTGAGGGGTTCTCGGAACTTCTCCACCCTCCAAGGTCAGGAGAAAGGACGTTGGCTCTGCCTCTCCATCACTTACTGGGGGATGTTCTCCGAGGGCTGGGGGTGGGGGTTTTTATTTGCTGTGGATATGGGAAGGGAGGAGTCATTATTTTGGGTTTTTTTTTTTCGTTTCATTTGGGTACGTCAGGACCCGGTCTCCAAGGCACCAGGTGCTGAACTCTTCTTCCTTTTCAGAGAGTGGAAAGAGGAAGGGGAGGATGGGATGGGACGTGGTCCCTGTGAGAAGCAGCATTTGCTGGAAGTCCATCTGAGGAGTTGTTAAAATTTACTTATATATATAGAAATATATCTATACATAGATATATATATATATATATATATATATTAAAATGCCAAAAAAAACAGCCAACAAACACAGTGAACTCAAAGAGGCCTTGAAACGCCTGGAATTTCAGGGGTTCTGTGTCTTTTGTTTCGTTCTGGGGTTATCTTTTGCCTTTTTCTTTTTTTTCCTTTTCCTTTCTGTTCTTGGGATGGGGAGAGGGGACCCTGTTGAGGGAGTGGGGAGCACTGGGGGAGGCTGCCCGTCCCCCCCAGCCGAGGGAGGAGGTGTTGGGACCCCCAGAAATGTCCCTGGCTGTGCTCTGCACGCTCCTGAAGTGACTCTGAGCTCTGCCCCAGGCTCTCGAGCTCCCCAAATCCATGACCCCCCTTAGCTTTCGGGGTGAATTCCAGCCACGCAGCATTTGAGAAAACCACGAGCCCGGGATCTGGTGTAAGGAAAATATTGACTTCCCTAGGAACAGCAGCAGCTCACCCTCTGCTCGGTAAAGGTGTGGGGTTTACGCTGGTGAATTTAATTTTCTGATTGAAAAAAACAAATTCTATGCAATTTCTGGTTGTAAAAGGAAAGAGACGGCAGTGGAGAGGGGCAGGGGAGATAAAGCCTTGAGTGAAGGTACATCCTGTTCTTGAATTGTTTTCTTTTCTTTTTGTCTTGAATGTACTGAAATAAAAGATGTCCTTGTATAATCATGCTTTTTTTTTTTTTTTTTTTTTTCCCTTCCCTGTTCAGAGTCAGGAAAGTTGTGAGACAGTTTGAGGCCTGTCTGCTCAGGGAGAAACCCAGCAACCTGACAGGCAAGAGGTGCTTTGGCTGCTGCAGGTCTCTGCTGCCCGACTGTGTCCACACCCGTGGTGTTGCTGTTGTTGGAGAAGGGAGAACAGGAGTTAAAAAGCAAAGATCAATTAAAAAAGCCCAAACAGCCAGTGATGAGGAAGGAGAGAACTCAGAACTGACAGCAGGGTGAGCAGGGATGCAGTTCCATCCTTCCCAGACCTGCTGGGTTGGAGTTCAGCTGCCCAGGGGTGAAGCCAGGGGGATTCCAGCAGAAGTTTCTGAGGAGAGTGTGCAGGGAATGGGGTTTGGTCCGTGGTGATGGGCACAGTGAGGTGATGGGCACAGTAAGGTGATGGGCACAGTAAGGTGATGGGCACAGTAAGGTGGCTCTGATGGTTCCAGCAGCCTTTCTGAGGAGGATGTGCAGGGAATGGGGTGTGATCCGTGGTGATGGGCACAGTAAAGTGATTCTGATGGTTCCAGCAGATGTTTCTGAGGAGGATGTGCAGGGAATGGGGTGTGATCCAAGGTGATGGGCACAGTAAGGTGGCTCTGATGATTCCAGCAGCCTTTCTGAGGAGGGTGTGCAGGGAATGGGATGTGATCCATGGCTGATGGTTCCAGCAGCCTTTCTGAGGAGGGTGTGCAGGGAATGGGGTGTGATCCAAGGTGATGGGCACAGTAAGGTGGTTCTGGTGATTCCAGAAGATATTTATGAGGAGGATGTGTAGGGAATGGGGTTGGATCCAAGGTGATGGGCACAGTAAGGTGATGGGCACAGTAAGGTGATGGGCACAGTAAGGTGGTTCTGATAATTCCAGCAGCCTTTCTGAGCAGGATGTGCAGGGAATGGGGTGTGATCCAAGGTGATGGGCACAGTAAGGTGGCTCTGATGATTCCAGGAGATGTTTCTGAGGAGGATGTGTAGGGAATGGGGTGTGATCCAAGGTGATGGGCACAGTAAGGTGGTTCTGATGATTCCAGGAGATGTTTCTGAGGAGGATGTGCAGGGAATGGGGTGTGATCCATGGTGATGGGCACAGCAGGATCATTCTGGTGCTCCCAGCAGGGTGTGAAGGGAAGCTCTGCCTCCCAGTGACTGTAAAACACACAACGAGGAGAGGGTTTGGAGTTTGTTTCACAGGCTGTCGCATGAGATACTCACAGAGGTCCTTCCTGCCTTTCACCTCTGCAAATCCACGGGGTGTTCCCCTCTCCCTGACTCAAACTGAGCAGCAAGGTTAAGGTGAGGCTTCCCCAGTGCCTTGGGGCTGCAGAGGCAGATCCTGAGCTGAGGTGAGTGATTACAACTCCATCCAACCCTGCCCGGAGCCAGGCTGGGCTTTCAGGGTCCTGACAGCAGCACTAGAGACATCTGAGAGTGTCTGTGTTGTGCTTAAAGGCTAACATGTTTCCACGAGCTGCAGAATATATTCATCAAAAGGAAGCTGCTTTTTAAAATTTATTTACAGATTAGCAGAAGAAAAGGCTCCATGAATCATTTATCAGATCTGATGTTTTTTTCACCGCTTCCCCGCACTGAATAAAGAGAAATCTTGACAGAGCCAGACATTATTCTGCATCTCCAAAGATCTTGCAGTCATCTGCTCAGACAGAGGATGTCAAGGAAAAGAATGATGAGAAACCACCTGGTTTCTGAGTGTCTTTGCTTTTTATCTCTCCTGTTAGCTCGCTCCACCCATGGTATTTTATATCTGGGTCTGTATTTTAAGGAGATTTGTTTCGTGTCCCTCTTGCCCTCTTCTCTCTTTTTAATGTTGTATTTTTTTTTTCTTTTAATGTTCAGAGGCTTTGCACTCAGAGCAGAAACGGACCTCAGACAAGGAGGATAAAAGCTGCTGTCATTGAGATGCTTTTTCTAATGTGCCTCTGTCCTGTATTTTCTGCTCCCTGGTAAATCCTCACAGGTCCCACCCTGCAGGGAGCAGGCAGAATTAATGCATGTGCAGGGTTTGTGCTCACACATTTGCGTGCCCAGATGAGTTTACATCTCACATATTCCCTGTGTCCTCAGGTTTTGTGGGGTTTTTTTTGCCTTTCCTCTCATCTTTGAAACCATTGTGGGGGCTCTTTTGCTCAGCCAGCCCCGATGCTAATGCAGTTCAAGATCTGGAGTAAGTTTGCCTTGCAAAAGGCACTTTTCCCAGTATTGCTGTCTCCTGATAAACCCCGAGTAATTCTAGTAAGATATCTCTGCCCATTCCGCTGGGAGCCAAAGATTAGATCAATTAAAATGTAATACTTTGCTTTATCCCCTCTCACCAGCGTGTCTGAGCCTCCTGCTGCCCTCTGCTTCGGGCTCACGTCTCTCCCTGCCCTAACAGCCAATTCTCCAGCCCTGGCTCAGCCAACAGCAGCCTGGCAGCTTCCTAACTACAAGGCCTGGAACCTCTCCTCGTGGGCTAAAACCCGTGTTTGTGTTGTTTTTTCCAGGCAGTTCCATTTTCACCTAATGATAAAAAGCTGTTTTCTCCCCGGAGGTTGCATGGGTGAAGGTACTAACGAGGCCTGGACTAACCTGGGGGCATTTCCTGAGCCCAGCCGTGTACATGAAATAGAAAAGGGTTGTTCTGTGAGCACAAAACCTTGGGAAGAGAGATGCTGAGCTATAAATTATAGAACAGACACTAAAGCTCTCCGTGGTCCTGAGGCAGGAATCTTTTTAACCATTCCCGATCCACAGAAATCTTCCCTGCTTCTTCCCTTCTCCTTGAGCCCCAAGCACCTCACCAGGTAAGTGACCCAAAAGGTGGAGGGAGATGCACAGGGAACAGATATTTTGCAGAGATTTGGAGTTCACAGAGGGTCTGGAAGGGGTGTGAGTCCCTGGAAGCTGGCAGGGAACTGGGAGCTGCAGGATACCTGGGATAGACACTGGAATGTGGTAACTGCTTTGGATGGTTCTTGGGTGATGGCCCTGAATGGTAAAAAAGAAGGGACCTGTGGGTGAGAGCTGCTGGTTCCTGAGGAGGTTTCTAAGCTGGTTTCATTTCTTGATGAAAGAGCAAAAAAGCGAAGATGGGCTGGTTTGGGGTGAAGCTGTCACAGCTTGGAATGGGTGATCAAAGCCCCTCCATCACTGCAGCTTCATTTAGCTCTGCAGCTAATTACCTGCAGGATGGGTGCTCCTCTCTTCTGCTTTGCTTGTGCATCCAGTGAAGGTGATGGAATTTCTTGCAGTGACTTTGGTTGGAGGGGGGAATGTGCTGCTGGCCATCAGGAGAGTGAGGCACCGCTCCAGGGCAAGGGAAACGGCCCCAGAATCGGGCAGGAGGAGCTGCAGGCTGCCCTCAGGAATGGTCTGGGCTCACGTGTGGCACTTGCAAGTCTGCTGAGGGCCTAAGAGTGAGGGAGCAGCACATTTTGCTGGAGTGAGGGGCTGAGCACAGCTCAGGGAACAGCTCAGCAAGCCCAAACCCCTGCAGAACAGAGCATAAAGCACCCACAGTTCCAGAAACCCCATCGGGGTCTGATGGCCACTAACTGATTGAAAACACAGAGCTGAACTCTTCTGGGCACAAAGTGGCTCTCATGAATTCGGTGTAAAGTGGCTCCCCTGGAACCCGACACCACACTGGGAAAATGAGCCCTGGATCAGCCACACGGGACAATGGGCAGGTTTGTGCATCCTTCAGGGAGGGATTTCTCCCCTCCTAGGGGGGAATCTGCTGTGTTCCAAGGGATTTATGAGTCTGGTTGGTGGCAGGGCTGCGTATTTCATCCCGGGGAGCTTTCCAGCTGGGTGGAAAAGGGTGAGGATCTGCAGCTCTCCTGGCTGGGGGGGGGGGACGTGTGGCACAAAGGGCCACAGAGCAGCAGCTCCCCCAGAGCCCAGAGCAGTATGAAAATGAAGGCAGCTTAATTAACAAAGGCTTTCTGCTCTGCTGTGTCGAGGTTCTGCAGTTATCAGCCCGGCTGGCACTTCTCAAAGACTGAAATGACAGTAGTTGGCTGTAAAAGAGATAACTGTCAGATTAGCCGGGACGTATCTGCGCCGAGGTTTTTTATATCATACCTATCTTGAAGCATCTCCATGTATCAAAGGGACTGGTTGGCCATTTGCCTCTCCAAAGTACCCTTTCCTCCGTGATAAATAAGGCTCTGTTACAAGGCAGAGGCCTAACATTTCTCGTGCCTTGTCTCAGGCTGGTTGGGAGCAGCGTTTTTTGGGCTTTGATGGATGCGTGGTAGACAAATCCCCTTTCTGTTGCTTTCAGTGTTTGATGTTTAGGGGACAAGGGACAGAAAATGTCTGTTGGGGGGTAAAGGCGGGAGAAAGGACGTTCCTGGCAGGTTCTTCACAGGGAAAGTGGGATTTTCACTGATGCTGGTGAGGAAAAGGCAGCTTAGATCTGTGTTTTTTTCAAACCTCTTCCATCTTTCCCTCTGTCATCAAATCCCAGACTGGTTTCAGTTGGAAAGGACCTTGTTCCAAGCCCTTTCCATGGGCTCTGCCTTCCAAGCAGCTGTCCCTTTGCTGTTCATCCCCAAATACTTCTCCTCATGTTGCTCAGTCTCAGAAAAAAAAAGGTCTCAGCCTGGCTTTTGCCTGAACTCCCCAGGAATGTTCCTGAACGGAGCTCTCTGGCTTCCCAGCTCTTGCTGAGCTGAGATTTAAAGCCATCTCCTTTCAAAGCCAGAAGTGAACACAAACGAGGGGAAAGAAGCAGGGGAGGAAAAGAAGAAAGACCTTTTTATCCCCAGACTGAGATGTCTGAGCTGCAAGCCTCAAACTGATTGTTCATCCAGAGTCTGCAGCAGATGCTCCTGTGAGCACAGCCAGGGAGGATGCTCTGATTGCTGCTGGCTGAGCTAAACTACAACGAGGAGGTGAAAACACAGCCCCTGGTTTTACTGAACCTCTGCTCAGCCACAGCACCCCGAGCCCTCAGCTGAAACGAAGGTCATGACATGGTAGGGAGCCAGACGTGAGCAGAAAGCCACCAAGTGGCCGTGCTCTGAGGTCCTGGGAGCCACATTGTTCTCCCCTGTGAGGAAAATCTGTCTGCTGGCCTTTTCTGATGGCCCTGGCACACCGTGACTGGGTCAAATGGATGATATTTCTGTTTGGAGCTAGGCCTTGAGTGCGAAACTGGAGTTTTGTCAGGGGGTGTCTTTGTGGAGGAAGCCTGCTGCTTCAGCAGATGTAATTTTTTACTCTAACCAATCTATTTCATTCTAATTCCTCCCTGTGAACGCTGTGTTTCAAGGGGGCATCACTATTTTGGAGTGAAACCCCCTGTTTTTGGGTTTGTTTCGGGCAAGATCATGCCCAGGAGAAGCTGTTAGAAAAGGGTGGCAATGCTGGGTGGCAAAAATGCCACTAAGCCATAGCAGGGCCAAGAGAAGCTGCTGTGACAGCAGCCTGCGCTCTGTGCTTTGCTCAGGGTTATTTCTGGGTTATTTTCTGCCCTGTCCCAGCAGCGAGGACAGAAGCAGAACTATCTCTCCACCAGTTTGCTGATCCATGACAAACTCTGGGCTGAGTCTGCATCCCTTTCCTGCTCGGGCTTTCTTGCCAGGGAGATAAGGACGAAGCCCTGCCAGGCAGAGGGAGGATGGGGCAGGGTTGGAAGCCACAAAAACTCACTCTTGATGCACCAGCAGTGCTTGGTGGGGCTTTGGAAATGTCACTTTTGCCAGCACTCTGTAAAGGAGGGGTGAGCTGAGGACTTCCCGAGCTCACCCTGTTTGCTGAATACCCTGTCGGGGAAGAGAAGTGCAGGAAAAGCTTTGGATTAACGTGTAGGACTGGAGGGGGTCTGGCGAGGTTTAATCTGTTCCTGTTTGCAGAGGGCTCTGAGAGCGGGTGGAGATGGGCCAAGTGTTTGCCAACATTAATGGTTAATTATTATGAGTTCTGGCAGCCCACAGACGCAGCCAGCTTCGCTCTGCGAGCGGGATCCAGGCCTGTAATGGAGTTGTTACACACAGAAGATGGGAAGAGACAGCTTCTAGCTCAGTTCTGTCCTGCTCTCCCAGCCAAAGCCCCATTCCAAAACCAGACAGCAGTGGCACCTCTCTGTCTCATCAGAGCTACAAATCCAGGGCATTTGGCAGAGGGAGGCTGAGCCTTTTCCATGTCTGGGCTCGTTTCTGTCTGGATGTGCCCTTTTTTGTCTGAGGGAACAGGATGGAAATGGGGGTCTGAGATGAGCTGTGTCTGCAGCAGGTGGGGGCCGTGCCAGGGACAGACCCAGAGCTGGCTGCAGAAGGGCTCTGGGTGTGATCTGTGCCCAGGCTGGGTCAGGGAGCTCCTGCCCGTGCTGTGGCACTTCCAAACGTGGGGAAGGGATCAGGGGAGAGGAGGGAGCTGGCACAGTGGGGTCAGACGTGGGTTTGGGGGTGTCCCAAGCACAGCAGGGCAGCTCCATCCTGCACCTAGTGCCCAGGGGGGACCCTCGGGTGATGGAGAGGGTGACAGGAGCCAGATGAGGGTGACAGGAGCCAGATGAGGGTGACAGGAGCCAGATGAGTGTGACAGGAGCCAAATGAGCCCATGTGGCCCCGAGAGGGGGAGGTTTGATTGCCAGACTCGGTTTGCAGCAGCGCCGTTGCAGGGTACCTGAGAAAAGCTGCCTTTATCTAACAGTAGCCATCCAGAAAATGAAATCAACTGCATGAAAGGCTCAAGGTTCATTTGGTCCTCTGAGCATGCCTAGCAATTGCCAAATTATGAAAATGCAATAGATCTTGAGACTCCGCCGGCGCTGATTTATTTCTGATTTCTCCGTCTGAGCGCGCAGCCTCAATTTCCCAAGCTGAAAGCAGCATTGTCCCGATCTTCGGGCCGCTGATCATATTTTAGAATTATGGCCACGGAGAAATGTTTGCTCTAAAAGGTAACTTCAAGGTGCATTAGCCTGGGATAATTGACAGAGACTGAAGAAGTGATTTGGGAAGCGTTTATGCGGAACCGAAGATCCTGGTGAACAGTTACCTTAAATTAATGGCGTGGTGAGGAGCAGCTTGGGCTTGATCAGCTGGCACTGGTGCTAAATGAAGTCAGGCTCTAAAGTTATTAGCAAAATATCTACCAAACAGCTCTGCTGTGGATTTATGAGCTCGCTCGAGTCTTTAGGGGCCGAATCTGCAGTGTGCTCAGCATTCCCTGGCTTGGGTGGGAGCAGGGAATGCTCAGCATCCCTCAGGATTGGGCTCTCCTGGAGCTCGGGTCAGGCTAGCAGGGCTCCCACCTTTACCTCCCTTCTTAATCCCCAGATGGAATGAAAGGTCTTCTCTGCACACTTAGTAAATCTCCAATTTTATTTCTCATTATTAAATCATGGAATTGGCCATAAATGTTTAAATTAAGTGAAAGGGAGAGAGATTTGTGAGAAAATTGAAGCCTCTTTGAGGAATTGAAGAATAATCTCCAAGGATGAAGAAAAGTTGCATTTGCCAGACCCAAAAGTGAAAGGATCAAAAAGCTACAGAAAAGAAATAGAAAATTGCATGGTTTAAATCCTCTCCCTCGCCCTCCCCCTAAAACCTCTGCTGTTTTTAACATAGGGAGAAATATTCTGATAAGCAGCAGAGTCTCAGAGATGCTCCATCCTCTGCTGCTGCCATTATCTCTGGGTGTGACCCAGGGAAATTCGGTGACCTTGGTGTACCCAGGTGTGACCGTGCCACTCCTGCTCTGTGCTCAGCGAGACCTTTAGCACATTATTAGTGTGAGCTGGGAATTAATTGGGTTTAGATGCCTCGCTCTGACTGCTACAAAGCCCCCTTTGTGTTTTTTTTTCTTTTTCATTAGCGCAGCGAGTAATTAACTGTTTGATTTTTCACGGACTGCCTTTGATTCTCCATCTCAGGTAATTTTTCAGGAATACGTGGTGGGGGTTTTTTTGCCCTTCAGAACAAATGGCAGAAATTAGGGGAGTTTGTGGCTGTTGTTCTGGATGTAACAGCGATTCCCTTCTGGCCTCTGTGTGCAACCCAGACCCTGCTAAGTGCCCCAGGGACAGTGGGTGATGCTCATTTGTGGTGCATTAGGAACAGGAGTGAGGAGGGAAGGCTTGGGACCACATCAGATAATTATGGCCAGATATTGAGGATGTTTTGCTTGCTGAGTTTCATCAGGTCCGGCTCTAAAAGTAGGAAAACAACTTGGATTTTTCATCAGGTCCAGCTGTAAAAGTAGGAAAACAACTTGGATTTTTCATCAGGTCCGGCTCTAAAAGCAGGAAAATAACTTGGATTTGGCGGCTCTGTCGCCTCACACAGGGTGAGGTGTCGCTGTTGGTGTCCCCTGCACTGCCAGGCAGGGGAAGGAGGTGCAGATCCCAGTTCTCCCAGTTCCCATGGCCTGGTTAACCCCGGGGAAGAGGCTGTGGGAAAGAGGGAAGCCTGCCAGGGAGGGCCGGGGCTGGTAAAAGCTTCGGCAAGGGGATATTTGTGTGCCAGCCAGGAGGAGATGGAGACCCATCAAACTCCAACAATGAGACAGCCAAAGTGATAAGAGCCCCGAATCTGGGTTAGCTTGGGCTGAATTCAAACCGGTCCCTGGAGGGGGAAGATGTTTTTGTGTTAACAATTCCCTGACCTGTCCAGTCTCCGTGGAAATGGGGCTCTAAATCAGCAGCCACTTTCTCACACTTGCAGCTCTGACCCACTGGAGGTTAACACAGACATCTGCTCTCTCCAGCCCGTCTGTAATTATAGAAATCAGCCCCTGAAATGTGTTTCAGATCAAGCTGTGGTGCCGGTTGCCAGCTAAAGTGTGCTCTTGTCTGCCTTGTAGCAACTAAATAGCGCAGGTGAGCTGGGCAAAAAAAAAAAAAAGGATTGTTAGGAAAAGAGTATGGCCTCTGAATGCAATGGAATTCTTTATCTCACTGAAACAGATCCGAGAAGCAGAGGGGGAAGGAAAACCAAGTGGAGACAAAGCTGTCTCCGGGATGGATTGAAAGAACCAAATGAGGCGTTCAGAGCACGGGGAGAGAGGGGTTTTTAGGGAGCGTTTGCAAGGAAATGTTCAGCCGTGCTGGCCTGCCCAGGAACCAAACAATCCCCGTTTCGTGTCCGTAGGGTAAAAAGGAGGAACAGCCGAGTGTTTTTCTCTCTGTCAAAGGGCAAACAGGCCCCTGAAATGCATTTCAGCTGTGCTGGGAGGAGAGCAGGGGTGGCACGGGGCAGGACTGGGGATGGGGATGCTCCCCGTCGGGGGCACTGAGGCACCTGGAGAGCCCTGAGCCCTCTGACGTGGGTGAATTTGCCACAGGATGTGAGTTTGTCATAACCCTGCTCAGGCAAGGCTTTCTCCAGCCGAGCCTTGAAGATGCTTTGCCCAAAAACCTCTGTGCACCCAGCCCGAGGAGAAGCAGGGAGGGACAGACGCTGCAGCCGCGTTCTGCTTGTGCTAATGGGTTTGGGCACCTCGGATTAGCTCATTAGAGCCTGTGACTAAGCCCATTACAGCTTTTAACCTTGCAGCCGGGGCTGCTGCGATGTGCTGATGGCTCCAGCTCCGGCAGCGGCCTCACTTTGCTCCTTGGGAGGGAGATTTTCCTGCTGGGAAATGCTCGGTGCTGCTGGTTTAGCTCTGGGGATCCCAGATTTGCCTCCTTGGCGCTGTGTGGGTGCCAGTCCCATGCGGGGCAGGGCATTCCTGGCAGAGCAGGAGTTCAGGCAGCCCCGGGGCTGGTGCCCCATGCCAGGGTGGCATCCAAAACGCTGCCACGGTGCCCTGCAGCCCCGGAGGCGTGCGGGTGACGGGATAAAGCTGTGCCAGGGCTGGGGAAATGCGCTGCAGCCGTGACTGATGCAGCTCCTGCAGCTCCTCTGCCCGGCAGGACAGGCAGGGTCCAGGCGGTTTCTGGTTCCTGCCGTGTAAAGCTGGCAGGGATGGAGGTGAGGGACCAGGCTGGGTGGATTTGACCTCAGTCCCAGCGGGATTTGTCAGCCAGGTCAGGCTTGGAGCCACCTGGGCTGGTGGAAGGAGCCTCTGCCCTTCCAGAGGGGTGGAATGGGATGAGCTTTAAAGTCCCTTCCAACCCAAACCAAGCTGGGATTGTAAAATTCTGTCCTCCCCTCTAGGGCTGTGACCAGGCACGGCACGAAAGGTGGAGCCAGCACTGGGAGAAGTGGGTGAGCTGGTGAGGAGCAGGCGGGCACTGCCAGCCCGGGGCTGTGGGTGCTGCAGGAGCTGGTGCTGCTGACACTTCACACGGTGAGCATGCAGCGCTAGTGGCTTTGCAGGTTTTGGGTGATTTTATGTCGCCGGCTCCAGCAGGACCCTGAGGGCAAGGGGGGTGCAGCTCCTGTGCCCAGAGCTGGACCCTGGCACTGCAGGGATCTTGGCATCGTCTCTGTGTGGCACCACAGAATCACAGACAGGGCCGGGGCTGAGACCTCAGCGGGGCCCCTGCTCCTCCCTGCTCCAGCAGGGTCAGCCCAAAGCACGTGGCATGGGATTGTGGCTGGATAATTCTGGAATATCTCCACTGAGGGAGGCTCAGCCCAAAGCACGTGGGATGCATTTGTGGCTGGATAATTCTGGAATATCTGCACTGAGGGAGGCTCAGCCCAAAGCACGTGGGAGCCCCCGGTGCCTCCGGTGCTGGGGGGCCCGGGACGGACCCAGCCCTCGGGACGGGCCGAGCAGAGCCCGGGATCCCCTCCAGGGCCGAGCAGAGCCCGGGATCCCCTCCCGGGGCCGAGCAGAGCCCGGGATCCCCTCCAGGGCCCAGCAGAGCCCCGGGATCCCCTCCAGGGCCGAGCAGAGCCCGGGATCCCGTCCCTGACCCGCTCCCATCGCCGTTCCCGTCCCGCATCCCGGGAAAACCTCCCCGGCCGCCAGCCGTGACGTCATCGGCGTCCCCGTCTCCGCGGCAACGGGGGGCGCGCCCCCGCCACGTGACCGCGCGCGGCGTCACGTGATGCCGGGAGCTGCTTCCGGGTCGCTGCGGGACGCGGCCGCCGGGCCTGGGTGAGAGCGGCGGGGAAACAACGGGAAAACAACGGGAAAACGGGGGGAAACGGGGAGAAACGGCACCCCCGGCACCCCCCGGCTGCGGCCCCGGTGCCGGAGCGTGGAGCCCGCCCCAGCCGGGGCCGTGTGAGGGGAGCGGGGGCTCCGTGAGGCCTCTGTGGGCTGCGGGCGCTGAGGGGCCGGGGGCAGCTGTGCGCTCACCGAGCCCCCGGGCCCAGCAGGAACCGGGCAGTGAATTCTGTATCCCGCACGGAGAGGGGTTTCCAGCAGGGAATCGCTGGCTCGGTGGGACAGGGAATTGCTGGTTCTGTGGGATAGGGAATTGCTGGCTCGGTGGGACAGGGAATTGCTGGTTCCGTGGGATAGGGAATTGCTGGTTCCGTGGGATAGGGAATTGCTGGCTCGGTGGGACAGGGAGCTGCTGGCTCGGTGGGACAGGGAGCTGCTGGCTCGGTGGGACAGGGAATTGCTGGTTCCGTGGGATAGGGAATTGCTGGCTCGGTGGGACAGGGAGCTGCTGGCTCGGTGGGACAGGGAATTCCTGGCTCGGTGGGATAGGGAATTCCTGGCTCGGTGGGACAGGGAGTTGCTGGGACAGGGACTTGCTGGCTCGGTGGGACAGGGAATTCCTGGCTCGGTGGGATAGGGAATTGCTGGTTCTGCGGGATAGGGAATTGCTGGTTCCGTGGGACAGGGAGTTGCTGACTCGGTGGGACAGGGAATTGCTGGGACAGGGAATTGCTGGCTCGGTGGGACAGGGTCAGGGTGGTGCCGAGGGATAATTGAGGTGCCTGCCGTGTGTTTTGGGGTCCCCTCAGCGCTGTGCTGCGGTGTGGGAGCAAACAGCCCGTGCTGGGTTTGGTGGGGCCTTGGCAGAGCTTCTCCTGCTCGGGTGGCTCGTCCTGGAGGCTCGGAGGGTCCGGGTCCTTGCCCTGCTGCAATTCCTGATAAATCCTGATGGGATTTCCCTGCCCCCCGCAGCGGGGTTGGAGCTCGATGTTCTTCAAGGTCCCCTTCCAACCCGAGCCCTTCTGTGATTCCCTTTCTCTGCCTCTCGGGATCATCTCAAAAATCATTTCCCTGAATCACGTCCCGGGAGGGCGATGTTGCAGCTCCTGGCAGAGGGGTGTTTGTGCTGTTCATCCGCTCCTCGCGCTTTGTTTGCCCTGTGCACAAACGTGCCAGGATGTGCTCGGTGTGTGACTGCTCAGGGTGTGCCCCGAAGGCGCTCGAGCGGCACTGGAATGTCATTAGCATGTCATTAATGATGGCATTCTCCTGAAGGGTCTCTTATTCTCCTCGCAGGCTCGAAGGGCAGGGAATAGAAATGTTTCCCGTGTTGTTTTTAGCGTTTCCCGTGCTGTTTTTAGCGTTTCCCGTGCTGTTTTTAGGGTTTCCCGTGCTGGTTTTAGCGTTTTCCGTGCTGTTTTTAGCGTTTCCCGTGCTGTTTTTAGCGTTTCCCGTGCTGTTTTTAGCGTTTCCCGTGCTGTTTTTAGCGTTTTCCGTGCTGTTTTTAGCGTTTCCCGTGCTGTTTTTAGGGTTTCCCGTGCTGTTTTTAGCGTTTTCCGTGCTGTTTTTAGCGTTTCCCGTGCTGTTTTTAGCGTTTCCCGTGCTGTTTTTAGCGTTTCCCGTGCTGTTTTTGGTGTTCTCTCCTCACTTCACTCAGCACCCTGCGTTTCCCTGCAATCCCAGCTCAGGGCCGTGCTCCTCTTCCCACTGGGACACTTCCCAGTGCTGCTTCCAGCTCGGGAATCCCACGGAGCTGCTGGAGAGAGTCCAGGGCAGGATGAGCAGAGGGATGGAGCAGCTCTGGCACTACAGGGAAAGGCTG
The DNA here is from genome assembly GCA_026261815.1 of Monarcha castaneiventris obscurior. Taxonomy (NCBI): domain Eukaryota; kingdom Metazoa; phylum Chordata; class Aves; order Passeriformes; family Monarchidae; genus Monarcha; species Monarcha castaneiventris. The sequence continues at coordinate 2,548,928 of JAMPIT010000114.1, forward strand.
GGAGAGCTGGGATTGTTCACCTGGAGAGGAGAAGCTTTGGGGTGACCTCGTTGTGGCCTTGAAGGGGTAGATGGGGATGGGCTCTTTCCAGGGGCCTGGAGTGGCAGGACAAGGGAGAATGGCTTCAAAATGAACAAGAGTAGGGTTAGATGGGATATTGGGAAGGAATTGTTTCTTGGGAGGGTGCCAGGCCCTGGCACAGGGTGCCCAGAGAGGCTGTGGCTGCCCCTGGATCCCTGGCAGTGCCTGAGGCTGGGTTGGATGAGGCTTGGAGCAGCCTGGGATGGTGAAAGGGGTTGGAAGAAGGAGTTGGAATGAGATGATGTTTAAGCTCCCTTCCAACCCAAGCCATGCAGGGATTCTCTGCTCTTTGTCCCTGGGGCCACAGCCCTGCAGCAGAGCCCTTAAACACAACAACAAAGGCTCTTTGTTGACTCCTCTCAAAGCCCGAGTGCCTCATTCAGGAAACCCAGAGTGACTTTGGGCTTTGGGATGTGAATTGTCCCTCGTGCTGTGAGCAGGGACTCACTCAGGATGTGAGCAGGGACTCACTGAGGACGTGCACCTTGCAGGCTCCCCCGTGCTGGCAGCATTCCCTTGGAATTTGTCATTCCCTCTGCATATCCTGCTGCTCCCCACTCCCAGGAAATTTTAGGGATTCAGAGAAGCCTCGTGCCCCACAGATGATTACAGGGGATGTGAAATCCTGTGGGAAAGGTGGCTGCCCATTCCATGATGTTTTTGTCATCTCACAGTGGCATCAGCGTGCAAAAGTAGAGCTCGAGGAGGAAAATGTTGGGGGTTCAAAGCTGTTGGATGTAAATGTCAGTGGTTTTTCTTCTCAGTTCTGGGTTGCTCTCACACTGCAGCTGAAAACGCTGTTTTTTTGCCTCTAAAGTGAGCTTCTCCTGTGGAATTTCCAGCTGATGTTTGTTCAGCAGAACATAAAGAGGGATGGAGCTGATGGAAAAGCCACGTGGAGAACAAAAATGTCCAGGGGAGTTCCAGAATTTCCAGGGCAGGAGGTCTGAAGGTGTGTTTGGAAAGCCCTGTGGGGCTCCCAAAGCTCTCTGGGACGAGGCCTCTCAGCCTGAACCAAACTGTTCCTGTACCACGTGGAGTGGTTTAGCCTCAAATTAAATTCCTTCTTCCTATCCAAATTCTCTTTGAGGGTTTATTTTTTGATTCTAGATAGTGACATGAGTCAAGTTGGAGCTATGAATCAACCAAGTTGTTGAGAGATGGAAATGATGGGGTTTGGGGTTTTTTTTTTAAAGACCAATCCCATAAGTCCTTATTTGTGATATTTAAACTTTATATATAATATGAAAATGATAACACACTTCAGTTGCTGCTTATTGTACTCAAGTCCTTTGGGTTGGTTGGTTTTAGGTAGTCTGGTCACGAAGAAGTGAAGTGGAACTTGTTAAACAGGTGATTGTCAGCAAAAGGAACCTTAGTGAAATCACTTTTGTTTAGAATTTTAAACCTAGATTTACATCCTTGCCTGTAACAACTCTTAAAGGAAAGAAGCAGGCAGAAATTTCAATTCAGGATTAGCAGCTTGGCTTTCCATGAATGCGTGGCCCCACTCTGATGGTTTAAAAAGGTAATTTTGCAGTAATTAGTGAAAAAGCTGCTCTATGACTAATTGGACACTGTAGGAAACCTGCAGTGGTTCCTGCACGTTCAGGATTATGATGGGCAGCAGGACTAGGAGACCTCTGGAAACAACAACCTCTTCGTTCATGAGCTAAGCTCTGCTCCTGCATTACAAACCCATCAATGCCAATTTCAATGCCAATTTCAGAGTGCACACAAAACCAGGACACAGAGAGAGGCTGAGTCCCACCTGGGCAGGGCAGAACCCCGGCCATGGAGGGATCCTGGTGCCAAAACCCCTCCCAGCTGACTGTCAGTATCTCTGCAGGCAGCTCAGCAGCCTGTGATGAGGCAAAACCTCCTTCCTGTGCCATTCTGTGCCATGCCCAGAGCTGCAGGGCACAGTTATTATCTCCCAGATGCACGAGGCAGCTGCAGAATGGAATTGGCAGGATTTTGGCCTGGCCGAGCCACGTTTGGTGACACAGCAGAAAAGGGGGAGTTGGCAAGCAGCTGTTGGAGCAATCTCTTAGTCACAAACAGCTGTTTGCTCCTTCTCCTCCTGGCTGCCCTGGAAATGTGTCTGAGGGTAGCTGTGGCTTTCTCACACTCCTCGTGGGAGGAGCAGAAGTGACAAGGGCACAAGTCACCTTTTGCAGCCTGGAATTACCCTGGAAGAGCATGTGGGGTAAGGAGGTCTTGAGCTTGGCCTGGAATGCTGTGTTTGTACAGCACCAAACCCTCTGGTTTTGGGTTCTTTTCAAGTCATGTTTTAATTTAATCTTGAATTTGAAATAAGACTTGTTAGAATAATCAGAAATAAAACCCGTGCCCCACCTGCCTTCTTTCCCTGTGTCGCCAAGCACCATTTTTAGAAGTGATTATTTAATTTGCTGACTGCTCATATGCACTGTTTTTCTCTTCTTTACCCAGAAGTCCAAGAAGGGAGCATGGACCAGCCCAGTGGAAGGAGTTTCATGCAAGTTCTCTGTGAGAAATACAGCCCTGAGAACTTCCCCTACCGCCGTGGGCCTGGCATGGGGGTGCACGTCCCAGCCACTCCACAGGGCTCACCCATGAAAGGTAAATCCTGCTCTTTCTGACCATCTGGGGGGTGCTGGGAGGATTCAGCTGCAAGAGGAATCACCTTGAATTGCCCAGGAAAAGCACCATCACAATGTGGGTTTTGCTGGAGTGTTGAGAGACTGGAATCTAACAAAGGTAGGAAGTGACTGAAGTGGTTGCTGTAAAAACCCAAATTTCTCTGCAGCGTAACAGAATCAGAATTAGAGAATAGAATTTGGGTTGGAAGGGACCTTCAAGATCGTCAGGTTCCAGCCCTGTGAGTGGGAGATGGAACTAAGGCCTTGTGCAGTCTGGGTTTGGAGGGTTCAGCAGTCCCTGGAGCTTGTTTTCTTCAGGCCACTGATCCTATTTTATTACTGGCTGCAGCAGCAGGTGTTTTGGCAGGGATGGCTTTAAAAATACATGAAAGGTGATCTAAATTCGAGGTTGGTCCCTGTGCCAGTGGTGCCACCAGCTTGCTTTGATGCCTGCAGGGCCAAGAGCTCAGTGCCCACAGGAGGGGACATATTTCAAGCTGTTGAATCTCTGGCCAGGCTGCTTTAGCGACAGGTGCCTCAGATGAACTTGCAGTGTACTTTGTCTTCTCGAGGCACCAAATGCTTTGTGACCTAGTGGAGAATTCCCCTCTCCTGTGCTCCTGACCTTGCTGCCTCGAGGGAGTTCAGCCAGATGTGTGTCTGAAGCTCTTTGCTGTTCCTGGATGTCCTTGAGGCTCCCAAACTGTAGAATCTGTGTCACCATCTCCTCTGAACCAGATTTGTGTGGCACCCTGTAGTCCTCCCTCACACTCTGATGCTGGCATTTAATTCTTGGTTTGTTCAGATGGGTCTGAGATTCACATTGATCCCAGCAGAGCTCCTCTTTGTGTCACACATCTTGCCCATCACGATCTGTAGGGGTAATCCAAACATCCATCAGGTCAATTTGTGTCATAACCAGCCCCAAAGGGGAAAATAGCTGTGGAAATCAGCTGGATGAGGTTTCCAATAACTGGGTTTGACAGAGGAGAGCAAAAGGCCTGAGTTCAGTTGAGGATAAAACACTCTCCAAATGAACAAGAACAGAAAATTGGCTTGATGGAATGTTCAGTCAGTGCCCTCTCTCCAGGTAAATTTACCTCTCTGCTGCTCACCTGAGCTGTTTGGGTGCTGAAAAGAGGCCATGTCCTAAAATGTGACTGAGACATGACTTACAAATAGTCCATGAGTAATTCCCAAAGTGCCACACCATCCTCTAAAGGAGCCAAACACTTATGAGCCAGAAAACCTGGAAACTCAGATCACTCCAGGTAGTTGTTTGCTGCCAGAATCCTTTTTTTTAGTCCTGTAGCTGTCAAGTGTTAAGGAGAAAAGGGGCCACCTATTTAGGAAAAAGCTTGTGGTTAAATTTTAATGGGTTTTAGTACTCCAGAGAGGTGGGAAAGCCATGTTGTACGTGAGAGAGTGTGAGACTGATGGCTTGCCTTGCCTCAACCTGGATTTCTTGTGTGGAAATTGTTTCCTGTTACAAATCCTCAGCTTTTTGTCATGTTTTAGCCTTAGCACAGCAGGCTGTGATTGAGGTCCAACTCCTTGGTTGTAGCTTTGAGCACTTTTACCTGCCTGAGAAGGAGCTGGAGCAAAACCAAAGCAGAAATGGAAAAGCAGAGCAGAGACCTGAGCTTTTGCATGGACGCTGAATGCTCTACACTGAACCTTGGGAAGGGGAAGGAAAGGAAATGTTTAAATGCCTCCTAAGAAAGGTTTAAATGCCTCCTGGCTGTTACTAAGCCCAAGTGGGCTCAGGGCAAGAGGATAAGGGAGTCTGAGTGTGCAGCTGACACTCCCCTAGTCCTGTGCCCTATCTGCAGCAGCAGCTGCCTGGGGAAGAGCAGAAGTTCTGGCAAGGACTGATAGGAGACAGGCCATAAATGACAAAGGACAGGCCTGAAACACACACAGGAACACATGGAGGAACTGAAGAGCACTGATAGGAGTGGGACTTCATGCTCACAGTCACGATGGTGTCACTCATAAAATCCGTGTTTAACCTGAGCTCCCGGACTCGGTGTAAATTCTGGATTTCTTTAGCTGGCTGTGACATTCGTGCTTGGGGCTGGGTTCTGTAACTCCAAGGCAGTGCTGAGCTGAGGCAGCTTCTGTTTTTCCCTGTGCCAGACCGCCTGAACCTGCCCAGTGTGCTGGTGCTCAACAGCTGTGGCATCACCTGCGCCGGGGACGAGAACGAGATCGCCGCCTTCTGCGCCCACGTCTTCGAGCTCGACCTCTCTGACAACAAACTGGAAGACTGGCATGAGGTAAAATGGTGATGGGCACCTTTCTGGCTGCCTCTCACAGCTATTGCTGACTGCAAGTGTTGTGTTGTTGTTGAGGGTTTCTTTTAGTGGCTTCTTTCTCATCTCTGAAGGTGATGTTTATTTGCTTGGACAGCAACTCAGCAGGACGTGTGGTGAAATTAATCCAGTGTGGCACTTCACTCCACGTACCTTGTGACTTACAGTCTTGGCCTGTGGGTAAATCTGTAAAAAAAAAAATCTGTATTTTTATTTTATTTCATCATGCAAAGCACTGGAACTGGTATTTCTAACATCAAGAAGTTAATGAGCAGTTTAGTTTTTAACTGAGTGGCGGTTGATTCCCAGCTTTGCCCCTGTGATGATGGGCAAGGTATTTATTCCCTTTTCACATTCTTTGCCTTATCTGCAGAGCAGATTTAATAATATTTACCACAAAGGGTATTTCTGCAGCCTCATTAATTAATGCTAAATGCTGTTGTAAAACCCTTTGAAGTGCTTGGATGAAATAATGCTCAATAAATGCAATGTAGCAGGAGTGAAACAATCTCAATCCGTTCAAGTGTCATTAAGTTCCTCACTGGATTTTGCTCTCCTTTTATGCTAGTGTTTATTGTTGGAAATAGGTGGTAAAAAATAGGATCTCTTGGGGTTTTGTGCCATCAGGTTCTCATGTCTTTAAGCAGGGAGTGAATGCAGAGTTTGCAGTGTCCCCTCTCAGTGGGGCTGACCTCACCTCTGGTCATTCACTGGTCCCTCACGAGCTGCACATTTCACACCCTGCTCTGTGCTCAGTCTCTTTAGGCTGCCCTGGAGCTGAAAGGCTTCTGTGTGTGCTGGCCCCTTCCTCTGAGACAGGATTAAGTTTTCACAGCCCATCCACACCAGATAAATATCTCGCCACTCCTAAAAGCTGCCCCCCGTGCTGGGGATTCCAGATCCCTGGGTAGCCTGTTCCCATGCTTAGCTAATAACCTCATGGGCTAAACGGTGTAATTTAAGTCTCCTGCACTGCAATTTCAGCCAATTTCTGCCTGCCCTGTTCTCAGCAGGCAGGAGGAGCATCCTCACTGGTCCTTATACAACAGCTTTTTACACCCTCTGAGGAGAACTTTCATGCCTCCTTTCCTTATTTTAATATAATACTAAAAAAATACCCTTCTTCCAATCGTTCATCATGAGCCATTTTTTCCTAAATCCTGTGGTTTTGCTGGACTGATGTCATCCAGTTTGCCTGCTTAATTCCTGAGCTGTAGCACCCAAACTGTGACATCACCTGAGGCGAGGCGTGAAGCGAGGCAGACTCATCACCTCATGTTTGCCACACTTGAATTCAACCTCTGCAGGACACAATCACCCTCTGCCAACAGCTGGGCCATTTATTGACCTCTGCCTGCCCCATCTCTGCCCACCCCAAAGCTCTGTGGAGTGGAAATCTCCAGCCAGGTGTTCTCTGATTAGGAATTATTTTCCGGATTGATGTCCACTGCTTCCCCACTCAGTTTCCCAGTCAAGGAGGGAATTAGGGATTTTCTGAGCTCTGTGGGGAGCAGTGGGAGGCTGGACAAGGGCTCAGTGTTGGCCATGGAGGCAGGAGAGGTGGCCATGGCCCCCTGTGGGTGAGGTCTGGCTCCTGGAACGTGCTGCTGCTCAGCCTTGGGGTTCAGGTGGATTTTATGACCTGTCCCAAGGGACTGCATTTCTCTTATCAAGCTGCTCCTGGAGCGTAATTAAATGAACTCTTGAGGAGAATGAGCAATTAACCAATCCATCTAGATCAGGAACGGCTGGAGTATGAATTACAGGTAGATATCCTTATGTTTTTCCCATATTATTTCTTTGTGCTGATTCCGCAGGGCCCCTTTTAGGAGGTGGGATGTTATTGCCAGAGATCCGATTACTGCCTGATTTCTTTCTTTCTATTTTTTTTTTTTTTTTTGTTTCTCTTCCCTTCCCACTTAGGTCAGTAAAATTGTGTCCAACGTCCCCCACTTGGAGTTTCTAAACCTGAGTTCCAACCCTCTCAGTTTGTCCGTTTTAGAGAGAAGTTGCGCTGGGTCTTTCGCTGGCGTCCGCAAACTTGTGCTCAACAACAGCAAAGCTTCCTGGGAAACAGTGCACACCATCCTGCAGGAATTACCAGAGTAAGCCTGGAAATCTGGGGTTTGCTGCCCTCAGGTCAAGGCTGGGGTATGGAATCAGGCAGTGAGGGATGAGGGGGCTGTGAGGATGAAAGCATCGGTAGAGAAAAAGGGATTTTTTCCTTTGGGTGTTTGGGAACTGGCCAAGTGAGTGCTTTATGTTGTCCTTAAAACCAAACTTGGGTGGTGCTGCAAAGCCCAGGGCTTCTCCTCCTCCTCCAAACCTAAATACCAGAGGTGGATAATGACCCCAGAAATGTAGGAGGGTCACATTTCCCTCTGAGTCACTGTGCAATGAATGGTGCAGGGCATACCTGTTAAATGGGATGTGACTCTGAGGGTCTGGCTGCTTGTCAGGGAATATTTCACCCTGCAGAAAAGTCTCTGCAAAGGTGTTGGTTTCTGTGGTTTGGCCAGGGGCCACCTTGGCATTCTGCTCCCATGAATGTCCTCAGTGGCTTCATTTTGGTGACAGATCCCTCTTAAAGCAGAGATGGTGACAACAGAATGTCCTGTGTGGCCAACCTACACTTCTCTGGGGTTGGGAGAGTTCTTTCTCTTAGTGGGACCTGTTCTTTCCTTAATGGGATCTGTTCTTTCTTTAATGGGACCTGCTCCTTCTTTAATGGGATCTGTTCTTTCCTTAATGGGAATCTTTGGCAGTGATGTGGGGGAAAAAATCCTCGTCAGTGTTGTATCAAAACCCCATTTTAAATGAAGCTGAGAGCACTGGGAGCAGCTCCCCATCACCACTGGAGTTGGGTTGGTGGCTTACTGGGCACAAACGTGGAAGACAACCCCAACACAGCACTGGGAGAGACCCAGGGAACACTTTAAAGGTTTTATTTAATCTCTGAATTGGATGGGAGCAGAGTTGTAGTTGAAACACTCCATGGGGAGTGCTCAAAGGCCTTTTCTACAGCAAGGTTTTCAGAGCTGTCACAGAAAGCTGTGTTAAAATCCCATAGAATTGATGACATGATCCTTCTCACCCTGTGCAGCTTGGAGGAGCTCTTCCTGTGCCTTAATGACTACGAAACAGTGTCTTGTTCTCCAGTTTGCTGTCAGTCTCTCAAGCTACTCCACATAACTGACAATAATCTTCAAGACTGGACTGAAATTCGAAAGTTGGGAATTATGTTTCCATCACTGGACACACTCATCCTGGCTAACAACAACCTCACAACCATTGAGGAGTCAGAAGATTCCCTGGCAAGGCTCTTCCCCAACCTAAGATCCATCAACTTGCACAAGTCAGGTGAGAGCCTGGAAGCAGGGATGGGTTTTGTTGGTTGATCAGAGTCTCTCCTCCTGCATAGATGACAAGAAATGAACTTGCCTGTCTGTGGGATTTTCCTGCTGCTTTGGGTAGTCAGTGATTATCAAAAGATGAGTCAGAGCAGCATGGACCAGTTAATCAAAATGAGCTGGAAAGGTTTTTTTATGTCGGTAGTTTCCCTCTGTTTCCCATCCCTGCCTCAGGTACTCCTGGCTGGAGAGGGATAAATAAATGTCTGGCAGTGAAGGGGATGAAAAAAATCCCATTTTCCCTTTATTCCCTGTTTTACCTCAGGTAAAATGAGGGCATGTGCAGGTATGCAGCGTGGATCAAGCATTCCCCAGCAGAAGCTGCTTGTCAGCCATGCTCAGGCACTACAACCTCACAAGTGATGCTGGAAGCTGCTTTTACACTCCAGCCCCAGAGAATTCCCAGCCAACGCTCCAGAAAGAGAATGAGCAGTTGGAATATTGGGAAGAGCAGCCTGTGCTGGGAGAGAAGGAGCTGCAGGGCAGCTCGTGGGGGCTGGGACGTGTTTGTGCATGACACATACAGCAGAAATTCATCTGCAGGAGAGCTTCGTGCAGCAGCAGCTTTTGTTCTTTACAGCTTTATATGCTGTGCAAGCGCTGCTTAAGTGTCAGGCAGGTAGAAGGGACTTTATTAACATGCCCTACAATATAAGCATCAAGGAATCCCTGTAATAAAAGCTTAACTAGAGGAGGAAAAGCCTGTTGAGCTGCATTTGAAAGCAGTGTTTCACCGAGGAGCAAGTGCTCCTGGGGTAAGCAGTTTTGCAGTTTCGATGCCGGGTGCTTAAAGCACTCTGGGCTCTGTGTTGCATTTTGATGTTTTGGGAGCTGAAAGTCGAACAGGAATCCCAAGGAGCTTGTTAAAACTTTTTGGGGGTCTTAGGGAAAGCTGCTGCACTCTGAAGTTGTGTCAGGTGAAGACTCCGAGATGAGCTGTGTTGATCTCACCACACAATCAGGGCTCTGCTGGTGCTCAATCCTCAGCTTTGTTTTATTTTGCCCTCCCAGCTTGCTTTGTTATCCCAAATGTCAAGTCTTGAGGGGGCTGAAAACGAGTTAAAACCTTTTTCATTAAATGGCTGGATGGCTTCTGGGACTGTTTCACTATTGAGTTGTGAGCAGAAATGGGACCCAGGGTGGCCATGTGTGAGGTAAAGGCGTTTGATGGCTGTTTAGTGATGCCTGGAATGAACAAGTGCTGGTGACTTTAACACTCTGAAGGCAGCCTCCCTTTATAGACACAACATCACTGCTGCTGGGCAGTCCCCAGCAGAGAGGCCAAAGGCTGAGTGGTCCTTAAAAAACCCATGGAGAGCATCCTTGCAGACTTGGAAATCAGCACAAGAGAATTTCAGCTCCTCTGTCTTGGAAGCAAATGTAGCTTTTTTAGCAGCACGTGGTGAGCAAAAAGCCAACTTCTCAAAGGAGCAGCAGTGACACTCTCCTGTCACATATGTTCTTTGGCTGTGTCTTGGATTATCTTGGATCCACGTTGTGTTTCCTGTGTTTGTTAACACGAGTCTTTCCTTCTGAGCAGGTCTGCATTGCTGGGAAGACATTGACAAGTTAAATTCTTTCCCCAAGCTCGAGGAAGTGAAATTGCTGGGAATTCCTCTGCTGCAGTCCTACACCACCGAGGAGCGCAGGAAGCTGCTAATAGCCAGGTCTCTTGGTTTGTTCTCCTCAGCAGAGACATGACAGGGCAAGGAAGGGGTGGGAGCAGCTCATCAGAGGAAGAGGCTGGCAGGAGATGAAGTTCTGTGTGAATGCAGAAAGACTGGAGCTTGATTTGTTGGGTGGGAGCAGCTCCTCAGAGGAAGAACTTGGTAGGAGATGAAGTTCTGCGTGAATGCAGCGAGATTTGAGCTTGGTTTGTGCAAGAGTCAGAGTAGTGGAAATGTTAACTCTGACTGCTCTGGCTTCTCAGGGAATTTTGGGAGTCTCCCACAAGTCTGTGCACACGTGGTGAAATGAAAATGCTTCATTTTGAATGTGCTTGTGAAATTACACGGAACTTCCCCGCTCTCTCAAAGGGCCCGAGGCCTGAGCTTCCTTGGCAGGAATTCTCACGGTGTTAAAGTCAGGGCACTTTTGGTGTGACTGGCTTGCTGATGAGCCTGTCTGGGCTCCCCTCCTGGCTGACCGTGGCTCTTGGTGTGTGCCTGCAGGTTGCCATCCATCACCAAGCTCAACGGCAGCATCGTGGCCGACGGGGAGCGGGAGGACTCGGAGCGCTTCTTCATCCGCTACTACATGGAGTTCCCCGAGGAGGAGGTGCCTTTCAGGTAGGAATTCTCTGTCCTGCAGTGAAGAGCAGGGACAGAAGGGTGGTGACTGAGCAGGAGATGGGAAATATGAGCCAGCTGTTCCATGAACAAAACCATCCCTCACCTTCCTCCGGCCTTGGCTCCCTCAGTCTGTGTTAGCTCAAGTCGTTATATTATTGCTGTCTGATGATTTGTAGGGTCACTCCCGAGTCAGATTTGATCTTCAAAGTGCCTGTGTCGGGTGCCATTAAACAACAGGAGTGTTCATTTCGTGACCTTCATTGTTCCCTGGCCTCTCCCACGGCTCCCTTCATAACCCACCTGTGTCTGGGGGTGCCCAAAGCCAGGACACGTTGTGCTCTCTGCTGCCAGGCCAGGGCATCTAATGCTCTGCACCATCTGCTGTGTGCAATGTGGCTGGCAATGGGAAGCTGGCCCCTCACTTTCAGGCCTGCAAATCACGAGTGTGATGGGTTTTCTTTGCCAAAAATGTCCATCCAATGATGCGTTCATCTTGGTAAACTAATGAACTCGGACAGATGCTGTTCGGTCTGCATCTTCTCTGTGCCAGCATCCACTTAGGGCTTCTGCTGGGCTGGGAAGGGATCATGGAGCATCAGGCCACTGCCTGTACCTGCCCTCTGCCCTAAAACTCTCATGTGCTTTTGGACAGCAAGGCTTTATTGTCCTTGTTTTACAGAAAAGGGGGTAGGACAGGAGTGTGTGTGTGACTCTGAGGGCACAGACACGCTGAAGGTCACAGGTATGGCCTGGTATGGATGACAGAGGTGCAAATGGAATCTGGTCAGTGTTTTCCTTGGCTTAACTCTCAGCTGAAATTCCTAAAGCACTGGATATGTGACTTGCTGATCCAGTAAGGGGTGGGAAGGTTGGAATGGGCAATGAGGGCATGGCATTTTGTGTGACTATTAATAGGGTCAGTGATTATAATGTTTGTTAAAGGCATGCTAGGGGCAGTTCAGAGGCAGAGGGCACTCACGTGGTCAGGGAGACAAGACAGCTGCTCCTTTTACTTAGGACAAGTCCTGGCTTGTAATTTTAGAGGGCCTTGAAGCATAAAAATTGAAGGAAAAATTGGAAGGGATAACAAATGCCGGAGAGAGGAAGGGGAAGGGGAGACAGGGGCTGGGAGCTCATGGTGCTGCTCCCAAAAGGGGTTAATTTCCACAATGCTTCCTATTTCTTGTGTTTGGTGGTGACAGAATGGCCACAATCTGTATATTGCTGGGAAGGACACAGTGGGGTACAGCTTGAGGCACTCCTGATGCCCAGGACGTGGGTTTTGGGAACAGGCTGTGTGTTACACATCACCACACACCACTGGGATCAGTTTCCAGCTGGGATCTCATGTAAAAGATTACTGATATCTCACCCATCCATGAAAACCAGGCTGACTTTGACCAACACGCCAGCTTTATGCTGGAAAAATGACCTCCCCCTCGGATTTCTCAGCCTTTAAACACTGGTACTGCCTTTTTCATGGTCAATGGCCTCTTTGTCCGAATCCCTTCGTCTGTGCAGCGTTTCCAGGAGACTTCTGCAGCTACCAGAGAGGTTGTTCTGTCCTGGAGGGGTTGGGTGCCACTGCAGATTCCTTTCTAGTGAGGCTGCAGATGGCTCAGAGTGTTCCCAGTGCTGGCTTTGAGTTCTGGACCCACAAGCAGCAGCCCTTGTCGGAAGGGAGCCCTGGCATTCCTTGCAGGGGGATTTGGTGTCTGTTTGTTGCTAAAACTTCCCCTTCCTCGCTCCCAAATCTGGTGTGGTAGCTCCAGAGGTGGTTTGTAATTAGAAACTCCTCAGGACACCCATGTTGTGCCTGGGGTCTGCCATCTGCATTGCAGAGGGAGAAAAACCTGAACGCAGAAAACTTCCCAGCGGGAGCAGCCCCTCTCCAGACTGCCAAGGTGCAGCCTGTGATAAGCTCTGTCACAGAACCCCCGTGCTTGCTGCATTCCTGTCTGCAGCTGGAAGGGATCAGGCGGGCAGGGAAATGGAAGGAACAATTTATCTCTCTGGATGTCGTGGTTGAAGGCAGCGCCGGGTGTACAATCCAATATTGGCTGTCTTGTGGAGTGACGTCCTCGTGTCTGGGGGGTTTTAATGAGCCCTCTGCTTGTCTGCTCCACTGTTTATCTGCAGAGCATCACAGACACTTTCAGCCAGGCTCAGGTCTTGGGCAGCCTCAGCGTCTGCCAGGCTGCCAGGGGTGATTAGAAAAGTCCCCAGGGTGCCTATTATTGGGGTTCAAGCCAGCCGTGTACCAGTGTGCCTTAGTCCTGATTGATTTGAGGGCAGCCAGACACTCCCACTCCCCACTTTCTTTGCAGCTCACATACAGGGAGCAGGCTGCAAAGCTCGTTCTGCCTTTCCTCAGCACAAGGAAATTTCAGACAGCGTTGCCTGACCCTTCACATATTTACAGCTCATATTTGGATCATCTCGGCTCTCTCTGCTTGTTTGAAATTTGTCCCCCTCTTTACCCTCTCCCCACCATCAGCCCAGTTCACCTTTAGTGCATGAATCATGACAGTGATTGTGGCTGGCTGGCACAGAAGTTGTTGCTGGTGTGCAGCAGCAGAGATGCTGAGAATTAAAGGGATGTCCCAAAGGGGGCTGAGGGCTTGAAGCAACAATGGGTGGGTTCCTCTCTCCCTGTTTCCCATCGGATGTTGCTGCTGGCAAATCCTTCCTGAGAAAGAGGAACCCTCCCCACTGGTGCCACGTTGGCTGGCCCTTGCCCTGCCTGCAGGTGGGTTAAATGTGGGGAGAGAGTTGTTTTCTCTCAGCACTAATGGCTTTAGATCCATGGGGCTGCTCTACCACGCCGGTGCCTGTGAGAGCAGGGCACCGTCCCACCTTTGGGTGCTCTGCTTGTGTCCGTGGGACTGGGGAAATCCTAGTGCCCTGTGGCCCTTACCTCAGTGCCCAGCAGACAGAGGGGCTGCTGTTCTCCAGGAACATTCCTGCAGGACTCCCTGGGGTCACCCAGGCTGCCAGCTCCCCTCGCTGCTCGCCGGGGGCCGTGACACCGCGCCGGGGATCGGGAGCACAAAGCGCTTTCTGTGCAGGGGCTCTGAAACGTTACCTGTCCTCGGCAGCTCTCAGCCTTTGTCATCCCAATCCCATTGTGTTTTGTGCTGCCATTCCTCCTCTTTCCCAGCCTGGCAGGGAGATCCAGCCTGGCTCGATGGCAGCGATAGCAGGGGACTTTCACAGACTTTCACAGACACAGACTTTCCATAGCAGGGATCTTGGGAAGGACGCTCAGAGATCTTGGCTGCCAGGAGGAGGTGACAGTGGAGTGTGTGCCTCTTGCTAGTGAAATTCCCATCTTGTTTTGGAGCAGGCGTGAGGGACCAGCTGGCAAGAAGGGCCCTGTTTGTTATCAGCTCTCAAACTGTGCAGCAGCTCACCTCGCTTCGGTGATCTCGATGATCTTGTGCTCAGAGGAGTGTAACATTTGGGACCTAGATGGCCTCTTGGAGAACAGCAGGAATGTCTGATAATCAGTTAAGCCGTGAAGCCACAGATACTGGGAGTCTGAACTGAGGGCTGTGTCCTTTTTGTGAGCCCTGGCTTGGTTCTGGCACTCCTCAGTGAAGTGTTTTCACTGGAGCAGGAGGCGTAGAGTTGTGAGTGCAGCGTCCTCTCTTTCTTCCAAATCCCACTGCAGCCACGGCTGGGATTTCTGAAATTGTAGGAGCCCAAACTTGTGCTGTTCAATTTCGTCAGGAAGCTGCTTTGAGCCCAGTCAGCTCGAACATCTCAGGCTGGTGATGACTTCACCTTCCTCACCAGGAACTCCTCCCTAGTGGGACACTGAGCTCATGTCAGTGCCACAGCGTGGGGACGGTGGGACAAAGTGACTTGGCCTTTCTGGGGCTTTGGGCCATCAGCTGCAATCAGGGTCAATGTGGGGAGATCTCAGAGCTGGGAAATGTGCATTGGCTGCTCCATAACTGTGGCCTTGCTGAATTTTCCAGGTATCACGAGCTGGTCACCAAGTACGGGAAGCTGGAGCCCTTGGCAGTGGTGGATCTGCGGCCTCAGAGCAGCGCCAAGGTGGAGGTTCACTTCCAGGACAAGGTGGAGGAGATGTCCATCCGCCTCGATCAGACTGTGGCAGAGCTGAAGAAGCACTTAAAAACTGTGGTGCAGCTGTCAACCAGCAACATGCTGCTCTTCTACTTGGACCAGGAAGCTCCTTTTGGTCCCGAGGAGATGAAATACAGCTCGCGGGCGCTGCATTCCTACGGCATCCGGGATGGAGATAAAATTTACGTGGAGCCCAGAATGAAATAGCCTTTTTGCCCACACCCACACACCCCCCACACACCCACACACATGCATTGAGGAGTTTTTGCAAGGTTTTTGTTTCGGTTGGTTGGTTGAGGTTTGGTTGTGTTGCTGTAGCAGGTGATTTCTTAGCCCGGAGGAAGTGCCCTGATCTGAGAACCATGCCCACCATCCACTGCAGGTGACCTTGAGGTGACAATTGACTTGAGGACGTGTGTTTCAGTGTGGGCAATACCTTGATGTTTCCCTTGATGCTCCGGTATACTCGTGATTTGGCATGAATGGTCAGTTGTTCAAGCTAAACGATGCCAGGCTCCATAAGGGAGGAGACAGCTCGGTGCCGAATTTGACCTGTTGTTTTCTTTTCCTAAATTTTTTGGTGTTTTGCTCCACCAGAGCTCCCTTTGGCCTCGCTATCCAACTGTGGCTCGAGCTTGCTGTAGTATTTTCTTGCAGCTTGGTGCTGTCTCAACCTTTTGTTGTGCTCGAGTTCACAGGAAAGATCTCCATCAGTATTCTGCTTGATTCAGAGCTCAGGTACTTTAGTGCATCCGCTTCACCCCACTGGTTTGGTTTCTGTGAGTGCACAAAATGGGGGGAACATAAAGAACTTCCTAGAAAGGAGCTTTCTTTTCAAAGCGCACGCTCTACGTCCACCTGATTTTTGGGGTAGAAAAACGAGCTTTTGGTTGCTGTACCCATCTCACGTGGTGTCTGCAGCCTGTGGGGATAAAGGCTGTGTTGGAAAGTGAATTTTGGGATGTGGTGGATGAGCGCTGTGCTGGAAGGGCTTTAGAGAAACAGGTCAAGGGGTTGAAGAGCAGCTTCCCCCGTTGGCCATCATCCATCCTGATGCTGACGAGTTCCCCCCTGCACTTCACCTTGCACCAGTGGCTGCTGCAAGTGGGATGGCTAAAATTCCTCTCCTGGCAGAGAGGAAGAGTCAAGTTGAAGTTTGTGTTTGTTGCTGTTGCACCAGTTCAAACCTAGCACTTTCCCCGGGGCCCCTGGCCGGGGTCCCCTGCGTAGGGCCCGGACTCGGAGGATGCCTTGGCTCGGATCAGCCTCTGGAAGAGGAGGAGCAAAGCAGCGGGACTCACCTGGGTGTTCAGCAGGTTTCACTCCCTCTCAGCTTCCCCCACGCTCCCCTCGTAGGCATCGTGTGCTGCTGCTTCTCGTCGTCCCCCTTTTCTACTGCAGAGCAGATCCCTTGCCTGCTCAGTGAAATCCTCCTTCCTTCCCCTCTCCAGTTTCGCTTCCTTGTGTCTTCCCTGCTCCAAGTTGAAGACTTTCCCCATTTCCTGGTCACAAGCAGCTGCCACAGCAGTTTTTGGAGCTGTGCAGTGAGGGCTCTAGTTACACGTGAACTCCTGACCTTGGTTTTGAAATGCTCCCTTTTATCCCCACGTGCACTTTTCTTTCCCAGGATGCTTCTGCCCACATCACCGAGCTCCTTTGGTATTCTTGGAGTTGTGTCATTTCTCTTCACGTTTGACCTGGTTTGTGGGGTGGGATCAGTGGGGAGGGCATGAAGTATTATTATCTCCTAGTTCTTCAGGTTTAGGATGTGGGGGATCGTTCCGAGGGGATTAGTTCCTTATCCAAAGCAAGGGTTAAAATGGGAGGATTTAAAACTAATTCACTAATTTGTGCCTCATCCCCCTGCCAAAAATAGCAATTTCTTGGCCCCGTTGAGATGAGCAATAGGGAAGGGAGCGAGATTTTCCATAGGTAGCATAGATTTTCCATAGATCCGTGGTACCTGTAAACTAAACAGCAGGGAGATAGTGGCAGTGTAACATAAAATGATGCTTTTATAAGCTAGAGCTTTACTGAAGATGTATTTTCCATTTGGGCAGCGAAAATAATTCGCTGCCTGATATAGCAGAACCCTTAAGCCAACACTTGTGTACGATATATACATACCTACCAGTAGGAAAAGTTGTGGTTAATAAGATATTTTGTTATAAAGCAAAGTTTTATGAAGATATGGTTGTTTAATATTAGAAGCCTATTTCAGCCCTTGACCTCCAGTGTAAGTAGGTTATCCCAGAGTGGCTGCAGAGTCCGAGGCAAGCGACCTATGGGGATGCAAAATATCTCTGACCTGATTCTCCAGAGCAGTAATTGCCTCTGTGGGTGTATTTATGGCATTGTACCTGCTATTAATGAGATGCTGTAACTCTTGACCAACTTCCTCAGCACAATTAAGTGTCTGGGTTTCAGAGGAGGGAATAAACAAAGGCCATTAAAGGCTGGAATGGGATGATAAAGAAGATCCAAGGACGTGCTTTTAAGTTTGTTTGCCCCCTAAAAATTGGGCCGTCCCTGGAGGGATCGGTGCTGTCATTGGCTCAGAACTGGCAGTAAAGCCTGATTTTATTTGTGGCAGACCTGGTGGGACCTGGAAGATGGAAAAAGAGAGCACAGAAGGTTAACAAATGCTGGGGATTTGGTGCTGACACCCAAAACTGCTCCTCTGGTCTGTTGAGGTCAGGATGTGAAATCACCTCCCTGCTGCTTCTTCAGGGGAAGGTTTTTCTCTCCTTGTGTGCAGGCAGTGGAGCACTCATGGGGTAGAACCCAAAAATCTCGGGTTGGCTTCCCAAGGAGAAAGACTCACCCCCAAAAAAACAGTGAGCTGATGTTAGGTGTGAGTTCTGAGCAGAGCATCAGCTGTGCAAAGTGGGACCAAATGGCAAAAAACAGGGTGGCAAAATAGCCCAGATCACTTTCCCTTCAGGATACCTGGTGAGGAAGGGTCCTGTGTGTGTGTGTGCCACCCGACAGGGGACCACGTCTCGGGGAGAGAGGAGAAGGTTCTGGGTGGGACAGGGGGTTTGGGTGCTGGGTGAGGGTGCAGAGGTGGCAGGAGGGGCTGTGTCAGGCATTGCCAGCGTGTGCCCACTTCAGCTAAAGGTGCCCGGGTCTGTCACATCCCCTTGAGGAAACAAAACAGATCTGGAAGCTTCCCTGGCTTCTGTGTCCTTCTCTCCGAGGGCTGCTTTTGTTGAGAGCTGTTGTGTTGTTCCTGCTGAAAGTCTGCCCCAGAGCAGAGCACCTTCCCCACGAGGATTTGGGGGACAGCTGAAAACCAAAGTGTGGCTCCGTGTGCCCAGCCAGGCGCTCTGCTCTTGTGGTTTTGGGTATATTCCTGTTGAATATCCACGTTTTTGGCCAGATGTTCTGGGCAGATCACATAGTGAGGGGTGTCCTGGATATGCACAGGGTGCTGGCTGGCCTCTGCTCCCTGCCTGGGGTTCCTAACCCCGTTTTTTGGGAGCTGCTGGTGGCGGGTGTGACCCGTGGTGGTGTGGAGGGAGCACTGCTGGGTTCAGGCTCTCGCTGTGCCCTCGGGTCTGGGGTCTGAAGGAGGCTGTCAGTGAGGTTCTGTGGGTTCTGTGCAAGAGTTGAGAATGCAAACGAGCTGCTGAAAGCAGCCCAGAGGCTAAAATCTGTATTTCTGGCAGCTGTGCCTGCCTGGTTTGGATGTGGCACTTCTGTAGGCAGTAGAGAGACGCCTTCCCCAGGGCAACGTTAGAGGCCCTTTGCCTCTGTGATTGCTTTTCTGCAGTTCCTAGAAAGTTCAGATAGAATTTAAACATGAAGATCTATTCTTGCTCCCTGTTAGCGTTGCATCCATGTGTAATTTCAAAGAAGAAGAACTGTAAGTCCATGTGGTTTTTTATCCTGGTTTCTTTCACAGGGGATACACCTCCCACTCCCACGATCTGCCTTTGGTTTGCTCGCAGACTTTAGCAGTGGAATTCAGGCCAAAATAGGTCATTGGTTTGGATCAGTTCAATAAACTTATGTAAGTTTTTACACAAGAACACCCCCGTGTCCTGAGCTTTGCACTTTCGTGTCCCCTGAAGCAAAAATGTTTCCCGCTGTCACCCCAAAGGTGTGAGTGAAAACTGCCGGGGTTTTTTTTTGTCCTGCTGATGGTTTTGTTGTCTGTCCATGAGCTTGGGCACAGCCACCTCACCTCTGCAAGCTCCCAGAAGGAGAAGTCACAGAGCTGAAGATCTGTTCCTCTCCTGGGCTCTGTTTCCCCATGACTGGGACTCATCCCCACTTCCAGGTGAGGAACAAAGCTCGAGCTCTCTCTCCTCAGTGGGACTGAATTTAGGGTAAAACCAAATACCAGCCTCATGGCCTGCACCAAACAGCCTTGGGGGATGCAGGAGGAGGGGGATGCCCCTCTGGATGGGAAACATCTCCTGGGTGAATCCCTTGCCAGGGCATCTCCCGTGGGCTGTGCCAGGTCCCTGAGATGGGAACGAGACAAGGCACTGCCTGTGGCTGCTGTGCCACAGAAGCCCTCGGGGCATCTTTGAGTGCTTGTTTTTCCTTCAGGTCAGGCACGGGAGGGAGTTTTCTCCTAGAAGAATTTAAAAAGAGGGGAAAAAAAAAGAAAAAAAAGAAGTGTTTGGTTGTTTGGCTCTGCTGTGTTCAGCACTGCACGATGGGAACATCCCCTGCCAGAAGAAGACAGGCTGCAAGACAAAGTCTTCCCCAAAGAGCCAGTGAAACCTAATCAAACTTCATCAGTGTGCACTCGGCCAGGACAAACAGGGCCAGAATATTAAACTGACAAAGGAGCAGAGGGAAACCTATTTTCACCAGTTTTCTCTGTGTTACAGAACAGAATGAGGAGAGTCGATTGATTTTCCTGGAGCTGGTCGTGTTTAAAATGTCTGGGAGGGAAGGGAAGAGCCAGGGTGCAGGCTGGAAGTGATCTGCCCCTGGAATATCAGCCAGTGCTGATATCCCCCTGCCCTCCTAAAATAGCTGTTGGCTTAGAAAAGGGTAAAAATAAATTTAAAAAATGAAAGATTCCTGCTAGCAAGGCCGTGCTTGGAGGATGGAGGGAAAGCAAATTCTGGGATTTGCTGTGGAGGCAGCGAGCTGCCTGGTGGCCTGATGTGCTCAAAGAGACTGCTGAGGTAAGAGACAGCTTTTTTGGGGGAAATCTTGCTGAACACACTGCCAGGAGCACCCAGGGGAAAAAGTCTGGGTTTCTTGTTGGGCTGCTGGCATTCCTGTCTCCTCTCTGTTCCTGACACGGGGTGAGGAGCACAAGGGGAATGAACACCTCCTAGCAGGGAAAATAGAGAATAAAAGGCCCCCACCCAAAATGTCAGAAGGGAAAATCAGCCAAGGCCAGGCTGTTTTCCCAGTGCTGGGGTGGGAGCAGTGCCTGTCTGAGCTGAGCCCTGCTGCAGGCTGAAAAATCAGCTCTGACCTGGCTCTGCTGGGGAATCCTTCACCCCTCGGCTGCTGTTGCAGCTCTCCCTCTCATCCAACGTGGGTATGAACCAACTCAAACCGTTGAAATCATTTTTGGGGTATGTTTTGGGCTCAAATGAAGAGCTGTGGTCAGCACAGATGCCAGAGGCAGAGAAAATCCCTGTGGCAACTGCAACTGTCCAAGTGAAAATGAGAATAACGCTGCCAGCAGTCCCCCAGTGAAACTCCCCACCACCACCAGCCCTTCCAGAGAGAGGGTGGGAATGGGAACAGCAAGGAAACCCTCTCTGGGGTGAGTTTTTCCTTTTCCACCTGTAAAAGCGAGGCTTGGATGTGAAAGCAGCTCCATTGAAAGTCGAGGGCAGCGCCTTTGAAGGGTGCTTTAAGCCTAGCACTGTCTAATGCTAATCCTGTAACTTTATATAGATGGGCTTTTTTTTTTTTTTCCCCCCTTTACACAAAGGAGGAAGGGGCTCAATTCTTCTGAGGGTTGGGTTTTCTGTTCCCTGAGCAGCAGAGCTGCGAGCCCAGCTCCGTCCCGCTGGCATTTCCATCTGAATCCACCTGAAGGGGGTGAGCTTTTGGGGAAGAAAGAGGCTTCTCTCCCTCTCCAGGCCAGAATCTGATCTCCAGATTAGCCTGCTGGTTATCAATAGAGGAAGAACAGTTGTGATTGCAACTCAACACTGCTCCAGCCCTGCAAGAGCCTCGAGGAAAACGGAGTTTTCAATTGGGAGAGCAAAGGACTGAGCCATCGTTTCAGTCATCAGCAATAATTGGCACGGCAGGACGGGCATGCATTCTCCATTGACATAGGATTTCCCCCTGCTCTACCAAGACTGGTCTAAAATTTCAGAGCTCATCGCTCCTCTAGCCTACAAAACAGGTTGGTAATTTTTTTTTTTTTTTTCCCATACCTAAAAATGTGTAGTTTTGGGTGGGATGTGTTAAATCATCTGCTCTTTGCTGTCTGTCCTGTTGTGCTCTTGTCCTCGCCCTGCCACCGTCCCCCACTGGCTGCTCTCTGCCTGCTCCCTCCTTGCAGTGGCTCAGATTTACAACCTACACAAAATTCTGTCGCTCTCCTTTCACCTTTCCGAGACAGGGAATGTGCTCAAACTTTTCCTTGGCGGAATGAACTTTTCCCCATGGAGAACGAGGTCGTGTTGGTGTGAGCGAAGAACTTTCCTTCCACTGCGTTCCAAACTTTCCAAAAAATGGGAGTCAAGTGGGAGCGATGTGGGATAGATGATGGGATGTAATCCTGTGCCCTTGAGTGTCCTCAGAAGGAGCTGGACCTGTTGATCCACATATTCCATAAAAACAGATCCATGGGGAGAACACACAGAGCCGCTGGGTTTTGCAGGGAGGTTTTTAAAGCTGGGAATGTGGGGAGGCAACACCCAGGCTGTACAAAACGCACACAGTCGCTGTGGGGAGCTGGCCATGTCCTTTCCCAGCACGCTGGGAGCACCCCAGACCTTGCTGGGAGCACCCCAGACCTTGCTGGGAGCACTCCAGGCCCTGCTGGGAGCGCCCCTGACCTTGCTGGGAGCACCCCAGACCTTGCTGGGAGCACTCCCTGAGCCATGTCCACACTGGGAGCGCCCCAGACCTTGCTGGTAGCACCCCAGACCTAGCTGGGAGCGCCCCAGACCTTGCTGGGAGCACTCCCTGAGCCGTGCCCACACTGGGAGCACCCCAGACCTTGCTGGGAGCACCCCAGACCTAGCTGGGAGCACTCTAGACCTTGCTGGGAGCGCCCCAGACCTTGCTGGGAGCACCCCAGACCTTGCTGGGAGCACTCCCTGAGCCGTGCCCACACTGGGAGCGCCCCAGACCTAGCTGGGAGCGCCCCAGACCTGTGGGGGGTGTGGGGGGTGCTGGGAGCACCCCAGACCTTGCTGGGAGCTCCCCAGACTAGCTGTGGGCCCAGACTGTGGGAGCGCCCCAGACCTTGCTGGGAGCACCCCAGACCTTGCTGGGAGCACCCCAGACCTTGCTGGGAGCGCCCCAGACCTTGCTGGGAGCTCTCCCTGAGCCAGAATCGACGGGCGAAGGAACCAAAGCAGGTGTTTGAGCAGCATTTTCTATTGGATTTATAACGAGTAACAAATTGCATTAGGCACAGAAGGAATTAGAGCTGGCACAGGATTTCACTTTCATTTTCTATCTGCTCTCTCTCTCTCTCTCTCATTGATTCCTGGGCAAGGAGCTGCCCAGCTGTGTGAATGTTTGTGCTCCTTCCATGCTCATCCAACCCCAAGTGATGGTTGTGGTGGCAGCCAGGGCAGAGGATTAGCTGCAGCTGAAGCCCCTGGACCATAAGCCCATCAGAGCTCTCCTGTCTGGAGCAGAGCTGCTCCCCCTGGGATCAGCCAGGAGTGGCCATCCCTGCACTAAGCAGATCAGGAATTGCTCCTGAACCCTCAGGAGAATAAAGAGCCCATGGAGAGCCGTGGTTTTATTTACTTTCAACATGAAATGAGCTCTTCCAGGAGGTTCTGGGCTCCCTTTGGGCACTGCAGGTGAATTCTCCTCACACCAATCCATGGGAGAGCGTTTCAGGGCCTCAGGTGAGGGACCTCCAGCCCTGAGACATCCCCGTGTCAGCAGCAGTTGGGAATCGCCTCAGGGATGCATTTTCCTACCAATGTGATGCATGGCTGGGTTTGTCTCCTTCCTGTAGGATGAACAAGAGATCATTTCTGGGAGCCTGGGTGGCCCTTTTGGTGATAACAGCACGGCAGAGAGGTGAGTATCTCCCATCAGGAAAACTTTCCCCAGCTGAGCTGTGCCCAGGGAGCCCAGAGGGCTTGGAAAACCATCCCAGAGGGCAGGAAAATGATCCCAGAGGGCTGGAAAATGATCCCAGAGGGCTGGGAAATGATCTCAAAGGGCTGGGAAACCACCCCAGAGGGCTGGGAAAGGATCCTAGAGGGCTTGGAAAATGATCCCAGAGGGCTGGGAAACGACCCCAGAGGGCTGGGAAAGGATCCTAGAGGGCTTGGAAAATGATCCCAGAGGGCTGGGAAAGGATCCCAGCAGGCTTGGAAGATGATCCCAGAGGGCTTGGAAACACCCCCAGCTCTTTGGCTGGAGCAAGAACATCCAGGAAGAACTGAGCACTTCCCATGGGGATGGAGGGACCGAGAACCCTAAGAGATGCTTGTGTTTATAATTTATATGGCTGTGTGTGCATCCCGGAGCATTCCAGGGGAAGCAGGAGTTTGGAAAATGTCTGTGTTAGGGCTGCTGGGCAGGTGTGGGAGTGTGGCACCAGTAGAGCTGAAGAAGAATTGAGGAGTGTCTGCTGAGCTTCCCGTTTAAAAAAAGAAATAAAATCCATGTCTTGTAGCTGTGCCCTGGCTGTGATAACTCCTCAGGTGTGTAACAGCTCTGAAATCATTTATTTTACTGCCTGGCAGGAGGAATTTTGCTGTGGCTTTTGGATATGTCTGTGGATACAGAGATGTATGTGGCTTGGACAACATCAGTGCCACCTCCCTTTATGTCCAGCAGGGCACTTGGGTCACACATTTCCTAGGAAATCAGGATGCCAGTGGGTTAGGACAGATTTCCCATTATCTCCCTTTCCCCAGGGAAATTTGGAGCTTGTGAAGGGTCAGTGACTCCTTAATGCCCAGCGTGGAGCATCCTCAGGGTTGGGCACCAAGGAGAGCCCCTTCCCTGTCCCTGGGGGCACAGAGCTGTGCTCGGCTGGAGGCTCCTCAGGAGCTCAGGGCAGGGCCCAGGAAATGAAATCTTGTCCTGAATCCAGGTGAACAGAGCCGGGATTGTTCCGAGCCTGGGGGCTCTGTCAGCCCAGATTGAATGTCATGAGGCTTTCCTGCATCAAAGAGGGGAGAAGGGGGAGGCAAACCCAGAAAAATCCCCTTTTGCTCTGTGAGGAGGAGGAACAGGACATGAAATGACAGCGGAGGTCTGGCAGCGGCTGGGACAGGAAGGGACGAGTGCCCTGGGGCCTGAAGTGGCTGCTGCTGCCTCAGGCTGATGGGTTTTGGGTAGAAAAGCAGTGGCTGAAAAGTGTCAAAACCATCTTCTGAAGTACTTCTGGGAGAGACAATTATGTCACTGGCAGGGCCTTTTAGCAGGAAATGGAATTTTGCTGGGAAATATTGGAGCAGCCGTGGCTCCTCAGGCTGTTCCCTGGGCCAGGAGCCCTGGCAGGGGAGGAACGGGCAGGAAGAAGGTGGGCACTGGAGGGAGGAAGGTGGGAAGAGGCAGGAAGAAGGTGGGAACAGGCAGGAAGGTGGGCACTGGAGGGAGGAAGGTGGAAAGAGGCAGGGGGAAGGTGGGAACAGGCAGGGGGAAGGTGGGAACAGGCAGGAGGAAGGTGGGCACTGGAGGGAGGAAGGTGGGAAGAGGCAGGAGGAAGGTGGGAACAGGCAGGGGGAAGGTGGGAGCAGGCAGGAGGAAGGTGGGCACTGCCAGGAGGAAGGTGGGCACTGCCAGGATCGTGGCTCTGGGGTGAAACTGGGGCTGTTTGCTCCCCTGAGCCCCTCACCATGTGGAGCAGCCAGTCCTGCCCATCCTCTGGAGCCTGCTGTCCTCGTGTGGAG
The DNA here is from genome assembly GCA_026261815.1 of Monarcha castaneiventris obscurior. Lineage (NCBI taxonomy): Eukaryota > Metazoa > Chordata > Aves > Passeriformes > Monarchidae > Monarcha > Monarcha castaneiventris. Next base: position 2,573,781 of record JAMPIT010000114.1, read on the forward strand.
ACAAGATTCTGGGGGATGAGATGGTCACAGTGCCAGCGGAGGCAGAAGTGCAGCTGTGGTGCATCTTTGGTCACTGTGCTGTGCCCTGACTCACCTGGGTGATGTTTTTATTCCTGAGCCTGTCCCAAAGCCTGTCCTAAAGCCTGTCCTAAAGCCAGTCCCCCAGCCAGCAGCTCTGGGGGAGCTTCAAACACCCTTGGGCTGCTGATGTTGGGTTTGGGGCTGTTTTCCTGTGGTTTCTCTGAAGTCAGGGCTGCCCTGACACTGCCCTGAGGACCCTCCTCCCTCTCCTCCCAGCTCACAGCACGACAAGCCTGTATCCATTCTGGCAGAACGACACCAAAACCCCCAAAGTCGATGATGGGAGCTCACCTGAAATCAAGATTTCTGTGCCATTCATCTTTTTTGGAGTCCCGTACAGAAGCATTTATGTAAGTGGAGAAAGCAGATCTTCCCTTCATCCTTTTCCCTGCCATTATTGGCTGCATTTTAAACACGCTCTGCCTGTCATCAGGAATTGGAAGATTTATTAGCAGCTACCTGACAAGTTCTTAGATTTCATGAACTGATAGGTTTTATGATTAAGAAAGTCAAAGGTATATTTAATGGGATAATGTTCATGGGGAAGGAATCTAAAAGGCAATAAATTTTCTTTGTGGGTGATTAAATGGCACAGCAAAGCGAAGGGCTCGACACCAGGGACATTATTCCTGCTCCATGACAAGAAACAAGAACATGCAGGACCTGCAGGGGGGAAAAAGGGGGCAAGAGTTTTATGGGTGCCCAGGAGAAGGACAGGCTGCTGCTGCTGCTCCCAAGGCACAGCAAAATCCTGGCTAAGGGGACACCAGGGCTGGGCTGAGAGGGGTCACCTGAGCTTACCCAAACCTTAGACAGGGCCTAAGCCAGCGTGGCTGTGCCACATCCCAAGTCTTGTGGTCACTGTGGGATCAGAAGAGAGGCAAAGGCTCATCCATTCCATTCCCAGTTTGTGTTTGTGCTCAGCAGCACTGGCAGAGCAGGAATCCCATTTCAAACCCTTGTTGTGGTGGGGGATCCCAGCAGCCAGGGCAGCAGAGCCATTTGCTGCCCACGCTTTGCCACGAGGTGGTTTTGGGCAGCACCTTCAGCAGACTCTTCTGGGGAGCCTGAGGTGGCCCCTCCCTGCTCTCGGGGAGCCCCAGGATCCCCCACAGATGACAGAGCCAAAGACAGTTTTGTTCCGTGCAGGCATCACCATCCTCATCCCTCGGTGCTGCAGAGCTGCTCTCCAAAGGCTCAGCACCCCCAGCAGCCCCAGCAGTGTCTCAGTAGGTTTGGGTGCCATCCTGCTCTGATGGGTGCCTCTCCTGTGTTGCCCTCTAGAACCCTATTTTGGAGACTTTTCAGGGTTTTGTCCTGCTTTTGGGGCTGCCTGCAGCAGCCCTTGGCCACCATGGGTAGGAAGAAGTGAAGGTTGGGCTGCTCACCCTGTCTCTGTGCATAAACCCAAATCCTCTCACCCCACGTTTCCTGACAACCCTGCAGTGATAGCATGGGGTTAAAATGTTTCTAAAAATCGTGGGAGTTAAGATAGGTCTTGGGAACGGGAGTGGGCATTGTCTTTGCTAAAATCATGTTAACCTGTACCTGGTGTGCCCACCTGTGTGGTAGGTGATGGAGTTAAATGCAACGATTGCTTAGTAAATATAGTTAAAAATAATGATTTAATTACAACAAGAATCACGGGGAAGGGACAACAATCATGAGGGACGTTGTGGGGAGGGGGCTTCAACCCATGCTTGGGTGGAAACAACATACACAATAGAACAATATCAATTGATGATTAATATATGATTATACCACAGTTATGGAAGGAAAGGGTATAAAATGTATCCATCCTGAATCCATGGCAGGATCAGATTTGGGTCTGCACCCCTGATCCTCAGAGAGGTCTCAACAAAAGCTGCATAGAATCATCCCGTGATTGTGTTTCTGTGCTAACCCAGCTCCGTGCCGATTTTATTCTGCCAAACCACCTTTGCTCAGACAAAATGGGGGTCTCCACGCAGGTCAACAACAACGGTGTGATCTCCTTCAACGCCCTGGTGAGCCAGTTCACACCCGAGGCCTTCCCTCTGAGCGACGGCCGCGCCTTCGTGGCTCCCTTCTGGGCGGACGTGCACAGCGGCATCCGCGGCGAGATCTACTACAGGGAGAGCACGGAGCCCGAGCTGCTCCGCAGGGCCTCCAGGGACATCCGCAGGCACTTCAGGGACATGGCCTCCTTCTCTGCCCTCTGGGTCTTCATCGTCACCTGGGAGGAGGTGACGTTCTACGGGGGAAGCGGCACGACGCCGGTGAGGGCCGCGCTCCTCGCGGGGGTGTTTGGTGTCTTCTCCCGTGGTTTGTGTGTGTGAAATTGAGGGAGACGTGTTGTGTTCCTGCTCCTCGCTTCCCTCCTGGGCAGAGGAGAGCCAGGGCCATTTCATTCTCTTCCCTGGGAGCCTGCAGGAGCCTCGCTCCCTGCTCTAGATCTCCAGGGAAAGCCTCTCCTCCTCCTTGCGGGTGTGTTTGGTGTCTTGTCCCGTGGTTTGTGTGTGAAATTGAGTGATTGTGTTGTGTTCCTGCTGCTCGCTTCCCTCCTGGGCAGAGGAGCACCAGGGCCCTTTGGTTCTCTCCAGCCTGTAGGAGCCTCACTCTCTGCTCTAGATCTCCAGGGAAAGGATCTCCTCCTCCTTGTGGGTGTGTTTGGTGTCTTGTCCCGTGGTTTGGTGTGTGAAATTGAGTGAAATGTGTTGTGTTCCTGCTCCTCACTTCCCTTTTGGGCAGAGGAGCACCAGGGCCCTTTGGTTCTCTCCCCTGGGAGCCTGCAGGAGCCTCGCTCCCTGCTCTGGATCTCCAGGGAAAGCCTCTCCTCCTCAGGGTTTGTAGGCAGCGGATCTGAGCGAGGCTCTGACACCAATTAGGGCTTTTTGGCTTGATTGTGATGCACTTCTTGCATAGAAATGCAGCTATTTGTGGTGGCAGCTCCCTGCCTGCACGGGAGACTGATCAGGCTGATCAGAGCCACGCTAATGACCCGGCCCTGTCACACGGCCATCAATGTGTGAGCTGCATCTCACAGGAGGGGGGTGGCAGAGGGATGCTTGTCAGGGCACGGACAGCTTTGAAATATCTGGTGAATTTGTGAGCTGTGACTGCAGCTGATGGCAGCAGGTCCGTGCTGGGCTGCTGGCAGGGCCTGTGCTGGAGTCAGAGTGGTTTGGGTTGGAAAAGATCACCTCAGGGACACCTTCCACTAGAGCAGGTTGCTCCAAGCCTCATCCAACCCATTCCTGAACAGCAAGCGAGGGATCCCAGTGGTTGTCTGGAGTGCTCGGGATTAGCCTGTGTGCTGTGAGTGCCAAAACCCAGCCTCTTCTGTCTCGAGGAGTTGGCTCTGATAAACAGCTCAGCTCTTTTCCATTTGTTAGAGAAGCTTGAGATTTGATGCATATTTTTTGCCAGTCCTGGCAGCACTTGCAGAAAAACCCCACATACAGATATTTTTTTATATATATATATGTATTTGCAGACGGCAAGCAATATAGAGGTCCGTGTACTGCCTGAAGAATTACATTTGCAACACAATGCAATTTATTTTGCTACAGAGCAGCCTTCCTGCTCAGCAGCAGCCAGGGCTCGGGGTTGGCACAAGGAATAGCACCGTGCAACTTAAGCAGGAATTTTCTTCGCAATGCAGAAAAGCTGCAGAAAACCATTTTGGGCATGTGGCCTCGGGGGGAAGCTGCAGTTGCTGCCTGGAGATGTCACTTGAGCAAATGAGTTTGTTTTCTGAGGGCCTGGTGGGACAGAGAGGGTGCTCCATGGGCAGGAGCTTCAAAGAGGGGAATTTTGGGGGTTGATGGAATTGCTCCTGATGAGGAGATCCGGGTGTAAGATTCACCTTGTGCCTCCCTCCCAGAGGCTGCTGAGCAGAGCAGGGTTTGTTGCTGCATGGAAAAGTTGTTGTGGCTCTCTCCAAGCACTGCTGCCTTCATGTGTGACACATTCCTGATCTCGCAGCACGGCCAAAGGTGAGCAGGAGGAAACCAGGAATGAGGGAAAGGATGAGGAGAGGAAGTGGCTGTGCTGTAGCTCCCTGCCCTGGTGCCAACTGTGCCGTTTGCAGCTGCTGTGAGAGCTCTGCCCACCTCTGTCTCTCTCTCCTGGCAGCTCCCAGAGCTGCTTTGCCTCTGTGTTCGGGATTTCTCCTGGCAGGGGCCGAATGTGCCTTGGAAGTGGCATCGCCTGTGGCAAGAGCAGCCCTGGGCTCCCCTCTGAGGCATCCTCAGGCCCAGGGGGTTTGGTCCAGGGCGATGGAACGTGGTGCAAAGTGACCCCAAGCCCTCCCTGCCCTCCAACTGCTTGCAGTGCCCAGGGCTCCTGGCAGGACAAGCCCTGGTGCTTCCCGGTGGGAGAAGGTTCGATGCAAGGGCTTTCCCAATCGCTTGGAAATTGTTTCTGTGGCTGTGGTGATGCCTTCTCCAGCCACCTAGGAACAGAGACTAGACAGGAGTAAGGGAATAAAGGTCGGGATTTATTTGAAGGCCTTCAAGGCACACCCTGGGGGAGCCAGAGGCTGCTTCCATAAAAAATGGACCCCAAGATGGACCCCAGGGCACGAGTTCTTCACACCTTTATAGGTTTGGTTCATTTGCATACCACGGTTAATTCTCCAATTAAAGCCCCAGGTCAATGATGTAATTCCCCTCAGCTTGCTCCCCCCTTAGAGGCTTTGGGTTACACATTTTGGGCCTAGAAGAGCCTGGCTGTCCTTGAAGGCAAAGCCTGGAGAGGCTTTGTTGTGTCTGCCCAGCACGGGAGAGCAGAAATTCCAGGCTACAAGGAACTGCAGAGTTACACTCTGAGCAGTACAGGATTTGAAAAATATAAAAGTTAAAACCTAAGGCATCAGTGGCTTCCTCCCCAGTGGGCAGTGCCCAGGTAGCCAGGCTCGAAGGGTTGCTCTAGGTAAATTAAAAGAGAGGCAGCTCACACTTTGTGCCCTGCTAAAATCCTGCTTGCCCAGAGGCAGGAGGAGCTGTTCTCTCGGCCCTGCTAAAATCCTGCTCGCCCAGAGGCAAGAGGAGCTGTTCCCACCTCGTGGTCCCAGCGCAGGGATGGGAAGGTCAGGAAAATGCAGGGAGCTGAGAGAAGGGACGGAGTGAGTTCCCAGTGAGGAGCTCTGCTGCTGCCTCTGCAGGGATAGAGGGGGAATCTCAAGGGAAGGAGCTGCTTCTGTCTGTCTTTCTGCACAGCCCTGAAGGGGAAGTTGGGCTCTTCCCAGCTGGATCCCGGCTGGGATGTGCGGGGAGTTTGAGGGGCTGGAAATGCAGAGTCATTTCAAGTGAAAGGAAGAACACGAGCAGTTTTGGCAGGCAGGGAGGGGACTCGGCAGCCGGCAAAGTGCGGGATACACGCGGCTGGCTCGGGTGGAATCCAGAATCCGCCCTCAAGCAGCGTTCTGGGATAGGAACGGGGAAGGGAACCGGGAAAGATAATGCAGGAATAAAGCTGAGATAGGGTAATGGGAGAGAACAGATCACAGCCACCCGAATCCTGCCCGCTGCTCCTTCCCCCTGAGTTTATTCTCATGCTGCCATCTATTGGTGCTCCCTTGGATCAGAGATGCTCCTCACACGCTCCCAGGCGGAGGAAGGAGCAGGAATGGGAGCTGCTGCAGCGGTGGCAGCAAGAACAGGCGGATTTTGGCTCTCATTCCACTTCTGCTCTTCACCGTGAGGCTCACCCGGGCCAGGCACCAACGCGGCAGAAGGGCAGGAGAAAAGCAGTGTGCCCTTGTGAATGTGCCCGTGGTTTTGCACAGGTGAACACGTTCCAGGCTGTCCTGATCACAGACGGGGCGTCGTCCTTTGCCTTATTTAACTACCACGAGATCAGCTGGACCACGGGCACGGCCAGCGGAGGGGACCCCCTCACTGGTCTCGGCGGGGTGATGGCGCAGGTGAGGCTCTTGCTCCCCTATCCCCATCTCTGCTGAGCTCTTGGAGAACTGCCCGTGGCTTTTCCCAAGGTGTCCATGCTTGCTCAGGCCAGTGATTCCCTCAGCAAGTCCAGCACTGGCCTTGCACTGATCTGCTGGGCACGGTGGGATGAGCACTCCGAAATTTGGTGGTGGCAGCAGTGCCACAGCCAGTCCCTCTCCCTGAGGAGGGGACATTCCTGAATAAGGGGAGTCTCCCTACAGTGCTCCCTGACTTTATTTTGGCCACTCAACTCACACACCCCCAGATCCATATGTTTATATATCTATACAAACCTAAATCTGTAAATACAGGTCCCTTCTGCTTGTGGTGCCTGTTTAGCTTTTCACTCACACCCCAACTACCTGAAAAAAAAAGAAATTCAGACTACCTGAAAGCAGAAACCTCCAGAAAGAGCTGTTAAAACTAAAGAAGATGCACTCGGGGGGGAACAGGGAAGTGAGGAAATGCAGCATTGTTTCCTGTTGCTGAGATGGGTGATGGAATTTGCTCTCTCTCTCTGGTTTAGGCTGGCTTCAATGGTGGAAACCTCACCAACTTTTTCAGCATCCCAGGCTCCAGAACCCCAGACATTGTCAATATTGAGGAAACAACCAACGTCAACGTCCCTGGGCGCTGGGCTTTCAAAATAGATGGCAGAGAAATAGACCCGGCCAACGGCTGCAGCCTGAGAGGTAAGGCAGGAATGGCAGTGCTTGTCCCCACATTTTGGGGTGCAGTGTGGCAAAAGGTGATGCTGGTGGGTGCTGCATGATCTGTGCTTTTGCCAAGGCATCCCCAGGGACAGAAACACAAGGGAGGGTTCAGTCCATGAGCATCTCCGAGCTCCTGCCATCATTGGTGGCAACAGGACAGACCTGGGGACAGCAATTTCCTCCTGCCCATAAATCAGGGAAGCTGCTCTTGGGGTGCCATTTCCCTTGTTTCTGCAGGAGGAACAGCAGGTTTTCCAGACAGGACAAATGCCACGTGTCTGCAGCAGTTACAGACTCTGTGCCTGTCCCTGGCAGCGCGGGGCCACGAAGGGATTCATCAACGCACAGGGACTCTGCTGCTGAGAGATTATTGCATTTCCATTTGACAAATAAAACTGTCAGGAGCATCCACTGTGCTCCAGGAGTCCTCCCAGCCAGAGAAGATTGTCACTCGCTGACAGACACCGGAGGCACGTGGCTTCTTTATGTCCTAGCTTAGGACTGCACTGAAGGCCCACGAGACTCCAAGGCTCTCACAGCTCCAGCAGAGTTTTGGGCGCAGCTGCTCCAGCTTTTTCCAGCTGCTGACCCCAGGAAGAAAGGCTGGACTTTGCAGACAAGCTGGAAACCTGTCTCAGCTTTGCAGGTGACAAGAGGAGCACGAGTAGATCCCGCCACTGGATTGAAATTTCACGGTGAATGGCTGATTGCCCTCCACGAGAGGAGACACAGCACGAGGTGTTGGCTCCGAGTGACACCCCTTTCCCAAATTCCCCACACCAGGATGCTTGCAGCGTGGGCCTTGCCAAGAGGAGACATTTGTTGCGGGGAAGCAGAAAATCACTTTTCTTTTTTTTTTTTTTTTTTTATTTTTTTTTTTTTTTTTATTTTTTGGTAGGAGGCAGGGAAGAGAACAAAAAGTTTAGGAGAGGTAAACTCAGGCAGCGCACGGCAGAAGCCACGCGCCGGAGGAGTGTGAAAAATGGCCAGATGGAGGGGACAGAAACTCTCACGGGGACTTGCCACCCTTGTTCTCCAGCCTTCTCCCTGCCTCTCCTGTCTGTCACCAGCCAAACCTGCTCCTCCCTGCTGGTGTAACACGTCTGGGGCTGTGTGATCACTCAGCGCTCCCTCTGGGGCCCCTGTGTGGGGTGGAAGTTGCTTGTCAACAGCTCTTTGGTGTCGTAACTACTACGAGCTCTTCCTGAATGGGAGTAAATTGCTCCTGGGGCTGCTGATGACAGAGTGGCTTCCTGACCAGCACAGTTATGTGAGCAGGGGATTCATGGAAATGCCAACGAGGCTGGAGGATGGTGCAAAGTGCAGAAAAAGTGCTGCAAAATGCCTCCAAGTGGGGCTTTTCCTTTGGGAAAACACAAATGCCTCTTGTGCCCTGCAATGCTGAAGGAGAACCAGAGTGGTGGGTGTCCAACATAGGTGGAACAGCCTTCACGTTTTCCAGCCTGCAGCGCTGAGCCCGGATTTGTGACAGCACTCGCAGCATTCCAGGGACTCGTGGCACGGGCAGGACTCAAAGAGGATGCACCAGGCTTTGGAAACGAAGCTTGGGATTTGCTGAGTGCCTCTCGCTGGGAGTTTGCACAAACAGCAGCTCAGAAGCCCAGCAGCAGGACATGGTGGTGGTGGTGGTGGTCTCCATCACAGGAGCAGCAGAATTCCCCCCGAGGGTGCACTCAGGGCGTGCTTCTGTTTCAAGAAGTGATGTAGCGTGGGTTTTTCCCTTTCTCTCTTTCTAGGACAGTTTCTCCGTCAAGGGGAGATCTTTTGGGACAACGCCAACTGCACCACCAAGTGCCGCTGCCTGGACTTCAACAATGAGATCCTGTGCCAGGACATGGCTTGTGGCCCCTTCGAGGCGTGTGAGGCCAAGACCAAATTCTTCCAGTGCGTGCCGGTGGAGAGCAGCACCTGCGTGGTGTTCGGAGATCCTCATTACCACACCTTCGACGGCTTCCTCTTTCACTTCCAGGGTTCCTGCTCCTACCTCCTCGCCAGGCAGTGCTGGCCAGGCTCCCAGCTGCCCTACTTCAACGTGGAGGCCAAGAATGAGAACCGAGGCGGCTCCTCCGTCTCCTGGCTGAGGGATATTTTTGTGGAGGTCTACTCGCACAAGATTGTTCTCCCCAGGGGCGGCTTTGGGAAGGCAAAGGTAAGAGCTCTGCTGGAAAGGGGGGACCTTGCCAGCTCAGCTCCTCTGGGGTGGCAGCAGGATCGTGCCGGCAGCCTGGAGAGCGTGGGATGGCACCTCTGGGCCTCGTGTGTCCTGGGGATGGGCACGGGGCACAGGAAATGCCTGTGGCTTACCAGTGGCTGTCCCTCTGTGCGTGTCCCCACGCCAAGACCCCGCAGCAGGACTGTCCTGTCTACCCCAGCACGAGGGCTCTGCTGCTCCTCGCGCTGCCTCAGCCGCCGGGTGTTGTCCCCGCAGGTGGACGACCTGGTGGTGTCCCTGCCCATCTCCCTGGACCTGGGTGCCATCAAGGTCTACCAAAGTGGCCTGTCCACCGCCCTGGAGACTGACTTTGGCCTGCTGGTGACCTACGACGGGCAGCACTACGCCTCCGTGTCCGTGCCGGGCTCCTTCATCAACGCCACGTGCGGGCTGTGCGGCAACTACAACAAAGACCCCGAGGACGACGTGCTGCGCTCGGACGGGAGGGTGGCCACGTCCGTGCCCGAGCTGGGCGAGAGCTGGCAGGTGCCACATCCTGAGCGCAGGTGCTCCACGGGCTGCCTGGAGAACTGCAGCCTCTGCGACCCCGCCACCGAGGCTCTGTACTTCACCCCCGACTACTGCGGCTTCATCAACAAGAGCGGGGGGCCCCTCTGGGAGTGTGGCTCCGTCGTGGACCCCACGGCCTTCGTCCACAGCTGTGTCTATGACCTCTGCAGCGCCAAGGACAACGGCACCGGGCTGTGCCAGGCCATCCAGGCATATGCTGCCGTGTGCCAGGCCCTGGGCATCTCGGTGGGAGAGTGGCGGAGCCAGACGGGATGTGGTGAGTGTTTGGGAGGAGGGGAGCAGTGCCGGGGGTTTGTCTGTGTGCCCAGGACGGGGAGGAAATCCAAGGGAGGGAATTGCCTGAAGTGGAGGGAGTTGGGAGAGAAATGATGGGTCCCTCCTCTCCATGGCATCACGCCCTTGCTCCAGCAAAAGCGTGGCACAAGCCAGGCAGGAGGTGGAAGTTCCACGTTGCTCTGGAGATCATCAGCTGCCATGGAGGAGAGTTGGAGGCTGGACTGGAATGGGGACTGGTTGGTCAATCCACCATCCTTGTGGCCTTAAATAGCTCTGGGCGGCTGAGTGGCTCTGGGGCTCTTATGGAGAAACCCAGGACTGGCAGGGAGGCCTAGGAAGGAAATGGAGAGGCCAATCCCACCTCTGAGGGGCTCACGGGTCGCTCTGCCTTGTCTCTGTGGTCAGCGAGAAGGTGGCAGCTGAGCCCGAGCTGTGCCATAACAGAGTCCTTCTGTTTGTCCCCCCCCTGTGCGCCCACAGCGGCGGCCGTGCAGTGCCCGGAGCTCGGCCAGTACTCGGTGTGTGCCAGCAGCTGCCCTGCCACCTGCTCCGACCTCACAGCCCCGCTGGCCTGCTCCTCCCCCTGCACCGAGGGCTGCCAGTGCCCCGAGGGCCACGTCCTCAGCGCCGACCGCTGCGTGCCCGTGCAGGGCTGCGGCTGCGACGTGGACGGCCGCTACTACGCCGTGGGGGAGTCCTTCTGGGCATCACCAGACTGCACCCTGCAGTGCCACTGCGAGGCTGGCGGGGAGCCCAGGTGCTCCAACACCTCCTGCCCCGAGGGAGAGATCTGCACCATCGAGAACGGCTACCGGGGCTGCTACCCAAAGCGGGACACCGTGTGTTTGGTGGGGCAGGAGCAGGTGCTGCAGACCTTTGATGGCATCGCCTTCCCCTACCCGCTGGAACAGTCCTACACGCTGCTCAAGACCTGCCCAGAGAGGCCGGACTTCATCGAGGTGGACATCAGCCAGAAGAAGGCCGGCTCCGCTCCCAACGGGCCGCGCGTTGTGCGGGTCCAGGCGGCCGGGCAGGAGGTGAAGATCACAGGCACCAGGCTGTCAGACATTAAGGTAAAGGTGCTGGGAGGTGGTGGCTTGTGCTGTGACCCAGTGGAGAAGGACTCATGGGTCTGTGGCTGTGGATGCCGCAGTGGCACTTGAACCATCAGGTGGAGGCCCTTTAGGTGCTTGTGGAGTTGTTGCCACAGCGCTGCTCCTCCTGCTTGCTGAGGAGGCTTTCCTGCCTCCTCCTTCTCCTGAAAATTGTTTTTTCCCTGGAAGAAAAATTGCTTTTTGTGGGGCAAAAATCAAAGATAACGCTGTGTGCCCTCACTCAGAGGAGGTTGTGGGCCTTGGAGGGTGGGTCTGGGTCAGGAAGTGTTTGGTGTGTACAGTGAGGCTGGGCAAAGCCACATCACCCTCGCTGAAGCCTCTCGACCTTGTTCCTTGCAGGTGAATGGTTATGATGTGGGGCTGCCCTATTTCCACCCCTCCGGCCGCCTGGACATCTACCAGACTGACAACAGCACCGTGATGGAGTCTGAGGGGCTCCTGGCCATCAGCTACTACGACTCCGGCCTCCTGGAGATCCGCCTCTCCACCTCCTACTTCAACTGCACCGGCGGCCTCTGCGGCCTCTTCAACGACAACTCCAGCGACGAGTTCAGCCTGCCCAAGGGCAAGTTCACGGACAACCTGGAGCTCTTCCTGGAGAGCTGGACCACCTTCGACGAGATCTGCAACGGGGAGTGCGGGGACCTGCTCATGGCTTGCAACAACGACTCGGAGCTGCTCAAGTCCTACCGGAGCCGCTCCAGCTGCGGCATCATCAACGACCCCACCAACAGCTCCTTCCTGGAGTGCCACAGCGTGGTCAACGTCTCTGCCTACTACAGGACGTGCCTCTTCCGCCTGTGCCAGAGCGGGGGCAACGTGTCGGAGCTCTGCGACTCGGTGGCGCGCTACGCCAGCGCCTGCAAGAACGCCGACGTGGACATCGGCCAGTGGAGGAGCCACAGCTTCTGCCGTGAGTCCACCAAAGCTTTTCATCCCCCAGGGCGGGGAGAAGGGGGTTTGGAACCCACCAGACCCGGGTAGAGACGTTGTGTTGGGGATTTGTGGGCGCGCAGAGGCGGAGCAGCTTTTCCTGCGGGATGCTGGAATCGCAGGCAGTAGTTTCTGGTGCCAGCAGAGACAGGTTTCCCAGGGAAGCGGTTTCAGGGTGGCATTTCAGGAGGCAGCAGAAGTTTTATGGTGTGCTGTAGGAGCGTTCTGGAGCTGCAGGTGGTGTCTGGCAGTGCTCTATGCCACCACCAGAGGATAATTTGAATAACACTGGGTTTTAGCTGCCGCTGTAAACTTGCCGTGGATGGGAGAATATTCATAATTCAGGAGTGAATGTGAAAAATCCTGAGTGCGGAAGTAGATGGTGGGAAGGCTGTGCCTGTCTCTGCCCTCAGAGGTTTCAGGGAAGGGTTCGTTTGGGAAATAACAGGAGAAGGCGTCATTTGGCACGTGGCAGGACAGGGCTGAGATGTGAGGGGGGTGATGGCTGAGGGGAGAAGGGGCTGGAAAGGGAATGAGATGAGCTGGGATTGTTTCCCCTTTTCCCCCTGCATCGACCACCACCCGCTTTTTGCCCGTTCTGTCCGAGCCGGGGGCTCAGGCTCTGTGTCTGCCGGCCCTGCAGCTCTCTCCTGCCCGGAGAACAGCCACTTTGAGGAGTGCATGAGCTGCGTGGAGACCTGCGAGAGCCTGGCCTCGGGCCCCGTGTGCAGGGACACGTGCTCGGAGGGCTGCCAGTGCGACGAGGGCTTCGCCCTGCGCGGCGCCCGCTGCATCCCCCGCCGCGAGTGCGGCTGCAACTTCGAGGGCCGGCAGCTGGCCACCAACCAGACCTTCTGGATGGACATCTCCTGCCACTTCCTGTGCTACTGCAACGGCTCGGACAACAGCGTGTACTGCGAGAACGTGTCCTGCAAGGACGACGAGTATTGCCTGGAGGAGAATGGCCTCTACTACTGCCACGTCCGCACCGACGCCTCCTGCATCGTCTCGGGCTACGGCCACTACCTGACTTTTGATGGCTACTCCTTCGACTTCCAGAGCAGCTGTGAGCTGGTGCTGTGCACCACCATCTCCCGGCCCATGGTGGAGCGCTCGGACACGTTCCCGGCGTTCACCGTCACGGCCAAGAACGAGGATCGGGACACCTCTCTGGCCCTGTGGGTGAAACAGGTGGAAGTGGAGGTTTTTAATTACAACATCGTCATCCACCGTGCCTACAAATACACCGTGCTGGTGAGTGCGGGGCCGGGAGGGCTGTGGTTGTTTCTGCAGGTGTGACTCCCAAACTGCAGAGCAGCTCCCTAGGCATGGCCTGCAAGGTTTTCTGGGGGCAGGTCATGCTTGGGCTCATCCTAGGCAGGCACGGATTTTGTGGGGGGTTTCTGTTTCGGCTGCCTTGTTTTGGGTGTGGAGGTGAGGTCAGCAGGGACCTTGCTCTGGGAATGCTGAGCCGTCATCCGTGTCCTCCTGTGGATGCTCCCACCGTGATTCCCACTCACAGCGTGCCTTGGTTCCTCCCTGCAGATCAACGATGAGCGTCTCTACCTGCCCCTGAAGCTGGGCCAGGGCAAAGTGAACATCTTCGCCTTCGGCTTCCACATCGTGGTGGAGACCGACTTCGGGCTGAAGGTGGTGTATGACTGGAAGACCTTCCTGTCGGTCACCATCCCGCGGGGCTTCCAGAACCTCACCTACGGCCTCTGCGGCCGCTACAACGGCAACCCCGAGGACGACCTGGTGGCCTCAGGGGGCACGCCGGCCACCAGCATCAGCGACTTCGTGCAGAGCTGGGCCAAGCGGGACGCCTTCTGCCGCGTGGGCTGCGGCGACCGCTGCCCGGCCTGCGGCAAGGTGGAAGGCTTCTGGAAGCCCCAGCAGCTCTGCAGCCTCATCCCCAGCCAAAGCGGCGTCTTTGCCAAGTGCCACAGCAAGATCAACCCCGGTTTCTTCTACAAGAACTGCCTCTTCGACACCTGCGTGGATGGGGGGGCCATGCAGACAGCCTGCAGCTGGCTGCAGAACTACGCCAGCACGTGCCAGACTCAGGGCATCGCCATCACCGGCTGGAGGAACTTCACCTCGTGCTGTAAGTGCCAGCCTTCTTCTCCTGGGGTGCCAGGGAAGGGGAGGCCGATGGCCTGGCAGCCAATCCCTCCCACAGCTGCTGGGTGAGGCGGGGGAAGTCTGGGATGCCACGTTCTCTTGGAGTTGTTACAAACTGCACGTGGTACAGCAGGAGCAGGGATGGAAAAGGGGAAGCCTCAAGCTCGGAAGGCAGCAGCAATCCCTCCATTGTTAACCAGGGATTGTATTAGTCAGCCTCAAAGCCAGCAGGACGTGTTTGCTCTAATGAAGCTGCAGCACCTTGTCAATAAGATGACGATGTGCTGTTCAATCAGGCTCCTGAGGATGGGGACTGCGTGCCTCCCCGGCAGCCAATCTGTCTGGCAAATCAGATGGGAAGTAATTGTCTTTGCTAACGAGACTGAAAATTAAATTTGTGTTGTTTTTCCCTTCTAACAAGCAAGCTCATGGCTCAGGGGCCCCGCTCTCACAGGGTGGTGAAGCCACAGACTGGCACCATGCAGGACAGCTCTGAATCAGTCCCTGCTGGGGAGCCAGGTTGGTTTTCTCCACAGAGCTAATCTGTGTGTGTTTTGTGCCCGTCTCAGCTGTCAGCTGTCCCCCCAACAGCCACTACGAGAGCTGTGTGTCCCTGTGCCAGCCCCGGTGTGCTGCCATCCGGCTCAAGAGCGACTGCAGCCACTACTGCGTGGAGGGCTGCCAGTGTGACCCTGGCTACGTCCTCAACGGCAAGAGCTGCATCCTGCCCCACAACTGTGGCTGCTACTCCGATGGGAAATACTACGAGGTACGTGGCTCTCGCTCCCTCCCTCTGGGTGATACTTCTGGGCAGAGTTTGGGTAGGGATGACAGTCAAGCTGGGCTGGTTGCAGGGCTAGAGGGGTGAGGGATGTTCTTCCCACGGTGAGCTGCGCAGGGAGTCTTTCTGTCCAAAAAAACTGTCACACAGTTCTTGGGTGAAGGCAACCTGGGTGGCAAGTGCAGGAGGGAGATGGTGGAGGTGGGATGGAGGAAAGGGTGGTGAATGGGAAGACTCTTTGATAAGTACCCAACTCCAGCATTGTATGACCACTTTGTTCTAGGTATTCCACACACGGCAGATTGACTGTTTCACATGAAATTTGCTTTTCTGTAGCTGCTGGATGTCACTGAGGAGTTTGATGCAGCAGGGCTCTGTGCTCACAGCGTTGCTCATGTTTTAGTGGGCTGTGTTTTGTGCCAGTGAAACTGTTCTGTGGAAGGTGCCTTTGCTCCGTGAGGAGCCCGTACTGGGGTACTATGGATGCTGAAAAGCTCTAGCAGAGAATTTCTTCAGCTCTCTGCAGCAGTTTGTGAGAGTTCTGTCTTTCCCATGCTGATTCCTTTGACCAAGATTACAGTATTGTAAACTTCTTGCACCTGCAGGTTTTTTTGCAGTATTGTTATGGCTATTGACCAGAAAAACATTCAGGGATGGGTGTCTTAGAACTTGACCAATCCCCTTAGGGGGTGGATGGCAAAACCAATCACTTTATGCCACTTAATGCACTTTGTGAACTGACATATAAAAGTTTTCTGAGAATTCATTAAAGCTGCTGCTGCCACTTGACCCTGGGCCTGGAGTTTGTGTCATTTCTCTACTCGGCCGTGGTGAGAGCAGTGACAGGGTACTGCCAAATGGGGCTCCTTGCAGACGGGTTGGTGTCTGGCACAGTGCAGGGAAGAGGCCAAGGAGGTGTTTTTAGCACTGTGGTTTTTGTGTGTGCACAAGAGGTGAGGGAGGCTGTGGTGGCAGTGCAAAGGTGAGTGTGGGCAGCAGCGATGTCGCAAGGTAGGTGCAAGCTGCCAGCGTGTTCTTTGCACTTTTTCCTCTTCTCTCATTCCCTGCTTGTCGCAGTGTCGGACACGAAAGAAACACGCAGCAGGTCAGGGCCACCAAGCAGAGCAAGGGCCAGAAGGCAAGAGAGAGAGCCCAAAAAGCTCTGCCCTTCTTTATTCTCTCATTTTTATCTCTCTCTTAAAACAACCATACATTGGTAGATGAGGTTAATACCTCTGCAATTCTACAGGATAGGAACACAGTCTGTCATCTTTCTCTGCATTGGAGAAAGGAATGAAAAACAATCCAGAAGTTCAGAAAACAATCTAGGCCGGTTACAAAAACAAGGACTATGCTTATAGAAAATGCATGGGAAATTTTTTACAGAAAGTAAAACACAGAACACTGCAAAAAGCAGGGCGACACCTGCTCTCGCTTGGCGTGTGACAGAGGGGTGTAAACCTCATCCCAAACATCCTCAGAGGGGGCTGGGACAACCAGTGATGGGACAACCAGTGACGGGGTCCTTCTTTCAGCCCAAGCAGCTCTTCTGGAACGGGGACTGCACCCGGCGGTGCCGCTGCTTCCGGCGCAACCTGATCCAGTGCGACCCCCGGCACTGCAAGTCGGACGAGGAGTGCGCCCTGCGCAACGGCGTCCGAGGCTGCTTCAGCACCCGCAGCTCCTTCTGCCTGGCGGCCGGCGGCGGCGTCTTCCGCACCTTCGACGGCGCCTTCCTGCGCTTCCCCGCCAACTGCGCCTTCGTCCTCTCCACCATCTGCCACAAGCTGCCCGACTTCTCCTTCCAGCTCATCATCAACTTCGACAAGTGGTCCTCGCCCAACCTCACCGTCATCTCGCCCGTGTATTTCTACATCAACGAGGAGCAGATCCTCATCAGCGACAGGAACACCGTCAAGGTGAGGTCTCAGCAGGGGTGTCCAGCCCCTCCGGAGGCGGGCTGGGAGGGAATAGTGGATGGCAGTCCAGGCTGCACAGTGGTCTCTGATACTGGTAGTGCCATAAATCAGCCTCTCTTGCTGGGAGAGGCCCTTTAAAGTCCTTTTAGAGTCCTTGCAAGGAACTTGATAGACGAACGAGGCAAACTCGCAGTAACTGCTTCTTCAGATAGTTGTTTATTCTGGTGTTATCAGCTTAGAAAGACACAGTAGAGCAGAACATGACAGGAGAAGGCGAGAAAATGGCTGCTTATCAAGCTTCCAAAGCCTTTTTATAGGTAAATTATCCAATTAAAAATTGAAATGACAGCTATTTTTACTTTTCATCCAATGCTCAGTAAATCACTCCGACACGCAGGCCGGAACTGAGGAACTTTTCATCCAATCATCCTAAACGACTTTTGCTGCAGAATATGGAGGACTAGAAGAAGAAACACTGAGATAAAAACTACAAGGGCTCCTCCATCTTGGAACCTTTACTATTTATCTATTTACTACATTAATAAACTTAAAACTTCTAAATTCTTCACCCTGTGACATCCTTACATCATATTCTATCACCTAGTTCACATCTGTGTAGATTTTAGCTCCTCCCAGATGGTAGGGAGTTTTCTCCATGGATAAAGGTCAAAAACCATGCTGTCCAGGGGGGTTTTTCTCTCCAAAACAGGCAGAGAAATATTCCCTGCACTCTGGGTTCCCACAGTCTCCACAAGGGCCCCAGACAGCTGTTGATGTGTCGGGAACACTTTTTTTCACAGCTGGGACAGTGGGGAGCAGCCGTGGAATCATTTACGAGTGGCTCACCCACATCCATAGGCAGAGGATACAGGTCATGTCTTCTCTCGCACCAGGTGAACGGAAGCCACGTGAGCATCCCCTTCGTCACGGGGCTGTCCACCAAGATCTTCAGCCACGAGGGCTTCCTGGTCATCGACTCCAGCCCCGACATCCAGATCCGCTACAACGGCTTCAACGTCATCAAGATCACCATCGGCGAGCGGCTGCAGAACAAAGTGTGTGGCCTCTGTGGCAACTTCAACGGCGACCGCACCGACGACTACGCCACGCTGCGGGGCAAGCCGGCCGTCAGCAGCGTGGTGCTGGCACAGAGCTGGAAAACCAACGGCATGCAGAAGAGGTGAGTTGGACAGACCAGCCCTTTCCCACCGGGTGGGAGCGGGAATGGGAATGGGAGCAGGGAAAGGAGCCCCCACGCCGTGTCCGCTGCCCACAGCTGCAACGAGCTGCAGTACTCGCAATACGCCGCCTCCTGCGACAACGTCCAGATCCAGCAGCTGCAGAGCGACAGCTACTGCCTGAAGCTGACCGACATGAAGGGCTTCTTCCAGCCCTGCTACGGCCTCCTGGACCCGCTGCCCTTTTACGAGTCCTGCTTTCTGGATGGCTGCTACAACCACAAGAAGGTCCAGCTGTGCGGCTCGCTGGCCGCCTACGGAGAGGCCTGCCGGACCTTCGGCATCCTGGGCACCGAGTGGATCGAGAAGGAGAATTGCTGTAAGGCAACCAGGGGCTGTCCACGTGGAGGGGAGCCACGTCCCCTCATGGGGAGAGGGGCTGGAGGTGGCTGCCCTGCGGTCTGAGGGTGAAGGTTGTAATTTGTGCTGTGTCTTGTGCTGTTTAGCAGGAGTGGTGGAAGATCCCTGCGTGGGCGCCGACTGCCCCAACCGCACCTGCGAGCTGGACAACGGCGGGGAGCTGTGTGGCTGCATCGAGCCCCCTCCCTATGGCAACAGTGAGTCCCCTGCTCCTGGCCCTATGTGCTCCTGGCCCTATGGCAGCAGTGAGTCCCCTGCTCCTGGCCCTATGTGCTCCTGGCCCTATGGCAGCAGTGAGCCCTATGGCAACAGTGAGTCCCCTGCTCCTGGCCCTATGGCAGCAGTGAGCCCTATGGCAACAGTGAGCCCTATGGCAACAGTGAGTCCCCTGCTCCTAGCCCTATGTGCTCCTGGCCCTATGGCAACAGTGAGTCCCCTGCTCCTGGCCCTATGTGCTCCTGGCCCTACAGGAACAGCGAGTCCCCTGCTCCTGGCCCTATAGGAACAGTGAGTCCCCTGCTCCTGGCCCTACGGCAACAGTGAGCCCGATGGGAACAGTGAGTCCTGAGCTCCTGGCCCTATGGGAACAGTGAGCCCTATGGGAACAGTGAGTCCCCTGCTCCTGGCCCTATGGGAACAGTGAGTCCCCTGCTCCTGGCCCTATGGGAACAGTGAGCCCTATGGGAACAGTGAGTCCTGAGCTCCTGGCCCTATGGGAACAGTGAGCCCTATGGGAACAGTGAGTCCCCTGCTCCTGGCCCTATGGCAACAGTGAGTCCCCTGCTCCTGGCCCTTTGTGCTCCTGGCCCTATAGGAACAGTGAGTCCCCTGCTCCTGGCCCTCTGTGCTCCTGGCCCTATGGGAACAGTGAGTCCTGAGCTCCTGGCCCTATGGGAACAGTGAGTCCCCTGCTCCTGGCTGTGGGGTCAGTGCCGAGCTCCATGTTGGGCCATCGTGCCGCCAGGGCTTTGGGAAGGGACGTGCCGAGGGCTGTGACCTCTGCCAAGGTTTTCCTGACCATGCCCAGTTCGGGAGGGGAGCAGAGAGCAGGGAGCAGCTTTTGCGGGGTGCACGTTATGGGCAGCTCTGTGTTGGGAGCACTTTGAGCAGCAGGGATGTAGGATGGGCAGGGCACACCACAGGAGAAGTTCCCAACCCCTTTCTGGTGGTGGAGAGAAAAGCAACTGGGCGATTTGTGGCCATCTGAAGTTGTCTCATCTCCTCCTCTAGCCACCCACGACATCATTGATGCCGAGGTGACCTGCAAGGCCGCCCAAATGGAGGTGTCCATTTCCAAGTGCAAACTGTTCCAGCTGGGCTTTGAGCGTGAGGGCGTGCGGGTCAACGACCGCCACTGCCCCGGCATCGAAGGGGAGGACTTCATCTCCTTCCAGATCAACAACACCAAAGGCAACTGTGGCAACCTGGTGCAGGTGAGCTGGGCCACGGGGCACGCGGGGCTGGGAGTGTGGGGCAGTCCAGGGTTGGGGCAGGTCAGTGCAAGTGATGCTGGGGAGGTGCTTTAATGGGCTGGGGGTCAAGGAGAACAGAAGAAAGTTTAGTAGAGTGAGGATGGAATTCCAAGCCCTTTCTGGCCAGAGGTGGAGGGGCAGCAGGGCCCTTGTCACACAGCTCGTTTAGAGGTGCTCATTGGGAGCAGGGAATGGGGGACAGCTGGAATTAAGCAGTGCCCTGTGCTCCCCCTGCAGTCCAACAGCACTCACATAGTGTACAAGAACACGGTGTGGATCGAGAGCGCCAACAACACGGGCAACATCATCACCCGTGACAGGACCATCAACGTGGAGTTCTCCTGTGCCTACGAGCTGGACATCAAGATCTCCCTGGACTCAGTCGTGCGGCCGATGCTCAGGTAGGAGCAGGGCCCGTTACACAGAGGGGTGAGGCAGTGCTGGTTCTGGAGCAAGGCAGCAATTTTGGGGTTCATGACGTTCATTTCTTCTTCTGAGCTCCAATCCACTCGTTTTTCTAGTTCCTTGAGAACTTTTCTGGCTCGACCTTGCCACTCTAATTGGTTGAGTGATTGCTTCAATGGTTGGGGCATCTCTACCCCTATATTTTTCAGGGGTAGACAACCAAGTTCTCAAGCGAGAGATGTAATCAGTAACGTTTGGTTCACCCCAAATTAAACAATTGGAATGCCACCACAAAAGTCTCCTGGCGTTATCCAATGATTGTTCGTTTAATTTGGTGTAAACCATCAAATGTGTGTAGACTCTCCCCACCACTGGATAATTGGGGTCTCTATTTCTAATTAATTCTTCCTGACGATTAAAAAGACCATCAACAGGTAATTCATCCAATTCTGATTTAGAAGTATAATTCCCTTCGGGGATAGGTTCTAAATCGTCTGGAACTAATGGTCTTAGGGCAACAGCAACATCGTGCATACCCTTAGTGGTAGCCCAAAAATCCTCCACTAAATCAAGAAAATGAGTAGCCAATACAACGTTTCTTGACAGAACCTTCTTTAATATATGGTTCTATTGCATCTTTTATATCTCTAATTAAATCAGTAATAGATGGAAAGAAATCATCAGGTAATTCAAACACATTTGACAAAGCTCTTTGTGCATTGATATCCATACATGAAGTCGAATCATAAACAGAGGTACATACCAAAGGTACAGCAAACAGCAACAGCGAGGAGATCGTAAAAATACCTTGGTGAGCAGCTCCGTAAGGAGAGGTGTGGAATCCTCCACCTGAGCCAGTAATTTTTTTTGTGATCGTTAGCGTGATTAACCTGACGGTGCCGACGCAGGAAGGGAGCTTCACCACCAAGATGGCCCTGTACAAGAACTCGTCCTACAAGCACCCGTACCGGCAGGGCGAGGTGGTGCTCACCACCCGGGACGTGCTCTACGTGGGGGTCTTCGTGGTGGGGGCCGACTCCAACCACCTGATCCTGATGCTGAACAAGTGCTACGCCACCCCCTCGCGGGACAGCAACGACAAACTGCGCTACTTCATCATCGAGGGAGGGTGAGCAGCCACGGGCCCCGAGGGCTTTCATGGTGTCTTTGGTGGTGGCATCAGCTGGGACAAGGACCTTTTGGCCAATGAGATGTCTGGGCAAAATCTGGAGAGGGTGAGGAGCAGGAGTTGATTTGCTCGGTGCAGACGTAGCCAGAAGCCCTGCGTGTCACAGAGCACCAGGTGCAGCGAGAAGCACCTTCCTTGCCTCAGCAATGCTGTGGGTGACTGCTGTTCACAGGAGATGAGGGAATATGGAACAGGCACAGGCATTTTGGGAAGTGGGATGTCGCAGTGTCGGACACGAACACGCAGATTCAAGCAGCAGGTCCAAGGCAGGAGAGCATCCCAAAAGAGAGCCTCCCTTCTTTATTCTCTCCTTTTATATCTGTCTTAAAACAACCATACATTTGGTAGATGAGGTTAACACCTCTGCAATTTTACAGGATAGGAACACAGTCTGTCATCTTTCTCCGCCTTGGAGAAAGGAATGAAAAACAATCCAGAAGTTCAGAAAACAATCCAGGCCGGTTACAAAAACAAGAGCTATGTTTATAGAAAATGCATGAGAAACTCTACTACAAAAGTAAAAACACAGAACAGTAGAAAATCCGGGGCGACAGTGGGAGTACAAGTTGGGAACGCCAGAGAGAGGCGACAGAGGCAGGGCGTGACACCACAGACAAACCATGGCAGGGTCTCAGCACCCCACTGTGGTACCTGGGGTGAGGGACTTTATGGGGACGGGTGATGCCTTCTGCAGCCACCTAGAAACAGAGACCAGACAAGAGGAAGGGAATAAAGGTTGGTGTTTATTTGAAAGCCTTCAAGGCACACCCTGGGGGAGCCAGAGGCTGCCTCCAAAAATGGACCCCAAGATGGACCCCAGGTCACGAGTTCTTCACACCTTTATAGGTTTGGTTCATTTGCATATCAGGGTTAATTCTCCAATTAAAGCCCCAGTTCAATGATGGAATTCCCCTCAGCTTGCTGCCCCCTTAGAGGCTTTGGGTTACACATTTTGGGCCTAGAAGAGCCTGGCTGTCCTTGAAGGCAAAGCCTGGAGAGGCTTTGTTGTGTCTGCCCAGCACGAGAGAGCAGAAATTCCAGGCTACAAGGAACTGCAGAGTTACACTCTAAGCAGTACAGGGTTTGAAAAATATAAAAGTTAAAACCTAAGGCATCACGGGCACCCCTTGAGGGAGGGTCCCACTCACAGGAGGGCGGCGCTGAGCATCAGGGCTTTGCACAGGTGCCAAAACATGAAGGACAACACCATTGGCATAGAGGAGAACGGCGTGTCCCTGACCTGTCGCTTCCACGTCACCGTCTTCAAGTTCATCGGGGACTACGACGAGGTTCACCTGCACTGCGCCGTGTCCCTCTGCGACTCCGAGAAATACTCCTGCAAAATCGTGAGTGGGGCAGCAGCACAGGGGGGGATTGCTGGAGTTTGCCACGCTGCCTTTGCCTGGCTCAGGTTGGCCTGTGGCTGTAAGGTTTGTAGCCCCTGCGCCGGTACAGGGATGTCGGCTGGAGTGGTCAGGGTTAGCTCACCCCGACCCTTCTGGCCTGTTAGCCATTCACAGCAGGCTGTTGCTGGGCAGCAATGAGGGCAAAGATGAGAGAATGGACATCGTGTGTGGCTTTAGCCCAAGTTTATTTCTTCTGCCCAGATGAAAGGGCAGAGAGAAGGTAGCTTGAAGGGAGCCAACGTGATGGTTATTTGCCCCTAGGGAGTGGCTTTTAAGGGGTTACAAACTGAGGTAGATATCAGGAGATGATCAATAAAAGGTGAGGATACATGACAAAAGATCCAATAGGAACATCTCAGGGGAGGAACAACTTATCACTAACAAATAACAGCATAGATAGAGGGAATTTCAAATCGGGGAGGAACAACTTATCACTAACAAATAACAGCATAGATAGAGGGAATTTCAAACCACGCTGGCTTGTCAGAACCTGTAATCATTGGTAGCTCTTGTAACAGGGGAGAGACTCGGTGTGAATGACAGTCTCAAGGGGATGTGGGCTCCTTGTCCTCGGAGTTTTCCTTTGATCTGTCCTTAGAGACAGAATCATTTGATGAGAAGTTGACCCAATCTGATTTATCCACACTATCAATGGTCTCCATAATAGCAACAGGAGTTGAAGGGCTCCTCCAGAGTGCAGTGAGCCCTGTTGATGTGGCATCACAGAGGTGACCAGGGATGCAGCCCTAGGAGGGAGATGGGGGGGTTGTGTGTCCCTCAAGGCACGGGGAGGAGATGCTCCATCACAGGCAGGTCCTGTGCTCTCTGAGCCTGGTTGCAGGGTTCCTTTGGGAGCTGGGGCAGCTGGAGGGGCACAGAGAGGGCCTGGGGTGAGGAGGAGGAGAGGCTGAGGGTGACAGAGGTAGTGTTTGTCCCCGAACAGAACTGCCCTCAGCACACGAGGATGGCCAGCGCCTTCACCGACGAGTCCAAGGAGCAGATCCTCTCCGTGGGGCCCATCAGGAGGAAGCGTAAGTGTGGGACCCCAGGGAAGGCTGGAGGGGTTTATCTGCCATTCCAGCCTCCAGCAGCCAAGGATCAGGGCTCTGGGAGCACGGCTCAGGTGCCCCCCTTTGCTGTTTGTGCCCAGGATCGGACTGGTGCGAGGACAACGGCGGCTGTGAGCAGATCTGCACGAGCCGGGCGGAGGGGCCTCTGTGCAGCTGCGTGACAGGGACCCTGCAAGGGGACGGCAAGAGCTGCAGGGGCAAGTACCGGCCTCGGGGTGGCCACAGCAGGGAGCTGCCAGCCCCAAAGCGAGGGGCTGCTGGGGGACCAGCAGTGTGGGGAAGGTGGCTGGGACAGGGGATGTGCTGCGGACAGGAGGGGCGTGGAGGGCAGGGAGCCAGATGTGGGCTGTCCCTCAGCCAGATGTGCGCTGTCCCCCAGCCAGATGTGGTGTGGTGTGGGTGTTGGTTGGGTTTGGTTGGTTTGGTGTGGGCTGTCCCTCAGCCAGTTATGGGCTATCCCTCAGCCAGATCTGGGCTATCCCTCAGGCAGATGTGGCTGTCCCTCAGCCAGATGTGGGCGTCCCTCAGCCAGATGTGGGCCGTCCCTCAGCCAGATGTGGGCTGTCCCTCAGGCAGATGTGGGCCGTCCCTCAGCCAGTTGTGAGCTGTCCCTCAGGCAGATGTGAGCTGTCCCTCAGCCAGATGTGAGCTGCTCCTCAGCCAGATGTGGGCTGTCCCTCAGCCAGATGTGGGCTGTCCCTCAGCCAGATGTGCGCTGTCCCTCAGCCAGATGTGGGCTGTCCCTCAGCCAGTTATGAGCTGTCCCTCAGCCAGATGTGGGCCGTCCCTCAGCCAGATGTGGGCTGTCCCTCAGGCAGATGTGGGCTGTCCCTCAGGCAGATGTGGGTTGTCCCTTAGCCAGTTATGAGCTGTCCCTCAGGCAGATGTGGGCCGTCCCTCAGCCAGATGTGGGCCTTGGGTGGTTGGTGTGGGTTGGTGTGGTGTTGGGTGTGGGTGTTGGGTGTGGTGTTGGTTTGGTGTCCCTCAGGCAGATGTGGGCTGTCCCTCAGGCAGATGTGGGCTGTCCCTCAGGCAGATGTGGGCCGTCCCTCAGCCAGATGTGAGCCATCCCTGTCTCTGAGGGCTGTGAGGCCGCTGCTGGCCCATTCTGAAGAGCCAGGAGGCCGCAGTGAGGGAGGTGATGGCACCTGCGTGGTGCAGGGTGGGGCAAACGCCACGGGCAGAGCCTGGGGACCCAGCACTGAGGTCGGGCACTTGGGTGGGCACCAGGCTGGCACGATCTGAGGGGCAGGCACCCGCTGCAGGTGTGCCAGAGCCCCGGCTCACGTGGCTCTCGTTGTGTTGGCAGCCTCCAGCTCTTCAGGGGAGCGCCGTGCCCCAGTGACCCTGCTGCTGGCGGCCCAGCTGTGCCTGTGCCTGTGCCTGTGCCTGTGGCTGCGCTCGGCTCCGCGGCGCCTGACCTCGTAGGCACGGCCCCACCGCCCAGCCAAAAACTGTTCTCGCGCCAGCCTGAGTCTTTGTAGGGTAGGAGACAGCCCCCCACGCAGTGGCCACGCTGCCGCCGAGCCGGCCACGCCGCGAGGAGGCCAAGGGATGTGACCTGGAGAGAGATGGGACGCGGACCCCGGGCGTGGAGGGGACACGGGGCCGGCACAGCGACGGTGAGGCAGAGCTGGGTGTGCGCCTGCAGTGGGGTGGGACTGGGGTTTGGGGTTTTTTTTGCAGCTTTCCATCGTTGGTGTGGACTCAAGGAGGGGTTTTGGGGTTTTTTCCAGGCTTTCCCTTGTGGGGTGCACTGTAGGGTGTTGGTAACGTGAGACAGGATGGAGAGTGCACTGTCCCCTCACACGGAGAGCTGTGGGTCCCCCCTGGGTCCCCACTGTCCTTGGAGGCTGCCACCAGTGTCCTATGAGCTCACAGACTCGACCAGAGCTGGGTGTTGGGGCACAGGGCACGGCCAGAGCAGTGCACTGCCATCGCTGGATGCTGTGGCACCTTGGGACCGTGTCACCCTCTGACTGCCCGGAGCAGAGGTGGTGCTGAGGTTTGGTTCAGAGAGCCAAACTCATCCACGGGGGCCTGGAAATCTCGGTGGTGGTGACGAGCTGGTGCCAATACTTGGAAAGAGGTGCTCTTTGGTGGGCAGGAACAAGAGTCAGAGGAAGGAGGGATGGAATTCCCTGCTGTGTTTGCATGAGGGCTGAGGGTCAGAGCAGGGTCTGCGGGCACAGGGCAGCGTTGGGGTGCCCGGTGGGAGAGTGGGGAGCAGCCTGGGGGTGCTGGTGGGTGTGGGGGGGCTGTCTGTGTTGGTGTCTTGTCTTGTGTTTGTACTCTGTGAAACGGCTGCGTGGGAATAAAAAGTGTTGTAATCCTTCGTAAGCTCCGGCTCCGTGTGATGGGGCGAGCACAGGGGGCAGCAGCAGGGGCTGCAAGGGACACCAAGGCTGCAGAGAGTCCCTGGGAGGGGTGGGGAGGGAGCTGTGGGGTGCCAGGCAGGGGCACAGCAGGGCTGAGGGCACGGGTTGGGGCTGAGGTGTGTGTCTGGCAGGTTTGCTGTGGGATGGGCTGGGATGTGGGGCAGAGGGAGCAGAGGGGATTGGGGCTGAGGTGTGTGTCTGGCAGGTTTGCCATGGGGTGGGCTGGGATGTGGGGCAGAGGGAGCAGAGGGGATTGGGGTTCTGGGGCAGCAGGAGGGCAGCTGGTTCCCTTTGCCCCAGGAGAAGAGTTGGGTAGCAGGGTGAGGACTCTCTGCATGTTCTCTGCCTCTCAGCTCCCTCTCTGTGCCCTCTGTGCCAGCTCTGAATTCTCTCCTCTTTCCTCCCTATGGCTGCCCCTCTGCTGCCTCATTCCCTCAGCTCTGCACCTCTCTGCTCCCAGCCTGGGCCTCTCCTGCCTGTCCCTGCTCTCTGTGCTCACTCTCTGCTCTCTCTGTGCCTCTCTGTGCTTCTTTGCCATCCCTCTCTTGCCTCTGTGCTCCCTCTCTGCTCTCTCTGCTCTCTCTGTGCTTCTTTGCCATCCCTCTCTTGCCTCTGTGCTCCCTCTCTGCTCTCTCTGCTCTCTCTGTGCTTCTTTGCCATCCCTCTCTTGTCTCTGTGCTCACTCTCTGCTCTCTCTCTGCTCTCTCTGTGCTTCTTTGCCATCCCTCTCTTGTCTCCGTGCTCACTCTCAGCTGGGTTTGCTGTCTCTGCCTCTCTGCCTTTGCTCTGTTTGCTCTCTGGGCCTCTTTGCCCTCTCTCTCCCTGGAGCAGAGAGGTTTGATGCTGGTTAAGCACCAGGACCTTCCTAGAGAGAGTGTCCAGCAAAGAACAGCCCTTCTAGGGGCCAAGGCAGCCTCCCTGCACAGGGTGATCTCAGCAAGTGCGGGGATTTCTCAGCTCCAAGTGATTCCAGCTCTTGTGGTTCAGCTCTGTGTGAAATCACCCGAGGCAAACTCGGGGACAGAGGGCAGGAGCTGTGTGTGGCAGTGCCACAGAGGAGCTTCATTGTCCAGCAGTCCCTGGGAAGGGCAGGCCAGGGACAGCAGCTCCCTGATTCAGGGCAGACCCAGGGCCTTTTCATGGGAAAGGCAGGGGGTTGTAGAGGGGTGGCTCACATTGCTGGGACCCTGAAAGTCCTGCACAACCCTAACTTGGACTCTGAGCCAGCATGAACGCTGAGCTCAAACCAAGCTGAGGGTCCTTGAACTCTCTGTGAGCTGATAGTGGAAGCAATTGGGCACTGGGCCATGGCAGATGTTATGTAACAACAAGATATAGCTAAACCACAAATAATTAGCATGAAGTACAGGATTTAGTGATTATAACTAATAGTTACTTGGCTTTATAAGGCTTTGTAACTAATTATAGTCTCACTGACCACACGTGTTATAATTAGAAAGGTAGATAAGAAAAACGACTTAGGATGATATGTAAGGAAGAGGAATCAAGCAATAAATGGAAGAAGCTGCTAACTCGTCTCAAGTTGTCTCTTGATTCTGGTGCCAGTGTCCCAACAGGGGGTGGGGTAGAACCCAATTTGCCAGCTGGGTACAAGGAACTACCACATCTCCCCATGTTTGCTCTCTGCCCCCTCTGTGCCCTCTCCCCACCCCTCTGCACCTCCCTCTTTGCTCTCCAGGCTCTCTCTGCCTCCTCCCACCCCAGGCCGTGCCTCCTGCCCTAATCTGGGCGTTAATTAATGAACTGGTGCAGGATGACAGGAGTGTGGGGTAGCCGAGGGTGATGCCTTGGGTTTTAACTGTTATATTTTTCAAATCCTGTACTGCTTAGAGTGTAACTCTGCAGTTCCTTGTAGCCTGGAATTTCTGCTGTCTCGTGCTGGGCAGACACAACAAAGCCTCTCCAGGCTTTGCCTTCAAGGACAGCCAGGCTCTGCTAGGCCCAAAATGTGTAACCCAAAGCCTCTAAGGGGGGAGCAAGCTGAGGGGAATTACATCATTGAACTGGGGCTTTAATTGGAGAATTAACCGTGGTATGCAAATGACCCAAACCTATAAAGGTGTGAAGAACTCGTGACCTGGGCAGAGAGCGGTGCTGAGAGGAGAGCAGGGGTCACACTGACCACAGCACTGACCACAGCACTGACCACAGCACTGGCCACAGCACTGGACACAGCAATGGCCACAGCAATGGCCACAGCACTGACCACAGCACTGACGACAGCACTGGACACAGCAATGGCCACAGCAATGGCCACAGCAATGGCCACAGCACTGACCACAGCACTGACCACAGCACTGACCACAGCACTGACCACAGCACTGGCCACAGAACTGACGACAGCACTGACCACAGCACTGGCCACAGCACTGGCCACAGCACTGATGACAGCACTGACCACAGCACTGACCACAGCACTGATGACAGCACTGACCACAGCACTGACCACAACACTGGCCACAGCACTGACCACTGTATTGACCACAGCACTGACCACAGCACTGACCACTGTATTGACCACAGCACTGGCCACAGCACTGGCCACAGAACTGACCACAGCACTGACCACAGCACTGGCCACAGCACTGACCACAGCAGTGACCACACCTTCGTGGGACCTAATGTTTGTGGAATCACACCACAGCTGGGGGTGGAAGAGGAAGAGGAAGAGACCCCAAATCCCATCCCATCCCACCCCTGCCATGGCAGGGACACCTCCCACTGTCCCAGGCTGCTCCAGCCTGGCCTTGGGCACTGCCAGGGATCCAGGGGCAGCCTCAGCTCCTCCGGGCACCCTGTGCCAGGGCCTGGCACCCTCACGGGGAATTTCTCCCCAAAATCCCATTTCACCCTCTCAGCTTTGCCCTGAAACAGAGCTGGGTTTTGCTCCTTGAAATCCAGGCTGGTCTGTAAGGCTGGGCCTTGGATTTCACACTCTCTTTGATCTCTTCAGGTCGTAATTTAATGTTTCAAAATCAACCTAATCAACGTAGAAGCCTAATTAGCCACTGTCAGGTGGCCCAGGGTAAATCCAGCCACCACTTCAAGGCTTTCAAATGCCACAGTTTTGTTTAAAAGGCAACACGAGAAAGAAAAACCAACCCAAAACTCTCCCAAAACTCAATATTCCAACTACTTCCGTTTCCTTTTGCAGACTTTTGGCTAATTTAGGCCAAATTGATTAAAGACTGATGATTTACCGATGAATAAAACCTAACCCTGGGTGCTGGGTGCTGCCCATGATCGCCAGCCCAATAAAACCTGAACGTTTCAAACCCTGCTGGTGGTTTTTAAATCCATCCAAACTCTGCAGCTGCAGAAGGTGAAGGTTTGGGGGGCACAGAGAGGCACAGATCCAGCCAGAAGAGATGGAGCTGGGGAGTTTTGTGCTGCTCCAAAGGCACAGAAATTTCATCATCCCCAAAATCAAACCGGGCACGGGAGGAGCCCACAACCAAGGCAGGGCCAAGGAGCTTCGTCAGGAATTATTTGGGGTGACCCCAAGTGACCCAAATGAGGCAGAGAAAGCCCAGATTTTAACGGCTGACCCCAAAAATGATGCAAAGGAGCCCCAAAGTGCTCTGGAGGGAGGGGGTTTGACCTAGAGTAACCCCAAATCTTCATTTTTGACCGATAGGAACCCCAAAAATCAGCCAAAATTTTTCCTGAGACAGAGGGTTTGACCTCAAGTAACCCCAATGCCCTAAAGTAACCCCAATGACCCCAAAATGACCTTGAGTGACCCCTAAATGACCTTGAGTGACCCCAAAATGACCCCAAAAATGACCTAAAGTAACCTCAATTTTTTCCTGAAAAACCGAGTTTGACCTCAAGTAACCCCAATGACCTAAAGTAACCCCAATGACCTCTAATGACCCCAAAAGGACCTTGAGTGACCCCTAAATGACCTCAAAATGACCTCTAGGGACCCCAAAATGACCCCAAACATGACCTAAAGTAACCTCAATTTTTTCCAGAGAGAGCGAGTTTGATCTCAAGTAACCCCAATGACCTAAAGTAACCCCAATGACCCCAAAATGACCTCAATGACCCCAAAATGACCTTGAGTGACCCCTAAATGACCTTGAGTGACCCCAAAATGACCCCAAAAATGACCTAAAGTAACCTCAATTTTTTTCCTGAAAAACCGAGTTTGACCTCAAGTAACCCCAATGACCTAAAGTAACCCAAATGACCTCTAATGACCCCAAAATGACCTCTAGTGACCCCAAAATGACCTTGATTGACTCCAAAATGACCTCTAGTGACCCCAAAAATGACGAAAGATAAACACAAAGATTTCTGGTGAAAGGGACTTTGACCTCAAGTAACCCCAATGACCTCTAGCGACCCCAAAATGACCTTGAGTGACCTCAAAATGACCCCAAAAATGCCCTAAAGTAACCCCAAGATTTCTGGAGAGAGAGTTTGACCTCAAGTAACCCCAATGACCTAAAATAACCCCAATGACCCCAAAATGACCTTGAGTGACCCCTAAATGACCTCTAATGACCCCTAAATGACCTTGACTGACCCCAAAAATGACCTAAAGTAACCTCAATTTTTTCCTGAAAAATCGAGTTTGACCTCAAGTAACCCCAGTGACCTAAAGTAACCCCAATGACCTCTAATGACCCCAAAATGTCATTGAGTGACCCCAAAATGACCTCTAATGACCTTGATTGACCCCAAAATGACCTAAAGTGACCCCAAAAAATGACGAAAGATAAACACAAAGATTTCTGGTGAAAGGGACTTTGACCTCAAGTAACCCCAATGACCTAAAGTAACCCCAATGACCTCTAGCGACCCCAAAATGACCTTGAGTGACCCCTAAATGACCTCTAGTGACCCCAAAATGACCTTGAGTGACCCCTAAATGACCTAAAGTAACCTCAATTTTTTCCTGAAAAACCAAGTTTGACCTAAAGTAACCCCAGTGACCTAAAGTAACCCCAGTGACCTCTAGTGACCCCAAAATGACCTTGAGTGACCCCAAAATGACCTAAAATGACCCCAAAAATGACCTAAAGTAACCCCAGTGCCCTCTAGTGACCCCAAATCTTAATTATTTGGGGTTACTTGAGGTCAAACGCTCTCTCAGGAAAAAATTGAGGTTACTTTAGGTCATTTTTGGGGTCATTTTAGGTCATTTTGGGGTCACTCAAGGGCATTTTGGGGTCATTAGAGGTCATTGGGGTTACTTTAGGTCATTGGGTTACTTGAGGTCAAACTCGCTTTTTCAGGAAAAAATTTCAGGTTACTTTAGGTCATTTTTGGGGTCATTTAGGGGTCACTCAAGGTCATTTTGGGGTCATTGAGGTTACTTTAGGTCATTGGGGTTACTTGAGGTCAAACTTGCTCTCTCCAGAAATCTTGGGGTTACTTTAGGTCATTCTTGGGGTCACTTTAGGTCATTTTGGGATCACTAGAGGTCATTTTGGGGTCACTCAAGGTCATTTAGGGGTCATTAGAGGTCATTTGGGTTACTTTAGGTCATTGGGGTTACTTGAGGTCAAACTCGCTTTTTCAGGATAAAATTGAGGTTACTTTAGGTCATTTTGGGGTCACTCAAGGTCATTTTGAGGTTACTTTAGGCTGGGGTTACTTTAGGTCTCCCTCTCTCAGGAAAAAAAATTGAGGTTACTTTAGGTCATGTTTGGGGTCACTTTAGGTAATTTAGGGGTCACTAGAGGTCATTTAGGGGTCACTAGAAGTCATTTTGGGGTCATTAGAGGTCATTGGGGTTACTTTAGGTCATTGGGTTACTTGAGGTCAAACTCGGTTTTTCAGGAAAAAATTGAGGTTACTTTAGGTCATGTTTGGGGTCATTTTGGGGTCACTAGAGGTCATTTTGAGGTCATTTAGGGGTCATTGGGGTTACTTTAGGTCACTGGGGTTACTTGAGGTCAAACTCTCTCTCTCCAGAAATCTTGGGGTTACTTTAGGTCATTTTTGGGGTCATTTTTGGGGTCATTTTTGGGGTCATTTTGGGGTCACTCAAGGGCATTTTGGGGTCACTAGAGGTCATTGGGGTTACTTGAGGTCAAACTCGCTTTTTCAGGAAAAATTTGAGGTTACTTTAGGTCATTTTTGGGGTCATTTAGGGGTCAATCAAGGTCATTTTGGGGTCATTGGGGTTACTTTAGGTCACTGGGGTTACTCGAGGTCAAACTCTCTCTCCAGAAATCTTGGGGTTACTTTAGGTCATGTTTGGGGTCATTTTGGGGTCACTCAAGGTCATTTTGGGGTCACTAGAGGTCATTTAGGGGTCATTAGAGGTCACTGGGGTTACTTTAGGTCATTGGGGTTACTTTAGGTCAAACTCGCTTTTTCAGGAAAAAATTGAGGTTACTTTAGGTCATTTTTGGGGTCATTTAGGGGTCACTCAAGGTCATTTTGGGGTCATTTGGGTTACTTTAGGTCATTGGGGTTACTTGAGGTCAAACTTGCTCTCTCCAGAAATCTTGGGGTTACTTTAGGTCATGTTTGGGGTCATTTTGGGGTCCCTAGAGGTCATTTTGGGGTCACTAGAGGTCATTTAGGGGTCATTAGAGGTCACTGGGGTTACTTTAGGTCATTGGGGTTACTTTAGGTCAAACTCGCTTTTTCAGGAAAAATTTGAGGTTACTTTAGGTCATTTTTGGGGTCATTTTGGGGTCACTCAAGGTCATTTAGGGGTCACTCAAGGTCATTTTGGGGTCATTGGGGTCACTTTAGGTCATTGGGGTTATTAGAGTTCAACCTCCCTCTCTCCGGGGCACTTTGGGGTTCCTTCAGATCATTGGGATCAATTTCTCCCTCTTTGGGGACCAGCTTTGCTCATTTCACCTCTCCCAAGGTGGTTTTATTCCCCCTGTGCCAATTTTCCAAGCTTTCTCCATTTCCTTCCCCCTCTGCTTCGTTCTCTGACCCCTTCTCCTTCAGATTCCTCTTCTCATTTGAACTGTGGGGTTTTATTTTAGGATTTACCATTTCTTCTGCTTTGGGATTCAAGGAAATGCGGTTTCATGTGGGAGTCGGGAACTCTGCACAAATCCAGGTTCTTTATCTTCACCTCTGGGGAGCTTCACCTCGAGCCCCAGCAGATGAGAAACGGCTGCAGATGTTGTTTCAGGCTGTTGATTTCTCCTTCTCTCTGCCAGCTCTCAGCTCCGGCCGCACATCTGATGCAGCCGAGTCCGAGCGGGCACTGCCCAGCCCTGGGCTGTCCCGGCCTTTCTGTGCCCTTTCCATCATCCAACCATTCTTCACAACGCATTTATTAGTTACTGTTCTGTGCCAATTCATTTGCACCTGTTCTAGACACGGAATTTCTACCTCTTTTTCATTCTACCAATCATTTTGTGCCACCACCACCAGAGAAGATGGAGGAGAAGGAGAAGAAGAAGAACAGGGCAACGCCCAAAATCCTCCATCTTAGACCCTTCGTCCTCATATTAAAAACCCTAAAATCTACTTTTTTACCTTGTAAAACACTAACCCACTACTCATTTTCACACTCTGGTGGCTTGCAATGATTCTGGCAGTGTTGGTAACTTTTCCCATGGGCTGAGGTCAAAGCCGGTGCCATTCTGGGCTCCTTGCCAGGGGCTGGGACCCCCTTGCTGGGGCTCCTGAGCCCCCAGGGCAGCCCGAGGTGTGCCCTGACCCCCCAGGGCAGCCCGAGGTGTGCCCTGAGCCCCCAGGGCAGCCCGAGGTGTGCCCTGAGCCCCCAGGGCAGCCCGAGGTGTGCCTTGGGTTCCAACAGTTTCATCACATCTCCTCCAGCCTCTCTGAGCCAGCAGCTTTCCACAATAAATTGAGGATTTCTGTCATTCCCTGGCTCAGCCTTGCACCCTACATTTGTGAACATCAGCAGCATCACCCCAGAAAAAAATCCCATTTATTCAGGTGGAAGCCACAGCAGTGTCAAGAACAATAAAAATATCTCTAGGTTCTAATAAGAAGAGCAAACAAGACTGATTCAAAATAGTTTTTATTGAGAAATAATAATTTTTATTGAGAAATCATAATTATGTGCAACTTTTCCTCTGCTGAACCCCATTTTTAACTTGGACCAAACATTTCCCCCAGCTGAGCCCAAATCAGCTCATAAAATAAAATTCAAATTTTATTTTAAAAGATGATTCCAGAAGGAATGAAAGCTCTGGCCTGGATTTCCTCACTGAGCAACCATGGATTTTTCCTCCACCATTTTTCCATATCAATATCCTGCATCTGTCCCAGGTGGATAAAAATCTGCATCAAATGTGGAATATCCATTTCTGGAGCCCCAAATACAGGAAAGACCTGGAGCTGTTGGGAGAGATGATACCAGAACAAAATCCTAAAATCCCACCCAGTGTCCCTGCCCTGGCCAATTCCCCCTGGCCTTTGTTTTATTTTTATTTGATTTTGATTTTATTTTTTTTAATTTTTTTTTTTATTTTTTATTTATTTTATTTTTATTTTATTTTTATTTTTGGGTTTTTGTCTATTCATTTTGAAGCCCTGCAGGGAATTTGAAGCAGCACAAGGTTTAAAGCCTAAAGTGAAATGCTTTGTGCTGCCCCTGAAAGAAAAGTGGCTACAGGGACTTGGTGGTGAATTTTTTTTCTGCTGAAATTCCATTTGTAACCATGGTTAGTATAGAAATTACAGGAATTACTGCAGCTTTAGCAGTGGAAATGACTTTAGGTCAAGCCAGAACTTTTTTATTCAGCTGCTTTGAGAAAAAACCCCGCTGGAAATTTGTTTTGCCCCTTGTCCCTGTCCCACACTTGTCTGCCTGTGTTTGTGACAGCAGCAGCTCACAAATAACAAATTTCCTCAGATTTCCTCACAAATCAGAGTTTCTATCAAAAACCTCTGCTTTTAATGCCTCTAACTTCAACAAAATAGAATCTTCTGGAGTGACTTTTTTATTCTGAAAGTTCTACTTTTTATTTTTATTCTTTCAATAAAATACTTTGTATTTTTATTCTTTAAATAAAATACTTTGTATTTTTATTCTTTTAAGTTCTACTAAGAAAACAGCCAAAAGAGCTGACTGTATCTTAATAAAAATAAGCACAGGGGGTACAATATTGGCTCATGTTGGGGAAAAAATCCCATGATTTTAGCAGCAGAGGCAATGTCAGAAACAGAGTTTGGTGAATGGCTCCATCCCTCCCTCAGGGATATTTAGAATAGAATTCCATAAGGAGATTTGGTACTGACCTTGTCCCAGCTTCCCAGCTAAAGCATTCCCAGCGCTGTGCGAGCAGGAAATTCCCAAGGAGGCAGGAATTTGGGTAGATCCATGAGCAGAGATCATCAGAGATGAGCAGAGATCACCAGAGAGATGTGATGTCTCTGGAACTCAGGCCACAACAACAAGGTGCTTTCACAGCCTGAGATAGAAGATATCTATGTAACCTTAATATTAATATAACCTAAATCATGACTTTTATCAATATAACTTGAAGAATATTAATATAACCTGATACTTATAACCTGATGCTTATAACTTAAATCATAATTTCTATACTTATAACCTGATGCTTATAACCTAAATTATAATTTCTGTACCTATAACCTGATGCTATAACCTAAATCATCATTTCTATACCTAAAACCTGATGCTTATAACTTAAATAATAATTTCTATACCTATAACCTGATGCTTATAACTTAAATCATAATTTCTGTACCTATAACCTGATGCTTATAACCTGAATCATAATTTCTGTACCTATAGCCTGATGCTTATAACTTGAATCATAACTTTTAATATCCCTATAATCTAATATGAATAACTTCTTACACAATGTAATGGCTAGTGTGTAGTTAACTGGTTGCTTATATGCAGAATAGAGAAAAAGAAAAGAGATAGAAACTTACCAGGTGTGGTTTAGAGATGAGTAAGTGTAGTACTAATGAGAAATTGGCAAGCCAAGCCAATTATCCACAAAACCAAGAATTTAGGCTGGTTAAGACCAGACAGACTGAAGGGCATCACAACTGCGCATGCCTCGAAGACAAAGTTAAAAAGTTCAAGTGTGAAGAAGACTTTAGGAGCCTTCATCAAAGACCCCCGAATTGGGGAAGTGCAGTGCAAAGAATTATCTAATAACCATGGGATCAGGCTATGTAAATTAGTTCTGGTGTGTCTGTTGATGCTGTAATGACACAGCAACCTTATGCAAAATTTACTGTATAAATAAACCACAGAACATGACAAAGGAGGCGAATTAGGAGGAGAAATCCCCCTCAGCACCAGCAGATAAATAATCAAATCCCTGCTCTATAGACATTGGGCTGTGGGGATTTAGTCCCAGCCTCTCTTTCAGGCATCAGATGAGAGATCATCAGAGAGATGAGAGATCATCAGAGAGATGAGAGATCACCAGAGATGAGCAGCAGCGATGATCTGAGCCCAGCCCTCGCTGTGTTTCTCTGCACCGCAGCCCTGGGGGTGCAAAGGTGTGACCTGGAGGGAGGAAAAGACAAGAATTACCTGGGGAAAACTCGGGGGAAAACTCCGGGAAACTGCAGCGGGAGAGAGAAGCTGGGTCTGAGAGTGAGTAAAAACTGCTGCAGGGAAAACTGCGGGGGAAAAAGCAGTAATTAAAAGAAAAACAAACTGTCTGCGAGAGTGGGGAGGCACAGAGTGCCCGGAGAAGCTGCGGATGCCCCTGGATCCCTGGCAGTGCCCCTGGATCCCTGGCAGTGCCCCCGGACCCCCGGCAGTGCCCCCGGATCCCCGGCAGTGCCCCCGGACCCCCGGCAGTGCCCCCGGATCCCCGGCAGTGCCCCCGGACCCCCGGCAGTGCCCAAGGCCGGCTCGCAGCGCCCCGGGATAGCGGAAGATGCGGAACCGGGAGGATTTTCCGGTCCCTCCCAAGCCGAAGCGGCAGCAGGGACGAGCCCCCGCCATCCCCACCGAGGGGGCAGCGGGGAACGGACCCGGAGCGGCCGCGATTGCCCCTGGGGCAGCGCCCGGAGGCGGCGGGGAAGGGGCGGGGAGGGACCGGGGAGGGACTGGGGAGGGAGCGGAGGCAGCGGGGAAGGATCGGAGAGGGATCGGAGGGACCGGGGAAGGAGCGGGGAGGGATCGGGGAGGGATCGGGGAAGGAGCGGGGAGGGATCGGGGAGGGATCGGGGAGGGATCGGGGAGGGATCGGGGAGGGATCGGGGAGGGATCGCAGAGCTGCGCACGGCCCGCCCCGGCCACGCCCACCCAGCCACGCCCCAGACCACACCCATCCAGACCACACCCCCATACCACGCCCATGCGGGCCACGCCTCGCTCCTGACCACGCCCTGGACCACGCCCCGTTCCAGGCCACGCCTCAGACCCCGCCCCTTTTGGACTGACGTCACCGCCCGAGGTGGCGCGAGCGCCTCCGCCGGTGACGTCACGTGGCGCTACCGGGCGGCCCCGCCCCCACCCCCCGCCCCCCGCGCCGCTCCGGGACCCTCGGGCAGGTAACGGGATAGGGGGTACGGGATATGGCGGACTAGGACACAGGATATGGGGACCGGAATGTGGGGACCGGGATATGGGATATGGCGGACCGGGACATGGGGACTGGGACACAGGATATGGGGACACAGGATATGGGGACGGGGATATGGGGACCGGGACACGGGATATGGGGGACCGGGACATGGGGCCCGGGACATGGGGCCCGGGATATGTGGGACCGGGATATAGGGACCGGGATTTGGGGACCGGGACATGGGGACCGGGATATAGGGACCGGGATATAGGGACCGGGATTTGGGGACCGGGACATGGGGACCGGGATATGGCGGACCGGGATTTGGGGACCGGGATATGTGGGACCGGGATATAGGGACCGGGACATGGGGACCGGGATCCAGGGTCACGGAAGTGCGGGCACACCTCCGGCAGAGCCCCCGGTGGCCGCTGCTCTCCCCGCCAGCGTCCCCGTCCCCCTTCCCGGCCCCCCTCGGTCTCCTCCCCGCCCCTGGCCGTGCCCACCTGCGGCTCCCAAACACAGGGACCCCCCACCCCGCCCGGGGACCCCCGGGGATCCTGCGGGAATCGCCCCACGGAACGCGGAACGGAGCCCCGTGTGCCGCCCCAAAAGGGGTTTGGCTCCCCAGACCCACACCCCGGTGCCATCCACACCCCGGTGCCACCCAAATCCCGCTGTCCCCTGCCATAAACGCCCCCTCCCACAGCCGCAGAGCCCGGAATTAGAGGAGCCCCCCCCCCATTTCTGCCTCTTCCAGGCTTCAACACCCACAACCTGCATCTCCCAGACGCTTCCCATTCCCATCTGAGGTGATCCAGAGGGATGGACACCCCTCTGCCCACAACCTGCCGGGCACCCCATTTCCTGTGCCCCTATGGGCCCTGTGAGGGTGATGCCGTAATGATTTTTGTCTTTTCTTTTATACCCCTGTTATACCTTTCTGCAACTTCTGTATTCTCGGTGCTTTTTGCCTACATTCTTGGACTTGTTTGTTAAACTAAGAGACTGAACATTTTAGAGGCTTCGTAGTTCGGGTGCCAGGGTGCCCAGAGCCCAAGGTCCTCTCCAGAACACATTTTGTAAACTAAGATAGAACCATCCAGGGGAAGGTTCCTTGGGAGGGGGGGCTCATTTGAGCCTCTCATTGGGGAATATTTGATAGATATGCTAATTAGTAAGACCTAGAATGTAAGACCAGATCTAGAAGAGGGGGACTTTGCAGTGGGGATGGGGGGGTGCACAGAGGTGTGTTCGACCTGTTCGTGGTGCACCTAAGGATCCTTACAATAAATACCAAGGTAAAACCCTTTCCCCTTCTAACCGTGTTCGCCTCTTGATTTTTAAGACTAGGAAAGGCATCAAGGGACATCGTGGAGCAGTCACAACCCTTTTTCCTGCAGGAGCCACCATGGATCTGGTCCTGGAGGCCGCTGACCGGCACCTCCTGACGCCCTACGTGTACCCGGCGGGGTGGCCCGAGGGCGAGCCCTGCCGCCAGCTCCTCAGCCTCTTCTTCATCACCAACCTGGGGGCCCTGGCCCTCTACCTGCTCTTTGGCACCCTCAGCTACTACTTCATCTTCGACCACGAGCTCAAGAAGCACCCCCAGTTCCTGGAGGTGGGTGCACCCCACTCCTTCCCCCGGGCCCTGCGTGGCAGCGTCCCCCCCTCGCCATCCTCTCGTGCCAGTGTCGTGGCACGGGCTGTCCCTGCTGGCACAACCACCCCTCACCATCCTCCCACTCCCAAATGTCTCATTCCAGTGTCGTGGCACGGGCTGTCCCTGCTGGCACAACCACCCCTCACCATCCTCCCACTCCCAAATGTCTCATTCCAGTGTCGTGGCACGGGCTGTCCCCGCTGGCACAACCACCCCTCACCATCCTCCCGCTCCCAAATGTCTCATTCCAGTGTCGTGGCACGGGCTGTCCCTGCTGGCACAACCACCCCTCACCATCCTCCCGCTCCCAAATGTCTCATTCCAGTGTCGTGGCACGGGCTGTCCCTGCTGGCACAACCACCCCTCACCATCCTCCCACTCCCAAATGTCTCGTGCCAGTGTCGTGGCACGGGCTGTCCCTGCTGGCACAACCACCCCTCACCATCCTCCCACTCCCAAATGTCTCGTGCCAGTGTCGTGGCAAGGGCTGTCCCGTGGTTTTTGTTGTGGTGTGTGGGGGTGTTGCTGGCACAACCACCCCTCACCATCCTCCCACTCCCAAATGTCTCATTCCAGTGTCGTGGCAAGGGCTGTCCCTGCTGGCACAACCACCCCTCTCTCAGCCTTGGTCATCCCTGGCCTGGCAACAAGTGCCACAACCCTCCAAACCCAGTGCCCAGCGTGAGCCCCATCCTGCCCCAAGCATCGCTGTCCCCCCCCGTGTCCCACACCATGGCACCGATTCCACGACAAAGGGGTGGCCACGATGCTGTCCCCCTCTGCCTCATGAGGGCCATCAGGGCTCTCAGATGTGCCCCGTGCCCCTGACCCCTCCTGCCACACCCCACAGAACCAGGTGAGGCGGGAGATCGCCTACGCCCTGCGCTCCCTGCCCTGGATCAGCGTCCCCACCGTCGCCCTGTTCTTCGCCGAGGTGCGGGGCTACAGCAAACTCTACGACAACATCG
Organism: Monarcha castaneiventris obscurior; assembly: GCA_026261815.1. Lineage (NCBI taxonomy): Eukaryota > Metazoa > Chordata > Aves > Passeriformes > Monarchidae > Monarcha > Monarcha castaneiventris. The sequence continues at coordinate 2,614,052 of JAMPIT010000114.1, forward strand.
AGGACTCCCCGTATGGTGAGTGCCCTCCCTGTGCCCCCTGCCACGGCAGCAGCCTCTCCCCACCTGGGCCACCTCCCTCAGTGCCCATTTCTCCCCAAGAAATCCTCCTGGGTACCTCCTGTGCCAGGCTATCAGCCAAAATCCCAAGTTCTCTTTAGGGCAGACGCCCTGGGTTGTGTCCCCCTGCTTGACACACTCCCCCCCCCTCCACAAAAGAGATCCTTCCCTTGCCTGGGCAGGGCTCCCAGTGGAACCTGCCTTACTTGCCCTGAGTCACAACCTGACTGCTCTGACCTCAATGGGGCACACCCTGACACCTCTCACCTCAATGGGGCACACCCTGACACGTTCTGACTTCAGTGGGGCACACCCTGACACGTTCTGACCTCAACGGGGCACACCCTGACACAGCTCAGACTTATCTCTCACCACGAGGACCTTTGTGGAGGCCCTCACAGCCTCCTGGAGCCCACATGTGCCACCTCTAACATCCCTGTCCCCTCCCTGCCCCCAGGCTGGTCTGGCGTGTTCCTCAGCATGCTGTCCTTCCTCTTCTTCACCGACATGGGCATCTACTGGATACACCGTGGCCTCCACCACAAGCTGTTCTATAAGGTAGGGGACAGGACGGGGGGCTCTGGACAAGAATCCTTGTCCCACTCTGAGGGACCTGTCCGAGCTGCTCCTCCCAGGTCACCCTAAGACACCAGGGAATGCACGCTGGGGTGGGAATGGCTGAACAAGGTGTCACTGTGTGATGGGAGCTGAGAGCCCTGCTCAGTCTGGGTGGTGATGGCCCAAAAAGCATCCCCTGGGGCCATGGATCTGGCTGGGTGACCCCCCTGCAAGGTTCCCCCCCTGACTGAGAGCCCCCTGTCCCCGCAGCGCTTCCACAAGCCCCACCACCTGTGGAAGATCGCCACGCCCTTCGCCAGCCACGCCTTCCACCCCGTGGATGGCTTCATGCAGAGCCTGCCCTACCACGTGTACCCCTTCCTCTTCCCCCTGCACAAAGTCACCTACCTGGGCCTCTACATCTTCGTCAACGTCTGGACCATCTCCATCCACGACGGCGACTACCGCGTGCCGCGGCTGCTGCGCCACGTCATCAACGGCTCTGCCCACCACACCGACCACCACCTGTACTTCGACTACAACTACGGGCAGTATTTCACCCTCTGGGACAAGATTGGGGGTTCCTACAAGAGCCCCACGTCCTTCGAGGGCAAAGGCCCCCACGATTATTTGCGGAAGCTCCGAGAGAAAGAATCGGGAGCGTCCAACGGCGTCGTGGCCTCCAAGACTGAGTAGGCTTCCTCCAAGTGTGTCCCTTCTCTGGCTGGATCTTGTTCCATCCCTCGCCAGCCACCCAAAACTCTTCTCCATGGACAAAGAGCCCCTGTCCCTGATGATGTGACCAGCGTGGGGTGATTTTTGGGGAGCGTCCGACCTGGCCCGGTCCCAAAACGGCGGCATCCGGCCTCGCTCCACACCACAGATCTGCCCTGTTTTTCCTACTGCTTCCCCTCCCAGTTCCCTTTGGATCTCTGCTAAGGTCCCTGCACTGCTTCAGTGCTGTGCTGATGCTTTTCCACAAGAGTAACGTGGCACAAATAGAACATTAACGTGGCACTAATTACCGTGACTCGTGGCAGGGTCTTCATTTGTCTGCTGCGCCCCTCTGTCGATGATTCCTCGCTCCCATCGTGGTGTCCATCGGGACGAGCTGTACTTTGGAAAAAAAACCCTGCCTTTTGGAGGTGGTGGGGCTTCTCCTGATGGCTCCCTCGGTGGGACTTCTTGCACTCGACTTCCTTCCTCTTGGCCGGGGATGTCCCATGGGAAACATCAATGCCTGTAGGACAGAGGTGTACTTTGAGTCTTGGGGGTCCCTTGAGCTCCCTGAGAACTCTGAGGGGGAAGGGAGGAGGAACCGGCACCCAGATGTGAGGGGCAGGGGCTTCTCCTCACTCGAGGGCTCCCCCCTTGAGGGCCTGTGTGTTTCCTGCTGAAATTTGGTCACCCCACCTTTGGGGTTGACCCACGTTCAATAAATCTCAATTGCCAACTTAGCTGCTGTTTGGTCCCTTCTCCCTGGCACCCATGAGGGGGGCTTGTCACAGACCTGTGCTCTGCTGGCAGCAAATTTGGGCCAAAACAGCAGAGGATGAGGAAAATACAGTTGGAGTGGCCAGAGCCACCTCCAGTCCCCCAAACCTCTTTAGGTTTGCCACGTCCCAGTGATACCTGTGCCTTCTGATCCCCTGGCCCCCCAGTTTCACCAGTCACTGGAGCCCCGCTGCCCTTACTGGGGATGGAGACCCTTCTCTGAGTCCCTTGCTGTGGGGCCAGCCCCTCAACCTCTGCTGTCCCCGGGCAGGGAATGGCCCGAGGCCACCCCGTGGCACCCCATGGCACAAGGGACACTCATGCCACGTCCTGCCAGCACCGTGCCCGGCCTGGGCCACGCTCTGCTTCCACACCCACCCATCCCAGCTCGCTCTCCCCACATGCACAGGACCCCTGAGCTCTGTTTGCTGATTAACCCGGGGCCTGGAGCTCAAACACGGAGCTCAAACATCACTGACCTTGGCCAGCCCCGGGCCTGATTCCCAACCCACACGAGAAGAGCCCCAGGGAAGAGCCCCAAGCTTCTCATCCCACAAGAGACCCTTGGGAAGAGCCCCGGGCTTCTCATCACCCAACCCTCTCACCTTTGCTGAGCCTGGTGCCTGGGCACCCCATGCTGGCAGCTTCGGCACAGACAGTGACCCTCGGCAGCTGGGTCCTCGCAGGGGGGTGAAACCCAAGGGATGAAATGCCATCACTCCCGGTGCCCAGCGCAGCGGGCATTGCCACCGGGATGGATCCGCAGTGCCCCAGCCCCCGGGCACAGGGCCAGCGCGTCCTGCCGGCCCCACAGGCGCCGTGCCAAGGCTGCCGGCACAGGACGCGTCCCCCGCGCTGGCCTTGGGGCACTGCTGGCACCGAGAGCCGCAGCTCCGGCTCTGCTCCCTTGATGCTGCTGTAGCCACAAGATGGGGATGTTGCTCACGGCAGCCAGCGCTGCAGCTGCACCTGCGTGGATGCCCTTCCTCCTCCTCCTCCTCCTCCTCCTCCTCCTCCTCCTCGTTCCCCCAGCGCGGGGCAGGAGCGGCTTTGCCGCTGCCTCTCTTACAGGATACCCGCGGGATATCCCTGCTCCTGGTCCATGACCCCATTCCCGGTGCTTTTCCTGACACCAGAGCCTTTGCTGCTGATTTGTCTGCAGCAGCTTCCCCGTCCTGCCCCACACGGGGCATTTCCTTCCCTCCTCTCACCCCCCACACGATGCTGTGCCACACATCAGTGCCACACGCTGAACATCCTCCTCAGAGAGAGCCCAGCACACAAAGTGACCCCTGGTGTGTGAATGCAGCAATTGGGCGCCTCTGACACAGCCCTGAGCCCTGCAGGAAGCCCTACAACCATCATCCTCCTCTGAGGAAGGCTCTGAGACCAAGGCCATGAGTGGGGTGATGCCTCTGTCTCTGGAATCCCTGTTCTGCTCTCGGACTCAGCTCCAGCAGCAAGCAGTGGCTCCTTTAAGCAGCTTTGCTCTCTCAGCCAGGCTTTGTGGGGAATGGCGGCTGCAGCCCCTGAGTCCCCTGAACCCTCTGGGACCTCTAAAGCTGAGACAGGGAAAGGTCTCGAGGAAGAGGGGAAGGAAAACCAGGGGGGCCAGGGGCTCCTCGCCTTGCTCTTGGAGTTCACAGCTTTTGCTGCTGATGAAATCCAGATGGGCCTTAAAATAAACTCTGCACTGTTCCCCTCTCCCCTTTACGTCTCTTTTCGAGAAACAAAAAAAAAATACCTTGGCAAGGGAAACGTGTGTTTTCCCTGCACAAAGAAAGAGCCATTCATCTGTGAGCATTTACCAGGGCTGGGGTCACCCAAGAGCTCCTGGCTGAAGCTCTCTCCCCGTGCCCACCACAGGGAGCCCACAGGGGGAAGGGACCCTGCAAGAAGTGTGAAACAAAGGCTGGGAGAGGGACAGCAAAACCCCCCACACACCATTTTCCTCCATTTAGCACCTCAGCAAAGGCAGTTCCTCATTTCCTCCTATTTCTTATTCTATTCCTCCCCTATTCCTCATCTCCAGGTCCTTTCTGAGTCCTCCTCACGTTTGGCCCAGAGAGGGACTGGCTACAGGGATTCCTACACAATGAGACTCCCTCACCCACCCTGCCCATACCCACGGTGACCTCCTGCCCTCCAGGGGGACATTACCCTGAGTCAAGACCTCTAAAAGCTTCATTAGGAGGGCTTATAATTGTATTGACCCGATAATTGAAATACACTAACTGGGTTTCTAGGTGAAAGCACCTCGGGGAAAGCTCTGGACAACATCCCCTGCTGTTAAGGCAAGTGAAATAAGGGGGAGCCAGACTGCCTTGGGGCTGTCAGTGGGATTTAGGGGCTCCCATTCCTTCACTGCTGGGCCACATCCCTTTTCCCTCAATGGAAATGCTGGAATGATGCACAGCACGGGAGGCAGAGGGGTTGAAAGCCATCAGCCTGTTCTCAGCACCTCGGAGACACAAGAACCTTTTCTCAGCAGCAAGATCATGCCCAAAAATCCACCTCTGGCTTAAGAGACACAAGCTGGGGCTGAGCAACAGGCACAGCTCCACTTTCCTGTCATCTCCCAGTGTCATTTGAGTCTCCTGCCTCAAATCCTTGCTCCCTTTTCCCACCCCTGCTCTGGAACCCCCGGAACACCCAGGCAGGGGTGGGACAAGTTGTGTTCTGAAAGGGATGCACGGTGACTGGGGGAGCAGCACCAGGGGAATCCCACACCTGGGAGCCCAGAACTTTGAGCTGCCCCGTAAATCAGAGCTGTGGCCACTGGCACTGGGCCTGTGCTGTCCCTGCATAACCAGCCAAGCATCATCTCCTGCACAGCGGGGAGTTACGTGCGTGCCACCCGTGCCAGGGGTTTAGGGGAAGCACACAGCCCCTGGCACAGCTCAAACCCACCCCCGTGGGTGGGAGAGGTGGCACAAAGCCCTGGAGAGACCCTGAGGGTCTCTGGCTTCCCACTCCCACCACGTCTCGCCCCCCTTCCCAGCTCTGCCCAGGTAAGAAGATGGCAGAAATGGAGGTAAAGGCCTCTGAAGGGCTGCCAGAATCGTACCACGGGGAGGTCTGCCACAAAAACCCGAGAAATAATTTGTACCTTTTCCTCTTGACATCCATCCACACCTTCACCTTCCCATCCAGAAGCAGACTCAGCTCTCCATCACACTCAGCAGCAAGGACCTGAGCCCACGGTACCGTGATTTTATGGTTCACACCACTGGGATTCCATCAAACCTCAGCCTGGACAATTCCACCACTTCCCACCAGTCCTGGGGTGTTTCAGGCCCACACCTCGGGCTCAGGGACACATCTGCAGGACCTAAGTGGGAGGAAAAATGTGGCTTGGCTTTTTTGGGGAAAACCTCACTCATCCCCCAGAGAGAAGCAGCTGCAGTGCTTCTATTTCATTTGAGTGGATTTTATAGAATCCCAGAATGGTTTGAGTTGGAAAGGACATGAAAATCCATCCAGTTCCACCCCCTGCCATGGGCAGGGACACCTCCCACTAGCCCAGGCTGCTCCAAGACCCATCCAACCCAGCCTTGGGCACTTCCAGGCGTGGGGCAGCCACAGCTTCTCTGGGCACCCTGTGCCAAGGCCTCAGCACCCTCACAGGGAAGGATTTCTCCCTAACACCCAATCTAACCCTACTCTTTGCCAGTTTGAAGCCTTTCCCTTTTGCCCTGTCCCTCCACATCCCCCTACACAGCTTCCTTTGCTCCAACACCGTTTCCTTCCATCCTGCTCTCGCTCCCTTCTACTTCATTTCTGGCTGCTTCATTTCCCTTCACTCCATTTCACAGAAATTAACTCGAACTTATTGCGCTCCATCCCGACGGGCACCCGAGCATCCTCCGGAGAGCGAGAAAAAGAACGAAAGGGAGGAAAAGAGGGAGAAGAAGAGGGGAGGGGGCCCGAGCATCCGTGCCCGCGGGGAGCGGCGAGGGGAGGGGATGCTCGCAGCGGCAGCGCTGCCCATGCACATTCTCTCCGGGCGGCGGCGCGGCTGCCGCTCCGCCCGGCTCCGGTTCCGCTCCTCCCGGCCCCGGCTCCGCTCCGCCCGGCCCCGGCGGCACGAACATGGCGACACGGAGCTCCGGCGGGGCCGGCCGGGCCGCTCCTCTGCCCCGCCGCCTGCTGCGGCTGCTGCCGCTGCTGCTGCTGCTGCCGCCGGCCGCCGGCTCCCGCTCGCCGCTGCTGCTGCTCCGAGCCCCGCCGGCCCCCGCCGCCCCCGCCGAGCCCCCGCGGGGCCGCCGAGCCGCTCCTCGCCCTCCCGAGCCCATCCAGGTGTACGGACAGGTGAGCCCGGCCCGGCCCCGGCCAGGGGGACACGCGTGCGGCTCGGCCCCAACGGGGCAGCTCCGTCGCCGCGCTCCATCCATCATCATCATCATCATCATCATCATCCCCCTCCTCCTCCTCTCCTCATCCTCCCGCGGGGGTCGCGGCGCGTCCCGCCCGGGGAAGGGTCGGTGCGGGGTGCGCGGCTCGGGGAGGACAGCGCGGGGCTTCGGGCGCCTTCCCTGGGCTCTCCCCGCATCCCCGCATCCCCCGGAGCCGGCTCGCCGCGGTCACGTTCGCGGTGGCACTTGCGGGCTCGCTCCCGGCGGGGAGCGGCCAAGGGCAGGCGGCGGGGATTGGGGCCGGGCATCCCCCGCTGCTGAGAGCCGGGAACGGACGGCGATTCCCGGAGGGAGGGAACGGCGGCAGCGGCGCCTCCGGGGATGCTCGCGGCGGGCATCGGGCACCGAGAGGGGATGCCGGGGGGACGGGGCTATGGGTGAGGCAGCGCGTCCTTCCCCGCCAGAAAAGCTCCTCTGCGTGCCTCAGCCATCCGCGACTGATGCTTGGGAAAGAAGGGGAGAGGAGTTGCTCATCGCAGGGAAACACAGAAACTGCTGTTTCTGAAAGTAGCCCTGCTCGGGCTCGATTCACTGGCAAGTTTCGCTGCCAGGACCGTGAAGGCTCCCCCTCACCCCCTCTTTTCCGCCTCTTTTGGGGGGCGATGACAAATTACACTCGGACTTTCGGCTGTGGAAAGCTTCGGCCTTGAAGCTTCTATTTGATTTTTGCTGTCCCCACACACTGGACTGCACTTGGCTGCCCTACTTGATCCTCCTTGCTGCACTGCCTGAGTGCCCATCACGTGCCCAACACGCTGATGGGGGGCACCAGCCCACGGAGGGACACGGCACACTTGGGGAGAGGCTTTGAGCCCTCAGTGGAATCTGAAGGATGGTGCTTTCCTCCCGGCTGCTCTATAATTTTCCCTTTTTGCTACCCCTGTAGGGTGAGAAGGAGCCGATCACGAGGCAGGGCCGTCCCTGGAGCTGCTGGAGGGGCACATGCAGGGCTGGTGCTGCTCCTAAAGTCCTTCTGTTGCCTTGTTTAGGGAAAAGCTGCTCCTCCCTCCCCTTGAAAATCTGCTTCGCCTCCTCTACCTCCTCAGCGTTTGGCTGTTTTTAGCATAACACAGCTACCCCATTTTAGAAGAAAACATGACACTTGTCTCTTCTCTACGGCAAGGCATTGGTGGCACTTTCCCTTCTGTCTCCCCGTGCCTTCCACCCAGCCCAGCTGCCAGGCAGAGAGCTGCCCTGGCAGGAGTGCCCCTGGCACCTGGGCACGCAGCTGCACATCCAGGAGGGCGCAGCAACCCTGTCTCCATCCGGGACAGGGCTAACAGGAAGCAGTGGGAGTTCAACAGTTTGCCACTGTTTGGGCTTTTCTCACTGCCTCAAGCTTGCAGAGGGGATTTGCCTGGGGAATGGAGTTGCTCTCACGGGCAGCAAAGCACACAGCACCCATTCCTTCCTCTGCTTTGGGGCAGCACACATGGATTTTACAGCCTAGGTGCGTCACCAGGAAGAGTTGTTGGGTATGAAACGACAGTCCTGAGTTCTCCCAAGTGCTGCAGGGCTTTAAATCAGGGGTCTGCTTTGATAAAAGGGACCAGAGGGAGCCCGTGTGTCCTAGGCTGCATTACAGATCTGACCACACAAGTCACTAATGCCCGGGAAGCCGGAAAAGCTGTGCAGCTCCGTGCTCAGGGGTCTCGTGCCTGGTCACAAGCACCCAACGAGCCCCATGACCTCCCTCCCCCAGCTCTCTGGCCACAGATCCCAGCAGAAAATCGTGCAGTCGAAGCACTCCTCTCTCAGGGACATCAGCATAAGGGGCAGTGCTTGGACCGAGCATCCTTGCACTGTGTCACTGCAGTCCCTTATCTGGGACACATCCCACTCCCGTGCCTTTGGCAGGTCACTTGGCCATATGCTACGCTCTGGCTCGTGCCCCAAAACTCCCTGCCCTTCCCTGGCTCTCGGCTGTGCTCCTGAAACAGGCTGCTGGGCCAGCTGAGAGCCCAGGCTCGGCTCGGGGCTGGGGGAGAGCAGGGTTTGCTGCTGCTGGTGGTGTGGGTGCTGCACTGCTCTGCCTGGAACCAAGCAGGGAAAAACATCCAAACCCTTTGCAGCTCCTCAGCAGCCACACTCAGCTTACTCAGCACCGGCAGGAGCAGGCTCGGAGCCCTCTTGCCTTGGACACCCAAGCACAAGCACAGGATGTTACTTGGATTCTTTATCTGGACCCTCACTGCTGATGGCATCCCTGCCGGGTAGGCTGCAGCTAAACTTCCCAGGAACATCACCAAATAACAGGAGCAGCAGCCTAACCCCCTTTGTGGCTTTTCCTTGGCTTTTCTGACTCTGCAGCAGCAATCAAGAGACCAAAAGCCCGACCCTGGAGTCCGTCAGCTCCGAGACAGAGCGGGTTTTGTTCCCTTGCACAGCCCTCACCTCTGTGGGATTGTTGGTGAGGGTTACAATGCACAGACTGTCTGAAGCGGGCGTTGACACGAGACAGGACTTTTCTAGGATGCCACTGACAGCAGAGAAGCATCCCCAGGGCAAGAAAACTTCACCCCTGGGGGCCAGCAGGGCTCCCTGAACCCTTTCCACAAGTGTGGCACCTCACAGAATCACAGAGTCACAGAATCATAGAATCACCAGGCTGGCAGAGACCTTCAAGATCATCGAGTCCAACCCATGTCCCAACACCTCAACTAAACCAAACCATGGCACCAAGTGCCACATCCAATCTCTTTTTAAACACGCCCAGGGATGGTGATTCCACCACCTCCCCGGGTAAACCATTCCAATATTTCATCACTCTTTCTGTAAAAAACTTTTTTCTAATATCCAACCTATATTTTCCTTGGCACAACTTAAGGCTGCGTCCTCTTGTTCTGTCAGTTGTTGCCTGGAAAAAGAGACCAACCCCCACCTCACTGCAAACACCTTTCTCACGCTGCCCTCCTGCTCCTGGCACGAGCCCCTGGTCACCACCACAGTGGCTGCTCTGCCACCCACCCTCCCATCCCCTCACAACCTTTGTGCTCCTGCCTACACATCCCTGCTCAGACCTGCAGACAGAGCCTGGCTCCAGGATTTTCCATCTCCATGGAACCTCTCCCCACCATCCCACATAAATCCCGGCTGCGAACAGCACGGACTGCAACGAACAAGGGAGAGAAAAGCAGCCACTTTGGCTGCCTGAGCGTGTGCTGGGCTGGAGGGTGACCATGGGGACGGCTGTGTAGTGAGTGTTGTGTCATGGCTGTGGCAGACAGAGAGCAAAAAATGCTGGGGCAGGAGCCCAGATTGCATCTGCTGCTCCTGAGGGGGAGAAGGGAGTTAGGAGAGCGTTTACTCTGCTAACACAGAGCTGACCTTTACCTGCCAACATCCCTTCCCCTTCTTTGGAAAGGGTTTATCTAAAGCCACCCCCTAAAGCACACAGCTCACAAGAAATCTCGGCCTTAAACCATGCTGGGACAACAGACATCTTCTCTAAGTGCTGGTGGCTCCTGAGGCAGCCACTTCCCCTCTCTGCTGTCACTGCAAGGCTTGAGCCTCTCCCTGTGCCCAGAACCTGCCTGTGGCTGTCACCTCTGCGCCTTCCTGTCCCCTGAACCAGTGTCAGGTTCTGCCCTGACACCATTTTTCTCTTCCCCTTCTGGGGGGAGCTCCTTCATTGCTCCCAACCTTCCTGTTTCCCTTCCCCTTCTTTGGAAAGGGTTTATCTAAAGCCACCCCCTAAAGCACACAGCAAGAAATCTCAGCCTTAAACCATGCTGGGACAAAAGACATCTTCTCTAAGTGCTGGTGGCTCCTGAGGCAGCCACTTCCCCTCTCTGCTGTCACTGCAAGGCTTGAGCCTCTCCCTGTGCCCAGAACCTGCCTGTGGCTGTCACCTCTGCGCCTTCCTGTCCCCTGAACCAGTGTCAGGTTCTGCCCTGACACCATTTTTCTCTTCCCCTTCTGGGGGGAGCTCCTTCATTGCTCCCAACCTTCCTGTCACCTGGTGATAACCCATCCTGCCTTTGAGGAAAACCACCAACTTTTCATCATTCCCAGGCCATTCACTACCACCTCACCTCTTCTCAGCCCACCACTTGACCTTGGTGCTGCCCACCCCTGTGTGCTGATGGGAGACCTCACATAACCTCCTCCCAACGTGCAGAACTGGCAGAGCTCCTGGCTGCTCTCGGGAGGCAGGGATGCTCTGCAGGGTGGATGCCATCCAGCCCTGGGAGTGCAGACATCAGTCACGCCGCGTCGCAACTGAACCGTACTTAATTTTGACCTACTTTGCCAGCCTGGCAGAGCCCTCCCCACATCAGACTTTAACCTTTAACCAACCTCCTGGCTGCTGATGGTGCATCTCAGCCCCGTCCCTTTCCTCCTCCTTTGTGTTATCAGATCCCCCCTCCGCATTGCTGGGTCTTTTGTGGCCACCCTGAGAGGGTTTCCCTGCTCCTGGCATTTGCTTTTTGCCAGAGCTTGATCTCTGGAAGCCACACAGCTCCTGCTCCTGGCACCGTGGTGGCTGGGAGAGGTATTTGTGTTTTTATCCATTGTTTTTCCCCTCCAGCAGCTTCCTCTGAGATCCTGTGAGCGCTGTGGTGTCCCGGGGGCATCGCTCAAGCTTTCCAGAGCGGGAATGACAAGCTCATGGCACACTTTAGACCTTCCCTGCCACCTTCATCCTTCGTTACGGGGGAGTGGATTTCATCAGCACTTCCCAAATCTGCTGGGGCAGCCTCCATTCCCATCCCATGCCTGTCCCTCTATCAATTTAGGAGAGCCCAGTTTGATTTTGGGGTTGCTTCTGGGTTGCTGCCCTGACCCCAATCTTCCCCCTCCCTGACCTTTTCCATTCTCCTGGAAACAACAGCTCAGGGAGAGCTCCCTCGGTGGTGGCAGAGAGAAAACAGCCCTGCGAGCAGATGATTCCAGTATTAACTAAATTAACACGGGGCCTGGCGCTCTCCGAAATGAGTCACCCGTGTTTCATATCAATGATTTCAGACCCTGGCATTTTCAGTCCAAGCCACAAGCAGCGCCACGGCAGGCACAGGCTGTATTTTAAAATACCATGGCAGGGCTGGAAACAGATGCTCGGGAGCAGAGCAGAAGGTGCCGTAGTGAAGCTTTAGCGGGAGCGGGGGGAACGCCCCGTGCCCGCAACGCAGGAGCCACCCAGGGCACTCTGGGGCCGGGCTCTTGCGTAAGCCCTGCCGGGGGAGGCACAGGGAATGGGGATAAAGGCCTGGCACTTGGCCTCTGCAGCTTCCAGCCAGCTGGAATGAGGAGGAGCACGGTCACAGCACCTTTTCTTTTCCTGTCCTCTGCTATCCCGGCAGCAGCTTTGCTTCTGACCCCTGCTTCAGCCCTATCCTCATTCCTCCAGCTACTGGGATCAAAATATTTAGCCCATTCCCCTTCTCCACGCATGTCCTGGCAGCCCTGAAGGCATGATCAGAGCTGATGGCAACACTTGGATGGTTTCAACAGCCACAGAGGACCCTTGCTCTCTGCCACCCTCACTTATCAAACAGCAGCAATAACTCATTAACTATTACGAAATTCCCTGGGAGCTGCATTTGTTTGTGGGTCAGTTTGAGGATGGGAAAACACCCCAGTGACCCCTAGGAAACTGTTCTGTGCTCAGTTTTACAGCACTGAGCTGTCACAGTGCATCACCCCCCGAGGAATCACGAGCACCCTGCCTGAGCTGCAGCCCCAGCCCTGGAGCTGGAGCATTCATCCTCAAAAAAGCAAACCAGGGATGCACTCAGTGAGCTCCCAGCCCTGCTGGACACCAGGAACAGTCCCCAGTGCTGGCCTGGCACTTGGCACTGCTGGTACAAGTCAGCCAGCACACGATATTCCTGCTGGCAGCTCAGCACAGGCAGATTTCTGCACGGGGAAGTCGCTTCCCACGCAGGGCAGGGGCTCTGAGGCTGGGATTGAGAATCCTCTGGAGAGGGAAGGGCTTGAGAGCAGCTCCAGGGAGCTGTCCCTCATCCCCAGTCCCTCATCCCCTGAGCGTGCTGGAGCCCTGGCTTTCACATTTGTCACACGCCAGGGGTGAGCCACATCCACAACCAAAATCCTTCTCCAAACTCCAAATCTGAGCAGAGGCAACTCAGAGGGATGAGACAGAAGGGAAGCTGGTGTTTAGGTGCCAAAGAACATGGATCAGGCCTCTTTTCCCAGCTCTGGGCACTCAAGGAATCAGCCCTGTGCACTTTACCCACCCAGGTGCCCTCAGTTACTGACAGCCATCACCTTTCCAGGCTCAGCAGGGCAACGCTCCCATCTCAGCTCCCAAATATTCCCTCTGCCAGCCCAGCCTGGAGCACTCAGGCTCCAGCTGCACCCCTCAAGCTCCTACCTGCTCTCAGATGGCAGCTCCAGGGGCTGTCTTCTTCCCCTCCCGTTCCTGCAGGGCATTCATTTGTTGGGAGATGCTGTTAACAAAGAAATAAACACATAGCAAAGCTAGAAACATTAACTACATTAGCTACAGCTACAAGCAGCCTCTGCTACGTCTTGGCTCCAGTTTCCCCCCTCCTGGACTTCATTTGGCACCTTACATATTAGGAGGACAAATTAGAATTTCATGCATATTTCATCTATACTTAATGGCTTGGCAAAGACCAAAACAGTTCCCCATTAAGTGGAATTTATGCTAAATGCTGCGTCCATTAGGCACCAGTCGCTGCCTGTTCAGAGGTTACAGCAGTTCCCCAGGAAGGTGTCCCCTGCTAGGGGAGCTGGGGATGCTGTGATGGTGCCACAGCAGCAGGGCAGGGTCCCTAACAGCAGCCTCATGGCAAAGCTGCTCCACAAAACCCATCCTGGTTAAAGAGACATCACCTGCTCTCTGTGGGGTCCTGGTTGGTGCTCCCCTGAGCCTCTGGGGTCCCCACAGAGCTCTGAGGCAGCAAACACAAAAGTGTGAGGCTCCTAAACCCGAGCCACTGCTGTACAACCCCTTCCTGGGAGACTTACAGCATCCTTGTGCCGCCTTCTCCTGAGTTACACCCTCTAGTAAGAGCTTCTCCAGCTGCTCCAAACCTTCCTGCTGAGCACCCCTGCCTCCTACCAGGGAGCCAAACCTTGTGTGCTTCCAGTTTGCCTTTAAATAGGGGCCCTGCCTGAGCTCCCCCAGCTCCTCAGGGACTAACAAAGCTCAGCTGGCTCCCCTGAACCCAAACACGTTGCCCCTGGTTTTTGGGTTTTACTGCTCTTTCCCGGTCTCCAAAAAGGAGTCTCACTGTCGGCTTTATCTCACAAGAAAATCGCTGTAGAGTTTTACTGCTGAGGTTCAATCAAGGTGCAGACCTATGTGGAGTCTCCTTTGGTTTTCCTGCTTTTCAAACTCCCAGTGTCTGATTTCTTGTGGGGAAAAAAAAAAAAAAAAAAAAGAGAAGTACTATTAAAAGTGACACTGAGGCAGTAACAAACCCTTCTTGACTGAGAGGATCTCAGGCCGAGTTTTGTGCTCCTAACAGTGCCCAACTCCAGCCCGAGCACAGCTGGGCACCCAAAAAAGCTGCACCCAAAATAACCAGCAGAGACGTCGGAGATTTAAACGGGGTTATTCTGCTTCCAGAGGAGGGGAGGGGAGGGGGACTGGGAGCGCAGAGCCGCGCTGGGCTCCACACCCGAGGCTGTCTGCCGGCTGTCTCAGTGGGCAGCAGCAATTCCTCCTTCTCCGCCCCGTTTCCCTGCATCCTCAAACAGCGGCTCTTCCTTTTCATTTTTTTAATTTTTATTTTAATTTTCTTTTTCTTTTTTTTTTTTTTTTCCGGCGGGCACGCAGGGCTCCGGCTGCTTTGTAGCTGATGCTGCTGCTGCCTGACCTAAATGTGCGCCGCGTTCGTGGCCCGGAGCTCCGGCGGGGTTTGCCCGATGAGGGGGTCCCTGCCCGGGCAGCCGGGGGGCACCGGCCCCGGGGGCTGCTCCCTCTGCCGGGGCTGGCATCGCTTCTCCTTCCCCTCCCGTGAGCCTATTGCATAAGAGGGATTTGAGGGCTTCTCCCCACCCCCCCACTCCCTGTTTTCCCAGAATAAAGATCTTGTTTTTCCAAGTGTTTTTTTTTTTTTTTTTCTCTCGCTGGATGTTAAAGCAGCCCCTTCTTCCAGGCGGTGCTGCTTGCTGATCCCGGGGTCAGCGAGAGCTGCAGGGTATCAAGCCTAAGAAGGGCTTATCCCTGTATTTTTACAGTTTCCCGAGGCCCCGAGCTCGGGGTTAGCAGCCCTGGGCTGAGCTGTGGCGTGCGAGGGCTCAGGCACGCACGTCCTGCACCCATCCCCGGCCGGGCTGAGCTTTTTTCCAGCTTGCCCCCGGCTTTCCCAGCTCGTCCGGCCGTCCCTGCTGGCTGCTGACAGCCCCTGAGGGTTTGTCCTGCTCCTCCAGCTCCCGCTGTGGCGATGCTGCGAGAGCTTCCCCATAGAAACCGGCGCTTTGCTGGCAGATGCAGCGCGCACGGGAATAATGGGATCGTGTGTGCGCTGGAAATCAGCAGCAGGGCCTTTGGAATCGTGGAATATCCTGAGCTGGAAGGTTCCCAACCCCTGGCCCTGCACAGACACCCCAATAATCCCACCCTGGGAGTGGTGTACAAATGCTCCTGGAGCTCTGGCAGCCTCGGGGCTGTGCCCATTCCTTGGGGAGCCTGGGCAGTGCCCAGCACCTTTCCCTGAGATCCTGCTAAACCCCCCCTGAAACAGCTCCCTGGCAGTCCCTCGAGTCCTGTCACAGGTCACCAGAGAGGAGGCATCAGTGCCTGGCCCTCTGCTTCCCATCAGTGCCTGCTCTCTGCCTGTGTTTCCCTGTGGCCTCATCATTCTGGATTTGCAAACACTTCTCAGTGCTTGATGTGAGTTTTCGTTCTCATCATCCCCCGAATCCTGTGTCTCAGAGGAAGAATAAGGGGAAAACTTACCCTTTTAGGCACATTCTGCCTACACGTTCAGGAGAGATGCTGCTTTGAGTGAGTTTTCCCAAAGTCTGCTATTTCCAAGGAGGGGTGGGCACGAGTGGGAGCTTGCTGTCCCTGGGGGTGAGGCTGTGACTCAGGGTCCTTTTCCTTGGCGTTGCAGGTCAGCCTCAACGATTCCCACAATCAGATGGTCGTTCACTGGGCAGGAGAGAAGAGCAACGTCATCGTGGCCTTGGCCAGGGACAGCCTGTCCTTGCTGGGTCCCAAAAACAGCGATGTAAGTAACAACCCCTTGGCCCTGCCCAGGTGAATCTTCTGCTTCTGGGCCAGGCAAGGTGATGGTGGCTGCTGAGCTCCAGCCTGACTTGCACTTGCGTCCTGAGAAACAAAAAAAATCCCATGAGTTTGGGTTCAGATGCACAAAAAAATTTAATATCCTGTGTTGCCCCACGGGCTCAAGGCATGGTCGGGAAATCTCAAATCTTCCCCCGCCTTGCAGTTTACTGAGTTTCCACCAAATCTGTCAGAAGGGAGCCCAGAACTTTGTGACTTTGTGCTTCTCACTCTGGGGCTTCTCCTTTGCAGGTTTATGTGTCCTACGACTATGGGAAGAGTTTTAAGAAGATTTCGGAGCGGTTCAGCTTCGGCGGGGGGAACAGCAGCGAGGTGGCCATCGCCCAGTTCTACCACAGCCCGGCTGACAACAAGAGGGTGAGGGGCACGTGCCAGCTGGGGCTTTATCCCTGCTGCCACAGCGAGCCTGGACACCCCCTGGGCTGTCCCTGGGGCAGAGGTGGCATGTGCCAGGCACTTCTTGTATAGCTTGGTGATGCTCGGAGTGTGGGGGGAGAGGGGTGGCTGGGACAGCCAAATTCTTCTCCTCCAGAGTTTGCCCTCCCAAAGGGGATGTGCACCTTCATGGCTGCCAGCCTGAGCTCAGCTCTGACCTTCCCTTCTCCCCTGTCTGTCCCTCCACTCCCAGTACATCTTCGTGGACGCCTTCGCCCCGTACCTCTGGATCACCACTGACTTCTGCAACACCATCCAAGGCTTCTCCATTCCCTTCAGAGCAGCAGACCTCCTCCTGCACAGCAGGAACCCCAACCTCCTCTTGGGCTTCGACAGGTCTCACCCTAACAAACAGGTGAGCACTTGGCTGAGGTGGGGAACCAGCATCCTATCCCTGCCCTGCTGTGACATTCCTGTGTCCCCCACAGCTGAGAGCCGCCCTGCCTTGTGCCAGGGCCCTGTGGGTTCATGCTTTGGCCATTCAGGGTGTCTGATCTCGCATGCAGAGCTGTCCCAGATTGGCCAGGACACGCTCTTCCCTCCAGTCTCTCTTGTCCTTACCTCTGGAGGATGAGGATATAATACCTGCAGGATGCCTGTCTAACTTCCCTTCCTTTTCCTCCATCCACGCTGCTCCCAGTCCTATCCATCACCCCAACAATGGTGCTCATAACTCACCACAGAGCCCTGGCAGCTGAGGCAGGATGACCTCTGCAGTGTTTCATGTGGGCCTGTGGTTTGGCTTTAGGTCCTGAATAACAAATTGCTGCTTGAATACAAAAACACTTTTTTTCCCCCCTGGGAGCTATTGGGTAAAGATTGAAAATAGTTCCAGCACATTCAGAGAGACACAGTGAGTAAAACCTGGAGGTGAAACAGTGGGAAATCCTGCTGGCAGAAGGCTAAAGAGGAGTCTTTTCCAGTTTGGAGTATTCTGTTAGAAAGGTTGCTGCTGCTCCAGGAGCTGCCACATGAAAAGAAGTCATGAGAGTAATCATGGATGGACACATTGGGTCTCATGAAGGATTGGGTCTGTTTGTGTCCCACTCCCACTGGCATCTCTCACTCACCTTTCTCCTTGCAGCTCTGGAAATCAGACGATTTTGGCCAGACCTGGATAATGATTCAGGAACACGTGAAGTCCTTTTCTTGGTATGTACTGAGTGCACCCAGCTCCTGTCTTCTCTCATTCCTCGCTTCTTGCATTGTTTGCTGCCCTGTGGGAACCAAGGATCCGGGTACCAGGGTGTGCTCCAGCCCTGCCCCCTGCTCCCCTCACCCTGCGCTGTGGGGATGTGCCACAGCGGGCTCACAAGTGCCAGCCACCCACCCTGGCACCCAAGGGTGCTGCCCATTCCCCTTAGCCCATCTCCTTGTTCCTGCTGCCTTCTTCTCCAATCCCACCACGTGGCCTGTCCTCCCCAGGGGGGTTGAGCCCTACGACAAGCCCAGCACGGTGTACATCGAGCGGCACGAGCCCTCCGGGGCCTCCACGGTCATCCGCAGCACTGACTTCTTCCAGAGCCGGGAAAACAAGGAGATCATCCTGGAAGATGTTGAAGACTTCCAGCTCAGGGACAAATACATGTTTGCAACCAAATCAGTGGTGAGTGACACGGCGAGGAATTCGCCGCCGAGGGTCGAGGATGAGGGACAGAAGCCAGGCAGGCAAGAGGAACTGATGCCTTCTGCAGCCACCTAGAAACAGAGAGTAGACAGGAGTAAGGGAATAAAGATAGATATTTATTTGAAGGCCTTCAAGGCACCCCCTGGGGGAGCCAGAGGCTGCCTCCAAAAATGGACCCCAAGATGGACCCCAGGTCACGAGTTCTTCACACCTTTATAGGTTTGGTTCATTTGCATATCAGGGTTAATTCTCCAATTAAAGCCCCAGGTCAATGATGTAATTCCCCTCAGCTTGCTCCCCCTTAGAGGCTTTGGGTTACACATTTTGGGCCTAGAAGAGCCTGGCTGTCCTTGAAGGCAAAGCCTGGAGAGGCTTTGTTGTGTCTGCCCAGCACGAGAGAGCAGAAATTCCAGGCTACAAGGAACTGCAGAGTTACACTCTAAGCAGTGCAGGATTTGAAAAATAGAAAAGTTAAAACCGAAGGCATCACATCTGCCAGGGATGATGCCACTCCCTGCTGCACTTCCCAGCCTTCAGACCCCCACATTTAGCTTGTCTCAGAGGTGCCACCCAGCCTGCCTGGCAGCTGCCACCCCCGTGGGCTCGTGCTGCCATGGGCGCAGCAGTGGCTGCCCGTGCTGCTCTCCCCACGCTGTTTCCATGCCCCAGCCTCCATCAGGCTGGGCACAAGTAGGTCAGCCTGCAGAGGGCTGGGAGCTGGGAAAAACCACAGGATGGCTGGGAAGGATGTTGGGGTGGGGGTGGCAGGGGAAGGGGGATGAGGCTCGGCAGCTCGGTGGTTATAGGAGGCCGCTTGTCAGAGGAGATTACCATCAAACGTGGATGAGGTCCAAGCAGCCTAATGTGCTCCAGCCTGGAAGGAAAGCTGGATTTTCAGTCTGCTTTCCTAAGAAAAGAGGATGTGGGTGAGCAAAAAGGGTCTTTTGGTCCCTCTGCAGCCAGAGGCTCCCCGTGCTTTTTACAGTTGTTGGCCAAATTCGGACAAACCTGAAAGGAAGAGAGGAAGTGTCTGTGCTTCCTCTGAGGGCAAGGCCTTTCTAGAGGATCAAAAACAGCACCAGAGGCATAAAGTCCTGATCCTTCTAGAACTCAAGGAGCAGCTTTCTTTCCAGAAGATGCTTTTCTCCCCTGCAGCTGCCATCGAGTGTTTGAAGAAGGAACCTTTATTTTAGGGGTGCCTGCTGGCAGAACCAGGGAGGTTTTCCTAGGCAGTAAGGCACGGCTGTGTCACCTCTGGCCCCCTGAGCGGGCACAGCGGTGTCTGACAAAGGCAGGGAACATTTGCAGAGCAATTTCAGTTTCTCAGAAGCCTCCCTTGCAGGTAGTACAGCCTGTAACTCCCAGGGCCCGGCCCCTTGGCGCTGTGCCTGCTCTGTGGTTTGCAGGAGATTTTATCGAGGGCTCGGTGCTGCTGTTGGGTGAAACGCTGGGGGTGGTTTGTGTCACTGCAGAGAAGCCACTCAGCTCAGGGACAGCATCCTGAAAGCATGAGAAGGGGTTGGGTTCCATTTTGGGGGTGCTTTGGAGTGTTTTTTTCTGCTTCTGGAGCACTCAGGGGCCAGCGGGCAGCACGCCCTGCTTCCTCCTGCAGCTGTAATGGCTAACCATCAATAAAACCACCCCTGTTCCACACCACGGCAAACGCTGCTGGGAAACACTGGGACTGAGGGAGGCTGGCTGCAAACCCCTCATTTGGGAATCACATCCTCGGGTCTGGGATGAGGCACTTGCCTCCAAGCCTGGCTGCACTAGGGGTGGTGCTGAGGGAAGGACAGGCTGGGTGGCAGCGGCGCCCAGGGCTCCGACTCCTGCTCCTTGCCGTGGGAGGCACGGTTGCTTAGTGATACAGAGCCTGGGGAAAAAAAAAAAAAATTAAAAAAAAAAAACCAGGCCGCTTATTTTTGGAGCCTAGATCTGGGTTTAGGTCCTCACCGTTGGCATCCTGTATGAAATAGGTTGCCCCCAGCTTTTTTGCCTTCTCGGCTTCGCGCCGGCGCCTTTCGTTTTGCGCAAATCGGTAAAAATAGGAAGGAAAGGACAGCGTGCTCTGAGGGAAAAGGAGGAATTAAAACCAGCCTCCTGACCCCCACCCGACTGACCAGGAAGGGCAGTTTGTCTCCTTGCTGAGTCCTGGCTGTGGCAATTTAAACCCTGAGCGGGGATCACTGCTCCCAGCATCGGGCAGCTGCCACGCTTTGCCCACGTGCAGGGAGGGGGAAGTGCCAGGCACTGGGTGATCCCAGGGGAGATCAGGGTGATTTGGGGGGTGAGAGCCTCTCCTAACGTGTCCCTGTGCCCTGCACAGCGTTTGCTTGGCAGCTCGCAGCCACCCTCGGTCCAGCTCTGGGTCTCCTTCAACCGCAAGCCCATGAGGGTGGCACAGTTCGTTACCAAGCATCCCATTAAGGTAAGTGGTGCTTCCCGAGCAGCCTCCCAGCCCCCTGCCTTGCCAAGGACGCCCTGCGGTGTCAGCAGCAGCTCCAGATGCTGCAGGAGGGGGAAAGGACCTCGCATGACCCTGCTGGGGGCAGCGGCAGAGCAAAGGCTCACGTTGGGATGATCTCATGGTTTACACGATGGCCCCTGGACAGTCACCCACCTCCTCCAGCTCTGGGATGGAGGCTGCTGGCAAAGCCCAGATGCAAGAGAGGGGCTGATCCCACTGCTCTGACTCTGCTTTTGGGGACTTTACCTCTTCCTGTGGTGCAGGGTGCACTGGCATGGCCTGGAGCATCCAATTTTTGCAGGCTGAGGAAGCCCAGGGCACAGCCAGGGCTTGCAAAGAGTCCTTGATCCACAAACCAGGTGTGCCGTGGTGTTCCTGGGCTGGTGAGGATGAAGAAGGGCACGAGAAGCAAGTTCTTGGTGCTTGGCAGAGCAGTGGGGTGCACTCCCAGCCTCAGGGGGGTCCAGAGATCCAGCACGGATGGGGTTTGGCAACCAGCGCTGCTTCCAGGGGGCTTTGCAGGGCACAGGAATCCCTGTGGGGGGGACAAAACAGAAAAAGCAAAGTGAAGATTTTCCACCTGCTGAATGGAAAAAATACAAAAAGGTGGAAGGGAGCTAAGAGGAGATGTAAAGCAGCCTGTGTGTAAAGCACACGCACAGCCCGTTCTTTGTGTCCCAAAGGAATATTACATCGCCGATGCCTCGGAGGACCAGGTGTTTGTGTGTGTCAGCCACGACAACAACCGCACCAACCTCTACATCTCGGAGGCAGAGGGCCTGAAGTTCTCCCTGTCCCTCGAAAACGTGCTCTACTACAGCCCGGGGGGAGCTGGCAGCGACACCTTGGTCAGGTAAGACGGCGAATGACAACATCGACCAAAACCTGTGATTTTTGGCTGGCTTGGATCAACGCATTACCTTTCTCTGCCAATCCCCCCCCTCCCCAGACCCTTGGGGGAGCTCAGCTTACCTTTCACCGACCCCACAGGTACTTTGCCAACGAGCCCTTTGCGGATTTCCACCGCGTGGAAGGCGTGCGGGGCGTCTACATCGCCACGCTGATCAACGGCTCCTCCTTCAGCGAGGAGAACATGCGCTCCGTCATCACCTTCGACAAGGGCGGCACCTGGGAGCTGCTCCAGCCCCCGGCACAGACCCGCTACGGGGAGCACATCGACTGCCAGGTACCTCAGGCCGGGCTGGCACGGGGACAAGGCCCCCCAAAAAAGTGGGGATGTGGTTTAGTGGGGACGGGTTTGGTCGTCCTGGAGGTTTTTTCCCAACTTGAACTCTACGGAAAGAGGGTGAGACAGCAATGCTGCCATGAAGGAGTCCCTCCTTGCCTGTCCGAGCAGAGAGGGCTGCACTAGGTAGGATGAGGGATGGATGTTAATCCAGTGTTCTCTGCTTTCCCAGTTGTCCCAGGGCTGCTCTCTGCACCTGGCCCAGCGCCTGAGCCAGCTGCTGAATTTCCAGCTGCGCAGGATGCCCATCCTATCCAAGGAGTCAGCGCCAGGACTGATCATTGCCACTGGTACTGCTTCTCCCTTGGCTCGGGGGGTGTTGTTGCCAGGCCATGAGGAGCTTGGCACTATTTAGTTTGTACAAGCAGGTTATAAAACGCAATTAAGTGGTGCATTTTGCTGTCCTTTCTCTGCTGCAGTCCCTGTACAGTAATTACAGAATGAGCATTTCACTGCAGCACAGAGATGTGAAGAAACCTGCTCTGTTCTGATCCCCTTTCCTGATCCTCCTGAAGGGCTTCTTGAAGAGTCAGAAATTCCTGTTTGTCTCGCTCTGTTACTGAAGAACGCACACATTTTTGTTTTATCATGTTTGCAGCCATGGGTTTTCCCCCCATCTGCTTTTAAAACTTGTAATAGTCCTTGGAATATTTGCTTTTGAAGGGATTCATTTGTAGTGTGAAAAATCAGCTCCTCAATCCCAGATAAAAATAGTTTGGAGGTGTCTGGTTTCCTTTTGAGCAATCACTTTGCATTCCTCAAGAAGGATGATTTCTCCCCTTCTCCCAGGCTCCGTTGGCAAGAACATGGCAAGGAAAACCAATGTTTACGTCTCGAGCAGTGCTGGGGCCCGGTGGAGAGAGGTAAGGCTGCTCTTACACCTGCCAGATCAGCCAGGGTGGTGGGGGAACAGGGAAAATGTTGGCAGCAACATAGATAAGTTGCATTAAAGGTGGTTTCATATGAATCCAAGAGCTGGAAGTGCCTTAAAATGGAGGGAAAAAGGTCTTTAGATGAAGGACCAGGCATGGGTTGGTTGGAGCTGAACCTCTGCTGTGGGTGGTGGATCCAAACACAGGAGAGCTCCCTCCTCTGCTTCTCCTTTTCACCTGGCAGGACTTTCCCTCAGCACGGGTGGTTTGGTGCCTGTTAGATGGGACTGACAGCCAGGACTTTGTCTGTGGGAGAGGTTTGGAGAGGCTCTGGCTTCTTCCAGCAAAATGGGATGCTGCCCTGGGTTCGTGGGGAGTTTGCTGCTGTTTACTGAGTGGATGTTGGGGTCTGTGGCAGTGTTTGTGGTCCGCCTGTGCACTCTGCAGCCGGTGTAATGTGGTATTCCAACATCTGCAAGCTATTTAATCCCAGGAATCGAGCAGCCTCCTCCTCCCCCTGCGCGGTCGGGGTGAGGTCTGGGCAGCTGCAGCGGCGGTGGGGACATGCCACAGGTCTGGCTGCTGCCAGAGGTGGTTCACAGGCTGCTCCTGGCTCCAAAACCCGGCTGGAGAGCTGCTGTGGGGACCCTGCAGCCAGGCAGGAGCTCACAGACAGGGCAGGGTGTCCAAAAACGGAGACTTTCAGGTGCCAAGCTCCACGGGTTTGCTTTGAAGTGCAATTAAAACATGACGAGGGAGCACTGACCCAAGCCACCAGCTCCTGACTGGTCTTTGTGTCAGGAGCAGAGGTGCAGAATGACCCAGCAGTGGAGCAGCACCACGATTCCCTGCCCCTGCCTTTGGCCAGCAGCAGGCTGGGAGGCTCCTTGCTCTGCAGATCACTGCGGGGATTTCACAGCCCAGAGAAGAAAGGAACAATGCATTCAGTGCCCCGTGTAAGAACGTCCTGTGAGCAAGGGCTGGCATGGACACGCTCCCTGTTTCCATCCCGAGGTGCTCTGGGCTCCCTGGATGGGAAAGCAAAGCTGGTTGTGTGCTGGAGGTGTAGGTGAGCGTGAAATCCAAGCTTCTTTCCACTGGATGCACGGATGAATTGTCTCCAGGGCTTGTTTCTGAGTGCCATGGCCCCACTTCTCTCTGAATATTCAGGAGACCTTCCACAGCCTGAGGACAAACCCTTCTCTGCAGTCCTGGGAAGGCCACGAGGCGCAGCTGGGTGTCAGGAGGTGTCACAGACGCGACAAACGAGAGCAGGAGCGATGGGCTCTGGTTTTGTGTCATGGCACTTCTTCCACTGATTCTTTCTGTGCACAAAGCACAGGAGGAGAAGAGTCCAGGGCTCGGGGCAGCTCTCACACACAGCCATTAGGGGAAATGGGCTGGCTGTTCTCATCTGCAGATGGTGTCCCATAAACGCTCGGATCTCTGGTGCTGCCACACACTTGGTTTGGCCGAGGCTGAAGCATTAGCCTGGGTCAGGCAGAGTTTCTGACAGAGCCATTTTCCCCTCGTTCAGCACAGCTCTGATCACCCCTCAGCACTGTCTCTCTTCCAGGCACTGTCTGGACCCCACTACTACACCTGGGGCGACCACGGTGGAATTCTTGTGGCCATTGCCCAAGGCACCGAGACCGACCAGCTCAAGTGAGTGTCAGGGCACAGGACCTGCCCCTGGGGATGGCAGAGCGTGCCCTGCAGCAGGCAGGATATGCCCCTGGCACCTCTGCCAATCTCCTTTTCTGCAGGTACAGCACAAACGAAGGGGAAACCTGGAAAGTGTTCACCTTCTCGGAGAAGCCGGTGTTTGTGTACGGCCTCCTGACCGAGCCCGGAGAGAAGAGCACCATATTCACCATCTTTGGCTCCTACAAGGAGAATGGCCACAGCTGGCTGATCCTGCAGATCAACACCACCGACGTGCTGGGTAAGGGGACAGGGGCAGAGCCATCTCTGGGGTGGCTCTGTGGGTATTAGAGAGGGCATCTCCTCACGCCCCGTCCTTCGCGTCTCACGTCCACGTGGACACAGCTGCTGAAGGCACTCGTGTTCTCTGTGCTCTCCCTGTATTCCTTCCCTCCTCACTGAGGAATTTGTTGAAAAGGAAAGGGGAAAAAAAAAAAAATTCCTTCTGAAGGCTTGTGCCTATGAATGTTTTATAACCCATTTCAGCTTTGATTGCGAGGCAGCATTTTAATCAAAGCGCAGTTAAACCCAGCAGAGGAATTTGCTTGACTAAAATTTATCACTGATTCCCTCGACATTTTGTTGGGAACGGATCTGTTTGGTAACCAGAGCGACTTCATTCAGATTCCCTGTCACTGCCACGGAGCTGCCTGTTCCCTCCTGTCACTGCACACTCCCAGCTGGAACGCTCCTTGCCTTGCCTTTCCCTGTGGGACAGGGGCCTTGCACTTCGGGGGAAGTTTTGGGCCAGAGGAGGGTGGAGAGGGAAGGAAGGGGCACTCCTGTGGTGTGGGGCTGGATGCCAGCACGCCTGGCACTCCTGGGCACCAACATCAGCATCTCTCTGCCTTTAACCCTTGGTGTGAGGCTGGATGCCAGCAGGCCTGGCACTCCTGGGCACCAACATCTGCATCTCTCTGCCTTTAACCCTTGGTGTGGGGCTGGATGCCAGCAGGCCTGGCACTCCTGGGCACTGAGCACATCAGCACCTCTCTGCCTTTAACCCTTGGTGTGGGTGGGGTGCTGCAAGAGCTGCACCTTGTTGCACCCCAACCTTGCTTCTCCCCTCAGGGGTGCCCTGCACAGAGAACGACTACAAGCTGTGGTCACCCTCGGACGAGCGAGGCAATGAATGTTTACTGGGGCACAAAACCGTTTTCAAAAGGAGGACTCCTCATGCCACCTGCTTCAATGGGGAAGATTTTGACAGGCCTGTCATGGTCTCCAACTGCTCTTGTACGAGGGAGGACTTTGAATGGTAAAATACCAATTAATTTCTTTTAGTCTGGATTGTAAATCCAAGATAAGTATCGGTGACCAATTGCTGTGAGTGAACAAACATCCAATTTATGTAGCTCGCAGTGTCACTGCTTCAGTTTATAGCAGAGAGGAAACTAAACAGACTGAAAACATCCTTTCATTAATAACAGGGCATGAGACTTAATTAATGTCTTTAGAGCCTTTTGGGAGCCTCTGAAAGGTTCCATGGAAGAGGGAAGTATTGTTCATCCATCACCTTCCAAACGATAATGGATCATTTCCCATCACAGACAGAGATCCACTAAAAATCTTTGTGATTCTTTAGCCACAGGGGTGCAGCTGGCCCTGCTATTGCACTTGGACTGCAATTCCCACAATCCTGACACTGCACAGCTTCCAGGAGCAGGAAACACGCTCTGGCAACCTGATGCAAAGGCTCGGGGTTAGAAAGGGAGCTGTTTTTCAGGGCCTGCGCTTTCAGTGCAGCTCACACCAGACTGCTCCAGTCCAGATCTGCCTGGCTGATGCTGAGACCAAGTCTGGCCCACCATGAGCAGACCCAGGGCAGGGCTGGTGGGATCCTGCCTCAGAATTCAGCCCTGGGCTCCCTGCAAAATCCCACGGACAAAACCTCTCTCTGCCCCACGGTGTTTTCCAAAGAACAGCCGCACTGTCACTCCCATTTTTCACCAGCAGGACCAGCCAAGAGACAGAGCAGTGACCTGAGCCAGCCAAGCAGCAGGGCTGGGGCTTGCAGCCAGCTTTGCAGAGCACACTGCCTCAGCTCTGCCTCGCTGCCTCACCTTCCCCAGCCTGCCCAGCCACTGGCAGAGCTGATTTGCAAAGTGTTCTTGAAACGTCCTGGCTGGCTCGGAGATGTTCTGTGCAGCCAAATACTGATAACAAATGAATGGTCATCTTTGGGTTCTTCAAAATTCTGTGCAAAAATAGACTCACGGTACAGCGTGGCTGCATTTTGTGCTTTTCCCTGTCCCTCCTTACATCTTTCTTCTCCTTGCAGTGATTTTGGCTTCAAACTGAGCGATGACTTGTCCTTAGAAGTTTGCGTCCCTGACCCTGAGTTTGCTGGCAAACCCTATGACCCACCAGTCCCTTGCCCTGTTGGCTCAACCTACAGGAAGACTCGAGGGTATGTGCTATGCTTGGGAGGGCAACCCCATCTTCCAAGCGCTGGAATTTATCATTAAAAAAACCCCCAAACAACCGCAAAACCCACAAAAGTGGCAGCAAACAAAGTGGCATGTTAGGCTATACACGGCAATTAAACACCACAGCTTATTCTGGCTGCACAGGGTGGTTTGTTCACAGTTTTTTTCCATGGAATGAAGTGCCTGGCTCTGTGTGTTGCAGCTACAGGAAGATCTCTGGGGACACTTGCACGGGTGGAGACGTGGAGTCGCGGCTCGAGGGGGAGCTGGTGCCGTGCCCGCTGGCGGGTGAGTGTGTGCACGATCTGCTCTGGGCACAAGGGCTCCATTCATAAAACCTTTGGCTGGTGCCTGAGGGACCAGGCACAGAGTCCCAGAGGGCTCTCAGACAAAACCTGTGACACAGGGCCCTGGGTGGGTTACAAATCGCCCTCTCCTGTCCCGTGGCCAGAGCTTCTGAGGGTCCTGCTCGGGAGCAGCCTCTGCCCACAGTGCAGAGCCCTCTGAAGCCCTCAGGGCAGGCTGCAAGCAGGAGCCCTTTTATCCTGGTCACGTCCTTGCTGTAGCTGGCTTGAACCCAACCAGAAAGACAGGAATTAGATCAAAGACACCCCAATCCTTGGGAAGATCCCCTTGGGAATGTCCCACCCTGAGACAGTCCCTCTGTGCAGCTGAATGATGGCCCTTTGGGGCCAGACCAGGGCTGCCCTTCAGCCCTCTCACCTCTGCCTGCCAGAATTCATCCCCCATCCTTATTTTCTCCTCTCAAACGTCCAAGGCACTGTAACAGTCCCGTGCCCCTGTGCTGCCAGAGTTATTTGCATTCTGCTCATTACAGCTTTAATTTAATCTGCCGTCACGAGCTGCGTGATCAGCATTGCTGCCGTGCTGCAGCTCCGGAGCCTCAGGCAGGGCAGGGGCTCGTGGAAGGGTTGGGGAGCTGAGCAGGACAGGAGGTTTTTCCCCTACGCTGCCCTCAAATTTTTCAGAGCGCCAAAGATATTCCAGGTGCGAAACAGCGCGGGGAAGCATCCCCTGTGCTGGGACTCCTGCCAGCGCTGCACTCAGCTTCACTCCTGACACGTTATTCACCCCTCCGAGCCCTCTCGAGCTATTTGGAGAGCTGTGTTGGGCATGCTGAGAAGGGCCCTGCTGATTGCAAAATAAACCTGCCGTCCCCACCGGGCCGGCCTTTGAAGTGCCGTGTTCCCAGAGTGTTTGCGGCTCGTCTCCGGCTCGCTCCGTGGTAACACTTTCATGTACAGGATCTGTTTCATATCTCCCTATAATCTCATTAGGGATGCACAGCCAGAGTTACTTACTGACATCAGCTCCACTCATTAATAGCATTATTGGACCTGACCGGTGGTGGGATGATGCCCTGGAGACTTTGTCCCAGACCAGGATCCCATTACCTGCACTCGGCTCTGTTCACAAACAAAACCCGCTCTGGGATATTTCCTGCAGGGCCAGCGTCCCTAAGGACTTGCAGATTTGCATCACTCCCACTTTTTTTTAATGCTTTTTTTTTTCTTGGAAGAGGAGATCAGTATTTTGTTTCCCATTGGCAGCACTAAAGTGGGAAGAAAGTGGTCAGGGCAGGTTCTGCCAGCCCATGCCTCCTCCTCCTCCTCCTCCTCCTCCTCCTCCTCCTCCTCCTCCTCCTCCTCCTCCTCCTCCTCCTCCTGGACCAGACAATGCCCACAGTGTGTGCCCGGCCCCATGTGAGGCTGTTACCACATTCTCATCAACCTAATCCCACTGAGCCAAAGGCTCTTTGCCTCCCCGAGGTGCTAAAACCAGGGGTGAAAAACACCTGCTATTTTCTCTTTTTGCCCCTCGAAGTAGCCAAAAACGGCCCCTAAATCAGGCACTGTTGTTGCAGAGGAGAACGAGTTCATTCTCTACGCCACCCGCTACTCCATCCACCGCTACGACCTGGCCTCGGGTGTCAGCGAGGAGCTGCCCCTGGCCGGGCTCAGGGGGGCTGTGGCCCTGGATTTTGACTACGAGCACAACTGCCTGTACTGGGCTGATGTCACTCTGGACATTATCCAGGTGAGCCATCACCTCCTTGCCACCCGGGTGTTGCATCCACACCCTGAAATGCAAATGTTTGTCCTGGTACTCCTCCCCTCCCAGCTGGCTGTCAGCTGATCTTCAGGCTGAGGCAGTTCCTCATCTTTTTATTCTGATTATTTTAATTTATTTTTTTTTCCCCCAGCGTCTTTGTCTCAACGGCAGCTCTGGGCAGGAAATAATCATAAGCACCGGGCTGGAAACAGTGGAAGCTTTGGCTTTTGAACCTCTCAGCCAGCTGCTCTACTGGGTCAATGCTGGGATTCCCAAAATCGAGGTACAGCTCTGCCCACCCGTGGCACTGCATATTTTATTAAGGAGCAGTAATTGCCTGCCACAGATTTTGTGTCACTTCAAGCAGTGCCCACAGCAAACACAGCTGTCCTGGGTTTGGTTTTGGGTCTAGGTGGCCAATCCAGACGGAGACCTGAGACTCACCGTCCTCAACTCCTCGATTCTGGAGAGACCCAGAGCCCTGGCTCTGGTTCCCAGAGATGGGTAAGACAGAAAACATCACAAGCATTTCCCTGCTATTCCCTAAGGAAACTGCTGATCCTTCACTGCTAACTCCTCAGGGAGGACAGCTTGGTTTGGTGAAATGGGGGACAGGCACGGCACAGTCCCACCCTGCAGAGCCCATTGTCACCACAGTGTCCCCAGCTAAGGCACCAACTCCCTCAGAGCACACATCACAAACTCTT
Source organism: Monarcha castaneiventris obscurior (assembly GCA_026261815.1). Classification (NCBI taxonomy): domain Eukaryota; kingdom Metazoa; phylum Chordata; class Aves; order Passeriformes; family Monarchidae; genus Monarcha; species Monarcha castaneiventris. Next base: position 2,643,383 of record JAMPIT010000114.1, read on the forward strand.
CATTCCTTCCTACCCATAAATACTCATTAGTAAATAACTTTTCCTGCCAGTAAAACTGGTCTGGTCAGTGGGGAGAGCTGCAGTGATGCGTGAAAAAAGCGAGCAGTGCTCGAATTCAAGAGCCAAATGCAAGTTACATCTTCCTGGGGTTTGGCCTCGGCTGCAAACGTAGCTTTGAAACACCCGAGCAGTTCATGGCAAGGTAACCTGCAGCTGCACTCAGAGCCTGCAGCTGAAAAGCCTCTGTGCTGCTCCTAAATCTGCTGCTGGTGTTCATTAGCATTGCAGAGCTCCCTGTTCAAAGGCAGGTCGGGCAGGAGACGCGGAATGTAAAGCATTCCAACCTCTGCCTCTCCTAACCTGCTTTCCTTTGGATGAGCTGCTCAGGGAGGATTTCCAGTAACCTCTCTGCCTGCTGCCAGGCTGATGTTCTGGACAGACTGGGGCGACTCCAGGGCTGGCATCTACAGAAGTGACATGGACGGGTCGCTGGCCGGGTGCATCGTGTCCGAGGGCGTGCGCTGGCCAAACGGCATTTCTGTGGATGACCACTGGATCTACTGGACTGAAGCCTACATGGACAGGATCGAGAGGGTCGATTTCAATGGGATGCAGAGATCTGTGATCCTGGACAGCCTCCCTCACCCCTATGCCATTGCTGTATTTAAGGTTTGTTTCCCCGTTGTTGTTTTTTCCGTAGCATGCAGGCTCTGGTGCTGGAGGAGCTCTGAGCACGCTGAATTTGAAGGATAGGGATGTGATTTGAAGCAGGCACGATGCTTGCTCTCTTTCTGCCCCTGCCACATTCCCACAAATCCCTGGAACGAGCAGGCAAGTGCAGTCAGACCCAGGACCAACATTCCCAAGCAGCTGCACTGCCATGTTTGCCACTCAGCACATCACTCTGTCACTCCCATTCCTGCTCAAATCCCACCTCAGGCCTTCCTCTTCCTTTCCCCCTTGGGCTGGGGACACTTTTCACTCTCAGTGTCCCCCCACAGCCAGGACTGAGGGTGATTAGTGCAGCTACCACTGATGAGCACGGCCCTGGTGCTGTCACTCCTTGTGCTAAGAGCTGTGTTTTCAGAATGATTTCAGAAAGATTCTGTGTTTCAGAATGAAATCTACTGGAACGACTGGTCACAGCTGAGTATTTTCAGAGCATCCAAAAACAGCGGCTCCAGGATGGAGATCTTGGTCGGCCGCCTGAACGGGATCATGGATATGAAAATCTTTTACAGAGGAAAGACAACAGGTAATGGTGCAGATGATCCTCCCTGGGATTTGGGAATGTGTTCATCCCTCATTTCCACTGGTTCCCAGCCCACTGGGCCATCCTGGCTTGAGTTTCCTGAATATATCCCCATTTCTGTAGGTTTTGAGGCTCTCAGGCTCTCAGGCATGGTCATGAGTTTCATGAGTGGTATATTCTGCTTTTTGGCTGCCAGGAGAGATGCTCCCCATCTGGGACAGAGCTCGTAGGGCACTCGGCTGTGGTGGCACCTCACAGTTTTATGTCACAGATCCTGGCTTTTCCACCAAAGTGCTGTAGAGAGCAACAAAACCACAGGATTTCAGGGTTACACCAACTTTGTCCTCTTTCATCCTTCTGTCTGCGCTGTGACAAGGCAGTGCTGGCCCCCATGGGCTGTTTATACCCATTTTCAGAGGGGTACAGCACCACTGAAGGGCTGAGCCAGCCAGCAGCCTGCAGGAGACTGGGGGGGACAAGAGGCACTCTGGGGGTGTAACTCATATCCTCTGGTAGACCTCCAAAGCCACTTGGATGAGCTGTGTCCCTTCAAGGCCAACCTTTCCCCTGGAGCAGGATGGGGCTGTGCATTCCTAGGGGTAACCTCAGCACCCTGCAGAGCTGGCTTTTAATGGGATCTGAACCCAAAGCCTGGTGAAATTGGGATTCCCGTGCCTCTGTCCTGGACTGGCAGGTCAAATTGGGATTTCCTGTGCCTCTGTCCTGGACTGGCAGGTCAAATTGGGATTCCTGTGCCTCTGTCCTGAGCTGGCAGGTGAAATTGGGGTTCCTGTGCCTCTGTCCTGGGCTGGCAGGTGAAATTGGCATTCCCATGCCTCTGTCCTGGGCTGGCAGGTCAAATTGGGATTCCTGTGCCTCTGTCCTGGGCTGGCAGGTCAAATTGGGATTCCTGTGCCTCTGCCCTGGGCTGGCAGGTGAAATTGGGATTTCCTGTGCCTCTGTCCTGGGCTGGCAGGTGAAATTGGGATTTCCTGTGCCTCTGTCCTGGGCTGGCAGGTGAAATTGGGATTTCCTGTGCCTCTGCCCTGGGCTGGCAGGTGAAATTGGGATTTCCTGTGCCTCTGTCCTGGGCTGGCAGGTGAAATTGGGATTTCCTGTGCCTCTGTCCTGGGCTGGCAGGTCAAATTGGGATTCCGGTGCCTCTATCCTGAGCTGGCAGGTCAAATTGGGATTCCTGTGCCTCTCTCCTGGGCTGGCAGGTGAAATTGGGATTCCTGTGCCTCTGTCCTGGGCTGGCAGGTGAAATTGGGATTCCTGTGCCTCTCTCCTGGGCTGGCAGGTGACACTGGGGTTCCCGTGCCTCTGCCCTGACGCTGTCCCCTTCCTCCCTGCCCTGCTCCAGGGCAGAACGCCTGCATCACCAAGCCCTGCAGCCTGCTCTGCCTGCCCAGGTCCAACAACGGCCGCAGCTGCAAGTGCCCCGAGGGGGTGGCCAGCACGGTGCTGCCCAGCGGGGAGCTCCGCTGTGACTGTCCCCAGGGCTACGCCATGAAGAACAACACGTGCATAAAGGAAGGTAAAGCCCCTCTCGCCTCTTGCTGCTGCTCACTGCTCACCAGAGGTCGGCGTGACCTGTCCTCTGTCAGAGAGGAGAGAGGCTCATTTCTGGAGGCACAGCCTCATGCCAGCTCGTTTCTGTTGTCCCTCCTGCCCCAGAGAACACGTGCCTGCCCAACCAGTACCGGTGCTCCAACGGGAACTGCATCAACAGCATCTGGCAGTGCGACAACGACAACGACTGCGGGGACATGAGCGACGAGAAGAACTGCCGTGAGTGTCCTGCCTTGGTGGCACCAGCCTGGCCACGTTCGGGGGTCTGCTGTGGTGCCATCACACCCGAGCTGATGGTCCATGCTCCTTTCACAGTCAGGGAGAGCAAGAGGTGCTCTGGGGGTGTAACTCAGGGGTCTGCTGTGGTGCCATCACACCTGAGCTGATGGTCCATGCTCCTTTCAGTCAGGGAGAGCAAGAGGTGCTCTGGGGATGTAACTCAGGGGTCTGCTGTGGTGCCATCACACCTGAGCTGATGGTCCATGCTCCTTTCACACTCAGGGAGAGCAAGAGGCGCTCTGGGGATGTAACTCAGGGGTCTGCTGTGGTGCCATCACACCTGAGCTGATGGTCCACGCTCCTTTCAGTCAAGGAGAGCAAGAGGCGCTCTGGGGGTGTAACTCAGCTCCTTTGGTAAACTCCCAAAGCAAACTGGATGAGTTTTGTCCCAATCCCCTTGACCAGGTGAGGCGTCAGTGTCTGAAGTTTGGTGAGACTGATGCCAACTGTCTCTTGCACTAATTGTCTTCTGAAGCTAATTGAGGGCACAGCCAACGAGGAAAAGAGAGCAGATAGTGCTGACATGGGCCTCTTGTTGAGATAATAAACCAAGGTCACACATTAAAGATGGAGATCACCTTTTGAGCAAAGTTAGGGACAGCCAATGCCTGCAGGAGGGGCAGATATTCCACAGCTTTGCACAGCCTGAAGGGTTTGGTTTAGTGCATTGTGGAAAAAGGACTGGATTTGAAGTTAGGAATCACTGGAGGCTCAGGAGAGAGGCTGTTTATGCCCATTTTGTACCAATCAGGAACTTATTTCCCTGCCGAAGTTGAGATACCAGTCAGCAGAGTCCAAGTCTGAGTTCACTGTCTGACTCCAGGGGTGGGAAGGCCTCTGTGGGTACCCATTCCTCAGAGAGATGTCACCAGCTTGGCACAGAGCTGCTGCCTTGGACAGCAGCACTCGTGCCCAGCTTCTCTCCTGCTTTGGCTGCCCAGTCTCATCCCACCACCTGAGGTTTCAATCCCCTTTGTGGGGAGTAGATGGCTCTACGACCTTGGCTTCGTGCTCCCTGGCTTGGGAGTGGACATCAGGGGCTTCATTCCTCATCCCCAGACAGAAAACTGACCCCTGCCTGCTCTGCTTCACACAGAGTGCCTAAAAACGGCATTAAAATACAAGAGCAGTACCTCAGGGTGGACTGGCAGGATTCTGTCCCTGTCCCTCCACCTCCCTGCACTCAGTACACACCCTCAGGCAGCAGAAACCATCTTCTAACCACCTCCTCCTCCTCCTCCTCCTCCTCCTCCTCCTCTCTTCATCAGCCACCACCGTGTGCGACACCGAGACCCAGTTCCGCTGCCAGGGCTCGGGGACCTGCATCCCTCTGTCCTACAAATGTGACCTGGAGGACGACTGTGGGGACAACAGCGACGAAAGCCACTGTGGTGAGTGCCCACCCTCAGACCTCCTGCCCTGGGCAGGGGTGGGCAGCTGCTCTCCAGCACCTGTGCTGCTCAGAGCTGCTGAGCATCCTCTGGATGCTGCTCAGAGGTGGCGTAGGGCAACATCTCCCTGTTTATCCAGGCTTCCTCCTCCTCACTGGCTGGGGATTGGGAAATGGGGGGCAGGACCAGCCTTTACAGGGTATTTGGGAATTAGGGACAGGACCATGGCGTACTGGGAAATGAGGGATGGGAGAAGAGAGCGAGGCCGTGTGCTGGTTCTTCCCCTCATCAGGTTCCAGCTGAGAGACTTCCATGCCATCATTATCCAGCTCTCCTGCTCTGCTCCTTGGGTATTCCCGTGACCTGAGCCCGATATTTTTGTTTGCAGAGGCTCACCAGTGCAGGAACGATGAGTTCAGCTGCAGCTCAGGGATGTGCATCCGCCTGTCCTGGATGTGTGACGGGGACAACGACTGCAGGGACTGGTCAGATGAAGCAAACTGCACTGGTGAGTGCTGGGTGTGACCAAGAACCTCCTGCTGCAGACATTTTTTACCTCCAGCCTGGCAGACACTGGCCAGAGTCTTGTGCCTCAGTTTCCTGGCTTGTTAGAGCACCTTGGGGTGATGTGATGCTCCAAACCCAAGGGTTTTTCCCCCCAGTGCCTTAGGGCTCACTGGGAATTTGCTGACAGCTCTGACATGCTCCCACAGTGATCCAGTTTTGCTTTTTACCTGCAAGGTTGCACCCACAGGCAAAGCTCTGTGGAATGGGAAGTGGTTCTGTGGCTGCTGAGCGGCCAAAGGATTCTCCTGGCAAAAAGGGCTCCCGTGTTGCAGGGCACTGACAGCATTTCACAGCTTTCACTCTGTTTCCTTGCCATTCGTTTGGTGCAGAAAACAGGCACGTCCTTTGCAGCTTCTCCATAATTAATTGCTCTCAAGAAGAGGCAGATTTAGTTTGGGAAGTTTGGTTTGGCACTTTTAGTCCTCTTCTGGCAGCCTCATTGCTCTGTGGGCTCCAAAACCTAAGGAGGGTGTCCTAAGCAGGGAGTCCCACATGGAAGAACCACTCTTGCTTTTCTTACAACTCGAGTTAAAGCAGCCTGGCTGGCAGAAATGACCTCATTCCTGCTCTGTGCCTCCTGTGCAGCAAGGCCTGTGAGCCCCAGCGTGTTTGGAGCTGAAAGCCACAACATTCCACCCTCCTCCCCACCACAGCGATGTCCCTCAGCCTCCTGAGGTTAACACACACACAGAGCCTTCTCCTGGTTAGAAAAGCCAACAGATAGCAGTGCATTGGTCTTTTCCACTAAAAATAACCAAGCAAAAATATCAACCAAACCCAAAACCTAAATACTTGGCAAGAGAAGAGACTTCTCAGAGTAGGCAGAGCACCAGCCCATCCGTGAAAGATGCAAGGTTGTATTTATCAAGCCATACATGGGATATTTCAAGATAAAAGCAGCGCCTTCCACGATCCGTGGGGAGCCTGTAGGGACCAGGACAGCCCCGGGAATGCTGGCAGCAGCTTGGCCCTGGCAGCCTGGAGCTTTTGGGATAGAGAGCAGCACCAGCTGCTGTCCTGGGGCTCTGGCACGAGGATTTAGGAGATCCCTTTCAGGTCTCTGAGCTCCTCTTTGCTCACCCCTGTGGCATTTGCTGTGCCTGGAGCACCCAGGGCTGCAGCCTGGTGGATCCTGGTCATTAGTATTCCATGAGCGTGGCTTTCTAAGAAGGTTTAATTTATATTGGTATCACTTATCTCTCATATGAGTTTCTCCAGAGAGAATTAGCACAGGAAAGGAACCTACTTCAAAAAGCGTGTCGGGTTTGTAAAGCCCGAAGTTGGAATTATCTAAGAGGATCACAGTTATTTGAGGAACATTCCGTCTGACTTCACCGGGCTGCAATTATTGCTCTTATCTAAAATAATTACATTTCACGCTGAATACCTAATAGAATATTACTGCCACCAGATTGTACTGTTTCGAAATATCTGCGAGTGCATGTCACTCTCCAACCTAAAACTCAGGATCGTGCCATTTAATTAAGTTGAACATTGCTTTTCTCAATAACTGCGAGCGCTCTCCTGCTTGAGGAGCAGGATTTGTCTCTAAAGTGACAGCACAAACCAGGCTGCAACCCAGATACCCCACAGGCAGATATTTCCCTGACAGGAGCCTAAGGAAAACCCCCCAGGGAGAATTGTATTTCTTGTTTGCTTTGGCAACATGGAAGAGCCTTGTTTGCCTTAATTAAAAGCTCTCTCTGACTCTGCCCTGCCCTGCACGGGGGACCCTGCAGCTCTGCCAAGCCTTGCTTGATCTCTGGGACATTTCTCGCCATCTCTTGATCTCTGGGACATTTCTCTCCATCTCTGGCACGATGCCACTGCTGTCACCTTTGCGCACCCACCCCAAGGACTGAGCTCAAAGGGAGAGAGGCTGCTGACTTTGGGGAGAGCTTTGGGAGATCTCTGCTCTCCAAAAGCCATCCCCGAGGGACAGCAGGCTCGTGAGCAAGACTGGCACGGAGAGGGCAATACCATGGGGTCCGTGGGGTGGTTTCTTGTGCTGGGACCCGCCGTGGTGGGAGATGCTGGTGCAGGGGAAGGAGCAGGGTGGGGTGGGGTGGCCCGACTCGCTCTCAGCTCAGCAGGGCCGTGCTGACACCCCGCACTCAGCGTCCCCCTGCTCTGCTTTCAGCAGTTTATCACACCTGTGAGGCCTCCAGCTTCCAGTGCCACAACGGCCACTGCATCCCGCAGCGCTGGGCCTGCGACGGTGACGCCGACTGCCAGGATGGCTCTGATGAGGACCCTGCCAACTGTGGTAATGTGGCCTCTGTGTGTGTGTGGGGAGGGGGCTCTGCCACGGGTGGGAGGGATTTCTGCACACCCACCGAGCTAAACCAGCAGCGAACTCATGGGACAAACTCATGGGACAACCCCCACCCCTCCAAAAGCCGGCACAGCGCCAAGGCAACCATGGCTTTCTGTGGCTAATGAAACCAGCTTTAACAAAACCCCGAAAACCACACCACATCCACCCAATTCTGGATTTCAGAGAAGAAGTGCAACGGCTTCCAGTGCCCCAATGGCACCTGCATCCCAACCAGCAAACACTGCGACGGCATCAACGACTGCTCCGACGCCTCGGATGAGCAGCACTGTGGTGGGTACCGGGGTCGGGGGGAGCTCCTGGGCTCAGCAGCGAGGGCTGACAGCATTTCTGGTCTGCCCAAGCCTGTCCCCACTGATGGTAAAGCCCTGGGAGATAATGGGAAAGCCTTAGTGTGCAGTAGTCACGAGCCCCCTGTGAAATCGGCGGGTCAGCAAAAGGCACAGACTGGGACAGACTGGGAGGACACTGCTGGGGAGGTCACCAAACCCTTCCTGTGCCTGTGCCCACCCTGAGGGGTTATTTGGGGTGGGGGGCAGCCTGTCCAGGGACACAGCTCAAACCATTTGTGTTGGGAACGTTCCCTAAGTCCCTAAAACCCGCCTGCCACGCTGAGGCATGCGCAGATCCCAACGGGGGACGCTGCTGTGTGCAAGGACAGCAGCGGTGCCACCCCCTGTCCTCCCCACCCCTGCAGAGCCCCTGTGCACTCGCTACATGGATTTCGTGTGCAAGAACCGGCAGCAGTGCTTGTTCCACTCCATGGTGTGCGACGGCATCATCCAGTGCCGAGACGGCTCGGACGAAGATGCCAGCTACGCTGGGTGCTGTAAGTGTCACCCTGGGCACCTCTGCTGAGGGAGGGGTGGGCACAGAATGACACCAGAGAACCAAGAATAGCATCTGTTCCACTACCAGAGAGCTGCCAGCTCTCCTAAGAGGTGGCTCTAGAGCGCGATGCTCTGCTCAGAAACCTGAGCTTGCCCCCGAGTCTGCTCCTTCCTGCTCAACCATGAACTTCCCTGAGCCCTTGATCTTTACACCAAACCTCTCCCTGCAGCCCAGGACCCTGAGTTCCACCGGACCTGTGACCAGTTCAGCTTCCAGTGCCAGAACGGGGTGTGCATCAGCCTGGTGTGGAAGTGTGACGGGATGGATGACTGCGGTGACTACTCCGACGAAGCAAACTGTGGTGAGCAGCACCCCCAGCGCCCCTTGCCACTGCAGCTCCAGCTTCTTTGGGATTTCAGGAGCATGGAGTCCTGCCTCCCTCATGTTTTCACTCATGTGTGTGAGTGTAGCTTTCCCTGGGCACATCACAGCCTGTCCTACCTGGAGATCAGTGCCATTTCCCTCATCCTGCAGGCAGGTAAAGCGAAGCACGCTGAAAACCTGGCACATCTCGTGCTTGACTAACTCTTCTGTGACCATGTTTACTGCACAGACTCCCAGCCCCGAGCAGACAGGCAGTTTTCAGCCAAACCCAATATTTACCACTGTTCCCTGGGTGGCTGTAAGGAGCTGTACCCAGCCAGGCGAGGCAGCCGCAGCCTCATTTCGGAGTTGCAGGGTTTGCTCCTCCATTTCTGCCACGCTCTGGTGAATTCTGCTCTGATTCTGCAGTCAGGGGTGGGGTCTGGCCATGAAGGACACAGACAAAGCAGCGGTGGCAACAGAGCGAGGGCTGGGAGGAATGGGAATGCTGGGGATGAAGAGAAAGAAATGTGCTTGTGCTGCTCAGGGCGATGCTCTCTGGGCCAGCCTGAGGTGCTCCCACCTCTCAGCTGTGCTGAGGGCTGCTGAGGTGACCCTGTGGCTCACGGGACTCTCCTCTCCTTGCCAGAAAACCCCACAGAAGCCCCGAACTGCTCCCGGTACTACCAGTTCCAGTGTGGGAATGGGCACTGCATCCCCAACCGGTGGAAGTGCGACGAGGAGAACGACTGTGGGGACTGGTCTGATGAGAAGGACTGTGAGGGTAAGGACACGGTGCTGAGGCTGTCACATGGACATGACGGGAACTGAGACATGCTGAAGGATCACTCTGCCTCCCCACAGCCCCCATGGCTCCAAAGATGCCCCATGAGTGGGCTGAGTGGGCACTCCCATGCACGTTTTTGCTCTGTATTTGTGGATACCCTGATTACAGACACAATGAGGATGAAAGCACTGGGCTTGCGATGCTTCACCTGCTCCCCACTTCCCTCTCGGTCAGCAGGGAGCAGGCAGAGCTTACACAGGAGCAGGGCCTTCAGGTCAGCTCTCCCTGGTGTATTTTTAGGATCACCAGTTCATCCCATTACCACGCTGATCCCACCGACGTGCCTGCCCAACCATTTCCGCTGCAACAGCGGCGCCTGCATCATGAACAGCTGGGTGTGTGACGGCTACAAGGACTGCACTGACGGCTCTGACGAGGAGGCCTGTCCCACCTCCAGTAAGCCTTTTCCTCCCTCACCCCTTCCCTTTTCCCACATCACATCTGCAAGGAATTCTGGCCTGAGGAGGCCTGTCCCACCTCCAGTAAGGTTTGCCTTCCCTCACCCCTTCCCTTTTCCTATATTACACCTGCAAGAATTCCAGCCTGTCCCACCTCCAGTAAGCCTTTCCCTCCCTCACCCCTTCCCTTTCCCCACATCCCATCTGTGAGGAATTCCGGCCTTTCAGAGCCTCGCCAGGTTGCGGGGTTAATTTAGGCCACGGTGCAAAATGTCCCCTGGCCCTGGGGTCGCCGTCCTGCCCTGACCGGACCCCGCGTCGGCGTTGTGAGCAGGACATTCCCCACAGAGCAGGGCATTCCCCACAGAGCGGGACATTCCCCACGGAGCGGGACATTCCCCACGGAGTGGGACATTCCCCATGGAGCGGGACATTCCCCACAGAGCGGGACATTCCCCACGGAGCAGGACATTCCCCACAGAGCGGGACATTCCCCACGGAGCGGGACATTCCCCACAGAGCGGGACATTCCCCACAGAGGATGACATTCCCTGCAGAGCGGGACATTCCCCAGAGAGCAGGACATTCCCCGCAGAACGGGACATTCCCCGCAATGCAGGACATTCCCCACAGAGGATGACATTCCCCACAGAGCAGAACATTCCCTGCAGAGCAGGGCATTCCCGCAGAGCTCCGCAGAACGGGACATTCCCCGCAGAGTGGGACATTCCCCAAGGAGCAGGACATTGCCTGCAGAGCAGGGCATTCCCGCAGAGCCCCGCAGAGCGGGGCATTCCCCGCAGAGTGGGACATTCCCCTCAGATCAGGGCATTCCCCACAGAGCAGGGCATTCCCCACAGAGCAGGGCATTCCCCACAGAGCAGCAGCTCCGCCAGCCCTCTGCAGTCGGGAGAGGGGAAGGCTGAGGCGCCATTCCCGGCCCTGCTCCATGGAAGGCGATTGCCATCTAGTGGAGCCGGGCCCGGGGAGAGCCCGGCCGCGCCTCGGGTGCTCTGCTCGCCCTCTCTCCGTGTGCAGGGCCCAACGCCACAGCCTCAGCCCCGGCGCTGCCGGGCCGCTGCAGCCGCTTCGAGTTCCAGTGCCAGCAGCTGCACAAGTGCATTCCCAACTGGAAGCGCTGCGACGGAGTGAGGGACTGCCAGGACGGCACGGACGAGAGGAGCTGCCGTAAGTGTGGGCAAAGGGGCAGGGTCCCAGCCGGATCCTTCCCTTGGGAAGCTCCTTGTGAGGGTGGGGAAGCCTCTGAGGAGGCTTTGGTTACTGGTGAAATCTTGGCAGGAGAAAACAAAAACACTTTACAAAAAAAAAAAAAAAAAAAAAAAAAAGCTCAAGCGGTGCTATTCCCATTAGAAATCCAGTTGTTGTTTTTCCTGGGGTAAGCACCAGGCTCTTGTGAAGATGCAGCCAGAAGGAGACACCCCAATGTCTGCCACATCCCTGACACGCAGCCACCTGCAAACCTTCCAGTGCTGCTGAGGGCACGTCCCTGCCTCGAGCCCTGAACTGTTCTGCCTTTTTCAGCTACTCAGAGCAGCCTGTCGTGCCCCAGTGGTTTCAGATGTGAGGATGGGGAGGCCTGCCTCATGCTGACAGAGCGCTGTGACGGGTATCTGGACTGCTCAGACAGCAGCGATGAGAGGAACTGCACAGGTAAGCAGCAGCCCTCTCCCATCCCTCACTCCCTGGCAGCACACGGAGGTGCTCTCCTGGATATGCGACCTTTCTCTCCCAATATCCCTGATTTATCTGCCTCTGTTCACTTGTCCAAGCTACCTCCTCACCCATTTATCACCAGCTGGGACAAACTTCCCAGCAGCTTCTACACTGACAATTTGTCTTCCTCAGAAGGCAGCAGCCTCAGACACAGAGGAAAAAAAAAAAAAAAAAAAAATTTTTTTTGGATGGATAGGAGCAAAGCTGTCTATTTTACATGGCCCACAGGTGAAGCAAGAGTCTCCTGCTCAGCCCTCCTTTGCAAGGTGACCCTGGGGACGTGGCACGTGCTGTGCCATCCCTGGTTGTGCCACGCTGGCCCTGTGGAGGCAGGGGGACAGAGCCCGCCCTGAGCTGATAACAGCGATCGATCGCTGCCTCCGGCCAGCCATGAGCCTCAGCTGCTCCCCCACTGAACTGCTGGGGGGGCCCAGCATCAATCACGTTTAGTTCTTTAATTAAATATTGATTGGGAGAGGCCAGCAGGTTCAGGGGAGGGGGCAGGAGCTGCTGGGATGCATGGCTCGGCTGCTACGCCAAGGGAAAACCATCTCTTTTCCCTTGGAAAAATTGTCTTGCCATGCCTGTCCGTGGACCCACGTGCCTGCTGGATTTAATTCCAGCTGTTCAGGGAAAGCAAAGCAGCAGCAATTTGCCTCTGCTCTGCTCGGTTTCTGTTCAGCACCAAAGCTGAGCACCCCAGCAGAGCCAAGCCACAACACTGGGATTTGGGCTCCAACATATGCAGAGAGAGAGGTGGGAATGGCCTGGTGGGAGCAGGGCATGGATTGGGGCATTCCAGATCAGCACCTCCCATCCCCAGCACTGCCAGGGCTGTGATCCACAATGCTTTTATCCCCTAAATGCCTCTGTGAAGGTCAGGCAGTGATTCAGCCACAGAGCTCACGTCAAGGAGAGCCCCAGACTTGAACTTCCAGCCTTTGCTTGGGTCCTGCTGCTGAGCACGAGATGTGATAAGGGAAAACACGCAAAGAATGGCCCTGGGTGGTGACAGGGACAGCACGGACTGATCACACCAGGAGAAGGGGGACACTGAGCAGTTTGTACCCACACACTTCCAAAATTCACAGAATTTCATCAACAGCCACACTTCATCTTTCCTCAGGGGAAAGGGGACGTTTGCCTGCTGCAGCATAAAGACATTTTGGGTGGAATTAAGAGCACCAGGGGTAAACTCCTGCTCTGAACTGCCCTCTGTGAGCCCAGTCTCCTCCACTGATAAATGAAACATCTCATTTAGATGATGCAGCCACTCCTTCACCAGTGCTGTTCCTACCTCCCCTGTTGTGATACAACCAGAGCTGCTGTTTCTCTCCTGGGCACAGGGTTTGTTTCCCTGCAGTAAATGAACTTTTCCCTTTGCCTGCTCAGATGACACCATCGTGTACAAAGTCCAGAACCTCCAGTGGACAGCTGATTTCTCTGGTGATGTCACCCTGACGTGGGCTCGGCCAAAAAGGATGTCCTCAACCTCCTGTGTCTACAACATCTACTACAGGTACACCATCCCTCACCTGCTGCTGCAGCAGGTAAAGAGCACAGCGTGAGCACAGCTGTGCCTGTATTTACTGCAGAGAACTGCACAGAATCAAGCCTGAAACATTCAGAGCTCCTTAATGTTCTGCTTGGAAAAAATCTCATATTTGGTAGCAAAAGAGACGCAAAATAGGTGTACCAAGAGGGTGTTTGTGACAAACTGTAATGGTTTCCTCCCTGATTGTTTAATCAGATAGGAAAGTTGTTATATCCATTTTTTTTTCCACTTGGGCCTTGTCTTTGTGGGACCATTAACAGCAAGAACAAAGATAATAAATACGAGCACAGCAGTTGTAGAAAAGCTCAGGGGTTTATAAGTCACCAAGCCAGGGTTAGCTCAGGCTTTCCAACAGCACCTTTTTAACACTGGTGGTGTGGCTTTACCAAAAAGAAAAACGAGCAGCAACCTTTTGAAACAATTCAATTTTTTGGGGCAGTCTATGTGTTCTGTGCTACAAAAGCTCATCCTGACAGGAGGGGTTTGGCTCTCTCACGCAGGATGGTGGGCGAGAGCATCTGGAAGATCTTGGAGACCCACAGCAACAAGACCAACAGCGTTTTGAAAGTCCTCAAGCCCGACTGCACCTACCAGGTGAAAGTGCAGGTGCAGTGTCTGAGCCGGGTCTACAACACCAACGACTTCATCACGCTGCGGGCGCCCGAAGGACGTAAGCAGAGCTGCCACTCCCAGCAGTGCCCTGGGGCTGCTTCGGGCTAGAAAGGAGAGATATCCCTGCTATGAACAAAAAAAGGGTCTTTCCATAAGCTTGGGAATTGTGCTGGGCTGGGAGAAAGGGCCATCCACCCCTTTTGTCCTGAGTTTTCAGGGAGACGCTGCTTTTCCCCACATGCTCTGAGCACACCGCTGTGACTGTCACTAATATTTCTCTTTCTCACTAATAATTCTCTGTTTCTCTAGTACCAGATGCTCCCCTCAACCTTCAGCTGTCCCTGAAGAAAGAAGCTGAGGGTGTGGTGATGGGCTGGTGGAGTCCCCCCGTGAATGCCCACGGCCTCATCCGGGAATTCATCGTGAGTCCCGCTGCCCGTTGGGGCTGAGCCCAGCTCAGTGTTTGTGGGGACAGCAGCAGGGGCTGGCTTGGCAGCACACAGCCAGCTGCAGAGGGGGAGGGCCTGGAGTGGGGCATTTTGTGTGGGAGTTGGGTACTCCACACAAATGCTGGTTCCTATCTTCACCTCTGGGGAGCTTCACCTCGAGCCCCAGCAGATGAGAAACGGCTGCAGATGTTGTTTCAGGTTGTTTATTTCTCCTTCTCTCTGCCAGCTCTCAGCTCCGGCCGCACATCTGATGCAGCCGAGTCCGAGCGGGCACTGCCCAGCCCTGGGCTGTCCCGGCCTTTCTGTGCCCTTTCCATCATCCAACCATTCTTCACAACGCATTTATTAGTTACTGTTCTGTACCAATTCATTTGCACCTGTTCTAGACACGGAATTTCTACCTCTTTTTCATTCTACCAATCCTTTTGTGCCACCACCGCCAGAGAAGATGGAGGAGAAGGAGAAGAAGAGGAAAAACAGGGCAATGCCCCAAATCCTCCATCTTAGACCCTTCATCCTCATATTAAAAATCCTAAAATCTACTTTTTTACCTTGTAAAATACTAAACCACTACTCATTTTCAACTTCTCTTGTTCTGCAATGTCTCGCGCTAGTCAGCAATCTTTCCCATGGGCTGAGGGCAAAGCCGGTGCCATTCTGGGCTTCTTGCCAGGGTCTGGGACCCCCTTGCTGGGGCTCCTGACCCCCCCAGGGCAGCCAGAGGCGTGCCTTGGGTTCCAGCAATTTTGGGGAGGAAATCTGCTGGGAGCATTGGGCAAGTTGGGAGAAGCAATGCCCTGGAGTTGTTCATTTCTCCCTTTCTGAGCTGCCATGCTTCTTTCTGCTGACATCGTGTCCCAGAGGCACCTGCTGACCTGGGGTATTTTTGAGCCCTCACACCTTGTTTGGGTGCTCCTAGGTGGAATACAGCAGCAGTGGATCCAAGGAGTGGTCATCCCTCAGAACCACCAAGAACTACACGGAGATCAAGAACCTGCAGGTCAACACTCTCTACACAGTCCGAGTGAGTATTTCCAAAGCTCTCCCTAAGTGAGCTCTCATTACTGAGCTGCCCAAGTCCTGCACAGCCAAGAACTTGCTAAAAAACCATCTTGTTAAAGCCCTGCCCTTTAATGCCAACCCACACCAGGGGCTTGGCATTTGCACTGCCAATGTCTACAGTTCCAAGGCCCTTGATTTGCTCCTTTGTCCCAGAAGGCCAGGCTGGATTACAAAATCCTCCCTGCTAATTGCCCATTCCAATGTCACTGCGACTGCACTGGATGTGGGCCAGAGATAAATTTGGTCCTTGGTGTATCAGTGGGAAAAGGAGCAGATCTGCCTGTGGGGAATGTCTGCACAGGGGAGAGGCTGGGTAATTATAGACAGAAGTAATAAGAATAGGAAATGAAAGTCTGCACGGCGAGCCCTGGGAGATGTGTGCTCTGCCATTGTCCAGCCTGCTGAGTTCTTGGGGAAGTTCACTGCGAGGTGGGATAAACTCCCCCCTCCAAATCAGTGTTATTCCCACAGCTGGTTGGATCTTTCCTCCCATGGCATTCCTTCCCAATATAATCCATTCCCAAATCAATCTTTGGGAGTAGATTCACTGCTTGCATGGACCTCCCTGGTGTGGTTCTCACCTACTTTAGGGCCCGTGGAGTCCCAAGCTCCTTATCTCGATGGGCTCCTCAACGATCTCATAAGAGAGCAGTTATCTGCAAAGAGGCTGCAGCTCCCTCCTCTTAGATTCCTTTAATTGACTTTAAGCAGTCGGCTTTATCTCTGCATTAAGCATTTTATTGCCAAGTAATTAAGCTATTGTTTGCTCCCCAGTCCTTTTCCCAGGAGCCCCGCCAGGTCTGTAACCTTGCTGTAACCTCCTGCTCTGTTTGCACTGTCCAATGTCGCTCATATTCCCTCACCCTCTCGTTTCCAAAGGTTGCTGCAGTAACCAGTCGAGGGGTGGGAAATTGGAGTGAATCCAAATCCATAACCACCATCAAAGGCAAAGGTAAATGTTGTTGTTTCAGCCTACTCAGACAAGGGGTAACAAAAATCAGAGTATCAGCCCGAAGCATCAGCAGCAGCATCCACAGCCACCTCCCTGTCCTTTGTTCTCCCTGCTGAGCCTTTCACACTGTTCAACAGCTTTGCCTTTAAACGTGACCTGTAAAAAGTGACTTTTTCACTCAACCTGAGGTGCCTCAGAGTTCAGTGGTGCATCTGGAGGGGTCACTGACTCCTCCTCTGAGCTCTGTGGCACAGGGGAGGGATGTGCTGCCCTGGAAATGGGTGAGGAGCCTGTCCCCTCTCTCCCGGGCTGCAGACAGATTCCCTCAGACTTGTGTAGGCCACAAGATGGACAAGAAATTACCGACTCCATCACTCTCACTCTAAAAGGATGCTGGCTCATCCTTCTCCCTCTTAGGCCACAATTATTGTGGTTCCTCCTGTAGGTTTAGACCATAAAAAACAACCACAGCTCCCAAGAACTATCACAACATCACAGCCTGACAGCAGATAAATTCAAACTGCACAGTAAATAATTTCCTTCCCAACCCATTTGGTTTTGTTTGGTTTTTTTTTTAAGAAAAGCCTTTTGAAGTCGTTTGTATTCATGCCAAGTTTTTCATCCAAACTTATGTCCCTGAGTCAAAATTGTCTGCTAATTTGATAGAGGGAAGAAGGGAAAGGAAACACCAGGCTACTCAAAGTGCAGGATTCAGATAATGTGAACTACCTGATGGTTAGAAAAAGAGAGGTAAAAAGAACAGAAATAACTTCCACTTCAGGTTTTGCAGGAGTGTTTGGCACCGACAGCTCCTGGCCTCCCTCAGCAGCTCCTCGGAGGGCCAGGAGCTGTTAGCTGGGATAGGAGCTCGTCCTGCTGAGTTCAGAGGGAAATCCCTCTGCTCAGACCCCTGCAGCTCCAGCCTGCACCGAGCAGGGCACAGATAAAGCAGCTTTTATGTGCCTGACTTAAAAAATGACGTCAGTGTCTTCTCTGAGGGGAACATGTCTTAGGCAAGGTTGGGGCTTCCTGTTCTGGGAGCTGGGTGTTACCACAAAACCCTGTAATTTATCTGTCCCCTCTCAATAAGTGTTTTTATTTCTTTGTGCTGTACTAAAAGGCCTTTTCTCTCTTTCCTCCCAGTCATCCCTCCCCCTGTCATCCACATTGAGAGCTACAGCGAGGACTCCGTAAGTTTCAGCCTAA
The DNA here is from genome assembly GCA_026261815.1 of Monarcha castaneiventris obscurior. NCBI lineage: Eukaryota > Metazoa > Chordata > Aves > Passeriformes > Monarchidae > Monarcha > Monarcha castaneiventris. Next base: position 2,660,788 of record JAMPIT010000114.1, read on the forward strand.
AAATGACCACAAATATCAAGGTAAGAGTTTTTCCCTTTATCTCTGAGCTGGGTGAATGGTGAATAGTGGCTGGGAGAAGCTGCCACCCACTGAAGCATCACAATTACCAGTTATTCGATGCCAAATCATTTCTTCCTGCTCCCAAACTGCCCCGGGGCTCTTAATTGGGATGGAAAATACAATGCAAAGACTGTCAGGGGTCTGACAGTAACCCTGTTTCCCTGTGTGCAAACACAGCTGAGCTGATGGCTCTGCTGTGTGTCCTTGGGCTTGACAGGTCAGTGGCTACGTGGTCAACATCTACTGGACATTCGATACCCACAGGCAGGAAAAAAGGACTCTGGTCATAGAAGGAGAAAAGTCCATCCAAAAAGGTAAATTCTGCACAAAAGCTGAAGTTTTGCTTTGGTCAACACCCAGCAGAAGGATTTATGGGAGGTTATAGGATTATTTTATTTCTTGGGTTTTTTTGCAACTGGTAGTTTCTGTTTAAACGATTCTGTTTCAATCTGGACAGGACAAAGCAGCAAATCCTCTGTTTTGAGGACCTGGAGATTTCAAGCAGATTTGGGATTTACCCCCAGAGCTGCACTAGCCCTTTCTCATCACGTGGGGTTTTGTTTGTTGCTCCATTTCTAATCTGCCAGAGGGAGCAGAAACAGAACAAGCATTTCTTGGGCTCGCATACAGCACATGTCCCTATTAATCCCATTTCTGGTTTGGAAAAAATCTCAATGTGGAGATGGGAAATCATCTGGGCACAGAAAAGCACAGGCTGGGTTGGATCCCAGAGTCTCAGGTGCTTCTGTGGAAAGGAAATTACTCCAAAGTAATGAAAGCACGACCCAGGAGAGGCAGGCTCCCGTCTGTTTGCTGCTGCTGACCCTTCCCTCGCCGTGCTTTGCCTCACCTAATAGTGCCCCTTTCTCTTCTTGCTCAGTGGCCAATTTGACAGCACACACCCCCTATGAAATTTCTGCTTGGGCTAAGACGGAGCTGGGTGACAGCCCTCTGTCTTTTGTGCATGTGGTGACCAGTGGCACAAGGCCTGCCTCCCCAAGCCTCAAGGCCAAGGCCATCAACCAGACAGCGGTGGAATGCAGCTGGACCGGCCCCAGGAATGTGGTAAGGCACCAGCCCTTCCCTCATCAGCCACCCTGGGGTCTAGCTCAGAGCCTGAGAGCAGCACAAAAAACCCAGAAATCAGGATTTCCAAAAATCTTGATTTTTGAAATCAGGATTATTTGTTTCGATTGAATTCCAAGGCCCTGAAAATTTTGGGTGGGGGAATGAGGGAAAGAACCTCCTCCCCTTTAAATAGAAGCAAAGAAAGGTTCCTTGTCCATTTGTTCAGCCACTGATGCAGTGAGAAGTGGCTTAAACACACACAGCACAATGCTGCAGCAGCCTTTGAATCAACTGCTGTTACCTGAGCTGAGCTCAGGGTTTTGGGTTGGGAGTTCAAAAGCAAGTGAGCAGATTGAGCTCGGGCAAGAGAGAGGGAAAAGCAGGAAAAAGGGTCCAGAAGGAAAAGGATCTTTGCTTGATGCCCCTAAAAAGTGACAGCCAGTGGATGCTCTGAGCCGTGCCAAACCCTGCACCATCCCTGCTGTGCTCTCCCTCCTCAGGTCTACGGCATCTTCTACGCCACATCCTTCCTGGAGCTCTACAGGAGCCCCCACAACAGCACCACGAGCGCCCACAACATCACGGTGCTGGTGCAGCGGGACGAGCAGTACCTGTTCCTGGTGGGCTCCCTTCCTCCTCTCCTCTCCTCTCCTCTCCTCTCCCCTCCTCTCCTCTCCTCTCCTCTCCTCTCCTCTCCTCTCCTCTCCTCTCCTCTCCTCTCCTCTCCTCTCCTCTCCTCTCCTCTCCTCTCCTCTCCTCTCTCTCTCTCTCCTCTCTCTCCTCTCCTCTCCTCTCCTCTCCTCTCCTCTCCTTCTCCTCTCCTCTCCTCTCCTCTCCTTCTTCCCTCTCCTCTCCCTCCCCTCTCCCTCTCCTCTCCTCTCCTCCTCTCCTCCTCCTCTCCTCCTCCTCTCCTCCTCCTCTCCTCCTCCTCTCTTCTCCTCTCCTCTCCTCTCCTCCTCCTCTCCTCTCCTCTCCTCTCTCTCCTCTCCTTCCTCTCCTCTTCCTCTCCTCTCCTCTCCTCTCCTCTCCTCTCCTCTCCTCTCCTCTCCTCTCCTCTTCCTCTCCTCCTCTCCCTCTCCTCTCCTCTTCCTCTCCTCTCCTCCTCCTCTCCTTCTCTCTCTCTCCTCCTTCTCCTCTCCTCTCCTCCTCCTCTCCTCTCCTCTCCTCTCCTCTCCTCTCCTCTCCTCTCCTCTCCTCTCCTCTCCTCTCCTCTCCTCTCCTCTCCTCTCCTCTCCTCTCCTCTCCTCTCCTCTCCTCTCCTCTCCTCTCCTCTCTCCCTCAGGACACAGCCCTGAGCCCTGTGCCTCCCTCCCAGGTGCGGGTGATGTCTCCCTACCAAGGGCCCCCCTCGGATTACGTGGTGGTGAAGATGATCCCGGATAACCGGCTGCCCCCACGGCACCTGCACTCCGTGCACACCGGGAAGACGTTCGCCGTCATCAAGTGGGAATCGCCCTACGACTCCCCTGACCAGGACATGGTAACACCCCACAGAGCCTCCTCCTGTCCCCCTGCACGCCAAATCCTGCCTCAGACACAGAGCCTTGCCTTTCTTCTGCTGGAGAAAGCCTGAGGTCTGATCCGTGCTCCACATAAAATCGTCACCAAAGTGCTGACACCTCCGAGATCTTCGTTTCCTCCCTACTGGTCGTTACCTCAGGACTGTAATGTTTAAAAAGAGCCAGGTTTGGGATACCTGGTGCTGATCAAGTCTGAAAACAGCCCTGGGCCTGTGCCAAAACACCTTCCTGGGCTTTGGCTTTGCCCAGGAGGGTAAGGCTGGGCTGGGGCACTGCCCCCCGCCCCAACAAAGCCCGGTTCTGTTCTCTGCCACGCTGGCGTACGCTCAGGTCTCGCTCCATTGCACCCCAGTCATTTTCTCAGCAAGCTTTCCCCTCCCATTCTGGTCCAGAGACTCTAAAAGCAAAGCTTTGGGGGTGTAAATCTTCCCAGCAGAGCTGGAAACTCTGACAGGGTTTGCGTTGCATCCTTGTGATTCACCCAGAAACACAACCTGAGGTTTTCCTCCTGCCCTCATCCGTTCCACTAATTACATTTTCTCTATCAGTAAATGTTGATTTTTGGGCAGAGATCCAGAGAGAGGCTTGGAATTTTGCTCCCCAGGCTTTCTATAAAGCCTGGCCTTGGTTTAAAGCAGATTTTACCCCACCTTGTCTAATGTCCTACCAGAGTTTTGCTGAAAATCTGCAGCAAAGTGAGATTTTTCCGTCCATTTCCTCCCCCCTCCAGCTCTACGCTGTGGCAGTTAAAGATTTGGTGAGGAAAACAGATAAAATCTACAAAGTGAAGAGCAGGAACAGCACGGTGGAGTACACCATAAAGAAACTGGAGCCAGGAGGGAAATACCACGTGATTGTCCAGCTGGGAAACATGAGCAAGGAATCCAGCATGAAGATCAACACAGGTGAGGGACACGCTGCCCATCCTGTGCTGCCTGCAGGCTGCAGAAATGGTTCTGCAGCTCTTGGTCCTCCCCCACAGCCAAAGCCTGGTTTTGGGAGGCCTCCCAGGGGAGGTGATGACACCCCCAAACAACAGGAGTGGAGAGGAAGCCTCTCAGGTGATATCCAGTGTTTTTCTCCTGATAAATGGAGATGGAAAAACACCCATTTGGCTGTGTACACACCACCAAGTACCATTACAGCCTTACCACTGAAAAACTCCTCCCAGCTTCCACGCCACAGCATCCTCTCCCCCAGCACATCCCTTTTCCAAGCAGAGTATTGTGCTGATCCCTAAAAAAACCCCACTAAGTTTCAGAATTGACTCCATTCCTGTAGGAGAAAAGTGCCACCAGTGCTACAACCTCACCTGCTGCCACTTTTTCCCCTTTTGCAGTCCCCTTGTCTGCACCGGACGCCTTAAAAATCATCACGGAAAACGACCATATTCTGCTTTTCTGGAAGAGTTTGGCGTTGAAGGAAAGTAATTTCAATGAAAGCCGGGTAAGTTTTGCTGTGCCTCCTGTCCTACAGAAAACCCCGGGGCAGAGTCACTGCAAGGCTCCCTCACAGACTCTGAAATGCATCCTGTCCTTGGGGAGCCCTCTAGGAGTGCTCACTGAAATTCGTGTCACGGCTCAGGCTCTGAGGCTGAGAGATCCAATCAGTCACCTTTTAGGAACATAATTACTGTCCTAGAAAAGGACAATTGTCCCATGTGTGAAAGGACTGGCAATAGGACGCTGCCCTGCCATGCCAGGAAAGTCTGAGAGTTGTCATGGTTCAGACTTGGATAGAAAATCTGTGAAATGTCGTCTGTCAGAGCGTGGGCAGGGAGAAAACTGCACCAAAAAAGCCATCACCCTCCTGGACTCTGTGCTTGGGTGGTCTGGGGTGGCTGCTAAGGACAGAGTGGACCAGACAGACCAAACCAGAGTCATTGAGGTTGGAAAAGATCTCCAGGATTGGGTCCAACCTGTGCCTGACCCCCACCTTGTCACCAGCCCAAGCACTGAGTGCCACGTCCAGCTTTTCTTGAACACTCCCAGGAATGGCGACTCCAAACCTCCCTGGGCAGCCCTTCCAATGTCTAACAACCCTTTTAGTGAAGAAATTCCTCCTGATGTCCAACCTGAGCCTCCCCTGGCACTCTCTGAGGCCGTGTCCTCTCACCCTGTCAGTTGGGAGAAGAGAAATCTCTCCTCCCTGATCTGGCCAAGGTCCCTGCACACCAGCAGGGGTTCCTGGAGGAGGCTCCCCATTGCTCCCTCCCAGCAGAGCTCATCAAAGCCAGATCCAGGAGGAAAACCAAGTTTCAAACCCCTTTGGGAAGGGGCAAACCCACCCTCTGCAGCCCAGTGATTTGGGGCTTGTGTCTCCCTCAGGGCTACGAGATTCACATGTTTGACAGCCTGATGAACATCACGGCCTATCTGGGCAACACCACAGAGAACTTCTTCAAGGTGTCCAACCTGAAGATTGGCCACAACTACTCGTTCACCGTGCAGGCCCGGTGCCTCTACGGGGGGCAGATGTGTGGGGAGCCAGCCACGCTTCTCTACGACGAGCTGGGAATGGGTGAGTCCCTATTTTTCCCCTCACCCTCCTTAAAAATACTCAGGGAAGCCTCATAAATTCTTGAGAGGTGCGCTGTCGGTACGAGCAGCACCCGTGTCCCTCCCTCACCAGGTGAAGACTCCTCTGCCACCAAATCCGGCCGCCCCACGGACGTGGCTGCCATCGTGGTGCCCGTGCTGTTCCTGCTGCTGGTGACCCTGGGCATTGGCTTTGTGGTGCTCTACATGAGGCACAGGAGGCTCCAGAGCAGCTTCACCGCCTTCGCCAACAGCCACTACAGCTCCCGCCTGGGCTCGGCCATCTTCTCCTCAGGGGATGATCTGGGTGCGTGGCCCCCGCTGGCATTTGGGGATGGCAAATTGGGGTGGGAAGGAATTCTGTGATTGTGGTCTGGGCTGCTCTGGTGTCACAATCTCTATGGGTTTGGTCTAAGAGTACAAACCATGGAATTACGGAGCTGTTAAACTTGGAAAAGACCTTCAAGGCCATCAAGTCCAACTGCCAGAAGTTCTCACAACCAAACTTTTTTAACAAACACTTAAATCCCTCTTTCCGATACAAATCACTTAAAAAAGCACTGGGGATGTGAAATCAGGGCAAGAATCAATTCTTTGGTCATGGTTTGGGCCACTCTGGCATCAGAATCTCGATGGGTTTGATCTAAGAGTACAAATCATGGAATTACGGAGCCGTTAAACTTGGAAAAGACCTTCAAGGTCATCAAGTCCAACCACCAAAAATTCTCCCAACCTTCTTTTTAGCAAATTCACTTAGACCCCTCCTTCCGATGCAAATCACTTAAAAATGCACTGGGGATGTCAAATCAGGGCAAGAATTAATTCTGTGATCGTGGTTTGGGCCACTCTGGTGTCACAATCTCGATGGGTTTGGTCTAAGAGTACAAATCATGGAATTACGGAGCCGCTAAACTTGGAAAAGACCTTCAAGGCCATCAAGTCCAAGTGCAAAAAGTTCTCCCAAACAAACTTTTTTAGCAAACTGACTTAGACGCCCCTCCTTCCGATGCAAAAATGCACTGGGGATGTGAAATCAGGGTGAGAATGAATTCTGTGATCGTGGTCTGGGCTGCTCTGGTGTCACAATCTCTATGGGTTTGATCTAAGAGTACAAACCATGGAATTACGGAGCTGTTAAACTTGGAAAAGACCTTCAAGGTCATCAAGTCCAACCGCCAAAAGTTCTCCCAACCTTCTTTTTAGCAAATTCACTTAGACCCCTCCTTCCGATGCAAATCACTTAAAAATGCACTGGGGATGTGAAATCAGGGTGAGAATGAATTCTGTGATCGTGGTTTGGGCTGCTCTGGTGTCACAATCTCGATGGGTTTGATCTAAGAGTACAAATCATGGAATTACGGAGCCGTTAAACTTGGAAAAGACCTTCAAGGCCATCAAGTCCAACCGCCAGAAGTTCTCACAACCAAACTTTTTTAACAAACACTTAAATCCCTCTTTCCGATACAAATCACTTAAAAAAGCACTGGGGATGTGAAATCAGGGCAAGAATCAATTCTTTGATCGTGGTTTGGGCCACTCTGGCATCAGAATCTCGATGGGTTTGATCTAAGAGTACAAATCATGGAATTACGGAGCCGTTAAACTTGGAAAAGACCTTCAAGGTCATCAAGTCCAACCACCAAAAATTCTCCCAACCAAATATTTTTAGCAAACTCACTTAGACCCCTCCCTCCGATGCAAATCATTTAAAAAAGCATTGGGGATGTGAAATCAGGGCAAGAATCAATTCTTTGATCGTGGTTTGGGCCACTCTGGCATCAGAATCTCGATGGGCTTGATCTAAGAGTAAAAATCATGGAATTATGGAGCCGTTAAACTTGGAAAAGACCTTCAAGACCATCAAGTCCAACTAACAAAAGTTCTCCCAAGCTTCTTTTTAGCAAACTCTTAAATCCCTCTTGCCGATACAGATCGGTTAAAATGCATTGGGGATGTGAAATCAGGGCGAGAATGAATTCTTTGGGCTACTCTGGCATCACAATCTCTATGGATTTTATCCAAGAGCACAAAGCACAGACCCATGGAATAGTTAAGGTTGCACAGACCTTTTAAAAAACCATCAGGTCCAACCATCAAAAGTTCTCCCAACCAAACGATTTTATCAAATGAAACCCCTCCTTGCAACGCCAATCACTTAAAAACAGAATGTAAAACGTGTCTAAAACCAGAAATACAAACCCCAGGAATATAAAATGCCATATAAACGTTGAGGGCCCCCTAACAGCTCTTTTTTGGGTTTGTTTTCCAGGAGATGAGGACGATGAGGCCCCAATGATAACTGGATTTTCAGATGACGTCCCCATGGTCATCGCCTGAAGCGCATTTCTGACTGTACAAAACCAAATGGTGTAAATATTTTATTTGATAAAAAAATAGTCGATTGTTTATTTTAAAAATGCACTTTGAGTTGCAATACGTTATTTTTATATGGGCCAAAAAAAAGAAAAAAAGAATAATAATTTTAAGAATACACTTTGTAGTAATCAACTGTGAATTGCAGACTAGGTTGGTTGAGTAACAAATTGCTTTGATTTAACATTAATTTAGTCTTACAAGGCTATGCTTGCTGGGCATGCTTTTAAGTCTGTGAGATATTTTCCGTTGACTAAATTGGCTACTCGTTTTATTTTTCTAAGACAAGAATAAATTTATTTAAAAAAGGAAAAAAAAAAAAATTCAGGAGATTATATATGTAGAGAGAGATAAGTAATATAGTCCCTGAAGGTTTTGCTTTTACTTTTAGGACAAAAAAAAAAAAAAAAAATCCTTTGGAGTTTGTTTTATATGAAAGTATTTTTGTTGTGTTAATTTATTGGGAAATCTGCTGCAGAACAGATTTCCAGAGTCGTCAGACATTGTACACATTCTTGTGTAGAACATGTGCCACTTTATCTTGCAAGGCAGTCCTATCTTGGCATCCCCATCATTGTCCTTGCCATGATAACAAAACCCCTCATTTCCACATCTTTTTTTCTCCCTTACAAAAGCCCTAAATCTCTGACCAATCTTAAGGGACCACAGCACATTTTTTTAGGGATGAGTTTTGCTCCCTGCTGCTGGAGGAAGGCAAAAACATCCCCACACCAAAATGTGCTGCCCAAACCCCTCCTGCTGCCAGCCCTGCCCCTCACACGGGGCTTAATTAATCTGGAGCTAAAAACCACATCATCACTGAAACAAAAAATTGCCACTTGCACCTTAAAGCACATTTCCCAGGAATTTAGGATATCCCTACACCGTGGAGCTTCCCTCAGCTGCCAGCACGGTGGTGGGTCGGAAGGGGGAGCCTCCAGTGTGTGCAAATACAGATTTTTCCACACTCACACAGAGCAATAATTACTGCAAATTTAAATTAATTTGGTCCACAGCAGGGATTTGATGCTCCCTCGTTGGAATTTCCTAAAAGCAGCTGTAGTTTTACCTACAGCTTTAGAAATAATATAAATACACACACACACACGCACACACACACACGTGTTATTTTCTCATCTCCCATTCCCAGCAGACACAATACTGGCTGCAGAGCCAAATGCAAATGTCTGCTTGCCACTGTTTGGAGCTTTCGTTTTGTGACAGCAAAAAGTGCATTTCACCAAAAAAAAATGTGAACCTCACCACTACCTGCCAACCCAGGAGCACGACAGGAGAGGATGTTCAGGGCTCTCCCCTGTCCGTGCTCGATATATGCAAAACTCCTCACCAGGAAACACAGCACACTGTCTTTGTCACACTGTTTTTGTTAAAAACAAAGGTATTTTTGCAGTGTAAATCAAGTTGTAATTGCAGTCTTCCTACAGATGAAGTGAGAGAGGCCAACTATGTTTTGATACGCGACTGATCCGTTTGATTTCACAATAGAAAAATGTATAAAAAAAAAAAAAGAAGTTGAAGTCTGGATGGTTTGATACTCTAGAGAAATACTGACTCTATTTTCAATTACTGCTCTTAGCATTCCTGGTGACAGATTGTGGTTTTTTTTCCCCTCCCAAAGCTGGGACCAAACTAGAATCAGATTTTTATAAGCTCGCAGAGTTGCAATATTTTTACCTTGTCAGGGCATCGGGTGCTGCTCAGGAGTTGAAATTTTGAGTAAATCAACCCAGTGCACACAGCTCAGCTTGCCTGGAGTTACAGCTACACAGAGAGACCAGACTCTGACCCAGGGGCTAAATGAGCCTCAAAAACATAAATCAAAAGATTTTATGCAGGAGAGGAAGCCTAAAAACAGAGATAAAGAGTCCTGAACCCCTTCCTTATAAAGTGAATATTTTTGGCATAGGTAAATGAAAATTATGATGTAGCATCCCAAAATCTGGTGCCTCTCTGGTGAGGGTCAGGAGTGGTTAAATTCTGATATTTTACTCCCCCAGGGTAAATCCTGCTGCAGTAACTCAGAATTTAGCCCATCTCTGTCTAGCCAGATGCCAAGGGGGACCCTTGTAACCAGTTTCTATCCTGCAGAAATCCCTTGGCTGGAGTTTCCAAGCATCCCCTGGGGGACAGGTCACTCCTGGCCACTCTGAAATGCTCCTGGCTGGGGGAACTCTGACAGAGTGCAGCATTTTGGGGTAACACTGCTCCCAAAACCCAACACTCCTGGTCAAATGTAACTCCCTAGCACAGCATGGGCAGGGCAGAGCCCTCTGTGGGGTCACCCCTTAATGCCCAGGGGTTTGGGGACACTGCAGAGCCCTCTGTGGGGTCACCCCTTTATGCCCAGGGGTTTGGGGACACTGCAGAGCCCTCTGTGGGGTCACCCCTGAGCTCCCAGGGGTTTGGGGACACTACAGAGCCCTCTGTGGGGTCACCCCTTAATGCCCAGGGGTTTGGGACACTGCAGAGCCCTCTGTGGGGTCACCCCTTAATGCCCAGGGGTTTGGGGACACTGCAGAGCCCTCTGTGGGGTCACCCCAGGGGTCTGGGGGACACTGCAGAGCCCTCTGTGGGGTCACCCCTGAGCACCAAGGGGTTTGGGGACACTGCAGAGCCCTCTGTGGGGTCACCCCAGGAGTCTGGGGACACTGCAGAGCCCTCTGTGGGGTCACCCCTTAATGCCCAGGGGTTTGGGGACACTGCAGAGCCCTCTGTGGGGTCACCCCAGGAGTCTGGGGACACTGCAGAGCCCTCTGTGGGGTCACCCCAGGGGTTTGGGGACACCACAAAGCCCTTGGGGGCACAGCAATTAGAGCTGTCCCCAGCCCTCCCCTTCACCACAAAAATCCCCACTGTGCTCTCAGCAAAGCAACTTTCACAGGGCTAGTGTATTTTATATAAATATAGAGATAGAGAAGTCTGGGCTGCAGGTGGGGAGTGAGCAGCTTTGATGCAGTTCTGGGGTAAATTGTATATTTTTATGAACTTTTGAAGCACGGAATCTCGTTTGCAGAGACAGGCAGGGGGTGGGAGGGTTCTGCTGTAAATAGGGATGTGGATGTGGATGTACATTTCATTCTGGTTTCCTTTTCAGCAGCCTGATGCAATGGGACATGACCTGCTACCCTCAGTTTTGGGAGGTGGTTTGGGTTTACTTTAGAGGAACCCAGGGAAATGTTTGGATCTGTACGGAAAACAAGAAAAGGGTATGGAAAATACCCTGGTTAGGAGGAACTTCCACCAGTTAATTTGTGTTTGCACCCGTTTCAGATGCCCCTGGGTACTCTCAAGTCCATTTGAACAAAAGACTAAGGTTGAACACTAAAATCTGTTGAGGTTTTGGACCACGAGGCTTCTTTAGCTTTGGCTCAGACTTTTTGTGAGAGTTGTTTTTTTGTGTTGGGGGTTTGGTTTTTACAAGAAAGGACAAAGAGGTACCATTTCCCAGGCTGGAGCCCTGAACACCTATTAAAGGTCCAAAAAAATGCTCTTTTCAGTCTGAGTAAATCCCTTCTGAGCGTTGCCAGCTCTGTAAATCTCCCTGAACCCAGCGAGGGCACAGCCCACGCTCCAGGCACACGCAGGAACCAACTGGAGCAGGAGCTCCCAGCCCCTCTGGGGTTTGGCTGGGGGCCTGAACCCCAGGAAAACTGCAAGAGGCATTTCAGAGAGGGGTGAAATTTGGGGTAAAACCTGCAGGTATTCGCTGTGCAGAAGGGCTGGCAGGCTGCAGGTTTGTGCCCCAGCTCACCCTGCCCTAACTCGTTCCAGGTGCTCCCACCTTGAGACAGCTTCAGCAGGAGAAAGCTGCAGGCTCAGCCCCAGGAAAAGCCTCTTTTCCTTGGACACAGCTCGAGTTCCAGAGATGTTTGGGAGCTCAGAGGCAGCCAGGAAGGGGAGGGCAGAGCACAAAGGCAGAGCTGGCTGCCAGCATCCACTTCTTGTGGCCAAAGGTGTTTGTGTTTGATGGTCACCTTGGTGGTCACCACGTAATTTCACTCCTCCTGTTTCCAGAGTGTCCAAAACCCCTCACATAATCCACCAGGGAACCCCCAGCTGAGCCAAGGAAACTCTCCCTGAGCACAATTCCCATTCCTTGCAGGGCAGAGCTCAGTGTGAGCATCTCCACACTTGGAATCAGAGGCATATTTCATGACAAACTTCACCTACTCGCTGATGGAAAAGTAAAATGTCACTTTTTCAGAAAAAAACCACCAACCCTTTTCTGAAACAACTTGCAAGTATCCTTCAAATGGACTTGAGGAGGGAAATGGTGCAATAACTCAGTTACTCTTGGACCCCGAGAGCATCTTTGTTCCTGGAAATAGCTGCAACATTATAATTAATCCTTCCACACCTGCATCAGTCCACAAGCAGCCAGCCTCTAATAGAGGTAGTGTCACCTTTTAATCAGGTTCTTTAAGTGAAGTTTAATGTTGTATTATTTGAATTGCTACTCTGTGTCCTTTGTTTGGTTTGTTTTCTTTCATTCACTGATTTCTGCTATGTATTATTGCACAATTTTGAAGGAATCTTTGTCTGTCATTTTTTTTTTTTTCCCCCACTTAATGATAATAATAAAAATGGATTGGGTAAACAAAACAGTTTCTGGTTTTTGAAATTGTTATCCAGCCTCTGTGTGCCTGGTGCAGGAAAAAGGAGACGTTTTGTTTTACAAAACCTAAGAGGATCATAGAATCACCGAATGGTTTGGGTTGGAAGGACATGAAATCCCATCTCATCCCACCCCTGCCATGGCAGGGACACCTCCCACTGTCCCAGGCTGCTCCAGCCTGGCCTTGGGCACTGCCAGGGATCCAGGGGCAGCCACAGCTGCTCTGGGCACCCTGTGCCAGGGCCTGGCACCCTCCCAGCCAGGAATTCCTCCCTGATTGTAAGGTTCTGGAGTGTAGGGTTTCGGACGGTCGGGACAAACGGAGACAGGAGATCTGTGGTGCTGATCTTAGGGCATGAGATTTATTGATGAGGGTGTGGGTGTAAGGGACCTGCTAGGAGCTGCCAGACACAGCTCGAAGCAGGTCAGAGAAATAAAGGTAAAGGAGCAGTGAAGAGAGAAGAGCAAGAGAGAGGGGCAAGAGCAAGAGAGCGAGTTCCCATTTACAGCACAATAAAACATCTTTTGTGCTGAATATTCTAATTTCCATTAACCAATCTAGAACAAGCTACAAATCTTACAACATTTACACACAGCCTATAAGAATCATTGCATTATCATACGGCGTTACATTTTAAACTCTAAAAACTACTTTTTGGACCCTCTGCTAAGCTGGCAGGGTCTGCTCTGACCCCTGGACCTGTCTGCAAGCAGAGGGCATTGTTCAGTCAAAGGGGGATTATTTTCAGCCACACCATTGTTTTCCAGTTGTTCAGTAACTGGGGCTGGGTAACTCAAAGCTTGTCTTCATTTCAATCTCTCTTATAGTTTCCATATTCTCAGCATCTTTTGCCAGGCAGTCACATGTATGAGACTTTCCTATTTCCTGTTCTCCAACACCTGATATCCAATCTAACCCTGCCCCATGCCACTTTGAGGCCGTTCCCACCCCGTCAGTGCTCCCGGTGAAACTGAAGTGACGGGACAAGGGCGATGAGAATGGGGAAAACGGAGTTTTGTGCCCAAGGAGCAGCAGATCCTGAGAGGTGCCACCCTCATTCCTAACGCAGCCACGTCCGCCTGTCCCTTCCCTCAAGGTGACCAACACACCCAGAAATCACTTCCAGCCTGCCCAAGCTTCACCTCCACAGCACAGCACAGACTCCCGTGTCATTTTCCCTGCTAAAAACCCATTTCCACAACAATCCTGCGTGTGCAGGCCCAGCCAGCACCGGGAGGAATCCAGCAGGATCTCTCCTGGCAGGGAGAGGTAATGAGCAGGCAGCAGCCTCCTCACACGTCCCTCATTTCCCAGCCTGGATAATTGGAAAAGCAACATGTGATCTTGGTGGACATAATTGAGGCGTGCGAGCATCTTAAGTGTTGCACTTCATTAACATTTAGCTCAAGGCAACGCTAACAAACAGTCGTTCCTTCCTCCCCGTGGCCCCCTCGGTGGTGAGTGAAGCTGATTTTCCCTGCTGCCGCTGGAATAGGTTGTTCCCCCCGGGAGGAACAAGGAGCTACACCTCATTCCCAGGCACCTCCTTTCTGCCGGAGGAACCGACGTGACTCTGAAGCCTCGGCGCTGTCACTGAGAAAACGTCAATGGAATAAAAGTTTGCCTCCTCTCCCAACAAAACCTGTGGGTTTTTATGGATAGGGAAGATTTCCACCCTAATCATTTACTGCCTTTATCACAGCAAGCTGTAACAGTTTTCCCCACTGCTATAATATTTTTCCCCACTATGATGAGAACACATCAAAGAGGAAGATTCCAGTTGCTGGGGGAGCTTTGGATGGAGCACAAGGCACAAACCCATCCAGGAGTTGGATCCAGGCTCCCCTCACTCTGCTGCTCCTGAAAATGCTCCTCTTTCCCCCAAATAACACCAGGGGCTGCTTCCTGCAACCACAGGGAAGGGAAGATGTGGATCCTGCCTGCAGGAGCAGGGAAACCTGCAGGAGGTGGAAATACAGCAAAAAAAAAAAGCCCTTCCCACCACGGGTTAAGCTTTCCACAAAATCCACGGGCTCTGATCTTGAGAGAGCAGCTGAAGTTCTGGCTCACTGCTCCTCCTTTGAGCAAGCACTCCCAGAGCCTTGTGCCAGACTCCTGAACGATTGTGTTTAGCCTTTCTCAGCTGCAAAGATGAAATAACTGAGGAGATTTCACAGCAGAACTCAAGCTGGATTTTGGGATGGAGGAGCCAAGAGCTCCCAGATAGCCCAGGCAAAGGAAGGAAGGAAGACAAGCTCTGTGGGAAGGAGAGATTCATGCTAACCATCAACATCTTGGCTCCTACCACAAACCTCCCAACCTGCCAAGTGTGGGATGCAAGAAAAATGGCATCTTCCAGGATGTGAGGTTTATTTCTTTCCTGTAAATTACAGGCATCCAGAAGCCCACATCCTCAAACTCTCAGAGCTGGGCTGACATCATGCCCAGAAGACTTTTTTTCTCCCCAGCCTCTGCAGACTTGGGATCAACTTAGAGAGAAGACCTGACCTCTTATTTTTCAGAGCACCTGCATGGGGCTGTGCTGGAAAAAATCCCAGGATGATGGAGGGTCATAAAAAAGGAACTAGACAGCAGTTTGGGAAAGAGGGCCAGGAAGACACTCAGCGAGCAGGAGTTCATTAAATTCATCCTGAAGCTACAACCGGACACTGGAAGTACAGGAGTGGAACATTTTAGAGGTAGAGGAGCTGAGGCAGAGGTGGACAAGAAGTGACATTGACGTCACCAAGCCTCTCATCTCCAGGCTGGCCTGACCAAAAGAGAAGGTTTATTTTCCTTGGATCTTTCTGTAGCCAGTGGGGGGAAGCAGACGCCCTCCAAGGAGCAATTTGGAACCTGAATGGAAGTTTGGGGCTTGAGTGAGCCATTCTCAGTTGTTTTTGTACACTGGGGGAATGGCTGCCTGTGCATTTTGTATCTCCCCAAGCCTGAGACCCCAAAGGTAATGAGAAGAAGATGGAGAAGAGGTTGGAGGTTCCTCCTGGCCTGGGCTCTGTGCAGGATTCATCCCAGCCCAAGCTGAGAGGGTCACTCCAGGCCTCGTGTGCAGCCAAGGCCGAGGCACAGCAGTTCAGAGAGCGCTTCCCTCATCCTAAAATAGGTCAGACTCTCTTTGCCATAACGGGAACTCAACGGCGACTGCCTCACACCGAGCCTTGGGACTGTGAGACACCACAGCCTACGTGAAACGAATCCCAAAACCCGAGATCTGGGTGAGAACATCCCCCCTGCAGCCAGGCAGCTCCTGAAGCACACACACACCCCGCAGGCTGGAGGGGAGCCCTGGCCAAACATCTCCTCTTTGTTCGCACCCCTTCCCCAGCTCCAGCGGAGAGCAGCGCCGCAGTTCCCCTCCCAACACCCTCCCCAAAGGCTCCCCTCGGAGGCTGCCAGCCCCCTTTGGGGTTAAGCCTGGCTCTCTGGAATGCCCCAGCTTCCCTTCCCCCCCCGCCGGGGCTTTCTCGGGATCCCTCGGAAAGCCAGGAACAGGAGCCTGGAGGCCAAACCCCAGTTGTGTGCTCAGTGACGGGAGCAGCTCGGTTTCCCACCCAGCTCCCCTTTGCAGCAGCTCCATGGAGCCCACAGCCAGCCTGTCTCTGTACCCTGGAAATTGGAGCTGGTGAAGACAATAGCGTGTTTGGCTCACTCATCTGCATCAGCACCATTTCCAAATGTACTTTTTCCCTCCTAAACTTATTTAACCTCGCGACCGAGAGCCACAAGGATGGCGAGCTGTTTGTTCCGAGCCCAGATCTCCCGGGAGAGCAGGCACAAAGAATAGAAAGGCAGCCTGGAGAGATGGCAAAAGGGAAAATCCAGAGAGGGATTCGAACGCATCGCCCTTGGAGACCGTGCCAGTGACCTGCTACGGGTCCAGCCATCATAAATAAATTTGTGCTGCAGCCCCTCCTCACCCACCCTGGGGCAGGGGGGTTCTGTTAATGCCCCTCCACAACCCCCCAGAAGCAGAGCCAAAAAATTCCACCATGGGGGTGAATCCTGAGCACAGGGAGGGACAGTGCAATGGGTGACAGAGCCCAAGGGGTGACAGAGCCCAGGGGGTGACAGAGCCCAGGGGTGACAGTGCCCAGGGGTGACAGTGCCCAGGGGTGACAGTGCCCAGGGGGTGACAGAGCCCAGGGGGTGACAGTGCCCAGGGGTGACAGTGCCAGGGGTGACAGAGCCCAAGGGGTGACAGTGCCCAGGGGTGACAGTGCCCAGGGGTGACAGTGCAATGGGTGACAGTGCCAGGGGTGACAGTGCCCGGGAAGTGACAGAGCCCAGGGGTGACAGTGCCAGGGGGTGACAGAGCCCAGGGGTGACAGTGCCCAGGGGGTGACAGAGCCCAGGGAGTGACAACACCAAAGGGTGACAGAGCCCAGGGGTGACAGTGCAATGGGTGACAGTGCCCAGGGGTGACAGAGCCCAGGGGTGACAGTGCCCAGGGGTGACAGTGCCCAGGGGTGACAGAGCCCAGGGGTGACAGTGCAATGGGTGACAGTGCCCAGGGGTGACAGAGCCCAGGGGGTGACAGTGCCCAGGGGAGACAGAGCCTAGGGGTGACAGTGCCAGGGGGTGACAGAGCCCAGGGGGTGACAGTGCCCAGGGGTGACAGAGCCCAGGGGGTGACAACGCCAAGGGGCTCACCCCAAAACCTGCAGCGATGAAAGCACCGCACTCCTCTCCTGCACAGCCCCACCAGAAGCTCCCAGCGGTCCTAAAACCCCCCCCAAAGCCAGACCCCAGATACACCCACGGGAGGGCAGAGCTGGGCACCAGCTCCGTCTGTACCAGAAGCCATAATTCACTTTTTAACCTGTTTTTTTTTGGCCGGTTCGGTCCAAAAGGAGCAGTTCCCAGCTGGCCCTACTGCCACCCATGTGCAGTAGATGGCAGCAGAAGCTTTACTCACTGGCCACCAAACTCACAAGGATCTCTCCTCCTCCTCCTCCCCCCAGCTTTTCTTTTTTTTTTTAACTTTTTACTTTTGGTGGCCTCAAAAATTATTAGTTCCAGATGAGCTCCCGCCATTGTAATAGTCCATTTAACCCGATCCACTCTGGGCAGAGTCAGTGCAAGTTCAAATGCAGCGTTTTCACGTGCAAACCACACATCAGAGACATTTTTTCTGCGCGGCTCTGGGCACTCACTCCTCGTGCAGCAGCAAAGGGGAAATGCAGAAGGTTAAACCTCACACACACGGCCCCGGCCGTGGGCAACAATGGCACTTTGTCAAGGCAGCGCTGCCAGAGCGGGGCTGAACTTGTGAATTGAACCAGGAACCTCAGCACTGCTTCTCCCTTTGAAGATTAGCACTAATAAGCCAAACCAGTGGGTATTTTGTTTTATAAGGAAAGAGCATTTCAAGTCACGTACGCTGCTATTGTTGGACACAAAACATCTTCTGTCTCTGCCTGTGGTGACTCCAGCGACTGCTCCACGCTTGTCTTTTGCTGGGATTACCTTTATTTTTATACTATATTAAATTTACCTCCCACCATCTTTCAGGCCTGTTAAAACTGGTGGCGTTTCCCAGGGCTAACTACACACGTATATAGTCCAAAAACCCCATTTTATTACTGTATTATTTTATTATCATATTCAAATTTTACGCCTTTTGTGGATGAAGTATTGAGGAACAATCATCAAAACTCGCAGATTTCCCTCCCACTGGAACAACAGGCGCGTCCCATCTAAACAAGCTCCATGCAAGAGGTGCATTAAATGATTTGTTTCTGGTAAACGAAGACAGCTCCAGCACAACACATGGAAAATTTCATGTTGTTTGCTTTTGTAATTCACTGTACACACAGCCTTTAATCTGAGGATCTCCGAGCACTCTGCACAGTTTAATTAAGGCCCACAACTGCCATGTTGGGGAAGTACATTAAGCGTTGTTATGCTGATTCTTTACAGATGGGCAGGCTCAGGGGCTGAGCTGTGAGCTCCAAACTTCCCTCTCCCCACCCTGGATGGGTCCTTAAAGCTTTTCCATGTGGCTTTCCCAGCGACAGCCCAGAGAAAGTAGCTGAACTTAAAACCCCAAGCAAACATGAAAACCTGCTTTCCTCCAGGGCTGAGCCTTCCAACGACACGTTCTACCTGCAAAGCATCTGACTGCATCCCCACTCGCTCGGTTCTGGTGGAAAACTCTGTTCCTGCCATGTGGGTGAGCACAGGGCCTGGGTAATTCTGCGATTCTGCCTGCCTGCAATGGGTTAAACCCCAAACCCACGGACCCACACGACCCCAGCGTCGGGTCAGGAGCCAGCCACCATCCCAAAGTGAGACCTGCCCGGCCCCAGCTCGTCTCTTTTGCCGCAGAGCTGGGAAGAAGAAGAAGAACATCCCAGCATCTTGGCTCCCAAAGCCCCATTTTTCCACGGTATCCTCTCCTGCGGGATCTGCATGGAAACCGCTCGCGGTGCCCAAGCCACGGGACAAATGAATGGGAATTCACCCTGCCAGTGACATCCATCATGAGACACAAGGCTGCACAGGGGAGGGGCACGCTGAGCCCTAACCAGCTGCACATGGACAGTGTCTGCCTTATCCAGCCCCTGGCCTCGGGGACTGAACAGTTGCTAAACCCTGGGAGAGGCATCGGGAGCAGCGGGGTCACCCCCAGCTCCCTGCTGCTGCCCTCACACCTCAGCCACCACTTCCTCGCTGGCCTTGGGAATGGGCAAGCCACCAGCTCTGGCCAGGGAATGAATAGGTGCTGAAGTCATTCAGCTTTTCCCAACATTGTTCCAGCTCTGGCTGCGGAGCAGTTCTCCATCTCTCTCTCCCTTTTCCGTGTTCCTTCCCCCTCTCCTCTGCGGGCTCCTTTGTTCTCGTGTTTACGGCGGCATCGATTTGCTGTCAGAAAAGCAACATGGCCTTGGAGTTTCTGTACACACAGCCCGAACCCAGCCGCCTGGAACCTGCCCCTCTCACACCCTGACTCCTGCCACGGGCTGCCCTCGGCGTTTCAGATGTCACTGCCCCTTCCTTGCCCCTCAAACCCGCTGGGGACACTGTGGGGCACGACCCACAACCCCACACGGAGCCCCAGGGAAACACCTGGGCAGGGCCAGCTCCTTCTGCTCCTCTTTCCCACCAGCTCAGACATCTCAGAGGTTTCGGTCATGTTTTCCTCTTGTGATTTGAGAGAATCCCCTCCCTGCTGCCTGAACAAAGTGAGGGTTGGTTCTGCAGGGTAAGCAGCCCCAGGAGTGCTGTCCTCGGTGTGTTTGCACAACAGACAGAAAACACGACAGGACGGGGCATAAACCATCTCCCTCTGGTCTGCCAAGCCAAAATCCAGCTTCTGGGTCTCTCCTAAAGAGCTGAGGGATTGCTGCCAGCCCTGCTAATGCTTTAAATGGGACCATGGCCTTCATCTCACCTCGTGAGGGCACCTGGGGGAAAAAGCTGCTGGGTGCTGCACCAATTTCCATGAGCTGTTACAAACTCCCTGCCTCTCTCAGCTTCCAGCAAGCGTTGCTCCATGTTTTGGAGCACCAGCCCTCAGCTCAGCTCTATTTATTGCCACCTCACCACCCTCCAGGCAAACCTCTCGTGACCATTCCCCTGGCACGTGGTAACCCAAGTCCCTTCAGTGGCTTCTCAGAGGGCTGAAGCCCCCATTTTCACTGGGTTCCAGTTTCCAGCTCCCCTCTCTTTTCCAAGCTCCATTGCTTTCACCTGCTTTTGTTCAGCTCTCCCGTGAAAGGAGGGGTTTGAAGGGGTGACAGGTCTGTAAATATATCGGATTGTCTCGGGGAAAAAAAAAAAGGTAGAGCAGAAAGAGTGATGGATATACTCTTCCCCCTCCTTGCACTTGGGACAGATGAAGGAAGATGGCAGATAATTGCTCTTTATTGTGCCCCGGGTTCACCTTAAGATGAAGGAAGTGATAAGATTTCAATTAATGTCATTTAAGATTCCCTGCAAGCTGTCCTGCTCCTTTCCTCCTCTGAAATCGTGGTCCTCAATGCTGCTTTTGTAACCCCACGGGAACTCCCTAAATGGGCCACATCCTCACCTGGTGAGCACTGTCAGGGCTCCTTGGGCAGCAGCAGAGCAATGCTAATTTAGACCAGATGCCAAAATCCCCCCGCAGCCCCGCTCTGGATTTATTATAGGGCAGGGTAGATAACATACTTCATTATACAAAGCAGGGATCGTTTTGCAGCTTGCCCAAGAATGAACCGAGGAGCTTTTCTAATCAGCTTAAACTGATCAAGATATCCAGGCACGGAAAGCTTGATATGATACCCAGGTTTGTGTGTCAGGCACCTTAGGCTGAGCTTTCTTACTTCCCCGAGGAACTGCAGCAAATTCCTTGGGATTGCTTCCCTGAAAAGGGAGAAGGCAGGGAGCTGCAGCCCAGGGAGCTGGCACCCTGTTGAATAACACACAAACACACTGGGGCAGAGAGAAACCTTCCCTAGGTATTTGAAAAAACCAGAAAAAAAATATACTAAAAGGAATAAATGGGTGCACCGAGCTGCTGGTGAGGTTTTGCACACCAGAAACGTTTGAATTTGGATCTCATTTTACCTAAAACCAGAAGAAAGCACTGAATCACCAAGGTATTCTAGAACAAGCCCCAACATCTTGAAAACGTTCACACTGTTCCCTTCAGATTTTCAAAATGTCTCCTTACAAAATATCTGCTGGCACACAGTCACAACATCCTCCCTTTCTCCCTGTGCCGCTTCGGAATAAAGCAGAATTTCCACGTAAAGGACGACTGCCGGCTTCCACAGCCTCCCTAATTCAAATAAATGATATGTATGCATTCACGGCTGCAAAGAGCAGCGAAAACCCCCCCGACAAACATCCACCAAAGCGGCGCAAAGAGCTGAGGTTCTTTCACCCCCCCCCTGCAGATACACCGATGTTTATTGTACCCAGGAGCATCCATTTTCGCTCCTCTCCTATATATACACGCATGACGTTTCCATATGTTCTGCAGCTCGGCTCCCTGCTGACATCCCAGCCTCCAGGGCACGGGGAGAAGCCTGGAAGCAGCGGGGGAACTCAGCGAGAGACCCCCGGGTGGGGTGGGAGCAGGGTGGGGAAGGAGAGCGGGGCTGAGATTTTGTGCCTCCTCCTCCTCCTCCTCCTGGAGCACCTGAACCCAGCCCTCGCCGTGCTGGTGCTGACACGACAGAGATGCCACAGTAAATTCTGATTTTCCTGCCCGTGCCCTGCAGCAGCAAACCTTCCCCTGCTCCTTTTCCCCCCCTTTTTTTTTTTTTTACAATAGCCATTCCCAAGGTGTGAAATCTGCGGGAGGGAGGGGCAGGTTGGGGAGGGGGTGCTGCATCTGTGAATATGATTACAGGCTTAAAACGTGTGAAGTCTTTTCAGATTTAATGAACCAGAATGTGACTTTCATTTTGGCTGCGCATATTTTGAACCCTAATATATGTTTATTTAGTCTAATTAATTGCCTTTTTTTTTTTTTTCAATTTTTCCCCTTCTGAAAGATACCTGCTCAGCTCTCCCAAGGATTTTGCAGTACCCACACACAACAAAGGCTGTTCCTCTGCACCACATGGGCTGATACCTCCTCGCTCCTGGGTTCTGCACGGGAGGAGGAGGCTGATTTGAGAAGGAAACGCTGCTCCTCAACAGATTAGAAAGTCATTTTCCCCTCCCAGGTCGATAGTGAGGCGCTGCATTTACCTGATGTGGTTTGAGCAGACGCTGTTGGTTGGAGATGGAAAAGTCGGACGGGGGGTGAGGAGTTGTGGGATGAAGGAGAGGCAGGGACAGTGAAACGCTGCACGAGTGACCTCCTCGGAGAAAGGCAGGGATTTACATTTGTCCTCTAGCTCAAGACAGGAAAATAATGTGACAAAATAAAGCAGGAGGAGGAAGTCCTTGAATGCCAGCAACAGCAACCCTGGCACGTCACAACCGAGCGAGCCACGAGCCTTTGAGGGGCAGGTAGCACAGGCTGGCAGCCTGGAGATGGAGAGGCTGGCACAGCCATGAGGGAAATCCTTCCCAGCAGCTCCAGGACAAAGGGCAGTGCCAGCCAGAGCCGGGGCAGTGCCAGCCAGAGCCGGGGCAGGAGTGGGAATGCTCAGCCGAGCCCCTTCTGATGTAGAAGGTGATTCAATAGGTGATGCTGTGCAGAAAATACACCCAGAGCACACAGAGAGCCTTTCATCTGGAGACCTGCTTGTTCCTCTAACCACCTTTGTCCTGCCAGCTGATGACCTGCTCAAAACCCTTTTCTTATTTATCTTTTCCATCGTGCCCTGGCTGCGATTCAGCAGATAAAACCTCAAGTCCTGAGCGTGAATCTGTCCCACCCAAGCCATCCCCATTGATCATGGATAGAAAATCTGCCTGCCCTGACGGACAGGGTGATCCATAAACCCCCCACCAGCCAGGGGAAAGCTGCTGACTTGCAGTGAGCAATTGCAAGGCCACATCCCTCCTCTGCTCCCTGCAGACCCAGGGCTCAAATCTGAAACCCTCACCGGGCAGTCACCAGCCACATTTTCCTGCCCTCGAAACCCTTCACCCCAAACATCAAACAGGATTTTTTTTTCTTTTTTTTTTTTTCCCCTCTACTACGAAAAGTTTTTCAGGACAGGAAAACCGTTTCCTGTCCAGACCAGACACCGGCTTCCTGCAAGCTCTCCAGCAGATCGTGTAATCCTACGCCCCTATTTGTAAAACCAAGATGATCGACTGCCTTTGTCTCCTCTACTCAAACGTCCAAGCTGTGCTCCCTAAAACACGCAGCACGTGACCAGGCATAACTGAGCCCTGATCTCACACAGCACTGCAGCAACACTCATAAATAACGGCAGAGTTACGAAAGTGGGATTTACAGGAATGCGTCAGAGCTCGGGATGACAAAATCGCCTGGGTTTACTCTGAATTTACATGAGAATAAACAAGGCCAGACTTTTGCCCTAATTTCCACAGAAGGGCCCCGGGTTGTGGTGTCTGTGTTCCATCTCCTCACCCCCACAGCCTCTTACGTGGAAGTTCATTTATTTTAACGTGACGAACTTGGAAATGGAAGTTTCCCCCGGCCACGCAGCCCTGAGGGCTCTGCTCAGAGGTGGCCGTGGGCGGTGGATGGGGATGTGAGGAGGGTTTTGCTCCATGAATCAGCCAGGGCAAACTTTGGGCTGCCCCTCCACATCCATGTGCAACCCCACCAGCAGCAGGACGCTCAGCACACCTCATCCTCTGGAGAAATCCAGATAAACCCCCCAAAAGCAGCTCTGCTTTGGGAGGACACACAGAACTGCAAGGGTTAACTGGCTGCTTCAGGGATGAGCTCTGGTTACACAGAGAAAAGTTAAAAAAAAAAACAAAAAAAAACTCCCAGATTTTGGACATGGGCCACGAATGCAAATGCTCTGAAAAGTGGAACTGCTGAGGTCAGAGCTGGTGCTTCTGGGCTGGTAGGAATGGGATGGGGGAGTCCCCAGGGACCAGTGGGGTTTCTGTCGGGGCTGCAGAGCAAGAGCCAACCTCCAGTGGGGGAAGGAGCTCTGCTGGGCATTTATTCCTTCCATCCTACAGCCCTGACACCTTCCCAGCCACCTGGGGCTTGGAACACAAGCCCAGTGCTGGCCCACACGGTACCTGCTGCCTTTTCAGAGGGCGAGACTGGAGCGTGGAGCTCCAGGGAGATGCTCCTGAGTGATGGGGACAGAGAGGAGTCACCTCAGCCTGGAGCCACCTTAGCCTGGAGCCACCTCGCCTGTGGGAGTTGGGAACTCCACACAAATCCAGGTTCTTTATCTTCACCTCTGGGGAGCTTCACCTCGAGCCCCAGCAGATGAGAAACGGCTGCAGATGCTGTTTCAGGTTGTTGATTTCTCCTTCTCTCTGCCAGCTCTCAGCTCCGGCCGCACATCTGATGCAGCCGAGTCCGAGCGGGCACTGCCCAGCCCTGGGCTGTCCCGGCCTTTGTGTGCCCTTTCCATCATCCAACCATTCTTCACAACGCATTTATTAGTTACTGTTCTGTACCAATTCATTTGCACCTGTTCTAGACACGGAATTTCTACCTCTTTTTCATTCTACCAATCCTTTTGTGCCACCACCACCAGAGAAGATGGAGGAGAAGGAGAAGAAGAAGAACAGGGCAATGCCCCAAATCCTCCATCTTAGACCCTTCGTCCTCATATTAAAAATCCTAAAATCTACTTTTTTACCTTGTAAAACACTAACCCACTACTCATTTTCACACTCTGGTGGCTTGCAATGATTCTGGCAGTGTTGGTAACTTTTCCCATGGGCTGAGGTCAAAGCCGGTGCCATTCTGGGCTCCTTGCCAGGGGCTGGGACCCCCTTGCTGGGGCTCCTGAGCCCCCAGGGCAGCCCGAGGTGTGCCCTGAGCCCCCAGGGCAGCCCGAGGTGTGCCCTGAGCCCCCAGGGCAGCCCGAGGTGTGCCTTGGGTTCCAACACTCGCCCACTCCAACACTTAGCCAGGAGCCACCTCTCCTGCCCTGCTCCCCACAGGGATTCATGAAGCCACCATCAACTTTCAGACCTCCAAAATCCCGTAATTTTGTTAACTGGACCCCTGACCCCCTGGGCCACGCCCAGCTCTGCAAAAGCACCTCAGTGGTGGCCACAAAGGAGGTCCACGAGCCACTGCAGAGCCACGGGAGGGAACCTGGGTGTCCCCGTGGTGGCCCTGAGGCTCCTGGCTGGCAAGGAACAGGCTGGGATGAGTTTTCAGGAAAAGCAACGAGCAGCAAGAGAGGAAAAGAAGAGGCAGCAGCCACAGGGAGGTTGGAGAGGGAGCTCCATCCCTCCCTGAGATGGGCTCTGGCCTCTGGCAAGCAGAGGATTGGATTTGGTGGCCCAGGAGGGGCTGTGCTCCCGTGGGAAGGGGGATGGATGTGGAAAAGCCAGGGGGTTATGTAGGAAAATCACCTCTGCTGTGGCAGCATCGGGAGAGCAAAGAGCTCAGGAGCAGAGGCAGGAGAAGCTGCCTCAGCATTCCCGGGATATCTCAGGATTCCCAGGATTTCTATCTCAGGATCCCAGGGTATCTCAGCATTCCCGGGATATCTATCTCACAATTCCCGGGATTTCTACCTCAGGATCACAGGATATCTCAGCATTCCTGGGATATCTCAGCATTCCTGGGGTATCTCAGCATTCCCGGGGTACAGCCAGACCCGGGGATGTCTCAGGACTTGGGGATGTGCCAGGATTCCTGGGATATTCTCAGGATCTCAGGATATCTCAGCATTCCCGGGATTTCTATCTCAGGATCCCAGGATATCTCATGATTCCTGAGGTATCTCAGCATTCCTGGGATATCTCAGGATCCCGGGATGTCTCAGGATCCCAGGATATCACAGCATTCCCAGGGTATCTCACGATTCCCGGGATATCTCATCATTCCTGGGATATCTATCACATGATTCCCAGGATTTCTATCTCAGGATCCCAGGATATCTCACGATTCCTGGGATACCTCAGCATTCCCGGGATATCTCAGCATTCCCAGGATATCTCAGCATTCCCAGGATATCTATCTCAGTATCCCAGGATAGGGCCGGACCCAGGGATGTCTCAGGACTTGGGGATGTGCCAGAATTCCTGGGATATCTCAGGATCCCAGGATATCTCAGCATTCCCGGGATATCCATCTCACGATTCCCAGGATTTCTATCTCAGGATCACAGGATATCTCACGATTCCCAGGATATCTCAGCATGCCCAAGATATCTCACCATTCCCAGTGTAACTCACGATTCCCAAGATATCACACAATTCCCAGGACATCTCCGCATTCCCGGGATATCTCAGGATCCCGGGACATCTCATGATTCCCAGAATATCTCACGATTCCCGGGATATTTCAGCATTCCCGGGATATCTATCTAACGATTCCCGGGATATCTATCCCAGGACATCTCAGGATCCCAGGCTATCACACGATTCCCGGGATACCTCACTATTCCCAGGCCATCTCCCCATTCCCGGGATATCTCAGGACCCCAGGCTATCTCCCCATTCCCAGGCTATCTAACGATTCCCGGGATATCTCAGGATCCCCGGGATATCTATCCCAGGATATCTCAGGACCCCAGGCTATCTCCCCATTCCCAGGCTATTTCACGATCCCCCGGATATGTCAGAATCCCAGGATATCTCAGGATCCCTGGGATATCTCAGCATTCCAAGGATACCTCACCAATCCCGGGATATCTCAGCATTCCCGGGACATCTCAGCATTCCCGGGATATCTATCTAACGATTCCCAGGCTACCTCCCCATTCCCAGGCCATCTCCCCATTCCTGGGATATCTATCTAACGATTCCCGGGATATCTATCCCAGGATATCTCAGGACCCCAGGCCATCTCCCCATTCCCAGGATATCTCCCCATTCCCGGGATATCCCAGGACCCCTGGCTCCCTCCCCATTCCCGGCATTTCCATCTCCCCATTCCCGGGCTATCCCAGGATCCCAGGCCATCTCCCCATTCCCGGGATATCTCACAATTCCCGGGATATCCCAGGCCATCTCCCCATTCCCGGGATATCCCAGGACCCCAGGCCATCTCCCCATTCCTGGGATATCTCACAATTCCCGGGATATCCCAGGACCCCAGGCCATCTCCCCATTCCCGGGATATCCCAGGACCCCAGGCCATCTCCCCATTCCCGGGATATCCCAGGACCCCAGGCCATCTCCCCATTCCTGGGATATCTCAGAATTCCCGGGATATCCCAGGATCCCAGGCCATCTCCCCATTCCCGGGATATCTCAGAATTCCCGGGATATCCCAGGACCCCAGGCCATCTCCCCATTCCCGGGATATCCCAGGCCATCTCCCCATTCCCGGGATATCTCCCCATTCCCGGGATATCCCAGGACCCCAGGCCATCTCCCCATTCCCGGGCTATCCCAGGCCCCAGGCTCCCTCCCCATTCCCGGCATGGGCCCGCCCCGGCCCCGCCCCTCCCCGCGCGCATCCCTCCTCCCTGCCCTCCCATTGGCTGCCGGGGCGCTGCCGCAGCCAATCAGCGCGCGCCTTCCCCGCCACGCCCCGGCAACAGCGGCGGCCCCGCCGGGTTCATCTGAGGGGCGGCGGCGGCGGCGGCAGCGCGGCCCTGCCTCCATCGGCCCTCATCGGCACCCATCGGCCCTGCCCTGCGGGGGTGGTTGTTGGGGGTTGGTGGTTGGGGTTGGTGGTTGCCCAGCCCGGCCCGGCCTCCATCGGCCCTCATCGGCCCTTGGGGTTGGCATCGACCCTTCCCCGGCCCGGCCCGGCCTCCATCGGCCCCCATCGGCCCTTCCCCAGCCCGGCCCGGCCTCCATTGGCCCCCATCGGCCCTTCCCCGGCCATGCCCGGCCTCCATCGGCCCTCATCGGCACCCATCGGCCCTTCCCCAGCCCGGCCCGGCCTCCATCGGCCCTTCCCAGGCCCCCATCGGCTCCCACCGGCCCCCACAGCCCTGCCCGGCCCGCATCGGTCCCCATCGGCCCTTCCCCGGCCTTCATCGCCCCTGCCCAGCCCGGTCCGGCCCTCATCGGCCCCCATCGCCCGTTCCCCGGCCCCCATTGCCCCTGCCCTGCCCGGCCCAGCCCCCGTGGGCCCTGCCCCGGCCCCTTCCCGCGGGCACGGCCGGCCCAGCCCCAATCCCCCTCCTGCCCCCGGCCCGCCGGCGCTCGGGCTGCCCCCGGTGCCATAAACCCGCCCCGAGCATCCCCCGCCGGGCGCTGAAACCCCCGCGAGCTGCCGTGTGTGTGTGCCACATCCCTGTGCTGGGGTATTTCATACTGGTTTGTGTTGAGTATAGTTCCATATTCAATATACTTCCATATTTAATATATATTCAGTATTCCTATGGATCTAATAGATACTCAATATATTTATATATTGAATATATTTATATAATCAATATAGTTATATACTGAATACCCTTATATATTCAATATACTTATATACTCAATATACTCATATACTCAATAGGTGTATATATTATATCTATTATTTTATATATCTATTATGTATAATTTATATATATTATATACCCTCATATATTCAATATATACTCAAAATACTCATATACTCCACAGATGTCTATATTATATATTATTATATATATTCTATATATACACCCTTATATATTCAATATACTCAATAGAGTATATATTATATATTTTATATATACACCCTTATATATTCAATATACTCATATACTCAATAGATGTGTATATTATATAATATATATTATTATATATATTATATATACCCTTATATATTCAATATACTCATATACTCAATCGATATATATTATATAATATATATTATTATATATATTACATATGCACCCTTATATATTCAATATACTCAATATACTCATATATTCAATATACTCAACATATTGATATATTAAATATACCCCGGCAAAAAAAAAAAAAAAAAGGAATTAAATGTTATATATATATATATATATATATATATATATATATATATATATATATATGTATTTAATATACAGATGCAGCCCGCTGAGGCTGCAGCGTGCGAGAAGAGCTGAAATCCGTGGCCAAAAGGTCTTGGAAGAGGCTCCACGCTGCCTTTGCCATGTAAAGATCAAACCCCTCCTCTCACTCTCCTCGCTATCATTTTTAATTAATGAAGGCAGCAATGCCTGCGGATACGGAACCGGGGAGAGAACGCCCTCCCCATCCCTCTGCTCTATTTCCTTTAAGGAAAAAAAAAAAAAAAAAAGGCAGGGAATAATAATAATAATAAAAATAATAATAATAAAAAATCATAATCAGCAAAGATTGTAATCGTGCACCAGAGCCAGGTGATGAAGCACTACGCGTTCATGGATTTTGCAGGCGCTGGGCACGGCGGGGATGAGGGGGTTACGGCTCGGGGCTGGGCTCTGGCATTTATGGAAAACATTTTGGCGCACCGGAAAACAGACAGCGGAGAAAATCCAATTCCAGATGATTCAAAAAGCACAAAGACAATGGGAGAAAAGGACCCAGTTCAGCTCATTTAAACGCTGTTAATTGTTCATTCCCGTAGTGAGACGGTTTCTTCTGCAAATGAGAGAACAAACCCTTTAACGCTGGGTCGGGTTTGGTTTTTGTTTTATGAGCGCCGTGCCAGGACTGAAGTGAACCCAAATAATCTTAACCACTGAATAACACGCGCTGTTTTATGGCTTTTTTAAAGGAAAGAGGGAGAAGAAATAAAGAAGGAAAGGCGCAGATAATGCCCCAATGGCACAAAGAGCCGGAGCCAGGTTGGAAGTCACTGCAATCTGCGCCCGCACCTCTTGGAGGTCTCGAGCACCGCCAGAAACCGGCAAATGAGGGGGAAAAAAACCCCTTCCGACAGGGAACAAAGTTCCATTTACTGCTCACCGGTGAGGGCTGCACCTCCAGCCACGCATTGGCGTTCTGCTCGAGGTGCCCGCCACTCGATTGATCCGGTTATTTATTTATTTATTCATTTCCCTCTGCGCCCTCGCAGCGGCAGCGCTCGGGATGCGGCCAGCACCGCACCAGAGCCGGCGCTCGGGCTCGATTTTCGGCTCCCGACAGCGATGGGCGCTGGCAGGGGAGGTCGGAGGCTCTGGCGAGCTGCCCTCGCCCCTTGAAGCCGTGCCTGACGTGACTATAAAAGGCGAGAGGAGGGAGGGGAAAAAAATAATAATAAAAAAAAAACAAAAAAGGGGCACGAGAAGGAGAAACGGCGCACGGATAAATGCAGCACGTTTAGGGGAGGCACAGAGCCAGCTCGAGCCGGCAGGGACACAGACCTGGCTGCCAGCCCGTGGCAGGGTCCCTCCCCAGCTCCTGGTGCCTCCCTCCCCTCTTCCACTGCCTCCCCTGGGCTAAAATAACCCCGAGGTGCTCGCAGGGACGCGGGTAAGGATCCTCCTCCTACCTGGGCAGCAGTGCCCTATGCCCGTCCCACCTGCGGGCT
Organism: Monarcha castaneiventris obscurior; assembly: GCA_026261815.1. Classification (NCBI taxonomy): domain Eukaryota; kingdom Metazoa; phylum Chordata; class Aves; order Passeriformes; family Monarchidae; genus Monarcha; species Monarcha castaneiventris. The sequence continues at coordinate 2,690,957 of JAMPIT010000114.1, forward strand.
CCAGATCCCCACAAAAAGTGATTCAATTCCCCTCCCGTGCCTTTTGTGCCTCGGGGTTTGCTCTGCAGAGCAGGAGTGGCAGCGCTGCTGCAGCCAGCACTGCTCGTCCCCAGCGCCGGCAGCACAGAAATGCAAGCGAGGAGAAGCGGTTTTTCTGCAGAAAACAGAAAAATCCGCAGCCGTGGCTGGGAAACGCAGAGGAAAAATCAACCCAGCTCGGCAATTCCTTGCCCTCACACCTCCTGTCTGGGATCCCAGAGGGATTCCTGGGCCCAGCCCTGCTGAGGGTGCAGCACTGCTGGGACAGGGTAAGGGATGAGGCTCCTGCTGGGACTGGCCCCAGAAAAGACCCCAAAACATCAACACTGTATTTTTCCTGCTCTTTTCCTAGTTTGTGCTGCCTTTTGGTGTGGCACAAGCTCTTCCCTACCTGCACTAACAACAACCTGGCTGGAAACACACACTGGATGAGCAAGGAAAGGGCATTTCCCAAGCAGGAATGGCACTGGAAGTGAGGAGCATTATCCCAGCCACATTCCTGCTGCTCTGCTGCCAGGATAAGCATCCCAAGCTAGAGCAGAGGTCAAGGCTCCAACTCTTCTCTAAGGACCTGGCCACCTCCTTTAATTTTCCATCCTTCAATTCCCTCCAAAATGGAAATACATTCAATATTTGCAAATCCCGGGGCTCTCCAAGGAATCGCTGTCGTTAAGGGCTCCACACATCACGGGGCAAACATTTGTTTTTGCCATTAGGAGAGCGGGTCCCCCTCAACCCCAAAAGGCAACATCTCTGTTGTGTGTGCCTGACAGTGCTCCTGCCCTGCTCCAAAGCACGCCCAGGGAAAAAACAGGAGCCTTTCACTCCATTTCAATGGACTTTGGAACAGGCCCCTCATGCAATATGCATTCAGTCATATAGTGCTGGCAGAAAAGGCTCCTGAATGAGACAAAATATCTAATCAGCTGCATTTACCCCGTGCTTCAGTCCCCCACCTGCGCCAGGATTAGGTTTGAGAGCGTGCAAACTGTACCAGAGTTTCCTCTATAGCATCAATCACCACATTGTGCCGCCGTGTTTCTGCATCGGTGAGGGAAGCAATTTATAATTTGAGGCTGCTTCGAGTTAGGAAGCAACTGATTACACAAACTGAGGAGTTTGTGGCTCCTCACAATTCCAAACCCCATGGCTCGGGAGGGAATTTTGTGCTGGGTGGGGGGTTTAAATGGTGCAGCGTTAAAATGGCTGCTCTACCTTGTCCTGGAGGTAGGGAAATAGTCCAGGGAGAGTTGTGGTGGATCCTGAGATCCTCGTGGATGGAAATGTCATCCCCAGAATGTACATCCCATTACTTGGGAGTGGAAAGGTGCTGTTTAAAAATCTCAAAGTGCCTCAGTCCTATTCTTTGTTTTAATTTTAAGGTGAGACACAGATCTGACAACAAAGCAGAGCTGGAAGTCTTTGGGAGAGCTGCAAGCATTTGGGAGAGCTGCAAGCATTTGGGATTTTTCCAGGCAGAAATTACATTCCCCCCGTGCTGAAACCAGCACGATTTGGGGAAAAATTCGGTGTGGTGGGTGTCAAACTGAAGCAGGGTTTCGTGCTTCTATTCCACATTTTCCATGCTGACCTTGACAGAGAGTCTGTTTATTAAATTTGTGGACAACACAGAGCTGGGAGAGCCCCACCAGAATGTTAAGGTCAGAATTAGCCTTCAAAATGATCTGGATAAATTGAGAAATCGTCTGAAATAACTGGCTGGAATCCAACAGGGATAAAAGTACGAGATATCAGAGAGAGGCAGGAATATTCCAAAGAATAAATAAGACCTGGGGTGATTCTGAGCTCTGCAGAAAGGAGCAGAGCAGGGGTGGGGTGGCAGGGCAGAACCTGGAGGATTTCTCTTCCTAACTGGAGAGGATGGAGCTTGAAGGAAGGTGGGAAAGGGTGCTCACATCCTGGGAAAATGATGGACATGGAGAGCTGGATGTGACATAACACAAAGTAATAAATTCAAATTCAAGCAAAGACTTAGTGCCACCATGGGGGTTGGGGAAATTCATCCTTCCCTGAACCAAACCCTGTCTGTCTTTGCTTGTTGGGCACTTTCTTTTTTCCAGGAATGAGCCAAGAAAAACCAAGACTGGGAAAAACTACAGAGAAATTCCCTTTCCACATCAAGACAGAGCTGTGTCCTCACTGGGATTTCAGTGCCCTGAGTTTAGATCCCTGCGTGCCTCTGCAATTCCTGTCTGCTGCTCCTGAGCTGATCCAGGCGTGTCCAACCTCCTGCTGGAGAGCTGTGAAAGGTGTGGTGATCTCCTCCCCCATGGAAACGGGGATAATTGCTATTTTACAGGTGCTGCACTGCTGCTCCAAAAATGCTCAGAGAGCCACAGAGCTCTCAAAAAACAAACAAAAATATTAAAAATATTCAACCAAAAAGCTGCATTTCCTAGGGGTTAAAGCATCTTCTGGCACTTGGGGGGTGATGATGATTTTTCCTGCCATGCCACCAATTCTGCAGATGATCTGGGGCTTCTCCAGCACCCATTTCCCTCAGCCCTAGAGGAGACACCACACCACCAGCCCAGTCCGTAATGAAAAATGTACCCTGTGAGTGCAGGCTGTTATCCCTCCCCATCACTAATTACCCTCATTTAGTAGCAGATCACCTCAGCATTTCTGCCTCCTCCTCTGCAGGGTGAAAAAACCCCACTTTTAAACACGTACAAAGCTTTATTTTCCCTGGCAGGTTCAGAGAGCATCCTGGATTTTTAGGCAATCCTTCAGGGATGCCTTGTCCAGGAGGGCAGGGGGTGCTTCCCTCTGCCTTTATTTCTAAGGAAAACTTGTGCTGCCCCAACTCAAGGCCTTTGTGTGCGTTGGCACTGCAGAAATAAAGCACAAAAATGGCAAATTCTTGATAAATGCAGCCAAGGATCCGAGAGCTGCACTCACATTTCCCTGCTCCACAAGCACTCTAATGGCTTTGGGGGCCAAATTAATGTGAGATCTGTTTTTTCTCAAGGCATCACCATCACCTCAGAAGTGAAATACCATGAGGAGATCATAAATGTGTCCTTGAGGTGTAAAAGAAATGCAGTGAAAAATATGAGCACAAATAAAAACACTGGCTCAGGCTGCACACCCTGAATATTAATATATATATATATATTTTATTTTTTTTTTCCAAAATAATGTCTTCCTTTCAGGCTGAAGGATATATGGCTTTATAGATAACTGTTAACCTGACACTGACTGATAAAAGTGATCATAACCCAGGGGCTCTTCTCTTCCCACAGAGCGTTTAAATAAAACCAATAATAATAATAATAATAATAAAAACCAGAAATAACTGGAAGTTTTCCCAGGGGAAATCCTGCCACTTTGTCCAGGTAGGATTCACATCCCTCTTGTGCACCTGAATTTCCTGGGCATGCTGAGACCCAGCAGCTCTGCAGTCAGTGGCCACCTCCACCCCTCCTGCAGCAGCCACAGCTGAGCTGGAGCTCAGGTTCTCCAAGCCAAAAGTGACTCCAAGCCAATTTTTTGGGCATTTCCCAGCTTGGAGAATCCTTGCTCCCTCCCAGACCAAATCCCAAGGTTATCAGCAAAGCTGGTGAGTGGCTGCTGGTGTCTCACCTCTGCTCTCCTCGGAGCCAGGAGGGCTTAAATCACTTATCCAACAACTCTGCCTGAGAGTCACAAAATAAACTCCTTTCCCCTTCCTTTTCTGGGCTGCTGCATTAGACCAGTTAAAAATCACAGAGATTTTTTCCCCCTTTTATAAAATTTGCCTTGCTTGGGGTTGCTTTTGTTGTTATTCCCCACACGGAACTGGGTTCAGAGCGCGTTGTTTGAAAGCCCAGCCTGCCAAAACCCAAACCACCCCTGCAACTCAATCCCTGTCCCTTTGTGCCTGGGCAGGGTGGGACAGGGGGAAGGATCAGACAGGCTTAATGGCAAATTAATCATCATTATCATAACAGGCCCCATCCATAACACACACATTCCAAGTTATTCCAAGAGCTGCGCTCCTCCTGAAGTCACTGCTCCTTATTTTATGCACCAGCCCTGGGAGAGACAGGGGCATAAAAAGCACAAAATCCTCAAGATCAACCCCTGTAAACTCCACATGGACAGAAGCATTGCCCACTCCAGGATTCCTCCCTGAGTGAGGCCAAACAAACCCCAAAACACCGAATTCCATGCCCAAACTTCCACCTGGCTGGGTGCAAACCAAGTGGGTGACCACCGAGCTGGGCAGAGGCTGGGAGAACTCTCGAAGGAAAAACTCTGGACTTGGTTTTTTTATTTTTTTTCCTGCTTTTTCTCACAGAATAATTAAAAAAAAAATAAAGCCTGGCCTGGCTGTGCCAGAGCCTGCCCCGAGTTTGTGTGTCCCCAGCATTCATTAGTGATTACATGCCCCCCGAACACCTGCGAGAGCAGCTCATAAAGCTCGCATTCATGGGCCCTGGCAGCACCAGCATGGGAACTGCAGGCTACAGGGCCACAGTCATTGTATCTCCAGATAAAAACATTCTCTCACCGAGCCCTCTGAAAATAGAAGCTGGCTGCGATTTCACTTCGGCACCACAGGGTATTTAAAGGGGGGAAAAAAAATAAAAATAAAAATAAAGAAGGGTTACTTCACCTCGGTCGCTTTTAAAGTCAGTTAAGTGCGTGGCTGGGGTGCTGTTGGTGCACAGCAGCCTCTGCTGCACAGCAGGGACAAAGCACAGGGTCCCCAAGTGTTTCCTTGCTGCAGCATCTGGCAACGGTGCCATTTCTTCCCCTGCACTTCCCATTTATTCCCCCTCCTGCCCACAGCAGCTCTGACAGGGGCCTACAGTATCAGGGTGGTCAGCAGGGAAAGGCACTGCCTTCTGTAGTCCCACTGGAAGTATCAAACCACTTACAGAAAATAAAAAGATCATTAAAAGAGAGGGGGGGGGAAAAAAAAAAAGCACCCACGACACTTAACTAAAAAGGCAGGAATCCCAGCAGTGAAATGTTAGAGCACAATGGTGCCTCACATCGGGCCAGGGTGTGCTGAGAGGGCTTGGAGGGGCTGGGTGCTGCCAGGGGCTGGCTCCAAACGTGTCCCCAGCTGTGGGCTGGGGGCCAAAATGCTGCCAGGACCTAGAGGTGCCTGCTGGAGGTGAGCGGGTCCATGTCCCACCCACCCTCACACAAACACAGACACAGGGAACGTCGCTGCCAGGGGAGAGGGAGCCCTGTATTTCACTGTATTTCAGTATTGGAAAATGAAGCCTAATTTTGAGGAGCTTGTGAGTTCACTCCTTCCAAAAGCAGGGCAGCAAAAGGGACCTGGTGGGGTTTCAGAAGTGACACAGCACAAGGGAGGGGAGGGTCTCTGCTGGCACCGAGGTCGGGGTAACACTGGCACCCTGAGCTCTGGGATGTGCCTCTGCTCCACGCTGCCACCCCCCAGGAGAGCTTTGGGATGGTGGCTGCAAGTGCAGCACAGAGGGGTCTGGAATTCAGCCTCTGTGTGAAATATCCCTGCTCGTTCTCCTGCCCTGGGCCCCTAAGAGAAATGAGGATGAGGAGTGGGTCCCAGTTGGTTTGAGCTCTGCTCAAACGCCTTCATTTGCTGCTGGCACCTCAGGGGCAAAGGAGAGGCTGCCAAAAAAAGTTTGGGACACTGCTCAAAGCTGCAGAAAGAGCAGCAAAGAGAGGCCTGGATGTGCCAGTGGGATGGAGCCGGGGTCTTGCATCACTGCTTACACCTGAGCAATAGCCAAGGCAGGTGATTCAGGACAGGCAACGACATCTTTTGGGTGGAAACATTGCTCTGCTGGCTTATCCAGCATCTCTGGGATGTGACAGGTCTTTCCAGGTCATCCCCTGCTCAAGATAAACCCTAAAGCTGACACAAAGTACTCAGCACATCTTCATTTCTTAACGCAGATCCTCCCCTCCCACCAAAAAATGCCACCTGTACTGAAAGCAGTGCCAAAAACCAGGGAGCTCCAACCAAAAAGTCCCCCCTCTGCTGAGTCCCAGGCTGACAGGAGTGGTTTTAACATTTATGATTCTCGAGGAGACGCTCGAAAACAACTGCATTTTTAAAAACCTCTTCAAAGATTTGCTTGACACAGATTTCCCAAGCAGCCAACCTGGGGTTCACCTCATGTAAATTTTATTCCCCTAAAAATTTAAATGTCTAGTCTGAAGCAGCTATTTAAACTCCCTCTCCAGTCGGTGGAGAGGCATTGCTGCCTCCAGAGGGTTGTTTCTCCCATCCTAATTCCCCCTAACCGTAGGATTATAGCAGGAAGCAGCAGTGGAAACACGTCAGGAGCATTGCAGTTAAACCACAATTCAACAGCAGCACCAGAGGGATTTTAATGCTTGCACAGAGGGCAAAAAAGCTCATTTTTCACCTCAAAAGGGAGAGGAAAACCAAACCCTGGCAACACATTTCTGGAGCACCATCCCAATAAAGTCCCCTGTATCTTTCCAGAAGGAGCTCGGAGCTGCTGCTGGAGGCAGGGAGATGCTGGAATGCGCCTGCCTCTGCTCATGTGGCCTCTTCCCAGCCACCAAGAGGCCACCCCAGCCCTTCCAGGCTCCTCTGCACATCCCCAGGAACCCACAGGCCGTGGTGGGATATTCCTGCCAGAGCCACCCTCCCAGCCTGGCAGGAAACACCGGCCTTTGGGGTCACCTCTGGTTCTACACCGGCCTTGGATCCCCAAGGCTCGGTCTTTGAGATTGTTCCCGTGACTTTGAGGATTTGGGAAGAGGTGCAGCATGGCTGGGAAGCTGTAGGAGGGTGCCAGGCGCAGTGACCTGCATTTCAAAGCAGGGTCCTTTTGCAGGGTGGGGAGGGAGAGCCCAGGAGCTCCAGCCACAGAGCCAGAGACCCCAAAATCAGTGCATTTCATCCTATAGCCTGAGCTGCCTCCAAATCCCACCAATTTCCACTCTCACGCTATTCAAGAAAGCCAAGAAAATACCATCTTCTTTCAAAGAAGGGGAAAAAAAAAAGAAGAAAAATATGCAGTAAACTCTCCTGTGTGTGTTTTTGACTTAGTAATATCTGTAGCCAATTTTCCCAAGAGACACAAACAAACACATGCCGAACCAGAATATCAATGAGGGCTTTTTTAGAGCAGGCACATTAAAATGCAAAACAGGAGATAATGAGATAAAGCAGCAACTTACAGGTTCCTTAATTCCAGATTTTTAAAGCCCGTGAAGTAGCTCGAGGAAGGGAACTGCGCTGAATGTGGTGGAGAGCTTGGCCGGAGGGCAGCTCCTGAGGCTGGAGGAGCGAGTGAGGGCCGGAGAGAGGAGCAGGGAGAGGAGGGGGATCAGGGAGCTCATGAGAGGCAGGTGAGAGCGTTTAATAGCGGTTTAATAACCCCCCTCAGCTGGGGGATGCGTGCCCGGGTTTGGGGGGCAGAAACAGCACAGGGAGCCGGGAATGGGGACCAGAGGCTGGGACAGGGCAGGCACCCTCACATCCCTCATCTCCCCGTGATGCCTCACCCTCAGACCATTGCTCCTCACTCTTAGAGCTGTTGAACACATAAAAACCAGCCTGGCAGAGGAGAGGACCCCAAGAAGGAGCAGAGCATCCTCCTGCCCAGGCACTGTGGGGCGCTGGGTGAATTTGGGCTCTGGGATGAGCCCCAGCTCGGCTGACAATGTAGCAGCAGCCTCGGAGGCTTTCCTGGACTCGATGCAGCCATGCTGAGCAGCAGAAAGGTGGTTTTGTTCCTGCTTTCAGAGCTCCAGCCCCGCTGAATAGCAGCTCCGTGTTTTCCCACCCGTCTGCCTCGCCCGAGCTCCCGCAGCCCCGAAGGTGACACTGGAAAATTCGGGGTCACTTTGAGGAGGTGACATTTCGGGTGCCGGTGCCAAAAAGATCATGAAAGGAAAATGAAAAGAAGAATGAATGAGAGGAAATGGAGAGAGGGGGAAAGTATAAGAAAGAGCCATTATTTAACCAGACCTGGCCAAGGGTAAAGGTTTTAATTCTTTCCAAGTGCCATATGTGGTTGCCTGTGGGGGAAAGGCAAAGCCATATTTATCTGACTGAACCAATAATTCATATCTGTTTCAGAAGCCGACTTTGGTGGATTGTAGATCTACAGCTGTTCCTAGTCTGGGTCCAGACTTTCCCGGTGGGAATCACTGTAGCAACACGTCTGACTTATAGGATTCATATGGAGGGGGATAGGAGACCCAGAACTGTAAATTCAAACCGTGTGTACATTACTCCTATGTGTTCAATTCAAAAGCATTTAGGGCTTTTCAAAACAGTCCTTTCACTACAGGAAAACTCCCCCACACTCACAATTTAAAGGAAACAGATCTTTCATGTTTACCCTTCCTGTTTCTTGTAGGAGGTCTTGAAATAAAGGTAAGAATGCAAAGCCGTTTTATATTTTTCCAATAAAATTTGGAGCAGTTGCCCTGGTGGACGTGTGTGTGTGTGTGTGGAGGGGGATGGTGGATGTGTTAGTGGGGAATAAATCACCGTGTCAGGATTAAACAAAGAAGGCTCAAGAAATACTTTGACTTTCCCTCGTTTTGCTAAGGACTACTCAAGATGATGTTTCTCCTCAAATTTGTTGTTTGACACCCACGCCCCTCACAGCTTAAGAACCATCAGAGAGTGGCAAGAGTATTTTTTAGGTCGTTTTCACAGCAGTTTTAGCTGCTTGAGGAAGACCCACCCTGGGGTCACTCAGAGCTGGTGTCACGGGCTGGGTCTCGTTTTTTCTTGAGCAACTGAGCCAGGCCCAAACACAGAGAAAAGAGATCCTCACCCAAACCCCACCGTGCTGAAAATGTCAGGAAGAGCCTATGAAAATGCCCTAAGGAAGAGCCAATTTCCCTCAGGGATCTGTGGCTGAATCACGGCAGGGCCCTGCAATCCCTGAGATGCCTCCCAGTGCAGGGATAAAACGGTTCTGCCACAGGCCCGAAGCACAAGTCTGCCTTAAAGCTGACTTTTGTCACAGGTTTTATCTCTTTATTGATCACAGCAGCAACCCAGGTGCTCCACAGCTACTGCAGGAGCCTGAGTCAGGCATAGAAACCCAGAATGGTTTGGGTTGGAAAGGACATTAAAGATCATCCTGTTCCAACTCCCTTTCCGTGGGCAGGGACACCTTCTGCTAGCCCAGGCTGCTCCAAGCCCCCTCCAACCTGGCCTTGGACTCTTCCAGGGATGGGAAGTCCACAAATCTCTGGGAACCCTGTGCCAGGGCCTCTCCACCTTCCCAGGGAACAATTCCTTCCAATATCCCACCCATCCCTGCCCTCTGGCAGTGGGAAGCCATTCCCTGGGTCCTTTCCCTCCATCCCTTATCCCAAATCCCTCTCCAGCTCTCCTGGAGCCCCTTTAGGCCCTGGAAGTGGCTCTAAGATCCCCAGAGCCCCTTTAGGTCCTGGAAGTGGCTCTAAGATCCCCAGAGCCCCTTTAGGTCCTGGAAGTGGCTCCAAGATCCCCAGAGCCCCTTTAGGCCCTGGAAGTGGCTCTAAGATCCCCAGAGCCCCTTTAGGTCCTGGAAGTGGCTCCAAGATCCTCAGAGCCCTTTTAGGTCCTGGAAGTGGCTCTAAGAACCCCAGAGCCCCTTTTAGGCCCTGGAAGTGGCTCTAAGAACCCCAGAGCCCCTTTTAGGCCCTGGAAGTGGCTCTAAGAACCCCAGAGCCCCTTTTAGGCCCTGGAAGTGGCTCTAAGAACCCCAGAGCCCCTTTTAGGCCCTGGAAGTGGCTCTAAGAACCCCAGAGCCTTCTCTTCTCCAGGCTGGACCCTCCCCAGCATCCAGTCTTGCATTTCCCCCACTCCTCCCTGTGGATGGGTGCTGGATTTCGTTCTGTTCTCTGCACCCTGCCTGAGGTGCAGACAGGAGCTGCCCTCAGCCCCGGGAGCCCTGGGCTGCTGTTTCCTGGGCATTTGAGCTCGGATTTGTTTGCTTTCTGTCTCCCTGCCTGTGCCATGCATTATGGATGATTGCCATGTAAGCTCTCCTTGCTCAGCACGCTGAGGAAAAAAACGAGTTTTGAGCTCTGAGTTAATCTGTGCCTCAGCAGAGAATCACTGCTGGGCTCTTCACCAGGCCAGGACACGACAGAAACCTCCCCAAACCAGGGATTCTGAGTTCCTTTTGCACCAGTGGAGGCTTCAGCCCATCTTCTCTTCCCTGCTGCCCTTCCCTTGCTGAATCACCCTGCTGGAGGGCTCGCAGTGAACCAAAGGAGCAGGAGATTAAATAAGGACAAAGACAACCCCACAAATTCCACGGTGCAAGCCCTGAGTCAGACACCCCACAGAACAACAGAGAAAATCGTTCTCCTCCTGCCCCCAACACGTGAACTGGTGGGATTTTTTCCTCCAGTGCACTCTGGAGGGCAGAGCCTGCCCAGAGGAAGGACAATTTACACCTGGGGGCACCCAGGGAGCTGCCAAGGGTGAGGTTGATATCAGGGGAGTTTCAAATCTGCAGAGAGCTCGCTGCAGTTCTGACCCAGATGTCAAATCTCTGCTTCCTGTAGCATCACTTGCCTACGGTTTTTGGCCTGGAGAAACACGGGGTTTACTCCAAACCACATGAGAGTGCTGCTGCACTCCTGGAACCGAATGTCTGAGGATGGAACACATTGGGAATGAAATAAATGCATTTTAACAGGGCCACAGAACCCGTAACTGCAGCAGGCTCAACCCAAATCTTTACTTCGTCTGAGCAGGATGAACTTCAGCAATTCAGGCAGCATCCAGCACTTGGAAGGATCCATAAAATTTTGGCTGCATCCATCCTTAGCTATGGATTCATATCTCCTATAACTGATCTTAGCATGTCAATGACGAGCTGCTGCTTAATATTAATCACTTTTTATCTGCTCAGATGCTCAGGCTCAGATGAGTGCTGGGACACCTCCCTAAGTGAGGGACAATATTTCAGAACCCTCCCTTGACTCTAAAAAGAGCCAAAACCTGATGGGACTCTTGACCCAGGTGGTGGATGGCAGTAGAAAAAGCAGGGAAAGACTTCAAACTGAGTTTTTGGCCAAGAAAAATGTCCTGTTGTATGTCCTAAAAGAGGTTTTCATGGAGAACACAGTCATTTCAAGCCCTGATTGGTAAATTGGAGCTGACAGGAAACTGCTTCTCTCTGAATTTCCCTGGCTGAGGTGTCACCTTGTGCTGGGTGATCCATGGGATGGGCAGTGACAACTCTCAGCCATTCCTGGGTGGCTCCAAAGGCTTTGCTGCCTCTCCTTGGGAAGGCAGGAAGGAAAAAACCCAACCCAGGCCGAGCTGGGAGCGACCCTTCTCAGCACCCACCCCAAGCTGCAGGTCCTGGACCACAGCCTGATCTCCTGAGATCAAATCATCCCTCTCTCACGGGATGCTGCACTGAGAGGGACCAGAGGTGGGAGCTAAAGGAGGATCAGCAACACCGTGGGACACCAAAAAAACTGTTTTACACCAGGTTTGGAGGCATAGCTGGGGATGTTTTAAGAATAAGAGGCAATGCTATGCAGAAAACAGCCTGCTCTGGGTGTGGCTTTCACCTCACCTGAGCCAAAAATGGGGATCCCTCCACCTAAACTCTCTTCTCTCTGCAGATAAACCCTCGAAAGCTGCCAGCTGATACCTCTTTCCATCCTTCCCTCCCTGTTTTACTGCTCAACAGCACCTTTGCTAAGTATTTTCTAGAAATATTTCATTATTTTGGGGTCTAGAGCTTGGAGACCGGCACAGGTCTCCTCCTCCTCCAGCAATTTTACAAATAAAACGCTGGCAGGGGGCTGGGAAAATCCTGTTTCTGTTCTTCAGAGGGGAGGTTTCCATGGGGTAGGGGATCAAATCACAGCAGCCAGCATCTCCCCCTCGTGCTGAACCTGGAGAGAGGCCCCCTGAAATCCCCGAGGAGGGTTTTAAACTGGTTCCACTGGGCATACTGGGGCCACAAGAGCAGCAGCCTGGCATCAACACTCTCTCTTTCCTGAGTTTTAGGGCCCTCCTCGCTTGTCCCAGGTGTGCTGCCCTCAAAACCCCAGAGCGCCGACGCTCCTCCAGGAACCGCGCGCTCCAAATTCAAAAAGAAAAGGGGATTAAATGGTTTCCTTTCCCTCTCTGGGCTCAGCCATTCCCCACCCCCCTCGCAGGCTGGCCCTGGAAGGGGTTTTTGCCTTTTCTCAGGTGATGGGGGAGGGATCCAGCGCTGGACCCAGAGGCCCCAAACCCCGCTCTGACTTTGGTGCCTGAAGCACAGAGCTCTCAGAAAACACAGATGAAAGGGAAGCTGGGGGAGGGCTCCAGACTGGGAGAAACAACCCTCGTGGCAGGTCCTTTGGCAGGGGTCAGGCTGCAGGACACAGAGGAGATATATTAAAAGGGGAAGCTGAAGGAATCCAAATAATCAGGCTCCCCGCTGGATAATGCCTTGACAAGAGGAGATGCTGCGGGAGCCAAGGAAAACTGACTCGCACAGAGGGGCAGAAAAGTTAAAAACTCCCTGCACAGAGGGGCTGGGGCTGGCCAGGGAGACCTGGGAGGCACGGGGGAAGGGCTGAAAGCTGGAAGGAAATTAAATAATAGCCTGAAATTCCCAGGTGAAGAACAATGGAATTGAAAACAGAAAGGCCCCCGAGAGATAAACAAATCGGGATGGAGAGGCCAAGTGCAGAGAGAGGGATCTGGGGGCTGAATTCTGCACTGTCCTGCCACCCCACCTGGGCTGGAATGGGGCACGGCCCTGCGAGGCACCCCACAAGGTTAGGGGAGGTCCTAAGTGCCTGTCCTGAAAGTTCTTAGAACCTAAACCAGCAAAAATAACATGCAAACAGCAAAAAAACCAGCGAAAGCCGCATGAAAAATACCAGTTATCCCTATTTATCTGAGGCACACAGAGATTAAACCCAGTTCTCGTGCCCTGAAAGGCTCCTTTACACCCTGTTTGTCTAAAAGGACTTTTCAGATGATCTAAAACGTCCCTGCTTCCCCTGGGGAAAGGCAGCACAGCCCCACGGAGAGCTCGCAGCAAGGTGAGGAATTAAATCCATGCTTGGGAATCCCAGGGAAGATCCCTGGATGTGCAAGGCGCTCAAGAGGAAGATTTCACGGAATATCCATCAGGAAACAAGCTGGGAGACAGAAATGCAGCTCTGAGTAACTTCTGACACAGGTGTTACAAACTGCTGGAGCCTCGCTGGCTGCGACAGATGTGTTTTGATTGAGGACATGGTCCTTGGAGGGTGGCAAATTATTGACTTGGAACCAAACAACAGATTTTTTTTGGGTTTGTTTTCTTTTTGGGCAATTCTGTTGTGTTTTAAAAATTCATGGGCAAGCCCTGAAAGCACTTTACCAATGAGCATTAATATTCCCAGAGGAGAAACTGAGGCCTGGGGAGTGGGAGCTGCTGCACCGCGGTGCAAGAAGGAGGCAAAGAACCCAGAGAGCTTCCAGAGCGTTTCCTTGTCCCCACAACATCCACACAGAGTCCTGCTGGAATTACCCACAGCACTAACACTGAACCTGCCTGCTCTGCTAAATTCCCCACAAATGGAAAAACGCAGGAGGCGAAGATGAAAATCGGAGTTTTCAGCTCCAGCCAAAAACTGTTCCCTAATATTGGATCCCTTTTCTCACCCTGCATTCTTGCAGCACCAGCCCAGTTTGTGTTCAAAAGCCTTTTCTATTTCCTTTTGCAGTGCCACATGCTGCTGTGTCAACACCATACAGGGTCTTCCTAAACAAAGGGATGTGTGTCTAGGAACCATCCACGGGGAGTGAGGGCCAGAACCCCGCCAGCAGGGAAAGAAATGAGGTCCCACCGTCCTTTTTATGGCACAGCTGAAAAACTGGGAGTGGGCAGCACCTAACACCAAGTATTGGATATGGGATGGGCCAAGCCTGACACCCTGGAGGTTCCTCCACGAGCCCAAGGATTATCCCTGCACAGGGGAGTTCATTTTTGTCCCTCTCTCTGCCCCTCAGAGCAGCTGAAGGTGGGCATGGATGGGTTTGAATTCCCCCTGGGCCCACCAGCCACGGCCACAAAGAGCCAGCAGAGTCAGGAGACCCCGCTCTGGTCCCAGCTCTGCTCCCAACTTGTCACTTCATCCCGGCCAAGGCGCTTTCTCTGCCTTGTTGACTTCCCTCAAGCTGGTTCTGAGGCTGCAGCCAAGAAGGTTTTCATCAGAAAATATGGTTCAGAGGGGAACATATGACCTGCAGCTGAGCTCTGTCGGGGTGTGAGACCATTGGATTGCACAGTGGCATGCCAGACCTCCTCATTTCCATGTAGGATTGATTCCGAGCACTGCCAAGGATCTGCAGGAAGCATATGCATTTGTTTAACATGGTGGGAGCACTAGGAGGAAGCTCAGGAAACATCAAGCCTTGTTGCAAGAAATCCTGCCCCTGGAAGCGCAGGAAAAGTGGCCCAGGCTGAGCCAGGATGGAGTTTTTTTCCCCAGGTGCCCCTGTGGGACATTGTAAAGGAGAAGTGAAGCCAAAATCAGCCTCCCTGATAACGGGCTGACCTCCTCCTTTCCTGCCTTGCCTATGGCTGCAGATCCAAGCCAAGCAGAAGGGAGAGGATGTGCCTTCCACCCAGCCAGTGCCCCCTCCATCTGCACTTTTAGTTTCTCTAGTTCTTTCTATTTAAGTCCAGCACGGTTTGGAAAGGACACAGACGACCTCTGGACTGGAATCTCAGAGGCAATTTGCCTCTGTCAGGAGAGAAAGGGAAGCCTCAGACCCGCCAGACTTCCCTCGCTAGGACTTGGCCCCCTTCATTTAGCAGAAATCCTAAATATTTGTTTTAATTGCGAAACGGATCCTCATAAACCAGCAGGCCTGTGCGCTATCAGCCTTTGGATTGCATCAAGCCTGGCATGTGGGCTCATGAGGCAGATGGTCAGGGAAAAGCACCTTGGCACAGCCCAGGCTGGCATCTCGCACACAAAGGGCTGCACCAGGGACGGCTGCAGCGCCGAGGATTTTGTCTTTCATCGCCCCTTTCCAAAGGCTGGATCCAGCAGGGTGCTAAGCTTCTGTCAGTCTCTGTCAGCCCTTCACTCCCAATGTCTTTCTCCCCACAGTCTGGCTGCTGGGGGAGTGAGGTCTCTTGGCAAAGCCCAGCCTGGGTCTGTTTTCTGAGCCGCCTGCACGGCCGTGGGCAAAGCCCCAGCTCTGTCTGCACCCCCAGCCCCTTCCCAGCTCCTTTGCCTGCAGGTTCTGCCTGGCTCCATCCAAAGAGTGCCCAGGCACAACTCAGATTTACACAAATATTTCACCCTGGCTGACTCTGACCCTGAATTCAGTACCTCATCATTCCCCAAAGGAACATTTCTCACTCCTTGCTGGGGACAGTGACGGGGATCAGCAGTGGGGCAGCTCTGCTCTACCCAGCAGTGCCCTACCCAGGAATTCCAGATGTTTTCCTCTCCCTGAAACTCCCAGAAACCAGCTGGGAGTTCCACACCTCCCATGGGGACAGAGGAACCAGAAGAGGGTTGGACTTGCAGACTGGAGGAGGAACACTGCCGAGGATTGGCTTCCTCAGCTCGGGCTGGGCAACCTGGGCACGGCTCTGCACATGAAAATTCTGCCTCTATTTCAACTCTTGGAGGGATGAGTTGAGAAAAACCCAGATTCCTGTGGGTGCAAAGGACATTCCTCCCTGCCCTCCCTCATGGCTGCTCAGATAAACTCCAACCTAAAACGACACCAGAAACCTTTTGATGCCTCCTCATGGCCAGCACGGCCAATTTAGCTCATTTTAGGAGATCCAGCACAAGAAACAGCACAAACACAGGCTGCTAAAATTCCAGCATTTAAGAGTATTAATTTAGCCCGGCACATTAAGTCCGCAGATCTTTTCTGCCAATTATTTTGGATAATTGCAACTATCACCACAAACAGTTTGAGATGTACAGGATCTGCAATTATCTGTATTTCCCCCCCACTGTAAATGAAAGGGATAAGGAGTAGAACCATCAGGGAATGACTTAAAGCTTCTATTTGCTGCTGGGAACATCTGAACCGTTTCTCTGACACCTCCAAAAATTGATTAAGGGGAAAGGGGATGGATGAAGGGAGATTTATCTAGGAACAGACTGAAAAGAGGGCCTGGAAACTGGGGAAAGGCACGATGGAAAAAATCCGAAGAATGGAGGGAAAAAAAAGGGGAAATAAAGGGAAAATAGTAGAAATTATGATGTAAAGAAGCCCGACATGGTGGTGCCAGCCTTTTTCACAGCCCAATTTAGGCTTTGGCCCTGCTGAAAGGTGCCAGGGGAGGGCGCAGACAGCGATGGGTGCCCTGCTCTAGGGCAAGCTGTGCCAGGTCACCCCTGCACCCTCAGCAGGGACATTGCCCAGGCAGGGAGCAGCCGGGCAGAGCAGATCCAGCCGGGAATGCCACTAGAGGGCCCCTGGGCCAGCGGAATGCGGCTCACCCGGGGGCTGGGAGCTGGCCAAGCCATGGGGTTTGAGCACCTTCCATTATCCAGACAGGTGACCTTTCATGGGGTGACCCCACCACAGCCGGGCTGATGGAGATGCAGAGGGGAAAACGCTCCTTGCTCGGGCTCCAGGGCTGCTCTGGAGGTCTCCATCCAGCCCCACATCCAACCCCAGGCTGTTTAACATCTAATAAGTCAAGCACAGCCTGGAGAAGTCTGATTTCCAAGCCAGAGCAGCATCTTGCACCCATTCGAAATGTCCATTTGGAAATTCAGTGTGAATAACACAAACACAAGACAGATGCTGCCACTTACCCAAACGTCTTGGAGGAACAAATGGGAGGCGAATTTGAAAGCAAATGAAGCAACCAGATTGTAGCTCTTAAGTGGACTCTGTGCTACAGCGAGGGGAAAACTTGGCAGGGAGGGACTCAGTGCTCACCACTTTCCTTGATCTACATAAACCATAAGTGCACGTGGAGCTGTTCGCTCTGAAGCCGAAGACTTAATCAAAAGCAGGTGAAAAAATCCCTTTTTTTTTGTTTTTGGACCACAGGTTGTGCCTCCAGAGGGGACAGCTCAGCCCAAAAAGCCACTGCCAGGGGCTGTGCTGGGTCAGCACCGGTCCAGTGGCAGCTGCTGCAGGATGTGCAGCAGCAGCAGCAGCAGGTGCATGGGGAGATTTTGGACACAAAACCCCTCATTTCACCCAACGCTGCTGCTGGGAGATGCTCCCTGTTAGAGCAGCAGCAGCACCGCTGAAGGATCGGGAAGAAAACGGGGTAAAAAAAGGTGGAAAGGGGGTAAAAAGGTGGAAATGGTGGTTGTGTGTGCGAGCCTCGAGCCACCCAGACACTGAGCATTCACTGGGAGAGCGCATTTCGTGCAGCTGGCATTGTGTCAGACTAGACTGGCTTCGTGCAGGAAATACTGAGCACTTGGAGGCTCGGAGCGAGGGCTGGGAAGGCGTCCAAGATTGTGCTTCACATCTGCTCCTGCGAAGCCACTGCGAGCCCTGTTGGAGCGTGTGGGGTAAACAACAGCAGCCCCAGAGAAACACAAGCACAAGCAAACGTGGGGCTGCTCCGGGGGCCCCCAGGCAGAGCCTTTGGGAAAGGGAGAGGAGCCTTGTCCTGGCCCAGCTGGCGAGGAGGAGATGCTGAGTGACCACGGCACAGGGAAAGGGGCAACTTCAAGTTCTGAGTGCTGGCATCAATGAAATGCTGGAGTTTAACCCGTTTTGTCCACGCCACGTCCAGTAGCATACACCTGTCCACCTAAAAATCCTCTTTTCTTTCAGCAGTCTGAATTTATTCCTAAGAAAGCAAACCCCAAAAAAAAGCCAGGGATGCACAATCCCGGCCACCTCCTGACTTTCTGTTGCTTTTCCTCATCACCTCCATAGAGCACAAGCCCATTAAATGCTTCCATTCCTGTTGTTGGCACCAATAAATCTAAATTTTCAAGCCTGGCAAACCCAGCTAAACAACTGGCATAGAGATAAATGATTCCTCAAAGATAATGTACAATTCTCATTACTTCTTTTATATATTTTTTTTATCCATCCCCCCAAACACTGCTTTGAAAGTCCTGGAAAAGCACAGCTTTCTCCCCCAGCAGTAAAGGTACCAGTTTTCCCTGTGGAATCTCAGGGTTTTTTTCCATAAGAAAATTCCCTGTGATATGGCAGCTTTCATCCAAACTGGGAGCAAACTGGGAGCTGGAAAAATGCAGCCTCCCCAAAGAGCCCGGAGAAGAAACTCCTTAGCAGGCAGCACCCCCTCCAACCATCCAATAAATGGCATTCAGCTCAAACTCTCCAACACTGCAAGGGAACAGGAGAACAAAGGGATTTGAAGCATGGATTAGATCATTCCAAATGGTCTCAACATTGGTGGTTTGGGGGGTTTTCTTTTTTTTTTTTTCTCTTCTCTCCTCCCTCAAGCCGTGTGGCAAAGGCTGGATTTGAACCTTTGAGGACAATGTTTTGACACAAATATTTAAGCTATTTAAAATAAGTAATAACCTTCGGTTACCTTCAAGAGTATTATATTAAAAACAGAGAATGGGATTAAAACAGATTAGCTCCCAACGTTTCTTAATGTGGCAAACAGCATCAATCAGATCATATCAATGCGAGCTGACAGCTCAGGGAAATCCAGAGGAGCAGATTCCCTTAGAAAAATGAGATATTTGATCAATTCTTGTAAATTCTTTTTTTCTGAGCTGTTAGGAACTGCATTGACTTCATAAAAATGTAATGACAGCTCAGCCTTTGCTTAGCATAACATCCTGAAAGTGCCTGAGAACATGGAATTAAGGCAGCGCCGTGTGTGAGCGAGGAGTAAATACTGCTGTCGATTTGCTCTCCAAGCACTGCTGCCCATCGATTTCCGACCCAGGGAAATCAGGGAAATGCCTGCCTTGCAATCCCAGCTCTCCATCCTGCACTTCAATGCCTGCAGACAAACTGGTGCAGAGCCCTGGCGGGATCCATCAAGCCCCGAGGTGTGAGGCAGCGCCAGAGCCGAAGTTTAAGGATGCAGAAATTCCCTTTCACCTGCCCTCACTCTAACCCTCCCCAGGGAAGCTGCTCCATCCCTGGAAGTGTCCAAGGGCAGCTTGGGCAGGGCTTGGAGCAACCTGGGATGGTGGAATTTGTCCCTATCCATTGCAGGGGGTGGAAGTGGGTGATCTTTAAAGTCCCTTCCAACCCAACCCACTCTGGGATTCTCAGATCCAGTCCCCCTGCTTTTCCCAGCTACCCTGTTACCTCTCCCCCACTGGATGTGTCTGCTGGTCCTTCATTTCCCATCCCAGGAAGAGCTGGGCAACCAAAGATGCCTTTTCCTTCTATTTTGTTGGGACTCCTATAAATAATCCCAGGCAGAATTCCAGTCAGTTTGGGGTTTTTCCCTCATGTTTTGGAGTCACCCGTGCACGCCAACAAAGGAAAAACTACAGACTTGTGTATTATTTGTAAATTAATCAGCACAGGGTTAGGTGGGGTATTGGGAAGGAATTCCTGGCTGGGTGAGACCTCCCAGGGGGCTGTGGCTGCCCCTGGATCCCTGGAAGTGTCCAAAGCCAGGCTGGACATTGGGGCTTGGAGCACCCTGGGATGGTGGGAGGTGTCCCTGCCCATGGCAGGGAGGAGAATTAGATGGACTTTTCCATCTCTTCCAACCCAACCCAGTCCATCCCCAGTTCCCTGGGGAACTCCAGCAGTGGGAACGTGGGGCTGGGTGGGAGCAGCCACTGGAGGAGGGCAGCAGCGCCGCTGCCACACGAGGGACCCGGCTTCCATTCGTGCTGCAGATCCAGCCAAGCTCCCACTCTCCAGCACAATCAAATCAAGCATGAAGGAAGCAGAGCCTGGTGCTTAAAATGGCATTATCCGAGCTCTCCGTGGGAACCGCCGTCCAAATCCCCCTGCATTAACTTGGCGTAATCTTGGAGAAATCTCTTCCCAACTGTTTTGAAATAAATCCTGTTAAATTCTGCAGGGAATTGGCCTTATCTCTGCACACCTGTGTGGGGGTTTTTTCCTACCTTTTTCCCCCCCCGTGCCTGGACAAAAGGGAGTGGGGCTGTGTGTGGCAGTGTGTGTGTGTGTGTCTGAGAGGAGCTAAAGAGACAATTATCTTCCGCTGAAAATAAACATCATGAAACTATAGATGCCTAATTTTTGCACCTGGAAGATCCTCTTACAGCTATTCACTACTAATCACTCTTAGCTAATAAATGAATAGAATAACTAATGTGATTAGAGTAATTTGCCTATTCATCAGGAATATTAAATGAATTGAATATTTTGTATTTGACTCGTCTCTCTCAGCATTTCCCTGATACTGTAATTAGCCCCTTGTCTGTTCCTGTGGCAAAAACACCACGTGGCCCTCGGAACAGGACACTGGGGCTCGTTCTGCAGCACTGGACACATGGACACCTGCTTTTCTAGCCACACCTTTCAGCCAGAATGAAATAATCCCACAGGAAAAGGCGCTGCACTCGTGATGGAAGGAAGTCAGGGCAGAAAAGAAGGATAAAACCCTTGGTTTGGAGCAAGAAAGTATCTAAATAAAGAGATTTTACAGAGCAGCTACTCCTGGTCACCTTGGAGGTCACCCTAAGGGGTGGCATCAGAGAGGTGGCAGAGGAGCTGCTCCTTGGCTCTCAGCATTGCTTAGGAAATTGTCCAGGAAATTCTTGGCCACTTTTCCCTATTTTTCAGTTGGGAATGTGACAGCTCTCTGAAGACATCCAGGTGAACTCCCAGACCTGTTAATACACGCTGGGATGGTGGCTGTTATATTTAATTCTTGCTGAGGAGTCAGGAGGAAGCTGAACTATGCAAATGATGGTATAAAATAACCAGCGGGCAGATATTCAAATAAGGATTTCACATATATACATAAAGGAAAAAAAAAAAAAAATTCAGCTCTGAGATGGAGTTTTCCATATCTATACAAGGTTTTTCGAGAGAAGACAGCAAAGATTTAGAAAATTAATGCTGGTCCTTGCCTGCTGCTAGAAAATAATGGGGATATGCAGAACAACAGAGAAAAGATGCATTAATAAAATTGCCAAAGATCATCTGTCACTTCCTCTTGGTAAGAAGCCAAAGCATTTTTTAAAATGCATTTGCACTTAACCAGAATGATATCATAATCTTCCTTAGTCATATCTTTTCCTGCCTTCCTGCTACTCCACAAAGCAGACAGCGAGGTTTGCAGGAGACAAACTCCAAATGCTGCATTAAAATTAAAAAGGGAAGAGGCTGCACGGAAAAGCTGCACAGAATCACCTTGAGCTGAACCTTGAGCAAGAAACACACGGGGCACGTTCGGAGCGGGGAAGGAAATTAGGAGGGGGAAAACAATGAATTATTGAAGGCTTCAGGGTTCTCCAGTCTGGAGAGCTCTAAAATCAAGATGTCACACAACCCCTTTTTGCTGGGCTTGGTTGGGAGTGATGCAGATATGAGGTGGTTTTAATCTTTGGAAAAGATCAGGGTTAATAATTAGGGTTTCATTTGGGCTTCGCCTCCTTTCTTTCCCAGCTGACCCCACACAGAATCAAATCCCTTCTTCACATTTATTGGTGTCTCTTGGTTTTGGGGTTGTGGGGTTTTGTTCTGGTTTTGTTGTGGGGTTTTGTTCTGGTTTTTGGGTGGTTTTTTTTATATACAGTTGTAAAGAAACCAGAACCTAAAACGTGAGTATCCCTGGAATTCTGCATCAGCCTCCATCCTTATTAATTATGCCATAAATCTCTACCTGAACTCCCAGATGTCCCCGTGCTGAAGCAAGATCTGGATTCCTGTTTCAGAGCTCAGCTATTGTGAATCACTCCCAGCTACCTGGAGAACATCCTTTGAGGCACAGACGAGGCAAAGCCTCTTCTAAATTCTCTTTCATAGCTTGTTACACAACAAAATTTCTTTCCCAGCTACCCACAGCTCCTCACCATTATTTTTCTGCCTTCCTACTTCGACCTGGAGTTTTCACTGTGAACCTGAAGCCAGTTTCACAGATTTATTTAGGTATTTTTAACACTCCCCCCGCCCTTAATTTCTCCTTTCAGATTGCTTTCAGACAGCAAGAGTGTAAACCACTTTGATTCCTGGCTTGTTGTGAGAAAAATGCTATATGAATGAATAAGTTATAATAATAATAATACATTACAGTGATAATGATGGATGTGTTTTAAACAAAGCCTCTGGCTGCCAGTGTGGAGGAGCTATGGAAAAATCAAAGATAATCTTGCATGAGGAGAATTGTAATGAGAAAGACCTGGAATATTTTATCTCTCAACTGCTCCTCTCTGCTCGCCCCAGATCAGGGTTGTCCCAGTTTGACTCGAGGAGTGTGGCAGGTCTGGAGCTAAATTTAGGCCCAGGTGCTCTGCTGCTGTCAGGGAGGGAGAGGTTGGATCCATCCCAGATTCATTCCCAGCCCCGTGGGCTCCGAGGCTCGGCCCCAGCGTGGGGCAGGACCCCGTGGTGCTGAGCACTGCACAAACTGAGCCCGTTTCATCCTCAAAGCCTCTGCCAGGCAGCCAGATGAAAGCAGGGAAGGAGATGAAAAGATTCACCCCAGCCACCCAACAGGTCACTGGCAGAGCTCTCCCACTGTCACACTGGTGTCTCCAGGAGAAACCCACCCTGCCAGTCCCATCCCACTGCTGGGGAAGGGCAGCTGGAGCTCCATAAACCTCATTTCTATAGGAAAATGGGGATATTGGGTCAAACTCGGTGCCTGCATCATGCTACAGCTCAAACCAACAGGAATGCTCTGAACAAAACCTCCTGGTTTTTGGCAAGAATGAGACTTTTATAGGAAGGTCTTCACGATTTATCCTAGTGGGGATGCATCCTTTTCAGTTTTACCCCTTCAGCTGTTTATCAAAATATCACCTCTAACACAAGCATAAATTGGGCTGGGATGAAAACCCACAATTTCTTCAGGCAGCTGCACCTGTGCAGTTGTTAAGGAGAGCTCCTCAATCCCAGGGATTTTGGAAGTACAACAGAGACACCGAGACCAACACAGAAATCTTTTCTACTCCACTTTCAATCCCAAGGGCTGCCAGACCTCGGGATGCTAAAAAGCTGAGGAATATCCTTTACAAAATATAAGGCAGAATAACACAACATGTCCGAATTTCAGCAGCATCCCGAGATCTGGGTGACTGCAAAGCCTCTTCAGCCACACTAAATAGAAGACACAAAAGCAGCAGAGCCTTGCAAGCTCCCTGAAATGCTTTGGAGGCTCCACAATCCTCCCCCTCCACCAAGCCCTCAGCCTGTGCAAATCCCTGGCGTGCAAGGCTTGGGCTTGGGGGTCTCTGGGGCTGGGGGGATTTACTCCTGGCCACTGACTCGAACGTGTGCTGAGCCAACATCCCGATTTCCTGCACTGCCTAAATCTCCCCACCCTCAGGACAGCTCCTAGGACAGACCCTGAGAAAGTAATCTCATGATTTATGAGGTTTTCTAACAATGGCAATAAGCGAGGCAGCGTTTTAAGCAGCTAACTGAATTGGGATGTGGGCTGGCTTTTTTCTTTTTCTACAGCACAATGTGGATCTATTTAGCCCTTACAGCTTGAATTTCAGCCTTTCTTTGCCCATGAGAAAGCCTGGTAAATGGGATTTGGCCTAGGAGCTATAGGGGAGAATATCTTTTAATTAACCAGGAGGGTGGCTCAGGGAAGATGTAGCACTGCCTCTGAGCTGAGTTTCCAGCTCTGCTGCGAGACAGACGAGTACAAATTAAGGTAAAGCAATAAATGCAAATCAAATTCCCGACGGCTCTGATTTACCTGGAGTTTGTGGAGGACCCTGGAGTTTGTGGAGGACTGGGATGACTCCGGTGCTGCTCTGCAGGCAGGGCACTGCCCCTCACCCAACCATTTTCACCTGAGCAGCTCAGGTGATGTCAATCCATGGAGATTTTCCCCCCTGAGCTCAGGGGAGCCCTGTCTCTGTTTTCAATGCAAGGCAATCAAACCTCTCATTACGCTGCTGGTAGGGAAATATTTTTCCTGAAATCACAGTGAGTTCCTCTGCCCAGAAAGCACAAGCTGGGCACAGATCCTGCCCTTTCTGCATCAGCAGCGTGGCTGGGGGTTCCTGCAGAGCAGGGAGGTCACCTTATCACTCTCTACAACTTCTTGAAAGGTGGTTGTAGTGAGGTGGGGGTTGGTCTCTTTTTCCAGGCAACAACTGACAGAACAAGAGGACACAGCCTTAAGTTGTGCCAAGGGAAATACAGGTTGGATATTAGAAAAAAGTTTTTTACAGAAAGAGTGATGAAATATTGGAATGGTTTACCCGGGGAGGTGGTGGAATCACCATCCCTGGACGTGTTTAAAAAGAGATTGGATGTGGCACTCGGTGCCATGGTTTGGTTTAGTTGAGGTGTTGGGACATGGGTTGGACTCGATGATCTTGAAGGTCTCTTCCAACCTGGTGATTCTGTGATTCTGTGACTCTGTGATTGATTCTGTGACTCTGTAATTCTGTGACTCTGTGATTGATTCTGTGATTCTGTGACTCTGTGAGCTCTGCATCACCTGCAGGACACGAGAGGTGACCAGAGGCAGAGCAGGATCCACACCCACCAAATATTCAAACTGTGGGGAGGCTGGAACAGAGGCAAACCTTTGAGGAACAGCTGGAAAGACACAAGCTCAGGAAAGGCCAGAGATGGGACAGCGCAGGGCTCTTCCCAAACAGCCCTAGTGGGAACTCTCACCTCGTTAAAGGCTGAGTGAAGCAAAAACGAGGCACAGCTCCAGGAGAAACCAAAGCTCCGCAGTGCCAGCACCCAGGGAATGGCTGGGCCTGCTCCCAGCATGGACACGGGGATGGAGCTGAGCCCAAAACCTGGATCCTGACACCCCCACGACTTCATTTGGCTCTGGCACCCAGCACTGTCCCTCTCACCCTGGCCAAGTCCTGCCGGGTTTTACTGGACAAGGCCTGCGAGTTCAATTTACATTTTATTTGAACAATGTTTCATCTTGTTCCTGTGCCTCTCCGCTGGCGATGGAGGCAGGGAGAAGCTGATGAAATTTATTCCTGCTCTTGCTGCCACGCTGTATAAATAAAGGGAGAGGAATAAAATACTTCTCCAACAGGAAGTGTGAAGGCTTTAATGCTTTGTTTAAATATGCAGTTGAGAGACTTTATTTATCACGCAGCATCTGTATGTGCCTACAGCTGAAATTTGCTCCCTAAAATTAAAAGATCTCACTTTGCACGCGTTTTTTTATCTATGTCACACCACCAAACC
This sequence comes from Monarcha castaneiventris obscurior, assembly GCA_026261815.1. Lineage (NCBI taxonomy): Eukaryota > Metazoa > Chordata > Aves > Passeriformes > Monarchidae > Monarcha > Monarcha castaneiventris. The sequence goes on from JAMPIT010000114.1 coordinate 2,716,227, forward strand.
TGGTGGATTTACCCTTAAATCTATGCTGGGTAAGGTTTCCCCCCACAAAAAGATGCCCAGGAATAGCATGGCCACTGTATTCATGTATCTCAGGTACTGTGAACTCTGGCTGGCTGCATTTCCCAAGAATAATTGGTGTATACACACAGCCTGGGAGATTTATATCCCCCTGCATCTCGGGCTATATACAATATGATTTAAATGGCACAGGCACCGGAGAAAGTGGACAGTAAAGCGTACAGTATTTGAAAATAAACATAAAGCAAAATGGTTTGACATCCTATTTCGCTTAAAATGTAAATGGTGAACATTCAGGGCCTGATTTACAACCTTTTTAAAAGCACAAATGTTTTCTCTTTTTGGCCCCCTCACTCAGATGCCACAAATCAGGAGAATTCTTTGCAGCATCAAGAAATCCCCCGTGGTGGGTTGGCTCCTTTTTGTTGCTATCCTAAGGAATGGACATGGATCCCCCCAGATCAGTTTTCCTGCCTCTCTTTTTGTTTTCCCCTCTGGTGTCTTGAACTGAAATGTGACTGCATTGTGAATTTTAGGGTCTAGGCTCTCGGGGAGAGAGGAGGGAGAGGAAGGGGATGTGATGTGTGAGGAGCCTGTTGCTCAAGAGCTCATTATTGCAGCCAGCATTTACATCTTTCCCTGCCCTCAGTCCTGGCTCTGTCACTGCTCCCATCACATGGGCAGCGTGGGGAATCCCTAAATTCCCTGATTCTTGCTGCTGCCTGGAGGTGCTGACCCAGGAGAGCATCCAGGTATGCTCACAAGCTCTGCATGATGCCTTAGGTTTTAACTTTTATATTTTTCAAACCCTGTACTGCTCAGAGTGTAACTCTGCAGTTCCTTGTAGCCTGGAATTTCGGCTCTCTCGTGCTGGGCAGACACAACAAAGCCTCTCCAGGCTTTGCCTTCAAGGACAGCCAGGCTCTTCTAGGCCCAAAATGTGTAACCCAAAGCCTCTAAGGGGGCAGCAAGCTGAGGGGAATTCCATCATTGACCTGGGGCTTTAATTGGAGAATTAACCGTGGTATGCAAATGAACCAAACCTATAAAGGTGTGAAGAACTCGTGACCTGGGGTCCATCTTGGGGTCCATTTTTGGAGGCAGCCTCTGGCTCCCCCAGGGTGTACCTTGAAGGCCTCTCAAATAAATCCCAACCTTTATTCCCTTATCCTGTCTAGTCTCTGTTTCTGGGTGGCTGGAGAAGGCATCATGCACACATCACTTTTTGGGGGGTCCAGCCCCTAACCTGTCCCTGCTGCATTCCAAAATCCCATCGCTCTGTGCTGGTACCATCCCTGCAGCACCTCTGCAGCCCTCCCTTCTCCTCAGCCACCACCAGCACCGTGAGGATGCGGGAGAGAAACTGCCTGGGGCTGTTCTTCTCCCAGCAAAGCACAGGGAAGATACCTGTGGCTGCTGAAAGCTCGGGTGCAGAGATTCCTCAGGTTTCTGGCAGTGTCTGTGTGAAAGCCTCGCTTCCTCACGGACGCTCTGGGAAGGCAGTTGGGAGTTTTTTGTAAACTATGGTATTGTTATGGTACAGAGAAGAAAATATTTGAAGTAAGTGTTGTTGGACTCAGCCAATCCCTTTGGGGGGTGGCTGATCAATAAATCAATGACCTTATGCTAGTCCAGCAAACTAAGGTATATAACAAACTTGTAAATTAATAAAGGGTCGGTTTCTGTTCATGTAAAATTATCCCTGTCGCTTTTATTCTTTGATCTGCTGCCTGCTAGCGACAGATACCTGAGAAATTTTTTCAGGATTGAGCCACTTTCATTCCCAGATCACAGAATATTCTGGGCTGGATGGGACCCCCAAGGCACAGCTCTCACAGGAATGGTTCACATCAGCTGGGCCAGAACCGACTGCGGGTTCAAGCTCCAACACACAAAACCCAAAGCATCAACAGCATCTTGTGCCCCAGAGCCATCATCTACTGACCCCCACGAGGCACAGATCCATGGAACCAGATCTCCAGGAGATCTTCCTGCGTGGAGAGGAGGAGGAGACAGCCCCACCAAAGCGCAGCTCCATGGCACCAGCACGTTCCAGTCTCAAACCACGGCCACACCACGGGGATACCCCAAAACCATCTCCCAGCATCTCCCATCCCTTTCCCAAGGTGCTGGGATGCAGGAGGCTGCTCTGAGCATCCGTTCTGGGTGCAGGGCTGGGTCACAGAGGACTCTGCCTGACCTGAGCACACCCTGGAGCCTCCGCCCTGCTCCCGGCCCTACAGCAGAGCCAGCCTCGAGTTTCCATCCAGCCCTTAAATCTTTAATAACCTTTCTTTTCTTTACTCAGAGCACACGAGTGTGAGCACATCTTCCCAGATCAAACCGAATCCTTAATTTAAGCAGCTGTTAATAAGGGTTAAATCTGCAGGCTGTGGTGGCCCCTCAGCTCCCTGTTCCCTGCTCTTACAATCAATGGAGCGGGAAGCCTGAAGGGTGTCCATTTTGAAAAGCCATAATGAATCATTTTTCCTTAGCAAATCTGGCAAACTTCAATCCTGGTTCCTGCAGCCTCCCTTTCACATGTCCAAGCCCTCTGTGACACATCAAATTTAATGAGACTGCACAGACCTCAAATAAGGCACTGTAGCACTGCTGGGATACTTTATTAAGGAGGATCAGACAGAATGTGTTTGCTGTTTAAGAGCCTTTAAAGGCAAATTACGCTTCTTTTTGGGGGGATGAGAGCCTCCCATTTTTTGTTCAGTCTCTGGCCCTCCTCAAACACATCCTGCAGGCCAATTCAAACACAGAGTTAAGGTTTCTGCAAACAGGGAAAGCAGCAAAATTGGCAGCGAGGGCTGAGAGACCAGCGAGGCTCGATTGAAGGTTGTGGGGTAGGACACAGACAAAGGAACGTGTTATTTCACAAAATAATAATAATAATAATAATCTGCCTCTGACAAGCTGTGCGAGGGAACACCCCACCCTGCTAGCAGGTGCTGCCCTGCTAGGTCCAGGGAAAGGCCAAATTAACCCTCTCTGGATGGTGGAGAGGTGGGAAAAACTTTCTAGAAAGATCCCAAAATCCTCGAGTGGTTAGGGTTGGAAGGGACCTTAAAGCCCATCCAGTCCCAGCCCTCAGGATGGATGATGTGAGATATGTGCTGAGCCATCCTTGGGGAAAAGCTGGGGCAGCCCTTGGAGAATGGGGAAAACAAACCCTTATTTTTATTGGAATATCCATATAAATAAATTTAACCACCAGAGGCAGGCAGACACTCCAGGTTTTGGGGCAAGGGAGGCTCTTTGCTTTAGCTTGGTTTGCTTGTGGACTCTGTAAGAGGCACAAGATGAAATCCTGGATGACTTCAGGAGATTTTTCCAGCCGTAACCAGCTAAGGTTGTGTCCTTGCAGACTTTTTTCCCCTCAGAAAATCCCATTCTGTGCGAGGACTCAGTGCTGTGACTTTTGTTGGAGACTGCAGCAGGCTCGTGGCTTAGCAACCTCCTGCTTAATTCAGAGCATCTCTTTTGAGATCATCGTGTTCAGCTTCTCTGTGTCCACCTCTGGCCACGTCCAGCTCTAAAAAGAGCTGTAATTTATTTCAGCGAGTGCCCAAGCTGCTGGACAAGGCAGCAGAAAGCCAAAATGTCTCTCTCAGCCTATGGATTCCAACCTAATTGGGGTTTATAGGGAAATATAAAAATTGGACTGGCTTCCAGAGAGCTCTCAAGGGTGCCTAAAGAAGAAAGTCTGTATCTCAGAAGATTTTGATGTGACTAGAGGAAAATGATAACATTTTTACCTTGTTGGAGTAAGGACCCAGCCTTCCAAAAAGTGCAGGAAGAAATAAAAATCCTTTAAACATCAGAAATGCTTTGGTTGCAGGATAAACCCAGAGATGTTTCCTGCGTCAGGAGAAGCGAGGCAGAATCTGTGGGAGGTTTAATTTGACTTTTCTTCTCCATCTTTGGCTGTCTGAGGAGGTTTGGGGCTCTGCACAGCGAACTCAGTGGCGATTTGGATCCAGGTCACATTTTCTCTGAAGCACCTGCATTTGGAGCCACAGGAAGAGTGTGGTTAATGGATCAGTTTAATGACATCAGTTCTGATCCATCTCTAATTAAGGGCTCTGCCAGGAATACAGTCAAGCAATTCTAATGGCCCAGAGGAAAAATTGTGAAGTCAGGTAATGAAATTTGCTTATTAGACAAAATGGGAAGAAGGAGTGCAGGGGCACAGAAATCAATATGGAAAGCAGGGCAGCAGCACTTCCAAAGCCCTGCCCACGGAGAGAGCCCAGCTAATGAAGCTCAGTGCTCACAAGTGGAATTACAAACCCCTGCCCTGCAAACAGCCTCGAGGATGTTTCACCTGGAAAAGGACCAGTTTATGGGAACTTCTAAACAATTTGTTCCACGCTCCAGCTTCCTCAGCTGGAGGATTTCATTACTTCTGGGTTTGTGTGTCTCCTTTTGGAGTTTTTAGAGACAGTTTTTAGGTTTGTGTGTCTCCTTTTAGAGCTTTTAGAGATAGCTCTGTGTCTCCTTCTAGAGCCAGTTCCCTTCCAGTGGTGCCTGGGCTGGGATATTCCCAGGATTTATAGCCAGGATGGTGACACGACTCTGGAGGATGGAGAAAGGCAGGGTCACACCTGTAGCCTGGAAACTTCTTGGATAAATGCCATAACATCCCCCATTAGATCCCAATAAACGTTACCACACAAGTATCCCTGGAAAATTATTCACCTTTTATCCAAGGAACTTTTCAGTCTGTTCTCACCTCACCCATTCCAGTGGAAGGTGTCCCTGTCCATGGCACAGGGTTGGAATGAGAGGATCTCCAAGGTCCTTCCCAACCCAAACCATTCTGGGATTCTGTGATTAGCCCAGAGAAGATGCACGTAAAAATAAATAAAAAAGCCAGAGAGAAACGCTGATACTGCCAAAACCTCAAAACCTATTTATTCTGTGGTGATCTACAGAGAGCTGGGGAGGGAAATATTTATAGGTGGGACAGCTACAGCTCCAAACCCTTCACTTACAGGCTGGTAGGAGAGGAACAAACTGGATTCTTAGGTGGGTTTTTTTTGTTGGATTGTTTTTTTCGGGGGGGTGGGGGGGTTAATATTTTTAAGGGGAAAAGTTAGCTGAAGTTTATGAGCTTGAGCTGTGGAGCAGAGCCTTTTGTGTCTCGCTTGCCCACATAATTGCACTCCCCCCTCCTCTCAGCCGGTGGCAAAGGAATGTAGGTGGAATGTCTTTGCACTCACGCAGGGACTGCACAATGAGGGGAAGAAACAGGAGCCAATCTAAGTAAAGGATCAGGCAAGGAAAATAATATTGGGCTGTCTGCTACCACGTCTAACCCCGTGAAATGCCTCTCCATGGATCCCCTGCTTCCTTCTGCCTTAAAATGTCCTCCTCCATCCCAGAGGTTCGGGGGACAGATCTTGTTACAGTCTCCTTTTTAACACTTTGCTTTACCCCCCTCTCCTTTCATCCTGCTGCCGCAGATATATTTACTGGCAACGGAAAAAATCAATAAAGGAGAAGGAAATGACTTGGCAGCCTTCCGAAGTGTTAAAATAATTCTCATCTCATTCAGCCCCATTGTTTTTAAACAATATTACCGATGGTGAGGTTTGGGAGCTCGGCCTCGATTTTCAGAAGCAACTGATGATTTGGGGTGGTTCTGATTTTTTGGGGTGGCCTTAAAGGGATCAGTTTGGCACAGCCACGTGGGAAACACGGAGGCCTCTCCATCCCACCCCTGAATTTATCTGTCCCTCGAGGGATCCCACCCCACAGGTTTAATTTGGGGGCACATATTTAAGTACAACAGCCCTAAGAAAAGGCTGGACATCCCATAAACTATCCCAGCTGCCTCTCACCAGAGAAAACTGGGAATGAAATTAGCTACCAACAGCCTGAACCAGGTGCATTCCAATCTGTCAATTCCTCGTGTGAGTTATTGCTACTTAAATACAGACTTTCTGTCCCAGCAGTGAAATATTCTGGCACGTGCTGTGCAAGAACACAGAGATCTGACCTTCACACTGAGCTGCTCCTTGTAAGCTGGAATCTCTCCTGGAATTCTGATTTTCCCACATTTTGAGGTGTGTTTTGGAAAATCAGAAGGAGGAGCACTCGAAACGTTGAGATGCCCAAAGATCCTCTCTGTTCCCACACAAAATATTTCCTCCACAGCTCCAATTAAAATCCAAAGATCTTCATTTCTATTTTGACTTTAAAAAAAAGGTATTCGTGCTATACAAAAATGGAAGTGAAAAATCATTCCCAAATGGAAAATTGGAGCATTTAATTTGGAAGAGGATGGGAAGCCCCTTTCCACTTCAGGAATGATCTTGAGTTGAACCAGAGTCAATCAGTTGGGGTTTGTTCCAAAACAAAGGCTTTTGTCGGGGAGGCAACAGCTTAAATGAAAAGTGTCCCTTGATCAATATTTTGGCGGCTTCATGTTTAAAAATTGAGTGTTCTCTGCTTCCACTTCCTTGCAGGAGACCATGATCCCACTTCTCACACCTGGAAAATACCAGGATTTGCCTTTTTTTCCTAAGATATCTCCCTCCAGCACCCAAAGAAACAGCAATTGGTGCTGTCACTGCTGTGCTTTCCTGAGTTAAACACCCATTAGCACCCTGCAGCCCCAATTTGTACCTCATTTAGGTACCAAGTCACCAGCGTGGGGAGTGCCTGAGGTTTTCCCATTCCCTGATTTTCCTGGAATGTTTCTCTGGCGGGACTGGGCCTGGCTGAGTGGACCTACGCAAGGAAGGACACTTTGGGCTGAGCTTGTGACAACAAGAGCTTGGTTTGGGGATGCTCTTCCCACTGCCTCCCCTTTGGTGTGTGGACATCCTGGATCCCAGGAGACAGCCCTTTGTAGACCCAGAGATCCCCTTTTTAGACCCAGAGATGTCCTTTCAGACCTAAAGATCCCTTTTAGACCCAGAGATCCCCTTTTAAACCTAAAGACTCCCTTTTAGAACTAGAGATCCTTTTTTTAACCTAGAGATCCCATTTAGACCCAGAGATCCCCTTTTTAGACCCAGAATTTGCCTTTTAGACCCAGAGAGCCCCTTTTAGACCCAGAGATCCCCTTTTAGACTTAGAGATCCCCTTTTTAGACCCAGAGATGTCCTTTCAGACCTAAAGATCCCATTTAGACCTAGAGATCCCCTTTTAGACCCAGAGATCCCCTTTCAGACCTAGAATTCCCCTTTTAGACCCAGAGATCCCCTTTTAGACCTAGAGATTCCCTATTTAGACCCAGAGTTTGCCTTTCAGACCTAGAGATCCCCATTTAGGCCTAGAAATCCTCTTTCAGACCTAGAATTCCCTGTTCAGACCCAGAATTCCCCTTTTTAGACCCAGAGACCCCATTTTAGATCCCTCTTTAAACACTCGCACATGAATCCCATCCCCTCCAAGCGCCTTTTTATCCAAGACACATCAACACCAACAACCAGGAAATTCTTCTGATGGAAAAAACCCCCTCCTAAAGTCCAGGTGTGCCCATGCCCAGAGCCCTCAGCAGGCTCCAGCTGAGAGCAGCCGCTCCCTTCCACCATCCCAGCTTTTCTTCCTGCTGGGAACGTGAGCAAACCACCCAGGGAGGGAATTCTCTGCTGCTCCCCAAGAGCCAAATGTGCACAAACACCCAGGAACGTGCACCTCTGTGCCTTGGAGGTCCTGGGGAGAGGCCTCTCTCTCTCTCTCTCTCTCTCAGCATGAGAGGAATGAATTTTTTTGGGTGGGAAACATCTGCCCTTCTCTGGGGTTTGTTGGCAGGGATGCACATGGGCCTCATAATGGGGCCCATTGTGCGTGCACGGGCACAAATAGGGGAAATCAATAAAGCAGGAAAAGCCTCAGTTGTTGGATCGAATGCCAGCCATATCTAATGCCTCCAGGATGCCTCCTGAGCCCACCAGGTCCTGCTCGTTCGATGCCTTCGCTTGCTGGGTATCCCAAAAAGAAAAAAAAAAAAACCCCCAAGATATTAACTTTCCTTTACAAAAATGGCTTGTGAGAACACAGGGCCAGGGAAAAGTTTCAGCTTGAGCAACCTCAGCTTCTCTGTGGGTTGTGTGGGATAAAGGAGAGTCCAGCACGACCCTGTGGGATCCCACATTCCAACCCCAAAGGCACCACCAGCACCCCAGAAGGGGATGATGTTTCTGTGCCACCTCACAGCGGCCCCATCGCCCTGAGATGGAAGCAAAAATCCCTCCAGATTCTCCACTGTGGAAACATCCATCATCTCCCCAGCAAGGACAAAAGTGGGATATTCCCAGCTAATTGAAAAGCAGCCTCAGAGCAGGGAATGGATTTAAAGGATTTTGGGAGCCCTGTGACCGTGCCCCCAGTGCTGGCCACAGCCACCCAGTGCCCAGCTCAGCCTTTCTCCCACTCAAGCTGGCACCAGGAGAAGGAGCTGTGTTTCAAACCAGCACCAGCTTTTGGCAGAGGGGCTCAGAGCAGAATAATGATGATGGGATTAGGGGGAAAAAAAAAAGAAGTATTCATAAAAAACCAAATTAAAAATCACACCTCGCTTCACATTGGAAATTGGACTCGGCCACGGCACTGCGTTTGGAGCAAACGTCTTTAAATGCAACCCATTGTGTAGGGAAATTCTCCCTGGACTCTGGGTTTCCAGCACAGCATTACTACAGCTCCCCACGTTCCTGAAATCCCCTGGAAAACTGCAGGAAAAGCACTGTCCTGGCAGGTCTGGCTGTGGAATGTGAATTTTTTGGGACAAGTCTCTGCAAGAGCTGCAGAGACAAAACCACTGGCAGAGGGTGGCACAGGCAATTCCCTCCCAGCTCCTCTCAAGTCGTGTCTGACAAGGCACAGTCAGCTGCCTGGAGATACATTTTGCTTTCCCCTCTCCCCCAAAACACACGTGCAAGTTCTGAGTGGCAGACAAAGGGAAACGAGTGCTGCTTGTTTTTGGTGTTTCCCTCCTTTCTCTTCATTTCCTCGTGCCAGTAGCAAAAGGGGAAATCGAGGGGACAGACACGACCGAGTTTGCACTGAAGGGGAAGCAATAAAATCTTCCTATATGAAATAACAACCTCTGCTACTCCTAAACATCCCCAAACTGCCAGAAATAAAGATGTTGGAAAATGCTGGTTTGGTTTCTTTTTGCCCACTCGTGATAAAATGCAGTTTTCCTCCTCTCAGATTTAGAGTCAAGTAAAAGTAGGAGTGAAGAGAACACAAGTTCTGTACCTTCTGCTCTGCAAATGCTCCTTTAACCTTGTGCAGCATCCAGCAAACTTCATGGAGTCGTTCAGGTCGGAAAACACCTCTAAAATCATCCAATCCAATCATCAGCCAGTCTCTAAAATAATAAAAACCTGTCAAATATTCATCTTCTTTTCTTCTTCTTCTTGCTCGTTTCCCTCGGATTTATGACGTTTGTTGTGAAGCACCTGCACATAAAGGGTGAAAAGGGAGATTTTATTCTGTGCCTGCAGTTTGTAACTTTATTTAGGGATTTAGGGACCCTGCTGTGGGACATGGGCACTGGAGGGGGGCAAACAGGCACTGCCAGCCCGTGGCAGAGGGTCCCTGCAGGTGTTTAGGGAGAGACAACCCTGAGGGTCTGATTTCACAGAATATCCTGAGTGGGAAGGGACTCACAAGGATCATCCAGTCCATCTCCTGGCCCTTCACAATCCCAAAAATCCTACTCTGGCCCTGAGAGCATTGTCCTGGAGCTCTGGCAGCCATTCCCAGGGCAGCTTGTTCAGTGCCCCACCACCCTCTGGGGAAAGAAACCTTTCCTAAAACCCAACAAAACCTCCCCTGGCACAGCTCCAGTTGTTCCCCCTGGTCCCAGAGAGATCAGATTTGTGTCCTTGGCCTTTTGGGGCTTCACATCCCAATCCTGCAGAAGGAAAGCACAGCGAGGTTAGCTTCCATTTTTCCTTGGAAAGAAGCCAGGATGAGGCATTCTAGAGGATTCTAGAGGCATTCCTAAAGGAAAGAGGGCAGCAGGGGGGGCTGAGGCTCTCAGGTGAAATAAACCCCAACCCCAGCTGAGCTATTTGGGGGTGCAGCAGCCTCCTCAAAAAGCCCTGCCAACAACAGGCCCGCGTTGCACGCGTTGTTAGGCCGCAGCCATGAGCCGGGCTGGGGGAACGCTTTGGGAAGGGGCTGCTCCTTCCTGTGTGAAAGGCCAGTTGTGAGGGGCTGGGAGGCACAGCTGGACACAGCTGCACACAGCTGTGGGCTGGTACCAGAGCTGCAGCTCGGCTCTGGCATGTGCACAGGAGGCCCGGCAAGGGGAAGCGCCGCTCGCTCCTGGCTGAGCTGGGCCGCATCCACCTTCTGCCACAGCTCCGTGCTCCTCGCTTCAGGCTCCTCCCTCCCCTTTCTTTGCTCTTTTTTTTGGGTTTTTTTTATTTAATGGAAAAAAAAAAAAATATCCTCCCTTTTGACCCCTTTCTCCTGGCAGGTTTCCAAATGCTCCGAGCATCCGACAGGACTCTCGGTATCACCCCAGGCTGGGATGGATAAATCCCACAGCTCCCAAATGCTCAGAGGGGAGAAGCTGCTGCTTCCCCAAACCTTTCTGTGATCCCAAAGCTTTCAACGTTCCCAAACCGGTTCCAAAATGGGGAGAAGCTGCTGCTCTCCCAAACCTTTCCATGCTCCCAAACCAGTTCCAGAAGGGGAAGAAGCTGCTGCTCCCCCAACCTTTCAGTGATCCCAAAACTTTCCATGCTCCCAAACCAGTTCTAAAAGGGGGAGAAGCTGCTGCTCTCCCAAACCTTTCCATGTTCCCCAAACATTTCCATGCTCCCAAACCTTTCCATGCTCCCAAACCAGTTCCAGATGGGGGAGAAGCTGCTGCTCTCCCAAACCTTACCATGTTCCTAAACCAGTTCCAGAATGGGGAGAAGCTGCTGCTCTCCCAAACCTTTCCCTGCTCTCAAACCTTTCCCTGCTCCCAAACCAGTCCCACACGGTTCCATCTGTTCTGCCTTCCTGATCTTTGCCATGTACGTGGACACGCAGATATTTGCAATTAACAACGGCTTGGAAGGATTTTTGAATTCACACACGAAGCAAGGTCCCAGCAGAGCAGGGAAAGGAGGGTGAAGGCAAATTAGGAACTGGCCCACCACATGGAACAGGAATATTTGTGCAAAATATTAATTTCTTGTCCCTGAGAAAGCAGCAAACCCTCAGGAAGTGGCATCTCGTGGGCATTTATTTATTTAGGAAGCCCAGTGGGATGCCCAGTGGTTGTGGGAACAGGTGACAAACATCAAAATAAATCAGCTTTCCTTCACTACGAGCAACCAACTCTCCATCCCCAACATACCTGATGTCCAGGAGATCTTTATCGAGGACCCAACAAACCCTAAATTGTTCCAAAATGGCTCTGCTGGCCACCAAAGCCTCCTTCAGGCCCTTGCCAGCAGGGTAACGCAGCACGGCAACGAATGGTAAAAACCAAAATAAATGTATTTTAGTGCTGGCTTCTGGCCAGGCCTCCAAGTTAGTAAAATGTTAGTAAAAAGCAACGTGGGCTGGCTGAAGGGGCTGCTTGAACTCTGCCCACTTCCAAGGTGGTGCTTCCTTGGAGATGCTGGTGGGGGAGACGGGGAGGAGGAAGAGCAGCAGAGACAGGCAGAGCCCCGGCTTCCTGCCAAAAGCAGCATCAGCAGCTCAGAGGTGAAGGAAAGGAACTCACCAGGCTGACACTGGAAGGGTTAATGGGATTTAAGCTTTGATCTCCCAAGAAAACATGCTGAAAACGTAGCCCAAGGCGTGCCTCACCATTTTGTTTGCCCGTAAAACAATGCAATTTGATTTTTGTTGGCTTGTTGTTTTTAAGTGGAACCTCATGGGTGTTCTGTTAAATTCAGCCCGCAAAAGCAATTTGTGTCATTTTAATGCAGCTCCTGTGCTAGAAATGTTTGTTTTTAAATGCAAGTTTTATTGTTTTCATTGTTGGCACATTAAAAGCTCGATCAATAAGAAAAGCAATTCGTGATGTCGCCCTTCAAAATTCCAGCCTTATCTACCCCATAAATTGGGGCAAATTTCAAAGCATGAGGAATGACACGAGCTCATTCTTTTGGAATATGAAAAGAATAATTCCAGATCTTCTCCGCTTTGACCTGTCCCTATCCATCATCTGTCTTAATATTTACAGGAGAGTCAGGCTGAGCTGCAGCTCTGGGACAGAGGATGGAGCAGAGCATTCCGTGATTTGTTACACAGTAGTTATATTTTAGTGCAGACATCACTTCTAAAATGGAAGAGAAGCCTTCTTTCTGCAGGAAACATCCAATTCTTGACCAGACATGAAGGGTTTGGGCACAGATTAAAGAAATTCTCCCAAAACGGGGACAACTCCTGCAAAAAGGGTCAGAACCCAAAGCCTGCCCTCAGGTCTGTCTCCTGATCTGCTACTGGCTTTACATTTAGCCTTGTACAATTCCTTCCACCTCTCAGGGCCTCCTTTTCCCACCTTTACCCAGGGGACAGCACTACAATGGGTTTCTTGCTCTTTGATATTTGAAACACGCTCCGAGATTCCTCAGGTGGAGGCAGGAGAAAGAAATCATTATTGTTATATTTTTATAGCCCGTTTCTCCCTGCAGGGTCCCGGGGGTATTTTAAAGTCTCCGTAGTCTTGGGCAAGAAGGAGCAAAGAAGCATCAGAGTAAATTTGCAGGAGCAGCAGCAGGATCACTGCAGCAGGAGCTGGACATGGATGACCCCTGTGGGTCCCTCCCAGCTCAGGATATTTCGTGGTTCTCTGACAGATCATTGGATGTGGAGCTGCCTCTTCCATTTCCCCTCCAACATCCCCTCCTGATTTCATTTCTCCTTTAAAGAGGTTGGCATTACAAGCAGGAACAGGGAGAGTGTCAGGTATGACTCTGCATGCCTTCACACCTCATGAAATCCCATCCAGAATGGTAAAATTAATGAGGAAAATTGCCTACTGCAGCAATTTCTGAAATAGCTGTAAATGTTTTACTGCCTGAGCATATGCAACAGCAACTTTAGCAAACATGCTCCAGCGAGTGTGGTGGAGAAAGGACACAACAGGATCTTTTGGAGAAGCAGACAGCCATGGCCAGACTCTATTTCTAAATAAATTGGCATTAATCAGCTGATGGCTGCACAGCTTCCTGTAGCAAACCACGCTCAGCAAAGACATTCCCTGCTGCATCTCCTCGGTTTCCTGATAATGCCACCACCAGACTGGTGCTTTTCAAACCAATAATCGAGCTGAAAATGTGCCACAGGGGCTGCTTGGTGCCTCAAAATCAAATTGGGTTTGGGTTGGCACCCCAATAAAGCCTTCAGGGAAATGAACACTTGCTCAGAGTTCCCACCACCCATGGAATTATTTCACTCGGGTCAAAGATGTCTCAGCTTGAGAAATAAAAGAGAAACGACTGCCTGGTAAACGTGGTGGGGATTCTGGACCAACCCACAGCAGGAGGGGCTCCAGCAGAGTCACCATGGCTGCAGAGGCAGGGCCATTTGTCCACCCTGCCCATCCAGGGCCACTCCACCCGGGCAGGGAAGGACACCGGTGTTCACACAAAATTCCCAAATCGTCCCCAAACTCACTGCTGGTGACCAGTGAAGCCACAGGGAAGGACATCAGTGCTCACACAAAATTCCCAAATTGTCCCCAAACTCACTGTTGGTGACCAGTGGAGCCACAGGGAAGGACATCAGTGTTCACACAAAATTCCAAAATCGTCCCCAAACTCACTGACCAATGGATGGCCGGTCCCAAGGAGCCACAGGGAAGGACACTGCAGACCCATGGGGAAGGCCTTGAAGGTCAGATGAGGGCACCAAAGCAGCCTGGTGACCCCTCTGCTGCTGCTGGACCTTGGTGTCCATCACCTCCCACGAGCTGCCAGCCCACAGGGCCCCTGCAGCGGGCACAAAGCACCAGGGTGGCTCTGAGGAGGTGCCAGGAGCCTTCAGGGGAGGGATTTGAAAGGCCCTCGAGAGGGAGCAGAAAGGAAACCACAGGAGTGAAGTGGCCACTGTGCACCTTGTAAAGAGGATTTGAACTGATGCCTTTCCTGGTCTTAAAAATCAAGAAGTGAACACGGTGAGAAGGGGAAAAAAGGGTTTTACCTTGGTATTTATTGTAAGGATCCTTAGGTGCACCACGAACAGGTCGAACGCACCTCTGTGCACCCCCCCATCCCCACTGCAAAGTCCCCCTCTTCTAGATCTGGTCTTACATTCCAGGTCTTACTAATTAGCATATCTATCAAATATTCCCCAATGAGAGGCTCAAATGAGCACCTCCCCCTCCCAAGGAACCTTCCCCTGGATGGTTCTAGCTTAGTTTACAAAATGTGTTCTGGAGAGGACCTTGGGCTCTGGGCACCCTGGCACCCGAACTACGAAGCCTCTAAAATGTTTAGTCTCTTAGCTTAACAAACAAGTCCAAGAATGTAGGCAAAAAAGCACCAAGAATACAAAAGTTGCAGAAAGGTAGAACAGGGGTATAAAAGAAAAGACAAAAATCATCATGGCATCAGAACCCTCGGGGTGCAGAGCACCAGGAGCTCCCCGTTCACCCAGCCCAGGCTGCTCAAAGCTTCTGGCATCTTGCAAGCTCAGCTCAGAGCTGCAGAACTGATTCATGAGACCAGCAAATAGCTGGGGATAACTCATCTATATGCTGGGAGAGGCTCCCAGAAAACATTTGCTAAATAATTTAGGAACAAAACCCAGCAATGATAATAAAAAAAAAAAAAAACCAAACCAAGAAGTTTGCTCCCAGATGATCTGCAAATACAAAACAGCAATAAGTCTGTCAAATGAACTCACCTAGTGCTACTCTCATATTCCCTACCATCCTCCCAATCCTGATTCTCCTCTGATTCAGCAGCTTTCCTCCTTTTGGCATTTCTGGCTGGCAGGGCTGGATGTACTTGGTTAGAATTCAATACCACGAGGGGGTTTAGTAACTGAAAGCTGCCTTTTTTTTTTTTTTTTCCCTTTTTTCTCCTCCTCTCTTCAGCAGCTCACAGGAGGTAAACAAAAGTTTAGAAGGGTGCCCTACACGATTAAGGTCAGTCAAGTTTAAACTGCTTCAGTCCTCCTCAGGTTCCACCAGTAAAAGTCAAAAGCTCCCTTTACGTTCTTCAATTAAATTAAAAGAGGAAAAATGAAACTGCTGTTTGAAATCTCGGGATCAGGTGAAAAATATGAGAGCAGAGCCCTTGCCAGGGTGCTGTAACATTCAGGAGGAGCCTGGCCCAGGTGCTGTGCAAAAAGCACACGGCCCAAGACAGGTCTGGACTCTGATGAAAAACTTGAAATGAAGTAAAGCGAGGAAGAAGAGAATGAGGCTAAGAAAAGGAGCACCAAGCTGCAATTCTCGCTGGCCCTTCTCCAAGGCAGGGCTCAGCTCTGGGTGCTACTTTTGAGCTCAGTGTCCCTCAGCCAGGCCCTGCTTTCTGAGGATGGACAGCCTCTGCCACAGTCCCTCTGGAACCCTTCCTTCTACAACTTCATCCTTGAGCCCACTTCTCAAAATCACTGCAAGGAGGGGAGAGAAATATTAACAGCGAGGAGACAGATGGTGCCATAATAAAATCCTCTCTCTTTCCCTTACTTTTTTTCCACTGCTTTTGCTTATCAGGACAGCTCCCCCAAAAGCAGATCGTGCTTGCACTCCACATGTTCATTTTGTGCCTGCTAGATGATCCAAAGGAAGGGCTGAGAACCTTTCAGAGCTGATGGCACTGATCTGGTGACCTGAGGAAGCTCAAACCAAGAACCAGTAACTAAGGAAATAAAGACAAACCATGGCTGCTCTCCAAAAGAACTCATAAATCTAAACATCTCCTGCTTGCTCTCCTGTAACAGCTCCAATATTTCTTCTGCTTTTACCTTGCGAAGGCTGTTCATTATTACTTTCACCTCTTAGCCTCTCTCAGGATGTCAGCTCCATCTGCCACGACATATCTGGAGTGAATCTCAGCAAGCACAGCTCAGGTGCTCACTTCTCCCCTCCTCCTGAATTCTCATACTTGACACAACCCTTCAGAATACGCAGAATATTTTGTTCAATCAACACGCTGCAGTCTCCTCACCTCTCGACTTCTTTTTTTCCTCTGCCTCTCCAGCCCCAATCGCTCTCTACTCGTCCTTCACTTCATTCTTACCTCGGAATTACTGACAGTGATACAGAGGGTGATGCCTCATTTTGCTTAGTAATGGTTTTGCTGAGCATCTCAGCCTCCACTTCAGCTGGCACATTAGCAACCAGAGAATAAACTCTAATTGTTTTGACACTCTACCACTTGCCAACCCCGAGCACAGGTAGCACTGAGGGCTGCAGCATTCAGCTCTGCTTCGAGGAGCAGAGAATTCCAGCCTTTGTTGACTCGTACTTGGCTTCTCCCGTACAAATGTTTTCTGAACTCCTTTCATCTCTACCTCGCTGCTGCTGAGCATGTCATTTTCCATTCCCTGTTATTCAACAGCCTTTCTATTCACACGCAGCCCAATTTTCTGCCAATATCATCTTTTCATTTATGTCAACTGGATTACATGTTGCTCCTACCTGCCTCCGAGTTACCGCTCATTTTCTGTGTCAGCTGAAGTTATCTCACAGCACACAGAGCGGGTTTTATTCCACAATTGCATTCCTTTATGCCTTCAAATTGCTTGCCACAGAGCAGGCTGTAATTCTCCTCTGGTGTAAAGCTCATCAAGACAAAATAGAAGTATGGGAGCTGGCACTGAGGGTTCTGGTCAGCTGCTCCTCCAGCACGAGCCTTTTTTCCAGGAATTATAGGAACAGACATCGCTGAAGAAGATTCTAACACTTGTGGGATGAATAACCTGTCAGTAGGTGAGGCTTTCTCTCTTGTCACATTAATTAGCAGTCATCTCCTTCCTTTAAACATAATCCTTCCAAGACTCCCAGCCTTATTTATTTATTTTTCCCCCTGCAGTTGGGTGTTCTCCCTCCGCGCTCGGGGCTGGCGTCAGTAGATGGCACTGTGACATTCACTCTTCCAGCTTCCTTTTTTTTCAGAGCTTGGAGTTTTTACTAAATTTTTGTGTGTGTGTGTGTGTATTATAATTAGTTTTTGTTTATGCAAGGTTCTGGAGTCCTTCGGGAGCAAACTGTGGAAGCAGGGAGATAATTTGCTTTTCTGCTTTCGCCCCACTCTCTGATTGAGGTCAGTTCTTGAGCCAGAGGCGCTCTCTGGGTACCACTCACTGAGGTGATGCTGAGATTCCTGTGAGAAGGGATTATCCCACATTTTATCCCACCCCTCCTGCTCCAAGGCTGGCACACCCGGCTGAACAGGGCACTTCAAGTGGGCATGCAGGGGCTCTGCCCTCCAGCAGCTCGGCAATCTCCAGTGCCCAGCTCTTTGTGCCCCAGCACAGCAGATCCATGTGGGGCTGCCTCGAGGAGAGGACTCATCCTCCAAAGAATGGCACGGGCGGGTGGAAACCCAAACTCTGAGTCCTTGGGATGGATTCCAAACGTTGGGACTACAAACTCCCAGACTACAAACCCAGCACTCATTAGCAAACGTGGTACCCTGAAATTCAAAACCTGATTATTGACAGAGATCTAGGCTGGGGTTAGTCCAACACATCCAGAACCTGTGGAATGTCAAGGCAAAAAGGGAACTAAAAAAGAATAAAATTCAGGGACAAAATATGAAGTGAAAAACCTCCCAATTGGCTTAGCCAGCACCATCAGTGTCAGATGCCTTAAGTTATTTGCTTGCTTTTTGGAGGGAGAAAATAAACATTGTTATGTTTTATCCATGCTTGACTCAGGATTCTTGATCTGACGATACCTGGAAACCTCAGTGAAGGCACAGAGCCCTGTTGAGCTAAGTGCTTTTGAAACAGGAGATAATAAATGGATTTAGATGAAGATGTTATCAACTGATTTCACAAAAACCCTTCTCTTTTTTTAAAAAAATGTGAGCTGAATATTTATCAAGTTTTTTACTGAAGCACCTTTAAATTTTTCTTGCGTTTTCCCCTCTGTTTTGAGCAGCAAGTCCACCCCTCCCTTTTAAATTTTGGTGATGATTTCGCAGCGAGCAGCATTTTCAGAGAGGCAAAAAGACAGCAGCAAGTGAGGGAAAAGAGAATTATAAAAAATTCACCCCAAAAAAAGAAGTGTTAGCATAAACATCTCTCGTAAATATAAACATGTGCCCATAGATTCAGGCACACCCCTGCACAGAGTGCATTTCAGTGTACAAAATGTCCTTTTGACCTCCTAGGATGAAGTGTCCTCAGCAAGAATTACAATTATCATCAAAGGTTGATTAGCAAGTGTCAGATTGACAAGGAGTCATCAGCAAATATAAATATAGGTCCTGGAAGGAATAGAAAAGCCTTTGTGGGAGCTGATAGCTTCTTCCAGCACTGAACCTTGATTTTTCTACTGCTCCATGACTTTATTTTTAATCAAAGGATGTCAGAGAGAGAAGAACAGCTCCGTGGGCTTTAATATCTGCCCATAAAATATATTCCTGTGAGTGTGACTGACCAGTTGTAACACCCCTGAGACAAGGACAGCTCAGGAAAAAAAAGTTGTGAGTTACTTCAGGGAGGATTTTTTGACATCAGAGACCCCCGAGATGTAGCAGGGGAATTATTTTCCTTTAACATGCTTACAGCTAAAGGATTGGCTTCCATTCAACTAATAGAAGTGTTAGTGCTTAGAGCCTGCATGCCTGGCATTCCTGCAGTAATACAATTCTGTATTAAAAATCTATTCCAGTCGCTTGATTTATGAAAATGGTTCAAACGTGCTGCACTCGTACCCAGCTCATTGGATCAAAAGGGGAAGAAAGGAAAAAAAAAAAAGAAAAAGAGAGAGAATTAATTTTTAAACAGAAAGAAAAAGCAAGTGAGAGAGGCCACGCTGCTGTCCCTATCTCAAAGTGAAGCTTTAGTCCTTATAAAAGTTGCCTGTATCCAAAATGTGACAATTTTATTTCAGAAGGTGACGACGTTTTAAGAATTTGTTGCAACTTGCGGACAAAGCCGCGGTTGATTCGCTCTCCTCCAGCATTCCCTGGATTTTGTAATATGTCAGTACATCATGTTAATGCAAGTTTTTAAAAAAGGGGGAAGAGAAAGCAAAAGCTCCCTTCCTTTTTAAGTATGAGTAATCTATCCAAATCCTACTGAGACACACAAAGGAACGCCGGCAATTTTCCCTTTCATAAAATGCGGACTTTCTTTAAATACTTCCTCCCTACATTTTCAAAGCGGGGCTGTATGAAATGAAGGGGAAATGACACCCTTCCCCATTGAAAAGGAGATTATGTAAAACTGCCTGGAGAAGCCAGCCGTGTTAATGCAAATACAAGTATGATCTTATTCATAAGTTGCCATTGTGCTGGCAGAACATGCCTTGGCTCCATGTGTCCACCTCCAGCTCGGGCCGAGCAGGAAAACCCCTTTTCTTTCAGGATCCGCGCTGCCCCTGGTTTGCAAATAAATATGAAACCCCAAAGATCACTTTAAAGGAGTGGAGGGCTCTGTCTGTCATTGTGCTGAGCCACTCGATGCCACTTGAAGTTAATGAGAGCAGTCAGCAGCCCTGACAATAAGGCACGGCGAGGATTTGGTGTGCCCAAAGGTGCTGGGGATGCTCTGGGAGCAGCCAGGGCTCCTTCCCCACTCCTGAGCACTGAGTGGGGACAGCCTGGCTCTAGGAAGGGTTGGAAAAAGTCAGAGCCTGCCTGTGCCACTGCTTGGGTTAGACACAGCCCTTCCTTCTGGCAGCCACTCCAAGGCATCTCCAGCTGGAAAAGCACAGGTCATTCCTGTCCTCTCCCAACTCCCTCAGCTGCATCAGTGCCTTGCTCTCCCTTTGAAAGATTAAAATCATGGACTCCTCAACGTTGGACAAGACCTCTGAGATCATCAAGTGCAGCCTTTAGTTCAGACCCTAGGCCTGGAGCTGGGGGATCAAAGCCTAAATTCACCCCAGAGCGCATTCGAGTCCAAGTGATGCCTCAGAGGGAAACAAAGCAGAGGGAAAAGCGGTCACTGTAAAGCTCTGAAGTCCAATCAAAACCCAGCTCGTGGTTGAAAAATTCAAGATGTAGGCACTTGAATTAGTCCTTTTGAAAGGAAAGAATATTGCATGGAATAAGGGAGATGGGATGCCCTCAGCCCCCAAAAAGGCAATTAAACAGAACGTGGGTGGAGGAGCTGCACCACTGCAAACAGAGACAGAATCTGACCCTTCAAAGTGCCCCTTAAGGCATTTGATTCTTGTATGTGAACAAGAAAAGTCAATCCTGGTCCATTTGAAAGTAACTTTACAGGGGAGCTGACCCTCTTCCTTCTGTCGACCACTTTTTAATCCTCTCTGCTTTCCATGGAAACTCCAGCTCGTGTGAGGAAGCCCAAGGCCTTGGCTGTGTGTATTTAACTTTGGGCTGCTAAAGAAGGTCTAATTAATCTTCATTACGTGTGGCTTTTGAAATAGATGCCTACACTGAGGGCCCTTCCTGTGCAGCTCCAGTCCAGAGGAGTTTCTGGCTCAGCCTGGAGGACCCTGGGGTCTTATCATAGGAAGGGCTGTTCAGAATTTGATGGAAAAATGATTACACGACTTTTCCTACCCTGTCCCACCTCTATAGGGCAGCTGTCACCAGTCAGACTGTATTTATTTGTTTGCTAAAGGTAGATAATGGCCAGGCTAAACCAAAATTCCTCAGCTATTTTTTAATTATCAGTACGTCTTCAAAGCAGAAAGGTTTGATTCCCCCCAAAGCTTCAACAGAGTTAATTCCCGTGTTTTAAAATAAGAGTAGTACCAGGTCATTGGATAGGAAAGTCTTCCTGTATTAATTCCTGGGGGGTTGTTTTTGGTTATTTAGGGGTTTTCTTTTAAAGTAATACCTCAAAAAATATAACAGGAATTTCCTCACAGCAATCTGAGCTCGTTTTAAGCGAACATCTAAAATACAAGGTTTTTTTAAGCTACAAGAAACCAAAAATCAATCTCAGATATTTCAGCAGTGGCAAAGACCTGCAGGGCTTGGTTCAGCAGTCAGGGGCCAAACCCAACCCTGTGCTTGAAGGTCTGGCCTCTTGGAAATGTGTAAAACATCATCAACCCCAACATGGTGGAAATTCTGATTTCCAGGCATTTAATTACTTTGCTTTTTAGATCCATTTCCATTGGGTAGCAGCACATTAGATCATTGCCCAAAATCTTTATCTGAGGGGTCACGTTCCCAAGAGTTTCTTTACCACCAGGACTCAAACATGACATGCATCAACACCCAAAAAAAGAGGAGATGTGGGGAGAGGCTGACTAAATTTAGGGATTTGCTCTTTTTTATTTACTATTTTGACGGAATCGGGGGAAAGAAAGTTAACTTCCTCTCCTCCTCCCAGCCAGTTTTATTCTTTAATCTCCCCAAAGAATTATTAAATCTTTTAAAAGATCAAACACTCGGATCCTTCACAAAGGTTGTCACAATGAATTCATTTGCAGAGCTTTCATCCCTCCTTCCCCACTGTGCTGAAATAATGTTGACTATTTTTCCCTGTCTCCTTGGCTTGCTGGAAAGATGCAGTGGCAGAGGTTGTTGGAAGGACTCGATCTCCCACTCTTTTCCCACCTGGCACTGAAATATCCCCAGGAATTAAAAATGCAGGTGGTGGGACCTTGCTGTCCAAAAATGAGCTCAGAAAAGGAGCCTTGCAAAAGGTGGTTTTTGACACTGCAGAGGGAAAGGGAAGAGCTGTGCTCCCTAAAAAGGGAGGGTGAACCCTAAAAATTCCATTCTTTAGGAGTGCTCCTCTTGGTTTAAGAGAGAAGATCTGATTCTATTTCTTGGTAGCCCAATTAGTGCTGATCAGCACTGCTTACAACATTGAATTTCTTTGGTTTAATTAGAGATATCTCAATTAACAAACACACACGCACCACAGCAGCAACACAGAGAGATGCAATTGATGAAATGACATCATTTTGTTCAGTTTCTTACAGAACCAGAGTCTTTCCTGCCAAAACTTTTAAAGCAAAGATGTTTTAGATAGAGAATATTCCTTATCCTCAACACTGGTCTGCTACAAATGAGAAGCATTTTAAAATAAACTATTTTATACTAAAATCAAAAATTTAAAATTGCTTCATTTTCAAAATCCTCCCTGAGTTTTACCACACGCCAAGGAATCCTCTCAGAGCAGCAAATTATTTTTTTTAATTAATCATTTGGCCTTCTAATGGGCTTGCAGGGGGAGCAAAGCCCCAGCAGTTTTGGGTCGAGTTTTTGGGTTTAATACCCAACAGATCACGTTGCCCTCATGATATTCCATGTTGTCCATGACTGAGAGCAGCCAGGATGATCCCAGAGAGGGGAGCAGGAGGTGCCAGGGATAAAGGAGAGGTGCAGATTGTTTAGGCTCTCACCTCATAAATCCACCTCTCCCTGATTACAAACCATCGTTTCTGAGGGACCCAAAATTCCGTTTTGAAAGCTCTGCTCTTTGATCTGAGGGCATCAAATCTCTCTCTGAGCTGAGCCCTGAGCTTGGGTGACACAGGGAACTTTCCTGAGACCATTTTTGGGGCTACAGCGTTATCTGGAATAATTTCAGGTGCAGGGGAAACCACAAAATGTGATGGGGAATGCAGAGAACAACACCCTTGGAAATGGGGATTTGTAAGCATTGCAAGCATCTCCCTGCCATCAGTTCCTCCCTATCAGCTTTAAAAAGCAATCCATACAGAATTTCAGCTCTTCATTTTCCACAAATTGCAATTTTTCCATGTTCTGGGCAGACATTTCCACAGCCCCATCACAGAGGCTGCTCCAGACTCTCCAACATTGAGCACACCAGAACAATCAAACAACAAATGCACACCTCCATTAAGAAAAATAAGACTCCCCCAGGCTAAATGAGAAAAGAGAAGCCTTGGAAATTGGGTAAAAAAGTGGAAATTCCATGATTTATGGAACTACCAACGCTTCAGCCCGTCGCTTTCCCAAAACCACATAGAGCTTTTGAGGAAAATCAAGTAACTCCTTTTTCAGATCAAGGACAAGGAGATTCAAAGATCCATCCCACTTTTTGAAGGCCAGAAGGAGCAGATCCAGACCCAGAAGAAGCTGAATTTCACATGGCTTTGGCTCATCCTTGCAGCTCGTTGCACAACCTCGCCCCACAAACCCAAACAGATTCGGTTTCAGCTGGCAAAACTGACATTAGAAACTCCTTAGAAAATCATCAGATTTGGGGTTTTAGTACCAATCAGCAAATTTAGCTGTGCCTGCCCAGTAGATCAAAGTATAAAGGATTCCAAATTATCACCAATTCAGGGCTCAGTAACGAAAAATGGATCAGGTTTGACCTGTGCATTTTCCTGCATGAGGAGATTTCCATCTTTATAAACACCAAGAAAACACCTTTTGAACAGGTTCTAACACGTAACAGGATTTCCAGAAATCCTCCCCTTTCCCCCCTAATGATAGAGAAGTTCTGATCTTCTCTGGAAATGATCGGGTCCTTAAGGATCTATGAATTTTATGTCATTTAATACAACCAAAGTCCATCAACTTCTAGAAACAGCTACAAAACTCCAAGGAAAGAAACAACCTTCTTGTCAGATAACCAAACCAATAAATTCTTTCACTATTGACTTATTCTTGTTAAGTTTTCACTTTAACAATGATTATTGTTAAATTTCACAGAGCCACTCCATGAGGGTCTTGATTTCTTGTGTCTCTGCCCCCAGAAATCATTTTTTGTATCCCAGCCACGGGTTTTGCTTTCCCAAAGGTGAATTTGCTCAGGGGCTGCACCACAGGTGAGCACCAGAGCAATGTGAGCAGGAACTGCACCTCCACAGAGAGATTTGAGCTCAAATTCATTTTCTCCTTAACCTTTCACAGTGAAGAACAGAGTTGTGAGAGCTCACATGGAATCCAGGAGTCACAGAACCACTCCTAAAAAATCAATCTCGTTCATCTGCTTAGAGAAATCCTGCTAAGCCGAGTGATTCAGTCAAAATTTAGAGCACAACAGCTCCTAATTGATCATTTTTACTGATTTTCCAAGGGATGCAGCACACAGAAGGAGCAGCAAACCCAACAAGGTGATTTTTCAGCTCAGTGTCTTTGGCCAAATGATGAAAACTGAGCCAGTTCCCAGCTCCTTTTCCTGCCCAGGCTCCAGGGCTCTGCTTTCCCTGTCCCATAGCTGGATGTGGCTGTGTTTTGGCTGCTCCTGCCTGGTTTTTTGCTGCTCCTGCCTGGTTTTTTGCTGCTCCCAGCAGCTGCAGGCAACTGTTTCCTCCCCTCCATCTGCCCAGCCTGGATCTCTGCTCTCCCTCACGCTGTGCCTGAGCAAAAACCTCGCTCAAAGCTGGGGTAAATCAGCATTTGCAGCCCAGGGACCTTTGGAGGACAGGAGCTCCTACTTCTGTCCATTCAGGTCAAATCTTTGTGCTAATATCCAAAAGTTTCTGGGAGCCATCCTGCTTCTCACAGCCCTCCTTCAGCTGATCATAAATAAAGCAGCTTTTGAGGTCTGCTGTGCTCACAGGTAGCTCAAATCTTCTTGTTGTCTCCCTTCCAGTTCTGCTTTGTCATCCACATCCCCCTGCTTCCCTGGCACTCCCATTGGCATTCATCTTCCACATCCAAAATAACCTTTTCCTGCATTTTCACTTTAAAAAAAAACCCATTTCACTTAAAAAAAAACCCCATCACCAAGGGCAAGAGCTGAATTATAACATTGTGATGTTGTAAGAATTCACCGTTCTGAGATGTTTGGATTATTGAACACTGAAGGAGAGACCTGCTCTAAAACAGGAAGAAAATGAACCCATCAAATATGGCAACAAAAAAAAATTGGAGAAAAGGGAAATGTTGGTGTCTAAAGGAAAAAAAAGAAGATAAATAAAAACCCCATTTCCTTTTAAAGAGCAGTGAGTTTTCCCCTCATCTGAAGCTGAGCACGGATCTCTCTCCCCTCAACACCACTGTCATTTTTCTCCCCCAAATTTTTAAATTTTACACCTAACACTAATCCCAGGAGCTGGAAGAGCTTTGCAGAACAGCAGAAGTTTAGGGGATTCTGAGTTCAGCTCCAAACTCATCCTCACAGAAAAAGGAGCCATGGGGATGATTTACCTTCCAGTTCAGCCCATGCTCAAGCATTCCCAGAATTTGGGACCCTGACATAAATCAGCTGCAGGCATCCAGCAAATTGGATGTGATGCTGCAGAACTGGAACTTCAGGTTGCAATCCCCATCCATTTCAGGGCCCTTTCCCATTTTGTTAAATTAATTTTGGCGCTTTTTTTCCCTCCCCCTATTTTTTTTTCCCCCCCACCTTAAATCCTGGTGCTCTAATGAGGCTGGGATGGGATGTTTATGGGTTATAAAATATGTGCTGATATTTGAGGTTTCATACATTATCTGGCCAGGATTACAGTTAATTAAGGGACCTCAAAAGAGGGGAAAAAAAGGAAAGAGATGGGACTTTAAATGCCTAAAAAAATCACCTTTTCATTGCTACATCCAACCCTCAAAACAGCAATTTTACTATGGATGAATGGAATTAAGGCCTGGAGATTGCTGTGCCCTCCTTGAGGGCAAGGAAAGTTATTTTCCCTGTCTCCCAGTGTCCTTCCTGCACGCAGGCAGCAGCTGTAAACCTGATGCCACAAAATCCAGGCCAGTGCTGCCTCCTCCCCCACAGCCCCAGTCACTGGAGCCAAGGTTTTGCCTAACATATGGCCCAAAATTCAGTGCCATCAATCATCCTGGCTGGCAGCAGGTTGGGCCAGACCCACAGAAAGCTGAGGGGGTCTGCAGGTACCAAAATCCCCACCAAGATCTGAAATTGCCTGCATTAGTAGCCAGCTATTCCAGAGGAGGAGCCTCCATCCCCCCTTTCCATCTGAAATTTCCAGCGTTTCCATCCCAGAATTGACTCAAGTGGGTCCAGAAGGGTCCCAGAAAGGTCCCAGTAGGATCAAGGAATTTGATGTGTTGGTACCAATTTTCCTGGCTGTGCTCAGACTGCAGCAATGCTACAGGAATTAGCAACAACAGCAACAA
The DNA here is from genome assembly GCA_026261815.1 of Monarcha castaneiventris obscurior. Classification (NCBI taxonomy): domain Eukaryota; kingdom Metazoa; phylum Chordata; class Aves; order Passeriformes; family Monarchidae; genus Monarcha; species Monarcha castaneiventris. The sequence goes on from JAMPIT010000114.1 coordinate 2,742,344, forward strand.
CAAAAGTGATAAAATGACTCTTTTTGGGGGAAAAACACCCACAGGGAGGTGGGTGGTGACACCAACACTCAACACAGCGACACAGTGGATGAAACATCCACCCTGAAGTTCATTTTGAGCTGTCCTGACCCTAAAAAGGGTTTCAATAACTCCATAAAATCATTAAGCTTGGAAAAGAGGGCTAAAATCAAGTCCAGCCATCATCCAGCAGCACCAAACCCTGTCCTCAAGTGCCACACTCAGACATTTTTCGAACCCTCCCAAAGATGGCGATTCCACCACTCCCATTCTGATGCTTTTCGACCCTTCCCATGAAAATATTTATCCTGATATCTGCTCTAAACCTCCCCTGGGAGCTTTCCAGGGAAGATTTTCTGTGCTGTAGGTACCAAGAACGAGTTGAGGAGGAGGAGAAAAGGTGGGAAATGCCCAGAAGAGGGAAGAAGCAGCATCCCTGGGCTCTGCTCCTGCTCTCTGGGTGTTTATCCAGGGGCTGCTTAATGCAAAATGCAAGAGCTGTCCCGAATCCGTGCATTTATTGTTAATGGCACTTGAAGTCAAAAGCACACTGATTCATTTAGTGGGGAATAATCATTTACTGTATTAGCTAATCTATTTATCAATATCAAGTCAATTATTACGAGGCATGGAGAGGGGCTGGTAATTATGCAATGTAAACAGAAAGGATGGGATGGGGGAGTAATTCTATTTACTCCTAATTCCAAGTATTGGAAAACAGTCGCAGTGGCTGCAGAGCAGAGCCCACCTTAAAGAAACAGCAGCAGAAAACTCTCCCCCAAACGAGGATTTGGGGATCAATATTTTCAACCGTTAAAATATTTAGAGTTGTGACAATTCTTTTTTGTGTTACTGCCTGGATGAGCCTTAAAAATACACAAAGTAGTTATAAATATCAATAGGATTCTGAATATCCCACAGTTCGGGTCCTTCTGACACATCCCTGAATTCAAAATTTATCCCAATGTATCCATATTTTTATCTGTGTGTTTACAAGGATGACCAAGCAAAAATCATCTTTGTGGAGAACCAGAGGTAAAAACACCAAAACAATGGAGGGGTAGGCTAAGAATTCACAAGAAAATAAATTATAATTGCCATCAGCCAAGTGAGCAAGTACAACAAATCTAATCTGATTTCACGATTCTTTTGGATTTGATAATTTCACTCTCAGTTGTGCTGTGAAAATATTTTTTGTGTCGCAAAAAATTTTAGTCCCAGTGATTGCTGCAGCCTCCAGAAGGACCCTGCCCTTAATGCCTAACACAGAAAAAACCCAAAAAACCTTAATTATTTTTGGCAACATCCTCTCCCACCTCCACATTTATTTCTGAGCCCCCAATCCACCAAACTGAGCAATGTTTCAGGGCTGTCCTGGCGTTTTTTTTAACCACCTGAATCTGATCTTTTCACCCATTAATCCAGTCCCAGATCCACCTTCCTGCTGCCAGTTACCAGATGATTTCCTTAATCAATATCAAAGCTTCCAAGAACTGCAATTGTCTTATTTCCAATAATTTGCAGCATCACATTGAGGTCACCCTCCTCCATTCCAGGCTAGAATTCCGAGCTGGCTCTGCAACAGCCAGGAAGTTTATTGGCTTTAACCTTTTAAAAAGTTATCTGCGCTAAGAATAGCAAAACATTACCGTGCACTCAATTTTTAATGGAGTTACAACAGAAGAACCCAATCTATTCATAGTTTTTATGGCTTCAGCACTCCCAGCTCTCTTTCCTTCTGCTCCCTTGCCATACATAATAAATAATTATGGGCTATTGGGCATCCATGGGACACAGGGAAATATTGGCAGCTTTGGTTTTTATTCAGGAACTGGGGATGGGAGTGTTATTGGAGCCCCTTTTCCCACTAATCAGAGCCCCACACCCAGAACCTCTTTGGTGGCTCTTTATTGGGGAAAAAAATCTCTGTGCAGACAGCAGCAAAATTCAGTTTTCTGCACTCAAAGGCTCCTAACCAGGCATTACCTCAGGTGTGGGACTGGGAATTGTGGATGTCCCTCAAGGAAATAGAGAAATAAGAATAAGGGGAGACCCTTTTATCTCACCAATTTTCACTTGCGTACTCATTTATTGAATATTCCTCCAAATGCCACAATTTTATCTTGAAAACATCCCAGCTCTTGGCTTTGGTGATGTCACAGGGCAACAAATTTGGCTTGGTGGGGAATATTTGATTTAATCAGATTGGGACAAATCATAACTGGTTAATTCTTGAATAATGTGAGGTTCTGACACTTCCATGGTTACTTTTTTGCCCTCCTGAGAAACAGAGTTCTTAAATCCCTCCACCCTTCTTTTTTTTAAAAAAAAAAATACACTGAAATTGGGAAAACCTTGAAACAAAATATTTTGTCTTCAGTTTTATCTTCCCCTGAGCTCTGGCAACGACAGCTCAGCATCACCCAGAGGTAGAAAGGGGCAAATTTCACAGCAGGCAGAGAAGTCACCTCGACACAAATTGTTGTAGGAATTAACCAGTGGCTCCTGTCACCCCTCAAACCCAAATGCCACCACAACAAATTTCCAGCAACATCAGAACGCACCCGAGGGCACCAAGGGATGAATCTTTTGCCTACAAGCTTTAATTTCATTATTTTTCACTCTCTCCTTTCCAATGATCTCAAAACAAGAATTGAGGTGCTCTGCAAAGAAAAAAATTGAGATGCAAAAAGTGGAAAAAAAAGAGACTTTTTGCCTCAGTTCTTCCTTAAATCCTCATCACCCTCCTGGCAAGGCTGAGGTGAAATGGTGCCATGTGGGGATTTCATCAAAAACCAGAGAGCAGAAGATGCTGAAAGTCCCAAGTCTCTCCCTCGTGCAGCCCCTGCACGGAGGGGAAATGGTGGGGTTAAGAAAATAAAGTTCTCTCCCAGTAAGGCAGGCACATAATGAATACAGCATTATTATGCAGAAGGCCTCTTGAGACAGCGGCCTAAAAAATTCCACTGAAAAAGGAAACACCTGTTGGAATATTAACTAGGACAAAGTCAAGCAAGGAGAAAGAGGATAGGTGGCCAAGAGGTCGGAAAATCGAAGAGGAAATGTTGGAGGGATTTTGCTTTATTTTTTTAAGAAGTGTGACATTGGTAATATTTGAGGTTTTAGCGCAGCAAACTGCCTTCTCTTCAGGCAAGGGTCTAGAGGTGACAGAAAAGATAAAAAAAAGCCAATATTGAGCAAATTATCTTGGTTTCTAAGAGCAGAATTGTGTTGGGCATCCTTAAACTGTGCAGCCTAACCAGGAGCTGATGGGTTCCAGGTACTGGAAACCACTTACAGCTCGTGTTTAAGAAAGAATAAGGAATAAAAGAATATTATTAAATCAAGAAAATAAAGAATATTAGTCATTATTTGCAAGGAAAATCTCAAAATCTATTTTGACCAAGGGAAGTTTCCTACTTGATCTCAAAATCTATTTTGACCAAGGGAGGTTTCCTATTTTATCTCAAAATCTATTTTGACCAAGGGAGGTTTCCTATTTTATCTCAAAATCTGTTTTAACCAAGGGAAGTTTCCTATCCAGCTGAACTCGCCATCAGTTTCACAGGTTTCCAAAGATTAAATTCCATCTTGCTTTTGCACAATCCCCAGATTCCTTGGAGAATTCCAGCATCCTTCCCTCCCCTGTGTGCCTGGGACACTGAGGCACAGCAGAGTGAGACCAGAGACCCTGCATCACCCTGGGCAAGGAGAATTTAACTGGGGAAAACCCCAACAAAGAAAACAGAATTTAGAAAGGCCCAGCACGGTTTTGGTCCCAAGGCTGCACCCAGGACATCCAAACCCAAAAATCCTCCTGTGACCTCTGCTGTCCATCCCAGTGCCAGGGCTGTAAACCCAAAAACCCCAAACCATTCAGGGATTTTTTTTTCTTTAGGAAGGTGACTAAAGCTCACATTCTGCAGCATTTGCTGCCTAACTGGAAGATGTCTCATCAGCCAGCCCCTGTCTTCAGCTGAATACTCAATTCAGGAGGATTTAACACAGGTTTGAGAGCACTATAAAGCAAATGAACACTTAGACCATGCCAGGAAACACGATCCTTACTTGTAGTGCACTTGTAAGCATTTTTTTCCCCCCTCCAATACTTTTATTTTAAAGGGAATAATGTTTCTTTCCCTAGAATACACCGGAGGAGTCTCTCAATCCTCTTGTAAAAGTCCCTGCAGAGCATGAAAATAACGTGTTGCAAAGGTTTAAACTCGATGTGTTGAAGGGGGGCTGAGCTCGGCAGGGCTCAGCTCTGGGGACAGGGAGGGAAGCAGGGATGCAGAGGTGAGCATGGGATGCCCATTCCCAGAACGGCAGCCTTTGGAGCAGCCTGGATACGGAAAATTATCACGAGAGATGCAAAGCACAAAGCTCTTTCAGCCAGGCAGCCATTTCCCACTGCCTGCCTGGAGGAGGAGGAGAAGAAGAAGAAGAAAACGAAGAAAGAGAAAGGGGAGAGAAAAAAAATAAATTAAACCCTCAACCCCCAGCCACTTACAGGGATCTACCTTGGCAGCTTAGCAAAAATAAAAACCCCAGAGCGGCGCTTTCAGCTGAGCCCCTACAGCCCAGCCAGGATGTGTGAGCAGCATCCCCCTGCCCTGCGGAGCATCGAATAAAAGCCCCAAAAAAAGGAGCAGGAGCCAGCCCCAGACCTATTTATTTATTGACCGGCAGGAAGGAACCCTGCGGCTGCCGCTGCTCTCCAAGAACCGAGCCCCCCCTGCTCGAGGTACTCGTATTTTACACACGGCTCAGGCTCATCCCTTTTATAATGAGCTTGGCTTGATCCTGATTACCTGGAAAGCAAATCAGCCTGTCATACCCAGCCCCGGTAATCCTTAACCCTTCCCACGCTGCCTCCATCCCACTGCAGCGCCAAGGAGCCTGCACATGGATTTTTTTTTTATTTTTTTTTCCCCTTCGGGTTTTTTTCTCCCTGGAAAACCTCGGTGGCTGCTCCCAGCTGGAGGCTGGAAGCTCTCTGAAAAACACACGAGGTTGTTTCTCTGCTGGAGCAGCGCCTTTCACAGGGCCAGGGAAGATTTGAGCAGATTCGAGCTCTCCTTTGCACTCAAGATTTGAGTGTGATGGAGAGCAGGAGTGAGAGTGATGATGATGATGATGAAGGGGAGAGTCACTGCTTTGCTTTTCTCACAGTTCTTATCTCACAGAAGGAAAATAACTAAGTTATAAATATTTCAAACCAAACCACTACAGGTACCAACAGCAAGGCCAGCCCAAAACAGAGGTTTCAGCACATCCTAAACCATCAAAGATATCCCTGGCCATGGCAGCAGGTTGGAAATCGATGATTTTTTGAGGTTCTTTCCATCCTAAAACCAGTCTGGGATTCAGTGAGTACAAAATTCCTCTTGCCCTCTCAGCCCAGCACCACTGTGGGTGTTGCCCTGCCTGGACAATACCTGTTCCCCTCCTGGGCTTTGTGTATTCAGGCAAAAAATTCTCCAGCAGGAATCACCTCCCCATCATGGATTTATCAGGAATATATCCAGAAAAGGGGGAATGATCTCAGCTGCTGCCTATAAGTGTGTTCTTTTGTTAAAAAAAATCCCAAACCTGGATAAAACACCATTTCATATTTTTGTAAGTAGTTGAAATCACAGTAAAACTTCAATTAGAGGCTGTATGAAAAAAAAAAAAAAATCTAAATTAGAAGTCCTATATGGTACCACACTCAAAAAGAACTTTGGAGGTGCTATCACATAACAACTGCAAGAGGTTTATTACTGGCACCAGTAATAATAAAAATAAAATTGACATGGACAAGACAGTGGCTTGGTGGCAGCTCCGTGGCTCCACATCCCTCTCAAACCCTCTCACCTGGATTTAACACAGAAACCTAAACTTTGCAAAGGAAATCTTTGGCTGGTGGAATGCTACAGCCTTTTAAAACCCATAACTTTTAACATGAACTTGAACCTGGCGGGGAGGAAGAGTCGTGCACAGTGAGAGCATAATTTTGGAAAAATCAAAAATACCTCAGCAAACTGAAATTTAGCCAGGACGTGAGCACAGCTCACTAAAAGGGAGCTGTGGGCTCTCAAAAGAGGCCCAGATTTTCCCTTTTGCTAAATACAGGGATCCAAACCTTCAGATTCCTCACTACAAGTTGAGAGTGCAGGAGAGGAACAAGAAATTCACGTGGCTCGGCTGAGGAACACTGTGTTCTTCTCCCTGTGACTACAAGCAAATTATTTAGTCACTTGGTGACTGTTTTCTCCATCTGTGGAACAGAACAATATTGAATGCTCACTTTGCCCACACAGCATTACTAAAAACTCTTTCAAAAGGTGCATTTTCCAGCATGGCAGCACCATCAGGAGGCTCCTCCTGCCCAGACCTCCGTGCAAAGCAACACCTTTGGAAGAGTCAGGGCTTCTTTTCCCAGTTTTGGCAACTCTGCATTATGGGTTAATTAATTTTTATCTGAATGTCACAGGACAAAGCACTGCAGAGATGGAAAGTCATTTTTATAGTGCTGAGATGAGGCCAAGGGAAACAGATTTGGATCAGGACCTATAAAGCACTGAGCTCAGCTCTCTCATAATAGTAATTAATGAATGAGGCTGCAAACATTTGTTTTTCAGGCCAAACTATCACCTTGATACGAAATGCCTGAAATAATTTCGAAGCAAAACATTTCAGCTGTAAATCTGTCGGCGCACCCCGAAAAGTGTTTGAATTTAATCTCCTGAGTTGTGCTGGGCACCGGCCTCTTCCTGTACAGCTCTTACTGTTCCAATCTCGATAAAGGCACTTGGAGGTGAGAAACTGAGCTCAATAATTCACACCCCATGTAAAAGGCGGTGCTGAGCCTAAACCCTGCTTGTGAATCGCACCTGAAGCCACCACAAAGGCGGTGCTGAGCCTAAACCCTGCTTGTGAATCGCACCTGAAGCCACCAAAAAGGCAGTGCCGAGCCTAAACCCTGCTTGTGAATCGCATCTGAAGCCACCAAAAAGGCAGTGCTGAGCCTAAACCCTGCTTGTGAATCGCACCTGAAGCCACCAAATCTCCTCTGGCTGCCGGGGAGGAAGGGAGAGAAAGGATGAGGGAAACGATGCTGCAGGGCTGAAGCCACCAAATCTCCTCTGGCTGGTGGGGAGGGAGGGAAAGGGTGAGGGAAACGATGCTGCAGGGCTGAAGCCACCAAATCTCCTCTGGCTGCTGGGGAGGGAGGGAAAGGGTGAGGGAAACGATGCTGCGGGGATGAGGAGAAGCTTCAAACCGCAAAGCTGAGCCCGTTCAGGTGCCCTTGTGGCAGGAAGGAGGTGGGAGCCAGGGGGGCGTGCAGGTGGAGGGAAGGATCCGGCACCAACCCGCTGCCGGCTCCATCAGCCTGGCAAGTGTTTATGCAAACAATCCGGCTGAGTCATTAACGCGCTGCTCTGATCAGCTATTAACCGTAACTGACAGATTAAGAGGGGAACAGCATGAGACAGATACTTCAGGGGCGACAGCAAAACACACCGGGGGCTTTAATGCGCGTTTGAATTCCGGCCCCTGCTCCCCGCCCCCAGCGCTGCCTTTGTCACCGCGGCTCCCTCGCTCCGCATCGCTCGCTGCCCACCTCGGCACCCGCATTCCCAGTGCCCAGGGAATGGGCATGCCTGCGGCATCCCGGGGGAGCCACGGCAGCGGCCCCGCAATTCGTGCTCGCCCCTCGGAGGGCGCGGGGCAGCGCCGATGCCGCCGGGGGCACCCAGGATGCTGCTGCCCGGGAGCACCCAGGATGCTGCTGCCCGGGAGCACCCAGGAGGATGCCCAGTGGCACCCACGATGCTGCTGTCGGGGGCACCCAGGACGCGGCCCGTGGGCACCCAGGATGCTGCCACTGGGGGGCACCCAGGAGGATGCTGCCCAAGTGCACCCACGATGCTGCTGCCCGGGGGCACCGAGGATGCCGCCCGGGGGCACCCAGGATGCTGCCCAGTGCACCCACGATGCTGCTGCCCGGGGGCACCGAGGATGCCGCCCGGGGGCACCCACCGCGCTCCGATCCCTCCCGTGCGCCTTCTCGGGGCTCTAATCCCCGCAGATAACAGCGCTGCCCTTCAGATGCCGCCTGATAGCCACGGAAGAAAGGGCTGAGATGGAAGCTTGCTCTTTTTTCATTTCCCTAAGCTGATAGACAGGGCTTGTCAACTGCAATCAAGGAAAAAAAAAATAGCTCAAAACCTGCTACTGTTCTGTTACATATTTCATGGTCTCCGTGCAGCAGGGGAGTCCCAGCCCTACAAAATTCTTGCTTTGAATTAGAAAAAAAAAAAACCAAAACAAACTCTTGTAAAAGCCACACCTGGTTGTCACACAGGCCACAGTGAATTTGGGGAACTCAGTGGCACAAGAGGTTACAAAGCCCATTGATAAAAAGGAATTTTAAGTGCATGTAGATGAATAAATAGAAGAAAGGCCCACCTGAGCTGGCAAACACGAGAACTCAGGTCACCAGTGGTTAATGCCACGTTCTGGGGAGCTGTGAAGGCATTGCTGGTGTTCTTCTGGAGCTCTGAGCATCAGCTCCTGGCTCCTGCAAAGAGCTGGACGCTGGTGACAAGGACCTTGAACCAAACACAGCACACAAAAACCCTCTGGGGGTTTCACCCAGCTCTTGTAAAGCTTACAGGGACACTGGACCCAGGATAAATCCAACCCCAGCACTGCCTTAAGTCCTGACTCAAGTTCTGCCCTTCCCTTTTCTCCTCCCCTTTTTCTACCCCATTGGGCTTGATTTCAAAAATGAAAACACCTGAATCTTGTCTCTTTTTTGGTGGGCAGGGTGAGTCCTGAGTGAGACGCAAACCTGAAGTAAATGAACTTTGTGCTGAAGGAGCCAAGAGCCATGATGGGAATTTCATTTCTTTTCTCACACCCTTCAAACACTGTACGGCACCATCCAGGCCTGGACCCTGGAGCCATCCAAATCTGAACCCCAGAGCTCAGGAATCCTCAGCTTCTCCTTGGAACCAGAGCTGTGATCCCCTAAAACCCCTTCCCCTCTCCCTTGGCAAGGAGGGAGGATCACTAATAGGGCTGGGTGGTAATTAGTCATTAAGCCCTGTATCCCATTAAGAGTTGCCAGCAGCAGATGCCAAGGGAAGGGTGGGAGAGGGGCCTCAGTGCACATTGATATTCCCCCAATTTTCCCCTCTGGCTTTCAGTGACATGGAAACATCTCCAAGGGCTGCCAGAGGATGGGGCCAGGCTCTGTTCTGTGTGACAGGATGAGGAGCAACGGCCATAAAATAAAATAAAACACAACAAGTTCCACCTCAACAGGAGGAAAAAGCTTTTTCCATGGAGATGGCAGAGCCCTGGAGCAGCTGCCCAGGGAGGGTGTGGAGTGTCCCTGTCTGGAGACATCCCAAAATCACCTGGGCACGTTCCTGGGTCACCTGGGCACGTTCCTGGGTCACCTGGGCATGGAGGTTGGTCTGAGTGATGCCCAAAGGTCCCTTCCAACCCCAGTGATTCTCTGATCCAAGGATTTGGGGACAGCAGTGGGATCTTTGTCCCTGGTCTGTCATTCCCTTCCTTCCCAGCAAACCTTTAACCCCCAGTGCACCTCCTCTGCCTTCGAGTGAATAATGGGGTGGATGAGCTGGGCAACATCTTGCCCATAAATATTCCCCCAAAAACCCCTTTATTTCCTGCAGAGATAAGAATATCTCCCATCTTTATGAGTTCCACATTGCAATCAATGTGGTCTGCATTTAAAAAAGCACACACAAACACGAATCCATCTATCTATAGGCTGGGTATGTTTCCATCCACACCATCCAGACAGAATATTTTGCCACACTCTGCAGGATTAAGTGCACATTGCCACGGAGAAATAAATAAATAAACAACCAGCAATTTCTCAATTTCTTCCTGCTGCGTGGCAGTGGTGAAAATTGCTTGGAAATAGGGAACTATTATAAATATTCTATATATAACCACACATTGTGGAGGGAAGGGGAGAGAGGGGGGGAAAAGGGGAGAAGGTTGGTGTGTTTGAAAAATGGGAACACAAAGGAGGGCATAGAAACCTATCCAGCCATTTCCACCTCGGTGCTATTTATAGCTGCAGTGTTGGGAGGTGTTTGTTTAAAGGGGCACTGGAGGAGCATGGAGGGACCAAGCCCTCCCTGAAGGAGGCATGCAAACAATATTCCCCTGGCCGAGGGAAGGAGAACTCGTCTGGCCTGAAAAATCAAGGCTGTTCTTGCTTTCTTTTTTTCCCTTTTTTTTTTTCTTTCCCCCTTTTTTCAGAACTGAAGGTTTAAATTGTGTTTGCTTCCTCGTTAACACTTTTATTCCTCTAGCCCAGGGAAGTGGCTCGCTGGTTTTGGGGTCAGGCCCCAAAATGAAAATAGAAGAAAGAGGGAAATTAGCAAACGTTTCTGCCACCACCCTTCCCAAATTTCCCTTCTTTACAGCAGGCATTGGCAAGGGAATCAAATTTCAAAATGTTCTGGTTAACTCCACAGTTGGTCGAAAGTAAAAATGAAAAATATTCGCCTGAGCGCTGCCAATTCTGCTGTGAATGCATTTAGTTTTGAAATTCAGTAGAAATATTGAAATAATTGGGATGAAAAATCCAACCAGCTCCTCGGAGAATCCTTTGCTTCTGAAGAGTTATAGTAGGAACCCCTGAAGAGCTCTCTATTGTTCCCTTGTGAGATGCCATATGGAGTAGGAGGGGTGGGAACTCGAGGGAAGAGTTATGACAATGAAAACAAAAACATAAATAAAATAAAGGAAGTTCTGTGTTCTCTGCGGGGACATGGCTGAGGATTCACCAGCCCAGCCACAAGACATTTCTGCTCCTCGAGCAGGGCATGGGGAGGATGGCAACAGCACGGGAGGGTTCTCTCAGTCCTGGTTTTCACAGAAAATGTGGAGGCCAGCGAGTGAAGGAGCATCCCCGGAGGCTCCGTGGATTTTGCCATGCTCCAGTCAGCACTTCCAGCTCAGCCCCACTGGCCAGACAAGTCCTGGATGTTTTGATTCAGCACAGGGAATTGTGGCTGCTCTGTGAGAAGAAGAAGAGGTTCTCCCCCACTGCTGCTTTGGGGAGATGTTGGGTTGGGGATCATGGTTTGTGTATGGGGCTGTGAGCAGTGTGAAAATCCTGGAGTGGGTTGGGTTGGATGGGACCTAAAAATCCATCTCATTCCAGCCCTGCCACAGGCAGGGACATCTTCCACTAGGCCAGGCTGGCCTTGAGCATCCAGCTTGGCTTTGGACACTTCCAGGGATGGGAATACTGGGACTGCAGTGTCCTGTGGAGTTTGGGGTGAAGGCAATATCTGTTCCCTGCTCTCCTGGGAACCTGGAGAGTGCCAGCCACGGTGTTCCCTCTGTGGAAGGGCCGCTCTGTGGAGCCCATGACACATTCCCAGCTGGGATGCCTCTTCCCGGGGTAGCTGCAGTGCAGGTCCAGCCCATCAACTCCTCCAAAAGTGCTCCCTGTCCTCCTGGCTCGGGCAGGAACCACGTCAGCCGTGACAACACCGTTCCCCAATGAGAGCCACAGCAGAGCCACAGCCACGGCCACGGGCACAGCCACAGCCCCTGTCACAGCCACGGCCACAGGCACAGGCACAGCCACGGCCACGGCCCCGGCCACAGCCACGGGCACGGCCACGGGCACAGCCACAGCCCCTGCCACAGCCACAGCCACAGCCCCGGCCACAGCCATGGGCACAGCCACGGCCACGGCCACGGGCACAGCCCCTGCCACAGCCACAGCCACGGCCACAGCCCCTGCCACAGCCACAGCCACAGCCACAGCCACAGCCCCTGCCACAGCCACAGCCACGGCCACAGGCACAGGCACAGCCATGGCCCCAGCCGCAGCCCCAGCCCCAGCCCTGGCCACAGCCACAGGCACGGCCACGGCCACAGCCACAGCCCCAGCCACAGCAACAGCCACAGGCACAGGCACGGCCACAGCCCCTGCCACAGCCACAGGCACGGCCACGGCCACAGCCACAGCCCCTGCCACAGCCACGGCCACAGCACAGCCACAGCCCCTGCCACAGCACAGCCACAGCCACAGCCACGGCCACAGCCACAGCCCCTGCCACAGCCACGGCCACAGCACAGCCACAGCCACAGCCCCTGCCACAGCACAGCCACAGCCACAGCCACGGCCACAGCCACAGCCCCTGCCACAGCACAGCCACAGCCACAGCCACGGCCACAGCCACAGCCACAGCCCCTGCCACAGCACAGCCACAGCCACAGCCACAGCCACGGCCACAGCCACAGCCCCTGCCACAGCACAGCCACAGCCACAGCCCCTGCCACAGCACAGCCACAGCCACAGCCCCTGCCACAGCCACAGCCACAGCCACAGCCACTGCCACGGCCACCTCAGCCCCCTCTGAGGAGCCTTTCCGTCGCTAATTACCACTGATGATTGTTTTAACAAGCTCAGAAAGCTGTCTGAGAGCAAAGCAGGGGCTCGGCCTTGCTCCATCCCCAGCAGGGAGGGAGGGGATGCGCTGAGGAGCCTCCCCAGGGCCGCGGCTCCGTGAGGGAGTTTATTGAGGCTACTGGGCCGCTCATCCCGCTGGCCTCGTTTGCCACCTCCCGAGGGGCTCTCTGGCACACAAAAGTTGTCCTGCTTTGGCTCCCAGAGCTGGGAACTGAGCAAAGTCATGCCCGTGGCCAGGGGAAGGAGTTGCAGCAGCCCAAAAAGCTTTTACAGGCCGAGTGCTGCTCGCTGCCCTGGCACAAACAATGCTCGTGTCCATAGAAAAACTGTACAGAAACTGCAGCTATCAGATTCTGGGCTTAATTATAGGTTTTAATTGTTTAACTGCAGGGGTATTTGGCAGTCGTTAATACTTGCTTACCAAAAAAAAAAAACCAAAACAAAACCACCAAGAAAAAACCAACCAAAAAAAAAAAAAAAACTTGAAAGAAGTTGCATCAACCTGAGAAAATAAAATATCATCCTACGAAATGCTTGATATATTGTTACTTTGATAAGTTCAAACAAGTGTGACTCACTATACAACCATTCTATCAATTCTGAACAAAAAACTGCATGGGATTATTATGCTTTTAATCCAAAGAGCTGGGTATTTGGAATTCCTCAAGCCCTTTGTGGTGTCATATTAGCTAGGCCAGTCTCTCATGAAAAGAATGTATTGTTGAATAGAGTTGAGTCCGGATCTCTGCTCCATTGGGTTGATAAAATGGCAGTTGATTTAAAAAGAACCAGCTTGTCTGGAGAAAGGATTAGCAGATTAAGAGACTGCATGTAATTTTTTTTTATGTAATGTAAAGTTACATTTCATAACTAAAAGGGATTAATTAAAACGTTAATAGAAGAAGAGATGTTATTTTTCCAGGGACAAATGCCTCACCACACATATGAACATTCACTTTAGTTGCTGCTGCCTCGACAGTAGGAAACGAAATGCTATTCTCTGTGAGCAAGAGTTGACACAGAAAAGAGAGACAAGAGGTTTGTGTGGTGGCTCAGCATTTTATTTTCCTGTTGCACTGATCTGGGTTTCAAAACAGAACAAAATTTCCCTGTGCAGCCAGCTATAAATATAAATATATATAAATATATACACACACACATGCATATTTATCCCAACTGAAGAATGCAGCAAAACTCTTTTGCCTGACATATTTTCTGCTCTAATACGATGCTTTTTGTCCCTTGTTTCTGTGTTTTATGTCTGCTTTTGAGTCAGAGATCTGATTCTGCTGCCTGCATGTGCATTTTCAGTGATTTAATAATGATTTTGCACCAGGGGAAGGTGGCCAGGACTGTCCCAGTGCCCTGTTCTGTGGTTTGTGGGGAAGTTGCAAAGCTTGGCCATAAAAGCCCTACCTGAGCCCAGTTTTAGCCCTGTTGATATTGAAAAGTTCAAAGCAAATCCCACCAGGAGGAGGTGGCAAGAAGCTGTCAAATTTTACTGCCTGTGTCACCAAGTCCCAGCTTGTCTGAGAACCCTGGGCTGGGGCTTTGCTGTTTTGTTCTGCTTTCTTTTCTTCCCTGGGGATGAATTTTTGGCCGGTGAATTTGGGGCTCCCCAGGTTTTCTTTGAGGCTTTTGTGAAGGGATCTGGGGGCACTGAGGAAAGCTGAGCCCCTGCCCTGGGATGAGGCAGTGCTGAGGGGCTTTAGGGGCAAAGCACAACCAGGTGCCCTGCCCTGGGACCCCCAGCCCTGCCCCTGGGCACCTCTGCCCTGCCCTCCATCCCAGCTGAAGATGAGCTTCCTCTCAATTAAAAATTAATAATAATTTTAAAAAACCCCCTCTACCATAAATCAAAATTCATCCTTATTTTCAGTGCTTCCTCACCTATGCAAATCATGCAGGAGTCTCATCCTCCCTATTAAGGAGCACCAGAAATCATCTTCTTTTAGTTTCTAGCACCTAAGCCTACCTGTGCAATAAATTTTAATTGAGTGTAATAAACTTGTTCCACTGCTGCCTCCAGCACCTGTGTACAGCTGTGCATTGATGATGCCATATTGCAACGAGGAGGAATTTCAATTCCCCCTTAAACTCCCCTTCCTTTCCACAAAAAAAATTCTGATAACATGGCAATAAACCATCATAAAAAAAAAAAACTACGGGCTGTAATAAAAACTACGTGTTGAAATATTTATTTAAGGCAACGCCAAACCTATTGCAGTGATAATCAAATTTTTTTTTTTGTGCCTATCTCCTCCTGGATCACAAGGGAAAACCTTTTAATGAGGAATTTTCTTCCCTCCCCTTTCCTCAGCCACTATTTAAACTATGCCCTGAAGTAGGAGGGTTGGTGCTGGTTCTTTGCTAAGAATAGCATCCCACCCATTTCACTGCAGATGTTTCCATTCACTGTACAAATGTTCAATGAATTTTTCAATCCCACCAGATTCCTGGCCTCAACCACGTCAAGAGACAAAGAGCTCCACAGGTTTTTGTCAACTGTACAAAACCCAGTTCTTTCTAAGCGTTTTCAATGTACTGCAATTCACCTTCCCTGCTCCTTTTATTATTTACTCCTATGTTCTCTCATCTGAACAATCTCTTTCAAGAAATTATTCTTTTGAGCACTTTTCTAGGCCCCTAATTATTTCTGTTGTCCGTCTCCCAGCTGTTTCTATTTATTCCCTGTCCCCCTTGCTTAGGAGTGACCAATATCACGGGACACCGATACAATATCTTATATTTTCAATATCGTGTTCCATACGAGTTGTGGGGTTTTCCTACCACTTCACTGGGGGTTTTTTAGCCACTGCTGCAGCCTGAACAGTGATACCATTGAACTCTTCACTCACAGACCTCTTTTTTTGGCCCCTTTGGCCATAACTTAGATAGATATGGGCTGTCCAAATATTCCTTTGAAGAGTCCCCTTGGAGTTGCCAGCTGGGAATTTCCACCCAGCCCCTCAAGATTTCCCTTTGACTGTGCAAGGTTCCATTAAAACCATTCAGCCATCCCCAGCTTAGCCCCAAAATCACTTTTCCTGCCTTATTTTTCACTTTTCCTGCTTTCTTTTTCACTTTTTCTGCTTTGTTTTTCACTTTTCCTGCCTAGTTTTTCTGCTCTCCCAACTCAACAGTAAATACATTCATGCAACTACGAAACCCTGGGCGCAGCAGTGATTTTTGAGTTGAAAGAGGAATATTTACTCCCATCTTGGGGTGTTGTAGGGATGGGAAAGGCTTTTCCCTCCCACCTAAACCACATCAGGGCTTTACCAGTCAGCCCTTGGATCCTTGGCTTCCTTAGCACCCCTTGTCAGGGAGTTTATCCCAAAACTTTCTGCGTGTGCATAAGAATTCTGTCACCCAGCCCTCCTACACCCCCTGCTTTGCTGACCTGCTCCCAGAGTCTGTTCCAGAGATGTGATTTCCCCTCCAGGAGCTGCTCTGGCTCACCTGTCCCACATCCAGGAGTTTTTTTCCTGAAATCTATTTTCAATAACCTCCTCATTCAGCCTTGCCCAGCACTTAATGAAGCCTTGCTGATTTGCAGCGTGCAGGAGGAACATCTCCAAAGGGGCAGGTTTCCTATGGAGCAGCTGATTTGAGCAGAATTATCCCTGTTTTTCTTTCCCCCCTGTCAACAGCTCAGTCGTGTCTCTCACAAATTCCAGGTGTGTGCCCGAAGCTCCATCAGCACTTCCCTCCAAGAGTTAATAGGGAGATTGGGCATTTATTTCCCAGCAACTCTGTGCTTTTCCTGAAGTGTTCTTCAAGCCTCCCTCAAGTGTAACAACTCTTTCCCTCACAGTCCCACTGCTCCTCACAAATCAATAAATTCTCTGCGAGTTGTTTGCATCTCCATGTGCTCTTCAAATCCCCCCTTACCCTTCCTAATTTCCAGCTTGTGCTTAAGCCACTATTGTTTATATCCCGCTCTGCTGACAGCACTGGGGTTGGTTTTTTCCCACTTTCTGGTGATTTTTGTCCCGTGAAAAGCACAGTCTGATGGATTATTCCCCCTTTTTAAAGTGCTGCTGAAGAAGGCAGGGATGGCTGAGGGTATTGACACCACACTCAAATTGTGGCACGAGCCACGCTTGAGGAGCAGCAGTAAAAACTGGTGGCTTATTATTAATTAGATCAGCCCTGCCTTTATCACATAACCTGTACGAGTCAGATTTCTCCCATCTCGGAGCTGGAACAACAGCAGTAACCTCAGGGTTAAAGCTTTCTGCAGCTCCACAGAGCCCCACGATAAGAATTCAGCATATCCTTATATCATTTTATGCAAGCCCGACAAGGTGATTTATAAGTTATTCTCCCCGAGCTTCAATTAATTTCACTTAGGACATTTTCACAGTTGTACAATAAATGTTTAAATTAAGACGTTTCCCTGCTCCCCACCCTGCTGTGGAATGGAACTGAATATTAACTGGTTATTGGGTGCCATTCATGGCCTGTGCAATTACAGATAAGAACATCGATCTGGCAGAAAAACAAATTGGCTCTTAAAAGAGGGTGGTTGGGATGTGACAGGTTAAGATGATTAGGCATCCCTCTAATGGATTCTGGATATTACTCCTGGATACAGGCAGGAAGCAGACATCCACCCCACTGCTGGGTACCAGGCAATTCCCTGCCCTCACACAGGAGACCCAGCTGGAAAATTACCTGCAGGGTTTCAGGCCAGTTGTTTGCTCCCTGATTGCTCCCCAATTAACCTTCTTGGTTTGTTCTGGAAGTTTATGGTGCTGGGTAGGTAAAGAAATACCTAAAAAGGATGGGTTTTGGTGATACAACCCAGGGAAACCTCTCTGCTTTCCAAGTAAAACCGAGGAAAACTCCCAATTCTCAGGCTGGAGAAACCCACCAAGAGATTGTCTCAGGTTTGAGACCTCCAGGTTGTCACAACCACAGAGATACCCTTGGGGTTAATTCTAAGTGAGGAGGACATTGGACTGTGGGATTTTTATTCCCTGATGAATTATGAAGTAACCAAAACACAAAAAATTTCCGGGGATTGAATTGTCATCGTTCTGCCAGCTCGTAATAAAAAATCACATGGGTATAAACATATAGAAATATAAATAAATAGATATAAAAAGTAGAAAAGCGAAAATCTGCAGCTTCAAGGACAACAGAGCCTTCACAAACTCTTGTTTAGGAGCAGCTCTGCAATGTAGAAGCTCCAGCACGGCCACCAGCAGCTGCACCTTTGGCAGCCACACCAAGGCATTGTTCTCGTTCCTCGGCTGTATTTGGATTTAACCAGACTAAACTATACCCACACTGAGCCTAGACTGGCCAAAGATGTGACCACAACAAAGATGGGGCTGAAAATAACCGATCTATAGCTCTGGCCAGCTCCTGGGTAGGACAATCAATTCCACGCATTTCTTGTCTCCAGAAAGGTCACTCGTCATGTTATTAATGGGCTCCAAGCACAGGCTGCAGATTTCCTCTGCAGTTGCTGGCTGGGCTGGTTTCTCATTTTCCCACAAAGAGGAGATGTTTTCTAAATGTTCTGTCACGGAGCTGTGAGGCTTTTTACAGTAAAGGGCTTGAAAAATGAAATGAGAATCACCCAGGACGTCTCAGTAATGTCACTGGAAAGAGCCAGGAACGGTGCTCACACCCAGATTGCTGCTGCTGCTGGTGATTCCATCAGCACTGAGAGCTCCACTTCACCCTGGACAGAATTATCCCCACACGTGGCTTCCTATCCAGGAGAAAATCAGCCCAGATTGGAAATTCTGTCATGTGGAGCATTGATTCCTTGATCACGGCACTGGAGTTTGATTTGATAAGTTCATTTCCTACAGGAGGGGGTTCTGTCCCCAGCTCAGTGATGCTGCCCCTGCCCCAGCCACCTCTGCCTCAGGCCCCCTGGGACTGGTGATAGAGTCAGCAAAAAGTTGTGATTTGAGTTTTGATGAGAGCCCTAACGAAGCACAGCTCACCATCTGACACCAGGGACGCAGCAGCCTCACCCCAGCACATCAGCAGCCCAACTCCTCATGGAGAAAACCCAAAAAAGGCAGAATTATCACCAAATTGCTGCTTTCCACCGCCTCAAGTTCAGAATTGTGTGTGTAATATTTTCATTTTATTTTCCTGCTAGATCTTCAAGTATCAATTTGTATGTACAAAAAAAACCCCACAAAAGGCTGGAATTTTTTTCCCCCCACGCTCCTATTTTTTAAAATGAGAAATGCATTTAATGTTTTCTGTTAGGGAAAAGAGGAGATGAAAACAAATGAGGGGATATGAAAAATAATAATTCTCCATCTCTTCTCTCATTTCATGAACAATCTTGCTCAGAGCTTTGGAAAACCTAATGAAGTTGAAAAGACAAAGAGGTTCTGATTTTTTCCTCCAGATTCCTCCCCTGTGTTGGGAGCCATCTGTAGCTCCAATGAAAGACATTTTCCACTCAGTTAATCCAGAGACTAAACCTTCCCAAACTCTCTACATGTTTTGTGTTAAGAATCCATTGTGAGATCCTGTTATCGGTGCAGCCTGAGATACTGCAGTGACATAAAATCTTGCAGATAATACAGGCTGAGCTGCATTCGGAAAGCACCTGATAAAACCAGCAGAAATGCAGAAAATCCACTTTTTTCACCCAATGACCTCCCCAAATCTATGTCTAGTTCCTGACTTTTTATGAGCACTTTGGCTTTAGATTTGATCCAAAGCCCTTGAAATAATTTGAGAGATTCCTTATTGACCCCACCAAGCCTGCCATCAATCCTGAGGACTACAAAGGAGCTGCTGCATCTTTCAAATCCAAAGATGAAGATTTGTGCCAAAAACATGTCTCATCTCAGAGGTACAGCTGCCACTTGTCCCTTCATTTTTCCATGGTGCTGTTCTGAAAACGAGTGCAGGGTTTGACCATAAATCCCCATCTTTTCCTCTGTGGTAAACTTGTGTTTCATCAGGATCTGGCTCTGCTCTGGGAAAACCAGTGGCAGGTTTTCCAGAGAGGTGAATGGGAGCAGGATCAAACCCTTAATGAACACCATTTTTTAAGCCTTTTGGTTTCCCAATGCATGCCACCCTAAATAAATGGCTGCTGGTGCTGCAGCAAAACACCCAGAGCGGTTTTAGTGCAGAACAATCGCGAGGAAAGGCAGATTATAAATTCTAGCAGTGAAACATGACCATGATAAAAACCACAAACAGACCCAGAAGGCCTTGTGGCGATTTAAGGCAGATCCGTTAAAGTGTGTGCACGATATTACAAGTTTGGGATTGTGCTGAGCTGGGCTTTAAAGTGTTTAAATGCCCTCAGAGGGCTACAGCAGCTCGTGTGACACCTGAATTTGCTGTGACATCAGTGAGGAACCTCTCTGAGGGGCAGCACCTTCACTGAGCTGCCTCAGAGCACACGCACAGCTCCGCTGCCAGCACCGTGCTCGCTCCTTCTTTACCTCAGCCCTAAATTAAACCTGATTGCTCCCCACCTTATTTATTCCTTTCAATTGAGCTGGTTCATTTCTACCAAGTAGATTCAGCCCTCCTGAAAGCAGCTCTGTATTGATCAAACCTGACCTATTTTCTTGGTGCACCCACCCGGCCCTGGTGGCGGCAGCAGCAGCACAAACCTGCTCCATCAATATCCTTCATTTGCTGCAGCAAGGGTGAGGTGCACGTTCAGGGTTTCAGGCCTGTCCCCTCATTGATCTGATTAATAAAATCGTCAATGGGAAGAGATGGGTGAATTATTAGCAATTGCAGGGGCAGCTTTTGGGACACACACACAGCGCCTGGACCGTGCTCTCGGCCGCTCATTTTTCATAGGCCGTGAAGCAGCCAGGCCTTGCCCTCCTCCCTTTGGTTGTAATTCTGCATTTTAGGAGGAAAAGTGAACAAATTAAACTTAATAATTGTGTTTACCTGTAGAGAATTCTGCACTGCCGAACCCTGAGGTACTCGAGCATTTTAACCCTGAGTTACTTGAGCATTTTAACCCTGAGGTACTTGAGCATTTTAACCCTGAGGTACTCGAGTATTTTAACCCTGAGTTACTGAAGTATTTTAACCCTGAGGTACTCAAGTATTTTAACCCTGAGGTACTCAAGCATTTTAACCCTGAGGTACTTGAGTATTTTAACCCTGATGTACTCGAGTATTTTAACCCTGATGTACTCGAGTATTTTAACCCTGAGTTACTTGAGCATTTCAAAAGAGTTTTAAAACGAAACTTCTCATCAGCATGTCAGTGCAGAAAAAAATGCACAAACACACCGAAAGACTCAACAATTCCACAGAAAATTCAGGCTCAGAATTCAGTTCTCTGAAAACATAAGCTGGAGATTTAATGTTTTGCTCCTTACTCCATCCAATGTTCTTTTTTTCTGGAAGGGAAACATTGGGAAAAAGCAAGGAGAAAGCTGTAGAGCTTCACAGCCCTGCTCCAGGCCCCATGGCCATCCCTGCCCTCTTTAATGTATTTCTTTATTGAAACCCAGCACCCCTATTCCAAGGAACTGAAGCCACCACTCTGCGTGCCACTCTTCCCCCCCAGAAACACTCTCACAGAAATTTGGAATTTATCAGCAGAGATTAATTGAATCCCACCAGTACTGTACATCAAATGGAGGAACAGGGCCCCTATTTATCTCTTAAAGTTCTGAAAATGAAAAACATCTAATCACTGGTTCCCTTTGATGAATGCCTCATTGTTCTCCTTGCCGGAGAGGCATTTCATATGGCACTGGCACTACAGTGCTGCTGGGGAGGGGGCTGCAGCATGGCTTGGAGAAGTATAATTCCATTTACATCCAACAGAAATATAAAGTTTCCATGATATAGGATTTTTTTTTTTCTCTCTGTTTTTTTTTTCTTCTTCCCTCCCAAGGCAAAAAAAAAAAATGTTCCTAAGGCGGAGCAAGCGGAAACTAATACAATTAAATACTTTGCTTTGCCTGCCAAGGACATTTGACTGCTACTGTGCTACATCAGGTATGTAATGAAAGGCAAATGACAACGAATCTTAATGTGGTGGGGAGCTTGGGTAACTGTAGTTTTATGTCAGGGATAGCTTGCCAGAGAAAAGCTGCATTGTATCCAGGATTAGCAGAACTGCAGGATTTCATTAATGACCGACCAGCTCTGGAGCAAAACAAAGACAGTTAGGGAGTAAAAAGAGAACATGACCAGAATGTGTGCCACTAATTGGAAATGTATATTATCTTGCCTTGCTCGGGGAGGAGGCTCCGGGGTGCTGGCCATTGTCATCTGGGGAATGTCACTTGGGACAAAGGCTCTTCCCAGGTTGGGGCAAAGCCGGGAAAGGAGGCAGCAACAGTTGGGGATGATGGGGTTTGAGGTGGATGCATTGAACAGGAAACCAGCTGGGCTCAGGTGGGGAAGGGGTTCCCATCCTGCCAGCCTTGGAGGGGGGAAATCTCCAGGGAAAATCTCCAGCTCCTCAGCCAGGAAGGAAGGGGCGACCCCAGCAGGTTCCTCGTGCAGATTGGATTTCTGCCTTTGAGCACCCATCCTTCTCTCCCCGAGCTAGAAATGACAAAACAGAGTGGCCTTTCAGAGCAGAAAACTAAATTTGCTCCTGGACAGCTTCATTTTTCTCCAGAGCCATCATCAGCAACACTTTCTCCCAGGCAGCGTCACTTCCAGTAAGTCATGGCTTCCATTTGCAAAACAAACTGGAAAACTACAACTCTTCCCATGCAGAGACAGTGCAAAGTCGATTAAAAGCAGCAGGAATTGCTGCACTGCTCATTCTGTACCCAGCTTTGTGTTGGTCACATTGCTCAGCCCTTATTTCTCGTAATTCCTAATTCTTCCGCCACTGAAATCAGAGTTTTTTATATTTTTTTGAGAATACCTACAGAATATACAAGATGTCTGCGGTAGTATCCAGCAACTGTTTGCTCAGGACAGTCAGAAAAATAAATGTGGAAGGATAAAAATCCCCCTTTTTTATGCAAACCCTGCAATTATTCATGGAACAGACCCTCCCTGTACACTCAGCTCCTGTTGCAGGGCTTGGGGCTGTGATATTTACACCCACTCAGATGCTTTTTTTATGTGGTCAAAGTGGTGTAAAACAGCTCAAGTCAAATGACAATTAAGCTTATTACTTGAGACAGCTTTTTTTTTTTTTTTTTTAAGGAAAAAAACCCCCAAACTGCTTGCCCTTGACCACTAGGCAGAAGGGAGGGGGAAGGGAGAGAGGGAGGGAGGGAAGGGAGACTCCTTAAGACAATTTTGAAACAGTCCAGTACTTCCCTGATCACTTTGCAAAGTTGAAATATGATTACAACCTTTTTGCATACAGAAAGAACCCATTTAAATGAAAAATTAGCTGCCTTAACAGGTCAAGCACACAGTTACATTAATGTTGTGTAGAACAATAAATCAACTTCGATCCCCAATTGAAAAAATGCTAATTTAGCCCAGCGATTCACTGATTGTACTTCCCCCCGTGGATGGAAATCTTTTCTCTTTTTTTTTTTTCTCTTTTTTTTGGATTTTTATTCAACGCCAGGCAGCGATTTGCCGGCCCTCCTAATGGCGCTCTCGCAGACTATCAGCATTTCAGTGGAATTCTGATCATGGTTTTAATATTCCATGCAGCTTTGCCCCCTCTGATTTCATGCTGAAACATTAACAAGAGCTGACACTGGAGATTAGAAGCAGACAGCTGGAATGCCAGGTCTTTGTTGCAGCATGGACATGAGCCAACATCGTTCAACCGCAGCCAAGAGGGACCTGGGAAAGTCTTCTTAAGAAGGGGAGGTGGGAGAGGGGTAGACAAGGTAGTTTACTGAAGGGCATATACAAGTAGATAATTGCAGAGCCCTTTCATCTCTTAAAGCCAAATTCTAATCAATCCCGGTTTATTAAGAGGGTCATTAAAGGTAAAATTAAAGAGGGGGAAAAGAAAAAAAAAAAAAAAAAGAAGTCGCCATTAAGCTCGGCGAGCATAAAAGTTTGTGTGGAAAGCACGGCCACAGCCACCTCTAATTTGTCTGCCTGTTGTTTGCAGTGGTGCTGGTTGGAAATGCAGTGCTGGTCTCCTTAAAAAAAAAAAAAAAAAAAAAGAAGAAAAAAAAGAAAAAAAAAAAAGATTTAATCCACTTAGTTCCAGGTGAATAAATTGAGAAATAAAACTGGATTTATGTGCTGGTGCAGTGTGTGAACTGTAAATTCCCAGGCAAAAAGGAGGAGGTAGTATAACACAACATTCTTGTGGCTAATAAATTGTTTCCTGAGAAGAGAGACCTAATAAAGAGACATAATTTCATCCAAACCACGGGGCAACTCTTACTCTTCATCCATTCTTCAGGGAGGAACGTGGGGAGAAGACAGCAGATGCTCCATGGCAATGCTGTGTGGGTTTTGGGAGCTATTTTGGGCTGGTCTGGGGATTTCTTTTGAATAAGAACTTCTGAAATTCTAATTATGTGGTGTATATGTGTGTGCATTTACATATATGTAGTGTGTGTGTATATAAATATATATATAGTGCAGATATTCAGACAAACCTGGGGTAAATCAGTCAAGAAAGGAATTTCAGATGAAGGCAGGACGGGGGGAAGCAGCTTAGCCCTGGAAATGATACCTGGGAAAGCCCAGGGATCACGGTGTTTATCCCATCCCACAGAACCCCACAGCTTCAAAATTAGGATCAGATTAAAATCCAGATCCCACTCCTAGTGCCCCCTCTGCTCCAGTCCCTTGTGCTCAAGGAAAAGGGGTTCCCCAGCTTGGGGAGCTTTCCAGGCTGGGATCTGCAGGGATTCATGTGCTGACTGGCCTTTTATTTACCCTTTTAATAATTCCCATCTGCCCCTCTCACCAGCCCTTCCTCCTTCCCTTCCTCTTCCATCTTAGAGATGTGCAGAATAATAAACAAAGAGCAAATATTTGCACTAATAATCGGAAGGTGATCTAAATATTGGACTCAGAATCTCAGTGAAGAGTGGATGAATGGAAAGCATTTAATACTTTTTCCTTCTCCACATCTCTCCACCAAAGGCATGAAACGACTTCCTGAAAATGATTTACAATTACCTTGTGCCTCCTTTGATTTCTGTACCAGCCCGGAACAACGCTCTGAACTCAGCCCAGATTTAAAAATCTCCTTGTTAATTATTAATCCTCACAACAGCACCCAGGTAGGGCAGGAATTCAGGCAGAATTGGGGCTGCTGGGGAAACTGAGGCACGGGGAGCAAGGAAGAGATTCATGCTCCAGTGATGGTGAGGTGATGGAGAAAGCCCAGGGTTAAGCTGGAAAAACCAATCTGCAGGTCAGGAAGAGCAGGGCAGTCCCCACAGCAAAGCTTAGGTGAGTTTGGGGTTCTAATCTGAGTTTAAATCGAGCTTTGGGGGCAAGGAGGAGCCCACAGGTGAGGCCAGCCACACCTCCTGGTGCCCTGCAGTCCCTCAGCCACTGCCAGAGGCACTTCACTGATCCACTGAGGAGCTCCTTCCCCTGGGTGATCACCCTCACTTGAGGGAAAAGAAAGAAAAAGTGCCTCTTATTTCCATTTGGAGTTTGCCTGGCTCTGTAATAGGCTTTTATGCTTATCTCTAGTAGATTAAATGGCCTTTTGGTATCTCCTGAATGTACCAGGGGAGTGCCAGCAAGGAGCCATCGAGCCATCTCTCCCCATCCTTTTTTCCTAAATAGACTCTTCTTTCACTCTATCACCGAGGCACCCTCGCTTTAGCCCTCAAAGCTTTTCAGAGAGCAATATTCATATCAGAATTGCACCCTGGGATGGGGTGGGAATTCCTCTGCCTCCTCCAAGGGACCTTCAGCCAAAGCCTCGTGTGATATCCTGCACTGAGCAGTGTCTGGTCTGATCCCCACAACCTTTCCAAACTCACTTCTGAGATTTTGTGCCCCTGGAAAGCCTGGTTTGCACTCCTGTGGGAGGTGGGTGTTGCACTGACTGCTGTGGGCTGTGGGTTAGGGTTGGGATTTATTAGTTTGAGCTTATCACAGCAGGGTTTGTCTGAATATCTGCACCATTTTTATATATATACACACAAATATTTATCAATATATATACATTAAAACACAGGGGACAGGGACAAACCAGAAATCTCTCAGCATAGACTTATTAATGATACTTCTCTGCCAGAAAATGCCTGCTTAATAGCAATATAAATATTATAAATTTGTCTGAAAGTTAATGAAAATCTCAGGTACCACAGCTCCAGACCTCGTTGTCGCACCTGAACTTCCCAACCCAGTTCTGCCAAAGCTGCTCCATTTCTTGCCTCCCTCCAAGACCCTTTTTCATCTCTTTCTTTGATCTCCCTTCCCTCTGGCATTCTCCTCTCCCCAGCCTGGATTTTGGTAGCGCAGCCCCCTGTTTTGGGATCCTCTGGGGAAATGTTTTGCTATGTAAATGCAAACACTGTCCCTGCGTGGTGCCTCCTGTTGTTCCTGCTTCCCTTCTGCTAATTGATTTGTTCTTGTCTAGACTTGAGCTCATTACAAGGAGCACTAAAGGCTCGGCATCATTTATTTCATGGCTAAGTCAATCTGTGCTCCGAGTGCTGGGGCTCTAGATTGGATAAGGAACAGGTTCCTGCAGATGGAAATGGCCTGGGAAGAGAAAATAAAAGCTGAACCAGGTAATGAACGGAAATGGAACGGCCATCATCGAATCCACGGATACCATTGACCTTTCTCAGATTTACATCATTATCTAAAGTTCACCAGAGACCTTCCATGCTTGTTATCATTATCCCTCATTAGAAGTCACTCTAGAAGCATTAACAAGCTTCTGAAATGCTCGGCTAATTGCTTTAATAAGGCAATATCAATACTAAGCAATAGTTCCCATGATTAGATAGAGGCGGGGACCCTTCAGGCTTTGCCTCCTTGGGTTTAAATGCTGGGCTGGGGGCCTGAGGGAGGAAAGAAAAAGGCTTTCCTCGGAGAATGAGGCACTTGGAGTGGACATAAAACGCTCTGGTGCTGCAGAGTGCAGCTGTATTGTAAATAAGTGGGGCTGTGCTGTTCCATCCATAGAGGAGGTGAACAGTCCTTCACCTAGAACAGTTTGGGCACTGGAAACTCTCCAAATTTAGGGCTGGGAAGGCTGGTGAGCTTCCAAAACAAACCATCCCTCAGACAATTTTACAAACCAGGTAAACCACATCCATACATTAGTCTGGGCTTGGCCCTCAGCCAGCACAGGGCAGCTCAGCTTTACTCCAGCAGGACCTGATTCATTCCAGGGGAGCATCTCCGATGGCTCCTTCCAAAGGTGGAGCACATTAGTGAGGAGCAAAGGTGCAAACACACCCGTGGCAGCCCTGGCACAGCAAATGCTGCCATCCCTGCATCCCCCAGAGCTCCTGAGGGAGTGAAAAAGGGACTGGGAATGTTTCCTTCCCCAGGATCAGCGCTGGAAGGCGGCAGCTGAGCCTAGGGAAGCTCCCTCCTGCACTGCAGTGTCCTGCTGAGCTTGTGCTTCCCAGGAGCTGCCAGCCCAGCTCCCTCCACCCAGACTGGGGTTGGACACCGAGATTTGATAACAAATATTCTTCTCTGTGTGTCCCTAATTCCCAGGAGCGCTCCCAGTCCTGCAGGAGGTTCTGGCACCAGGAGGATGAGCCACTCCTGTGCTCCCTGCCCCTCATTCTGCCTCCCAAAATGGAAGGAAGAAACAGGAACCAGTGCTCCAACATCATTTGTCTGCAAGCTCCTCATCCCCTCTCATTTGCTGGTCTGCATTCCGTCCACAAACTTGGAATTTTTGGGGGGAAAAGGGAAAAAAATACACATGGAACGTATTAAATGAGGGTTGATAGCTCTAAATTCACTCAGATGGATCTCAGCAGGGAAAAGCTGCCTGTCCAAACTTACAGGAACTCTGCTAAAAACTGCACGAGGAGGCACAAATCCACATTTCCTGTGGACTAGGAAAGGCTTGGGAAAGGCTGCTCCCAGCTCTGCTGAGCTTTGGGGCTGTGATCAAAGGCAAAGGGTCCCAAAGCATGGAAGTTTCTTCTGTGGAACCAAGACCAAGCTTAGGAGACTTCCACCAGCCTCAGTCCAGTTGCCAGCCCAGTTAGGAGTGCCCAGGTTTGGGAAGGATATATCTAGAAGCACACGGGGAGTTTGGAAAAGCCAAGAATTATTCAGAAACATGCAAAAACAGAGGAAAATAACCCAAAGAGAGCTGAAGAAAAGAGTAAAGGAGATTTTTTTCCCCTTCTCTTTTGGTCATCTCCATGGGCTCTACTTGGTTTTATCTCTAAGGGACAGAACTCCCTTACATATAACTGAAAGCAACCCTAGATTGCTGATTTACCTGGAATTACTGACTTAAACTGAGCAATGTTACAGCAGGAACTGACATTTTGGCAAGGATTAAAAATCATCTGTGGAGTTGACGCAGCTTTGGGGTCAGGAATGGATCTACACAGGGAGATTAAAGTGAGACAGGGGCATTTTTGGGGACATGGACCCACTCAGGGACTCCTGCAGCAGTGGGACATCCCACGGAACTGCAAATAAAAGCCATCAAAACTGGACTTTGCAGCCACTTCTCCCTAAGGATCCTGCTGCCCACGGTGAAAACAGGAGTGCACACAATCAGCTCATGCCCTTCTCCTGTCAGATGAATCATTTTATTAAATTTCCTGGCCTGACCTTGTCTGCTGGGAGAGAAAGGAGGGCAGACCCAGGCCACGAGAGAGCAGCTCCTCCTCTTTAATGGCAGCACTGAGTCAGCCCCATTATGGGGACAAACACATCCTATCTCAGCAAATTCAAGGGTTCCACGAGCTGGATATTTCCTGGTTTATCTCCTCCTTCAGGGACTGGTGACAAATCAGATATTTCCCTGAGAAGCATCAAAGAAGGCGAGAAACCTCCAAGACAGACATTGCTACTTCCAGAAATTCCTGCACAAGGGTGAGGAGCTGAACCTGCTCCTTCCCACACCGAGCAATGATGATCCCAAAAGGATCCAGAGGATCCAAACCTGAAGGTTTTCCTGGCAGAGGGACCCTCCTCCCCTCTCAGTGGAGGCCAAACCTTCATCTTTTCCAGCAGCTTCTGCAATGAATCCCATGTTTTCCGAGACAAGCCTGCAGCCCATATAAAACAGGAACAATAGGGCCCTCCCAAAATAGCCTGGATTTCATAACAACCCCAACACTGAGCTATTGTCAGGCAGGGCTATTGTATAGGGCCATGGCAGAACATTTGGCTCCAATACTCAGGAGTGAGGGCCTGGTGCGTTCTGAAAAATGCCACGGCATCAGTTTTCACTCGGGGATGGTGTTTGCTCGGCAGATAATAGCAGATAATTCCTCCAGCCCTCCTGACAGCTTCAGCTGACCAACAGATCCCAGTTCAGCTTCTGGTCCAATGAAAAGAGGATTTTTTTTTAATTTTTTTTTTTTTTTACCCCCATTTGTTTGTGTTTGTCCAATCTCTGTTAGTAATTGCAGGGGAAGAAGAAGCAGTAAATAAGATGACAGTGAGGGTCATGTTTAACAACAATGAACTTGGAAAAATGGAAAAGCAGTTGGCTTTTAAAAATGAAATAATGAATATGAAGTCCTTTTTGTTTTTTTTTTTTAAGATGTTAACAGTTTTTGGTTTGTTTGGATATTTTTTTGCAGGCAATTTTCCATTAACACCTTAATTTCAGCTTCTACAACTTAGATCAGCATTTTTGTGGTCATAACCCCAAAAATAGTTAGTCATTCCCTCCTAGACTACAGATCTGCCTGGAATTCAGCCTGGCAGCATTTTAAAGGTGTGCATGGGGAGGAATTTCATCACTTTTAGGGGAAGCTGGCTGAGCTGGGGTGAGCTCAGAGGATAAGGTGCTGCTCAATGGGATTCATACCCAACCCCAGTGCCTTCCACTGGGAAAAACCCAGGAGCCTGCAACTGAAGTCCATCAAAAGACTCAGTGCCCACAGATTTGAGTGACTTTGGATTAACCCCCATGCTTTTAATTACCAGAGGCAAAAGAACATCATTTGACCGTCCCAATAATCCCAAACCTTGCTTGCAGCTATTTAACAAAGCAAAAATAATCTCCCGGAGTTTTTTGTTTCTGGATCACCCCAGCCCATGGCCCGTGGAGTGGATTATTCTGCTGCTGACCCTGTTTGTGCAGCCCCATTCTGGAAGTGAAATAGTTACCAAACTATTTAAACTATTGTGTGTGTGGGGAGGATCAAACCAGCATTTTTGTTCATCAATTCAGATTAAAAATTTAATTTCATGCTACAATGAACCCATACAGAGTTATATCTATTAAGGTCACCTATTTCTTGTACTCCAGCTTACTTTAGGTATTGATGACTGCAAAACTCTTTAGAAGATAAGAATCACAGCTCCAGCCTTCTCAGCTCTCACAGTTTTAATGTTGGACACAATTTTCCTGACTCTCAAATACCTTGGACTTTATGTTTGAGAGTGAGGAGAAAAAAAAAAATGGAACTCACTCTCCCTCTTTCTCCCTCCCTCTCTCTCTCTCTCAGTTGCTGCCTGGAATTTTTAAATAACAGAGATCTGGCTTTAATTGAGGCTTTCATTGTTTGAAAAGGAGCTACAAGTATTTCTAAACTAAAATATTTGCATAGTTTCTTGCTCTCTCTGCTAAATGCTGAGAGGTGCTGGACGTCTCTCTGAACTGTCCCTTCTGGAGAAGACAATTCCTGTCCTGTTACTGCAAGAGAAAAGATTTGTAGAAAGGTCTTCTGAATACATATTTAACATCTAAATGTTTTCCTTGCTATCTTTGGGCCAAGTCCTTATTGGATTGTTACTCAAACAAAACTCCCATTCATGTCAAAGCGAGCCAGCCTTTCATTAGCTCAGGAATTTAGCAAATTTGTGGTTAGTGCATCCAGAAATTGGTAGCGTTTAATTGATCAAATAAAATCATTTTTAAAGAGGGATTTTCAGCACCGAAACAAAGATGTGTGGCCATTTGGAAACACTTCAGAATAAACTCACTGGTTTAGCCAATCTTGGTTTGGTTGGGTTTTTTTTTAAACACTGACTCCTGAGTGCTTATTCCTGGTGTTGTCCCAGGGATCTGTGGCTCAGGAGGTGATTTTTGGTGATTTTCCCAATTCTAACCATGAAGAACAGACCCCAAACTGTCCTGGCAGTGAAATGCAATCTAGCACAGGTCTGTTTGTGGAGACAGGCATTAATACCATCTTTGGGCCATAAAAACTATGAAGCATCCCCAAAATTGCCTGTGAATGTCTCTGTAACTCCCAGTTTTATTTGGATTCATTTTGAGACTCCCAGAACAAGATCTCACCCTGCTCGGGCAAAATTTGCCTGACAAATCCCTGCTGTCTTTTTCTCCTTGTTACCCTCTGGGTGTGAACAGATCCTCGGTTCAATTATCTTTTTTTTTCCCAATAATTTTCCATTGGCTGGCACTGAAATCACTGCTCTGGGATTCTCCACTTCCTGCACTTCACACCTCCCCTCCCCACAACTTGTTTTTTGGGGAGCTCAGCATCACTCGTGTCCTTTCAGAGCTACCCCTTCCCCACGTTCTCCCAGTGAACAGCGCTGAGATTGCAGCAGGCAGTGTGTGAATATTAAAGGATGAAGTTCACCAGGCCAATCACCATTTCAGATGTTCCATTTTCCAGCAAAATTTTTAAAAAATCCTGCTAAAAGAGGCACTCTGCTGAGTTTTTTCACCATCATCGCTCTGCCTTCACTGCACAAATCAACTTTTCCCTTGCCTCGAATGAGTTTGCAGTCAAATGTTGAGTCATGTTGAACTGCAGACAGTTCCTTGAAATTAAAAAATTAAAGGATTACATGACTAGACAGCCAGAAGTGGCTTATCAGCCACTGGAGCAGAGAAAGCAAGGAATTCAAAGGACACCACCAGTTCAGCCAGGCTTGCTTTAAGGTACTGGGGGCTGAAAGTTTTATCTGTGGGACAGGCAGCCCCTTGCAGCTGAGATTTTCAGGTTCCAGAAGCAGAAAGGGGAAGGGAGAACGACGCAATCCAAACCTCACTCGGAATAAGAACCTGAGTCTGCACTAAGAGCCGGTACCAAGGGGAAGAACAAGCTCAGAGAAATAAATAAATTAATAAATTAATAAATAAATGTATAAATAAATGCCACAGCTGCTTGGAAAATCTTTGCCTGGAAGACAAAGAAAAGGTGGTGTTTTACACGGATTTTGGGTGAGATTTAAATCATTCCCTGCTTCTGAAGGGCTGTGCTGTGATCACAGGGGTTGGTGTGCCTGGACCCATGGGGTCAGCTTTGGCAGGACAGGAAACACCAAGCAGCCCTCAGGGGAGCTTCTAGACCTGCATTTTCTCCTGCAAACCAGCTCTGACTCCCCTGGAATGATGCTCTCAGGCCCAGCAGTGCCCATCCCCATCTCCAGTCGCTGCTGTCCCACCCTGGCTGCGATTCCACGCTCAGAGCAGGGTGAATCCTTCCCCCTCCATGTCCCTCCACCTTCCCCTGCCCGTGCCCGTGCCAGGGACCTGCCCTGTGACCAGGAAAACCCAGCTGTGCCCTGACTCAGTGCAGACCCATCTGCTGGCTCCTGCCTCATCTCTGGTACCACAAGTGGCTTTTCTCCCCCAGCCTCGGAGCCACAGGGTGTCCGTGCCCTGTGCAGCTCCACGAGGGATTTTCCTCAAGAATGTCTCTGAAAGAGCTCCCTTGTCTACAAACTGGGGGGAGATATTTTCACTGCTGAGCTGCAGCAGCCTCCACGCTCCTGTTGCAGAGGGGAATCTGCAGAGATAGCTGTTCCAGCAGCTGGAATGACTCAGGGCCAGGGATGGAGCCCTGTTGTCTCGGCATGGGCAGCGATTAATGGTCCTCCCCTGGAGCTGCCCTGGATCCAGTGACACGATTTGCCACGCTGGGATGTATCAGCTTCATCATGGGAATGGGGGAACCCGAAGATCAGTTCATGCAGGGAGGCCAAAGGGAATAAATAAGCCCAAAAAAGTGATTTACAGCACGGATAAATTCATCTGCCCGTGGGAGAAATGTTAATTTTCTATTTAATTGTGCTGCAGGCGAACTGAGAAGGACGACACCCAACAGGAAGGATGCTCAGCACAAGCAGGAGGGCTTTTCCTTAAAGGAGGGCTGGAAAAAGGGAAGCGTGGGGCTGATTCCCACAGGGAATGTGTTCCTCATTCCTCGAGAGAAGGACTGGGAAGAGCCAGGAGAGCTGGCAGTGCCTCCCTGCCCAGGGCTGGCATAGGAACCGTGGTGCTTCGTGGTAAGAGTTAATATTCAGTGAGGGGAAAACAGGACAGGCTGGAATCTCATATTCTCTGGTGGCTTGGAAGCTGCTGGGATGGTTTTTTAGGATGGATCAGATTCTAGGAAAGAAAATGTGGAACTAGGCCTGGGGTGAGCTGGATCTGGCCTGGCCCTCTGTAGCCCAAACCCCAACTAGAAAAGGTGAGGGTCTCTTTTACCTGGCACTTTTCACTTTCTCTAATTTTAATTTCCCTTTTCTGGATCAACACCAAGTCTTTGGTGTCAAACTGTCCAGGAATTGGTACTGAACTTTTATTTCAGCTCTTCAGGCATTTAGAATTCTTTACCCCTGGTCTGGACAATGACGTGGATTAAGAGAGCCTTGCTCAGCTGAGATTAATAACTCATAAACTCAGCTTTGTTATGTGAAAGGAGCTCATCACACCCTGAACATTCCCTTACCTGGCTGTTACAGCAGCGGTTCAGTCGCTGTAATTGCTTCCTGAGACTTAATTGTTTTCAAACAATGAAAACAGTCACACAAAGTACACTGCAGATCACTGTGGAGGCTTTAAGGATTGTATTTTGACTTCGGTTATAGTTAAATGGCAGCAGAGTCTGAAGTCAAATTGTTTATTTAATTAGCTGCCATATTTATGATATCAATAATTAGTGTCCCTGTTCTGCTGGAATTCAGATTATTGCTCTGGAAGAGGGGGAAATTCATAATGGGCAGCGTTCAAGAGAAGGTGTCAAGGCAAACGCTCTGTGCCAGGCAGCTTTGGCTGGGAACAAATTACAAATACTACAGATTTCCACACCAGGGCTTGGGGCACTCCCACTGATGGAAAACCAAATTTTGTGGCTGTTCTTTCCCTGCTGAGCCAGCCAAGGGGGAGCAGCACAGGTAAATCCCTTTGGGAGGACTCTGGGCTCGTGTGGCTGCAGATTTCCTGTCCCACATTAGCATCACATCCCTGCCTTTCGCTTTTCCTGCCTCCAAAACGGGTCAAGGAGGAGCAGAGGATATTCCCTGTCTCCCAAACCGTGGCCTTTAACTGCACCCTCACTCCTGGAACATTGCTGATGCTTCCCAGCATCCAGGGGCTGCTGCAGGATCAACGCAGTCATGGAAGATGCTGGGAATCAAAGGGAGCAGGGAGCTCTGGAAATTCTCTTTGCAATGTGAGCTGAGCTCTTGGAAGGACAGCACCCCTAAATTTAAGGATTTAAGAACTGAATTGAAGATTAAAGAATAAGAACCAGTAAGTTCTTGTTCTCCATCCCCACCTTATTAAATACAGGGGCTCCAGCAAGGAACAAAATAGAAGAAAAAAAGAGAAATAAAAAGCCTGTCCCAAGCCTCTGCTTCCTTTCCATCACCTGCAGTGCTCTCAGCCCAATCTGTCATGGGCTACGATGGATTTACAGCAGGGATTAATTTAGGTCCCATCTCACCAAGTTCTACCTCCCTGAATCTCCTTCGTTTTCCTCAGAGTGTTCAGCTCATAAGCTGCTCCCCTTGGTGTTTGGAATATGGGGAGGAAGAGCCAGTGGGGCTAAAAGAAACTATAGATTTAACCTGGATCTAATGGCAGCAATCTGACATCTTGTCTTAGCAATAAATCTCTCCTATATTGTCTCCTGAAGTCAGGGGAAAAAGAAATTGTTGCAGCAAAGAAATGAAACAAAGCAGGAGCAGCTTCCCTTTCCTCACACGTGGGCATCACCTCAGCCAGCTGAGATTGTAAAACACAGATGTAAAATATAGATATATTTATATCTACCTGCAGTTTGCTCATATCTCTCCACCAAGAAGCAAGGCCCAGACCTCTCTGAAATTCACCCCCCTTTTTCCTGGCACCCTCAGGTTGTCCTGAGGCTTCCCCCTCTCCAGGTAGATTCTGCAGCTCCCATCTGCTAAATGTTTAGCGGATATTTGGTTACACAGAAAGAGAGAGGTGAGCAGGCATCAATCTTCATGAAAAAGGTGGCAGGAGGTGACATCTGCCCCCCTCGGCTGCAGGAGGCTGGGCTGGTGGAGCTGGCCGTAGGGAAAGAGAGAAAAACGTGGATATTTCAACCCTCAGAGCCCCCATGGGAAAGTGATGCTGCAGGGAAAGGAAGATTAAGTTGCCTTCAGATGGGAATTCAGTATGGAAGGCACAGAGAGTTAAAGGGATGAAATCTGTGGCTGGAGAGCGAATTCCCAAACAAATCCAATCAGATTTTATAAGAATTGGGCTGCTGCAAAGTGATTTAACCTGCGGTGACCACCTAAAATGGCCTGGCCCATCCTCGGGGTCTCAATCCCTGAGCACACAGCAATTCCCAGGGAGCAGTGGCACAGGATGGCACAGGGTGGCACAGGGTGGCACAGGGTGGCACAGGATTAAGGATGAAGCACGAGCACTGGGCAGTGACCATGGAAATAGCAGGTTTGGGGTTGTTCTGTCCCAAACATGCTGAGGTGCCAAAGGAGAGATGATGTTTTAGTGCTCAGGTGGGCAGTGAGTGGCTGGAAGCTGCTTCCAGCACGGCTGATGAGGGAGAGGCCACCACAGCCTCGAGGCACAATTAACACCGACCCTTCCCCCTGCTCTCCATTAGGGGTAATTAACAAACACTACCTGAGCTGCACAAGGTGCAGTCTGCCTTAGAAGCCAAAAAAAAAAAAAGGGATCAAATCAGGTAACAAAAGGTCTGGCCTCAGACACTCTGTGAACAAAAAGGCCTGGGTTCAAGGCAGAGATTCCATTCCACACCTAAACTAAGGGTGTAAAGAAGTTCTGCTTTCATATAACCAACTCCAAAGGCTAAAGAAGCCTCCAACCAGCAGGAGATCCAGATTAAATCCAGGCCTTACCAGTGTTTCACACCAAACTTGATTTCAGGGACAGAACTGCTGCAGAGAATCCTCAAACCTGGAGGCAAACCCAAGGGCACAGGGACAGCGTTGGGCCTGGGGATGGGGATGGTTTTACTTCCCCCCTTTCTCATGCAGGAACTGGGAAGATATTTGCATTTCCTGCTAGCTGGGCATGGCCATGAGCTTGCAGGGATGTCAGGGAGGAGCTGTGCACAGACACCTGAAGGACTCGGTCACAAAGCTAACAGGGGTGATGGACCTGGGGAAATTCTGGAGACCTGAGCTGGGCAGAGGCCTTGGCAGAACCACCAGGGGAGGGATTATTCCTGAGGGGATAAAAGGAAATGCCAATTCCAGCATCCCAGGCAGCAGAGATGGACAGGGACAACCAAAACCATGGCAAAAACGAGTCATGAATGAGTCAGCAGCTGCTACAGAACCTCATTCTCAGGTTTGATATTCTCAGTTTGAAGCAGCCTGCAGGGTTTTTAGTCCAATAAACTTTGCTGTGACTAAAAATCATCCCAGATGAGGAATAACACCAGGAATTCACCCTCCTCCTTGCTGGGCAAGGCTGGCTTTCTCTTAGACAACAAAATAATGAAGGTCAGGGTTTTTATTAGCCTTTTCTCAACCTGATGATGAAAGTTCCCTCGAGCTTCACCTTGACCTTGGCTTGTCCTGCACATTCTCTAATTGTGGGTAATTATTTTCTACCCTTTGGGTTACACTGAATCTCGTGAAGGGAACCTCCAAGAAAGGAGAGGGCTGATTTCTAGCTTGATTAATGGAGATAACCAACCTGATTTGTAATAACATGGAGCTTCCTCCTACGGATTATTTCGATTTTATTCTTCAGTTATGTCCCTCTGCTGCTGTTAGGCATGTAAATGTGGACTGCAACATCCATCTAATTCTGGTGATGAATTCAGCTATCTCGACTTCAATACAGCCATGCTGTCCCTGAGCATCTCCTTGCAGCTGAGAAATTTGTACTGCTCTCCAGGAGGGTTAATAAGAAGAAATATGAAATAGCTGGCCATGAAATTTTCAGAAGAAAACCAGCACTTGGTCATTGTTTCAAATCTTCCATCCTGCAGCTGAGAGAACAGAACAAAACACTACTTTTTAAAATCTCTCCTATTTTCCCTTTTTCTCTCTTGCTGGTTCTGTCTCACCAGTGGAAAAAGGGAGCTCAGCTCACTCTATTTGCAGTTTTTAACAGGCTGCCTCTTGCAATATTCATGTAATACCTCTTTTCATATTTTTTAAGGGAAAAGAGTAAAAACACTGAGCCGAGGCAAGATATTTGAAATGATTTTTTGAAAGAAGAGAGTGCTGGAAGGTTTCTAGTATTTCCCCTCGAATCTTGTTGCTCCTGTCCTGCAGACAGGTGCGTGCCCTATGAAAAACTGTAAAAACTACGTGCATTTTTAAAAAATAACAACTCTGTGGGTTGCTTTGGGCAGGGGGGGAACAGGAGGAAGAACACAACCTCCTTTGAAGGTTAGGAAACTCAAGTTGTGCCTGAGTGTTACCTCTGTGCACGCCCATCCCTTGTGCAGAGTGGATTATCCTGACCTTTTCTGCATTCTGCGTGCTGATTATCCAGCATTTCCCTTCCTCTGCTGCTTGTACCTCCTCGTTGTGTGGGAAAGGGCTGGGATAGCCAGGCAGTCAAACTGCAGAATAATGAAAAGGTCACCCCAGCAGCAGCCTCACTTCAGGTGCTGCATCAGGCAGCACGTTTTTGGTACCTCATCTTTGTGAGAGAGACCCTAATGAGGTCAGAAATCAGCACCGAAGGAAGAACTGGAATAGGAAAACAAATATCCAAGAGATTCTGCAGTCCTGAAATCTTTCAGAGCTTGGATGGCCAGGGCAGAGAATCTGGTTCACAGCCCTGGTTTGTGCTGAGGATGTGGTTCCTAAGGAATAAAATGAGGAGCAAAACTGAGCAAATTCTACTGGGTGTGTTCGAAAAGATCAATTTTCCTCTGTCAGGCAGAGAAAGGGAAACAGAGCTCAGGGCTGGCTTAACTACAGCAACCTTCAGGCTGGCTTGTCCCAACAGGACTGAGGGTTTGCCACAAATTCCAAAAATATTCCTGGGATAGAAGCAGAAGCTGCTGGGAGATAAGAAAGCACATCCCCCGTGCTGCTGTGCAAGGGGAGGTCAGGATGGTGGGATGAGGCTGTTCCCCTAATTAGGAATTGTAACATGGGGTGTGCAGGGCCCTACACTGGGATCAGGGCCCCCAAACAGCTCGTGTCCCACATGTCCATCTGCCAAGGAACAGCAATCATGACATGCTCAGGTGGCTGATCCAGCTGAGTCTCCTGGAAGAAGGGATTCATGGAGGAACCTGACAACAACAACCCCGTGGGCTGAAAAACACCAGGAACCCTCGAATGTGCCTGTAACTTGTCAGTGTTCCACATTACAGCCCTGCCTTGCTCATCCTCTGGGCCTTATTTCAGCTGCCTTGACCCCAACCACAGCTCCCTCTTCATCCTCTTGCCCTTCCACTGCTGTGTCTTGATTCCCTTCTCCTTAGAACGGAACCCCAGGATGGTTTGGCTTGGAAGGGAATTAAAAACAGGATCCATTTCAACCCCCTGCCATGTGCAGGGAC
Organism: Monarcha castaneiventris obscurior; assembly: GCA_026261815.1. Taxonomy (NCBI): domain Eukaryota; kingdom Metazoa; phylum Chordata; class Aves; order Passeriformes; family Monarchidae; genus Monarcha; species Monarcha castaneiventris. The sequence goes on from JAMPIT010000114.1 coordinate 2,780,585, forward strand.
ACCTTCCACTATCCCAGAGTGCTCCAAGCCCTGTCCAGGCTGGGCTTGGACACTTGCAGGGATCCAGGGGCAGCCACAGCTCCTCTGGGCAATCAACAGGTGATGTGTGAAATGCTAAACCCGGCTCCACAACCTCAGAGCAGAAATTCCCTGTTCCCCTGTGCCCCACAAGAGCTCTGAGCTGGCTCCAATCCTGGATGCTGATCCCAAACATGGTGTAATAACCCTCCCTAACAAAATGCACCGGGGCCTTTCCCATGTCGAGGAAAAATAAATTAAAAGAAAAGAAAGAGAAGTGAAAAGTATAAAGGGGATTTCATGGGATTTGAGTGCCAAACTCCAACAGGCTCTTCTGAAAATCCCAGCTTAAAGCAATAGATTTGTGTTCTTGCATTTCTTTCTCCTGATGTCAGTAATAACGACTGCTGAATTAGTTTAAAGATCTCACATATTGCTCCAGGTTTTGTTTGTTCATTTATTTGCTGCGTTTTATGCCCAAAAAGTTAATAAAGGGAAAATTCCTCTGCGAAAGAATGGAGGAAAGAAAAGATAAAATCAGAAATAAAGGACTGAATTTTCATCCCATTTAAATTCACTGCTGATAATTGAAGAGGAAAGCTGTTTTAAATGAAGGATCTATTGGAAAGATTCTGTTCCTGTGTTCCCACTTACATCCTGTCTATTCCAGAAACAGGTTCAAGTGCAGGGCTCTGGCAAAGTCCAAGCTTAAAATTCAGCACAGGCTTCAAGTCCATTCACTCCGATGTGACTTTTTTATTTGGTAAAACTTAAGCCTGAGTCAAGGTCAGTGGAGTTGAAATGGAGTCTGTAGCAGAGCATCTGCTGAAGTGCTCTGCCTGGGCAGGGCTTTTATTGCTCAGCCTGGTCCAGGAGGAGGCTGGGAAGACATGAAAAGTGCTGCAATTTTCCCCATAAAAAGTTCCAGAGACCTCCTTAAATTTTCAAGTCAAATTATCGCTAAAAGGGTTATGAGCTGTACTCTGAATTTCACTGGAATGAGACATCCAGGAACTGAGAGCTCCCTGCTTTGTCTGGAGAACCTGATTCATCATGAGCTGTCCCTCTCACCCTTTGCCATGGCTGCAGCATCCAGGGCTGGTGGCACATCCAGTTTTCACTCTGGGGTTGCAAGAGGGATGAAAACAAAACAAGCCCTAAAACCACACCAGAGGCTCTGAGTTCGGTGTGTCAGGCTTTGATGCAAAGGAAGAGTTCCCAGAAAAGCAGCAAGGAATTTCCCTGTGGGATTTTTTTAGTCCACTTGAAGAGAGCCAAGACCTCAGGAGACAGCACAGTTAAACCCAGCAGTTAAACCACAGTCCTGGCCACCAGCTCAGCCCTAAACTTGCCCTTCCTGAATAACCCTGAGGTAATGGGGTCTGGGGTCACCCCTGAACCCCCAAATCTCTGTTAGCTGAGGAGCACAGGGACCCCTCCAAGCACCAGCACAGCTCTGGGGATGTCCAGGCCCTCCTTCACCTGAGGGTTTTGGGGAGATACCCACCCTGCCAGCTTTACAACCCCCCAAGTGATCAAAAAGGCAGCCAGGGGTCCAAATAATCAAAACTCCCAGTGTGTTATTAGTGCTGTCAATTTAGCCAGGGATGTTATGGCACGTGTGTCACTGAGAGAGACAGAAGCTATTATTGAAATGAGATTAGAAGCGTTTTGAAACATCAACAGTGGCATTATAGTTGGTAACATTTCCATCTAAACCAGATGACATTGATGCTATACAATCAACAATGCCACTGGGAATACGATATAGAACTGAAGACTAGATTGTTTTACTCTGTATTGATTTTCCCTTAGTACTTTTTGATTAACTGTCAAATCAATTAGCTCTCCCCCACCCCAACATCATATTTTTGGATGTCCCCCCTCAGAAACTCCCTGTTCAAGAGCAAACAACCCAGAGGAGCTCAAGTGCTCCAAAGTGCTCCGCAGCAGAGGTTTTGCAGGCTGAGATAAGTCCCCACAGCGAGCCTGCTTCTCCTCATCCTGCTGGAGTCCAGCCATGTTTTTATTGAATCAGGTTCTGAAGCTGTCTAAGGCACTGAGGGATCTGATTATAGCCTTGCCATAATGTCCTTTTCAAATAAAACGCGTGGCATTTTCACGGTGACATAATGTTCCCTCGGCTCGGCAGAGACAGCATGGCTACAAGGTTTTGACCAGCTTGGCCTTCCCATATCACAAATCTATAAATCCATAAATCCATCCATCCATTTCCCAGTCTCTACACAGCCACACACCTCGATAGTTTTATCTTTATCCCACAACAGCCCTACAGAAGCTGTAGGAAAATGTTAATAAAGATGGGGAATTAGGGAGAATCAATGAGAGACCACGGAATTGGCCCAAAGTCACAAGCAGTCCCCAAATCCATCTGGATTTCCCAATGGCAAGCCCCTCACCTGGACTGGAATGGTCAGGAAAAAGGGAAAAGAAGGTTTCAATGTGTGAAAGAGAAGCTGAGAACTCATCCAGCTCCTGCAGCAGCTTCTCACCTGTGCAGTAGAGCAGCATCAGAAAGCTCAGATCCCAACTGAGGCAAGATCCCAAATCTCAGAAATTCAGAAACTTGCTGGACCTTGTTTCTTGCACTTTTTATTCATTAATCACCATCTCATCTCTACACCTTCTCTATGTTTCTCTAACTCAAACTGTGATCACTGTGGGCTTTAAAACCCTCCTGGGGGTGCTGTAGGACCTGCTCCATGCTCCAGCACCCATAAACTGGACAATGCAGGGATATTTGCATTGCTGCAGTGCCTGCAGGGCCAGCTGGGACCAGGCACCTTTTCTGTGGGGCTGGGCAGCCCCAGCAGCTCCAGCTCTGGTGCCCTGGCAGCCTGAATGGGGCAGGGAAAACTCTGAGGGCAGGGAAATGTCTGGGACTGTCCTGGGTGTCCCCATTGCCAGTCCTGAACCCCTGCAAGGCCCTCGTGAGCGAGGCCTTGGGACAGCTCACGATAAATAAAGATTAATAAAGGCTCTAATAAAGACTTCCACTGTTCCACTAAAAGCCAGCTCAGCCAACCAACTCCACAGGATTTCACTTCCCTCCTGCCTGCTCCCCAGACCCCTCAGGAGGGACAAGGATCCCCATCCAAGCCTGAGCTGGCCCAGTGCTGGGTGCAGGAGCCCCAGTGGAACCAGCTGCTGCTGCCACGCCGCCAGCCAAGACTCTCATTTGTTTTGGCTGGCGCTGAAGAATCAGCTTAGGCATCTCTGAGAACAAAATGGTGCATGGAACCGGGCCAAGCTGCAAAAGATAAGGAGCAATAAGAGTCGCAACAGATTATTTGTCTGCTAAAACAGAAGGAGAATTCTATGGGGGGGAAAAACGCGAGCGGATCCCGGTCCGGTTTGCGAACAGAAGTTGTGTTTGTGCAGCTCCTCTCGGGCTGCACGACAGGTGCTGAGCTGCAGCTATTCCTGGAGAAGAACAAATTGCTGCTGCCGAGGAGGAATGACAGGGGAGAAGCGATTTCTGCACAACTGTTGGAAGGGGAAGGCTCTGCAGTGACATGGCAACGCTGCCGGCCGCCCCGGCAGGGAGGGATGCGAGGATTCAGCCAGAATAAACACGAGGAGCAACGGCGAAAAACAACTGCTGTGCTCTCCTGTGATGCTGGGGAGGGAGGTTGGGTTGAAGATTAGCCACAGCCTTCCCCAGCTGATTCTCAGCCAGGCAATTAATCTCTCTGGAACCGGACCGAGGATGAATTTTATCAGCTCCTCGTGCGTTTCAAAGAGATTGGGCCCGTTCTCTCCGTGGCTTTTGCACAGGAGGGGAAAAGAGCAGGGAATAACAGCGAGAGGGAATACACAAGGGGATACAAGCAAAGAGATCACGGAATCCCAGGACGGTTTGGGTCAGAAGGGATCTTAAAACTCATCCTGTTCCACCCTGACACCTTCCACTGTCCCAGGGTGCTCCAGGCCCTGTCCAGCCTGGCCTTGGAAATTCCCAGGGATCCAGGGGCAGCCACAGCTTCTCTGGGCACCCTGTGCCAGGGCCTGCCCACCCTCCCAGGGAACAATTCCTGCCCAATTTCCCATCTAAATCTCCCCTCCTTCAGCTTAAAGCCAGCCCTTGTTGTCCTAACGCCGCATACCTTTGGAAATCCAACCCAAAAGAGGAGAAAAATAGGGAATTCAGTGATGGAATATAAGCTTAATAAGCAATGAGTGAAGACTGGCACAAATGCAAGGATTAAGTTCTCACCTGACACACCCCAGTCTTGCTGAAATAGCCTTAAAGCACCTAAAGTGATTTTTATTCCATAAAAGGACCTAAAGTGATTTTTATTCTATGTCACTTCCTTAGTCAAATGCAAGCTTAACTTCAAAGTTAAGTTTCAAACTTAAAAGCGCCGATTCCCTTTGCAAGAAAAACATTTTTTAAAAAATTAAGATTTAACACCAAATTCATTCCAAGTCAGATAATCTCCTGAAGTTCCTCTCAGATCTAGGTTCATTCCAACCCAACCATCAGCTGGGAAATAAAACCCAGAGAGAAGGCTCTGAGCAGGCACAAAACAACACCCACCTTCAGCCTAAACAACTGAATTTGCACATATTTTGAGCTGAAAAACAAAGGAAAAGACAATAGCAGTGTCTGTCTTGGTTTCTGAGCTCCTTGAGAGGATGCAGTCAGACAGATTGCTCCTCCCTGTGAACCCAGGCTGCCTCAGTGTGCAGCATCTCTTAAAATTCAGCATGTTAAAGCCCTTATGATAAACACATCTCTGCAGCCAGAGGGATTTTTAATCTCCCTTGATTTACAGGCATTTCATTGCATTTGAGTATAACTTATTTTAATGGCATGGTGGAAATTGCAGCAGGGGCTAATTAGAGCAACTAAGTTAGTTAGATTTGTGTGCCTTTGGAAAACAGGCTGCATCTTTTTTTAATAGGATAATCTAAATGGATCACCCTGACCCGCAGAGTCTCCCTGTAGGTACCAGGACACTTCTGCACTTGTCTGAATGAGGTAACTCTGCTGGAATTGAGGGGTCAAAGATGATTTATCCCTGTGAGGGTCAGATCCTACAAATTTGTGGGCCCCTCCCCTTCCCACAGAAATAGTGGGAGGTCTGGGCAGCTCAAAACCTGGCAGGACTGAACCCTGAGAGAAAAAAAAACCCCTCTGCTTTCACTGCCATGCCATTAATAGATGCTCGACTTGCCAGCAAGCCCCACTGTTTGGGATCTTTAAGCCTCACAGTCATGGTCTTAAACTAAATTACAAACCATTAGGCCTCAGCCAAATCTGCCTTGCTTCAACACCACCAGGCTGGTTTGAATTTTTCTCCACTTGAGGTCGGAGTCTACAACTAATTCAAAACACACTGGGGAGGTCAACAAACCTGTCCCTGGCTCTGCCTCTTGTTCCTCAAGGTAAGTCCTCAGACCCAACCATCCTTGGATCAAGATAAAGAAGAGGAACAGCCATTTTTGGGGTACTGACCTCTTTTCACCTGCATTTTAGGGTGAGGGGAATCACATCCTCCAAGGAGAATTTATTTCTGCACAACCAGATCAGAGGAGCAAACAAAAGATTGACCAAACCCCATTCTGCTCTCTGCCATCATCCACTGACCTTCCCAAACCTCAGTGGACCCATTTCTGTTCTCATTTGTATTAAGAAAATTATCTGAATTCCAAGAGTTCCTTCGTTTAAAGGAGGAAAGGGAAAATCATCGCTGCTTTCTGCTTTTCCAGGGGTTCCCTACCTCACACTGGAACTAGAAAAATTCCACCTGGCCTCAAGGAAAAAAGCTGGGGAGCATCTTTGATCCCCTTTGAAATTTCCACAGAAGGATTTCATTTAATTTTCCAGCCTTCTCTGCCTTTCTCCTGCAATAATGGCTGATATCATTTAGTGCAAAGCACAACGACAGCCATTAAAAATGGTTATTAGTCTGGAACTGCCTCCCTAATAGGAAACACACATGCCACACTCTGCGAGTTCAATGTTTTTTAATCGACTTCGAGGTAAATGCCACCGTGACCCTTATCTTTCAGCAGGGAGGGAGAGGCAGACAGAGGAATACGTTTCTTGGGCTGAGATTTTGCCCTTAGGCAGAGCCTTGGGCGGGAGGTGGAGCAGCTCCACCGGTGCCCAGGGGAGGCACGGAGCTTCTGAAATGCTCCTCTGAGGATGCAAAGCTGCTGCAGGGGAGGAAGATGCATTAGCACTCAGCATCCCTGCTCAGCTGGTGCAGAGCAGCAGAGCCATGGCTCAGCAGACTGACAGCCTTCTCCTCCCTCTGCCCACCCTCTCCTGCCTCCTCCTTCCCCCAGGCACAGCGGGACCTTTGCAGGGCTGGGGTGCCCTTCAAGGTGACCCTGGCAAAGCTCAGACAGACACGGGATCTGCGGGTTCCTGGCATTAGGGCTGAGCCCAGCTCCCCATGCCTGGCCAAATGCCCCTTCTGGAGCAAGGGACACTGAAAATTCCTGCCTTGGGGAAGAGGAAAAGTGTATTTTCCAACCTTCAGCAGGCTGGAATATCTCAGTGTGACGTGAGACTGCACATCAGCATTTAGGGGTAACATCAGTAAGAGTTTTATTTATTCACTTCCCTTCTCCTCCCACACCTGAACCTGGTGTTCAAAAGCAGAACCTGGGACTCTGAAATGAGATCTGTAAAATTGTAAAACACCATCCCCACTGCACTATAAAGGCAGGAGAGGAGCTGGGGGCTGCTTGGCCTGATGGAAAGTCTCTAAATCCACAGCACCTCCAGTGTTTTCAGCTCTTTACCTCACCCAACAAAGACATCCCCTGTCCTCAACGCCTATTTCACCAACTGGGAATTTTATTTGCACTGTCAGGGAATCTCTAATGCCTATCTGATGTTTGCATTAGGGTTTGTTGTTGTTTTTGCTCCTTTCATCACCTTATAAAGGCCACACAATGATTGCGTGATGCTGAGACTTTTGACAGATGTAACATATGTGCAACAATATTTATCATTTATTTAGCATGCTGGGTAGAGCGGCTGGCAAGGCTCTGCCATGCCTGACTTAAAGGCTGCTGGCATTTCCATTAGACAAAATCCCATCATGCAGGGGGTTAAGAATTCAGGCATTTCAAATCGCATCAGGCTGAATCATGATTCAAATCAGAAAAGCCAGTTTTTGGTTCACTAAGGGCTGACAAAGTGGGGCTAGGGGGAGGGTCAGGAGGAGCAGGAATGGATGGCAGGTCACGAATATGTTCCTCTTTTTCAACGGATGACCAAGCTAATGCAGTCTGGGTTTGCAAATAATTGGGGGAGAGGGGGGTTCTGCCCAACTCCGAGGAGCTCTGCGATCCACGGCGTTTCACGGTGGGATTTTCTAAGGCATCCATCCCCCTGCCTTGCTGCCCCAGCCACTTTTGGTGGAAGCAGACATAAGCCAGGAGTCATCCTCTTTGAAAACCCCACTGCAAAGCATCTGGCAGCTGCATTTGAAGGACCACACGGCTGCCAGACACGGGAATTCTCCTGCTCCGCGCCGAGGTCCCGCAGATCTCGGGAACACAGAGGAAAATCCGTGCTGATGGTGAGAGGCAGCAAGAACACCACAGCCAGAGCCCCAGGTCGAGCTCAGGAGCTCAACATCCAAATCCTCTGGGCTGCCTCAGGGTCTGTCAGGTGTGAGTGACACTTCAGATCCCAAATCAGTGCTCAGTGCACACACCTTACCTCAAACCACCCTTACAATCAAGACATAACTTATGGGTTTAATGGTAACTTCAATTTTTTTTCATTCTCAAGGAAAAAGGGATTAAAAACCCCACCCAAACAACCAAGGACTGCTGGTTTATCCTGACCCTGACTTGCCTGAAGAGTAATAAGAGGAGTCCTTTAACTTCTGCCCAGTTGCAGCTCTCTCTGTTCTCATGGAGCAGCAACATACCACACATTTCATAATTAGGGCGAGAGGGAGAGATAAGGCCATGGGGCTGAGCACATGAAAGGAATGTGCTGGGTGTGGGGAGATGGTGCTGAAAGGAAGAAGACTTTTATATGGGCTGGAAAAGGCTCGGGGAGAGCTGGGTTATGGCAGGGGGAGCTGCGTGTGCCAGCAGGAGGGCGCACGGGTGGCAGGAAAATGGGCTCCTTTCCCTCCCAGTCCTGCTTTCCAAGGATTAAAGAGAAGCTGGTAAAAAATCCCGAGCTCCAGGACACACATTTGGGAGGGGATTTGGCACCCAGGTGAAAGGAACAAGTGCCCTGCAGTCAGAGGGACACAGCCAGGGCGGCCGTCCCTGAGGTCCCACAGACCTGGTGTGGGGCAAAGGGAACATTTGGGATTTCTCCCTCTGACTGTTCTGCACGAATCCACCTCAAGGTAATGTTTTCGAAGCCCACTCTGCGTTCTGGAGGGCTTTTGTGTTTGTTTGGTTTGAACAGCTTCGGTTTTGGCAGCAGGGGCTGAGGAAACCACACATTTTTACAAGATTCCAACGCGAAAAGAGACCTCGGCGCTGAGCACAAAAGCACACAGCGGTGGCAGAGGGAGAAAACTGCATTATTTGCTGAGGAAATCTAGAAAAAAAAGCCAGGAACTATGAAAATACAGCAACACAGAACCTGCAAATCCTCATCCTCAGCCTGGTCCCTGCTACCTCAGAATGAGGTGACCTTTGGCGAGCCACTCGATGCCTTTGTGCCACTCTTGCTCCTCAGACCTTGGGTTTGCTTCCTCCAGCTCCAACTCCGGGCTCTGAGCCCACTGCACTCCTGACCTTTGTGGGCACTCACAGCTGCTCCTGAACCACCAATAAATTCTGCATTCACCATTTCACCTTCAGCCCACAACGCTCCCTGACCTAAGAGGAGACCCAGCTGATCTGAATGGTAGAGCCTGACGTTATTCCTGTTAAAATTCCTGGCTGTGAGTAAATACATATTAACCCTCAGCCTAAAAAAACTTCCCATCTGATTTCTTTTTTTGCTGGTTTAGATATTAAAATTTAGATATTCAGGCCTGGGTATCAGGTGTGGGAGCAGGGAGTCTCTCCTTTGTCTGGGATAAAAGCAGCTCTCCTGATTTTACACCACTGCAGCATCCAAGGCTTTGTTCCACAGAGCCTCACGGAGATCCCTGCCGGTGATAAACCGGTGAGGAATGACCTAAAAGTGGCTCTTTTCTTTTTAATATCTATTGAAATGCTGCGTTTGTACCTGCCAGCCCTTCTGCTGGGGGTTTGCTCCTCTGGGCACAGCCACACTCCAGCAGCAGCAGCAGCCTCACCACAAAGAGCTTGTACCAAAGCCTCCCATTTTCCTAACAAAAGCAGCACATGAACCCCCTCTATAAATGGTGGGGAGCATTTCCCTAAAATCAATCAGCCTCTATTATTCACTTGAAGCCCAATCTCATTGTCTACTTCTTCCTCCGGAGGCCGATTTCTGCCAGGTAGAAAATTAAGTTTCCTTTACTTTTCTTCCCTACACAATTTTTTCAGTGTTTCAGCACCGTTGTTCGGTGTGGGAAAGCGACTTCCTGTCTCAATAAACAAGTGCACACAAGGCTTTTCTGGACACATAATGGGCTCTTTTTTTTTTTTTTTTTCCTTTTTCTTTTTTCTTCCTTTTTTTTTTTTTTATTTTATACAAAAAATCATTCCACACTTAACACATCAATGAAGCCACTTAAGCTCTACTGCATCTGAATTAAAGGGGGAATTGTGTGATCAAAGAGTGTGAAGGAACCACACATGGAGTTCTTCAGACACTTTACTTTTGTTACATTTGATACATAACAAACCCAATAAATATGCTTATCCCAGTAGCCCATTTCATTATCTCATATCCTTATGTTTAAGAGCATTTCCTTTAAGAGCTGCTCCTTTCTCCTTTGTTTTTTTCAGCATCATAGTTTTGAGGCCGTTTATTTTAAATGAAGGTGATAAAAAGAGAGAAAAAAAAGAATTTCTGGGGTTTTTCCCCTCTAGGTGTGCTCAAACAAGACCAAAAATCCCTCTCCACTGAGTTTTCCCCTGGATATATTTATTCATGTGAGAGTACATGCACAAGTGCAATAACCTCATTTATTCGAGGTTTTTAGAGACAAGACCTGCACAAGGAATGTTTCCTAAAATTATTCCCAATAATTCCCCACAAATTCATCCCTTTTCCTCCACCATAGATCGAATCACTTGGAAAAATACAGATTTTGATGCTTTCAGTGCTGAGAATAATTGCCTCTTTGCAGCTAAATTATTAAAAATAATGAAGGTTGGAGTCTGCCCATTTTTTCCCATTGTTTCACATGGAAGTGACCGATTTCTCCAGCCAACAAAGAGGCTACAAGGTCTGATTTTGGGGGAATTGCTGATCATTTGTAGCCAGCAGTGACGTGTGGCTGCTCAAAGGGCTGTCAGAGCAGCTCTGGCTGAGCCAAAGCAGCACCTTGCTGGGTGAGCTGGAGCTTTGGGGGGTGATTTTTACCCACAGATGGACAAACCCACTGGTCCTGTGAGGAATTTGTATTTCCAGAGGGAATTTCAATGGGATTTCTGCTGGAAACTGCACGCCCAAAACTCCGTTTAATTAACTCTACCACAAATAAGCAAGGCAAAAGCATCCACCAAACCTCCAGGATAACTTATTTGGGAGGAAATGACAGGTGATTTTAGCAGAGCTGCTGCTCATTAAAAGGCATTTCCAAATGTAATTTTTTTAAATTGCCTCAGTATTTTTTTTGTTTTTCCCGTCTTCTCCTCCACTTTCTTCGAGGAGTCCTGACAGAAATGCTCAGGACAGGGGGTTTGATATCCCCTGAAATGGTGAGATCAGCCCCTGCTTGCTGCCACACACCAGATCAGCTCCTTTCTCTTTTTGAAAACTGAAGAAGAAAATTATCCTGCCCTAAAATCCTGGACTGAATGGAACACATCCAAAAGCCTTTCGTGTGCAGGGAAAAAGCACCTGAACCACCAGAAAAAAAAAAAAAAACCCAAAAATTAATAAAATATATTTTCTGCTCTGTTTAATTCCTAGCAGTAAATATCTTTACAAATATGCTTTTGTGATGAGCACGGCCTGGTTGGAGCTGCCTTTGTTTCGAGGCTTCCCAAATCAAAACAAGCAAACAAAACAACCCCCTGCCAGCAGGAGCAGGGGCTCTGCTCCTAAGTAGGGCACATCCCTCTCCCCATCCCAGCCAAACTCCCAGCCACAGCTCCCAGCTCTCATCAGCACCCAGCCAAGCCCAGCTGAGGTAAAAATTGCAATATTTTACCTCAACGACGAGCTAGAAATGATTTTTACAGCCCAGAGACCTCCAACTCTCCAGCAACAGAGTCCTGCCCACCAATTTAGCAAGGTTTATCCACAAAACAGCTCCTGAAATCCTGGAGTCCTGACCACCAATTTAGCAACATTTATCCACAAAACAGCCCCTGAAATCCTGGAGTCCTGATCACCAATTTAGCAACATTTATCCACAAAACAGCTCCTGAAATCCTGGAGTCCTGACCACCAATTTAGCAAGGTTTATCCACAAAACAGCTCCTGAAATCCTGGAGTCCTGACCACCAATTTAGCAACATTTATCCACAAAACAGCTCCTGAAACCCTGGAGTCCTGACCACCAATTTAGCAACATTTATCCACAAAACAGCTCCTGAAACCCTGGAGTCCTGACCACCAATTTAGCAAGGTTTATGCACAAAACAGCTCCTGAAATCCTGGAGTCCTGACCACCAATTTAGCAACATTTATCCACAAAACAGCTCCTGAAATCCTGGAGTCCTGGCCACCAATTTAGCAAGGTTTATCCACAAAACAGCTCCTGAAATCCTGGAGTCCTGGCCACCAATTTAGCAAGGTTTATCCACAAAACAGCTCCTGAAATCCTGGAGTCCTGATCACCAATTTAGCAACATTTATCCACAAAACAGCTCCTGAAATCCTGGAAATCTGGGACAACATCAAAAAGAGGGGTGGACAAAGGATGATTTTAACACTCATGGTTGAGGAAGAAAATCTGGTGAACACAGCCCAAAGAGAACCAAGAATTTCAAAAGGTAGAAGGCAATGAGGAGTTTTGGGTATTACATTCCTAATCTCATCCTTTCCAGGCTCAGGATGGGCACCTGACACTCGAGTCTTGAATTGCTTCAGGTCACAATCCCACACCAATATTTAATTTAATTTCGTTTCATTCCATTTCATTTCTACCAAGAAAGTGCCTGATGAGGAGGAAAAAAGAGAATCCAACCCAGCAGCCTGGCTGATACTAAAAATTAATGCTAAAATATCAACCCAAACTGCCACACTCATCTTTTGATTGTGGTGCACAGGGAAACCTTTATTTATAGTGGTGGGATCCACATATACAGGAAATTTTCTGCATTTCTCCTCCTTCTGTTGCATTTTTTTTTTTCTATGCAAATCCACGTTGGTCATTAAATCAAGAATTGAAGAAGTATTTAGCAGCAGCTGGGTGGTAAAAGCCTGCTCTAACTCCCTTAAGCTGCATCCTATTTATTGGTGGTGGGAAATATCTATCCCACACACTTCCATGCCTAAAATGATCGGCTCGAAACAAATAGGAAGAACAGAAAAACATTAAAAGTATTTTTATTATGTCCTTTTTGGTTCCCCCCACAATTGAAATCCTCATCCAATTTTGGACTTCTACCTCATTTTCTGAACAGGAGCTTTTAAAGGTGACTGTGCTGGGTGTGGTTCTAATCACTTTTTGCTCCTGAGAAAAAATGGTTTGGGGGAAATGAATAGAGAAATAATCAATTACCAGCATTTCAAACAGCCTGACTGCAGGAATTTGAGGGAAAAGGTGGAAAGGCTACAAAATTTGCCTGAAATCTTTGCCAAAACACTTAACTGGTAATGAAACAAAGCAGCATTTGGAGTTTTTTTACAGATTTAATTGAGAAAAAAAAGACCTCAAAGACCCGCTGATGCTTCCCTAAACCACTGCAGATATTTAGTCTGGCAACATATTGTACCTAATGATTAAAGCAATTCCCCAACCAGAAATTTTTAATCTTGATGGAAATTGGGAAGCAAATTTCAAGAAGGAAGAAGTGGATATTTGAATGGGGCCATTTGGTTCGTCCTGCTGGAAGAAATGAAGTTTCCCTTGTTGTCTTAATTCAATTAAATTTAAAACCTGCCCTGGGAGAACCCTGAAAAAATTAGAAAAGTTGTCTTCATGTATAAATTGAGGTATTTCTATGGATTTAGCAACCTAAAAAAACCCTACCAGGTGGACAGAAATGATCCTCCCCTGGTTTTTGATGTGGAAGAGAAGATTTATTTCAGCTTTCAAAGCTCTTTCTGACAGTATGAGCGTAGCTTGGAAATTGCACATTTTTCCTTGACAGTTTACAATGGATCATTTGAGTTCCTAAGTCCAAAATCCTTAATTTTGAGCTGAAGCCATCTTTTCTCACGCAGGAAAAATATAATCAGGAATTAGGGAAGCACCTTTCACTAGCACTTCCTAATTTCAGATATTTTTAGGCAGGATCACTCGCTGCTGAAGGAGATGTTAGTCCTGCAGTCAGAACAGAAATAAACTGGTTTTCATGGCAATTCTTGGCAGGGAGGGAATTCCAGCAGCCTCTTTTGCTCCAGCAGAAGAGATTCCAGGAAAATCCCTCCCCACCAACCTCAGCATAAAAAAAATAAAGGACAACTCCAAGCTGGGTTGGACTAAGGGAAGTCAGATCCAGGGTTAATTTATTGGCTTGGAGTGAGAAGAAACCTTAGGGACACACAGAGTGTCCCCTTCCCTCATGGAAAACTCCATTCCACTCTGGATATAAATTCCTCATAAATCAGTGGCACATCCATCCCGTGGCAGTGGCTGAAAACCAGACCTGAAATCTGGAGGGTGTGATCAGATTAAAATGAGTTGCACCTCAGAGAGGAATCTTGAAAGTAGATAAAAATTCGTGTTTTTTTCCTTGATGGGAATAATCCCAACCAGATCCTGGATTGCCAGGATGGTGCAACTGAGATATTTTCCCATCATTCAACAGAAAAAGCCACTGTCACCACACTGTCCTTCACAGATACCCCTCAACTCCCCAGCTACATTTTCCAAGTGCTTTTCACTGCATTTGAACTGATTTAAGAGAAAAGAATTAAAAATGTTTGGTTTCAGTGCCTCCAGAGAAAGATCTTGGCTGTTAGCACTGAAATAAGATTGAGGAAAAGGTGGATCTGGACCTTACAGTGATTTTTACATGCCAAAAGAGCCCAGAAATGTGGATTTTCTATAATACGGAGCAAGGAGACAAGGAGCACCCTCCTCTTGCTGCTCCACAACTGCATCTCCCTTGCAGCACAGCCTCGGTCACTGCAAGATTTGCAGCCCAGGATATAACTCATCATGAGCTAAAGTGGGAATGGGAGCCATGACATTTTAATTTCAGACACACTCAAAGGTAGGAGAGTGGCTCTGTTCTGCCTGAACTTTAGATAAGCACACGCTGTGCCATGGTTCTGCTTTCCTCACAGCATTCCTCAAATTTTCACTGCAGTAGGAGGAAAGAGAGAGAGGGGAAAAAAAAAAAAAAAAAGAAGAAAGGGGAAGAGAGAGAAAAAGAGAGAAAAAAGTTGGTTTTACAGGAGGTGTTTTATTGTGTGGCTACCCAAAGGCTGGATTCAATAAAACCTCCAGCTGGCTCTCACACAGACAAAGCTCCTCCAAGGCCTTGCAGAACCTTCCTCACCTTCCAGAGGGAATTTTTGGAGGCTCAGGAGCCTTTTCCTGGGCTTCCCTCCCACCACAGCAGGACAGGGATTTTTCCTGAGTCAGGCCCAGAGAAAGAATCTCTTTGACTTCCACTTTGGAGGGAGGGGGCGACTCCAAACCCCGAGGATGTGCCAAATATGCTTTAAAAACTTGGCATTGGAGAATCAGCTATTCCCCATGAGCCAGGGGACAAAAAAAGCTGATGGAGTTGCTGAAACCCTTCGAGTAGAGTTTTCTGAAGGAGATTCCTCATTTTTTTCTGCTGTTCTGAGGGTCTTCTGTGCCCTGACCATCCCCAAAACCATTTCTGTCCACCCAACTGAAGCTTCAGTCCCTGCATTTTTTGGTGGCCAGAACAGAACACGGGGTTAAAAATGCTCAGAAAAACACAAAGCTCAGTCCCACTGCCCTTATTTCCTGATCTATCACCAATTCAGGTACCAGGACTAGCAGCAAAAAATAAGAGGCTGGAAAGGCAGTGAGAGAAATGATTCACATATCAATAGACAGAAGCAATTAATTAGATATCGCTGATAGATGTTCAGTCCTTTCTCAAGTAAAACAAATCTCAACTCCCAGGGATTTGGTTTTTCCCTTGTCTTGTGAGATTTGATCAATTAATCTTGGTTAGAACACCTTTGTTTTAAGAAAATCAATCAGCACTTTAATTTTTGAGCAAGTTCATTCCTTCCTTTGCTAACTCCCACTTAGGCTTTTCTGCTCCTGGAAGTTCATTTCAGAGCTGGCATTTTGGCTCCCATTTTGTTTCACAGCAAAGACACCCAGACAGACAATAACAGCAAAACCCCTTCCTTTCTTACCAGATAACACTCATGTCTTGTTACAGAATTCTCAGGCTGTAAATCAACTTGAAAAGCTAATTTAAGGATATTCACTTGCACTATTCAGGACTGTATAAACATTCCAAATCCCAATTTTTCATCAAGACATATGCGAGCATTTAAAAGGGACTTAAAAGAGCCATTTTGCAGCTGAAGGGAGAAGATCGAGCTCCAGCATTTTATTTTTTTTTCTTTCCTCCGACGAGATTATCATGTAATATTAATACTCAGGAAAAAAAAAATATATATATATATATATTTTTCCAGTGCCTGTGTGTATTTATGAGGTCCTAAGGGATGGCAGAGTTCCTTTAGCCGAGAGGAAGGCTGCAGGAAGCTGCAGGAATGAGAGCGACTGTGGAAACATCAAATACGCGACAGAATTCGGCCGCCCGCCGCAATTTCTTGCCCCGGTGCTGTGGTGTTGGTTTTCACTGTATCTGCTGGTTTAATTGTTTCTGCCTGTTCACTCCTTTGTCCGCCCAAACCCCCTCGCCTAAGGGAGATTTCAGAATCAAAAGGTAGGACGGAGGTTGGGCAGGAAATGAACGCTGGTGGCGCGGCGGAATTAAAGGAGAAACTTCAGCAGTGGCTCTAGGAATGGGTGGATTCACACAAATTTAAGGGCATCTCCCTCTCTCCCCGCTCTTTCTGTCGCTGCTGTTGGGTTTTTGGGGAGGCTTTGGGTTGGTTTTGTTGCCACTGCTCCAAATAAACTCCCCAAACCTTGGGTTTGGGACTCCAGGCCCTGCTGATGGAGAGCTCGGCCTCCGCTGTGGCGCCATCCCAACCCTGCCTGCTCCCCGAGGATCCCTCACGGCGTGGGAGCTTGTGGAGACAGAAAAAGGGACAGGGAGCAACACTCGGGTTTCTATTTTCGGTGGGGGAACACAAAACGAGCTCCCGAAGTTCCTGGTGCAACGCCCATGACGCGCTCCAGGAAAATAAACAGAGCTGGCATCGGGATCTATGCGAGGAATTCTCTTTTTTCCCCCCGTTTTTTAAGTGCCCTCCGTTTTCCTCGCCTCTGCTATCTCTCCCTTTCCCATTTTTTTTTTCCCCTCTGATCTCCTCGGACAAAAGATTCCACAATCAGAGACGCAAACCCCAAGCAAGGAGGATATGTGCTTAAAATGCCACATGGCCAATAAAACCTATTTTACAGCAGATCTCACCTTTAACAAGCAAATTGACCACTGTAAGGAAAAAACTGCCCCAAAATCCTGGTGTAAAACAGCCGCCAACACCCTAACCCTCAATTACAGCGATTTAAACAATTATCTGCAAAATACCCAGATTTAAATTTAAAAAAAAAAAAAATCACAATACTGGGAGTTTCAGCGCTCACCAACCAAAAGGTATGAGGCCACGGATTTCAGGAATTAATTTGGGTTAATTCAGATGGCAGAGATGAGGTAGGCAAAATAACAAGCAATTACCTTTTCCTGCCTTTGAAGAACAATGAATTTGGGAACTGGTCCAACTTTAGAAAGAGTGATTACAGATTTTTCTGCTCAGAGAAACCTCTCCCTCCTCAAGACATACAACACATGTGGACATATGTACTTTTTTGTGGCCATCCACTTATCTGTATTCCATAACACCCTGCACTTGAAGGATTAATTAAAGATAAAATTCAATTATTTATTACATACCCTGCTAATTATTTTTGAAACTCCATAAAGAGAGCAGGAAAAGCTACCCAACACAAGCCATAATTAAGCAGAAAGGCAGCATTTGTGTGGTCACTTGGCGAATCCAACATGCAAAACGTTTATCATTTAACCATTTCCTTTATATTGTGCACCGGGCTGGGAGGGTTTTAAAGCTGGGCAGAATGACAAATTCGACTTAAATCTAATTTTGAGGAGGGAATATCTATTTCTACGAGTTTCGACAATCACTTTAGTGGATAATAAGCAATGTTAAATAAAACATGTAGCTAAATAGGCATTAAAGGCCTTTTACATACTTGGAAGAAAAGAAAACAGTTTTTTTTCTCTTTTTTTTTTTCCCCCCTTTCTTTCTCTCTATTTTTTTTTTTTATGCTGCAGACTGCAGGCATTTTGGTCTATCTCTGTCAAGTGCAATTCTTTCTTGATGAATGACAAGGTACGATAATAGGCTGCCGTTACCAGGGCAACCAGACAGCAGAGCTGTGTGCCTTGAATTTTGTCATCTGAAAATGAAACCAGAAGCAAAAGAAAAGCTGAGAATCGAGCGACAGATTAACTCTGGGGTGGGGGGGAGAAACTGGCGGGGGGAGAGAGAGCACAGGAGGAGGAAGGAGAGAGTGAGGAGGGGGAGAGGGGGCTGCATTACAAGCAATTAAAATTACTGTAATCTGTGCTCGCTGTGTGTGTCTGGGTTGCAGTTGCAGCTATCATTTGTCAATAAGCTTCCAGCCCTGTTTTCCCCACCGCTCTCTTTGTTCCAGAAATGCGGAAAGGGAAAAAAAAAATAAACCAAAAAAAGCTTTAAAAAGTACTTTTCAGGGCACTCACCTTTACAAGAGGTGGCTCTGCAGCGTTGCTCCCAGCAGCTCTCCCAGTTCCTCTCCCAGTTCCTCTCCCAGTTCCTCCCAGTCCCACTCAGACCCTAAGAGGCTGCAGCTGAGAGCTCAGGGTGGGGATCCAACACTCATTTCTGGGCTGGGACCTGTGGCTAAATGCGACCTCTTCAACCCAAGAATTCCCCAAGGATTGACCCAGTGGCTTCAGCCCGGGCTGGGAAAGTCTCTGTGAAGTCCTCAGGGATCAGAGCCATCCCCACAGGAACCGGTTTTGTCTCACAGGGACAGAGTTGGGGACATTGAGCCAAAGGTTGAAAGCAAAATGACTGAAAGTGGGAGCAGTTCACCAACTCCAACCTGGGATCAAATTTAAGCACCAGCATGGCTGGGTCGTGGCTTGGTTCACCTTGGGCTTTGTGGAGATGAGCTAAAACTGCTGTCTTTGTACCCATAAATTCGAACTGAATAAAATCAACACACACACAAGCCTTGGGTTTATAAAAAACACCCAAATTGCAAAGTTTAAACTGTAGATGCACGGTGTAAATGGCTTCCCAAACACAAAATACTCCCAGCTGAGACAAAAACTCTGCCTGCTCAAGCCCCAGGAGCTAAACCTGTAGCAAATTTCCTCAGCCCCGTAACCTGAGCCCTCACAATATTCATGTTTCACCATCTTCCATTCCCTCCAGAGATTTTTACGGATGTCTTCTCTCCCTAACCTCCTGGGTTCGCAGATTAAACTTCGCTCCTACAGTTTTGTGGAAGAGCTGTTGATAAAATAAACCTCCTGTAATTTCTCTGCAGTCCCTCAGGCAAAACTCCCCGTGATCCTTGCGCAGTGTGGGTGAATCATTAGGCTCCCATACCTCAGAAATTGGCATTTCTGCCAAGTTTAAAGATGAGGAAACCGCCACAGAGAAAAAGCTGCTTGAGTCAGACTCTTTGAAGAGTCCATGGGACTCTTTCCTCCCACTTCACTTTGGACCAGGCTTTAACAGCACTTGAAACAGGACTTTGGATTCCTGGCTCACAGCTTCAGGTCTCATTAGGCCAAATTTCTTCCCAACGAGCTTTCTCTGAAAGCGCTGATTTAAAATGTAGTTAATTCAATTAAAAAAGAATGCAAAGCAATAAATGTTGCCTAACCAAAATTACTCCACCTTTGCACGGGAAAATTATACTCTTGAGCATGTCAGTCATAGAGATGACATGTTCTGGAAATAAAAATTCATAACCTCTGCATGTTTTTACATGGGCAAGCCAGTTACCTGATTTTTAAGCTATCTAAAGGAAGTGATCATCCCTCATTTTTCTCCATAGGCACCCAGTCTAATAATGGCTTATAAAAGAATGACTTAATTTTTTGGCATCTTGACCGCCCCTGAATATTTTCCATGGAAGAAATGAAGTGATTTTTCTCAATATCATCACTTGTGTGATTGACTTTTTTGCCATGGCAAGCCCAGGATGTTTCAGTTGTGCTGATTTATTTTTGCCTGCCTGTGTCTGCGTGGCACCGAGGAGAGGAGCCCCTGCTGGCTCTGGCAGCAGCAGCAGTCTGGTGGCAGCAGCAGCTTCCTTCCACATGGACTAATTAGCTCGGGGTGTTTTGGGAGGGAATGGGGCATTTCATACACTTACACAAATTAAATTTCATTTCATACACTTACACAAAGTTTTGGAGCTGGATCAATGTCCTCTCCATGTCCCTGCACAGGTATCAGGAAGCCAAGGAGTGGTTTTTGGGGCTGAAGGAACGATCTGGCTGCTCCATCCAAGCAAGTGGTCACCAGGGCAATTACAAACTTGTCTTTATTGCAAGCTGTTTCCAAACCCTTCATTTGAAAGTTGCCTTATTCCTTCTTTTCCATTCAGTTTTCGAGAGGCAACAGGAATCTGCACTAGAGTTTGTCACCAGCTGCATTTATAATATGTGAAGGTGTTACTCCTGATGATCTGGTAACCCCCAAACTGATTTTGTCCGATGCAAAAAGCAGTATTTAGAGCTTTTAATTTCCTATTTCTATTCTTTCCATTTTCTATTTCCCTTTCCTACCCTTTCTGCATTCTCCTGTTTGTGCATTGTGAGACAGGAAGAAAATGAGTTCTGCTTTATCTGACTCATTCCCAAAAATCAGATTTGGACAACACATTAAACTGCAGCCTTTCTCCAGCTACCACACAACAATTCTGGTTTTCCCCACTATGTAGCAAAGGTGTCTTTTGCCATAAGGGAAGTCCCGTGGCAGAACCATGAAAACCATTTGGGAAATGCTCCTTTAAACCTTGGGAAGTGCTCCTTTAAACCTTGGGAAATGCTCTTTTAAACCTTGGGCAGTTCTTCTTCCTGCTTTGGTCAAAACAGCAATCCTGTTAAAAGAAATTATCTGCATATTAACAAATTTGACTAATTGCACACTGCTTTTCTCCAGCCCACAGCTGGGTGAGGCAATGTAGAGCCCAGCCACCCTGATTATTTTAATTTCGGGACTTGAATTAAGGCCTCAGAGCTGTCTTAACCCACTAAACCATCCTACTTTTTAATCTTCCTTCCCTGCACCTCTGTGTTAACTCAAGCTGAGGCTGAATTACGGCTCCTTCTTATCCCTGATAAGCCGAGGGAGCTGTGGCAGAGCAAAAGCTGGAGTTTACTCAGCCCTGTGCATCCATCAGCAGCGTGTCAGGCAGTTTCCAGTGCTGGAATCCTTATTAACAGTGGTGATGGAAGAGGCCCCTGGAAAAGAGCGGGGTTTTCAAACCCCTCCACGGAGAGGTGACAGCTCAACAAATCACCTTTGGATTTGTGAGCTCAGCAGATTGTTCCTGGAAGCTGTGGAGAGAAAATAAATATGGAAAACCACAATGTCATTTCTAAGAGTCGCTTTTCAGAGCCTGACCACATTTTAAGTATCTGCTAAGTGATGTCCTTTCTCCTCCCCTGCTCCTGGCCAAAACCAGTGTTGTATCAATCTCCTGACAAAGACAAGTTTGACTCGGATTCCAGACACCAAAACAAATACCACCTACAGCCCTCGTGAGTCACACAACTCATGTGATTTAAAACAAAAATTTAAAAAAAAATAACCAAAAAAAAAAAACCCCAAAAAACCTCAACTAATTCTTCATCTGAGAGACTCACAGAAAGGAAATAACTCAGCAAGGCTTTCCTCTTTGTGAATGACTCGGTGTTTGAGGCAGAGAGGATGATTTATAAATGTGAAATAACACAACACAAGAAATGAGTTTTGTAGCTGGGCCCAAACCCACCCTGCAGGGTCTGACCTCATGGGAGAGCTGTCTCTGGGAAGGTGCAAAGCTTCCTTTAATTTCCATGGAGTTGGAGGGTTCTGCACTCCTCTGCTGTGGATGTGAACCAGCTCCAGCTCTGGTTTATAGATCCTGATATTCCAGCACAGCTTCCAGAGCTCGGGCAGCTCCCTTTGGGAAGCTCTGGACACAGGCAGGAGAAGCTTTGATGCCTTTGCACCTGTCTGTCCTTTTCTGCTGCTTCCTTTTTGTGGAGATCTCTTGGCTCAGCAAACTTCTCCCAGTGTCCTTCCTGAAATCAGCTTCAGGGATGAATGGAACATTTATTAAGGACTGGGGAAAATGGTTCTTTTGAAGAGGAAGATAATGCTAAGCTTATATCCATGGCATCTGGATCCTCTGGTTATGGGTACATTAAAATGTATTTAAATACTGGTATTAAATGAGAGCTTCTTGCTCCGAGTGCAGTTGTCCAATAAATTATTTCAGAAATGGCTTCAGACTTCTGCAATAATAGGTTTTTGGCAAGCAACAGGACTCTTAAAAGAACCACTTTATCATTATGAGGAGATCATAAATGAGAGTTAACTCCTAGATATGGTCGTTTGCAAAACCATCAGAGGTAATAACAAAATATGAGCCACTTCTAAATGGACTGCTGAGGAGGAAGCTGAGGGGAAAAAACCTGTCACCAACCCACAGCAGGCCAGCAAATGCAGGCAAAATGTATGATACCCTGCAGCCCAGCAGATCCCCTCTCTGTCAGATGGAGCTGGCACAAGAGAGTTTTTTCCTTTGAGAAGAATCCCAGAGTTGTCTGGTGGGCCTCATCTCCAGTGGACGTGGGGAACAATGTGCTCCCAGCTCTGCTTCTCCCTTTGATGCAATTTTCAAGTTTCACTTTCAGCCTTCTGTTCTCTCCAACAAAAGAATAAACAGTTCTCTCCAATTTTTTTTCCCCCTCCCAAAAAAACCTCATTGCTCATAAACCTCTAACCACTCTTTTCCCTACAGAGGGATTCTTCAGGGACCCAGGAGGAGATTTTGTCCTACACCCGAGGCTGTGCATGGCTGAGGGGCAGGTTTATTGCTCATGCACCACATCCCAAGTGATGGCACTGCTGATTCACGCTGCCACAGCTGCTGCCACACGCTCAGGGTGAGAATAGAACCATGATTAGTCTTTGAGGTGGCCCTCAAATCTCTGCTGTCTGTGACCAGGGACAGGACCCGAGGGAATGGCTGGAGGGGTGGCAGGGGAGGTTTTGTTGGATATTTGGGAAAGGTTCTTCCCCCAGAGGGTGGTGGGACACTGAACAGGGTCCCCAGGGAATGGGCACGGCCCTGAGGCTGCCAGAGCTCCAGGAGAGTTTGGACATTGTGGGATTGTTGGGGTGTCCATGCAGGGCCGGGAGTTGGATTTGATCATCCCCGTGGGTCTCTCCCAACTCAGGACATCCCATACCTCTATGATTCGAGAATAAAGCAGTGTCCAGCAAAATGATGAGCCCAAATGAACCAGTTATCCATGGAAACTCTCTGAAAAACACCCCCCAGATGCTCTAGATTTGGGGAGTCTTGATGGAGAACTGAAGGCCTCAAGCCGTAGGCCTCAAGCTGTAGTGACAGAGGAGACCAAATATTTGGAGTGTGACAAGGAGCAGCTTGGCCAATTTAACTCATCTGTTTTCATAACAGTTGGAGAGGCTCCTGCATCTCCACTGGGGAGTGGGTGGGGGGTTAGGAGAGCTGTCACACTTTGATAAGTAGGGCACTCCGTTATGAAAGATTAAGGCCAGAGATGCGGATGCAGCTGAGTGTAAATGAGACTCCCAAGAGTGAAGATCAAAGTTGGGAGGAAAACCATAGTAAAGCATGAAAACCAAACTTCCTACCAGGAATTTAAGCATGAAAGGGCCATGGTGACTTTCAGCTTCGAGGCCAGAGGCTGAAGGCCTTACTGAAAGCTGTTGGAGGGTCTCTGTGCCAAGCTTGGATGGTCCTCACTGGAAACAGATGGGAAAAGAGGGGTTCCTGCATGTCCAATAAAAAGAATCCACTCTGCAGGCTTGGGGAATCGTGCTAACAAAGCGAGACAAGATACAGCTTTGATATTTCTTGGCATTTTTCTCCTACAAATATGAAGACCACAAGACTTTACAAAAAGCCCAGAGGGTCCTTGTCTGTGTGTAGTCATGTAAACCACTGCTCATCAGAGAGGTTTTCTGGCCAAAGAATTAAAGCTGTTTCCTTCCTGGCCCCATTTGTTAAAGATTTTGTCTCTGCTGCTTCAGTACATCACAACTGGCTGGGACTTCACAGGATGGAAGAGGAATTGGAAATCTCTTCCACAACAAGGTGATAGCCATGAACTCTCATCTGGTGTGGGAACAGGGGGTGCACTGGTCTAGATTCCATATTCTCTTTATCACAGGAACTCTGCACATGTTATTACCTTGCCACTCTCTGAATGACTTCATGTGAAATTTGGGGTAAATAATTCAATTTCCATGCGCCTGCAAAAGGGAGGGGGGGTTAAAAATAATTGTACTTACCCTGTAAACTGCAACTCAGCCATTTTATCTGAGCAGCATCTGATAATCTCTCGCTGCTTCCCACATTGTAACCATTAAGTTTGTGGAAATATGGCATGTAAGGAGCAGGAATGAGGTCTGTGCTCGTGTTCAGGTCAGAGGAGCAATAAAAGGAACACGGAGGAGCTGCTTTGGCAATGGTGCTTCTCACTTTTCAGATCTCAGCCTCCTTTAATTAACTTCTCTAAAGTATGTGAGGAAAGAAGGGTGGAACATTGAGCTCTTCTCGTGTGCTCTGACTGCAGCAGAGCTTCTCTCCAAGGCTATTTTCAGCAGCTGCTGCTCATCGCAGCTTCCAGTGGAGGGGGGATAGGGGAGGCATCTCCCACTAAAAATGCCAGCACTGTTGCCTGCACTACCAATTCTTAATCCGGGTTTAAAAAGGAAGGTTTAAGGTGCAGGGCAGCTTGTTGAGCAGCCCCAGGGAAGTGCTGGCAGGGCTGGGCAGCTGCAGGGGGGGGGAGCTGAGTTCTGCCCTCCTTTGGAGTTGCACTGCAGTGACTTTTTCCATCCCCAGGGACGCTCCGGTGCCCGAGCAGTGTCCCTGCACTGGGCCAGCGACCTGCTCACAGCGCTGATGCTGGCCAGCACCTTCCCTTTTACGGAGTTTATAATGGGAGACACAGCCCTTGCTCGTTTATTTTCCCCCCTTCCCCACATTCTTCTCCTTTAATTTCCCATTCCATCCTCATCATCTTTCTTATCAAGTCACCCCCTCACTTCATCTCCTGTTATATCACTTCTACACTGGGGACAACGAGTCAGATGTGAAATTCCCCATCCCTACACCCCAGCTCTGCCCATCAGCAGCGTGTACCAACCTGAGGGGCTTCACTTGGGTCAGTGAAACTCTGCAGCAGTAACTCTGGCAGAACGGACAGGCCTGAAGTGCCACAGCCGTGGAGAGCAGGACGTGCAGCTGGGTGTGAAGTAGCTAAAAACACCTCCTTTGCAGTTCCTGGGATGGAGCTGGGTGAGGGCTCTGGGTTCTTATCCAGGGAACTGGGTCAGGCTCCTTTCTGTGCTGCTGCATTTCCACCCCACCTTTACCTGTGAGCAGAGCCAGAACCTCATCACACCTTCCCCTCTGGCAGCAGAGCCAAACTCTGGGATGAATTTCCATCCACAGGTGACCTGGTTTTGTTTGCACCAGTTTTGCCCAGTGCTCTCCCTCCTCCCATCCCTGCAGAAAGCAATTCCTGACTGGGAGCACAGCATCCAGCAACTTCCAGGAGAGCAGGAATGATTTACATCAGCTGGGGATTGAACCAGATTATGTTTAGCTTTAGTCCCCTGCTTCAGAAACAATAATGTTATGAATAATCCTTTTATGTTCATACATCTTGTATAAATATCTGAAACATGTATAAAACCAAGGAGAGGAGGGAATTCATTAAGGTGGTCCAGGGGAATATTGCTCTGAGAAACAAGGGGCTGCTTAGGAGAGTTAAAATTGGTTTATCCCATTGCTTTTTCTTAAGAAAGAAACCGGGGGAAACTAAATCTAATGAAATTTTTCCCAACAATGGTGGGTATTAGTTTGTGGAAGCATATTCCTGAGGAGCTCATGGGAGCATTAGTGTGTTAGTTCAGCTGCCCTAAAATATGCATGGTAGTTGTTCTTCTGTGTTTTACTGCAAAATTCCCGATCAAACAGGTCCAAAGTCTGGAATCAATAGTAACTTTTCAATCGAATCCAATGGATTTACAGGCAGGCCCCATGTGCTCATTATTTAAAATAAACGAAGGGAAGGAACAGTGAATCAAAATGTGACAGGGGCAGCGATTGTTGAAAAATCCCCCTAATTTTAAAGAGCCCTTCAAACCAACTTTTTAAGACAAAACAGGGCATGCATTGAATTTTCAGCCCAATGACATCACGTCACACTGATTTCATCTGGTCCCCGCATGTTCTTGCTGGGAGTGGAACTCGCTGCAGCTCCATCCAGCTCGTGGCACCCAGTGATTTATTACAATTTAAATGATAAAGCACCCAGGAATGTTCAGGCAATTGGATTAGCCCATTGACTGAATGTGCAGACAGCTATTTTTAGAAAAGAGATGTCAGTTTGTGCAATATTAGATGGCCTGATCCCTTTTTTACTGAGGGGGCAGGGGATTTTCCCTTATCACATGGTTCTGATGTTACCTCTGCGTTCTGTTCTTTTTAAGTGGAGATCTGAATATCACAAGATTTTATTCATCAAAGGTGACACCAAGCTCTCGACACCCTTTGCTGAGCCTTTTGAAAGAGGCTGGCAGGATAAATCGAGCCTAAATTTTGCCTGCAGTTTAAAGAGACTCGGGACACAGATTTTGGTGTTCCCACATTCTCGAGGGGTGGCTCAGTAATGATAATTTATGAGGAGCAGGACCAGAGCTTGCCTAGAACACATGCAAGTCTCTGGATGCCAAGTTCTTGATTCACACCATCCCATCCTCATAAATTATCAGGTGGATCCTCAGAGCTGGAAGCTGCCCGGACCCACAGCTCCAGACAGACAGACAGGAAGCGGAAAAAAAACGATGCTCCTGTCTTTTGTTTGACCAATATTTTAGGATGAGGCTCCACGCCAAAGCAAAAATAACCCTGAAACTGGAATAATTCATGAACAACGTGGCACAACAATAAAAGGTTCGTGTCAGTGCGGTGGATTCAGCCAAGAGGAGAAAGTGCTAAAATCAACACAAAGGGATCCCATTAGGAGATGAAAGGCTTGTTGCAATCCCTTTGGTTTACTCAGCTGGGTCACTTTAGGAGCACTGAGTGCTCAGGTGTGGCCTAATTCTCCTTTTTCTTGTGTTCCTAAGCACGGGGCAGGGGCTGAGGGCGTGTTTAGGTAGGAAGGGAATTTGAGATGTGTGGTTTGAAGGACAGCATTAACCATTCTGGCCGTCCTACACCAAACTGGTTCAATTCTTTGGGACACAAAGCAGGGAAAGGCCTGTGATGGCTCCAAAAATCTGTTCCCGTCTTGACAGCAAACTCTTCATTTTACATGAAAGCATCAGCAGCTTCTGGGAAACAGATTAAATCCAGTTCCAAACTTGCTCTTGATACGGATAAAAAATGTCTAGGAGGGCTGGCTGGACTAATCCCAGCAGGAACGAGACCTCCTGCTGCTGAGCCCTTGCTTCAGTGCTTTAACATCTGATCTTACTGTCCCTGGGTCAAAATGATGCCTGGTGCAATTCTGACAATGACATTAGGGTCAGCTTTGGAAAGAATTCCTTCCAGTGCATGTGTGGGTTTTGAATCCACCAAAGTCCAGCTCTTAGGAAGGAGGCAAGGCCCTGAAGGCAGAGAGTTACAGGGAAAAGGCCAAAACTCAGAAACAAATTCATTAAAAAATAGAAAAGAGCAGGTTTAAGTGCTCATTCATTTAAACATCTCTATTTTTGCTTCTCCTCTAGTAGTAACAATGTTTGGGTTTATGAAAGAAACATGGAGGCACCACCAGTGCTGAGGATTTCAGGGATTAATTGCTTAGGTATTGCTAATTGTGAGAGGGGGATCACCCGGGAGCTGTTACCTTTGTCTTCTGTTTTAGCAGCAAGCAGGGAAAAGCTGAAAGGGAAGGATATGAAAGGATATTCTGGCTCACGTGATGTAAAAATAGGGGCAGGCTGCTATCAAAATCAGAGATTCCCTCATGGAATACCCCTCCTGGTTAATCCCCCAGTTGCAGCTTCCAAGCCCCTCTGGGCCAGGCTTTGCTGGGCCTCCTGGTGAGATTTACATTAAATATGAAAGTACATGAAGGTCACTGGGCAGTCACTGCACTGGGGTGGAGCTGGAGCTGTGAAGTGCAGGGATCCCAAAAGAGTCAGGGCAAACCCTGTGCTTTTATTCCAGGGAATTCCCTGATCCTGATGCTTCCAGACTCACCTCACTGCTGTTGTATTTATCTGCAATGAGGCCTGGCTGTCTGTGGGGCAGAATTTAATGATAGAGGAAAATATGTGCAGAGTCACTGAGGGGTTTACCATGATCTATTTAAAAAAATAAATCAATTAGAAAACAGGGCTTCTGCAGCTTTTGAGTCTTGAGGTCAAACCAAACTGAGCGTCTCAAGAAGTTAAATCTTGATTAAGCCAAGATTTGTCTGTGCAATTTTTCTGTGTGACTTTCCTTTGGACTCATATGAGTTAACACAGGAAAACCTTTACTAAAAGCTGTGCCAGCTGCCAAATGCAGCTCACTGAGCTCTAAACACCCAAAAACTGCTTTAAGGGTGGGAGTCAACAACTTGCAGTGCACTCAGAGCTGCTGAAGGCCCAGCTTCATCCCCCCCATTGCTACATTACCTATCCTCGAGGTGTCTTCACGGGCACAGATGGAAAAGGCTGTAAAGGAAACACTTTAGAACTGAGGGTGCATTAGAGGAGTGATTGCAGCTCGGTGATTTATAGCTGCAGTAATGGACTGGGTCTCAGCGAGCTGAAATCCAATTATCAGCCCTGCCATCTCAGGCAAAACGCTTAAGCCAAACTTTCTAATCAGTGCTTTTAGGTTTAGGTTGGTTTTTTCAGAGGTGCTCAGCACTTGCCCACCCCACAGAAATAACACATGCCCAGCCTTCTGCAAAGCAAACCCTCAGCATGGAAAGCCAGCCTCCCCTGCCCTGTCCAGGAGGAAAAAATTGATTAAAAAAACCCCCAAAAAGAACCCATCAAATCAGATGATATATGACACTACTGTGCTTGATAAGTATTTCCAATAGCTGGGTTGAAAATCAATAATCTTACTCCGTGTTATCAGGAAAACCAAAGCGTGGAAAGGAGGACACAGAGCTTAAAAATATCCAAAAAGAGGGACACGATTCTCAGGGAGTGAATCAGGATCAGGAACCTTTCCATGCCCACCTCACAAAGGCCCTTGTGAGAGTTAACGCAGGCCTCTGCAGAAAGAGGCTGGAGCTCCACAGATGGAAGCTGCTGCAGAAGGGCTTATTATTTATTATTAATTACTATTAAATAATGAGGTGCCATCGCATGTGAGCACAACACACTCAGGTATTGCTCCATGTGCTTTACAGCACTGAGCCCTGAGTTGTTTTCCAGCAGCCTCAGCCATTCCAACCTGCAGAGGATCAAACACTTCCCAGAATATTTTGTCTTTTTTATTTCTTGAGGTGAGGAGACAGCTCCAACAGCACCGTTGTCTCTTTTTTGGGGTATTGAAACCAAAAATTGGATTTTTTTTTTTTTTTTTAAGAAGTGGGAAGGGAAAAAAAAAGAAAAGAAGGGAAGGTTTCACACAGCATGTGCCAAAGGAACAAAACTTCTCCCTGGACATCTGTCCCTGAACAACAGAGGGGACCTTGGGTTTCATATCTCAGCTGAAAAGATAAATGTGGAAACACCTCCCCCACTGTCCCACTGCAGTGTCATGTTTGGACTGGGAGAAATCCCTCAGGAGAAATAACTGCTGGAAGCTTTGGCTGTGCTATGGAGTCTCCTCTTGCCTCTCATCTCCCAGACAATTGCACCAGCACGGAGTCCTCCATACAACAGACAGAGGTTGTGCTTTTGGGGCTGGAATCTGGGGAAAATCTTTCCTAAAATACCCTAAAATAGAGGGTGGGGAAAGAAAACAGGAGCAATTTTATTTGCCTTTGCAATGCCAGCTTGTGTGCCAGGACTGTAAGGAAAAGGAGCATTTGGCTGCCTGAGGAATATGGGGACTTCAGCTCCTTATTAAATACTTTAAGCAATTGAACCAAAATGTTGTGTTTTTACTGGGTTTTGATCCCTATTTTTAAGTCTTCTGTTCATATATCCCAAAAGGAACTGGATGCTGATGCAAAGACAGCAAGCAGGACCCCACTAATTCAAAAGCAGGGCTTCCCCTCTGCTCCAGTTTTGCTGTGGCATCTTCCAAAATCCACATTATCCCCCAAAACTACACACAGGAGGTCAGGCCACGTGAAAAAGAGCGAAGGGGGATGAAGGAGAACAGGAATTATACCAAAGCTGTGCTGTTATTTCCGAATTATCCATGAAACAGGGGAAACAGAAATACAGATTTCAGGATTTTTTTTTCTCCTAGTTGGGCCTTCGACAGTGAGATGCAACAGGCAGCCACCCGTGGAGTGGAAACACAATCCAAAGGCAAATTTTGTGTGTGAGGTGCTCCAGGAGCCCACCACCCCTCTTCCCAAGGTGGTATCCAAACCCCAGGAAGACCCAGCCCCAACCACTCCATCCAGGGAAGGAGGTGCTTGGAAAGCCCTGCTGGGAAGGGGAGAAAGGGGGTGAGCAAATGAGACAGACACACTGCAAGTAACTCATTTACAGAGGTGCCATTTACTGGATTCCTTGTAAAAAAACCAAGTTCTTTGCACGTTCAGACATGATACAAGCACACCAAAGCAAAACCAAAGTCCACTGATTAATTTGTGATCCTTTCCACACCTCGTGTCCTTTCCTGGAGGAGCTGGAATCCAGGTGAGTGCCAGACTTTATCCACAAATGAGTTCATACACTGAGAGGACTCTTCTCAACCCTCAGCATTTCCGATGCTTCACAGCATTTCTTGCATAATTCATCCTGAAAGTGCAGCTCCCAGCAGGGCACTCAAGTGAGAAGGGTGTGATGGTCTGGGAGCACCAGACACAGCTTCCAGGGCAAGTTCAGCTTCTCGGAGCAGCCAGAGGGAGCAGTTTGGAGACTTCTCTCAGGAGCTGAGCTTCTCCTCCTCTTTGCCCTGTTTTCCACCTCGCAGAGGGATGCAGGGTTGGGTCAGCGTCGGTGTTTGGCAGGAGCAGCCATGGAATAAACTCACTTTATTCAGCAGCAAGGAATAAACTCAGCCAGGCTCATCCACTCCTCGTCCCTCAGCTCCTTCAGCAGCTGCTGCTGGAGATACCCCTTGCTTGAAGGGTGGTGTGAGAGGCACACATTGCACGGCAGAGCCCGTGTTCATCCTTCCATCCCTCCCACCCCTCTAAAGAACAGACATTTTTATCAAATACACCACCAGCCCACTGCTGAGACACTGCTGTAGGTGGAGCTCTGCGAGTCGAGGCAGCAAATAAATGATTCTAGAAGTGTCAGACATTTCAGTCCAGGAGATTAGAGATTCATTGACTGCAGTGTGGGAAGAGCTGTTAAATAAAAACAATTGCAGCAGGCTCACCACGGAAAGCAGAGATTCCTCTTTCATCTTGGAAATTATTATTTTTTTTTAAATTGGTTGTAATGCCCTCATATATTCAAACACAGTGCCAGAGCATTGGGTGAACGACAGAAAAACAGAAGAGAAAAAAAAATGCATGACTTGCTGACAGAAGTACCATGGATTTCATTGTTACATGTGGGGGTACACCAGAGGCTCTCCTGGCATGGCAGAACCTCATTCCCAAGCAGGAAAGTTCCAGAGAGGAAGAATTTGTGCTTAAAACCAGCAGCCCTGTAAAGCAGGAGACAGAAATACCACGGTGTGCTTTGCTTCCTTGGGCAAAGCACTTCCAGGTGCCCTTTCCCCTCCTATTCCCCCTCCTTCCTCCTATAAACGAGGCTCCACCTCTTTTTGTCAGGGGAAAAAATCTGTTTCCATGTTCTAGGGACAATTTCAGGGGGAGCCTGGAGGTTTTCCCCTTCCATGCATAAGAAATAATCACAAGCTGTAAGATCTTACCCCACTGCATTTCTTGTCTGGGTATCTGTGGGGTCAAAAGCACCACAACTCTAACACAGAAGTAAAGTTCAGTCTGGGCCCAGGGTGAAAACAAGAATTAAAGCTGAATCCAAGACTGATGCACATCCCCTGCCATGATTCAAAGCAAGAGATTTTTAACCTGCTGGCAAAGTCTAATTTTCAGGCATTCCTTTGTTTGGCAGAGGGAAAAGGAACCCCAAATGTATCAAGCACAGAGGCAGAGAATGAGGGTTTGCAAACGCCTCTCGTGAACCTGGGGATGCACTCGGATCAAAGGAGCATAATGAGATATCCTGAATAATACAGCGAGATATTCTGAGCAATATTTGATGCACCTCATTACCCAGAACGTGCCTCGCTGAGTTCTCCAGGAGCAGGATCAATGCCCTGCAGGTCCTTGCCCATGGATAGGATCTGTGGCTTGCCAGCCTGGGAGCTCAGGAACCTCAGCAGTCACTGATTCCAGGTAAAAAAACCTCATTAATCCAAAGGAAAAAGACATTTACAAGGTATCAGAGTTGTAATCCTGCTGAAGTCCTAAAGCAACTTCATGGATGAGGATGGAGCTCTTCCCAGTTTGGTCCAGTGGCAAACGGGACAAATCTTTGGCCTTGGCATGAGAGCCCAGGTTAAACCCAGAGGTCCCAAACCTCCTCTGGACTTGGCCACACATTTCTCAGCATCCCAAAAAAAGCTGAAATCAGCCAATCCAGGACCCCAATTAACTCAATAAAAAGCTCTTGGACTCCAGCACTCATCCACCAGCTCCAAATCCCAAGGAGTCAGCTCCATCCCAATCAACCCAAGAGAGGCTCCTGGCTGATAATTTAATATTTTAAATGGATCACTCGTAACAGATCTGCCTTTCCTGAAGCTGCCATCTTCCTCTCTGCTACTGACTAATATTGAAAATTCCAGCTGTGCATATTCATTTCCTCTAAATACCTGATCCCCTTCCACGGAAAAGATCATCTGGAGGAAGAGCCCAATTAAATTGTGCAACTCTTTGCAACCTTTGGTGTTGCTGCATCAGGTGGGGCAGCAGCAGCAGCAACACTGGAAAATGCAGGATCTTCGGGAAACCCAGCATGTGATTAGGTTTGATGAGATCCATTTTCTTGAAGGCTTCTGAAAGATCTTTGTGCTAATTAGCTAAGAATACCACTGAATTATTTAATTATCTCTACTTTTGTGCCATAAAATATGTTGTCATATCACACTCTGTCTTGCTGTTGCTCTTCATACTTAATGATGCCTTTAGAGTTCCTGATTTCCTTTGTTCTCCCTCTGCAAGTGGTTTTTGGTGGTGCTGGGGAAGGAGGGGAGAGCGGAGAGGGGAGGCCAAGGCAAAAATATCAGGTTTAAAAGAAATTTTTTACGTGTGGGAAAATCTTTCCACACGCTCAGCTCCAGCTCCCTGTGCCAGACACAAAGCGTGTCCAAAGCTACACTGGACCTACACATTTATTGCCAATCCAACCAGGAAGGGGAAAAAAAGGGGAGAAAACACCATTTGGAAAAAAAAAAAAAAAATTCCAAATCGGCAAAGGAATATTTTTTACCGAGGAAGAGGTAAACGATGATAATTACTCCGACTGGTAGGGTCCTTAAGCATTACTAATTAGCATTTATTGCCTGGATTATTGAAACAATGTGTGTGTTCCCAAGAGCGAGCAAGAACTGGGATGCTCTTTCCTTGGGAGCCCTGGGAAAAGGGCAGGGCAGCAGGAATGTGGCACAGTTGGCACCGAGGCTCCTCTCCCGGGCACGGCGAGCTCCAGCCTCGTGCACAACTGGAATTGGACCTTTGGGAAACCCACGCCTTGAACTCCTCAACCCTGCCTGCCTTCATCTCCTCGCTCAGGGAGAAGGGAGCTGAATTTAGGTGGAAAAAGGTAAAAATAAAAATAATCAGGATCGTTTGGCAACGGTTGGAGGTGTGGATTAATGTGGAGTTAATGCTCTGGGAATTACAGTGGCTCCTGTTCTTCCAGGGGTTGTGCACAAACCTCCTGTGAATAAGCATTTCACTGCTCTAAAGCACTGAGGTATGGCCAAGCACCTCCTCACGGAGGAATGAAAGGGTTAACAAATCCAACAAAAAATAGGAATATTATGGTATTTCCAACTGA
This sequence comes from Monarcha castaneiventris obscurior, assembly GCA_026261815.1. Lineage (NCBI taxonomy): Eukaryota > Metazoa > Chordata > Aves > Passeriformes > Monarchidae > Monarcha > Monarcha castaneiventris. The sequence continues at coordinate 2,814,360 of JAMPIT010000114.1, forward strand.
CATTTTGACCGACTTTGTGAAGAGCTTGCAATTAGATTTCGGCATAAATTGCATTTTAATGTCGAGCATTTATAATGTGATTTAAGTTCGGAATTAGAAATCGATCAGGAATTAATCAATCATCTAATCAGCACTAGCCACTACACAGCATCTCAACTCCAATTTGCTATCTGGCCCAATAAATCCTTAAGTACCTTGGAAATGATTCAGGGAAGAAAGGCAATAAAAGTATTCTCCTTTTTTTTTTTTTTTTTTTTCCCCCAGCTGCAGCACTCTGCAACTTTAGGTCTTGTTAAACCCCCTGGAAATAAAAGAGCAACAATGGAAAACTGCAGAATGCCTTGAACCTTTTTTTTTTTGGTTTTTTTTCACCTTTTCCTGCCACCAAACCCTGCGCCTTTCAACTTGGGAGAGCAAGTTCCAACTCAGCCACAACGAGGTCAAAGTCACCGAGCTCAAAGCTACAGTTGCTGCTCAGACAAAACTCCCAGACACCAGAGTTTTCCAAAATCTACGTTATTTTTTTTTTTAAAAATAACTATATTAAAAAAAAAAATCCCACGCCTCATTTGCTTATCTTTCTCCTTTGTAATTATTTGCATATATTGCACAGAATATTTAGCAATGCGTTATATTAAATATAATGGCAGCATATTAGATATACTTTTGATTGGAACTTGTTCCAGCCTGGTGGTTTTTATTTTAGTGCTGTAGAAGATCTTTAATTCTTATTAAGCTTTACTTATTCTAATTATTGATTAAATTAATGCCTAATATTTATTTTCTTGTCCATTTTCCTCGTACAAGGGGAAAAAAAGTCTTTTCGTCCACGGATTCGTTTTGTTCCAATGAAAACATAAAATTCTAGAAACTGCTGAAATTATTATTGGAACAACTCTTTAACACTAAGAAAAGAAAGCCTTGGAGCCATAGGAATAAGGCAAAAATAAACCCCAGCCGCAATATCCCTCCTTTTGTCTGCAGAAGGTAAAAAAAAAAAAACCCGCAGCAGGAATCGTTGTGCACTGAGTTCTGTCTGCTCAGAAAGCAACGATTCGGGCTGGATATTTCTCATGTAAAAGTGAGTTTTAGCAGCGCTGACATTTCTGCAGCTCCGGGGCACGAACGTGGCTGAGAATCGCCCTGAGCGTGGAACGATGGAGCGGGGAGGCAGCGAGGGGAAGGGGAAAAGGGAAAAAGGGAAAAAGGGAAGGGAAAAAGGGAAAGGAAGGAGAAGGAAGGGAAGGGAAAGGAAGGGAAGGGGTGGGGGGGACTCGTTCTATTCCAGCCTCTATTCCCCCCTTTTCTCCCCGCTGCAAAAGCCGGGTCGGGGCAGCGCAGAATTCACTCTCCCCCTTCTCTCCCCTTCACTTCCATCCCCACCGATCTTTTTTTTTGGGTTTTGGGGCCATCTCTCCGCGCTCCCCCCGCGCCCGCGCTGCCCCTTTAAAAGCTCCAGCGCCTCTAATTGCTGCGTCTGGGCCAGTCTAGACTGGGAGCGACCGGAGCGGCTCCCAATTAGGGCTGCGCTCAGGGGCGCGGAGCCTGCGCGGCTCCTCCGCGCTCCCCCCGCGCCCAGCCCAGCCCAGCCCAGCCCAGCCCAGCCCAGCCCAGCCCTCCCCGCCCATTGTTTTGCCGCAGCCCCGCGCAGCCCCCGCCCCGCAGCGCGGACACAATGGGGACCCCCGGGGAGGGCACAGCGGGGCCGGGGGCTCCCAACGCGGGGGGACCCCCCCCGAGGAGCGCAGGATGCGCGGGGATGCGGGGGGATGCGGAGGGATGTGCGGGGATGTGCGGGGATGCGGGGTGGCGGGGATGCGGAGGGAAGCGCGGGGATGCGCAGGGATGCGCAGGGAGGTGCGGGGATGCGCAGGGATGCGCGGGGATGTGCGGGGATGCGGAGGGATGCGCGGGGATGCGCGGAGATGCGCGGGGATGCGCAGGGATGTGCGGGGATGCGGAGGGAAGCGCGGGGATGCGCGGGGATGCGGAGGGAAGCGCGGGGATGCGGCGGGATGAGCGGAGATGCGCGGGGATGCGGAGGGATGCGCGGGGGATGCAGGGGGATGAAGGGGGATGCGCGGGGATGCGGAGGGATGTGCGGGGATGCGGAAGGATGCGGAGGGATGCGCGGGGGAGCCGTCCCAGCCCCGCGGACAAAGCGCTGCCCCCTTCGCTTCTCGAAAAGGAGGGGGAAAAAAATCGAGATTAAAAGCGTCGGGAAAGGGTAAAAAGCACCCAAAAACCCGCGGCTTTTTGCGGGTGTGGTGGTGGCTGCACAAAGGTGCGGGGCTCCAGCGCTCCGTGTTCCAACTGGGAAGGGCGAGCAGGGAACAGAAAATAAATGCGGCTCGCTTTGGAATTAAAGAACGTTCGGAATAATATATTACTTCAGAAGTATTCAAGGCTTTCTTGGTATTTTTTTCCCCCCGCGGAGGTAAAACGCTCAGTGAGATTACAGTGGCAAGAAAAAGCAGCTAAAATGCATTTTAAAAAGAAAAAAAAATCGAGATCAAAATGAAACAAGCAACCTTTTCCAGTTCAATAACTGTTAAACAACAGGAACCAGCAAACATATCCTAAAGCTCTTAAATACCAAAATGTTACACCGGCAATTAATTTTTGGTGCATCACGTTTTAAGTTCAAGCATTTGCATTCAAATATCAAACAGTAATTCGGTGCCATAACAAGGTACAGTAACTTCATTATAAATTGCCTTGCAGAACAGAGATAAGAAATACAGTTCCAACCATAATTAATTTTACAGCAACATAAAAAAATCTAATAAAGAAAAACAGCAGCAGCAGGAAACATTTCGAACATTTCTGATTCATCATTTACATATCATATTGCCCGGAAAAGCAGCAAAGCTGGAAGTTCTAGACAAGGACTCAAAGAAAACTTCAGCATTTCTTTTTACTTTCCAACCATTAACACATGCAACCATTTTATTCTGCAGTTTATTTTCCCACCCTATAAAATCCAACCCGTCTCTTGGCTTTTTAAATTTTTTTTCTCTCTCCTTTAATTTTTTTTTTTAATTTTTTAAAAATAATTTTTCTTTCTCTCTCTCTCTTTTTTTTTTTTTTTTTTTGGTGTGTCCATAGAGCACATTTCCAAGATTAATCGTTCAGTTTTAAACTTGGAAGCATGAGGCATGCTGGGATTTCAGCTGAGGTCAAGCACCAATGTACCGAGCTGTTACTGTTACGCTCTCAGGGTACTCTGTGTTGCTCTCAAGAAGGGGGGGAAGGCAAAAAAAAAAGATAAAAAAAATTCAAAATTCAGATGCTCCATGCAGTGGCCTGCAGCAAAAAAAAAAAATCTCCCTTTTACCACAGGCGTGGTATTAATAATCCTAGATATGTAAATCTCTGTATTTCTAGTTTTATTTACCTATAGAAATGAATCCATACACATCCATCTCCACGCACACCTCAGTAACTGTATTTACATGCATCCATATCATGTATATCTTATCTCCACGCGCATATATAATAATCACTCTCTGTGTACACACATACACCCCCATATCTGGATCAGCTGGAAAATTATCTCGTGAATATACACACACACATTTAAAAAAAAAAAAAAATATATATATATTTAAAAAAAAAAAATCTCTGTGGTACAAACGCTAATTTTAATTTGATTTTTGATCCAGAAAATGGCCATAACCACCGCCCTACATCAGCCGATGGAGCCTAAGGAGGAGAAATACACTTATTTTTCCCTTAAAAGGTCTCTAAACACTATTGTATGTGTGTGTATACGGCTCTAAATATACACACCCGCGCTCGCACATATATACATAGAGAGAGGATATATTTATAAAATAAAATAAAGATGTCAAAGCACAACTCACAGCTCCCAAGAGCCTAACCCGTGGATTTAAAAGCTAAACATCACAAGTTAGGGTCTCAGGGATTGAGAGGGGCGCAACAAACTAGTCCTTGCAAAAAAAAAAAAAATCATATTAAAAAAAAAAAAATACCAAAACCAACGGGGATCAAAAAATAATAATCATAAAAAAAAAAGATCAAAAGGAGAAAGAGGAAAAGAATAGCAGGCAAGTTCAATTCATGGCTCAAGATTACAAAACAGGACACACAGGTGGAAGGAAAGAGCTTCTCTAAGGACCCTCTGTTGAGAGAATACATTCCATTTTTAATCGTCTATACAAAAAAAAAAAAAAAATAATCATAATAATAATGACATGGCGCGGCAGGTTCCTTACAGCTCCCAACAAGGTCGCTTGCGACAAAATACACGAAAAGTCTCCGCATTTAAATAACGAAGAGGAAGTTTGGGGCAGTGACGGAATTATTTTCATTGTTTCAACGAGAAGGAATGCAGAAATAAGAGCAGCAATCCGTGCAGCCTCGCTGCCGGCCCCTGGCACAAAGCGTGCGGCAGCAGCAGCAGCAAGGCGCTGCCTTCCCCGCCCCCTCCGCCAGCCCCGGGGATGGAGAAAAAGCCCGAGTGGCCACAAAAGCAGGTAGAAACTCACCGTTTGGAAGCGGGGGAGGCTCCGGTCGGCGGCGCTGGGAGCGGCCGGGGGCCGGGGCAGTGCCCGCAGCCTCGGGGTGCCCGGCGGGGTTTGACACCGGAGCCGTGAGGGGAGTGCGCAGCGTGAGGGCGGCTCTGTGCAGCTGGGCGAGCCGCTGGCGTTCTTAAAACATCTCTTTTTTTTTTTTTTTTTCCTTTCTTTTTTTTTTTTTTTGGGTTTAAATAAAAAAAAAATATATAGGGGATATAGCAAGAAAAGCGACCAAAAAAAAAAAAAAAAAAAAGGAGATGGTGTGGGGAAAAGGGGGGGGGGGTGTGGGAGGGTGGGGGGAGGAAAGGAAAAGGAACCGAATTCCTCCGCAGCTCCTCTCGCCTGCCGCCCTCCGAGCTCGCCGGCAATGCCGCTGCCGCCGCCGCTGCTGCTGTTGTTATTATTATTATGATGAAGAGACGGGGCTGGGGGGCTGCGGGAGCCGGGGCCAGCCCGGTGCCGGAGCGAGCCCCAGACTGTCAGCGGGGAGGAGGAGGAGGAGGAGGAGGAGGAGGTGGAGGAGGAGGAGGAGGAGGAGGGAGGAAGGGCGCGGGCAGCAGCGCCGCAGCCCCGGCCGCCCTCCCCTGCCAGCCGCCGGCCGGGGCTTCAAAGGAAAACCTGGAGAAAAAGCCGCTCGCCCGGGAGAGGAGGGTGCGAGCCCCGCACACACCGCACACACCCCGCACACACCCCACACACACACAAAGGGACTCCATCCTGCACCGACTCCTCTCTCCGAGCACCTTGTGCACCCCCAGCCAATGGAAATTTACGCCGGCCATAACCCAGAGCAGGATTTCGTCCCCAGCTCGCCACCTCCTTTCCCTCCGCTCTTCTCTCCCCTGCCCTCCCTCCCTTTCCTCCCTCTTCCCCCCCCCCCCACCCCCCCGCCCAAATAAATAATACGGATCCGCACCCTCCACCCAGCTCTGGAACCGCTTTAGGCCCGGCGGCATAAGCGGGGAGAAGGCGAAACGTACCGGAGGGCCCGAGGTTAAAAATGCAAAATATCCGGCGCTGCCGAAGGCAGGTCCCCCCCGGCCCCGGCCCCGCCGCCGCCCGGCCGGGGGCAGCGGTAACAGGCACCATTACGGAACCATCATCATCATCATCATCATCATTCACTCCGTCCTTTTCTCACCTCAGGAGTCTGAGCCCATTCACCAAAGTCCTTCCTCGTCCAGGAGCTCAAATATTTTCTTTTTTTTTTTTTTTTCTTTTTTTTTTTTTTTTCTCCTTCTGGATCAGCCAGTCCCGACATCATTAAACTATAGTCCTCCTCTTCCTCCTCCTTCCTTCTCCCCCTCTCTGTCTCCCCCTCTCTCTTTTTTTTTTTTTTTTTTATTTCAAAAAGGGGGAGTGGGGGGGTGGCTGGGGGGTGTGGGGGGGAAGCAGACATAGCTGCATGAAGTGGCTGCCTTTTCGAAAGCACATTTAATCTTTCCTGGCTCCCCTAGGCTTCGATGAAGTAGAAGGGAAAGGAGAGGAGAGGGGGAAAGAAAAAATCCAGGCAAGGGAGGCTGTTGAGGGACAGCAAGCATCAGGCTCAAATCAACGACCAGATGAAAATGTACTAGACCACACTGCCCCCTCTCTTCCTCTCGCTCTGTCTCCTTCTCTCTCACACACTCTCACTCCTGGAAAGCTTCAGTGTCTGGTTACAGACTCTTTTGGATCCTTCCCCCCCGCCCCCCCCCCCCGCTCCCCACCCTCGCCCTTTGCCAACTATCCTAGAGATTCCTTGCATGCCTACTTAAATCTTTAACAGAATAAGGACCCGGCTCCCCCCGCCGCCAGCCCCGCACACTCACACACGCTCGCACACACCGCTGCCGCTCACCCCTCCCCAATAATCTCTTAAGCTCCCGGGAGGAACCCGCGGCGCATCCCCGGCCCCGCCGCATCCCCGCCGGGTACCAGCCCCGGGACCCTCCGGGCAGCCGCTCTCCCCCCTCTCCGCCTTCCTAAGGGGCTGCAAGGGGGCTGAAGGGGAAGGAGAGGGAGAAGCGGAGGGGCTGCAGATCGCCTCGCATCCCTCCGGCTGCCTGTGGATTTTAAAACAATAAAATCCAGCGCTGGCTCTCGCCGGTGCCCCCCGCTCCCCCCCTCCGGCACGCCGCAGCCGCCCGTGGAAATCGCACGCCCCACGTCTGCAGCGAGGCAGGCAGACTGCCTGCCTCATGCCCGTGATGACTTTAGAGCTGACAATCTCCTCTCCTCGACCCCCCCTTCGCCTCCACACCCACCCCTGCGCTCAATGGCAGCGCTGCTGCCTCTCGCTCCAGACTATATTTGCAATATGTGCTAATTTACCAGCTATATGCCCTTGGATTTTAAAATGAACTCATCAGTCAATGTTGCTAGTACCGATGCTCCCTCTCTCCCTCACACACACCCTCCACTGCAGACATGTTACTCATTCTCCAAGCATTTCCTCCCCGAATGTCCGTCAGACGCATATACACTTCATTGATCAAACCAAATCCCCTGATAACAATAAATAATAATACAGACAGTTAACATCAGCGGGGAGTGGAGCGGGGGGGGCGCGGGGGGAGAGACAAAGATGACGACTAAATCTGCATTGTGCTGGAGGAGGCTGAGCCCTGCCTTTCCCAGAGATGCTCCGCACAATGCGGGGCGCAGGTAGCCCCAAAACCGAGCTCGCACCTCGTCCTGGGGCCTTCCCCAGCCCTCCCCCGTTTGCCCAAACACTGGGAATTGGTGATGCCTGATACCTGAATCCGCTCAGGCTTCAAAAGGTGGTGGTAGGAACAGGAGGTGGTTCTGGCTATGGAGGAGAGAAAGCACCTCACGCGAAATACAGCAATAAATGCAGGCGGTTCCTTTGTTAGGCTGAGCACTGCACAGGCGCTCAGGAATTAAAGGTATCCGGGCATCCAAAGGCACAAGGATTTCCAGAAACACCTTCTCAGCTCCCCCTGAAATCTGTTCCCTTTGTGCTGAAGGCGGGGAGCACCTATGCAAGAATCCAGGTTGGGGAGGAAGGGCTGCTCAACATCCCTGTCTCACACGTGCCGGGTATTTCAAGGGCTTTAGGGCTGCCGTGGCTTCATTTCCCACTTTTCTGGGGCTGCAATAGGGGAGGCAGGAGATTGGGATTGCCCCTCGGGATTTTGGCTAGTTCGACATCTTGTGTGGGTCTGGCAAAGAGAAAGTGGCTGCAGTGTGAGCGTTCGGGAAGTTGGGGAGGGTGGGGCTATCTAGAAATCTTTGACTCACTGGGGTAACTCCCTGAGCACAGGAATCAAATTATTGCTCCGAGCAAACTGCATTTTATGAGCAGCAGCCTCGGAATGAAATTCTGCATGCACACGGAGCTGGAGACAGCTAAAATAAACGCGTGGAAATAAATATACGATCCATAATTAAATTACTGGGCGCAATGCAGAAGTCCCTGGGTGATGGAAGAGGTGGGATTATGCAGCAAAGTCAGTCTGGGAATCCACGGGTACAAATTTTTGTATTTATACCGGCATAATCCTGATTGGCATCAGCCTAGATAGGGGAAGAATCAAACCCTGTGTACTGAAGGATCTAATCTTTGGGAAAAGGAGACTGGATTAGTGACTCTATCTGCCAACCATCCTTTCACTCCCTTTGGAGTCCCTCACCACCGCTGCAAGGTTTCACCATCACACAGAACACTTCATGTCCATTGTCTCCTTATCTTCCTTCCCCATAAAAAAATGTTTGATTTTTTTTTTTCCCAAAGTTTTGTAGCAAACACATAATTTCTTTACACACTTTAGCCAAGCCTTTGGAGGATACTTATTTCAAGCAGTTAACACCTGACCCCAATTTTTGTGGGTAATTAGTGAGCTAGATAACCACACAAAGTGGGTAATTATTTAGTACCCAAGGGTACTGTACAAGAGGGTAGAGGCTGGCGGTGTTAACAAAAGCACATCCCTAATTATTGTATCCATACCGATGTTTTAAGAACAGTTACTTCCACCTAATGATCCGTGATAAATCAGCAAACTCTTTTGCTTCCTTAAGCTTGGGCTAACCAAGGGCAGGCTGGGAGGGCAAAGCCACAACTTCGATTTGGGCAGGCTCCGAGAGAAGCGACAGGAATCCCCTTGGAGAAGGCAGCGGGACTGGAAGTGCCTGCTCACCATCCCTAAGAGGAGCAGGGGGCTGGGAAAGGCTGGAAAAGCTGGAAAAGCTGTGCAGGAAGTTTTTAGGGAATGCCTCGGGGTCTGCTCCTTGCTGAGGCAACGTGGCCGTGCTGATGGATCCTCGTGTACAACCACCACCCCCATCGGGTTCCAACCAACCCCTGGAAAATCAGTTTAAAGCTCTACAAATGAGGGGTTTTGTGTTTGGGGAAGGTCAGAAATGCCAGGGAGTTGTAGTGGTGGGGGGGGAAGAAAAAGTCACATTTGGTGAATTTCAATTATCTGTCACCACCAATATTTATGTTGCCACAACCACATTTCTCCCGTGGCAAGCGTTGCATCCTCAGGAGGGCTGTCCTCAAATTTAAGAAGGAAGAAATGGGAACTACATTGAAATAGAAATGAAATAAGATTCAGCTGTTAAATCCATACAGATACCCCCAAGGCAGGTGCCAGAGGATGGTGCCAGACTGGTTTTGGTGAGAGGATGAGGAGCAATGGCCAGAAAGTAAAAACTCAACAAGTTCCCACTTCAACCTGTGGAGGTGGCAGAGCCCTGGAGCAGCTGCCCAGGGAGATTTTGGATTCCGATTCTCCCTGTCTGGAGCCATCCCCAGCCCACTTGGATGTGTCCCTGTGTCACCTGGACTGGGTGATCTCCAGAGCTCCCTTCCTACCCCAACTGCTCTGCGATTCTGGGAGAAAAAATTGGGTTTTCATCAGCAGTGCCCCGTGATAAAGAAGCTGGAATAGATCCATGAGCTGGAACACAACAGCCCCCAGCCCCTGAGCACTGCCTGAGCACCTCACACTCACTTAAGGACATCCTCCAACCAAGACATCACGCTCAGAGGAAAAGCACTTTCCTCTTTTCATTGCTTTTATGAATCACCACCGGATGCTTCATCTGCTGGAGTCCAGCAACCCCTGTTTTACAAAGACTCAAATTCCAAAGTGTTAAAGGCCTGCAGGCTGGCAAAAATAAAATTAAAAAAAAAAAAAAGAGGTATCATTCTATTTGATTTAAATCCAGCTTTACATTTAACTCAACTTGCTGCTCTGGGCCAGGCACTACACAAAAAACCCACAACTGGCAGCATCACCTGGCCCTGTGACCACCAGGAATTCAGAATTTAAGCAGAGAAAGTTTGAGGGGTTTCCACAACTTCTCATATTTCTCTGTTGTTCTGTGGTTTGTTGGGTTTGGGGTTGGTTTTTTTATTTTTTTGGAGTGAAATAACCACAACTGAAAGAGGCCTGAAAATTGTTCTCATATTTAAAAAGGGGCCAAGTCTCTGCAGTCCATTTATAAATAAATATAAATAAAATTGGTATCCCCTCCACTAATCCTCTCAGGGACATGGTTTGCAGGAAATTCTTGCAGAAACCGAGTGAAAGAAAGTTTGCAGAGAGAAGCTGGAAAACAGAAAGGAAGAATGAATTTAATCATGGAGACAGGATCAAAGGAAGGAGAGACCTTGCAAGGTGCACAGTTACAGCAGAAAGTAGAGTAAACACAAACTATTGCAATTTTTCCTCCTCAGATCAATTGGAATTAGCAATTCAAAGGGGAAGACACACAGCAGAAGGGATGTTCAGCCAGGGAGGAAGCTTTAGGGATTTCAGCATTAACTATAAAACCTTGAGGCCCTTTTGAGACAAGTCAATAACTTCACTCTGGGCAAAGTGTACAGAGATAATTTAGGAAATATCTTTAAAATAACAGTTAGAGCTCATTTGTAAGGACAGTGTACATAAGAGTGGTTTCCAAATTAATAAAATGTCTTCCAGGGAGTAAAAAGCATTCTCTGAAAGAAATTAAGGATGGTAATGAGGAAAAGTAAAATTCAGAGTGTGGGGCACAGCCATGGAAAGCAAAACTGGGCAAAGGTGTCACGATCTGGACATTTCCAGAACAGTGCCCTTGACAACAAAAAGCTTCTGATTTGAGTCTCACTGTTCTGCAGGCCAATTCCACACCAAATCACTGATAAAATCAATATTCTGTAAAAATCCAGAACCATCAGGACAACACTTACCATGTCCCTGGAGGGCTGTGAGTCCTTGGGAGAAGCTGCTGTGTCCAGATCGCTTTTGTCACCCTCATCTGATCCCCTGGTATTCAACAGAGAGGGCAGAGTGTGCTTCAAAATCGTGTCAGTCCCATTTCACCACCACCACCAAATCCTTTCCACCCAGCAGCTTTCCCCTCAAAACTAGCAGGTATTGCCTCCCCCAAGCACTAAAAAGTGGTGGCTGGATTTTCCCCCCACCCCTCAGTTCTGCCAACAAGTTCTCCTCGAGCTCCAGCTTCAGCCAGCCCTGGAAAATGGGGAACAATTGGAATAAGAAAGGTGAGAAAGCCCTAAAGTGATTGGATCCCAAGGGGAGTAAGGCAAGGGAAAAAAGGAAAATGAGGTAGTGGGAAAGGCCCTGGGACTCTGCACTGACTGAAACTCAGGATTAGGGAAAAGGGAAGAATTCAACAAAAGGTCAGCCAATGTCACGGAGGGATTTGGAGAGAAAGGTTACAAAGACTGATTCATCCAAAATCAGAGAGGTGGGAACCCTGTACCCACAATTTGTGTTTTGTCTGTGGGGAGTTACCAACCTGCCCTGATCCCGAGCTCTCCTAAAAGAAAACGGATTTAACCAAACTAAAACTCAAGGTGAAACTCAAAGTTGTGTGGATGAAGTCACACAAAGAATTCTTACATCACTCTGGCATGATTCACCAATTCCACCTCCCATAAAGCACCCAAACCCCTCAGATTTCACGTGGGTTCAGGGCCACCAAAAGTTTAAGTTTAAGGGATCTCTCCTCACAGGGATGCTGAGATATTCAGGTGTCAAAGAAATCAAAAGTCTGGGCTCTCCAGGCAGAGAATTCTGTCTGTGGTGGAACCAGACACAGAGAGCTTCTCACCCCAGCTCGTGTCCAGCCACTGCACCGGTGCTGGGAGTGGATTAAAAACGTCTGGAGAGGGATGTGACAGGCAGAATGAATGTCAGGACTTAGGCTGGGCCCAGCAGACGCTGCTCAGTGTCCGTGTGCCAGAAATAGCAGCAGGAGGCAGCTCCCGGTGCCCCCCTGCACTCCTGCATCGCTTCACTGCAGGCTCTGCTCCACCCCAAACCCACAGCTCCTCCTGGCCACAACGCAAAAAAGGCAGCCTTAACACTTGCAGGAGATGCAAGGTGAAGAAAACAGGCAGAAAAATCGGAATTTCAGCTTATTTACTGTGATAATAAATCACGTTGCTTGGGATTTTTAATATGCTGTAACAACGTTCTCGGCTCGATTGCACAGAAGTAGTTTTGGGTGATAAATCTTATCAGTGTTAGCTCTGCAAAGCTAAAAAAAGGGGTCAGCACAGAGACAGTCCATCAGAAACATTTCTTCCCAGTGTGATCCTTGCAATTCCAGCATGAGTGTCTCTGAACAGCTCACACAGGATCAGTTCCTCTGCCTTTGCCACTCTCCTGAGGAGGAACAAGGACCTTTATTTTATAGGCAGGGAGTAGAACCAAAGAAAAATAAGTGACTCATTTCAGACCCCACAGGGAGTCCACAGCAGAACTCCCGGGCCTGCACCAAGGGCTTCATAAAGCAAAATAAATGGTTTTGCTCAAAAAGGTAGAGGCTGTGCACAGCCTTTACCCCATCAATAATAAAACAAGACAAGCCCCATGAGCTGCACACAACCCAAGGACAAGATTAAAACAACAACCTTAATTCACCTGGTGTCTCCAGGAAATCCAAACTCGTTTTTCCCACTGGAAACTCCAATTCCCAAAGGAACCCCTCCCAAACCCACCTTTCCTTGGGATAATTCAGTCACAGCCCCTAATTCTCACTGTTTGACCCACATGGGTGGTCTGTGCTCCTCGCTGGAGCTGCTTGTCCACGAGGAGCCAACTGCAGCAGCAGCTCCCGAGTGATTATTTGATCACTTTCCTGCTTAATTGCCACTTTTAATTACTCGCATGGCAACAACAAAAAGTCAATCCGGCAACGGAAATCCATTCTTTGAACAACTTCTGCCTCTTCCCTCAGACACAAACTATTGCTCTAGAAGCCATTCCTGATTAATAAGGGGCCCTCGTGGGAAAGCCACTGGATTTCATTTCCTTCAGCTGACAGCCCAAGGCCCTAAAAAGCAAGGGCAAAAGAACCTTTATTTCATCGTGGCAAGATGACACTGTTTTTCCCCTTGCCATTTTCCTTCAGGAAGATATATTAGCACTACATTTGCTCCTCCATGTGGTGGGATTTCTTAAATAAAAAACGTATGTTCTATACGTCTGAGCTTGGAAGCAGAGCTGCATTAGCCTGTTCACCATCCACGTTTGCTTCAGACTTGGCCAGCCACCTAGAAAACCTGCCAAGACCTCTCTGGCAGCCTCTTCCTCACAGTTCCAGGAAAACATGGAATATTCAAAGAATTTCAGGGCCTCCCGGCTTCGTTTGTCACCACTCTCCTTGCCCACTTAGAGCTAAATCACAGGCAAATTGCTCTAATGCCCTATTAAAGATTTAAAAATGGTCTTCTCCAGAGGAGGGGATCTGAGGACAAATCTCTGCTAATATATAATGCAAGAGCCCCGTTCAGATGTGATGCAATGTGGCAGGAGGCAGGGAAGGAGCTGCTTTCCAATCCTGGAGCTTCCCAAGGGAATTCTGTCCTGTTTGGGGCTTTTAAACCTCCCTCAGCTGCCCAGGCAAAGGAGAGCTTGGTCTTGTGCTCGCTGTTATTCCAGAAATGGCTCCAGGCTGACAGAAGGGAGGGTTAGATGGGATTTTGGGGAGGAATCATTCCCTGGGAGGGTGGGGAGGCCCTGGAATGGAATTCCCAGAGAAGCTGTGGCTGCCCCATGATCCCTGGAATGTCCAAGGCCAGGTTGGACAGGGCTTGGAGCAGCCTGGAATAGTGGAAGGTGTCTCTGCCCATGGCAGGGGGTGGAATTAAATGATTTTTAAGGTTCTTTCCAATCCAAACCATCCTGGGATTCTGAGCCCATTGAGGTTTCAGAGCTGTGGGATGTAAGAAGCAAACAAAAAGTGAATTTACAGCAGAACCCGTCACTGCTGGGGCTCAAGGCTGTTAAAGACAATCTGAGTGCCACTGGCACAGCTTCTCTGTGAGCTCACCTGGGGACAGGGACAGGACCAAAGGACATCGATTCCACAACCAAAACTCAGAGCAGGATCCATGGGAATGGCAACTGGAAGCATTTCCTTTGCATCTTAAGCCAGGAGCCAGCTCCTTTAACGAGGAAAATCCCGAGTGAACAAAGTCACTCCTGACCAAGAGCAAACACTGGCCCAGAGAAAGAGGCTTTAAATAATTTGGAGAGGTTTTTTCTTGCAATAAAGAATAAAACCTCCCTGTGATTTCAGATGTCAAGCAGGCTTCTTTGATTCCCAGCACTAATTTATGGATTAAACGTTTAACCCTTGACTTGAGCATGGATTGACAGTTCCCTGTCGCTGAGAGCTGAGTAATAAACTAAATATAAAAATTGATATAATATTATAAAGAGTCTATTTATAATATTATACATTATCAGCTCTATTTTCTTATATTATAAAATTGTTGTGTTATATATTATTCATATAAAAATAAATATAATATTGCTGACCAGTGACTTCAATCTAGAGCCTGTTTTATACATTATCAACTCTATTTTCTTATATTATAAAATTATTGTGTTATATATTATTCATATAAAAATAAATATAATATTGCTGACCAGTGACTTCAATCTAGAGCCTCCAAACAGCTCTGGTTCAGCCTCACCACATCTTCACTGATGTGGAATGCACTGACACTGATTGTATTTCTTCCATTAACACCTACCCTGCTTAACTCCTCATTCAATAATTATTCTCACATGCAAACGAAGGCAAGCACGTGACTGAACAATCTCAGGGCTCTTAGAAAATCAGTTCTTTCCCCACTTCACAAGGGAAGGGCTCTCTCTAAAATTAGCTGTCGATCTGCAGCAGAGAGCAGCGGAGCCTTCCCTTCTTCCCTTCCAATTTCCTTCCTGCTTTCCCTTCTCTTCCTCGTTCTTTTTTATCAAATCCCATCCTCCACATCCCACAGGCTCCTCTGCAGGAAATGCAAAGCCAAGGGGAGCTGAGGCATCTGCCAGACTGCAAACACCACTCCTGCGAGCCACTCTGGGCTGCCACGGCTGCTGTTTGTTGTCAGAGGAGATGAGAGGCCACTTCAAACACGAGCAAAACAAACTTCTCACTAAAGCCACAGCAGTGCCATTAATCCGGGAATGGGTTTGACCTGCTGTTTGCAGCAATTCCTTAAATCTCACTTAAGCTGAGGAGCACAAAGGGGCTGCCTGCACTCGCCAGGGGCTGTGGTGACCCCAAACCTCACACCAACCTGAGCTGCTGCAACCAGGATAGCCCAGGAGTGACCTCACACTGAAAAGGGGGTGGCAAAGCAGAGCCACGTGTGACCCTCAGTGCTTCTGAAACTTTTATTACCCCCGGTCATGCCAGGCTTCCAAGGAATTCATTTCTTGAGGCAGGAAAAGGCCGCTGCCCATGTTCAGGTGCAGATCTGAGGCCTGACTGACCTGGATGTCAGACCCAGCCCCACAGTGATGCTCTGGCTAAATCTCTCCCCTTCCTCTGCCCTCATTTCCCCTGGGCAGGAATTACTCAGTGCCCACACATTTGAGTAATTTCCCCAATACTGCAGCACTGCAGCTGATGCCTTCTGCAGCCACCTAGGAACAGAGAGTAGACAGGAGTAAGGGAATAAAGGTCGGGATTTATTTGAAGGCCTTCAAGGCACACCCTGGGGGAGCCAGAGGCTGCCTCCAAAAATGGACCCCAAGATGGACCCCAGGTCACGAGTTCTTCACACCTTTATAGGTTTGGTTCATTTGCATACCACGGTTAATTCTCCAATTAAAGCCCCAGTTCAATGATGGAATTCCCCTCAGCTTGCTCCCCCCTTAGAGGCTTTGGGTTACACATTTGGGCCTAGCAGAGCCTGGCTGTCCTTGAAGGCAAAGCCTGGAGAGGCTTTGTTGTGTCTGCCCAGCACGAGAGAGCAGAAATTCCAGGCTACAAGGAACTGCAGAGTTACACTCTAAGCAGTACAGAATTTGAAAAATATAAAAGTTAAAACCTAAGGCATCACAGCTGTTCAGCCCCTGAGCCCAACAGAAGGGTGAACATCCATCAACCCCTCACTTTTATTTGCCATACACGGACTGGGCCACACTCCAGACTTCCCCAAATTCCTCCCCCAGCAGCAACAAGGAGCAGCAGCTTTGGACAGCCCAGATCTACCCTTCCCATTGGATTTTCCCTGCTCTTGAGTTGCTGTACTTCATCCCAAACCTTACAGAGCCTAAGCTCGGTTCCAAAGTTGTTACAATGAATGCCCATAATTCTGTGTATGGTTATTAAAAACACAAGTATCTAATCTGTTCTGGACTTGGAAAGTTCCCACTAACTTCTAAAAGCAATTAGGTTCCTTTTTTAAATTAAATATTGGTGGAAAAAGAATTGCTTTATAAAATATTTTCAATTTGTCGCTACTTAATTTCACGACACATCTCCTTGCACTCACTCTGAAACTGAGACATTCCCAGTCTCCCTCCTCATCCTTTCTTTTCCTCAGAACATCCATTTGTCTTTTTCCTTTCTGATGGGAATGGTCCAGTCTGTCCATTTCAGATTTCAGATTTTTTAGGCACTTTTTGTCCTCTAGGATTTGGTGGAACAGCTCCTGTGCCATCTTAGTGTCTTCGGACCCAAAAATTTCAATTTAGTGTCAAGCAGGGGTTTATCCATACCCATTTTATAAGAGCAACAAGGCCTAAAATATTGAAAAAAACTAAAATTCATGGCTTGAGTTGTCAATCTACTGGATGGAAGAAAAACAAGCAGCAAACTCTGGGTGCCCATCAAGAATTCAATAACTCTGAGAAGGGTCTGGAGTGGAGGTGATGGGAAGGAGGAGCCACTGCTTATAAGACAGAAGGAAGAATTTCAATTTGTTTTCACATCTGCCCCAGAAACCTGATTCTTGAACTTATTTCACCAGGAAACAGGGCCATGACATTGCACAAAGAGGCGAATTTCACCCTACAGCATGCACAGATTATTTGCTCGGGGAGAACACGTTTTGTATTTTGAATGTAGAAATCTAAATCTATGCAAGTGGGACTGCCTGCAGCACCAGCAGAGTCAGGGCAGCCAGGAGTTTTGTCTTATTTAAAGAGCAAAGAGAAAGAAAGTGGGGGGTGTATTCCCAAATATTTTGGATCTTCCTCTGCTATGGGAAATTTCCAGACACGAGATTTTTTTTTCTGTTCCAGTTTGCTTTTATTGCTCAAACCCTGCTACTCCAACACCACAATTAGGAGTTTGTCCCTGACTGAAGCCTGAGTGGACACAGAATTTATCCCAAAAACTCACACTGGAAATGCTAAACTGGGTTTCATATCTAAATCCCCGAGCTGTGAAGAGGAAAAAGTGGGAATGAGGAGTGGAAAGTGGGAATGAGAAGGAAAAAGTGGTTAAAAAAAAAGAGAT
This sequence comes from Monarcha castaneiventris obscurior, assembly GCA_026261815.1. Classification (NCBI taxonomy): domain Eukaryota; kingdom Metazoa; phylum Chordata; class Aves; order Passeriformes; family Monarchidae; genus Monarcha; species Monarcha castaneiventris. The sequence continues at coordinate 2,831,624 of JAMPIT010000114.1, forward strand.
GTGCGTGGCCATCTCTGCTGTGGCCTCAGATTGTTCATTTGCAAATATTGAGCTGCTCCACACCAGCTCATCCTTTTGCTTTCCAATTGCACTGAGCACTGCAATCGATGTCCCCATCTCACTGAAAGGACATCTGTGTCCCTTATAGATTCAAATTTTATACTTTTAAACTCTCACACACGCACACAGAGAGAGAACTTCCCTCTCCTGGCATTCCCAAAGGCATGAGGGAGCAGCATTGCTGAGCTCTGGGCAATGAAATTGTCTTATTTTTATCTGTCTGAGCAGCTTTCAGGCAGGAGCGAGTTAGAATCCAGATTAATTCGTGCAGAACCCCATCATCATCATCATCATCATCATCATCATCATCATCATCATCATTTAGCTCCCAAGGTTGCTGCGCTTGGAATTCCAGTTATGACACGAATTCTATACATTTTCCACAGATTTAGAAGTGGCATCAATAGAACACTCAGGGCCTTATTCATGAAACAATGAGTCATTCTGGCATTCCACTGCAGCTCATCCCAGTTCTTACTCAACTTTTATGTACAAATTTGACTGTACTTAAATGCATCTGATTGAGGAGGGTGGCAGCAGAGTTTCAGCTGGGTGTGGAAATAGATGGGACTCGCTGGTTAAAAAATAAAAGAAGGCAAAAAATCCATCTAATGGTGAAAGTTTTGTCTTCCACAAGCATCAGAGCCATGTGAGAACAGGGAAGCAAAAGAAAATCTGCCATGAGCATTACTGTGAGGAATTTCTTGCTGCCCAGCAAGCCAGAAGAATGAAGTTGTTTCAGAATACAGCACTCGAGTAGCAATTCTGGACAGATAATTTCAGTGGTGCTCTACAAGAGGCTTAAAAGCTTCCCTTAATATGCACTTTACAACTGTGGCAAACTAATGATGGTGCAAGACCACGAAATATTTCCCAAATCATTTCCCTAATGACCTAAAGCTTTCAGATGGGCTGGTTGTCATTTTGTGTGCGTGATTTAAATGAGGATTGAGTTGAAAATTGAGGATTAAGGCAGAGCCAGAGCTGTCACCTGTCTCTCAGGAATGCACCTGTATTACAAACAGTGCAGAATGCCTACACAGCAAACACAGAACGATTTTTTTTGGTCAATACTGAATTAATCAAGGCAGAACACATCAAAATACTGGGTTTTACCATTCTCTAGCAGCTGGAATAGGAAGTTTTTAGGGACACACTAGTTCCCAGCCAGAGAAGTCTAAACTGTTGTAATTGAGCCCAGGTAAACTGGGATATGCTACAAACTGCTCTGAATTTTTTAACTGAGACATCTCAGCACAAATGACTATTTTACCTTCTCTTTGTCCTTTCAGCCTCCTTCCTGACTGCTGGATACATGGCTGGGATTTCTGGGCCTGTGGCTGGGATTTCTGGATGCATGGCTGGGATTTCTGGGCCTGTGGCTGGGATTTCTGCGTGTGTGGCCGGGATTTCTGGATAAATGGCTGGGATTTCTGGGTGTGTGGCTGGGATTTCTGGGCCTGTGGCTGGGATTTCTGGATGCATGGCTGGGATTTCTGGGCCTGTGGCTGGGATTTCTGGGTGCATGGCTGGGATTTCTGGGCCTGTGGCTGGGATTTCTGGGTGCATGGCTGGGATTTCTGGGCCTGTGGCTGGGATTTCTGGGTGCCTGGCTGGGATTTCTGGATACATGGCTGGGATTTCTGGATGTGTGGCTGGGATTTCTGGATGTGTGGCTGGGATTTCTGGATACATGGCTGGGATTTCTGGGCCTGTGGCTGGGATTTCTGGGTGTGTGGCTGGGATTTCTGGATACGTGGCTGGGATTTCTGGGTGCCTGGCTGGGATTTCTGGATACATGGCTGGGATTTCTGGGTGTGTGGCTGGGATTTCTGGGTGTGTGGCTGGGATTTCTGGGTGTGTGGCTGGGATTTCTGGGTGTGTGGCTGGGATTTCTGGGCCTGTGGCTGGGATTTCTGCAATTCCTGCAAAGCTGGAGCAGAGCACCCTTGGAAGTCACTGCTCTTCTATCAGGTCTGATTGGGATTAGAAAAGAGTCTCAGAATTTGTTGAGTGGAAGGAAGACACAACAGTACATGAGGGAAACGAGCTGTCCTTTCATTGGAAACCATTCCAAGACCTCATAATTCCTTGGATTTTTGCAGTTCTGTTCATTACACATATAAGCATCAATGGCAGTAAATTTGGAATCCATCTCCCATTTGCTTGTGCATTATCTCCTGAGCCCTCCCCACGCCAAGAAAAGCCCAATGCCCTCCACATCCGTGGTCTATGAGGGAGAACGGGGATGGAAGTGCAGTGTGACATCTCCTCTCCATGAATTTCCTCCCCAGGCTCTTTCTGCTCCTTCACTCCACCTTAAGGGACCCAAACCAAGGACAAAGTTTCCATTTTGCTATGGCAGGACAAACACTTTTCTGGGAGGTGGGTTGTTTCTTTTTCATTTCACATTCCAGTGGAAAACAGTTGCTATCTCCCTGGCTATCCACAGGCTGAACTGAGTAAAATCTGGGAATGGAAACCAAGGAAAACAGGACACTTTTGTGCCTTCACTGCTCAAGCTGAGAGAAACAAAACCAGCAATTAAAGGCACCGCTCGGGGCGAGCCAGGTTCCTTTTTGCTTCCTCCTCTCCTCATTTACAGCTCCTGAGTTGTTCCTTTCCTCGTTGCTAAAGGTCCATAACTGTAACACTGCCACATTCTCCTGGAAATCTCCTTAAATGGCATATGATGGAAGCCATATGATAGGAGCTTAATTACACAGGGGGCATATGGAAGGCATATGACATAGGGACATATGGAAGGCATATGATAGAAGGGCATCCGAGGACATATGATGGGAGTCTAATTAATTGACAATACATTCCTCTCATCAGGGGGAGAGCTGGAATGCTGTTTTGTTCAGAGGGAAAATATGCACATTGAATTATGTTCACCACTGACCATTCTCCTTTTTAATTACAATTTTCCTTGGGTTTTGGAGCGGGGTGGATCTTTTCATTTACATCTCACAGCATTAACATAAAGTTAGGTTTGTCAGGATTATTCTAAATAATCACTGGTTTTGAACCTCGGGAAGTTTTCTTGTAGGTGTGCAGAGCAAATCTGAAATGTTGCCACCAAAAAAAAATTTAAAGAATAGAAGAGCCTGTTCTTATTTGGGATTATTCACCAAGCTGCTCCTCGAGAAGTCCCAAACAGGTTAAAAAACCCAACCCTCATGGAAAAAAAAAACCCTCTGCACTGGATGGGGATCAGTGCAGCTGAAAATTTGCACTTCCATCTGCGAAAAGATTTATGGGGGGGAAATAAGGTAGTGCCTGGAACGTGCCAAAAAGATTCCTCATTTTTTAACTACCTGCATGTGTTTGGGGCTTGTGCCTTCCTGAAACACAGAGGCAGCCTTGTGTTATCCCAGATCCTTTCCTTGTCCTGAGGAGCTGCAGAGCTATAAACCATGGCAGTGATATCTGTAACCTCTTTGAAACCAAGGTGGGATCAAATCCCACTAATCCACTCTTGGAATAACTCACAAGTGAGCCCTGAGTAACCCTCACAGCTTCTCTTTGCCTTCAGCAAACAGGGATTTGCAGATATTCAAGTTTTTAAGGGCCATTTTACCAGAAAAAAAGCATTTTTTCTGGGTTATTCAGATACCTTGAAATATCATTATCATGTTCACACCTTTAGATTAACCCAATGAAATCAACCCAGTGCCTGCTCCTTATTTTTATTCCCTAACTTAGCAAGTTTAGCAAGAGACAGAGCCTCTTATTTCTGGGAACTCAGGAACCTTTGCCAGAATTACTCACAGAGAGAGTGAAAAGATCTAAGTTCAGGTCCTGGGCCCTGACCAAGGGTTGTGGCCACCACCTTCACCCAGGCCCCCAGAGGAGCTGAACCCTGAATGCTGCCAACACCAGAACGTTCGTTTTTCTGTTCCAACTTTAGGAGAGTTGCAAGGGTTTTTCAGGTCTCCAAAATTCAGGCAAATAAAAGCAGAGATTTCAGGAGCAGTTGAGTAAATTGGGTGTTCCCAATTCCCTGCATTTTAGACACGTAAAACACATCAGAAATGTGGGGTTTTTTGGTCCCACAGCTTCTCCACAACATTTGGGGTGTTCTGCAGCTCCTTCATCCAAAGTGCTGTGAGGGAGAAGCAAACCAGCTCTGCTGGATGCACCAACCTTTGAAACACCCAACTTTAATGTACAAAAACCCCTAAAAATCCCCATTTTAGCTGAGTGTATTCCCTGCTGGATATTCCCTAGGAACAGCTCTCCTGAGAGCTCTGTAGATTTAGGGACTTTCACCCTCTCAGGTTTTATCTGGAAGCATCAGCCTTGTTTAACTCCCAGTGCAGAATTAACTGAGCCAGCCAAAGGCTAATGGAAAGGGGGAAAAATCCAGGAGATTTTTACCTTTGGAGACTTCTGCTTGCTGACCATGAAGGCAAGAACACTGAGAGGTTGCCACGGTGCTTTTTGGGAATGTTAACACAGCGCTGCTCCAGGGCTGATGAAGGAAGACAAACATCACTGGATTTGCTAAAAACTCAATAACACAGCACCAACAAGCTGATGAAATGAACATTTCTACAATTCTAGAGAGGCAGAAGGAAATAAAAAAGGTTTTCCAGCTCTCCTTACCTGTTCTTTCCTGTTCCACGTGTCCAGAGCAAAGAGTGCTGAGGATTTACGGTCGCTCCTCACGCCGGTGTGTGCAAGACCCAAGGAAAGCTAGGAGGTTGTACAGTTATCTCCCTTGGTGTAATTCTAAACTATACAACCTACTACCTCAACCTGGATGCATGCAGTCAAAAATTCATAATCTCAGGGGCTTCTAGTTACACACACAAAAAATTAAAAAAAAAAAAAAAGGCCTCCGAGTCTTCAGTGGGGTAATTTAAAGGGAATAAACTGCTGGGGGAATGACACCAACCCCAAATTCAGCTCCCCACAATGGAAATGTGAGCAGACACAAGAAGCCAGGGTTATTCCTGCTGGATTTGGACACGATCACGGAGGTTTTCACGTGAGGTGGAATTATTTCCCTGGCCAAAAGAATGGGGTTCCCCCTCCATAGCACATTCAGAACATACACAGACTATTTTTTCTTTTTTTTATAAAGTATTTAGAGAAGGTTTAGGGTAAAATTTGTCCTGCCAAGTCTTTTCCTTTCTGAACACACCACAGACCTCGAACTCGTGCCTTGGCTCCTGGATGTTTGAAGGATGATTGCAGGAGTGGGGTTGGGAGGAGAACTGCACAAGGGGTAGAAAACTTGAGGTGAATTTTACCCTTGCACCAAAAGGCTCAATTGAACCATTCTGGAAAAGCACCAGTGAGCCTCCCTCAGCAGCCAGGCCGTGCTCCCTTCACAAAACACGTTTTTAACTGGTTTTCACTGCCAGCCAAAGCAGCAGGATGTTATCCTTGTGACTCACTCCCAGCACCCAAGGTATCACTTAAAGCAGCAGCCTGCCTCTTTATAGGACTTCACAAACTGGGATCAGCAGCCCCAAACATGCTGCTGGGGCTGCAGCAGGGCTGGGATGCTGCCCCTCAGCTGAATCCAGCCCCTGGCACGGCAGCTCCGAGCTGGAAGGGGATTCCAAGGGAATCAAAGCTCAGGAATGAAAGCTGAGCTCTGCTGAGCTCACGCCTTGCTCTGTTTCTCCTGGGTAAAGCAGCACTGCTGAGGATGGAAAAGGCCCTGCCCTGCCTTTGCATCCCAAGGCTGGCAGGAAATAAGGGAGGAAGGTGGGAAATGGCATTAATGTTCACAGCAGCAGGCGAACATGTGGGAAAAAAAGCCAAATAATCTTCCTGCAGTGCCTGAATGTCCATGATGTTGGTGGCATCCCAATTTCTAATGACTCCATATTCGGTAAAGTTTACTTGGACCAAAGAGTGGAAATTCAATGTATTTTAGTTAACAGCACAGAGCAGAGTCACTGTTAACTGTTTGATTGTCAGGGCAGTGACCAAACCACAGCTCTGGATAAAGAAACCACGGATTTCTGGCCCTTACACTTGGAGCAGGAGCTTTGTCTAAAAGCACCCTGATCCCAACTCCTCCGTGCATCATCATTTCTGTGCACTGAACAGCTTTTCCCTGACATGAAATCCAATTATTTACCTCAAGTATCTCTGGGGAAGGCAGTGAACCTGAGTGCTGAGTTAGGCTGGTGGAAAATCCCAAATCCTACCCAACCTCTGGGTCACGGAGGAGACAAATTCCCATTCAGACTTCCAAAACCAACCTGTTTCGTATTTTGCAGCTGTGAACTAACTCATTTCAGTATCACACACCTCAACCACTCATGTTTGCCACAAGTTATCCTTGCAAATATTTTTCTGCATCTCAATCTCGTAACATTTAACATTCCATTATTGCAAATTTATAAATTATTACCTCCATCTGCTCAGTTTCACAAGAAGGTGCTGTTAACACTGAGGCTGACACAGGCACCCCTTGCTCACCAGGTATTTATAAGAGGACCTGAGCCAAAAAAACCCCCAAAACTCTTCAAAATTTGATCTAAAATGGAAGGTAGAGAGAGGCAGGGGGTTTCATTTCATTTGTATCCTCAACTCAGCAAAGGTCTTTTCGTGGATTAATTAGAATCATAAATTCCTTGCTTTAGACTTAGGCCAAAATAACCAAAATTTTTCTCAGGTTGGCCAATGCCAGTGACTCTCCACCTCTCCCTGCTGCTCTTCCATCTCCACACAAAGAGACTCCAAGAACTTTCTGAACTCCAGAGCAGTTTCCATCCCAGGCTCTCACACCTAACTCACCCTCCGGGGTCAACTTTTAGCCACCTCCCCGCCCTGCTGCACAAATTCTCCTGGCAAATTTTCCCCATTTATGGCCTCAGCACTACAGGTGCTTCATTCCCTCCCAGCTTGGGACTGCTGAAAACATATCAGCATCCCCGAGGAACTGTGATTTCCAGCAGGAACAAGTGCCAGGCATTCGAGTCATGCTGTCAAACAGGAGATCTGCTGGCAATAATGGCAGGAAGCACGGAGTTTAGGGACTGAGATCGAATATTAAATCAGGATTCATTTGTGTCCCCTGTCCGTGCCTGGGTGTGGGGAGCTCCCCGGGAGCAGAGCAGGAGGCAGGCACAGCACTCGTGGCACTTCCTTAGCTCCCTGTTTGTTTTCGGGTGATTTTTGCCAATTATGTCTTTACCCAATTAGCACAATCAGACCTAATTACGCAATTAGGGCGAATCTGCAATCCAATGACAATGTTCAATTACGATAGGTTATCGATGTCAGGAAGTTCCTGCTGCACAGAGGCACAGGGAGAACGTGTGGAGCTCTGTGTTCCTACCCCAGCTCGTGAGGCCCCAGGGCCTTTTGTTTGGGACCCCTTTTAGGCCTCTTGCTGGTTCAGAATCCCAGAAATGATTTCACACTTCTGGGGACAAAAGGGAATCTCTGGCCCAGCCCAGCCCAGCCCAGCCTTATTTTAAAGCAACAGTGTAATTAAAAAATGGTGTCTTTTCACTCTGTGTAAGTCTGATTGCTGAGGGAAAGGTGAATCCAGCTGCTGGCCTGCCACAGAAATGATGGGATTCACACCCAGTGGGTATTTCTTTTCAAACAGAGAGAAAATGCCACTGGAGCAGTTTTTCCCAGGCAAATCCAGGCTTTCCAGCTCTGAGGTTTTCACCTGCCCGTGCCACAGACCTCAGGAGACACCAGGGCCCAGCTTTAGTCTGGACTGGGAAGTTTTCACTTGTCACTGGTTTTATTTCCTGTTCCCCTCACAGGCTTCAGGTGAGAAAAAAATTCACAAATCTGCTTCCCCTACCCACATTTCCTATCGAATTTCCCCAAGAGTGAGGTGAGAATCCCAAGCCAGAGCTGATTTTTGAGAACTGCCTGCCTGGAATCTCCCGTTCTTCTCAAACACACCTCAGCGTAAAGCAGCAACTCAGCCACCCAGAAAAGCTCAGAGGGCAGAATATTCCCAAATACTGACATAAACCAGTGCCTCATGCATTAATCCCCTGCACTAAATCACACTTTATCTGCATTTACAGACCCACTGCCTTTGAACAGGATTCCAGCAATGGACACTCGCTACAGAAGGTCAAGGAAGCTGAATTTTGTCTTATTATAATCAGGAAAATCATCAGCTGAGGTTTGGCTCTGCATCTTTCGGGCTGTGAATGATGCAGGAGAAGGAAGAACCCACCTTCCCTCTCAGATGCCAGGCAGGGCTTGCCAAGGAGGGGGTGGGAAAGCAGAAAATACTCCCGAAGCAAATGTGTTTCCTTAAGTCAGTGAGCAAAAAATAAATACAAAACCCGCAAATGACATCGTTCCAGTTGGAGGGCTGCAATCCTGTTTGCCAAATTTCAGCCTGGAGTGATCTTTTCTCTTTTTTTTTGGCAGCTGATTTTCATAAACCTCAGACAGGAGGGGGTTTCACGCTGGAAATGCTGACGTGATTCCTGCTGGTCACTTCACCCCCTCAGCTTCATTTGGTGAAACTTCATCAGAAGTTGGTTGTAATGAGGAACCTCAAGAGGTTCAGAGGTTTACTCCAGCTCAGAGAGCTCTCCTAGAAGTCTGGCAAACACACTAAAAAGGGCTGGAAGTCCAAGAGGCTGCAAAGTAGGGAAAGAAGCCTCATCTGGGCTCAGCTGAAATCCAGAGCAAGTAAATATTTTGAAAGCTCTCCAAAATTTTTCAACACATTACAAAAACCGTGCCTCAACTTTTAGCCAGGGTTGCAGCAATCTGAAGGTTTGCTCAATATCACATTTCAATCTCTGGGCCTTTCTAGGGGAAAGGTGGCCAAGCTCTCACTCCTGAACCAAACGTGGCTTTTGAGAGGAGCTCAAACACAATCCAAACACCCTGTGCTGGATCCAAGGGGGGAAGGTGGCACAAGTGTTAAGTCCTGACGACTCTAAATGACCCCAAAACATTTTTGGGGAGGATTTTTTGGCTTATCTCAGGCCTGCTCTGTGACTGAGACCCTGCACAGCACAATTCAGACCCGGAACCAAGGCTGGTTTCAAACCTGCACCCTGAAAATGAAGGAGCTGGCAGGTGATGGGCAGGAAGCTGAACCAAAACCTGGTGGATTGGTGAGGCTGGATTTCACCACGAAGCTGCACAAATACAACCAAAGGCTCCCCAGCCCAGCTGGAGCATCTCCAGCTCAGGGAATGCCCCTCCTGCAATGCTCCCAGGTCATGGAGCCTGCCTGGCTCCAGGGCAGGTGTCCCACTCCTCCCCTAAAAACCTCCTCCCCTTATTTCCTCCCTTATTTTCTCCCTTCCCGATTAAAGCAAATAAACAAAAAGAGAGGGAGGAGGGAGAAAAAAAAAAAAATCAGATTACTGAAATAACCAGAATACTGAAATTTATCTGCCTTTTAAGAGTTTAACCAGATTTGATTATCTGAATAAGAGTATTTGGACACGGTTCAAATTCCAGGGTACACAATTCCATTCTGCTTATCACGAATCCCATTTGCCACTGCATATGGTTGTTCTAATTACCCGAGTGCTATTGTGTGCTCCTCTGCTGACGAGGGCTCCCTGTGCTCCTCACCAGGCTGCCAAAGGAGAAAACACACCAATAAATTCCCTTTTCATCCCCCAGGGGGGACCACGGGACGTCCTCGTCTGCAGGAGACCTTGCAGGGGCTCTCAGTCAGCAACAGGAGGGAGAAATGGTCACCGAATTTTGAGGGAGAAAAAGCAGATTCGCCAAATATTGAAAAGAAGAGGAGGTTTGGGAAAGCTTTGCTTCCTCAGAGAAGAACTTGTGCTGCTCTCAACTCTAACTGTGGCCAAAGGAAACACCAGCACAGCAAAGCCTCCCCAGATGCAGCTGCAGCCACACAGGAATGGATTTTTACCTCTAAAGCAGCCACTGTGCCCTTGCCAGAGAAAGGAGCTGCATTTTAACCAAGGGATTGATTTTTGGAGAGGATATCGGGACATTTTTGGGGCAATTCCTACATCCAGGTGCTCTGGTTTGATTCCAGAAGTGCCTTCCATGCCTTTGAGTCCTCCTGCAGCCTCTGAGTGGGCGAAGGGCTCTGGGCCTCAGCAGCCTCTGAGCACCAGTGAGAGATGAAGGGATCTCCCTGCACTCGGGGGGGCACCTGGATCAAAGCTGCTGCACAAATGCAAGCTCCTTACCCACCAAGCGAGGGGAAATTGACAATAATTAATAATTAATAACAATAATAATAACATAAAAATAATAAAAATAATAATAAACAATAATAAATAATATTATAATTATTATTAAAAACCCTCGTAAGAAATGCACAGGTAGGAGCTCCACAGACTCCAATTATTCTCCCCCACCCTAAAAGGAAGACACATCTCAAGGTTCTCCACATCATTTTGTCAGGCCCCAGTTTCACTCGAGAACTTAATGAACTGCAGTGGGACACAAGCAGCAGAACAGAAACACAAATTAAAGCTGCAAACACAATGAAATGCTTTCCAAAAGGCTGGAAAACAAAGGGGAAGTGGGGGAGAACAGGGGAGGCTGCAGCTAAAAATGAAGAGGAGGGCAGTTTAACAAGAGACAAACTGAGGTGCAGTTTAAAATTCCCCAAGAACAGGTTTTATGGGGTTTCTGGATAATCTGAGCTCAGAGAAGCTGTGCTGCTGCTGCTGCCAGAGGTGCCCTCCTTGGCACCCTCCCTGCACAAGTCAGGAGCCTGCAGGAGGTTTCCTTTAAGCTGCCCCCAAAAGCTGAGGCCACAGCGACCCCAAACTCACCCCAAAAAACCAGGAGCAATCAGCAAACCTGCTCAGCCCCAGAAATAACTCCCTGCTTCTCCTCCCAGCAGCACAGGGCCTGCAGCTCACCCCACTTCTGCTGCCACTTCTCCTTTCTAAGCATCCAGCTGTGTTTAGAGCAAGCCTCTCACCAAAAAGGAGGGGAAAAAAACCCCAAAATGGGGGATTGATTAGCAGGTCCCAACATATTCAGTGAGAAATTGCACTAAAATATTTTACAGAGAAGAAAAAATAAATAAATCTGTTTCTTCTTTCCTATTCTATGATTCAAGTATTGATTTCCTAATAAAAAAAACCATCAATCCAAACTCTGGTACCTAATTTTGGGACATATCTGACTCAGCCTGCCAGGGGTCTTTTGGCACTCCCCAGGCAACATCACCTGAAGTGCCACAACATCCATGACCAATCCCAGGCTTTTCCCAGCCTGTTCTATCCCAAATGGCTTTACAGAGGAGACACCACCCTACAGAAATGCAGATTTTATTGGGTTTGACCAGCTCATTTCTCCTTGCAGCTCCGACTGAGCGAGCCCGAGCTTCCCCTGGAGCCAGCACGTGGGTGAATATCCACAGCAGCCCCAAAACCAACCCCAAACCAACCCAGAATATTCACCAACCCTCTGGGAAAACCATTTTTTACTGTCACAGTCAGATGCAAGCTCATCCTACCTCCATGGTGAGCCTCTGCTCATCCCACCATGGATGGAACAATGTTTGACTCCAGGTCCCTGCTCTGGGCAGAATCCCACAACAGAACAATTCAGGAGCAGGAGTTCTGCTGGAAACCACTCATCAGCTTTTATTCCTTGATTTCCTATCCAAACATTCAGGGAATATTGAGCAGCAGCTTTTAAACCCAACCTTACATCACACAGGACACCAAAATGCAATTTTTTCCCCTTTTTTTACGGCAAGTTTCAGCTCACAGGGAGAAAGAAGAGTGGTTGGACTTCTCTGACATCATTTTATATATATTATCATCTATAATAAATCGAAAACACATAGAAAACCCTGGAAATTCAGCAAAGAGGGGAAAAAAACCCCAACTTTTTTGGCCTACAGCAGCGTGTGTCAAAGCAGCCAAGTTCAAACCCAGAGAAATTTAAAAGTGGAAACGCAGAGCAAATCTTTGCTGGAATTAACACTGGAAGCTGCTGGAAAGAAATAGTCAGACTTTATTTTGAGTTTACAGCCTAATTATTTTCATATAGAATCCGTACATTGGGGTTTTTCAAAATGACTTCTTCCCAAATAATTATTCCACTCTCCCAACTTGAAAGGTTACTTTTCCACAGCAGGGTTTGCACTCCCTGCTTCCAGGGCTTTTTTCTTGCCCTGCCACTTCTTTTGGACTTTCCAGCACGATTATTTTCTCTTAAAAACTCTTTTAAAAGACACAAATAGCATGAAATTGGAAGGAATGGGATTCTATAATAAACTGATTTTTTGAGAGAGAAGAGGAGTTGGAGGGCCAAGCCCCTCCCGTGTCAGAGAAGGGATTCCAAGTTCCTGGGTATAAAGGAGGAGAAGGGACCGTTCCCCTCACAGATTGGACTAAGCAAGGAAATAACTGATCCACATTCCTTTATAAACGAAATTATTTTATCTGTTTCAGAACTGAACAACACAAGAACATTCCCTATCACATCCCCATCACCAGGGCAGGGCAGGACATGGGTGGGATTTCATTTCTTCAGCTTGATGTCAAACAAATTCCCCCCATCCCCTTTCCCTCAGCACCACCAAGCAAAACACCCCTTGCACAGGGAGATTCGAGCAGTGCCCAGAGCTGAAAGCTGAGCTGATAATTGCAGGGTGACATTTGCAGCTCCGCTTTTATAGCCCTCTAAATAAAAAAAAAAAAATTAAAAATGTGAAAAAAATAAAGGAGGAAGGAGAGGAAAAGAGGAGGGGAGGTGGAAAGAGAGGAGGATGTTTGGAGGGAAGCTGCAGCAGCACCCCCAGTGTGCACTTGCCAGCCAGACACAGACCTATAGATACAAGCTTGTGTGGAAAATGAGCACAAGTTCGGATCTACGGGTTCGTGGCACCAGGCAGGGATCTCTGCTCTCACTGCAAGGCCTGGGGGACACTTTTGGGAGGGGTGGGAAGAGGAAAAGAGTTTGTGGAGATGGAATTTCCCAGTTACAGCGAGGAGCCTTCATTGTCTCAGCACCTTCAAGCCCCTCCTCGGAGGGTTGGGGGGCAGAGTTGATTATTGACTTTGTTATGACAAAAAGCCACAGTTTCCTGCACGTGAGCCTTTGCAAGAAAATCAGCAAAATAAAATATAAAATCAAATTTTAAACCAACCAAAGTAAAGCTGATCTGGGTTTCTTCCTCACAAGCACTTGGGCTGGACAGAATTTGTGGTGATTGCACAGTTCTGAGGTTAACAGGAATTTAATTAACAAGCAGCATATTGGAGGTGTATCACTAAAAGAGGGTAGGAAATGATCCAACAGCAAAATTTTGGGATATAAACAGAATTACAATGCACAGCCACCCCCCCACCCCTGCAAAAAGCTGTCCTGTTTCCATTCTGGCAGCCTGGCTGAGGCAGGCAGAAGAAACAACTGCGTGAGAGTTGTTTTAACTTTCAGAGAAGTCATTACTGGGCTGGGGTTCTGCTTTAATTCTATTTTTAAAGGCAAAAAAACAAAAACCCTTTCACTCTGTTAAACAAGCTGGAAATTCCCCCTAACCCCAACTCCCTGCATTTCTTCCACACAGACAAAGATAAATGCTCTTTAGGATTTTTCTAATAAAGCTTGAAAAGCAAAGTTTTGCCACTGCAAGCGAGAGGCGTCCCCTCCTTCCCCTGAGGTTTCCGAGTTTTCTTCCCTGAGTAACGAATATTTCCCCTTTTATTGGTGGGGAATGAGGCTGGAAATCAGCCTGGCTCCACATGGAGCTGGTGGAGAAAATCACTGAGATCTACTCTTGCTCCAAGTGTCACCAACTTTTCACTTCTCTTCCTTCAGGAGACAAACCGTGTTGGTGCAAGTTGATATTATCCTCTGTAAAATCAAACAGGCCCCACTTGGAAAAGGATTTTGCTATTTGGATATTTGGATGCTGTTAGAAAATTCTCCCTCTTCTTTTTTTTTTTTTTGGTGCAGGTTCTTAAAATAAATCACTTCAACCTTTCCAGCCTGGTAAATACGCAATTATAAAACACAATTTTCCTTCATTTAGAATCGCTGGGTGGCAAGAAACTCCTGTTGCACCCAGCAATAGATGCTAAACTTTCACCATCTGCCCAAAGGTTATCTAAATCCATCCTCCAATTTTGATTCCTGACACTCACCTTCAGAGAGTCCAGCTTTTCCCAAAGTTTCCAGCAGCTGAAATTCACGTTGTAGCATCTTGAAAAAACCAGGATGGCTTTCCTGATGGATTTTGGGGTGGAGAAAGCTCTGTCCCTGCTGTGGTGAAGGCTGGAGCGGGGCAGGGAGCACAGGGATTGTGCCCTCCTTGGGAACAGAGCTGCAAATGGAACACAACAAATGTTACCCGGCCAAAAATAACCCCAGGCCTCCACGACAAAGCTCATTTATTGCAGGGAACCTGAGGTTAAGATCCAGGTTGTCCAACAGAGCCTAAAAGGTTCAGTGTTTGGGGTCAGTCGTGCTGTGGGCACCAGGATTCCTTCCCCTGGCAGGGAATTTTTCCCTCTGTCTCTGTTATGCAAAACTGCATTAGGCAGAAGATTTGCTTTCTGTTCAGCACATTCATTTCAGCCCTGATATTCTTTACATTCAGTTGTGTCGATGAAGTGAGTTAATTGCAATGTCTCTGGCTGAGAAATATTTGATTTTTTTCGTATGAGATGATCTCACTGAAATATCCATGGGGAGGTTACACTTCTCCTCACTTTATCTACTTCCAAAAGTTGGTTTGGTTTTTTTTTTTTCCCCATTAATTCCTGGGCTAATCTCCTTTCCCTGGAAGGAGAGGAACCCTCAAACCCAAGAGGGAAACGGAGCTGGAGCATTTGGGTGCCTTTTGCACAGGACACGTGTCCCCAGCTCTGCCCAGAGGGAACACCCAGAGCCAGACCTGAGCCAGAGCTTTGAGGAGCCCGGCACAGGCTGCAGGAAAGCTGGGATTTGTTGGGAAAACCCAGCCTTTTTTCCCCTGCCTAAAGGAGGGCTGATCCCTGCTGCACCTCCCACCCCCTTGCTACCTGATTGGCTTCTCCAGCACAAAAGGCAAGGAGGAGAGTTGGGATCCATCACCAGAGCTTCACTTGGGAGGGAAAACGGGAGAAAAAGGGGAAAAGCAGCAAGAGCTGGCCCTGGAAAAGCTCCAAGTGAATCCCCAGTGCCAATGTGATCGTGCCCCTCTGCATTGCTGTGAGCCCTGCAGGGATGGGGCACAGGGATGTCATTCCATGGCACCTGAGTGCTGTAAATTACAAATATCCAGGAGCCAACCTGCTCCTTTTGCAGAACAAACTCATGGACAACCTTTCAGACAGCAAATTGATAAATGCAGCAGCAAACCAACAGTTTTGTTTGTTGAAAAGACAGAGATTTTTAAAATTATTATTATTTTATTTTTTAATCAGCGCTGCTTTTTAAACAGGAATTTCACTTGTATCCAATATATTCAGGGGGATTGAAAGAGAGCCATGGCTTAGCCAAGATCTGGGGTTGGAAACGTTTCACCCCATTGATTAATCCCACAGCTATTGCACCTTGTGCAAACCTGATGAACATACACACAGTGGCAGAAAATCCATCAGAGGCAAACAAATCAATCAACATCGCCCTGCATTTGCCTCGAATGCTAAGATTACAAATAAAAAGTTTCAACCTGCACACGAAGGTAGTTATATTTAAGTTTGTGATACCCTTACACTGAGCACAATTTGCTTTATTATTAATTTTATAATATCAGCGCTCACAGGATCACCAAGGCTTTGGTACGTGGGACAGCCAAAAAACACAAGATATTTTTGTCAGCAACAACCCAATATAAAGCTGGGATTTTCGAGATTTACAGCCAAAGGAATCTAGAGGGAAATACGTAGAAATAAAATCTCCCAAGACCTAACATTGGGGTTTGGTCTGTGAGTGGTTTTCTTGCAAACCACAAAGCAGAAATGCCCTGTCCAGGAAAATCGATCACTACGGAATGCATTGTGTGCCTGAGCAAAAAGCTGCTTGCTGCCATTTCGTCCTTCTGCCCCGAAAATCAGGCAAATAAGAAACACAACTGCGAAATAATTCCCATTCTTTTCCCCCCCAGTTTTAACCCCAGTGTAACTGGGCCTATAAATATATAGATATACACACACACACACATGCACTCTGTCCTAGGTTTAAAGAGCAACTCTTTAAGGATTCCTGGGCTTGAAAAAATTTTAAGGAATTAGAAGGAGAAGGGAGATACTGACTGAGAATCCAAATTACCTCAGCAGCAGCAGCAGCAGCATTTTGCAGGGTTTCCTATGGAACGTGTGCTGCCATATTGCTAGGCCCAACTCCTCGGGAACGTGTTCTGGAAGACAAAATATTTATGGATATTTTCATGGCATATTTTCAAGGAATGGATGCTGTTTTCCTGCACCCAGAGGCTACAGCTTTAGGAGCAAAAGGAACAGCCAAGCTCCTACGAGAGAAATTATTCCCCCCTCCCAATATCCTAATTTTTCTTTTTTTTGGATGATAATTTTCCATGTCCCACCTTGGATCAACCCACTCACGCCCTCCCCCCGGCACGAGGAGTTAAAACCCGTGGAAATAAAACATTCCTTGTAACACAACCACTGCAGAAGTTTGCCAGTCCTGTTCCCACCAAAGCCATTCAGGAAAATAAAGAAACGAGGAGGCTGCCCCAGCAAACGCCTTTCCCTGGCAGTTAGTAACTCCTTAAAGTGATTAGTCCTCATCTCTAGATCCTTATCCCAAAATTCCAGCTGGAGAAAGCAGAATCAAAGAGGAGCATCGTTACCTGCTCTGGAGAAGGTTCACCAAGCAAGCTTTTTTTAAGCTTGTTGACTCTTTTAACACTGATACAAGGAATAATTATTTCTCTGTGCCGACGCGATTGTTAAAAGAGGAGAAGCCCCGGACTGTGGTGGCTCTGTGGATGCTATTCTTTTTGCACCACAGCAGGATTCTTGGCTGCCAGTCCAAGCTGCTTTCACTTGCCAAGTTTTAAGATGCCGGTTTTGCCTTTCATTTTATTGTTCCTTTCGCAACGTTAAAGAGCGACTTAAAAAAAAAAAACCAAAAAACCCCATGCACAGCTGCTGTCGGGGAGGGGGGGAATTATTTGAATTTTGCACGAGAATGGAGACGAGGAAGGAGCGTGCTGTGATGTAACCACAACGACACCCACAGAAATATTCCCAATATTCTGAGGGGGGACGGGCCAGCGTTTCTCCATCCCGGTGCTTCCCCATCCCAGCATTTTCCCATCCCGGCATTTCCCATCCCGGCATTTCCCATCCCGGCATTTCCCTATCCCAGCATTTCCCTATCCCGGCGTTTCCCTATCCTGGCATTTCCCCATCCCAGCGTTTTCCCATCCCAGCATTTTCCCATCCCAGCATTTCCCCATCCCCGCATTTCCCCATCCCAGCGTTTCCCCATCCCAGCATTTCCCCATCCCAGCGTTTCCCCATCCCAGCGTTTTCCTATCCCGGCATTTCCCCATCCCAGCATTTCCCATCCCAGCATTTCCCCATCCTGGCATTTTCCTATCCCAGTGTTTTCCCATCCTGGCATTTTCCTATCCCAGCATTTCCCATCCCAGCATTTCCCCATCCCAGCATTTTCCCTGTGCTTCCCCATCCCAGCATTTCCCCATCCCAGCATTTCCCATCCCAGCATTTCCCATCCCAGCATTTCCCCATCCCAGCATTTCCCCATCCCACCATTTCCCCATCCCAGCACTTCCCCATCCCAGCACTTCCCCATCCCAGCACTTCCCCATCCCAGCATTTCCCCATCCCAGCATTTCCCCATTGGGATCCGCTGGGAGAGGCAAGGAAAAACCTCAAACCAGCCAGACCCAGGAGCAAGCACAGCAGAGGTGGAGGTTGACATTTCTCCCCCCTCTCAGCACCACCCTCGGTTTTTAACCCACTTGAGGCTGCTCCTCCCCACTGAGGATTTCATCCAGGGGGTGCAGGGGTGATGAGGTTGGGGTGCAGCCTCCTGACAAAAGGATTTTCCCCCTGAACTCATCCTCCCACCCCAATCCCAGCCTTTTTCCACCTGCCCACGGGAGGATTCGCCCATGCCCAAACATCCCGGCCTTTCTTGGATGTGATTCCACCAGGAAGAGGCTCCAGGGTGAAACCTCCTGTCCCAGCTCCCTGCGGGGTCCTCCTCCAAACACATTCCTTTAGTGTAAGCCACTGAATTTCATTTTTAAAATTTTTTATAACTCGTCAATAGATTCATTTTAAATTTTTTTTTCCTTTTTTTTCTGTTTTTTTTTTTAATTTTTAAAAAAATTTATTTAGATTTTTAAAAAATTTTTAAAAATTATTATTATTATTATTATTTAAATCCCCAACTTCACCGCCAAGGAGTTGATTTATTTCATTTTCCTTGACGTAGCAACAAAACTCCCGGGATTGGTGCCAAGGCTCGAGCGCATTTAAATGAACAAACAGCAACAAAAAGTTGTTTGTGATCCTTCTCAGGCTGGAATATTAAAAGCATGACGGGGGTTATGCTCTGTGTACACTGAAAAGTGCAGCATAATGGAACTCCTCCATCACTGAGTCGCTCTGAGCAACCCCTTGATGCTGCAGATGTTGGAGGGACCCAAACTTTGGATGTGGGCAGGGAAAATCCTCGCTGGGACTCGGCTCCTTGGGTTCCCCCTGCAGCCAGAGCTCCAGGCACAAAACTCTGCTGGACACAGCTCCTTTTCCCAGTGCACAGGGGCCTGTTTATCCCAAAAATGGGAGCTGTTGCCAGCACCCCATAGCTCAGGGTGCAAGCAGCCCTGCCACAGAGGCAGAGCTGCCTCCACAGCAGAAGCAGAAGACGAAGCCACCCCTCGATTTTGGATTTGAAGGGAAAAAGCGAGCCCAGCTCCAGACGAAGTTTCTGTGCAAAGCCACCAGTCTCGAACAAAAGCAGCGTGAATTAATAAAGGGGAGAGAAGGAAAAACAGAAGCTTTGTTCTAAAGTGGAAGCATAAGATGTGAAATTTCAAAATCAGATGGCTCGGGCTGTGATTTCTTTCATTTAAATGAATTGATCTGTTGCTAAACTGCTGCTGTGGTGCCAAGAAACTTTTAACTCTTTCGGCTCAGAGCTCGCCGCGTTTTGCTGGTTCCTCTCTCCTCCCGACAAGGCAGAGATTAAATCAGAGGGGAGAAGTGGAAAAGGGAGTGGGGAAGAAGAAAAAAAATCCGAGGGCATAAAAAGGACGGGGGAATGAAACCCACAGGCAGCACATGCAGAGCACAAAAGAGCCCCGGGCTGGTGCTTCGGGAGAACTTCTGGTGGACAAACAACGAGGGTCTGGCTCCTGAAACTTGGAGAGGAGTCAGAAAGGCCTTGGAGCTCCACAACTGCACCTCCAGCAAGAATTTTGGGGTAAAACCACCAGAAGCAGGGCTAGCAGCAAGGAAAACCCCGAAATCCCTGAGCTGGTTCATGGCAAACGTTCACTTACCGAGAATGCCTTAAGCATTTCCAACAGAACCCCCTTCCCTACACGTGTGAAAAGGAGCAACCGAAAAAAGCTCTCAAAACCAGCCCAAAAAATAAACTGCTTTGGTAAAAATTTGGGTGGAAGTTCCTACTGCTTTTCCGTTTGGTTTTGGGGTTGTTTTGCCCACTTCGAAAAGAAAAAAAAAAAAAAA
The DNA here is from genome assembly GCA_026261815.1 of Monarcha castaneiventris obscurior. Classification (NCBI taxonomy): domain Eukaryota; kingdom Metazoa; phylum Chordata; class Aves; order Passeriformes; family Monarchidae; genus Monarcha; species Monarcha castaneiventris. The sequence goes on from JAMPIT010000114.1 coordinate 2,851,288, forward strand.
AAAATTGAAGATAGACGTGTTGTAATTAGAGGTAATTCCAGGGGAAAAATATTTATGTGTAGAACAAAAAAAAAAAAAAAAAAAAAAAACCAAACAACCCAAAAACACCAAAAAAAGGAAAAATTAAAATAAAAATATATTTATATATCTCTATATCTCTCCCACTTTCCAGTTCTGCTGCAGCTCCCCCTAAACTGCTGCTGCTTGCTCCAATCTGCTGCCTGCTTAACAACGGAATGACAGGCAACATCTGTTTGTATAGAAGCCAAGATCAAGCCTTCAAAAATTTTTTTGGCTCAGTTTCTTTTTTTTTTTTTTTCTTTTTCTACCCCCTCCCCTTGGGAAAAAAAAAAAAAAAAAACCCAGAAGCAAAAGAAAAAGTAAAAGCGCCCAGGAAGATTTTGAAACAACTCAAGTGAGGCTGCAACTCTTTTCCCCTTGAGTTATTTCAAGGTACAGGACTTGGAGGAGAACTCTTTCCTTCTCTCCACCCTCCTCCCCTGCTCTTCCCACCCTTCAGCCTCTCTCTTGCCCCATGCTATTAATAAAGTATCACACAAACTGGGGAAAAAAAAAAAATAATCCAACGTACCTTGATCCCTAAAAGGCCACTCCCTCCTATGGGGAGGGAGGGGGTTCTTCAGGAGGCAACTAAAAAAAATTGCACGGGGAGGGGAATGTGGGATTCAGGGACTGGCTTGCCACAATCCTCTCACCCTGGTAGGTTTTTTTTTTCCTCCTCTCCTCCATTTTACAGACTGTTAAATATGTTGTTTGCAAAATCAAAGGGATTGTTGTGAAATTAAAAAAAAAAAAGAAAAAAAGAAAAAAAAAAAGACGCGGGCGATTGAAATAAATAAATAAGTAGAAAAAGGAAAAAAGAAAAAATAGTTAAAAAAAACCAGCCCGGCTCCAAATGCAATTCCAATGAGTAACAATGTCAGGCTACTGCCAATTCTGTGGCAAATCGGGAGAAAGCACAATAATTCCACATGCTGAGATGTGAACAACTGGAAAGGAACCAACTCTCGGGAAGTCACAATGAAAACTCTCCCAGTGCCCCCACCCCCAGCCCCTCTGCCACCCTTTCCGAGGGTACAGGGGGAGATTCTCTCCAGAGGGAGGGGGAAAAAAAAAAAAAAATAAATTAAGCCACTAATTTAACAAAAGGAAAAGGCAAAACAACAACCAGACCATCAACCGAAGCGGTTTTAAAAACTCAGGGAATGTTTTATTCGCTGGAGATTTGGGCCAACGCCGCTGCATGCACACGTATGGGGGAAAAAAAAAAAATAAAAAAGGGAAAAAAAAATAAAATAATCAGACAAGTTGCTAAGGAGACTTGTGTAAACTGGGAATCCAGGCACATTTCTGGCCTTTCCCCCCATATTCCATCTCGTATTCCGATCACGCACCACTGCGGCACGATTGCACCAATGCACTGCATTAATCTTGGCCTTAAACGGGGCTGCCTGGCAGAGCAGAGCCTGCATGGATCATCTTTCAAACTTAACAAGTTAAAGGCAGCCAGGGTGCCGGTGGGTGGGGAGGGCTGGGGGGGCGGGGACCTCGCTGCTGAATATAAAATATAGGAGCCGAGCTTAGTAAGGGAATTTTAAAGAGGAAGTGTTATCCGGGCAGAGAGAGAAGGCTGCGAGGCTCTCGCTGCGTCTCTCCCTCTCTCTCTTCTCCCTCTCCCACTTCTCCTGACAAAATCCCAGCTCCCTGGCAGATGTCTGAATCCCTGCCAGATCTAACAATGTCCGACCCACTCGCTGCCACCAGGCACTGGGGCCATAAATACATATTAAACAACCTCATATTAAACAACCTCCTCTGCTCCCCCCCGTCAGCGCCCGTCCCCAAAGCACACATACAAATCTTGGATGGAATATTTGCACCTTCCACTTCTGGCAAGGGGCAGATCAGATCAAATCAAATCAAATCAAATCAAAGCCTGAGCTATTTGTGCGTGGTGCCTGCTGACCTTGTCTGGGACAGAATTAAACTCGGTGGGTTGGTTTTTATTTTCTTGTTCCTTGATTTGGGTGCAGGGATTCCATCTCTGTCTTTAAGCCCTCCTTCCCTCCTCTCCCCATCCCAAATCCTCTCCCGCTGATGGGAAGCTCAGTGGGATCGTTCAGCACCTGCTTTTCCTGCTCCTTTTGTGCCCTGCGTTGCGTGGGACGAGGATTTCCATCCTCACACGAGGAACCCGGGAATCTACAAATCCACCAGCAGCGCACACGGGAAAAGCCAATTTCATGGGCTGTGCCTTGGAGCATTATCCCACTCTGAGCTCCCACTGAGCCACCCGCTCTGAGGAAAGTCTTCCCATGGCAGGGAGCTGCAATGAGGTGGGTTTTAAAGCCCCTTCAAACCCCGACCCTTCTGGGATTCTCCGAGTGAGGGGTTGTACTGGAGGCAGCACATTCCAGAACGGGAACCCAAAGTTCCCTAAAGAGCATCATCTTTGCTTTCCACTCGGGACAAAAGCACAGGAAAAGGAATTCCTTGTGCTCAGCCTCACAGGAGTCTAGTCCACTCATTATTCCTTGTTTTTCTCCCATAGATCTACTGGAAAGGGGAACATTTGACTCACCTGAGTGCTTCTCTTTGCTTGGGAGGAGCCACCTAAAAGAAAAATACCAAACCAACAAGTTAAAACTGTTCATTTGAGATTTGGCTTTTACCCTAACACTTAAGGAAAAAGCAGAAATCATCACAAAAACATGATTTTTGAGTGTTTCTCTGAGTTAAACGAAAGCACACAAAATAAACATTCCCCTTTCCTTAAGCTGCTCAGTCCCTTTGCACAGGCTGGTGTTCCTGTCCCAAACCCAAAAATGTGGGGTTGAGGCCCTGGCACAGGGTGGCCAGAGCAGCTGTGGCTGCCCCTGGATCCCTGGCAGTGCCCAAGGCCAGGATGGACAGGGCTTGGAGCAGCCTGGGACAGTAAAAGGCATCAGGGTGGAACTGGATGAGCTTTAAGGTCCCTTTCCACCCAAACCATTCCAGGATTCCGTGAGGAAAAGCAGCAGAGGCAAAAAGATGCTAAACCCCAGTGCAGGTGCAGCACCAGGTGCTTTCCACACCTTCCCACCTCTGGGCCCTGAGGTTTTCAGAGGAGTTTCTCATGCTGAGGTGGACTGAGTGGGGCTACATTTTGGTTTTGGTTGCCGATTGGAAGCCACTGTTTTTATCCACGAGTCCCCCAAAGCATCTGTTTCCCTGTAGCTATTTCAGATTTCCTTTTCTAAGGCCTAGCTAGAGGTGTATCATTATTTTTAAACGTTACTCTGTGCAGCCAGGCTCCCATTTTATCATCATTACAAGTGGAGTTATCTGTGCACTTGAATGGGGTAATTTAAAGGAGAGAGAAAATCCTCGCAGGGGGGCTGAGAGTTGCTTCCTCTTGAGCCAAGTTTTTTGGGATAAAACCTGCAACTCGGAACTGCTGCTGCATCCCAATGAAAGGAAAAGCAACCCCAAGTTATCTGGGGAAAGAAACATCCACAAGGTAGACAAACTCCCCAAAAAGAAGGAGAAAACCCCACTGAAGGGTTCCTATAATGTGATGTCAGTGCAGCTCAGGTCATTTAATTTAGGGAGCCCCTTTCCTTCTGCAGTTTCCCTCACGGATCCACCTTGCTGCTACTGATGAGAGTTTTTATTGCCTCATCACCCCAGTGACAGCCAAGAAAATGAGATTTTTTTTCCTTCCTACAGCAGGCAAAACACCCCTTTTTTGTTACAAAATGGGCAAAGAAGCACGAGATCCAAATTCTGCAGCTCTGGGTTCAACCTGGGGCAGAGCAGGAGTGAGGCCTGAAACTGCAAATGCTCGGATGTGCCACAAAACCACCACCAGGATATGCAGAATTCCCATTCCTGACAAGCAACAGCCCAAATTCAACCTAAGGCTGCTGATATTTGGAATAAAAGCTGACTCACTGTCCCAGAGCAGGGTAAGGGCATCAGGTGGTGAAGAGAATCACACATTAGGAACGGTTTGGATTAAATTTTTCACACCTGTCAAGGCTTTCTAGCAAGAAATTTTGACCTCTAATTGCCCTGTTCTAGAAATCCCACAGAGAAAAGAATCTACCTCCTTCCAGCTTGAAATTAAAGTTGTGACAAAGAGACCAAAGGGAAATTTTACCACCGAAACAGGGCAGCTGATCCTGTAAACGGTTCTAGACTCAGGAACCTTCAAGTACAAATTAATTTAGCAGAAAATAGATGGTGACACACCTGAAAAAAGCATCCAGAAATTGTCCTTCCTCCTTCCCTCCCCTCCTGACGTGCCAGGTACCAGGGGGACAAACCTTCATCCATCAGACTGTGACATTTGCAAAGAACTTCTTCAATTAAATTAAGCGGATTTCAATGACCAGAACTTACTAAAATCCAGCTCTGGAGGTACAAAACGGATTCTTCTCTGCATGGATCCTTTCAGCATTGCTCCTGGACACTCATTCTTTGGGAATCTTACCAAAGCCAGGGAAAAATGGACCCTCCCTTCATTTCCTGGTGTTGCCAGCCCTCAGCCACCAATCCAGGCTGCTCCTCACTGTCACCAGGCTGAGGAAAGGGCATTCACTCACATCCTTCAAACTTCCTGAGCTTTCTGTCCTTAATTTGCACCTTTAAACTGCTTCCCCCCCGCAGGCACGTGGGGATGGAGCCCTGTTTTAACTCTAAAGTTGAGGATTTCAGAAAATTACCTGGATTATCAGTTCAATTCCCTACTGAAACGGTCACAGGCAGGGGATGGGAGCAAGGGCAGCAGCAGAGATTTCCAGGGGCTGACAGAGGAAGTTCACAGCACAGCAGAACCTGGAATTTATCTCACATCTCTTGGTTCCAGTCCAAATGCTTCAACCACAACATCATCCTTCAGGCCTGGGACACCAACAGAACCTTTAACCCTTGTGCTGGAACCTCCTGAAGAATTTTCCATCATTTTTCTAGCACAGGTGGCCTCCAGGCTGGGGCAGGATCCTGACCTGGCTGCCCAGGGTTGGAAGAACCCAGCCCAGTTTGGGATCTGTGGGTTGGATCTCAGCCCACACTGGGTTTGATCTCAGATTTGGGCATTTCACGACAGAGCCCTCCACGTATTTCTGCCTCAGCTGGGCTAGGGCAGTTTGCTGGGAGCTGAAAATGGGGAGGGAGAACTTTTCAGATACAATTTCTCACTGGGAGAGTGTCCCCTGCCACTCCTTTCCAAATGGGGAAAAAAAAAATGGAATAATGGGAACTTTAGGAAAACTGGAGAGTAGTGAGTAGAATTTCAAAATATTTAAGCACAAACTGACAAGTTTGCTTGGAGATTTGTGAGGAGGAAAGAGGGAAATCTTCTACTGTCCAGAACACTGCTTTTTAGTATAAAAACACTGCCAGCCCACTGCCCTTCATCAGACCCAGCCAAAAAATGAAATTAAATATGTTAATTACCATAGCAAGAGTGATGCTGGAGAGGGAAAGAAGGAGGAGTTAAAGAGTGTCCATCTTGTCAATCCAGACCACCATTGATACTTCCAGGATTTGCCATGGCTTGGAGTAAGTCAGCAGCAATTTTGGGAATGTGAAGGAGCTGACAGCATCCAATGAATAAATGGAGAGGGCTCCTTACAGCCCAGTCACCGACGGATCACCAGCCTTTGGGATGATTCACTCACAATCAAAAGCCAAAAAAATGCATCTCCTGGGCTGCTGGACACAATCACAGGAGAGTGCATCATTCCTTCCCACCATCCCATTCCAGGCTGCAAAACTCATCTCTGGTGAGAGGAAGCAGGGGTGGAACAGGCTCAGCGAGTGCTTCACCCGCTGCTGGCAAACTCTGGGGAGGAACCCTGACGTCTCTCTTTGCAGATCTAAGACCAGCAGAGCTCAATTGAAAACACAAAAGCTGAAATCAGCCCTCAAGGTTCAAGAAATGCAGCTTTTCCCTCCTCTTGCTCGTGTGGGATTGTCCCTTAAAGGCTGAACACGTAGAAGTCTGCCAGAGCAACATCCACTGCTGCAAACCCAGAGAGGGAGAAGTGCTCCAGACCTGCTTTAGATTAGGGAGAGACAGGAGGAATAAAAAAGAGCATCTGACACCAAAATAAAACTATTTTGGTCACTGCCATCTCTCTTATTCTAAATGAAGCAATTGTGGGCTCCGTTTGTTTTGCATTCATAATTAGCAGACGGAACAGATGGCAAAGGCGTCACTTAAAGCCACACGTCCGACAAAATAACCCAGGCTGCCAGGGCTGGTCTGCAGTGGGAACAAGGAATCCTTTCCCCTCTCCTTCCCACTGAAAGGCATCCCGAAGAGAGAAGCCAGCACGTGTTTGCATTGAGCAGGGGATTGGCCACAGAAAGGAATCCATTGTGTTGGGAGGGTGCTGAGTGAGGGAGCAAAGGGATTGAGGAGGGAACAGAAAATAGGGATGGAAACGAGAGGAGCAGTGCCAGGAACACAAGGAGGAGCTCAAGGAAACGCAGAGCCCCTCCTGCCCTTAGTTCTGGGCTTGGGGCAGAGGCTGGAACATCTGTGTTCCGTTTCCAAGACAGGTGGATAGGAGATGTTATCCATGAAGGTGTTGTCCCACATCCAACCTGACTCCTCATCCTCTCCAGACCCAAAAGGACACTGGAACTCACTGAGAAACTCCCTAGATCACAACTCCCCACCCCTGGAAGTGACCGAGGCCAGGCTGGACAAGGCCTGGAGCAGCCTGGGATAGGGGAAGGTGTCAGGGTGGAACTGGATGAGATTTAAGGCCCCTTCCCACCCAAACCATTCTGGGATTCTCTAAAACAAGCAAAGCACAACATTTAAAGCAGCACCCACTGCATGAGGATAGTTCAGAGCTACAGCCAGGACAGATTATTTCACCAAAAATCATAAACCACACGTGGCACATGAATCCTGTTTCCTCTGCCTCAAGCACAGGGAAGGAATGGGACAAAAATACCCCAAACCCAAGCCACAAACGACTTGCTGAAAACATGGAGGTCCTGGTCCGTTGGGTAGTGCTGTACCTGTGACCCAGAGCAAAGGTGTGTGACATCTCAGAGGGAGAACTCCCCTGGGGAATCTCATCCCCTACAACATCCCCTTTTATTCAGTCCTCAACCTCCTACAAAGCCCAAACAATTTAATCACTGCTTCTTGGAAAGGAAGAGGAGCCCCAGATACTGCTGCAGTTTTGTTCCTTTTATAGCCCTGTGAGGTGCTCTGACAGCCCTGCTGATGGCCTACAAGGGGATTTTGGCGTGGCATTCCCTGAGCACCACGGATAAGCTGTTCCCAGCATGGATGAGTGAGCAGGATCAGGGCACGGCCTGATGGGCCATATAATAAACATCAGGAGCCTGCAGCTCCTGCTGCAAACCTGCCAGCAATCCCGAGCTCCCCGAGCCACTGCAGCCTCCAAACCTCCTCTCTGGTGCCATTAAAATGCTAATAATGGTGAGTCCTGTCCAGCTCCTGCAGCCACAGGCCTCGCTCAGAGGATCCAAGTGCAGTGGTTTGTGCCTCCACAGCTGCTGCTGCTGCAGCTCTGCTCCTTCTGACACTGGAAATGGATTATTAGGGATGCTCAGGACCACTGCAGCCTGCTCAGCTGAGCCTCAGCCACACAGCAGTGCCTGGAGAAAGAGCTTGGATCTCCAGGGAAGAGCATGGGCTGAGGGAAAAGGAGAGAGGGCTCTTGGGAAGAGCACAGAGCTGGAGAAAGAGAGAGAAATCCCTAAAAAAGTAAGGAGAGGCAGGACCCAGAGCTGCTATTTCCACCTGTTCTTCCTGGACAAAGCCCCCTCTGAAAAGCTAAAACCTCTCAGGGAGGAACACACTGACTGAACCCCATCTGTCTGTGGGACATCATCTTCCTCCAGCAGCTGGTTCCAAACTTTTTGGACACTTTGCTCCTCTTTCCTCTCTGTTTTCACTTCATTCCTTGCCCTGTTTTCCCTGCTCTCTGCAGCTTCCTGACCATCCATGAGCTGAGGGCTCTGTGCAAGACACAGCTCACACCCTGAGCACCCCTGTGGCTTCCCCCCAGCCTCAACCTCAAATGACATTTGCTTTTTGTTACCTCCACTGGCTCTAATCTCCCTGCTTTTCCCAGCTGCTCCATAATCCAGGAGAAGCACCCTCACCATGCCAAGCCATCAGAGCCCAGGGACAAAGCTTAAAGCCCTCCAAATTTAGAGCTGGACATGGGTCCACTGGCACAACACTGAAACATCCAGCAACTGCTCTAAATTAGGAAACTGCTCCACAAATGCTCTTTTGCCCCGACTGGGAATTCCATTTGGAGGGATTTGCTCTCAGTGCACTGCCCTCACCATTTCTGCAGCTCACAAGGTCCACAAAACCCTCACAGGGGCTGCAACTCCTGCAGGTAAAATTCACCCAGCGTGAAACCTGCCCCAGCGACCTCAGGCTCGCTCCACAAAACAACTCAGATTCCTTGCACAGAAATTTGGGGATCTGAGGTGCCCAAGAGAGTTAATTCCCAGTGTCAGGCTCAATTCAGGGTGCTGCCACCCAGCCCTGCACATAAAATGCAGTGACCATGGAAAATCACACAGAAAGTCCTGGAATAAAATCCATTTCTGCAGCATAGCAGTGGGAAAAAACCAAGGAAATGGAGAGGGATGTGCTGCCCATCCAGCTCCTTCCTCGTGTCCTGACTCACCACAATTCCTGCTGAAGTTGTGGGGAAAGAAAGATGGAATTTTCACGTTTCCAGTGGGAAAAAAATGGATTTAGTGCACCGAAAATTGCTCACTGATGTGCTGCCTTTGGCACTCACCTGGCAAAGGGGAAACCTGGGCTCTCCTCCCTGCTCCTGCATTACAGAATCAGCAATTAAAATGCACAACCAGCCCTCCAAGCTGTAATCTCATCAAAAATAGGGACTGAAATGAAACAATTCACCAGCCCAAGCCTTCCTAGAGGCACTGGAGGAGGCAGGAGGGGGAATACCTGCCCTAGGACCCTGCCTCTGCCAATGCTTGGTTATTCATGCAAAGCAGGGCAGCGTTAATGCAGGCTGGAATTCAGCACACATTCCTGCAGGCTGGATGGGGTTCAGATTTCCTGCAGGAAGGGAGGGAGCCAGACCAGGCTGCCCCACATCTGAGGTGACCACACGGAATGCTGAGGGAAAGGAGCTGCTCCTGCTGCCTCCCACTCCTCCCTCAGCCTGCCAAACCCAGCCCTTAGAGTTCTGAATTTCCATAGAATTCCAGAATGGTTGGGCTTGGAAGGGAGCTTAAAGCTCCTCCAGTTCCATGCCATGGGCAGGGACACCTTCCACTAGCCCAGGCTCCAAGCCCTGTCCAACCTTGGACACTTCCAGGGATCCAGGGGCAGCCACAGCTCCTCTGGGAATCCAATTCCATCCATTCACCACCCTCACAGGGAAGAATTTCTTCCTAAAATCCAATCTAAACCCACTCTCAGTTTGAAGCCATTCCCCCTTGAACGGTCACTGTCCTATTTTGCTTTGGGAAGGCTCAAGGCAAACACTTCATGTTAAGCCTGAAATAAAAAAAAAAAATAAATGGTGTGAGGGGAAAAGATTCCCTTTTGGTGCAGATTCTTCTCTCTCAACTTCCCAATTCTCCCAGTGATCCCCCTTCCTCCCTCCCCCCTAAAAACAGCCCATTATTCACACCCCCGGGGACAGATTAACCCCACTGAAATCAAGGGTAGTTTTAGGACTTTGATAACTCAGTGCACGTCTAATTTAAGCCCCGAGTTCAGTGGATTAACAGGTGCCAACACAGGGCTTCATCAAAGCAAAAAAAAAGGCGTTTGGAGCTGGATTTGGGCAGGACAGAGCTGGGGTGATAATTCCATGAGCACGCACGGTTCACAGGCCATTATTAGCACTATCTCCACCCACAGGTGCTTTTCACTGTGCTCCACATTGAATATTTACCCTGCAGTGGCACTTGGGGACAGCAGTCAGAGCTGGGTCACCTCTTTTAGGACACCCAGGAGTGGGGAAGGAGGGACAGAGCTGGATCTCAGCGCTCACAGAGGTGTTTCAAAGCCCCAAAGCTGAAGCCCTTTACCAAGGGATTGCCTGGGTGGTTTCACCTTTGTGCACAGAGCTCCTGGAATTCTCCAGTGCTTCCTGCTGCGTGGTGTCCTCCTGCTCCTTCCTGCTGGGAATTTTCCCTGGGATGTGCAGCACCTCTCCCATTACAGCATGAATTCCTGCCCACAGGCAGGCTTCTCACAAGTGCCATGAAATATGTGCTTACCTCATCCCTAATCATGATTGCAGGAGAATGAGGTAACCCAACTCACCACCAATAAATTCATCATCGTTGTCCAACCCCGAGTTTCCCCCTTTTTTTATCATTATTAAATTAAACTTGCATCCCTGCTGCTGTGGTAATGCATTTATGGCACTTGGAATAACAACTCTCTCGGCCTGAACTCCATCCTGAGTTCCAGATATCCCATTGGAAAACCCAGATTTGGGAGGAGATGTCTGCAGCCTCTTCCCAGCTCCCCAGAGAAGGGATGTGCACCAGCACCAAGCTTCTGGAAACTTCCACATTGGAAGTGCCCCGGGTGTGTTTTTCCCCCCAACTTTTCCAAGCTCAGGCAAGTCGGCTGAGATACCTCAGGAACAGCTGAGCCACTCCCTCAGCCTCTGGAAAAATCAAGCTTTTTATTGATTGTTGCATCTCTGAAGATGCTGGAAAGTCTCAAACTCCGTATTTCCAGTGATTTTGACAACGGGACTCTGATATTGCTCGGGGCTTGCAAAATATAGATAAAAAAGTACCCTGATCTCATCATTAAGACACATTTTCTGATAACAAGCTGAAGGTTCCTTTGGCTTTCTTTCATCCTGTTCCTATAAATTCCTGCCCAAATGTCTCAGGCGGGCGGAACTTGAATCCCTTCAAATGTACCCATGCAGCAATAAATAAAATAATAATTAATAGGTGACTCAGATAAAGGCTTTCCATCTCAGGGCAGAGGAAAGTATTAGCTAATTAATCATCAAGTTGGCATTAACTTATCTTTTGGCACCTCCACGAAAATGTAAATCTGAAACGAGTTGGGGGTGGTGGTGTGTGGAAACAAAAGAATAAGGAGCCAACAATAGTTTTGGAAATGGATGACAAAATCCAAATGTTCTGCCTCACTGCTGCTAAATTAAGCTCTGTGTTATCAGAGCAAAGATTAGGAAAAGAGAGATTTTCCTCTGAACCTGAAGTCACACTTCGGAGCTGCACAGGACACGACAGCAGCAGTGGAGACAAGAGGATTCACTCACCCTGAAAATGAGTGGAAATAAAAAAGGATCTGCTCAGTTCTTGGTTTCCCCCAGCACAGCTCTGTGGAGGCAAAGAAGAAAGAAGGGCGTTAATTTATTGTGTAGGAGATGAAGAAGTGAAGCTTCTTTAACATTCCCCACGCTCCCTCCCATGCCAGGCTCCATCCAACCCACCTTTGCCTCCAGCCCTTTTTGCCCAAACATCCCTTTTTCCCCCCAATTTTAAGTGGAAAGGGCTCCAGTGAGATCCTGCCTTGAGTGGAAAGGACTCCAATGAGATCCTGCCTTGAGCCAAACCCTGTTCTGGGAGTTATTTTAGTGTTAAAAGGATGAGGAAAATCTGTTTTCCCACCTTCCATCAGAGGCTCCCAGCTGCTGAACAAAGATGGGAGATCATCAGATGGAATTGTGTTTTCTCCAATTGATTTTTTTTTGGCTTCCTTTGAGCAAAACTCCCCCTTTCAGGGAGAGGTCAGCTCCACAAACACAGCACAGCCCTCCATGTATGCACCAATTAATGCTTTGTCAAATACTGCTCGAATTAAAACCATCCCAGCTGGCACTTTTACCCCGAATCCAGATGAGAAGCAGCAGGGGAAATGATTACACACGTTTCTTCCTAAACTCCAATTAATAAACATCCAGCTCAGCTCCATGACAAACGTTTTGCAAGCACCTGTGGGTGTTTATAGGATCAAAGGAGCTGCATTCCTTCCTGCCCAGGCACAGGCACATCCCTTCCCTGCCTGCTGGAGGAGGCACTGGGATGGATGGGAGGTTGCTCCTCCAAAAAGCCCTTTCATTCCCAAAGAATTGGGAATAAGGGAAGGTAAAAAGATTCCCTCAAACTCTTTTTGCCTTTAATTCAACATATCCTAACCAGCACTGCCCTTCAACAACCTCCCAGGTTTAACACCCAGATCTTTCTGAGGATGATCATCATCCTGAAGAAAGACTCTCATTCCTCTTACCCCACTTCAGGACACCAGTGGATGAATCTCGGCCAGCAATGAATTGTGATCTCACCACTGACCCACCAAATATTTCATCCTCTTGCCTAAACACTTTTACAGCTTGGAAAGCTGCAGAAAACCCACTAAAAAACCCCAAACCCACAAGGACTAACACGCTTCACAAGGTTTAGTCTCAGGAAACACTGGGGAAAACTGCACCAGGGAAAACTATTAAAATCCAGAACTCTCTGGAGTCCATAAACCAGAAGGGATGAAGGCACCTGGCACAGGGCAGCTCCAGGAAATGATATTCCACAAATCCAGCTTCAATACCCCAAAAAATCTATATATTCCTAATCGATGAGTCTGCTCAGGCACAGCACAGAGCCCACAGAGCCTCTGCAATCCATCCAAATCAAAACTTATTCCTTCCACAGACCCCTAATACTTTCCTCCCTTCTGTTTTCTTTTTGGCCCCAAAATGATGTGAAACCCAACAAATCAGCATGCTCTGATCAAACGCACAAAAAGCCACCAGGACTTGGATTTAGCTGCATCAAAGTCCATCAGAAGTTACATTTTTTCCCCCCAACTTGTCCAGCCACAAAGAGTTACAAACACAGCAAAGGGAGGTTAAAAGTTTTTGGATCCCTACAAAAAAAGAAGATGCAGCTTTAGGTATTGTGGGATTTTTTTTTTCCCCACTAAATCCCGCATCCATTAATTTCAAGAATGAAGTCAGATTTTTTTTTTTCCCTTTTTTTTTTTCCTTTTTTTTTTGAGGGGGGGAACGTGGCTGGTTATTTGACGAGTGAAGCATTTAGATTTGCGAGTTGTTCTGCAAGCCAAAACACGCTCCCTTTTCATTCATAACACTGAGCTGCTCGGCGTTAAACAGCCGATTATCATGAATGAAGTGGGTGTAACTTCCTTGAAATCCTCCAAAGACCTGTCAAAGCACAGCTACCGCACTCGCTTTTCTCCTTGAAGCACACAGATCATTGCTTTAATTGTTCCCCGCACCGATCCCCCAAATGTGCTCCCTTCAAAGCACGAGGCTTTTTTTTTTGGGAGGAGGGAAGGGGAAGGCTGGGGAATGGTGCCTCGGGATAAGAGAGGGAAAGTGGGGCTGTGCCTCCACCGTCGGATTTTGATTTTCTTGTGGGATCTAAATTAAGCTTCATCCGTTTAAAAGTGTGGCAGACAAAACCTTACAAATCAAAGCCCCGGCCTGTTTTGCATGGATAATCAAGAGCCTTTGGCTCTTTTTCTAAGAGGAAACGTTTAACCCTAGCGGTTAAAGTGTTGGCCAGGGACTTGGAAAATTCAAATTTGACTCCAGATCTGCCATTCTCCATCCTCTTCCCAAGCTTTTTTTTTTTGTTTTTTTGCCCCAGTGTTGCCATTTTGCTGATATTTACAAACTGGGATGGTCTTTGAGCCAAGAGGCTGAAAAACTGCACTGATGAACACACATTGAATCTAGGAGCTGGTTTAACACCCAGATCTTTCTGAGGATGATCATCATCCTGAAGAAAGACTCTCAGCCATTCCTCTTATCCCACTTCAGGACACCAATGGATGGATCTCGGCCAGCAATGAATTGTGATCTCACCACTGACCCACCAAATATTTAATCCACTTGCCTAAACAATTTTACAGCTTGGAAAGCTACAGAAAACCCACTAAAAAAACCCCAAACCCACAAGGACTAACACGCTTCACAAGGTTTAGTCTCAGGAAACACTGGGGAAAATTGCACCAGGGAAAACTATTAAAATTTTCCTATTTCAGCTCAGATTCTCAGCTAAATCTCATTATCTCGCCCACAACCAAAACACCAACAACAAATCTTGACGGTGCTTTCACAACAACAGTTTTTGCACGTCCCTTAACAGCTCTAACACTAACAAAGGCTGGTGCTTGGGGGAAGAAAACATAAATATTTGTCCAGCATTTTGGAAAACTCCAAACTCGGAACGCATCGCAGCCAACTCAGAGACAGCAGCGCTTCCCACCTGCTCCTGATTTTTATCACAGAGTGCTGATGCCCATCTGGGAACATCCACATTTGACTGGACACTGGATCCCACTGAAATGTTGTCCCCTACCCCTAAAACACCACTGCAGGGAGCTGGAGGTGCCCACAGCAGCTCCATCTCATAATCACAGAATCACCAGGTTGGAAGAGACCTTCAAGATCATCGAGTCCAACCCATGTCCGAACACCTCAACTAAACTAAACCATGGCACCGAGTGCCACATCCAATCTCTTTTTAAACACGTCCAGGGATGGTGATTCCACCACCTCCCCAGGTAAACCATTCCAATACTTTATCACTCTTTCTGTAAAAAAAACTTCTCCTAATATCCAACCTCTATTTTCCTTGGCACAACTTAAGGCTGTGTCCTCTTGTTCTGTCAGTTGTTGCCTGGAAAAAGAGACCAACCCCCACCTCACTACAACCACCTTTCAAGGAGTTGTAGAGAGTGATGAGGTCTCCTCTGAGTCTCCTTTTCTCCAGGCTAAACAACCCCAGCTCCCTCAGCCGTTCCTCATAGGGCTTGTGCTCCAAGCCCCTCACCAGCCTTGTTGATAATAATCCACATTTCCTCCTTATCAGCAAATGGGAATCACACGGCCACATCCCAAGGGATTACCCTGCTCCCATGGAAGGCAGAGGGGATTTTGACACTGGTTTCAAACGCAGCAAGAGCTGGCTGACACACCAGCAGAGCTGACAGGTTGCATTTTCATGCTCATGACTGCTACAGGCACGAGGATTCCTTGGTGTTTCTCTTTGGCTGGCGTGCAGTGCTGGCTTTCAGCTGCATCTGTGGCTGCATTGCTGTGAAATGCATCACTGGCTCTGACTCACCCTGCAAAGGACACGTTTGTAAACTGACCCACCATTGACAAAATCCTCTCTTTCTTCATTTGGAGGAGGCGAGATGAGGCATAGGTTCCTTGTCTGATTCATTTCCTGGGGAAATTTTTACTCTCTGCATCTTTTTTCAGTCCTTATTCAGGCAGCGAGTAGTGAAGTGATTAATACAAAATCCATGCTTGACAGAGAGTGGAAGAATTCATTCAAATTCTTTTAAAATCAGCGCTTAATTAATTGCTTAGAAAAACAACCCACTGCCAAAAATGTGGGGAGTTGGTTTTGCTTTTTTTTCCCCCCCCTCTCCTTTCCCTATTTTTTTTTTCCAGTTGAGAAAGCTTTTTCAATTGAGAAACTAATTACAGGCAACGGCACACAGCGAAATGCACGAAGGACAAAACCTGGCACCTTTTTGAATTCAGCCCCTCAGAAGGAAGAATTAGGAACCTGGACAGAGCTCCAGGGCAGCTCCAGCTCTGCTGCTTCTTCACTTCCATCCAGCCCTGGTGCTCTCTCCCAGCCCTGCAGAAATCCTGTGACGATCAGGCACGAACACACAGACAGTGATCAGGAAATTCAAACTGCCACAAACAAAAGCTAAGGCAAAGAGAGCCCTGTGGAAACTGCTGTAAGTTTCTTGACAATTTTTATCTCCCTGATTATTCACATCAAGGCAGTACTAACCAAGTCCAGATCGGGATGGGGTTGGGAACAATCCCTGGGGCTTGAAAGGCTCTGCAGGGCTTGGCACTCAGGATCAGGCTTATTTCTCCGTCCTGCTAGGGTGGGCAAGCTTAGCCTACAAGATTCAGGAGGAAAACGAGCGTGTCCTTTCCCTTCATTTCTCCTCCCTCTCCTCTCTCTCTCTCCACATTCTTCTCCTCTCGCCTTTTTCATGGCGAGCACTGAATGATGGGATTTTTGACATCAGAGGAAAGTCATCCCTTCTCCACTCCCCCAGCTCCTGGCCGCTTCCTCCTCAGCCACTCTGCTCGTTTGCATGCTCCATCCCTACTCCGAGCCCGGGATCAGCTGATCCCAGCCCGGCAGCATGTCCCTAAGCACCCTAAACCCTGCCCCAAGCACATCAGCATCTCCCTAAGCACCCCAAACCCTGCCCCAAGCACATCAGCATCTCCCTAAGCACCCCAAACCCTGCCCCAAGCACACCAGCATCTCCCTAAGCACCCCAAACCCTGCCCCAAGCACACCAGCATCTCCTTAAGTACCGTAAACCCTGCCCCAAGCACACCAGCATCTCCTTAAGCATCCTAAACCCTGCCCCAAGCACACCAGCATCTCCCTAAGCATCCTAAACCCTGCCCCAAGCACACCAGCATCTCCCTAAGCACCCTAAACCCTGCCCCAAGCACACCAGCATCTCCCTAAGCACCCTAAACCCTGCCCCAAGCACACCAGCATCTCCCTAAGCACCCCAAACCCTGCCCCAAGCACACCAGCATCTCCCTAAGCACCCCAAACCCTGCCCCAAGCACACCAGACCGACTGGGGTCCGCTGGCCCAGGCAGCCCTGCTCTGGAGCAGCCTTTAAAGCTCAGTCCGTGGCTGCTCCAAAGCTGGCACCCACCATAGCAAAGTCATTGTTTGGGCAAGGTAAAGTGACCTCTATTTACTCAGACAACTCAGCCGCCTGCAGGGAATAACTGGGTTGGAGATAAGTGAGAATGTGGCTGGGAAAGTTTCTCGTTGGCTGCCACAATGAGCTGAATGTTCGGGCAGTTCATGCCCTCTCTCCTGCAGTTTCTCCAGCCCTTTGATTTATTATCTGCAGCCAGACAGCCAATGACCCCATCCCACTGCAGCGAGCCAAGGACAGATGAGAGACTTGTTCAGCTCCGTGTATTTTCTGATCCCAATAAACACCCCGTTCATTACCATAAGCTGCCAGGCACCTGCCATAAGTTGTTTATTAAAGAATAGCATGAACCCAATCGTGCCTTTTCCACCACGTATTTCCTCCTCCAGCAGCCCCAGCGCGGGTGGGTCCCTGCTGGACCCAGGGCATGGCGAGCAGGCCTCGGCAGGGTCGGGAGGAACCGCAGTGACTCAGGCCCGGCTCGGAGTCACGGGGCTGCTCCGGCTTCCTCCGTGCTCCGGGGGGCGGAGGTCGGAATTTCCTGCTGGCCCTTGGCCTTGTAAATCACCACGTCCTGTTGCAGCAGCGCTGCTGCGAGGTCAGGGAGTGGGAGAGCTGGGGCTGCTGCCCAGTCCACCTGCTTGGGAGGAGGATGAGGAGGAGGATGAGGAGGAGGAGGGATGGGAGTGCTGGGCCGTTCAAGGCTGGGAACGCGGTGGAGGCACCACGGCAGCACCCTGGGGCTTCTTGCTCCACACATAATTCAACGTGCCCTGACACCTTCGCATTCCTGATGAGCTGACTGGAACCACACACGGTCCATCCAGCAACCCACGGACCCAAATCTCCTCTCACAAACACACTGATGCCTTAGGTTTTAACTCTCATATTTTTCAAACCCTGTACTGCTTAGAGTGTAACTCTGCAGTTCCTTGTAGCCTGGAATTTCTGCTCTCTCGTGCTGGGCAGACACAACAAAGCCTCTCCAGGCTTTGCCTTCAAGGACAGCCAGGCTGTTCTAGGCCCAAAATGTGTAACCCAAAGCCTCTAAGGGGGGAGCAAGCTGAGGGGAATTACATCATTGACCTGGGGCTTTAATTGGAGAATTAACCATGGTATGCAAATGAACCAAACCTATAAAGGTGTGAAGAACTCGTGACCTGGGGTCCATATTGGGGTCCATTTTTGGAGGCAGCCTCTGGCTCCCCCAGGGTGTGCCTTGAAGGCCCTTCAAATAAACACCGACCTTTATTCCCTTACTCCTGTCTAGTCTCTGTTCCTAGGTGGCTGCAGAAGGCATCAACATGAACAACACTGATAAAACCCCAGGTGATTTCTCTGCCTTCCTTCAAGGAAAAGAGAAGCCCTAAAAACCTTCATACCTATGGATTTGAAGGTGAAAACCAAAATGTTGGGTGGAGGTCCTGGGGCAAATCCAACCCTCTGAAAGTCTTCCCTGCTGAACTTCATTCCAGTTGTGGCTGGAAAGATTTCACTGTCACAAAGAACTCATGGATGAGCTGTGCCACAGCGACCCTGAGAAAAGCCAATGGGTGACTGTGAGAAAATGGACCGTGGATAATCAGGAAGGGAAGGAAACACTTTAGCCGTGTGAAGATCACCTTCCAGAGCTGAGCCAGCTGGCCAAAATCAGTGTTTGAAGTAGGAAACCGAATGGTGGAAAGGAGAAGAGGGGTGCTGATGGTTCTCAGCAGAATTCCCGGTCATACCCCAGGGATGGTGACACAAAACCAACTTTATCTTACACCAAAAGCATGGGCAGGAGGAAAAATGAGCTCAGCACACCTCGGCAGTGGTTCCTTCAGACTGCACACAAAGCTGACACACAGAGTTACTGCCAGGCTCACCTGGTACCTGGCCATGCTGTACAATTTTCACTACTGCACCCTGAGAAATTCAAACACCACACAGTAACAAATAATCCCACACAACAACACAGCAGCCCCTACCACAAGTGGGTTATAATCCCTTGCCAACGAGTGGGTGGGACTTTCAAACCTTTCTTTTCAGTCCTGCACCTTTACACTGCTTTCATTTCATCCCTTCTAGGGCTGAATTTGCTTTTTTAATTATTGTAGGGAAAATTGTCCCAGTGTCCAGCCAATGGAGACATGAAGAGAGATCCCCACTCCAGCCCAGGACTGCTAAAAGCATTTATGACACTGATACTGCCTGGGAAGTTTGTGGATGGTCAGACCCGAATGGATTTTGGCACATCCTAAAAATATTACGGTTTTTGAGAGAGTTCGGTTGGTTCCCATCAGAATTTCACATCTCATCTGAACAATAATGGCTCGTGGGGCATCTTTTGGAGCCTATCATTATCTGGGCATCAAAACCTTGTACAAAAAAAATTTCCCTGAGAAATACAGCCAGGTAGAGCCACACACAGTGACAAGGAGATTAAACCTAAGCAGGTTTTGACCAAAACCAAGACACTCATTTTTATCAGCCAAAGGCAATTCCCCCCTAGCAGCGCTCCTGAAGGACAGGGGGTGGGTTTCCATCACTCAATGTTTCAGAATCAAGGCTGGGCATTTTTCATCCAGACAGGGGAGTCTTTTGGCCAGAAGGTCAGAGCAGCCTGTGCTGAGGATCCTGGCTGGCTCCAGCACTCACCTACAGCAGCACTTGTTGTTCACAGCCAGCCTGTTTCCCCACAGATGACCAGACCTGACCCTGCTTAGATTACAAAAGTTAAAGGGTCCAGAAGTGAGGAAAACAGGAAATCCAAACAGTGAAAATCTCAGCAATAATGTTTCCTAACAAAGACCTTCAGATCTCACTCCGGGCCAGCAGCTGTCTTGGTGACATCCAGAAAGGGCCATGTTTAGCGTGGTCTTTCTGCCATTTATTTTTACCCTGTTTATTTTTCTATACTGTGACGTTTTCCTCATTTTTTTAAAGGTTTGGTCATAAATGAGGGCACTAATCCAGACCTCAGAAGAGAGACGTGAATGCACGTACCCCATGTGCTCCCATGGCATGGAATTTTCCCTACAGAAAACCAAACCTGTGCACCACTTAAATCCCCTTTTGGGGCCACAAAATCGGGATTGAATCCTGCAGGGGTCTGAAATCAGATGAACCACATCTTAATTTATTGCACCACAACCTCTGGGGCTGCAAAGCAACTCCAAACATGATCCTGGTGAGGAATCATGAGCTTCATTTTGATGGAAAATATCATGTTTGTTTGTTTGGGTGCTTCTGCATTTTAGACCTCACCCAAAACTCCTGACCAAATATTCTGTACAAATTTGGCTGTGATACTGCCGTGGGCCAAATCTGTGGGTGGCATAAGTTGGCATTGCTCCTGTGCCACTGGGTCATCAGTGGAGACCTTGTCCTGGTTCTCCCTAGAGCCCGTTATGGGAATTTAAGGAGCTTGGAGAGGCATTTTTAAGGTCTGGTTGTTTTCAATTCAAATTTTAAATTTCATCCCGGGTAGTTTTGGGGGTGAAATTTGACTTTTTCTCCCCGGCAGGGCAGGTTTTTGCCATTACACTGCCATCTAGTGCTGCGAGCTCGCAAGGGAAAAGAGCCCAGGCCTGGAGGGGCGACCACCAGCAAGAGCCAAGCTCAGAAAGGGGGGGTCCAGGAGTAAATTAAATCCAATTAATCACCAAGTGCACGGCCAGTGGTGGCCCTCAACCACGGTAAGATAACAAAACCCTTCCGAGAGAAGGGGTTGCACAGAAGCTCATCCATTATCCAGCTGCTCTCCATGGTGGGGGATGCTCAGGATGTGCAAGTTTGAAACCAAAAGTCTCCACATCCAGCTGCTCACCTGGTACTAGATGTTGTCACTGCCACCAAGCAACAAGTTTTTCATGAGAAGAACCCTCCTGGCAAGGCCCTGAATGCCTCTGGCCATGTCTTTTCCAGCTCTCCTGGATCTGTTCCTCAGCCCAACTCCCTCCTGCCTTCAGCTCAGTTGTATCACAACATCTGGGCCAAATTTATTCTCTTTGTAATTGATTTCAGTGGTTTCCACCATGGGCTTTTTGGAGTCTCTCTCTCTCCACAGCCATCACTATGATCAGCATCCAAAAAGATTTTCTAAGCCAGCACGTCACAGAGCTCCCAAAAAACCCTCCCCACACTCAAGGACCGGGCAGCAGAGCTACAACCAAACATCCAAACACTCACAGAGTGACCTTTACGAGTTAAAAACCCCAGCCCTAAGGTTTTGCTCATGCAGAGGATATTTGTCCTCAGTGGAATGTGTGTCAGAGGGTGTGAAAAGTGAGAGTGCCTTGAGGTTACCAATTGTTCAGCCTCGTAGTGGATGAATCACCCGATAACCCCACAGCAACATCCTGTAGGATCCTCGGGAGCCTCTATTTCTGGCACCGTGTCCCTGCTCTGCCTCATGAGCAAATGTTATTTGTGCTCTGCTACAGAAAACCCAAACCAAACCCGCTGGATGCTCCTCTGGCAGGCACCAGCCCAAATCCCAAGTGCCTAACTGAGCCTTCAGGCTCCCACTTGGGTGCTGGATGCTGCTAATAGGGCCGAGAGGGATGGCTGATGGGGATGGGAGCAGCTCTCCACGTGTGAGGAACAATATTTGTGTTTCCTTGGCCACAGCAGAACTCAGGGGGAGTATCAGGGATCTGGGACAAGGCTTGGGGTGCTGAGGGAACGACAGGTCTGATTTATCTTGGCCTGTTTTCCTCCTGGATGACCACAAGAAAATCATTTCCCCTTTTCTCCCCCCTTTTTGTCTCTCCAGACCTGCAATCCACGGCTCTGCTGCTCTTTTGAGCTGCACCCGGGGCACTCTCAACTCCCTTTGCCAACCTAAACACAAAATGAGCATCTTTAAGGTCTTTTCCAGCCCAAACCACTCCGTGATTCCACCTGTGGGAAGCAAAGCACGGCATGGCACAGCAAAGCAGATTCTGGGATTGCAGGAAAAACACCGAGGATCTGCAGCTCCCCAGCATGAAAATCCAGCTTGGATCCCAGTTTGGAATTTCAAACCCACATCTCTAGCCCCTAAACACCTCAGGTGGGGCTCCAGGGGTACAGACATAAAATCTGACCCCTTTGGGGTGCAGCTCCAGCTCCTCCCTTGGGAAGGGTTTGCTGTAGGAACTCTTGGAACAGCCACACTTAGGGCAGAGGCCCTTCCCAAGGTGATGGCAGCACTTTGGCCTCTCCTTTGGAACTCTGCTTCCAAAACATCAACAAATGGAGCTCCTAGTTCAGCTGTGATCCCACAAGATTCAAGGGAAGCGTGGTGGAAACACCCTGGGAAAAATCAGGATAATGGCACAACAACATTTTTGTGGGGAATAACACCAGGAAAAACCTTTAAATCCTGTAAAACCCCAATCAAAAACTTCCAAACAAATGTTTTAGCTCTCATTAGAAATTACTTTTTGCTTTGGCTAAATAACTCTACTACTATTAGTAGTATTTACTTTGACATAGTTTTGACCATAGCTTTACTCTTATTTTTGCATATATTAAAGAACAATCCAATGTCACCACAGAATCCTTTTAATCCATCCCTAATAAACACATACTGCATTTTTAAAATAGCCAATATTTTGACGAAATGGCAAATCCTGCTCAAATGTATTTTTTTAATGAAGAAAAGAGGAAAACCTTCCTTCAGAGAAAGTCTGGGCCTGTTTCTGAAAATAGCTAAATTTGAAATATTTTACAAGAAGCATCCTCTGTTTAACTCTAAAAACAACCAATTTCTCAAACACCACTAACTGATCACCATTACTATTTTTGTATTTCCACTGGAAACACTCAGTGCTTCAAGCACTACTCGCAGTAGGAATTTCCAGGATATTCCCACTAATAAGAAGGAGATTTTTAAAACAATCTAGGGGATTAGCCACACATCTTCCATTAAAACTAAAGCACCCTTGACTGCTCTACAATCTCATGAGATTAATTTGAAAAAAGTCTATTTAAAATTAATGTAAAAGTGGGCCAACATTGGAGTGTGGAGTTGAATCCCTTTTCAGTGCAGTGGGATCAGATGGGAATTTCCACACATGCAGCACCCAAAAGGTGCTGCTCTGGATTCTGAACAGAATTCAAATGATTCCGTTTTCATTGAAATAATTTAAAACAAACAATGAAACAAAAACCAACCCCCCAAAAATTGGTTTAAAGTCAAACAAGCAAATGAGGACGTCAGCAAGGAAAAGCAGAGATGCTTTATGAGGGCACATTTACTATTTTGGCTTCCAATCTTTGGATCATTTGATCCCATTTTTCTGCTTTCAAATCCCAGACCTTAACCTGGCTCTGACAGAACCCCAAAATCAGTCACAACCCCAAAACCTGACACCATCTCTCTGCCTTCCAGCACCCCCCTGCTGCAGGCCCAGCCAGGCTGAGCGAGGAAAAAAAATCCTGTCAAATTCAAAAAATATCTCCAGTGCTGCCTCCTCCTCATTTCCTGACTGCAGGCAGAGCGGAAATAGCTACATTTCCTGAGCAGGGCAGTTCTCCAGGGAATGGCAGCCTGTCTGTCTGTCTGTCTGTCTGCAGCAGCAGGGGCTGTGTGCTGGGCTGGGCTCAGGAGAATCCCTGGGTTTCCAGCAGGAGCTGGGATTAACAACACCAAGGTGCTGAGGAGATGGGAGAGGAGAGCATAAAAATGTGTTTAAAGGGAGGAAAATAGGGAAAAGAGAGAGAGACAGAGGAGAGTTACCAACATGCAGGGTCTGTGTGCAGTGAAGTCAGAATGAACTCCATGATCCCCCATATTTTGTCTATATTCTGGATATCCTTAGTCTGTGTTCCAGATAAATGGAATCTGTTTGGTCCTGATTCTTCTGAAGGGGGTGGTTATATACCCTTATTCTATATTCTGTATTTTGGGAACCCATTTGGTCCCATTTCCTTCGAAAGGGATGTTTATATTTCCTTATTCTACATCTTCATTCCATATTCTGTATATAGGGAACCCATTTGGCCCCAGTTTCTCTGAAAAGGGGTTGTGTTCATATATCTCTATTCTATATTTTGTATATAGGGAATCCTTTTGGCCCCAGTTTCTCTGAAGGGAGTACAGATATATCCTTATTTTACATCCTTATTCTATATTCTGTATTTAGGGGATCCATTTGGCCCCAATTTCTTTGAAAAGGGGTGTTCATATATCCTCTTTCTATATTTTGTATTTAAGGAATCCATTTGGCCCCAATTTCTTTGAAAAGGGGTGTTCACATATCCCCATTCTATATTTTCTACATAGGGAACCCATTTGGCCCCAATTTCTCTGAAAAGGGGTCGTGTTCATATATCCCTATTCTGTATTTTGTATATAGGGAATCCATTTGGCTCCAATTTCTCTGAAGGGGTTGTTTTTACACCTCGATTTTACATCCTTACTCCATATTCTTTATTTAGGGAATCCATTTGGCCCAAATTTCTCTGAAGGGAGTACAGATATATCCTTATTCTACATCCTTATTCTATATTCTGTATTTAGGGGATCCATCTGGCCCCAATTTCTTTGAAAAGGGGTGTTCACATATCCCCATTCTATATTTTCTACATAGGGAACCCATTTGGCCCCAATTTCTCTGAAAAGGGGTCGTGTTCATATATCCCTATTCTGTATTTTGTATATAGGGAATCCATTTGGCTCCAATTTCTCTGAAGGGGTTGTTTTTACACCTCGATTTTACATCCTTACTCCATATTCTTTATTTAGGGAATCCATTTGGCCCAAATTTCTCTGAAGGGAGTACAGATATATCCTTATTCTACATCCTTATTCTATATTCTGTATTTAGGGGATCCATCTGGCCCCAATTTCTTTGAAAAGGGGTGTTCACATATCCCCATTCTATATTTTCTACATAGGGAACCCATTTGGCCCCAATTTCTCTGAAAAGGGGTCGTGTTCATATATCTCTATTCTGTATTTTGTATATAGGGAATCCATTTGGCTCAAATTTCTCTGAAGGGGTTGTTTTTACACCTTGATTTTATATCCTTACTCCATATTCTTTATTTAGGGAATCCATTTGGCCCCAATTGCTCTGAAGTGAGTACAGATATATCCTTATTTTACATCCTTATTCTATATTCTGTATTTAGGGGATCCATTTGGCCCCAATTTCTCTGAAAAGGGGTGTTCATATACCCTCATTCTATATTTTGTATTTAAGGAATCCATTTGGTCCCAATCCCTTTGAAAAAGGGGTGTTCATATATCCCCATTTTATATTTTCTATATAGGGAATCCATTTGGCCCCAGTTTCTTTGAAAAGGGGTGTTCATATATCCCTGTTCTATATTTTGTATATAGGGAACCCATTTGGCTCCAATTTCTCTGAAGGGGTTGTTTATACACCTTGATTTTATATCCTTACTCCATATTCTTTATTTAGGGAATCCATTTGGCCCCAATTGCTCTGAAGGGAGTACAGATATATCCTTATTTTACATCCTTATTCTATATTCTGTATTTAGGGGATCCATTTGGCCCCAGTTTCTCTGAAAAGGGGTGTTCATATACCCTCATTCTATATTTTGTATTTAGGGGATCCATTTGGCCCCAGTTTCTCTGAAAAGGGCTGTTCATATACCCTCATTCTATATTTTGTATATAGGGAATCCATTTGGCCCCAATTTCTCTGTAAAGGGGTGTTCACATATCCCATTCTCCATCCTTAGTCTATATTCTTTCTGTAGGGAATTATTTGGTCCCAATTCGTTTTGAGGGGGTGTTTATATCCCTTTATTCCTCATTCTGTATTTAGGGAATCCCATTTGGTCCCAACTCCTTTCAAGTTTTCCTGCAAACCTCAGCCACATTCAACACCACCACCAAAAAAAAAAAAAAATGCAATTTATAAAGACAACGTAAAGGCTTGGTTGTAGCAGGGTGGGAAAAGATTTAATAGCCCAGAGGGAGGGGGGAAGATGGATGGAGCCAGATAACTCCTGAGAAAGTCTGCAAAGAGGTGGAGCAAAGCACAATCCAATAAAGCCCACGGGGAAAAGCCTGATCTTCCCTTCCCTCATTGGAAATCCATCCTGCCTCGGCTCCTCGTGGCCAGGGCAGTCTCTGATTATCCAGGGAAGTGTCCAGAAGAGCCCAAACACCTTTCAGGGAATCCTCCTGCCTTGCTATGCTCAATAGAAAAGCTAAAAATTGGGGTTTTTTTCCTCTACATTGTTGCAATGTCTACAGGTAAAGAGGCCGAGAAAAACCCTACTCACCTTTCAGCTGTAATCTCCTAAAAGTTGGGTCCTGGAAGTTGGGTCCTGGAAATTTGGTCTCCTAGAACTTGGGTCCTGAAAGTTGGGTTTCCTAAAAGTTGGGTTTCCTAAAAGTTGGGTTTCCTAGAACTTGGGTCCTGAAAGTTGGGTCCTAAAAGTTGGGTTTCCTAAAAGTTGGGTCCTAAAAGCTGGGTTTCCTAAAAGTTGGGTCCTAAAAGTTGGGTGTCCTAAAAATTGACTTTCCATTCTCAACTCGTTGTTTTGGTGCTTTAAATCCTAAATAAAGAGATTTAGGCAGCTCTGGGGATAAATCAACCAACCCCCAAAGCAGAGGAAACGATGGATGCTACCAGAGTCTCCACAGCTGGATTTTAAATGGTTGAAATTAGTCCAGAAAAATCTCATGCACGGAGGCAGTTTGAGGAAAAAGAATAAAAAAATTCCAGGTATAAGGGCCTAACTCCTGATATAATTAACAGATAATCTCCAAAAATGACCCTCAGTGACCTGAGGTCACCCCACAGCTCTGCCTGGTAGGAAGTTGGCTTGGACTTGACCCTGCATCATCCCCAAAGCTGATAAAACTGGGCTGTGTTTACTTGCTGCAAACATCACCTCAACCTGAGCAGGATCAAACCCAATCAATCTGCTGAGCTGCCCCATTTTTCACCCACAAAACATCTTTGCTTTGGTAATTATCAATCACCCTTCTGCAGAAAGGTTCCTCCAATTTTTTTTTTTAACTACTCAATCCTTGGAGAGACAGATGAATTTTAATGATTTAGATTATTAACCTAAAGGTTGATCCAGACTGGGAGGAACAGAATAATTTGTTTAATCATTATTATTATTTATAATTATTTAACATAGGGGAGAAAAATATCACCTTAAATGTCATCATGATGCTTTTTTAATTGCCTCGGATGAAATTCAGAATAATCATTACTCTGTAAATGTGTACAGATCTAATTTTAAATACCCTACGATGCTGGATATTTCTCTGGAAAATGCAGAGGATGCATATTCATTACTGAACAGGGAGTTGCAAAGACAGAAAAGAATTGATCAACCAGTTATTGAAAATTAATTCTTTTCCCAATTCACAGCTGGGCTGTTATTTGACATGAGGCAGAAGAAGAAGCTGAGCCAGGTAATTTTTCTTACTCTCTCATTCCAGAACTTTAGGATGTGTCCTTTAGGAGGAGGGATGTTTTATGAGTGCCTGAAAAAGCGCTTTTAATTTACAATATTGGCATTGTGGAGTTCCCTGCACTAAGAATGGTCACCCTGAGGGATGCCCAGCACATGGAAAACTTCGGTCTGTGAGGAATATTGGAACCCAGCCCCACGTGGGGGATATAAAACCACAGGAAATACACAAAACTCAGTAGTTTCAGAGGAGTTGTTGCTGGTTTGGTTTGGGGTTTTTTTGGGGTTCATGCCGCTTCTCCATGGAGATGCATGGCATAAAAAAAGTAAGTTTTGGGATGGAACAAGTTTCCCAGAGCAGCCCTGGATCCCTGGAAGCATCCCAAGCCAAGCTGGAGCATCCTGGGATAGTGGAAGGTGTCCCTGCCCATGGCTGGGGCTGGAAGGAGAAGATCTTTAGGGTCCTGTCCAACCCAAACCATTCTGGGGTTCAATGAAGGCCAGCCCTGGGTAGGGCCAGCATCCCAAGGGAACAAACAGCCTAAAAATGGGGTAGGGGGCTGCAAGGGGAGGATCCTGACCTGTGGCTCTACAAACCCTATCTCACAGGAAAGGCATCAGGGAGGTAATGCCCAATTTGACCTCAAACCACTGCACTAAATTGGTGTTTCTGCCCGGTTTACGAACTGAACCCACTACAACACCCCAAACCAGTGACAGTTCCCATCCAGGGCAGTGAAATGGGAACTGGTCCCTCCCAGAGCCCACCCTGCTCATCCCTGCAGGCTGTGGGAGTCTGGGATCGCTTTGGGAGCTCAGTTTTCCAAGGACACCCAGCAGCACCATCCTCAGGGCCTGCAGGGATGCCCAGGGCACGTTTGTGCCAGGAAAACTGCCCAGCTAAACCAAAACAGTGAGAGACAAATAAAGGATCTCCCAGCCCAGCGCCAGGCAACACAAAGCTCCTGGATTTGCCAGACTTCCAGCAGGTAACTCTGCATTTTCCCCTGCTCATACTCCATTTTCCAAAGCCCTTTGTTTCCCACTGAGGGCTGAGTTAGGGCAAGGCCTCCCTGTTTCCCAGCCCGTCCCTGTGGCCGTGCCCCCTCCCCGAGCTGGGGACAGGCCCTGCGAGCCTCGGCTCGGGGGAACATTTGCATTTTCATTGGCACAGGTACAGCATTCAGAATTCTTTCAGGCCAGGCCAATTAAAACAAGCTGAAAACTGCTGAGTGAAGCAGTTTCAGGCAGGATCTGCTTACATTCCCCCTCAGAGAAAAGCGGGGGGCCCACTTGCTGTAACTCTCTCCCTCTCTGCACAGCGTGGGTTTTGCGCTCTTTTTTTTTTTTCCTTTTCTTTTTTAAGGTGGAATAACTTGTGCCCTTTACACAGGGGCTCCAAGAGATGGGTGGCACAACTTGGGAATGTGGCTTCGTTTTCAAACCAGGCTGTAAAACCAAATGGAGGCATGGGAATTGAACAAAAAAAAAAAGGGGGGGAATAAAGAAAAAACCACCAAGCCTGAAACTGGTAACTCTGCACAGATTAACACACTTTACCTCCTTCACAAACCTTGCATGGTATTTTCTTAAAAAGGAATAAAGCCACATAATTAGCAATCAGTTGAAGCCTAAGGCTTTTCTGCCACCACAGAGACTATTCAATGCCTACTGGCTCCCCTAACACACACTCCTATTACTCTTGGGTTTCATTTTGGACAGCCTCTTTCAAACCTCAGATGTGTTGTAAATGCAAACTGACAGGTTAAAAGATACCATTTTTATACCCCTGAGCAAATAAAAGAAAATAAAATTAAAAAGCCCATCCTATCAGGGCTGCTTTATTTCCCAGTGATAATCCTCGAGGTTGGAGGAATGATGAAGGGTCCCAGGGATGGAAGGATGAGTGGTCTAAAGGGTCAGGATTCTGCATATCGTGGCAAAACCCCCTTTTATTGGCAGTGCCCTTCCCAGAGCCCACAGTGGCCACTCTCCCCAATCCCTGCATGCCAGGACTGCCACAGAGAAAACACCTGCAGATGCCCCTGCATCCATCTGGGGGGGAAAATGGGCTAATCCAGCAGAACAAACCAGGGCACAGGGATTTGCATTTGTTTTCACCGCTCTGAATGAGGCTGTGTCACTCCTGGGCTCGGGCTGAATGGAGGGGAAATGTGTATTGCATGTCAAATTTGGGTCCGTTTGGGGTCGATCTGGGTTTCAAGTGGTGACAGAAGCCAGAGGGGTCTGAATCCAAGATTCTTTCCACCTTGATGAAGCAGCACTGGGCTCACACAGACACCAACAGCTCCCATCAATGCCTGGGCACCCAGAGCTGCCACAGCACGGCCAGAAATCATAACCAGAAACTAAATCACAACCCTGCCACGTCATCCCTCACCTAATTGTCACCAATATGTTAATGACAGGCACAGGAGAAACAAAACAGGTGACAGCTGGAGCAAACAGAAAGGATTGGAGACAGCAGAAATACCAGATTCCTTAGATCATCCCTGAGAGGAGCCAATTCTCTTCTCTTTGCTTTCAGAGCCCTGCTCTAGGAACAAGCTGGCCCAAGGGACAGGGAAAGTAGGACATGAGGACTATTCTGGATCAAAATCCTTTTCTTTTTCAAAGGCTGCCGGGTGCCCCTGTCCATGACCTCGAGCAGCTCAGCTCGTCACCTGCCACACAGGTGCCTGCAGAGGCCACTTCTTGATTTCATCAAGGAATAGACACCATCAACCCCTGCAGTCCCTGGAACGTGCCATGAGTGTTTTGTGATCCCAGCCCTGCCTGTACACAGAGTGTTGAGGTTATTGATCTCTGGAAAGGGGAGCGGATCCCCAAATTTCATACCAGAGGGCAGTGTGTGACACTCACGGGGGGACTTTCATGCTGGAGTAGAAAGGACTCACAGCTCATCACCTCCCCTTCCTGCCCTGCTCTGCAGCCACACCTCTCCTCTCAACTAACACCTCCCATCCCTCTCATGCAGAAGCAATAATGTCTTTTTAGCTGCTAGAAATCCTCCCCGCTTTCTTCTCCCTCATTTAATCTCCATCTGGATTCACCTCTCCACAGCAAAAAGCAAACAACAACAAACAAACTGAAACATCCTCCTTGCAGAGATCTCCTCTCCAGGTGTAGGACAAGGATGGTCAGTGGAAATCCAGGTAAAAAGAGAAAGAATGCAAAGAAAATCTTTGCAACTCAACTATCTTGAGGTGGATCAAGGTTCCACCTACCTGGGACACTTTCTAGTGACATTTCTAAGGGCATCCCCCAAGGTGGGATTTCCCCAGCCATGCCCTACTAGGCAGCTTTTCCTCTTGGTCTTCAAGAGAGGAAAAAAAAATAGAAGGAAAAAATAAAAGAGGTGATCAGGAAACACCCACTTGGCCACGTCCTGAGCAATTCCCAACACGCAAGCGAGCCTGGGTTTCCTGCTGTCCCCTCAAAAATGTTATTTTCCACTCCCACCTTTCCCCCTCCTGCTTATCTCCCTCCCCCCTTGCCCCCTGAGCCTGCCTGAGTGCAGATTAGACGCTGAGCAATGCGGGGTCTGCACGGACTCCCCCAGACAGGCTGCAGAGATAAAAGCAGCCAAACACTGTCCAGAGCCAGCGTGGGCAGGGCCGGGCTCCCAGCGGCTCCCTCAGGGTGATGCCTGGAACTGGGGACACTCCAGCAGCTGGACTGCGAGTCCTGGAGGCAGAAACACTTCTGTCTGCTCCCTGTGCTTCAATATAAATGAAACTTTCCAAAATATCCAGTGGAAACCCTTTTTCAGGCATCGAAGGCCTGCTGCTGCTCGGGGGTGCAGAGGAAGGGCTGCTGCCACCCCGCAGGAGCACAGCTCTGCTGTCCTTTCACACAGCTCTGCTGTCCTTTCACACAGCTCTGTTTGCCCCTCAGAGGATCCAACAGCACAGGGTGGCACTGGGCAGGGTGAACAGCTCAGCAGCAAAGGGCTCATCCCATCCACGTCCTCACAGCCGACCCCAAGAGCAGAGCCCCAGCAGCGCTGTCCCTGCCTCGGCCCCTCTCTGTTACCCGATAAGAGCTGGGGTTGACACAGCAATGCAAACATCATTAGTGACACCACCAGGGACACGCCGGGCACAGGGCAGTGTCCCGGGGGATACTCCACAACAGGAGCTGGCATATTTATCTCAGGCTTCTCCAGAGCCGGGCTGAGGCGTCAGGCAGAGCACACAAAAGCACCATTCAGGGCAACCCAGCAGCAGGGACAAAGCAGATGCTTCGGGGAAGTTTGCAAAAGCCCCGGCACAGAAGGTTGGCAAAGCTGCTCTCCCAAATCAGGGCCCATCTCCTTGGCAGCATCGGGAGCCCTGGAGCAGCCCTGTGCCAGTGGCACTGTTGGGAGGAAGGGCAGGCTGGAGGACAAAGCCTGGCAGGGAACAGGGATGCAGAACTAAACCAAAGCTCAGAGGCCACCAGAGCTTTTAAACTCTTCCACCAAGTTTGGCTGGTGAGGTCTATTTGGTTTTTTTTTTTTTTTTTACCTCTCACTGTTTTGGCAAATTAAGGAGTGGAATAGGAAAGCAAAACCTCCTGTCTGACCTGCTGGGAGTTTTACTCTTTGTGAAACACCCGAGAGGTCAGGGTGCAGCAAATGTGCATTAGAGGTGAGGTTTCAGAGGCTGCAGAATGGCACTGAGCAATTCTGAAACTCTCCTATAAGAAGATACAATAAATCAGGTCTAAGACCAAGGACTGGTCCAAGCAAGGTCAGTTTTCTATCTGGAAAGCACGAGGGAAGATTCAAATGCTTTAAGTGAGGGAAAAAACCCCAAAACCAGTTTGAAATGAACTTCCTACTTATTTAAAGACCAACCCAAACAGCTTTTTTGCTCCTAGCTGGTATTTCAGGAATGAGCCCGACCAAAGGCACCTGGTCTGGTTTTACAGACTGAACCGCTTTTGGAAAGGAGTCAGATGGGATTTGGACAAAAACAACGGAGGCCCAGACACAGAGGCTGCCCCGGGAGGGTGTACCAGCTGTCTGCTCAGCCTCAAACCTCTCATCATGTGCTTGCAGGAAGGCAAGGGGACCTGTTAGGGGTGGCTGAGCTCGGTGCTCAGAGCCAGAGGACGTCGCTGCGGCCCCATCGCCTCAGACTTTGGAAAGCCTTGGCTCCAGGGAAACAGCAAACTCTGAGCAGACAGCACACAGGGATTGTGAACAGCAGCACGAGCAAAGGTGAATGTTGGAACTTGGGAGAACAGCAGCAGGGAGCTTGGCAGGGCCTGGATGGGCAAAGCACCTGCTGGCCTGGAATGAGGAGGTTTGCAGCAGGTCCCAGTGGCATCCAGTATAAAGCAGCCCTGCCCTCACCACCAGCCTGGCACAGCCCCTTGCCAGCCCCATCCAACACTGCAGGATGGGGAGCACAACAAATCCTGGAAAGAAACGGGTGAAAAACGGCTACAGGGCCCTTCTTGAACCCTTTAAAGGCTCACTTGTGCTCACAGACAATCAGGATTTAGGAGCTGGCAGACTGCAATGCCTGCTCTCTACAGGTCAGCTCTGAGAGCCTGGTGTTCTCAGGGTTGTCCTTCATCGAATCCTAGCCTGGTTTGGGTTGGAAAGAACCTTAAAGCCCATCCAGTGCCACCCCCGCCCTGGCCAGGGACACCTTCCACTGTCCCAGGTTGCTCCAAGCCCTGTCTAACCCAGCCTTGGACACTTCCAGGGATGGAGCAGCCACAGCTTCTCTGGGCAACCTGTGAACTCACAACCCTCTGAATAAAGTACATCTAAATCTCCCCTCTTGTGGTTTAAAACTAAACAACATTTAGCTCTAAGATCAGCAGCATCTCCACTTCAGTCCAGCCCATCCACTCTGGGAGCTTTGTGCACTCAGCTCGGTGTTGAACACCACAAGGTAGGTGGGGTGAATTCACCCAGGCTCATGCCTGGGGGCCTCTGATCTCCACACAGAGCCTCTTGTCACTGCCACGAAGCAGGAAAATGCCAAACGTGGCTCATCCCAATCCCACCTCTCACTAATATGTTTTGTCAGCTCATCGTAATCTTGAAAGCAACCTTTAAGTGCTGGGAGGCATCCTGGTTTCTAATTAGGCTCAGTCAGAATCTGTGGTTTAGTCAAGCCAACCTGGCTCACGCTGCTGCAGCTTCAAACATGTGCACTTGAGATCAGTTTTTCCACTCAGAAAAAGATAAGCTCCACAGTTTCCTCCCCTCAGATAAGCTTAAGGAGAAAGGAACATGAAGTCATGTCCCTGCCACCCCAAATCTGTGTGGTT
This sequence comes from Monarcha castaneiventris obscurior, assembly GCA_026261815.1. NCBI lineage: Eukaryota > Metazoa > Chordata > Aves > Passeriformes > Monarchidae > Monarcha > Monarcha castaneiventris. The sequence continues at coordinate 2,884,712 of JAMPIT010000114.1, forward strand.
CTGTGTCCCATCTCCACAGCAGAGACCCAGCTGTGCTTTACTGGCATCCAAAGGCAGAAATCGAAGCACAGGATTCTCCAAAGGGCGGAGAATAAAACAATCCAGGGATTTCTGAGCCATCAGAAGAGGTTTGATAAGCTACTGTTCACTGCCACTATTATTTGTATTTTCAGAGGTGTCACAGTGTTCTCAGCGCTTTGCAAACAACAAGCCAGAACTCACTGACTTTTCCAAGCAACCACAAAACACAAAAAAGCCGAAAATTCAAAACTGACTCACTCTGCCTGATTACAAAGCACTTTCTGAAACATCTTTTCATCAGCCATTTACTTCCTATAAGAAAAAAATGGATCTAATACAATTCATTGAATCATTTAAGCCCTGCAACCGTGTAATTCCTGATACAAGGGAATTTCCACTGGGCCATCTGGATCACCCTTAAAACCATCTGCAGAGCCTGAGTTATCAGGGATGCTCCTCAGAGCCCTGGCAGTGAATCCAGGGAGAAGGCACTGACCTGGTGTAGAGGTGCCACACAGAACTCATGCTCCCTTGGAATGCAACTTGGTAATCCCTCCTTGGCCATGGCATTCCCTTCTCATCCAGCTGCCAAAAGGAGATCTGAAATGAAAATAATTAACATCAATCAGCCGTGGTTTTGTTGGGATGTTGTTTCCCCTCTAAGCATCCAAACCCATATCTTAGATAAACAAACAAAGTGTTTGGCCCCAACCAAATCCTGGCTCTGAACAAATTTGGGTAAGATACTTGTGGTTGGGATCTGTCACATGGAATCCCGTGGATTCATTCACTTCAGACCCGTTCATTATTCTGGTATTTTCACCCCAAACCCAGACGCTCCCATGGACATGCCCTGAGGCTTGGACACATCTCACTTGCCTTTAGGGCCTGCCTAAGGAAGGTGAAGGTGAGGGAGGTGCCTCTGGAGGCTCCTCTCTCAGCATTAGCCACAGTGCCTCAGGGCAAGTCAAACCAACTGCTCGGAGCCAGCCAGAGCCTCAGACCCAGCTTTTCCCTGTGCTCCCTCATCTCCCAGAGCCTCAGACCCAGCTTTTCCCTGTGCTCCCTCATCCCCCAGAGCCTCAGACCCAGCTTTTCCCTGTGCTCCCTCATCTCCCAGAGCCTCAGACCCAGCTTTTCCCTGTGCTCCCTCATCTCCCAGAGCCTCAGACCCAGCTTTTCCCTGTGCTCCCTCATCTCCCAGAGCCTCAGACCCAGCTTTTCCCTGTGCTCCCTCATCTCCCAGAGCCTCAGACCCAGCTTTTCCCTGTGCTCCCTCATCTCCCAGAGCCTCAGACCCAGCTTTTCCCTCATCCCGGCTGCTCCTTGGCTCCCACCCAACAGCACAGCACCTGAGGAAGGCTCCAGCCCAGCCCAGCCCAGCCTCCCCAAACAGCCCCAGTTGGAGGGCACAGGGAGCTGCCACCCTCTCACAGCCCATTTTCCTTTCCCACTGGCTTCCCAGCACTGCTCCAGCTTCCAGGAGACACAAGGGATTTGCTGCGCCATGAGGGACTTGAGGGCAAGACACCACTAAAATCCTAAGAGGATGAGAAGCTGCAGAGCTCTGCCTTGTCTTTGCAGCTCCAATTTCGCCGAAAAGGGATTAATTAATGACCAGTGGACAAGGCCACAGTGATTCCCTGGCAGCTCTGGAGCAGGGGAGCCGTCACTATGGAGATTCAGCACTCCAGGGCTGGTCCCACACGTTATCCTGGCAGGAAGATCCCACTCCCAGCCAGGATCCCACGTCCCTCCTGAGCTGGTTGTAACTCTGGTGGAGCTACTCCAGGGTTACCCCGGTGCCACCGGGAGGAGAGGGCTCCATCCTGGCGTGCAGATGGTTCCCCCTCGCCTTTGGAGAGGCTGAATGACTTTTCAAACCTTTGATTCCTGATGCATTCACTTCAGGAGACACAAAAGTACAAAATCTCAGCATGGAGTGACTCCCTCGCTTGCTTTAGGGTTTTTTTTTATTTTCCTTCCCACCCCCCGCTCCCTCCCCCTTGTCTTTTCTTTTCTTCTCTCCCTGGACAGTTTTATAATTTTGGCCTGTGGCCAGAAAGTCTGTCCTGATTAGCCTGGGCTGGCTGTGAAACACCTGCAGCCCATTAGAGCAGGAGGAGGGAAAAAAAATCCCTTGTCATAGGTGAAGTAATGACCACTTCTGTCTTTGTTTTAACACTAAAAGGACAGTCAGGAAGAGAACCAAAAAATAAAACCCTGGCTTTACCACTTCACCTGCCACTGACTGGTCTCAGCTGCACCCACTGGGTCATTTTTGTCTGATAACTCCAATAATTTGTTGCCACTTCACCCCTGTGAGATTTACAGGTTATTATATATGATGTGCACTGGCTGCACTTGAAGATTGCCCCTTGCACCTCATTTTATTGATGGCTTTGTGAGGAGCTAACCAGGCACGAGAAAGAAACTTCCCTCTGGGCAGGTTACAACGGGATTGGCTCCTGGAATATCCCTCCAGGATATTCCCAGCTGCTCCTGGCTGCAGCCACTGCCAGTCCAGCAAAGCCTCCAGAGTAGCAAAGGGCTCCAGGAAGGGGACAGACACTTGTCCCACAGCCCCAAAAGGGTGACCAGGGCACAGCAGAGATGCAGAAGTGACACTCAAGGTACCACTGGAGCTCTTGGCTCTGGCACAGCACAAATTTTTTATAATAAACACAGAAATCCCCACGATCTGAGTGCATGGTGACACTGGGGGGACAGCAAGAGGCAACAGCTCCCAGCCTCGGGAGCCCCAGCTCAGCTCAAAGCCCAGCTCATTGCACCTCTGCAGGGCTCTCCACACGGAGAGGAGCCTCAGTTCTGACCCCAAAATCCCCTTCAAAAGATGCGTTTGTACACCAGGACAGCCACTCCTCCCAAGAGGGGCTTGGTGCCTGCTGAGATGTCACTAAAGAGATGAAAATGTCCCTCAGATCCCTCCTGTTCAGCAGGGCCACAACCAAAACACACCTGGACTGAGGGAAAGGCCACAGTGAGAGATCAAAACACACCTGGGCTGAGGGAAAGGCCACAGTGAGACCTCAGAACAAACCTGGGCTGAGGGAAAGGCCACAGTGAGAGATCCAAACTGACCTGGGCTGAAGGAAAGGCCACAGTGAGAGATCAAAACACACCTGGGCTCAAGGAAAGGCCACAGTGAGACCTCAGAACACACCTGGGCTCAGGGAAAGGCCACAGTGAGAGATCCAAACTGACCTGGGCTGAAGGAAAGGCCACAGTGAGACCTCAAAACTGACCTGGGCTGAAGGAAAGGCCACAGTGAGACCTCAAAACTGACCTGGGCTGAAGGAAAGGCCACAGTGAGACCTCAAAACTGACCTGGGTTGAAGGAAAGGCCACAGTGAGAGATCAAAACACACCTGGGCTCAAGGAAAGGCCACAGTGAGACCTCAGAACACACCTGGCCTCAGGGAAAGGCCACAGTGAGAGATCCAAACTGACCTGGGCTGAAGGAAAGGCCACAGTGAGACCTCAAAACTGACCTGGGCTCAGGGAAAGGCCACAGTGAGACCTCAAAACTGACCTGGGCTGAGGGAAGGGCCACAGTGAGACCTCAAAACTGACCTGGGCTGAGGGAAGGGCCACAGTGAGACCTCAAAACACACCTGGATTGAGGGAAAGGCCACAGCCAGACCTCAAAACACACCTGGATTGAGGGAAAGGCCACAGTGAGACCTCCTGAGATGGGAACACCTCTCTGAAAATTCCTGTGTGTCACAGGGGATGCTGGGGACAGGAGCTGAGGAGACAGCCCGAGGTGTAAATAATTCATCTTGCTTCACATCTTGAGCTACGACAACAAAGTGGGAGCTTAAAGGCAGCTCCAAGAGTTCTGCTGCTGGAAGCATCTCCAAGGGACTGGATGGTATTTCAATCCCAACAGCCCATCCAGCCAAAATGCCACTGCTGGGATGTCAAAAAACCCAGAGTTCCTCCCCAAACTTGCTGTATTTTAATCAAACCTCCTCACGTAGCTGCAAGGCACTGAAGACATTTACACCCCAGCAGCTGAATTTTTTAATTTGGCATCCATGGATGAAGTTCAGCCATCAAAAAAAAAAAACCAAAAGGGAAAAGAAAAACTTGTGACCACAAGGGACTCTGTCAAATATTCCCGCTGCTGTCCTGGAGCATGGAAAAGCAAGTGTGCTGCTGCACACAGGTCTGACTATTTGCATTTTTAATAATTCAAGAGTTTAATTAGTATCATGCCCTTAATCAGAGGCTGAAAATACAGCTGAAGTCATCAGAGCTTAATTAGTTTAAAAAAAAAAAAAAAAAGATTCTGCAGTGAAAATGTCTTGACTAACGTGGAGCTCTGTCCTCAGCTTTGGGCTTCAGATGAGCTTTGACCTGTTGCTTCTGATTTTCAGTTCCAGCACACCTCAAAATAACCCAAAATCCCCAAAAAATCAGTTCACTTCCCTGTTTATCCCTATGACCTTTTCCACAGCTTTCTTGAACTGGACTCAGAAAAAAAAAATCAGATTGAAGACAATAAACTAAATTAAACCAGGTGTACCCCATAAGCTGCATGTGAAATTCCCCTCTGCAGGAAATAAAACTGGTTTTAGAACATCCAGAAGTGTCTCTGGATCTTCAGTCAAGTCAGCAGGAACACATTCCTGAGGGGAATCACTGCATGGCTGGAAAAAATCCCCACCTAGCAGTGGGACTGGGAGCTCAGACTGGTCCCAGTTGGTCACTGGGTGGTGAAGAACAGAAAGTTTGATCCTGCCTCTGTTGTCGAGTGCTCTCGAGGGAATTACCCCAGGCTGGGCTGAGCACACCCCGAGCCCTGGCAGGAGCCTTCCCTCCCCTCCCTGGTGCTGTACAGGACATCCTGGATGGGCTCTCCCAGCAATCTGGGCTTTAATGCTGCAGTTCATCACCACCCGAGGCCCGGGACACTAAATCCATAACCAGGTTCCAAATGGATCTGTGAAATTCATGGAAATTAGGCCAATCCCAGACAATTAAATATGCTAATCCGGATGCAACTTGCAGTTCAGGAAGTCAGGCAGCCTAATGCCCTTCCACCTCTGATTTACTTGGAAAAAGGATGCCAGAGAAGTTCTCACCATGCCAAAACTGTCCCCTGGCTCCGAGCATTAGTGAGAATCACAGTAAATCCTTTTTTTTTGGCAGGGGGAGGGGGATACATTTTCCTTCACTAATGATATTACAGCCTGCTGTTTCTTTCCCTCTGCAGCTCCTGAACCTCTGGGTAACCTCCCAGCTCCCTGTCCCCTCAGGAATATCCCAAATAAATTAGTGAAACCTACTGGAAGGTGATAGCAATCACAGATAGCGTTAAATTCCGTTCAGCATGGAATTAGGAATCCAATCACTTATGTACATAGGAAAGGTCTGGCTGGCTCAGACTGAAAAAAACCCCATTTTTTGAGAGCACTGGGCCAGAGGAAGATACTGGAAATTCAAGATGGAAAAATGGAAGTTGGTTTGTCCACAAGGAAAATTTCCTGTAGCCCCAGGACAGTTATTGTTTGATTTATTCCTGTGCAGAGGCTGGGCTTATATATATAAATACATATAATATATATATATTTATATGTATATATAAATATATAAATAAATATAAAATGGGTTTACACCTATAAATAATTATAAATAAATATAAAACAAAGACATTTTATTCTGTATCCTCATCCCCTTTAAACCCTGCTCAACTCCTGACCCACGGGGCAGCTCATGGCACGGATTCTCTGCTCCCTGCTCTCCTTACCTGCCGCAGGAATCTCCACCCTCTGCCTGCTCCTGGAGGTGTTTAGGGGCTTTGCTGTGGAGCAGAGGACAAGATGACAAATGAGCCAGCACACAGCACAGGAATGTGAGTGAGTCTCAGCTATTTTTAATTAAGAAGCGATGACAGCTGAGTAAATTCCCTGACACTGCAGTGAGAGGCTCCCTGACCCAGCCATTAGCGGCCTCCCTCCCGAGGCCGATCCAGATCAGTCCCCCTGGCTGGGCAGATGCAGGGCTCACCAACATGCAAATCCTGGGAGAAACGTGGGGATGCTGAGGAGCAGCAGGAGGAGGCGGCGGGTGAGGGGAGGACAGCGAAGGTCACGGCGCTGGAAGCGCCGGCGCTCGTCCCCAAGAAATGTTCCAAAGGTTTGGACAAATGCAGCTGCCATTTTCATTGCTGGTTGGTTAAACCAGTGATAGATGGAGCAGGTGAGAGGCAGAGAGACAGGAAGAGCAATTCCTGCTGCAGGGCAGAGAAGGGGCAAGGCAGGGATGGTGCCTTGGGCTGGCTTTTCTCAGCCCGCAGGTCACAGGGAGGGTTTAACTGGGAAAGACCAAAGTGACCTGGATTTGGAAGGATAGGGATTCACCTGGCTTCATGTAAGGACTCTTTAGCAGAGATGGGAATGCAGCCCAGGTGTCCAGCTCCCCCTGGCACAAGAGACTGGCACGAAAGCAGCTCTGTGAACACCAGACAGCCCTGGAAAGGTGTCAAGAGGAAGACACCGACCACAAAGAGAGAATACGAAACTCCCTTTTGTTCTCAGGGCTCGCAAGGCACCGAATCAAGCAGCTCATCTCTTTACCTTGAGCTCACTTGTTGGTTTCAGCAGAAGAGATAAAGAAGATTCCCTTCTACCCTTTCCAGAGGGCCACAGGGAAGAGGGATAAACGGGCAAAGTCACCCAGATCACGTACGAACTTGGCGGGAGCGAGACAAATACATTAAGGGACATCATGAGGAACTTTCCAGCCTGGCTGCAGGCTGGGAGGGGGCAGAGCTGCTCTCTGCTGTTGCTAAGACAGCCCCCCCAGCCCTGCTCTGCGAGCCCAATCCACGGCTTTCTCCTCCCATTGGCTCGGCAGCTGCATCGAACGATCGTGACAGGTTTTCCTCCTCCTCCTCCTCCTCCTCCTCCTCCTCCTCACCCTGCTGCCTTCTGCCTATGGCCTATTACCAGGGGAAAGCCAGCCAGACACAGAATCGATGGTTTGTGAGAGGGAACGGGGCTGTGCAGGGCTGCATTTGCATTCCAGCCCTGTCTGCCCGTGGCTCCGCATTCCCAGCAGCGGGAATGAGCCAGGAATGAGGACGGGTGGCAGCCTGGCACCAGCAGTGCTGCAGCCAGCACAGCCCAAGGACCATCAGCATCCTGCCTGGGCACTGAGCAGAGCCACCTCCTTCCCAGTAGCCTGGCTGAACTGGTGTCCCCAGCTCACTGGTGCTCACTGGAAATAAGGGAAGGTACCACAGCACCGTAAGCGATGCCCTCTCCAGTGAGATTTTAGGGAGTTTCTCGGTCTGGAGGCACTTGGAAGCCTTCTGGAGCATGCAGAGAGTGTGGAAACACAGCACAAAGCCAGAGGGAGCTTTCCTAGCTGAACCAGGGTGGCTGGTGACAGTTGGTGCTGCTTGGGCATGGCCAGGCTGCAGAAATTGGGGAGCAGTGAAATCCTGGTGGTGGGCAGTGAAACGCAGCAGCACTGGGACAACTCAGCCAGAGCAAGGCAGGATTTGGGAGCAGGCACAGGGAAGGGACAGAGGAGCTGGAACACGTTTCCAGCTCCCAGCAAAACAGGCTGGAATTGACACGGGACATCAATGAGACACCAACGCCAAACACCCAAATATTGCCACTGGCTTTGGAACAAACTGGGAGAAGGAACTGACTCAGTGATGATGGAGACCTGGGGCACCAAGAGAGGGGTGAGTGACTCAAAAAGCAAAGCCCAGCAGCTGATGAGTCCCCAGGCACACTGGGACACCAGAGAAACACCAACCCTGTGGCTGTTTTCCTTCCCCACACAGGTGAGTCAGCATCCGGACTGAGGAAGAAAAACTGGAGTTTCCTTTTCTGTCCAGGACAGCGAGAGGTCAATGAACGCAGCAGAGCCATCCATTGGATGGACACTGTCCCCTAAACACCAGATTTTCCCATCCTGGATGTTCCCCTTGCTCTCTGTCCTTTACATTACACAGTTAGGCAGAGTCTAACCCAAACTGTTGTGCAATAACACAAATTATTGATCAAGACAGGAAAACTTCCTCAGGAAATTTCCACTGCTAAATCTATTTATTTGTTCCAGGGGTGGGGGTGGCTGGACACAAGACACCAGGTCAGTGAAAAAAAAAAGTGTCTGACCTGAATAAAGCATTTTTATGGAATCCCCAGGGATGGTTTCTTTAATATAAGATGGAACTTGGAGTTGAAAGGAGGAGAGAGAAGAAAAGAGCACGCATAAAAATCAGGTTCAAATCCCTGCTTGGCCTCACTCGGCAGAGAACTCTGAATTAGGTCTACAGTTACTTTAACAGCTTCAAATATTTTGGGATCTCTCTCCAGTTCCCATGATCTAAGTCTCATCCTGAGGCAGAACAAGAATGTTCCGAGCTCCCAAAAACGGCCACGACTTTGGACAAACGCATTAAACCCAGCTTCAAAACAAAGCTGCTCTCTTCTGGAGCCTGTGCAAGATGGAGATGTCTGTGTTTTGATTCCTCCCAGTCGTGTGCTCAGACTGCTCCAGAGCTCCATGGAAGGGAATTAATGGGCTGGAAGAAAAGCTGCACTTATTTTTCTGTCCCTGCACCACGTGAGGCTTTCCCTGTTACCTTCAGGAGAAGCATGAAATCAAGCAAAACCCGGGATGAGAAAAATTAACTCGAACTAGAACTTCTACCATGAGTTAAACCTGTTGTAGCTACTCAAGACAGAGCCTCTGAATGAAGCTTTTTTTGATCAGTAAAAGCCTTTAAAATGAAATGAAAGCACTCAGAGTAATTTTAGAATGGAAAATATTCCATCCCTGACAGCCTGGCCTCAAACTTTTCTCCTTCCTGTTACTTCCTACACCAAAACATTCACCTGGACACATCAGATTTCCTGTACCTGGGAAAAAATAATCAGATTCTTACCAGGAATGTGGAAATATCCAACAGAAGTCAGAGCTGGGATGGAGCACCTGGAGTAACAACAAGAAGATAAATATGAATATGAGGAATAACACAATGGATATTGACAATATCCATCTGATACGACGGATACCTGACAGGAAACCCCGAACCCAGCAGAGGGAAAATTGTGTCCACAGTTGTATTTCCTTTATCAGGATGGATCTGCCTGTGGCCCAGGATTCCAGGATTCCATTCCCCACCTGCCTGGCTCAGCTGATGGAGAACAAGGAGCCAAGAAACCTGAGAGCCATTCCTGAGCCAAGAGCTGCTCCCAGATTCCATTCTGCTTTCAGAGTCCCAGTTGAAAAGATAAAATCCCCAATACTATTCCTTTTCAGATCTGCCTTGCCTCAAGAGCCATTGAAATATCAGCTGTCTTGTCTTTTTGGATCTAAGGAATTGTTTTCCATGTGCATTTTGGGATTTTTGACAGGAAAAATCCACCCAGGGCTGCAGCCCTCCTTGCTTAGCAGTGCCCACGAAGGGATTTGCTCCTGGTTTGCTTCCCAGCCCCATCCCACGGATACAATTCCTGAAGAAGCTGGGATCATTAATAAAGCCAAACCACAGGAATACTTCTCATAACTGCTCCATTCCTCTGATGCCAAAAGCTCTCCAAGCTTCAATTTCATCTTGGAATAGTTCTGGGCAAGGTAACTCGGAGTTACAATCCCATTTTGCTGTTAAACAGAGGCGCAGCAGAGTGCTAAGGATTGTCCCAGCCTATAAAAACAGCAGAAAAAAGACAACCAAACCCCTGATTCCTGATCCAGAGCCACTTGCTCCATCCCAGTGGACAACATCCTTCCCTAGGATAACTACAAATATTGGGATCTTCTGTGAAATCGAGTGGGATGTGAATTTGTGAGGTGAAACGACCAGCCCGGCACGGGAAACTGTAAAAGGGGATAGAATATCCCAACTTCCTGAGCTCTGGTGCCATAAACAGCTTCACAACTTGTTTCCCACACAGGCACCTGCATTTTGGGGGCAGAGAAGCAGTGACACGTGTTTGTACAGGGCCCTGTTTTCCCTTTCCCTGGCTGCACTCCTATATCTCCATATATGACCAGAATATAAATTCCATGTGTATAAATACCCATGTGCATATCAAAGGTATTAAAATTAGCAGGGACTTTGATGTTGGACTCGAAGAAATGCTCCTGACACCACGCAGAGCTGTGGGAATGAGCTGCCTGCTCAGAAATCCAAGGATTTGGGAGGACAGACCTTTCCCTCAAGGTGTTTCTGCCCACCCATCACCTCCTCAGGAAAATGAATTTCCCATGGTTAAGCCTTGACCCCTTTTCCTGGGGTTGTGTCACCCCACAAAGCTGTCCCAATATCACCACAACACCCCAGAATAATTAGGATTTTGGTAATTGGGATCTGAATTAGCCAGGCTGGATGCCTTTGGTAGCAAACCAACGCTCTCACAAACGACCCTTAAAGCAAAATAAATAAAATAAGAATAAGCGAATTAACAACTCCCTGCACTCATTTGTTTAGGATGACAAATCAACAAACACAGGCATCTTATTTATAATTCCTTTTTTTTTTCCCCACAAACAGCTTTTTATATCTCCTGACCCAAAATAAGCCCAGGCCCAGCTGCGCTGCCATGTCAAACAGCAATTACTCTGTAAAAGGCTGACCAAATGGGGATATTTGTGGGCCAGAGGCATGGAATTATTTTAGGACTTACACAAACTTTCTCTGGGAGTGGTGAGAGGAGCTGTGGGCACTGTGGTGCACCTAAGAAACGAGCAAACACCAGAGGGGTTTTTTTTCCTGCTGGTTCCAAGCCTCGCCACCTGACATGGAATGATTTTCCCAAATTCCCAGCTCAAGGGAAAAGGAAAAAAAAACAAAACAAAACAAAACAAAACCAAACCAAAAAAGTAGAAGTGAGATTTGTTTACTCCTCCATAAGAGGCTTTATTCTGTGACAGGTTTGGAGATTCTCCCCCCAGAAATTCCTGCTGAACCACACCAAAACCTGTGGCAGAACAGCAGCAAGACCCTTGGAATATTTCATTCTGCTGGGAGGAAACAAACAATAATTTAAAAAATAGTAATTCAAGCCTCATAGAATTCCCAGAACGAGTTGGAAGAGACCTTAAAACTCATCCAGTTCCATGGACAGGGACACCTTCCACTATCCCAGGTGGCTCAGAGCTCCATCCAGCTCAAGGATGCATTTGCACTCCCCATTTTTTGGCAATATTTTGGCTCCCTGAATCCCTAAAGGAGCAGGAGCTCCTAAATCCCAACTCCCTCATCCTCTCAAACCTTCAGGAACATAAATCCTGTCACCTGGGGCACGCCCTGCCTGGAAGGAGGGTGGGGATCTCTGTGGGGAATCCTAGGAGAGGTTCGGTGTTAGAGAGGGGCAGTGCTCGGTTTGGAAACCCTGCAGGAATTAGTGGCATTTTCCAGCTTCCAGAACATCCCTCCTCCTTCTGCCACGGGGAAACAGGGCAGAAAAGGAAAGTGGTTTAACAAGTAGGAGCACAGCAAATTCAAAATAGAACCAGAGAGGATTAAAGCAAATACCCAGGCTGCTCTAACCTGGGTTTACTGCCCAAATCCTGTAGCAGTTCCTGGTGTTTCCAGGGGGTTCTTCCTGTGTTTTAACTTTGGGATTAAACTTGGCCCTTGCAACTCATCCGACTGCAGGTCCCAGGAGGGAGATGCTGCTCAAACCCATCCTCCAACCTCAGAGCCCGAGGCACCACAATGCACATGGATTTTTGCTGGAAGGGCTGGGAGAAAGTGACAGCATCTGCCTGACACGAAATTCCCATCCTTAATTAAGGACTTCAAAAATAAATCCAGTTTTCCAAGCAGGATGGTGGGTGGCAAATAAAATGAAGAGTTTTTAATGATCTCAGCGAGACCCAAGTCTGTTTTCCACTTAATGTGTGCTTTTGCACCCAGGAATTTCACAGAATCATGGAATTGGCTTGGAAGAGTCCTTAAAGTTTCCCCCTTTCCAGCCCCTTCATTTCCAGTTAAAAATTTGTAGCAGCAATGGATTTGTGTGTCGTATCACGGTACAAACATTATACAAATAAATCAGAGTTTAAAAAAGTTCCTGAGCTCTTGATTCTCAGTTCAATTCCCAAGTGGCACGAGGAACAAAAGGCATGAGAGGATGGAAGATCTCACCTCCAAACAGCTCCTCCTCAGGCTGTGGGCCAGGGGGAAGGAGCAGCTGGATTTGGGATGGCAGCTCCTCTGTGCTCTCCAAAGGGACTTCACCAGCACTGGCAGACCCTGGAGAAGAGAGAAATTCATGGTGGAATTAGAAACGATCTCCAGATTTTCCTCAGCTGTTGAGTGCTGGAGAGCCCAGCTCTGTTCATGTGCTGGGAGAGGCCTCAATGTGAATATTTTCCTTAATTTCTTCCTCTTTGGATATCTGTGATTCTGAAACCTTCCTCTGAATATAATCAAACTAAGCACAACACAGAAATTGCAGGACAATTAAAGAAAACCATGGAAAACAAATCCACGTACTCTGTGTTCCATGGGGTGGCTTTAAAACTCGGGTTTATTCCTTCTCCCTCAATCTGCCACCAGCACTGGCTACATGGGAGAAAATGGGTTTAAATTAAGTTAAATATTGTGTCTAGTTCATTATTAACACCTCCCAAGCAGTGCTGAACCTCTCACTTTGTGCCATAACCCAGATTACAGGGACTACACAGAACTGGCAGCAGGCTCAGACCTGGGCTAAATTCAGAATTAAACCCTAAACCACAAAACCAGCGACCAAACCCCGAGTTGTGCAGAAGTTACCCCAGCCCCAAACGCTCCTTGCAGACTTTCAGTGTGGATGTGACAGACGGCTGCTGCTGCAGCACGAGCCGTGCAGCACCTCTGTCCAAATATTGTACTGTGCAAATATTCATCAGCTCATTCCTGCCACGGCGGTGTCAGGTAAGATCATTAACACCACCCCTAATTTCCCTGATAAGTAGGCTGAGACAGGAGGGTGGAGAGCTTTGTCTAAACTGAAGCAGTGAGTAACAAAGAGAACTCTGAGCCATCCTCCCATCTCGGAGCCCATGCAGGGCTGCTTTTTTTGTTGTTGTTGTTGTTTAATTCAAAAAATGAAATCTTGGGGACAGTTTGACCCCATGCCAGCTGAAGTTTGAAGGCACAAAAAAGCAAACAAACAATGGATTTCAGCTCACACCAGAACTAATGAAGCATTGATGTTACACTAAAATGGGGCTTAGCTTAAGTATCCATTTTTAACTCTCAGCTGAAGTGAAAACATTAATTCATGCAAATCAATGTTCCCTAAACAATAATTTTCCTCTAGAACATTTCTTCTTTTTTAACATAAACTCTTATCTAACAGAACCCATTTAAAGGATTATATCTGCAGAGTTCAGCAATTAGCTCTGTAAATTGTTTTCCTTGAGTGCAGGGAAGGTTCCATTACACAGTGAAATATAACGTGCATGCTACAGTCCATGAAAACCTCTCTTGGAACGATGATTATCCTTCAAAAAGGCTGGGATGAGGGCCAGATTACCAGGAGGAACTCAAGTTCTATTTGTACACTCGGACTTCCCCCTGATTTCATGCAAGTACCCACTTCCAGCCCATCTTCAGGGGTTTTGAAAGGTAATTGCTTCTGTGGAACACCCACAGGTCGAGTTCTCCCTGAAACACGGCCACAAAAATCCACTCTGAGGGACAAACCAGCAAATAGGAAAGGGGTGCACAGAAAGGGAAGGGATGTGCATCCAACAGCCAAATAAAGGCAAGAAATGGCACCAAGGGCACTTCAGGTGTGCTGGAAGTGAGGGTGAGGATGGAGAGACTGCGCCTCATCTGTCTGCAAATCCAGAAAAAACTCAGGAGAGTCACAGAGCTCTGTAGAAAAATAGTGCAGAGGGTGTAAAAAGGGCTGGAAGTGACCTGAACCTTCGCTCAGATCATGGCTTCACTGCAAATGGAATCTGCTGCTGTCCACACGAGCTCTGGAAATCCTCAGGACTGGAGATGCCACAGCCTCACTGAGCTGCACCCCTCTCCCAGCTCTGGGGTTCCTCCTCCCCTTAAATCCAGGCAGAATTTCCCCTGGAGTGACTGAAGGGTTTTTTTCCCAGGGGTTTGAAGGCAGCTCCACTCAAGCTGGTCACCCACAGGTCACACCCACCCCACCCTCCCCTGAGCCACAGGATCCCAGCATCTGCTGCTCCTCCTTGGCACAAAACACAGCCCCCTCTCCTTGTTTTCCATGGAATCTTTGTCCAAGAGCTGTGTCCGTCCATCCATCCATCGCAGCAACCCAGTGGAGTGGATTCCACCACTCCAGCACACCCTCATTAAAGGTCTTCATCCAAAACACCAATAAAATCCAAGTCCTGAACACACATGAGGTGGTGCTGGACACTCAGAGAGGGCAAAGTGCCCAGAAGAAAATACAGGAACCCCAATTCCTCATCGTCCCTGTTACCTGTGAGACCAAAGAGCCTTCGGTGATGCCCCAGAGGAAGAAGTGAGAAGCAAAGCTCCTCATGGAGTGCAGTCCCACAGGGTCTCAGCTCAGCTGATCAAACCTGGTGACCCCCAGAGCTTTCACCACTTCCACCAGTGACCTACATAGTGAAAGCCAGCTCTAAAATACACCCCTGAGTTATTCCAGAAACATTCTACTTAACGCTGTCACTTCTCCTCTCCATGCCAACGTGCACACGCTCAGGAGACAGACACATTTCCATACTCTCAGCCGGGAATCGTGTTCCTGCAAGGCTGGTGGATGATGCACAAACTGTCTCTATTTGTGTCCCCCTTTCAGATGGCAGGGTGCCCACCAAACAAGCTGATTAGCACTTGCCCTGGGCTATCGAGGCAAGGCAATGGTATGTTTAGATCAGCAAACTGCATAACAATATAAATGTCATCCATTCTACAAGAAGCTTTGGCAGGATTTTGCATCTTGCTCCTCTTTGCAGGGATGTGCCAAAAAGAAACATGAAGACTTGCAGGAGGAAAGGCGGGCACGGGGTTTGCCACCCCTAGCTGGTGCCAAAACACGTTGTGCAGCACTGGGTGCCTCGTTAGCATCCCCCAGGACCATCCCAAGGTGTCAGATTATGCACGAACACCCCTGGTACAGATATAAATATACAGAGAGAGCTCCTTTTTTTGTTCAGCCGGGCTCACAAGCAGAAAGGAGGCACAAGCAGCGTGTCTGGCACAGCTCAGGACATGATCTGTACCCTTGCCCAGAAAGGATGGCACCCAGCCCAAACACAATAGCCCTGGGTGGGCACTGCCTGTGCAACATCTCTGCTGCCAGGGCAAGGCTGCAGCAATGCCCAGCAGAGAATGGGCTCAGGACATTGGGATTAGGACCCTGAAGCTGGCCTGGCACTCTTTAGGATCTGATTTCTCCTGGAGACCTGTGTGCCACGGAGTGAGGGGCTCGGGGCAGCTCCTGGCGAGGGAATGTAGGAGCCATTCTCACAGAGAGCCTGCAGCCCTGGGGGCTGAGGGAAGGAGCTGAAGGGGAAAAGGCTGATCCATGGCTCATGGATCCAGGGGACTCCCCAGGACATGGCTGGGGACAGCCAGGAGGGCTCAGGGTTATTGCCTGGACAAGTCCTACTTAAATCTTCAGCAGGAACCACAGAATGGCCTGGGTTGGAAGGGACCTTAAAGATGATCTGGTTCCACTCCCCGACCACAAACAGGGACACCTCCCATAGCCCAGGGTGCTCAGAGCTCCAGCCAGCCTGGCCTTGGACACTGCCAGGGATGGGGCAGAGAGAAAGTGCAAGAAAAATGCACCAAAAGAGAGAAAAAAGCAGGAAAGAGTAATGAGAAATCCATCCTGGCATGGTGTGCTCAGGGGAGCACCAACCCAGGTCACCAGGAACAGAAACTGCCTTGTCAGGTCTCACCTGAACAGGGCACTGCACAAATTCCAGGAGCTCTCATGGATCTCACAGTTCTTTCTCTCCAGGTCATGTTTTGTTCCCACACCAGGAACCAAGAGCATGTTACAGGCAAACCCTCAACTTTTCCCTGAAATTAACCCCAGAGGGTAAAGCAAAGCTCTCAGCACTCCGCAATTTCCCAGCACTTTTCCTCCTAGAGCAAACCCAAGAGTTTTCAGCACAGTTTATATAAATTCACAACCAAATCCTTTATCCTGACTTACTGATGACTATTATTTGCTTGATTGAAGTTGGATTCTCACAGCAAACATTCAAACCCCTTGAATGAACTCTTCCAGCCCCTGTTTCTGAGCAAGTTTCCCTCTCTGAGAGGCTCCTCACTGCTCTTTAAACCCCACTGCATCTCAGAGTCTTGATTCAAGTCTTGGGTCAGTCCTGGAACCACACACGGCAAAACTCTAAGGAGATTATGCAAAATGTCACTTAGCATCAATTCCTATTTGAAAATGGAAGGGGTTTTTTTAACTCTTAGCTATGCTAATGAAAAATCAGAAAAGATATTTTGTATTTCTGATATGAAAGGGGAGCCCTGAACTCTTTCTTAGTCATGGCCTTCTGCTATTGCATATTCCTCATAAATCCATATTTACAATACCTTCTGTTACCAATTTCTTCTGTTTCTGAGAAGAGAAAAGGCTCTGAAATGCTTTTGTTTGGTTAGCAGTATCCAGATGCATTAAACTTCTCTTACATAAGAGGATTTGTACTTTACATTAAACTTTGCAGGGGAGAGATATTTAAAAGATTATGAAATATGCTTGCAGATAGAATAAAAAAAAAAAAAAGAAAAAGGAGAATGTTGGAACATATCCATCAATATTTCAGTATAAATTGTTGAAGCACCAGAATTACACGGTGCAATTATCTCACAGAATGTATAGCTCCTAGCACTGATCTTTATGTTCAACAGAAAAAATGGTTTAATACATCACAAATGAATGTTCATTAAGTTGTTGGGGAAAATTCTGTCACAATTGAATAATGAAACGGCTGCACCTTGAGCATCTGCTGAAAAACTCTCTGCTGCTCTGACTGCACCCAGCACCAGGGGTCTTTGATGGCATATTTCTGCCGACACCAATCTTTGTATAAAATCAGGTTTTCTCTGGTTATTGACCACAGATCTGATTTGGACTCTCCCCGTGAGCAGTTCAGAAGATTGAGCAAGTCAGGGGCACTTCGGATCCTTGGGGGTCCCTTCCCACTCAGGATATTCCACAACACCTCAGATGAGCTGGACAATTGGCTCCAAGAAAGGATTTTGTAAAAGAACTTGGATTTCTCTCAAGTTTTGGGATTTTTTAAAAGAAATTAGCAGCAATCCTGTTAATATGTCAGAGAGTATTATAATTATTACTATTATTATCATCATCCCAGTGAGCAGTGCCACACTGTACATGAGATACTGAACAAAATCAGCATCACCTCTGATCCTTGGGGATCCCTTCCAACTCAGGATATTCCGTGACACCTCAGGTGAGCTTGAGCTGGACAACTGGCTCCAAGAAAGGATTTTGTAAAAAAACTTGGATTTCTCTCAAGTTTTGGGTTTTTTTTTAAAGAAATTAGTGGCAATTCTGTTAATATGTCAGAGAGTATTATTATTATTATCATCATTATCATCCCAGTGAGCAGTGCCACACTGTACATGGGATATTGAACAAAATCAGCATCATTTCTGATCCTTGGGGGTCCCTTCCAACTCAGGATATTCCGTGACACCTCAGATGAGCTTGAGCTGGACAACTGGCTCCAAGAAAGGATTTTGTACAAGGACTTGGATTTCTCTCAAGTTTTGGGCTTTTCAAAAAAAAAATCAGCAATCTAGTGATCAAAATTTTGTTAATATGCCACCGAGTCTTTTCACTATTATCATTATTACTATTATTATTATTTCCCCCTCTATTCTGCCTTTGCAGAAGCAGCTCAGAATCACAGAATCAATCACAGAATCACAGAATCACCAGGTTGGAAGAGACCTTCAAGATCATCGAGTCCAACCCATGTCCCAACACCTCAACTAAACTAAACCATGGCACTGAGTGCCACATCCAATCTCTTTTTAAACACGTCCAGGGATGGTGATTCCACCACCTCCCCGGGTAAACCATTCCAATACTTTATCACTCTTTCTGTAAAAAGCTTTTTTCTAATATCCAACCTATATTTTCCTTGGCACAACTTAAGACTGTGTCCTCTTCCATCCATTGACCCACCCACTTCCCCAAGAGTTTGGTGCCTCAGCCCGGGCCGTGCTCCCACCCCTGGGCCCATTTTTCCCGTGTGTATTTAAGTGACAAACAGGGCAGGTTTTGCTCACGGGGGGCACGAGGAGAGCCCAGGACAAAGCCCCAAACTGCCAGAACCACGCTTAGGAGCAGCCCCACGGTGGCTGTGCAGCAGGGCTGAGGGGCAGCACGGCTGTTCCCTGGCTGTAAATATGCAAAGTTCCCCCCTGGCACACAAAGGGAGCAGTTTTCCGCTGCTGTAGATCCCGGGCCATGGATAATCAGCAGCTATTCACTTCCCCGGCGCTGCGGAAGCGCAATCAGGAAAGCATTATGAGCAAAAACCTGCCCTGCAGGGATAGACTTGCTTTAATAATGTTTATGACTTGTCCATATTGTATTTATGTCTGGAAGTTGATTCCTTGGGTTTTCCCACCCTTCCCCCCCCCACAAATCCCAGCCCCCAAAAGATAATTTGCAAGCTGGATGTTCTGCTAGGAGAAATGGGGGGAGTGCTGATGGACACTCTCCTCCCTCCAGGCAATCCCAGCCAGAAGTAACACTTGATTTTAGTTTCTTTTTCCTAACCTCACCTTTTCCTGGAGTGCCTGGTTCAAAACCAAGCCCGTGCTTCACAAATTAACAGGTTTGGCCTCACAAAGTGCACCGCTTTTGGTCAGGTGCTGCCCTCCTGTCCTGAAAAACCAGCCCAGATCGATGCCACAACCAGCAATAATAGGGCAAAATGATTGGAGGTTTCCCCCAGTATCTGCCAGGCTCACGATTTTCACCGAGTTCTTTTAAAGCCATCCATCTCAGTCACCCAGATCCATCCCAGGAAACAAATCCCAGAGAGGAGCCCATCTGCAGAGCAATTGCAGGGACACGGTCTGGGAGAAAACCC
This sequence comes from Monarcha castaneiventris obscurior, assembly GCA_026261815.1. Taxonomy (NCBI): domain Eukaryota; kingdom Metazoa; phylum Chordata; class Aves; order Passeriformes; family Monarchidae; genus Monarcha; species Monarcha castaneiventris. Next base: position 2,903,825 of record JAMPIT010000114.1, read on the forward strand.
ATGCTGGGAGAAAACCCAGGCAGAAATTTGCTTCATCTCCACACTCCCAGACAGGCTCTGCAGCAGGAATCTGCTGGGTTTGCTCTCCCTGGGTTATTCCACTTGGATTTCACCTCTCCCTCCTGCAAAACCTGCCCCAAACTTCCCAATCTTCCAAGGCTTTCAGGTCCCCAAACGCTGAAGCTTTGGCTAAATCGTGGCAGGTAAATGCGATGGCAAAGGCATGCACAGAAATGGCATCTCCAGGGAGGAAGGGACACAAAAATTCCTCAGTTCCAGCGTTTTCCTGGGTGTTTTGCTGCATTTCCCTGCAGTCCAAGTGCTCTGACTCACACTGAGGCAGGAAAATCCCCAGGCACCTCTGACTTTGTGGGTGCCTGTTTGCCTGATCCAGAGCTGGATCCAGGGATGGCTCAAATCATCACTTCCAGAGGCATCCCCTGGCCGAGGGGCTCCAGGCCTGGCAAAGCATCGCCTCCTGAGAACAAAGCACAGCCCAGCTTGGCACAAACAGCCCAAAATGGGGCAGGGCCACTTCGGTCAGTTTGGGACCCAACCAAAACCTGAGTCTGGGCTCCCCAAACTCCAGGGGATGCCCAAAATGTGAGTCTGGGCTCCCAAAAATGTGAGTCTGGGCTCCCCAAACTCCAGGAGATCCCCAAAATGTGAGTCTGGGCTCCCCAAACTCCAGGAGATCCCCAAAATGTGAGTCTGGGCTCCCCAAACTCCAGGAGATCCCCAAAACGTGAGTCTGGGCTCTCCAAACTCCAGGGGATCCCCAAAACCTGAGTCTGGGCTCCCCAAACTCCAGGGGATCCCCAAAATGGGAGTCTGGCTCCCCAAAACGTGAGTTTGGGCTCCCCAAACTCCAGGAGATGCCCAAAATGTGAGTCTGGGCTCCCCAAACTCCAGGAGATCCCCAAAATGTGAGTCTGGGCTCCCCAAACTGCAGGGGATCCCCAAACTCCAGGGGATGCTCCCAAGCCCCGGAGCAGGGCTCAGCTGTACAAAAACCCTGCAGAGAGCAGGCAAAGCCGAGCCTGAGGGAGCACTGAGGGCACAGAAGTCACCACCAAAAGGAGAAATGTGGATTTTATCCCCGGCCTGGGGGCTCTCCCTGACTCCTGCAGGGAGATGGAGCTGAGGAGCCGCTGCCAGAGGATCTGCTGAGCCCTCCCTGGCAGCCTGGGCACGGAACAAGGGCAGGTGGAGGTGAGCATCTGGGGCTCCTGTGCCTCCCAGCTGCCCTGCACTCAGAGCTTTGTTCTGTTTTACAGCACTAAAAGACAAAATAAACAAGTCAGTCATGATTTCACTCTCCCCTGCGCCCGTATTTGCCTACGAGAAAAGCCCCCGAAAGCCACAAGGTTTCCTTTTTATTTACCTCTTTTATCTTTGCTTATTTTCTCTGGTGAAAAGTAACCCAACCTTGGCTCGGTAGAAACCCAGGCAGAAACAAAAACCCTCTTGAATTCCTCTTCATTATAAATGGATTGTCAATGTGTTAAATAAATCAGTGAAAATGGAAATCCAAAAATAAATAGCCATCCTGCTGTTGCTATGACAACTCAAATTTTTTACCTGGACAGAGATTTTCTGTTTCACAGTTCGTAATCACTGAAAAGGAGGGTCACTTTTATTTTTTTTTTTCTTTTAATCCTGGCACATTTCACCACCTACCCCCCAACATATAAAAAAAGGGGATTATTTTTGGTTACTTTTTAGCAAACGAGGAGAAGATCAAAGAGAGGAGCTATTTTTCACTGCAGACAGGAGAAAGGAGACACATTCCATTTACAACAACAGAGCTCAGAACATCGACTCAGCCCAGAAAGGACAGAGAGCACGAAAAATTACAGCAGCATTTCAAGGCTTTCATGTGGCCCTGCCATGCACAAGGCAGGGCAGGTGTCGAGTAAGATTAATAGATCTTAAAAATGTATTTTGGCTCCTGTGTTAAGGCAGTTTTACCACGGGAAAAAAGCAACATCACCTCAGAACAGCAGTAAATATCTTGCAACTCACTGTTGATGCCAGTGAAATGTGTGTTTAAACGACCCAGAATGCAAAATAAATGCACTGCCCGCTCCTTAAAATGGGAGAAGTCAACCCAAATCCCCTAAAGTCCATGAGGGAAAGCTCAAAGCACTGAAAAATCCCATTTTGCAGTGGAATTATCTCCAGGTTCTACCCCACGTGTGATGGTAAAGAACATTTTGGGGTGGGAAATTGAGGGGAATTCACCACGAGCCACCCCAGGTGTCACCTGGGACTCCCTGGCCCAGCCCAGCAAAGTCACATCAAGGTCTTTTATTCCATTTTACCTGCCTTAAATAATCTACTTGGGATCTGCTTGTCTGGAGCCTGGTGGGTGGATGATTCACAGATCAGAGAACACCTTCATCTCTTGGCTGGCAGACAGGCAAGAAGCCTTTCCTTCACCCCAAGAGGTAACAAAAAAAACCTCAACCCCAGCCAAAAAATACTTTAAAAGTTCAGAAATTCAAAAAGGCAGCAACAAAACCTCACTTGAAAACAGCATCCCTTTGGTTTGGTTTCCATTGGCCAATTTCTTTGTTAAATAAGATGAATTTTCCAAACAACAGAGTCTTGACCGAAAGATTTTCTTCAGGCTGAAACTTAGGGACTTGTTCAAAGAAACAACAAACAAAAAACGCCAAAAAACAAACACAAATAAACAAACAAACCCCAAAACATTCAGAGCTGGGGGCAGGGAGGGAGCAGCACAGAAGGAAAACACTCCCAGTGAAGAATCTCCACAAATCAGCTTTTTCCACCAAAAAACACCTTTTGTCCCAAAATGTCTTGACTTGCATTCAACTGAATGAATTAATCTTGGTCAAAATCCAGCCTAATGGCAAGAAAACGCTAAATTCACCCCAAATCAGACAATCCAGTGATAAATTCTCATGGAACACACCCAACACGTGAGCCCAGGCTGGAGAGCTTTTGCAATTAAACATACTTTTGTTATTAATGGATGTTCCTCGCAGCCTGCACCCAGATCCCGGGATTTTTATGGCTCTGCACACACACATATGCACACACACAGGCATTGGGAAAGTGCTCCAAACAAATCTGGGTGTTTGCATCCTGCCTTGCCCGAAAAGCAAAGCAGACTGTTCAAGCAGCAGCCGCTGAAAGCAAGCATTCAATTCTCCTCAGAGGCTCGTTTTCCTCTAAATGGGCCTCTCAGACTCGGTGACAACTCTTAGCTGCCTGAGAAAAAAAAAAAAAAAAAAAAAAAAAAAAAAGGAAAAAAAAAAAAAAAGAACCTATTTTCCAGTGCAAAGTAATCCCTGCTCCATTGCCATGGCACCAGACATCCGTCTCTTTCTTTCATTGACCAGACGAGGTCCTCCTCAGCCTCTAGCTCCCTTTTTTTTTTTAAAAAAAAAAAAAATAGAATTTTTTTTTTGTTCATGCGTGTGTGTGTGTGTGTGCTCCTGAATTTGTTTCCTTGGTAGGAAAAGGAGTCATTAAAGTATTAGTTGGGGTTGATTGATTCTTCGGGGAGAGGAGAGGGGTTTGTGGGGCTTTGTCATGATCTCAAAACAGAGGCTCTTCACCGTGGTGCAAGGGTGAAACGAGAAAAGGAAGATGCAGCTCGCCCCTTGGAAAGGCAACCAGCCCCGTTTGCAGGCTGGGAGTTGAATCCCTTCCAAAAAAACTCTGGGATTTCTTCAAGGTATTGTGAACATCCGTGAAATAAAGGACGAGGACAATGTAATCTCTTTTTGCTTTTAACTTCAGAGCAGTTTACACGATTCTGCCATGGCTGAGAAGCTGCCTGCAGACTGCAGCAAAATATAAAAGGAGGAGGAAAAAAAAAACAAAACAAAAACAAAAAGCAGTAAATGAGACAGATTAAAATGGAAAAAAAATAGAGAAAAACAATAAAAAAGAAATAGATACTTATATACACACACTCAAAGACACAGCAGCACTAAAAATCATATAGAGGTTACCAAAACCACCTTAACTCTGCCCCTTGTTCTTCTTAACACCCTCCTATCCCCTCCTGCTTCCCAAGCTGAGGAAAACCAACCCAATTCCAGCTTTTTGGGGTGAACCCGATGCTACAGAAGTGCTGGCTGATGACTCAGCATCTGTTGCTCCCTTTCCTTATTGCACTGGGTCGGTTTGGAAGAATCCCTGGCCCCGGGGAGCTGGAATTCTCTCCCTGTGGGATGGGGGATGTCGCAGGTGCCTGGGGGTTTTTTGGGAATGATTCAGCACCTCGGCAGGATGTGGCTCTTGGGTGGCTGGAAAACGTGCACGGCACACGTGCGACTCTGATTCCTCCGGCAGGGGAGGAGAACCTGAGGGGTTTTGTAGGGAAAACAAAGGAAATTTTCCCTCACGCACAGGGAAACACCTTCAGCGCAATTTCTGTGGCTCTTTCCTAATGAACAATCCCAAATTCTCACCCTGGCCCTCCAACAGGAGCCCTGATAAACAGGTCGGAGCTGCCTAATGCCAACCTTCACCTTGGGATTTGATAACAAATCCATTTCCAGTGGCAAGGGCAGGAGGAGAGGGGACAAACGGAGACGCAGGGCACACCCTGGGCTGCGCTGCCCACGGCGCACGCGCCTCCAGCGCTCTCACAAGCCCCAATTGATTCCCCCTGGCTCCTGCAGTCGGATCAATTTTGCATTCAGCGCAGAGCCAGAGTGAATTTATTACTCCTCGGAAAGTTCCCAGCAGAAGGGGAGGTGGAACCACGGGGGCAGAGCCCAGGCTTGCAGCAGTTTTTGACTCGTCCCTTCCCACGCTGCTGCCCCAGAAGGTGTTGGGTGCCTGATTTAAGAGCAGCAGGTCCAGCTCTGAGGGTGACACGAGTGCTCCTGGCATGGTGGCATTTCCCAGATCTGGCCCAGATTTCCATATTTGGATTGCTGGGCACAGCAAAGGGAAGGGAGGAGGAGAAGCAGAGGGGTGAGGTGACTTCAAACACGCTCATGACACCATCTCATCGCCCTGAGTCCAACCTATTTATCAGCCTGAAGTTGATTCCTCCAGGCCAAGGCCATGACACTTCTGGGGGAACAAAGTGAGTTCTGGATCCTTCAGTACTCACACCTCTCAAAACTCATCTCCCACTGCATTAAGGAAAATGTGCCTCCCCCAGCTGACACAACTGTGAGTCCAACTCCTGTCTGACACCTCCCTGAGCGACAGGAGCACACACAGAGCCAGGAGAAACCTCCCTCCATCTCCATTCCAGGGTCAGCATTTCCTACAGCCCCGGCAAACAGAGGACACTTTTTTATTCCAGAAGAATCCGGGCTCTGGGAAGATTCCCTGGCTCGTTTTATGCTCAGCAGTGGGTCCAACATCCACATTCAATCTCTTGCACCAGGAATTGGAGTAAACTGAGCCCAGAAAGGACAAAAAAAGAGAGAAAACTCTTCATCCCATCGTTCTCCCTGGAAAGGATGGGTGGCAGTAACGGAATGCTGCTTCCTTAAGCTGGGAAGGGAGGGAATGATGGGATCTCTCTTTGCTTTTAGTTCTCTCTTCCATCCAACCTCAGTTTGTCATTTAACACCTTCCCCTGAATATTTTCCTGCCTCCTCTGAAACATCTGGGTAGAGGTTATGAACTCCAGGGTGGTCACTGCTGCAAAGAGGGAGGGAGCACCCTGGAGCAAGATGGCAAACGTTGGACAATTAGTTGGGAACACCTTTGGAGCTCAACAACCTTTCTGATCAGACTCAGTTTCTGGAAGATGAAGCTGGGACATGGATATAAATACAGCTTTGAAATCTCTTTTCCTCCACCCAGAAAAACACTGCAATGATTCCAGCCCAGAGGATCCAAACCTGATCTCCCATCTCACTTCCTCCCGCCACGTTCCATCATGGATTTGCTCTCTGCAAGCAGGACCATCCACAGCACCCAACGGGAGGTTTATTTCTCGTCTGTTTTCTACTCCTGCCTCACACAGCCCCTCCTGAGGGCACCCTGGCACTGGCTCTGAGACTGCCTCCTCCCCACCAGGATTTTTATATAAATAAAACGTAAAGCACGACCAAACCACACGGGCAGCGTTTCCCATGGCACACCTTGACCTCTCACAGGCACAAACCCATCCCCCCCCAGCTGCAAGAAACCCTAAAAACAGAGCCAGGTCAAATATAGCTGCGATGAGCTTCACCCAGAGCACATGTGACACCAGGCTGAATCCAAAACACAGCAAAATCACATCCTGCCCCGTCATTCCAAACAGCTCTTTCAACCGGCAAGATGAAAATGATGGGATTTGCCCAAATCCCATTGTCTGGGCTCGTCTCCACTTCCCTCCGTATCCAATTCCACAGACAACCAGAAGAGGGGGATCACATACAGGACTGACCAAAAGGTGACTTTAGCACCAGAAGCAGTTTTCCTTTAACAGATTTTTTTATTAATTTAAATTTGCCCTTTCCCCACTCCAATTCCCGCTGGTGACAGGGGGGAAATAAAAAAAAAAATTCCCCTCCTCTCCAAGAATCCCATGTGAACAAAGCTGCAGTCAGTGAGGCGAGGTGGTAACAGAGTAATTTATGGTGGTTTTAGGAGGAAAAGTGTGGGTTTAAGTGAAACCAACACTAAATGAAAAAGAAAAAAAAAATGTAGTTCCTGAGAAAAAGCAATACTGGAACAAAAAGGAATAATAATGGAAAATAATGGGCCTCAGAGCAGCTCTTGTGGCCCTGATTCAGGTTCCATGAGTAAAGTTCCAATAAAGTAGCAAAATGCTGACGAACAGCCTGGCTGTGGGGGCTGGCACAGAAATCACATCCATTCTTCTTTTTCTTAATTTTGGGGAGAGAAAAGGCAACGCAGCACACAGAAAGAACGGGGCAGACACTTTCCCAATCCCTTCTCACATCAGGGAGAACCCAATCCTTGGACTGGCCTGGATTCCACACACCCCACAAGGAGCAAAAGTCTCAAATTATACTGCTTGAGCCAAAAATCTTGGAATTCAAGGGAAAACCTTGAACTCTGAAGTCATTAGGAGACAATTAAGAATTGATCAGCTTTCCCTGCCCCAGGCTGCAGCCTCACAATTCATCCTTCCCTCTCTGCTGCCCAGCACCTGCCCCTACACCCATTTTCCTCACTCAGACATTCCAGGACACCCTGCAGCCACCAGATCCCTGCTTTTCCAGCACCCTCAAGTTCTCACTTGTAGCAGAGCACCCCTCAATGCAATCCCCCATTTACAGGGATTTGTCATTTTGGATTTGAATGCTGAATTCAGCAGATTCTGGCACCAGAGAGAAGTGGATCAGGCACCCAAATCCTCTAGGCTGCCACACAAATCCTTGTCATTGTCCCTAAATTTGTCCCCCATCCCTTCTGGCAGGTTGATGCAATGCATTACCATGCAGCAGACAGAAAAAAAAAAAAAAACACAAACCCCAAAAACCCAATTTATTTAGATGCTGTGGGCCAGATTTCCATCAAAACCGAGGAGGGACTGATGCTGATTTAGCCAAGGTGGGACCCAGGTGTTGCCCAAGAAAGCCGACAAAAAAAAATTAAATCTATTTTCCCTGGCTTACTTCCACAGAAGAAAGAAACCAGCTTCAGAAATAATCCAGCCAGACCCCTGGGGAGAAGGAGGAGGAATTAAAAAAAAAAAAAAAAAAAAAAGAAGAAAAAAACAAAAAAGCCAAAGCAAATCAGGCTCCTTCTGGTGTTCCCAGACTGGGGGAAGGAGGAGGGGGAGAGTCTGGCTGGGAAGGGCCGGGCCCAGGGACCCCGGGCGGGATGGGGCACACCCGCTAACCCCGGACAATCGGATGAGCAATCTTTGTCAGGAACAAAAGACATCTGCTGAGTAAAACAGGAATTGACTGGGAGCAAGGACAAAGGCAGGCAGCATCACATGGCGGCCCGGCGAGGTGCCAGGGTCAACGGCAACTCCTGCACCCGATCAGTCAAGAGGGATCAATAATGCTAAAGAACCCCTCGTCTGCCTTCCCGATGGAGCAGGTCGCTGCAAATGCACTTAGAGAGGGCTCGGGCTGATGGAAAGCCCTCGTGTGACAGCTCGGCGGCGGCTCCCGAGCTTCCCTCAGGGCTGTGGGGAAATGGCTCTGAGGGCCCGGGCCGGGCGCGGCCTGAGGGGAGGGAAGGAGGGACCCAGCTTGGGTTAGAGACCGAAAAATACTGAGGCAGGAGAGCGAGCAGAGCCCGGGTTTTGTGAAGCACCCCCAGGAAGTGCCCACGCAGAGATGTTACAAACAGTATCCAGATCGTTTTACTTAGAGGCTGTTTGATAACAAACCCCACTTCCCGAAACACCCCCTCAGCGTTACAGCCCGTTCCAGCTCCTAAATGCGCGTTTTTCCTTGTGCATTCATCCCCACCCCAATTATCCATCGGTAACCGGGGGCAGTCCAGATGCTGGAAGCACAAACGGCTGTGCCACGAGGAATTTGAGCCTGAAATTCAGAAGGCTCCTCCTCCGAGTCCCTAAAATGCCTTGTTTATCCTTTTTCAGGCCACCTCTCCCTGCCATGCCTCAGGTTCCCTTTTGTGAGACAGGATTTATGCATCCTGTGAGAGGAATGCACCTGCAAAATAGGACAGGCTCTGATATTCCAGTAAATAGGCCAGGCAAGAACCTACATTTCCATGGGAAGAATTGCTTTAACCCAATTATTAATACACCATTTACTCAGAATTGACTACAACTGAAAAGCATCGAATTCCTAATAAGCGATATTTCAACAGGTCCTTTCCCTTTCTTCAGGCCAGACTTGGCCTGGGGAGGGTTTTACATCATCTTCACACAAAATGGTTCAGTTATTTCAACCTCTCATTCCAAATTGGCAGGTGAGAGCATTATCTTTTGGGATGATATTCAGGATAAGAGCAAATCTCCCCTCCTTATTTCAGATTCAGTCAGATCACACCCCTCAGCTCCTCCCTTTGTAACTTGTGTGACCACCTGTACTCCAGCACATCATGGAAAAAAAAAAATAAACAATTATTTTTCCCCACAATAAATCTCAAAAAGATGCAGAAAGATTCCCCGCCCTTTGGAAACATTCTAAAATTCATTGTGTTTCACACTTTGTGATTTTTTGAACTAGATTTTCCTCCGAAAAACCACTTGCTCCAGGTTGAGAAAAATCTACAAAAACATCTAAAAGTTTCATTTTCTACTTTTTAACTCCACATCTTTCATTCCTAAAGACTCCTATGTGCACCCTTCTGTGCATGCTCAACTGTTCAGTCCATCTTGACAATTCCTGGAATTATAACATGGATTTTACTATTAGATGGCACAGCACTGTAGGGAAAACCACCATTTCAAATCCATCAATGAATTCCAACCCAATTCAGCCCAAGGAATCCAGGAAAGGAAGGCAATGCAGAGGGAGGCACTACCCAGCAATCCCCATCTAAGGAATTAAACGAATAAAAGCAATCTGAAGCACAGAGGAACAAAACAGCAGAGCACACATTACCACTTCCCCTGGCATCTCCCTCTCTCAATCATCTAAATGGTTCATTTAACCTGTTCCTAAGTGCCCCTGTGGAAAAAAAAAAATGCAAATTTTCATCCAAGCAAAAATGACTCATCACTTAAGCAGGAGGATCTTCACCCAAGTCAGCAAAGAGGGGAAAAGCAAAATCAGGGATGTAGATAAGCCACAAAGCCACCAGCCAAGCTGAGTCTACATCAAAGAGTGGCACAGAAAACCCAGCTTCAATCTGGTCATGAGTGCCAGAAAGTCATGTCTTGGCCTGAAAGATTCTACACCAAATCATTGCCAAGCCCAGATTTCTGCGACCTGCAGCAAAATCCCTCCTGGGGGAGCCGGGGTGTGTGGGATGGATAAGGAAGGGAATGCTGGGATTTCCCCCATTTCATTTCCTGCTTCCTCATCCCAGACTGGTTTGGGTTGGAAAGGACCTTAAATCTTTTAAACCTCATCTCATCCCACCCCTGCCATGAGCAGGGACACTTCCCACTGTCCCAGGTTGCTCCAGGATATTTCCAGGGATGGGAAATACCACAGCCAGCCTTGGTCATCCATCCACATTTCTCTGCCCTCCAAGCAGCTAAAATCCAGGGCTTTTTGGCTGGAGAAAGGCAGATGAAAGCTGCTCTCCACTCCAGACATAATAAAGCACAAAACACCACGCAGAGGCTTTTAGAGAGCCGGGGGGAAGAGAAGGAATTAGGAAATCCAACACCAAAGAGGCCCCAGCAGCACTCAGAGCTGGGTGAAGCATTTCAGGCAGAGCAGGCCTGAGCACAGATATTATTGTTATTATTTATTACCTAACACCCCGGATTGCTGCATTTTCACTTCACCCACAGCCTCCTCCTGGAGCACTCACACTGGCACTCTGTCCTCGTGCTGGCCTAGTTTCCCAGCTTCCTTCTATCCAGGTAAATATAGAGGCCCCATCTCAGAGGCAGCTGAGTACCTATTATACCCCGCTGATTTTCCCTCACACTTATCCTATTATGCCATTACAGCTGCTGTAGGGTCGGGTGTTTTCTATTTTGTGACATAATATTGTGGGCCCAGTTCCCTCCCCCTGTCCCCAACACACGAGGAGTGCTGCTAAAGAGCCCTTCAGGTGGCAGCAGCCAGGGCCACAAATGGTCAGGCTGCTGTCACCGACAGGATCCAGGCTCTGCTCCTTCCCACAGATGCTGCAGTGCCTCCCATTTATCCAGGAATTACTGCTGGGGAAACACAAAAAGGCAGCACCGACCCAAAATAACAACCACAGCAAATGAAGGCGCTTCAAACTTGCAAACAGAGGCAACGTGGAGGCCTGGCAGGATGGAGAACTCCTCTCTCTGCCTTTTAAGCAGAGGGAAATATCATTTCAGGGCTTGTTTTCTCAGCTCTTTCCACCTCTGGCAGCTGCTGGTACCTGAGCCCTGAGCAGCAACGTGGGAAGTGAGCAGTGCCAAGGTAGAGAGAGGGGTCTTTCCCTTCCCCTGGGCTCTTTGTGCTGGGGAATTTTGGTGACTTTCTGTCCTTAAAATCTCCACTGATATTTTTGCTCCTGGAGAAAAGTCAAAGTGGCTCGTGGATGCCCTGCTGTGGTCACTGGGTCCAGCAGGAGCTTCTTGTGCCACTGACCTTGAGGGTTTTGCCACTGGGCACCTGAGGCCAGGATAAATCTCAATTTACAGCCAGCTCAGGACACTGTGGATGGAGAAGAACTCGTCAGGAGGAGCTCCCAACCAAATTAAAACAGGACAACAGGGCACAAGGACTGGGCAGACACCCAGGAGCTGGGACAGGGAAGGTTCCAGCCTTTGACCTCTGCCTGGACAAAACACACCACAGGGAGCAAACAGGGCCTGCAAAATGATCACACAGTCCCTGTGCCCCATCCCATAACTATCCAAGGCTTTTTATTTCTATTCCTACACGTGTAGAAGGCACCAAGCACAACCAGGGGGTGATTTACTCAGCCAGGGGGTGATTTTCTCAGCTCAGGGGTGATTTACTAAGCTCAGCATCAACAAAGAGTAAAAAACTTTGAGAAAGCCATGGGAATTAATTGCCTCTAAATAATGCCATCTTCTGAGCTGGAGCATTGTGTAATTTTTAAGGACAGGTTCCTGAATCTCTTTTCCAAACTGCTGCTCTCAGGAATTCACCTGTGGCCACAGAGAAGGGACACTGCAGTGCCACCACATCCAAATTCCAGCTGCTCCAATCCCAACCCTTGGCAAGAAGAGCAGAGCTCCTGGATCAATGCTGAGACCATGGCCAAGGAATAACAAACACATTTCTACCCTACTTTAAACCATAAAATAACTGCAAAATAGCCTAACTATCAATTAGCCAGGGCTTTTGTAAAAAATCTTCATTTTTTAAAAATAAAGTATTAATTGTATCCTAACTATTATGTTGTATCCATATCTCCTGTGCTGGTTCTCAGAGCAAAGGAAGAGATGTTCAAGTTGATGAAGAGCAAATTCTGCTTCTTTTGGTTCCTTCTCCAACTTGAAAACCAGGCTGCACTAATCTATAAACCAATCAACAAGGAAAATTCTTAATTCTGAAGGATATGGAAGATGCTGAGCCAAGGGGAACCAGAGGAGCATGAGAAGAAACTAAAGGGGAAGGAAGGATATTTGTGGTACTCAGGGGCTTTTGCTCCAATCAGCCCCATCCCTGAGCTCACTGCACTCTGTGAACTCAATAAAATAATAAGAAATTCCTTCATCATTTCAGTTAAGTGAATTACCCCCCATCTCTCGGGGCCACACTAACTCAGGGGACAGGCTGAGGTATCCCTGAAGCTCCTCCTGTGAGTGCTCCCTCAGACTAAACCAGAACACAACTCAACTCTCCAGGAAAACTCAATAGGAAATGAAAGCTGTTGACCTGACAGGGCCTTTCCTGGCACAGCTCAGACAGGCTGGGAGCAACAGCAATGCAAAACACGGCATCACTTTGCTGAGAAAAATTACCAGGAGTTTGGAGAGTTTGAAAATTATGAGGTTACCACCTTTTTACCATTTAGGAGCTGAGTTCTGCCAGCAGCTTCTTGTTTGGGGTAAAACCCCACAGTCAATAAGTCAAAGCAGGATATTCCACATGTTAGGAAGAGTTTGACCCAAAAATCCATTGGAACTCCCTGAAAGTCTTGCACCAACTGTTGAATCAGCTTCCAGTCCAGGATCCAGCCCAGCATTCCTATTGTGAATTTTCCCCACAAACTATTTAATTCTATTTAAACATCCCAGCTTAAATTGCACCTGACAGAGATCCTGGCACAAATTTCCTGATCTGTGTTTCTGGTTTGCACGTGCTGCCAGTGTCTGTCAGCCTTTTCCTAAAGCCAGAATCACTTCCCAAGCTTTGGACCTCGCTGAAATCCATACAGAAATCACCAAGAACAGATTCACAACTTACAGCAATTCCATAATTTTCCATCAAATCCTACATTGCTTTGCAGCCACTGCAATATCCCTGTTCTAGAGCCTGTGGTGAAGCATCCCACTGAACTGAACTGATGTTACAGTGGAGGACAAAGCAGCAAGGGATGAGAATTAGGGTTATTGTTTCTATTCCTTGTGTAATAAACCCAGTGAGCATCATAATCAATGCCCATCTTTAGGGTGGACTAGCTCATGAAGATGTCTGAAGTCACCTCCTCTTAAAATCAGCCTGGAATGTCACAGGAATGAAATTATTTAAGTAGCTCATAAGCTTTTTTTATCTCCAAGTGTGCAGCCTGGGGCATTTTATTTTGTTGGTTTGTCATAGCTGCCTTGTCCAGCTGTCCCAGGACCTTTGGAGTTACCCCAACAATTCCTTCCAGCCTGAGCTGCAGCTTCCAAGTCTAAGAGCCAGGACAGAGCCAGTTCCTCTGGGATTTGGTCACTCCAGTGATGCACAGAATCACTGAGGCTGGAAAAGGCCTCCAAGATCATCAAGTCCAAGCTGTGCCCCAATCCCCACCTTGTCCCCAGCCCAGAGCACTCAGTGCCACCTCCAGGGATGGGCACTCCAAACCTCCCTGGGCAGCCCCTTCCAATATTTAACAGCCCTTTCCAATATTTAACAGCCCTTTCCATGGGGAAATTCCTGCTGATGCCCACCCTGAGCCTCCCCTGGCCCAGCCTGAGGCCGTTCCCTCTCCTCCTGTCCCTGTTCCCTGGGATAAGATCCCAAATCCCCCCCCGGCTGCCCCCTCCTGTCAGGGACTTGTGCAGAGCCACAAGGTTCCCCCTGAGCCTCCTTTTCTCCAGGCTGAGCCCCTTTCCAGCTCCCTCAGGAATTCTCCAGACCCTTTCCCAGCTCCCTCAGGAATTCTCCAGCCCCTTCCCAGCTCCCTCAGCCTCTCCTGGGGCTCCAGACCCTTTCCCAGCTCCCTCAGGAATTCTCCAGCCCCTTCCCAGCTCCCTCAGCCTCTCCTGGGGCTCCAGACCCTTTCCCATCTCCCTCAGGAATTCTCCAGACCCTTTCCCAGCTCCCTCAGCCTCTCCTGGAGGTCCAGACCCTTTCCCAGCTCCCTCAGGAATTCTCCAGCCCCTTCCCAGCTCCCTCAGGAATTCTCCAGCCCCTTCCCAGCTCCCTCAGCCTCTCCTAGAGCTCCAGCCCCTTCCCAGCTCCGTTCCCTGCCCTGGACACACTCCAGCCCCTCCAGGTCCTGCCTGCAGTGAGGACCAGAACTGGATGCAGCACCCAAGGTGTGACCTCACAGAGGGACAGTGCCCTCCCTGCTCAGCACTGCTCCAGGGACAGAGCTAATTAACCTGGCACAATTAACCTCTGCATCCACACCAGTCCTGCTCTGAGCATCCCAACCAACCCATTTTCAGTTTGTTCTCACCACCTTCGAGCCCCCCAGCCAGTGGAGCTGAGCTCAGGGGCCAGACCCAGCTCACCAGGCAGCAAATCTGGTCCCTGGGGAGGCTGGAAGAGACACGGGCCACAAATTCCTGTTTCTGTGTGGCTGCAGGAAAGGGCAGGACCCAGCCCAGCAGCACTGCCAGGGAAAGGGGACACACATCAGGCACATGGAGCTCCTGTGACCTCAGCTGGACCTTCCACATGAGCACTGACACTGGTGCAGAAGTATGGGTGAGATTATGGCTGAATCAGAGAGCAAATATTTATTTATATGGATAGATACCTATCGATTACATAGATAAATAGCTAAAAATAGATATATTTGACAGATATATTTTTACAATTATAATATAGAATATTGTGTGTGGTAAATACATATTTTTTTCCAAATCAGCACAGCCAGCTCACCTATGATCTGTACATGGAAGGAAAGCTCAGCCTGTGATTCTCTTTCAAATTAAAAGCAGCCCTGCTGCAATTAATCACAGCCTGGTTGATGAAGCACACACTGAAAGGACAACAGGAACTCTGGGAAGCTCAGCCTGTCATCTGCAGCCACAACAAGTTGAGTTTAAACCTCAGGACAACGAGGGTTTGTCACCCAGCCCCTGGCCTGAGCTGCTCTGAACACTCTCCCCAAACCAGATGGCCCAAAAAAGCCCCAAAGAGCCCCAAAGGTCATTTACAAAGGTTTAGATTTCTCTATCACCTCATGGAAAACAAAATTAAACAACATCCACCAACCACTGGCTTCAAACACTAAACTCCAGCTACTTCTATTTCCCATGCTTTTATTAATTACTGAATTTAACTGCAAACTGGATTAATTACTGCCTTCCATCTAATTCCTTCCATTCTCTGTCTCCTCATTCCATTTTCCCCTTTACACCCACTTCACCTACAGAAAATTGAGTCACCCCTGGAAAGTTTACAAAGCTCTGGGATCATCTTAAATCACGTGAGATGACACACAAGCATTCGTGCTTCTGCCAGAAAATTTGAAAACTTCAGCAAAACTGAACTCTTTCTCCTTTTCTTTGCAAGGAGGTATTAAAAAAACCTCTCCCAGGATTTAACTCACTGAGCTATTACAGTTTTCAGTAGAAAAATGTCTTAGTGAAAAGCTCCTCATCAGCTTTTGCTTTAAATTAAGGGCTTAGATTTTTATCTGAGACTGAATCCACTGCTAAACACTGGCAGATCTTTTCTCCTTGCTCACAGCTTCTACAGGTGTGAAATAAAAATTTAAAAAAAATAATAAAAGGGTTATAAATATATTCTAAGGGCAGCTCTTACAATGAAGAAATGTTCCATGATCCAAAGCTGCTTCCTAAAGCTCCTAAAGCCTCAGAGGGGTGATATTTGCACAGTGAAATTCTCCCAGAAAGTCAAATCTGAGCATTTTGCACCAAGAAGCAGAGGCTGAACAGCCAAGATTGAGTTGCCTGATTTCTACAAGTCACAAAGAAACAAAAAAGACAACCTGACAGATGTAATCTCATTTTGGGATCCCTCCTTCCCCATCACTGTGCGTGGAAAGAGAGCAATAAAGCCAAAAAAAAATGGGCATAAGGCATTTTCTGCAGCTCCACATGCTGGGATTTTAGTAGGAATGGCTAAAATAGATCAGGTAAGAGAAAGTTTGGGGAAGTTTCTTCCTGGAGGAGCCACAAAACCTACAGCTTGTCCTATAGGATCTACAGCAGAGAGTCTGTGAGGCATTTAGGGTTTGGTAGAAGGTTTCTTCTACCTGATAGTCTTATATCTACATCATTATTATTATCACTGCTATTACTATTATTGTTATTATATGTTGCCCAATAATTCAAAGAGGGACCACCAGCAGTAACTAAAAAGAAAGCAATCCTACTAAAAGATAATATATGCAAATAGCAAAATGCACCTTTAGCAAACAAGCAGACAGCAGCAGTGTGACATTTGCAGATTTCAGGACCTTTAAATACAGGAATACTGTCCAAAGAGGTAAAAAAAAGAATTATTTAATCAGCTCTGTGACTCCATCCAAGGTTCTGAGGCAAATCAGGTGGGAAAGGACCTCAGGAGGTCTCTGGTGCAATCAAACAAAAGTATTTGGGGTTTTATCCCAATCCTCACCCACCCTGAGGATTCCAGCAAGAGAGAATCATCCACTGGTGTTCATGGAATCACTGAAAGGTGGGAAAGAACCTTAAAAACCCTCTAATTCCAGAGTCACCTCCCTCCAGAGCAGCTGCTCTGGGTCATCACCAGCAGCATTTGATTTTCCCTCCCCATTCCTGAATTTTAAAACCAACTGGGTATTTTTTTCCTGAGCTGCAGCTTGCACCTGAATCAATTCAATCTTTTGTTTTAATCACCCATTATTGAGACAGAATTCAAAAAGGCATCCCAAGAATAACTAAAATCACTTGACATGATGCCTGAACTCAAGCTTATTTCACAACAAAACCAGAAATGAGGAGAAAGAACCATGGTTACAGAGAAAATACCACACAGTTCATCCAGAGCTGCCTCATCTCTGCACAGCCCTGACAAATACCCAGATATCTGAGAAGAATAAATCATTTCATGTGGTCAGCACTGAAGAAAGGAGGCGTTAGGAGGGATTTGCACGTTGAAAAAGTGGTGACTTGGCAGAAAAGTGGCAGGATTTTCTATGCACAGGCAGCAATATGAACCAGAGATGGAAATCAGGGTGGTTTTATCAACAGCAGGATAGCGGGGGAGAGAACCAGAAACAAAGCCTGGGGTGAATTCTGGAGGAAGAAGAACACGACTTGCAACTGGTTTATTGCTCTGTCAGCACTGGCACTTTCCTCAGGGGTTTGGGTCCCACCTGGGGTCAGGGCTACCTCAGCTAATCCTACCCCAAATATTATTTGTAATTTCTTCATCTCATCCCTCTCTGTGGGTTTGCCACACACAACAGGAGGAAGCTGGACAAGAGAAGGAAAAGCTGTGAAGGATGGAAAAACTGCCAACAGCGCAGAGCTGATTTGAACTTTGATAAAGGCCTGAACAGGCCTCTTCACCTTGCAGAAATCATGGAATGCTTTAGCTTGGAAGGGACCCTAAAGCTCA
This sequence comes from Monarcha castaneiventris obscurior, assembly GCA_026261815.1. NCBI lineage: Eukaryota > Metazoa > Chordata > Aves > Passeriformes > Monarchidae > Monarcha > Monarcha castaneiventris. Next base: position 2,921,278 of record JAMPIT010000114.1, read on the forward strand.
TCCCATCCCATGGGCAGGGACACCTCCCACCATCCCAGGCTGCTCCAAACCCTGTCCAACCTGGCCTTGGGCACTGCCAGAGATCCAGGGGCAGCCACAGCTGCTCTGGGCACCCTGTGCCAGGGCCTGCCCACCCTCACAGCCAGGAATTCCTTCCCAAATCCCATCCAAAACTCTCTAAATGACTCTAAGTCCTGCAGCAACTGAAAAAGTAGACCAGGCCCTACAAGGTGACACCAGACACGAGTGTCCCTTCTCAAACCATGGACAGAAAAAGGTTGGAAAACCAAAGGAACAGGTGGAGACACAATCTGTGAAATTCCCTCTTTAAACCTGTAACTCACACCCAGGTTGAGTCCTTTGTAGTCAAAGTAAATGTAAAGAAACAAAACAATGCCCACAAATTTCAGGACATGCCCAACAGTTCCACAGCGACCACCCTGGCTCAGAAAACACATTCCTGTCAATAAAAGTGGGAATTCCATGGACAGCTTGAAGAAAGCAACAGAGTAGATTGCAGGTGTACAAATAAAACTGGAGTTGTACCACAAATCGTTTTCCCACCCCAATCACCTTGTGGCAAAAGGGAAATGATGCTCTGAAATGTGAATTAAGACAGATTTGAGCACACGAGGCGCTTCTGACACAACACCAAAATAGAGCAACTGACCCGAGCTAGAACAAAAGCAACAACCATTAAAAAATTCCTTTTTCTCTTCCTTGCCAATATTGCCACATGAAAGTTTTCTGCTGTGCTCGCTTTCAAAGGTCTGGTTTGGTTAAACTCTGAATGTTTTGAATAAAGAGGAGTGAAATCTGCCAGTACACAACTGCCTGAACCTCAGGGAAGTCCAGCCCAAGCAGGACAGATCCCTGACATTCCCACACAAGAACTTCCAGCTGCCCCTCTCCCTGCACCTGAAGCAACATCCAGCAGATGCTGGGACAGCTCCCATCACACCAGGGGCTGTCCCTGCACTCAGAACCTTCCCAGCTCACAGAGTTCACCACAATTCTGCCCTGATTTCCTCAAAGCCACCATCATCTCACCCATGAGGAGAATCAATGCCTGGCTGTTCTTTCACTCCACACTTCTCCCTCAGCTTCCCACTCCTCAATGAGTCTCTCCAAGCAGCCTTTTCCCAGTAGAAGATGAGAAGTTCTTTCATGCCTTATTTCAGACTCTTCCACTTTTAAAGAATCTCTTTTCTACCTTTGCTCCTATCAAGTGCTAAATTCCATAAACAAGAATAAGGAAACCAGTGCCAATTCCCAGAAAGGTGCTGCCCGTGGCACTCAGAGCCCACCTGGACACAAAATTCATTGCAGGGCTTCGGTTCTGGGGGTTTGGAAAACTCCAAAAGCCTGGAAAGGCACAGGGTTGCCTATTCAGTGATTTCAAGTGGTAACAGGATGTGGATTTGGGATTTGCAAAAGGTTCCTAACCCAAGGAACCTTTCCCTGAATCCAAGGGTTCAGCTTTTCCTGACACAACTCACCAGGGTAGCTTCTGTTGCATTTTGGACTCCCTAAACCCTCCACGTGTGCAGGGGCACTCTGGCCACTGGCAGGGTACAAGAACCCTCATTAACACACCAAACCCTCAGCAAATTTGAATGAAATAAAACTCTGCTGAGGCAATTTCTGCGTGTGAGAGCTTGTAAGGACTCAGCAGTGAAGCTCCAAGCAGAGGAAATGGTACTTGCCTGAGCCTCCAGGTGTGATGGAGCCTCTGGAGAGGTGAGATCCTCTTCTCGTGCCTTTCCTGGAGATTTCTGGCCCTGACCTCCAGCTCCAGAAGAATCCAGGTGATCCTCTCTCTTGTTCATGAGTAATTCCCACTGAAGTTACTCCTATGAGAGGGAAAAGAAAAAAAGAGATTTATTTCTTTGTAGAACAGAACTATAAGGGTTGCTCACTGAAATCCCACAAGGAAAGGTGAAATAGGTGCCTGGGACTTGAGCTGACACCACACAGAGCACTTCAACTTCAGATTACAGAACAGAATCTGGGGGGGAAAAATCATTTTTACATTCTTATACTAAAAGCAACATGAACACAAGTTGTTTGGATTAATAAGGAGATAAAATTAATCCTAAAAAATTAAACACGGAGTGAAGTTTTCCCTTCTCCACCTGAAACAGTTCAGGCTGGAACACCTCTCCCCCTGAATCACCCTTTTTTGCAGCAAAATTCATCTCTGGGGCCAAATGGTTCTGCCTTTACTCTGAATAAACTTCTTTTTTCCCCTCCTGGCAAACCTGACATCTCAGCCACCACCACCACATTCCCCTGCCACTCTGGAGTGTCCAGACACACCAAATTCCAGCTCTAAGATTTCCCCACCCAGACCTACCTAAAGAAAACACCTCAAATGACTGAAATATTTATTCCCAGATTCTGGGGAGTGCTGGCAGTGCCAGAGGAGGAGGGAGGAGTGGAGCTCGGGGTTTACCCCGTGTGGTGGAGTCACTCAGTTGGGCATCTCTCACCAGGAGTGCAAAAACCCAGAGCTGTGCATGCAGAAAGCTCTGCCAGAGAAACCCACAGCCTCAAAAAGCAAAGAATCGAGCCAGGCCTGATCCTGATTCATCAGTATTCAGCCGTGGATTCAGTGGGACAGCTCGGAATTTACACTGGAATAAGGAAAAATCAGGATTAGGCACCATCTGTCTCAGAGAGTGAAGCGACCAGAATTGCTCTACACATCTGAATCCTCCTCCCTCATTTCTTTAATCTCTTGCACATTCCAGGTTTTCCATTCAGCTCCGGTGACAAAAGATTTTTACAAAATGACAGTCCAGATTGAGAGAACAGAAATTACAACCTCTGACAAAAGAGATGCCAAACTTTTTCTCAGCGAAAAGTGCTCCTTCCACGCAGACCCTGGGCTGCAATGGTAAATATAAGGCAGATGTCGAATGGAAATTAAACATTGTGCTCCCAGGGTGGCCTCGGCTGCATTCAGAGCTTGATTTAAAACAAGGCCAGAGTTCTTTCATCATTCCTTCAAAAAAAAAAAAAAGTTTCAAACCTCAAGATCTTCCAAACAGGCACATACTTGACCTAGAACTTGGCGGTGCAGGACAATAAATGTAAAAAACCACCAGCACGGGGGAGAAAAGGCAAAGCGAGTTGTCTGCAGGACGGGCTGGGAGAATTTGGTCCTCAAATCACTTCTATTTTGGCATCCTGAGAGTTAAGAGGGAATCCAGGTGAAATATCTGGCCCCCTGTTTCTAAATTCCCACCAAAACCTCTCATTTGGGAGGCTCGGGCAGCTCGATATTCTGAAATAAAACCAAAAAAACAAGAGCCCAAGGACCCAGCAGTTGGAGGAGTATTTCTCTGCAAGCTTCTTTAAGACTTAAACCATATTTACATCTGTGCAAGCACTCTCTGCCTGGTATTATTAGACCTGATAAAATAGCACGAGACATTTGCAATGGCTCAGATATTCAGCCTCAAGCAGCACATATTTGAACGGTCTGCAGTGTTTGCTTTTAATAATTTCTGATCGTGTACCAGCTCAGCCAAAATAACATAATAATAGCCTTGCAAAAATTAAACCCCCAGACTGTTAAATATCCTGCACACCCAGGGCAGCAAGGATAAATTTAAGGATTGAAAGGATGATGCTCAAATTTACAGAAAGAGTTAAAAGTCCAAACCAAATTGCATTTGCTTCTCTTTCACTTTGTTAGATTTTTTTTTTTTTTTTTAAGGCAAGAAAGAAAAAATACTGGAAGTGAAATGAGTAGAATATTTATGACTTGAACACATAAATACGTTTGCACTCTTCTGGGCAGCCCCATTTTAGAAATCATTTTCTCCTCTCAGCAATTTCATCTCAAAAGCAGTAAAACAAAAAAAAAACAACTTTTGAGGCCACGACTTTGTAACCTGCCTGAAGTTTTGAACATGGGCAGAGCTGGCCTGTGCACACAAGACAATCAAACACACGCTCAAAAGTCCAGTAAACTCCTGTCTATATTAATTTTTTTCCCCCCTCCACCAAAGGAAGAAATTGTGACAAGATTTTACTTTGAGATGCCCTGACAAAGCAGCACTTTTCTGGCACGGGCAGGACACTCATCCCCCCTCATCTCCCAGCACAAGATTCAATCAGCTGAAACACAAACCTCATTCTGCACTGAGAGATTTCTTTTCTTTTTTTTTCCCCTCCAAATAAAACCAACTTGCAAACAGCCTCCGTGGCCTTTTTTAAAACCCGTTTTCAATTGCTTTAAAACATAAAATAGAGATGGATGGATGGATGGATGGATGAATGGATGGACAGCTAGAGAAATGCTTTCAGTCATGCTTCCTCCCCCCACCACACACACCTTTAAAATTGAAAAGCATCAGTATCCAAATAGCAACAGGAAATTTTTACCTTGTGGCTAAATAGCTCACTGTTCACTTTGCAGCTGCCTCTATTTTTTGCTGGGCAAAAAAAAAAAAAAAAAAAAAACCACCAATACAAAAGTCTTTCCTAAGAAAACCAAGCTTTTGACATAAGGGCAGCGCCAAACGCAAACCTACAAAGAAATTTCTTTTTTTCCCCCCGTCCCGTCGTTATAATTCCTAATTTTGTGGGATGTATTGCTGGGGCTGTTTATCATAACAGTGTGCAATAAAAAGGACGACTAACTCTTGCAATTTTCTCCCTACTCCTCCCCTTGACAGGGGCCACTGATAGGGAAAGAGGCTCGGAAAAGCAGAGGAGTGAAAGGCTAAGAAACAATAGGCAACCATGGCTTTGACAATGCAGCCCTGAACCCTTTTTGCTCCCGCTGTGACACTTGCATTCAAGAGCAAGGGCGGCTGCCATCATAAGAATGGACAATGGCATGAGGAATACAAGGGAGAGGGGGGGGGGAAGGATAAAAAAAAAAAAAAAAAAAAAAAAAAAAAAAGGGGAAATCAGATGAATTCAGAGCTAAGATGGCAGAGCTCTCACCTTTTCCGCTTTTTTCGAGTAATCTGGATGGAGACGTCCCGCAGAGAAGAGATAAAAAGGGTTGTGCTGAACTGTTGGATGGTTCTGAAGACTTCTGCATTTGCAAACGCATTTTAGAACTATTTGTAGGGGTATATATGCTGCATGCCATCTCTCTGTCTCTCTCTCTCTCCCTGTGTCTCTCTCTCTTCTGTTTTATGTCCTGCTATCTCCATCACACACCTCTAATAGTATGAAGACTTTCTGCCCATGTAAGTAAGTGAGAGTGTGTGTGTTCCTTAATGTTTGAATCAAGACACACGTCTGCATGCATTTCTAATCTAAGGAGCCTATAGCAGTTACTACAACTATCAATTAGTCAGCAATAGCTCGAGATCCCCATGTGTCTGGGTGAACAAAGGTGAGAAACACATGCAAATATTCCTCCAGCACCTGGGTCACGTACAGTAACTTAGCCAGCAACAAATAATTGCATCTGTTTCTGCCTTTTTTTTTTTTCCCTGCTCCTTGCTCGTCGGGATGCAAAGTTGCAGGTTATTAATGTGGAATAGCAGCACAATTAGGCATGGCACTGTATATTTTCAGCCCAACGACACAATCAAAAGGAAATTAAGCTGAGCTGGGATGGGAAGAAACGGGGGGACTTTAAAGGGTTGAAAGTAAAAAAGATGCTCTGAGCTCTAGCAGTGCTTCCATTTCTTTGGAGCAATTGTTCCTGAGTTAAAGGATGCAAACGATGTCAGATGTATTTGGTCGTTTCCTATCTGTTAGATAAGAAACTGATTATTGCAGAGGAGACAGAGTGGATGCCTAATTTCCTGAAGTTAAGTCCATAAAGAGGGTAAGCTAAATCTGCTACTATTTTTTATTAATTAAGCGATTGTTACGTCTAAGATCATTCTAAGGGTGTTTTTCAGATGTTTTAGACTTAAGCCAAACAATTAAGAAGAAAGATACGGTACCTTTTACTCTCTCCTTCTTCTTAACCTCACAAAAATGAGCCTCACCTTTAAAAACTGTCAGAGTCAAAACGGACTAAAAAAAAAAAAAAAAAAACAAAACAAACCAAAACCTAAAAAAAAATATAAATTAAAAAAAAAAAAAAAGCCCTGAACAAAATCAAAAGCAATAAAACGCAAAAAGCTCCGAAATCCAGCACCGCCCTGACTCCACCACAAGAAAAGACAGAGCTAGGCTGCGATCCAGAGAGCATTTCAGAGGTGACAACACAGGCTGGGGACAATGTTATTTACACAGATTTGATCAGAGCGGCCACAGGCTCCAAACTCTAATTTAATTTGCAGAAATTATCCAGCCCGCATTTCGGAGCGCGGGGAACTCCGAAAATGAAGCGGTTTCACAGAGTTTGGGGCTGAGAATAAGTATTTTTTTCCCCCCTCCTCCTGTACAATATGCTCAGAGTCCTGCAAGGCTGCTCAAACCCTCTCGTTAGCTCCCTTTCCCCTGATCTCAGCTTCCGTGGGAGGCTAATTAGTGACACCAAAGGCAAAATATCCTTGCTGCTTTTGGGCTCGGAGGAACTGAGTTTATTTAGCTTGAGACACAGCATAAAGAAAAGAACCAGAAAAAAAAAAAAATTAAATTAAATCATCTTCAATTTCAAATAACTAATGAAAGCAACCCCTCCCCAGCTCCCTCACCTTTTAGGAACAGCCAGTGGCTGGGAGGTTGGAGCTGCTAACGACACAGAAGGTGCTCAAGATTAAAGCAGAGCTGCAGGAACAGCCCCGAGAAGCTCTGGGTGGGAGCATCCCAGAGCTGAGCCTGAAAATAAAGCCAGAAAGGGCTGGAAAAACCCCGCTGCTCTCGCTGGGTGTTGTGCTGTGACCCGCATTCCCAAAGTGAGCTGCTGGGAATGGCAGAGCAGGAGTGAGGAGCAGCACCTGCAGTGGCCGGGATCTGCATCCCCGGCAGGAGCATCCCCGCGGCCGGGGCAGGGAAAACCCTCCCAAAAAAAAAAAAAACCCAAAAAAAAAAACCCAAACAAAAAAAAAACCCAAAAAAACCCAACCAAACCTACAAAAATAATCTCAGCCCTTTCGCCGAACAATGAGACCTTAAAAATCCACGTTCGGGAGGGTATTCCATGCAGATAGGCAGGGGGAGGGGGCGGGGGATGAGGACAACATTTCCCATCAATGCCGTTTATTCCTCAGTCTCGGGGAAAAAAAGGCGCTTTCCCCACTTTAGTGGGAATTGCTCATCTCGTTTGTCGGGCCGGTTCTCGCTGCCTGTCAATGCCCAGCTCAGGTGGGAAGGGGAATTTGTTTAAGGGGTCAGGCAGTGAGTGAGCACTCGGTGCCTTCCTGGGGGTGAAAAGTAGTTAAATAATAGTTTAAAAAATGGGCATTGCTGTGGTTTTCTGCCTGCTAAAACGCTTGGGCACGCAGATCTGGGGATGGGAAAGGAGCTGAGGGAGGAAGGTGATTAAAACAGAAAGCTGCCTATTTCCAACACTGTTATACATCCAATTCTTCCAGCTTTCTCAAACACACCCCATTCCCATAAAATAAGCCAGCTTTCTTTAAGGAGAAAAAAAAAAAAAGAGAAAAAAGCCCCACACAGATGAATAGACACCACTAATCAGATGTAATGTAATCGAATACTCTTCTTCATCTAATCTGCCTGCTCTGTGTAATCTCGCTATTCTCCCAGCTCCAGCATTTGTAACAGGCATGACATCGATTCCCATCTCGGATAATGTTATTTCAGTGTTTTATTCTAAAATGAGGCTACAAGTTGGGTGGCTGCTTGGCATTCCAAACTCTTCATCAACTTGGCGCGGCGATCTGGGGCTGTGAGGAGAAGCAGGGGCTGCTCCTCTCTGCTGCTTTTCAATGGTTCCATCTCCCAACCCTCCAAAGCCTGGCACAAATTTTTATACAGACAAAAGAACCCGCAGAATTTAACCACGGAACTGCCCGGGATCAACAGCAAAAAACAAAAAAAAAAAAAAACCAGAGACAAACCCTACCAAAGCTCGTTTGATAAGTTCTGAGTGCAGCCAGCAGCTGGGAAAAGCTGAAATCTTGTCGGCTCACAGCTCTGGTGGGGCTTTTTTTTTAAAAAATGTTTTCTAAAATGCACAATGATTTCCTTAAATAAACATTTCAGCGGCGTCCACCTAGGTTTTCCCCAAAGGGAAAAGAAAGCCTGGTGTAATTTCACAGGACAAGGAGGATTCCCAGCTAATCGGACAAATCGTTCTGCTGGGGAAATGACAGCAGTGGGGAGAACAAACAAACCCTCTCAGACAAACAAATATATTTGAATGTAATAAAAATGTTGACAACCGTTATGTGATTAAAGCAATTGTTTTATTCATTTAAGGCCCTCACCATCGGAATAATTTAAAATTAAGTGAGAAACATCAGCCCCTTGGGTTTTGCAGAAGATATTTAATTTGGAGGAAATAGTTGTGGGTTGTTGTTTTTTTTTTTTTTAAACATAGCTATTTTCAACGTTGCAAGATGAAGCTCTCTCTTTTTTTCTAATTTTATTTTAAGAATAGACCCCATTTAGGATTTCACATTGTAAATCTCCCTATGTCTGAATGCTGTTACAAGGTTTGACAATGAAAGAATAATTCATGTCAGACAAAAAGAGCCCTTCAATCAGCTTCATGCAGCTTTTCTCCTGCAGGGCTATGCCAAAACGAATGTGGAATCCTGAACTGAACCATCCATCACATTTCCCGAGTCTTTCAATTAATGACACTGCAATCAGATCGATGGCGTGTAATAAGAAAAGAGCTTTGCATTTCTATACCTATTAATTCGCTGAGTAACTCCAGTGGTAAAACGTGACCAGAAAGAGAAGAGAAAAGAAAATTTCATCCTCCTGGCGAGATTTTGGGGGATGTTGAAGCCACGCTGTTCGAGGCTCGGTGTCACCCCAAGCCCTGCTCGGAGCAGAAACCACACAGGGGTTTTTTTGTTAAAAGCAGCACAGCCTCTCTCTTCCAGACAGGTGTTTTCTGCTAACTGAGAGTTTCCTAGGGAGACACTCTAAAGAGGAGCCTGTTTTTCCTGCAGGCTGGTCAGGGGTGTCCCAGGCAAGGATGTGCAGGCTCCTTTCTCAGGGCAAAGGCAGTAATTAGGCACCCAATTCCCAGATCACAGCACACGCCGAGCACGGAGCTGCCTCACACAGGGATTGAGCCTCCAACAGAACGAGCCAGGGAGGGGTGAGGGCAGTCAGGACACACACACACACCCCAAAAAAAACCCTACCAGCAGCCCTGGGATGAAATTAGGGTGACCTCACGTCGGTGAACTGGCATAAGATATTTTGGATCGATGACAAAAAATCGTCGAGGCTTTGCAGAACGGAGCTGCCAAGCACATTTCAGTTCCCTTCCTGCAGGCGTTGGGGGAATTGTTTGGAGAAGCAGAGAGCCACAGGCGAGGGAAAAGTGCAGCTCACCATGATTAAAAGGAGCTAATTTGCAAATTTTGCCTCTTAAAAGGTAGATTTTTGTGCCTTCAAATGCCCGGCTTACAAAAGAACGTCTCTGAAAACTGAACTCAAACCAAGAGGCTTTGCCACACCTTGGAAGGAAGGAGTGATTTGGAGGAGACAAGAGTGGATCACCAGTGGTCAGAGACAAATCTTGGCTCCAGAAAGATCCCCCTGTGCTGCCCTGGACAGGAAACTGGAGGTGAAGTGTCCTCAGCAAGCCCAACCCTTCCTCTGGGTCAGAAAATCTTCAATCTCCAGCACTGACATGAATTTCAGCAGCTTTGGCTTCACCTCAAAAGAAAAGGAGCTGCAGCTGGGATAGGGGATGGACCTGGGTCAAAACCTACAGAAAGACCTTCTTTTGGGAGCAATAGACTTTCAGGGAGGTTGTGTACTTTGGAAGTCTTCAGAAAAAAAAAACAACTTTATGAGAGAAAACAAGGAATGGAACAACAGGAAACAAGGGAGGTTTTCAAGGTTCACTTCCCCAAATATCAAAGAATGCCATTAAAGGATCATTTCTGCCTTTGCCTCTTGACGTCTTTTCTGATCAAATTTCAGCAATTTCAAATTTCAGCAATTTCAAATTTCAGCAATTTCAAATTTCAGCAGCTTCTCAAAAAACAGCAACCAAAAAAAAAAAAAAAGAAGAAAGCTTTATGAATGCTGCAGCTGAATGTGCCCATCCATGCCACACACAGGGAGCCAGACACAGGCTGAGCACCCAGGATGGGAACAAAACTCCAGGGCAACAGCAGTGAAATGGGACGGTGCCCATGAGCTGACTTGCAAAATAACTGCAACTCAAGCACAGTCTGAGATGCCCAGACAAAGAACAATAAATTAATAAATCATGTCGAAGCAGAGACAATCCCTCTGCAATAAAACAGGAGAGCTGAATGCAGGCTAAAGAAACGTGAAAAAAATGAAATCTGGGATGAGGAGCGGGGAGGCTGAAGGGAACTTTGAACAGGAAGGTGAACACAAAATATTTATATTGCACATCACATCTTGTCCTCTCTCTGCAGGGGACACAAAGACACAACCCCAGGTGTGTCAGGATCCCGAATTATTTTGGAGGAGCAGGGTTTGGAGCTCAGTGGCAGCACCCACAGCTCAGTGACCTCCAAGGAACAACCACACCACCTCTCCTGAGCTACACAACAACAACCCTGAGTGGTTTCAGTGTGCCAGCAGCTCCAGGGAGGTGTTTTTAATCCCAGGGCCTCTTCCTGCCATTACACAGGATTCCCACAGCTCATCCATACCCGGAGATTTCCAGCTCTGAGCAGTGCCCTGCTCTGCCCAGTGCAAGGCACAGTTTGTGCTCCACGGCTCAACAAAGTGCAAATGTCTGCGAGGGGGTCAGGCAGAGGGGAGAAAAGGGTGCTGCTGCTGCCTCCAGCCATGATTTCAGCTCTGGCTGCCTTCCAGGAGCTCCCAGAGCTTCAGAAGGCACGGGCAGCCTTGCTTGCATCTGCTTCCCTCTGCCCTAGCTGCAGACAACACTTGCACACTGCTGTTTTCCTCTTTTATTTTGCTTTTCAAATAGGTTTGGACAAGATTTTGGGAGGCGTCCTCAGGCCCCTTCTCCTCCTCTCACTCAGAGGAGCTTGGGGAGCGATCACAGCAAATGAATTTGATGAAGAGAAAGGTTCTCTAATTGTCTGCCTTGTTCAGGGCTGGGGCAAAGGCAGCATCTGGGCTCGTGGTGAAGCAAAACTGGCAGCAGAGCCAGGTACCTCCTTGTTTCTGGACAGACAGGCAAAAATCCCCCAGCTGGACTGCCCAAAGCCACGGCCAAGCCCAAGCTTTGGGAGGCAGCACTTTGTCCCATGCATTTCTGGGAATTCAGCTGCCAAGGGGCAATCCCAGCACTGAAATAGTCATTATACCTTTTCTTTCTTTCTTTCTTTCCACTGAAAAGACACTTTCCCAGTGCTGCTGGTGCTCCTGCCCATGATTAATACAACAATTCCAGGCCAGAATTAAAGCAATCAATGCAACAAGGGCACAGCTCCTCAGCCAGCACCTCTGAAATGCCCCTTGTGCCTCCTTTTTGGGGATCCAACCTCAGCTTTCTCCAAATCCAGAGCACTGCAATCACCCCTTCCCATCCCAATAAAAGTACTTAAATATCTGGCTCATCCAAATAATTATCTGACAGCACAATATGAGTGAGAGGTAGGGGAGAAAATGAGAGCTAAACCAAGGGTGGGTGAGATCACAGAATTTAAGGATGGGTTGGGGTGGAAGGGACCTTCAGTCTCCCCCAGGTGCTAAAATATTTGGATGTGAATGGAATAACAAAGCTGGGAGAGGCTGGACATGGTTTAAGTTCTTAAATAAAGGGAGGGACCTACATTAGGACAATCCCAGATTTTCCAGGCACCCCAATGAGGCAGGAGCACACTGAACCCTTTAGGAATGGGTTGAGGAGTCAAAGCCCAGGGTGGGGTAGGGGGTGATCTACTCAGAGCCACGGGGCTTGGGGTGGAGGATAATCCACTGGATTTATTTCTCCTTCTGGAGGTACAGCATGGAAGGTGGAAAACTGAACCATAGCAGATTCCCAGTGAAATTTGGAGGCTGCTCCACAAGAACCAGCCCCCTGCAGAGCCCTCAGAGTCCATCAGCATCCAGAAAGCAGCAATTAATTCCTGTTCCCTCATCAGCAGCGATCCCTCAGCCATTCAATTAACAAAAATATTTCAGTGGTGCCAACCTGGTTTTAAAAAAGAACATTTATATATATATATATATTTCTATTTTTTTTTTTCTTTCCGGAGCTGTGGAAGTGCCTGGAGATGCCATAAAGATTTCAGAAAGATGGGTTCTACTTAAAAACACACAAAAACCCCCAACCAACCACTGGGCCTTTATCTACATCTTCCAACTACTAAACTTTTACATTTTAGGCATCACATGTTTAGGGCTGACATTGTACTCATCATTTTTGATATAAAATTATTGATGCAGCCTCCCTACACAAGTGAAAACACTTCCAACAAACTCATTTCTTCCTGACACAGGATCTAAAGTTCAGATCATTCCATCTCTGGACTTGCCCCTTTCACTGGTTAAAGAGATTCTGATTGACCAGCACCATTCCTAATATCTAGACATTTTAAATCTAGACATTTTAAATCTAGACATTTTAAATCCAGACATTTTAAATCCAGACATTTTAAATCCAGACATTTTAAATCCAGACATTTTAAATCCAGACATTTTAAATCCAGACATTTTAAATCCAGACATTTTAAATCCAGACATTTTAAATCCAGACCTCTCCAAGTGTGCAGCCCTTAGATGAGGAACATCAGGATTTCCTACAGGGCTGTGGCAGCCAAGAACTGCTAAAACTCTTGAATTTCCCCTGATATTTGAAAATAATAAATTCCCAAAGCCTTGGCCTGTATTTTAACTGCCCCACACAACTTTGTGCCATTCAGACCGATGAGTTTTGTGCATTCATTTCCCAGGAGTGTGAGCTCAGGAGAGAATGGTTATGGACAATGTTATTTGGGCTAGTTAAGCAAATATCTCATTAATTCAAGTGTCTCCTGATTTCCTTCTGTTTGTTACCTTGGTCCTCACCCTCTTATTGTTCTTCTCCCTCTCCCACACTTGTAAACATAACACACAAACAGATTTGCTCTTGACAGATACAGTGATAACTCTCAGAAAAAGGAGCCTAATCTGAAATAATGCCAGGATGCAGGAATAAAACCCATCTATTTACATTCCTGTGGGCTAGAAAATAAGTCTTATTCACTCAAAAGCTGAGAAATGGGATAATTGGGCCCTATCAGATGCTTATCAGATTTATGCCAGTGGTTAGTGAGCCTTAACTGCAAACACAGACATATCAGGGCTCTTTTCAGAGGGAAGTCACCTCTCCTCCAAGGCTACATTAGTCACAGGGAAACTGTTGAACCTGGAGAAATAAAACTTTCCTGGTGGTCACAGTAGTCTCCTCGTGGCAGAGTTTATTACCCTGACATTAGGCTGTAAAATTACCATTATTATTGAACTCCAAAGCAGGCACTGCTTTTCAGCCGTGGATTGCACCAGGCTGAGCGTGCTCTGAGTGGGATTCAGAGAGTCAGAGGCAGAACAGGAGGAATTCAGACTGCTTTTGCTCACTGGAGGATGTGCAGGAGCTTCAACACCTCCGTAGGAAAGGTCAAGATTTTTGGTTCCCCCTTAAAATATTCCCAGATCGACCGTATTTAAGGTTTTTTATCAAACCCTTATATTTAGTAGAAATAGAATAAAATGAACGGCCTCTAAGCAGTTCTTGTCATCCACAAATATAGAATGGGTGATCCTACAGAATAAAAGCAGGGAGTTTGAACTCCTGGGCTCACCTTGAGCCCTTCCACAGGGAGAAGAGGCCAATTCCCTGTCAGTGTCCTGCACACTCCAGGTGCTCACACAGCACCACTGGGCTGTTTTCCAAGTTTTTCAACCCAATTTCTTTTAGGAACTCGCCTTCAGAAAGAGGTTTGGGAAGCTGATGCTGTACCAACAGCATTACCACACCATAGCTCACATTACCCACGGGCTTGCTAAAAAAAAGTGCCTGGAGAAGCCCTGGTGAGGGAAATTTAGCCTGGTCTGGGTGGGTGGGGTCAGCACTGAGGGTTTAGCCCATTTTTCCCATTGGGAATCTGGCCCAAGGAAGGCAGCAGAACTGAAAAAACCATCCACAAACCGTGATCAGAGGCTTAGGTTTCTAAACCGTATTGAGGTTGCAAAAACAAATTGACATCAACATATGGGGGAAGTCTGAAGTTGCAGCAAACATTCGCAAATGTGAGAAACTTTGGCATGCAAGAGTCCCCATTAAATTCAAATACACAATGCACAAGATTAAAGTTATTCAGAGGCATTAATGTTTGCAAGATCAGACCCCTGAGATGTCTCTGTGTAGTAACAGTTACTTTAGGTTTAATCTGTTATTGCATTAATATCTATAAAGAGCATATATAAATACAAATCAGATGGCAGCTGCAGTCTCGCTGAAGAAAAAGATTGAAGGGCTTGGGGAGAACTAAAATTTCCACGATGGGAATTTCCAGTGCCACGTATTTTGGGATTCTCATCCTGCTCAAACTGCAGCTATTTTTTTTCCCCCCCATGCACAATGCACACACACACACAGAGATACGTGAGAACAAAAAGGGCAAAGAAAATAATTAGGGAAAAGGAGAGAAGGACAATAAAAATTATTTTCAAGTGGACAGATTGCCCTTGCACAGGAGCAAGTGATGGTCTGAAGCATGGCAACCCCCCTCAGATTTCTGTGAAAAGCCTGATGTGCTCTACTTAACACTTAAGAAAATTCACTGGGGAATAATGACCCTTAATTTATTTTGGCTACAGTGATGTTCGTCTGTGCTTCTGTTAATCTCACTCTGAAGATTTCTGGGCACTTTTCAACAGGAGCCTGGCTCATTCTCCAGTGCCTGGTGGTTAATCTGCTCGGATATTTCCCCAAATAACCATCTGCTGCACCTTGTATTTGTTTCACTCCCCGACTATCTCAGCTCTTGGTCCGTCCTGCTGGCTTATTCAGCACTCTTTAAATTTCTCCTCTGGCCTTATGTCTGGTTGCTTATGTTTTGGACAGACAATAGAGGTGATACAGGCCATTATTCATGAGAAGCTTCAAGTGTAACGTGAGAAACATCTCATCTCCTGACCCCTGTTAGCATAAGAATTGCTGATAAAATTCTGGACTGAAAGAGAAGGATCTTCTGGGAAAAATATCGGCAAAAGTTTCACTTGAGATGGGTTTTGTAAGAATAATCCAGATTAATTCTCTGCCTAAGGCCCAGATCTAACTCCTGGTGCAGTTACCAGGACTCTGGAGAGGCACTGGGGGAGAGACTTTGGAGGCTGTGGGATTTTAAAGGGAAGAATATTCTGTACCACTCCCTGTGACCCTGCATTTTGTACTTTTAATCCAAGGATCACAAAGTGATTTCCACACTCGAGTGAATTTACTCCTGGAGAGGGTGTAAATAGTGGTTCCACATCTGGATCACCTGAATTAAAGAGCAGAGAGATCTCCTTGGATCACATATCACCAAGTTTTAACCAGTTTCTGCTTCTTTTAGCTGAGTTTCATCTGCAAGAATTTGGGGTGAAGCAGTGGGGAAATCCCAATCTCTCTCAAAAACCAGCACACACTAAACTGAGAGCACAACTGATCACGCAAAGCAAATTTTGGCCACAATTTCTTCTTCTTTTTCCTTGTGGAAAGGAAGACTCACGAGCAAAGTATTGATGCTGTTTGTGCCTCCAGTGGGCACCAAATTTATGATTATTTCCCACCAAATTTGGCATTGGTGGGGTTGATTTAGCAGGAGCAGAGCTCTGAGTCTGCTAAGCACAAATGAACCCAATACTCCTTTAAGGGAAAGTATTAAATTAATGGCAAACGAACCAATTAATACCCTCGGATGGATTAATGGGAACAAAAATCTCCAAATATCCCAAACCCAAATGGAAACCTGCCAAGGGATGTTTATGGATGCTCCAACTGCTAATGGCATGCAGAGCCTGATCCTTCAAATATCACAGGTCAATGGAAAAGGAATATGTGCATTTCCAATGCTCCTTGCTTGGCTGATCCATCAATATGATAACTAATACATACTTAAACTCCTCGATGGACTCCCTGAAATTAAAACAACCAGCGAGAGCACAGAAAAAGCTTAAATAACCATTACCAATGGATTTCAGATAAAAGTCAAGG
Source organism: Monarcha castaneiventris obscurior (assembly GCA_026261815.1). Lineage (NCBI taxonomy): Eukaryota > Metazoa > Chordata > Aves > Passeriformes > Monarchidae > Monarcha > Monarcha castaneiventris. Next base: position 2,937,491 of record JAMPIT010000114.1, read on the forward strand.
AATAATTCCACAAAGATCACCCAATGCAATCAGACAAAATAGCTTTGGAGATGGGTGAGGGAAGTGGGGAGCTGCCAACCAACTCCATTTCACATGCAGAGGCAGTCCAGCAAAAAGTCTGCCCAGATTAAAAGCTGCCCAGACAAAGTTGGGCCAAGCTGCTCTCCTCACTAATTGATGGGGGGAAAAAAACCATCAGTAAACAAACTATTTTCTCCTTCCAACAGTGACAGAGCAGCTGTTTGCTCAGAGATGGGGTTTGGGGACAGGCTGCACCTTTTCCCTCCTCATTTTGGGGTGCTGCATGGGCTGGGATAGCCCTGTGGTCATTTGGGGTCACTTGTCCTGCTGTGAGCACTCCCAGCTCCCTGTGCAGCCCTGTTAGTGGGGTGAGGTGCAGAAGGGGCTCTGTGCAAGCCCTGCTCAGCTGGAACTAAAACATCCCTGTGATATCAGCACTGTTATCAGCATGAGTCCAAAATACAGCCCCGTGCTGGCTTCCATGAGGAGAATTAACTCTACGGCAGCCAAAAGTTTAATTTTAGCATCACGCAGAGGTTTCAACTGAAATTAGGGCGCCTCAACGCTACAGACACACTCCCCTCTCACTCCAATATCAGATATTGCTCAATTCACCACAAAAAAAGGCAACTGAGGAGCCCTGGAAGAGCAATCTCAGCCCTGAGTCCAAGGGAGAGCATTTCCAAAACAAAGCAAGTGAAACATGGGTCGGGGTTAACGCTGAACTCACACAGATCTGAGAGGAAAATCTCTCCTCTCTGGGCTTCTCTTCCTGTAAATCCTCTTTTGGGGCTGCCTCTCGGGCTCTCCTCTCTCCTGGGTGGAACCCTGCAGCTCTTTGATTTCCCTGCATAAAGCTATGTCATTCCTGGCTGACCCTTCCCAAACCTCAGATGTTTTCCTCTTGGAACTGCAGGAGAATTATCTGTGCTTAGCAAGAGACCAGCGCAGAGCTGGGCTAACTTTTAAGGCTTTCAGGGTATCCAGCAACTTTTTGAGAGGTTGGGGAAACCAGGAGGAGAGATTGGAGCCATTTTCCCCACAATTCCAGCCTTCATTTTCCTTTTCCCCCCACGTGCAGCCAGAAAAATAACATCACATAAAAGTCTGGCTGTGGAGCCATTCCTTGGAGAACAGGGTAAGTTGCTTACAAGTTCAAGTTACTTCAAATCGTGTTCAAAATTGTCCAGATCTCCACTTCCTGTCCTCCTCTCCCCTCCACACATTTATGCTCTTCTAAAAAGAGCATAAATCATTGTCCTTAAAGATGAACTTCGTGGGTTGTGAAGCTTGGCTGCTTTAAAAAAAAAAAAAAAAAAAAAAAAAAAATCAGACAGACCAAGTCAGCTCAGCCCAAATTAAACTCCAGGACCACAGGAGAAAGTCAGAGCCCCTCATCTACACTAAACCTTGACACCTCCACATTTCATTTGGGGTTCTCTGACCTCCTTTAGCCTCTTCTCCCACACAACATTTGATTCCTAGCTGGGTGTTGCACTTGGAGGTTTATGGAAGCACTTTTAGGTGTTGGTTTCTTTGAAAGGGCTGGAGGAACATAAATTAGTCCCAAACATCTTGGATTTTCCAAGAAGAAATCTTTCCAGGAACAAATGAAGAACACAGGCCCCCAGGGCCCCTCAGATTCTGGCAAGGAGAGGCCTGGGGAGGATATTTCAGAACAACGCTTCTGAGGCATTTCTGAAAGCAAAGGTGTCTGCAAAAGGCCTGGCCAACCAAGGTGGGACAACAACGCAGCAAGAAACAAATGAAAACCTTCTTTTTTCCCTTCAATTTAACTAAAAGAAAGTAGGCCTGATTGCCTTTGTTTGACACCAGCAGGGCACCACTCACTGCCCAGGAGTTAATCCTGATTTACTGCAGCACATCCCAGCGTAGGAGCCACTCCGAGTCCCCTCAGCCAGGGGCTCCAGCACAACGCTCCCACATCTGCAGCAAACTCAGATCACATTTTCCTCATCACCCACCTCCCTTCCAGGCAGTCTGTTGACCATTAAGGCAATCACATGAATTTGTAAGTCTGAGATGGGGGAGCCGTGTGAGCCTCCATGGTTGGGTTTCTATGGAAACAATTCCCCCGGCAGCCTCGGTCCACATTCGGCATTCCTGTCTGGCTGCCTCGTTCACACACTCAAAATCCCTGGTCCCCAAACACTCATCTCAGCAGGGTGATGTTTGCTGCTTCTTCCCTTTCACCACTGAGCTAGGCATCACTGGGATGAGCAGGAATGTGGCAGTCACTGCAGCCCACTCCTGCCCCAGAGGAATCGGGATGAAGGCAATGGCAACACAATCTCCACAGGCCTTCAGGGCTTTTGCTTTTTGGTGCAACAGGCAAGACTGCAAATTAGTCCTAATTATGGAAGTTTGGCCCCTTTCACCCCTCAGTGAAGATCATGATTTACAAAGGAAACTGATATTTGTAGCAACTTCCACGCAGAAGCTGCCACCTTTTCCATCTCCTCCTTCTGCTCCCTGGCAGCTTCACCCATCCCATAAAAGCAATTACTTCAGGGAAAGGTGGCAGCTCCTCAGCTCCCCGTGCAGCCAAGCACACCAGGCTTCAGGGATGGAATCACTCCCTGCCCAGCTGGAACAAGGAGCAGGCGAGGGAGCCAGAAATTAACCTCTCGCTTCCAATTTGGCCATGATGCTTCAATTAACACCCCATCCTCAGGACAAGTCCCACTTCCCAAGCACCAGGGCCTCCATCACTTCCCTTCTGAGGCTGCTTCGCAGTACCACGGCCTTCACACTTCATTTTCCTCAGAGCCAGCCCACGTTTTTAATTGCTGGGCTGCTCTGTAAACTCAATCCCCACGGACCACGGGGAACAATTCATGCCTTGTGCCTGCAGAGCAGCCACCACCCCGATCCCCTGGGCAAGGACAGAGCTCAGGGCTTCTGAGGCTGGAAACCTGAGCTGCTGAGCCTCCTCCAAGCAGCTCCACTCAGTGCCTGGGGTATTTATGGACTGCTCCTCTGGGCAAGTGCCACATCCCCTCAGGGCTGGGTTACACCTGCAGCCCCTCAGAACTTCCTATGGCAGCATCCCACGTTTTCTGGGGCTGCTCCAGACTTCTCTCTGCTGGTTCCAAAGCTGCCTCTACTTCTGCAAGAGCACAGGAAGAACAAGGGAACAGAAATGCCCTTTCAGTCCATCCTTCGCCAATTTCAGCTGAAGAATTAAACAACATTTTACCCTTGCCGGCTCTTGCCAGCATTTTGCAGAGGTGCTAGAGAAGGAAGATGTCCAAAAATCTTCCACATTTAACCACTCTGCGTTCTGGACGTAGCAGGAATTACCATGCAGGAGTTAAAACACCACTTGCCTCCCTAAACTACCACTTCCACCCCTGCTGTGCCAGTTTTTAAAGAGTGCAAGGGCCACGTTTTTAGACAGGATAATTTGGCCCAGATCCCCTGGCTCCATTGTTGGCACTGGGGTAAGTTACACCAGATGAGGATATTGCTCGGAAAAGATTTTCCTTTAAAACAAACACACAAACAAAAACAGGTTCAGACAAGACCAGAGATTTTGAAGCCGCATTCCTGCCTCTAGAAACTTTCAATGACTTGCAGTAGTCTCTGCTCCACCAAGCCACAAATTTGTAACGCTTTAATCTTCCCATGTAAGTCAGTTCCTCTCCCCCCTTAATTGTGTTTGTTGCTCTTCTCTGAATTCCGTCCAATTTACCACACAGTGCAGACTCCATTACATCCGAAAGGCCAGAAGGATGGTGTACAGAAGCTCATTTTCCAATTCTATGACCTCAATTCTTGGGAGGATTTCAGAGCCCAGACACCAGGCTATAAATGAAGAATGTGCACCCGTATAGCTGGGTAATTTAAATGCATTTTCTGTGAATAAATCTACTCGTTACTTTCTTGATCTGTACAATCTTCTGCCATAGGGGCCTAACATAAAAATACTTCAAAGGCTCCAACAAATTCCCTCAAGATGTGATCTTCAGCATTTCAAAAGCTGAAAGACACAGACAAGGTTTAAAGTGATCATGATATATTTTCAAGGTAACACTCTTCAGCAACTCCTGTTCACCCATTTCTTGAAAGTGAAATTCCATCACCTCTCTCTATATAGATCTTTCTCACTTATTGACTCGCTTGTGAGCGAGGCAAAGATGAAGGGAATTTGACTTTTGGTTAGGGTTTATTAGACCTCATTATCTTTAAATGAAGCACAGCAATGCTTCCTTTCCTTCAAATACCTGCTAGACAGGCCCAAGTGGAAATCCTCCAGCCACAGACCCCTCACCTCTTGCAGCACTAAGAAAACGTAGATTTGGATTCAAGTTTCAGCCTCTGTCTCTCTCCCTGTTTCAAGCTGAAACACGACCCTGCGTTGTAACACTTCAGTGAAAGATTATTTTAATGTCACACCTCAGTCCCATCTCTGATATTAATTATACACATCGAGCCCAAAGTCAAAAGAGATTTTAAAACCTGTGCTCTGGGCTGAAACCAAGATTCCTCCTGCCTGCCTTCCAAGCAGCTCCATAACAACCTCCCCGAGACTGCGGCATATTTAATGAGAATGCAGATGATCAATTGCAGCCCGCCTTGCACGGTTAACTCAATCAACAAACTACTAATGACTCCAGCATGTTACAGCTTTTTTGGCTAATGAGAACCGCATTGAGCAGATTTTTTCCCCCTTCTCCCAGGATCAAACGCCAATATGGAACGAGTTGTGCTACCACTGTAACTTTAGCCTGCAAGCAAAACTCTGTCCGGGCCAGGGGACAAAGGCTGGGTGTCATTAGGGAGCACAGGAACCCCCAGAGCTGTGGGCCAGCCCTTCCCTGGGATGTGTCTGCCTGGTGAAACCAAACTCCTGAGAAACACAGAGCTCCCACCTTGGTGCATTTCGAGGCAGAAAAGCCTTTTGTTCCTGCACCATCCCACTCCCACTCCTCCTCCTCGCTTTCTGCTGCAGGGTAATTTGTAGCAGGTGAGAAGTAAATACCTTCTGCTTCCTCTCTCTTTCACTTTTGTTGTTGCAATTTACCTCCATTTTTTTTCTTGCCTCCTCCTCCAAGCAGGAGTCAATTGACCTCGTGAAAGAATCCAGGGATTTCTAGAGATCAGGGAGTTAAATAATGGGAGTCTTGCACCTCCTCGGAGCATTTTCCATATGGGAATCCATCAGCTGACCATGGTCTAAGCAAGGAGTATTTATTGCAGAGCCTGAGATGGGAAACAGTCCGTGGGCTGTTATCCTGCCTGTGACCAACCACTGTCAAACCAAGGTCTGCTCCCATGGGAAGAATTCCAGTCACTCCAAAGTCATCTTTGGACCAACACTTTGTTTCTTTACCAAATAACCTTCATTTTCTGGTACGGCCTGATTTACAAAATGGCCAATTTCTGAAGCAGATTTTCCATCCTGTACCCTGGAGAAAACAAAATGCTCCAGTCTGAACAATTCCTCTCCATCAAGAGCAGACCCTGGTTTCATTTTTGGCTACACCATCATTCGGCCAGGTGACCTCCTTTCCCCAATCCTCCACTCCCCTCTGCCAAACTGGGATAGCCCAGAAGGTTTGGCCCTCTAGGAAGTAAAACTGCTACAGGAAAACCCAAACCAGGCATTATTTTGCTTCTGATCATGTTGTGCCATCTCTGACTGCCACCAAACCAAAGCAAAAAGCAGAGAGAAGGAGCAATTAGGGCTTGGGAATCAACTGGAAAGCATCAATCCAGATTTTTTTTCAGCCTAAGCTCATTTGCTGGGATCACTTTGAAGAGAAGTCACGGAGGATGCACAGAGTCCATCTCTAGGGACTCTGCTCCTTCCTCTTTAAGAGATGCTCCTGCACAGTTCCCTCCACTTTTAAAGGCTTAAATATCGAATATCATTCAGCCAAGTCATGGTGGGGGTCCACACTTGACTTTGTTCCTCCCTTAGCAGTGTCCTGGGGGCAGGAATTCAGACACTGAACAACCTCCCTGGGCTGGGACCTCCTCACCTCGGGCTGCTCTGCAGTGGGACAGGTCCTGTTCCTGCCAGGCTCTGCTCTGGCCACAGCTCCATGAACTTCCTCCTGCTTTATCCCTCGGGTTCAGCTTCCCAGCCTCACCTGCAGCTCCTCACAAACCTTATGGGGGCAGCTCCTGCTCCCTCTGGCTTCAGCTTTCACCCTACAACACCAAACCCCTTTTTTTGCCCTCCTCCCAGCCCTATTTCCATGTCTGCTGCACCAACATCCTCTCCCAAGATCCACAGATCTCTCTGCTGTGGTGACCTGTCCTGATAAAGGATCTTGTATTCATTTTTCATTCTGAAGGGCTGAATTTTGAACAGTTCCCCACCCTCTTCCCACACAAATTCAGCTTTCCAAGGAGAATTCCAGTGGCTTATGAGCAGCCACCAGAAGCTTTCCACAGCATGCTGAAAGTCCTGCACAAACACTGACCAAGTTTATCTCCTCCAAACACTTCATTTTACACAGAAAAATTCAGAATTAGGGCAAAAAGGGTGAGATTTAAGCCCATTCATGTCCACTGCAAGCAGATAAAGTAAGAGGATCATTAAGTTTGGAAAAGCCCACGGAGTCCAATCATTAATCCAGGTAGGAGCCATTCCCTCCCAGCCTGGTTTAAGAGATGTCAAAGTCACTTTATTCTCCTGGACATCGAGAAGCCAGGCCTTGAAATATCGGTCTGGCAACTCCTATGGAAAGTAAACTCAAGTTACAGTAAAAATAACTTTACCAATGCTCTTGGTTCTCATTTGTAAATGGAACAGGGCTTTAGCACAGCCAGGTTTTTATGCTACTTCCTCAGATTGCTTTTAGGTTCATTAAGCTCCAACTTCAGGAAGAAAATGGTAGCATTTGATTTATGGGGATGGGGGAAGAAGGATGAAATAAGCAATAAATCTCCCAACAGTGGTGTTCCTCCAGCTCTCTGCAAGCCAGAGCAAGGAGCTCCCAGATTCCAGCCCAGGATTAACACCTGATGTCCAGGGAAAATTATCCCCCTCCATGCCTCAGTTTCCCTGATCAGAGTAAGGTGATGCCAACTGTGAGGCTGAATCCTGTGACATTTAAATAGAAAACCCCTGACTTCAAATGGGTTGTGGCTTCTGAAGCAAATATGAGAAAACAAATGAATTTTCTGCCTGGTTTTTGCCTCTTTTTTATTGCCTTCAAGGAGTGCAGAGGAACAACCAGGAGGTTTTCTGGACAGATCAATGAAAGTAACACCCAACAAATGACCTTTCCTCAGTGTCTCATAAGTACCTGTCAGCTTCAGGAGTGCCACCACCCTCGAATGGAGAGATTTAAAGCCAGACTATTCATTAGAGAGCAAACTATTATTCCAGAGGTTTAAATGAATTGGCCAGTGGCCAGCCTTCCTCACTGCTTAGGGACTCCTGGGAAAAGGGAAAGTGGCTGCTGCCACTTATTTTTTTGCACAAAAGCACAGAGGAGGGGAAAACAGGATTTTAAGAGGAGCAAGAACCAGGTTTGTTCAAGTGGTGATGGCCTAACACCCTCAGAAGATGGCAACGAGGGGTAAGAAGATTTAAACACCATCAGGGAACCATGAAAACAACTCTGTAAATACCAGACATGGCTCCTATTTTATGGCATCACTAAATCAGCCAGCTAAGCTGACTCTGAGGAATGGCATCAAAAGGTGAAGAGGTTGGGAGAGGGCCTCAAAACCCCACATTTTTTCTGCAGTAGCTACCACTCACCACGTGCAGTTCTGAATTAAAAGCTGAATTTTCTTCCCTGGTAGAGCTCAGATTTGCATTAAATACCAAAGCAAGAGTTACAAACCTCACCTGGGTTTTGCTTGCCCAGCCTAGGAACCCTAATTTAGTTCTGGGTTATTCTATTCTGCAAATGCACCAGAACCTTACAACTTATTCTTGGTGAAGGCAGCAATTAAACCTGTGCAAGTGAATTTCCCATCAAACACTGCCCAACATTAGCACCCCAAGATTTTCTTTTGGGTTAAAGCCAGCTCCAGTGCTTGCTAACAGCCCTGGGGGAAATATTTGAACACAAACTCAGTGTGCAGCTTCTGTCTCACTGGTGTGGGTGAGGATGGTCACCTTCATCAGGTCCTGGAATCTTCCAGGGACACCTTCCACTGCCCCAGGGTGCTCCAAGCCCCATCCAGCCTGGCCTTGGGCACTGCCAGGGATCCAGGGGCAGCCACAGCTTCTCTGGGCACCCTGTGCCAGGGCCTGCCCACCCTCACAGAGCAGAATTTCCTTCTAAATATCCAACCTCGACCTCCTCTCTGTCAGTTTGAAGCCATTCCCCCTTGTCCTGTCACCACCTGCCCTTGTAAATGCTCTCTCCTGTGAGTCTGCCACACAGAAATCACACACAAAATCCTCAGGCACTTGGACAATTGTTGCACACCTTCCAAAAAGTTCTCTCACATAAAATAACCTCCTTTTGCAAGGTTTGAAGGATGAAGAAGCTGCCATTACTTCACCACTACATCTCCACAGACTTTCCCAGACACCCAGCCCCACCACAGCACAAATCCCCTAAAACACACCCAAAACATTTTTGCTACCCCACACTTAATCTGCATTAAAGCACAAATACAGAGAGCTCCCTACCTTTCCATGCCCCATTCCCTTGCCAGCACCACACCGAGGGGATGTTCCTGCTGCAGGGACCTCACAGCTCACACAGAAAATGCTCTGCTCCCCATTCCCTTCAGGTGTTCCTGCTTCAGGGACCTCACAGCTCACACAGAAAATGCTCTGCTCCCCATTCCCTTCAGGTGTTCTGCTGCAGGGTCCTCACAGCAAATTGCTCTGCTCCCCATTCCCTTCAGGTGTGAGTGCTGCAGGAACCTCACAGCAAAATGCTCTGCTCCCCATTCCCTTCAGGTGTTCCTGCTTCAGGGACCTCACAGCTCACACAGAAAATGCTCTGCTCCCCATTCCCTTCAGGTGTGAGTGCTGCAGGAACCTCACAGCTCACACAGAAAATGCTCTGCTCCCCATCCCCTTCAGGTGTGAGTGCCTCAAGCCCTGCCCTCCACATTCCCCTTTTCACCTGATTCAGGGCAGTGTCAGCCCAGCACAGATGTGCCATCACTTCAGCTGGCTGGGGAATCTCCCCCTTTGGTTTGCCAAGAGGTTTCTACTCCATCCCACCTCTCCCATTTTTCCTGAGTCCGTTTCAAAACTCGCTCCTCTCCAGCCCCTCGGAGGAAACTCGTGCTGAGGGGTGGTTTCCCAAAAGGAAGGCTGCACTTCACACACCCCACAACCAAACAGGCTCACCACGTGCAAAAATAAGATTATACCACACAAAGCTGGGCTCCAAGTGGCCCAGCTTTGCCACAGATAAGGCAGATGGAGGAGGCTTAGGATGCAAATCGAGCACTTTTCCTTCAAAAAAAAACCCTCCCCAGCTGCTGAAGGTGCAAAAGGCAGAGTTTTAGGATAACCTTTATGGTGCAATTTGTTTCCATCACACTCTGCTTATGATGATTTAGCTGAGTGGATCCAGAATCTGTTACAGTAAAACAGGTCAGGGTGGGTATGGGAAAAGATATTTCCATTCTTCAAAGGCAGAAAAACAATTTTTCATCTTTTCTGACTGGATACAGTTAAAGAAGATTACAGCTAGTATGATTGCTTTTGGCAGCCTAGTGTTTGACCTATAATTCTGTAAAAATACAACTAACCCTCCATATATTGACTGTCAGGAATTTTCCCCCATGTGCTTTTTGTTCTCCTCCATCTACTTTATATGGAAAATTTACCGTATAGATCTGCATTTAAAGCTTCCTTGGCCTATTTCATGAGCAGCCAGAACAGATTAAAGTGAACAGAACATAAGCACAGCTCAGAACTCTGTCTGGGCACAGAATCCTGGAATGGTTTGGGTTGGAAAGGACCTTAAAGCTCATCTCATGCCTTGGGCAGGGACACCTTCCACTAGGCCAGCTTGTCCAATCCTCATCCAACCTGGCCTTGGACCCTTAACTTCCATCAAATTCAACATTAAAGTTCAGCTTAGCTGCTCCAGGTGCAGCCTGTGCTTTAGGAAGTCCCTAAAACCCAGTTTGCTGAGAGTTAGGAGGACATAAAACCGGTATTTATAGATAGTTTTTGCCTAAGCATGAGCAGGCCCAGGTGTAAGCACCCTTTCTGAGGCTGCAGAGTGTGCTGCAGAGAACATCTTTGACAATAGGAGCCCCAAAGGTGTCAACAGCTGAATTCAAGTAATTTTAGGCTAATTCTGTGTGCCAAGGAACGTGGGGACTCCTGCTCTGAGCACCTCAGCTGTACCAGGCCCCTGCTTTCTCCATCACCAGGGGAAAATCCCTCCACATTTCCTCCTCCAGAGGCCTCTATTCACACTCAGAGCACCCTCAGCTTGGGCAGCTCGTTCCCACAGAGGGATTTCTGTGGGATTTTTGGTTGTTGATGACCCAGATCTTGGCTGGAGGATCCAGATGAACGCAGCCAAGCACAGGCCCCGTGCAGCTCCCTCCTTGCTGCTTTAAGTTCAACTTCGGCTGTTTACTTTTTAATTTAATGTATTCTTTTGATCTCTCTTCCTCTCCTTTCTCTTGTCTCCCCGAGTTTGCTGACACAGGAGAAGCATGACAAGCTCAGACAGGCCTAACCTACTTTTTTTTTCCCTTTTCTCTGGTACATGTGAACGCTCCCACTCTCCTTCCCAGCATATGAAAGCACATTCCAAGTATCATTATAATGATACTTCCAGTCCCCTCTGAAGTAATTCCCCCACTGACAGGTGAGGCAGCTGAGACACACAGAGCTCTTCAATTACTTGCCCCCCAAGCTTCCAGCAACACCAGGGGAAATAAAACCCACCAGGTTCCTCTTTTTCTCGGGCCCAGTCTCTGTAAAATTATCCCTCCTCCACCCATCGCGGGCTGGGGAAATGCCTCTGCTCCTAAACAGAGGAACAGCAACATTTTAGGTGTCCATCCCACAGGTTTGCACATTTCTGGGGTTTGACTGCAGCTGAGGAAGCCCCATCACCGTGTCCTGGGTGCCTCCAGGCTGTGCTGGCACCTGAGAGCTGGAGAGAGACTGGGGACAAGGGATGGAGGGACAGGACCCAGGGAATGGCTTCCCACTGCCAGAGGGCAGGGATGGGTGGGATTTTGGGCAGGAATTGTTCCCTGAGAAGGTGGGGAGGCCCTGGAATAGAATTCCCAGAGAAGCTGTGGCTGCCCCTGGATCCCTGGAAGTGTCCAAGCCCAGGCTGGACATTGGGGCTTGGAGCAGCCTGGGATGGTGGGAGGTGTCTCTGCCCATGGCAGGGGTGGCACTGGACGGGGTTTAAGGTCCCTCCCAACCCATGGATGGGGTTTAAGGTCCCTCCCAACCCACGGATGGGGTTTAAGGTCCCTCCCAACCCACGGATGGGGTTTAAGGTCCCTCCCAACCCACGGATGGGGTTTAAGGTCTCTCCCAGCCCATGGATGGGGTTTAAGGAGCCTCCCAACCCATGGATGGGATTTAAGGTCCCTCCCAACCCACGGACGGGGTTTAAGGTCCCTCCCAACCCACGGATGGGGTTTAAGGTCCCTCCCAACCCACGGATGGGGTTTAAGGTCCCTCCCAACCCACGGATGGGGTTTAAGGTCTCTCCCAGCCCATGGATGGGGTTTAAGGTCTCTCCCAGCCCATGGATGGGGTTTAAGGAGCCTCCCAGCCCATGGATGGGGTTTAAGGTCCCTGCCAACCCATGGATGGGGTTTAAGGAGCCTCCCAACCCATGGATGGGGTTTAAGGTCCCTCCCAACCCATGGATGGGGTTTAAGGTCCCTCCCAACCCATGGATGGGGTTTAAGATCCCCGCCAACCCATGGATGGGGTTTAAGGTCCCCCCCAACCCATGGATGGGGTTTAAGGTCCCTCCCAACCCATGGATGGGGTTTAAGATCCCTGCCAACCCATGGATGGGGTTTAAGGTCCCTCCCAACCCATCCTGTCCTTCTATGGACTTCATTTCATCCTAACCATGGGTACCCCTCAGCCAAGCTGTTTTCCCTCCTTGTATGGGATAATTCAGTGCTAAGCCATGAGCTCGACTTTACAGAGATCAGATTCCCAGTTATGACACCAACTAAAATTCCAGCACTCCCCATAGGGTACGGATTAAACCCCAGCATTTACAAATCTGAACTTTCGAAAGCAAGAACACCTTTAAAATCAGCCTAAAATTACTTGAATTCAGCTATTGACACCTTTGGGGTTCCTATTCTCCAAGATGTTCTCTGCAACACATTTTTTATCTTGTGAAAGCTGAAATTAACACATTATCTTGGAGTCTTAAAGGCAGAAAATCCAAATGCTACAAGGAGTGAATGATAAAATCGAAAGTGGACTTTGGACCAAGCATCTGCACCAGAGCACTCAGGATAATCAAACCATATTAATTTTTGTGGTGAGTTCATTGAGCACTGCTTAAAACCCTGTTTAGACTTTCTACTTCCCAATCAGAGTGGTTTGAATTCGCTTTCACTAAATTTCATTTGGAACCAAATCGAGTTTGGTTCCAAAATCACTTCCACCATGACCAAGAGTGACCACAGAGGGGCTCAGCACCCTTCAATGCACTTTATCCAGGCATCATCACTTTCATAAAAATTAACTTCTGCCCATCCCAGCGTAGACAATCCCACAGTCCTTTACTGGAGGTGCAACAATGCTCCTTTTTCAGCTCAGTTCTATTTAATGTTTAATTATCTCGAGCACAGCAACAGCCACACCACTGCAGGAAGAAATCGATGGATGCTCCCTTTGCTCCCAGCTCTGAATGCCTGTGTTCCATAATCAGCCTAACAGAGCACACATTTGGGACTGGACATCTGGGGAGCACATGAGAGGCCACCTCAGCTATTAAATTATTTTGCAACCATCCCTCTCCGACCCAGCTTTGGGGATTTTTTTTTTCTTTCGTTTCGCTACCAAAAAAACCCCCAAAAATCCCAAACAAACAAACAAAAAAACAAACAAAAAAAACCCCAAAAGAGAGTGATGGCTTTGGTTTATAAGGTATTCAATAATCACCTCTCAGCTGCATTTCTGGGATGCTTTCCAGTCCTAAAAGTCTCCCTCTACACCTCGGACATCTCATCAAGAGGATTTTGATGTGCTGGTACTCAGTCCTGGGACTCGTTTCTCCCCTCACTGACACGCAGCTGCCTCTGGGGTTAACCTGAGCACTCAAACACCTTTCTGGGACACCCAGGAAAGCAGGAAAAACCCCAAAACCTCCAGAACGGCAAGGAAACATGAACTGGATTCATGCTGACAGCTCTGAGGGGTCTAAAGGAGAATTCCCACTGCACAGCAGCTCCTCAGGAGGGCACCTGGACTCCATTGAGCATTTTAATTATTCTGGTTTTCCTTTCTGAATTTCCAAAGCTTCCCAATGGATGCAGGGGGAAAATCACAATGAAATGAAAGGCCAGGATGATGTGGAGATGAAAGTGAGGGTCAGAAGGAGCCAAAGTGGCCAGAGTGGAAACCTTCACCCTGTCCCACACCACCCTCTGCAGCAAGAGCTGCAACCTCTGCCAAAACCTGGATTTCAGGGAGGGAATCACAAAAGTCACCGAGCTGCAAGCATCAATTCATAACCAAAGCACAAAAGCATTTTGGTAGAGGTGGCACAAGAGAGGGAGAAACACTGAGATCTTCAGGTTCCACTCCAGCTTCTAAACTGCCCAATATATTCCCACTTCAACTAAAAATTTTCCTCAAGGAAGAATCAGGGGAATAACATTTTGGGCAACCCTTACCCAGTGAAATGCTCCCAAAAAACCCCTCCAGGGGGGGTCTAGCCAGAATTACTCTGAGTGTTTCAGAGAGATATCAGATCCCAAGATTTAACAGCTCAGCACTGGAATTTCTCCCTCTCTCTTTTGGGTTTCCCTTGGAGGTCCAAAAAATCATTTACAGAAGCACCCAGGGTCTTTTCTGTGCTGGAACTGCCCCTCCCTCCCTCTGTTTTAGGAAAGGAGCAGTGCTCTGAAAAGGGCGGATCTCATCTGATTTTATTGCTGTTGGGGGCCAAGTGAAAAGGGTGAGACCCATAAACACAAAGATGCCAAGATACAAGGAGGCTCCAGCTGGGATGCCCAGCCCTGGCTGCTTTGTTCCCTGGGAATAATCAATATATTGGCAGAGATCATCTATGTATGTATGAGGAAAGTGGAGGTGCAAAAAGATAGGTGTTAGATGCCAATGGAGCATTTAATTTCTTATTATATCCCTGTGCTCCTTCCATAAATCATAAACCTTCTTTTTACTCACATTTCTACTCTGAGTTGACACCTCCTGTTCTGCTTTTTCCCTCTGCAGGTGCTACCAAAATATTTCTGCACAAAACCTTTGGGGGAAGCACAACAAACATTTATGGCTGTGGGACACGGATCCACTGGAAATTCCAGGGAAAGTAACCAGATTTAACCACAGAATCTGAGTTCAGGCCAGGGTGGTTGAAATTTCACTGAATTCTGCTATCCCAGGCTAATTTAGTGCTTTCTGTGGCAGCAAATCACCTGGAAATCAAATATCCCCCAGCTCCAGAGTGCTCTGCATTCCTCTGAATCCTGACCTTCCCCACTGCCCTGACCCACAGCAGAAACCCCAGGCCAGCTACTCCTGGCTCAGCCCTCCTCAAGGATGAGCCCTAAATTCCCAGGGAAGGCAGTAAATTGGCTTTCTGTGAACTCGTGTTTCGATAAAGCTCCTCAAAGCTCCTCCTCCTCCCGTGCTGCAGAGCTCTGACCTGAGCAGTCTGAACTGCAGCAAATCACCCCAAACCATCGCCCTCCTCACACTGGGGATCCAGGATTCAGTGATTTGATCCAAAAGGCTGTGCTGGGTGGGAGGAGGGAGGCTGGAAATCCCTGCAGCAGCCATCCCAGAGCTTCTGTGCATCCCAAGGACACGGTGCCAGCCCAACAAAACTTTCCAGCCAGGGCAGCAGAGGAGGCTCAGCTTTCCTCCAAGGGAATTTGGGAGCAACAAGTTTTTCCCTGGAGAAATCCTGGGCTGTTGCTGAGCTGCAGGGGCAGGAGGGGAAGGCTGCACTCAGGGCATGGAGCAAACCCCACTGAGCCCCAGAGAAAAATGAGAGCAGCCAGGTGCTTCAGCTCAGGACTTGCAGAGTTTAAACCTCTGTGCATTTAAATTTGTCGATAAGTCGATAAAAGCTGAACAGGAAAGAAAATGTGAGCCAATGTAAAATAAAATTAAATAAAAAATAATCCATCACGCTGCCCACCAACATGAGTTTTCAGCACAAACCCAAAGTCTTTGCCCGCCTACAACACAAATTTCCAGTGCTCAGCTCCAAAAACACTCCTAGCCCATCAAGGTGAGGCTTTTCCTTCAGGATCACAAACTAAGACGTCATTGTAAGTGGTTTAGAAGCCCAGCAAATTTTAATATCCATGCCAGCGTGTGTGACCAAAGGGATTACCCACAATGGCTCACCTGATTACTTATACAAATGCCTGCCTTTTTTTTTTTTTCCCTTTCTTTCCCCCTTTTTAATCCAAGAGCGTGCAGAATGCCAGACTGGAGAATGGGCTCTGTGCTGGAATGTCTGAGGGCTCCAGGCTTGGGATTTATATTCCATGTTGAATTCATTGTTCTCCCTCCTACCCCCGTTGCCCTCTAAAATATGCTGCAGCCATGACAGAAATAAATTAGCCCGAGGTACAGGTCACACCTTCAAGGGCAGGCAGAACTCTGGGTAAAATCAATAGAGAAGATGGGAGTCTCTCACAGCTGAAGCACAAAGAATGACGCATTGAGGGCTTTACACATCCCCAGACAAAGGCACTTTGGAGAAACCCCGGTCCCTGCTGCCTCGGGAACACAAAGCTCGTTTTTTCAACCACCTGAACCCCAAGAGCAACTCAGAAAAGCCCCATTTCTATGGAGAATTTGCATATCGATGCAGAAAGTTTTATTTCTTTGCTCCTCTGCCCGGGGAAGGGGATTCAGATGCTGAACTCTGGCCCAGGTTGCAACTCTTAAAAACTTCTTTGCAGAGAGCAGAATCTGCACTGAACTTCAGCTCACATTTTGCAGCACTCTCCAACCTTTTCAAGGGGTTGCCTCAAACAAAAAAAAACTCCCCTGAACTTCGGTGAACTCCGTAAAGGGGCACCAACAGACACTGAAATACGTGTTGCATTCCTTAATTGCACTTGTGATTTGAAAGCGATGGATAACACATTCAAAGTCATTGAGAGCCTCAAACTCAGGCTTCAGTACTGCTGAATCCCAGTTCCTCTGAAATCAGGAGACAGAAGATTTATAAGGATTTGGATTTGGGAAGATTGATGCAGGAGTCAAGTGGGTTTTGCTAATGTCCCCATGGTGAGTTAAGTATTAACTCTCAGAGTGAGGCTCAGAACCTGTTCAGACACTTCACAGATCCCACGGGGTTCCCACCTGCCTTTCCAGGTTCCTAAAAGCTTTAAAGCCTGATTTAAGCTCCCACAATAGTTCTAAAAATAGGAGTTCAACTTCTCAGTCCCGCAGGAGTTTCTGAAATTGCTACCCAGGAGGTTTCTCAATAGACAGAGCTAAAAGCTTTTCTCCTCTCCTGTCCCTCCCAGACTTCTCCAGAGACAACTTTGGCCCAAATGCAGCTGGATCTAAATCCAAATGAACCCTGATTTTCTGCAAAGCCAGCAGGAAAATGTCAAATAGGGAACTTTCCCCTGACCTCCTTGTTTGTTTGCTTTTTCAAAAACCCCACACAACATTAACACGTGTCTTGGGCTTTGATCATTAGACTCACACTTCCACCTATGGCAAAATAAACTGAGTTTGTACTTACACTTGTGGAGCCTGTGAGCAATGTGGGAAATGGAATTGCTTTCATTTCCACTGCTACCTGCAAAAATAAAGGGAGGAATTCACCATTAACACCAGGAATTTGCTCACAGTCACTGTCCCACGTCTCAAATGATGCAGCAGCACCTCTCTGCCTTTTAGGAAGAATCGGGGTAAATTCAACACCTTGAGGGAAAAGGGTTTATCATGAACTTGTAAAGGTGTTTTTAGCCAGATCAGAGGTTTCCAGCTCCTCCATAGCTCATTCCCTGCAGCAACCTCGGTGTGCTCGTCCTGGGGACAGGGAAGGTGGGGAAAGAAGCAATTCTAGGTGTTCCCAAGAGTGTTTGGAGGCTCATGATCCTAGCATGAGGCAGAAGAGCCTCCAGTGACTTGCCCTGCTGCTCCTTGGCTCTTCCCGAGGACAAGAGGGTGATGATAATGCACATTTCTGCCTGAGACACCTCAAACACTTCCTGAGGCCCCATTTGCAGGTTCTGCTTTGCACTTCCACGCAACCAAGGGGAAAACAGAGTTATTCCTGCCTCCTCCAAAGAGATTCCATGTCCTCATCTAGTGCAGCTTCCTGGAAAATAAATCACTTCCCTGGGCTGCACAAAACACCAAGTCCTGTTCCTTGGAGAGCATCCCAACAACCACAGGGACCTTTATCTGCAGCATCTGGGGGTCAGGAATGGCCCAGCTCAGATAAACCCATGGGGGAGCTTTCCCTCATCCCAGCTGGTTCCCCTTCCCAAGGGATTTAGCCAGGGGGTTTCAGCTGGATCTTGACATCCCCATCCTCAAAACTCTCTGGGCAATCCCCATCCCCAAACAAGAAGGATGTGAGAGCACTGGGAGCTGCTTGATGTGCTCCAGAATTCCAAGGGCACCAGATTCCTGCTCTGCTCATCCCAAGGCAGGAGCAGCCTCACAGCTCAAGGTGATGGGAATCCATTCCATTCTTCTCCTCCTCCTTCCTCCATCCAAATTTCACCTGTGCCTGTTGATTGGGGCTGGATTCAGATGGAGACATCTCCACCAAGGAGCAAAACTTGGAATATATACATGTATACATGGAACTTTGGAGAGACACATTAAGGTTTTTTTCCTCTATTTAAATCATTCAAAAAAAACAGGATTCAGCACAAAAATGAAAGACAGAAAATGAGGTTACACACATTGGCAATGGTTTGCTCCACTCTGGAGGTACATGAAAGCTTAGAAATGGTAAATTAAACCTTAGAAATGGTAAATTAAACCTTAGAAATGGTAAATGAAACCTTAGAAAGACCTGGGCCTTTCCAGGAACTGTGGAATTCCCCTCCCTTGTTTTAGAAATAAAGGATTTAAATGCAACCACTGAACAGGAGCAGACCTGCCTTGGGAATACCCAGGTAGGTGGAAGAAGAAATATATCTATATTTAAGGATGAAAACAAAGAAGGACAGGAGACTAAATGGTTTATTGGCCAAAATCTGGCTGATACTCATTTAATGGATGTGACTATTCCACATCTCAGGTGAAAGTCTGGCCTCCACGGACTAAGAGTTGTTTTCCACTTCCAACTCCTGCAAACCTATAAATTGTAAAAATCTCAACCTTAGGAAGGAAAATTAAACAATCCCTAAATATTCCCTGCCCTAAATGATCATTTTACACGTGAAGTGGGTTTACACAAAGCTGGATTCTGCAGCTTGGATACCTGCAGAGGAACAATGGGGGAGGCCACGTTGTGGTGCCTGGATGAGGACAATGCTTTGCCTTTCCACTGCCCCTGGAGCTGGGATAAATCTGGGGCACCAAAACTCCGTGTTCCAAACTCGGCCGAGGATGTGCAGCTTTGCAGCCTGGGTTTATTTATCTCTCAGAGCACGAGGCCTTTTTTTTTCTGCCAGAAATATGCAAAGTGCCTCGCAGAAGACCCTCCCCATTTCCCAGGAAATGGAGGGCTGGAATGCACAGGGGGGAGAGAAAGAGAGAGAGAGAGGGAGCCCTGTGGCCTCACCGTGTCCATCTGCAGCACCACGGTCCCCACCAGGCCCCCAAATCAAAAGGCAAAGACATTTCCTCATCCTCCCCTCATCCAAAACTCCCTTGGATCTCAGGAGGTGAACGTGGGCAAGGATCAGAGAGCTCCAGCTTTGGGTATTTGCAGATTCCTTCTGCCTGGCCTGGCTGTGCCCCGTCCCTCCCCGGGCACGAGGCAGGGAATCCCAGTGGGAATCCACCCCAAAATCCAGCAAAACCCACTGCTCCTCTCCCCTCTGCACACAGGGCCTTTGCAGAGTTTTGTTTTGAGTGAGCAGCAGCAAAACTCGTGGAAGTTTGCAAAGATATTCCCCACTGCTAATCCTGCAGCTAGGAGTTGTTCAGCATACCTGAAATCCCTTTTTTCCTACTGAGATCCTCTGCATGGCAAAACCCCCAGTTTACAACAACCAGATAATAAATATACAGCTTTTAAACACAAGGATTTCGTGTTTGGATGTGTGTAACTAATTTCTTTCAAGTTTCTAAAATTCAAATATCCAAGTCTGTGCCCCCTCCTCAAACATGCAAACTTAAATCCCAACTTTTGATAAGCCACATAACCATTCCCAAGTATATCCCAGGACAAAATTTAACACCAGAAGCTGCCAAATGTTCCTGACCCACTTCAAACAATCATTAACTACAGGCAGTTTCTAATTATTTGAGTCCATTTCACTTCTTATTCAGTGGTCGTTTTGTTTCTTGGCCATTTGGCCTATGTTCAGAAAAATCTCCATTAAGCAGCACAAAGTCTCCCAAAAAGAAGAAAAATTCTCTTTTCCCATTCTAAGGTTGGGAATATTTCAAATCCTCAAGAGAAAGGAGTCCTAAATATGCTTTTAAAAGCAGAAAGTAGAGAGCACTTAAAAATTGAAAAGCTTAAAAATGCAGCCACTGAATAAAATTTAGTTATCAACTAAAATTGCTTTCTCTCACTTCTCTGCTAACAGTTTTGCAATTCCTTTTCCAGAAAGAACTGGAAAACGTATTAAAAGGCAAAAAACATCGATGCTGGGACTGGGAACAATCACATGAACAAGCCACAAGATTTGCTTGATAACAGAGTTTATTATTCAAGAACGAGTCTCATTTTCAGCTCTAAGGCAGAGGGCGGGGAGAGAAAGGGGGGAACAGGCTTTTAAAACACGCTGGAAGCCCAGGATTGCATTTATAGGAACCACTGAAAAAAAAGAAAAAAGAAGAAGAAGAAAGAGAAGAAAAAGTAAAGAAAACAAATCTCTGTTCTACCAGCAAGCTGAGTTTTCAAAAGTTCAGCTCAGCTCCCAGCAAACTCAGCCTGTTTTCACTTCAACCAAGTTTACCTTCAGCAGAGAGAACGAACAAGCAGGGAGCTGCTGAACTTTTCTCTTTTTTTGGTTTTTTTTCCCCCCAAAAAGTTCAGCTCTGCTCGAGATGGGAAGGGACAGAGGAGAGCAGAAACAGGGAGCTCAGAAGTGGCAAAAGCTGCTGGCAAAGTTCCTCTGCGCCCCCTCGTACTGACCTAGGCAGTCTTCGCTTCACAGGTAGCAAAGTTTGTCTCCTTCTCCAGGGCGAGATTCCCACTGGCAGGAAGGCATCAAAAGGACATTGTTTGCACTCCTCCGAGGAGGGAAGGGAAAAGCTCAGCCC
This sequence comes from Monarcha castaneiventris obscurior, assembly GCA_026261815.1. NCBI lineage: Eukaryota > Metazoa > Chordata > Aves > Passeriformes > Monarchidae > Monarcha > Monarcha castaneiventris. The sequence goes on from JAMPIT010000114.1 coordinate 2,958,048, forward strand.
AGCCAGGTACAGCTTCTTCCTGAAAAGTAAATCCGGCATTCTGGAACGAGTTCAGACCTCGGGCTTGACAGGCAGGGGAGCGAAGCCTTTCCACACTGAGCACGCCTCTCCCTGCACTGCCTGCACACTTAATGAACATTACTTCCTTCCCAGTGGTTCCTCCTAGCAGAAATCCACACCCCCCTCTTTGAGAAGTGAGGAATGCAGCTGAAACCAAAGTCCAGAAAACATGCCCGGCACCCAGACAAGGCCCCACGGATCAATAAACTCAGGTTGTGACCCGCAGGTCAGTTTGTCAAACAGGACATCAGGGTGAGTTTTTTCTACACTTGGTGGAGTTTGCTTTATGCCTCAGCTAATGCTGCTCACTCCCCAGAGAAAATAAAACTGCTCCGGCTTTTAGGGAATGATTAAATGCTCCAATAACAGATGGGAATTCTCTTTCAAATCTTGTCTTTCCAAAGCTGCTTGCAAGTGAGGAAAGAAGTTTTGGGGTTTTTTTGTTTTGTTTTTTTTTTTTTCTCCAGACTAAACTCGGTTCTTGGGCTCCTGAACAAAAGGTATTTGAATTTGTCGTAGGGAAGGAGTATCTGGTGACTTAAAAAAAAAAAAAAGAGAGAGAGAGAAAAGCTCCTTTTATTTAGTTAGGGTCTAATCCTGTTCCGTTTGCAATCACATGGAGTTTTGTCATTACCTCCAGTGGGAATAGCGCCGGGGTTTTAGATTACAAATGCTTTCAGGCAAGAGCTGTGTCTACTCCAGTGACCTGCACAGGCCAGGCTGGTTTTGGCACTTCAATTTGCAATTTACACCATTGCTGTGTCTGAACCCTGCACAGCAGCAACCCCCCCGCCCCCCAAATTCACGGGGAATTGCTGAAGAGAAGCAATTCTGCAAAATTGCATGGGTTGTTTTTAAAGCTTTTCATTGTGTTTCAAGCTTTCCAGTTTTTCCTGGAGGTTCCACTTTGCTCTCACGTCTCAATTCTCCTCCACAATAGCAGCAGAAATGGAGCCTTTTTTGTCCTGGAGTCTCTGCTGGCCCCGACTGCCCCATCAGGGAAAAAGCCAAGTGCAAGAATTGAAATGAAGTGACACAGGCCATAATATTGTCAGAGTACTAATCCCAGTCACAACTGCATGGGACATGACACTCCAAGGCCTCAAAATTTTCAAATAGGTTAAAACTCCATCATGACCTCAGTGTCTGAGCAAAGCCAGGCTCCACAGGGCTGCGGGGCCTGATGGGAGCAGGACAAACCACGACAGAAATTAAATTTCTGGAGTCCAAATGCCCCAGACCTGGAGAGCACAGACCCAACTGAGCCTGCAAATTCTGACAGTGCACAGTGGGAACATCTCCACACTAATGCAGTTCAGAACCACTTTGCTCCTAAGTGCAGCCAAGTGATGTCATTTCTTTAAAACATTGTTTCCTTGCCCACACATCCCTGGTGTCCCTTGTTTCCTTCAGGATCATAAAAGGAAAAGTCTCAATCCTGCACGACAAAACCAAGCTGTGCTGCATTTCCAGTGCACAGAGCTTGAAGAGGTTTTGGAAACCCCCAGAGAAAGTTTTGGGCTGGTTTGGAGAAGCAGCCATGGCAGGCTAATTAAACCCAAACGCAGTAACCAAAAAGCTTTTCCCTTTGCTGTTTCTACTTCACATCCCAAAGCTTTCCTTTGGTCAGGAAAGTCCCTAGTTCCCCTCGGCTGCATAAAGTCCCTCACAGGGGACTTTCCTAACAGGCAGCTAAATTGGAATTTTATCTCCCCTGGACCATCTCAGAAGCTTTTCTGGGATGTGCCAAGAACTAAACCCATCAGGTGTTCATTGAGGCTGAGACACGGAGAGCAGGGGGACAGGGACTGAAAGGATTTACCCTGAAGCTCTGCACTGACAGACCCAAGGCTTAAACACAGCACGGTGATTTTAGACATCCTCGTGTCCCTCAGTTGTTCAGAGAGTCCTAAACTGGTTTGGGTTGGGAGGGACCTCAAAGCTCATCTCATCCCATCCCATGGGCAGGGACACCTCCCACCAACCCAGGCTGCTCCAAGGCTGGCCTGGGACACTTTCAGGGATCCAGGGGCAGCCACAGCTTCTCTGGACACCCTGTGCCAGGGCCTCAGCACCCTCTGAGTGAGGAATTCCTCCCTCCCATCACCATTCCTGCAGCCCAGCTGAATGAACAGGACACGTGTGTTCTTTGAGCTTGAATTGCTGCCAGCAGCAGGGCACAGCAGTGAGACACCTTCAGAGCACCCTGGGGTGGCCCTGGGGTGGGACAGCAAGACATGACCCTGGCTACCCCAGAGCTGAAGCGTGCCAGACCCCTGCCACTCACACAAGAACTGCCTGAGCCATCCAAGCTGCGAGCCAGAATCCCACCTGCACAAATCCCAAATCCCCAATCCCAAATCCCCAATCCCCAATCCCATCCTCCCGCTGCCGCAGCTCCCCAGCACCCCAGGGCTGCTGGCTGCATTTTCCTGGTGGATCCCCCTGGCCTGGGAGCTGCAGGCTCATGGCAAATGTGCCGTGTGTGTCACACACCGGGGGGGAGCAGACTGCTGATTCCCTTCATGCCTAATTACCCAGGAGCGCCTGGCACGATGATTTATTTAGCACAGTGCTGGCCCAGCTCTCAGACGGGTCCCGTGTCCAAGTGGAAAACACGCTCCCTCCCGTTTTCCTGCTGGAAGGAAAATCAGCCAGGGCATCCGAGGCCACAAAACTCCTCTCTGAGTTATTTAGGGGAAACTGTATGGATGCCAAAGTTAGGGTGGCTGTGCCTCAAAATGAGCTCGGGAATAAGTTTATATCCCTATCTGAAAATAAATCTATTTTATATGTTTAATATATATATTTTTTTCCCTGTTCTGACACGCAAATTACATGTTTTTGAGAGTAATTTCATTTCAGACTGGGATCGATCCTGGCTGTGACTCTGCAGCTGGGCCAGGTAACTCCATTCAATGACCAAGGTGCTTAAACACCCTTGGGGCTCTGCAATAAGTGGCAGAAAGTTGGGCAGGATGGAAAAAAGCCAGAAAAAAGGGCGCTATTCCACATCTAGGAGCCATTGGATGGACTCTCCTCAGCAGTGAGAGGAGAACGCAGCCTCCTCCAGGCCTCCACGAGCCAGGAGCAGGGCTGGGGGAAGCCTGGGCTAGTGAAAAGCCCCCAGGGAGCAGCTCAAGCTTTGGCCAGAGGAGCTGCTCGGGGTTTGGGCTGCTGCCCACACGTTCTGTTTCACCAGCAGAGCTGTGCCCAGGGGGCACAGACCTGGAACGGGCTCTGGCGTGGCATCAGCCCATCAGACAGAGCCCACCAAGCACGGCCACCACATCCAGGAGGGGACCATTGTTCCTTCAGATGCTGAGTGCCAACCTCCTGCCCCTCCCAGGGCCAGCAGCTCCAGCTGGGACAGCTTTGCCTCCCTCTTTTCCCCGCAGGACGCATAAAACTCGTTCCTGCTCTCCTTCCTGACACCAGAAAAGCCTGGATCCTTTCCCGTTGTGCTGCAAGAGCTTGAAACGTGGCCATGCTATTTACAGCATCTTCTTAGCCCGGAGGGATTGGAGATGCATCCTGATTTTTCCAGCATATGCAAGCAGCAGGCCCTGCTGCCTGTGCCAGCTCGGCCCTACCTGCCCGAGCTTCCTTGTGGCCGCTGGAAGAACTACAGAGGGAAAAAACTGGATTTCCCCAGGAATGCTGCCTGCATCCCCATTGTTCTCAGCACTCAGATCCATCCATCCCTCAGTTCGTGGTGGGAAAGGACAAATTAAAGCAAGGCTCCAAAGGGTGGGGCTCGGTTTCTGGTCCTCTGAACTGTCATGTTCGCTTTTGGCCGCAGAAGAGCTTTTCAAAAGGCTTTCAGTGACTCAGAAGCCTCAAATCTCTTGGTTTTCAGTGGGAGTTGGGCTCCTGCTGGAACTGCAAAAAGCACGTTCTGCCCGCTGGAGAAACATCCCGGCTTTTCCAGGCTCGTTTTACAGGGAAAGGCTCTGGGTGTTTGGGGGTGGGATAGAACTGGGGTGATTTTTTGGAGCCTGTGGTGGTGGGTGGAGCTGCCCTGCTGCTCCAGCAGAGCTCATTCCAACCTGGCACTGAGGGGAAAAGTGACCCAGGAGATTTTATTGCTATGGACAAGTGGGAGAACTCGCTCAGGTGTGGCCCCAGATGTCCCCAAGAGAGCTGCACCAGATAAGGGAGCCAAGGATGCTGAGGAGGGACCTTCAGAGCTGGTTCCAGAGGCAAAGCAAAGCCTGACTCAAAGGAACCTTGGGCCTGGTGCTGCTGGGAATTCAGTTAAGGAAATTGAGGTTGCATATCCTGCTGAAGAGGTTCTTTGGTCAAACCCCCACCCAGGAGCCAGAACCAGAGGGAGAAACAGAGTGGAGTGTGTGAAGTGTACAGAAATTTACCAAACTAACAATATATTTATATTTGCATCTACGTTTATATAGATATCTATTTATAGATGTCTTCCAACTTTGAGGCCTACTGAAATCCAGAAGGATTTACTGCATTCATTTGATGGAATACCAAATGTAGCTGGCACATTTTCCAGCATGCAGCCAGAACAACAATCCAGACATGTTAAAGTACAGGAAAGTTTAACTCTGAAGCTGGTGCAAGGACAGAGCAGGGAGCTCAGCAGCTCCCAAGGCTGTACCACCACCCCCTGAGCTTCCCCACAACTTTGGGCAAGGCACTTCACATTCCCTGATTAAAAAAAAAAAGTAATCAAAGGTTGCTATGACAAAGCTGACACAGCAAATAATGCAGGAAAGGTGCAGCCACAGCCACAAAATTCCAGGGGATTCAACTCAGTTTAACAAATCAGATTAACGATGATTTTTCTCAGTGTCTTGTTGTAGGGTAATAAATGACAGCGGGCATTTCCCTGTGACAACCTCTGCTTTTATATTCCAGGCAAAATAAAGTTGGTGGAAGGAGGAGAAAAAGACAAACTGCACAAGCAGCAGTGTTGAGCTCAGGGAATTTAATCTTTCTCTTCTCTCAGGAGAGAGCTGTCTCAAGGCTAAATGTTTTGTGTGCACAGGTACATGTGATAAATACTTGTGGAGAGATGTTGAAGTGCAATTCTTCTGAAGGGGCTGAGCTGCATCATTTGTGCTGCTGAAAACAGCTCGGCTGCAATGAGATGATACTTTTAAAGAGAAGGGAAAAAAAGAAAGCAAAAAAAAAGAGGGAAAAGAAAAAATCAAGATTTGTTTGTAATTGCTGGTATAAGGCAACAAGGTTTAGGGTTTTGCTTCTGATCAAGGAGAGCTAAAAGCCATTTTATTGCACTGAGTGGGTTGGAAGTGTTTTTGCCAGCATAAAAGGACTTGCTGTGTACCAATCCCTACAGGATTAAAGAGTCTGCTGGTGCCTAATCCCAGCCTGGTGGAGATGCCTCAACTGAGCAGAACACAGTGCAGAGAATATCAGAGCTGAACGAGAAGTTTAGAGCAGAAAACATCCACCAGGAGCACCAAAATGCAGGAGTTTTCAGCCATCACAGGGGCACATGAATGAGGCTGGGCCCTAAATCCAAGCAGCTCTACAAAACCCAGACCAGACCAGGAGTTTGCTTTTCTGGCCTCCTCAATCCTGCAACTTCAGCAAAGCTGGAAGATTTCTTTGAAAGGCAACTGCTCACTTCTCTGATGGACTTCCCCAACCTAAATTAAGCACCCTGCGCCGTGGCTGCCCAGAATTTGGGCATCCACCTGGAATTCCCACTGCAAACCTCCAGACTTAGCCCTTCCCAGGAGCTGGCAGCACAGGCAGGGCCGTGAGAGGAAAATGCCAGCTGTCCACGGGCACCACAGCAGAGCTGAGGCATAAAAAAGGCAATAATATCCATGTCCTTCATCATCTCCCCGGGCTGAGCGTCAGCACAGGCTGCCTTCAATCCCAGCTCCGAGAGCTCCTCACAGGAAGCTCCTCATCCCTGTGAATTGAGTGCATCCATTTCAGTTTTCCCACTCCCAAGTCACTGGTGAGTTCAACTTTGGCTCTGCAACAAAAGGAGCCTTTGGTGCCAGCACTTGCAGGGCTGCGGGGTGAGAGCAGTGGGAAGGATTCACAAAGCAAGTTCTGCCACGCTGGGAGAGGTGCTGAGCTCTCCCTCTGGATTTCCTACTGCATTTCTGGGTCTCACACGGTGTTTAACTCCTCACAGTGTAATTTCCTCCCTTCCTTTTGGAGATTTACAGTAATGGAGCCAGAGCAGTGTCTGATTTTTGAGTGAGATTTCGCTGAAGTTCCCACACCCCCAGGGTTACAAAACCTTGCTTTTGCTAAGGGTACCTAAAGCACTTTGCAAAGATGTGGGAGTCAAAAGCCTCCCCCCAAGGAACAGCTGGGATTTAGGAGTCCCCAAATCCTGTAGCTCTGCAGGAGCCACCCAATATCCCCATGAGCCAAGGTGGGCCCAGATGGAGCATTTCAAATGTGACCACCTTGGTTGGAACAACCTTGGTATGGTGTAACAGCATTTCATCTGACCATAGAAAAAGAAAGCAGGATTCTTTACCATCCCACCTGAACGAGCTCCTGCAAAATGCCATTAAAACTGAGATGGAGGCTTCGATTTTGGATATATTGACACCTCACCGTGGAAATTTCTATATCCAGAAATTCCCAAACAGCTTTAGCTTGCACCAATTGATTTTTTTACTCTCACCTGAATGCATTTACTCTTTGCTGAGGATTTTTTCCATCAGATACCACTCCCTGCCTTTTCAAGCCACTGCCTGGTGGCTGATTTATTCCAAGAACTCTCCTTTCTTCTCAGTATCTCCCTTATCCTTTCTTTGCCTGTTGGTAACTTGGCTTATCCCATTTAAGCAGTTTGCAGGGTCAGAGCGAGTGGCAGGGGATGTTTGTCTTATGTCCCATGAATTTAAAAGTCCCTTGTCCTGCAAATGCTCTTGTCTCTGTGGCTGCATCACCCCTTTCAACGTGCACCACACATAATAAATACTTTGTTTTTTAAGGTTTTGATGAGCTCTTTCAGTGATTTTCAAGTTTTTAAAGGTGTCTGGGTGAATTCCCACAGCTCCAGATCACCAGAGACCTCGAAGTAACTGCCTTGGTGCCTACCAGAGAAGTGAAAGTTTCTCATTTATTGCAGAGGTAAAAGCAATAAATACCCACAACATCTCCATCAAGCAGAATTTTGCCTGGTGTTTACCTGGAAACCACTCTCAGATGTGTTCCTGCCATAAACCCCTAACTGGAAAAGAGTCAGCAGGACTAAAACTCTGGCTGTTGAGTGCTACACCTCGTGGTAAAGTGTTTGTAGCTTTTTTTGACGTTTGGACAAACAATTGCAAACAAAGTTTAGAGAAACAAAAATACCCAGAGCAGGAGAGGAAAAACCACTCCAGACTGCTTCACATCCTTCTGCTGGGGGCCTGCATGCAAGGAATTCATGCAGTTGAATTAAAATCATTAATGAATATAAGCTATGCACCAGGAGGAAAAGCCCAGCTCTTGAAGCTGCAGTTGGAGCAAAGCAGGAGCTGTGGATGCTCTGCCACTCCTGTTCCAGGCACAGGGAGATGCTGCATTTACCTCTCTGCTGAGCCCCCAAAGCACTTCAGCTACCTCAGACAGAGCAAATGTGCCCAAGAAAGAAAGAAGTTGCAAAGTGGGGTTGAAAACGGATTTCTGTTACGAACTTCAGAAATTCACAGCAAAGAGTGAAGGCACGATTTAAATGCAGCATCTTTGCAGGCAGGTATTTATCACTTGTATATTTGGGAACACTACAGGCTTAATTCAACAATAAATCTTTTTACTTTGCATTAAACAGCTGTGGGACAATCCAAGAGAAAGTGCTTGGAGCAGGGACTGGCACCTGCATCCCCCTCACCGAGGGAGTGTCAGCACAGGGCTCCAGAGTCCCATTTCCTCTCCCTGGATGAGTGACCTTTCAAATCTCTCCTGCAGAGCACAACACCTTCCTCAGGCAGGCAGAGCACAGAGTCAGCTCCAACCAGAGCCTCTCATGGCAAATAATTCCTAAATAAAATAAAGGAAAATAAATTCGGGGATAGATCTCTGCTTTCCTTCTTTATCCGCAGCTTCTGTTTGCAACTTCCAGGGGGAAATAATTCCCAACGCAGCCTCCTTGCATGTGAATGCCCCTGTCTCACCAGTGCCCACGTTTCCTGCAGCCCAGAGGGATGCAGAGCTCTCAGCTCCAGCCCAAGTTTTGCTCTGAGGTTGAACCTGCAGTTTGCAGATCCCACCGTGCTCCACAACCCTCAGCTCACAGAGCATTCCCTGAGCACTTCCCAGCTCCAGCTGGTTCCTTAAGGCACATGGGGAGGATTCTGCAGGCCCTGGGAATGCTCAGCCTGCCTGCCCCTCACCTGAGCTGCTGCATGGGCTGTTCCTGCATCCTGGCCTTGCTAAGCCAAGCCTCAGCACCTCTCCTGGGAGCTGGACCAGTCCAGTCGGGAGCTGCTGTATTCCAGAGGGTGAAGGGCAGGAATGCACAGACATTGAGTAAAGCCTTCACTTTGTAACACCCCAAACCCCTGCAGCCAGGCAGAGATGAGGGTTTGCAGCTCTGCGCTCAAGATTATGGATGGGAATGAATGGGAATGATGGGAATGATGGGAATGATGGGAATGATGGGAATGATGGGAACACCCATCAGGAATCTGGGAGCTGGACCAGTCCAGTCGGGAGCTGCTGTATTCCAGAGGGTGAAGGGCAGGAATGCCCAGCCACTGAGTAAAGCCTTCACTTCATAACACCCAGGCAGAGATGAGGGTTTGCAGCTCTGTGCTCAAGATTATGGATGGGAATGATGGGAATGATGGGAATGATGGGAATGATGGGAACATCCATCAGGAATCTGGGAGCTGGACCAGTCCAGTCGGGAATTGCTGTATTCCAGAGAGTGAAGGGCAGGAATGCACATTGAGTAAAGCCTTCACTTCATAGCACCCCAAACCCCTGCAGCCAGGCAGAGATGAGGGTTTGCAGCTCTGTGCTCAAGGTCATGGATGGGAATCAATGGGAATGATGGGAATGATGGGAATGATGGGAACATCCATCAGGAATCTGGGAGCTGGACCAGTCCAGTCGGGAGCTGCTGTATTCCAGAGGGTGAAGGGCAGGAATGCACAGACATTGAGTAAAGCCTTCACTTTGTAACACCCACATAGAGATGAGGGTTTGCAGCTCTGTGCTCAAGGTTATGGATGGGAATGATGGGAATGATGGGAACGATGGGAACGATGGGAAAGATGGGAACGATAGGAATGATGGGAACACCCATCAGGAATCCCAGCTCCCAGCACCAACCCCACAGCGCACAGCGCATCCCACACACAGCTCAGGCAGCAAGGGGAGAGGCAGAGGGTTCAAAGCTTTTCCTCTCCTTTCTCTCTCCAAAGCTGCAGAGCTGAGAGAGGCAGGGCCAGCACTCACAGAGTTACTGCTGCTCTCCTGCCAGCTGGAAGGAGACACAACTTTTCATGGGTCAGAACTCTTAAGCGACGCTCCAGTTTGCAGCTCGTGTCTCCTGAGGTGCACAAACCCCCCCAACCCGCTGTGGACATCATTTCCTTTCTGTGTTTCTCCATTTTCAAATTACCCTGCAATACAAATGCTTTTAACAGCCATTTCCACATGCGTGATTTACTCCACAGTTTCTGGAGAGATTTCCTAATAACCCAAGCTTATCTAAATCCCGTATTTTCGGTGTTTTTAACTTGCAGGAGTTAAGCAATTGGTTAAAGAGGAAACAACTGTTGGGTGTCTGATATGGAATGAGCTTCCACATCTCAGAGCATGGAGGGGGTTCCATGGCAGGAAAGCAGTGAGCTGCAGGGTTCTGTGGGCTCCTGGCAGCTCCCTGGGACTCTGCTCCCGTCCCTTTCTGGCCTTGCATTTCTTTCTTTATTTCTCCATTTATAAAGCCCGTGTGTGAGGAGTTCATAGGTTCATTTGCACAGAAGCATTTCTATGTTAAATCATAAAACCATTTCGATTGAAAATGATCCATTTCCAAGATCACCCAGCCCAGCCCTTAACCCAGCACTGCTGAGCTCACCACTAAACCACATCCTCAAGGTGCCACATCCACGTCTTTTCAGTAAAAAAGGCCAATTTATTGCTTATGGCCATTTCTGCCATGCCCTATGTGCTGTTCTTATTGCTCTTGCACAGAATTAAATCCAGACTGGGAGTTTTTGGAGTGGCCTCAGCTCCACTTTTTGTTCCGTGCTCCCTCTTGGCTGCCTCCAGGTGTTCAGAGGAAGCTGTGCCAAGAGAAAAGCAGGAAATTCCGGGATTTTGGTGACTGGATGTGGCCTTTGGTGCAACCACAGGGAAGCAGGGAGGATGAAGATGATGGCAGCATATTTAAAGTATCACTGCCATAGGAACAGTCAGTAAAATGCTACTTCTGACCCATTTTTTCCTCAGCCTCCCCAGCCATCAAAGCCAAATCACTCCTCCACCGCATCCTTTTTTCTTATTGATAAAGAGATTAAAAATTTAACCCAACTTTTTTCCCCTTAATCTCACGCTCACGTGTAGCTGGAGAATTAGAGGGAGGTTTAGTGCCAGTATTATCCTGACAGATCTCAGCCTAACTTCCAGGCACCCCCTAAATGAAAGGAACCAGGAATCTTTTCTGCTGCAGAGACATTCAGCTGACATTTGCACATCCTCAGGAATGTACAATCATCCTCACTTCAGGCAGTGATGCTTTTCAGGCAATAAACCGTGATTGGCCTTGTTCTCCACCTGCAACAGTAATTTAATCCACTCAGCTCAATTTAGCAACGGGCTTCTCAAAAGAAGAGCTGGAAACCCAGGTAATTAATTAAGAAAAAGGTTTGAACTTGTGCTGGAGAGGGAAAGGAATCCCAAGGAGTTACATAATATCATCCAAAATTTCAAGTTCCTAAACTACACGCAATGGCGGGGAAAAAGAATTTTGATATAAAAATATTCCAGGCCAGCAAATATTCAATGTGTACACAAAACATGGACAAACCTGGGAGCAGCTGATGAGATTAAACATCCCAAAGACTCCACAGAGAGATGGTTACTCCCATAATATTAACTCAGCCATATTGTTATACTTTTATATCTGATTTTAATTTACTGACAATGAACACACCAAGATTTGCACGCCACAGGGCAGAGAGGAATGGGAAGCACTGGAGAAATGACTCAGGGTTGTTTCAAAGTTGCTGGAACAATGCTAACTCCCAGTGAAATCCCTCTCCCTTCATCAAAAGCTGGCATTTCCCTGAAATTTTAGGGGAACTCCAAGAACTTTGCTCAGTTGTGATGACTGAAGCGTGGAAATTGCAGGGCAAGCTGCAGGTTCACCCCAAATGAGTGATATCCAAGCATGGTAGATGTGGATGAGTTTCACAGGGAGTTTTGGGGACTGTTCAGGGACTTTTGGGGATTGTCCAGCACCAACACACCCTGGAAAACCAGAATATAATGGATAACACCTCCCTGCCACCTTGGGCAAGCTGAACCAGCAGAGTTCTTATCTCCAGCAGCTCCATCCCTGCTCCCCCATCACACATTCCCCTCTCACCCCAAACTCTGGCCCTTCCTGGAGCTGGAGTTGGGAGAAAAAAGCCTGACTTGGCTTGGAAATGGGTTTTTGGGAAGGAAATGGGTTATCCCTGAGTTAGAGCAGGTGACAGAAGCCACGAGTTCTGCAGAGCCAGGGCAGCCACGGAGGAGAGACCACGATGTTAACCCCACAAAACGCTGCCACCCTGGAATTCTGATCAATGCCTGGATGTTTTGGGATACTTTCACACCCAGTTTTACACAAGGGGGGGAATCTGAGTGCACCACAGAGCTGGGACACCCTGAGCTGGCCCCAGAGGGAGGGCAAAGCCAAAGCCAGGGCTCAGCACAGGAGCAAATAAACCCCAGTGGGACACGGGGAATTGGCACAGGGACACTGGAGCGGCCCCGGGCCCAGCCAAGGTGGCAGAAAATGGGAACTAATGAGCTCCCCTGCACCGAAGCTGCTCCCACACGCAGCCATTCACTGCTCTGCACCCTTTAGTAACCCCATTATCGGCGTTTTCCCATTGTCTGGAGCTGCAGCCGCTCCGTTAGCCGGGACAATGAAAGCCAGGCTGCACTCGGGTACCTTTCTCGACATTCTAACAGGAGACCTTTTTGCCTTCTCGAGAGAGAGAAAAGGGCAAAACAAAGTTCAAAAAATAAAATTAAATTTTTTTTTTTTTAAAAAACGCACCTTGGGTTGTGCCCCTGAGCTCTGCTCTGATTTGCCAGAGAAAAGGACTAAATACAAGAATCTATAAATACAAATATATGCATTAAGCTTTTACTTCCCACTTAATTAATTAATATCCCCACAAACACATACACCTCTCTTCCCAAACTCCTGTAAGTCAGCACATTTTTCTTTTCACTGCAGACTGCCACAGCTCCTTTTTTCCCCCCCCCTCCCCGCTTCAAACTTTATTATAAAGCCCCAAAAGTTCACATAATGTCTGGCTATTGTTTCCCTAAAGAGGAATTCTCCTCCCCGCCTCCTCCTTTCTCTGTATCTCTGAGGCACCACATGGCACAATAAGAGCCCTTTCATGTTCAAGACTCAGAGTCGTTGCTGTGGTAACTCACCCAGCCTCACCGAGTATCCAAATAAATAGTGAAAATTAAAAAATCAGAGCCCCAGCGGGGCCGGCTGCAATCTTATCTCTGCCGCGATGGCTTCAAGGGACATTAAGAAGCCAAATAATAACCTTTTGCCCAGATTAGTCACCTAAAAGTGGCGATTATTGGAGACAGAAGGACATTTGTGCTGTTCCTACAAGTATTTGGAGCACAAAGACGGGCAAGACGCAATGCAGAGCACCAGTAGCCAGTGGCATCAAAATGCTGCTGTGGAGTTTTTAACCACTTGCAGACAGATTTCTCTCCCCCTCCTTTTGCTCCTCAACAGCTTCGGGCTCGACACTCCCGGGGAAGCTTTTGAAGGGTTTTTATCTCACGGGCAACGAGCAGCACAAAGTGTCATTAATTGCTACCTCGCAGGAAATGCTGCTACAAAGAGAAACCCGTGCTTTCCCTAGGAAAAAAAAAAAAAAAAAAATAGGGATTTTTTTTTTTTCCTTCTTCTTCTTCTTCTTTCTTTCCCCTCCCTCTACGTGCCGAGACAAGCCACCGCTTGAGGCCCCCGAGTATCTGCTATTATCAGTTAAGTCACGTCTAGTGCCAGGCAAAAGGTCATTTCAGGTCATTCCGGAGATGAAAGGAAGGGGTAATGTATGTGAGAATGCCTGAACTGGCAAGCGAAGAGAAAAAAGGGCGAGGGGGTGAGGGAGGGGAAAAAAAAAAAAAAAAAAAAAAAAAGGAGGAAGGAAAAAGGATGCGAGACGAGGAAGAGAGGGATAGAAAGAGGGAGGGAGAAAATGAGAGGATGATATCAGGCTGAAAAGGAATGTTCTTATTGCCAGGAAACAAATAAAAAGCCCGCAGCGCAGCACCTCTGCTGACACACTGTGAACTTGATTCCTTGTCGTATAAAAAAGGCTGCCACGTTTTCCGGGGTCGTCTTTTTAATTCATTCCTTCAATTAGGGTTTTCTGGTTGGTTTTTTTCTTTTTTTTTTTTTTTTTTTTTTAACCTTAACTGCTGAGAAAGGCAAATGCTTAAGGGAGACAGGACTATCCATTGTCTGGGGTGGCTGCTTCAGCTTCCTTTGTCTGGGAATTAGAAGAGAGAGGTAGAGGCTGCTTGCCTTTTTTTTTTTTTTTTTTAATGCATTAAAAAAAAAAAATCAATTTTGCATTTAGCGGTGAAAAATAAAATATCACGATGCTGGAGAGCAGACAGCCCAGCCTTTCTCCATTTGCCTTTTCTCACTTCTCCCCCTTCCCCTCCTCAGTCCCCCCTCCTTTTCCATAAGGTAGTAGTCGGATAAAATTTTCAGCGGAGCCCATCAGTCATTCCTGAACCCATTCCAAGGCTCTCCCCCTCCGCCCCGGCTCCTCGCATCCACCTCCCCCTGCTCCCAGCTCCGGCTGGACTTGTCTAACAAATCATTTCTGTAGGACAAGCTCCCGGCTCGCCCCGAGCCTGCACACACGGAGCCAGGCACCGCCGGCAGAGCAGGGCAGGGAGAGCCTGAGCGGGGTTTTTGCTCCTTTATTTGTAAAAATATTCCCGTTCTGGGATGCCCTCCTCCTCCTCCTCTCCTCCTCCTCCTCCCTGCTCCCCCCAGCCCCAAGCTGACCACACTGGCTTTGCCCGGAGCCTCAGTGGAGAGCAGGGAATGACATCACATGAAATTATCCTTTTATCAGCGCGCTGGGATCCCTTCTGTGCACAGCAGCCCCATAAAAAACATCTTCTTTGTGCTTTAGCCTTCCGAATTCTCTTTTTTTCCTGGAAGGTGTTGCTGTTTCCCCCTCTCCATCCCACCTCACCCATGCGGTTTTAGTGCTTCCTAAGGTTGGGGAGAAGGGAAAATGACCTGGGGAATGAGGCCAGGTCTCTTTGTTAGCAGCAGGGCGCTGTGTTTATGGGGCTGGGGGTGTTAAATACCTGCAGCTTTTGGGGGGCTGCTGAGGGTCTGGGTGGGCACAGAATCCCAGAAGAGCCGAGGTCAGAAGGGACCTCTGGAGATGAGAGGGTGACCCAAAGCTGGACGAGGCTGTGCCACCCCACACTGCCCTTTGGAACAGCACAAACTCTACAAAACCCCGGTGCTAAAACAGCTCTGGCCACGCAGAACAACGCCCAGGTGAAGCCTCTGGAAGCTGCTGATAATGGTGGCATTCCCACCCGAGGTCTATCCAGAGGGGGTTTCCTGGTTATTGTTCTGGCAGAGACTTGAACCAACAATTAAAATTAATTTCAAGGTTTTGCAGTCAGAGTCCTCCGAGAGCCCCCGTGACTCCGTGGCTGGAGCTGTGCAAGACCAAGGTTTCAGTCCCATACCTAATTAATCGGGCTGAATTAGGTTCCCTCTCTCCTGCTGATGGTTCTACATTGCCAATAAATTACCCTGTGCATTTTTTTTTCCTTCAGTCACGCTAAGTTTCCAGCAGCCACGCTCTTCTCCCCCATTTGTCACTTTTATTACAGCACTATCTTCGACGCAGAGTTGCAGGCACTTAATCAATCCTGCTGAGCTGTTGTGTCTCTCTGCAACTCGCTGCAGCTCTGCAGAAGATTCCTACAGGATTCAGGATCTCCACTAGGAAACCTTGGCATTCTTGCCTGTCTATTTATTTCCTGATGCTGGAAGTCAAAGCCATTTGCCTCCTCAGAGCTCGCTGCCAAACAAAAATCACTGCCGCTGTCAGCTCCTGAAATACGGGGCTAAAACAAACTCAAACGTCCCTTCTTGACACAAAAGTCACTCCAAATCCAGAGATTTCCTGACATTCCTCCAGCTGTGGCTCTCCAAAGGGTTAAAGCCATGGCATGTTTGGAGATGAAGAAGCTGCAGGTGTGAGAGCACTAATTGGGTAACTGAGCAGTAATGAAGGCAAAGATGGGGGGAAAGGGGGGTTTGCAGCACTCTGAAGAGCCCTGAATGCAAGATTCTCTGAAGGAAGATAAAACCACAGCGAAGTTTGGTGGCTCCACACCAAAGGCACAGGATTCCACACATCCCTGGTTTGTCTGGCACATCTCCCCAGGACAGCAAATCCCCAGATCCCCACAGCTCCTGCTGACCGACTTTGCTTTGGGCTGCAAGCCCAACCCAAGCTCGAGCTGAGAAGCAACCTGAATATCTGGGCTATGATGAACACCACTTTAATAATTAAGTAAAAATTCAAGTTTTCAGCCAAAACCCTAGAGAAAGAAAAGTTGGGCTCCCAAAGGAAAGAAAGGTAAATATTATTAATTATTAGAAGCAAAAATGCCAGCAGTGGAAGATAAAAATATCCCCAGCTATGGTTCAGTGCAAGCTCTGGCTGCAGTAAGGTTGAGAACCACAAGAAGAGCAATGTAGCTCAGAAAGAACAATGATCAGCAGCTCTTGGAGCTCCCAAAAAAACGTGGCAGAGGCAGGGAACACTTCCAGGGATGGGGCAGCCCCAGCTTTTTTGGGCAACCTGTGCCAGGGCCTCACCACACCCACAGCAGAGATTTTTTTTCCCCATTATCCAGCCTAAACCTCCTTACTTTCAGTTTAGAGCCATTCCCACGTTTCCTGTCACTCCTCATGTGAGACACCAACCCTGAGAGGGGCTCTCATGATGAAATTATGGGATTTTTTTATTCCTCAGGTGAGTATCAAACAGAGCACCTCAGCCCTCTCACAGGATTTATTACAGGGGGTGCACAGCAGAGACCCCTAAGGCAGGGACAGCAAAGAACTCCCAGCAAAATTAAAAATGCAAATGTATTTATTCCTGATAGCGGGTTCAGATTCCATCCCCCCATCCCACTTCCTGAAAATCAGTGTGGGTAAAAGCCTCTGCCACCAGATTTCCAAGAGAGCTTCCTGTAACAGGACTGGAGGCATATGCCACCAGCACCTGAATATTACTTTGTTGTTAGGGACCAGCCATATGTTTCCTATTTGAAAAAATTACTTTATATCACAGGAAGCCGATTTTTCTAGCGACAATAGCAGAGGTTCTTGTAACCATTTCACCCATGGAGGGGGAAAAATAATGCCAAAGCACCCCCCTGGAGCAGCTTTCTCCAAGTCACGAGTGGAACCTGGGTTTTGAGGCTTCCTATTCAACAAATCTTAGGTTGTGATTAATTTATTCAGTGAAATGGTGCTGTTGCAACAGCAGCCAGGGGAAATTAAAAGACTTCAGGATATGAACAACGTGTTGGAATAGTGTCAGCTTCCTCCGTCACCGAGCCTGGAACCAGAGCTCAGCTTTATATAGGGACAGAAAACATGGAATGTGACAGAATGTTTGGCGCTCTGACAAGGAGACACCTCTCCACCATGAAAACTGAGACCCAGCCACTCAACACAGAATTTCCAAAAATCACATTAAAGACAGTTCCTGACGCTCCACACAACCATAACATGGAGTGTCTGCAATGGGAGGCAGATGGGAGCCTGCCAAAATCACGTTAGCATTTTTTTTTTTTCATTTGAAAAGGAAACTTTCTTTCAAACAATATTATTTGCTCTGACAGCGATTTTCCTCCTGGAAAACATCCTGAGTACATTTCCATGTGATGGACCAGGGATCACCCCTGAGCCTGAGACAGGGAGAGGGACCAAAGATTGATCAAACAGCACTGCAATCACAAGGCACCAGGATGTCTTACTGCTGGAACCTAAATCATTTGGGTTTTCAACTACAATATTTAGTATTTGATTTCTAGCAGGAACAAGAAAAAAAAAAAAAATTGTCTTCATCAGAAGCCCTTCTGGAAAAGCTCCACATCCCGTCCCTGCTTTGCCAGCTGGCCAAGCCTCCAGAAACATGGCACTAAGCTTGTGGATATTTATTTCCCTTGGATATTGAGGTAGACATTTGATGCGTCTCTTGACAGAAACTGAGAGTGTACAAAGCTTTGAGGAAAAGCACCAACATCCAGGGAGGTTTTCCAGCCATGGAGGGGTCAGTATTTGAGTATTATCGAGGTGTTCTGGAGGTGGCAGGGATATCTCCTTCCCAAGGAGGAAGAAATCCAAGTCTCCAGCTCTGCTCTGGGAGAAGCAGCTTCCTTCCACTCCTGTCTCAGCTACAGCTGGGAGTTTGCAGTCGCCAAGGTCAGAAAATCCCCAGTCAGACACAGCAGAGCTCCAAAGCTGGTTCCTCATTGAGCTTGGGTTGTCACAACATGTGCTTGAATTCCAGCTGAGATTCTCCTGATATTTTGGGGGGAAATGGAAATACATGGCAACCCCTGCCTTGTTCCAAATGTAAGGACTTTAGGTTTTATACCCCAATTTAAATTTCCTCCTGGGGAGTAAAGTACTGCTCGTGTAAAACTCCAGCCCGGTTTTTCTCCCTGTAATTCCTGTTGTCCCACTGAAATTCCCACAGATTCAGAGTCAGGCTCAAGGAAAGCTCAGGCAAAGCTCTGAGGGAAAGGTTTTCTCTAGACAATTCAACGTTTCCAGCCGTAACGAAACCACGCAACTCTCAAACGTGTGAAAATCACCGAACGCTTCAGGTTAAAAAAAAAATTTAAATAAATGATTATCACTTTTTTTTTTTTTTTTTTTTTTTTTTGCCAAGTAGATATTTTGGACGAAGGCTCTGGTTGGCTGTGGGGTGGTTCAAAGTGCCATCTGCATGGCAGACAGTAATGGGATGTGATGGGAGCGCAGACACAGCACGGCCGCGGCGGCTCTGCCTCACCCCCACCATTGTCTCGGAGCCTCTGGGAGCTCTGCCTGCATCTGGCAGAAAAGTTGATCAACTTGGGGTAGCTAATCAGGCTGCTGCAATTTCCGGCCCTTTCTTTCCCAGATTCCTCAGATCAAAGTTCAAGTCCTAGAATTATTATTCCCCGAATGCTTAATGAGCTCCAACCGAGGGACACCAAAGGCAGAGCTCAAACATTGACCGTGCACTTCATTGAGTTTGGCCAATGCGCCTAAAAACAAGAGGGTGGGATCCATGGCATGCAAAATCACAATATACAGATTTGTATTTTAATCCAATTAAGATTCCTGCGAGGGAACGGGGACGGCAAAGGGCTCTGGTGGCTTTGTAAAGGGACCTTTGCTTTTCCTCTTTGCTTTCCCCCGTATGAAAATTTTGCAAAGGTGGAATCGGCCCTGTCGTCAATCATTTCTAAAGAGCTCTCTTTTGGGAGAAAAGCAGAGCCCCACAAGCACAAAAGCTTCCTTGAAGACTAAAGTTCAGGATGTTGAAATGCAAAAGTCAGATTTTGCCAGGAGGCACGATTTCTGAAGCCAGATGATTCCACCTCAGATTAACTTATTGAAGATCTTTGCATGCAGAAACATTTCTTTGTTCTGGCAAACCCTCCCCGAGTTTTCTATTCACAAATCCTGACCCTTAGGAAAGCCAGCCAAGATTCTTTTGCGTTATCAGGTCAGAATGTTCAGGGCCCAATTATTTTAATAGTTACAAAAAAAAAAAAAAAGAACCTGACAATGGTTCAGAACACCAGCGAGAATAGAATTATAGAATTCAGGGACTTAACAAGTCACTCACTCTAACATCTGGCATGTTCTTTGGAGAAGACTAAACACATGGAGAGTCTTGCTGCAAAAAGTCAATGGAAAGGAATGATAATTGCTCATTAGAATGCCTCCTCCACAGGTTATTTTTAACTTCCCCTACTCTTTCTAATCACCGTGCACGCATCAGATGCTCCTGAAAAGGGTCAGTGCAGAGGTTTCTCCTCTGCAAAAACACCCTGGGAACAAAGCCCTTTAACCAAGATGAGGATTCACCTGTTCTGGGTTCAGTCCACGAGCAGGGGCCCAAACAAAACAGTCCCAAAGCCCCTCAGGCAGCCACAGGCAAAGGCACTGAGTGGGAAAAGGGAGAGAGAGCTTTGTTTTGGTCTGTGGTGCAGACAATGGTTCTCCCTCAGCTTTAGGACCAGGGGCAATCCCAGGTGCCCAAATGTCCAAAAAATCTTTCCACAGAGAGCTGGGGAGTCCCAACATCAAGAGCTCGGTGCCAGCAGAGCAGAAGGCACCAAGTGTCAGAGGAAGTAAAACAGGCCTTTATCTACTTTTGGACGAGGAAAGATTCTGGCTGGATTTTCCCAGCGTGTTTCACGTGATGTTTCCAAGCCTGCAAAGACAGCCCAGCCCAGCCCAAATTAGTGCAGATCTTTTGGCTGAGCCCATCACCATAGCACTGGGGCCTTTGTGAGGGACACAAAAACCATTTCCATGGGTCACCCCACTTCCTCTCAGCCTGGTTACATCAAACTCTGCTTTTTTTTTTTCCCTTTTGTTTTTAACGGGGGTTCAGCAGAGCATTTGGAAAAAGGGGGAGATTCTTTGTGGTGTAACATCAAAGACTGCACACAAGGAATCTTGTTCTGAAGCCTCTCACCAGGAAAAGCCAAACGAATTAAAAGCTCACATCAGACACTCCGAAGACAGCAAAGACAACGGATCCAGAGGCACAAGGAAAGCTTAAAGCCAACAGTTTATGGCCAAGACTGGGGAGGCTGTGTCCTTATTTAAGGCTTTTTAAAACAGCAAAAAGCTGTTTGAAGAGGAACTGAAGGACATGCTCATAATGGGCTGTAATTTGTTTGTTTATCTGTCTGTTTTTAATGAAGGAACCGCAGAGCCTACTGGAGAATATTCGAGTTTCACTTCTGTCACTGGCCCAGCCATTCTCTAAAAGCGCTGCCACCACATCAAACGGCTGCCAGAGCTCCCTAGAAATGGGCCTTAAAACATATTTCAGAGCCCTGAGGGAAGAGAGCGGCTGGACACAGCCCCTGAAATCTCCTGGAATGCAAATCCCCTTTCAGCAGCCAGCCCTGACAGCAGCCCTGCGAGCGTCCCTCACGCCTCCTGCTCCAACCTGCCCCGGGACCACCCTGGAAGGAGGAACCGCGGGAGGAGGGCTCGGGATCGGGCATGGAAGGGCTTTTCAAGCCTTGCTAAGCGGAGCGGAGCTGCCGGCGAGGCGCCCACCTGCGCTGTGGGGATGTGGGACATGGCATGAGGAGCTGGGGCTCCTCCACCGAGCGGCTGTGAGGGGCCAGCGGGGCCAAAACTGGGCCAAAAGCTGGGCCAAAACTGGGCCAAAAGCTGGGCACAAAGCTGGGCACAAAAGAGGGCCAAAAGCTGGGCACAAAAGCCGGGCCAAAAGCTGGGCACAAAAGCAGGCCCAAAGCCGCGCCAAAAGCTGGGCACAAAAGCTGGGCACAAAAGCCGGGCACAAAAGCTGGCACAAAAGCTGGCCCAAAGCTAGGCACAAAAGCAGGCCCAAAAGGTGCGCCAAAAGCTGCGCCAAAAGCAGGCCCAAAACCTGCGCCAAAAGCTGTGCCAAAAGCCGGCCCAAAAGATGGACCAAAAGCTGAGCCGAAAGCTGTGCCAAAAGCCGGCCCAAAAGCTGGACAAGCACATGGAGGGCAAAGCCTGCAGGTCCCAGGTCCAGCCCAGCCCAAGCCTTCGAGTGCCTCTCGCAGCTCCCCAAGGTGTGCCCTTATTTAAGGCTTTTTCCTTTCGCCGCTCTCCTGCCCCACCCGTGACCCAGCCCCGCATCCTTAAGCAGCTCCGGGCTGAGCCCAGCACAGCCCGGGAGGAATTCACCCCTCTCCCGGGTCAAGTTTTCCTCCAAGGCCACGCTGATTTTTCGCTGCCGATTCCACAGTGCAACACTGACCTCCTGTGGCTGCGGCTCCCCGGCCCTGCCCTGGAGCAGCCCTTGCCTTCTCCCAGCCCCCGATCCGGATTTAATGATTGTCCTAGGGAGGGAAAAAACCAAAAAAGCCTGAAAAACTCGCCCTGTGCACATCTACTTGTGTTATCACCCATGTGTCCGCCGGCAGAAAGGGAAGGAAGGGAAACGTGCCTTTGCTCCACTCCGGGCATCAATCCCGAAAGAAAACCAAATTTTAGGACATCAAGCGATGCCTGTCAGTGGGACAGAGAGGGGCATTCCTACAAAACAAGGCTGGTGCTGTGCAGAGCTCCTGTGGAATTGCTACAGACAGGTGGATTCCGCCCCGAATTCAGTGGCAATGGGAAAGGAATCTCTGTTTTTTTCTCAGAGCTGCCTAAATTGAAGCAGAAATGGGATCTTGCCTGTGTTGGGAGGGGATGTTGGAAGAGTGAGGATGTACAGGCATCCCCATAGACACCACCCTGAGCAGCAGAGGGCGAAGGCAGCCTGGTCAGGTTTTTGTGGCTGTCACAGCTACCAGGTGTTGAAAGAACTTCCACGGGGTGTTCTCCCTTGCTGCAAGCTGATGATCACTCTTAAACCAGAGGCAATAAAAAAATCCCTTCTGGGACACAAAGGTAGATTATCCAGGAGAAATCCTGCTGGCCTGTTCTGCAGCTCAGAGCCCAGAAAAACAAAGAATCCCACAAAAACAAGGAATCCCACAGCACGTTCAAGTGGTTCTAGTGGGTCACCATGGTAAACACTTTCAAATCCAACTCCTACTCAAAACAAAGTCCAAGACGTGCCTCAAATCTCCAAAATCCTGAGGTGAAGAGGGCTCTAGGATCACCCTCACAGGAGGAAACAGACAGCAGATCCCAATGGGAATTTCTCCATTCAGGAGTATGATAAACCTGGCTACAGCACAAGCAGCTCAGCCACGCTCTCAGGGACCTTCTGGGATGCTCAGCAAATTCCCAGCTCCAGGAGCCCCAGTTTGACCCTCCACACGATCTCCAGATATCACCAGCCACCTGTTGGTGCTGCTGCTCCTCCCTAGCTCCAGATATTTCAGGTTTCTCTTTAAAATAGCCCAGAATTAGAAGATTTTTACCCTGAGAGGCAGCAACACCCCCTGACAGACAAAGAGGAATTCAGCAGGGACCACACAGAGGGATGATTTACCTGTGGGGTGGCTCTAGGGGACCCCAAAACCTCTCAAAATCCTGCAGATATTGGTTGGGAGGTGCTCAGAGGGGACGTGTAGACGGCAGCTGGAACTTGCCATGGGGAAAGGAGAGTTTCTCTGTCGTGCCAGCAGGCAGCAAGAGCCAACCAAGCCCTGCTGCCCTTGCCAGAAGCTGTTCATCAGCTGGGTTCTGGCCCTGCTCAGAACAGGAGCTCCCGCTGAGCTGAGGATTCTGAACCTGCATTTCCCCTCCCAGCCGCCCCCGTCCTGCCCCTCGTTTGGAACACGGGCTTGTAAATGATGCATAACCCTTCTGGGCCTTCTGCCTGGGCACAGCAGCTCTCCCACAGCAGGGGAATTAAAATCTAGGTTAAACACACTTGTCACTTCAGTAAGTTCCTTAAAGCAGATGTAAAAGAGTTTTTGATTTTTTTTTTTTGGTCACTTCTCATTAGATTTTCGTGACAAGATCCCCTGCAAAGGCTGGAGGTGTGAGATCCCAGCTGAAGCACAGCAGAGAAGGGCTTGTGGTGGCCCACCAGGACAGACTCCTCCCTGTGTCTCACAGGCTCCTTCTCCCTCAGCTTCCAGCCATTTGTGTCTTTATTTTCCAGAGTTTATCAGGGAAAAGCCATGAAAGTCACAGGAGGGGTTAACCTGGCAGGACACCCGAGTGCACACACTCAGCACTCTGAATCCTGATCCTTGACTGAGCAGCTTGGAGCTGCAGCAGCTCCAAGGAAAGCTGGATGGGATGTTGGGATATCCCAAAGCACAGAAGGCCAGGTTACCACACAGGGCACCTCCTGTGACAGCTCCATGGAACCCCAGAATGGTTTGGGTTGGAAGAGACCTTAAAACTCCTCTCTTAAAACCCCTGCCATGGGCAGGGACACCTTCTACTATCCCAGCCTGGCCTGGGACACTTCCAGGGATCCAGGGGCAGCCTCAGCTTCTCTGGGGACCCTGTGCCAGGGCCTCCCACCCTCACAGGGAACAATTCCTTCCCAAAACCTAACCCAAATTCCAGTTTGAACCCATTCCCCTGTGTCTTGTCACATTTCCCCATGCAGAGTCCCTCTCCACAGAAGGGACTGTGAGGTCTCCACAACCTTCTCCATGTGAACAACCCCAACTCTCCCATCCTTATCAACCTCGTGGCCTCCTCTGAACTTGCTCCAGCACTTCCATGTCCTTCTTTCACCAGAGGCACCAAGCCTGGAGCCAGAACTCCAAGGAGGGGCCTCAGGAGCAGAGGGGGAGGTTTTTTACCCACGTTATTTACAGCAGTGGAAGCATTCAGAGCATTTTCCCCAGCACAGGGCGCACACGTCCCTGCTCCACAGTGCAGTGCAGCGACTGAGGCACCGGCACAAGAAATGTACAGAAGCCAGAGCAGAAGAAAAGCAGCGAGACACGCCGTGACATGTTATCATTAGGGAGTCATAATTTCCTTCCCGCAGTCATACAACAGCTGTCAGTAACGTCTCCAACACAGGCCATGCATTAGAACACCATAGCAAATGCCTTTTCAGGCAAGAGAAAGAGAGGGCATGTTAAGTGGGTGAGCAGCAGGGAGAATATTTTGACAGGCTGAACGCATTAACCTCCCTGTGCAACGCCCACAACCTTTGCTAGAACGTGGCTTGGGAGACACCTTCCCCAGCTGGCTGAGGGGTGAGGGACCAGCAGCACCCCCAGAGCTGGCCAAATGTGGGGGCACCTGTGGAGGGCGGTGAGCCTTTGACTCAGGAATCCTCTGCACTCCCTTGGAGGAGAGAAGGCTGAGGGCAAAAGGACTCAGAGACAAGAAACTTCTCTCTAGGTTACGGTGACAAAGTGAACCACCCCCAGCACGCCTTGTTTCTGTATGGTAACACCTTGTACCCAGTTGGGAAATTGGGTTCTACCTCATCCCCTGCCTTTCCCATGAAAAGGCCCTGGGTCTGCCCTGAATCAGGGAGCTGCTGTCCCTGGCCTGCCCTTCCCAGGGACTGCTGGACAATAAAGCTCCTCTGTGGCACTGCCACACACAGCTCCTGTCTCTGTCCCCGAGTTTGCCTCGGGTGATTTCACACAGAGCTGAACCACAAGAGCTGGAATCACTTGGAGCTGAGAAATCCCTGCACTTGCTGAGATCAGCCTGTGCAGGGAAGCTGCCTTGGCCCCTAGAAGGGCTGTTCTTTGCTGGACACTCTTTCTAGGAAGCTCCTGGCTTTTGGTGCCTGACCAGCTCCCTACCCCCTGCAACAGGCACCCACTCGCCCGCTGTCACCTCTGGGCCCCAGATCTCCAGCTGCACCCTCCCAGATGTGCATTTGTGGATTCAGCAGGGCCAGGGTGGATGCTGGACGTGGTGTGGGTGCCCTGTGCTGTGGGGAATGAGGGCACAGGCCGTGCTTGCACCTGGGAATTCTCTTCCTGCCCTGCCTGCAGGAGCAGGGAAGGCATTCAGGCTTTTTTTACCTTCTGCCCATGACCTTTTACCAACCCAGGGTGCCTCCAGTGATGTCATTTCAAGCCAGAAGTAATTCGGACCCCTCATGGCTTCTCCCTCAACCTTTAACTTCCACACCACCCTCTCCACCAGGAATCCACCTTCCCTTGGTGATGAGGTGCCAGCCAACACATTTCGAGTACAAATTTGCCTCACATGGATGAAGTCCTCGAGGGTTACTGTAATTCAGGCGCCTTGAGTGTTTGCCATCACTAGTTTATCTAAGGCAGCCTGATTATTAAAGCTTCCAGTGCAGCTTTTCCAGGAGCAGGGGCCCTCATTAGGAGGCAGGCTGAAACAACTCATCAATCTTGGGCAAAAGATAATTAATCAGCACCCAGAGCCATTTTTGCAAGTATAAAGCCTGGTTGAAACAAACCAAAATAAGAGGGGGGAGCAGGGGGGGAACCATGACAGAGCTGTTGGCACTTGCCAACTCCTCTTGATTAAACTTATTTTCACCTCCAGGTGCATACACAGGATGAGTTTTGTTAATTAAACCTGCCAGTCACCTCATTATGCATTCAATTAAAAAAAGCCTGATGCCTTGATTTCATGCAGCTGGCAGGCTGTGCAGTGACAGGCCGTGCTGTTAGAGCACCCAACTTCTGATGGGGAGGGCACCAGAGATGCTCCAAAATATGGCCAAGTGCAAGATTTGCTAATTGGAAATCCTCTTGGCGTTTTATCTTTTTTTTTTTTTTTTTTTTTAATATTTCCATGGGTCTAATGCATGGGTTGTTTATCAGGAGGGATGGGTGCAGTGGAGGTGGAGGCAGAGAGTGGAAGAGTGTGTTGAGCTCGTTTGGAAAGCCATAAAAGATGCTGGGAATATTCATGACGGGCTCTGGCAAGGTTAAAGGATGAGGAGAGTGGCACCGAGATGCCATGGTGATGAATGCTGCATGAACAGATTAGGCAGAGGCCCTGAAGCTTCTGGAAAACGGTGGGGTTTTCATTTAGATGAAAGATAGCCTTTATTCTTAAAGCATCACGCTGGGAAAAGCTGGATGCAGGTCCTGGCTCTGCTACAAACTCCTTGCACAAATCTCATGGCACCGTTCTTTAAAGGTATCTGCAGTTCCAGCTTTCAAGTGGCAACCCCAAGCCACCTCTGTGTCCCTTCCCAGCCCCCCAGAGCAGTGTCTGTGCTGTTCCCTGCACCTGGGCTGACAGGATGGAAACCTGAAATATTTGTGACCAAAGGCTCTGCAGTTCCACGCTGCAGCTTCGCAGTTGCCTCTCACTGACACTTCTGAGTCTGCTTCACGCTGGCAGCAGTTCTGAGAAGTGACCTACAGCAGAGGTGACCCATCTGTCGTGCTCTGAGGCAGGGAATTTATATTTTTTTTCTGCTGTTTCTGTTGTTTTCTGCAAGTTTCCACTGAGCTGCTTGGGCAGACAAGAGAGATTCTCTCCCAGCACTCTGCCAAGGTGTTAATCACATCTCCCCACCACACACCACCCTCCAGCCCAGTGAAATCCTGGGAATCAATGCCTGTGCCAGTTGTGGGGAGACCTCTGGACACTGGCAACAGCATTGATTTCCTCCTCTCCTTTCCATTTATTGGAGCAGTGCTTTATGATTGGGACTTTTCCCACCTTTGCTGCAGCTCTCCAGTGGGTAACTGGGTATTTTGTGCCTGATGAGGAGCAAAGCAGATATTCCAAATTCCCCCTGAGTCCTAGAGCTGGCTGGAAGTGTGAGGAACTGAACTTTGGCCAAGGAGATCCCTCGAGTGTTGTAGGTTTGATCAGGGCATGAAATGGAGAGGGTGTTGTTATTGTAATTGTAACTTTCTTTGCTATCTGCTTTCAGGCCCCCTGCAAGCGCTGGAAACTCCACAAGGATATCTCAGGACAAGAGACACTCCAAACCTTTGGAAAATCCCAACAGATCTCTCAAATCCCACTGTCCACCAATAAAACAGGGCTGGTCCCAATCCAGAATGCCTGTTCCT
Organism: Monarcha castaneiventris obscurior; assembly: GCA_026261815.1. Lineage (NCBI taxonomy): Eukaryota > Metazoa > Chordata > Aves > Passeriformes > Monarchidae > Monarcha > Monarcha castaneiventris. Next base: position 2,985,027 of record JAMPIT010000114.1, read on the forward strand.
AAATGCAGATCTGCAGTCCAGCCTCCCTTCCCCAGAGGACTTTTTTATTTCCCTGTTAGCAGCTGTGTCCCTATCACAGCAAGGCCACTTGGGGCTGGCAGCAGCCACAGCAGCTAGGCTGAATTTCTTAGCACAACTTTCATTGAGAAATAGCCAGAACAACACAAAAAAAAAAGAGTTGTGAAGGATTTTGGGTCGGATATTCCCTGTAGGAACAAACCACAGGATGGAGTGTGGAGCTCACCCAGCCAAATTCCCTTGGGATTGAGGCTGGGTTGGAAGGGGTTTGGAGCAGCCTGGGATAGCAGAAAGTGCCCCTGCCCAAGGAACTGGATGAACTTTAAGGCTCCTTCCGACCCAAACCATTCTTTACTCTATGAAAATGCCGTGTTTAAGCTCAGATCTGTTTTCTGAGCCAGGCTTAGACAGGAGCCTTTCACATCCCAGGTGAGAACTGGGCCCCCCTGAGCCAGCAGCTGCTCTGCTCAGGGAACCTCATTTCCCTGTGAAAGTTCTCTGAAAAAATCACAGCTTGGGCTCAACATCTGCATGGAAGGAAGTGATAAAACCACAGGCTGCTCTAAGCAACCTGTCATTCCTGAATTCCAGCCAGGAATACTCATCACCAGGAAGAACTCCTCACCTTTTCCAATTTTTTGCAGTTGCACCCACAGGTTATTAACACATCCCAGCACACACAGACCAGCAGCTACTGCTTGAAAATCTTAGGACAAAATTTCCCATCCTATCTCAAACTTCCAGCGCAGGAAAATAACTGGGTTTGCATGGAAGGAATGGGATATGGACAGAGATCTCCTCCCATGCTTTGTTATCCCAGCCCTTGGCTCCAGGGATTTTCCCCAAGGTCACCCCAGGTGAAAAGGGAATTTGGCACCTCGGAGGAAATCCGAAGAGAATATGAAATAAAAAATAACAGACATTCCAAGAGAAGCTGGAAAGCCTTTTCCCATCCTGCCACTGTAATTGCTGCTGTCCTCTCTTCACGTTCATTTGCAAGGAGAAACCAGAAAAAGAAAATTAGGGGTCAACAGCATCCCTGAGAAAGGTTTTGAGGGCTGTTCCTCAGCCCCCTGTGGAACACAACTCTCTGTGCTCAGCTCTCAGCTGCTGCTGCTCTCCACCCCAGGGACTGCAAAGCTGCAGCTGGGCTGGTTTGGTTTTGAGCACCCATCCTTCCATGGCCTCACCTGGAAAATCCTGGCCTCTTCCAAGCTGCTCTTTCTGTAATAAACGTGCCCTATTCATTCCTCCCAATAATTAATGCTGGAGCTGTTTCTGAGCGAGATTCGCCTCTCCCCGTGCATTTCCCACACACAATTCCTGCCCAAACAGCCAGAAAATAAAACAGAAATCAGGGACCGCGAGCTGCCTTGGGTGAACGCAAGGCTGGGATTAAAATACAACAAACTCCAGGCTCAGTACACTGTGCACCCACTAGATGGGGCAAAAAAGCCGTATTCTGATTTTAAAAAAGCTCTCCAGGTGCTCCTTTCACTGCTTTCACCTGGCCCTGGGTATGGAAACATCCCTTAGAAATGTGTAAGAATTACAGAGAATCTTCCAGTGATGTTCCAAAGAGAAACTGGAGGTTCCTGACACCCTGGGATGGTATTTTCTCAAAAACTTCCTAGAAAACACCTGGAGGGTGAAGTTTAGGTCTCAGGGAGGTTTTGCAGGCTGAAATTCCATTACCAATTGCTCTGTAATTCCAAACCCCACCATCCCAGAGCAGCTCAGTGCCTAAAAACCAAATGTTTACAGGGATATTCATCCCACGTCTCTCCTCCAAGCAATCCCTGCAAAAACTGTTCCCACTGGACCCCAACCTGTGCATAACAAAATAATCATTTGCTCTAACCACAGACTCCAAAGGATTTTTCTGCTCACCACAGGCTCCTCTCCACACCCAGAATTCCCAGCTGACAAATGAAATTTTCCTACCTCCAAAGGCTCCTTTTCTTCGTTAAGGCTTTAGGAGAGCAGGACACAAGAAACAGGATAAAACTTGGTGAAGCTCCATAAAAAAGAAGCCAAAAGCTCAGTCTGAGGCTGGGAACTTCCACTCCCTGAAGCTAAGGAGATCTGATCCACCACAAGCAGGGCTGAGCTCCTGCAGCTCTTTATTTAGCACAGCTCTCACCGATTTCACCTGGTCCTGGTTATGCTCAACACTTGTGCAAAACCTGGCACAGAAATCAAGGTGTTAATTCCTGCCTTTGCCCATCTCCTGCAGGGGTTCACCCACAAAACCTCTTAAAAATGCACAGAAGACGTGATTTAGCCCAAAAAACGAGTCAGCTCCTGTCATCTGAACAACTGAGAGGCAGCTGCTCCTGGCCAGGATCGTGTTTTACCAGGGATCATTTAAAGGCAGGGAATGGGAATCTCCACTGAGGAACAACCTCGATGCTGCCTCCTGCCTGAACCAGGGCGTGGATGAATGAAATCAGCTCCTTCACTTTGCCCTGGGTTTCTTCTTCCCACACTGAAAGCTCTCCTGCCTTTCCAAGGATGGAAAAATCATCCCTGACTGATGCCTTAGGTTTTAACTTTTATATTTTTCAAACCCTGTACTGCTTAGAGTGTAACTCTGAAGTTCCTTGTAGCCTGGAATTTCTGCTCTCTCGTGCTGGGCAGACACAACAAAGCCTCTCCAGGCTTTGCCTTCAAGGACAGCCAGGCTCTTCTAGGCCCAAAATGTGTAACCCAAAGCCTCTAAAGGGGGAGCAAGCTGAGGGGAATTCCATCATTAAACTGGGGCTTTAATTGGACAATTAACCGTGGTGTGCAAATGAACCAAACCTACAAAGGTGTGAAGAACTCGTGACCTGGGGTCCATCTTGGGGTCCATTTTTGGAAGCAGCCTCTGGCTCCCCCAGGGTGTGCCTTGAAGGCTTTCAAATAAATCCCGACCTTTATTCCCTTACTCTTGTCTGGTCTCTGTTTCTGGGCGGCTGCAGAAGGCATCAAGACAAGCTCCAACTTCCTCCAGCACTCCCAGAGCACCTTGGACTCCTGCAAGGAATGAGAGGCAGGATCCCATCCCAGCCAAACCCTAATGCAGCCCCATTAAAGGCCTCAGGTCGTGTCTGCAAACCTCATCTTCAGTCACACTCCTGGCCTGCAGATCCTGCACCTCGATTCTTTGGGGTTTTTTTTCCCTCCTCCTTGTTTTGCCATAAATAATTGCCAGGCTTTCAAGGAGGAGGGCAAATGGAAACAAGACATTGGGGGGCTGCATTAAAACCCAATGCTCTCATCCCTTTTTTCCCTGCCCTGCTGGGAAGTTCCTCCTGCCCCAAATCGGTAGCTGGGAGCAGTGGGGCAGACACTGAGGAGCACCAGGTTTGTGTGGGGAAAAAATAGGAAGGAATTCCATATTTAAACACCCACGGAGAGCTTTTGCCAAGCAGCAACTGCATCTCACCCCAGAGAGGGATAAATTCCAGCAGAGCAGCTCCCAGGCTTGTGGAGACATGGGAGGAAAACATTCCCATGCAATATTCAGTGTGAGAAATCCCTTTCAGCTGAGCTGAGGGAGGGAAGCTGATCCCAACCCTGCCTTCCTTGTGGGGTCACATCCAGAGCTGAGGCATCTGTCTGGGTGTGCTGTAAGGGTTTCTGGCCTTAAACACCTCATCTGCCATAAATCCACGGGTTTGGGTTGGTTGGAGGTTTGGGATTTGCCAAAGCACCCAAATATTGTGCAGAATGGAGTGAAATTGTAGGTCCCTGCTTTGAAATGCCTCTCAGAGAGCTTAATCTCCAGGGAAAAGAAGCTTAGGGACAGCAAAACCAGGGGGAAAAAACACTTTTAGTCACACTGGGATTAGGTAGCTTCAACCTCCTTCTTCATCCCAGTGACAGACAATGAACTGGAGTCACTGTGCTTCAGTTTTCATGATTTTCTACTGCTCCATGATTTTTCTTTACAGAAAGAATTAAAAACGAGGGCTGGAACACAAGAGCTGATGGAAAAACTCATCAAAACTAAAAAAAAAATCAGGGTACACAACCATACTTTAGGTTTAATAGCTCTGGGACAGACCCTGATTTTGGCACTGGTTTAAACTCCATGGACTGGAGGGGGAAAGGACAAGGCAGGACCTCTCCCTTTTGGGAAAAATCTGGTTTTTTTGTTCATCAAAAAGTCAAAATGTCACCATCCCAGGGCAACTCCTCTTCTTGTGGCCTCAGCCACGTGGTTGCCAAGCTGGGCCGAATGATCTCGTGCTGCTCAGTGCACAAAAACGGGGAAAATCATCAAAAGCGGCACGGGGAATTATTCAATTATCCCAGAAAATCTTAGGGAAGGGGAGAATGGCGGGAGATGGGTTTGGGGGGACACTGGAGGCAGAGCAAACCCAGCATTAGCAGCCAACACCAGAGGGAAGTGCAGCACCAAAATCCAGCCCTGTGCAGGGGAGGAGCAGCGGGATCCGGGCTCAGCCTCAGGTCTGTGCTCACACCCAGGGCCAGGAAGGATTTGGGACATTTCCTTCCCCCTCCCCTTGTCGTGATGCTGATCCCATTTATTTCACTCCAAATACTTAAGCAAAGGCTGTCATTTAAACCCAGGCTTAAGTTCCAAGTCATTGAAACCCTAGGTTTAAGTTCAACTGGACTACATCAGGGTGCATTTATAATTATTCACGTTTTTTCTCATCTAAATTCAACTGTTCCTTCAGCTGCTCTTTGTCACGGTGCCCCTAAAATGACAACATTTCTAAGCCTAGAGCAGGAATCTGAATCCAGCCACTTCAGGACTTTTTCCTCCAGTATTTCAGAGGCTGATTCAGGAAATCCCACCAGCTTTAATGAGGATAATGAGCTTTCATTCAATGTACTTTGAACACAGCCACAACAATTCTCCATCTTAATGACGTTAGGGAATGACTCAAAAACGCCTTGCAGGACAAAACCTTTTTTTTTTTTTTTAATTTTTAATTATTTATTTTGAGGGTAAAGAGGATTTTTGATTTTTGCTTTTCTAGCTCAGATTTCCTTCAGGTTTGGAGCGTGTTTTCCTCATTAAAATAAAAAAAAAAAAAATCCACTTTGATTTCATCATAATCCCTTCTTTTGGGCTTAGAGTTGTGGAGTTGAGCAGGAAATAAGAGGCAAAGTGTCCTGCAGGTATTTCAGGGCAGGAGATGACAGATGTAGCCTAAAAGTCAAAGAGAAAGAGAAGAACACATTTATTTTAAAAGGCTTGGAGCTATTTTTGGCCGTGCTGTGAGAGGAAGGAATTTCTTGCTGGGCACTGACTCAGTGCTGCAGCTCTGCTCCTCCAGAGCAGCTCTGGGGGTCCCTGGAGGGTGCTCAGGGCAGGATTTGGGTCATTTCATGGATTTTTCATGGCTCATTAGAAACCAGCCAAGCCCTGCAGATTGCATTTCCAAAAAACTCGGAGAATTGTATTCTAGCAACTCTGGGAGGTGTCAGAACACCTTTGGTCAGAAGATTGAAGATCCTCGTGCTTCATTATCTTGTTGTCACTGGGCAGTGCCTCCCTCCAGGCAGGGAATTGATGCTGCCAAAATTGAGTCGGGGGCCACCAAACCCCGCTGCCATCCCACCCCATTCCCTCTTTTCTCCCATCCTGAACATCTCTGTCCTTCCCCAGGAGCTCTCCAGGGAGCATCTCCTGCCTCCAGCAGCCCCTGAGAGCTCAGCTCTCCCTGCCCCAGGGCTCTCTCACCTGCCTGGGTTCTTGCAGGGAGCCCCAGACCCCGGTGGGATGGGGATGCAGCTCAGGAGGAGGAGGAGGAGGAGGAGGAGGAGGAGGAGGAGGAGGAGGAGGAGGAGGAGGAGGAGGAGGAGGAGGAGGAAATGCTGCCCTGAGTCAGGAACGAGGAGCCTGTCACTAGCAGGGAGCAGGTTGGGGAATAAATGAGGCATGGATGATCTCACATGAACAGAAACCGACCCTTTATTAATTTACAAGTTTGCTCCTATACCTTAATATGGATGCTGAAAAAACCTCAGCAGAGAATTTCTTCAGCTCTCTGCAGCAGTTTGTGAGAGTTCTGTCTTTCCCATGCTGATTACTTTAAACAAGATTCCAGTATTGTAAACTTCTACACCTGCGGGTTGTTTGGCAGAATTGTTATGGTTCTAACTAGAAATATCCAGAGATGGTGTCTTAGAACTTGACCAATCCCCTTAGGGGGTGGATGGCAAAACCAATCACCTTATGCCACTTAATGCACTTTGTGAACTGACATATAAAAGTTTTCTGAGAATTCATTAAAGCTGCTGCTGCCACTTGACCCTGGGCCTGGACTCTGTGTCGTTTCTCTCCTTGGCCACGGTGGGAGCAGCGACACCTCAGCACTCTGGACTAGCATAAGGTCATTGATTTATTGATCAGCTACCCCCCAAAGGGATTGGCTGAACCCAACAACACTTACTTCAAATATTTTCTTCTCTGTACCATAACAATACCATAGTTTACAAAAAACTCCCAACTGTCTCCCCAGAGCGTCCGTGAGGAAGCGAGGCTTTCACACAGACACTGCCAGAAACCTGAGGAATCTCTGCACCCGAGCTTTCAGCAGCCACAAGAAGCAGAAGGGCAGCGAGCTGCAGACAGGAACTCTTCTCTTCTCTTCTCTTCTCTTCTCTTCTCTTCTCTTCTCTTCTCTTCTCTTCTCTTCTCTTCTCTTCTCTTCTCTTCTCTTCTCTTCTCTTCTCTTCTCTTCTCTTCTCTTCTCTTCTCTTCTCTTCTCTTCTCTTCTCTTCCCTTCCCTTCCCTCCCTTCCCTTCCCTTCCCTTCCCTTCCCTTCCCTTCCCTTCCCTTCCCTTCCTTCCCTTCCCTTCCCTTCCCTTCCCTTCCCTTCCCTTCCCTTCCCTTCCCTTCCCTTCCCTTCCCTTCCCTTCCCTTCCCTTCCCTTCCCTTCCCTTCCCTTCCCTTCCCTTCCCTTCCCTTCCCTTCCCTTCCCTTCCCTTCCCTTCCCTTCCCTTCCCTTCCCTTCCCTTCCCTTCCCTTCCCTTCCCTTCCCTTCCCTTCCCTTCCCTTCCCTTCCCTTCCCTTCCCTTCCCTTCCCTTCCCTTCCCTTCCCTTCCCTTCCCTTCCCTTCCCTTCCCTTCCCTTCCCTGCCTGCCTTGTTTCGTTTGTCCCTGAGAATCCATGGAGCACAAGCAGGATAAAAAAGCTGTGAGCACCTCCAGGCTGGCAGAGCTGCACGGGCAGAGCCACAGAGAGCTGATAAATTCATTTCTGATGGGATCAGGCATCAAGTCTCACCTTGGGCCCCAGCCCAGCAGCTCCAGGGAATCATTTCGTTACTGGGAATACGAGGCTACTCTGAGTACTAAAATTAAACATTAGTTTTTCGCACTTTTAGGACTGTCTTAATCAGGAAATTTGAGTTATTCTCTTTTTTATTTTTTTTCAGATGACAAGAGCAAGGTTTATGCCAAATATTATCAATCCAGATCAGAGTTTGGACTGAGGGTATTTAATTCTCTGCATCACTCACACAAAGAGAGAAGCAGCTGAAATCAAAGCTCCGTGGAAATTTATGCTCCAAGAGGATGAATGTAACGTTTGAGTAAATGATTGCAAAGAGTTACACATGCAGCCACAGACGGTGGGATTTAATTTACAGAGAGCAGCCATTCATCTAATGAAGATTTAAATATGAAATAAATTGCAGACACTTCCAGCAGAAGCAGGATGTTGGATGATGCTCATTCATATTGAAATTACAGCTTTAAGTTCCTCTCAAGCGACATAAAAATGTGCTGATAATGGACACACACGTACATGTAAAATAATCCTCTTCTCCAATTAAAAGATGTGCATTGTTCAAGTGATGTTTTCCAGAAAAAAAATCCTACCACAAACATTAAAAAATCGGTGTCCTGTGTCCCTGAGTTGATGACTACATTAGAAATATTTTCTTTTTGGATTTTGCTTATCTCTGCCTTGTGCTGTTTTATTATTTCTGTTTCAATGAACTTTGTGAAACTTGGCTGAGCATTTTCACAGAAGCACTTTCAGCCTCTTCTCCATTCAAAGGCTGTTGTTGTGCACAAAGAGAGGAAAGTTAAAAAGCAAAAATAACTAAAGAAAAACGAGGAGAAGAAGCAAAGCATCACTCCATTGATTTGAGCTGGTTGCTGCCTGCCTTTGAGATCAAATGAACTCAATCCTCGTATTATTTCAACATCCTCATATAATATTCTCATATTATTCCAACCAATTCTACAATTCCAACCAACTCTACAAAAGAATTAGGACGATTTCAAGCGACCACAACCACCCCATCCCCTTCCTTTCCAATATCCCATCAAACAAAAGCACTTTATTTTTTCTCCAGGGATCTGACGAGGGCCCAGGAATGCAGCTGAACAAATCACCACGAGAAAATCATAATTCTGAGCACAGCAAAAGCCCCAAAAGAAAGGGTTTTGCAGAAGGGGTTTTGCAGAAAGGGCTTTGCTTTGCAGACTTTGCACAACCTCCTGCAGCTCTGCACATTTCTCTGTCTGTGGGGCTCAGGACAATCCCAGCAGTTCCTGTTGCCCCAGGTTATTCCTTGGCTCAGTCCCAGCAAATAAATGATGCTGGTGATAAACTGAATTCACACAGATCCAGGGATCCAGGAGGTAACAGCCAAGGATCAGGATTTTCTTGCACATGGGCTGGAATTTGGGGCTTTTTGAATGTTTTGTTTGCTCGATTTTTCTCCCCCTCTGTCTTGGGGTGACTCTGTGATGTGGATCCCCTAGCATGGCTCTATGCCAAAAAATTAATTTTGTGCCTTTAAACTGAGCTGGAAAGGGGAGGAAAAAACCAAATGAACTTTTCAAAGCAGTTCCCAAGGACACAGAGATAGAGACGGCTCTGCTCTACCTAGGAACCACACCTACGAGAGGGCTCTAATTTCTTCCCAGCTTTTCTCTCTATAGCGAGGGGTTTTACTATTTAGCATTATTATCCTTTTCCTGTGTGTTTGTTAATAAATAGGTTTTATCTCCTTCACTTTCCTTCGAGGAATTTTTTTCCCGAACCTGCTGGGGGGAAGGGTGGTTGTAACCTGACTTTCTCCCAGAGGATAAATTGCTAGATTTTGGCCAAAACCAGCACACCCTCGCAGAGTTCTTGCCCACGGCACAACCAGCTCCTTCTCCAGCCCAGAATAAGTGGATTTTATACCAATAAAAGTGGGTTTTAGAGCAACTTTTTAATTTGCCGGTGGTTTTAGCTAAATCCAACCTGGAAGCTGTGTCCCAGCTCTCTGCCCAGAGCTCTCCCAGCTGCTGTGCCGAGGCAGGAGAAATTAAAATGAAGATGGGCTGAATTCAGCTCTTTTCCACGTAGATGAAAGAAGCCAGCCCTGCCCAGTTAGGAGAGGGTAAAGCCTCGCTTTACAAAGCCTCAGCCACTCACTGCTCCCACACCCAGGGCTCAGTTGGTTTCTAATGACCCACAAAAAATCCATGAAATGACCCAAATCCTGCCCTGAGCACCCTCCAGGGACCCCCAGAGCTGCTCTGGAGGAGCAGAGCTGCAGCACTGAGTCAGTGCCCAGCAAGAAATTCCTTCCTCTCACAGCACGGCCAAAAATAGCTCCAAGCCTTTTAAAATAAATGTGTTCTTCTCTTTCTCTTTTACTTTTAGGCTACATCTGTCATCTCCTGCCCTGAAATACCTGCAGGACACTTTGTCTCTTATTTCCTGCTCAACTCCACAACTCTAAGCCCAAATGAAGGGATTATGATGAAATCAAAGTGGATTTTTTTTTTTTATTTTAATGAGGAAAACACGCTCTACACCTGAAGGAAATCTGAGCTAGAAAAGCAAATTCTCAATGCCCACCTAATGAAGCTCGTGGTGCTTTACCCAGTACAAACCCACCCCACAATTCCACATCTGCAGCTGGATTTGCACTCCCAGCCCCAAAAGCAATAAAAGCTGGAGACTGATGAAAAAAATCCCTGCTCCTCCAGCCCTAATAACTCTCCCAGATCCCAAAATCTTGTGGCAAGAGGTTTGAGGTGAGGGAGATCTGGGGAAAGAAAATCCTTTCCCGGCCTTCTGGACAGAGCACAGGATCCTGCTCCATAAACCAGCTGCTCCTTCTATTTTTAAACCCTCGGGGGGGACTCAAATATTGCGGTGATGAGAGAAGGGGAGGCTCGTGGAAGGAGCTTGGCAGATGGATGGGAAGGAAGGAAATGATCCCTGTGGGATGGGCCCGGCAATGAAGGCTCCTTGAGCTCAGCTCTCCAGCCCAAACAGGTACCAAAGCTGGACAAAGGTGATTTAGGCCTCAGGGCTGCTCTCAGGAATGTTGTTCTTCCACTTCCACCGAGGCTCAGCACCCACAGAGCTTCCCAGCACAGCCAAAGGGTTGAAGTTTGCTGTTTCTTTGCTCTCAGCTCTACAAAAACTCCTAAAAAACTGAGAATTTTCCCTGTTTTAGTGCTGTTTTGAATCAAGCACGAGGCAGCTGTTGGTTGTCCTTGGCCATAAATCACCGTTCCTTGACACTTGGAAACTCGGGAGACTGCAAAAAAACCAAAACTCCAAGAAATAAAAGGAGGTGTGAAGGGGAGGGGAAGTGCTGAGGGTGGGCTGGGTTTTATTTTTAATTATTTCGCACATTCAGCTGCTCGCTGGTGTGTTGACACCCCTTTAAAACAAAAAAAGGGAGGATGGACTTGCCAAGGATGGATAAAAAGCAAAGCCCCTGCTCTGTTTCCTGCTGCTGTTCTGGTTATTTCAGAATATTCCCATTGTTAGGGAGCAGGGAATTCCCGTGGCAGCACGAGCAGGGAGCATCAGGCTGGGAAAAAAAGGTGAAATTTGGCTCAAATTCCTCAGGATCCTGACCTCTTCCTACTGAAATCCTCCCTGTCCAGCGTGGCATTTGAAAACACTCCCCCCTCAATTCTGCATTGCACCAAAAGAAATGATAAAAATAATCCCCTAAAAATGCATTTTCCTGCAGGTAAAGGGGTGAAATTTGGGGTTCACTCAGGAAAATTGTACAATTTCACAGAGCACACAGAGAAGGCTCCTGGTGCAGGGGTTTGCACACTTTTTCTGGCTTTGGGCACCCGAAAGTTGTTGCTCTAAACGGGAAATTATGAGCAGCAATGAGTGAGGACACAGAAATATCAAGGATCAGGCCAGCAGCACGAGGCCGTGTGAAAAAAAAAGTTAAAAAACCAAACCAGAAAGGGGTTTTTTTGTGAAAATCTGACAGCATTTTAAATAAACTGAATATCACAGATTTCATATGGGCCAAATCATTCTGCGTATTTTGATTTTTCCCTGAAATTTTTGCTCATTTTGGAGGCTGCAACACATTTTTCTGGGTGTTCTTTTAAAAAAATTTGCTTTCTACTTTTACTCTCTTCCCTTTCCCTATTTGATCCCCGAGACAGCTTTCATTTTCAGCCTACAATCAAAAAAAAAGGAAAAAAAAGGTGGGTGGCAGCTTTATTTCCAGGCACACATTTGATGGCTGGGGGTAGAAAAAGGGCTGCTTCCCAAAGAAAAGGTTTCCATATAAAAAATCCCAGCCAGATCAAATGCAGGGACATTAAAGTTCCAAGGACATGATCTTGGCAGGCCTGGAAAATAATTTCCAACCAGTCTCACCTAAAAAATCCTATTTCTGTTCTTTCTTGTTTGAAGAAACTCATCCAACCAACAAAACTTCAACATTGCAACTTCCCTAATGTGGATTTTTTGTTTTGTTTTGTTTAATTGATTGTGTGAATCTGTCACAGCCAAAGAAATTCCCATCTGGGCAAAGTCCTGGAAGCTGCTTCCGTAGCAAATTTCATTTTTATTGTTATTTCCTGGTTGAGTAATTCAGCTGGAGCACCAAGAGGGGCAGGAGGGAGGCACAGGGAGTAAAGTCCAAACATTTTCTGCTGCCTGCAGCTCCCTGGGTTCCCCTGGGAATTGCCTGGCTGCGAGTTGGGAAGGTGGGATGAGGCTCATCTGGGATTTTCATTTTCCCCATCACAGGTTCAGCTCCTTTGTGGTGCTCCCAGCGTGGCTGGAATGAGTTCATGGGGCACAAACCCTTCTGGCAATGCATCTTTGGGCACAAATATTGTTATTAACACCCTAATTCTCCTCCTGAATTACAATGGAATAGAAAATATTGTTATTAACGCCCTTAATTCTCCTCCTGAATTACAATGGAATAGAAAATATTGTTATTAACACCCTTAATTCTCCTCCTGCATTAAAATGGAGTAGATTGGGTTCCTCATCCTGATTCCACATCTGAAATCCACGACCAAACTCTCCATGGTTTCACCCTCTGGCTTTAATGAAGCCTTTGCCAATTAATAGTGGGGGTAAATTAAGGAACCTCAGCAACATCAGAGGAGCTGAAAGTGATTTTAAGAGAGGAACAAGCAGCACTTTTTCAGTTTGGTTTTGGTTTTTTGTGCCATGGAGCTGGAGCTGGAATTTCCACGGCATCCTCGCTTCAGGGATGGCTTTTCCCTGTGGATAAAGAGGCAGAAAATCAACTGGCACAGGAGGGGAGTGAGCAGAGAGCTGGGAGGGGAATTTTTTTCCCCTTTCATTGATACAACAGAATGGAAATGGGCTGTTGGTTTTCCCTAATGCCAACAATAACAACTGCAGTGATAGATTTGTCATTGCCCGTATTGATTTCCTTCCCCAACATAAACTATTTTTAAAAATGCCTCTTAATGGGTTTTTATTTGCTGGCAGGGTTGGGATTTCAGGCTGCTCTGCACTGGGCCTGCTCTGGGAGCAGCAGGAGCAGGATCTGCCCGTCTTTAAAAGTGAAAGGAGAAGTGGGGAAAAGGGAAAGTCAGGGGGAAAAAAAGTACAAAAGGAGAAGGATGAGCTGAAATACAAGGAGGAGAAAAGCAGGAATATCTGTCCCAGGCAGCCCACAGGAACCTGCAGCGTGGGAGGGGAGCAGGGCTGCTGGAAGCACAAGGATGAGGTGAAAATGTTGGAGCTCAGCTCTTCTGCCTCGAACCACATCCAGGTTAGCCACAAACAGCCTCGGGTGCAGCTGCTGGAGCAGGTCCAGGGCAAGCACGGAGCTGCTCCAGGGCTGGAGCCCCTCTGGAGCCAGGCTGGGAGAGCTGGGGGTGCTCAGCTGGAGAGGAGAAGGCTCCAGGGAGAGCTCCGAGCCCCTGGCAGGGCCTGAAGGGGCTCCAGGAGAGCTGGAGAGGGACTGGGGACAAGGGATGGAGGGCCAGGAGCCAGGGAATGGCTTCCCACTGCCAGAGGGCAGGGCTGGATGGGATATTGGGAAGGAATTCCTGGCTGGGAGGGTGGGGAGGCCCTGGAATAGAATTCCCAGAGGAGCTGTGGCTGCCCCTGGATCCCTGGCAGTGCCCAAGGCCAGGCTGGATGGGGCTGGGAGCAGCCTGGGATGGTGGGAGGTGTCCCAGGAATGAGATGGGATTTAAGAACCTTTCCAACTCAACCCAATCCAGAGGGGCAGAGGGAGACCTGGAGAGTCCTGAGCTCCCCTCTTTGCTCTTTGTGAAGTTTGGTTGGGATCACAGAGAGGATTTCCTGCAAAAATGAAAGAAAGAGAAGGAAGGAAGGAAGGAAGGAAGGAAGGAAGGAAGGAAGGAAGGAAGGAAGGAAGGAAGGAAGGAAGGAAGGAAGGAAGGAAGGAAGGAAGGAAGGAAGGAAGGAAGGAAGGAAGGAAGGAAGGAAGGAAGGAAGGAAGGAAGAAGGAAGGAAAAGAAAGAAAGAAAGAAAGAAAGAAAGAAAGAAAGAAAGAAAGAAAGAAAGAAAGAAAGAAAGAAAGAAAGAAAGAAAGAAAGAAAGAGGGAAGAAAGAGAGAAAGAAAGAAAGAAAGAAAGAAAGAAAGAAAGAAAGAAAGAAAGAAAGAAAGAAAGAAAGAAAGAAAGAGAGAAAGAAAGAAAGAAGAAAGAAAGAAAGAAAGAAAGAAAGAAAGAAAGAAAGAAAGAAAGAAAGAAAGAAAGAAAGAAAGAAAGAAAGAAAGAAAGAAAGAAAGAAAGAAAGAAAGAAAGAAAGAAAGAAAGAAAGAATTTTTTAGATGTACATATAGAAATAAATAAAAGAACAAACAGATAAATATAACATTTATAATAAAGGAAAAAACAAAGAAAAAAGGAAAAACCAAATAATTAAATAAATAATGGAGGAGTTATAATAAAGACCAAAAAACCCCAAATAAATAAATAAAAATAAAGATAACAACTATAAGAAATACAAAGCGAACAGGAAAAAAAAACCCAAACCCAACCTAAATAACCGCGCGTGCACGTGCCTTCTTTCTCCTTTTTCCTTTCCTTTTTCCCTTTTTCCTTTTTTTTTTTTTTTTTTTTTTTAAATTAATTAAACCAAACCTTCATTTCTCCTGCCCGCGCATCCCCGCGCTCCCCACCCACCCCTCCTTCCCTCCTTCCCTCCTTCCCTCCCTCCCTGCGCGGGGCGGGGGCATCCCGGCCGCGCTCCGCGCATCGCTGCGCGCTCCGTGCCGGGGGCGGCGGCGCTCGGGGCCGGAGCCCAGCGCTGCTCCCGGGGCTGCTCTCGGCTGCTCCCGGGGCTGCTCCGAGCGCTGCTCCCGGCTGCTCCCGGGGCTGCTCCCGGCGCTGCTCCGAGCGCTGCTCCCGGCTGCTCCCGGCTGCTCCCGGCGCTGTTCCGGCTCTGTCCCCGGCTCTGTCCCCGGCTCTGTCCCCGGCTCTGTCCCCGGCGCTGCTCCCGGCTGCTCCCGGCTGCTCCCGGCGCTGCTCCGAAGGCTTCTCCCGGCTGCTCCGAGCGCTGCTCCCGGCTGTTCCCGGCTGCTCCCGGCTGCTCCCCGCGCTGTCCCCGGGCCCGCGGCGTGCATGGCCCTGCGCGGGCGGCGATGGCTGCGCGCTGATGGCCCAGCCCGCCGCGCTCGCCATGGCTGCCAGAGAGGAGCTGTACAGCAAAGTCATCCCCCGGCGGAACCGCCAGCACCGCGCCGGGACCATCAAACACGGCTCGTCGCTGGACATCCTGCTCTCCATGGGCTTCCCCAAAGCACGGGCGTAAGTCCCTGCCCCGCGGGGGTTTTCCCCTCTTTTCTTTCGCTTTACGGAGGACACAGAGAGAAACGGCGGGCGCCGCTCGGCTGCGCTGCTCCGGAGCGGAGCGGGGCCGGACGCGGGGAGGGAGCGCCGGGGAGCCGGGGATGGAGCCGGGGATGGAGCCGGGGATGGAGCCGGGGATGGAGCCGGGGATGCAGCCGGGGATGGAGCCGGGAAGCGGCGGGGATGCGCTGCCGGAGCGGGGGGATGCACTCCTGGAACCGGGGAGATGAGCTCACAGAGAGGGAGGAAGCTCTGCTGGAGCTGGGGATGCACTCCCGGAGAGGGAGGATGTTCTACAGGAGAGAAGGATGCGCTGCCGGAGCAGGGGATGCTCTGCCGGAGAAGGGGGATGCACTCCCGGAGCGGGGGATGCACTCCCGGAGCCGGGGAAGCTCTCCCGGAGCCGGGGAAGCTCTCCCGGAGCAGGGGATGCACTCCCGGAGCAGGGGATGCACTCCCGGAGCGGGGGATGCACTCCCGGAGCGGGGGGATGCACTCCCGGAGCGGGGGATGCACTCCCGGAGCGGGGGATGCACTCCCGGAGCGGGGGGATGCACTCCCGGAGCGGGGAATGCACTCCTGGAGCGGCCCGGAGCGGGGGATGCACTCCCGGAGCGGGGGATGCACTCCCGGAGCGGGAGGATGCACTCCCGGAGCGGGAGGATGCACTCCCGGAGCAGGGGGATGCACTCCCGGAGCAGGGGATGCACTCCCGGAGCGGGGGATGCCCTCCTGGAGCAGGGGATGCCCTCCCGGAGCGGGGGGATGCACTCCCGGAGCCGGGGATGCACTCCCGGAGCGGGAGGATGCACTCCCGGAGCGGGGGATGCACTCCCGGAGCGGGAGGATGCACTCCCGGAGGGGGGGATGCACTCCCGGAGCGGGGGATGCACTCCCGGAGCCGGGGATGCACTCCCGGAGCCGGGGATGCACTCCCGGAGCGGCCCGGACAGCGCGGGATGCTCTCCCGGCAGCGGGCAGCGTTTCCCCGGCAGCAGGGAAAGCTCTCCCGGCTCCCGGAGCCTGGGGCGATGCTCTCGGGGGCTGCGGGGGATCTACGGCCCGGGGATGCCTTCTCGGAGCGGCCCGGAGGGCTGGGGATGCTCTGCTGGCAGCGGCCCGGGGATGCTGCAGGACCCGCGGGATGCTCGGCTCGCATCCTCCGGTGGCCGCAGGAGCCCCGGGCACAGCCGGTCCCGGCCCCGCAGCCCGCCCGCATCGCCGGGAAGTTGGAGATGGCCAGGGAGGCAGTTTTTGTAACCCGAACTGGAATTGCTTTAGCTCGGACACCCGGGGGATTTTCTTTAATCCGTGTACGAGTCACCCTAAAAGCAACGGAGCAACAAAAGTAAATTTCCATCCGTAGCCCGAAGTTGGTTCGGTTTTTCCTTGTCTAATTTATGCCCTGGTGTAACCTCCCTGCCTGTGCTTATGCTTTAAATTAATCAGGCAGCAAACTAGTGACAAGTTAATGATGGAACAGTGACTCCTGAAGTGCGACTGCTCGCGTTAGGATGCAAATGAAGCCGGGGGGGATCGGGATGGTTCCGTGATCTGCTCAAGTTTTCTGGTTGTTGTTGATACCGATCAGAACTCCGGGGTTTTGCTGTCTGTCTTGTCACAGGGGCTTTTTTTATAAACACAGGGACAGGCACATGCAGTTTAAGGACATACGTTCCTTATGGATTCATGGCGTTGCATGGATCCACCAGCACATGCAGGAAATCTTATTTTTGTTTTCCACGGTGCTGCTTTGCTCTCCTTACGGCTGTCAGTTGTCTCCTGAGATCAGCACACAGCCTTTAGATACAGAGAATGCAAATGAAGAGCAGAGCAGAGCAGAGCAGAGCGGTGACTTCATGCTCCGCTCGGCTGGAAGAAAAGATGTGCATCTTCCAGTGGAGCTGGAATAAAAAAAAACCAGCTTGATCCTATGAATGAAAGTGGTTCTTACCTGCACAACAGTGCCATCCAGGCTGCCAGGCAGCCCTGCTCTTACCTGGCAGGAACTGTGTCTATGGGTCACATTCCTGCCCAGGAAATTGGTTAAAATGCTCTCAGAGCTTCATGGTGCAGAGCAGGGGAGGTTAAACACAGGGAGCAAGGCAGAAAAAGGGTCAGATCCCCCTAAAAGCAAAAAGCACGCAGTGGAAATGCAAGCAGGAGGATGAGTTGATACTGAGCTCAAGATAAGCCTGAGTGACAGCTCAGCTCTGCTGGGAGAGGGACCCCTCAGCCCATCTGAGGGAGCAGTGAGTGCCCCTGCTCCAGCCAGCTGGAAATGCTACCAATAATTCATCACTGAAATTCAGACGGGAAGCAAAAGGGAAATAAACCCAGTAAAATCCAAGCAGTGCCACCAAGGGTAGGGTGTGGAATGGAACTCAGGTTTGGGAGCTTGAGAGAAAGGAGTGTGGCAAAAGGACATTTCCTAAAGGCCCAGAAAATGCTTTTTAACTCTCAGCATATTTCTCTGTAAGTGGGAAAGAGAACACTGAGATGCCAGGGAGGGAAAAACATCATCTCCCTGCCAGAGATGCTGTGGAGAAGTAGCCTTAAAGACCTCGTGAGTTTTCCCCCAGAGCTCTCCCACCTCTGTTTGTGCCCCAAAGCTGCAGAAGGAGACGGAATTTGGTGAAATGGGATTTCAGTTCTGTGCACACGAACACGAGCCAGGCTGGTACTTCAAAGTGGTGACCATCTGTTTGGGTGGCTTATGCAAAACAAACCTCCAAGTTGTCAGACAAGTCTGTCAGGCATGTCACAAAATACCCTCGCTGCTGGCAGCAGCAGCCTCCTGGCTTTTTGGGAGAGCTGGGGGCACTGACTGGGGCAGGGGACAGAGAGCAGCAGGTCAGGCAGGGTCACAGAATCGGAATTTTCAGGTGTGGTATTGACCCAGGAGTGAGATCCTGGGGAGAACTCACATTGCCTGACTTCCAGCTTTACCCTGTGTACGTTAAAATAATCAAAGGTGAAAGGTTAAAGGTGATTTCCAAGTGTTTGTGAATGGTTAATACATTACAGACCAGGTGAGTTAAGGGGAGAAAATGGGCTGAGCCAGGCTGGAACTGATGCCATGATGATTTTTTTGCCTTTTATTTTATAACCCTGTTATGCCTTTTTACAACTTCTGTATTCTAAGTGCTTTTTTGCCTACATTCTTGGGCTTGTTAGTTAGGCTAGGAAATTAAACACCTTAGAGGTTTTGTAATTAGGGATCAGAGTGCCCCAGACCCCAAGGTCCTCTCCAGAACACATTTTGTAAACTGAGATAGAACCATCCAGGGGAAGGGTCCTTGGGGAGGGGGGCTCATTTGAGCCTCTCATTGGGGGAATTTATGATAGATATGCTAATTAGTAAAGCCTATAATGTTATACCAGATATTCTGGGGGGGGAACTGGCAGTGCACATGGTGGTGCAGTCAACCTGGACATGGTGCACCTAAGGATCCTTAAAATAAATACCAAGGTAAAATCCCTTTTCCCCTTCTAACCGTGTTTGCCTCTTGACTTTAAGACCAGAAGAAGGCATCAGAGCCAAGAGAGGATGTCAGGTAGCGAGTGCAGAACTGCTGTGGATGTTTTGTTATTAAATGAGCCTTTATTTGTCCATGCTGCAGGTGGTTTATGGGGGGCTGGGGATAAAGGGCCCATCAAAGGACGTGTCCTTTCCTTCTGAGATAATCTCTGATCCAAAGTTATTTCTCAGCTGAGATACATTTGGGCCAGGTACTGAAATCAGTGGAGCTGCACCGATGTCCCCCAGCCCACACCGACACCTTGGAGGTTCTCCCTGTTCTTTTCTTCTGAAAGAATTCTTCCCTCTGAAGGATTTTTTGGCACAGCTCTGTCTGTTTTCCTTCTCCCCAGCAGCAGCTCCAGTTCAGGGCTCCTCTGAATCACAGGGTGGTGTTCAAAGCACCTTTGGGAGCTTTTTCCTGAGCGTGGCCCCGGCTCAGGGCGCTGCCATCCCTCTGAGGCAGCACCACGAGCTGCTCTTGTGCCCTGCTGGGTTTTGCCAGCACACAGCCACGATTATTTTATTTCATTTTGCAATTAGCCCGTTGGATTACGCACTGTCTGCTCCCACAGGCTGTCCCTGCCCCAAGGAGTCTCTGCTTTAAGCAAGGAAGGAAGGCGAAGGTGATGTTACAATTCCCATTTTGCAATTTGGGCACCAAAAAAAACACTTTACCCTTGCTCACACCAAGCCAAACCAGACCCCCAGTGCTTCAATGCCCTCAACACAGCAAGAGGATTCCTCCAGAAAGAGATTTCCTACAAATATTATTTCCCAGTTGCCCCAAAATATTATTTATCATCTTGTTAGGAATTTCCCAGCAGTGGTTGGCACCTAATTCTCATCCAGTCTGCCTGCCAGCACCTCTCCCTGTTGTGTTTAATCCCTGAGTATCCCTGAGAGGAGAGAGAAGAAAAAGCACAAAGTAATTTACAGGCCATCAAAACCACAGGGGATCACTTACAAGTCTTCTGCATGTAGAAGCAATTAAAAAAAAATCCATAATGTGTCTATAAAAGGCTAAGATTAAGAAAAAAAATTAGTGATGGACTGCAGTTTCAGCCAGGATGGAAGAAGACCTTTGACCAAACTCAAATCATTGAAATTTATTTCTCCTGCATGGTGCAGAAATCAATGCAGCTCCAGAATCTGCAGGTTTTAAAAGTTCCGTGTCAGCCTTTAAACTCCTCCAAAACATCCTCAAAACCAGGAAGTTAAAATTCTAGCATGAGGGAAAAGAGCTAATCTTGCTTTCTTTGTTTTAATTCTGGGTTCACTTTTGTGCATGAATATATAAATGTCTGAAATTTCAAATGTTTTAGTTGCTGCGTACAGCTCTGAATTCAAGCCACAGCTCTGAGCTGCTGTTTCGGAAGAGATCCAGGCCTACGAAAATGAAGATAATTCCCTGGTCCCTGCCATTACTCAGGCTGGATAAATCACTGCCCAAAACCAGAGCACTTAAATCAGAGATATTGTGCTTTTTCTGTCACTGGGCTGTCTCTGATAAGCAGGAGAGACGACCCAGGTGGCAAAGCTTTCCAAAACTAAATGGATGTTCCTTCCCCTCCTCTGGGCCTGGGAGAGGGTTTAACTCTGTGTTCGTGGCCTGAAGAGGAGTTAATTCCCCTGGACCTGAATAAAACCTGTCTGACTTGGATTTGCCTTCTCAGGAACGATGAGAATTCAGAAGGATTCAGGGTTTCGTTATCATCAGAAAAACGAAGCTCAGATCCAGTTTACAAACAGTAAAAGCCTCTCTGGTGTTTTGGAAGGGTTTTTAGCCTGCTAAGACACGTTTTGCGTAGTAACAGACTTAGCAACATCGTAGCATTTCAGCACAGCAAGGGTGGGAGCCTCTCCTTCCTCTAGGGCTGGAGCTGGATTTGGGAAATTACTGCATGAAAGCAAAGTGCTGCTCATAATCTTTGGGGTTTTGAAGTGGTTTCCCTTCCTGCACAGCCTTGCCTTCAGGGCGTTTGTTTTCTGCAAATATTCCTGGCTGAAATTCATCCTGTTACAAAGACCCAGCCCAAAATGAGACCTAAGTCCCACTTGAGCCCAGGCATTTGCAGGGTTTTCCTGATTCACAGTGACTCGTGCTGGCCCAGGGTGTGGAGGGAAGCCCCATCCCGAGGGAAGCAGCCGATGGACAGAGATGTTGCTGGAAGCAGCAGCCTGGGAGGCTCCTTTGGAAGTGATTTCCAAGCTTAGCAGCACTGGAAGAAATCTTGAGCCCTTGAATAGGAAATGCAGATGTTGTGGGCACAAGAGCTTAGGGAAAAGCTTCCCCTAATGCTCTGTCTGTGCTGATCACTAAAGACAGCGGGGCTGGGGCTCGGAGAGAGCCGTGGATTGTGTGGCAGAGAAACCATGTAAGAAAATTCTTCCATTTCCAGTCCTGCCCAAGGACATTTGTGAGCTGGAGCTTCCTAGGAAGAGTTTGTGACCTGTTTCCAAATGGTGACGGGGCAGAAGTGGCTGGAGGAGCTCCTGTGGGAGGTCACTCACACAAGCCCCGGGTTCCCTGCACTCAGCTCTGCCCACGCCAGGCTTTAGGGGATGAGGCTGGAACAGCCTGAGCAATGAACTGCTCTGGTTTGGGTGCTGCAGTTCCTGGGTCAGCTCTGAGGCCTCAGAATGCTTCTCTCCATCTGTGCTGGAGGGGATCCACCAGGTCTGCAGTGGGACAGGGACAGTGAGATGAGGCAGCAGTGAGATGAGCAGAAGGGGCTCTGGAGAAAGGCTTCAGAAACATCCATTTGGGGCTCAGCCCCGTGGCTGCTCTGCACATGGATTTTTAATGTTTTCCCATTGCCTTTACTGCAGATTCCTGCTGGGGGACTGAGATGGTTCCTGCAGGATTCAGGTTCTGTGCTGGCAGCTCCAGTGTGTTTGGGGTGGGGGGATCTCCATGTTCCTTACTTTAAAGTCCCAAAGTGATGAAGCACAGAGGGCCCTTTATCTCCACTGTAGATTCTGAAAACCGAGGCACAGAGAAGCTCAGATACCAGAGCTGTAGTTAGGCTGATACTTGCGCCTAAATCTGTAGAGTTTCAATCCATTCATGACAAGACTTAGATCTGGTGATGCCTTAGGTTTTAACTTTTATATTTTTCAAACCCTGTACTGCTTAGAGTGTAACTCTGCAGTTCCTTGTAGCCTGGAATTTCTGCTCTCTCGTGCTGGGCAGACACAACAAAGCCTCTCCAGGCTTTGCCTTCAAGGACAGCCAGGCTCTTCTAGGCCCAAAATGTGTAACCCAAAGCCTCTAAGGGGGGAGCAAGCTGAGGGGAATGACATCATTAAACTGGGGCTTTAATTGGAGAATTAACTGTGGTATGCAAATGAACCAAACCTATAAAGGTGTGAAGAACTCGTGACCTGGGGTCCATCTTGGGGTCCATTTTTGGAGGCAGCCTCTGGCTCCCCCAGGGTGTGCCTTGAAGGCCTTCAAATAAATCCCGACCTTTATTCCCTTACTCCTGTCTAGTCTCTGTTTCTAGGTGGCTGGAGAAGGCATCACTGGTCTAAGCAGAACAACTATTTCCATGACAGGCTACAGCATTTTCAAGGGGAGGGAGATCTCTTATCAGAAGCAAAGGAGCCACTCCTGTGATAAGATCACACTGTAAAATGATAACGGCAGCAGCAGTGCGGTGTTACCTCGGTGATTCAGGATGTTGGACTGAGAACTGCCATTAATCAAACCTGGTGGCTGGGAGCAGTGAACAATCAGATACTCGGGGCTGATACCCACAGAGAAAACGCTTCTGCTACAAGCATCGAGGAAAGAGTTGAAGGACAGAGCACCCCTGCACAAAGATTGCTCAGCCAAGGTCAGCGAGTCCCTGCAGGACTTGCTGGCCCAGAGAACAAGTCTGGGTGTGTTCAGGGAGGAAAACAAACAGCAAACCCCTTTCTAGGGCCTGCACACCCCACACTTCGCTGGGATCTCGTGTTTGAGTGTTTAAGCAGCATCACCCCGTGCAGGGAGGTCCCGGGTCAGGCAGCAGCCAGCATTCCCTGGATTGCTGAGATGTGGTTTTCAAGGCTATCTGACTTTGGCAAACGCTGACAGAGATGTCAGAGAGTTTCCTGGTCCCTGAGTACTTGGTTTGTTTTGGTATTAAAATTACATGGTGACAAGAAAACCTTTCCTTGGGCTTCCGTCCCTCTGATGATTTTCTTGTCTCGGAGCCAAGGTCCTGAACTTGATCCTACCCTCTAGGAAGGAGAGGAGCTCAGAAAGTGCAACCCAGACCTCACATGTCACTGAGGGAGCTGAAAAATTGCTCTGTGCCTTCTGTTTCAAAGCCCCAAGCAGTTAAAAACCTCATCCTTAGGATGCAATTCCCTTTCAAGCTTCCAGTCAGCTTCGAGGGATAGAGATACCACTGTTATCTCTTCTGTCCTTTCTTCTTTCTCTTCTCCTATCTCCAGACCTGATACCAGTGTCAGGAGCCAGTTTAAATTTACTGAGGAGATTCTCAAGTCAAAGAGTCGCTGGAGAAGCTCAGGATTTCAGATATCCAGCATGTTTGAATGGAGCCTTGTTGGCATTAAAGGCTGGTTCTCCTTCCCCCTTGGTGGCGGTGGCAGCGTTTTTGGGCTGTTTCCTGCAGGATTCTGCCTCTTGTAAAGCCTTCTGCAAGTTCATCCCTGGATTATTGCTGCCTCTTTGCTGTGCAACAGCCTGAGCTCAGAGGATGCTGCAAGCCCTCGAGACTGGCAGAAGTCAGGGGGGAATTCCATTCTTTGAAAGATCATGAGAAAAAAAAAATTTAAAAACCCCTAAAATTGTGGTGCTTTTAAATATCAAGTGCTAACCCTGCTGCCTCCTGGGGACACTTTGGTGGTTTTAAGTTGCTTTTGAAAGAGAATTTGGACTCCCAAATCTTGCTCAGAGTTGAAAATGCTGCCCTGGGTTTTAACTAAGAGCTCATCGTGGATTCACAGCATGTGCTGTGCAATTGCACGAAGAATAGAGACATCCGTGTGTGTGTCTGTGCTGCACCAGTCTAATTATCCTCAACAAGCAGAGTCATCAAAGGAGCTGGAGTTCAGCAGCTGACAGCGTTTTGGATTCCAGCACCGGGGCTCTCTGCAGCCTTTGTGCTCCACAATGGGCTGTGCTGCCACGCTGGCTCTTGCTCACCCCCTCTATAAACACCCAAAGAGGAGAGTCCCGGGCGTTATTCTGTCCCCACCTCGTTCTGTGTGTGCACAAAGGCTGAGTCTGGACAGCAGCGAAGTGGAGGGGGGAAAAAAACCCAGTGAGAAATTGAGGGAATTGCTGAAGTCACCGTAACAAAGCAGCTGACAGTCTGCATGAAGTGTTTGAGGCAGCCTGGACCTCTTGTCTGTGTTCATAAGGTGCTGTCCCTTCAAAGCCACTCTCCTAAAATTCCTCCTGAAGTTCAGCACGTGCCAGCAGCCAAAGGTGCTGCTTGAGGTACTCCTGAACGCCCACAGCTCGTGGTGCAGAGCTAAGAGACACCAGCCTCACACCCCTGGGGAGCAGGAGTGCTCCTCCATTCCCTGGGAAGCCTCAGGATTCCCATTTCTCACAAAGATTCCCAAAAGTGCACAGTTGTGTGTGCAGGTGTGACAATATCCTGCCAGGTATGGTCAGGACCCGAATAAAAATTAAACAGAAAACAAGTAATTATAAATTGAGCCTGGAATGCGGGAGAGGAGATGTGTTTGATGTCTCTGCTTTCCCCAGACACAAAATCTGTGCCCTTGAGGCTGAATTCTGTCATTGGCAGCACCTTGCAGACAGCAGAACACCCTGGGAATGCTGCTGGAAGGACGTGGCTGAGCAAACCTTGGGCTATCTGCCCTCTGTGCCAAACCCAAAGACTGGGAATTCTGAGAGACGCCCACAGCCTGGCATGGAAAAGGGTTTTAACTGCTTCACTCACCCCCTGCCATTATCAAACACAAGGCAAGTGCCACTTTTCACCCTTTCCTGAAGTATTAGTGGTGCTCTGCTCTTCATGACTGTGCAGAATTAATCACTTGGGCCGGCTGATTGTGACATAATTTGCCAGTGCTGAGCTGGGGGTGTTTCAGGGAGATTTTCTCATCTCCTGATTTGTAAAAATGATTATTTCCTTTTCCCTTCTGCTTAATGAAACCCAGCACATTCTTTCACGACTCACCCCGTTAATGGCCTAATTCATCCAAGCCCCTGAGCACGTGCTGGAACAGCTCAGACCCAAATGTCCCAAACATTTCCACCCAGGCAGGCACTAAACGGCCCTGGCAAGACCTGAAATGGATGAGGTGGTGCTGTTTTCCCTCTAAGCTGTTCCCCATTTTACTGAGAGCGATTTGCAGCTTCGTGATGCCAATTTCAGGCCCTGAGTTAGTGCTGAGATGAAACCCCAGGGATCATTTTTCCCCTCCATGGCCCCAGGGAGCAGAAACCTGATTTTTATGTACCACAGCTCTGGACGAAAGGTAAACATCCTCCCTGCTCCTGTAGCTGACACTAAATAGAGCCAGAAAGAGCCTCTAGAGGGGAGGATGGGGAGAGGCCTCAGACCGATCCCAGCATTGCCTCCAAAATCCCTTTTTCCTGGTGGTTACCCATAGTTACAGCGAGTTGGATTGATGGATAAATCCACAGCTGCTCGAGAAGGGCTCTGTGAGGAGTAGCCACTCCCAGATAAGTGCCATTCCCATTTTACAGACAGGAAAATGTAGCCTGAGACAATTCATCGAGGCTCTGGTGCCAGAGAGGGCACCTTAATTAACATTTGCCATCCACTCGAGACAAAGGGCTCTCCAGAGCTGCAGGCTCTAAGTGGTGTCAATGATGTCCTGCTCCCTCGTTCTACAATTATATTGGATTTTTGCCTCACGATCGATATTTCGTTTGGAGAGGAGCTGCCAAGCCCCAGTAAGTGTCAAATCACAATATATTAGCCAGGGATAAGCCAGTTCTCCCAGGCTCCATTCAAAGAAATCTCCAACTAACCCAGATTTGGAGCTGGTTCCTATTCACACCAGTCCGTGGGCAACAGGAGCAAGCCTGGCAGTAAATGGAGTTTACAGCTGCACCTTACAAATCACATTTCTGTTCCCTTTACAGTCTCTTCATGGCTGTATCATAAATGCATTTATGCTCTGAGGGGCAAAGCCTTCCAGCAGTGTAAATCAGCCCAGCACCATTTCCTTTGTTGGAGCAGTAATAACACACAGCAGCTGAGCATCTCTCCCAGAAATAACCCAACTTCCACTGCTAGCAAAGTTTCCTTTAGAGAAATGGCTCTTTTATACCATTCAGGGAATGCAAAAAAGCCTGGCCATAAGTAAGAGTCAGTACCAAAGCCTCTAGGAAGGAAAATAGAAACCTCAGGTGTTTCACAGCACATTGATGTGTTGGGGCTGTGGAGTGTTTTATAAACAGTGACTCCAGCTCCCTGCCTGGAGCTGGGGCATGTAACCCTGCTTTTCCAGGCAGCTGGATCCATGGGAACAATGATTATTTGGGTCTCAGCCACAGAGGGTGAGTCAGGAAGGGCCCACGAGCCCCACAGCATGTGATGGCACAGCACAGCCACTGCTGCTGCCCTCCAGGGTCACCATCCTCTGTCCTGTTCAGGCATCCCATAATCTCTGTCATGAAAGGAAAGCATTTTAAGGTTTTTGCCTGAGGACACAAAGAGAGTCTCTGGCACCCTGTGTGGGGTGTGCAAACAGTGCAATTTGCAGGAAAATGACCTGCTCCCCCTTGGTAATCGCTGTTTTCTCCCTGAGGTCAAATTCTCTACTTGCACGGGAAGGTCAGGCTTAATGAGGATTCTTCATTTCATCACCCAGCTTCCCAAAGAAGCCCATCAGATGCTATCACAGAGAGGATTTCACTCCCTACAAACACCCTGACTTTGGGGATCAATGTATCTTTTCCATCTTCCTCTGCTTCCTGCCCCAAAGCTGCTCATCCTCACTGACATCAAAGGACTCCCAGCCCTCGGGAATTCCAGGGGGAAGGATGATGTGCTGGAAGTGCAGAGTGTGCCTGGGATTCAGCTGGACTCACATATTCCTACCAACATTTGCCAGCTTTTATTGGCACAGCCTGTAACTCCTGTGGAAGTGCAGCCCACGTGGGGGAACTTGTTCATCACCCTGTGATCTCGGCCCTGGCTGTGTCCTGTCAGCTTTCTGCTGTGAGTCAGCCTGACCGAGGGCTCAGGGCCTGCTGAGATCCTTTTCATCTCCTCCTGGGCAGCTCCAGGGACCAGCTGCTGATTTCTGGGCTGCTTCTTGGTGCTCAGCGAGGCCCATCTGCTGCAAAGGGAGCTTTCAAAGGGTAGGGCCAAGGCTGCCCGGAGAAAATGTGACAACAGGAGCGGGGAAATGAAGAATCTTCCACAGAAATGTGTCATCCCCAAAGAGCCTGAGGCCAGGTTGGCAGGGCGAGGTTTGGAAGTGAATTCTGGGATCCCAAAGCATGGGAACAGGATTGCTGTGTCTTAATATTTCCTCCCTCTGTTGAGCCCCCACCAATCTCCATGAGAAATGGAGATAAAATTCTCCTGTAGCTGCTGCCACTGCTGCTTTCCAGACAGGAGCTTGCTGAGGTGCCATGGGATTTCCCTGGGTGACAGCTCAGGAATTTTACATGTTTGCTGTCAGCAGCTTGTTTCAGGGGAGAAGAGTGGCAGAAATGTCACCTCAGCCCCTCCTCAGAGCCAGGGGTCTGTGCAGGCGTGGGGAGGGATGAGAGCAGCGAGTGCCAGAGCACCCAGCCCAAACCCAGCACCCAAAACCCTCTCCTACCTCTGTGGGAGTGAGGAGGACGCTCACAGGGGCTGTTTTGTCCTTCCTGACAGCGAAAAGTCAGTGGAAAGCCTTGTCAGATCCCACAGGAGGCTGAAATGAGCAACACAACTGAGCCACCAGTCCAGAAAAAGCATTTTCCTTGGTTCCTTGAGCCACAGCCAGCTCCAAGTGCAGGGTGCTGCCTTCTTTTGGCTTCAGGAGTGTAGTAACTCCCTGTCTCACTGGTGTTTTGGAGTTTAAATTCATTAAAGATGGCGAGCTGTGATAGTGATGGGGCACAGGAGTTGTGTCTGGACTACAAAAAGGGCAGGATTGCCCCTTGGATCACCAAAAGCAAAAAAAAAAATCCCCTAAAAATCTAACTTAGCAGCACACAGGAGGAAGTTGGTGTTGCTGGGTTTACTCACTGAAAGGAAATAATTATGAAACCTGAGGGCCTGGCTGTGTCTGGAAGCCAAGGCCTTTCTGGAAGTCCAGAATGGATGAGCTGAAGCCAGCAGCCACTCTGGGAAATGTTGGCGAAGGGATGCTCAGTGTCTCTGCAAATTAAGCACCTCCCAAGGAGCATGAAAGCATTTTAAGGTTTTTGCCTGAGGACACAAAGAGAGTCTCTGGCAGCGCTGGGTTTGGAGCTGGGTGATTCGGGTTTGCCATCAGGCCATAAATAACCCCAAAATGTGCTCTTAGGTGGCAATTAGCTGCTGTTCCAGGCATCCACCTCAACCTTCCACCCACTGGATATGATTTCAATTTTGCTGCAGCGCATCCCTAGATCTTCCAGGACCTTTGATGTGACTTTCATTTCAGTAATAGATGTGAAATGTTGTGGTTTCTTAGGCTGGGTGTAAGCGATGGTGAGGAAGGAATCCTTTTTCCACGCTGCTTTATCTTCTCCTTGCTTGCAGCACCTCAGTTTTGAGTGTCAGGAGCACGCAGGCAGTTTATTTGTGGAATATCTCTCTAATCACTGAAGTAGCTGAAGCAGTTGAACAATTTAGATGAGCTTACCAAAACGGGATTGAATGTTGTGATTAGATAATTGTCCCTTTGCTTCAAGGTATGAGTCAAAGCAGAGACAAGTTTTTGGTTGCAATGAAAATTCCTGAAAACTGTGGCTTTCGTGGTGGTGGTGGTAAAACAAGCAGAGAATATCAGCAGTGTCCCAGCCAGGTTTGGGAGGTGCTGAGGGATGTTTAAGGGATAAACATCCCTGTGGTTTTTGAAGTTTAGGGCCATGTCGGGCAGAGGGAACACCAGTCTTTGAAGAGCTCACTCCCAGCAGCCACACAGGTCCCCACACGTGGCTCCCACCTCGGGGCAGGAGCCCAGGATGGATTTTGGTGCCAACCTGGCAAGGGATTTGAATGTGCCGCTCAAGTTCAAACACATGAGCAGCCCCGTTGGTTTTAACTGGGATTACTCAGCTCGGCCTCAGAACAATTCTGGTTTTAAATCCAGCGCAGGGTGGAGCTTTGCTGGGAGTCCTCTGCTGCTGCTGTTACCGTGAGCTAGCTGCCATCCCACATTAGAGCTGCTCGATTTGGTTATCGGGATTAGCGGCTCTAATTTCATTTCCTCTGGGGTGTTCATCAGGGAGGGGTTTTTCTCTGATGTGTTGGCGCATCCTGTTTGGTCTGAAATGTGCGATTCCATCCTCTGGCTCTGCTCACTGCTGTGCCCACTGCCCACTCCTCACCTCCCTGTGAAGGAACAGGGTTTCCAGCACAGGCATTGCCCTGGAAGAGCTGTGACTGTTCTGCCACTCCCAGCGGGGTGAGGAAGGCAGAGAAATCTCCGGCAGCGTTTCTGCCATCAGCAGGGTGATAAGCGTTATCTCCATCCCCCCTTCGCAGCCAGGGGAGCTGCAGGGACAGAAGGATTAAGCTTCTGTTTTCAAAACTGGCTGTCAATTTTTCGGGTTTCAACATGGCAAAGCAGGCATGTGTGAGCTGCAACCCGCCCTCCTCGGAAACCCTTCCACAAGTGAGATGGAAGCATCCAAAATCTGCACCTGCTCGTGGCAAACGGAGCCTGTCCTCCATCGATGCAAAGGGAAATTACCAGTCCAGTTTGAGCTCACAGCCTGGGATGGGATGTCTGACATCACCTAGGAATTCAGTAGTTGTTTTCAGTGGGGGATAGATTTTTTCAGTATGGGATTGATTTTTCAGTAGGGGATAGATTTTAAAAAGTATTCAGACATCTGGACAACAATTCCATCCCCTCCTGTTCGGTCTCAGTGATTCTCTCAGCGCTGTCTCGGCTGCTCCCCCAGCCAAGTTCTGCACTCTGCTGCCTGCCAGATTTGGCTGCACATCTGAGCTGGCTCCTCTTGTACCTGTGGCGTTGCATTCATGCATCTTATCATTCAGAAAAAAAAAAAAAAGTTTATATTCTACCTCATTCAGGTCAACCTTTCCCTTGCAATGCTGCTGCTTAAGATCTTGTAACCACACAGAGGAGGCAGGGGGATCTGATATCCAACACAAGAGCTTTCTTTCAAGATGTCGATTGCATTATAGGAAATGAGAGGCAATAATTGAAGGAAGTTCTTCATTCTCGTTATCAGCTCTCCCCGCCTCGTTTCTAACGGCAGAGCACTTCTGTGTCTGCAGCACAGCCCCTCTCAATTCTCCTCATTAGAGATGGAGCCTCATCACTGCACCCTCTGCACAGCCACCACCACCCTCCCATGGATTTTTCTTTTTTTTTGCCTTTACCTTTAAACAACTCATTTTCAAAGCCAGCCAAAGCTGCAGCTCCTCTCCCTCAAAAATCAATGGCTATCAGAGCTTCCCTTTGTCCGGCCTCACTCAGAGCATGCTGCCTTGAAGAGGAATCATTCCCTCGGATTCATCAGCCTTTGGAAGCATTGATTTTCCTGCCTGGCTTGTGTGCTGCTGATATCCAAGTCAGCTCTGGAAATGTGATAAGCCTGGCCAGGAGATTGGCAGGGTTCAGCTGGTCAGAGGGCCAGGCTGGGAAGGGAATGTGTAAATGCTGGCAGTAACTGTGGCAGTGAATCTCCTGTGCTGGTGGCTGAATGGGACCTGTTGGGCCACGCAGAGAAGGACTTTTAGGTTCAGAGAAGGACTTTTAGGTTCTGATGTAAGAAAGCCCTAAACATATATTTACATGCCGTTGACCTCAGGGAATGGCACGGACTGAGGTGAAGGAATATTTAGTTTCTGCCTCCCTGAGCAAGCTGAGCACAGCCTGGTTGAGAACAGAGTCATTTCCCCACTCTGCACGCAATCAAAATGGTTCCACACAGCAAATACCCAACAAACACAGCCCTCAGAAGATCTGTGCTTTACTGGCACCAGTTACAGTTTGCAGGGAGCACTGAATTAACTTTGGGTTTGACTTTCAGGAGGTTCCTGAATCCCTGGGAGCACCCAGTCCCCGTGCCAGGGGACACCTTTGCAGAGGTTTGGGGAAACAAGAAGAGCAGATGTGGAGGTGGCCATGGCCACTGTGACCTCCCACCCAGCTGCAGAGCACGTCCCTCCCCACGGAGGTCGTTCAGCATCACTGGGAGCACGTGGCCACCTTTCCTCCCCATCACCTTAACGCTTCCCAGCCGCGCTCCTCAGCTTTGCTGCGGTCATTGCACAAATTTTTTTCCCTTCTTGGGGTCTCTGCTTTTGCAGAACCTCGAATTCCCCTGATGTGGTGGCTCAGAGCACTGAACACATCCCAGGAACACAGTCCCTGCCGTGCTTTCCATCCCTTCCCTCTCCCAGGAGCGTCGGATGGAGCTCAGCATGAAACTGTTCTTGCTCGGGGCAAGAAGCAAAGGTCAGAAATGTGGAGCTGGAAATCTGCCAGCAGTGGCTATTTCTGGGGTCAGCCCTGCTCAAAGCACTGCTCTGGTGCCAGCACTGCTCTGTGATTTTGCTGCTGGCCCTCCTTAGGTGAAGAGAAATGTTGAAATCCAGGATTGTTGTGTCTTCCTCTCCCCTGCTCTTTGTGACGCACCCAAAGGAGAGGAACTATAATTCTCTCTCTCCTGAAGTGTGCACGTTTTAGAAGTGCTCTGACTTTTTATAAGTCGTGTTCTTCTGCTTTCTTGGATCCCTTTTGACTTTCCTGTGTCTCCATGATCTTTACAAGCCATAAGAGAGGGTCTAGAAGATAGTGGAGGTCCCTTCTTCCACCCAAGCGCTGGTGTTTGGGTTCTCTCCCTGCTCTGCCTCCTCCCAGTCCCAGGGAAATTGTCAGGACCCAGCACAGTTTGTCTCCTGTGCACTTCTGAACCTGAGGAGGGAAAGGAAATGGCTTCTTCCATCTCTGCAGCACTTCTGCAACTCCCCAGCTCCCCCAAAACATCCTGAGGCAGTTAGAAATCTATCCAAACACAACAGATCTGTAAAGCTGAAAATCCCTGAGGTTCCTTAGGGCTGGTAGCTGTAAAAATACACAGAAAATACCTATTTTCTATCTATATGGAGGCATTTGCACACATTTATCCACACGTACACAATGTTCCTACCGTGGATATTTGAAGTTTAGCAGCCATTTGTGGCCAACGTGTGGTTTGCTTTCTTCTTTATTTCCCCCCCCCCCTACAGTACAAAGCATCAGAATTAGAAGCAGAAACCATGAGAGCTTGTTGGTTTGGAAAAGAACCTGAAGACTGATGACAAACATCACGTAATAAAACTGAGAATTGCATCTTAATCACCCAGTGAATTATTGTGGAGGGTCTGCGGGGTGAAATGATTCAGCCACAAGGAAATCGTGTGCAAAGGCTGCCACTGGAAACACAAAGCTGTCCTACAACATATTTGTAGGTCTTGCTGACCACACTCGTAGGAGCTTGATGAATAAAATCTCACCTTTGCACAGTTATTAACATTTCTGTCAGCCAATCCTAATTTTAATTTCCCTTTCTTAATGCATTTGTATTTTAGCCACAACAACGTGTGCCAGTAAGTCCCACCACTCAGTGCCTCATCTTAAAAGCACTCAAGTGCCTTTGCTTCTGTTTTTAAACACAAAAACTCTGAAGCTCAGATCTCAGGTTGTCTGAAGAACCATCTGCATCCACTCCAGAGGATGCCCAAGGTTCCTGAGCTTTCATTTTAGGTGGCTTAAACACATCTAGAAGCATCCAAACCTGAGTTTAGCAGGTTCAGCAGAGAGGACTTGAGTTTTACTGGCAAAATAAAGTCAAACTTCTGCTTTCCCTCTCTCCCCAAAGATATCCAAGCCCTCTGTTCCTCAAACGCTTGTGTGGGTGCTGCTTGTTTATTTTTATTGAGAGGTCTGGCAGAAAGCATGGGCATGCCCTTAGCTCTTTTAAATGCATTTGGAAGAGTTCAGTTATGAATCTTAGTAGAAGTTTTGACAGTTGGGTCAGGCAGGTTTAAATCCTGGCCTGCAGGAGGGATTAACAGAGCCGTGGTTGGTTCATCTGGGCTGGGCATCTGCTTGCTGTGAGCCCCTCAGGTACCAGGCTGAGGGCAGGAGCGTGACACAGAATCCAAAGACTCATAAAATCAATGGGAGCAGAGCTCTGACTCGTAATTAAATCATAGCAAGTACAGCTTAGAATCTAGAGCTCAATCTTAACTGATTGTTGAAGGAAAGGAAAGATCTGAGGACACAAGTTACTGCAAGCAAGAGCTGGGTGGGTATTATTGAGCTTAATTCCCTTTTAATGGGAAGCCAAAAAGCATTTAGCAGAAGTGGGAAATCCCCCTTCTGCCTTTTAGATAAAAAAATTATCTGAACATTTCAGCGTGAGAGCCTTATCTGCCTGGTGTTCCCCTGTTCTCCTGGCTGCCGGGGTGGCTGTGTCACACCTCACTGTGAAATCCTCTGATCCAGCCTTGCTGGAACAGCCCAGAAATTATTCAGCAAAAGCAGGAGCGAGCCATCATCAGGCAAAGCAGTTATGTGGCTCTGCTCTGAGCCAGCCCTGGGATAAGCAGAGTTATAAACCAGTTTACAGAGTCATGGTGCAGTGTGATACAAGCAAATCCCAGCGCTTAATTCCTTGGATTCTTAGCTGAGCAAATTCTGGGGTGGGTGATAACAGTTAGGTGGAGGTGGACACAGGAATTTTGGGAGGAAATTGTGCCCCGTTCTCCAGAAGAAAGGAGCCCCACACGAGCTGACATCTGCACCAGCAAGGAGCTGGGAGGAGCTCAGGATCAGCCCTGCAGTAAATGGAGCCTCGAGCTGAACCGGAGCCAAGCTGTGAAATCGCTGGGATCCCTCCACCCCATTTCCTCCGGCCTGGAAGGGAAGGTCACAGCCTTCCAGAGGTGACTGAGAGGGATAAACAGCTGGGCTATCACTTGGTGGCAGATCAAGGTGTTGCTGCATCTGCTCCGTGGGTGGGAAAGCTCCTTCCATCTGGCTGGTGCCTCTTCTGTTTGTTCATTCCTCCTGACACTTGATACAGAGCTGCTCCAAGAGCTTGGCCAGGTGAGCACAGCTCATGCTGTGACCACCAGGGATTTCAGCCAGCTGCCTTCTACCCCTCTTCCTTCAGAACAGATCCACTGCAAGAGGATTTTCCCTGACCATGGCTTGCAAGAAAATTATGAGAGGCCAAAAAGTTCAGGGACAACAGCAGGAGTGTGGAGATGAGGACTTTACCCAGATGGCTTTGGGCAGAAGCACTTTGACGGTGAAGATCTGCACATGGAGGATGAATGAACCTTTATTCTGCAACCAAATGCACACCAGGTGCTGGGATGAAAACCAAAACTGCTCCCTGCAGGCCTGGGAGGACAGAAACATCTGACCAGGGGCCACCTCAAGGCTCAGCAGCATTTGGAGGCTGCTCTGGGGGCTCTGCTGTGAGCAGGTGCAGCGGCCGGAGGTGACACAAGGTTCAGCTGCTGACGGGATGGAAAGAGTCACAAACAGGTCTCGATTTTCAGTTCTGGAGCAAAGCTGAGAGTCATGTGAGTGACCAAATATTGGGCAGTTTTCGAAGCGCTGCCTCCCCCCACCCAACCCCCAGTCACACATCCTGCACACGTCTTACCCTGCGCTTTGGGGCGTGTTTAACTCTCAATATTTGCCATAAAAAGACCCTCTGGTTATTGTTAACAACAATTCCACTGAAAAAAAGAGTGTTTGATGCAAAAACCTCAGGGCATTTCACAGCACTGCATGACAGGTGGGTCAGGGGGATGCCCTGGGGGTGAAAAGTGAGGTGCCCTGGGTGAAAGCTGCTCTCCAAATCCCCATCCCCCTGTCCCTAAGAATGCTGCAAGCTCCTGGATCAAGCTTGACTTTCAACTCCACTCAGCAGCTGGAGCCATTCTGGATTTACCTCCTCGGTAGCTTGTCAGCCAGCTGGACCCTCCCAGACACAGCCAAGCTTATGGAAAAGAGGAAAATCCAAAATGATGCTGCTGCTGCAGAAGCCACACTGCTTTGGGAGTGGAAAACTTAACAAAACAAGGTGTGAGACCTCCACAACACATCTGACCCTCTCCCTCCCATCCAGGAGGTCCCAAAGATGGTTTATTCCATCCTCTGTCCCATGGGCTGTTTATTCCCTCCTCTGTTTAAGCTGTGAGCACTTCAGGGCAGGGATTGTGCCTTTTCCTCTGAACAAGCAGCAGCTCCGGGGCTGAAGGAAGCCAGGGCATCTCCCACCCCGCAAATTTCAGCATTCCTGGGCAGCCTGGCTGTGAACAGCACTCGGGGTTCAGCTCTCAAACTGACAGAAGACATGAGAAAATGTAGTAAACAGCCCTGTTTGTTTGAGAGGGGGTTGGGGGGATGTAGGTGGTGTGAATTTTTAATTTTTTTTTTTTTTTTTTTTTTTTTATCCCCGGTCACATTTTAGTCTCTTGACTGTTGGGTTGTGCCATGTTTTAGTGAAGGTGGATGGTTTATTCCCGTGGAAAAGGATGGAGCACTCGAAGAAACAACACCCCATTAGTTATGAGCAGATTTAACACCCCTGCAAAGCTGCCATCTGCCACCAAGAATGGGGAATGGAAGCACGATGAGACTCAGAGGCTGCCAGGGCCTGACTGCCTCCGTGCTTTCTGCTTTGTTCCAGGCGAGCTGAAATGTGAGCTGACACCTCGCTCAGGTGGTGTGCCTTTAAAAGAGCATTTCTGTAGTTTCTCAATGAGAAATGAGAAGCTCTTGGGTTTGTTCAGGGGGTTGTTGAGAATTGCCAGCCTGGGGGCTGTAATTGGCTTTTTTTGTGCTGTAAACAGGGGGAAAATGGTGCTTTAAAGATCAGGAGATTCCCTCTGGTAACAAAATGGTAGTGCCACGTGCTGTTTGCTCTTTGCTGGCTGTTTCGGGGCTCAGAGAAATGCAAAACTCACAGCGACTTTTATCTTGCCCCACTGACAGCACAGGAAGTGGTTCTTTGAGTGTTTCCTACTCAGCGACAAGGAGGAAACACTCACAGGGCAGGACTCCCCAAATGTCACATTTCGGGTCCAGACCACAAGGCTGAGGGGAATTATGTTCACATGGGGACACCCCCAATGCATCCCAGACTTCTGCCTGCTCCAGAATCCGGGGATCATGGAATGGTTTGGGTTGGGAGGGGCCTTAAAGATCATTTGTTCCAGCCCTGGAGTGGATGCCAAGCACAAAATGATGGTTTTAACCCAGAAGAAGGGAGCAGGTGGAATTTTATTAAAAGTCCCTGTGGATGTGGCACTTGGGGACAGGGTCAGTGGTGGCCTGGCAGCTCTGGAGGAAGGATTTGGACTCGCTGATCTCACAGGTCTTTTCCAACCTAAATAATTCAGGGCATGGGGAAAACGATGCCAAAAGCACGAGCTGAAATCCTCTCCTGTTTTTGGGGTGTGCTGTCCCTACCAAGCTGTGAGCACAGAAACCACCAAAGTTTGCTGGGTCTTTCAGCTGGTTTTCTCTCCTCCAGTTCAGTCACTGTGCTGTGGTAAGAACAGCAAACACTGGGTTTTATCAGCTCTCCTGCCCACTTGCAAGGTCAAAATGAGTGGAGCCCATTAAAAACAAAACACATTCAAGGATATTCCTCTGCTGATAAAACCCAAATTAATTCTGCAGATGTACTGATATGCTAAACTGATGAAAATCAGAATTTCCTGGAAGCAGCTGGACCAAACTGTGGCTGTTGTCAATGCAAAATTCTTTAGGGAAAAGGAGAGACAATTCCAGGGATTTGAACTCTTCACCATATTAATGACATTCATAACAGGACTCAGTCAGATGCTTCCATCCCCAATGAGCCTGGATAATTCCAACATGAGATTTTACTGGGTGTGCTTCCTTCTACTCCTCCTTTCTAAATGATGTCCCAGCACTCTGCCATAAACATTTCCCCTTAACTCTTTGCCCTGACTGGATTATTATCCACAAAAAGACAATGCCCGAGGCAACAAACAACAGGAGCAGAAGGAAGATGAGATGTATTTTTTTTTGTCTTCTAATATTCAGCGAGCAGGATGGGAGAATTACCTTGTTCCTTGTTCTCTCACTGAATTACTGTGTGCTAAGTTTAGCTGCCGAACCCATTTGTGCTGTGGTTTTCTCTCTGTTAATGAGGGTAATGACTACCTGAGACAGCAGCCTCGAGTTCAATCCACCGAGCGCTGCAAAACATCCAGAAAAACTCAGGAAATTGGGTGCAGGAGCGATGCTTCCCCTCGAACGATGGAAAATCCACCTTTAT
This sequence comes from Monarcha castaneiventris obscurior, assembly GCA_026261815.1. NCBI lineage: Eukaryota > Metazoa > Chordata > Aves > Passeriformes > Monarchidae > Monarcha > Monarcha castaneiventris. Next base: position 3,022,085 of record JAMPIT010000114.1, read on the forward strand.
TCCGAAGTGAAACGCCGTCCCTTTAAGTCATTAAAGACCTAACTGCAATACAGACACACTTAAATAAATTATTTCAAGTTATTTCTAGTCGTGTGTGGGAGGTGGGTGGGGGACGAAGTTGATACTCGGTGGTTGGAGCTGCCTTTAGCCTTTACATCTCTCACCCTCTGCACAGGCACTTTTTGGGTCTTTTGAGCTCCTGAGCCTGATGCAGACAATGAAGCAGGTCCTGATCCAAGTTCAGCACCCTGCAAATGGCACTTGGTGACAATGCAAGAGCAGCTTGGCCCCGTCCCGCTGGGGAGATGATGCTCAGAGCCCTGAGGCAGCGTTTTCAGGCTCTTGGCTTCTCCACTTTCCATTTAAGCATGAAACCAGATCATTTCCGTGAGATCCTCGTGGCTTTTTTCCTGTGAAACTTCATCTGTCTGCAGCCAAAACTCAAAAATCCTTCCTGAGCCTGAATTACAGCCCTGCGAATGTTCCTTAACGACCCCAAATTTCGGTGCCTGTTTCTGTCCCCATCCATCACACACCTCAGCACTGCAGCACAAACCTTCCTGCTGCAGGAGCAAATGGAAAACCTCAACCCCGACTTCCCCATTTTGCCACATTTCTCTACCTTCTATTTCCTCTCCTAAAAGTGGTTGGGAGTTGACTTTGTTAGGAAAAACTCTTAGCAGGCAATCTGACTTTTTTTTTTTCAAGTTGAAAGAGGGGAAATTTAGGTTTGCTTTCCTCATCCTGCACAGGGGAGGGAGTGCAGGGCTGCACCCTGTCCATCCATAGTGTTCCTAAAAAACCAGGAATATTAGCCCTTGTGACACACAGCACTGGTTATTTCCCTCTGGAATTGGGACATTACAGATGAGCTCTGACTCGGGAATTCTTGCAGGGATGGGGTTTTCAGAGAGGCTGAAGAAGTGGAGCAAGGCAGACCTTGGCAAAGCAAGGTGCTTGGGATTTGGGAAGCTCCCACCTCAGGAAAAAAGCCTGTGAAAATCCCAGCTGAGGTGCTCAGGAAGAAAAGAATCACCAAGACTTTGCTGAGGTACCTCCAGGAGGGAGCTGTGGACAAAGCAGGGAAATCCAGAGCTGCCCTGAGAGTGAATGAAAGGAATAAAATGGGCATTGTCTGAGGGACAGGGCTGGGATCCCAGCCCTGGCTGGAGCATCCCGTGGCAGGGACGTGGGACTGGCACCCAGTGCTGCTCCCCACGAGGGATGTTGATGATGATGATGATGATGATGATGATGATGATGATGATGATGATGATGATGATCCCTGCCAGAGCTCCCTGCTCCCAGGACACTGGCTCCAAACCCTGCTTTCAATCCATATAGAAAAAAAAAAAAAAGAAAAGAAAAGAAAAAATCCTTCCCTGAGCAGCCAGAAGGGAATGCAATTAAGGTGGCCTCGTGAAGCTCATAAAGGCTAATGCATGAAAATGAGCAGAGACAAATTACGGGGGAGCATTAGGAAGAACATTTCTAATTGTGAGGTCGGCTGGCCCTGTTCCTTCAGCCTCCCAGCGCTGAGCTGCAGGGAGAAATAAAAGGATCCTACTGGGAACAGCTCTGGGCTGTGGGGAGCTGGGCAGGATGAGTAAGATGGAAACTCCTTCTCTACAATTTAATGCACTTTTTCAGCCTTTCTCCAGAAATCCAGCCACGGTTTCTGGCAATTATTTGTCAACCTGTGTCCTTCAGGAATGAAAATCTTTTGTTTTGGCCAAGCTGTTTTCTCTCTCCTCTCTGGATGTGTCCTTAGCAGAGGACTTCACGCAGGTTCCTGATTCGGGAGAAAGGAATATCTCCCACCCTTAAACTCTCACTCACTGCTGGAATTGCTCTCCAGCTCCTACTGACATATTTGGCTCTTCTTTTGGGTTTGTTTTCAGAGCTTGGCTGCTGCTGCAGCTTGAATTACAGAAATACCACATGCACCGAGTGAAAAAAAACCCAGCACCTTGTTCTCAGTGTTTCCTGCCACAAGTCACATCTTCTGCCTGCCCTGACCTTCTTCCCAAGCAGTTCTTTAGCCTTGTGTGGCTCCTTTTTTAGCTCAAGGAGTGAAATCTGGGAATCCATCCCCGGCCTTTGGGTTCTGAGGATCACCCAGCAGCTGCCTGTGAAGTAGGAATATCCCATTAGCAATCCAGCAAAAACCCAGCAAGTTTTCCATGAGAAAAGCTGTGGGGATTGGGGTGTTCTTCACAAATGTCCCAGTGATTAAAGCTGGTGCAGGGTTCATTCGTGCCTCGGCGGGGAATGCGAGATGGAAATGAGTATGAATATGAATATGAATGTGCAAGTACATTTTTATTCTGGATCTCATCTCTTCCAAGGCAGCTGCAGGGCAGAGGGATGGACAAATAGTAGCATTATTCTGGAGTGTGTGTGTGTGAGTACATCTCACACGCTCATGCACAGGGAAGAAATCATGAGACGGAGCTTAAATAAGCCTTCGTGCAATTTTTATCTACGGTTTTCCACTGTGACTCACCATCATTTACATGTTATCTAACACTGAGAGTCCCAGGTTTAGGTTCCTTTCAGTAGAGGAAAGAAAAAAAAAAAAAAGCAAAGCCCTTCTTGGAAGAGGTTGCTGTGGCTGGAAGGAGTTAATGCTCTGCTGGAATAACTGTCAGCAGACAATCGCGTTCTAAAGAGCAGCAGTTACCAAAATACATTTTAGCCTGCAGCCTGCGAGAACAATGCAGCCCATTGTACTGCAGGCACAGCACTTGGCACCCAGATAAGCCGCAGAGGGAATCATGTTTTGTTGATTACGGAAGTGATGGAATCCATTGAAAGGTTATTGTTGGGAGTCCTTTTGAAGCAAATTCCAGCCCCTTTGTGCAGGGTGTTGGCGGAGTTTGGGGCTCTAGTGTTACCTTTCTGCTCCCAGAGGTAGCCTGGGGGACAATAAACCCAACCTGCCTCCAGGTGACCTCCCGGCAACCCCCTGCAACCCCAAATTTCCATCGCAAAGGCAAGGCGAGGCTGAAATGTTCGGTAGAACACTCGAGCAGAACTTTCTCTTGTCATCAAAAAAACCCCGCGCTCCCTAAAAATAAATCCGACTTGGAAAATTTCACCTCTTCTCATCCCTGACAAAAAGTTGCGTGTTGGGTTTGGAAATGTGCAGCTCTCAGACAGGGAAAAGATGATTTTTTCAGTCTCCATAAAGTGCTTAATCCTCATGGATTTGGACAAGGTGTGAGGCTGTGGCTGGTTTGGTTTTTATCCAGGTTCTTTTATTCCTGGTTTTAGCAAAGGTCCTGCAGCTGGTGCAGGAGGCCAAAGGCTTGATAAAAAAAATCTCCAGGAAGACTTTTCTGTGTGGGAAATGTCTGAAATAACTCAAACCACCTTGGTTTGAGAGGAGGAAAATGATGGGAACTTTAATGTAGTGAGGAGGTTTTTAAATGCCCCAAAATGCTCTGGGGGCTCTCCCGATTAAAGGCACGGAGGGACACAGAAAATCAGCCACATCCTCACAAAAACTGCCAGAGATTTTTAATAATTTGGGGGAACTGCCACAAATCTGAGGGCTGGAGTTTCTGAGCCTTTTTTCTCTCCATCCTGTGCCTACTCCAGCAGAAATCTGCAAAACTCAGGGCTTGACTAAGAACAGAAGCTCCTGGGCTGGGCTTAAAGACAATGAGATTTAATTATCAGAACATTAAAACTTGAGAATTTTTTTTTTTTTTCTCTATAAGATTTAGGACACACTGAAGTTGTTTTCTTAAGCTTTTCTCGCCAGACAGGAAGGACATGGATTGACTTTGCCTTTTCTAATTAAACTCCTTGATTCTGAAATAATCACTTCATATTGGGAGCTGTGCCATTAAAACAACAACAACAACAACAAAAAAGAGGTAAAATTACAGGAGGAACTCGAATAATAAGAATGTGAAATGGCTTTTAAAATTCTTCAAAGGTTATTATGTCCTCAACACTTTGCTGATTTTTTAAAGTGCCTAATTTCATTTGAATCACTTCCCTTGTAAATGACACACTTAAAAACCTGCTGATGTTGCCTCCAATACTTACAAAAACATCCCATTTTTGACTTGTTTTTTTTTCCATCTCCCCTTGTATCTCAATTTTCCTTGGATAGATAATTTCAGGCAATAATTTCCTCTTTTTAACCTCAGGAGCAGGAGATTAACTCAGTTACAATTACTCAGGTACAATGCAGAGCCTTCAGAAATCTTCTGTTTGTTCTTTAACAGAAGGTTTATTTTCCCTGATTTTAACTCACTTCAGACCTGGCATTACTAATTTTAAGCCAGGTTCAGTAGGGAGCTGTGGCATTTCATACACTTGTCCAAAATGCCCACACCTTTAATTAGAAATGTCAAGGCCAGAGACATTTGGAAGGCACTGGGAATTTTTTCAGCAGGTTTCGGAAGAAATTCTATGGTAACCTAAAGAAAAGCAGCAACAGGCAGAGACCTCCCTACCTCTATTTTGGGCAGAGGATAAAATGCACCCAAAAATAAACGGATTTGTCAACATCAAGCTGCAGAACAGAACCAAATCCAGCACGAGATTGAGTTGCTCAAGCCCCCTCATGACTTTAATAATCCTGTTTTATCTTGAGTTTTCCTCCTGGCCTTCCTGCTCTGCAAGGAAGAAGCTCCTCCATTAGAAAAAGCAAATTTAATTTCTTCTCTGCTCCATCCATCCATCTGGGTCCCACAAAGAGCTGTGATTTCATGCTGCAGATGATGGGAGAATTCATGAGATCTCACTGATCTCAGTGAATCACCCAACAATAGAGGTTCTGTGTTTGTGTAAACATCCCAGAGACCAAAATAGGGGAAAACTCAGAGAAGCATAAATGTGTTCATATCCAGAACAGGCTCCACAAAGAATACTTTGTACAGTCTTATTATTGTTGGGTTGGTTTATTTTTTTTCTTTCCCAGAAGCATCAGCAGTTCCTTAGGCATGTAATTTATGAAAGGCTAAAATCTAAATTATGCATCAAAAAGGGAGAGATGCAACTTCAGGGTAATAACACATTTCAAAAATAACTTCAAATGCGTCGTTCAGAGCAGCAGCCTATAGCTGGAAACCAGTGCCCAGTCAGCAAAGGCAGCAGAGAAGTAAAAATTACTCTTCCTTACATAAAAAAAAACTCCTGTAGAGATCTTTATTTTTAAATCTGACAGCGGCAGAGTTGGATCCTGGAACCCTGAATCCATTGGGAGGGGTGATCTTTCAAAAACGCACGGAACAGAATATTAAAATAATGCAGGAAATTATGTTTCAAACTGAAAAGAAAAGGGTTTGGTTTCTTTTTGTTTAACGGACAGAAAAACACTCTAACGCAGCCCAGGGCTGATGTTTGTACAAATAAAAGTCCCTTGAGAACTCCGAGATCCCTTTTTGTCCTACTTGAGCTGCTCTAGCAGGGATAGAACTTCCTACTGAATTTCACTGCACTTAGGGATGGCTGATCTTTCCCTAATAACTCTTATAGGGTCTTTTCCAAAAGGAATTCAGTTGAGGATAAAGAAATGGTCAGTCATATGTAAAAGCTGCTTTCCTGGCTAAAGGTGAGAGATCCTCCCCCTGGGGAGTGCAGAGACCTCCCTGGGAATAGTTTACCTCTCACAGTTGATATAATTTCAGTCTGCCTGTGCTAATTAGAGAGCCTTGCACTGTGATTTTTGCCACGGTGCTGCCGAAGGAGCCCTGGGATAACATCACCCATGGCAGGAGCTGGCAGTGCCAGGGGGAATCCGTGGGCTAAATATGCAGGAAAAAGGGGATGGGGCACAGCAAGAGGCAGGGAAATGTTGCTGTTCTCGAGTAGAGAAACGACAAGAGTCCAGGCTCAGGGATAAATGGAAGCGATTTAATATTTTTTCCGAGGGCTTTTCTATGTTAGTTCGCAAGAGTGTGCTAAATGGCATAAGGGAATTGGTCTTTTGGCCATCCACCTCTTGAGGGGACTGGTCAAGTTCTAAAACACCCATTCTCAAATATTTGTCTGGTCAAAGCCATAACAATACTGCAAAACAACCCGTAGGTGTAAGAAGTTTACAATACTGTAATCTTGTTTAAAGTAATCCGCATGGGAAAGACAGAACTCTCACAAAATGCTGCAGAAAGCTGAAGAAATTCTCTGCTGAGGCTTTTTCAGCATCCATAGGGAAAAGGCAGAGGGAAGGGGCAATTTCACATAACCTGACCTGGCAGCAGCTGATCCTGGACTCCACCTCGCTCTTCTCTGGGGCACTTCCAGCCCGTGAACCACCTGAAGGCTTTGAAAAAGCCACGGCAAAGCAAATGTGCCCTGCAAGGGCCTCATGGAGTGTGGGGAGCCTGGAGCTCCCCGGGAGTGGGGCCGAGGCCTCAGGACTCGTTCCCCTCACGGAGCGAAAAATCGGCCCCTCACTGCCGGCCTCCGGGGAGATTTCCCCTCAGAATTCCCTCCAGGCAAAAGTCTGCCCCTGCAAATGTGCCCTGCAAAGGCCTCATGGAGTGTGGGGAGCCTGGAGCAGGTCTGTGCTCCTGGGGAGTGGGGCCGAAGCCGCAGGGCTCCTTCCCCTCACGGAGCAAACAATCGGTGCCTCACTGCCTCTGGGAAGATTTCCCCTCAGAATTCCCTCCATGCAAAAGTCTGCCCCTGCAAACGTGTCCTGCAAGGGCCTCATGGAGTGTGGGGAGCCCGGAGCAGGTCTGAGCTCCCAGGGAGTGGGGCCAAGGCCGCAGGGCTTGTTCCCCTCACGGAGCGAACAATCGGTGCCCTCACTGCCGGCCTGTGGGGAGATTTCCCCTCAGAATTCTCTCCAGGCAAAAGTCTGCCCATGCAAACGTGTCCTGCAAGGGCTTCATGGAGTGTGGGGAGCCCAGAGCAGGTCTGTGCTCCCCGGGAGTGGGGCCGAGGCCGCAGGGCTCGTTCCCCTCACAGAGCGAACAGTCGGCCCCTCACTGCCAGCCTCGGGGGAGATTTCCCCTCAGAATTCTCTCCAGGCAAAAGTCTGCCCCTGCAAACATGCCCTGCATGGGCCTCATGGAGTGTGGGGAGCCTGGAGCTCCCCGGGAGTGGGGCCGAGGCTGCAGGGCTCGTTCCCCTCACGGAGCGAACAATCGGTGCCCTCCCTGCCGGCCTCCGGGGAGATTTCCCCTCAGAATTCTCTCCAGGCAAAAGTCTGCCCCTGCTGTAGTAGGAGGGTTTTTAACTGTGCCACGAAGGAAGGGATTCAGCCTGAAACGCCGCTAGATAAGGGGAAAAGCGGGGAAATCTGGGCACAACCCAGGGAAAGCTGCAGGAAGGGGTGGCACAAAGCCTCCCTCGCTGTTGTCCCACGAACAGCTGGCACCCAAAATAAACTCCAGATTCTGCCCTGCGGGACCCAGATGGAGTCACGGCAGGTTTGCTGCAAATCCAGAGCAGCTCCTGGGGATTGCTGCCAGGAGAAGTGCGAGGAGCACATCCTCTGCAGCTCCCCTCAGCTGCACCGGGAGAGGGCAAGTGTGAAACTCTCGTTTTGGGGGGTGACAAAGCCCTGTGCTCACAGGTGGCCGCTTTATGCTCTCTTGGTAGACCAAAAAAAAAACTCCTTTTTTGTTTTTGGGAGTGCTGGATAAAGAAAAACAGCAATAAGGAGAGTGATAACTCTGGGGGATGACCTTGGACGTGCAATTTCTTCTCTCTCGGCTTTTAGTTTCTCGTCAGGGCTGTGCTGCAAATGAAAGCCTTGACTTTCACAGCGAGCAAATTTTTATCCTTCACCAAAATCAGGGCTCCAGTTAAATGTCAGGACCAGGGCTGCGCTGGATAATAAATTTTTCCCTCTCTGATTTTCCTCCTGTGGGTATGTTTACAGCTCCTGGGGAATGCAGTTGTTGAAATACCACCAGAATATGTGATCACACTGTCAGGAGATACAACAATAATCACTGATTAAAAAGGAAGAATGAAGACAGTAAGAGCTGGTGGCAGCATTGCTAAATGCTGATCAGCGCTGTAAGACAGCCTTTGATTCTTTAAATTAATTATACATTCCCTCATACTTCGTACTGCTGTAGATTTAATTGGACTCCTTATTTTTAGGCAACTACAGCAAGAGGAAGATAGGATAGAGCTTTCAGCAGCTCGGCTCCAGCCTAATTCTGCCTCATTCAATGCCAGTGGGAGCAAAATTAGGCTGATGCTGAGCTCTTGTGAAAGCCTCGTGGTCTCCACGCAGCTCAGCTCGCTGCACGTTCACCTGCCTGGCAGGATGCAGTCACTTCCACACAGGAATCCAGGCAGAACTGGGCTCAGCTTCCATAAAGATCCCCAAACCCCCAAATGGTACCGAGGTCTGTCTGCTACCTACAGAATTCGCCCTGATAATTCACCTCAGCCTCACTCCACGTGATTTATTTGTGCTTTGCAGAGAGAAAGCATGAGGTGTTAAAGTGCAGAACAAAGAGGATTGCACTGAAAAAAAGGGTCTGGTTTCAGCTGCAGCCTGAAATCTTGTATTGCCCCAGGGACGAGGGGAGGCACAGGAGGGACACCTGCACACACAGAGAGCAATCCTCATTTCGTGGCACCTCCTTTATCTCTGCTTGCCAGGGATGCTCTGGGGGGTTGCAGGGAGGGAGAGCAGGGCTGAGGGAGGGCTTTGCCCTCTCCTGTGTCTGTGCACAGCCTAAGCAGCCCCCGGCCCTGGCAGTGCAGGGCCCTGCAGAGCTGCAGCTGGGAGCCCTTTACCTGCAGGATTGGCTGGCTCAAAGCCTCAGCTGCTGTACCTGACACATTCTTCTTGTTGAAAACACACATTCTGCTCTTCTGGCTTTCCCAGGATAGCGTTTCCTACAAAACCTCCCCCTCCCTGTGCAGCTGTGGCTGTGTCAGAGCGCTGGTGTGGTTTGTGCACTCTCAGATCTGAGCCCTTCAGTCTTTTCCCTCTCTGCACAGCAGCCCTGCCTGCCCTGCTGGATCCATGGCAGGAGAACGTGTGGAGCTGCTGAGGTGCTTCTGAACCTGGCCTGGCTGCCAACAGCAGCTCTGGGAGTGCCAGGACCACTCCCAAAGCCTCCTTCTGTCTGGGGGCTGATGCTTTTCCTGTGGCTGCAGCCCATCCTCAGGCTCGTTCCTGGCAGGATCCTCTGATGGCTGATCACCAGGAAGCTCACCTCCCAATCTTTTCCAGATGCTGCACTCCTGGAGCTGTCCAAGAGCCTATTTTTATTTATTTTCTATCACACGGAAGCTGCATGACATGAAATACCCGTGGCAGCTCCACATCTCTGTCACGCTGGGTTTAAATATCCCAGGCTCAGGGTTGTTGCAGGAAGTTGGAGAGACCCAAGGGCACACACAGGGATGCAGCACAGTCCTGTGAGCCCCAGCTCCTTTGAGAGCCAGACCTGAGAGAGGCAGAGAAAAGGTTGAAGGGTGTTCAAGGCCAGGTTGGATGGGGTTTGGAGCACCCTGGGATAGTGGAAATGTCCCTACCCATGGCAGGGGATGGAACTGGATGAGCTTTAAGGCCCCTTCTAACCCAAACCATTCCGTGGTTACATGATTCTGTGACTTATCAGGCACGCCTCTCTGTATCTGCCCCTGAAATTGACTGCAAAGAATTTCTCTGAACTGATACATTCTCCTTCCTTGCCTACTTTTCACAAGGCAGCTCTTAAATATTTACCAAAAAGGGGCCTCACATGGGTCTAGGTCCTCTGCTGTCACCACTGGAGCCTGCAGAGCAAACTAATCTTTAAAATCCAAGAGGACTTTACAACCAAGCACCTGCCATTCATTTTATTTATTTATTTAGTTTTCTTGTTCCAGCTCCCAGGAGCCCACTCTGACAGGCAGAGGGAGGGGTATTGCTGTAAGCACAGATATTATTTTGAAGTAGCAACACTGCAAAGTGTTCTCCTCCTTCCTAATGCTGCTGCTAGTGCCAGTGCCTGGCTGGAATTGTCCCTGGATCACTGATTCCATCCCAGGACACGCTGCCTCCTCAGCAGGATGGAAAGAGAGGCCACAACAGATGGAAAAAGAGGCTCGTTCTGCGTTCAGGAAAGAAAAAGTTCACCTCTCAGGCTGCTTTCTAGATATCAGCCACACATGAAAACCCAGAGAAGATGGGGCTCAGTTGTAAAAGGCTTTTTTTTTCCCCCACGAATAATTTTAGCAGCACACCCCCACAGCAGCGCTTGCTGCGGCGCGGGGGAGAGCTGAGCTCTGGAAATGAGGTGCTGCTCATGGGGGGTGTCTGCCTGTCTGTCTGTCTGTCTGTCTGACAATACCTGCCCGCAGAGCTCAGCCGGGATAACGAGGGCTCCAGGGCAAGCATCCAAGGGCTGGCCTCCCACACAGGGAGGAAATGTGTCCCCGGTGCTGGTGAGGTGCTAGGATGAGGTGTGAGCTGCGTTTGGCTGGGGAGGAAGGAAAAAATTCATGGGAAAAGCCACTTCATGCTCAGGCAGCGACAGCTCAGCTGGGAATCCTTGTGGGCAAAGGTCTGAACTGAGGGGAAGCCCCAAATCTCCCACTCTTTAGGTACCCAAGAGATCACAGAACACACAGAGAAATTTTGGCCAAGGATATGGATAAAGGAGGTGGAGGACAGGCCAGGCTGTGTCTGATCCTCACATACACACACAAAACAAGCTTTTCTCAGGAAAAGGGAATGAGGGCTCTGTCCTTATCTATTCCCACCCCATTGCTGCCACCTCTTAGGTGTCAAAAATTAAAATGGCAATGGTGAGAGGAGAGGAAAAAGGAGATTGAATCAGATCGTAGCGCCCACATCACGTTGATTCTGAGTATGAAAAACACAGAATTGGAGTGGAACACCTTCATGGTGAGTGCTGTAAAACTGGCAGGATTTCAGCAGGGCTTGAGCCCTGAGAATTCCCATCCCCTGGGTCAGAGGAAACCTTGCACTGGGCACTTTCTAACACTGCTTGTGTTTACCCAGGTGGCTCAGCAGAGACTGAAATGGTGGAGGGAGAGACCTGCTGAGCTGGTATTTTCTGATCTACACCCTAGCTGGGCCCTGTTGAGGCCTCTGACACAGCTGCAGAAGCATTTTAGTGTTAAACAGACATTTCTGGGGCACGGGAAGGTGAAGTTTTCCCCCCACAAACGTGACAATTAAGCCCTGGAGTAAGCAGTGCTTTGTGATACCTGCTGGATTTGGGAGTGTTTAATTAAAGGCCATGAACTGGGTCAAGGAGGATCCCGTGGAGAGGGGATGGAGTGGGACCATGCAGGGGATGTGCTGTGCTCATGGTTGTGCCAGACCTTTGCTGCTTGAGGGGATTTTTGTGAGCAAACACTCCAGCAAAAACACGCCCCCGTGTTACCTGGCAGCATCAAATCCCCAGGTTTGCAGGGAGCTGAACAAAGTTCCTTTTATCACGGCAAACACTTGGTTTAAAATCCTTGCAAATTGTGCTGGGAGGAAGAAAAGACCCAAAGCCTTGATTTGCAATAACCTTCCAGCACCTGCTTTGCATAAGAGCAGGGCTGGAGTCTGTAAGTACACGCTTGAAGTTAAAGAGATGCATAAGTACTCTTTGGTGTAGGGATAATTACTAAATCCAGGTCTCATTAAAGCCTTCCTATTGCTTTTTTTTTTGTAATTCGCTCACATATTCTGCAGCATCAGATACAGGAATAAAGGCTCTCCATTTAGAGCTGACAGGCTGTAACAAAATCAGGCAAGTATGCAGGGAAATCTTCCAGTTCTTGGTGAAGTTTTCTCATTAGATTCTTAGATCCTTCTTTATCTCATTCTTTCTCAGTTTATCACAATTCTTCATTTCCTGTTCCCTTTTAGACTTCAAACGTATTTATTTTTAATGTGGGGGTTTTTTTTAACCCTTCCCTAGTGAGGATTGAAACTTTTTGGAGTCTCTTGGTTAGACCTCATGTAAAAAAAAATCTACATTACTGAGCCAGACACTGCAGGGTCATTTTTAATATATAAGGTGGAATTAGAGTTTAAAGTCTGGCCACAAGTTTACAACTTACCGTGGGTGTAACAGCAAAATAATTGTGCATTTTTGTAACTTCTGCATCACCTGAGGACTCCAAAGTGACCTGAAAGAGACCAAATACAGCCCCCCAAACTGAAATTCAGAGCAGAGCTTGCTACCTCGCTTGTTTTCTCTTTCCCCTGATGGAAACTCTGACTTTAGCTGTCGCTCACTGCTGTAACCACACACTTCAAAATCTCTGAGGCAAGAGGCTGAGCCCTGTGTGTGTTTTCTCACCCCCAAATGGAGCCTGTGGTACCAGGGGACTCCCAGCCCCAGTTCTGTTTTGGGGGTTGTTTTAACCTTGAGTCAGTGGCAAATGTCCCTCATCATCTGCTGCATTAACCCTCTTTTCCCCCTGTTCCTACAGCGTTTTGGGCTTCTTGGCCAGATCTCCCATGTGAATATTGACATAATAAATACTAACATAATTTGGTCCTCTCTAGATGACAAAAAAAAAAGTGAGGAATACTGGTTTGGATTATTGTGAAATCCGTGTATTACTGAAAACAACAAGGCTTCAAAAATTTCCTGAACAGAGCTGTCTAGAGCAGGAGGCTATTTTGAGTCTTGCTGCCTTTGACCCAGCTATTTCAGCACCCCACCCTTCTTCTTCCTTCCACCTTCCTTAATTTCTTAAGACTTCCTTCTTGCTGCTTTGCCTGAGTCTATTTTAGGTGTGAGAGCGGGCTTAGCTTCTCGCCAGGCATCCACTTCCCATTTTCCATCTCCAGGGTTTGCCTTTTCAGCAAAGCTGTGAGTCCATGAGCACACAGAACCTGTGAGAGTCCTCATGATGGGGAGGCACTGCCCCTGAGGAAGAGAAAATCGCCACCTGAGGAGAAAATAAGGAGTCAGAATGAACATTGCAGGGGATAATGGAAAAAATGATCAGGGCAAGGAACACCAAATGAAGCCGAGTCCAGATGCTGGGATGGGGGTGGCTGAACTCACTCATTTCTGGCAAAGACAAGATAGAAAGGGACTGCATAGAAAGGGACTGATTGAATGAATTTATGGAAGAAATTCTTCCCCATGAGGGTGGTGAGGCACTGGAAGAGCTTCCCCAGAGCAGCTGTGGCTGCCCCTGGATCCCTGGCAGTGCCCAAGGCCAGGCTGGACAGGGCTTGGAGCACCCTGGGACAGTGGAAAGTGTCCCTGGTGGAACCAGATGATCTTTAAGTTCCCTTCCAACCCAAACCATCCCATGATTCTATGATTTGGCTGTGCAGGACCCAACCTGACAAAGTTTTGACCAAAACCTGGTGTTTGCACCTCAATCCAAATCCTGTCACTACCAAGCAGAGCAAGTTCAGACCAACACTCGGCCTCTCCCTCTGAGGGTGTCCACCACACCAAGACCTGGACTCTCCCCCAAGAGGAATTTTGCATCACGGTGATGCCTTCTCCAGCCACCTAGAAACAGAGACTAGACAAGAGTAAGGGAATAAAGGTTGGGATTTATTTGAAGGCCTTCAAGGCACACCCTGGGGGAGCCAGAGGCTGCCTCCAAAAATGGACCCCAAGATGGACCCCAGGTCACGAGTTCTTCACACCTTTATAGGTTTGGTTCATTTGCATATCAAGGTTAATTCTCCAATTAAAGCCCCAGGTCAATGATGTAATTCCCCTCAGCTTGCTCCCCCCTTAGAGGCTTTGGGTTACACATTTTGGGCCTAGAAGAGCCTGGCTGTCCTTGAAGGCAAAGCCTGGAGAGGCTTTGTTGTGTCTGCCCAGCACGAGAGAGCAGAAATTCCAGGCTACAAGGAACTTCAGTGTTACACTCTAAGCAGTACAGAATTTGAAAAATATAAAAGTTAAAACCTAAGGCATCAATGGGTTTCCTCACAAGATCCAAGCCAGGCAGCTCAGGGCTCTGTGTTCGGGCTGTGGCTGGCTCTGGGCTGTGTTATCTCTGCTCGCTCCCTCTGTCAGCCAGCTCAGTCCTGCCCCGAGCCTTTGCTCGGGCTCTGGAGGGCAAATCAGCTCTCCACTGGCAGCCAACGGGAGCTCGAGCAAGGCTCCTGCAAACAGGAGCAGCACATCAAAACCTGCTGAGAATTAGTCCCAGAAAGTCACATCCTTGGTGGCCGTCAGGGCTCAAGTTCCTGGTACAGCCCCGTGTCACCAACTTCACAGAACAGCAGCTTTCTGGCAAATTGTGCAACTGCACCGCCCCCAAACTTCCTGTTTTGAAACCCCAAGAAGCTGGAAAATGTTAACACTGGCACTTTAAAGTGCTACTTGTGGCTTTTCTTTTTGGTTTTTTTCTTTTCTTCCCTTCCTAAAGATCTGCTAAAAAATTCGATGTACGGAGAGGAGTAAAGTGGGGCTGCCTTGTGGACTAGGGGCAGAAAGGGGGCACAGGGAGCTTCAGAGCATCGCTGACCTGCTCCACCTCCCCGAATTAGGGTGTGGGGGGCTCTCAAGATTGGGGCAGCAGGTCCTGGGGCTGTGCTGGGCACTGGGGACGCTGCAGAAGGGCTGTGACAGATGGAGAGGCAGGAGCTGCGAGGTGGCAGCGGGATATTGGGGACTCGCGGGGTGCCAGGAGCAGCCACCTGGCCCCACTTCCCATCCCCCTGGCAGCTCCAGCAGCCAAAACCCCACCCCTGATGGGAGAAAGAGGCTGTGGCAATGATCCCACCTTGATCCCAACAGCAGAGCTGTGGCAAATCTCATTCCTGGATGGGGAGAAGAGCAGTTATGGAGGAGAAAGTGTCGTGTTTGCCTCAGATGCTGCGAGGGACTTAATTTCTTTCCAATCAGCGTGACAACTGCTTCCTTTTCTGGCTATCACTGAGCCTCCAGATGGTGCATTGGAGCATCCTTAAACCTCCAGCTTGGCTCTTTGCAAGGACATTGTCTTCCTGGTTAGCTAAAAATGGATTAATAGTTTTGAGATGAAAGCTCCTGCTCCCTGTGAATAATGAACTCGCAGTCACTCTGCAGCATTCTGGCCACTGCTCAAATCAGGTGTTCGAAGGGGACGAGCCCCTGCTGAGTGTGCTCCAGTTCTGAGTGAATTTATTTGTATTAACTCTATCTGGCTGCTTTGCTGATGGTCACCATGCTATAAAACCTTTAACAGCAGCAGTTATTTCCCACTTTCCTTAACCAAGTCCCCATTTTGCAGTGCTTGCCCTGCATCACGGGTTTGAATCTGAACCAGGCACCAGCTGAGGTGCTGCCAATTTTTGTGGGTTTATTAGGCAATGGTGAGGCATCATTTTCTTAAATTCCCGGCTTTGGGCCTCCTGCTATTTTCAGAGCTTGTTTGAGCAGCCATACATTTCTAGATTAGCACATGGGGAGAGAAGCTGAAGGAAGTGAACCAGGAAGCCAGACAGCAAATGTCATCCAAACCAGAAATTGAAAAGAAAACCAATATCAGGATTATAAGCAAACCTAATGGGCAGGGCTTTGCAGCTGAAGGGGAAAATGAAAGGGCAGAGGAATTTTGATGGGGTGTGACCAATTCAAATCAGCCCAAAAACCTGTGCCTTGTTCCTCCTCCATCCTGTGGGGACACGGAGTGGCTGCCAGGAGCTGGACATCCAAGCCCACGCCTCAGAAAAAGCTGCCCTGTTGTTGTCCTAAGGAAGGGAATATCCTGCTTCCTCTTTAAACCTGTATCTCTTTAGAAATGGTAAATGGCTGCTACATTCCTGCCTTTATCCCGGCCACTTTTTACGAGTCTGTGCTTCCCTCTCCTGCTTTAACAAGCCTGGCTAAGCAGGGGATTAGGGAATGACTCGGTGCTCATGTGGGGAGAGAAATCCGCCTTCGAAACCTTACATAACTCTACAAAGCAGGAGACACATGCCCAGGCCCTGATTCTTTGCACATCAAAATCATCATCTCATCCTCCTCCTCCTCCTCCTGTGGCCAGGCTGCAGTTTGCTTGTCCTCTGAAAAAAAAAAGGAACATTTTAAATTGCGGAGACTCCAAATACACAGCAGCGTGCTTCCAAATTGATTTCTGATCACATTTCCCCTTTCCCTCTCTTCCCTGCTGTTCCAGAGCTGGGAATGAGCAGCCAGCCCTTGGGAAGAGGGAGGATGGGAATTTCCAGCCCCAGCAGGAATAAACATTTACGTGACCTCCAGGATGCAGCAGTCGGAGCTTTTGGTGGTCCCAGTGCTCCCAGGCACTTCCCCAGCCCCTCTGGAAGTTCCAGGCAGGACCTGGGTGTTTTCCATGCCTGGGATCTGCTCGTGGCCCCTGCTGACCTCAGGGATGTGGTTTGGGGACGTGGCTGCAGTTCCGAAAGGGGATCTTGGGGTGTAAAATCAGCTCGTGCTCTGGGGAAAATGTGGCTGCAGTTGGAGTCACTCAGCTCAGCGTGAGCAGGGATTTATCTCTGCCATCAGGCAGGAAAACAGCAGGAGAAGTTAAGGTAAAACTCAGTGAAGGGAGAAGAATTAATTATCCTGCCATGCTCTTGTATCGGAGTCGTTCTCCTCGCAAAAAACACCCGGGGTTTTGTTGTTTTTCCCTTCTCAAGCACAAAAAAGGAACATCCCCAACCCCCTGCCCTAAACAGGAACTGGATCCCTGGTGATATCTTCCTGTCCTGTCCCTATTTATAGCAGGAAGGTCACCCAAATAAGAACAGAAGCAGCATCATATGATTTTTTTTTGGGGGGTGGCCGAGTGAATTCTGCATGTGGAGAATTCAGGGGGGCACAGCACATTTGGGAAGAACACCTCGCTCTGGCTGCTTTTGTGTGGAGGATAATTAAGGAAGAATTCACAGCACCCAGGAATTCGGGTGTTTTTCCCTACACCACATAAGCAAATCATGAAATGCACAGAAATTTTCCTTGCAAAACTGTTCCTCGATGTGCAGGTGTTTATTGAAAGCCTAGGACAGGCACATTTCCATTGTTGGACTGTTAAATAAACAATTGATTAAACCTGCAAAAGTTCAGGGATCTGTAAAAGTCACTCGATTGGCAATTTGGGGAAAAAACACACCAAAAAATACCGGGAATTTTACTGTTTGTGGAGATTTTGTAACAGCTTTCCTGTAGGTTATAGAGCAGAATTTGAATTTGGGACCTCCCACCCCGTGATTTTGGCATGTAAGGCAAGGAGAAATTTAAATATTGGGCTCCTGACCTGTACCTGGCCTGACAGATGAGCTCCAAACAGCAGCTGCAGCCAGAAAATTCCTATTTTTTCCCATTCCCTGGAGCCAGCCATCATTTTTGCTTTCTATCCTTTCACCATAAACCAACAGAGGTGGAAAAAGGCAAGCTTTAAATAGCTACACAGAGCTAGTTGAATATATGTTTATATAAATATGTTTTATAGGCACAAACAAGCAAAAACGAAGGTGCTTATTTTATATTCCTAAGGAAAAACGCTCTGTTTGACAGCATCCTTCTTTCAAACTCATTTGGCATAAATTATGAGCTGTAATTCCTATTTTATCCTGTCAGGCAGGCCTTGGAGTGGCTCCTGATGAGGAAAGCCAAGTACTTCCATCGTATTTTTTAAAAATCTTCATTTACACAGCTAAACATTTGATGGGCCCAAGACTCAGGTGATGAATTCACCCCTCTGAGGGGTTGTGCTCAGAGGGAAGGAGTTTGTGTGGGCTTGAGGGATGGGATGAAAGGGCAGAGTTGGGCATTCCCTCTCTTTCCTCCATCCTTCCAGGGCTCATTCCCAAATCCCTCGGTGCCTGCGGAGCTGGGGCTGAGGCCGAGGCTGCTGCTGGTGTTTTCTGCAGCCTCCAAGAGCAGAAATTCAGAATAAATCCAGGTCCCTTTCGCAGGCAGAGCCAGCTCAGCTCTGCTGGTGGCACAATTAGTGAAATTAAAGGAGAGCTGATGGAAATCCCTGCTGGGGGCATCAACCCCCTGAAGTTTGCACACTTTTGTAGTGATGTGTCTTTATCTGTGTCATGTTTTACCTCAGAATGGCTCCCCCCACGCCTTGCTCCTGCTCTCTTTGCAGTGCTCACTGCCACTGGCAGCCCCTCCTTTTTTAAGCTGGGCTTGAATAAAGCTGAACACTTTTTAAACTGGACTAAGAACAGAAGGCTGAGCACTCAGCAGAGGGAGGATTTCTGTGTGGTGCTTCTGAGACCGAAGGTTCTCGTTGTGGTTAATGCCTCATTCCTCATTACAGTCATTTCCTCTGAAGCAAATGGGATTTGGCCATTATATTTTATGTTTATTGATATAGATTTCCGAGCTCAATCGACATTCCCCTTTTTTTTTTTTTTTTCCTCCAACCAGAAGTGACAGGAAGCCAAAAATCCTTCAGCAGTAAGGAGTGAAGTCCTGCAGCACACAGAGCTGGGGTTAAAATGGGCACCATTTACACATCAGTGTGTGAGCCTGGGCAGCAGCACCAATTCTGCTGTCCTGTTCTGGGCCCAGGGGTCAGCTGTTTTTCTGGGATGCTTCCTGGCAATATTTCATCCTGTTTCAGCAGGGATTGAGTGGTTTTTCCTTGGGCCTTAACACTGAACAGTGTCACGGGGAGGGCTTTGAGGCTGAAGAATCAAACACATCGAATTTTTCATGAGGAATGAGATACCTGCTGTGCAGTAGGAAGCCCTTTGCTATCAGGGTTTTCTTTCCCCTTCCCCAAATTCTCCAGACCTGCAGTTGCACAGAACCTCTGCCCTGCTGTTCAAAATGATTATTCCATGTTGCTGGGTGCTGTTCAATCATTTCCCTGCACTTCATCTCAGAGGCAGCAGAAGCCAAGAGATGGAGGAATTGGGTGGCTCAGGGGACCAGCAATGCTGCACAAAGCTTCTCATGCCCTACCTGAATCCATTTTGCATGACCAGAAATGGTTACTGGGTGATATCAGCTAGTAAATGCTGAAAAAATAAGTTATTCTCTTACTTTCTCCTCTTCTGGTTCATCTGAGTCACAGTTTTGTCTAAAGCTCCAGCCAACGCTTGCTACCCAGTGTGAGGAAATGTGAGCACCTAAGCCATAATTTGTCACCTAATTAAGTGACCTGGTTTTCTCAGGAGCAGAATGTGTTTTCCAGCTCCCACTGCACTCAGCAGTTGTGAAAATCAGGCCACTTTTGTATGGCTGTGACCAGTTTTGAGTACTTAACTTATAAAAAGCTGATCCTGGCCCAGGAGCTGGAGGATGGATCCTCTCCAGGTTTTGGCCAGGGTGGGATTTTGGGAGGGATGCAGAGACTTATCAGCCATCAGCACCATCACCTGCACTGAATTAAAAAATAGGGGGGGAAAAAAAAAGAAAAGAATCTCTCAGTTGCAGGTCCTGGGATAAAAATACCCTTTGGCTTTGTTTGCTTTACACAGCATTTCCTCCTCACACTGAAAATGAAATTGAAAAGGGAGCTGATTGTCCCTGTGGATGATGGAGGCAGCTCTGGAAATCACACGTGAGCAAACGTGTGTGGGTCCAGCCCGATGTTCTGTGACGCCCTTTGGGGTCCCCAGGCACTGTGGGAGCTGCAGTTCATTCCAGCAGAGCTCCACTGTGTGATTTGTTCCAAGGAATCATCAGCTCATTGAGGAAAAGTCACCCAGGGTGGGTGGCAGAACCTGGATTGTGCTCAGCTCCTGCAGAGGTCTGTGCTGGGGTCTGGGCAGAGGAAATCCCAGAGAAACTGCTCATTTCAGAGGCAGAGCTTTTCTGGGAGGGCGCTTTTAACTCCCACATTTCAGAGGAGATTTCTGCAGAGTCCCATCTCAGTCGTGTTTCCAAGAGCAGAAACAGCCCAGGCAGGAGGGGAGGTGAAGTGAGCAAAGGCAGCACAACAAACAATGGAAGCAGGGCAGGGAAAATCCTCTCCATTGCTCCCAGAGAGGTCCCCTTATCTTTTAGCTCGTTGCCTTTGCCTGAGCTGCTTTCCAAAGCAAAGCAGTGGCTGCTTTGCATCCAACATTTTCCAGAGCACAGCAAGGTCAGCAAGGCAGAAACTCCAACCCACGGTGCCACCACCCCAAATCCATCCTCCCACAGGGCAGGTGCTGGGCCCAGCACTCTGCTGACCTCGAGGGAATGCTGCTGGATAAGGGCAGCAAAACCACTTTGGGAGGAAGCATTTTCATAATCACACATTTGCAACGCAGCCCTTTTTTTTTTTTTTCTTTCTTTTCTTTTTTTTTTTTTTTGCAGCATTATCTTTCTGCCTTCCTCTTCCCCTCCAAACGAACAAAAATGTGTATATTCAAGGGGTGGGGAAGGCAAGGGCAGAGCTGAAGCACAGCTGAGTCAACAGCACATGGCTGGGGGCTGGTGGGTAACACTGCAGGAATATCCTCTGTGGTTCTCAGAGCACCTTGAAAGTTGTCACTGCAGACAGAAAGGGTGACACTGATGCCATGATGAATTCTGTCTTTTCTTTTATACCCCTGTTATACCTTTTTGCAACTTCTGTATTCTCGGTGCTTTTTGCCTACATTCTTGGACTTGTTTGTTAAGCCAAGAGACGAAACATTTTAGAGGCTACGTAGTTCGGGTGCCAGGGTGCCCAGAGCCCAAGGTCGTCTCCAGAACACATTTTGTAAACTAAGCTAGAACCATCCAGGGGAAGGTTCCTTGGGAGGGGGGGCTCATTTGAGCCTCTCACTGGGGAATATTTGATAGATATGCTAATTAGTAAGACCTAGAATGTAAGACCAGATCTAGAAGAGGGGGACTTTGCAGTGGGGATGGGGGGGTGCTCAGAGGTGTGTTCGACCTGTTCCTGGTGCACCTAAGGATCCTTACAATAAATACCAAGGTAAAACCCTTTTTCCCCTTCTAACTGTGTTCGCCTCTTGATTTTTAAGACCAGATAAGGCATCAACACAAGCACAGTCCCAAGTTCTGGAGGGTCCCAGCTGCCCTAAACCCAGAGCCACGGGCTGAACCCTGCAGTCTGCCCCTTTCCCCCCATGCAGGAAGCTCTGAAATCACCTATTCATGGGGAATTTTGTACCTTCCCCAACTAAGAGCCTGTCTCTGCCCCATGACCCTAAAATTTCTATCCTTTTCTGCCTCCTTCACTCATAATTCTTGCTCCATTTGGGTTCTGGGTGAATCCCTCCCTTTGGCTGTCCCTGGTGTCACAGAGCTGAGCTGATCCACAGCTGCTTTCCAGTGTTGGTGTCGAGCATTTGGAAAACTCAATTCCGTGTCTAAAGCTGTTACCTGTGCTGGTCTGCTCTGGAAAACTCGCTGAACACGAGACCTGGGTGTTCCCAGCTGCAGTGAAAAGGGATTTAGAGGCATCCTGAAGGGAGGGAAGCAAAAGAGCTCTCTGAGTGTAACCAGGAGTGGAGGGAACTTTTCTAACCTGGAAAATCTCTGCTTTGTGCCCTCTCGTGGCAGCTGAATTTTTCTTGTCCTCGGTGCAATGCCTGCACTTTCAGCCCCAAACCTTTGGGGTTTCACACTGAAATTCCCAGCAAAGAGACCATCAAATGCTGGTGTTTCTCTGCCCAGAAAAATTGGGAAAGTGGGAAAACCCAGAGGTTCATATTTCATATTTCATATTTTGTCCTGGCTGCGTGACTTTGCCCTTCAAACAGTTCATGGGGATTTGACAGGTGGCACATCCAAAAAAAAGCCCCAGGGGTGAGAGAATTGGAAAAGGCATCCCACGAGTTTCCAAACACACAGCAGTAGCTGTGGCAGGAGCCATAAGATGCAGCAGCACTGAAATTCTCTCTTTATTTTGCTCTCTCTGCAGACAAAAAGCACTGGCATCGACAGGTGGAAGGAGTGTTCAAGCAGCATGCGACTGGTTGGTATGAAGTAATAAATGTTAAAAAGTAAAAGAAATGGCGAATTTAGGATTTTAGCCATTAGAATGTGGAATGTTTAAACGGGGGCATTGCCTGAAAAGCCCCTGCAGAATTAGAGGGCACAGCCTTAAGTTGTGCCAAGGAAAATATAGGTTGGATATTAGGAGAAACTTTTTTACAGAAAGAGTGATAAAGTATTGGAATGGTTTACCCGGGGAGGTGGTGGAATCACCATCCCTGGACGTGTTTAAAAAGAGATTGGATGTGGCACTCAGTGCCATGGTTTAGTTTAGTTGAGGTGTTAGGACAGAGGTTGGACTCGATGATCTTGAAGGTCTCTTCCAACCTGGTAATTCTGTGATTCTGTGAATTAGTGAGGTGCTGTCTCAGTGCTGGAAATAAACAATCCAGAAATGAGCCTGGCCTGAGAGAGTTTGTGGTCTCCAGCAACAGCAGAAGGTGAGAGAAGGAACCCCCCACTCCCTGCAGCTGAGCAGCAAAGCTGAGAGCTGCCCTCTCCCAGACCTGGAGCCATTCCTGGTGCTCTCCTCGCCGTGTTTCACACACTGAAAGGCAGAAAAGGCAGAAGCAGCGGCCTGGCTTAGATCTTCAGAGCGCCAGCCTGAAACTCAAACCCAATTTTCGCTATTACTTAGCAGTGGTAATGGGCTGTAAGCGAGCGAGGCAGTGCCTGACACCAGAGCTGATTTTCCCCATAAAGAGACCGGGAAGCTGGGTTTGCTGGGGGAGAAAAACCCCAAAAATCATTCTCTCTCAATTTAACAGCTTTTTTTCTGCCTGCCAGGCTCTTCTCCCACGTGGGGGACCCGTTCCTGGATGACACCCTGCCCCGGGAGTACGTCCTGTACCTGCGCCCCACAGGGCCCCTGGCACAGAAGCTGTCCGAGTTCTGGCAGCAGTCGAAGCAGATCTGTGGCAAGAACAAAGCTCACAACATCTTCCCACACATCACCCTGTGCCAGTTCTTCATGGTAAAGCACAGCTCCTCTCCTGTCTCGCCTTTAGCCATCCCTGAGCAGCCCTTGCCAGGCTCAGCCTGGAGGGTTCCTCCCGGTTTGGGCGGGGGCTGGGGGGATTTTGCCCATGCTTGGGCTTCTGCAGGAGGTAATTGGGTTTTTAAGCTGTTGTTTTCAGGGAAGAGCAGCAGCAGAAGACTGAATTCTCATCCTCTCCAGTGATCCTTAGCATAAGAATGGGTGGGGGAGGTTGGGAAGGTTACTTGGGGATAGCTGATCCTGCTTTGAGGACAAGGGAGGGGCCGAGCATTTCTAAACATAGATGTTTTTTCGAACTTTTTTTTTTCCCATGCCCCTGTGCTTTTTCTCACTGCATGAGGGGAAAGGTGACACCACTGACACCCACCCACATCCCCTCCTTTCCTGAGCAATGCCTGTCCTGCTTCCCTCTGCAGTGTGAGGACAGCAAGGTCGATGCCCTCACGGAGGCCCTGCAGGCCACGGTGATGCGCTGGAAATGCAAATTCCCGGCCCCGCTGCCCCTGGAGCTCTACACGTCCTCCAACTTCATCGGGCTCTTCGTCAAGGAGGAGAGTGCTGAGGTGCTCAAGAAGTTTGCTGCGGATTTCGCTGCAGAGGCGGCTTCCAAAGCAGGTGAGGGACTGCTCTGGGTGAGGGGCTGCTCTGGCAGCTGCCAGGAGCTCCTGGGCGGGCACTGCCAGAAACCCAAAGCTCTGATGCCATGAAGGAGCAAAGCAGCAGCCAGAGCTCACGGTTTGGGCATTTTCAGAAGCCCAGAGCTCACGGTTTGGGCATTTTCAGAAGCCCAAAGCTCTGATGCCACCAAGGAGCAAAGCAGCAGCCAGAGCTCACAGTTTGGGCATTTTCAGAAACCCAAAGCTCTGATGCCACGAAGGAGCAAAGCAGCTGCCAGAGCTCACGGTTTGGGCATTTTCAGAAGCCCAAAGCTCACGGTTTGGGCATTTTCAGAAGCCCAAAGCTCATGGTTTGGGCATTTTCAGAAGCCCAAAGCTCACGGTTTGGGCATTTTCAGAAGCCCAGAGCTCATGGTTTGGGCATTTTCAGAAGCCCAAAGCTCTGATGCCACCAAGAAGCAAAGCAGCTGCCAGAGCTCATGGTTTGGGCATTTTCAGAAGCCCAAAGCTCATGGTTTGGGCATTTTCAGAAGCCCAGAGCTCACGGTTTGGGCATTTTCAGAAGCCCAAAGCTCTGATGCCACCAAGGAGCAAAGCTCAAAAGCAAATCCCTGCTCTTGAAGTGAAAACTCAGGGGAACACCCCCCCAGTGCTTTGGCTGTCAGTGCTTTTCAGCTGGGCCATCTCTCACACTCAGTTTTCAGTGTTGCCTCTGAAAGGGAAGCTGACATTTAGTGGTTCCTTAACCTTTCACTCAGCAGCTCTGAGCGGGGCTCGGCGTTTCCTGCCCCTCTCGCCGCCTCCAGCCACCACCACGGAACTTTCCCCGGCCATTTCAAGGCCGTGTTTGTTTTTTCACTGCGTGTCTGAGGCGTAAAGAGGGCTCCAGAAAAGACCCCAGGTGCCCTTTCCAACCTCAGTGCTCACAGGGCTGTCCCCACGGTCCTCTCCTGCTTCTGGAAGGAGAAATAACCAGAATATCTCGTCCTCCCATGGTCTCCACTGCTGGACAGCCTCGCTGGGTGTCCCCCAGTTACCTCCAAACTGGGAAGTCACAGCAGCCTGGGAGCACTGTAACATCTCCCTGCCTTGAGGACTGGGGGCAGAAAGGGGGCACAGGGAGCTTCAGAGCATCCCTGACCTGCTCCACCTCCCCGAATTTAATCCCCCACTTTACCCTGATTAATCCTCCCACCCTCCATCACCACAGAGCTCGGCCTGGGCTGCCCACAGCACAACTGGTTTAGTCCTTTGCTATTCCAGGCTTATCTTGGAGTTTAAATGCATCAAGCTGCAGCAAATCCTGCATTCCTGGGGTGTTTCCATGCTGGACAGGCACCCACAACCAAGCAGGAATGCTGTGAGGCTGCCCCTGCTCCAGAGGAGGGATCCAGAAGTGTCCAGAACCTCTGGAATATGTTGCTTTCACCTGACCCAGAACTTCCCTTCCCTTTAGAAGAGGGAGGGAATTTTATCTTTCAAAAGAAGGTTCTGGAAGGCTGACATTGGGTGGGTCCAAGGACACTGCAGCCATGTGAGAGCAGGATCAGTGTTCCCCTCCAAACCAGCACAGCCAAAAGTGCAATTTTTACCCAGAAAAAACCCCCCTGACCCAGAATAAAGAAGCATTGGTGGCTTCCAACAATCTTCTGCCCCTGAGACTGCTCCAATTCAGGCCAAATTGGGGTTTTTTAGGGGAAGGCAGTTGCTGCATTGCAGCCACAACTTGGTCAGGTTATCACATTAAAGTCTCTGGGGTTTTTTTTCAGAGATCCTGAACGTATTTTTTATTGCTGATCAAAAACAACAACAAAAAGAAAGATGGATGAGCTTGCAGAGCTACCCCTGGCTGGCACTTGGAGCCAAATCTCTTAATAGCTGCAATTGTGACTGAATAATCAGTCGAATTTAATTGCAATTTTTGGTTGAATAAGCAAGAATAAATTACATGCAAACAATGTATCCTGTGATTTCCACATCTGCTGGAAGAGCCCCAATATTTCACATATTTTCACCTGGAATCTTTTCCCTAATGCAGGTTCTTTTTTTCTGCAGGATTGTTTTGAATCATTATTATGTTTCCACAATTTGGGAATACCTCACCCTCAGTGGCTAAACTGATCATCCAACAAATGTCCAGGGAAAAGATTGAATCAGCTTGCACAAACCTGCAAATTCCATGGATTTGTAATTGTTAGTGCAGCAGAGAGAACAATGGAGGGAGAGTAAAAATTATGCTTTTTAACCTGCTCCTTTTGGACAGATCCTCAGGTGCTCACAAAAGCCTCCCCACTACCTGGAGAAGTGTCTTGATTTTTGGCAGGAGATGCAGCATGTTCAGAGCCACAACAATTATCTGATGTTTGGCAGTTTGGCAAGGATGCCTCATCTGGCAGCCTGCTGTGACTCAGGGCTGAATCAGACCCCAAACCTCTGATATTTGACCCAGGGTGTGATATCAGACACCCCCCAAGCAAATTCCAATTTGTTCCCCTTGAGCATCTCTGGGAGTCGGGCTCCCGGGACCTTTGAACCCCCCAAAATCCCTCCCAAAACCCCCCAAAAATCACCCAAAATCACTTGAAACTCCCCCAACTGGCTCAAAAAAACCCCCCAAAAAAATCCCCAAAATCCCCAAATTTTCTCCACGGACCCCAGTTAGAGGTGACGGGCGCTCATCTGGCAGAAAGGGGTTTTTAACCCTTCTCTTCCCATCACAGATGTCCACGTGGAGCCCCACAAGAAGCAGCTCCACGTGACCCTGGCCTATCACTTCCAGAGCAGCCACTTGCCCACGCTGGAGAAGCTGGCCCAGAGCATCGATGTCAAACTGGGCTGTGACTGGGTGGCTGCAATCTTCTCCCGGGACATTCGCTTTGTCAACCACGAGGTAAAGTCCTGGAGCTCTTTCATCCCCCAAAAAAACCCCCCCAAACCCCCACACAAACCAGTCATCCTAAGAAATACACCTTATTGCCTTCTTTTTGGGTTTTTACTGTCCAGACCTGTTCTTCACCCACCTTGCTTCTTGTGGGAATAATGTCCTGCTGATTAATTAATTCTAATAATGACTCTCCTGTGAGGTCAGCTTAAGTTGGGCTGATCTCTCCAGAACCAGCCCAGCTTTTTAACCTGACCAGTCCAATTCTACTGTACAGTCTTGCCCTTATTATTAACCACAGCATTTAATTTCATCATGTAAGAAACACTCACCCTCACAGCCTTTATATTTCAATTACTCATATGGATTCTTATACCTGAAGTATCTAAGCCTCATAAGATAGTTGCTTTAATTATGTTGTTTTCCAACATAAAATACAGAAAAAATATTAATTTCCTTTTGAAGATTGAGCATAGAGAAGCCACATGTGAGATCCATCATCACTGGAAATATCCCAAAGTTTGACCTCACATCTGAGGCCTGGGGTGGAGAAACAGGCACCTCCAGAATATGAGACATCTGAGACATCTCAGATGTCCATCTCAGGACGAGATGAATCAATGTCTGGAGGAGGCAACCTCCAGAAAATGCCTGCTCAGGCTCAGGAGGCCAACTCGATTAACTCCCCAGAGTTCATTGTCCAGGACCAACACACAAAACCTGTGGCCGAGCTGGAAAAAAGCTCTTTTAGCACAGCACAGGATAAACCAGGAATGCCAAAGCTCCTGGAGAGCTCTCTGAGCCAGCCCAGGCTGTGCTGCCACGTGTGAGAGCCTCCCTTCCATCCAGAGAGCCTTTCCATCAGAAACTCCACCCTAATCCACTCCACAGAAACTCTCATCAATGCTGCCACTGAGGGCACAGGGAGCTGGGATGGAAACCAGCCCCAGCTCTGCAGATCTCACTTCAGGCCCTCAGCTCTCAGGGGACAGGGCCTGGTTCCCATCTTCCTTTGGAGCTGCCACAGATGGTGCAGGAGGATTAGTGAGGGCTGCCACCAGCAGCAGAGCTCAGCTGCTCAGCACAATGTGGCTTTTCTGTCGTGGTGCCACCGCAGAAGTCAGGCTTGTCCAGGTCAGTTCTCCTCCTAAATTCAGGATTTCCATGGCCACTTCCAAGGAAAGCTGCTGCAGGTGTTCCATCCATGTGGGTTCCTCACAACCAAGTGAATTTCAGAGTCACACTCACTGATTTCCCCCCCCCCCACCTTTTAACTTCATCCTGTTCGTGTCAGGAGACACAAAGAAAACAATGTGGCCACATCCCAGAATTTCTCACCACCTCTGTTTTTTCCTGGGCATTCCCATGAATTCCCAGCTCTGAGGGCAGCATGTCAAATCTTTTAGTCCCCCAACAGTTTCTCTGCCCTGTCCTCAAAAGCAACAGCAAAGAGAACTGCTCTTTGAGATCAAACGTGAGTAGGGAAATCAAGAATGGTCAGTGGCCACCAGAGCTGTCTTAAATTCCAGAATTCAGTTCTATTTCTAATGGGCTGTTTGGATTTAAACACACAGTCATGGCTTAAATCATCCTCCCCCTTGCCCTCCTGGTTACTGAAAACACAACTGGACTCAAGCTGGGAAGAATGAAATGCCTAGAAAAGCTTTCCAGGAGAAAAGAGGGGCAGGAATTCCCTGAAGAAAAGCTTTCCTGGATAAAGCACTGGGAGAAGAGCTGAGCTTAAAGTGCTCCTGCCCCACTCTGCTAAAGATTCCCTTCCATTAACAACCCTCTGGTGCTTTTTCTCCCCCAGACTCTGCAGGTGATCTACCCCTACACCCCCCAGAACGACGACGAGCTGGAGCTGGTCCCAGGGGATTTCATTTTCATGTCCCCAGTGGAGCAAACCAGCACAAGTGAGGGCTGGATTTATGGAATTTCCCTTGCCACTGGCTGCTCGGGGCTGCTGCCCGAGAACTACATCACCAAGGCGGACGAGTGCGGGACCTGGGTGTTCCACGGGTAGGTAAAGCTGCTCCCCCCTCTTCCCACGGCTGCAAAAAGGGGCTCAGCAGCTGGGATTTCACCTGGGAAGTGAAGAGAGCTGCTGGGAAGGGCACTGAGGGGAAGGAGCTGGCACACAGAGCCCCGTCTCAGCGGCCAAGGAGGAGCAGATGCTCTCCCTTAGCGTGGGATTAGAGGACAAGGTGATTTTTTTTTAGCTGAGGTGTTGCAGCAGCTCTTTATGGCTCCCAGGATTGCTGCTGGAGCTGGAGCAGATGGCTGCTGTAGGCACTGCTGTGCAGGCACCTCTGGGCTGGGCCTGGGATCAGAAAGGTGTAAATTTGAGCTTTAATTTGGGAAGAGACATCCTCTGTGCACACCACCCTGCTGAAAAGGACTCCAGATCAGCAACATTTCTTAGGATATTTAACAAGATTTTTAGAAGCCTGCCACTGCAGCCCTCACCTCTTGAATAAGGTTATGCCTCTTGATTTTGGTGGGAATTTGTTAAACAGCAATTTTAAAAAAGAGTGTTTGAGGAGTGGGCTGATGTCTAAGCACCCAAACACCTTTGGCAAAGCTGGAGCATAGGGAATTGTTTCTATGGAAGAGGAAAAGGTGACAAAAAGTGGGGAGAAGGCACATTCCAAGCACCATAAAACCACACAAATCTGGTCCCATCACAGCAGGCAGCAGGTCAGATACCCAGGGAAGGGAAGGGGACACAGAACAAAACACAGACTGTCTGCAGTTCACATTTCAGTGGGCAAAGCTGGGCTGTGGGGAGGGGTCTGAGCAGAAAGGAAAAGCATTTGGTAACCCCTGATGCAGGACAGACAGACCTGACCTAACTCAGCACTTAATGCAAACTGAGCCTCCTCAGATTAAACAAAAGGCAGGAAACAAAAGAGCAAAAAAAGGACAGCCCAGGCTGTTTGTTGGCTGTGAATTTTCAGGCTTCACACGAATGAGTGACAGACACAGAGCAGGCACGGGGCAGCCACAGCTCTGCTGCCCACATGTGACACCACAAATCCTCCCTGCTGGAAACCAGCTCAGCCCTGAGTCCTCCCCAGCCCAGAGCTGCATCAGGCACAGAGAGATCTCTCATTCACCCCTCATTCATCCCGGACAGAGCAGGGGAGACAAGGCACTGCCCAGGAGACAGCAGAGGTTGTTTGTCTGCCTTCAGTCCCTGTTTGCCCAGCAGAGGCACCACGAGAGCCTTGGGGAAAAGCTTCCAAACGATGACCTGTCCTTAGGAGATGACTAAGCTGGAACATCCTGGCAGTTTCTGTTTTGCAGCAGCAGGAAGGAGGCAGCACTGGAGACAGGCTGGTGGCTCTTCTCCAGGCACTCCGAGAGCTTCAGCATCATTCCCAGCAAGTCCAGCCATCTATAAATAGATGGAGAAGCACTCGTGGCCTTTATTGAAAGGCTTAGAGAGAAAAAAAGACTCAGAAATTGTGTGGCAGCTCCTGGGAGCAAAGGGAAATGGGGTAACGAAAAATGTCTTGTTATTTTCCAGACCAGTGTCCTTAAAAAATTGTCCTATGGGCAAGGCAGGAAAGGGCTGAGATGGGAGGAAGGGCTGCAAGCTGGAAGAAATTCACTTTGTACTGAACCAGAGATGGGTCCTAAGCAAGAATTGAGATTCTGTTCACGTTGAGATTCTGTTCACATTGAGATATTCCAGTTTTGGGGTCAGTGAGGGTGGATCTGTGCTGATTCCAACGCTCCACCTGCATTTGGGCAATGAGAGGAACAATTCCTTGGGGCAGGGCCAGCCCTTGGTGGGAGCTCAGGAATAATCCAGCACCTCAGTGTCATCCTTGCACTTCAATTCCACCAGATAACAGAGCAGGGCCAACAGCATAGCAGGGATATTTTCTCCTTTAAATCATACAAATCATGCAGGTGACCTATTTTTGTCCCACTGGCAGAGGCACTCGGGGTTATTTTAACAGCTGTGGAGCCCCTCTGAGATTTTCTAACTGGGTGCTATCAGGAAGCAACTCCTGACATATTTAAGGCACTGAAAAGTGCCAGCCCTGGCAACTATTTCTGTCAAAGTAAATGACCACATCCATTACCTGATAATGTTCTTTTTTTTTTTTTTTTTTTTTAATGACTAAGCAGAGGTAACTGAGTCAGCAGAGGGTGGCTGCAGCTTCTGGAATTGCCTCTCACAGTTTAGTCCCCAGGGTTTTGGTGAAAGTCCTTGAGGATCTGGAAGTGAGAGCTTTATTCATCATTAGACAAGGCCCTCGAGGGAGAATGGGGTCTGTGGTATCCCTTTGGCTGCACTTAACAGGAAGCACCGAGAGGAATAAATTCCCAAGGAGGTGGGAAAGGGAACAGGCAGCACTAAAAAATGCAGGAACAACAGGACTGAGTGTGCAGGTCCCTACCAGGGGATAGAAGCTGTTCTGGGCACAGGAACCCTGAAAACTGCCCCAGCTTCCTGCTGAAGGCACAGCTTGTGCTGCAAAGGTGAATGAAAACTCCCTGTAGCCTTTAATTCCCCAACTTTGGACCACAAGCCCGTGGTCAGAGACATGGACTGGTGCCCAGGTGATGCTAGGGAGCATCCTGTGGTTATCAGGAAGGTCCTGGCATTTTCCAGGAGAATATTCCAGGGTGGAGAGACCCTCCCAGACCAAAGTTTGAGAATTGGTCTGTGACCTGTTCCTAAGGAAACAGCCTGTGGAGATGGAATTTGTCTCCTCACGTGTGAGCATCACCTGGCAAGCTGCTCTCAGGACAGCACTAAAACCCAAATAATAATGAAATAACATCACAACAGTAATTACCACGGGCTCCTGGAAGCTACAGAAACGTCCTGAGAGCAGCCTGAGCACACAGAGCATTCCCAAAGCCAATATTTGTCTGTTTTTGGCAGGTCCTACTCCATTCTGAACACCACATCTTCCCCATCCCTTCAAGCCTTCGCTGACGGAGCTCTGGAGAGAAGGCAGCAGGAAGACCAAGGGCCAGGGGATGCAGGGCCACTGACCATCATCTGCCAGAACGTGCAGGTAGGGACCCCACAGCCATAAATCATTAGAGACAAGCTGCCAGTGAATGGATTCCCCCCCAGAATTGATCCCCTGGGCTCTTATCACTCCCTGCAGCACGAGTTACAAAGTTTTTGAATGACACGATCAACCCTGTCCCCAAAGTGCCTCTTCAGCAGAGGATGGGGTGGCAGTGATGCCTTGAGAGGCCTCCAAAAAACAGAGACTAGACAGGATAAGGGAATAAAGGTCGGTGTTTATTTGAAAGGCCTTCAAAGGTGCCCCTGGGGAGCCTGAGGCTGTTCTCAAAAGGGACCCCAAGAAGGACCCCAAGATGGAGCCCAGGTCACAAGTTCTTCACACTTTTCTAGGTTTGGTTCATTTGCATGTCAGGGTTCATTCTCCAATTAAAGCTTCAGTTTAATGATGTCATTTCCCCTCAGCTTGCTCCCCCCCTCTCAGAGGTTTTTGGTTTAGGCTTTTTGGGCCTAGAACAGTCTGGGTGTCCTTGCAGACAAAGCCTGGAGAGGCTTTGTTATGTCTGCACGAGGGAGCAGAAATTACAGGCTACAAGAAACTTCAGAGTTACACACTGGGCAGGACAGGATTTGAAAAATATAAAAGTTAAAACCTAAGGCATCAGCTCAGAGCCTTTAGGGCCTCATCCTCTGCCCCCTTCAGCAGCTTTACAGCAGCATAAATCTACCAGCATGATAAATACCCAAAGAGCTCCATAAATCCATAAAAGTAATAAATCCCACAGCCTTCCCCTGTGATGTTTGCACAAGGGCAAAGCAGCGGGGGCCTGCTGCTGGCTCCTGAGGGTTGTTCCATGTCAGTGCACTCCAGTGAAGGCCAGACCTGCTGTGATTTCCCTTGCAGCCCCTGAGGATGAGCAGCCAGCCGGGCCCTCAGAAGCGCTGCCTGTTCGTCTGCAGGCACGGGGAGAGGATGGATGTGGTTTTTGGGAAGTACTGGCTGTCCCAGTGCTTCGACGCCAAAGGTGAGCCTGGGCTTTCCTGAGGTTTCCTAGGATTTGATGGAGGCAGGAGAGTGGCTGCTGCCTGCTGGAAGCTGTGGTTTTTTTACATAAAATGATGCTTTTTGTGCTGGCAGTCAGCAGCAAAAAGTCATCCAGGGAGGAAATCCTCTGTTTGCCAATATTTGGGAAAATATTGCAGGAGTGATTACACTCTACAGTGAGATCACCAAAGAGCAAAGTAGTCATGATGTTGGTAGTCAGTGTTCAGTGAAAACATTTGCTACCATCAAGAAAATATTTTGCACTGCTGGCTCTCAGTCCTAAATGAAAATAACACTGCTCAGAGTGGTTTTGGGGGCATAAATTGGTGTTTTCAACCCAGTATTATGCTTGGGTTTCAGACTGTAGTGAAAAAGTTATAACTTCAGGCTCTGTTGGCTTTAGAGCTGATCAGAAATTCATCCTAAAAGTCTTTTTCCTATTCAAAAACACCAGTTTCTTGAAGGATGATTTCACAACTCCCTTCTTTCTAAACTGTGCCTGAAGAGCTCTGACATTTCCAGCCTCCTTTAAAAGTGTAACATTTGTTGTGGGAGAGAAGTGACTTTGCCTTGGGGAAAATCCATCCTAAAGAAAAATTTGAAAACCTTAACAACATTCTGTGCTGACTTTGAGCTGGTGAAAAGCGTTGAACTTAATTCTCTGAGATTCCTGATGGGTTTACATGGGAAAAAGTGCTCATGAGCCAGGCCCAGGCAGGAGCTGCAAAGCACAGCCGAGGTGGTGGGAGAGGGGAAAACCAGGTGGGGAAAAATGTTTGTGCCTCTGTCTGAGGGAATAATTCCAGCTTGGCCCCTCTCCCTGCAGGGAGGTACGTGCGCAGTAACCTGAATATGCCTCACAATTTACCTCAGAGGAGTGGTGGTTTCAGGGATTATGAGAAGGATGCTCCCATCACCGTGCTGGGCTGCACCCAGGCCAGGCTCGTGGGTAAGTGCTGCTCAATATCCCAATTGCAAAGCTCTCAGCTGAAGGAAGGGGAATTTGGGTGGGGTTTTGGGAAGGAGTTCTTCCCTGTGAGGGTGGGGAGGCCCTGGCATGGGTTGGCCATCCCTGGAAGTGTCCAAGGCCAGGCTGGACAGAGTTTGGAGCAACCAAAGTGGAAAGTGACCTTGCCCGTGGGGTTTTTGGTTTTTTCCAACCCAAACCATGCCATGATTCCATGAAGAGCTTGCCCAAGGAAGCTTCACTCTCTTCCTCCTACACCCCCCACCACAGAAAGGTAAAGTGCAAGGCAGGAAAAAATGGATTGGATGCCCTGAGCTAATGGGATTTAAACATTTCAAGGAGCTTTGCAAAGTCCCTTCACCTTCCCCAGCAATTTCCCCTCTTTCAAAGCAAACCTCGTCTCCTTCAGCTGCTGCAGCTGAGCAAAAGGCAAAGCAGGAAATGTAGGACGGGCTGAAATCAGAGCCATCAGCAGGATGGGTGCACTGGGAAGATTTTGTTGGGGAGAAATGCAGCAGTGTGACTGGCACCTCGTGCAAAATGGGCTTTTTTCATCTCCCGTTTGCCTCACCAACACTTCTATCAGTGTGCCTGGCTTTACATTGTCACAAACACAGCTCAAATCTTCCCAATGTCCTCCCACCCTCCCCATCCTTGTCCCTGACTTTTGAACCTGTTGGTTTGTGTACAGACAGAAAATCCTTTGCCAGTCAAAGAGCACATCTTGAGAGCTGTGATGATGAGGGGAGCTCAGCCCCTTAAAGACACGAGCTCCAGCACTGAGCCTTTCCTCCAGCTCCAATCCTTCTGAGCACTCCTCGCTGGTCACATCCAAACTAGGGCAGCTAAAATTATCCTGCCTTCTTTGAACACAAATAAATCACTGTGCAGCAGCAGCAGCAGCAGCAGCAGCAGCAGCAGGAGGATGCTCAGACTCCTGGCCACATGGCAGTGGGGTCTGCAGCCTGCACACGACAGGAGGGCAGCTGGGAGCATCACAGCTCTCTGCTGGTGGCATTCAGGGGGCCAAGGACACTCTGTGGGGCATGAAAGGGGTTTGAGGACACATTTTGTGGGAAATTAAAGGGGTTTGAGGACATTAAAGGGGTTTTAGGACACTCTTTGTGGGAAATTAAAGGGGTTTGAGGACATTAAAGGGGTTTTAGGACACACTTTGTGGGAAATTAAAGGGGTTTGAGGACATTAAAGGGGTTTTAGAACACACTTTGTGGGAAATTAAAGGGGTTTGAGGACACACTTTGTGGGAAATTAAAGGGGTCTGAGGACATTAAAGGGGTTTGAGGACACACTTTGTGGGGCATTAAAGGGGTCCAAGGCCACACTTTGTGGGGCATTCAGGGGCCCAAGGCCACATTTTGTGGGGCATTCAGAAGATTCAAGGCCACACTTTGCCAGTGGCATTCAGGGAATTCAAGGCCACACTTTGTGGGGCATTCAGAGGATTCAAGGCCACACTTTCCTGGTGGCATTCAGAGGCCCAAGGCCACACTTTGTGGGCCATTCAGAGGCCCAAGGCCACACTTTGTGGGCCATTCAGAGGCCCAAGGCCACACTTTCCTGGTGGCATTCAGGGGCCCAAGGCCACACTTTGTGGGGCATTCAGGGGCCCAAGGCCACACTTTGTGGGCCATTCAGAGGCCCAAGCCCACACTTTGTGGGGCATTCAGGGATTCAAGGCCACATTTTGTGGGGCATTCAGAGGCCCAAGGCCACACTTTGCTGGTGGCATTAAAAGGTTCCAAGGCCACACTTTGTGGGGCATTCAGAGGCCCAAGGCCACACTTTGCTGGTGGCATTAAAAGGTTCCAAGGCCACACTTTGTGGGGCATTCAGGGGCCCAAGGCCACACTTTGTGGGGCATTCAGGGGCCCAAGGCCACGGCTGCAGCTGTGGTGGCTCCATGAGGCCTCAATGGTGCTGCTGCCATAATTCCTGTGGTGACCAAAGCCCCTGAGCAGCTTCCCTGGGACACAGGGCTGGTGGATGTCCCTCTCCTTCCAAATGATCCCACTCCTCCCAAGAGATTTCTAGGTCAGCCTGCCGTGGTGGCAGCCTCTGTCAGGGTTAATGTCCCCTCCTTGCTCCCCCTCCTTTGTCCTGCTCTTCCAGCACAACAAAAATGGGGCTGCTGCTCACTACAAGCCTGAGCAGATCCCTGCTCTCCTTTGGTTCCCTGAGGCACTGCAGGAATATTAAAAACCCCGAGAGTGGAGCTGATTCTTATCTCATTTGCAGTGATCTCCCACCTGTGTAATGAAATGGTGATTTATGCTAGCAGAGAATCCAGCCACTTGAATTAAGCTGGCTTTGAGCTGTGTTGAATCATTTGATTTACAGCTTACAAATGAAATGAAATGAAATCCGAGACCTTTACAATTTTTCTGGGTGTTTTTTTGGCCCAGACCTAGGAGAAGCAGCTCCTTGCAATGCCATTTACCTGGATTTATTCACAGAGATCAAAACTTTCTTGCAGGTGAAGCCTTGCTAGAAACAAATACCATTGTAGACTACATCTACAGCTCCCCATCCCTGAGGTGTGTCCAGACAGCTCACAATATCCTGAAAGGTAAGAACCCACGAGGGACAGGCTGAATTCTCCTCACTTTCTGCATAAAACACTGACCAACAGGTAAAAAGCATGGGCCTAAGTGACTGGTAATTACAATTTCCATAGGAATATGTTTTATATTAGCACAATCCATAAGGAGCCCTTTTCTCACTGCACCAGCTGCCATTCCCTGGCATACATTAAATACCTACAGTAAATACTTCATTTTCCATAGAAAATAAACAAAATAACAACCAAACTGAAGCATTAAAGCTGCTTTTTTTCCCTTCCTACTGATACCTGGTCTCCTCTCCCTCTTTCCCAGGAATGCAACAGGAGAACAACCTGAAAATCCGGATAGAGCCAGGCTTGTTTGAGTGGACCAAGTGGGTGTCTGGGAGCACACTGCCAGCCTGGATTCCCCCTGTGGATTTAGCTGCAGCTACTCTAAGCGTTGATACAACCTACAGGTAGCACAAAAAGGGGGCTGAGAGGGTCTGCTGTTGCTTATTTGAAGATTTAGCACCAAGCTCCGCTGAGTTTGGATGTTTAGGCACTGATTGGGAGAGCTGCTGAGGCTCCCAAAATAAACTTGGAGCAGGCTCGAGGCTGCTGTGCTGAACATGACCTGAAAATGGCCCATTATAAACCAAATTTCCCTCATCACTGGCAATTCCAGCCATATTCCTGATCATGGAGGTTTTCTTTCCAGCACTCCTTGTCCTGGGATCTCTTGAGTTTCCAAGGAACCCCCAAAGGATTTTTAATGCTTTTCCTAAAACTTGGGAGTCTGGGCTCAGCTAACACACACAGGAGTGCCACCTCCTTGGGCTTGGTGGGAGATAATTTGTGTCAGGCCTTACCTGCTTGATGGGATCACCTGAAATCCTGGTCTTTCCCTTGTCCTGTTGCACCCCTGTGTTTAAGAACCCTCAGGTGGAATAAGCAATTGAAACATGAAAAGTTTGAAAAAAAGAAGGAAAAGGTAACGGAAAAACCCAAAACTGGATGTGTTTTTCTGCTCACAGACCTTGCACTTAGAATTCTTTATTTGTGCCATTCACTGGGTGTGTTTTTCTGCTCACAGACCTCATATTCCTGTCAGCAAGTTGGTGGTTTCTGAGTCTTATGACAGCTACATAAGCAGAAGCTACCAGGTAACAAAAGAAATCATCAGTGAATGTAAAGGCAAAGGTGAGTGAGTGCTGCAGAGGGGCTGAAAACCAAGCCAGGCAGGCTGGGATGTGGATTCCAATATTCCTGAGCAGTCTTTCCCTCTTTAGGGGATGAACTCCCACACCTGAATCTCTCATCCTCTCTCCCAGAAGCACTGGGATCCCCTGTGTGCATCAGAACTGAGTTTAGATACACTCAGCTTACAAGAAAAGGCCATAAAGTTAACTAGCAGAATTGTTTTAGGGATTCCTACCCCATAGCAGCTGTTTCCCAAGGGAATAAATGAGTTATTTGCCCTCTGCTATGTGTTCCCAGCATTAAATGGGGCATTTCCCCTCCCCTGCTCCTCCTCCAAATTATATTCCCCATAAAGAGCTTAAAACATTGCTCCAAACACGATATTGAATTTGTTTTTTTAAATCCCCAGCTGTTATTTTTCATTCACAACATTCTCAGAATTCCTAAATTCTGGTGTTTTCCCTGATTTCATTTCACTGACCTGCCTCCACACCCTAAGCTTTGATTTCCAGGGTTTGCCCACAAACTTCAGTAGCACAGTGGGGCACTGCTTGTAAAGGAGGTTGGAAATGGAAATGTAAAGCTGCCACTGTGCAAAGGCAGCCAGTGAAATTAGTGTTTGTTGTAATAGGAATTAATTTCTGCGTGGGCTAAAAGCATCTGCTTCCCAACACAGCTGAAATCTCGCTGGAATTCTTCTTTTCTCCAGGAAGTATTTGGAAACTAAGCAGGAGCAATTTAACCATTACCCTGAAACCTGAGAAACGCCCTAAACGTGTTAACAAATCTCATTTTCCCCCTCAATTCCCAGCCTGATGTGTTGTTGTATGACAAAATGTTTTAAATCTCTGCTTGATCTTGGGCACCAGCCCCTAAATCTGGCTTTGGCTCCCTCCTCAGGCTGAGTTTCTCCTTTGATTTCAGGAAATAACATCCTGCTAGTGGCTCATGCATCCTCCCTGGAGGCCTGCACCTGCCAGCTCCAAGGGCTGTCGCCTCAGAACTCCAAGGATTTTGTACA
Organism: Monarcha castaneiventris obscurior; assembly: GCA_026261815.1. Taxonomy (NCBI): domain Eukaryota; kingdom Metazoa; phylum Chordata; class Aves; order Passeriformes; family Monarchidae; genus Monarcha; species Monarcha castaneiventris. The sequence goes on from JAMPIT010000114.1 coordinate 3,060,151, forward strand.
GATGGTCCGGAAGGTAATTGCCAGCAAGGAGCAAAGCCTGGCTCTGCAGAGAGGGAAAACGATTTGCAGTCTGCTGAACCAGGCTTTGCTCTGAGTTTTACTCGTGTCAGGAGTCAGGAGGGTGAAGGAGAAAGGGTTTGAGAGGCTGGGACAGAGTGTGGGGTCAGGTGCCCATTTGGGATGGGTTTGTAGGGATTGTTCTGTGTTTGTGGGGTCAGGTGCCCACCTGGGATGGGTTTGCAGGGATTGTTTGTGTTTGTGGGGTCAGGTGCCCACTTGGGCTGGGTTTGCAGGGATTGTTTGTGTTTGTGGGGTCAGGTGCCCACCCAGGATGGGTTTGCAGGGATTGTTTGTGTTTGTGGGGTCAGGTGCCCACCCAGGATGGGTTTGCAGGGATTGTTTGTGTTTGTGGGGTCAGGTGCCCACTTGGGCTGGGTTTGCAGGGATTGTTTTGTGTTTGTGGGGTCAGGTGCCCACTTGGGCTGGGTTTGCAGGGATTGTTTTGTGCTCTTTGGGGTCAGGTGCCCACCTGGGCTGGGTTTGCAGGGATTGTTTTGTGTTTGTGTGTACCAGGGGCTGTGCAAATCCCCAAACCCCCTCAGCACAGCAAGCAGGGAACTTCAGCCCTGGAGCATTTCCCTTTCTCATCTAAAGAGATGTTAACCATCCAAAGGCTGGAAATTATAAGGGGTTTTTATACTTTCTCTCCTTTCCTGCCCTCTGCCAGCCTTGTAGAGGCTCCCTGGGATATTCAGGGCTCATGTGGGAATCCCTGAGCTGCAGGAACATCCCTATTTCCCTCCAAAACTGTGCTGGTTTGGGACCACATTTAGTTTGAGCTGGCCCCTACTTAAAACTACATTCCATTAAAAAAACTACATTCCATTTAAAGAACTACATTCAGTTTAAAACGACATTCAGTTTAAAACTACATTCAGTTTAAAGCTACATTCAGTTTAAAGCTATATTCAGTTTAAAGCTATATTCAGTTTAAAGCTACATTGCATTTAAAACTACATTCAGTTTAAAGCTACATTCCATTTAAAAAACTACATTCAGTTTAAAGCTACATTCAGTTTAAAGCTACATTCCATTTAAAACTACAATTTTAAGCTACATTCCAAGGGTTTCATCTGTTCTTCCCAGCGTTCTGCACAAGCAGGGGTGCACAGTCACTCACTCACCTTCTGAAAATGGACTTTGGGAGAGGGAAAGAGAGAAAAAAGGGTGAAATCCTTGGCTGGCACAGCAGGGTTTCACCCCTTGGGATTGCCCAGCTCGGTCCCTGCTCCCTGATTCCCTTGATTCCCATCTCTCTCCTCCCAGATTCCGTACCTGGGGTTTTGCTCCTGTGAAGAGCTGGGAGACACCGGTGTTTGGCAGCTCACAGACCCTCCCATCCTCCCTCTCACACATGGACCAACTGGAGGCTTTAACTGGAGAGAAACCCTGCTCCAGGAGTAGGGAAAAGCCCAGCAAGGACAACCCATGGCCTTTCCAAGAGCTGGAGAATGTCTCTTCTTCCTTGTGTTTTACTGACAGTGGGAAAAACCCTCATCGTGTCCAGTGGGTCACTCCAAGCATATCTCACACAGCCACAGCCATAAAAAAAGTCTCATTTACAACAAAAGGGGCTGATTTGAGGGGGGAAAAAAATATGAAAATCCAGTTTGAGGCTCTTGCACAGCGCAGAGTCAGCTCGGGGTTGGTTTCCCACCTTGGAGGGAGCTCTGGTGACACTTTCACTGCACCAGGGTAGGAACAGAGAGCCCCGTGGCAGGCAGGATGCTGGGGTTGTTTTCTCACTGCTATTTTTGCAAAGCATCTGCAGGCTTGTTCAGCACCACGTGCTTGCTTCTCTCCCAGCCCCCAAAGCCTCAGCACCTTCCACGAAAATAAAGTGTGTCCCCAACGCTGGCAATGAGAGTCCAGCACTGCCTCTGCAGGCAGCACCAGGTTATTCCTCTGCTCTGCCCGAGCAGATGGAGATGGGAGTGCTCAGAATGTTGTTGGAGGTTGTGCTTTGCTTGGTGCTGAGCTGCATCACAGGAAAATTCCAGATTTCACATCAGTTCCAGGTGAAGTTGGAGCATCAAAAGTCAGCGCGACAAAAGCTGGGAGGAATTTCTTTGAAGTGGAGATAAAAGAAGCCTTTTCCAACCAAACCTGAGGGATTTAGGAAGTTCAGATTTGGGTTTTTATTCCTTTACTTTGATTATTGGCATCCACCCTTGTGCTCAGACACAGCCTAAAAGGTTTGTGCCACTTGAATTCCCTTCAGAAGGCTTTGGAAAAGGGGTTTTCCCCTTTCCTACTGGGATTTCTGTGCTGCCCATTAACCCAGAGGTGGCTTGGTGTCCCTTGGTGGGATTCTGCAGCCAGCAGGTTGCTCCAGGAATGATGGAATGAAAAACTGTTGGAATTCAGCCTCCACGGAGTGCTTTGCTTCCTTACCCTTAATTCCCAAGTGCCATCTGTCATAAAGACAAAGCAGCTAAAAAAAAAACAACCCAGCACTCTTTAAATTTAGGAACAACATTTGGCTTATTAAGATCCTATTTATCCACTGGGGGAAGGGTTGGGACTGGGGGGAAAGTGGAAGAGGAGGGTTTCCATCCCTAACCAAAATGTTTGGGATCACAAGGGGGATCCTCTTGGTGCCAGAGCCTGCAGGATGCTCAAACCAGCTGCACCCCAAAATACCCCACAGTGGGTGTTTCTAACATAAAGTGCCATCAGAGCAGGGGTTTTTAGGATTAGAATTATCTAAAATTATCAGTCTTGGGGCAAAAAGTTGCTGCAGACACTTCAGCAGGGCAGACTTGCTGTCAGTGTTTAGAGATGTGTTTAAAAGGGATGAAAGAGATCCAGGCACTCTCCTGTCTTGGTTTGGGCCACGAGTCTGAGTATTCACAGAAATGGGATCATCCCAGACTGGTTTGGGTTGGGAAAGGCCTTAAAGCTCATCCAGTTCATGGACAGGGACACTTTTCCCAGATCAGGTTGCCCTTGGACACTTCCAGGGATGGGGCAGCCACAGAAATAATAAAACCACAAAAGAATCAAACAAAAAACAGCGTCCAAGGCTCGTTGAGACGTGGCAGGAGAGAATTTCTGCCATCCTTGCCCAGCTCTGCCTCTGCTCCAAGTGCTGAATGCCCTCGCTGGAAACGGGTGAGAGGCACAGGACTCAACCCTGGCCACGTTTGATGTTTATTATTCATTAAAAAATTCAGTTTTGGGGTGGTGTTTGGGTGAATTTTGCACTTGTGCAGGGCTGGTGTCGCCTCCCCCAAGCTGCCACTGCAACCAAGGAGTGACAAACTGCAATTCCCTCTTCCCAAACGAGGCAAAACAACTGGGATTGAGCCAATCCCAAGGGGTTGAGCTCAGTTTTGGGCTGGCCAGGGAGGGCACAGCACATCATGTCCATATTTAGGGTCAGCAGAGAGCCCATCCTGGGCAATATCCTGGATATTCCCACAATCCACAGGAATATTCTGATATTTATACCTTTACACACCTTAGGCATTATTAGAGCAGGGATGGAACTGAAAAGTCAGGGAGGAAATTCAGGACAGGGCAGGAAAAAAATCCCTGTTCCTGTGTGGTTTTATTGCTGTCAGGTTCATTTTTCATTGTAATTTAAACTATTTTTTGGCTGTGTACAGACATTCTGAGGAGCATTTTCTGGCTTGTTTTTCTCCATGCCAAAAGTTTAGAATGAAACATTTGACAATCACACCAAAAATAATAAAAAATTCGGTTGCTGAGGCGTGTGAATTGTCCAGATTTTTTTGTTTCATGCCAGCAAGGTGCAAATTGGGGCAATAAATATTGTTCTATTCTAATATTTATTGCCTGTGGAAAGAGTGGAGGCTGCTCAGATCCTGCTGGAGTTGTGACATTAAAAGGAGTTTTTTTTAGAAGAGTGAAACAGAGAGGGAGCAAAACCTGAGTGCACAATTTGAGTGGTGGTAGCTGCTCTTTGCATAGAGTAATAGAGAAAAAAGTGTTCTGGTTGAGGAGGGAGATGTTAAAATAATCTTCTTTAAAGAAAAAAAAAAGTCTATTTTTGGATGTTTGGGAAATATTTTGACAACTGTAGCCTTGTCTTCAATTAGGTGTCAAGAATCACAGGGAGAAAAATCTTATTTTCTTCAGCATTTTGAGTTTTCTTGGGGGTTTTGTGTTAAGCAGTCTCGTGTTGAAAAGGCTTTTTGGGGGGAAAAAAAGGAGAAAAAAGGTATTCCTTTTAAATTTATAATTGAGAAGTCAAGAATACAAAGGAATTGCTGCTTCACTTTCACTCCATTGCTGCTCATTAATGTGGATTTAATGTCACTCCAGTGTTTTGTCCCAGAACGTCAAACCTGAACCTCCAGAACCTTTTCCTTCACTGTGAGCTGCTTCACATCCCAAGTTTTATTCCAGGAGTCAAACAGCACTTCCCAGATTTTCCCCTCTCTCCACAATTAAGGAATAAAACTGCAAACCTGCCAAGAATAAATGGTTCCTTTTCATCATTTGCAATTTGTGGCTTAGAAAAAGACAAGAATTAAATTGATATTATACCCAAATCAACGGAGCTTTGCTTGTTTATGCAAAAAATGAGGATCCAGACCGTAATAACTTCAGAAAAAAATCGGTATTTCCCTTTTCACTGGGACTGAGCAGTTTCAGACAGAAGTTGGCTGAGGGCAGGAGCCTCCTTCTGCTATTAAATCCCAATGAATTGAACGAGAGGGATCATTTTTATCCCCAAATGATGCCTTTGGTTTGTGGTTTGGGTTCGTCTCTTTAGCAAGAGGCGCAGAGGAAATGATTTTTCAGTCGCTGGGGGAGCAGAGGTGCTTGGGCTGGGATCAATGAACAGAATAAATGTAATTAACAGTGGCTGCCATTGGCTGCAAAGGCTCTAAATCACTTCTTGCTGCTCCCCACTTCCTCAAATGCGTTCCCCAGGGAATCCTCGTGACCCACAACAGAAAATAGCCAGTTCCTTTATTATTTCCCATTAAAATGTGTTTTCCAAACTTTCTCTCTGTGACATCTCTTCAGACCTGATCTCACCAACGGCTCCTTTTTGTTTGTTCGTTTCATTTTCAACCTGTTGTATCATTCTGTTTATTATGTTGTTGTTTTTCTTTTTTTTTTTTTAATGTGAGCACATTGTATTTATTTGAGAAAAAAAAAATGTTTGCTGTTAAAAACCCCAATAATTGTATTGCCAAAAATAGCTGTAATTACCTGTGACATCTGTATTTTTTTATTTTGGGGGTGGGGCAGGCGGGGGGGGGGTGGGTGGTTGTTTTTAATCTCAGTTCCAAGTGCTAACAACTGTTCAAACAACCACTGCATTTTAATTTGCTTCTCACATTAAACGGAATTCTCAGAAGTCAGACAAAAGTATCTCGGAGGTGATTTAATAAAGATGCCAAGCATCCTTCTTATTTCAGATTTCCTCTGGAGCGTGGTGGAATTTTGAGCTGCATTTTTTCCTTTCCTGAGGCTGAAATTCATTCACTTGACAGCAGATGGCACAAAATTCTCTCGGCTCTGGTTTTCCACGCTCGGGGATGGCGTTTTCCCTCTGGATTCAGTTTTTCCCTCTGGATTCAGTTTTTCCCCAGAGTTATTTCAGTCTCTGCTTTGGCTGTGTGCAACTGAAGACACAACTTTCCAACCAAACTTTTCCACCACATCTTTCTTAATCTGGATTTTTCAATCCAGCAAGAGTTTTATCTTTCAACCCAACTGCGTTAAATTCGTGACCCTCAGCTCTGTTTTTCAGTAAAATTGATTAATGTTGAGCATAAAAACAAAGCTTTTATCAGCCAAATACCCACTGAGTGATGCCCATCCCTGCACCTGAAAGTTTCATGGAAACAGGTCCTAATGGGTCAGAAATAAATCACACAATGGGTTTATAATTAACCACTTTGTCCATTTCGCTCCAACCCACATCCTGCAAATGCACACGGGTTTTAAACCACAATTATCTTATTCAATTCAGTTCGTTTTGACGGTAATAGCTGTCCACGCCGAATTTTGGGCAGCTGTAATGAGGGGCCAGAAGGAGATCTGCCAAAAATTCATTTTTGGAAATCACAAATCATGAAATAGACTTGGATAAATGTGATGCCCGTGGTTATCACACCCCAGGGAGGGGGGGACACAAAGCTGGAATCACCAGACCTGCAAAAGGGGACACGGGGAGCCCAAACTGAGCCCCCTGGGAGCTGCCGATGTCCCCAAGCTCTGAGCGAGCTCTGCCCTCCCTGCAGAGCCACAAACACTCGCAGAAATTCCATTTTCCCCATTGCTGCTTCCTCCAGCATCCCCGCAGGCAGAGCCAGGCAAAAACCTCCCGGGACAGCAGCAGTGGCACAAAAGTGATGCTGTTTCATCCAGGGATTTTAAATGGGTTTTCACCAGCCTTGCCAACATCCCCCAAACCAGTGCTGCCCTCCCGGGTGCCTCCTGGCAATTCCATCTCCTTGGGGGATTCAATCCTGCGGCATCCCAGCAGCGGGGTGACCCCAAACCCGGATTTCTCTCATCTTTTCCCTTTCCCCTCTCCGTGCATCCCTCCCTGAGCTGAGGCAGACAAAGACAAAGCCCCCCCAGTGCTGTCACCCACCAGTTCCGTCGGAGGGACCCGTGAGGTCAAATTGGTTTCTCGACACCAACACGGAGGAAACGCGAGGTGGGGGCAGAGGAGGGAGAAGGAAGGGGGCAGAGACCCCGGCGCTGATGAAGTCACGGTAAATGCGCTCCCCCCGTGCTGAAAAGGGACCTGCGGCAGCAGCAGCCCCGCACAGAGAGGAAGCCAAGCCCGAGCTCGGCTCAGCATGAGCGTCCCCGGGGTGCTGCTCGCCGTGCTCCTGCTGCAAGGTAAGCCTCGGGCATTGCCCCATCCCAGCTCCCGCTGCAAGGTAAGCCTCGGGCACTGCCCCATCCCAGCTCCCGCTGCAAGGTAAGCCTCGGGCACTGCCCCATCCCAGCTCCCGCTGCAAGGTAAGCCTCGGGCACTGCCCCATCCCAGCTCCCGCTGCAAGGTAAGCCTCGGGCACTGCCCCATCCCAGCTCCTGCTGCAAGGTAAGCCTGGGGCACTGCCCCATCCCAGCTCCTGCTGCAAGGTAAGCCTGGGGCACTGCCCCATCCCAGCTCCTGCTGCAAGGTAAGCCTCGGGCATTGCCCCATCCCAGCTCCTGCTGCAAGGTAAGCCTCGGGCACTGCCCCATCCCAGCTCCTGCTGCAAGGTAAGCCTCGGGCACTGCCCCATCCCAGCTCCCGCTGCAAGGTAAGCCTGGGGCACTGCCCCATCCCAGCTCCTGCTGCAAGGTAAGCCTCGGGCACTGCCCCATCCCAGCTCCTGCTGCAAGGTAAGCCTCGGGCACTGCCCCATCCCAGCTCCTGCTGCAAGGTAAGCCTCGGGCACTGCCCCATCCCAGCTCCTTCCCAGCCCAGCCCGGAGAGCTCCAGCACAGCGGTGTGGGCACAAAGCTGTGCTGTCACCCCGTTCCCAAAGCTCACTGACTGCTAAACCCAGCATCGGTGAGACCGAGTCACCTCCGAGCAGCCTGAGGTGGCAAAGCATTGGGGGATCAAAAGATTCTGCCTTAAATTTGGACGGAGGATCTCTGCTCAACGCGCTTTTGTTCATGCATGGCGTAAAAAGAGGCTGAGAGGAGTCAGAGCAATTTAGGGAGCGCTGGCAAAGTACTTTGGGACAGAATTTTGGTGCTCCATCTCCTCACTCCTGCTAGAGGAGGCAGCTTATTTCGGCCTCCTCTGTCTCTCACACACAGGAGAGTGTGACAGGTTCATATCTGACTGTGCCAAACAGGGAAGGACCCAAGGAGGGAAGGAGCAAGGCAGCAGCCCACACTCAGGATCCCTGTAGGTTTCACTCCTGACCTTTGCAGGAGAAATGGATGCACGATCCTGCTGCTGGAGCAATATTCCCTCTCCCTCCTTGACAGAGCCAGGAGCAGAACCCACTGCAGGGCTGCTGCTGACGATTTGCTAATCCCTCAGAACAACCCCTCTCCCCCAGGTTTGCCCCAGACTCCTGCAGGATGAATTTGTAGCTGCTGCCTTGGCCAGAATTAATTCAGCTCCATTCCCAGGTCAGCAGCCAGGACAAAAAGAACTCATTAACCAGGGTGGCTCTGCGGGCTACAGGCTCACAGATAATTCTGCAGCGATGCTCTGAGTGCAAGGTGCAGCACAAGGAGCTCTCACTCACTTCCTGGGGGCTCCAAGAATAGCAACCAGAGCAGAACCACTGTGCTTGGCACATCCTGCAATTTCCAGCACGAAATTGCTGCCCTTTCCTGCCGAGAAAGCGAATCCATCCCTGTGCTGGATGCCAGAGTGGTTTTTCCAGGGGGGATGCACATGGCACAAGAGCCACCACCCCTGGAGCTGGCAGGGGACATCTCCCATGCCCAGTGACCATCCTGGGCTGGGCCACAGAGGCTGCAGAGCAGAGACCTCGTGTAGGAAGAGCTGCCCTGGGAGCCAAGCTCGGAATCAAGGCCATTTTCCAGTGGTCTCCCTGATGCCTTCTGCAGCCACCCAGAAACAGAGACTAGACAAGAGTAAGGGAATAAAGGTCGGGATTTATTTGAAAGCCTTCAAGGCACACCCTGGGGGAGCCAGAGGCTGCCTCCATAAAATGGACCCCAAGATGGACCCCAGGTCAGGAGTTCTTCACACCTTTATGGGTTTGGTTCATTGCATACCACAGTTAATTCTCCAATTAAAGCCCCAGTTTAATGATGTAATTCCCCTCAGCTTGCTCCCCCCTTAGAGGCTTGGAAATTACATTTATGCCCCACTTTGGAAAAGCAAGCAGCACCCCACCTCTTCTTGCTCAGCCCCGCCGCTGTCACCTCCAAAGGTGTGATTTGCCAGACCCCACGCTGCTGTTAGTGACAGGAAACCATCACGGGGACAGAAATACCCGGGGGGGCTGTGGAAAGCCACAGACAACTCTGAAACCACTCTCAGACAACTCTCACCTCCTGCCACAGGTCCTCTCAAAGACAGGCACAATCCCCATGAGGAGCTGCAGTCCTACAGGGAGCCAAGTCTGATTTGAGCCGTAAAAAAAAATCAGGTCCAGCAAAATGCCCGACAACAACTTCATTTCTGAGGGATTTAAAATTTTTAAGAATGTAAAAATCTACCCCGAAGCCCAGAAAGATTCATTTCCCCAGCCTGCAGTGGGAACTGGCAGCTGACAGCTACCTGGAAAATCAAATGAAAACACACAAAACAGGGATGAAAAACAAAACTCTCCTGCTGCCCATTTCCTTAAATCTAACCCAGGCACCACGTTTAGTATTCTCCAGGGCATGGTTTTTGTCTGGAGAAGGCAATTCATTCCAGGTCATCAAATATCTTCACAAAGTGTTTTATCTGTCTTAGAATGTCTAGAGAGAAAAAGCACATTTTACTGCCTGCCTGTGAAATGAACTGGGAGAAGAGAGAATGAAATTTCATTTTAGCAACCTGTGCCAGGCCAGGTTTGGTTTTTTTTTTCAAAAGAAGTTTCCAAGCAGCTGCAGCATTATGATTTCTGAATAAAAAAAGCCTCATTTTTCAGAGGTGCTGGAAAATCATTCACAGCTCGGTCACACACTGAGCAAATCAGGTTCAACAGCTCCAGAATGGGACATAAAATCAGAGAATGGTTTGGGTTGCAAGGGACCTTAAATATTATTTAGTTATAATAATGGAATAACTGAAAATTGAATGTTTGTGTTTAAATACAGGGAGAGAGTGCATTAAATGGGTCTGCTATCAGTTCTTTACTGGCTAATAATGAAATATTTCATTGGCTAATAACTAAAACTGGTTTAATAATTAAATCTGGTCACACTGGCAGGTGAAGATCCCAAACCTTTGGCACGCAGTGCCTGTGATGAGCTGTCCAATGACAGTGGTTTATTTATAGCCCTACAACCATCCTGGCAATGTAGAACTGGAGAAAAAGAACTAGGAAAAAAGGAAAATTGGTGCTTTGCTCCATGTCACAATTTCCCACTTGTTTTTTTTCCCCTGGTGCATGGCAGGGGGGTTTCCAGGGGCTGCCAGTGACACCGTGGCTCTGAAGGAGGGAGAAAACCTAAACCTTCACTGCACCTTCAGCACCCTCAGCGACAGCAACTCTACCCTGCAGTGGTTAAACCCTCAGGGTTTCACCATTTTCCTCAACGCCCAGCGGGGTAAGTGTGAAACCCCAGCGTGGGGGCACTTTCTGTCTGTCCCACTGCCACCCTGGCCAGGGTGACTCCTTCCCTTGGGGGGTTCTGAGCTCCAGCCCCTTCCTGGCAGCAGAGAACTCGTGGGAAATAATTTCCTGCTGAAATGGAAACCCCCAGGAGGGGTCTGGCACCAGAGCTCCCAGTAAAGAGCTGGAATTCCCAGCAGCACCCAGAGACCAGCACAGAACCCACTCGTGGCTTTAGGGGAGACAGGAGGGGATGTTCCTCACAGCCCTGGGCACTCCTCCACTCAGGGAATTCGATGCAGTGCATCAGGAGGAGATTTTGGGGGGAAAAAGCAGTGATTTTAAGATGTGCTGGCAAAGGCAAAGCCGCAATTTCTGCATTCCCCTCCTCTCCCTCCACCTCACGTCTCTCTCTGTCCTTCTCTGTCCCTCTCTTGCTCCAAATGCAGGATGAGGAGGGCCTCAGCCTTCCCCTTTGCAGCTATTCAGCATTCCTTGTGAAATCCTTCAGGTTTTAATGATAATAATGCCTGGGATTCACCCAAATTGGGCACCCAGCTCCCATGGAAACTGCCCAGGAGTCCTCTGAGGCTGCTGTGGGAATCCCAGCCAGCAGCTCTCGCCACCCACACCAAACCAGCCCCATTTATGGTATTTCCCATTAATATTGCCAATATTTCTCAACAGAAAACGTCCTGAGGAACTCTTTTCCTACTTAGTTACAAGAGTAACTGGGCTGAGTGTTCATGAGCAGTGTGAAATGACTCAGGCCTGGGTGTAACGGGGCCTGTGAAATCCAGGATCCCAAATTCAGCACTCCCAGGGAAATCCTTGGGAATTCAGCTCACATGGGATCCAAAACAACGCAGTGCTGAGCCCCTGTGGGAAATGGGGCTGATCCATGTGGGAAATGGGGCTAATCCATGGGAAATGGGGCTATTGCAACCCACCCTGGGACATCCAGGCTCCCAAAATCCACAGCAGGCTGTGGTAGGAGTTCCTCTCCCCTGTTGCAGTCAAATAATCTGATTATTTACTAACAAGAGCTCGGAGGAAATCACCTCTCCATCAGTTATGTCTCTTTTTCACACATATTTATGTTCTCAGGATTTTACACCATAAAGGGAGGCAATTTATTAGGGGTAGGGAAGGAACTGGGGATCCATAGGAGCAACACCCACAAGGACTGGAGTTCCCAAATCATTTGGATCCTGGAGAAGTTCAGGCTCACTGGATAATTTTTTTTGCAATACAAAAGAAAAGCATCTGTGTTTAGGGAGAAACCAAACCTGAGCCTGCACATGGAGGTTTTCATTCTTCATCTGAGTCACTGCCAGGAGCCTCTGTCACGTTGCTTCTCCAATGAACCACTTTGGGAATCAGTTCCCTCCAGCCTTACCTACAAACATGAGAAGCCAGTTATGAGTTTTATGAGCCTTACATCGTGGCTGTCTCACAATCCTTTCATATTTAATCCATAAATTGCTGTGGTTCCCTTCCAGCTCTGTATTTCACAACACCTCAGCTAAAAAAAACAACAAAAAAAAGAAAATAAAAAGAGAGTTTTTGAGGTCTGAGTTTTTGAGGTCTCTTTCTCCCTGATGGTTGTACAAACCCCCAGTTTCAGTTCAATTTAAGGGCAGAAAGTTGCATTTTCTGTGCTGCAGTTGTGGGTAAAGTTCATGGATTTGTTGGGCTGAGCCTGAGGGCTCCTGTAAATCATCCAGCAGGAGGAAAGAAATAAAGACTAGAAAGTCAAGAGGGAGAAAGGAGAGCAGAGATGTCCTAGGAGATGCTTTCAGTAAAAACTAAAATTTTCTGAATGCCCTAAAATAAAAACCCTCCTCATGCTTTGATTCCCTCTCCTGTACCCACACCCATGGTGTGCTGCCTTTTCTTTCCCTCCCAGTTTTAAGAGACCAGAGGTACAAACTCCTCCGTTATTCCAAGGATGAATTATCCATCCAGCTGCCCAACGTGACAGTGCAGGATGAAGGAATTTACAGATGCTTCTACTACAGCAGGCACTTCAAAAAGAAGAGCCAGAATGTTGAGATTTTGGGTAAGTTCCCTCACCTGTTGTTTGTTTTTTCTTTTTTCCAGAGGAGCAGGACAGAGCCAGCTCCTCAAATGCAGGATTTTTTTTTTTAATTTTGTATTTTTCCATGCAAATTTACTGTGCTCAACACATCATCCTGCTCTTAGCTCAGCCCCCTTCAATAAAACTCATAAAAATGAGTAGAAAATGGCCTTAAACTGATCCTAAACCTTCCTGCTGCAGCTGCTCCCTCCCATCCAGTACTGGAAGTATCCCAGGATGCAGGAAGAGGCATCAAACTCTCGTGTTACACCCAGGGATGCAAACCCCAGCCCCAGATTTCCTGGCTGTTGGACAATGGGATGGAGCTCTCAGGTAAGAGTTCAAGGCCCAGGGATTGAGCACTAAAATTTGTTTTTATCAGTTTTGGGGTGTTGGAAAATATTGGGGGTGAAACCTCAGCTGGATCTGCCCCTTCATCCCTACAATTTGGTCTGGGGAACAGCATTAATTCCAGTGGGATAAAATGAGTCCAAACCCCTGGAATCTCAGCATGAAATTCCAGTGGGATAAAATGAGTCCAAACCCCTGGAATCTCAGCATGAAATTCCAGTGGGGTAAAACAAGACCAAACCCCTGGAATCTCAGCATGAAATTCCACTTGGGGGTAAAATGAACCCAAAAATCCTGGAAACTCAGCACTGAATTTCATTGGGATAAAATGAACCCAAAAATCCTGGAACCTCAGCACTGAATTCCATTGGGATAAAATGAACCCCAAATCCTGGAACCACAAATTTCAAAGCCCCAGCAGCCTTTCTTCTCCTTTAACCCGCCTGAAACACCAAAAAACTGCCATTCTCAAAGTGCTATAAATAGCAATTATTCTAAAAATCACTGCCTTATCAGCTCCAGTGCACAACTGTATCAAAAAGTGAGAAAAACACTCCCAGATGCAAATGTCTTTTCTTTCACACATCAACAAGCTCTTACTTGTGTTTTGCATCACCAAGCAACGTATTTAAAGCTGAACCTGTAACCTCCCCTGCCCCAAGATGGTTTATTTTTAAATAAGAGCTCTAGAAAACAGCAGAGATTTGTGTTTTCTGGCCTGAATATAGATAGAAATTAGAGTTAATAATAAATAATAAAAATAAATAATATTAATAATTAGTTAATAATTAGTTAATAATTAGTTAATAATAAAAATAAATCAGGTTGGCAGACACACAGGTATTAGTGCAGGAAAGGGGCTCTAGAGCAGTGCACGAGTCTTGGAAAAGCAGGTCCTGAACTCCTGCCTGTGCTTGGGAACAGCTGGGCTCTGTGTGAGGGTGAGGGCCTGGGGAAGTTGTAAAAACCTCAGTGTGTCCCCCCTGATTTTTTATATCTGTTTCTTGCAGTGTTTTTCTAAAACCAGGGGGTTCCCCAAGCCTGAAACCACCCTGATAAAGTGAATTATTTGTAGCATCACAACGCACAGCTCAGACACTGAACACCTTCTTCAGGCCAACAAGGCATTTTCTCTAACATTTTAACAAAAACCTCTCCTTACCTTTATCCCCTCCTTGCCTTTGGAGCAGAGAAAATACCTGAGCTGTCACCTCAGAGCCCCCAGGAAAGCCCCACAGGGCCTGAGCTGTGCCTGCCAGGTTGGTTTATCTGGGGCTGGATTTCAGGGCAGCATGAAGAGGTGGCAGACACAGATTTAATTGTTTGAAAGATTAAAAAAATATAATTATCCTGATCCACTATTTCTCAAACTTTCTGCATGTGGTTTTTTTCCCATTTTTTGAAGGCCTGGAGTAAATCTCCTTCCTTCCCCCTTCCATTCCCAGCTTTAATCACTTGCTGCAAATATTTACACTAATCAGAAAATAGCTAATAAATCTTAATTACTGGCAACACCTCAGTTCCACCGGGGCTCAGCAGGGGCAAACCAGCTGTAATTACTGAGCTGGTGCTGACAAAGATGATTTCCTTCCCAGCAAAACCACTCTGAAATCCTTTCGGAGCTCTTACAGGGCCCTGCTGGGGGTGGAAAAGAGGGCTGAGAAATGCTGATGTGTAAAGGTTCATTTGGAACCAGGGATTTCTTTCATTTAAGGGTAACAGAGCAAGGGGAAGCATTGATGCCTTGAGAGGCCTCCTAGAAACAGAGCCTAGACAGGATAAGGGAATAAAGGTTGGTGTTTATTTGAGAGGCCTTCAAAGGTGCCCCTGGGGAGCCTGAGGCTGTTCTCAAAATGGACCCCAGGAGGGACCCCAAGATGGAGCCCAGGTCACGAGTTCTTCACACTTTTCTAGGTTTGGTTCATTTGCATGTCAGGGTTCATTCTCCAATTAAAGCTTCAGTTTAATGATGTAATTTCCCCTCAGCTTGCTCCCCCCCTCTCAGAGGTTTTTGGTTTAGACTTTTTGGGCCTAGAACAGTCTGGGTGTCCTTGGAGACAAAGCCTGGAGAGGCTTTGTTATGTCTGCACAAGGGAGCAGAAATTACAGGCTACAAGAAACTTCAGAGTTACACACTGGGCAGGACAGGATTTGAAAAATAGAAAAGTTAAAACCTAAGGCATCAGAATCAGAACCTCTGCATTATAAACAGAAATATTTGTGCACTTCAGGTAAATCTAAAACACCTCCCTCTCCACCAGGGCTGTTCAATCACATCTCTGGTCACATGAAATACAATTTTGTTTTCCCATATCATCACTATTACCTGGAGGACTGGGATTCACACCAGACTCTCCCTAATTCCTTGTGACAAGGCAGGAAATCCTTGTGTTTAACTTCCCACAGCTGGAAAAGGGGAAGAGTCAAACCTGCACTGTAGCAACGATGGAGAACAGGATTTCAGGGTTACATAAATGCTTTTATTTCTTGCTCTGGACTAGAAAGCCCTCACATTTTTTCTCCCAACGGGTGTGCAGGTGACACCAGGCACCAGCTGGGAGCTGATGGGAAGAAATGGAGCACAAGCAGCACACTGAGAGTCCTCAGCTACAGCCCCAAAATGACAGCCAGCTGCATCATCCAGCACCCTGCACTGAGGGCAGAGAGGCTGATGGCATCTTTCCACTTCCAGGACCTCCCCAGCACAGGTACTGCAGCTCCTCCAGCTCTGCCTGTCCCATTTTACTGCTCTGAGGGGGTAAAAATTAGGCAGATACACACAGAAGCCCAGAATCTGCTGCCCCACGTGTGGGATCTGCTTTTAAATGAGGAACCTGGGGCAAAATGTGTCTGGAGTTGTTCCTCGGTGGCAGATCTGAGCAGCAGCACCTGCCCCAAGCTCCCCACAGCAAAGTGTTTCATTGCATTCCTCATTTCAGAGCATCAAAGATACTCTGAGGGCAGGAAAGCTGAGGGTGGGAGGATGGGACTGTAAATGTAACCCCTGATCAGACAGAGAACCCAAACAATCCAGAGCACGGAGCAGGGCAGAGTGATTTTTCAAGGATCTGCTCAGTGGCAAAGCCTCTTCTGATTTTTTATCATGTTTGGGGAAGGGGGGTGTTCTTTAGGATCCAACCAACCAACCAGACTTTCAGAGGATGCAGAAGTTCCAAGCCCTTCAGAGAACCCAGCAGTTTCCAGTTCCCCAGAGGATCCAGCAGTTCCCAGCCCTTCTGCATCCCCAAAAATTCCAGCAGTTCCCAGCCCCTCTGCATCCCCAGAATCCAGCAGTTCCCAGCCCTCTGCATTGCAGTTCCCAGCCCTCTGCATCCCCAATCCAGCAGTTCCCAGCCCCTCTGCATTCCCAAAAATTCCAGCAGTTCCCAGCCCTTCTGCATCCCCAAAAATTCCAGCAGTTCCCAGCCCTTCTGCATCCCCAGAGGATCCAGCAGTTCCCAGCCCTTCTGCATCCCCAAAAATTCCAGCAGGTCCCAACTCAGCACCACCACCAGCCCAGCAAACCTTCTCAGGTGTCACACCTAAAGGTGAGTTTGGTCTCAGCTACCCGAATTTATCAAACCTGAAATGCCAAGCACAGAAATGCTGCCAGGCACGGGGTCACATCCCAATCCCTGCTTGTTCCCTCAGCTTCCCAGCCGTGCAAGCAGCCAAAATCTCCCTCCTTGGAGGAAGAAGGACAGGATGAGGATGAGGATGAGGATGAGGATGAGGATGAGGATGAGGATGAGGATGAGGATGAGCAGCAGGGTGGGAGCCAGGCAGGGATGCTCTGGGTGGGCTGCACTAGATGGCACTGTGCAACAACTCTTCATCCCTGCTTGCACCAGCCTGTGCTTCCTGAACTCGGGAGGATTTTTTCCAGCACAATCAAAAGCTCCCCAACCCAAATAAATTGGCCAAAACCCCACCAAGAGTTTTGTGCCTGCCCAGCACGACAGGCCCTGCAGTGACAAATCAACTGCTACTTTAGGAACGCACAAACTCTTTGCTTATATTGGTTTGAAAGTGATATTTCAGTGATTACAAACAGCACAGAGTGAATGCATCCTGATAAACCCTCGTCTGGTAAATCCTGACACGTGTGTTGATGAACATGAGTGCAAAGGGAGCCTGAATCTTGCCAGAGAGGATGGAACCAGAGGGGTTTTAAGGTCCCTTCAAACCCAAACCATCCTGGAATTCTGTGGTTTTTACCAGGTGTGAAAAGGAAAGGAAAATCTCTTATTAATGCAAAGTTTTGGTACACACAGCACACCCCATCATTTCAGATTTGCAAATCAAAGTTAATTAGACTCTATATATGTTATATATGTAATTACACAGAAAGATGCATTGTCTGTGTCCATGAGAAATCAGAGCTCACCTCTCTGTCTGCACAGGGTCTGAAGAAACAACAACAGCAGAAAAATTGGGAAATTCATCGAGTTCTGGGGGTTCCAATGGTAAGAATTTACCTCATCAGACACAGGGGGTGGTGGCAAGGGCCAGGGCTTGTCAGTAAAGGAGTAGTCAAGGACATGAATACTGAAATATCTGCTTCAAGCAGAAGGATTTCTGCTCATGGCTGGTTTTTCAGGCAAGAGGAGCAAACTGAGGCACAGGGAAAGCCCCAAAATGACCAAGCTCAGCTTGGTTTTAATTGTTTCTCTAACAATGTGTTGGAGACTGAGGGTTTGCTGTTCATAAAGCTTGGGTGAGCTTCAGAATAAAATTAAACACAGAGGCAGGGAAGTGAGCACAGACCTGGGGTCAGGGGCAGCACCTGGCACCCTGGAGATGTTTGGGAAATGAGCATTTCTTGAATATCCCCTCAGAGAAATATTGTTTTCCTTTCCCTTCCTGCAGGGACTGAAGCAGCACCCAGTGGAAATGGCACAGAAGAGGAACCTCCCAGGACAGAGGTGACACCACCATGTGAAAATAGGACTGTGATTTCCACCCTCACCCTCGGTATGAACACTTTAATGAGTTTCCAAACCTGCCACGAGCTTCCCGGGCCTCTCTGACCACAAACCCCCTCCAAATCTTGTGACAGGTTAATGCTCTGATCCTGGGGGAGACCACAGAGACGCAACCATTTGTATCATCTGAAAAACAAAAGCTCAATTTTACTGTTTGCTGTGCCACAGCACAAGGCCGCTGAGTTCAAACAGTTTTTCTTGTTCATGCCTTAAAAAACTTGACCTCACATCCTAAAATGAAGTCCAAAAAGGTGAATTCTGCTCTCTCACCATGTTCATCCCGGTGATCCCATTCTTATCTTAATTACCAGGAGATTTAACAGCACAAACCTCTGTTGCAGAGCAAAATCCCAAATCCAAAGGCATCGGAAAGAGGGAGAAGAATCTGCTGCTGCCCATCCTGGTGGCTGCTCTGATTTTCCTGCTGCTCATCATTGTCCTGCTTTTCCTGCTGAAGCTGAAGAAAGCCCACGGAGTGTGGAAGAGAGGTGAGGGATGGCCCTGTCCTGGCCACGTGCTGACCTTGGAATTGTTGTCCCAAGCCCATCTCTGAGGTGCTCAGGCTGATTATTTTATTCTCCCCACTTTACTCTCTCAGGATTTTTATGCTCAAAGCAGAGGGTGAGAAAGAATCATGGGGGAGAAAAAAAAAAAATCTCATTCTCATAGTTAAATTTGGTTTTTCCACAGAAAATGATGTTTCAGAGCAGACACTTGAGAGTTATAAATCCAGATCTAATGAAGAGAGTCCAGGCCATGAGAAGAATGGACAAGGTAAAAAGCTTTAATCAACATAAATTAATCCTTGTTTTAATTAATTGCTGCTGACCATGGCCAGAGCAGGTGGCATCCATAAATAAAAAGTAATTTAAAAAATATAATATATAATATATAATATATATATTATATACGTAAATAATATATAATTATTATTTATATTATATTATTTTATTTATTATTATATATTTATTATTATATACTATTATATTACAATATGTTATATTATATATTATTATATTTATTATAATAATAAATTATTATATTAATTATAATATAATATAAATAATAAAATATATTATGTATAATATAGTATATAGTATATACTATATACTATATCATACATAATATGTCATACATAATATAATATATAATATATAATAATGATAAGACATAATAAATAATAATAAATAAATAATAATATATAATATATAATATATAATATATAATATATAATATATAATATATAATATATAATATATAATATATAATATATAATATATAATATATAATATATAATATATAATATATAATATATAATATATAATATATAATAAATAAGTGTTTTGTTTTAGCTGTCAATCCCAAATCCAACACGCAATATGTAACAGAAGGATATGTGGAAACCCCAGAGAAGAATCTGGAAACCACAGAGAAGAATCCAGGAGACAAAAACATGGCAATAAGTGAGAAAATGTTCAGCTGTGGAAAGGAGACTGATCTATAACAATGGAAAACGTGCAGGAAACTGCAGTTTCCTGATATTTGTGTTAAAGTTTTCAAGGATTTTGATTTCAAGGAGCAGAAGGACAAAGAGCTGCCCTCCACCCCAAAGGCACCTGGGGCTGGTTTGATGACCCAGCACAGGGAGATGGGACTGGTGCTCCTGGAAACCTGGACTGATTCCCCTGGACCCCTCAGGGGGTTTCATAACCACTGCCAGGAACAGCTCAGCAGCCCCACAGCAATTGTGAAAACATCCAGGCCCAAATGAAAATATTTCTGCGTTGCTTTGGTCACCTCCTCTGTGGCCACGGGGCTGAGCAGGGAATCCCAGGTCCTACAAACCAACTGTGACTTTGATTTTCTCCCTGTGACCCCAAACTTGGACTTGCAGCTGGATTTAACCCAGCTGGGAAGCAGCCTGATGTCCAAAAGGTTAAAAAAATCCCAAGTCCAACCCCAATTATTCTAGGATTTTATGATTCTGTGAAGTCTTCAGACGTGAAGAGGATGTTCCACATGGGACTGGAATGAGGTCAGCAGCAGAGCTGCCACTTCCCCAGGACTTTACAGCCACAGAGCTCTGCCACAGCATCCCAGGGAACCTTTCCTGTTCCACGAGGGTAAAAGCAGATCCCTAAAATAAAGGAAATGTGAATTACAATGATTTGCAGACTCACAGAATAATTCAAGAGGGTAAAAGCAGATCCCTAAAATAAAGGAAATGTGAATTACAATGATTTGCAGACTCATAGAATAATTGGGGTGGAAAGGGAGCTCTGGAGATGCCCCAGTCCAACCCCCCTGGCCAGGCAGGGTCACCTGGAGGAGGTGGCACAGGGACTCATCCAGGGGGGTTTGGGATGGCTCCACTCAGGGAGAATCCAAAACCTCCCCAGTGATGCCTGAAAAATAGGCTGGGACTAAATCCCCACAGCCCAATGTCTATAGAGCAGGGATTTGTTTATTTATCTGCTGGTGGTGAGGGGGATTTCTCCTCCTAACTCACCTCCTTTGTCACGTTCTGTGGTTTATTTATACAGTAACATTTTGCTTAGTGTTGCTGTGCCATTACAGCATCATCACAGACACACCAGAACTAATTTACATAGCCTGATCCCATGGTTATTAGATAATTCTTTGCACTGCACTTCCCCAATTCGGGGGTCTTTGATGAAGGCTTCTAAAGTCTTCTCCACACTTGAACTTTTTAACTTTGTCTTCGAGGCATGCGCAGTTGTGATGCCCTTCAGTCTATCTGGTCTTAACCAGCCTAAATTCTTGGTTTTG
The DNA here is from genome assembly GCA_026261815.1 of Monarcha castaneiventris obscurior. Taxonomy (NCBI): domain Eukaryota; kingdom Metazoa; phylum Chordata; class Aves; order Passeriformes; family Monarchidae; genus Monarcha; species Monarcha castaneiventris. The sequence continues at coordinate 3,080,604 of JAMPIT010000114.1, forward strand.
TGGATAATTGGCTTGGCTTGCCAATTTCTCATTAGTACTACACTTACTCATCTCTAAACCACACCTGGTAAGTTTTTATCTCTTTTCTTTTTTTTCCATTTTGCATATAAGCAACCAGTTAACTACACACTAGCCATTACATTGTATAAGAGGTTATTCATATTAGATTATATGGATATTAAAAGTTATGATTCAAGTTATAAGCATCAGGTTATAGGTATAGAAATGATGATTTAGGTTATAAGCATCAGGTTAGAGGTACAGAAATTATGATTTAGGTTATAAGCATCAGGTTATAAGTATCAGGTTATATTAATATTCTTCAAGTTATATTGATAAAAGTAACGATTTAGGTTATATTAATATTAAAGTTACATAGATATCTTCTATCTCAAGCTGTGTAAGCACCTTGTTGTTGTGGCCTGAGTTCCAGAGACATCCCCAGGCAGTGTCACCTGGAGGAGGTGGCACAGGGACAGATCCAGGGGGGTTTGGGATGGATTCAGACAGGGAGAATCCAAAAACTCCCCAGGCAGCTGCTCCAGGGCTCTGCCACCCTCAGGGAAAAAAAGTTCTTCCTCAGGTTGAGGTGGAACTTGTGTTTTATTTTATGGTTGTTGCTCCTTATCCTGTCACTGGCACCACTAAAGAGTCTGGGACCATCCTCTGGCACCCCTTGTTTATATTTGTGTGGATTGATGAGACTCTCTTTCAGTCTTGTTTTCCCCACACAGGCTCTCCTCATAAGAGAAATGCTCCAGACCCCTCATCATCTCTGTGGCTTCCACTGGATCCCCTCCAGCACTTCCCTGCACCAAGAAGCCCAGAACTGGACACTGTAAATCTCAAGAATCCCATTAAATAAATCACATTCGAGCCTATTATTTCTCACTGAAAGTACTAAAAACCGGTGAAAAATGGGGTTTGAATACCGAATGAGACAAAAGCCCTTGCGTTTTCCGTTTTTCAATGGAAATAATTCAATATTTCAATGGAAACAATTCCATTTTGCAGAGGATGGCGGCTCCCGGGCGCTACCACAGTCCCCGCGGGAGGGGGGAACCGTTCTCCCCCCGCGGCCCCGCGCTTGGTAGGTGCGGCCGGCGTCCCTCGCGGTTACCGTGGCAACGGGGGGGGGAGCGACACGTCCGGGAATGGCCCGGGACCGGGAATGAGCCGGGAACGGACGGGTGAGAGGGACAGGGACCGGGAATGGGCCGGGAATGAGGGACAGGGACCGGGAATGGGCCGGGAACGGACGGGTGAGAGGGACAGGGACCGGGAATGGGCCGGGAATGAGGGACAGGGACCGGGAATGGGCCGGGAACGGACGGGTGAGAGGGACAGGGACCGGGAATGGGCTGGGAATGAGCCGGGAACAGACGGGTGAGAGGGACAGGGACCGGGAATGAGCCAGGAACGGACGGGTGAGAGGGACAGGGACCGGGAATGAGCCAGGAACGGACGGGTGAGAGGGACAGGGACCGGGAATGAACCAGGAATGAGCCAGGAATGAGCCGGGTGAGAGGGACAGGGACCGGGAATGAGCCGGGAGCAGACGGGTGAGAGGGACAGGGACCAGGACAGGGACCGGGAATGAGCCGGGAACGGACGGGTGAGAGGGACAGGGACCGGCAATGGGCCGGGAATGAGGGACAGGGACCGGGAATGGGCCGGGAACGGACGGGTGAGAGGGACAGGGACCGGGAATGGGCCGGGTGAGAGGGACAGGGACCGGGAATGGGCCGGGAATGAGGGACAGGGACCGGGAATGGGCCGGGTGAGAGGGACAGGGACCGGGAATGAACCAGGAATGAGCCAGGAATGAGCCGGGTGAGAGGGACAGGGACCGGGAATGAGCCGGGAGCAGACGGGTGAGAGGGACAGGGACCAGGACAGGGACCGGGAATGAGCCGGGAACAGACAGGTGAGAAGGACAGGGAATAACCGGGGAACAGGAGAGGGAAGAGGGACAGACACGGGACTGTGGCTAATGCACATTTCAGCACAAACCCCTCCTTTTCCTCCCTCCCACTGCACCCTGTGAATGCCTGGCAGTGCAAATGACTGCTGGACACTCGAACCAAGTGTAAAGAAACTCATCCTAACTCAGAAAGAGCTCCAATTCTCTGTCACACCTTCTTGCTGTTTCTACATGTCCAGGGGGTATAAAGTTGCCTAAAGAGAACAAACAAAATCCATTTTAGCTCTCGAAAGTTCACAGATAACAGATGCTTTGTCTCAGCTTCATTTTCTTTGTCACAAGCTGTTTCTGCATTATTTATTACCACCAACAGTGGAGATTTTGTAGCAATCAATCCTGTATTTGATATGTAGAGACCTTGATATTACTGCTTAAAGGAACATCAGTGGGACACATGAGAATAAAGAGTTGTCTGAACAACAGAAGGTCAAATTCTGAACCTAAACCAATGGTAGTACCCAAAATGCAGCTTTTAGATATTATTACAAGGTGAACAAACGTTTTATGTTTGTGTGTTCTCCAAACACAGAGCTGGTGTGAACCATCAGTGCAAAACACGGGATGAATTCTTCAAATGTGAGATACCTTTCAGTCCCTTCCCCACACACTTACAACATGAACAATATCCACGTCCCTCCCAAAGTCCTCGTGCCTCCCGTTTTCCAACCTGCGAGTTGGGAAAGGTCAGGAAGGGATGGGAGCTCTGCCTCCAGCCCGGATGATTCCCAGGAATCCGACTCGGAGAGGTTGGCACAGGAGAGGCACTACCAGCTGCGACTCCAGCAGAGGATCCTGCAAAACCAGGGGCTGCTAGGGCTGGATGCTGAGGACATCCTGGAGGATGACAGCTTGGAAGAGGACAGCCTGGAGGAGATGAGTTCAGGAGAGAAAGGAGCTGAGCACGACACAAATAAGAAAGGGAAACAAAAGAATTATGGCAGTGGAAGGTAAGGTTTAAACTTCAGGGGAGTAGAATAATTCTGACACTTTAAAACCCTGTGTTCCTCAATGCCACGTTTAAATATTCTTCAGAAAGTGTTAACTGGGTAGATAAAATAAAATTGAATATCCTGTCAAATGCATGGAAGGTTTAACCCTGGATAAATTGGGAATAATTCTCGAGTTTAAAGGGATTACATTAAACCCGAAGTAATAACAATGTACAGTTTCAATTTAATAGTCTACTTAAAATAAAATGACAAACAAATGAAGGCTAAATGATTAATAGCATGCTTTTATTCACCTCCTCAACAAGCAAAATGGCCAGTTATTGAATATTTTATTGTGAGTGCAAATGATGTTAATTGTACTAGAAACATGCTCTAATTTTTAGTAATTTTTTTGGACTGAATGCTGCGCTGAATGTGAGGCTCTTCATTAAATGGAAATTTGGTTTTATTTTGTTTGAACTTAGCCCAGTAAGTACTCTAGTGCAGTCCATTAAGCAGAGCAAATATCACAGCATATACCTATGAAACCCCCTCTCTACATCCATTACCAACCTCGGAATTTGAAGAGGAAATGCTGCATCTGCTGTCTGCTCACCACACTTTTGTTGAGGAGCACAGAGTCCATCTAACCTCCCCATCGAGCTGGGGGCAGGAATAAAAGGTGCCCTTTTTGTCTGGGGATGATTAGGGATGAAGGAGCTCTTCACACTCATTTTGTCCCCGTGCAGTGACCTGGGCTGAGTCCCACAATTGGGTTCTGTGCACACATTTCAGCACAAAGGGACTCTTTAGCATTATCCTCTGCCATTTCAATCATTGCAATTAGCTCACATATTTCTGTACTCACTTCGAAACAGCCTCACCTCGTTCTGTTTACCTGCAGTGCCTGCCAGCTGGGAATAATGATGTTTTCCCTGGTGGAAATCAGCTCCAGGATACTGTGGCATCGATGCTCACCTGGAAAGCAAAACCAAACAGAGTATTTTGTTATTAGGAGCCACTTGAAATATAGGCAGAGGCATGGAACTCACTGAGAAAGGAGGAATAAATGATTTGTGGAAATGTTGGTATCATTAACTAGGCCACACTTTGGGGAATCCAGCAGATTTCTTTCATAGGAGCTGAAAAATCAACCAGATTTGCCTGTAAATGTCCCTCTGGCAGATTCACCAAGAAACCAGGGCTGTGCTGTGGGTCCAGGGAAGAAAAAACAGTGTTTAAAGCTTTTTTTTCTGCCCCATTCCTTCCTCCTGCCACTGCCTGCACATCTCCTGGAAGCCTGTTTGGATGTGTTTGAATCCTGCAGTTGGTTTTCCTCCCACTGGATCAGATCTGAAATCAGAAATTGGATCAGTTGTGGGGTTTTTTTAAGGCAGAGCATCTGGCTTTGCTTTATGACAAATGTGATTCAGAGCAGTAATTTGGCCACTCGTTAAAAAAACAGGCAAACCCACAGATCTCTCTGATTTGTGTTTTCCTACTCTTATCTCAATCACAGCCTGTTTTAGAATAAAAAGTGATTTTAAGTCTTTTATAGACGGAGTTTTTTATCAAAGCATCATGACGTCTCATAGGAATGAGAAGAGAAAATAAGGATACAGAGCTGGAGGCTGTTCTTGCTTGGACAGTCTCAAAAGGACACTTGAGAGACTGATTTTACCAGGAATTTCACTTTTATTTCACTCAGCAGAGTCTTTGAAGAAGGAACAACACAAACTACCTTTTGTAGAGTGTATAATTTTAAGGAAACAACAGAATAATGCAATTTATCATTTCGCCTTTTAGCTGATTCTGCTAAGACTTACAATTTCTGTGCCAAATTTGGGATAATGATTGTATTCCAATGTGATCTGAATGGGAGATGAAATTATTGTTCAGTGATGATGAAAATTAAAACGGAAGAGGAAGCCCTGCCTAAATTTTCTACTAAAAAATATTTGATAAAACTGTTCTGATCCTGATCCCTTACTGAATGCACTGAAATAATTCATTTGGCCACTGCAGGACATCTGTTTGCACACAAATAATACACAATTTGTACAATTGATGCAGAAATAATTCGGTGTTTGTTTTTTAATTAGGAAAAAACAGCCTGTGGACAAATATTCCAACCTGAGGTACAACCCTCACTGGAAGAGCACAAAAAAGGGAGCAGAATTTTTTAAGGCAGAGAAAGCATTCCAAATTTCTGGAGGAAGCAGTGGGGACTTTTCACTGGATTCATTTTACCTCCATTCCGATGGCTCCTCAGAAAATAATCAGCAGGAGGCAAAGAGCCAGGATTCACTCTCAGAGTTTGGTCCAGAATTATTCAACTTTCATGGAGCAAATGTTGTGGCCAGCAATGAACCTGATGGGCCACAAGCCAAAAGGAGGGATGGATTTCATTCCAGAGATAATCCTGGCCGTGCTTTTCCTCCTGAAATTCAACGAGATCCACCCCAAAGAGCAAAAAAAAACTTTGTGAAGAAAAATAAACGGACTTTAGGGTTACAGTCAGAGAAGAGAAATTCCTACCTTGAGCTGCACAATAAAAAGCAGCAAATTCTTCAAGGGCAGGTGGGTAAATTTATATATTCCATATTTGTATGGACTGAGGTTTGTCTGGTGTTAAACTCTCAGCTGTGCAGAGGAGAGAAGCAGATTTCAAATCTGTCATGCAAGTGGCAACTTCTGATTTTCAGGGAGAATCTTTTTCACCCTTTATGGAATAATTGACAAATCTCCAGTTACTCCCAAGCCCAGTGATGGCCACATCCCAGCTGCCTGTTGCTGGCCAGGGCAGTGGCACAGATCTCACACTGGTTTTTAAATTCTGTCTTCCTTCTGTCTGCCTTGCCCCTTATCAGTGGTTCTTCTTATGCTGCCTCTCATTTTTTCTGCTTGGCCAACATGAGTTTGATAATGATTCTCTCTGCTAATGGCTTATTGCAGGTTTTGCTCAGTGGAGCAAATGCAAATGGTGTTGGAAAGATCCCCAAAGCCCATCCCATCCCATCCCATCCCATCCCATCCCATCCCATCCCATCCCATCCCATCCCATCCCATCCCATCCCATCCCATCCCATCCCATCCCATCCCACCCCCTGCCATGGCAGGGACACCTCCCACCATCCCAGGCTGCTCCCAGCCCCATCCAGCCTGGCCTTGGGCACTGCCAGGGATCCAGGGGCAGCCACAGCTCCTCTGGGAATTCTATTCCAGGGCCTCCCCACCCTCCCAGGGAACAATTCCTTCCCAAGATCCCATCCAGCCCTGCCCTCTGGCAGTGGGAAGCCATTCCCTGTGTCCTGTCCCTCCATCCCTTGTTCCCAGTCCCTCTCCAGCTCTCCTGGAGCCCCTTTAGGCCCTGCCAGGGGCTCTGAGCTCTCCCTGGTGCCTTCTCCTCTCCAGGTGAGCACCCCCAGCTCTCCCAGCCGGGCTCCAGAGGGGCTCCAGCCCTGGAGCAGCCCCATGAGTTCCTCTGGATTGTGCTTGGCCTTGGGATTTCCATGGGCTGATGTCCCAAGCCTGCCAAGATCCCAGACCAGATCAGATATTGGACATCAGCACTCGTGTCTGGAAGTCCTGACTGACTGCACAGTGTCAGCCAACTTGTGGGAAGGTTCAAGTGGAAATGTAATTATAGTTCCTAATGAACCCTTATAAACGAGTTTATTGCTTTTCCTTGCTACTTATTATGCAGAATGGGAAGGGAGGGGGGTCACTGAATCACTGCACACAGAAAATTCTTACCTTGGAAAGCCCCAGGGACTCTGTGCTTCAAGTGACACCTCTGCCAAGGCTAATGAAGAGTTGACACAACATTAGAGGGAATTTTCTGACTCCATTCCAGTGGCAGGAATGATGGGCAAGATTTTTTTTCTAGCGGAGCTATTAAGAGCACTTGGTTTTTTCAGTTCTAATTTGGATGATGGTAAAAATAATGAGTGTAGATGGATGCTGATTAGAGCTATGTTGATATGATTATGTTTTCTATTCAGGGAATTCTGGAAATCTTTCCTATCCAAGTGCTGGAGCCAGGGATCAAGACTTCATTGTGCAGACACTGTTCAAAAATATGGACTAGGCAAAGGAATCTGTTCAAATCAGGGCTATGAGATAAGATTGTCTTGCTGCAGTGGCCACGGGGCCAGCAGAGGGCCAGGCAGTGTGCAGGGAAGTGAGTTCCTGACCTGGACAAGTCAATACAGCTCCAAGTGCAGCTTGTCCAGGGAAGTTGTGCACTTCCCATCCCTGGAAGTGTTCCAGGAGCAGGCTTGGAGCAACCTGGGCTAGTGGAAAGTGTCCCTGCCCATGGCAGGGGGTGGAACAAGAGGAGTTTTAAGGTCCCTTCCCACCCAAGCATCCCATAATTGTGTGATTCCATGAGCAGCATCACCACCTGCCGTCAGCCACCTTTGGATTTGCTGCAGGACAAGCAGGAGTATTTACTTGTTGTTAACCACATATCCATGGCTCAGTCTTGTTGGGAGGGGTGAGAAAAGGCCTGAGGGGAGCATCTTGGTGATCCAGGAGCCAACTTTGGTCACCTCCCCTGGAAAACTTCATCCAAAATGCAAAACCACCAAGTCTGTGAAGAAGCAAATGAGCCACATGTCAGCAATCAAACTGTTGTTTCCTAAACTGGATTATTTGGAGCTTTGCAGGGGGTTGAAGCTGCATTTATTGATCTGCTCGCTGCTGGCTGCCAGGGGCTGTGGTAATGAAGTCGTGTTTACTTTGAGGGCAGGACTTTGTGCACACGACTTTAAAATATTTGCAGCCTCGCTCTGCAAGATTTACAGCTGTGCTGGATGGACCAAAACTCACCAGAAACCCGTGCTGATCTGTATATTTACTAATTTCTGTAGCATTTTATACAGCATCAAGTTCTTTGCAGTGTTGCCTGATTCTTAAAGAACCTCATGATGAGTTTCTCAGAGAGAGAGAGAGAGAGGCAGAAAGAGAAGTAGTGGCCCAATCTAGCTCAGCTGTGCTCAATCTGAGTTGCTTTCCTACCTCCAAGCCCCTTACTTCAAAGCCAGGAACATAATGTACAATTTTTTAATGGCTCTAGACCAAGGCACTCAGACTCTGTGTGCACTGAGCCTTCCCTCGGTGTAAACACCTAATCAAGATTGCCTGTGCTTCAACAATAGCAGCCAAATGCAATTCGAGAACCACAAGCCTTTGAAGTCCTCCCTGCAAAGGCTGGTTTGCCAGTCTGGGATAATGACATGCCATGATTGCTGTCTTTGTTGTATCTTTTCAGTGGAGAAGCAATTATGGGCCTCAATTTAACAGAATAGGCATTACACAGCTTATGATTCTCAAAATGCAATTTCATTTGATCATTTTCTCAATTTGATTGGTATTAATAGAATGGTTCACAAAAAAAAAAAAAAAAAAATGCTGGCAGAGGTTGTGTCCTGTTCCTCTTTCAAAGAGATAATGTAGAAGTATGTTTTACCTGCCCAGCACTCCATCAATGCACTGAGTCAGTTGGTTCCACCAAAAACATCTTATTCACTGCAAAGCTCTGTCTGTCCACAGCTCAGGAAAACCTCTGTGGTATTTTTTAATTTTCTTGTGAATTTTTCCAGTCACAACTAACGGGATTTACATTGAATTTGGAGCCATGAGGTCACCCAGAAACTCAGCAATAAACCCTGCCCACCTTTTCTTAGCTGTCCTAATCTCTCAGCCCCAAAGTGAGATGCTCAGCTTCCCACATTTTCTTCCCACTGATGATTTGGAGTTGATAATTCTCTTGGACACAAATGTGTTCTCAGTGCAGGTTCTCCTGCGGGGCTGCTCTGCAGTGGAGCAGAGGTTCCTGTTCCACAGTGACACTGCCCAACACACTTCATCAACTAAAACACTCAGCAGGATCGTTTGGGACAAAAAATTTAAATTAAAGAATGTTAAAAATTGGATTTCCTGCACTTTTATCGATTAAAAAAAAAAAAAAAAAAGGTGAGTATTTCAAGAAGAATTTTAATTATTGCTGTATTTACTAGGGTATTACTTGGCTTTGTGCAGTGCCACCAGCCACCCTCAAATTAAATTTCCAGCCGTGGTTATCCCACAGCTGTGGCCACGTGAAGATATCCTTGGTTGTGAGCTTGTTTTGCTGGGCTCTGTGCATTCCATGTTTTATTTCTGCAGCTCCTCCTGGTGCTTTTCACCCCCCATTAGTGTGTTTTGCCAGCTTTTCCTGCAAGCCTCTCTTGTTGAGGCTCGGGATGTGTCTGATTGCCTGGCCAGGGATGGTTTCTGGTTGTTTTTCTGTTATTAGGTGCATCCAGTGGCTCTCATAGAAATGGAGGAGCCCAGGCATTTGAGAGTTATGAGGTTTCTGTGCTGCACACTTCCTGCAATTTTCCTTTCCTTTCTTCCTCTTAAAAGTAGAAGGAATCCTCCCTCCCAGCCATTAATTGGGTTTTGCTTTTTTTTCTCTTTGGACCATTTCTCTCCTTGTTATCCCTCCTACAACACCAAACTTTAGCGTTTTCGTTTTAATAGGACACAAATTATTTCTCATTATTTCCCCAAGATTTTTAAATCCTTTCATGTGGTTGTGCTGTGGCCATGAACATTCTTGGTTTTTAGGTTACAGATCCTACACCAGCTGATGAGGAGTCACTCCAGAGTGCCCCAGCATTCCAGAGTGGGAAGATGAAGCCTGAAAACAATTGGTACCCAAAGGGACAGCAGCTCAAGGTTCCTTTTCAAGAGAATTTGATAACTGAAATTCAATAGAATTTAATAATTGAAACATAGCTATAAAAGCACTCAATTGGAATGTTTAAAGCTGTCATCTTGTTGCTTTTAAAGTCCCTATTGCTGACAATAAATCCTTAAATATACACCAGTATAAATCACTATCATTTAATGCATGTGTGCTTTATGTACTGAATGCATTTAAAGCAAAATGCCAAGAAATTCTGAGCTCACAGCATCTATTATTATCTATTATGATCTGTTTAGGAGATTATTTGGTTGATAATCTAAAATTACAAACTAGTACATGGTTGTGTTTGATGGTTTGGGAGGGTTCTGAGCCAGAACTTCACTGTTTCTGCCTTATTTGTCCCCTAAAATTAAGGGGGAGTTAATTAATTACCAGAAACCAGAAAATGTTCCAAGCAGAAGTTGCACTCACTTCCTCCACACCCCTAAATCTGTAAATCTGATTTATGCTGGCCTTTAAACCAGTGCAGTGGTTCAGTCTTTGGAGCAATAAAGGGACCGGGTTATCATCACTGATAAAAAAACCAAGGATTATTCTTGGCAAACCCAGTTACTGTCTGTGTGCTGCCAGGATCTGCAGTGATCCAGGCACTGTTTAAATTCTGGAATTTAAGGACTGGGATTTGCACTGCTGTAAAATACAAACTGGATTTTATGCTGCTGTTCACTGGGAGAGATTTGCTTTCTACATGGAATTTCATCATGAAGTAGGTATTTTTTATTTATTCCATTGTTTAAATGGGGAAACGTTGGCCTGCTCCCAGTTTGGCTCCTGCCAAAATTAGGATCTATTTAGGAGATTATTTGGTTGATAATCTAAAATTACAAACTAGTACATGGTTGTGTTTGATGGTTTGGGAGGGTTCTGAGCCAGAACTTCACTGTTTCTGCCTTATTTGTCCCCTAAAATTAAGGGGGAGTTAATTAATTACCAGAAACTAGAAAATGCAACCAAATAATCTCCTAAACAGATCCTAATTTTGGCAGGAGCCAAACTGGAAGCAGACCAAAATAGATAATTCCACAGTGTGCCAGGACTTGCAGCTGCAGGAGTCAGGATTCCCAGGGCTAAAGCTTTTCCCAAAAGCTCCTGGAATTGTGTGGATTTCACACCTACCATTAACCACTAATTCTGAGTGCATTTGCCCCGTGCTGACTGCGAGGGTTGCTCACAAAAGCACCCCAGAGGGACAGGAGGGTGGGATGGAGGATTTCAGCCCTGACAGAGATTTAATGGGCTGAGAATGGATTTGTGGATTCCCTGGAAGGAAATCCAAGTCTTTCCTCCAAGTGGGCAACACCTGATGCTGTCATTGGAAAGCGATAAATTTCAATGAATTTCGGATTTAGAGTGTGGCAGTTTGGCTCTAAACAGCAGTCCTGGTGTGCTTAAATTCTTGAATTTTTATCATCTGGGTTATGTTTTGCAGGGAGGAGTGCTTGGTTTAGAAATACAATTATTGATATAATCAGCATCAGTCTGTTCTACCATGGACCAGTCTAACAGTGTGTACAAAGCCATTTTCCCCTGAATTTTGGTACATAAAAAGCAAGAACTGATTTGATTTTTGGAGCATTTTTTTCCAGGTGGTTGATAGGGAGCTACCACTTGTCCACAGGGTTAGACTTGGGCACTTCAGGGCACCTATTTTGTACCTCATGCAGATAAAATTCCCTTATTTCACATTTCTTGTAGCATCAACTTTTACATGTGGTTTGCATCTGCAGGGACCTGTTTTTATACTGCAGTGCTGCAGAATTTGTCTCAGGCCATGAAGTTTTGATGCAGAATTATTCACCTGAATAACATCTCTGCTTCTGATGTGGACTGAGGGTTCCTCCATATTTGAATTTTGGGTTCAGTCCAACCATAAACAGGGTTAGATGCAAAATTATTCACGGTGCAGCACCTGAATAACATCTCTGCTTCTGTTCTGGGCTGAGAGTTCCTCCATAATTGAATTTTGGGTTCAGTCCAGCCATGAGCAGGGTTAGATGCAAAATTATTCACAGTGCAGCACCTGAATAACATCTCTGCTTCTGTTCTGGACTGAGAGTTCCTCCATAATTGAATTTTGGGTTCAGTCCAGCCATGAGCAGGGTTAGATGCAAGCAGCAGGGAGGGATTTTGATGTGTGTATGAAACTTCTTAAGGAATATCTAAAATACCAACCACTGAAATTCACCCAGCTGTTGGTAACTTGTTTCAGGAGCAGCACAAATTCTCCCAGGCAAATCAAACAGAATCCAACCAGTCTCTCAATGGAAGAGCTTTTCCAAGGAATGATGGCCAACAACTCCCAGGAGGAGCAGCAGAAGCAAAGTCTTGGCACCAGCAAATCCCAGGATTTCAGGCTGCTCCCACTGCAGCTCTGCAGGAATGTCTGAATCCAAGTTCTTCTGTTGGCTCTGACCCAGCAGAAAAATCCAAAACTGGCTTAAATCATTTCCCAAACACAATCCACCCAGATTTTACCACATCTGCTTATCGTTTTCTCCCAATATTCCGTAATTTTAACCCAGCTGAGGATTTATACCCAGAGTACCCCAGCAAGGAGAGCAAGAAATACCAGCACGACTCTCCACATGGAATTCCACGGCAACTCTCAACCAACCACAGCCCTGGGCAGCATTTTTCCAGGGATAGCAGCACCAGTGGCCAGGCACATCCAAAATTCAGGAGTATTTCACCTATTTTTAATGCAAGTTTTCAAGAAAGGGCGAAGGATCCAGCACCACTTCAAGATTTCAAAAATCATATTCATGAGGATAACAGGTATCAGCACAGTTTGTGGTAAGGATATAAATGATAAAATGATGTTATCATAATGCTGTGATGCCAGTAAATTAACAAATGGACAAGAAAATGTTTTAAAGTCCAAAGTATGAAGTTGTTTTGCTACAAACCTGCCATTATGATTTACTACTAACTGAAGATTCATTGTAGCTGTTGATTTTTAAATGTGGCATTGGAAAAGCAAAGTTCTGACCTCCAGGCATGGAATTTTCCCCAATTGAAATTTTCCTTCCAGCAGGCTGGGAAGAAAAGTTTAAAATATAGATAGGAAAGGGCATTGTGCATAAATTTAGAGTTTGTAGCAAGATTGGCTTTGCAGGGTGAATATCCAGGGTCAGTCCTGTCCCTAAAGGGGAGAGCAGGAAAATCCTCAGTTATGGAGAATCTCACCTGTCTTAATTTAAAAGAAATGACATTTTTATTTCACATAAACAAATAATGCTTTCAGTACTCAGCAGTCCTGATCCAAAGCCTTTTGTTAGCTTCAGCTACTTTTGCATCAGGCTAAAATTACAGGTTTTTCCATTTATTTTCCAGACACTTGAGTGCAAGCAAAGTCATTTCTTGGGCAATCCCCGTCTTCCCATCTCCATGTTCCCATATTCCATGTTCAGGTGGTTTTGATGCTTTGAGAGGCCTCCAAAAAACAGAGCCTAGACAGGATAAGGGAATAAAGGTCGGTGTTTATTTGAGAGGCCTTCAAAGGTACCCCTGGGGAGCCTGAGGCTGTTCTCAAAATGGACCCCAGGAGGGACCCCGAGATGGAGCCCAGGTCACGAGTTCTTCACACTTTTCTAGGTTTGGTTCATTTGCATGTCAGGGTTCATTCTCCAATTAAAGCTTCAGTTTAATGATGTCATTTCCCCTCAGCTTGCTCCCCCCCTCTCAGAGGTTTTTGGTTTAGACTTTTTGGGCCTAGAACAGTCTGGGTGTCCTTGCAGACAAAGCCTGGAGAGGCTTTGTTATGTCTGCACGAGGGAGCAGAAATTACAGGCTACAAGAAACTTCAGTTACACACTGGGCAGGACGGGATTTGAAAAACATGAAAGTTAAAACCTAAGGCACCAGTTTGTTGAGCTCCCTGCTATGTGTAAATTAAGATTTTTACTCTTTCCCCCTCATTTTTAAGGCCTTTTCCATGTTCTGTTCACAGTTCACCAACAGCCTCTTGTAGAACCTCCCATTTTACAGAAATGGAGCAGCATCAGCCAGGAATTTCTGGTTTAAGAGATGATTTTGCTGACAAGTGGTTGTGGAGTTTGCTCCCACCTGCCCTGTGCCAGCTACAGGGGGGTTCACAGGGAGATTCAGGAAGAGGTGAGGGAAGTCCAAGGAAAATGAGACGAAGCAACTCAGAAGGATCTCTCCTGCCAATGGAAAAGCAAAACCAGCCCAGAGCCAGCAAGAAGGTGAGAAAATAGATGTGGGTTGGGTGGTTTAACATTTCCTTTCCCCCTCTAACATTTTTTCTTTATAATCCAAAGTTCTTTATGAAAAAAAAGTGATGAGAACTGAGAAATATTTCATTGTTATGAAAAGCACATGGACAAACAGCAGAGCATTAAAAATCATGGAACAAAGGTAGAAACAGACACTGAAATCATTTTAGTCCAAAGAGCAAAGGGATCCACCAGCTCTCCCTGGGTCAGTCTGGATTAGCTGCAGGGACACACAGAGCTGTGTTTGTCCTAGAAGTTATCCCCAGAGAAAATTATTTAGGGTCAGGCTGTTTGTGTGGAGCAGCAGGCAGCCTGGCCTCAGATCTGAGCCATCCATTATCCTGCTCATGCTCATTTGCTGGCCAGCTCAAATCGCCTGCTTTCCAAGGGATTCCAACCCCAAACTTAGAGGATTTGTAAAGCTAACGGCATAAACATTATTCCAAGCCTCCTGATGATCCCATTTGGGTCCTTATTAAAACTTGGATCTCTTTGTCTCCTCTGTGTGTCCACTTTTCCTGGTGTCAGCACTTAACACAGCTGCAGGGGGACAGCAGAAAGCTGTCCATGACCAATTTAAGAAGTTTAAGTTTAAGAAGTTTGCTCCAAGTCTCAGGGCAGACAAACTAAGCTGGAATAATTATTCCTGTGTTTCATCCAGGAGGTAGTTTGGGTATTGCTGCCTGAGTGCCTCTAAGAAGAATTATCAGGATTATGATGGTAACTGAAGGGCAGATTTCCTTCCCTTTCTGTTCAAACCTTTGTTTCTTGTCCTGTGTTTGCAGCAGTTTTCTCACGCTTCACATGTGAGGAATGCACAGAGAATCCAACTGTTTGTGTCTCCCAGGAAAATCCAGCTTTTCCTCATAAACAAATGCACTCATGCTCATTGCAAAAGTGAGAAAACCTGGATTTTGTGGGACACAGCTACATGTACTCCTCAGAGTAGCTAAAATCAAAAATTAGTGAGTTATAACATGTAAGAGTAGGGATAGCTGACACAAAGAAAGCTCAAACAGGAAATTTAGTGCATTGAATTAATTTCTCTGCAGTTGAGTTCGACTTGAACCTATGTTTTGAAGAAATGCCCATTTTATTTGCATATAGCAATTGGTGTTCCTGCATTATTCTGTGGTTGAAATTACTACAGAGCTGATCATCATGAGCTTCCCTGGCAAGTTTTTAAACCATAATTCCCTTCTAAAAATAATCTGATGGCCTTGAAAGAGAATAAAAATATTGTGGAGACATTGGGGGCTTTGTGTGATGCCCTGAAGGATTGGAATGGCATCACCCATCACTCCTGCCTTCACTGTGCCCTTGTCAAGCTTTGCTGTGCAGCAAAACGTGGATTTTTCAGCTGTCTGTGGACAATTTTCCAGTGCAGCTTTGAGAACAAGGAAAGGTTACTGTCACTAACATCATTTGATAATTTTTGCCACCAAAATCAGACAATTTTATCTGCTTCTCCTACAAGAGTTTTTTCGGAGTCTCATTCTAATCCCAAATGGGTGGCTTTGAGCTGTTTGAAAATAAAGCTCACAAAAGGTCATTTTTGACTGAGAAAATATCACTTTGTGCTTTGGATAATTGGCAATTTCCCACCTGGATCCAAAGGAAGTTCTGTGTCATTTGACTTGTGCCATTAACTCAGTCCTGTTGGTGACTTATTTAAAATGAGACATGTCAGGGGTAAGGCTGAGATTGCAAATTAAATCCTGGAGTTTCCACTACAACCCTTTCTGTAATTAATCTCTCTGTGAAATCATATCAAGGAAAATCTGTTTGCTGTTTGTTTTTCAGCTGTGTAGCTCCAAGTTCTACATCAACCTGAACATGAAGCTTGGAGGCCTCGGACCTGACTATGAAGCAATCAAAGAGAAGGTGAGTGACCCAAAAGTGAATTCAGGCAGGGGAGAATGGCAGAGAAATCACTGCTGAGAAACAATTTATGATTACGTGGGACTTTATATCCTTGGCTAGCTGGAGATCCTAAAGGAAAATTCAGATAGAAGGAAAGACAAGTGTCCTGGGGATAATTTTAACCCTCTAATTTTTAAAATCCAGAAACAGGAATTAATCAGGGCTAATTGCACATCAGGAAATGACACACTCGTGTGGCTGAGTTGTCATTCCCAGTGTAAAGATGCATCAGACATTCAAAGTGGAAGCAAAAGTTGTGTAAACACCAGAAAATATCTGGCTGCACTCTGGTGAAATAGAGACAGATTGCTCAGGACATTCAGAATAAAGATGGACCTGTCCCATTTCTGCTGAGCTCCAGCCTCCATTCAGCCCAGGGAAAAGCTCTTAAGAGGGAAAAGCAACTAAAAAAAGCTGTGCCATTTATCAGGGCTTCCTGTTGTGTTCTGCTGAAGGATCAATGGCAAAGCCAGGTTGAACAGCAGCAGAGGTGGGAATGGAATATTGGTGGGAAAAGGGTTTCATTGATGGATCCCCTGAGCCATTTAATCCCATACCCCTTCTCTGCTTTTCTCAGAAACAGAAGCTAAAGCTGCAGAAGGAATATTCCAGGCAGATTAATGAATATAACATGAAAAATATTAGTGTGGTTCCAAGGTTACCTGCAAAACCCCAGGTGTCTTCAGTGTCCAGACAGAAGGTGAGAACTGAGTTCCTTTAAAGGGTATTTCTGCAAGGTGACAAGGGACAACTGCAGGCTCCAGAACACACCTGTGGAGTTCAGTGTCAGAATTCATCAGTTCCTTGCATTTATTCCCAAATATAAACCACTGAGAGACAAAACTGCATTGTTTGGGTGTCATTGTTTGGGTTTGGTTTCTTTCAGGAAACATCCCAGACACTCTTTCACCAGGAACCTGAGATAATGCAACTTCCGCTGGAGACTTCAGAGGTGTTTCCAAATCCATGCAACAAACACAGACCCCAAAGCCCATCCCAGGTTAAACCAGGGCTCTGCCAGTTCCAGGATTTCTGTCACACCCCTTCCATTCCCTCTCCAAGACAGCCTTCCATGTTCCAGGCATCATTTTGCTTTTTAGTTTTGATAGTTAAGTGCATCATGCAGTACAACCTGAGCTTGTCCTGTTCACCTGCAAAACTCCTGCCTGAGGACCAGAGCTTAATGAGACTGGGGAAAAATGTCTATAAATTTAATAGATATGTGTTGCTCTTCCTTTTTTAAAATAAAACACTTCTTCAGTGTCTAAGGTGGCCTCCAGTGGTGTCAGGAAGCAAATCTCAGGCTGGGTTTTTTTGCAGTCACCACTGAAGCAATCTGGGATTGAATTCTGTCAGAAACAAGATCAGGAATTCAGAGAAATCTTACTCAACCCACCTAAATATTCTTGGAAATGTTGGCCAGGTTTTCTCTTAATCAGTTTCCCCAATTTTCCTGGTTTTAGGCTCTGGAATATGCCAAGAAGATTCCAAGACCAAAGACTTTTGTTACAAGGCAATCAGACCAAGAGGTGAAAGAGGAAAGGGCTCTGCCCCAGGCTCCAAATGGAACCAGTTTACCCCAAATCCCATCCCTGGAATCTTTGTGGAACAGGCACGAGAAGGAGAAGGAAGTTGTGGCTGCTTTCAAAGCCCTTCATATTTTATAGGTGTTTGGGAAATCTTTGGGATCTCTTCAAGGCAAAAATGCCTCAATTGTTTTCTTTTGAGCTATGACCGTCACATCTTGATTTCCCAGCCCACTGAAATTTAAACTGGCTTAAGTTTAACCATTTTTAAATGTTGGAATTGGTTCTACTTGTACCTATTTTGTTTAATAAATTGACCATTTGCATTTATAGCACTTTAAATCTGGTCCTCTGTTCTTTTTCTTTGAACTAAATAATCCAGAAATTGCATCTTTCAGACCAATCAGCTCCTGGCTTATCACAGCTGGATCATTTTTAAACATATAAACATACAGACATAGCTACAAAACATTAAAAATAAACTTCTGTTTCCTCTGATGATCTTACCATAGGCAATATTTCTCTTTCTGAAGTGCAGACGAGACTTTTGGCCAGAAATAAAGGCAAAAAAGAACCCGTTGCCACTAAAGAAGAGAACAAAATTATGCATCAAACCCAGCAGCTGGTAATGACACACGGCTAATTATTGCATTGTTACTCTGTTACCTCTCGGTGATGAGTTTCCACATCAAACCCAAAATGTTGAAGCTTCATCTGGGACAAGAGAATTCCAAACAAGTCCTGGCTGAGCATGCAGACAATCTGGGATTAACCAGGAGCAGTTGGAAAATATATTGGGTAACTAAGGATAATTGAGAGCTGCATGTTTGAGAGGAAAGAGCTTTTAACAGATTAAGGCTGTAAAAGTAACAACAAACAGATGGGTTTTTTAGGATGCTTCCATTTCTTTAACTTAGTAAATTGTGAATTAAGCCAGCATATGAAATGTGATTGGAGCACACAGCAAGGGAATTTGGGTTAAAATCTCCTGGAAAACAGGCTGGGTAAAAGGAAAAAAAAAAAACAACCCAATCACCTTGTGATGGTGTGGAATTGCTTTATCCCATTTATTTGGTCTCTTTTTTTATGGGAGGATCCCAATTTAGTATGGAGAGAAATGATCCCCACCCTGGCCTTCCTCACGGGGAAAGGGGCAGGGCCTTGCTTTAAACTCCTCCTGAGGGCCCGAACCTTCACCTGCTGAATCAGCCTCACAGCTGGAAGCTTAGGATATTTTTAGGAATATTGAGGAAACCCCAAGCACTTTGTGATGGTGTGGAACTGCTTTATCCCATTTATTTAGTCTCTTTTTTATGGGAGTCTCCCAATTTCCCCACCCTGCCCTCCCTCACAGCAAAGGAGCAGGGCCTTGCTTTAAACTCCTCCTGAGGGCCCGAACCTCCGCCTGCTGAATCAGCCTCACAGCTGAAGTTTAGGACATTTATGGGAATGTTGAGGAAACCCCAACCACTTTGTGATGGTGTGGAACTGCTTTATCCCATTTATTTGGCCTCTTCTTTATGAGAGGTTCCCAATTTCCCCACCCTGGCCTTCCTCATGGCAAAGGGGCAGGGCCATGCTTTAAACTCCTCCTGAGGGGCAGGAACCTCTCCCCCACCTGCTGAATCAACTTCTTGCGCTCACGGCTGGAAGTTGAGGACAGTTTTGGGAATATTGAGAAATACTGAGAATATTTTGGGAAGCCTTGGTGGAAGAAGCATCATCCAGTATGGGAACGTGGGGCGGGCTGCAGGGGGAATGTTTTCCATGATGTTTTTGTCACTTTCAGCATCCAATTCCAGCTTCTGGAACAGAATCTTCCTCTTCCTCAGCCTCTTTCCCCTCTCCTTTGGGCACTGCCAGGCTGGGAAATGGTTCCATGCTCTGCTTTCCTACTTTTATTTTTCAAACCAAATGGTAACACTTTGAAGCATTTCTGATCAGGGCACCTCAACTTGTTGTTCCTGCTTAAAAGTGATAATCCCCCCTTAATCCAAACCTCAAGTGCCTGTTTTAATGAAACCTTCAGATGAATATCAAAGAGCTATTTACTCGTATCTAATATTTTAATTAGATTATATTCTCAATTTAACCCATTAAACCCCCTTTGATGAGCTCCATGTTTAGTGTTTAGCCCCAGATGCTGGAGGTAATGAATATTGGACCTTTGATTTAATGAGAACTTCTGCCTTTCCAGCCTGACTCCCTTTGTATCCCCCTTTTTTTTATTTTCTGGCCTATAGAATTCAGTTAATTGAAGAAGTCTCTTATCACCACACATTAAGGAACCTAAATTAGCATCCCTTTTCTGATTAGAAAATGCAAGCAGACATTTTCTCTTTGATCTGAGCACTGAGTTGAAGTAGGCAACAGCCCCCTGAAAATGAGCTGATGGCTGCATTATTTGGCTGCCATGCAGATGTGTCCATGTGGTGCAAAATGCTTAATGTCTTAATTGATCACCTTCCTCCCTCGCTGGCATCCTCCTCCCATAAATTAGGGCCATTTCTGGGGGGGTTTGGGGTTTTTTAAATAAAAAAAAAACCACAGTAAATTTTTAGGAAATATTTAAATACTAAATCTGTGCTAAGCTTGGGTACGATGCTGCAACTGGAGGAGCCCACAATAATTTTTTGTTTTATAAACGCTGATGAACATCTCACAAACCATTTAGAAATTCTGTTTGTCCTGGTGCTTTGGGTGTTTTAAGTCCCAAAAAAAAGGTATTTTTGCATGGAAAGAAAATCTTTTGATTCACCTCAATACAAATTCAGATTTTCCTTGCACTTCACAGCCAGGGTGGCACAGAAAGGGGACCAATGAGCATCCACCTGCTTGAAAGCAAAGGCCAAAATTTAATGGAAGGCAAAATATTTAAATAAGAAATCGGCCTTGAATGTTGAATTAAGTATTGAGGGAGGGATTGAGTGGGAGCAGAACCTGCCATGGTCCCATGGTGTCACTGAGCACAGAGAGGTGTCTGTGTGCACCATCCATGGAAATTCCCAACATTTTCCTTTCCAGTGCCATCATTTCTTAATATTTGAGCTTCTGGAAGTGTTGCAGCTGAGATCTCCTTCAGTCCCACCCACAAAGTGCTGCTTCGATATCAGGCCCACTGTGTTTCTTCCAAAAAGAACCCAAGTTGCCTTCCCAGCACCTCACAAAAGGCCTGAGCAGGCTGCTGACCCCACAAAAACATTAATGTTTATCAGTTAAAAACATCAAATAAAGGAAAACCTCACAGCCATCATTCCAGCTCTAAAAAAAGGTGAGGACTGAAACCAGGTGAGGTTTTGCCCAACTCCTGCAGTCACTGAATGCTTCCCACAGCCATGAACAAGCTCTGCTGTCACCAGCCAAGCAGCTGATTGTTGTTATCTCCTGCCAGGGATCCACTCTTTTCCTTGCTGCCCAAACCTAAGTGTTTTCCATGTGAGAAAAAGCAGGAATGTGAGGAAAGGAGCAACTCTGGTGTGAGGAGGAGCTGCAGACACAGAACCCCAGCGATGGCTAAAGGCAGGGAGCTGAAGCAGAAACTCCTGCTGGATCAGAAGCCATGCTGGGCCAGAATCCTGGAGCTAAAGGAGCATTTTCAGCTTTGCACAGTCCCAAGTGTGGAGTGGGGAGCTGCAGGTGATGCTCAGAGCTGGGATTGTGTCCTGGGAGCACTGCAGGGTTTGTTCCTGCAGCCACAGCACAGCACCAGGGACTCCCAGCCCAGGGAAGCGCCTGGAGTGGTGTCAGGAGCAGCTGAAATGTGCTCAGCTCGCTCCTGGCAGCACAAACCTGCAGCAGAAAAGCTTAAACCCAACTTCTGCCTTGGAAAAAGAATGCGCCCTCACGGGTAGAAAAGCCACCTGTGGAGTCAGGGTCCCACATTTACACCCTCCTGCCTTTCCCAAGCACTGCTGGCCCTGCATTAATGCTGGGAGCTGCTCTCCCCACCCCAGAGCACCCCTGCAATGCAGCCACCAGCGTCTCATCCAGGCCCTAGAAACGAGATAAATCCAAGACCAAAATCAGCCACTTTTTAAGCCAGGACCATGCAAGCAGGAGTTTGCAGTTAATTGAGGTGATGCTGTTCGTTGTTGCGACTCGAAGAGAGGAAAAGCTCCTCAGCGTGGCCCACACCCACAGAAGCTTCACTTCAGGACATCAGTGATTTAAAAGAAATGCACTGAATCCATCAGTCAGCAGAGAGAAAGGAGGAGAGAAAAATTAGAAAGGATTTTTCATCCTGCCCAGGTCGTTGCTGGGCTTGGCCATGGTTATTTACACCTTTCCCACAGGACTGAGCCCCTACACGTTTAACAGCAAGAAACTGCAAATTATTTGTTCTGCAGCTGTACTTACAACCCACATCTGATCTGCTTTTATGGAGCTCTGGCCACAGAACGAAAGAATTGGGGTTGGAACAGTTCTCCAGACACACAGAAGTTCAAAATGTTGAAGGCAGCATGCAGGAAAATGCTCAAAATCAGAACAGAAAAAAAAGGTTCATGGCAGGATTTTACAGAGTGGTTTTTGAGTTTCTATAATGACAACAACCAAAAAACCCATTAACCAATTGGGTGTTAAATTAATAATCAGAAAACAATTTCATTTCAGAAAAAATTCACTGAAGAATTTTTATCAAAATCAATCTGCTTGAAAAATAGGAAATTCCTGTTTCCAGCAATTATTTCCTGCAAGCCACTTCCACTCCAGCATTTCCCAGATGAGCACATTAAATATTATTTTTTTAAAAGAAGAGAGAGAAAGTGGCTCTAAATCTCTCCCCTACTCCTCAGCCTTCTTGGGAAGAGCAGGAAAAAGTCGGCTGTTGTCACAGAATAACTCAGGATGCACAAATAAAACCTCATTTCATTTATTCCAAGAGAAAAATCTCTGAGAGAAGCAAAAAAACGCCCGGGACCATCTCCATTCTCCAACAGCCTCTTCCCAAAACATCGCTCAGTCTGGAAATGACACTTTTCCACCTCCAGCATTGCTTCCAGCTGGGCAGGAGCTGGCTGGTGACACAGGGAATTTCTCTGGCAGCGACTGCTTCCTTCAGCTGTCTCAGTTTCGGAGTTTTGAGCACTTTTTGGGATAAGCAGCCTCATCCCAAATCTTCCTGTTCCCAAATCTTCCTGTTCCCTGCGAGGCTCAGAGCAGAGCTGGGATGGGGACACCCCTGGGCTGGGAACATTCACACTCTGCCTGTGTTTGTCACCGAGGGATCCGTGGGTGCAGTTTTTAATAGGATTTGCAGCTTTAATTGTCGGCCAAGGTGCCTAAAACCTCCCAGAGGTGAAGATGGTGGTGGGGTTTGGTTTATTGATCAGCAGGAATACTTTGGGAAGGGAGTGCCCGGAGTGGCAGGGGAGACACAGCAGAGATTTGAGGGTTCTTTGAGTGCTATTTTTGACCTTTTCTCATAGATCTGATATGTCCTTGACCCCCAGAGCAGAGCCAGGCCAGCCCCGAGCACCCTGGGAACAGCAGTGGCAGACGTGGTCAAAAAAAATATTATCCCATAAATATCATGTACAGCTTTTCTCTGCTATCAATTTGAGTAATTCCCACTCAAACGCACGCTCAGGGGAGGCTGACAACGAGCACAGAGCAAAATACTCCGTGGGTGACACAGGGAAAATGTCGAATTTCCAGGTTTTCCAGCTCCCATCACCTCCCTGACCACGGGAGTTGGGAGAAGGGAAGAGCCCCGGAGCTGGGAGCGGCATTTCCAGCCCGCTCTGCTTCAAACCACGCCGGCCTTTCAGGAGCACAGCGGTTGCTTTGAATCCTAATTTTTAGGGAGATTGGTGGCATTTTGTTAGTGGAAATTATTGTCCCGAAAGGATTTTTTAAAGCCAAGCAGCTTTTCCGGGATAAATGGATGGGGATTGGGGGTTTTCCTCTACACACCACGCGTGATCTTTATTATTTCACGTGTGAAAAACAGAAAGGCGGACTCACAAAAAAAAGGAAGCAAACATACACATTTCAATCATCTATATTTTATATATTAAACAGGAAAATTTAACGTTTTCCCCCTCACAAAACGACGTGTCCCATGATCCAAAACGCCCTGAAAGTGCTAATAACGCCAGACAACCAAATGAAATTCCTGTTCAAAACCAAAAAACAAGGAAATCAATGAAATAACCTAAGGAGACACCGCCACGCCGCCGTGTTGCTGCCAGGGAATATCTGAGCCAGCACAGCCCCCGCTCCAGCTTTTTACCGGGGAAATTCCCAATCCCACCATCTCCTCCTTGGAGATGCGAAGCCTCCGCCGCGCTCCCGGCGCATTTCCCAGGCAGCAGCTCAGCCCAAAACCGCAAATAAATGATAAAAAAAAATCTGAATTTACCTGGAAATGAACCCCATTTCCCTGGCAGGGAGGGAAAGGCAAAGCGAGCGCGGCCGGGGGCTGCTCCAGCTGAGCGCAGGGAGAAGGGGGGAGATGCAGGCGGGGGGGACAGGAGCCAAACGCGGGAGCCGCTCCGGGGCTGTTTCAGAGGAAAAGGGAATTATCCGGGATCCACACCTGGAAGCCGGGCTGGAATCAGGCTGCCGACACTTCAGCAAGCTGTAGAAAATCCCTTTTTTTCTGGCTGGGAGCGCCGTTTGCTCCGTGCAGCCGTGGCAGGATCGAGTTATTTATTGGTGATGCTCCCCCTTCCCTTCCCCACAGCGGAATGAAATAAACCGGATTTTTTGCCTTACCTGTTTCTTCGGAGGGCTTTCCTTACAATTCTTTTTATTTATGCACGTCTTGGAAGCTCTGCCCGACCTCCCGCACTGGGGATGGAGACGGCGAGCGTGGAAAGAGCGGCGAGGATTTAGGGATTCGGGGAATAAAGGGTGAAAGTCGCCCTGCCTGCCGCTCCCAGGAACCACGCCATGCTGCCACGAGTATACATTTATTTGAAACCCGAGGAAAGTTCGGGGGAACGAGGAAAAGTCCGACACTTCGGAGGGAAGGGGGAAACCTAAAGCAAACTCGGTTTTACTCTCCCCGCACCAGATTCCCGAGGTTTGGGGTGATGCTGGGGGGCACCGCGGGGTCCCGGCCCCCTCGGGGGCATCGCCACCTTCGCTCCGGGGAGGAGAAGGGGCTCCCCCCGCATCCGCACCCCTTTCCCGAGCCGTGCCCCCCATCCCTGGGCGCGTTCCCGAGGCTGGGGCGGCCCGCGGGGCCGGGGCAGAGCCAAGGAGAGGCAGGAGAGCCCCGGCTCTCCTAGAGGCGGTGGGGGCCGGCGCAGAGATCCCCCTCCTCCAGGATGTCCACCTCGTCCTCGGGGTCCTGCAGCAGGAAGGGGCCGGGGGGGCCCTTGCGGGGCTCGGCACCGGCCGGCTCGGGCAGCTCGGGCTCGGGGGAGCTCTGCTCCCGGTTCTCCTCCCCGGCCGCCTGCTTCGGGTCGTCCTGCGTCTTCCGCAGCTGCTTTTTGTGCTTCATGCGGCGGTTCTGGAACCAGGTTTTCACCTGGGGAGAGGAGGGAAAGGAGGAGAAAGATTGAAAAGAAGAGGGGGGGGAAAAAGTAATAAAAATTAAAGGGAGAAGGATGCTGGATGTGGGGATGCTGGAGGGGATGTGGGGATGCTGGAAATGATCCCAGGGATGCTGAGTGGGTGGGATGTGGGGATTCAGGTGGGGATATGATACGGAGGGTGCTCAATGGGATGTGGGGATGCTGGATGTGCTGCGGGGATGCTGAGTGGATGGGATGTGGGGATGATCCTGGGGATGAGGGGATGCTCCTCGGGATGAGGGGATGCTCCTCGGGATGAGGGGATGATCCTGGGGATGTGGGGATGCTCCTCGGGATGAGGGGATGCTCCTCGGGATGTGGGGA
Source organism: Monarcha castaneiventris obscurior (assembly GCA_026261815.1). Lineage (NCBI taxonomy): Eukaryota > Metazoa > Chordata > Aves > Passeriformes > Monarchidae > Monarcha > Monarcha castaneiventris. The sequence continues at coordinate 3,105,805 of JAMPIT010000114.1, forward strand.
TGCTCCTCGGGATGAGGGGATGCTCCTCGGGATGTGGGGATGCTCCTCGGGATGAGGGGATGCTCCTCGGGATGAGGGGATGCTCCTGGGGATGTGGGGATGCTCCTCGGGATGAGGGGACGCTGGACGGGATGAGAGGTGGGCACAGGTGCCAGAACCAGTCCCTGCTGCCCGTACCTGGGTCTCGGAGAGGCTGAGGGCCGTGGCCAGCTCCACCCGCTCGGGCGTGGAGAGGTACCGCTGGATCTCAAACCTCTTCTCCAGGCCGGAGAGCTGCGAGTCGGAGAACACCGTGCGGGCTTTGCGGCGGCGGCAGTGCTTCCCCCCGGGCAGCTCGGCGTGAGCGTGGTGCTGGAAAAGGGCTGGCACCGGCATTCCTGGGGGGACACACGGCTGCGGTCGGGCAGGGAGCCGGGACCGGGGGGAACCCCCAGGAATGTCGGAGTTTTCCTGCGGCGGCTCGGGGTGGGCTCTCCCCATGCCTCTTTTGATTTTTTTGTTATTTTTTCGTTTATTTCGTTTTTGAGGTCGATTTATTGGTTTGGGTTTGGGGGTTTTGTCGTGCTGAAAACAGAGGGATTTCCCAAGCGCTTCGCCCCGCTCCGAGCCACCCCGGGAAGGGGAAGGGAACCCCGGGAAGGGGAAGGGAGCCCCGGCAGCGCTGCCACCGGAGGGGACTCGAGGCTGCCGGGGGCACCTGAACCCTCCCGGTGACAAAACCACAACGAAATGGGCATGGAAAAAACCGGGAGAGCCCTGGAAAAGGCTGGGAAGGGGGAAACGATCCTGCACGGCCCCGCTCATACACGGCTTGGGAAACTTCGGAGGTTTTCTCCTTGCAGAGCAAGGAACGGGCCCGGGGACCGGCAGAGCCCCAGGATGAGGAAGAGGAGAGGCACAGCCCCAGCGGTGCTGCTGGAGGTGGAAAAGCGAAGCCCGGTTGGACAACGCGAGGAAAAAGCGACGTTATCTGTCCCAAAATAAAAGTGATTTAAAAAAAAATTAAAATTAAAGGCAAAGAGAGGGAAACCCTCAAGACTTCGGGCACCCGCTAACGAAGTTGCTGCCCGGGGGCGAGGCGCTCCTGCCCCGGGGGGTGGCGAGCGATGTAGGAAGATCCCTGGCCGCCCCAGAGCGGCTCTGTCACTCTCATCCCCACCCCAGAGCCCCACCTGGACGCCCCAAACTCGGCGGGCGCTGCCGCACTTACCCGAGGTGGTGAGGAAATAGGGGTGGTGGTGGTGATGCTCCGGCTTGTGCAGGGCGGGGTGCGGGTGAGGCGCCAGCAGGGTCGGGGTGGGCATCAGGGGGTACCCATAGTCCAAGAGGGGCACGCGGGAGGCCAAGGAGCCGGGGAAGTGCTCGGGGGGCATCTCCCGCAGGGGTTTGGGCTTGTGCAGCAGGATGTCCTCGATGAAGAACGAGGTGGGCCTGGCCGTCGACACGGGGTGCACGGGCGACGTGAAGTTGAGGTTCATGGCGGCTCTGTGGCCCTCGGGCAGCGGGGAAGGGACGGAGCCGCGCCGAGCTGCGGGAGGACAGAGAGGGGGCTGCCGGCTGCACCCCCGGGCCGCCGGAGAAGGAATGAAAATAATGATGAAAATAAATAAATACAATTTAAAAAAAAAAAAAATCCGCTGTCAAAATAAATAAAGCTAATATTAAAAAAAAATAAAAAAAAAAATCTATCCCCCAGCCAGAAATAAGCTGTTGGAGCCGGGGGAGGCGAGGCGGGCGGGTCGGGGATGCGCGGGGCGCTGCGCGCCTTTGAGGCGCGGTGGGAAGGGGGATGCGCGCTGAGCCAATGGCGAGCGGGGGGGGGACGGGCCTGCCGGGCCACCCAAACCACCCCGGGGGCGAGGAGGGGGCGAGGAGCCGCTCCGGAGCCTCCCCGCAGCCTCCCCGCAGCCTCCCCGCAGCCTCCCCGCAGCCTCCCCCGCGCACCGCTCCGCACCGAGCGCTGCGCTCGGGGCGTTTTCCCAAACACGGCGCGTATCTCCTTTTTGTCCCCCCCTTTTTTTAAGAAAAACCCAAAAAAACCCCCAAACTTGGGGGAAAATAAACCAGCGGCTCTTTCCCACTCTCCGCTCCCAACCTGTCCCCGCGCACGCAGCTTCACCCTCCGCGCTCAGCTCTCATCCCGTCACGGTTTTGTTCCCATCCCTTCCCCGCTCTCTGTTGCGCCAACACTTTTAATTTTGGGTCTTTCCTCTGTTCGTCTTTTTTTTTTTTTTTTTTTCCTTCCCCTTCCTCACCCCTCTAATCTGCACCATTCATTTCCCCGGAGTCAATTTGCTCAAATGAGGGTGATACACCACATCATAGCCGAGATAATTTCGGTTCGCATCTCGGAAAATTGCTCTAATTATTGATGTTAAACTCAGGGAAATTAAAAGAAGGCGCTTCTCCTTCATCTCCTGATTTTAAGCTCTAATTTGTTGAAATCGAGTTGTCATCACAATTCCAATCACTACCGTTAATAGTAAAAGTGTTCTAATAGAGCCAGAATTCGCACAACCCATGCTATTAGATAATTAAGAAAGATGTTAGAAAGACAAGTGCTAATCCTTGGGCACACGGACAGCGTTTCCATCTGATCCAGCAGGTAGAACAAATTAATTACCCGAATCAATTAGTCCTAAAAGTACAGTTCTCAGGGAAGTGCAAGCCATGCCTTCCATATGGATGAGCTGGTAAATGGTAAATAGATGAGGAAAAAGCTTTAAAAGAATAGAAACGGCAAGCGTCGGGCTTTAATGAGCGTGCGGCCCGCGAGTTCTGCAGCGGTGCAAAGCGGTGCAGCCACGGGGGCGGGGGCCAGAGGGGGCTCCTTCAGCAGCGGCCAAAATTCGGGAGGAGGGGGCAGAGAGCTGCCCGTGCCACCAGGAAAAGCCACGGGAGCGTTTTGTGCCCCGTTCCAGCCACACCCGCACTTTGCTTTGTGCCGTGGTGCCCGTCCTCACACGCTCCAGCAGCGTGTATTTCTGTATATTCAATAGCTGAGCATTTCTGTCTTTATTTCGTGCGTTGTATTTGTATTTATGTCGTGCGTTATACTCTCGTATATACCATATTTATATATATTATATTATATATATATATTTATACATACAGATGCTTGCCTGCAGAGTATGGATCAGCTACCCTGATGCAGGAAAGCAGCAGGAGCCCCCCAGGACTGAGGGAAAAGCTCTTCTCTCCCTCCTGTCCTCTCCTCTCCCTCTTTTTCCCCTAGGAAAAATAAATAAATAATTGATTAGATAAATAAATAAATAAATAGATAAATAAATAGATTGATCGATAGATAAAAAAATAAATGGATAAACGCAATAATTCTGTTGCAGTGGCCCCTCCTGAAAGGACCATTAGGAGTTTTTGGCTGAAGGATTTAAAAATCCAACTTTCTCTGATGGAGCCAATGAGTCAATGAATTAAGGGTGATGAAACGGGGCTAATGCCCCCCTGTTAATGAGGAGTGTCTAAGCTGCTTCGGGGGCCATTTCATGAGCCGGGATGGCTCTGCCGGGGGGGCTGGGGCTTTACCCGGCACTTGGTGGGGGGAAATGTGGGTATTTAAGGCAGAGCTGGAAGATTAAAGCTGTGTCGCTTCAGCCAGGTCGGGTCACAGCGTTAGGACTCAGGCAAGAGCACGGACAGGGGCTGATTTTTGGAGTTCCTCTTTATTTAGGGCACAGATGAACGGAGCAGAGGGCAAAGGGGCTGTGTCTTGGTGTTAATTTGCAGCCAAACCCATCCCCAATCTGTGCACTGGCACTTCAGGCACGGCAGCCTCTCCCTGCTGCTAATTTGGGAGAGGAGGGAGAAACCTTTGGGAGAGGGAGAAACCTCATCTGTGGAGAAGGGACAGGAGAGCAACTCCAGAAAGGGGGGACCTCTCCCCTGCAGTCCTCACCTCCAGGGTTTGTTTTAAATTTAACATTTCACAGCTTTTCGTGACAGAAATGGGGTGCCAGGTGTGGCTGGCAGGGTCCCTCCTTGCCCCTGAAGTCTTTTACCTGTTTTTCCCCTTTCATCCCTCTTGTGCAGGTCCCTGGGCTGATGGGGGATCATGGATTTCATCCAGGGACCCCCAAACCCTCCCAGCCCTGGCTGTGCCCTCCCCAGGAGCAGCCCCTGGCTCCTGGGTTAGCCCTTTCTCCATGGACACAAGCAGAGGTTTTTCCCTGCACACCCCACTCCTTTTGCCACCAAACTCCAGGAGAACAGACCCTGTGCAGGTGTCCCACAGCAGAAACTGCCCCAAAGCTGCCCAGAGGCTGAGGGGCACATCCAGGAGGGAAAAGCAGAGGGATTGGGATCAGGGCAAAGCAGGGACGAGCTGCAGCTGGGGCTGTTTTACTCACTGGGTGTTTCCCTCCCCGTTTGGGAGGAACCAGAGGGGAGGGCCAGAATTTCCCCTCGATGCTGCACTTTTCCATCCCCCCCTGAACACCTTGGGAGACTCTGTAAATCTCAGGCTGGCACCCCAAACACCTCAGAGCTCATGAGTGACACCTAACCCCAGCCACGCTGCTGTGGAGTTTGTCTCCTGCTCCTCCAGTAAAATAAAAATGATTTCTACAGGCTCCAAGAGCTTTATAAACGTGCTGGAATTGATGCACCCCCCCGCTTCTGATTTAATAACCCACGTGCTTTGCTTAGATAAACACCAGCCATCATCACCTGCACGCTTCGGATCATTTGAAGATATCACGGGGAGAATTTTGCTCAGGAAAACAGAAATGTATTTGACTTAAAACCTCGGGGGGTCATTGCAAAGGTCAGCGCAGCTCCATTGATGCTGGCAGCTTTATTTCAGCGCGCTGCATTAAGGATAAATTTGGTGTGGTTTAAAAATACAAGCACTTACCTTGCCGTGGCTCTCGAGGAGGTAAGGTAGCTCGGGAGCCCGGCCTTTTCATGCCTTTCAAGACCAATCCACTCCAAAAGGAAGGGTTAAATTAAAAACAGACAGCCTTGATAGGCTCCAAATGGGAGCCTGGCTGCAGCAGAGAGGGCTGAAGAGCCCAGGCTGAGTAGCCACACACGTAACACGGAGACAGGGCTTTTGAACACAAAGCTTGGCTTAATGGAGAATGTTCCTTGCATGGTGCTTCAGGCTGAGCCACTTCCCATTCCGGAGTGCCTCTGCCACTGGGGAGAGGGAAAAACACTCCTGGCTCGCTCCAGCCCCTCTCCCCATCTTCATCCTGCCTGCCTGTGCCCAGATCTGCCATTTCTCCACATTGAGCTGGCACCCAGCTCCTACCGCCCTGTGGAAAATCCAGGAGTGGGATGGATGTGCTGGTGATGAGGGATTTTATCAATTCAGCTCAGCTGAGATAAAGTGGGAGCACCTGGAGGGCCAGGTTGGATCTGTGCTGGGAACTTTGCTGGCATTTCAGCATTGCCACAGAGGAGCAGGAGCTGAACTCCTCGTGGGTCCCTTCCAGCTTGGGATATTTGGTGGTTCTGGGAATATTTAATGCTGGAAAGGCTCTGCTCTGCCCTGGCACAGCTCAAGGAGAGTTCAGAGGATGGGTTTGAGGTTGTCTCAGGGCTGAGAGAGGGGAAATGAAGCTTTGAGGAGGAGTTTGCCTCCTAACCAGGGTTGGTGGCAGTGGAAGACCCAACCAGGTTTTCCAAAGATCATAATTCAACCACCCCTGGGCTTCTGCTGCCTCAAAACCCTGTCATTCCCCAGTCTGGCACTGTCCTTCATCTGTGCTGAGAGGAAGAAAGGCAGAATGAGATCTAGAGGGGAAATCAGCCTGGGGATTTTATCCCCAGACAATAAACACTCAGGTTAAAAGGCAGCTCTGTGTAATTCTGGCAGAATCGCTGAACCTATGCAGGAAAGCACAGCAATTGCAGGGCTAAAGTGCCAGCTGAGAAGCACAGGGGGATGGAAGTGCTGCTGATGGGAGAAGGTTCTGAGACAGGAAGGCACTTTTGAGGCTTCTATCCCACCGACAACTGCAGGAATCTCGGGGATAAAAAGAGATGTGGCATCACTGACAGGCAAAATAGAACTGAAAGTGTAAAAAGGCTGTAACTTCCTCACACAGCTCCCAAACTCAGCTGGCCCTGGGTGGGCTCAGCAGGTTCATTCCCAAATCCAGAATTTTATCTCTGCACTGAAAATTTGCCTCATTATCTGATAACCCTGAGCGTTTTCTCAAGGCAGACAATCAAAGTGGCAACACTGACACGTTTGACCGGAACAGTTCCCTTTAAAAAGTGACACCTATTAATTGAGACCTTTTTAATTACCTCGTATTTGTTTTCAGCTTCAGCAGGGTGATCTGGACATTTCCAAAATACAGTGACTTTCTTTCTTCCCTTCTTCCCTTCTTCCTTCCTTCCTTCCTTCCTTCCTTCCTTCCTTCCTTCCTTCCTTCCTTCCTTCCTTCCTTCCTTCCTTCCTTCCTTCCTTCCTTCCTTCCTTCCTTCCTTCCTTCCTTCCTTCCTTTCTTTCTCTCTCTCTTTCTCTCTCTCTTTCTCTCTTTCTTTTTTCTCTTTCTCTCTTTTTCTCTCTCTTTCTCTCTGTTTTTCCTTCTCTCTTTCTCTCTTTCTCTCTTTTTCTCTCTCTTTCTCTCTTTCTCTCTTTCTCTCTTTCTCTCTTTCTCTCTTTTCCTTTCTCTTCAGAACGACTCAGAAATTGGGAGGGAGGCTCAGAACTTTCCCTGGGACCTCCTTTCAATTATTCTCCTCTTCATTTGGTTCCCTATCAATTCCCCCTCCTCAGTGCGCCCAACCCTTGGGCACCGCCGCCTCCCTCGGGGCAGAGGTGATTATTTCACCCAGGACCATCTGTACTTTGGGATCTGGGCTAATCCTCTGCTCTCGAAAAAATCCATTCCTGCCGCTGTGGTCCCGCTTTGTTGTTGCCTTTAGCACATTAATGCTCCGTGCTTTGCTTTCATTCCAGCTGTGGAACAATCGGCTGCACAACCCCACCTCTGATTCTCTTTTTGCACTAATGGCTCAGGACCTCCCTTGTTTCCCCGATTTTGTGGGGTATGAGCCATGTACGTCCTCGCTTTTAACCTCTGGGGCGGGATAATCCTCCTTTTCCCTTTCTTCTCCATTCAACCTTGATTTTATTCCCATTGTTTTCCTCCTGTTCTCCCTGGCTTCCCTCTGATTATTTGCCACACTCTGCAGCTCCGTGGAAAACCTCATGTGCCTTTTGCACTCAGAGAAACCCTTGGAACACACAATCCCCAAGCTGGAGTAAGTGAGGAGTAACTTATCCAAAACCCACCCGAGCACCCAAACCTAAATGACACAAACACTCTGATCCCTTTTGGATCCCACTTTTTGCTTTCCAGCTTTAAATGGTCTCGTTCTGAAGCCTTCAAAATAAAAAGCTGCACTCCAAGGTCAGAGGGAGCCATTATGAGCATCCAGCCTGACCCCACAGCTCCTCACAAACGCAGCTCCTGCTTTAACCACGCAGAAAACATCCAACCTGTGCAATAAAAAACCCACTTTTCCAAGCCTTTAAATTACATTTGATGCATCACAATGAATATACGGAGGAAATGAGCGTTTATGAGCAGGGGAAGGAGCACATTTATCTCCACATCTCTGCAAAGCTCTCCCTTTCTGGGTTTACGTTTTGAGCCTTTCCCTTGAAAATCCGTGGTTATTCTCAAACCCAGCGCTTGGCTTTTGCAGCCACGGTTCAGCCTTCAGTTAAAAAAGGTCAATTCTAGTGGAAAGTGGATTTTAGAAATCACTTAAGACAAGCCTCAGTGCACTTGGCTTGGTTTTTCCTCCCAGTTTAAGCCCACTGATGGTTACATCACCTCCTGCACACCAAAAATCACCACTTCCACCTGAGGTGTTCTGTGCCACCTGCACAGAGACACAATTCCTCCTTGAAAGGAATCGTCCTTTATTGCCCAGTAATTAAACCTTGTTTGCTTTCATGTTCGCCCCAAACAGGTTGCAAAACTAGTTTACAAAAAAAAAAAAATAAAACAAAGAAATAAATAAATAAAACCCCCCTTTTTGATGATCAAAGGGAGAGATTGGTTCCATTACTTGCATTAGGCAGAGTTGGCTGTGCTGTGGCCTTCAGAATAAAGGCAGAAATGTACTTTAGAAAGATCTGAGTAACACACTTTACTCGAAACATTTCTGTATTATGTGGCTTCTTGACTGTTTCAGCTTCCTCTGTGTCTGTGCACTTTATTTTAAGCACTCCAGAAGTGGATGACAGGTCTGGGGGGAAAAAGGGAAAAAAAAAAAAAAATAGAGAGAATCAAGTCAGCATCTCACAAATGCATCTTCAAATAACGCTTTAAAAGTGGAAATTGCATTTTGAAATGGCATTTTGTCCATTGCCAAGGTATTCAAAGCAAAGGGGTGGTGGCTTAATGTTCAAAACACTTCCTCACGTTGGTCAATATTTATTTGAAAAGGAAATATTAAAATGTTTTAGGTCATCGAAAAGAAGGAGTGATGCAGGTGGATACCTCATAAATTAATGAGATAATATTTACATGATTTTTCAAACCCATTCTCTTTAGTTCTGCAATGTTCCTGATATTTGATTTTAATATGATTTCCTGCTCAAAAAAAACCCAAGTGGAGCTTGGACATCCCTCTCTAAATCTCCTCTTTCCAGGAGCCAATTTCAGCCAAATTAGTTGGATAATTAGCAGCCTCAAATACACATTTTCCCCAAATATTCCTGATGGAAGTGGCTGGAAATCTCTGAAAATCACTGCAGCGAGTTTGGAATTTCCTTTTAGAACTGGAGAAATGTGAGAGAAAATCACACAGACCTAAAAACCTTCTGGTCTCTTACTGATGGGAGGAAATTTGGGATTTTTAGGTCTTGATTGAACCCCCATCCACCTGTATTTGTAATAATGGGGCTTCCTAGTTCATAAATGTGTTTTCTGCTCTTCAAAGTCGATGGTGGAGATGCTCAGTGCAATGTAAACACCACATTCAACAATGCAAAAAAAGGGGGTTCTGCCCAAATTTTGTTTTCTTTTGACTTTTGGGGGGCCTTTGCAAAAGAGTTTGCCAATGGTTATTGGAAAATAACGTGGAAAATTGGAAAATAACGTGGAAAATGAAACCCAAAAGCCAAGGGCCATAAGCTTGGAGGCAGGGAAACAGCAAAAAATCTGGGAATCAACGAATCCTAGAAAATGTTCTCCAAAATGTTGAGGGATTTTAGGATTTTAGCAGCTTGTGCACCTTTCTCTCAGGCTCCCAAACAAAAGCTGTGTGTGTGAATTTCTGCCCGACCCACATCAGTCCTTGAGGCCTCAAATACCTACCCAAAATAAAAAAAAGAGAGAATTTTCCAGTTTGTATCCTCCAGCAAGCGCAATTTCACTCCCAACACACATTAAATTCATTTAGCCTAGTGCATTTTTAATAGACATTATTCATCTATTACCTTAATGAGCCTGTGGTGAAAGCATATTGCCTCCCAATTTTCACAAAAGCAGCCCAACGCTGCTGCAGCTTTTCCCCTTTTTGCCTTCTAAGGCAGCAGCACGGAGGGGGGAAGGAAAAAAAGCCATAGAGACAGATAAGGTTTTTATTCTGTGTCACAACACTACATTAAGAATAAAACCTTCCACTTAAACACTTAAATGAAAACATCGAGAAACTAATTTACCATTTGTAACCACATGATTTAAGTAGGAGCAGCTTTAATTTTCTTCCCATTTTCCTCATATTCAATGTGAGCCCACATTAGATTTCACTGGCTCAAATCACAACACTTAAAGCCACTTTCATTTTCTTTTTGATTAAATAATTGAAATTCCTGTCACTGCCTGCACTTTACTAGCACACAAATTTTCTGTGTAAAGATAAATACTCTTTTTTCTCCCTTCGCTGGCTGGAGGCTTTTTCTTTTTTTGGCTTTTTTTTTTTTTTTCTTTTTTTTTTTTTTTCTCCCCCAGTTTAATCTTAAAAGCAGGCAAGGTTTAGTTTATTGATGGTTCCATAAAATGGATCAGTACTCCATTCACCTATTTCGTGGAATTATACCGCTCCCATTAAGTGATTGTTTGGAGAAATTATGGAAAGCCATCTTCTCTAATTTAGCTGTCATCACTGGGAGGTTGTTGCCATCCAATCCTAAAAGGACAGGAAGCCTGGTTCCTTCTCTGCTGCTCCCTCTGCCATCCATTAATGCCCCGAGCCTTGAGTTTTATTTAAGCATTTCTTTCATTCAGGGTAACAAGTTTTATTCGTGCTCCCTTAATAAGTTCCTCCCACCAAATCCAAGCCTTTTTCCAGCTCTGGGAATGGCAGTGCTGGGATCAGAGGGGAGGCTGGAAGGGCTTGGGAAAGGGAATTTCACAAATTCTGGGCTTCCTGAAGGTTTCTGGATTGGACTGGGGAGCAAAGGACCCTGCGTGGGTCTGCTGGAGGATGGATTAATTCTGATTAACAGCGTTTGGATTTGGGTATCTTGGTGTCTCTGGGCTTCAGTTCCTCATATAGGAAGCATAAATAAATATATTTCTATATATTATGCATGGAGAGATAGATAAGGGACAGATAATAGATAGATAATAGATAATAGATAATGGATAGATAGATGGATAGATAGATGGGATAGATAGATGATAGATAGATGATAGATAGATAGATAGATAGATAGATGGATAGATAGATGGATAGATAGATAGATAATAGCCAGAAATAGAGATTTAAATACATCACAGGTGCTCTCTGCTTTCCACCATTGTTGGAACCCAAGGCACACCTCGGGCTGCCCTGGGGGCTCAGGGCACACCTCGGGCTGCCCTGGGAGCTCAGGGCACACCTCTGGCTGCCCTGGGGGCTCAGGGCACACCTCGGGCTGCCCTGGGGGCTCAGGAGCCCCAGCAAGGAGGTCCCAGCCCCTGGCAAGGAGCCCAGAATGGCACCGGCTTTGACCTCAGCCCATGGGAAAAGTTACCAACACTGCCAGAATCATTGCAAGCCACCAGAGTGTGAAAATGAGTCGTGGGTTAGTGTTTTACAAGGTAAAAAAGTAGATTTTAGGATTTTTAATATGAGGATGAAGGGTCTAAGATGGAGGATTTGGGGCATTGCCCTCTTCTTCTTCTCCTTCTCCTCCATCTTCTCTGGTGGTGGTGCCACAAAATGATTGGCAGAATGAAAAAGAGGTAGAAATTCCGTGTCTAGAACAGGTGCAAATGAATTGGTACAGAACAGTAACTAATAAATGCGTTGTGAAGAATGGTTGGATGATGGAAAGGGCACAGAAAGGCCGGGACAGCCCAGGGCTGGGCAGTGCCCGCTCGGACTCGGCTGCATCAGATGTGCGGCCGGAGCTGAGAGCTGGCAGAGAGAAGGAGAAATCAACAGCCTGAAACAACATCTGCAGCCGTTTCTCATCTGCTGGGGCTCGAGGTGAAGCTCCCCAGAGGTGAAGATAAAGAACCTGTATTTGTGTGGAGTTCCCAACTCCCACACACCATCAGCCTCCCAATTTAACTCAACTCTTTTTCCCCTGAGATGACACAAAACAATCAGTGCTGCCCGAAGCCTGCAGCAAAGGCCTCCAGAAGCTGCCCAAGTGAATTTGGAGGCTCAGGAGTTCCTTGTCCTGTTTGACTGATAAAGGTTCCAGCACCCCCTGCCCATCCCACCCGGGAAGGGATGGGTCTGACAGCCCAGCTCTGAATTTCCCTCCTCTCCTGTCCCAAAATCCCAGGATTTTGAGCTGCTCTAGGCCAGCAGTGCCATCCTGATCTGGAGTTCCATTCCTCAGCACACAGCAACATCTGCTATTTCCTCATGAGGAAAAGTCAGGAGATTTTCACAATTCCCATGGAGCTGCTGACCTCAGCCCCTCACCCCAGCACTGATGGCTCTGAACTTTGTGCAGAGTTCTTTGAGAAGAATTTGGGAGCTTCAGAAGGAGTTTCCAGGTTTTCCAGCGAGATCCTGTCTGATTAAGTTTGTCTTCATCATCCTCAGGAAAAGCAATCAAGGCAACTTCAATTTTCATGGGACACACGAATCCATCCCACACGATTTAGAAGCCTTCCTGCCGGTGTTGACTACGCATTGTCTGATGCAAAAAAAATACGAATTTACAAACAAAACCAAACTTCCAGAGGCAAATTAGCCCCACCTAAGTCAGGTCTGGAAGTCAGGGACCTTGCTGTGAACGAGGCACCAGGTCAGGCCCAGCTTTTAATGCTGAAAGGAGCCCCAAGAAACAGAAGAAAATCATCTTTTCATGAGTGCCCCATCCCTTCCCCTCTAACTATTCACCCAGAGGACATTGTTAACATATAATAACCGGGCATGTCAGGATTAATTAAGCAACTCCTAATAAGGCAGATGCTGCTTTTGTGAGGCCGAAATGTGGGTGCAGGCAGAGCCCAGCCCGGGCAGATATGATGCTAATTGAATCCTTGCTGGCGATTTTTCACCCCTAAATGCACAAGAAAGAGAAGGATCTCGGAGGCTCATCTGCTCCTCTCGGGCACAGGGAAAGGTTTTCAAGCCCAGTAAATGAGCAGCCTAATCCACGGGGATGTGCAGCAGGAGGGGCTCCCTGGAAAAAAAAGCAACACCCTCCCCCCAAAAAAACCCCTGAGATGTTGAATATGGGTTGTGCCCTGTTGCCACCACACCAGCAGGGATCAGGGACTTGGTTATTTTGTTGAACTTTAAGGAAAAATCAGCATTTCTGCAAGTTTTGTCCTTGGCCAGAGGCTGGGGATGCCATGGGAGGCAGTGGGAGGGTTTTCCAAGCTCCAGCAGCCCCTGGCAGCTTCAGGGAGGCTCTGACTGCACAAATATTTCAAATATCAACAGCAGAAAGACTTAATCAGAGCCTGGGCACCTGAATTAAAAGCTGCTCCTCTCCCTGACAAACCCACACCTGGAACCTGCCTCTCAAACTCGCCAATTCTCCCTTTTTCCTTTGTAAGGAAGAGCAAAGCTCAGCTCCAAGCCCTGGTGTTTAAACCCACTCAGATGTTCCTGAAACGGCCTCTGGCCACTGAGCAGCTGGAGGGAGCAAAAAGCAGGAGATTTGGGGTGCTTTGGAACCAAAAAGCAGGAGATTTGGGGTGATTTGGGACCAAACAGCAGGAAATTTGGGGTGCTTTGGGACCAAAAAGCAGGAAATTTGGGGTGATTTGGGACCAAAGAGCAGGAAATTTGGGGTGATTTGGGACCAAACAGCAGGAAATTTGGGGTGATTTGGGACCAAAAAGCAGGAAATCTGGGGTGATTTGGGACCAAAGAGCAGGAAATTTGGGGTGCTTTGGGATCAAAAAGCAGGAAATTTGGGGTGATTTGGGACCAAAAAGCAGGAGATTTGGGGTGATTTGGGACCAAAAAGCAGGAAATTTGGGGTGCTTTGGGATCAAAAAGCAGGAAATTTGGGGTGATTCGGGACCAAAAAGCAGGAGATTTGGGGTGCTTGGGAACCCCAGGCTCTCCTTGACAGTGCCCAGCACCCCCCCTCTCAAAAAAAAAAAACCATAAAATCAAAGTTTGCAAATTTCAGTTTGCAAATTAAACCTCACCAAAGCAAAGGCGAGGACTCCCAGATTTCTCCATGGACTGACACCTAAATTCCAGGGTTAAACCTGCTGGGTATTTATTTTTTGGCTGCCAGCCTCACTTTTTACCACTGCTGGCACAAAAGAGGTGATTTCTCCACCCCACAGTTATCAATGAATAATTAAATCTCTTCTAGTACCCCTGCGCTGAGAATGCCTTTTAAATGAAAATATTTTCCATTCGATTTTTGTTAGCTGCTCAATGAAAATTAGGAAAAATAGGCTAATTACAGCTCTCCTAATTAAGCTCCTACAATGAACCCACAATTATGCCCATATTTATCACCTTGGTGCTGGACACTTTAACCTGTTGTGGTTTGTGATTAGTCAGAGGCTGGAAGGTTCTCTCTCTTGGTCTGGGTAGAATTTGAATTTAAAGTGTGGAAACAAACTCTGTGCTGATGAAACTCTAATTGGGGTAATTTAGGAGGGGTTTTGGTAATTTAGGAGGGTTTTTTCTCAGCAGCAAGCCCAGGCCAGAGAGCTGGGCTGGGTTTAAGCACACTTAAAATGCATTTTATTAAAGAGAAATTGTGGTGTCGCTGCTCAGCAGCACTAAAATGGCCTTTTTTTCCCCCAGAAAATGTTGGGGAAAGGCTGAAATTCAGGCAGAGCAGGCTGCAGGAGATGCCAGGCCCTGTTTTAGGAGGGGACCTGTGGCTGTGATTTATTTTTTTGTGCTGGAAGATGCTCAAGGTGCAGCAGCTCATGGGGCCGAATGGAAGCTCTTCCCTTCTGCTTTAATGGAGACACAAATGGGTTACAAGGGAAAAAAAAAAACCTCTCCTGGACTGGTGTTTGCTCAATTCTATCCATGCTGACTGCCAGGGAGAAAAATCTCTTTCCTTTCAGTGCCTGAGGGATGACAAATGCAGAAAACCCAGTTGGCAGCAGCTCCCTGGAGGCAGAAGGTGGAGATCCCTCTGCAGAGAAATTCCCTCCCTGGGCCCTGCCCCTGCAGGAAACCTGAGGGGTCAAAGGTGGAAAAACTGCAGGAAAAGGGGTTTTTGCTGCTAAAATGTTCGTGTTCCACAAGCTCTGAGAGTTGGGGTTGCAGGAACGATTTGATTTCTCAAAGCACTGCAAGAATTCAGTGCTCCTGGGGTGAATTCTTTCCTCAAGAGAAGAGAAAGAAAAAGGGAGCTGCCTTTCCCCAGAGGAAACTTCCTGGACTAAAATCCTCCTTTGCCTCCTCCCAGCACCCAAAAATTTGGGCTTTGATTTCTGGATCCTTTACGACCCTTTTCTTGCTGAAAAAATGAAATTAAATCTGCGCAGCCAGAGAGCCAAGGGGGTCAAATAAATTGTTTTTATGCAGCAAACTCACCTCAGTGAAATTGTGTTGTGGGGATCATCCGTGTTTGAGGGACAAATCATGGAATATCCTGGGTCGGGAGGCACCCACAGGGATCAGCAAAGTCCAGCCCCAGCCCCAAAGTTCAAACTAAGCCCCACAGCCAAAGGCAGAGATTGAGGAGGACCCAATCAGTGCCACAAGGTTTATTAATTGTGAAGAAGCTCATGGTAAGAGATAAAAATTAAAGAAAACCGAGGCAGGGGTGGGGGGGGTTGATCTTTGCACTAAACCTTTATGGAAATACTGAGAAATTTGTTAAATCCTGGCATTTTGCTGCTCTGAAACGAGGGGCACCCAGCACTGCCCCCACTGCCGAGGCCATTCAGAGCTGATTTATTTCTTGAGGCTACAGAGACCACAAAATCAAGCCATTACAACCTTTTAAAAGCTTTCTTGCCACAAACTAAAAATATCCCTCGCTGACAGATGCAAGCTGTCAATAAGGAATTTAAGAACTCGGTATGGAGAGTGGAAAGAGTGCAAAGTCTTGATAAACATCTCAAATTGGGTCTTACTCAGTGGGAAACAAGTAGTTTATAGTGGTAATTGTAAAGGGCATTTTACATGGAATCAATTAAATGAAAATCTTTTAAACCCTTTTTAAAAAGAGACCTTTTTAAGTTAACAGGTGATTTTAATTGGAACCATGGGACTTGCAGCCCGGGAGGTGGGTTGGGGTTTTTTTTGTTGAGGAGGGTTTTATTTTTTTTTTTTTGGAAGCATTCAATATAGGGGAAAATCGATACACTTCCATCAGCATCTGAACTCCCAGAGCCTTGCAAGTTGAGGAGTGAAGCTGAGCAAGAATTACAGTTTGCTCTGGTTTGGGAGGCTTTTCCTAGCAATTAAATGTCTCCATCACAGCTCCTTCGTGGTGAAAGGTGCAGGAAAATGTATCCAGGATAATTCTTTTTAGTCAGAATCCTCTGCCATAACCTACTATAAAACTCCTTCAGAAATATTTTACCTTTAAAGAAGATGTCGAACATCTCAGCTGAAAAGCAATAATTACATGTGAGCAGAATTTTACTTATAAATTCCTTTTCTTACTTTGTCACAGCCCCAAAGATGCTCTGCACAATTACCTGGAGTAGGCAATGAGGGACAAATTCCACGAGCACAAAACCTTCCCTCGAAGGAAATGATAATTTTGGCCATTGTCTCTTCGAGCTGCTGAATTCCTTCTCTTGCCACAGCTCTGCAATCCACCAAATCCAGCCCTCCCTGCCCTGCAAGATGTGGTTCAGGAACACCTGAAATAAATCAGCTGCCCACCGGGGAGGAGGAGATGGAAAAGCTGGGGCAGGAATAACACACAGACTCCAGGTAAAGGCTGGGAGCTGCTTCCCCTACAGAATTCCAGAGGCAGGGATTTACTGGCTGAACCTGTGCATCCTTTATTCCTCAAAAATCAACTTCATCATTTGTGCCCCAGCTCCTGAAAGTCCGAGGGAAAAGCCTGGTGTGTCTCATCCCAAGAGCTGAGCTCCAGGGGGAGGAAGAGGCAGAAAATCACAACCTGCATTTGCTTCCCAGCTTTGGGTGGGGAAAAAAAATCCCTCAAAGGAGCACTGAGAAGTTCCTCAGGGGATACAGAGAGGGAGAGAACAAGGAGAGCCCCGTGGCTCCGGCCAGCATCGCACAGCAGCTCCTGGGATTTCCCTGGGATCCTGGCACGTCCCTTAAAGCAACCCTGGAGTGACATCCTGATGTTATCTCCAGCAAATAAAAATGTGCAAGCCCCTAAAGGAAGCGTTGGAGCCTCCTGGGAGTGGAAAAAGAGCCTGGAGCAAGGGGGTGGCTGTGTGTGAGGGGGAGTTCCAGGAGGCGCTGCAAGGGATGCTCCCGGCACCTTCCCTGAGCTCCCAGCCCTTCCCTCCCCCTGCACCGCGGGACTGAGAGGCCAGCGAGGTTTTTTATTTTATGGCAGTGTTTGGGACATGGGAAACATGGAAATATCGCTCCAAGAACCAAAACACTTCCCTGGAAGTGCCCAAGGCCGGGCTGGACGGGGCTTGGAGCAGCCTGGGACAGTGGGAGGTGTCCCTTGGCCATGGCAGGGATGGGCTTTAAGGTCCCTCCAACCCAAACCATTCCATGATCTGCGTGGTTTGGAGCCCTCCTGCCCTTCCCTGACCCTCCAGTGACTCCTGACCTCATCCCCAAACCCAGGGGTGACCTCCTGGCTCCCCAAAATCCCGGCAGGGCAGGAGGGGAAACTGAGGCACAGCCAGCTCGGGGGGGGTTTGGGGAGGGAGCAGCCCCCAGCCCCGCATTGCCAGCGCCTCTCCCTCGCTGGAATTGCTGTGCTTGGGGCTTGCTCGCAGTGATTAGCGGCAGTGGAGGCTCTGGAGCGGGGGATCCAGTCCCAGGCACGGCTCGGGCTCTGCGCAGCCCCGTTCCGAGGGGTGAGCGTTCCGCTGGTTTTTTTTTTTTTCCCTGCCTGCGACAATCTGCACAAATAGGCTTTTAAATTAAGCAGTGATTTGGAATATAAGTGAGTGCATTTAAGCTGCTAAGAGATGGAAAGATCCTAATGGCTGAAATATTTGTCATATCACAAATAAACTGGCTGGATCGGGAGCCTCTAATATAACTAATTTTTACCAAATCCTTCACTGCTCTGTGAGAGAAAATGAGGTCAGCACAGGTTGAGGCAACAGCAAATGAGCAGCTGCCAGGAGGCAGCACAGAATACTGATAAAGGACTCTGCAGGAACTGCACTGCCTGCCCACGGAAACAGGAATCACTTTGTTCACATTAAGACACAGCTTTTTCCAGAGCATCCAGGCTTTTAATGGAAAGGTGCCAATGAATACAGGTTTCCAATGGATCCGGAATAGAAATGCATCCCAAAGGCTCCCCAGAGCTGGGCTCATCCAGGTTGTGTCCATCTGGGTGATTTGGGGTGTGAGAGAGGGCAGGGGGGTGCCCTGGGGCAGCCGATGAGAGTCCCTGGGATTCCCACAGTTCCTCTGGGATTTTCCAGTTCCAGGAATTAAACCCTGACTTAATGCGCCACTCACAAGGAGGAAAAGTGAAATGAAGAGGAGTTCAGAGGGCTTGGCCCACTTCAACAGAACAAACCAAGCCCAAAGCCCACAAAGATTGTGCCTGGAGCAACCCTTGCACCTCTAGAGGGTGAGGCACCAAGAGGAGCCCCCAAATTCCCCTGATTTGTGCCAGTACAAGGTGCTCGTGTGGAAAATAACACACCTTGGGAAGAGGGAGAAGCTCCTGGCCAGGCTGCAGCAGCAGCTGCTGGTTTCCTGCCTCAAAAATTTGGGGCCTCAGCTGGTATGCAGCCATGGTCTGGATCTACAGGAAAAATGACAATTGTTTTATTCTCATAAAGGATTTGAGAACACTTTGGAAGGGGAATTTTCTCCCTCCTTTACAGGCATGAGCAGCCTGTCTGAGTAAGAGGAGGATTTTGGTCATAATTGGCCCTTTTCATCCCTAAACCTCAAATGAGTGAGAGAAAAGCAACTCCATTGATCAAATGGGAAACTGAGGCACGGAATGGATTCCAAAAGCATCACAGAATATCCTGAGGTGGAAGGGACCCACAAGGATCATCGAGTCCAACCCCTGGCCCCACACAGACACCCCAAAAACCCCACAGTGTCCAAACATCCCTGGAGCTCTGGCAGCCTCGGGGCCTTGCCCATTCCCTGGGGAGCCTGGGCAGAGCCCAGCACCCTCTGGGGGAAGAACCTTTCCCTAAAATCCAGCCTAACCCTCCCCTGGCCCAGCTCCACCCCGTGCCTGCAGGTCCTGGTGCAAGGAAAGAGACAGAGCATCTCCTCTGTCGTGACCCCACCGTGCCAAAAACAGCTCAGAGAGGGGACCAGGGCACCCTGTTTTTATTTGGGATGAATTTTAATGCAGGATCACTCAGATCCAACCCCAAATCCCTGTGCCACGTGAGAGGGGCTCTCCTGGGATCAATCCACAGCGAGCACTTGGGAGCAGCAGCCAATTTAAACACAAGAAGCTTGACATGGATTAGCAATTGCAACAATTCCTAAATGGAACAGGAGAGGGGTTCATATTTGATAACCATTAAACGGTTTAATGAAATAATTATAACCCAGACTCCAGAGCCTGGCCACGATCAATACCCATGAGCTCTGAGCAACAGCCTGACCCAAGTTCTGCCGCCCTCCCAGCGCTCCCCAGCAGGCAGAGTGGGGACTGGAAATGTGATTGACACTAAAGTTGCATTAAAACACCCCCATCAAGGGCAGTAATAGATTAAAGGCCGCTGTGGCACTGCAGTGGGCTGGTCAATACCCTTTATTTCCTGCATCAGCCCCAATTTTGCCACCCTCCCTCGCACTATTAGTGGGAGTCGATGCGCTGTCGATGCCTGGTGCTGGCAGAGGCTGCATTAATGCAGGCTCACAAAAGCAGGGAGCGTGGCATTATCACTTCACTCACTTTCAAATTACAGCCTAATGCTGTCTGCAGGCAGCTTGTGACACGTTAACACTCTGTGTGCTTCGCTGGGGCCGGGCTAAATATTTCATGTGTAAAGATTGCGGGGAGATTTGATGACTGAAATAAGTCCTGCTGCCCAGGGGGAAATCATTCCCAGGAAGAGAGAGGTAGGCATTGGTGGAAAAGCAGCAGGAAAGGGGTGATGATGATGATGATGATGAGGGAGAGGGGAAGAAGAGCAGGGAGGAGGAGGAGGAGGGTGCTGAGTGCCAGTGTGGGCTGACTGAAGGCAGTGGTGTGAATAAATCCACGCCTTGTCCCCAGGTTCCAGGCTTAGGTGTGCTTTTAAATGTTGGATAATCCCCCAGGACACACGAAACGCGTGTGGATGTGCTCAAAAAACGCTTTATTTCAGTTATTTTCTGCTGAGGCTCATAAACCAGCCCACCACAAGCACTCCCCTCTCCACAGGTTGTGATCCCTCAGATCCCAGCCCCACTTCCCAGGCACTCCAAAGGCTCTGGACAGCTTTGGCTGGTAGGGAAAGCCTTGATTCACTGCTGGCTTGGCTCAAAGGCTCAAACCTATTTAATCCTGGCTTTTCCCAGGCCCCAGGACCTGTGTATTTGCAGCAAATGCTCCCAGCTTTCAGCTGGAACAGAAAATCCCAGACTCAATCGGGTGATGGAAGAGCAGGGCCAGGACTGGCACCGAGGCTCAGCAGTGGCTGCTGCACTCCTGCAGCCCCTGAATTCTGCCTTCAAATCCTTCCCAAAATGAAAATGTCCAACCACAGCCTCCACCGTGCCTTCCCTTACACCCAGCTCTCACCTTTCCTGAGGGGTTTTTATTCTTTGTCTGTCTCAATGGGTTCTTAAGGGCTGTTTTGGAAGAGTGAACAGCACCTCAGCACTTGCTGGGGGTCAAGGAGTTGCCTCTTCTCCAAAGCAGGAAAAAGGAGCACAGCTTGGTTAATTGCACCACTGCAGATTAATTATAAACCTGGGTTTACTCAAACACAAACCGTTCTAGCCCATAAATTGTTTTTTCTTCAAGGAACTGCAAAAGCTCCTCCTTTTCTCGGGGCCTCTGCCATTCCATGGGCAGGTGCTGCTATCTGGTGGCCCAGCACCAGCAGTGCCAGCAGGGCCCCCAAACTAAAATCTATTTAAACCCTGCTGCTTTCCCTGCGTTTTGTGTGATTAATGAATGTTTGGGTGATTCCCTAATTGTTAGGGAATGCTAATAGCTGGCAGGGCACAGGCAGCACGGGGACACTGAGCCAAGGGCTCCTGCTTTGGGCTGGGACAGGTGAATTTCTCCACAGAGGTTTCTCCAGGGCTGTTTGGGGTTTGGGATAAAACAGGGAGGAGCACTCAGGGATGTTTTTGAGCCCAACTCAGCCCAGGGATGTCCCAGACCATGGTGTGGGTCCTGGTCAGTGCATGGAGCTGGGGAAGGAGAAGGAAGGGGAGAGTTGTGTTGATAGAGCCCAGCTTTCCTAGGGATGAATTCCGTGATTGATTTGTTTTAGTTTTCATTTTACCCAGTTAATTGGCTTTATGTCAACCCACAGTGCTCAGGTACCACACACAGCTCTGGCACAACCTAAAAATGGGAAGGTATTTGGAAATTGAGGGATCAGGGCTGGCCCTCAGGGAGGAGGGGAGGATTTCTGCTGGGATCCAGGGGCAGGAGCCATGGGAATGGCTCAAGGGGAAACATTTGAGTGTCTAGAACCTGAAGTATTTCCTGATACCTGTCCTAAATTCCTTCCACCTCGTACTGTTCTAGGAATTTTAGCTGCCATTTAGTGAATTGTTGCTCCACTGGCACTACAGAAATGCATATTCAGAAAATGCTACATGACATTGCCAATTATTGCTGAAAAAGCCACCCACAGCCACCGCCCCAGCCAGCAAATTCTCCAAATCCAGTCCCCACTGACCTTTCCTTGCTGCAGCTAGTAATTCCTTTAAGACCAATTACCTAGGGATTTTATACCTGGAAAATGCAATTTTTAAGTTGGACCTGGTATCAAAGGTCTTTTCCAACCCAGTTAATTCTGAGATTTCCTGCCACAGGTCAGTAAGAACCAGTGAAGAGCTCTCCCAAAATCCAAACCCTAAAAGCTCCAGCAGCACGTGGGGGTTCCAAACCTCCTTTCCCACTGCAGTGCCCACCTGGATCATGCTCAGTGAAGCAGTGATTACCTGGATTTAGGTTATTTTCCCTTCATTTCAGCTGGCACAAACAAGTGAAAGCAGAGACAGTGTGATGCCCATTAAATAGTTTTTATTCTTTAGGACATGAATTGCATTTCCACTCATTTACAGTACTGTAAAGTGCAATGGTATCATCTCCCACCTGTGCACATATTCAAGTATTTAAAATGCCCAGAAAATGTTTTGTTTCATTTTAATTCGCTTTTCTTTCCTTTTTTTTTTTTTCTTCCTCTTTTTTACAGCAGCTCAGTTATGGAGTTTTTAAATCTGGCAAGATAAACCCAGATGTGCCTACAGGTTTGGGGTCCTTCACTCCAACCCCCACCCGGGGGTCTCCTCCAACACTAACTGCTAGTGGAATGCATTTCCCCGTGTCCTTAGTCCACCTCCTCGATGGTTGGGCCAGAGGAGGCTCCCCCGGAGGGAGGAGCTCCACCCCCAGGGAAGCCTCCAGGCATCCCCCCGGGCATCCCTCCTGCACTCTGGTACAGCTTGGTGATGATGGGGTTGCAAACCTTCTCCAGCTCCTTCTGCTGGTGCTCAAACTCCTCCTTCTCGGCCGTCTGCAAGAGAAAAAAGAGTTATGGTGCTGCTGCTCTGCTCCTGTGGGCACAGCCCAGCAGAGAACAGCAGTGCCCAAGAGCTTCTCCCTCTTCCCAAGGGGTGTTACTCCCCACATGAGCACCTTGGACTGGCACAAATCAGGGCAATTTAGGGGGCTCCTCACCCTCTAAGAGGTGCAAGGGTTGCTCCAGGCACAATCTTTGTGGGCTTTGGGCTTGGATTTTACACATTCCAAGGATCTGGGCTGGTTTAGCCCCACTAAGCCAGACTCGCTTTAGAGGCAAGATTATTCTGCTTGGTTTAGCAATCTCACATTGCTCCTGGAGCAACTCTGACACATTCCTGGGAAAGAATCCAGCCAGGGAAAGGAGGGATTGGGAACTTTGTGCTCCCAAGCTGTGGTCGCTCAGACATCCAAGGAAGGTACTTGGACCAACACAAGTCTTTCGACTTCTGGTGGAAACTACGAATGGCTTTGGAATCTCTTTCATCACAGCAACCAGGGCTTCTCCTCCATCCTGACCTTCCCTTGGAGCTCAGCCAGACACTGGAACTCAACATGGAACCTTGACATACCTGGTTCTTGTCCAGCCAGTTGATGATCTCATTGCATTTGTCCAGGATTTTCTGCTTGTCCTCATCAGAGATCTTGCCCTGGAGCTTCTCATCTTCCACAGTGGCTTTCATGTTGAAGGCGTAGGACTCCAGGGAATTCTTGGAAGACACCTTATCCCGCTGCTTCTCATCCTCTGCCTTGTACTTCTCTGCCTCCTGCACCATCCTCTCAATGTCCTCCTTGCTCAGCCGGCCTGCAGGGAACAGAAACCTTGAGTTTGGATTCTGTCCTTTTTAGGGTAGGATCACAAATCCCCCAAAATTACACTTCAGGCTTTGGGGGGGACAGAGGAGACCCAGAATGTGCTTTGCTAGGAATTCATTAATTACTGCACTAACACATGAATGACCAGAGATACAAATCCATGTCTAAGTGCCCATGACAGCCCAATTCAGATTCCAACAGAGGGCAGAGCTTGCCAAGGCCATTTTTTAAGCCCTATCTGGTGTCCCACCCTCAGGACAGTGGATCCTTACCCTTGTCATTTGTGATGGTGATCTTGTTCTCCTTGCCAGTGCTCTTATCCACAGCAGACACGTTCAGGATGCCGTTGGCATCAATATCAAAGGTGACCTCGATCTGAGGGACCCCCCTGGGGGCAGGGGGAATGCCAGTCAGCTCAAACTTGCCCAGCAAGTTGTTGTCCTTAGTCATAGCACGTTCTCCTTCGTACACCTGCGGAGAGAAACCATCCAATTACATCATTAAGGCCATAATGAGTTATTAATTAATCACCCTGAAGGGATGTGGTCGCTCAGACATCCAAGGAAGGTACTTGGACCAACACAAGTCTTTCGACTTCTGGTGGAAACTACGAATGGCTTTGGAGTCACTTTCATCACAGCAACCAGGAACTTAGCAATTACAGAAATTTAACACCTCTGGTCTGAAGGTTACTTTAATTATTAACTAGTGGAAGCACAGACAGTGTCTCATTACTGCCCCAGAGCTCTGTGCTTACCTGGATCAGCACCCCGGGCTGGTTGTCAGAGTAAGTTGTGAAGGTCTGGGTCTGCTTGGTGGGGATGGTGGTGTTGCGTTTGATCAGGACTGTCATGACCCCTCCAGCAGTCTCAATACCCAGGGACAGGGGAGTGACATCGAGCAGCAGCAGGTCCTGCACGTTCTCAGACTTGTCTCCAGACAGGATGGCAGCCTGCACAGCTGGGGGCAGAGACAGAGCATTAAAAACCATCCAAGGAACACTCCACAAACTGGGAGCATGCACGTGGCTCGCTCAGACATCCAAGGAAGGTACTTGGACCATCACAAGTCTTTCGACTTCTGGTGGAAACTACGAATGGCTTTGGAATCGGATTCATCATTGCAAGTCCGAGGGGAATTCCCACAGTTCTAATAATTCAGGGGGAAAACCAAGGGCCTACACCACTAACACCTACAGAGCGTAAGTGATTAATTAATTACCTGCCCCGTAAGCCACAGCCTCATCAGGGTTGATGCTCTTGTTGAGCTCTTTGCCGTTGAAGAAGTCCTGCAGCAGCTTCTGGATCTTGGGGATGCGCGTGGAGCCTCCCACCAGCACGATGTCGTGGATCTGCGACTTGTCCAGCTTGGCGTCCCTCAGCGCCTTCTCCACGGGGTCCAGGGTGCCACGGAA
Source organism: Monarcha castaneiventris obscurior (assembly GCA_026261815.1). Classification (NCBI taxonomy): domain Eukaryota; kingdom Metazoa; phylum Chordata; class Aves; order Passeriformes; family Monarchidae; genus Monarcha; species Monarcha castaneiventris. Next base: position 3,130,209 of record JAMPIT010000114.1, read on the forward strand.
CAGGTCGGCATTGAGCTCCTCGAAGCGAGCCCTGGTGATGGAGGTGTAGAAGTCGATGCCCTCGTAGAGGGAGTCGATCTCGATGCTGGCCTGGGTGGAGGAGGACAGGGTGCGCTTGGCGCGCTCGCAGGCGGTGCGCAGGCGGCGCACGGCGCGCTTGTTCTCGCTGATGTCCTTCTTGTGCTTGCGCTTGAACTCGGCGATGAAGTGGTTCACCATGCGGTTGTCGAAGTCCTCCCCGCCCAGGTGGGTGTCCCCTGCCGTGGATTTCACCTCAAAGATGCCATCTTCGATGGTCAGGATGGACACGTCGAAGGTGCCGCCGCCCAAATCGAAGATGAGAACGTTTCTTTCGGCGCCGACCTGGAGAAAATAAATTTTCATTGCTCATTTCCTCCTACTGATGCCTTAGGTTTTAACTTTTATATTTTCAAACCCTGTACTGCTTAGAGTGTAACTCTGCAGTTCCTTGTAGCCTGGAATTTCGGCTCTCTCGTGCTGGGCAGACACAACAAAGCCTCTCTAGGCTTTGCCTTCAAGGACACCCAGGCTCTTCTAGGCCCAAAATGTGTAACCCAAAGCCTCTAAGGGGGCAGCAAGCTGAGGGGAATTCCATCATTAAACTGGGGCTTTAATTGGAGAATTAACCGTGGTATGCAAATAAACCAAACCTATAAAGGTGTGAAGAACTCGTGACCTGGGGTCCATCTTGGGGTCCATTTTTGGAGGCAGCCTCTGGCTCCCCCAGGGTGTGCCTTGAAGGCTTTCAAATAAATCCCAACCTTTATTCCCTTACTCCTGTCCAGTCTCTGTTTCTAGCTAGCTGGAGAAGGCATCACTACCACTTTTAACAGTTTACTCCCTGGCCAAACACAGTGACCCCTCCATACCTTCTTGTCCAGCCCGTAGGCAATGGCAGCTGCTGTGGGCTCGTTGATGATTCGCAGCACGTTGAGCCCTGCAATGGTTCCAGCATCTTTTGTAGCCTGGCGCTGGGAGTCGTTGAAATAGGCTGGGACAGTCACTACTGCATTGGTAACAGTCTGCAAACAGAGCAAACAGCTCAGTTAGGGGTGCTAAATGCTCAGAGAGAATTATTAACCACAATTCAGTGTAGTGCTAGACTCACCTTTCCAAGATATGCTTCTGCAATTTCCTTCATTTTGGTTAAAACCATGGAAGAGATTTCTTCTGGGTAGAAACTCTTTGTCTCGCCTTTGTACTCGACCTGGACCTTGGGTCTGCCAGCATCGTTCACCACAGTGAAGGGCCAGTGCTTCATGTCAGACTGCACCACAGAGTCATCAAACCTGCGCCCAATCAACCGCTTCGCATCTGGGAAAGATCATTTCATCGTGTTAATTTACAATTAAAAACGTGATATTCTTATTATGAAGGCAGAAAACCCTGAACCACCATCATTAACCTGGAATCCTTGCTGCCTTGTTAAGACTCAGGAGCAGACACTAAGTTTCACCTCTTTGATATGCAGAAACTCAGTGCTATCACACCTAAAATACTGCAATGCTGTGCCCCAAACCAGCCTGAGACACCTTATTTAGGTTATTCAAGACTGCCCAGAAAAACCTGCTACAGGGCAATTATTTTCCTAGTATTTAATACACCTTAACTTCCAATAATGTAACTGCAGTCAAATTAGAAATAATTAAGATGCTTTTATTTCTATGAGAAAGCTTAAAACCTTGCTATTACTAATCCTTCCAACCAGAAAAAAAAAAATCTCTTTAACACTACCAAGTGTGTCAAACGTGCAGCCTTACCAAAGACTGTGTTGGTTGGGTTCATGGCCACCTGGTTCTTGGCAGCATCACCGATGAGCCTCTCTGTGTCTGTGAAGGCCACGTAGCTCGGCGTGGTGCGGTTGCCCTGGTCATTGGCAATGATCTCCACCTTCCCATGCTGGAACACACCAACACAGGAGTAGGTGGTGCCAAGATCAATCCCGACAGCTGGTCCCTTCGACATCTTGTCTGAAAAAAAAAAAAACAAACCCCAAAAAAAGATTAGTTTAAAGTAAAACTGGTATAAAACTGGCACAGCTTGCATAGAAAAACTGTGGCTAAGCCAGGCTTTCAATGTTTAAGGGCAGGCTAAATGGGGCTGGGAGCAACCGGGTTTAGTGGAAGGTTGTCCATTGGATCCCTTTCCGCCTAAGCCGCTCTGGGAATTGGGGAAGATCCCTGGAATTTTGCCCCGTTACCGCACGTGGCCGCAGCGGCGCACGCCGGGTGCATTCCCCGCCTCGGCCGCTGGGCGCCCCCCCCCGCACTGCGCGGGACTACAACTCCCAGCGTGCACCGCGCTTCCCGCGCAACGTGACCGCGGCGGCGGGGCGTGTCCGGGGGCTGCCGGGAAATGGAGTTCCCGCCGGGCGCGCCGCGTGTGCTGGCACAGCCCCAGCCCCGTGCGACACCGACTGCCCCCGCTTGGAGCCACCCCCTCCCTTTCCGCATCCCACACGTGGCCGATCCCCACCCACGCCGCTTCCTCCCGCCTCAGCGCCGGGCACTGCAGCCCCCGCTGTGCCCCGGCACCGCCCCGGGCCGCCCACCCCACAGGCAAAATGGACGCTGCGTCTCCTTGAGCCCTCCCCTCTCCCTTCCCCTCCCCCGCTCCCGCAAAAATTAATGGGGGCAGGGGGAGAAAAGCGAGTCCCCGCTCCGCACCCCCCCCCCTCCCGCGGCAGATCGGATTTAGGAGAAAATCGTGCAAAAGCCGGAATAAAAAAAAACTACCGCAGCGGCAAAAAATGGCTCTGTACTTGCTATTCCTTCTCCATCCCAGCAGCGGGACGCTCCCTCAGGACATAAAAACCACCCGGGAGGGCCCCCCGCCTTTCCCAGGCCGCCCCAAAGCTGCCTCCAGCACCCTCCCTACGCCATTCCAAAGCAGCTGCGTCCCCCCAAAACCCTTCCCGTGCCCCAGCCTGCCCCGTTACCCGCAGTCCGGCCCGGTCTCTCGTTCACCCACGGCACAGGCGCTCAGCTCGGCTCCGGCTCGATCAATGCCCCGCGCCCGCCGCGCCGCCCTTTTATACCCACCCAGAACCTTCCAGAAGGCCACGCCTCCCGCGCACAGCCCCGGCCAATCAGCGCGCTGCTCCCGCCCACCCGCCCTCCAGTGATTGGCCCGCGCCGTGCGTGACGCGCGCCGGAAGGGGGCGTTGCGCGCCGGCCGGCCCCGCGTTCTCGAACCTTCATGCGCTTTCCCCGCGCCCCCCCGAGCCCCGCGGCGGGCGCGGCTTCCCGCGAGTCCCGGCCAATCACAGGCCACGCCTGCTGTGACGACAGAGGCGGTGGGCGGGGTTTAGGGAGAGGGCGGGCGCGGCAGCCAATCGGCTCGCGGCGCGCCGGGGGTCATTTGCATATTTCGCAATGGAGCGGGAGGGGCCAATGGGCGCGCGGGAAGGGCGGGTGATTTGCATAGAGGGCGGCGGGGAAGGAGCGCGGCGGGGAAGGAGGGCACAAGATGGCGGCGCCATGAGGGGCGGCCCTGGGCAGAGCGCTCGGGGTCCCCCTGCGCCTCCCGAGCCTCTCCGTGCCCGCCGGGATCCCTCCTTCCCCTCAGGAATGGCGCCATTCCCCGCTCTCATCTTCGCAGCCCTCCCTGGTGCTTCCCGCAGCGTGTGCTCAGTGAATCTCCCAAGCACAATGCTGAGCATCCTCTATGTTCCCTTCCGCAAGGCAAAGGAACATTCCCCGGTTTCCCCCCGCGCCCTGCTTCCCTCGCAGGAAACCTTGTTTGTGTTGGTTTAGACACTGGCAGTATTTATTCCACAGAGCAAAACCCATCTCAGCACCTCCGTGCTTTATAATCCACTCTAAAGGTTCCCATCCATCATCAGCTGCAGGCCAAGCCAAGGACAGGGTGTTGCTCCTTGGCGTGCTGCTGCTGCTCGCTGCAGGGATAATCCAGCTGGAAATAGATAGATAGATAGATAGATAGATAGATAGATAGATAGATAGATAGATAGATAGATAGATAGATAGATAGATAGATAGATAGATAAATAAATCCATGGGTTTATTTCCGGGAAAGGGGAATGGTGGAAAAGCGTGGCTGTTTGGTGTCCCTGGGGATGAGGGGAGCTGGGCAGAGGTCGGGAATCACCTGAGGTCACGCTCAGGGCTGTGACCTGCATCCAGTGTTTACATGGAATAAAGGCCGAGTTGAAAAGCCACGGAGTCATTTGGAGCAGGGAACGCAAACACCAAGTCCTAGCCAGGCTCTGGGACACGGCACAGTGGGAAAACAGACAAAGGAACTCACATTTAAAGGGGTAAAAACTACACAAAAAGGCATTTCAGGTGCTCCGAGGTTGGCTTGGAACAAAAAAAGCTCCTGGTAATGCTTAAAAATTCGATAGAGGGACACAGGAAGAGATCCCTCGGCCTCTTCCTTATGTTTGGCTGTGATAACTTGCTGTGTGCAAGCCACATCCTGACACAAGGGTGTCAACATCGCTTTTCTCGGCAATTTTGGGTGACCTCAAAGAGGGGACGTGACGCAGATCCCCTGGCCCGGCTGGTGAGCTGTGGCCAGACCTCAAAACCAGTCCCACAGCCTGCTAACACCAGTCCCACATCCCACTGACACCAGTCCCACTGACACCAGTCCCACACCCCACTGACACCAGTCCCACTGACACCAGTCCCACACCCCACTGACACCAGTCCCACTGACACCAGTCCCACACCCCACTGACACCAGTCCCACGGACACCAGTCCCACATCCCACTAACACCAGTCCCACTAACACCAGTGACACCAGTCCCACACCCCACTAACACCAGTCCCACACCCCACGAACACCAGTCCCACGTCCCACTAACACCAGTCCCACACCACTAACACCAGTCCCACACCACTGACACCAGTCCCACACCACTGACACCAGTCCCACTAACACCAGTCCCACACCACTGACACCAGTCCCACACCCCACTGACACCAGTCCCATACCCCACTGACACCAGTCCCACATCCCACTGACACAAATCCCACATCCCACTAACACCAGTTTCACACCCCACTGACACCAGTCCCACACCAGTCCCATACCCCGCTAACACCAGTCCCATACCCCACTGACACCAGTCCCACTGACACCAGTCCCACATCCCACTAACACCAGTCCCACTAACACCAGTGACACCAGTCCCACACCCCACTGGCACCAGTCCCACACCCCACGGACACCAGTCCCACTAACACCAGTCTCAAACCCCACTAACACCAGTCCCACACCCCACGGACACCAGCCCCATACCCCACTGACACCAGTCCCACACCAGTGGCAGAATTTCTGGGCCCACTGGAAGTCACCGGTCTCGAGCCAATTTGTGCCTCCTGTTCTTGCTCTGCCACAAAACCTGAGCGAGGACTTTGGGGCGGCCTCCGAGGGCAGGGTTTGGAGCTGGAATTTGGGTGCAGAAGGTTAAAGGCAGCACCTTTATGGGGAAGGGGCTCTGTGCCTCTCGAGATGAGGGCACTCTGTACAAACCGTGACACAAAACACACTCCACCCTTGTCCAGAGTGTGGCTGCTGGGGTGTTCTGCTCCCAGCTTACTCCAGAGATGCTCCTCAGTGTAACTCACACCAAATCCACCACTGTTCGCCGGGGGATTGCCTTTGGGGTGGTTTTTGGGGTTGTTTTTTTTTTTTAAAAAACCACGGGCAGAATTTTGAGGAGGGCCCAAGAATAGCACTAGCTGCACCTTGGGATGCCACAGTGACATTTAGATGTGCAAAGCACACTTGGCAGAGCAGGCTGAGAGCAAGGGGAAGCAGCCTGAAACTGCAGTGAGTCAGTGCAGGGAGGAGGGCACTTTGCAAATGACTCATTACATCCGAAATTAGAGGCTGTTGAACTGGACAAAAGGAGCTCGTTTACTGTATATCACAAAAATTAAGGCTTGGCAGACTGGATGGGTTTAAGTATTTAGTGTGGAGGTTTTTTTTTTTTTTTTTCAAATTGTGGATTGAAACGTTATTTTTGGGAGTGAATTTATTCTATTAAGGATCCAGCACTGCTTTTCCTTTAAGTGTTTAAACCAGAATTGGGAGGAGAAGAGAGATTATCAAAGGCATTCCTCCTGCTCACAGCAGCAGCACTTATTTATCCAACACTTGCATCTGCTGGAGTTCGAAAATCACACATTTCCAAGGCCATCCCTTCCCTTTCCCACGTAGGGCTTCCCCCCCTCTCGGCGTGTCAGGACAAACTGCTCCGGGTTAAAAATAACCCCAAATTCCTGATCCTGTGCAAAAAGCCTGCAGCTGCACAACTGCTCTCAAAACGTGTCTCAAAACCTAATCAGGGTTTTTAATGCCATCAGCTCCAGCGGGAGCAGGAACGGCGTTGGCTCTGGAGTTTGGGACAGACAGGACACACCAGTGAGACCACTGTGTTGTCACCGTGCTTTGTTTTAAACACCGCCTAATTATGGTGCAATTTTTACTCCCGTATTTCAGTAAGGAGGATTGCTGATGTCTGGAGATCTCTGCAAAACCCCCTAGGGGGAAAAAGAAGGCTGAGAAAAACCAAGCAGCAGCACCTTTAGCTACCCTAAATCCCACCCACAGCTCCCTGGCTGGAGGCTGCTGGGAGCTGGCTCCAAAGGTTTATTATCTGCAGAGGAGATCTGAACTGTCTGAGCACAGCTCAAGGTTTTCCTCCTCACCTCAGAGCTCATGAGGAAAGCCAGACACGTGGGCTGGTTCAGCAGTAAGGGCACAGCAGGGCGAGGATGAAGCCACCACTTGTTTTTGTGCTGGCATTATTTATTTACCACCTTGGCTTCCAGCACCGGCATCCGCAGCCAAAACATCCCCGGTGAAGTGGCCACATGGAAGACAAAAGAACTTTTACTTCCATGCACCCAGGGTTTGGCATCTTTTGTGAAATGTCACCTCATTTAGGCTGAAAAATAGCCAGGAAAAAGCCCAGCTTCCCCACGCTTCCCATGCAAATATGCACACAGGCCTCCTTAGCTTCAAAATGGTATTTTTAACTCCATCCTTTTTTTTTTTTCCCCTTTGGATTCAGCTTGGCAGCATGAAACACATCCCAGAAAATAGTATGAGTCGAGTTGAGCTGCAGCACTTCAGCTGCAGCACCTTTATTTATAAAACAACCAACCAAAAAAAAAAAAAAACAACTTATGAAATCATTGATTCAAAGGAATCAATAATAAATATTTGCTTTCCTCTGAGTTGTTCAGACACAGTACAAGTACACCAATCATAGCAGGTAGCAGAGATGGAAGCTTCGTTTAGCTGCTGAGAAACAAAAAAGCTACATAACATGGTAGGCATTTAATCACACAAGTAATAGCTGGTATATGACAGTAAATGCTTTAATACACTATTTTACAAAACAGGGTTTGGCTTATTTGCTTCCCTTGTGCAGCTCCTGATCGTCTGGAGCTTGGAAAATAGAATACCTTTGGAATGATCCCTTTCTCCTGTTCCCTTTTGGGTGATGAACTTTGCCCTTCCCTGTGAATCCCTGATGTGTGGGCTGGAAGCAGCTACCTGGGCAGGGCTTGGAGCAGCCAGGATTGATCCCCCAGACCAGGCTTCAGCCACTGCACCTCTGCCTGACCTTCCCCAAGGCTCCCAAAGCCCTCAGCCCGTGCCATCAGCCAGCTCACAGCACAAGGAGTGGCTTCTGTGCTGCTGTGTCCTGCAGCCCATTCCCAAAGGCTCCAGGAAAGCCTTGCCAGGGCAAATTCTCCTCCCTGCAGGCTGCAGAGCCTCCTCTCTGCTAATTACCAGTCTGGGCTGTGACTCAAAACTACCCCGGAGCCTCTGGCTGTTGGAATTGTCACCCTCAGTTTGTGGTGAGGAGCTCCTGGATGCTCAGGCACAGGAAAAGCCCTCCTGGCTCTGTGTGAGCAGTGAGGATGCTCAGGTGCAGCACAGGGAATGTTTAAGCACAACGAGCACCCACAGAAGAACCCACAAGCTGCTTTAGCCATCCTAATCCTGCTCTTGGGGTTTTCCCAGCTCTGGAGTGGCTTGGGAGTGCTTTGGAGAGGCTGAGCCTTCAGGGCTCAGGAAAAGAGCAAGTGCAGAGGAATCACAGGCACTCAGAGCTGCTGCTGATCCAGGGATGTGCTCCTGGAGCATCCAGGGTGAAATGACAGAGCATCCACCACCAGCAGCTTCATGGGAGGAGCAGCTTGTCAAACCCCTCGTACCAGGTCTCCCTTATTTAAAGCTGACTTGGGGTTGTTTTCCCTGCACGGCATCAGCAATTTGTCCTGCCAAGGGTTCAATCTGGGGTAGAGAAAGCTGTGGAATTTTGGTACATCTGATGGAAATGGGTGGCTGCTCCTAGGAAGAGAAGTTCTCACATGGTGCAGGGCAAGTTTGAAAACTATTTCCCATATGGAAGTAGCCCGAGCAGGGCTTGGCTTTGATTAGGTTGTTAAAGATCTCAAGTAAAAGAAATTAGAATTCTGGGTCTCGGTCAGAAAGGGAGATTAATGACAGTCCTGGAGTGAAAGAATTACAGATCTGTGGTTTTTCTGTGCTCATCCATCTTTTGTAGGCTCTTTCCACAAATTGGAGAAACCCCTCCCCTCCCTCAAATGGGGAAAAAACCCCAAAACACCCTCATTTTTTAAATAGAAAATCACCAGTCTAGGAATACAGGAATCTAGAACCTACAAGCTCAGTGTCTTGTGTGTAGCAGTGGTCAGAGCCAAGTCCTTCAGAGGAAAATATCAATGACAGAACTCTGCATCTGTCCCTACCTCCCACCCTTTCCTAACTTCATATTCCTTGGAAACGCTTATCCTGGTTGCTCACAAAAAGTTTTTTTTTTTACAATTCTTGCAAATTTTGAAGAGTCTTGCTAAAGGTTTCAGCCTCAGCTCTGGCACGTGGCCTCAGCATTTGGTGTAGGAGTGGGACAACGCACACAAAGGTTTCCTAATGGAAGCAGCGTTTTGTGCTTGTTTACCTGTCCCAGGTGTGTTTTCCTCTGCCAGGGAATCCTTCAGGCCTTCCCTGGGGGGCAGCTCAGCAGTGCTGTGCTCCTTCAGCCTCAGGAATCATTTCCATAAGGCTTCTCCAGCACAGCTCCCCCCCCAAACCTGGCCAATTCTCCACCTGGCAACAGCCGTGAGCTCTTCCAAACGCTCCATCCAGGCTTTTTGGTACATTGGTGGCCCTCCCTGCTGGGTTCAGTGCCCAGCTCTCCTCTCTCTAAGGCTCATGAGCCACGGACACCCCTCCAGTGGGGCTCCCGTGGCTCTGCAGTGCTGCCTGTGAAAGCAGAGTCAGGCTCCTGGCCCTGTCTCTGGGTGCATCGTTAAGTTTATTCTGGCAATTAAAGCACCTCTGTTTTGTCGACAGAAAAGGTCATTTCTCTTTAGTCCAGAGTTTAGTTCAGACACCTTAATACTGCATCTCTTGTCACTTTGGGAGTGATGCTTTCATTTCCACTTTAGTTACAGCCTCCAGTATTTCACTGAATGCAGAAATGTCAGTTCCCCTCGAGGCTGGACACCCTCAGCCTCAAAATCTCCACTTAAGACAATGCATCTTCGAGAAACTTCTCCAAAACCAGTCCAAGAGACTTCTCCCTCCTCACAAAACCTCTCTGGAATATTATGCATCTTTAAGTCTCTGTTGATCCCTTTTAAAAAAATCCTGAGGTTTGGCTTCTTTTCACTTGTACAGCACTTTGCTGTCGTGGTTTTTAGATGCTCAGTGTTCCATTTCCAAGAGGAAGAAAAGAAAAAAAAAAAGAAGATAATTTAAAAAGAAGCTCCCTTTTCCCTCTGATATATCTTACTTCAACAAAAGAAAATTCCATCTCAGAACCTCAGTACTGGAAGATGTTCAGAAAGAACCGAGTGGGAGGGCTTCTCATGGTGTGAATAATCCCAAGTGATGACGATTAAAAAGCTGACCAGGAAGAGAACTAGCTACCCTAAGGATCTCTACGTGGCTGGTGGTGTGTGAGGTGTTTGCTCTGCACAGGGGACACTCAGTGGGCACTCACACGGTCTGGAAGGCCCGGCTCTGGGCAGGCACCATCACCGGCCTCACTCCCATCTTCACCACGTTGTTGTAGTCGGCTTTCCTCGGCTCCGTGTCCTTCCTGTCCAGCTGCCTCTGGCTGAACTGGGGAGGGGTGAGGTGGGGAGTGGCTTCGGTGCTCAGAGTCCGCTGGCTGCGGGAGGCACTGTTGGCTGTGGACCTGGTGGAGGAGGAACCCGAGCGGGAGCTCCTGGAGCCGGAGGAGGAGGAGCTGGGCTTCACAAGGTGGGCCTTGGGTGCCTCTGCATCTTCCCTGCAAGAGAACACACACACAGGGCTCGGACACCACACAGAGAGAGCAGGAATGCTCACTGAAGCCCTCTGCAAACCGAGACGTTGAGTCTCTTTGGAGCATTTAAAATAAGTCTCTCGTAAGTGTTTAAATTGAGTTTTTCTCAAGCATTTAAGCATTAGGAATTTGGTTAAATGGTTAGTTAGGATAGGTTTAGGAAGCAAACGCAGCAGAATTTAAATAAGGAGATTGATGATTAAGCGAAAAAACTGAAGCTGCAATAAACTCCTCAGGCCTGGGAACTGATTATTGGTTATCTGATGTTGTTCAGATGGGCTGTAACAAGAATCTGCAGAGGAAGGGCCAGGCAGTTATTGATGATCCCATTCCAAACCTGCTTAGGGAAAGGAACTGGGAGCTCTCCAAGGCCATATGTATTGTTAAAAACTAAGAAGGTAAAAAGGTCATAGTGAGGAAGAAGAGTTACTTCATCCAATGGGGGACCCCTCCCATAATTATGAGACCACCGACCCATTTCATGGAACAAACTACGCATGCTTAATGACTTTTTAGCTAATTTCCATAGGAAGCAGGGAATGGGAGGTGTCTATGTTATAAATATGTATTTGTATTTTGAATATTTAGAACTTTCATGGATAAACAGACTTTGGATTGCTTTGTAACCTCGGAGCTGTGCTTTTGGAGCGATCCTCACAGCTTCCCAGCACTGGAATAAACATTCCCTTTCTAACCCTAATGAGTTAGAGAGTCTTTGTCCGTTCCAGCTGGGGACCGATATTAGATCTATATCCATATTTTAATAAATCAAATAGACTCTGGATTGCTTTGTAACCTCGGAGCTGTGCTTTTGGAGCGATCCTCACAGCTTCCTGGCGCTGGAATAAACACACCCTTTCTAACCCAAATGAGTTAGAGAGTCTTTGTCCATTCCACTTGGGTATCAATATTAGATCTATATCCATATTTTAATCAATCAAACCCACCAGGGTACATCCTGCAGATTACCCGAACTCTGTGCCGTGTGACTTTGTGGGCTGAAGTCCCTTTTGGCCCGTGGATGGGTTTGGAGCAAACACCTTGCTCACAAACAGCTCTGTGTGTGAAATGCCAGGGCAGGCAGGGCAGATAGAGCTGCGTGCTCTGTAATCCTCGGCCACAACAAATGGCCCGGGCAAAACTGACTGAAACCGGTTCTTCCACTTAAAACCAACCCTGTGCCGAGTGAAAGAAGCGCCAGAGCTGGGTCCTGACAGGGAGAGACAGAGGGAAAGGGGAGGATGTAACAGGCAGGAGTGAAAGGGGGATAGAGAGGGTGAGGCTCAAGCTGAAAAGGCAAGATGAGAAAGCACAGGAAAAGGGGAAGAAATCAGCAGAGACTGCAAAGGAAACGGGAAAAGGGGAAGAAATCAGCAGAGACTGCAAAGGAAACGGGGGGGAAAGGGAAGAAATCAGCAGAGACTGCAAAGGAAACAGGAAAAGGGGAAGAAATCAGCAGAGACTGCAAAGGAAATGGGGGAAAAGGGGAAGAAATCAGCAGAGACTGCAAAGGGAACAGGAAAAGGGGAAGAAACCAGCAGAGACTGCAAAGGAAACGGGGGAAAGGGGAAGAAATCAGCAGAGACTGCCTTTGTGCTGGAGTGATCAGAGGCTGAAGGGATTACGGAGGTGCCTGGTGGTGCAGAGATGTCACACGAGGCCAGGCAGCCGAGCAGAGACACAGAGATGGATCAAAGGGACACAAAGATGGATCAAGGGGACACAAAGATGGATCAAGGGTTTTGTTTCTTCGAGGGCGGGCAGCAGCTCAAACTCATTCCTGGAAATAGATCTTTCCAGCTCTTTCCTTCCTGAGCAGTTTAGGCTGGGTTGGCTGGAGCCCAAGCTCGGCTTAGGGGAGTTCAGAGGCCGGGCCCAGATGAGCTCCAGGAGCAGGAATCAGCATTCCCGGTACTCCCGCTCCTCTCTGCACTCAGCTGCTCGGGGCATTGCTCACCCGCAGCTAAATCCAGGGCCACAGTTGTTCCAAAGGCTCAAGGAGGGCTCAGAGGAGCTGTCTGCTTCGTGGTGTGCCCGATAGAAGCTGCAGTTGAAAGGAAAAAAGGGGGAGAGAAGGGAGAAAGAAGGGGGGAAGAAGTGAGAAGGAAGGGGGGAAGAAGGTGGGAAGAGGGGAGAAAGAAGAGGAGGGAAAGAAGGGGGAAAGAAGAAGGGAAAAAGGGGGAAAGAAGGGAGAAAGAAGAGGGAAAAGAAGGGGGAAAGAAGGGGGAAAGAAGGGAGAAAGAAGGGAGAAAGAAGAGGGAAAAGAAGGGGGAAAGAAAGGGGAAAGAAGGGAGAAAGAAGGGAGAAAGAAGAGGGAAAAGAAGGGGGAAAGAAGGGGGAAAGAAGGGGGAAAAGAAGGGGGAAAGAAGGGAGAAAGAAGAGGGAAAAGAAGGGGGAAAGAAGGGGGAAAGAAGGGGGAAAGAAGAGGGAAAAGAAGGGGGAAAGAAGGGAGAAAGAAGAGGGAAAAGAAGGGGGAAAGAAGGGAGAAAAAAGGGGGGAAAAGAGGGAAAGAAGGGGGAAAAGAAGGAGAAAAAGAATGGAACCAGAGGGGGAGAAAAAAGAGGGAAAAGAAGGGGGAAAGAACGGAGAAAAAAGAGGGGGAAAGAAGGGGTAAAAGAAGGAGAAAAAGAATGGAACAAGAGGGGGAGAGAAGGGGGAAAGAAGAGCAGAAAGAAGTGGGGAAAGAAGGAAAGAAGAGTGGGCAAGAAAGGAAAGAAAAAGAAAAGAAAGAGAAAAGAAAGAAGGAGAGGAAAGGAAACAAAACCACCCCCAAACCCTCTCAGAACCACAACGGACAAGCAGCTTTAATTTAGCACCACGAAAGTGTATGCAAATACCTCAAAATACCGAAATTGCAAATGTGAGAGAAAACAGTCGGTTGAGGTCTGTGCTATTTCGCCCGGGGGGAGGGGGACTTTAATATAATTTTCTGGAAAGTCTTCACAAAGATTCTCACAATCAAGAAATTGGTCGGTGAAAGACTTTAAAAGCTTTTTAGAACAACCTTTGAAAACACTTAAAGCTTACAATTTAAAGCTTTTAGTAATTTATAGTTGCTTTAAACGGCGGGTGAAAGACGTGTGAAACTGCGAGAAGGGAGCGGGGGAGGTGGGATTAAATAAAAGGCGTTTACCTGATTTCATTCGGTGCCTCCTCTTCCTCATATCTCTTCTTTTCTTTCCTCCTTATCGTCAGCCTCACCACCAGGAGAAGCAGGGACAGCCCCAGCACCACTCCACACGCTGCCCCGGCGATCATGCCGATATTTTGTGCATCTGTTGTCCAAAAAAACAAATGTATTGGTGAGCCCCTGTTGGTGTGCTCAGGTTCTAGCCCACTGGGTATAACTCAGGACGGAAGGCTGCAGTTTATTTTTTTTAGGCGTGTCTCCGCACTGAATAGAACCAGTTTATCTCCAGCTAAAGCTGAGCTGACAGCGAGAGAAGCGATCGCCTCTGGAAAGGTGAAACCACAAGTGCGGTGCTTTCTGCTGGGGGGGAGCCTTGAAATTAGGAGGAAAAATCCCCTTGTAAGAGCACAAACCCACAGAAGATACAAAAGCAGGGCAGCCACGTGTGACACACGGCACCGGGCAGCGCCCCGCAGCCAGAGGAATGTTTGATCTATAAATATTTCCCCATGAGGATTTTTTTTTTTCCCCTTGAACGATTACAAGCCACTTCCAGAACGAACGATTCAAATGTGGAGAAAAAGTGGCCTGGCTGAGGTAGACAGAGGAGGAAAGGAAGATAGATCATCCTGAGCAGGGCATTTTTCATCCAAACCAGCCACGATCATGGGAGAACATTTCCCATGGATTATGGGCCCTTGGCTGATGCTTTATGACAGCCTCTCCTGATAACAGGGGTGAGGCTGGGCTTGGCTGGAAGTTGTTTCCTTAAGGCTCAGTCCCTACGGAGAGTTTAGCAAAGCCAAGTGAGGTTTTAAACCAATTCACTTCAATTGGCATTAAAGCTGCCTGGACGCTTTTACTTCACACGCCTGAGGCAAACCGGTTTTCCTTATTCCATATTCCAGTCGTTTCAGGCTTGGCTGGGCAGAAAAATTCCAAAGCTGTGGAATCTCCGAGACGAAACTTCTTTTTTAGGAGTCTTATCACAGCAGTTCCAGCTGGGAGAGCTGCTCAACTCCATTGTTGGGGTTTGGGTGATAAATTCCACCCCTTTCCTGGTATGCAGATGCAGAGAAAACCCTGCCGAGAGCTGCCACACCCTTGGTGGGGTTAATCAGGGGATCTTAACTGCTGCTGTTCAGGGCACAAATAGCTAAATCCCGATAAAACCACACTGTGTCAAAAGTTAACTTTTTATCCTGCAAATTACTCCCTGCCGCGGTCAGCCTTTCCAACTGCCTTTGGATATTTTGCTGTCCCAAGTGCAATCAATACAGAATTTGGAGTGGTGGAATATCCAGAGGGAGAATTCATACCTGAGAGTCATCTCCTGCAATCACTCCAGTCAGAGGAACCTTTAAACTCACCATTTTCCCTGCTGGTATTTCCTGAATCATTCTGAAAAGCAAAGTTTCTAACAGACCCGAGCGTTAGAAGTGATCAAAACATCATTCGGGCTCAGGTTTTGATGCTGCTACCGTTTTAGGTGAGAGCGAATCAAAAGTGCAATGAATAAGATTAATATTGTAATAAATAGAGGCTATAATATTGGCTTTCTGCAAATGTTAAAATAAGTAATGTTAAAAGTAGTGGCTTTGTCACAAATAAATGTTATATATATATATATATATTAGCTTTATTACAAAATAGATGCTACTTAAGGTAGCTTGGTTGTGAAGATGGGGTTTTTAATACTTTTTTTGTTCAACCAAAAACTTAGAAATAGCTCTGCTTAGGAACTATTTGCTTGCACCAGCAAATAAGATAATATTCATTGCCAAGACACTTATCTCCACAGCGATTTTGGGAAGAGGAGAACTGTTCCCGGAAAGGGTGCTGAATATGTATAATTGTTTATGAATATGTATAATTGTTTATGAATATGCAATAAGTCGATGTGTATGTAAAGGGAGTCCCCAGGATAGCAGGGGTGCTCTTGGCTGAGCACCAAAGCACCCAGCGCTGTGACTTTTGCTTTATTATCTTTGTCCCTTATTGTCCTTTATTAAACTTTTCAATTGATGTCTGTGTAGCTCAGGCCACAACAACAAGGTGCTTACACAGCTTGAGATATAAGATATCTATCTAACCTTAATATTAATATAACCCAAATCATGACTTTTATCAATGTAACTTGAAGAATATTAATATAATCTCATACCTATAACCTGATGCTTATAACTTAAATCATAATTTCTATACTTATAACCTGATGCTTATAACCTAAATCATAATTTCTATACCTATAACCTGATGCTTATAACCTGAATCATAACTTTTAAGATCCCTATAATCTAATATGAATAACTTATACAATGTAATGGCTAGTGTGTAGTTAACTGGTTGCTTATATGCAAAATAGAGAAAAAGAAAAGAGAGAAAAACCTACCAGGTGTGTTTTAGAGATAAATGAGTGTAGTACTAATGAGAAATTGGCAAGCCAAGCCAATTATCCACAAAACCAAGAATTTAGGCTGGTTAAGACCAGAGACTGAAGGGCATCACAACTGCCCATGCCTCGAAGACAAAGTTGAAAAGTTCAAGTGTGAAGAAGACTTTAGAAGCCTTCATCAAAGACCCCCGAAGACCCCTGAATTGGGGAAGTGCAGTGCAAAGAATTATCTAATAACCATGGGATCAGGCTATGTAAATTAGTTCTGGTGTGTCTGTGATGATGCTGTAATGACACAGCAACATGAAGCAAAATGTTAGTGTATAAATAAACCACAGAACTGACAAAGGAGGTGAGTTAGGAGGAGAAATCCCCCTCAGCACCAGCGCTGCAATAAACAAACACCTGCTCTGTAGACACCGGGCTGTGGGGATTTGTTTCCAGCCTCTCTTTCGGGCATGACAATGCTAACAGGAGAGTGAACCTCGTTTTTCACAATATTTTTATGCTGTTAGAGTATGAAAGGGCAAAGGTGCAGCCGAGTTTTGCAGGTGGGAGTGATGCCATGATGATTTTTGTCTTTTCTTTTATACCCCTGTCATACCTTTCTGCAACTTCTGTATTCTTGGTGCTTTTTTGCCTACATTCTTGGACTTGTTTGTTAAGCTAAGAGACTAAAACATTTTAGAGGCTTCGTAGTTCGGGTGCCAGGGTGCCCAGAGCCCAAGGTCCTCTCCAGAACACATTTTGTAAACTAAGCTAGAACCATCCAGGGGAAGGTTCCTTGGGAGGGGGGGCTCATTTGAGCCTCTCATTGGGGAATATTTGATAGATATGCTAATTAGTAAAACCTGGAATGTAAGATCAGATCTAGGAGAGGGGGACTTTGCAGTGGGGATGGGGGGGGTGCACAGAGGTGTATTCGACCTGTTCGTGGTGCACCTAAGGATCCTTACAATAAATACCAAGGTAAAACCCTTTTCCCCCTTCTAACCGTGTTCACCTCTTGATTTTTAAGACTAGGAAAGGCATCAGGAGGGCCGGGGCAGGCCTGGGGCAGGACTGGGGCAGGGCTCGGGCAGGGCCGGGGCAGGGTTGGGGCAGGGCTGGGGCAGGGTTGGGGCAGGTTGGGGCAGGAGTGGGGCAGGGCTGGGGTGATGCCTTCTGCAGCCACCTAGGAACAGAGACTAGACAGGAGTAAGGGAATAAAGGTCGGGATTTATTTGAAGGGCCTTCAAGGCACACCCTGGGGGAGCCAGAGGCTGCCTCCAATAATGGACCCCAAGATGGACCCCAGGTCACGAGTTCTTCACACCTTTATAGGTTTGGTTCATTTGCACACCACGGTTAATTCTCCAATTAAAGCCCCAGTTCAATGATGTAATTCCCCCCAGCTTGCTCCCCCCTTAGAGTCTTTGGTTTACACATTTTGGGCTTAGAAGAGCCTGGCTGTCCTTGAAGGCAAAGCCTGGAGAGGCTTTGTTGTGTCTGCCCAGCACGAGAGAGCAGAAATTCCAGGCTACAAGGAGCTTAGAGTTACACTCTAAGCAGCACAGAATTTGAAAAATACAAAAGTTAAAACCTAAGGCATCAGGGGCAGGTTGGGGCAGGGCTGGGGCAGGTCTGGGGCAGGTTGGGGCAGGTTGGGGCAGGAGTGGGGCAGGGCTGGGGCAGGTTGGGGCAGGTTGGGGCAGGAGTGGGGCAGGGCTGGGGCAGGTTGGGGCAGGTTGGGGCAGGCTGGGGCAGGACTGGGGCAGGCTGGGGCAGTACTTACGCTGCACTGTCACCTGCAGCACGCAGCTCTCCTGGCCCGCCTCGTTGGTGGCCACGCACTGGTACAGCCCCGTGCTCATCTGTGTCAGGTTCTTCAGCAGCACCTGCCCGGGGTTAGAAATGTCTGGAAAACGGGAAAAAACACCGCTGGGATTAATCTGATGGACCATGAAACTTCAGCTGTGGGTAGTGCACTGAGACCCAAATGGATCTGTGGCGTCAAATCAACTCCAGGATAAGGCAAAGGGGGAAAGGAGGAAGGGAGAAAGGGGAAGGAAGGAAGAAAGGAAGAAAGAGGAAAGAAGGAAGGAAGAAAGGGGAAAGAAGGAAGGAAGAAAGGGGAAAGAAGGAAGGAAGAAAGGGGAAAGAAGGGGGCAAAGCTGGAGCATCCCCCTAGGTGCCACGGCAGTGGCAGGAGGAGTGTTGGAGCATCAGTGTCACTGCCACGCAGTGACCCCAGAGCTCTGAGGGAAGGGGTTCTGCATTTCCTGACTCTGGCAGTGACCCCAGAGCTCTGAGGGGAGGGGTTCTCCAGTTATGATTCTGGCAGTGACCCCAGAGCTCTGAGGGGTTCTTCTGAGGGGTTCTGCATTTGACTCTGGCAGTGACCCCAGAGCTCTGAGAGAAGGGGTTCTGCATTTCCTGACTCTGGCAGTGACCCCAGAGCTCTGAGAGAAGGGGTTCTGCATTTCCTGACTCTGGCAGTGACCCCAGAGCTCTGAGAGAAGGGGTTCTGCATTTCCTGACTCTGGCAGTGACCCCAGAGCTCTGAGAGAAGGGGTTCTGCATTTCCTGACTCTGGCAGTGACCCCAGAGCTCTGAGAGAAGGGGTTCTGCATTTCCTGACTCTGGCAGTGACCCCAGAGCTCTGAGGGAAGGGGTTCTGCACTTACTGACCCTGGCAGTGACCCCAGAGCTCTGAGGGAAGGGGTTCTGCATTTCCTGACTCTGGCAGTGACCCCAGAGCTCCGGGGGAAGGGGTTCTGCATTTCCTGACCCTGGCAGTGACCCCAGAGCTCTGACGGAAGGGGTTCTGCATTTCCTGACTCTGGCAGTGACCCCAGAGCTCTGAGGGGAGGGGTTCTCCAGTTACTGACCCTGGCAGTGACCCCAGAGCTCCGAGGGAAGGGGTTCTGCATTTCCTGACCCTGGCAGTGACCCCAGAGCTCCGAGGGAAGGGGTTTTCCACTTATGACTTTGGCAGTGACCCCAGAGCTCCAAAGGAAGGGGTTCTGCACTTCCTGACCCTGGCAGTGACCCCAGAGCTCCAAAGGGAGGGATTCTCCACTTAAGTGACCCCAGAGCTCCGGGGGAAGGGGTTCTGCACTTACTGACTCTGGCGCTGGGCGGGAGGTGCTCGGCTCTCTCGTCCTCGTCGCTGATGCGCTGCCAGCGGTAGGAGATGGGGGCAGTGCCCGAGGCGGAGCGGCACTGCAGGGACAGCTCCTTCCCTTGCAGCATCTCCCCCTCCAGCCAGCACTTGGGCTTGGAGGGTTTCTCTAGAAGGAGCAGGAGACAGGTCATGCAAACACAGCCGAGTTTGCTCCGTGGAAACCCTTCCTTTGGCGTTTAACCAGCTTCCAAGGGCTGCCTTCCCTGGGATGAGTTCAGGAGTCACACCGGCGATGGTTTTTAGGGGATTTCAGCTGCAGCCCCACAGTGGAGCTGGCTGGCTGTGCCACAGCAGTGCCATTCTACCACTCTGTGGCACTTGGCCTCGTGGTCACTTGCATCAGTGGAGCTCTAGCACCACATTCCTCTTCCAGGCACAATTTAGAGAACATCTTTCCCTCCCTTTACTTCTGCAGTTCTTCCTTCTCCCCGCAGCACCTGGCAGGGTTCTGCCATGGGATCACGGCGTGTGTGAAAAGCTGAGCAATAAACTGAAATCAGGGAAGGGAAATGCCAGCCCCAGCTCCTTGTTTGTCACCTCCACTGGCCTGGATGGGGATGTGGGGCTGGGACATGCACTGCCAGTGCCCAGCAGGAGGTGTCGGCTGGGTGATGCCCAGCTGAGATTGAATGTCAGCCTGCTTTGGGTGGTGAGATCACAGTGATGATTTGGGAAGAATGGTCGTGCAGCTAATCCCACCTACCTCAAACCCTTCCTCAGGCTCTTCCTGTGGCCTGTCCTTTGCCAAAAAACGCCAAGGCAGATCTAAAGTTGGGCACTGACACTCGGTCTTGAGGTGTCTTTGTGTATTTCTACCCCGCTGAAACAAATCTCTCCCCAGGAAGTGAGTCTGGATTTCTTTTTTTTTTTCCCTTTGGGAGAGCAATGAGCTGTCCTTACCTACAACCTTGAGGGTGATGCGAGCCCATTCGTACTGCCCAGCGTTTTTAACCTTGCAGATGTATTTCCCTGCATCGCTGGACTGCAGGGAGATGATCTGCAGGGATGCATCTCCAGCAAGGAAGTTGGAGGTGAAGGAAACACGGCCCTTCTGCTCCTCGTTCAGGTCATCATAAACACGGCCTCCAGAGTAGGTGATCACCTGAGGAGCAGAGCAAACACTGAGTTGTCATTTTATTTTCACACAGAACAACAAATCCAAGCGTTTCCAGGAGCTGCACACTTGCCAAGGGTCACACAGGAAGCCTGGGGCAGGGTGGGAAAACAAACCTGGATTTCTACCCCTGAGAATGATGCAAAAAGTGAATTTGTGCTGGAGATTTGTATTGGGTATTTATATGAGTGTCAAAATAGGCATCAGTTGATGCCACAACGCATCAGAGCAGTCTGTGGGTTTGGCTGTGCTAATTTAAGTCACTGCAGACCTAATTTTTATAAGGACTGAACTACTGTGTTTTGTGCTGAAACCAAAGATTCAAAAACTGGGCCTGCAAAACCCAAGGTTATTTTGAAAGCCTGAAGGGCACTTCAGAGCTTTAGCTAATGAAGACTGACTACATTTTTTAAAAAAAATTCCATTGTAACACAACACACGTGGATATCAAATAACTTTTACACGTTCAAAATCTCTCTGAAGCAGCTCTGTTTTCTAAACACTGCCCTCGTCATCAGAATAACTTGCAAAGATCATCCCAGGAGTGCTGTTAAACCGAGGGCTGGTGGTGTGAAGGCAGAAATAAAGTGATTTTCTCAGCAAACCCACCGCTTTCTGCACCGTCTCGGAGATGTGCAGCAGCCACTCGATGTCCAGGCTGCCCTGCTCCAGCAGCCCCAGGCGGTGGTGGCAGGGCAGGGTCACGTTTTCTTCAGCCACTCTCTTGAACTCGGTCTGAGCCTCGCAGAGCCAAAGAGAACAGGAAGCTGCAAGACAAAAGTCAGAGGTCGGTCAGGGTGGGTCTCTGGTGAGGCTTTACTAAGCCAGGTTTTGCTGGATTCTTCCTCGTTTTCTCCACAGCATCCAAGCAAACCCCCACCCCAGCTCGGCTCCCTGCACAGATTGAGCTGATTGAAGGAGAAATCTCTACATTCCCAGGCATTTTCACACTGAGGTTGCAGCACGAGCAGATGGTTTCACACTCTGGAGCTGTCAGTGCTCGAGGGGCACCCACACCCTCTGCACACTCTGAATTTCAGACAACCTCCCCAGCTCTGCCCTCACCTCTTATTACCTGTTTTCGAAAGCAGTATTTCCACCCAGAAAACCTTCGATTTTTCCCTATCATTCTGACAACGACTTGGAGTCTCTTCCCTGACACCGGAGTCCCTTCCCTAACAGCAGATGATATTCCTGGATTTCAGCAATAAGAAACCAGCCTGGGAGAAGAGGGTTAAACTTAAGGAAAGGGTGGAATAAATAGGGTTGGGAGGTATCTTTGGATAGCAACGTCCAAAAAAAGTATGAGTTGTTTTGTCAGGATCTAAAAAAGAAATGAAAAGGAAATTGCCAAGCGGACCCACTAGAGGGAAGCAGAGCCCTTGGAATGTGAGACAAAATCCCCCAAAACGTTTGTTAACGCCCTAAAACCTGGCCCAGGAGATGATGGAGGCAGGAAAATGGGATGTTCAGCCAGCACGGCGTCAGGCACTGTCTGCTCGAGTTTTTATTCTGCATCCGTGCTAAAACTGAACAAAAATCTGCCATCAATCCTTGGCTTTGCCCATCTCCAACTTGTAAATGTGGACTCACCATGGAAAGTCCAAACTCGGTTGAAGCTGACCCACAGGATCAGAGGAAGGGGAAAGTTGCAGGCATTGGGGTCAGGGATCCCCCAGGTCAAAATTAAGAATTTCCCAACTAAATTTCCGTGGGGCACCGATGCCATTTGCCCTCGGGGTATGAATCTTCACAGGGCACTTGGGTTGTTCTGCACTTTTGCTGTTCAAGACAAAACCCTACAACCATTTCTTTTCTTTTTTTTTTTTTTTTTTCCCCTGTGAAATGTAGTGGGAGGAAATATTTTGCTTCCTGGGCCAAATATTGCGAAACTGATGAAAACTGGGGAAGTTTCCAGCACTGGGAAGTCCCACGTGTGACTGAACGCACAATCCTGGGGTGGCAGAGCAGGAGCACAAGAGGTTCCAGCTGCACAGGCTGGATTTGTTCCTATACTTTTTATATTATTACATACTAATTATATCCTTTTGTTCTGTTTAAACAGCGGGTGCTGAACCTGCAAGTGAAAACCAGAAAATTTACATCCAACTTGATGCTTCCTCATCTTTTTCCTCGTTTCTTCAGGACCAACTTTTAGGAAATTCCTTGTTCCTGCTCCCATTCTCAGACCTCCCTCTGGGTTACCACGACCATCCCTCAACTCCCGAGATTCTGATGATTAATTTATCCTTCCCAAACACTTTTATCAGAAGTTATCACCTGTTCCGTGCATTAAATACCCAGAATTTGAAGGCAGGTGGAGCCTTGCCAAAGCTCCAGCTCTCCTCCTCTCCCTGAGCTGCTGGCAGTGAAAGCTCCTTTCCAGCCACATGAGCTGCTTTCTTTAACGGGAAAAGTAATCCAGTTTAGCACTGGATTCGCTGCTCTCAGAGCTCCATCTGCCAAATACAATTAGAATTCCTGCCCAGGACGAATCCAGCTTTTCCCTGGAGCCCACGTTGCTGCGGGCTGCCCTCATTAGCGCCACACTCGCTACATCACTGATCAATAATCTTAATTTAGGCACCACAGCAGGGACGTTCACACCACATTTGCAACGTTTTCCGAGCCCTGTGGAGCTCTGAGGGTCCGTGCACAACCCCGCAGGTGTTCTGCGTTTTAAAACTTAATCCTGGGTGAGGTTTTTAATGTAAAATGATAAATCTTTTGCCAGATTATGGCAGCGTTTTCATTCCTTTCTGCCTTAGACACGCTGGGTTTAGCAGGGCTCACACCTCAGCCTAATTTTTGCTGCTCCCAGGAAGTATCTGTGGATTTAAGGAAGAGTCCTGTGCCTATAAAGTCATCATGTGAATGGGGAGGAAAATCAGGGAGACATCCAGTGGAATAATGACAGATTCCTAGAGTACCTCTTATTTTTTCAAAAGAATCAGCAACGATTCAGAGCTGATTCACCACTGAACCAATAACCAGACTCTCACACACTGTGCAAACTTTTCCATAACATTATCAGAAAAAAAAATCTTATTAGAAACCCCCTTGATTTGTCTCTTTAATCCTTATTAGTGCTTTAACAATGCCTAAAAACTCCCAAAGGAGTTTAAGTTTTGCAGGTTCTCTAGACAGGACTCTCACTTCATTTCCTTCCACTCACCCATATGTGGATGGTTGAAAGGAAGATAAAACAGCCTCTTACAATTACCCAATATAAGGGCCAGGTAGAGAAATTACCCACAAAAAAAATCCCAGGAGAGCTCAACATGAGCAAATCTCACATTTTCCATAGTTTGGGTAGGGTCTCGCTGCAGCAAACAGGGATAAAATAGTGATTTGTGTTTGGAAATGTGCTGGAATTTATGGCACATGAGGGAAAAAGGAGCTGGAAAGAGATGCAGGCCCATTCAAGGTTTTATTGTCCGAAGAAGAATAAACACTCCTGAAGCTGTTGGTGTTTGTGTAGGTGAGACCTTGCAGGGACAGGCCGAATAAATGAGATGCTTTTAACCGTTTCCCTCCCTCCTCAGCTGAAGTTTTGTCTAAAAAACTGCCAGAGGAACCTCTGCTCGTGGCCAGCAGCACTGGCCAGGGCACAGGGCTGGGTCACAAAGGGATTGATTTATCCCTGGGATCCCTTTGCTGTTCCAAACCTTCCCCTCACAAAGGGATTTATTTATCCCTGGGATCCCTTTGCTGTTCCAAACCTTCCCCTCACAAAGGGATTTATCCCTGGGATCCCTTTGCTGTTCCAAACCTTCCCCTCACAAAGGGATTTATCCCTGGGATCCCTTTGCTGTTCCAAACCTTCCCCTCACAAAGGGATTTATCTCTGGGATCCCTTTGCTGTTCCAAACCTTCCCCTCACAAAGGGATTTATCTCTGGGATCCCTTTGCTGTTCCAAACCTTCCCCTCACAAAACTCCTCAGCCCTGGGTGGCCTCAAGGGGCTGATCCTGCACACAGTGGATGAAAAAAAGGATGATTTTCCCAGAAATCACGTCCAGAAGTAATGCCACACTTATGCAGGCTCCACAGTTCTTACCCAAAAAACCCTCTTCCCCTTTCCACATCCTGTGGGCAGCTCTTTGTGCTGTGAAGAATTCGGGAATCGCTGCTTTTGGCTTTACTCAGCTCCCATCCCATGACTCCAGCGGGAGGTGGGATTGGTTTTCCTGCTTATTCCAACTCCTTTTTTTAAATGATTTCAGGAGCATTGGCCTGCAGGCTCTGGGTGCAGTGCCAGGCTTGGTGGCACAGCAGAGGGGAGGAGCAGTGACCCGGGGTGAGTGTTCCCATTGTTCCGAGGACAATAATTCACCCCACACCCTGCAGACCAGGGAAAGCCATCCTCTCATCCCTCCCCGTGCTTCAATCTCCAAGGAAAACACAGCAACAAAGATTTTAATCAAGCCCAAAGCCATCCTGACAGTGCCCACACCACCCCGGGTTGAGCAGGGGGAGGACTCACAGGGGTTTTTTGCCCTCTCAGCCCCTTCTGCCTTGCACACATGACAGAGTTTAAATTAAAAAAGAAATATGGACAACAGCCTGGATCCCTCATGCAAAGATGTCAGGCTTGAGGAATTCCTCAGAAGTCATTTCAGCGTTTTAAGGACTTCTCATTGTGAGTGGATGTCATAAAAGGGTTTGAATTTCAGCAGAATCAGCCCTTTGAAAGGGGTGTAGAGGGAAAGGGCCTGTGCAAGGCAGCGAGCAGCAAATGCTGAGCAAACCCAGACTCATCACAAATTGTGTCCATCCCAAGCAGTGTTTTCAGGCTGAATCTTTACCAGGATCCCAAATTTTCGCGTCCATGCTGTGCTGAAGCCCAGAACATTTCCATACCCGTTACAATTATATGGCCACAAACACACACACATCCCAACATCAAATACACATTACCAGACAAGCAGAATCAAAGGGAAAATAAATGCTTTGCTGACGTTTTTATTTGTAGGCAAATTCACATCCTAAAAGCTAAAGAGCTTCCAGACTTAAATCTTTCATTAGGTTCAGAAGGTTTGAATTAGGGAGCAATGCTAAAAATAGATTCTACTATTTAAAAAGTAATAAGTTGTGCTGTATCACTTAACTGCTGGAATTAGGAGGAACAGCCTAGAAAAGATTCAGAGAATCAAGATAAAAGAAATGCATAATAATCCTTTGTATGGCCCAAGCCATACCTACACCAGGCTCTCTGAAGAGGTGAATATCCATAATTCAAACATTTCAGCTTCTTCAGGAACATCTGTGCACTTTGTCCTTCAGCAACGCTTTTTATAATTTATTTTGGCTTTTTTTTTTTTTATCAAAGATGACATTTGCAACAGACTATTCCAAGGCCCTGATGCCCAGGGAAGAGCAGAAATGCAACCTGGAATTTTCCTGCAGCTCCAGACGTCGGAAGTGACTCAGGAAACGATTGGAATCTGCTGCCGAGGGAAACTTTCTCCCACACACCAGCAAGAGCAGGAATTCCAGTGGTATCCACACACAGAGTTTGTAGCCTGTCCGAACAATTCCCAGCTCACCTGTGATAGGTGCTCTGCCTGCTTTTGTTCGTTAAGATCAAAATGTTTCCTGGGTGGAGGTGTGACAGGAACAGAACGAGCCCTGGTGTCAGGGCTCATCACGTCCTCCCTGGAACAGGAACTGTCCCCTGCAGATGAATTCTCCAGTGCATCATTCTGTGGGATACTCCTGAAAGTCATCCTCGCTCTCTGACTGGAAATGGGATCCTTCCGAGAAGGAAGGTTTGTTCCTGTGCTCCTGAGTCACAAACTCTTCCCAAAATCCAGGCTGCTGGAAAAAACACCTCAGTGCATCCATAAACTCCATGTTACAGCTGCTCTCAGCCAGACCTGAACTGCTGAAATGCTTTGTTTTAGTAAAAATAATCCAAATATGCAATAGCTTCCTGCTTAAATCAGCCCAGAGAGAATAAACACCCTCAGAGCTACACCAGAGTGTTCCTTCAGCTGAATAATCCTGCATTTGCCTCGCTATTTCGTGCTAAAATCAAAGTGTCTGAAAACAGAATGTGTCTAAATTAGGCATATGCAGGAATAATATGTTTGGGAGTTAAAAACAAAAAGCCCAGGACAGCCTGCCATGCTGCAGCTCTGACCCACTCCCTCATGCCAGGAATTCAAGACATTTCACATCTGTTGGAGTCTCATCTTGCCGGAGTCTTGTAGGAAATGATTTACTAAGTTTCCTTATGAAAAAGCAGGAGCCTGCCCCCCCATCCAGTGCTAACGAGAAAAACCTGAGCGTTTTGCAATCAGCAGATTCCGAATTTTAGCTGCTGGAGCAGGAGGCTGACAACGACTTTTATGGCCAAGGAATTACATCTTGAGTCAAACTTGCAGGGCTGCTTGCGTGACTTGGGAGTTCACCCAGCGCAGACACCGCAGACGAGCTCCACACTCAAGTATTTAAGGCTCAGTGGGCCTTAAAATTAAACTCTTGACAAACCAAACATCTTCCCCCGCTGGTGCCGTTCAGCAGTGATGACAGGCACGGGCACATGAAGGAATTATGTCCCCTTGGACTCTGTTCCCTGGTTTCTGCTGCGGGTGAAGCGGGACAGGGGAACGCTGTGTTGTTTTGATGCCTTAGGTTTTAACTTTTATATTTTTCAAATCCTGTACTGCTTAGAGTGTAACTCTGCAGTTCCTTGTAGCCTGGAATTTCTGCTCTCTCGTGCTGGGCAGACACAACAAAGCCTCTCCAGGCTTTGCCTTCAAGGACAGCCAGGCTCTTCTAGGCCCAAAATGTGTAACCCAAAGCCTCTAAGGGGGAAGCAAGCTGAGGGGAATTACATCATTAAACTGGGGCTTTAATTGGAGAATTAACCGTGGTATGCAAATGAACCAAACCTATAAAGGTGTGAAGAACTTGTGACCTGGGGTCCATCTTGGGGTCCATTTTTGGAGGCAGCCTCTGGCTCCCCCAGGGTGTGCCTTGAAGGCTTTCAAATAAACACCGACCTTTATTCCCTTATCCTGTCTAGTCTCTGTTTCTAGGTGGCTGGAGAAGGCCTCAGTTTTATCCCGGAGTTCTGAGGAGAACCCAAAAAGGTCAAGAAACCCCCGCTCATGCTCAGACCACACCAGCCCTCATAGTTACCCCGACAGCATCTCAGGCCAAAACAAACATCAAACAGTGTCTTCTTACAGACAGCTCTGCTGCATTCCTCGCACCAGGGAGGAGAGGCTGGAGGCGGCCACGGTCTCCTGAGGATAATTAAGGGAGCGCAGGCTGTGCTCTGGGACATCTGCTTTCTGTATTCCTTGGCTGGCACAGACACAGGGGCCAAGGGTTGCCTTCCCCCGAGAGCCCCAGTGCTCCCAGTGACCAAGGCCTGGCCCCAGCACGCCGCCTGCAGCCGCCTCCCCTCCGCCCGCCTTGGGTCGCAGGAATTCGGTTGTGAAGCGAAAACATCCCAAATACGAAAAAAAACCCCAGATAAAGGGGGCTCCCCCTCCTCAGAATGGGCTGTGGTGAAAGAGAGGGGTCAGCCCAGCCCTGCCCTGATCCACACAGCGCTGCAGAGCCTCTGGAATTGGAACCACATGTGCTGAGGCCGGGGGAGGCTGTGCAAGCAGGAGGCACAGGGGAAGGAAGAGTCCTGCGTGCGGCCGGGTTTCCAAGTGCTGACGTGAGGCGTTTGGAATTGAGGCTGCAGAGGAGCGAGGAAGGCGCAGGGAGAGCAAAAAACCAACATTTCACAGAGCAAAGCCTCTGGTTTTTAGAGGTTTACAACAGCTGAGCAGGAGCGGGGCTGGAGTTGGGCAGGTGGTGCTTTACCAGCAGAAATACCAACAGTGCCCACCAATCCTGCCTTGGGAAATCTTGGATGAGCCAGGGAAGGGATGTGGGATGGCTTCAGCAGCACAGCATCAGTGCACGCCCTGTGTGAGTAAATGCACTGTTCCTGGTGTCTAAATGACTGGTTCATCAAATGCCCCCAGCAGCAAGGGTTCAATATTCCCCAGGGAAAACGTAAGAATTCCTTCATGGATTAAAGACAAGTGAAAAACTAATGCTGCTGTACCCAGCGACCACGTGCAACCAGAAATCTTACCTACAATAAAAAGGCAAAATTCTGTCCCTGAAAACGCCAGAGTTAACTTTCAGCACCAACCCACGTCGAATCCAAAGTCTAAAGAGGTTTGGGAATACTGGCAAAAAAGCATTGGAGCACTCCCTTAGCCTTCCCAGGCAGGCAGCAGCTGTGGATGTGCTTCCCTTTTTTTCACTGCACTTTAAAAAGTCCAGTGCAAGCAGGAGATTCTGGCTTTACATCCCTGGGGACTCAAGAACAGAAAACAAGGCACCAGCACTGCATCTCCCAATTCAGTGGTTCACGGAGTGCTTGTGCACAGAAATGTGTGAGATCCCTCGGCCTTAGGTGCAGGGAATTTTATCAGGGAATTGGTCCAGGTGTCTCCTGTTTCCAGCACCAGCTCAGCCAAGCCTTCAGTGATGCAGCTGGGAGTTTGTCAGTGCACATCTCAGATTCCTGGAGGGAAGAAGCACCGATGGCTGTCTGATATTCCCCTTTTTTTCCAGGCATCTCTGGGCTGCTTTGTGTACCTTAAAGCTTTGAAAGCAAGAAAACTAAACATTCCGTCCCTAAACATCAGAATTTTCACTCCTTCCGCCGGGTTTCAAAAAAAACTGTGAGGAGGAAGATGATTTCAGTAATAATTTCTAGGATTTCTTTTGTCTGAGAAATATTCTTAGGCCTCAGTCTCCCGGGGAATCTCTTGTTGCTGTCAGTTCAGGGACACACAAATGAAGGCACACAGAAATGAAGTTCTCTGCCCAAGGCAGACACCGAGCAGAATCCAGAGTACAAACCCAAAGAGACAGCAACAAAACTGTTTTCAAAGCAGTGTTTGTCCATCAGATCTTTCCTCACCCATTTTGAAATCCAAGGAGAAGGTTACATCAGCTGACTCTGAAAACTGGGGAGACAGGAAGAGACTTGAGGGATTGTTAAGGATTCCCAGTAAAAATGCTGTGATGAGGATTCCCTCTCCTTTTTTTCATCCCTTTGCATCACAGTGGAAGATTTTAATCAGCAGGCAGCAAACTGATTGTGCTTTTCTGCTGCTTGGTGTCCTGGAAATTCTGCTTGTTCTAAACTCGCCAAAAAAGGGACCAGGAAACTCACGGTATTCACAGGGGAACTTTGTCCCTCCCTGCAGCTTTCCCTCAGACCCATTCCCAGCAGGGCTGGACGCAGTTTTAAGGCCCAGCCTTCACTCCCTGCTCAGCACATCTCCGTTACCTCCACGGGATGTTGAGCTGTGGGCTCATAATTGCGCATAACCGGCTATGACATCTCACTTACCCACTACAAGCACCACTAATATGGTACAAAATGAATGCCTAATGTATTAACACCCTGTCACTTCTCATCTCCGCTCAGCCTCAAAGCCTCGGCCACAGCTGCCCTAAGGCACAAAAGGAACAGCGGCAGCTCCTCCCCAGCACCCCCAGAAGTCTTGTAAGGGAGACATTAAAACTCTGCAGCACTTCAGGGGTGGAACCAAGGTGCAATCTGCAGGGGCTGAGCACAGCTCCAGGAGCAGCAGCAGCTTCACTCCAGAGTAGTGATGGTCACACTATCAATGCAAATATTTGCAGCTTCTTATCAATTCTGTTGTAGGCAGGATCAATTATTTTCTATTAATCCGGAGGTAAGAAAATGAAAGACACCCTCATTCTTTAATCTGCATCTTTCGCTGGCTTTAGCATGAACCAGAAATTAAAATAAAGGATCGAGGTTTGAATTCTTGTCACTGGGGCTTAAATCCCTGCCTGCACTTCCCCTGGGGTTTGGCACAGCCCTGTACCAGCTGCAAGCGGACTGGGAACATCTTTTCTCTCACTTTTTCCACTCTTAGCAGGGGTTGCAGCATCTGGAGCTCTCAGAGTGGAGGTGGAGCTCCAAATGCAGTTTCTGAATCAGCACTGCCAGTGGGGATTACCGAGGAATGCAAACCCCACTGGAAAGGCTGGAAGAGACTCCCAGCTGCATTTTAGGGAGCTGGGATCACACAGGGAATTCGCTGCAGCTCTGCACACTCCGTGTGAGCTCACCCTGCCCTGAGCACGGTCTCACCTCGCATTTGGAGAGGCCCTGTGCTCCAAATGATCCCAAACTTCTTCCCAGTAACACTTAAAAGCCAAGGATTGGACTGAACTCTGTACTCCTGAGAACTTGGATTGATTTAAAAAGTATTTTGAAAGGATTCTCCCTTTCCAAAGGGGAGCCCAGCAGCTCTTTTAACTGACAGCACTGCACAGCTGCTGCAAGTGATCCTGAAATTTGGGAAAACTCAGACACAGGAAACAAAGAAATTCTATTTGACACAAAGTACGATGGATTCCTGCATATTTATATATATATATGTTTTTGTTTCCAGTGACCCAAGGTGTGCTCATGCAGTGACAAGAGCCAGAGACAAAAGCCTGAGGGGGATCCTGCTCCCCACAGGGTTCCAGCCTGGGAGCTAAGGGCCAAATCCCAGCTTCTGGAGCCATTTTGCTTTTGGGTTTGCCCACAAACCTTTTTAAGACACGATCACACACAATAAAAAGTGCAGCAACGCTGCTGCAGCCTAAGAAACAGCCTAAGAAAATGAAGAAATACTAATTTTTGTTTTGCTTCTGTCAAATTTTTGGAAGATTTACAAACATCTGGAAAATCACGTTTATTGGTTTTTTCGAATCATGTTTATTGGTTGGTTTTGGGGATTTTTTTTTTTTTTACTTATAAAGCTGTGCTCTTTCTTTTTCAGTTTTAGTGTAGATGTACGAAAATCCTGATCTTTAAAAGTTCAAAGCATGAGTTAAGTCACCAAGTAAGATGCTTGGAAAAGGCATAAGGACTAAACCAGAAAGCAGCTCCATTTCCCTTCCCTCAGAAAGATGCTCAAATTACGACTTTTCCATTCCAATTTTAGCAGCCTGTCAAAAACGCAGGTGGGAAGACCGAAAATAAACCTTCAGTATTCCTTGAGGTAAAATAAAACCTGCAGATTTTGAGGGGAGGACAGAGAGGGATGGTATTCCAGAGGCAGAGAGCTCAATCCCTCGCTGCTGAACCACTCTGAACTCACTCCTGAGGGTCACATCCCGCTGCCTCTGGAGCAGGGATGGGGTAGGGAGGGAGGCAGATGCTCCTCCCTGCCCACCACGGGCTGCCCTGCCAGCAGCTGAGATATTACACAGATTTTTCGTGTTTGCAAATACCAAGGGTCCTGCAGAGCCACCAGATCTGTGAAAGCCCAGGGCCATCGCTGGGGGGGACCCCGAGAGAGGAGATTTTGAGCCAAATATTCCGGTGACCTTTGGTGGGAAAGAGCAAAGCAGCTCCCTGGCACGGGGCCCTCCCTGCACAGAGGGATGCCCCGAGTGAGGCTGGAGAGGCAGAGCCCTTTGGAAGGACAGGAATTGGGGATCAGCCTGCTGAGAGCAAAAAAAAAAAAGCCCCTGAGTGAGAGCTAGGGCACCACAGAGCCAGCTCGGAGTTTGCAGGATGCTGAGCAGGAAGAGGGGCTGTGAGGGGAGGAGGAGGAGGGTGAAAATGGGATTCGGGCAAGAGTTGAAGCGTTCTGCTAATTGGATGTGAAAAGGTCAGGCATCTGATGAGGAAACACGCTGGAAAGGTCAGGGGAAGATGGAGAAGTGAGGCCGGGAGGAATGGGGGCCCTCATGGCCAGCTCCAGCACCAGGGCTGGGTTTCCACCCTCCTCTCCAGTCCATCTCCCAAGCCTTGAAACCATCTCTGGGCTTTTCCCGTGTCCTGAGTCAGACTGAGGTCCCCACCAGGGCTTGACCAACTGATTTCCTCAGCACCAAGAAGTGTTTTATCAGCAGCCCTGAGTTATCACAAAGCTGAGGCCCAATCAATATTGGAGAGCATTGGGGGAAACAAAAACCAGAAACCAGGCTGTGCTGCACTGCTCCCATCTTGGGATTTTGTTTGACCAAAACCTCATCCTTCAGAGCTGCTTTTTGAGGACAAGGAAATTCCTGTAGCACCCACTGTAAACTCCTGACATCTCAGTTTTACCACAAGTGCTTTAGAACCATGGGACAGAGGAGGCCAGAAGGAACCTCCCAAGGCAATCCAATCCAAAATCCAGCTCCAAGCAGACACTCAGTCCCTTAAATCATCCTTGTGGGCCTTTGCAGGACTCATCCCAGTGTTTATCTCACACAGAGGAGCCCCAAACTGGACAATATTTTAGCTCAAGTTAAAAGAGAACCTCAAGCCCTGATGCACAAGTTTGGTTTCCCGGACAAGCTGCAGCTTCTCTGATCTCACTTCTGTCCTCTCCAATCTGTGTAAGAAAACCTGCAGTGCCTCAGGGGGAGATGTGTAGAGCTGACAGAGGGAACAAGAGAATTAAAGGAATCAGAGCCAGGCTTCTCAGAGGTGCACAGCTGGATGAGAGGAGTCCTGAACAGGGGAATCCCAAACAGATTTTTAGGGAAAAAAATCACTGTGAGAAGAGTCAGGCACCGAAATAAGGGCCCACAGGTTGTGGAATCAGCATCCCTGGGACTGTTCCAAACTGGGCTGGCTGAGCTGGTGTGAACTGGCCCTGCTTGGAGCCAGGCACCTCCAGAAATCCCTCTCAATTTACACTGTTCTGTGACAAGCTCCAAGCCTGGAGTCAGAGACAGATCTATGGCAGTCAAATCCCACTCTGAAACCTTCAGCTTTCACTGCAACTTCTAAACTGCCCCAAAAAAGAGCACAGAAAGCTCTTCTCCCACCACAGAGAAGTCCCTGAAGTGCCAGGGTTGGTCCCACCCCAGGCAGCTGCTCCATGAGGGAGGAGGGGTCTCCCTGATGAGCTCCAAAGCCCAGCTCCCCCAGCCTGGGTGGTCTGTGGGATAACCGAGCTCAGAATGTGATGAATTCAGCCTCTTTTCTGGCTGAAATTTGATGAATTCAGCCTCTTTTTTGTGCTGACAGTATCTGTGAGCAGGTCCCAGCTGTCCCCACTTCCAGTCCAGCACCAGCTTTTTCCTATCATGTGGCAAGAAAAATAAACAAGTTGGTGATCAGATCCATCACCTGATATTGTTTGATGATTGCCTGAGTCTGCAAGTAAAAACATCCATGAAATGTTGGGGTTTTCCCCAATATTTACTTGGGCAGCACTGAAATTTCGAGGTGCCAGAGAAATGACTGGTAATAAATCATGAACTGGCCACAAAGTAGCACAAAAAAGGGGCACAGAATGTGCAAATATTGAGGTTTTACCTTAGCAGAGTATTTGGAATTATTCAACAAAGCTCTAATTTGGGGAATTGAGGCAAGAACCGGGGAGCTCAACCACCTCAGTTTGCTTCCTTTGGCTCCATTCCCTGTTGTGTTCCTGGAAATGCAAACAACCCCAGGTTTACATCTGCAAACCCCACAAAATCTGCCCTCCTGCAAGGAATTTGTATTATTGTCATTTTGTGTTCCAGTGGGTTCATTTTGGCTTCAAAAATTCCTGGTGTTCCAGAGCCAGAATCGCCACGAGAAGCCACCAAAATATTTGGCTGCTCTGTGCAGCACTCATGGGTTTGGTTGGTTTTTTTTTTTCTGGCTTGAATTCTCTAGGAAAACCCATTTTCTGTAATTGGAGCTGACACAGCTTCTCCCCCCTGCTTTAAAAAGGCATTTTCAGGGAGAAGAATGCCCAGATAAAAGCCCTGAGCACTCAGGGCTCTGCTGTTCACCCTCACCCCCTTCACCCAGGGCAGCCCCAGCTGGAAATCTCCGGCCCCTCTGCAGAACAGCCCCAGAAAAACTCATCCCTAACTGGTTTTTACTTCACAAATCCAGGAATTGGGGATAATCTCTCAGGGAGGTGTTGTTGGGGTGTCCTGTGCAGGGCCAGGAGCTGGATTTGATGATCCTGATGGGTCCCTTCCAACTCCTCTCTCAGGGATGTGGGTAACAGCAAAGAGAGGTAGAAAACTGCACAGAAAAGGGAAAGCTGTGTTCAGTAGTGTCACTTATTTACTTTTTTAATCCTCCTTATTTTCACTTTTCTTTCTCACATGAGCAAAGACAGCCCACAGTGCCACCTGAGCATGCTGGACAATGAAAAAGGACAAAAATCACAACTCCCCCCCTGCTAAAATCTCTGTGTTCTCCTCACTGAAGCCCCCAACTCTCCCTGTTTTCAGTTTGCAAAGGAAAATCCAGATTTTGAAAGCACAGTGCATAACTCTGGGTGCAACAAGACTGACCAAGGTTGGAAGGAATCAGATTTTGGGATAAATCTACAACCCACACGGTCCAGGCACAGGAAACCTCTCTCCTGGCTGCTTGTAGATGGGAGATGTCAGTGCCCTCACCACGAGGCCCAGCTTTAACTCCAGCTAAATTTATGGCACAGTCTTTTTGCTTAAAAAAAAATGTAAATTTTGTGGCGTCTCATGCAAGGTACCCATGGAAAAGAGGCTGCACCCTCACTGTGCTGACTTCAGAGATTGGCACCTCACAGTGGGAAGGGAAAAAACCCCCAAAATCAGCTCATTACTTCTGGTTTCCAGCTAGGCCAGCGAGTGAAGCCAGCCCCGAGCTCAGGCTGTGAGGAGGTACCTGGCTTCTTGCCCAAAACATCCCTTCCTTTTTTGGAGGCCCCTCCAGCTCCTCATGGCTAAAAAAGGCAGCTGGAAAATGTCCTGGAAGCACAAAATGCTGCATCTCTCCCTCTCTCTGCCTGCCTGGAGGGAGCAGCTCTAGGTGAGCTCTGGGTGAGCTCTTCCCACCCTGGAAGAGTTTTCCACACAGTCCTTGCCTCACGAAGTATGGAAATAATTCCCATTCCTGGCCCTCCCCGTATCCCTGGCTGCAAAATCCAGGTGTCAGGTTCTACCAGGGCCCCTGCAGCTCTGAGGAACCCCAGGCCCTGAAAAAAATCCCTCAGTTTCTTTTTCACTCTGTGCTGGTGCCACGGGAGCTGAGCTGGCAGCTGGGAATGTTTCCTCCTGAACCTGGCACCGTTGGTATAGGAACGAGATATTTTCCCATTTTTACTAAAAATGGCAACAAAAAAATGGCACTGTTCACACTGCAAGAGCCAAGGGGGTTTTGTGTTGGGGTTTGGGGTTTTTTGTAAGGTCTTTCCTGCCTGGAATTGTCACAGCACAGGGAACAAAGGCTCCACACCAACTCCCTCAGCTCTGCTCCAACATCCCAATGATGGATGGAGCAAAATGATCCCTTTTATCTTCCCCTCATGGTGCTGGTCAAGAACCCAACGTGGCCATTTCTGGGCTGGTTCTGAGTATCTGACCCACATTTACTGGGTGGGGAATGAAACAGCTCTTCCACCCCGCACTCCCACGTGGAGAATTCCAAGGAAAGCCCTTCTCCTTCCCACCCCAGCCACTCCTCCCTCCAGGACCTCTCAATTTCGGGACCAGTGGTGGGGAAAGCAGTTACATAAGTGCTGCAGGAACTGAGGGGGAGAATGAATGTCAAAGCTTGCTGGAACATGAACCCGGGAGCCTTGTGGATTCAGTCTCTAACATCCATCAAACATGATTAATTTTAATGTCACAACATTTTAATGTCAATTACTTTTAATGTCACAGCTTCCTATTTACTACCACAGCCACATTTCCGAGCTGATAAAGAGATTCCCCCAAAGAACTTTTTAGATCAAATAAATAAACAATCCAGGATAAATGCTACAAACAAGCAGCAGCCTCCCTGCTTTTGGAAGGATGTGGGGAATCTATTCCAAAGGCATTGAGAAATAGAGCATCTGAGGCTTTCACATTTAAGGCCAAATTACTACTTAGTAAAAATTCTCTTCTGCTCTTTTTTCTGGCCATACAATTTGGCAGATTCCAGATGCCAGCTGGAGATGTGGCTTGATATTATTTGTGCTAGCCAAGGATGTGTTTTACTGAGGTGCTGCATAAAGAACAACAAAGCTGTGATCCTGGGCATCTTAAAATTTGTGTGCAAAAAGAGGCACCAGGCAAGCTGAGACTGATGAAGGAACTCATAAAAGAGGATTTGAGACTTGAGGTTTGAAAACTTTAGGTTCTCAAGTGGCTGAGAGAAAAAACAAACAGCTAAAGGTTTTTTTTTGCAGTGCAACTCCTCACAATTTCAAACCCATTTAAATGCCACCCATTTAGCAGTCTGGACTCGCATTCAAATTCCTCTGGCTTTACATTTTTCCTGAACTTCTCTTTGCTAAATGTTATTTTAAATAGCTGGTGAGGTTGACAAAGCCTCAAACTCCCCGGGGTTTCTCACGAGAACAAAAGCAGCCTTGTGGATATCTTTAGAGCAAATTATAAGATTGAGGAGAAGTCAGGCCTCTAATAAGAAACTGAGATGGGTCACAGAAGATATTTGAACAGACAAACTAAAACAGGAAAGGAGTCAGACACCTGCATGGTCTTTTTTAGAGCCCAAGAACTGACTTGGTCCAGTCACTGAAATAAGTTTCTGTACCTATATTTGCATTTAATGGTGATTCACAAGGCAGCTTTATCTCAGAATAGAAATTTTTAGCCCATAACAATTCGATGGGACCCTTTAAGTGCACAGTTCCGCCAAATTAAGTCTCAACCAATAATCAAACTGCAAAAATGAGCTGCACCGTGTAGCAATGGATCTTTCAAAGCAGAATGGGTGAGTTTGGAGGGAGTTTGAGCCATTTTCAGTGCAGCACAGAGCACAGAACATCCCCACGCTGTTTGCAGCTCGAGAGCCTGCCGTTCCAGCAGCAGCTCTCTCTGAGAAACAGCCCTGCTTGGAATTTAGTTTCTCTCCTGCATTTGCCAAATTTCCAGCTTCCAGACCTTAAAACCCCTCATATTTCCATCGCTGAGAGTTCTCAGAGGGCTCTGCAAAGGCAGCAGGGGCTCCAGTGATCCCAGGGAGGTTGAGCATGAACCAGCCTCAGTTGTCAGATGCTGTTAAGATCCAGGGCTCATTAAGAACCGAGGCTGGGATTTCCATGACTCAATGAGTTTCGATTCCCTGAAAGGAGGGAGGATTATCACAGCACTCTGCCTCTCCAGCTGGGCTGAGTGCAGCACAGCCTGGCTCTCACCTGGGCACGGATCTAGGAATATTCACTCGAAAAGGTGAGTGGGTAAAGCAAGAGCTGCCAGACAGCAAAATCTGCCAAAACTCTGTGTGGCTGGCAGCAAACACAGCCCAGAGCCATCTCCAGCCTCCCAGAGTTCACATTCCTTGAGCTAAACCCAGCTCAGCTGCTGCGAGCAGCCTGGAGTTTGCTGCAGGGATCTCTGCCCTGACCCAGACTAAGCAAAGGCCCTGCAGGCACCAGCACCTAAACAAAGCCCCACATTGCAATTATTTACACATTTCTTCTGGCCTGAACCAGCCAGAGCCAGAGAGAGTGGCTGGGAGGCTGCAGGGAGATGTGGGAGGGCAGTTCTTCACCCCAGGCTACACAAAACTCTCTCAAAGCCAAGGCTCAACCCCCTCAACAGCTTCCTCAGCCTCATTTTGTTTCAACTCCTCCATCACTCTGAGGAAGCCTCTTTTCTTTCCTACAGCCGACATCAGATCCACTCAAATTCAGCAGTTCAGATCTATGAACTCAGCCAGTGTCTGCACTTTTTATTGACGCTCAGATGTTGGCCATGAAACATGAAAAGTCTCATTCAGCTCGAGTTTCCTTCCTAGTTTGGTTCCCTTTTTCCCGTGGCCAGTTGGGTCCATCCCATGGAGGCTGTGTAGGGGCTAAACAGCATCCCAGGTTTTATTCTGAGCACTCAGTCCTTAAAATCCTTTAGAAGACAGACCTGGAGTTACAGTAATAAAACAGTACCAGCAAAACCTGACACGTTTTCCTTTACCACAGCCCAACAACAGCAGAAGCAAAACTTGACTTTGCAGCTTTTGAAACAGATTCCCACCTTTCCTTTCTGGAGATTTCTAATCCTACAGGGCAGGGGTTATTCCCAAAACTGGCCTCATTAGTGGCATTGGGCAGAAGATGTGATGCTAAGCACTGGCAAAGGAAGAACTGGACCCATTTTCCTCAGGAATTAAGGAAATTATATCAAGAAATGGAACATCCAACTGCTGGAAAATGGATTCAAAGTGCTTAACTTCTGCTCAGAAAGACATTTCTGTCTATTGAGCCTATTTGGGAAGCTCAATGGCAAGTGAAATTAGATTTATTTCTTCCAGAATATCAATACATGCTTCTCCCCAGCTGCCTAATAATCAGCAATAAGTTCCCCATAAAACCACGTGATTCCACATCTTGTGGGTTTTCTTCCACCTCCACCCGAGACTGGATTATTTCAGAGTGAAACAATCATTAAATCAACGATTGTCCTCCTCTAATCCTGGAGTTCTGGCTCCTTATTCCCATGTTTTGTCCCAGGCAGGAGCCTGACTCGCTGCCTGAACCCAGGCAAGAGAAGTGAAATTCTCATCAGGCTGCCCAGAGAGTTTCCTGATGCAACTGAGAGCTCACAGAGCTGAACCAGGGGCAGGAATAACTCAGACAAACCCGGGGCCCACAGGAGGAGGAAATTCGGGATAAACGAGTGCATTGGCTCTTGCTGATGGGGAAAAACTGGCTCAGGAAAAGTCAGGGGCTTTATTTTTTACCCTATTGCCACATTCTTTCCCTCAAACCAGAGCCTGTTAATAGCTGGAAACCAGCTACCAGCCTAGGTGAGTATCTTAAATAACTAGAAACAAGATAACGGGCTAAGGAATATTTTTAATAATTGGATACCAGCTAACAGGCTAAGGAATATTTTAAATAATTGAAAACCAGCTAACAGGCTAAGGAATATTTTAAATAACTGGAAACCAGCTAACAGGCTAAGGAATATTTTAAATAACTGGAAACCAGCTAACAAGCTAAGGAATATTTTAAATAACTGGAAACCAGCAAACAGGCTAAGGAATATTTTCAATAACTGGAAACCAGCAGCTATCCCAGCCCTGGCTGTACCTGTTATTCTGTAACATCCTCATTGCATCCTGGCACCCAGTGCAGGACACAGCTTTCATGTATGACTCTTAATTAACATCCCCTTTTTTCTCTTCTTGCTGTATCTGGAGTGACAGAGATGCACATCCCTCATTTCCCTGCTTTCCAGCCTGGATTTACCCTCCCAGACCTCCTGTGCTCCTCCAGCCCAGCCAGCTCAGCAGAGAGTAGCCACAGCTTCATAACACTGGAAATTGTTTGGGGTATTTTTTGCTTAGTCGAGAAGGGAGAAAAAAAAAAGATTAAAAATAAAAATAACCAAATAGTTCCACAGTGCAGATTAGAGCAGCCCAGACTGCCCCAGCCTCCATCTGGCCCTCATTAACATCCAGAAACAACCCCAGAGTGTCTGCCAGGCAATATCTGACTTTCATACAGAACAGGCCAAAGAAGATGTGCCTGATGCAGGGTCCTGACTGATCCTGGAGGGGTTTTTGGGGTGCTTGTGGGTCCCAGCGTGGCTGGGGCAGGCAGGACAGGGTATCCTGAGCAGGATTTGGGCTGTGGTGAGGCCAATTCCCTGCTCAGAGCTGCTCCTGGCATCCTGCAGGACCCAAGCTGCTCTGGGGATGGTGCAAGGGGGGGATGAGGCCATGGGTTTGCTTGGAAATGTTTTATTCAGGCTGTTTATCCCCAAAAGAGCGTTTTCCTTTTAGATTAAATTATCTGGACTCTGTTTATTCTAAACACAGGAGACAGGACTCAAGCATTTCCTCTTTTAGGAAGTATGGTTGAGTGTATTTCCTACAAAATTTATAAAGAATTCAGGCGAGGGCTTGTGTGGCTCCTTGAGATTTCAAACCCTTCTTCCCTAAATGCTGAAAGAGCTGCCTCTGTCAGGGCACAGCTCCATCCCAGTGACACAGAACCCAAATGCAAGCAGACAGCAGCTATAAGCTCTTTGGAAAGGGCAGCCTGATAAAAACCATAATCAAATTATTTACCGATACTCCCCATTTTGTCTGAAGACCATAAACTCCATTACATAATGAGATATTTCCCTTTTTTTTTTTCCTACAGCTGGGGAAGCCAAGGCTCCAAAAGGACTTGTTAAAAGCACCTCCTGGGAGTGGAGGTGAGATGAGTTAATCAACAACAGAACTGAATTTTAGCAGTGAAAATTTTCATTCCAGAGTAGACAACAGAGTCACTGCTGGAACTGGAAGCAAACCCACGGATTCCTCTCTTCCCACCTCGGCTCCTTACAGAGAATTCTGACTTTTTTGCTATGAGGTGTCATGTTTTAAATGCCATTTTCCATGCTTTAGTCCTTGTGCTTCCTGCAGGAAGTGCAGCAAGAGGGAAGTGCCCTGCTCAGTTTTCCAGGACACCTGGAACATGGATCCTGAGCAGAGCCCTGTCAGGAGAACCTGTCTGAACAGCAGAGCTCAGCCCAGGCCTGATGCTGCAGGAGCTTTACTCCCTCCCAGCTGCCCAGGACGTTTTCCCTGGCTTCTCCCTGGGATGTTCATCTATTATGCACAACTCCTGGATGGGAGAGTGTTGGAACCCAAGGCACACCTCGGGCTGCCCTGGGAGCTCAGGGCACACCTCGGGCTGCCCTGGGGGCTCAGGGCACACCTCGGGCTGCCCTGGGGGGTCAGGAGCCCCAGCAAGGGGGTCCCAGCCCCTGGCAAGAGCCCAGAATGGCACCGGCTTTGACCTCAGCCCATGGGAAAAGTTACCAACACTGCCAGAATCATTGCAAGCCACCAGAGTGTGAAAATGAGGAGTGGTTTAGTGTTTTACAAGATAAAAAAGTAGATTTTAGGATTTTTAATATGAGGATGAAGGGTCTAAGATGGAGGATTTTGGGCATTGCCCTGTTCTTCTTCTTCTTCTCCTTCTCCTCCATCTTCTCTGGTGGTGGTGGCACAAAATGATTGGTAGAATGAAAAAGAGGTAGAAATTCCGTGTCTAGAACAGGTGCAAATGAATTGGTACAGAACAGTAACTAATAAATGCGTTGTGAAGAATGGTTGGATGATGGAAAGGGCACAGAAAGGCCGGGACAGCCCAGGGCTGGGCAGTGCCCGCTCGGACTCGGCTGCATCAGATGTGCGGCCGGAGCTGAGAGCTGGCAGAGAGAAGGAGAAATCAACAACCTGAAACAGCATCTGCAGCCGTTTCTCATCTGCTGGGGCTCGAGGTGAAGCTCCCCAGAGGTGAAGATAAAGAACCTGGATTTGTGCAGAGTTCCTAACTCCCACAGGAGAGGGACAGCAGGAGATGAGCGGTAGCTGCTCTTTAAAGAACAAATTTTTCTGCTCTGTCCAGCCTTGCCTGCGTGGCTCCAGCAGCCAGGGAGGCTGTTCAGGCCCTCTCATCATTAGCACAATGCTCATAATTGAGCATTACCTGCTCAATTCCTGCTGTTGGAACACGTGGCTGGCACCAGGAGCTGCCCCTCCTGCTGCTCCACCAGCTCCCTCCACCAGGGGAATTCTTCCTGGTTTATTTTTAATTCTGCCTCATAATCAGGCCCTAATTTTATGCATATTGGCTCAGGATATTTCCCCTTTTCTTCTACATTGTCAGTCTGCTTGTCACATCCTTGCTGAAGGGGATTCCTCACTTGAAGTCCTTCTCTTGGTAGGGTAGCATGGCCTCTTTTTGCTTGAGGATTATAGGCTCTGACAGTGCTGACACAGAA
The DNA here is from genome assembly GCA_026261815.1 of Monarcha castaneiventris obscurior. NCBI lineage: Eukaryota > Metazoa > Chordata > Aves > Passeriformes > Monarchidae > Monarcha > Monarcha castaneiventris. The sequence goes on from JAMPIT010000114.1 coordinate 3,172,095, forward strand.
AAATCAAGGCCCAGAATAATTTAAAACCATGAGCAGGGCTGTTTCCTCCCGATCAGGAACACAGAGCTACTACTGCCCTTTCCTCCCAGAACCCAGCCCCAGCCTAAACCCAGCTCCTGCTCCTCACCCAGAGCAATCCCAGACCCTCTGACAGCCTCCTCCCATCCTCCACTCCTCACTTGCTGATAAGATTCGTGAGTTTTAATAACAAGGAGACCACACACCGTGTCCCCAGCATGAACTAAAGCTCTTGGTGTCACAGCAGAAGTTATAACAAAGCTGGGACATTAAATCATCAAAGGGAGAAGAGAACTGGATATACTCAAAGGCAAGAACGTCACAAACCTCCTAAACCCAGGGCAGTTAACCCTCGCTGCCAGGCAGACCCTACTTCCAGGTAGAAGACATCATTTCTAGGACAGAGCACTGGCTGAGCTCAGTTCCAATCTCCACGCAGATATTTTAGAAAATCAGGATTTATTTGCTTTTTAGTCTTGGGGTTTTTTTTCCCCTCTGTTCGGTTTTTACAAGATGATCATAAAAAATGAAGCAACATTTAAATCAGCAGCAAGGGTGGAGGAGCAGTGCTAATTCCTGCCTGAATCCACTCCCTCCTTGCAGGAACTGGAAATTAATTTGCCTTCCACGGGCTGAAGCTGTTCATGAGCTCGACTTGCTAAACCAGGTGCTTTCAGTGTAGAGAGATACCAGAGACACTGCGAGAATCAGAGAATCCCAGACCCCATCAAAGGCTTAAAAAGCCCCCAAACCCCCAAGAGAAGATGTGCACATAGAGTTAAAAGAGCTCCAGCACACTCCAAGCCTGTCTCATCAGCACCAAGGCTGCCAGGAGCTATTGGAGCTGCTGTTTTTCTCTGGGCAGGCTGGGTTTTCCACGCTGCAGAAAAGGAAATATTGAGAGGACAACCCCGAGGCCAGGAACTCGAAGGAAAAGCTCCAGCCAGCAGCCAGGGATGCTGCACACATGGGTTTGCATCACGGCGTGGGGGAGAGGCTCCGAGGCTGCTCTGGGAGGAGGGAAGGCGAGCAGGAGTGGCACTGCAAGGGGAAAGGTTCTTGCATATGTCATGTGCCATTGCAAAGTGATAAAAAGGATTTGCATCGGGAGGCTTCTCCTCGGGGAAGGCAAATTGTGTTGGTCAAAATAAAGGGCAGCGCAGCCTCCATTAAGTGATGCTAAAAAGGAGTGTGAAAGCAGAGTAGCAAATCACTCATAGCAAATAATTCAGTTTTTAATTCAATTAACACTCACTCAGAGGGGGTTGAACGCCACCATTCCAACCCTGTGTTGTGCTTTAGCAGAGCATTGGTGCCTCTGAACAAAGAACATTCCCCAGCAGTGCTCAGAAAACCACTAATAGGGCAGGAAAATGTCAATATTGCCTAACTGGCTAGTTAAAATCATTCTACATGCATGAATAATCAGCTTCTGTTACCAGCTTTGTTTTATCCCCCTGCATGTTCTTTGCTCAAAGGTGGTTGTCAGGAGGAAGGGGAGGAAGTAAAGAACTCATTTAAGCTGGATATCTTCAGTTCCCAGCTTTTCTGCAGGAATTTATGCTCTGGAACGACACAGAGAGACGCTGACCAGGTGCCTGGCTTGTTTGGACAGCGAGCAGGGACAAAACCAGGTTTAAGACTGCTTAAAACTTAGGATTTCCATGCAAACCCTTGAGGCTGCAGGGTTTTAAGGAGCAGTGCAAACAGGCAAAGAAACAATTCCTGCCTCAGAGCACTTAAAATACAGCGAAATATCACCCTAAATACTTCTGGCTGGTGCAACAAGGCCAAATTTCCTGCATTCACGTCCTGCTTTTGGCTTCTCTTGTGGAGGATGTGGCGAGGGGAGGATGCTTGCTGCCAACCCTGCAGCCTCCACCTCATCCAGAGCCTTTTCCTGATGGGAATGAGCTCCTTGCTGCCCCACAATGCAAGCTATATACACACTGCTCAGGAGGAACAAGATGCGAGCCCAAGTGATGAGAGGAAGGAGCCTCGTGTCATTCAGGATGGTTTTCTGAGAGGAAGGAGCCCAGGAGCTCCGAGCCTCCTTCCCACCAGGTCACACCGGGCCTGAATTAACTGGCAGCTGCAGAATTGTGGTTTTTGTTGACTCCAGGGGTAGCCTCGGGCTAAGTGGAAGGAGCTGACAAAGCCAGAAAAGCCGGGATGCATTTGGCACAGCGAGTGGAGCCGATGGGGAGCCTCTTCCCCCACGTGTGTTCCACTGGCTGGGCCCTCCAGCTCCGTTCTGCAGCGATTTCAGGGCACTTTGCAGCTCAGGAGGGAAAGGTTGGCTCCTTCTGAGTGCTCTTGCTCTGCAGAACGAGCACGAAGCAGATTTCCAGTGCATCCCCCAAAGCTTGGGATGATCCAGGGACACCTCGTTTGGTGTGACCCAGCTCGGGCATCCCCACGCTCCCAAATTCCAGGGTATTAATCCTTTATTACACTCGAAATGGAGACACTCAAAACTAGCAGGGACTTAAAAATGAAGCCTGAATCACTAAATCATGAATCAGTGGCAAAATCCAGGTTGGAACCTCGACATCCTGAATGCTTCTTTGACCAGAAGACATTCACCATTGCTTCAAATTCCCCTTTGAATAGAGAGAAAAAAAAAAATCATAGCATTTGCCAACACAAAAGCTCTGCTTTGTCTGGCTAAAATTCCCTTTGTCTCCAAGCAAGAGCTTGGAACAATGGAAACGAGGAGAGGTTTTGCCCAGAGCACAGACCACAGACAAAGCTGCACTGTGGGAACATCTCCATTGTGTTGGATGGATTAAAAATGGATTCAAACAGTTCCTTCTGTGAGATGCTGAGGCTCCTGGGGGAGCAGCACCGAGCTGGCCCAAAATGCCACCTCAGTGACACCCAGCGCTGGGTGCCCACGATGGAACCCACCTCATCCAGGCATCCAAATAGAAAATGCCACAAAAGTGTCAGAGCTGACGACCAGGAATCCTTTGGAGGTCTCCACACAAGCACAATGTCAAATTGCTCAGGTGGAACCGAGCTTCTGAACTTCCCTGACAAAAGGTTTGTGGTCTGCTCTGTGCTCAGGTGACAAATACCCCGTGTTTGAATGTCACAGGAGCAGCAATTCTACAAGGACACGCTGGCTTTGCCTGGCAGGAAGGGATGGAGCTGGCACAGGAGGCTCCCAGTGCCATCCAACACCTGCAGACATGAATAAACACAAAAAAGGGAACACTCCCAGCACTCAAACAGCAACAGGGGGTGAAGGCAGTGAGAAACAATCACCAGAACACCACTCAGCCAGATCACTGGTAAATATAATTCTGACTTTGAAAGTAAAGGGTTCTTAGTCACCACATGAAGCTGAATTTCATTTGCTGCTGCTTTGGAAATGTTGGGGTTCAGCATCACAAATTCACTCAGGTTCTTCAACACCTGGCTCCAAACACCACACCAGGTCTGCTGCTCATCCACTTGCACAACGTACAGACAGTAAATAAACATGAATGCAGCATCCAAACACGAAATAAATATGAATACAATATAAAATCCCCTTTTTGCAGAGCCCAGCTCTTGCTGGGGCCTTGCACCACTGTGAAACAAATGAAGCAAAGAGCTGCCAACAGCCCCCGCCCTCAGCAGAGCCTCAGAGCCCAGTGCAGCAGCACTGAGGGAGTGAGAGGCTTCACTAAGTGTGATTTCATTTGCTGCTGCTCTGGAAATGTTGGAGTTCAGCATCACAAATTCACTCAGGTTCTTCAACACCTGGCTCCAAACACCACACCAGGTCTGCTGCTCATCCACTTGCACAATGTACAAATAGTAAATAATTATAAATACAGCATCCAAACAGTAAATAAACGTGAATACAATAGAAAATCCCCTTTTTGCAGAGCCCAGCCTTGCACCACTGTGAAACAAATGAAGCAAAGAGCTGCCAACAGCCCCCGCACTCAGCAGAGCCTCAGAGCCCAGTGCAGCATCACTGAGGGAGTGAGAGGCTTCACTAAGTGTGATTGAAAGCTCTGACACCATTTTAAGACTAGTTTTATGCTCGAGGAGTTCCAAGTGATGCTACCAGAGACTTCTGGAAATCGGGCAGTGCTCCTGCTTCATTTTTTGAAGGGTGCAGTGGCCTGGGCTCATCTGGGCCAAACACAGGGCACCAAATCCTGTGTTTGGTGTCTCTGGAAGTCCCTCAGCAGATTCCTGTGTCCCTGGGCCAAACACAGGGCACCAAATCTTGTGTTTGGTGTCCCTGGAAGTCCCTCGAGCTCCCTCAGAACAGATTCCTGTGTCCCTGGGCCAAACACACTGCACAAAATCCTGTGTTTGGTGTCCCTGGAAGTCCCTCAAGCTCCCCCAGAACAGATTCCTGTGTCCCTGGGCCGAACACAGGGCACCAAATCCTGTGTTTGGTGTCCCTGGAAGTCCCTCAGCAGATTCCTGTGTCCCTGGGCTGAACACACTGCACAAAATCCTGTGTTTGGTGTCCCTGGAAGTCCCTCAAGCTCCCCCAGCAGATTCCTGTGTCCCTGGAAGTCGCTCAAGCTCCCCCAGCAGATTCCTGTGTCCCATTTTGAGCTGCTGGCTCTCCCTGAGCAGCTCCCGTGCCCGTTCATGTCTCAGGAGGGGCAGGGAGGCTCCAGGAGCCTGCTGCTGCTGCTCTGAAGCGAGTGCTAGTGCCAGCCAGTGCCTGGGGAGAATGAAGCAATTTCCTCAGTATTGCTCAACAAGGCAGCATCCACAGCAGGATTCCCAGCACCCAGCCAGACACCGGCCTGGAGCCTCACTCCAGCAGATTCACTCCAGAATTACCCTGCTGCAGCACAGCTCCAAATCTGGCTCTGCACCTCTCCCTGCAGAGGTTTGAGAAATGGTGCTTTGTTCAGGAAAATGGGGAGGAAAAAAAAAAAAAAAAAAAAAAAGCCCTGATGCTGGAGAACGTGGCTCCTTTTTTTCCTCTTGTCCCTGGAATTGTGATTGGAAATAATTGGAAGTGTCACTGGAAGTAATCAGAAGTGACAGTCCCTGGGCTACAAGGCTTTTGCTTCAAGTCTAACGATCCCCCCGCAAAACAAAACCTAAATTTAAACAATGAAGTCATAAAGTGATTTGCCTTCAAGGTTGAAAACCCTGCAATATTTTTTTTTTTTTTAAATAAAGAAAGAGAAGTGCCTGACTCTGGTTCAGTTCAATATTCCAGGCTTGCTGTGTTATATGAAAGCACAGCACACACAAAGACACCCCGTGATTTCTGGCCCTACCTGGCCAATAAAGGTCCATATTTCTATTAAATATTCCTGTGACCTTTAAAATTCCATCAAGTCTTTAAGGAAAAACACAGCCTGAGTGATGTGAGCTGTGAGACTCATCCAGCACACATCTCAAATATTCCAAACACTGGAAAACCACCGAATTCCAATATTTTGATGAAGCACAAAGGGAATGGAATGGAGTAATTCTTTCTTTGAACTCCAGTTCTGAAAAGGCCTCCTCACAGCCCATCCAGGCACTTAGGGAAAGAATCTGCTCAGAAGAACTCACAGCCACAATACACTCCAGATATCTGCTAGATAGAAAAACTCATTTTTCTGTTTTCATATGCAGCAAAAAGTCATTCAGAACCCCAGCACACAGAGCCCAGGATTTCCTTTCCATGAGGTGTCTCTGACAGCACAGCAGTGCTTCACACCGTGAGTGGAGTTTCTCAGCACAATGTTTCCAAAAAGCCATAAATTTGTGATAAATATCTCACTAGAACATAAGGATAAGTCCCTCCAGGTGGCAGGTGAAGGATTTCAGCTCGGTGCATTCGGCTGTTTGTTAGTGATCTGCACATCACTACTTGTGCAGATCTCGGGGGAGTTTGGGGATGCAGCAGAAAGAAAATGACTTTAAGTGGGAGCTGCAGAGGTTTTAGACAAGCTCCAAGTGCTCCATCACCATCAGCAGTGTGCACCCACCTGAGCTCCCTCCTCTCTCAGATGGGCTTTAAATGTTCTCTGGGCAGCGTGGCCCTGCTGGAGGGAGCTAAAGCTTTGTCTCACACTGACCCTCCCCAGTGCCAAAGCAGCAGCAGAGCTGGGGCAGCCCAAACCCAGCCCAGCCGTGGTCATCCCTTGCCTCTAACTGTGCATGCTCCATTTCAGAGCAGTTTCCAGGAGAGCAGCCTCCCTCCTGCCAGGCAATGTCACAAACACACCACAATTCTCACTGACCTTTTCCTTCCAAAGGCAATTAAACTGCAGGCACTAAGCTGAACTCCAACCTTTCCACCCAGGGTTCGGCCTCATTTTCCTGCCACAGAAAAATCCGTGGCAGCTCCCCAGGAGGAGAGAGAGGCTGGGAGTGTGCTGTGATGGGTATTGATCCTCGTGGGACAGCTGATCTGACACCCTGGATCCGGGGCTGGGCCATTAAGGGAAAGGCTGAGTTAAACATTTGCCTTTTTCAGCTGCCAAATGATTTCCTGGAGAAAGGGAAGGAGCAGATGAGGACAGGATGGGGTTTGTGGCCTTCTGATCACACTCACCACCTCAGAGCTGCTCTGTCCTCTTTACAACTTGTTGCAAAGAAGAGCCAGAGCTCATTAAGGAGTTAGATAAATAAACCAAGGTACCAAGGTGTGGCTGAGGAGAGCCTGGCCTGGTGCCCACCCTCCTTTCCTAGGACTGGGATATTTCTGGGAAGAAGGAACAGCTTTACCTGGGTTGATAACCCAGTGTGGAGCTCCAGGTGCCTGTTAACATTCACCTTCCCTGTACTTTGCCCAGGGAAATGCATTTTAGCCCTGGCTGGCAGAGGTGGCTGTGGCTCCCTGAGCAATGCTGAAGGGAGGAGAGAGCTCAGCAGAGGAACAAGTTGGAATTCAGCCTCGTGCCTGTTGACTTTTCACACATTTTCCATTGTTGTGCTTCCTGCCCAGCCGCTCCTGCATCCTGCACTGTCCTGTCACTCCAGCCTCTATTCACAGACCTCCCTGACCTGACTTCACCCTTGACTTTTTGCTGGGCTGCTTCTGTAAACCAAGCATTTCTAAAAACAGATGAAGACGCAGCTTTGGAGAGAAAAAAAAAAAACAAAACAAAATCCAACCAAAACAGACCCATTCATCTTTTCAACAAGGCACCACCAAGCTCCCTCTGCACCCAGAGCAGCCTCTTCTGTAGCACCCAGGATGTGCCCAGTGAAACCCATTCCAGAGGCACAAACAGTGCCTGCAGCCTGGGCTAGCAAGGGGCATTGTTTAATTGGAAATATGAGGAACATTTTGACTAAAACTGTGGGGGAAAGGCACAGAAAGCAGCTTGCAGCACCCCTTTTTTATTGCTACACATAGTTTTTAGTCCAGTGTCACAAAGATTTAGAAATAAAAGATTTTCCAGAGACATTTCAGGCTGGCAGAGTGACTGTTTGCATCTCTTTCCAGTTTTGAAAACGGACAAATCCCAGATTGCAAACCTGCTGAATCCCCTACAAAACCCTGTGTTTGCCTGGAGGAGAACAGGGGTGTTTGTTGTGATCCTGAGGATGAACACCAGGGTATCTCCGAGCCAGTTGTGCAATGGCATTTCTGGGCAGGAGCTTGTGCTGCTCTTACACAAAATGTCCCTCTGAAGTGGATCAGGCCCCCCAAAAACAAACCACTAATTCTACCTGGAGGAGACAAGGCCAGGGTGGGTACAAAGGCAAAACACCACTTGTTTTCCACTGGAAATTCAGAAATGTTACCTTCCCTCTGGCTCTATTTCCCACAAAAATGAATTCATCTCCACAGTTTTGGCATGCTGCTTTTCCTCACTCTGGCAGGTTACTCTTTTCTCCCCTTGTCTTCCTCGTGGTAAAATGGAAAAAGCAGAAAGGATAAAAAAAAAACCCTCCAAAATAAACTTTTGTTTTTTAGATGTGAAAATCCCCAACTATTTCATAGAAAACAAAGCACCACCAGGGAAAAACAGGCAATTTATCAACCAAGTGTCCTGACAGCAAATATTTGATGCAAACCATCCCTGGCTTTGGAAGAATTGGAGTGTCTCACAAGGAGTGTTAACCCCGATATTCTGCCAGAGCAACTCAGTTATGTCTGGCTCCTTTGAATTCCCCCTGGAGTGCCAAACAGATCCTCTGCTTCCCTTCCCTCAGGTATTCCCAGAGCAGTATTTCAATAAAAAAGCACTTTGCCCTGGCCTAGAATTAAATCCACACTCCTCTAGCAGGCTGAAGATCTCACACAGTTGATGTTTTGTTGCCTGCCCTTGGAATTTGAGAGGAATTATTATCAATTCCACGAAGCTCTCCTAGGGAGAACAGTCCCTTTTTTCTAAAGCTAAATACACAACCAAGTTCCCTGCATTCCTTCAGAGGCCTGGGACAAAGAGGAGGTGAAATCAAGACACACAAATCACACATAAAACCCCTTTTCACAGCTGCAGGTTGGTTTTTTACACCACTCCCGAGCCAAGGATTTTGCTAAATGCTGCAAGAACGTGGGGCAAAGCCCTTGTAACACCAACCTTCAACACCATGAAACGGCCAAAGGCAAGAGAAGGAGCCAGAGAAAACTGGAAAATAGCAAATTATTATATATTCTAGTTATCACGGAGAAATTTTGGAGATATCTGGAAAATCAGCAGAAATAGAGATGCACAAGCTTTGTTTTAAGCTATGTAAAATCTGTCTCCTTTCGTTTTTTTTACTCCTGGAAAATCAGTAGGAAACAAGGTCCACAAGCTTTATTTTAAGCAACCTGGAATCTGTCTCCTTTAGTTTTTACTCCTGGAAAATCAGCAGGAAACAAGGTCCACGAGCTTTGTTTGAAGCAGCCTGAAAATTGTCTCCTTTGGTTTTTTACTATTTCTTCACAATCAGCAGGAACCAAGGTCCACAAGCTTTGTTTGAAGCAACCTGAAATCTGTCTCCTTCGGTTTCTACTGTTTCTGGGAAATAAAGACCCACCAGCTTTGTTTTAAGCAACCTGAAAATTGTCTCCTTTGGTTTTTTACTACATCTGCACAATCAGCTGGAATCAAAGTCCATGAGCTTTGTTTGAAGCAACCTGAAATCTGTCTCCTTTGGTTTTCACTGCTCCCAGGCAGCAGCATCCCACTAAATCCACAATTCCCAGCGAGCTCACTGGGAGCGGGAGCTCTTTAAAAAACAAATATTGCAGTGGGTTTTGCTTTGCTGCAGAGTAGGATAGAAGGGTTTGGGGATCAGGATCCCGAGGACAGGGCACCCTGCAGGTTTTCTGTGCTCCCAGAGCAGGACTGGACAGGGTTTTCCAGCAGAGCACAGCCCCAGGCAGCCCCAGCACTGCTCAGCCGAGCTGCTCCAGCATCATCTCGGATTTCCCAGCTACCAGCCCGTGGATACCTGGGCAAATGCCGGCTGTCAGAGCCGATTCCTCATGCCAGCAGGCCCTGCAAGGAGCTGCTCCATAACCTTTTTGCCGGTGCAGTGAGACAGGAGGAGTCTGGGTGCTCAGTGCGGCGGCTGCAGCCCCTGGGACAGCGCTGAAAGAGACTCCTCGACCTCGGAGTGTGGAGGGCAGAGCTGGGCTGAGCTGCACTGGAGGAACTTTTGCTCTCAGCATCAGCCCAGAATGACAGCCCAGCTCCCACTGAGCACATCTCTGTCAGACAGTCGCTGCTGAGATGATGATTTCATGGGCACTGTGGGGGATGACCCCTAGCACCACCAGAAAGGGTCACTGCCCACAGCAGGACCTCAGGAAGGTGGGTGAGGGGTTTGGGCTGCCACATCTTCTGCTTTGGTCCCTGAACCCAGCAGCTCCTGCAGGGCAGAGCTCTCACACCAGCCAGCAACTCAGGAAAAAGCACATGAAGGCAGTGACAAAGCCAGGCATACAAATAATCACCGTTCTGATCACGAGAAAATCGGCTTTTTCCTTTATTGGAATGGCCCCTAAAAACATTCATGATTGACTTGGAGTGGGGCAAAGGCAGAGGAGATTTCCCACCCCATAAAATTTAAACCAAATTCAAGAACACATTTAAATGAAAGCATTGGCTACCTCTTTACAGGCTGAAAAATGCAACTTTCTATTACAAACTTTTCCCGCTCAGAAATGAAGAAACGCATCAAAATCCTGCTTTTCAAGGGTGCAGTGTGCCACAAAGGGAATTTGTGATGCCTGATTCTCAGTCCTCAGCCGGTCACAATCATGTCACAGTTTCAGGTAGAGGCACATGAGCATTCCACACCTTCCCCTCCTCACTTCCCTGCCTGGTTTCCCCACCCTCTCCTGCCAAAGTGAGCCTGGCCATGCTCTTGTCCACACTCAACCAAGTCTTTCATCTTGTCTTGTTTTAATAAAGCCTCCCTCAAACAGATTGGCTCCTGTTTCCTGTCTCCTCACACAGCTGCTCGTGTGCCCCAGAGAGGTAAACAGTGGAAAAGACAAGAATTGTGTATATCAACCACGTTATGGGGATGTTTAATGATGAAAACCCAAACTTTCCTTTCAAGGCTTCTCTAAACCCTTTTTTTTTTCCACATTAGTCTTCACTTTATCAGAAAAAAAAAAAAAAAAAGAAAAAAAAGCAAGACATCACTGGCAGTTGTGTACTTTTTTAACTACAGAAAATCCAGGCTTTAGCCAGCAAATGAGACTCCCCAGCCTCCTTGTGTTCAGAAGCATTGAGGAACAGGGAACCACAACATTTCCTGACTTTTCCCTGGACTTGCTCTGGTATTGGGGAGTGAAGCAGGACAAGGAGCAAGAAACCAAGTCCTCTGCTGGCAAGGCAGGTGAAGCTCAGGGGGCTTTCAGTGACCACTGCAGGACCAGAAAACAAAACATTGCAGGCTTTGCTCTGAGTTTTGAAGCCAATTCTCCCCTCACCAGTGCTTGGACAAGAGAGGCTGAGGAACCTGACTCCAGGTGAGGGGAAAGTGTCTTTTGCTGGGCGTTCCTGTGTTCCTACCATGGTGGAGATGCTCAAGATAAATAAAGATATATTGTGTTTTACAGATAAAAAGCAGCAAAGCTAAGTTATCATTAGATTACAACCAAAACCATCTTTTCTGTGGCAACACTTTGTTCCTTTGGCTCCAAGCCTTCAACACATTGGGATAACCAGCAGCTGAACAGGATCAAAGACTGCAATTCCCATTGTCTCCATCAGCAAGGTGAGCACCCAACCCTTCTGTCTCCTCACTCCTGCTTCCTGAAGGGCTGAGCAGCCCCTGGCAGGAGCTGAGCTGTTCCCAGCCCTGCTCCCTCATCTCCTGGAGTCCTCTTCAAGCACTTCCCACACCACAGAGAGGCACAAGTGGCCAGAGCAGATGTGCAGGGGCACAAAAGTGCTGCCTGCCCTCCCCAGACCCTGCAGCCCGTCCTAACCCCATCACATCCCTCCAGCTGCAGCTTTGCTGGCAGCAGTGCCCAGAGCAGGAGCCACTTCTGCATTCCCCAGCAGCTCTGCCAACGCCGAGTTTCTGATCACCAAACATCCCTCCAGTCCACTCTCCACACCTGGGAGCCTTAAACTGGGCTGTCCCTGCCACAGTGCTTTAAAGGTGCTTAAAAATCCTCTTGTGCCCTGGTGCTCAGCTCCTCCCCGGGAAGCAGAGCCCAGCCCAGGTTCTCCCACCTGTGCCCGGGTTCCCAGCACACAGCGAGCCCTGCAAGTCCCAGTCTTTGCCCAGGCTGGTGCCTGTCAGCAGGAGCTGGGGAGCAGCAGGGAGGCAGGAGCTCTCTCCTCACCTCCCAGTGCCCCTGGAGGAGCAGGAGCCCGGCATCTCCTGAGCCAGGGTGGGCCAGGAGCCCCCCGAGACCCCTCGGGGCTGCCAGCTCTTTTCTCCACAGCCCGTGGCTTTACCAAAGAGCTCTCCAGCTTTCCTTCACCCTCTTTTTCCTTGCTTTTTCCACTCTCTGCTCCTCTCCTCCTCAACAAATCAGCCTCTCTGTCTTTTCTTTCCCTCCTTCCAGCAGCCCTTTCTCGCCTTCCCCCCTTCTCGCATCCCTTTCTCCCCCAACTCCTCCCGCCTGCACTCCAACACATCTGTTTCTAATCTTAGCCATCCCCTGGAAACAATAACCCCTTTTTTTTTCTTTTCAAGATCTGAACGCTGAGTGCCCAAGCAAATCAACACAGTTACACAAATTTGACACTCTGCCTGAAACAAAGACATTTTATTCACCTTGTATCGCCCCAGAGGTCCAAGCCCCTCTCTCGTTTGTCCCTGAAAAGCGCTGCCCTCTTTAAACAAGAAACACACGTTCCCAAACGAGTCTGTTTAGCCACCACTTTTTAAAATTAACCCGGATATCCAGATCTCTCTGGCTGTCAACCTGCTCATAAAGCAACCAGAAAAGGGTCAGAACTCAAACACCAGCGAAATTACAGTTTTCCATAAAAGTTTTCTCCTTACAAACCCCTTTTCTCCGACTCACCAGAAATGAATTTCAGGCACACGGAGCAGGCTCGTGGAAGTTTGATTAAATCAAAAGCGAGCGACACCAAAAAGCCAACCTACCTAAAAAGAGGATTGAAAATGCAGACATTCCGTCTCCCAGCAAGAGGGACTTTTCCTCCCTTTCTCTTCCTTTCTCCCAAGAACGGCAGGCAGACCTGCACAGGATTCAAAGGAACGCCTCTGGAATGCACTGAGTGTAATTGCATCCATGTGCCAGAAAAATAACCAACTTCACTCTTTCTTCCCTCCTGCTATTCATCTCCTGGTCCATCTTCCATCCACATCCAGCCAGAGCTTTATTTTTTTTGGGGGGGGATCTCTGGGGCTGCGAATTCAGGGCCCTGAATTCAGGGAGTTTCTGAGGGAGAAGAGGCAGAGGCAGCACAGCGAGGACTTCACAGCCACGGCAGCACAGAACAATTTTGCCTGTCTGGAGAGGAGAGAAGCAGGGGGGAAACACTGAGCTCAATGTTCACCACATGGCTGCCTCCCACCAGAGCCCCTCCCTGCCATCAGCTGGGATTAATAGTGAAGACCAGTCATGTGGGTGAGGTAGAGCAAAAATCTAGCAAGAATAGAGATCTTTAAAAGAGAAACAAGAGCATTTCTCCAGTGGCAAAACAGTTAAGTTTGGAGGCAGCAAAAAAAAAAAATATCCAGCATGGAAAAAAAAAAAATCAGATTCCTCACTCAGGGGTTGGAGGGAGACTCTTGGAAAAAGCAGACCCGCTCCTCAGGAGGATAAACACACTCCCCTGTGTGCATTAGCTTTGGGGTCTTTTCTGCACTGGAAATTGGAGATTTTAGGCTGGCTGGAATGCTTGCTCTGCCTGCTTCGTGGTTTTCTTTTTGCGTTTTTAGGAGAGAAAGCAAACCCCTACAACTGGAGTTAATTTCCTGCTGTAGCTGTCCCCACCGATGAGGGGAAAGCCCAACCAAGCAGCAATGGGTTGCTGTGGGGTGTGAGTTGTAACTCCCTCCCAAAGGGCATTTTAAGGCACACAGAGAGACCTTTAGAGCCCATCTTCAGCTTCACCCTCGTGCAGGGGAGCGAGTTTTTAAAATCACCTCAGGTACCCCATAAAGAAACGCCCATCACACCCAGCAGAAGGTGAATAAAGCAGATTTACCCACCTTGGCGATGAGGGAAAGCCTTGGAATACAGAGCAAAAATTCTTCCCCTTGGAACAGTTATGAAAGTGTGTGCAAAGCCTCAAGGAAAGCAGCAAACCGTGGGCAAGGCTGCCAGCCTGTGGTTTGGGACATCACTCTCATCTTTCCGAGCTTTCCTTCCTTTCCCCGTGCAACTCCACCTCCACACAATTTCTACTTTCCCCATAAAATCAGGGATAAAGTGCTGCTGTGCCTCTCCAGGGATGAAAACAAACCCTGTGCAGAGCCAGGAGCTGGACTCAGTGGTTCTTTTGGTCGCCTTCAGTTCGGGATATTCTATTTTTCATGAAATACAGAAATATTTATGAAGCCCTCAGCGAGGGGCACAACTCTTGGAAGCTCTGTAGGGATCTGGTACCTTTAGTGTTCATGACAGAGCTCTGCAGGCATTTATGGGAAGACAACAAACAGTGGACAAAATCAACCCCTGGGTTCAGATAGATCCAGAGAGAATAACAGGGATAAAAATTATCCTTCTGCCCCCACTTTTATTCAAGTTTTATTTGCCCCTCCCAGCCTCAGATGGAGACAAGAGCAGCATTTGGCACCTCCCCTGCAGAAGCGATTTTCCCTCTGTATCGGGGTGCTTTAAACAGCATATTTATCTAATATAGACTATCCACATCTAATCTGGATCAGGGAATATCCCAGTTCCCACAGAGCAGCTCTGTCCATCCCACACAACCAAATCCCCAGAGCAGATTCCTCCAGAACTTTTCCCCACACACTTGACCAAACCTGCTGCTGATTTCCCTGATGAAGGCACCTAAAACCCCCCTTGAATCTCAGTGCAGGACATGAACCAATGGAGAAAAATTCATTTAATGCCTCCCCTGCTCTGCAGGCCGAGCTTGTCTCTGTGCATCACAAATGTGACAGAAAATGTCCCGGGCTCTGCTGTGAATTCCCAGCATTCTGGTGGCTTTAACAGAACCAATTTCTCCCAGGAATGGGGAGAAAATTCTCCAGGAGTGGGGAATTCCATCCTGGAGGTTTGTGACAGCTCTCACCTGGTGCTGCACCCACCGTGGGAGATGGATCAGGAATTCTGACTGGGAAGAACCAGTAAAGAGAAACTGATGTTGGAGATAAGCTTTAAAGAAAAAAGTTTTGTAAAAATCCTTGATAAACTGAGTTGGCTTTTCAGTGTTTCAGACTTCCTGTACTGCTGTTGACAGACCCCAACTTTTAAATTCAGACTAAAATACCTGGATACAAAAATCTGCAGAAATCCTCTTGGGCCAGACCGGTTTCTGTGGAGCTGTCTCAGTCTCAGCCCCTTGACATTTGGATGCTCAAACCTTTCAGAAAACACACCCCCTTAAATCTTAAATCTTAAATCTTAAATCTTAAATCTTAAATCTTAAATCTTAAATCTTAAATCTTAAATCTTAAATCTTAAATCTTAAATCTTAAATCTTAAATCTTAAATCTTAAATCTTAAATCTTAAATCTTAAATCTTAAATCTGAAAATCTTAAATCTTAAAAAGTCTCACATCCCAAGAACCTGCCCAGCACCCTTTAGCTGGGTTTTATACCTCACCCAGCAAGTGTGGGGACTCTTTCTCTAATCCCAACTGATTTTTTTGGTGCATCAATTTATTCCTTTCACCTTTTTCTTCCTCCTCCAGGGAAACCCTTCCTTGAGCCTGAGCTGTCCCCCAGTGCTGCAGAGCCCCTCATTCTCTTCTTAGTGGGGTTTTAATGTCCCCAACACCCAAAATACATCCAAAAGCTGCATTTTCTCCCCAAAACTATTGCTGCTCAGCTCCCCCCTGGTGCTGATTCATTGCTGTCTCCTCTCCAAGGCTCCCTATATCAACTTCTCTCACCCAGTTTAAATGATCTGAGCAGCTCCTTGATACAATCAGTGAAAGAACAAAATTCATTCATCACTTTGAATCTCCTGAGCAAAATCCCTTTCTGTTCTGTTTTTGGGGTTGCAACTGAAAAAAAACCCACCAAAAACACAAGGGAAAAACCCACCAAAAACACAAGGGAAAAACCCCAAATGACACAAATAAAACTCAAAGCAGACAACAAAAAATGTTGAGGGGGGGAATAAAACCCTTCACACAGATTTCTTTTCACAATAAGCCACTGGAGGAAAGGCTGCTTTATATTTTGTGGGAGCCAGACAGTGCCTTGTAAAGCAGTTGTTGTTTAAGGAGCTCTCCTCTCCCATCCAGGCTTCAATAATTGATTATAAAAGCATTATTAGTCATTTAGTATCAGTGAGAAAATCTCCCTTCAATGAGGCTCAGCACTCGTAGCGTCAGTAAATGCATTTGAGGAGAAAAAAACAACTGAAAAGCTCTTTAAAGCTCCAGCTCAGAGCCTCAGTCCACACAGCTCCAGTGTTTATTTTGGTTTGCTTTAGGGGAAAACACCCCTGTTTTTTTTTTATAGTCTTATTTTCCTCTGTGAGGCTGTAACTCAGTAGAGTCAAAGGAAATAATTCCTCACACACAAAAGGAGAATCTTTAATCTCCTAACTTCATGCTGGTGCTTCAAAACCAAAGAACTGAGCACAAACTACTCACCCTGAATTGTTACTAGAAAGCAAACCAGGTCAAAACCGACAAGGTTCAGCTTTTATCACCATAAAATCCTTAAATATTTTTACTACAAGACCTTTGCGTACAAGCCAAGCTCTAAGAACACTCCTGAGAAGAAAACATCACCCCCTGGTCTAAAAAATGCACCAAGGCATGATAAGCAAACAATAATTTCTCTTTTCCTTCAAGTTTCAGGCCCCAGCTATAAGAAAAAAATGTGAGGTTCCACAGGAATGCAGGTGTGGAATGCAGGGGATTAAACAGGGGGGGTCAGGGGACAAGTGGTAAAGTTATGGCAGAAAAAATTTAATGGCTTGTAAGCTTGAAGGTTTTAATTCTTTTATTGATTTATGGATGAATGTAAATGTCATAATCATAGAAAGTGTTGGAGGAAAAGCTGAATAAACTGGCTAGGAAGAAGGATTTCTGTGGAAGTAATGGCTCTGAAAAAGACAAATTATGTGTTTCTTTTAGTGCAAGGTAAGCAAAATCCTTGGATTTCGTAATAGTCTGGAATCCCTTTTTTCTAAGTATGGTTTCTTTGTGCTGGGGAAGGTTTTGAGTGCATAAACTGAACTTTATTGAGAGTAAAATACAGGAAAACATAGAAAGAGAGAAGCTGAAGAAGGATTGAGTGGGATTGCTTGGGTGTCTCTGTGCCTAAACCTCAGCTTAAGGAGCTTTGGGTGGCTGAGGAATTTTTCTCGTGGCTTCTGAGCAGGAACAGTTCAGTTCTGATGGTGAATTAAATGAATAATTAAGTAATTAAAGAATAATTAAGTAATTAAAGACGCTGCTCCTCGGGTTGGTGCAGCTTTCTGCCAGAGACATGAGGGAAGACAAAGATGAAATCTCTTTTCCCAGCATTTCCTTATTTCTCTGAGCTGAGAGTGGCTTTGGAACTCAGCATTTGGGGCTGAGAGATGCCCCCAAGCCTTCCTATAGCTCCTGTCACCGACCTGCCCTGTGAAACTCAGCCCCTGGCAGCTTCTCTTTGCCATTTCCCTTCTTTTTACCCTCAGAGCAAACGTTTGAACCTTTTTAAATGGAAGTGTTGCAGGTACAAGGTGAACTGGGGAGTTTTCCTTTCAGGACTGAACAAATATTTTGATACTTTAAATGTAAATGGAAAGTTTCTGGCGGACAAAATTATGATAATGCTCTGAAATTGCAAGGCACAATTTGCTTCTGAGTTGCTTTCAGGTAACTTCTGTCCAAATTCTCCCTTCTAAACTCTCCCCTGGTAAACACTGGACTGAAGTTTACATTTCTGACCACTTCCATCACAGGATGCAGTTGGTGGGACAGGCCTTTGCCAGCTGCCTATAGGAAAATAAACCCTTTGCTTTGGTTAGCAGAATGTGAAATGTTTTGTTTAACGAATTATTTCACTCTCAATATTACAAGATATTGTTTAGAAGTGCTGACCTTGAAAAAAAAGTATCTTTGAAAACAGAGAAATGGAAGGGAGGGAAGGAACTCTATGAACTTTGCTGTCAATGTCCTGAGCCCCACTCTGGTTCTCTTGTATTTCTCATTTATTTAGTTGTTTCTTTTGTATTTCACATTTATTCAGTTGTTTTCTCTTGTATTTCTCATTTAGTCAGTTCTCTTGTATTTCTCATTTATTCCGTTGTTTCTTTTGTGTTTCACATTTATTCAGTTGTTTTCTCTTGTATTTCTCATTTAGTCAGTTGTTTCTTTTGTATTTCTCATTTATTCAGTTGTTTCTTTTGTATTTCTCATTTATTCAGTTGTTTCTTTTGTATTTCACATTTATTCAGTTGTTTCTCTTGTATTTCTCATTTATTCGGCCTCAGGGAAGGGGAGAGGAGGGTCCAGGAGGTCTTTTCCCCCTGGGAATGGTCACTGTGTGATTCCCACATCCCCGCTCTCTTCACCTCTGCTCTCTCTGTGTTTAATTGTGCTGCTCACCACTAATGAAACTGCTCTGTTTAATTACTGCAAACCATGCTTTGGAGTCCTGTTGCACTAATAAATAAAGGAGGACAACTCTGTGTAGGTAACCTGAGGTGTTTCTTTAAAGATTCCCTGAAATCCCTGAGATTTTGGGGTGCCTCAGCAAAACTCAGGGTTTTTATTTTTAAGGAAGGTAACCACAAATGGGAGGCCTCCAGCCTGCTCAAAACCAACTGTATCCATTATAAAATCCTGCTTTTCAGCCTGGTCTTTAATGGGTTTGGGTGTCCATATGCTCCAAAAACTGCTGGAGCTCCTGCAGGGGCCTGGACACTGCTGCATGTGCAGAGAGGTTGTTGTACACTCATGCATAGCTGAGCTACATCATCCCTCAGTGTCTCTGCTGCAGCTTGCTCCAGGCAAACGTCCTGTGAGGTTATGTTTAAATAATGCCATCTAAGATCATCATTTAATGTATATTACTAATTTAATGTGAAGTGCAAGGAGTGAGGGTTCCCAGACCTGCTCTTTCAGCTCCTATCAGGATGCCAGCGTGGTCACTGGGGCTGTGACACCGACTCTGGGTGGCTGAGAGACACTTGGGAAGCTTCCTGCTCGCTTGCTAAACCTCTCCTGACAGTCCCAGTTGCACCAGTCAAAGCCATTTAAACCCAGGGGACACTGGAGAGGAGAGAGGAAATCTTGAATGAGCACAAGGGATGGGGCCATGGGATCTGTGATGTGGGTGATGCTCTCAGAAGTTTCCCTTACAGCCCTGCCTGTGTTCCAGGACAAGATGAAATTCTACCCTGTCCCTCAGAAGGGCTGGAAGAGTGGAATAAAAAGGCAGGAACAGAGCAAGAAATGCCTCATCTCTTCATTGGTGCTCCTCTGTTCTTGTCTGTGGGCTGAGCAAATTGTTTGGGCATGGGGGCAGCCTGGAAGAGGCAGGACTGTGGTTAGTAGGAATAATGGGATAATTGCCCCAGGGCACCAGGGAGCAGTTCTTTGCTCCCAGGAGGCAGGAGCTGAGCAGGAGCTGTCCCTCCTGCCCCTGGCAGGCTCCTCTCAGCCCCGGTTTAACAGGAACATCTCTCCTGGCACCGGATCTATTCCTCTTCTCCTCTCCTCCGAGGCACTGGAGCCAGGTTCCTGCTGGAATTGACATTTCAGATCAATGTTTCGGACTGATCCGTTCATGTTTTGAAGGAATCCTGTTCCCTCTTTTTGCTTCTTAATATGGATCTGCTAAATCTCAATCCAGAGCTCCTGTTCTGTTCCTCACTTCCTTCCACCTCCTGTGATCATTCCTGGGAGGTGGCACGGCTTCAAGGATTTGGAAAAGCTGTGAATGAATCATTATTAAATAAATATTTCTCCAAGGTTTTCCTGGCTACCTGAACCTGGGTTTCTGTGGATTACAAGGAGTTCAGTCAGAGCAGAGAACCAAGATGAGTTTGCTCCCGATTTTTGGTAGCCAAATGACGACAGCCCAGCATCTCGAAGGAAACCAATTTTCATGGTCCCAGCAGAAAGGAAAGAAGCAGAAGGATCTCCTTCCCCTGTGCACAGAAATATTCATGAGGATGTTGAGATTGCTCGACTGGAGTGAGAGCACTCCATCAATAAATAAAGAGCATCAGTATCTTATGACATTACTGAGGAAAGAATGACATCTCTTTTGCTTTTATTCCCTTCTATTTCGGAACATTCCAGTTACAACATTCGGCTCCAAATGGCACTTGGAGCATGGTTCTGAGGGCTTGATTAAAAAAGGGAATTTGTGTTGTGCTAAAGGAATCCATTAAGCGGAGAGGAGGATGAGCAGCTGTGGGAGCCTGCCCTGAACCCTCTCCATGGGCATGGGCATGGCCATGCCCGAGTCAGGGCATCCAGACCTGCCAGGGAGCTCAATCCAGACTGGGGAGTCCTGGAGGGATAGGAGGAATGCAGGAATACCCAATGAGCCCGTGTAGGGAAGGAAGCAGAGCACATTTTCCATGTGGCAGCTGTGGCAGAACTGAAATCCTGTTTTTTTCAGAAGGATTAAGGTTTTTTAAAAGTAGTTAGTCCAGAACTAATTAGGAGCTGAGCCTTATTGAGTGTGCTATCTGGTAAAATCTTGCTCTAATCGTGCAACCACTGTTCTATCTTGTACAGATAATGAGGGAACCATTTTTCAACTATTCTGTTGCTGAGTTTCCTTCAAGAATTCCTTGTTCCTTCCAGATTTCCATGTCTGAGTGATCTCATTGTTGTCTAGGAAGATTTAGGCAGCCTACAGGCTGTTGATTGAGCCCTAATCAGAAATTCATCACCTCCAAGGCAGCATTATTTTAATTTGGAATTGTGTGCTTCTCTTGTGGGTTGGTGGCACTGCCTTGATTTTGTAGCTCCTTTTTGAGGAGGAATTCTGCTCTTCAGCCTGTGCCTTTTCTGCTGGGCTGGAGACCTCGATCTCTGGGAGGGAATTGGACAGGGAATCCAAGTGCTTCCATGCGATTCACTTCCAATTCAAATGTATTTAAACCTAAAGCTGAGCAGCCTCTGTACAAATGTGGAATATACCCAATAATTTTCTGGCTCTAGGAAGCTCTCATAGATCCTTAGATGCTTTTTTCCCTCCCTGTTTGCAGCACAAAAAAGCTCTGGAATTGCTGATACACAGCAGAGGAGGAGGCTGTTCACTTTCTGTATGTGCAGCCCAGGCTGGGAAGGGCTAAAATGCACAATTCTATAGATTTGGGAGCAAACCAGACATTTTCCAGCTGAGATCCTCCCCTTGAAGACTGAAAAGGGCATTTGAGAGCTGTTAAATATCTGTGAATGGAGGTTCCTGCAGTTCCTGCAGTGGCATCTCCCCCATCTCCTGAAATGAGCTGCTTGTTCTCGTGAAGGAATTGCAGAGGGCACAGGAGAATCCCATCGGGATTGGGGTCTGAGCTCCCAAATACCCCCTGAGAGGTAGAAATCCTGTTCTGTTCTCCCCATCTCCTGAAATGAGCTGCTTGTTTTCGTGAAGGAATTGAAGAAGGCACAGCCTGCCCCATTCCTGGTGAGGAGAATCCCATCAGAATTGGGGTCTGAGCTCCCAAATACCTCCTGAGAGGCAGAAATCCTGTTCTGTTCTCCCCCATCTCCTGAAATGAGCTGCCTGTTCTTGGGAAGGAATTGCAGGGGGCACAGGAGAATCCCATCAGGATTGGGGTCTGAGCTCCCAAATACCCCCAGAGAGGTAGAAATCCTGTTCTGTTTTCCCCCTTCTCCTGAAATGAGCTGCTTGTTCTTGGGAAGGAATTGCAGAAGGCACAGCCTGCCCCATTCCTGGCGAGGAGAATCCCACCAGGATTGGGGTCTGAGCTCCCAAATACCTCCTGAGAGGCAGAAATCCTGTTCTGTTCTCCCCCATCTCCTGAAATGAGCTGCCTGTTCTTGTGAAGGAATTGCAGGGGGCACAGGAGAATCCCATCGGGATTGGGGTCTGAGCTCCCAAATACCCTCTGAGAGGCAGAAATCCTGTTCTGTTTTCCCCCTTCTCCTGAAATGAGCTGCTTGTTTTCGTGAAGGAATTGCAGAGGGCACAGGAGAATCCCATCAGGATTGGGGTCTGAGCTCCCAAATACCCCCTGAGAGGCAGAAATCCTGGCTCGGGGGTTGCGTGCGGCTCTCCCGGGGAGGATTATCCCTGGAAAAGCGATGCTGAGCCGGAGCTGTGGCGGTGCATCCCTGGAGCAGGGGAGGGAGGGGTTTGGCAGGCGGCTCCTGTTCGCAATGACTTTACCTGAGGTAATCTTTTCCGCCAGGCTGGCTCTGACATTAAAAATGGAAGAGGCCAGGGACATTTTCCACCCAAAGCTCAATGGAAAGTGGCAGGTGTCAGATTTTTGCAAATTTCTTTCTCTTAACTCAGAGGCTTCTGCTGACAGGGACGTGAAGGCTCCAACCTGGAAAAGCTCCAAACTCAAAATTTTTTTTTTCGCGACCAGCTTAAAATACAAAATATTTTTAAAAGGTGGAGCGGGGGGTGGGGGGGAAAGGACAGAGAGGTCAAAAGGAATGGAAATTGTTCAGCGTGGGGGAGAAACGCGCTTTGTACACTGCAGGCAGCTGGAGAGGCTCACTGCTGGTACAGGCACTCAGAACACGCTGCCTTTGCCAGGAACACGGAATGGGAGCAGGATTTTCCTTCTCCTGCCACCGGAGTGCACATGGAGCAAGCTGCTGAGCAGCCAGGCCCTTGGGCTCACCCCTCCGGGGTTACCAGCTGCACCTTCTTTTGTTTGTTGGCTCCAGCCTCGCGTATCCTGGGTGTAAGGCGATGCCGGGTATCACTGCTCTGCCATCGGCTGAGGAACAGATGCTGCGACAAAGCGCATCCCAAATTTCGGTGGTTCGTTTCCTGCTGCTAACAGACACTTGACAGATCAGTCTTGGGCAGCGCTCGTGTCTTTTGTCACGGCAATAAATTTCAGGGAATTAATCAACCCTGCGAACGGTGACTTGGATGAGATGGAGTCTTTTAGGACTTGAGGCATGTGATGAGGATAATCTGCAGGAACCAGCGGCAGGGTGATGGTTGCTCCTGCTGTGATTGCAGAGTGTGAATGGGAGGCATCCAATCCTTGGGGAATCTCCCCATTAGCTGCTGTTCAAACCAGGTCAGGCTTGATGTCAGCTCTCAGGCAGCCGCTTGGATTGAGTGTGGCAATTCCCACCTGGGAGGGAGAGCTCTTCCCTCTGCAGCTCCCACCGGTGCTGCCCCAGAGGGATGAAATCAAACATTAAACCTTTGATTTAGGACGTGGATGAAGCTGAGGTGTAACCTGGAATTTTTCTGGCTCCATGTGCAGGAGAACTTCTGTGAAATGTTTACTTGGAGGAAGCTGCTTTGCTTAATAACCAGCAGAGTTTACAGCTGATTTGTGTACAGTGCCTTAAGAGATTGAAAAAAAGAAACTATTTTCACTCAATAGAGACGAGGAAATGAAAGATAAACCAAATTATTTTGATCTGGTCTATTCATGATAAATACACGGCTCAATTTTTTATCTCCCACTTCCACGCCAGGGCTCCTGTGGAATTTCACAAAGCATAAACAGTCGTGGGCTTTACCCTGAGTCACTGTGTGCTTGTAACTCTGCATTTAGATAAGCTGGCCTATCACCCTCTGCCTGTGTGACAGGATCGAGGATTCCTGGGCACAACAAAATCCCTGGAAGCACCTCCTGAGTGTGTTTTTGTGCTCGGTGCTGCGTTGTTGCCGTGCTCGAACAGCTTTACCTGCTGTGTGTAACAGCACTCAGATTATCTGTGATTCTCCCCTCATGGAAATCGCTCCTTTAGCTCCAGTGTGTGTACAAAGTTGAGCTTTGCATGTTCTTTCAGGATGTAGCTCTGAATTATTTATGAGTGACCTTCAAAAAGTAAAGGGGGAAAAGAAATTTTTAAAAAAAGGAGGAAAAGGCAGTTAATGGAAATGCTTTCAAAATGTAAATATCTCTCCCCAGAACATTGTGTGTCTCTTTGGAGCTGAAGACAAACTAACATGTCTGGGAGATGATAAAGCAAAAAAAAAAAGCTCTTGGGGAGATAAATTGTAGGAAGTTGTGCCCTGCTGTCTCTGAGCAGGGGGATGCTGGGTGGTCTCACCCAGGGGAGGCAAATTCTGGCACTGGAAATGGTGCAGATGGAGCCTTTCCCTACTGCTGGATCCTGTTCTTTACAGAGAGAGGAAAAACAGGGAGAAAATTCACCAGGAAGTTCATTTTTCTGGGAAAGGGGGACACTGGATCACTGACACCACTGTGGATACCTGGAGAGGTTTTGCTGCTATGTGGGGCAGGCCATGGTCTGGCCTTTGCCTGCCATCACCCTGTTTCGTTTTAATTAGCCTGTTTCAGCTTTTTTAGTTTAAATTAAACTGATCTTGGCTTTTCAGAATAAAAGGATTTTAACACCGACTTTTCTATGATATTTAAGTGGTTGTTCTGACTCTTGGGCACACTGGATGTGGCACTCAAGGCTCTGGCCTGGTTGACCAGAGGGTGTTTGGCCAAAGGATGATCCTGGAGGTCTTTTCCAACCTTTGATGAGCTTTTCCTGCACCACCTCCCTTTGTCTGGCAGGTGGATTTTGATCCCTTCACTGAATAACTGGAGTTATGAATCCTCTGAGTTTCAGAAGGGGAGTCAGAGTTTACTTCGAATTCCACCCAGAGAGGGGCAGAGAAAGGTTTCAAAAAAAGTTTCCAAAAAGCAGCTGTGCCTTCTAACATCTCCTAGGAATGTAATGTGCAGTGGGGCCTGGCTGTGCCCCTCTGCTGAGACAACTTTCACCTGTCCAGGTGATCATAAATGTAATAAAACCTCTTTTGTGCAGCTCCCTCTTCCTTCCCCTGCCCTGCATTTTGTTCAGCCACTTCCGAGTGAAAGCTTTGCTGTTGTTGAAGGCTTGAGGCTGAGGATGGAGGGGTGGAGCAGCAAACACCCCTCATCTTCGAGAATCAAAGCGAGCTCGGAAATAAAGACCCAGCCCTGCTCAGGGTCAAGTGATTTGTTGCCTGCTCTGCTGATTGATGCCTTGAGAGTGGCTGCTCACTGCCAGCTCTGCCCTGACAGCTCCACAGCCCCCGATTCACCCATTCCTGGGAATAATTTGGCAGCAGATCTGACAGGACCTCGCTGCAGAGGAGGGATTGGATGTCTGAGGGGCAGCAAGGGGGCTGGAGTTATGCAGTGGAGGAGGCAAACACGGGATTAACTCGAATGTCTCCTGTGCTGATCCAAACTGTGATGACAATGTGAGCTTCAGGCTGGATGTGCACCTCAAAAATTGGGTTTCTCGCTGTTTGTTGGGACTTTTGGACTTTCTGGGAGCTGTCCCTTGGTGTCTGAATAAAGCTCCGCACTTAGAATGTTAACTAAAAGCCTGTTAAAAGGGAAAAAGTGTTCCAGGCGGATGTGCAGATTGTTACAGATCACCTGCCGCTCCCTGTGGCTTCTTCAGTGTCTGACCACAAAAAGGAGAGGAAAACGGTGCTTGATGAATAATTCACAGGTCGTGCTCCGTTAGGATCAGTGCCTCTAACTGGGCAAGTGCCCCTGAGCGTTGCTGTTTTCTGGAGCCTCTGGTGCAGT
The DNA here is from genome assembly GCA_026261815.1 of Monarcha castaneiventris obscurior. Lineage (NCBI taxonomy): Eukaryota > Metazoa > Chordata > Aves > Passeriformes > Monarchidae > Monarcha > Monarcha castaneiventris. The sequence continues at coordinate 3,197,330 of JAMPIT010000114.1, forward strand.
CTCGGTTTCTGGATGTTTTCTGTGAGTTGCAGGGTCTGGTGCAGGAGCAGTGCGAGAACAGTCAGGAACCAAACATTCTGCCCTCATTTCTGAAGGAGCTGGGCTGACCTGGGAAAGGTAAAAGAGAGAAAAAGGCTTTATTTTCTAGAACTTCTGATGAACAGATCACGGATTTGAGAACTGTGTGAAAACCTCCCATTAATGTAGCATCAATTCTGTGCTGGACTGGGTCACCTGGGAATAGGTTTGACTTGGTGATCTCAGAGGTCTCTTCCAGCCCAGCTCATTCTGTGATTCTGTGAACCTGTGAATATTGTTGGGTTCTGCTCCTCCTGGTGATTAGAATTCCCAGTTTTTACAAGTTAATCCTGTAATTTTGACCAGAGGGAAAGGTCTGCTCCCATTTTATTTTCTTGCCTTCAGTCTGGCATGAGAGCAGAGCTCAAAGCTCAAAGCTGCTCTATCCAGTTGTGTGCTGGAATTAATTCCTTGTGCTGTGAGTTCTCATCTGCCTGAAGAGAAAGGACAGGAATTTCTTGGGACAAGGGATAGCCCTCTCCTGAAACAGCTTTTTTTGACTCTTTTTCCACAGGAGCTCGGGGCAAAGCTACTCCCAAACTGGAAAACGATGGGGAGGAGAAATGAGGAGGTGTCCACAGCCTGGCCTGCGGTCAGGGGAAGGACGTGAGGCGAGGGAAGCCTTCAGCAGCTGAAAAAGAGGAATTTGACACAGATGTGGAAAATCTGAGCGGATTTTGGGCCTGGATTTTGTCATTCCCCTTGAAGGAAAGCTCATGCAGCAACTTTCTGAGGGCTTTGCCATCCGTGCGTGTGCCCACACCCCGCCTGCCCTGCGTGGGATTTCTCTGGATGTTTTCCCCTCAGCTGGAAAGGTGCTCGTGGTAATTTGGGAATGCAACCCACTCCTGCTTCGTGTTTTGCACAGTGAGGTAGAAAATGTCACCTTGTTTCAGCTTCTCCTCTGTCACATCGATTACAGCAGGCCTGGAGAAGGGCAGGGTGATCTTTAACAGCACAAACTCAGGGCCTCTGCAGCTTTTGTGTTCTGCAGGAAACCCTTGGAATTGTTCAGCCTGGCTGGGAACATCCCGTGGAGTTGAAACAAAATAAGACCGTTCATTATTTTTTTTATTATGAAGACAGTTGTGTTAATTAGGGATAAATTCTCTTTTCCTGTTAGTGTAATATTGATGTGATGCCTTCTCCAGCCACCTAGGAACAGAGACTAGACAGGAGTAAGGGAATAAAGGTCGGTGTTTATTTGAAGGCCTTCAAGGCACACCCTGGGGGAGCCAGAGGCTGCCTCCAAAAATGGACCCCAAGATGGACCCCAGGTCACAAGTTCTTCACACTTTTATAGGTTTGGTTCATTTGCATACCACAGTTAATTCTCCAATTAAAGCCCCAGGTCAATGATGTAATTCCCCTCAGCTTGCTCCCCCTTAGAGGCTTTGGGTTACACATTTTGGGCCTAGAAGAGCCTGGCTGTCCTTGAAGGCAAAGCCTGGAGAGGCTTTGTTGTGTCTGCCCAGCACGAGAGAGCAGAAATTCCAGGCTACAAGGAACTGCAGAGTCACACTCTAAGCAGTACAGAAATTGTAAAATATAAAAGTTAAAACCTAAGGCATCAGATAAATAAATCACCCAAATAGGTGTCACTTGTCCCCTGTGCTAAGAAAAATGAGGTGGAGGCAAGGACTGATTGGAACAAACTTTGATCTCAGCTTTGTGACAGCTGAAGGTTCTGAGGATGAGGTTAATTCAAGGCTGCCATCACCACGGCTGGAATTTCAGGAGTTAGGATGGGCTAACATGTTAATTAGATGTACTTAATTCAGGCTTTTAAATTCGCTCCTTATCTGTTCATTTGTACTGGGGATAATTTAATTTACTTTATAGACACCTGCAGGAAATGGTCTGTGGGTATCGACATCGTTAAACTGCTCCTGGGACAGGGGGAAAATGGGATTATTTGGCTAAATGGAAATGCAACATTCCTCAGCAATTGGCCACAGCACTTGAACAGAAAATGGGAGCATATTTATCATTTGGAGATGGAAATAGGAGAAATCTCAGGCTCGGAGCGAGGGACAGGAAGATGGAAGGCAGTGGCCTATTCCAGTCATTAAATATTGAGGCAGATGTCAAAAGCAATGGAACTGATGAGGGCGCTTCTGTTGATGTTGTTGTTATGAAAATTAGGGCTGGAGAGGAGATGCACGACAGGAGGAGAGCTCTGGGGCACCCCAGGCACAGGTTTATTAAAGCCCGAGCCCAGACAGCAGCTGCTGTTAAAACAAAATATTTATATTAGAGATGCTGAAGTCAGGCTCATCCCGTCCCTCAGAGGGGGTGCCCGAGTGTAATTTGATTTTCAGGAGAGCCTCTCGGAGCTCTCTGCTGGCCGTAGGTGCTCTGCAAAGGCAGAGCAGATAATCTGATTTTTTATCGCTTCGGTTTTAGGGGCAAACGGGCATTTAAAAGCTATTTCCTTGCGTGAAAAGGCAGCTCCCAACTTCAGCCAAAGCTCGGGCGTTGCGTTGGGCCGCTGGTTAATGGATTATGAGATAATTAATTCCTGAGCCTTTATTCTTTTAGTAACGGTGCCACCTCGTGGGCTCGGGAGGGAGGAAGGGGCTGAAATCCAGGGAGCTGGGGATGCTCCCAGCGCTTTAATTCCCGTTTTACAGCCTCGCCTTGCAATAATTTCCTGGTTATCAATTATTTTTTTACTCTTCTTTCCAGTTCTCACTGCTGTCGTAAGAACAGGTCGATTTGGTAGGTTTTAATTTGCAGTTTTCAAAGCAGATTCTGGGCAATTCTATCAAACCCGAATCAAAGAAATACAGTGCCAACTGCAGCTTATTAGTTGGAAATTTTAATCACACCGGTTTCCTGGGCGCTGGGTCTTTGCCGAAGATTTCAAAGCGCTTTTAAACCACTTTAATCAATGTAGTTCAATCCCACATCCAGCTGAAATGGATAAAAAACGAGGCATGGAGAAGGAGCTTCTTGATATTCCCAACATCTGGCTCTGTCCTGTAACACTCCCCCTCCCCAGGATTGATGAGAAGCTTTTGAAAATGAAATAATTTGATTTTTCTGTGCTGTCTTTAAAAAAAAAAAAAATCAATTTGTGACAAGAATGAATCTCTCTTTCTTCATCCTCGTGAAAATACAATAACAGATAAATAAAATAACTCCTCCAAGCCCCTCAGCATTGATAAACCTGAATGGTGGAGGCAACACCTCATCCTTCCACCTCTAGTCCTTATTTTTGCTTCGTTAGGAACCCACCTGTGCCTTGCTAGGGATGAACATCTTGGGTGCTGGGGGTGTGTGATATATTTATATTATTTTCATCAAGCTGGATCTCTGTGGTTCTCCTAGAAAATGTCAGTGGTAACCTGGAAATGTCTTTGTGCTATCGATGTTCTTATTATAAAAAGAGTTTGTGGCCTGAACAAATGCTGTGCACAGCCGTTTTTTAATATTTTTTTAATATTTTGATTTATTTTTTTAAGGATTCTGTGGGGTTTATTTCATTTCTGCAGCACAGCCAGGTTCTGGAAGGAAAAACAGCTGCTAAAAACTTGGGGTTTTTTTGCCTAAACGCTGGCAGAACCTCACAAAGAATCCCCTTAAACGTAAAAGGGTGGGAGGAAAAAATAGAAATTCCTGCTTGTTGGTCCCTGCTGGCATCAAAATCCCAGATTTCCCTGTCAGAGGGAACAGGTGCATGCAAAGGCAGCCTGTGGGTGCCTGCAGGGCAGGAACATCCCTTCTGCTCTGTCTTGGGGTGACTTTATGATGCTGATTTATTAAAATATGGATATAGATTTAATATCAATGTCCACCTGGGATGGACAAAGACTTTTTAACTTGTTAGGGTTAGAAAGTTTCTGTTTATTCCAGCCCCAGGAAGCTGCAGGGATCACTCCCAAAGCACAGCTCTGAGATTACAATACAATACAGAACTATTTATCTAAAACAATAATACATATTTAAAATACAAATACATATTCATAACATAGACACCTCCCATCCCCTGCTTGGTATGGAAATTAACAAAAAGTCATTAAGCATGCACAATTCTTGCAATGGAATTAAGTTGGTGGTCCTGAAAATGAGGAGGGGGCTGTCCTGATGAAGTAAGGCTGCTCTTCCTCACTTTGACCTTTTTGCCTCTCTGGTTTTTACAATACCCCTGACCTTGGAAGACTCCAGTTCCCTCCTCTATTGCTTTTGAATAAGTTGCAAATAGAAGAATTTATAACTGTCTAGGCCTTCCTTTGAATTTCTCCTTCTAAGATTATTAATTACCTATCATAAACACAGCTAAACAAATACCAGATAATCAAAGCCTATCCTGTACTTAACTTTCTGACTAATCATTCATTTCCTTAATTAACTTTAGCTGAATTCTGTGTCTTTTCTCTGCTTTCGTTAACTTCAGCAAAACCAGCTTTTATTTAAAATCTCTATATTTAAGTGTCCAAAAGAAAACCCTGCGTTTCAATGTGTATCCCCTGTCACTGCTCTATTGCCCAGAAATTAATTTTGGGCCTTTTCTGTGCCTTTAAACAGCCTGAGAGGGGAGAGAGGGAAAAAAAACCCAGGGAACTTTTCAAAGGAATTGTTCAAGGACAGACAGAGACTCCTCTGCTTTCTGCCCTGGCAGAAAAGCGGGGAGGGAACACCCTTGGTGCTCTCGGGCAGATTTTCAGCTCTGTTTTTTTCTCCAGGGAGAGAGAGAAAGAGACAGAGTTGAATTTTGTTTTCTGGGGACTGATGTCTCTGTAACTCAGATCACAACAACAAAGTGCTTACATAGCTTGGGTTATAAGGTGTCTATGTAACCTTAATATTAATATAACCCAAATCATGGCTTTTATCAATATAACTTGAAGAATATTAATATAACCTTGAAGCATAACCTTCTGTACTTATATCACCTAAATCATAACTTTTATTTATGTAGCCTGAATCACAACTTCTATATCTATAACCTGGTGCTCATAACCTGAATCATAACTTCTGTACCTATAACCTGATGCTTATAACCCGAATCATAACTTCTGTACCTGTAACCTGATGTTTATATCTTAAATCATAACTTCTATACCTATAACCTGATGCTTATAACCTAAATCATAACTTCTATACCTATAACCTGATGTTTATATCTTAAATCATAACTTCTGTATCTATAACCTGATACTCATAACCTGAATCATAACTTCTATACCTGTAACCTGATGCTTATAACCTGAATCATAACTTTTGATATCCATATAATCTAATATTAATAACTTCTTATACAATGTATAGTATATACAAACCACTTCACAGAGGAAAAACGAGATTTAGAAAGGCTGAATAAGGACAGGACATGGAATTTTTGTCTCATCCAGGTGTCTGCCCCGTGGATCTGCAGCTCTGGGGGATAAGGAATGGCTGCATCCATGCTGTGACTTCCAGAGGCTCCCGAGCTGCCTGCTTAGCTCCCCATCCCTGATTTGGGAAATCCAGAGCCTGAAACGTTCTGGAGGGGTTTGCTGCAGCCCTTCCCAGCAGGGATCAGGAAGTTGTTCTCGACCCCCACGCAGGGATGCTCTGGGAAGTGCAAATCACGGAGGAAAAATGAGATTGAGGAGGGCTCAGAGCCTGAACAAGGACTGGACATGCAGTTATTGTCTCAGGCTGGTGGATCTGCAGCTCTGGGGGATAAGGAATGGCTGCATCCATGCTGTGACTTCCAGAGGCTCCCGAGCTGCCTGCTTAGCTCCCCATCCCTGATTTGGGAATCCGAATCCGGAGCCCGAGGCTGTCCCGTGTCCCAGCAGATGGAGCCCCTGCCGAGCCTTTCCATTCCTGCTTCTGCCGAGCACACCCTGGGAAGCAAAAAGTCCGGGAAGAGTCGCCAGGCAAGGGTTAGAGGGGCAAGGAGGAAAGGGCAGGAGCTGATCCAGGAGATAAAGGAATTGCTGCACGGAACGAGCAGAACAAACCCAGTGCACTTAAAGAGTCTAAGAAAACAGAAGTGGTTCTGACCAGAGCCTGGTGCTTCATCCCTGGAATTCAGGGAAGAGGGTGCAGGGAGCTGGATCACGATCTAACAACAGTTTATGAAGTCTGCACATGTCAGCCCACATTAAAGCTTAAATATGTTTCTCCCCAGGCCTCCAAAGAAACTCAATGCCTTTCCCCAATGCTTTTATCTTTCATTTCCCCGTACTTCAATTATGAACATTGCTGCTTCCCACAGCAAAAATTTTTTTCTAGGTCACGATTTTTATCTGGAAGTGGAAGTTAAGCAAGGCTAGCCTAGGTTAACAAGTGAATAAAGACTTTTAAATGAACCCCAGGAAGTCTGAGGAGAGATTATTTATGCTGGGTTTCTTTGTCATGGCTTTGGGTGAGTGTGAGATGCATTTGTGGTGTGAAGGAGTGAGGTCCTGATGGCACATGCTCGTGGTGTTGATGGCACTGCTGGATGAAGTTCAGAGATTTTATTATTTTATTTCAGAGATTTTGTCTCATCAGCTGGGTTATTTCATCAAAAAGAAAGATTGCCTGGTTGGTCTTAGTCCTATGGTGTTTGTGGCCTGCACTGGTGCTGCTTCAAAAACCTCTCAGGCGTGCTGTGGGTGGAAAATGTGCTCCCATTTTGGTGCCAAGTGCCAGGGTTTGCTGTCTGAAGAGAATTCCTGGGGCTCCAGGGTGAAGATGCTCCTGGCATGGACACAGGGAACGCTGCCTGGAGAACCTCAGCTGCTCCCACATGTCACAGCAAGGTCCTTGCAGTGCTCTGCAAACACCCAACAAGGACCTGTGCAAAAACCAGGGCAAAATAAGGAGCCAGGACTGGTGCATTCAACGAGATTTATGCAATCCTTTGCTTTTTGGGCAAAAGTCTTTAGTGTCAGGCTGGCTGGGAAGGGTGTTAGCATTAGAGAAAAGCAAATCTGAGCTGGAAAGTGGTGATGAGGTGATGAGCCCTGGGTGTGCTGGGTGCTGCTGCTGGGGAAAAGACATTTTTCCATTGGAAAGGAATTTCATGCAAGCAAAATGTTCACAAACATGTCCCGGGAAGGATTCACAGGGGTTTGTGCTCTGGGCCACACAATGAGGTGTGAGAGGGCACCGAGGACTGTGGATTGTCCCAAGTGACTCAGGAGCAGCTGGAGCAGGGATGCCCAAAGGCAGGGCTGTGGTGGAGAGGGCACTGATGGTGTTGGGGGAATGAATTGGTTTGCTATAAAATCCTGCTGAGTGGCAGATCTGCCTTCCTCACCATCCCAAGGGTCAGGATGTCAGGTTCATACAGGTGGGAGTCAGCAAAAGGCTTTTTGTGATGGAAAGACAAGAGCAAACAAGAAAAAATTGTGTGTGATGGCACCACAATTTCCCATCTGACCTCAAAAAAGGCCTTCCAAAGGGAAATGGTTTGAAATGGTGTCTGATTGACCCCTGCCACTCAGAACAACTTGAAACCCACCTGTAATGCCCCTGAGGTGCTGTATTAATCCCTCAGGCCAGAGACAAAAATAAATTTAAGTACCTCACTGTATAATTATTATAATTTAACTTTTAGGAGCCTTAAGCATGGGCAAGGTGTCTGTTTAGTGAGGTGCTGAGCAAAATCTGGTTCCTGCCCTGCAGAGCCACTGCATGCAAATTAAATCAATTACAGGAAGCTTAAAATAAGTCCAGCACTGCTGCAAAGAGGCTCTGCCACATCCTGCTCGCTGGAGTTTTGTGGTTGACATCTGAGCAGCTTCTCCAGGCTTAAAGACGCAGGAGAAAAAAATGCTGGAGTTCCTCTTTTTGAGGAAAACGGTGGGGTTTTTTTTCTGAAAAGGGAAAATTTCTGCTCTTTTTCAAGGGAGTGAAAGTGTGCTTCCTGTTGGAGCTTTTATATTTTCCCCAAGGATCTCTGGAAGGGTGGCCAGCCTGCATAAAAGCCCAGAGGTGGTGGAATAGTGAAGAGGCTGTGCTTGTAGAGCTGGTCTCTTTTCCTGTGAGGTTGAACAGTGGCACAAAAGGTGGAGTTTTGTCAAATAAAGTCAAAATGTGTGGAGTGTGAGGCTGGTTCGCCCTCACCTCGAGTGCTGGGGGCAGTTTTGTGTGCCACAGTGTAAAAAAGAGATAAAGCTGTGAGAAAGCATCCGAAGGAGGGATGTGGAGATGGGGAAGGGTCTGGAGGAGGCACACGGGGAGTGCTTGAGGGCACTTGGTCTGTTCAGCTCGAGAAGGGGAGGCTGAGGGAAGAATCCTTGGGGGCTGCAGCTCCTCCTGAGGGGCAGCTCCATCTCTGCCCTCTGGGACAGGGACAGGAGCCAGGAAGGGCTGGAGCTGTGCCAGGGGAGGTTTAGGGTGGGTATGAGGGAAAGGTTCTTCCTTCAGAGGGTGCTGAGCACGGCCCAGGCTCCCCAGGGAATGGGCACGGCCCTGAGGCTGCCAGAGCTCCAGGAGAGTTTGGGCAGCGCTGCCAGGGATGCCCAGGGTGGGATTTGGGGTGTCTGTGAGGGCCAGGAGCTGGGCTGGATGATCCTGGTGGTTTCTTTCCATCTCAGGACATTCCATGGCTCCGTTACCTTCAGCAGAGCAGTGGTGTCCACTCATGAGGGCGAGTTAGGAAGGGAAGCAAACATTCCATGAGGGAACGCGTGTGCCGGCAGGGAGGGGCGAGTTTGGGTATTTATAGCAGCCTGCTCTGGAGTTAAGTGGTGCTGCCTCTGCTTTTCAGCGCTCCCTGCTCTGTTCTGCTGCCTTCTGGAGCTCAGGCCTGAGATGGGACTTCCCAGCTGTCAGCAGTGTCCTGCTGGCATCCCTGGAGAGCAGATGATTTACAGGAATCAGTGCTCTCGGCAGCACTCGCTCAGCCTTTCAAGTGGCCAGCAATTCCAGCTGCACTTGGAGGGTGTTGGTTGAACATGGAAGGCATCAGATGTTCCTGATGGGACTGAGGGAGTCAAAGGCTTGCTCTGAATGAAGTGGTTTTTAAGGCTAGCATGGAACAGCACCCAGGTTTCTGCAGCCCAGGGCACGTGAGGAATCACTCTCCAGGCTGCAAAACCAGACTTGGGCACAAATGGGAATTAGGAATTAGGGCACCCCTCAATGTGGGGTGAGGTTTGGGTGAAGAGACATCCACAGGGCCTGACCCAGCCACAAGCTCTGCAAACCAAGGAGGGGTTTTGAAGCAGACGATGTCAAATTTGGATTTATACTGCCCTTGTCCCCCAAATGCAAACCCAAACCACTTTGTAGAACCACCTCGGTTTTTAATCACAGCTTCTGAAGGCAGAGTGGTCTGCCAGCTGGCAGCCCAGGGTGGGGAATTCTGTGTCCTCTGGGAAATAACACAAACTCCCTGCTGGGCAGGTCTGTCCTGGTGGGAATCTCTGGCTCAGTCGCAACTTCAATGTAAAGATTTTGGGATGCAAAGGTCAGCTGCTGCCCCATTTTTTATTCTTTCTTGCCCCCCAGTTTTTTGCACAGCAAAATGGCAGCAAAGCTCATTCCTTTTCCAGTCCAGATAAATATGGACCAGGCATGGATTTGCTAAAGGAGGCTGGGAGGGCTGGAGCCTATGACAGGAAATTGTCAAGGTAATGCAGATTCTCACTACCCTGATGGGATGGAGCTTCACTTCCCCCCTGCTCTGACTGGGGAGTGCATCTGCCACTGCCTTGCATGAAAAGGGAATTCAGCCTCTGGGAAAGCACTGTGCTTATGTAACAGAGCCCAGCAGGGCACGGCTGCAGCAGGAGCACAAGACTGGATAATACCAGCAAAAAGAATTCATCCTTCTCTATTTGATGCATCCCCCGTAGCTATGAAAAGATGGTTTGGCACAAATCCTTCCTGGGAAGGTCCATAATTTGCCGTAGTGCTGGAAATAATTGTGATTGTTCCAGGCTGGCAGAGCTGCTGCTGCCACAACCTTTAGGAGTCAAAGCAAGGGATGTGCTGCTGGCCCTGCCTGCCACGAGTTCTGACCCCCAGGGCTCCCAACCTCCTCCTAATTTTCCCTCTGCTCTCTGGAGACTGGCAGAACACATCCACTTTTTGATTCCAGCAGACACATCTTTATGATTCTTGCCATCCAACCTCTTGTCAGCCAAGAGGCTGCTCTGGATGTCCCAAATCCTGAAGGAGGGATGGTGAAGAAGTGAATCACGGCAAGAAGTTTGGGAGTGACTCTGTCTTTGCCTTCTGTGCTCTTTGGAGCATTTCACCCCAGAAAATGGCCTCGGGGAAAGATCAGTGTGACCTGAGTGTGCATAAACCCATGGTGATAGAGCCCAAAAACACGACAGAAAACAGGGGGTAAATAAAGAATTGTTAGCATGGCCTCTGTGATTTTCAGTTCAGGTTTGGTTTTGAATTTGTCACACTCAAGGGGAAGGGGAATATTGGCAAATGCCACCACATCTTTCTTCCTCCCCCAGGCTGTTTGCTGATAGATCTTCCCAGAGTGATTGCCATGAATATTTTAGTTTGCTGTTCAACGTGTTACCCCAGGAAACTGTGGAATATTTACACTTTTGATCAGGTGAGTGTGAATGATAGTAATAATAATAATAATAATACTAATAATAATAATATAACAACAATAAATAAAATGAATAATAATAATAAATAATCTCAGCCTTGGATGAGAGGTGCTCAGATAGTCTGGATCTAGACAATGGAAGAAATAATTTCCATGTGACTGTCTTGTATTGGGGGAAGCTTAAAATTCAAATCCTGTGCTTCATCCTGGAGCCACTGAAGGGAATTTTTCCTGCCAGGCTTCTCCAGCTTTTTTATTGAGACAGGCAAGTGGTTTCCCTCTTTCAATTCTCCCATGTGAGGCCTTGTCTCTTGCATTGGATTAGCAGAATCCTCAGATTTCATATCGAGTTTTCTCTGGCTGCTACTGAAATAATCGAATCTTTACCTCCAGAAGAAGCAAATTTGCTGCTGCTCTGGATGATTTCTCCATGTATGTGGTATTAAGGAATGACTGGACTTTTTTAGCTTTCCATAACTAAGGCTGACATGCCTCTCTCATTATTTTTTTGTTTTTCAGTTCATAAGTTTAAAAGTTTGGTTAAAGAATAATTTTGGGGTTTTTTCCCCCCATAATCTGTCTCACAATGATGTTTGCAACAAGTACAACATTTTCTGCCAAGGCAGCTCCTGTGTGTGCGTGTAAGGAAAAGCAGGTGAGGCTTTGGCTTCCAGGACTAAAATCACCTTTATTTGTCCAACTTTCTACCATTTTGTCCATCCTTAACTCTCTCTGCATCAATGGGAGAAAGCCACAGAACAGGAACTGTGATTTTGGGGTTTTTAAGCAGAGATTTTTCCTGAACTGCTTTCCAAAGGGGTGGAAAAAAAAAGGAACAGTGGCCTATTAGCTCTATTTCAGTTCCTGGCTGGACACAGCTCTCCAATGAATTGCAAGAAGCTAAAAGTTCATGGCAACATGATCAGGCAGTAAAGGGAGGCATCAGGAATTCAGGTGAACTCTGTTCCTGCCTCTCACAGGGCTCCCCAGGTGACAAACACAAAGTCACTTCACTTAAATCCAAAAATTATTCCTCCCCTGGAGCCCTTCCAGTGGCAGCAGCAGCTCTGGCTGGAGCAGGAAGAGGATCCATAGGAATAAGTTTGATAATCCCAAAAGGCCCCTGCTCTGCAGGGGCTCTGGGGGTTTGGGAATGGCATTGGGGAAGTGCAGGCTCGGAGGGGATGTGGGGTAAAGCAGCCTTGGGTAGGCTGGGGGGTGCTCATGTGAAGTTTAGGCAGAAATGTGGCAGCAAAAGTTTAAAAAAAAACCCAAACAACAACAAAACCAACAGCAAAAAACCCCACAAACAAGCAAACAAAAAAACCCAAAAAACAACCCAACAAACCAAAACCAAAAAGCAAATAACAAAAAACAAACCCCCCAAACCCAAACAAACACTCGCCTCCAAAAAAAATACCAAAAACCAGCCCCAAACCAAACCCAAAGCCCCCCAAAAAACCCCAACACAACCAAAACTTAGGCAAGATCCTTTCTTCAGCCAACACTGGCATTGCATGGGGAAACCAAACCAAAGAAACTTCGCTAAAGGAGTTTTTGTCTCAACCCCATTGCCACATTTTAAGTGGACTCCTTTGTTTTTTGGTCCAGCTTTCTGGAAGCTGCTGACTGAAAACCCAGAGCAGTTCTTTAATCTGAGTTCTGGTTAGAAATGTTAAAATCTTTGAGCCAAATTTTTCACTCCAGGCTCTGAGTTGTATTTAATTTGTTACAAGACTTTTCTCCTTTCCTCCGCTGCTGGTTATTAATGCATTTAATAGCAGAAACTGGGGTGTTTAATGGCAGTAACTGGGTTTTTTTGTTCATCTTTGGAGCTTGATTTTGGTTCACAGCTGCAGAGTTGCTTCTGGGCAAGCACTGGAGTGTGAGACTTGGGTTTTCATGAAGGAAGAATGGATTAATTTGAAAGGAAGCGTTTGGGATTTTTTTCTTTATCACATGCTCTGTACATATCTGCATGTTCAAGGAGGGTTTTTTTAAACAGAAATTATGTAGCAGAGGGACACCAAAGTGATGAACTGTTCTTATAACCTTGCAAATCCCAAACGTTCCTGGTGCTGGAGGGATCAATCTTCTGGTGACTCTGCCAGAACCTGGTGTTGGTGTTCCTGGTTTGTCATTTAGGCAAGAAAAATCGATGCCAAATCCCACACATCCAAAAAGCCCTTTGCTCCTTTAATATTTAAAAAAATATTAAGTTCTATTTGTGAATATCTCTCTGGAGCAGATATTCCTCAATAACCCCATGGCAGAGGCCACAAGAGGTGATTATAATATTTTCCAGCAGTTTCAGTGACTTGATCGAAGAGGTTGGAGCAGCTGTGATTTTATTGCTGCATTTTTCACCTTCACTGTGGGAAATGAAAGTTTTTGTGGCGGGTTAAGGAACTGCCTCGGTTTGCAGAGGGACAAAATCCCAATTTTTCAGGGTGGCCATGCTCAAACTCTAGGTAACTGATGGGATTTTTGGCCTAAGCACATCTTGGAGTTTGAGGAATGAAGAGATTTTAAGGCCTGAGCACATTTTGAACTTTGAGAAATTAAAATTTTTAAGGTTTTTGCTTAAGCACATGTCCTGGAGTTCGAGGAATGAAGAGTTTTTAACATTTTTTTGCCTATGCACGTCTTGGGAGTTTGAGGAATAAAGAGTTTTTAAGGTTTTTTTTTGCCTAAGCACATCTTGAACTTTGAGAAATTAAGAATTTTAAGGTTTTTGCCTAAGTACATGTCCTGGAATTGGAGGAATGAAGAGTTTTTAAGGGGTTTTTTTTGCCTAAGCACATGTCCTGGAGTTTGAGGAATGAAGAGTTTTTAAGGGTTTTTTTGCCTTAGCACATCTTGGATTTTGAGGAATGAAGAGTTTTTAAGTCTCAAAGAATTTAAGGAGTTTTAACATTTTTGAGGTTTGGGGGCCTAGCAGTTCTATATAAACCAGTGACAGTCCCGAGGCCAGGCTGGGGAATGTTTTATCGTGGTTTCATTCCAGGAAAATGGGGGAATTTGGAGCTCTGAAGGCAGATGCTCTCCCCATATGCTCCACACGATTCCTCCTCTCACGTTGGAAGCTTCTCATGGGCTCATTTTGGAGAGGAGCTGTTTCACTGCTTAGCAGCAACGATGCCCTCGATATCCTGGTGATTTTTCACTCTCTTTGTTCTCTTTGCTGCTGCAGAGATCTTCCCAGCCAAGGTTTGTTTGTGGAAATGCTCGAAAGAGGAAGGGGGAAATTGGAGAGCTAAATTTGGGTGCCGTGTTCATCTGTGTGGGGCGGGTTTGGGATGGAGCAGACACTGGGAATATGCTAAATGGCCCTAATAAAGCAGCCTCAGTCCCTGCCTTCTCCCTGAGGGCCTGCCCTGCTGATGGAGAGCTGTATTAATCTCCCATTTATTATTAAACACCCCAGAGCCCTTGAAAGGAGAAGCCTTGAGGCCTCGTGAACTTTTCTATCTCTGGTATTTATTGTTTACTGCTGCCTGGCTGGTGTAATTTAAGCTTTCTGCTTTTCCTGGCCTCGATGGCAGTGACCACTGGGATGGGGGGACAGGGCTGCAGTGGGGATGTTGTAACTCTCTTCTCTGCCTAACTTTAAAGCAAAAAGTCCCCACTTGTGGCCATTACTCTGGAAAATGCCTTGGATTCTGGCCAGGATTTCTATTCCCTCCCCAATGCCCAATGAGCTTCTCTAAGCAGAATCAACTTTTTGTGCACCAAGTTTAAACCTGGACTTGCACCAGGCTTTTATTGGCGCAGAACTTGGCACAAAGCTCTGCCTTTTCACACACACACACACACAAAAAAAAAAAAGAGGTAAAATTTGAGGATGAAGGGTTGGAACTGCAGCCCTAAAGCTGCCAAACGCTGAGGTGTGATTGAAAGTGGCATTGTTAGAGAGCAGGTTTTTGTCATCCTCTTGGACAGATTCAGACAGCTCAGCCTGCTGGGAGAGGGGGCCCTTTTTCCTGAGCTCTGCTGTTTGCAAGTCCTTTTATTGCTGGGAACCTTGTAAGGCTCTGGCCGGGTTATACAACGTGCTTGATCTTCAAGGCTGAGCCGAAATGGCAGAGTGAAAAGGTTCCTCAGTTGAGCATGAGGTAATTAATTCAAAAATCTGCGTGTTGGTATTAATATGAAGAAAAAAAAACCTTTTTAAGGCCACATTGATGGAGGTTTTTTGGCTTGATAAGCCCAGAGAGCTGAGGCTACACCTGAATTTATGGGCCCACCACACCCAATTGAAACTTGAAAATGTGATTTTGGGTTTTTCACCACTCAGGAATGGTAGCAGAGGTTGAAAATAGGCAAATGATCCAGACAGCTCAGCCTGCTGGGAGATGGGGCCCTTTTTCCTAAGCTTTGCTGTTTACAAGTCCTTTTATTGCTGGGAACCTTGTGAGGCTCTGGCCGGGTTATACAACGTGCTTGATCTTCAAAGCTGGGCCGAAATGGCAGAGTGAAAAGGTTCCTCAGCAGTTCATGAGGTAATTAATTCAAAAATATGAGTGTTGGTATTAATATGAAGAAAAAAAACCTTTTTAGGGACACGTTGATAGAGGTTTTTTGGCTTGATAAGCCCAGAGAGCTGAGGCTACACCTGAATTTATGGGCCCACTACACCCGATTGAAACTTGAAAACGTAATTTCAGGTTTTTCACTGCTCAGGAATGGTAGCAGAGGTTGAAAATAGGCAAATGAACCACCTTATCATATCAAAAGGGCCGTGTCAGACAGCCTGTCAAGGGCTTGATTGCTGTAATATCTTTGTTTGTTCTCCCTGTCGTTGTTGAGGTTTGCAAGGGGAGCCAATACTCAAAAAGTTCCGCTGATGAGTGGCTCAGCCTCGAGTCTGCCAAGCAAAGATAGAGGCATTTTACAGCATGCAGGTCTTAGATAATAGGTTTATTTCCTGAGAAAAGAAACCTCAAAGCTATCCCATTCTTTTTGCTGCCAAGTCTGTTTTGCCCAGCCCTGCTGTCAGGGCAGGAGGGCTTTTCTTGGGGTTTTTTGCCTCCGATGAAGCCCA
Source organism: Monarcha castaneiventris obscurior (assembly GCA_026261815.1). Lineage (NCBI taxonomy): Eukaryota > Metazoa > Chordata > Aves > Passeriformes > Monarchidae > Monarcha > Monarcha castaneiventris. The sequence goes on from JAMPIT010000114.1 coordinate 3,212,959, forward strand.
ACTCATCTGGGCTTTTTTCCTTGTTTTATGTGGGTAGCCTGAAGTAAACACCAGTTCGGAGTAGCATGCAGAGGTTCACTGGAGAAATTCTGAGTGTTTCTACAAAGAGAATAGATCTGGAGAAAATATATTTCTGTTAGAAGTATTCTTCAAATCTGTCCTGACCTCCAGAACCTGAGGAATGTTCAGTTCTTCTGTGGAAAATGGTGTCTAAACCAAGAATTCTGCATGGAGATGGTTCAGAGGGAAAATGAATATTTGTGTGTTCAAGTTCTCCACAGTCTAAATGTGCTTTAATTTCTCTGCTTCAGCACTCACAGGTACTGAGACAAACGTTGTCTTCTGATTTCTTTGAAATTAAATTTGGTTATATGGCAAAAAAAAAAAAATACAGAAGGAAATGGGAACAAAGCCTGGGACCTGCTTCTTTAATAGAAGCACTGGGTCTCAGAAAAAAAATCCCATTTCTGAGGAACTCCTTTTATGTTTGTGTAGCAATTATGAGCTGACAGATTGTAAATTCAACCTTGTGATCAGCTGACCAAGCATTTTTTTTTTCTGTGCAGGTGTTTGAGCAGTGCAAATTTGTACAATATGGGCTGGCAAACAAGAAGTTTTTGTGGCAACATTTTCCAAGAGCAGGGTCTGAGTGCACTGTTGATTCCCAGGAGAGGAGGTGAATCCATTTTTGAGGTGAAAGGACACAGCCAGACTCTCCTGGACACTGGATTTACACATTCCACCCATCTCCAGTGGGGACAGTGCCCAAGGGGGTTGAGTTGATGTCTAGTGACCTCTTAAATCACATGAAGTCACTTGGGTCCCCCTCCCAAACACCAGAAGCTGCTCAGTCTCTTCTTGAATTTCCCATCTTTCAGGACTCTGCTTCCCTTTCTCCCTGCTCCAGTTCTCACATTCAAATTTATGGGTGGTGGGAGGGCAAAAAAATCCCATTACTGCCTTTTCTGCTGCAACGAGAGGGCCAAATTTCACTCTCCCTCAGGTCTCCCTGAAGGACTTGCAAGTGAAGAATGAGGTCTTTTTTTTTGGCTTTTCCCTCTAATTGGCAGCTGGAAAAGTGAAAGCTAATCCCAGCAGTTCCTGGCTGGCTGGAGCCAATTGGAGCTGGGGATAATTTAGGAGTTGTACTCGCAGTGCTGAGCTTCCAGCTGCTTTCCCTGCTTGGCCCAGGACAGAAATGAACATGTGGCCCTAAAATAACGATGTCTGAAAAGCAAAGCCATGGCATAACTGGGAGTTCTTCAGCCTGGGTTTGGTCCTAAATTCTAATCCCATCTCTGCCAATTTCTGGGATGCTGCACTTGTGCCTTGCAGGGCTGCTACTGCAACATTTTGAGACAATTTAAGTGCTAAGTCTGCTCAGAAAAGAAAGAATACTGTGGTTGTGTAGTAATAAGGCAGCATTTGACTTTTTTTTTTACTATTATTATTTCCTTTGTTAAAACCCAAATGCTTGGCTTTTTGTTACTCTTGAGTCTTAGCAGAAAACTCAATATTTGAGGGGAATAAAGACAAACCTGTTGTGCAGACAGATTTAATCCCATGTCTAGGTGGGCTCAGTTAAATGTTTGAGGTTTGGGCTTTTTCTCCTGTTTGTGAAACTCTTTTTCTTTTGCAGCTTATCAACATCCACATGAGTCTTTGAGGTCAAATTCCTTCTTCGGAAGCCTTGGGTTGGCTTTGTGTTGACTCCCTGCTTTGCAGAAGGGAGATTAGAGCCTGTGGGAGGTCAAATGGGGCACAGATTTTTTTCCCTTTTCCGAGGGAAGAGATTTAGATCTGAAAACAGGCAGGTGGAAATCTGATGTCCAATTTCCTAACAGCTGGGAGCGCAGGAATTGTGCTTTTTGGTGCCATGACTGGGTTTTTTACCTCCAAAAGTCACCGTGCCTGCTCCCCGTGTGGAAATCCCCGTGTAACTCTGTCATCTTCAGAATATTTTAAGCTCTGCATTGACAGCTCCCTTCAAGGATGTTTTTCTGAGCTGGCAGGTGATGCATGAAGGAGTTGGCTTTGCCAAGGGTCAGCTTTGCTTTTTATAGAGGAGCACTCAAAGCAAGAGGGATGGAGATAAGAGAGCAAACAAGCTCGAGTGAGGCTTGTGTTCGAATAATGGCTGTATCTCCCTGATAAATTTTGGCTCCTGAGCACAATTTTTTATTCAAGTCTGGGTAGATGAAGCCAAGACTCTGATTAAAATGGGAATTTGCTGTGTGGCTGGGTGGTTTCTTGCAGACAGATCATTTTGCCTGCAGAACACAGCGAGAAGTGTTTTACACCCCCAGTCTGCTGAGGAGCCTGGCTCTGCTCTGTGCTTTTTGTGAGGAGTCCAGGCAAGAAGTTCCCTCAGGGAGGCACCAAGGGATGGGGCTGTGCTCTGTGTATTATCAGTACTTGATGCTGGTTGTGCTCCTGAGAGGACAAATCCACAGGAAAAAGTTCATTAAGCAAATTTTCTGGCTTAACACCTTGAGAGAAAACAACTTCAGTGAGGTGCTTGGGCTGGGTGTGACTGTGTCAGTGCTGTGCAGCCCAGAGGTAACCACAGCACTGGTGGATCTCAGCACCTTTTCAGCATTAAATCAGAGCAGTGTGGAAGTTGCACCCTCTGTGAAGTGTGGCTTTCCACTTTTATTCCTGCTGCAGATGACGGGCACAGATGCTCAAAACCTCTCTAACACTGCTGTGAAAGGAGGAAATATGAATATTCAGACCACTCCACTGTAAGATCCAAGTCACCTTTCCACCTCCAGCCCTGTGTGTTTGGGATTCAGTTGGTCCAGGCACCCCCTTTCCATAGCAGCCCCTCATCCTGCTGATAACGTGGTTTTTTTGTACCTTCCACCTCAGCACCTCTGGATTTTTGGGGTTCTTAAAGGGGAGGTCGCTGCTTTGACAGCCTTTAAAGGGAATTGGGAGAGACTCTCTTTTCCACTTGGAGGAACTGGGAAATGTCAGATTTTCCTTCTCCTTGCTCTGGCCACGAGTATTCCAGCAGCTCCATGGGGTCAGGCTGGGCAGGGTGAAGGACCCTCCTGCTGAGGTGGCATTTCCTGCCCAAGACAACCTTGGGATCTGCCTGCAGAGCAGACAGAACCTTTGGCCCCTGGCTGCAGCTCTGTCTGGTGGCTGGGATGCTCCTCTGCGCTGGATAAAGTTGTTTTCTAGGAGATCTCTGGCTCCAGTCTGTTCAAATCCTCTCAAGATGTGGCTGCACCCAGTCATGTGCCCCCACAGGCATTAAAGAACAAACACTGGATTTTGTCTGCCTTGAAACTCTGAGGGGAAGGCTGAGATTTGCTTTGAGAGCAAACAGCAGAGAGGAAGCCCTGAATTAGTCTGTCTTGGAGGGGAAGGATGTGATGGCTGGGGTTTGCCTGGTGAAGTTTTTTTGTCATCTGCTGTCTCCACCACGGGCTTTATTTCTCTGACCATGGTGCATTTGTGGTAGGAGTTAGGTCCTGAGCAAGTGCCTTTGAGGAAACATGCTTTTTTAATTTTAATTTCTTCTTTCTCTGATCAGTGTGGGACGTGCCAGCCTGCCAAAAACCAGCCCAGTTTCTGTGCCATTGTACAAGCCAGGCTGTCCCCTGAGACTTGGCAAGCACGGGATGGGGTCTGGTGTTTCTGTCAGGGCTGGAAGTCTCAGGTGCTGTATTGAACTGCGGTTAAAGGCAGGACCAGACAGCTGAGCCTCAGCCCCACAAAGGATTTCGAGCTAATGAGAACTGGTACGAGAGTCCCTAGGGTGTGTTTTTAAGGGAGGAATATTTATTTGGTCTGTGGCCATCGAATTAAGGCAATGTGCAAGAGGAAAGTGATCACGGTGAGGAAGAGAGGAGCAGATCAAAGCTCGGCGCTTTTGTTGGCAGCAGTGGTGGTGCTCCAGTGCGAGTGGTTTAATGCTGGAATGGAGCTGATTACCCATTAACCTCATCTGGTTCAGCATCTCTGTCTCCTCTATTTTGGTCAGGTATTTCTCAGGTGTTGCCCTAACCCCATTTATTCTGGGAACAAATAAATCCTTAAACTCCCCCAGAATTGTATTCCTGCTGCAGATGACAGGAACAGATGCTCAAACCCCCTCTAACACTGCTGTGAAAGGAGGAAATATGAATATTCAGACCACTCCACTGTAAGATCCAAGTCACCTTTCCACCTCCAGCCCTGTGTTTGGGATTCAGTTCTCCAAGCATCCCCTTTCCATAGCAGCCCCTCGTCCTCCTGATAACGAGCTTTTTTGTACCTTCCGCCTCAGCACCTCTGGATTTTTGGGGTTTTAACGGGGAGTTCGCTGCTTTGACAGCCTTTAAACCCCGAGACTGCCAAATCCCAGCTGCCGTGGAAGAGGCGCGGCTGGGAGCGGCTGGGTTGGACGGCACGGAGGGAGCATCCCCGGCCATGCGGGAGCCCCCGCTCGCAGCGCCGCGGCCGGGGAAGGGTTAACGGGGCTTTAACAAGCTCCGAGCCGCCGTGCGGGCGCTCTGCGTGTCCTCGGCGCTGAGATGAGCTCCGGCACGGGGGGCTCTGCTCGCCTGACCGCCTCTCGCCGCGACCCCGCATCCCCCCGGAGCCTCCCCGCATCCCTCCGGAGCTTCCCCGCATCCTCCCGGAGCCTCCCCGCATCCCTCCGGAGCCTCCCCGTATCCCTCCGGAGTCTCCCTGTATCCATCCGGAGCCTCCCCGCATCCCCCCGGAGCTTCCCCGCATCCCTCCGGAGCCTCCCCGCATCCCTCCGGAGCTTCCCCGCATCCCTCCGGAGCTTCCCCGTATCCCTCCGGAGTCTCCCTGTATCCATCCGGAGCCTCCCCGCATCCCCGGAGCTTCCCCGCATCCCTCGGAGCCTCCCCGCTCCTCCGGAGCCTCCCCGCATCCCCCGGAGTTCCCCTCCCGGAGCCCCCCGCATCCCTCCGGAGCCTCCCCGCATCCATCCGGAGCCTCCCGCATCCCCCGGAGCTCCCCGCATCTCCGGGCCTCCCCGCATCCCTCCGGAGCTTCCCATCCTCCGGGCCTCCCGCATCCTCCGGAGCCTCCCCGCATCCTCCGGAGCCTCCCCGCATCCCTCCGGAGCCTCCCCGCATCCTCCCGGAGCATCCCCGCATCCTCCCGGAGCTTCCCCGCATCCTCTCGGAGCTTCCCCGCATCCCTCCGGAGCCTCCCCGCATCCTCCCGGAGCATCCCCGCATCCTCCCGGAGCTTCCCCGCATCCCTCCGGAGCCTCCCCGCATCCCTCCGGAGCCTCCCCGCATCCCTCCGGAGCCTTCCCGCATCCCTCCGGAGCCTCCCCGCATCCCGGCAGCGCATCCTCCTCTCCGCCACGGGATGCCCCGCTCGCCACCGGCTGCCGAATGAATGAATAAATGAATAAATGAATGAATGAATGAATGAGAGCCAGGTAAGCGCCGCGCTCCGGCTCCCAGCCGCTGCCAGAAGAGCGGAGCCGGCTCTGGGGGCAAGGCGGGCGGGTAAATGACGGAATAAAAAGTACAAAGCTTTGGGGAGCGTCCCCTCCGGCCGCTTGTTGGGAGCACTGAAGTTGCTGCGAGCCGCTGGTAAAGCTATTAACATGGACTGAGGAACAGGCTGTGATGGGGCACACCCGCTGGGGCTTTTTTTTGGGGTGGAGTGGGGTGAGAAATTCTGTGACTTTTCGCTCTGTTCATCCCACAGCGTTTTCAGTGTCTCAGACAGGGCTCCGGGGATCAGAGCAGTAAAATCCTCCCAAGCGAGGATGGGCACAGGGAGGATGAGGGGTTCAGATAACTCCTGTGGACCTCCTGGATATTGCAAACCACTTGTGCAGCTGCACAATTCCACACCCAAACCTTTCTGTGGGGATTTTCCTCTAATTTTCTTTTCTCGAGCTGCTTTTCTGTCTGTCAACAAGTACTCCTAGCTTTCCCATGGAAATTGCAGGCTAGATGGGGGTTGCAGGCTTAGGTTAGCCCAGACCTCTCATTTGAGCTCTCAGAACATCTTTTGCCATTAATTAGGATCAGTGGGACCACACTTTTTACAGCCAGTTGTCTGTGTGCTTTCAGAATGAACTCGAATATTTTATATCATTCACACAAACCACTGTGTTTGAGAGGAGGCATCACTTGGAGCAGCAAACGCCAGAAATCCTTGGCTGGAGTGGGAGCTGGGATTTTGGCCACCCATTGGTGATTCTGTGAGCACACTGGGCTCCAAACACACACCCAGCTAATCTCATCAACAGTGATCCTGCTCAGGAGCAGGCATTAGGCCCTGAATAAAAGATGACACTCTTAATCTTGGGGTTTTAGCCGGCTGTGACTCTCTGGATGCCTGACAAAAACCATTTCTGAATTATTAGCACTGCTGTAAATGTGTGGAGTGGATGCAGGAACCGCAGACTTCCTAAAGCTGCTGGGATCTGGGAACAAATGTCAAACTGAAAGAAAAAAGCACCACTTGAGGTGTAGGAAACATTCCCTACATTTTCTGCTTAGTTTTCTCCACAGCTCCATGTCCTGCTGCTCAGAGCAATTGCAAGCACGTAAATGGAATGCAAGAACGCTGATTGGTGACCACAGCTTGTCTTCTATTTCTCTAAAACCAAAATTCTGTCTAATTTGATATCAAATCCACTGTTCCTGTGTGCATATTTCATGAGAACACGCTGAGGCCAAGAGGGAAAAAGAAATTTCAGGTCAATATGGAGATATCAGGCGCTGTTACCATCATCTGCTTTTGACCTTTTCCACATAAGAAGCCTGAAACAATTGGGTAAATGTTAAATAAAAGCTTCATTACAGCATTTCCATGTATTTAAGAATGGCCTTGGATCTTCATCTTGCTTTATATGGATTAGATGACCTCTGAACAGTTATTGTTTTTCCTTTTACAACCTGTATTTTGTGAATATTAATAACAAGGCTGGAGTTTGCTCTTGGAAAACCAAAAGTTTGAGCCTTGAAGCTCCTGGTTGCCTTTTCCCCTCCCTAAGCACAGAAGCAGCAGAATTGAATAATTCAATTTTTGGCCTATCCTGAAAAGGAAATGGTCTCAACACCTCAGAGCGCCGATTTTCTTTTGTGAATGGGGATATTAAAATTCACCTGCCCATTTATCAGCTCCTTGCTAGGAAGGCAGAGATCAAAGGCTCCCGGACAAAAGAACATCAGGAGGGAGCACAAATCCAGCTCTCGAGGGTTCTGTGTGTGCCAAGGAGTCAGGGGGAATCAGGGGAACTCTTGGCAGAGAGGGTGGAGGAGGAAAATGATGTAAAAACGTGTGGATGTGGCAGCAGAGGGGACAGGAGCCTGGAAGGGATGGAAAAAGTTGAATTTCTTGGGAATATGGGGGGTTTGCATCGCAGCCCTCCAAACACCACCCTGTGCTGTTGACTTACAGAGTCTTCACTCGTTTTAATTTCACAACATAAAGAGGATTCTGCTCATTCAGGTGAGAAGCAGGAGTGTTTTTGGACCCCTGAGCAGGACCAGGATAACTAACAAGTGATTTCTAGAGTGAAGAGATATTTTTAGAAAGGTTTTGGAAAGGAGAAAGCACAGGAGTGATTCCCTGGTGTCTCCATAAAATCCTGATTCTTGAAGGAGACCCTCAGGAGGAGAAGGAAACAAAGTGCAGCACCTGAGAGGGAATAATCTTATTTTCCGTGTGTTTGTTAAACTTCCTTCAAAGCTTCCATTTATAAAAGACACCTTGCAGCTGAGCTGCCTGTGAATAAATAAAGTGGTTTTTAGCCAGTGACGTGCACATGTCAGAGGGGAATTTAAGCAATGAGTTTGAGCTTGATCTGTTTTACAGAGAACTCATCTGTTGCTCTTTAATAACATGAATGACTTAGAAATGTCTGACTGAATGTAACTATAACTATTCACACTCCTTTGGGGGTTTTCTTGACGGGTTTTTTTTGTGGGATTTGTCTTTATTGTGTTTTTTTTTGTTTCAAACTGACTTTCAAGCTTTTCTCTTGCACCAAATTTGACTTATGCCATGAGGGCTGACGTTGCTGGAGTTGTGGGCTCTTGGTTAAGGAAAAAATCCTCAGTTGGTTTGGGGGATGAGCAGAAATAGGGAACAGCAACAGGAAAAGGCACAGTAGGGAAAGAGGAGGGAGAAAGCACAGCCATCCCATAAGGAATTGCCACATTTTCAGAGTTTTTATGGCCTGTTTTATTTTTTGAGCCAAAAAGTAAAATTGCTGATTAGAACACCATATTTTCCAATTTTTTATATTCTCCTGATCCTGTATTTTAGTGCTCAGCTGCCCTGTGCACTTTGCCTGTCCCAAAGGGTTGTGGTGCACAAATTTATTCCTGATCTGCCTGGAAGCAGAGCTGGAGTTGCAGAGTGCAATAAACATCCATGGAAATGAGATGCAAATCGGGAACTCTCCTGTGCTTCCATGCTCTGACAAGTCTTCACTGGGGATGCAGGTGCAGGGGGAAGTTAAAAACATCTGGGTTTAGTCCTGGAGCCTCTGAAATAAATTATTTCCTTACAGGAGAGTCCGAAAAAACTCAAGTGGGTCAGGTGTGCCCTCACATTTGGGAGATTTCTCTCCCTTTCTCACCCACAGGTTATAACAAGTGTTTATTTGTAATTATTTGAACAGTTTATTTGAAACTCTGGCTTTGGTCTCAAAAGCCTGGGGTTTGTCTGCTGTCTGTCCACAAAAAGCAGGATCCACCCTGCTGTCAGAGGGTGAGATCTGCATTTTAAACTTTAATTTAAAGATAAAATGACTGATTCGAGAGCCAAAAAGGCCGCTTGGAGGCTGGAGCTCTGTCCCTGCTCCCCTGCAGGCTCCTGCAGCAACAGGAAATGGGTCACTGAGGGTCGGGCACTTGGTGGTGGTGCTGGTGTTGATTTTGGGGCTGTCCCGGTGTCTGAATCATGCTGAGTGAACGGGGCAGTGCCTGTGGCTGCCAGCACCATCCTGGAGGATGCTGGAATGCCAAACACAGGCAGAGACAGATGTTCTGTAGCTGCAGTGGGAACCAGACTGGCACTCCAGCGTTTCCTTTCTCCTGGTCTCCTCCAGACTTGTTCCATTTCCCTGTTTCAGACACAACATTACTGCAGCTAAACCAATGTCAGTCTGTAGGACCTAAACCCCAAACCCTTTTCCTTACCTTTGGATCATTTGAGACCTCTGGCTGTGCCATCCCCATGCCTGGTTGTGGGATTTGGCTTGAAACCTCGATGGGAAACCCCAGAGTGGTCCTGTGCAAGTGCCTGCTGATGTTCCTTTCCAGGGAATAATTCCCAGTTTCTTACCAGCCCTGGGTTTGTGGGTATTTCCCTGCTGCTCTGGGGTGCTACCCTGCTGTGTCTGAGGGTCCTCCTGAGCTGCTGTATGATCCAACTCCGCAATTCTAGCCCCAAAAATGGGGGTGGTCTGTCCCTTGTGGTGTCTCCTGTCTGCAAACCAAGGGGAGGAGTTGTGGTTTTCAGCCCAGCCAGCTCCTGTGGAGACACAGTTTTATTTCTGTCACCAGCTCTGTGCTGCTCCCAGCACTGCTCACACCTGCCCACGCCTTTCTGCATCCTCTTCCCAGCCTCCCCTCCTCCCCTGGGCGCTTGGCAGGACGGGCACCAAGGAACTGGGCTTTTGTAAAGGCTGCTGGTACTTGGCTGTCCAAAGCAGATGGAAATGGAGCGACAATTGCAAGGGATGGGAAATGTCGCGCTTTGGGCCACGGGGCTGCTGCTGACAAGGAAAACTTGGAGCTGGAGGAGCTGCAAATCTCAGATCTGCTCCCAGGTGGGGCAGGAGGGACAGATGGGGATGCCCGTGCTGGGTTCTAGTTTTGTGCTGTGGTGTTTTAGGCTCTTCTCTGACCTACCCCCAAATTCTGAACTGTTGCCCTGAGTTTTTGCAGCACCTTCTCCTTGTGAAGCAAACACACTGCTGCTCGTGTCCTGTGCCTGCCGTTTTGGGAGCAAGAGAGGCTGGAAGTGCTCTTTGGAGATAATTAGGATCACGCTCAGCCCTTCTGTCTGCCGGGAGAAGCTAATGAGAGAGAGCAGCGGCTGTCCCCGGCCGGGCTGTGACACTCCTGGCTGTGACACTCACGACTGTGACACTCAGGGCTGTGACACTCCTGGCTGTGACACCCGTGGCAGTGATACTCGTGGCTGTGACAATCATGGCTTTGACACTCAGGGCTGTGACACTCGTGGCTGTGACACTCGTGGCTGTGACACTCATGGCTGTGGTACCCATGGCTGTGACACTCCTGGCTGTGACACCCGTGGCTGTGACACTCCTGGCTGTGACACTCGTGGCTGTGACACTCGTGGCTGTGACACTCCTGGTTGTGATACCCATGGCTCTGACACTCAGGGCTGTGACACTCGTGCCTGTGACACCCATGGCTGTGACACTCGTGGCTGTGACACTCAGGACTGTGACACTCAGGGCTGTGACACTCATGGCTGTGACACTTATAGCTGTGACACTCGTGGCTGTGACACTCGTGGCTGTGACACTCAGGGCTGTGACACTCGTGGCTGTGACACTCAGGACTGTGACACTCAGGGCTGTGACACTCATGGCTGTGACACTTATAGCTGTGACACTCGTGGCTGTGACACTCGTGGCTGTGATACCCATGGCTGTGACACTCGTGGCTGTGACACTCAGGGCTGTGACACTCAGGGCTGTGACACTCATGGCTGTGACACTTATAGCTGTGACACTCGTGGCTGTGACACTCGTGGCTGTGACACTCACGGCTGTGACACTCACGACTGTGACACTCATGGCTGTGACACTCGTGGCTGTGACACCCACGGCTCTGACACTCATAGCTGTGACACTCATGACTGTGACACTCGTGGCTGTGACACTCGTGGCTGTGACACTCGTGGCTGTGACACGCAGCACAGAGGAAAGGGCAGGGAGCCCGGGGCTGCAGGACCTCGCTGCCCTCCTGCCCCTGCAGCAAGGAGGGGACCCATCCAGCCAGGAACATGTCCCTGATGTGACAGGCTTGCTTTCCAGGCTAATTGCACGGAATATGGAAGGCAGAGCACGCAGGGGAGGAGGATGGAGGATGCTTTGCTCGTGTTGGTTCAGCTGAGCTGCTCAGAACCCAGAACTCTTGGTGCTGTTTGAGGGGATCTCTGCTTTTGGTAGGACAGCAGGGCTGGGCAGGGAAGGGAAACCCAAGACTCGGTGTAAAACCTAAACCCCAAACCCTTTTCCTTACCTTTGGATCATTTGAGACCTCTGGCTGTGCCATCCCCATGCCTGGTTGTGGGATTTGGCTTGAAACCTTGATGGAAAACCCCAGAGTGGTCCTGTGCAAGTGCCTGCTGATGTTCCTTTCCAGGGAATAATTCCCAGTTTCTTACCAGCCCTGGGTTTGTGGGTATTTCCCTGCTGCTGTGGGGTGCTGCATTGAGTGTGAGATTTCTGCAGCTCCCTCGCTCACATTTCCATTGCTAACTAGGTCATTTACAGCCACCATGCGTGGCTGGCAGGCCTCTGACTGCACACAGCCACACCTTTGCTCTCTTCCAGTTCTGTGTCAGTGAGTAAGGGGTTTATTGGAAGCAGCTCTAGTGAGAATCTGCAGCTGGGGGGTCAGGAAAGAGGGACTTGGCATAAGGAAGGTTATGGGATGAGGTTCTGTGATGAGGTTCTTTGATGAGGTTCTGTGATGACACTCCAGGAAAAACTCACTCCTGGAACTGCGCGTTGCTCTCTGTTACACTTTTAATTAACTTCCGTGGCAGGGAAAATGGACAAATAGCCTCAAACATTAACAGATAATCTGTGTTGAAACAAAAGATTAATCAAGGAGCTGCTCTGGTGCACTGCTGTGAGGGAAGTGGAACAGCACAGTCCAGCTAATGACTTACTCCTTGCCTGAGGCCACGGTCCCAGGAGGGAGCACTGTTGGGTTAATATTCTTTTTGTACCCAGATGATTAATGATCTCTCAGCTCCCAGGATTTGCTGGCAGAGCATTTGTGAGCACCAGGAAGGGAGGGAGGTGAGAGAGGAGCGCTTCTTGCCCCTGAAGTTCCTCGGAGCACTCCTCCACCTGCAATTATCCACATGCAAGGCACCAACTGTGGGCTCTGGGCTGCAGTCTCCAGAAACTTCCCCAGCACAATTAATTATGGCAAGGGAGGGTTCAAATTCAATTAAGTGATGGGTCTAAAAGTGGCTGCCTCTAAAAGAGGATTTGAATTTCAAGGTACACGGAATGGGTGCTCTTCCTGTGGATATAAATATCTACGGAAACAACTTGTTGTAATCTGATGTTGTCATGCCCCTATGGAAGGTACAATCCCCCTTTTTACTCCCATGATATCATTAGGGATATATTTGGATGGCTTCTGTCGATGCCAGCACCGTGCACCCCAAGTGTGGATAACACTCTGGAATGTGGGAATCTGACAAATTTGCCTCCAGGTGGATTTTGTGACACAGCCTGGGCTTGGTGAGGACTCGTGTCAGGGATTGTGGCCTTGGAGCAGTGACTGGGAGAACTGAAATGATAACGGTGTGGGTTTGGTAGGGTTTGGGCAGATCTGGCACTGTGGGGCTGGAGATGAGATGCTCAGGGGTATTTGTGAAGCCAAAACCAGGAATTCTGTGCCCAGTAAATGCTTCAAGCAGAGGAACAATCAGGCTGGAGCTGTGGGCTGCTCTGAAAACCCCTTTTGTTGAATGCAGCTCTAAGGGAATAAGAAACGTGATCACCCAAGGTGATTTCTTCCTTGTGTGCCGAGAGCTTTCAGTAATGTATTTATGGCAAACAAAATAAGAAACTCACCCAAGCTATTTTTACTCCCCTGGCCCCTGCCTGTCTGCTCCCTGCTCCCTTTCCCTGCTCAGCTTTAGTCCCTGTCCCTTCCCTGTCCTTCCTCTCAAGTCGAGCACAACTTTCCTCACACTGGGAACGTGTTTGGTCTGCGTTTGCCTGCCAGGTGCAAACCCATTTTGTGTTACCAGTTTTAGTCCTGAAAGCTGAAATTCTGGAGAGGGAAATGACAACTCTCTGAGGCCTGGATCAGCATGTCCTAGAACTTACAGTCCTGATGTTTTTTTTTATGCTTTCCCGCTTTTACAGGTGAGGAAACTGGTAGAGAAAGCACTTAATTCGTGTAATTTCATGTTAAGGTGTCCAGAGTCTGTTCTCCTGGGGGTACGTGCCCTTCTTTTTGTGGATTCTCTTGGGATTTCCCTTGTGGGGTGTTTAAGAAGCACACAAAAAAAAATGTTAATTTAGTAATTCTTACCTGCTTTAGAGAGACTTCTGAGATTTCAGTCAAGAGGGAACAGAAATTGGATTTGCTGTAACCCCATCCTGAATCTTCAGAGCATAAATACTGGTAACTACTGAGGGCCTAACTTAACTAAAGAGCAGGAGATTAAAGGGATTAGCAGAGATAAAAATGAAAAGCTTGGTGACAGCAGCGTGCTCCAAACCCCGAAGCCAAGCCAGGCAGGTTTGCCACCAGCCCTGCTGGAGATAAGATTTTAGGACGTGGTTTCACGACTGTGGCAGGTCTTTAATCCCACTTAGGACTGGGGGACCTGTGCTAGAAAAAAGCTCTGGAGACAGGACACCTGGAAAAGTTGGAAAAGCAGGATGGAGAAAATCAGCAGCTCGTTCATGTGAGTGTTTGCTGTTTTCCGTGGTTGTGGTAGGACTGGTCCGGCCCTAATGAACATCAGGGGAATAATAATGGCTTCTTTCCATCATCAGTTCCACCCTTGGTGCTGGGAAGTGGTTACAGAATAATCTGTTTCGGATCACCAGGCTGGGAATTGCAAACTTTTATCTGGATACGTGTTTAACAAAACATCTTTAATCCTTATTTGTGCCTCCACCCACGCACCTCGCCCACCTTCTCACCCTCAGCTGGAGCTGTGTTGTGACTGAAAGAAACATCCACATAACTCTCTTGGTTCATTTTTATTCTGTTTTTCCTCGCTTGCCTCCCTGGAGACCTCTTCAGAAAACTCCACTGGCTGGGTGCTGTTTTATCACACGAGTCACTGCAGCTGCCACCCAGCCCAGACGTACACACATAAATTTTTATTCTAACCTCATTTATCAATTTCTCCTTGCCTCTTCCTGGTTTTTCTTTCTTCTGCCATTATTCTTTTCCCTTCTAATATTTAACTTTTCCTGCCTCTGGGGTGCCCAATAATTAATGAGGATGTCGCACTTTGGTTTCTGAGTCTTATGAGTGGCTGGCAAGGTAAAATCAATAGGCTGGAACCAAGTTCCTCCGGCCAAGGTAATTTTTGAGGCCAAGTTCTTTGGGTTCTGCCACATTTTCAACCTGGTGGCAAATTTGGCCAGTTTCTTGTCACTTTTAACAGCAGAACCAGTTATCAAATCTGAGCTCTTTTCCCTTGACTTTCATTTGAGTCTCTACCTTTTCTTTTACAGGGTGGGGGAACCAATATGGAACATTTCCCTTTAATCTCATCTGAACTGAACATCTGCTGTTCCTTGCCTTTGCCAGGGAAGGCTTTGGGGATCTAGGCTAGATGGAGAAGGGGGAAATCTGATTATTTAGTCTTAGAGCAGCCTAAGTGTTGGAAAAATTCTCCCCTGTGCCACAAGGAAGGGAAAGTTAAAGAAATGACTGGTGTGTACAGAGGCTCTGGGCTACCTTGGCAGTCTGAGAGAAGCTTCTCATTTTATTTTAATGAGACCTTGGGGTACAAAGGGAACTGGAGCTGATCTCTCACTTAACAAAGCCGGAGGAGAGAAAAACGGGCCTGTGTCCCTAAAGCTTTTAACTCCAAACTTGTGTGAGGCAGTGCTGCCCTGGACTGGCGATGTTTCAGCCCCTGCCCCGAGAGATCACCTGGCACTCGTGGGTTTTGTCTGCTTTTGAGCCATCTGTGGCACCTCAGATCTGGAAATGCTCCGTCCCCATCTGCCCCAAGCGCTGCCCCCGAGCTAAGGAGCCCTCAGAGAGCTCAGGGGTCTCTGTGCTCCCTCTTCAAACCCTCCGAGAGCTCAGGGGTCTCTGTGCTCCCTCTCCAAACCCTCAGAGAGCTCAGGGGTCTCTGTGCTCCCTTTCCAAACCCTCAGAGAGCTCAGGGGTCTCTGTGCTCCCTCTCCAAACCCTCAGAGAGCTCAGGGGTCTCTGTGCTCCCTTCCAAACCCTCAGAGAGCTCAGGGGTCTCTGTGCTCCCTCTCCAAACCCTCAGAGAGCTCAGGGGTCTCTGCTTCCTCTCCA
Source organism: Monarcha castaneiventris obscurior (assembly GCA_026261815.1). Taxonomy (NCBI): domain Eukaryota; kingdom Metazoa; phylum Chordata; class Aves; order Passeriformes; family Monarchidae; genus Monarcha; species Monarcha castaneiventris. The sequence continues at coordinate 3,228,195 of JAMPIT010000114.1, forward strand.
AACCCTTAGAGAACTCAGGAGGGGTCTTTTTACTCCCTCTTCAAGTCCTCAGAGAGCTCAGGGGTCTCTGTGCTCCCTTTCCAAACCCTCAGAGAGCTCAGGGGTCTCTGTGCTCCCTTTCCAAACCCTCAGAGAGCTCAGGGGTCTCTGTGCTCCCTCTCCAAACCCTCAGAGAGCTCAGGGGTCTCTGTGCTCCCTCTCCAAACCCTCACAGAGCTCATAGGGGACTCAGTGCTTCCTCTCCAAATCCTCAGAGAGCTCAGGGGTCTCTGTGCTCCCTCTCCAAACCCTTAGAGAACTTAGGCGATGTTTGTGCTCCCTTTCCAAACCATCAGAGAACTCAGGAGGAGTCTTTTTACTCCCTTTCCAAACCCCCAGAGCTCAGGGGTCTCTGCTCCCTCTCCAAACCCCCAGAGCTCAGGGGTCTCTGCTCCCTCTCCAAACCCTCAGACAGCTCAGGGGTCTCTGTGCTTCCTCTCCAAACCCTCAGACAGCTCAGGGGTCTCTGTGCTTCCTCTCCAAACCCTCCGAGAGCTCAGGATGGGTCTTTTTACTCCCTTTCCAAGCCCTCAGAGAGCTCAGAGGGGACTCCATGCTTCCTTTCCAAACCCTTAGAGAACTCAGGAGGGGTCTTTTTACTCCCTTTACGAACCCTCAGAGAGCTCAGGGGTCTCTGTGCTCCCTTTCCAAGCCCTCAGAGAACTCAGGGGTTTTGTGCTCCCTTTCCAAGCCCTTGCAATCCCACGGCTGGAGTAAGCAGCTCGGGCCAGCTGGATGTTTACTATTTGTGTAGATAAGCCTTTTATCTCCTAATGTGCCTGTGAGGAAGCGCCAGTCTTTCAGGAGGGGTTAACATTTGAAAGTGTGAGCCCCTGCCCTGGACAGGAGCTCCTTGTCAGAACCGTGGCACTGTCCTGGTGCAGGTGACATCCCTGGATTTGTGACAGGGGGGATGGACACGAGGAATTTCCCGGGGAGCAGAGCAGAGCAGGAGATAAAAATGAGCTCTTTGATCTCGTTAGTGGTTTACACGCCGAACTGTTGTGTTTTTCCAGTGGAGTACACTTGCAGCAGAGCTGGGATTATCCGGATTGCAGAGGGGGGACACAAAGCCGAGCTCCCCACGGCATCCATGGAGCTGCTCCTCCAAGCACCAGCGCCGGGAGCGATTTGGTTTTTAATAATAAAAGTCACTGCCAGGCTGTGCTTTTATGTGGCCACACCTTCCCTCCGTTCATTGTCTCCCCTGGCTGGCAATTCCCGAAACTGAACAGAGCAGCCAGGTGGATTCCTGGCAGTGCTTTATGGGGTGTGAAGAACAAAATGTGTGTGGGAGCCAGATAAGGGATGTGTGCCCTGCTCTGCTTCCTGCAGGCATTGCGACTGAAAGCAGAAATATTTTAAAAATAGTTCTGAGTGCTGTTCCCGAGTTGATTCTATCTTGGACTTGTTGGAATGGCAACTGATAGCAAACAAAGCTTCTTGAATTTGGATGTAAAAGGGGAGATGGCTCAAGATCTATTTAAATACTACCGAGTACTCAGTTTAAACACAGAAGGGTTTAGACTGGCACTATATGGGCAACACAAGAAACCCTCTGGGTGGGTAAAACACGTATTGGAGAGGCTTTTGCTCAAGCTGGTGTCGTTAAGTACCATGGCTCAAATTCCAGGTCCCTGAAAGCCACTCCTAACCCAAAGTTGCTCAGTTTATTTCCAAATGCAGCTGAGTTTTCAGGTTTGTTTCTGTGAGATCCTGCAGGGGCTGCTTTATCTGGCTGTGGTTGAGAGGCAGCTGAGCTCTCCAGGCAGGGCTTCTGCAGCCTCCCTTCCCCCTGTTTATGAGCCTTTCACGGGGAGCAGCGATGGAAGGAGCTCAGCTCTGCTCTGATGCCAGCTGTCGTTCCTCTGTGATGTTTATTGATGTCTTTTATTTCTCCTGTTACTCAGTGAAGGCCTAAACGAAATTATTCAGGGCTGTAATTTGAATGCCAAGTGTAATTACGGCTGAGACGATCTGCTTACTAATGCTCTTCTCTCTCTGGAGACATCCCCTCTTCCTGAAGGGTGAGCAGGAACCTGGAGGCCCGAACCTGGAGGCCCAAACCTGTAAACCCTGCCCACCAGGGAGTGTTTTCTTTTGCCTCCTTTGGGATGTGATAAAACTTTCTGTAAGAGAGTGTGATTTGTGGCTGAAGGGGCTGTTTGGGGCATGGCAGTGAGTGAGTCCCTGATTTCTGGCATAAACCCAGCAAGAGGGCTCAGGTGAGCTCAGTGCAGCTGGGTTTATAGCAGCATTTTGGGAGTCAGCATCTCCTGGATTATCCCCTTCTGAAGATGAGTGGTGGTGACTGAATGGATGATTTTGCACAACTCTGGGCTCAGAGCAGATGCTTCTGGGGCTTTTTTTGGAACACAATTGCTTGATAGAACTCAGAAATCCACATATCTGTGTCCTATCCCTTGCTGCTGTGGCAGCTGGTGGACTGCCAGCTCTGCTTCCTCAGTAAAAACCCCACTATTTATAAAACCTGTGAAATGGCTTTTGTTCAATAAGCATATTTCAGCAGCCATAAACCTGATGGTGTATTAGTGCCACGGAGAGGGATTCTGCTGGAGCAGCTCAGCTGCCTGCAGAGCTGCCAGGGAGGCTTCGAATCTGATTTTAAAAGGGGAATTGGGCATCTTCATTTGCTGCAGGGGTTGGGAAGAATGAGGATGGCAAAAACGTCTCTGTGGTGGGCAAAGAAAGCACAGGGCTGTTGGATCTGTTCTTACAGAGATTTAACAGCTTGGCAGAGGCATCTAAAAGTCACTTGAAAGACCACTTCCAGGAATAAAGAGAGATTCTGAAGGGGTCTGATCTGTCTCCTCTTCATGGGTTTACACATTGCTTTCCTTTTTCCATTGGCTTCTTCTGGCCTTTTTCTGGCTCCCTCCAGACCTCAAGAGGGAGAAGCAAAGTGATCACAGCAACATCCAAATCCATGTTAATAGTTTTACTACGAGCATGCTCAAAGATCTGTGCTGCGGGTGTGTTTAAATATGAAAATAAACGAGGCAGAGTTTTGTTGGTGGCAAAAAAAAAAAAAAAAGCTGCTCTGAGTAACAGCTTGGGGTGTTCAAATCCAAATGTGCTGCTTCCAAAATGTCATGAAATGTGTGTGTAGCATTTGACTGTCTGTGTGCCATCTGTGTGTTTGCTGGGAGAGCTCTGAAGAACTTGCTAATCATTATTGTGTGTTGTTCCTTTCTTTAGCGCCCCTGGACCCTAAGCAGAATTCCTGAGATTATTTTTTTTTTTTTTATTCTTAGGGGGTTAATTCAGCTGATTATTCTGCTTTACTGGAACTCTGCTCTGAGGAGGAAATGAGGTCAGGAACTCCTACACCTCCTCGAGTGGTTTGGATTAAGGAATGAGCCCATTAAAAAATAGCAAAAGGTCCTTAGGAAAAGGTGCTCGGGTTTTACAGCTGAGCAACAAAAGATGCAAGTTCATTGTCACAGTTTGACGTGCTAAACTGATGCCTTAGGTTTTAACTTTTATATTTTCAAACCCTGTACTGCTTAGAGTGTAACTCTGCAGTTCCTTGTAGCCTGGAATTTCTGCTCTCCCGTGCTGGGCAGACACAACAAAGCCTCTCCAGGCTTTGCCTTCAAGGACAGCCAGGCTCTTCTAGGCCCAAAATGTGTAACCCAAAGCCTCTAAGGGGGAGCAAGCTGAGGGGAATTACATCATTGAACTGGGGCTTTAATTGGAGAATTAACCCTGGTATGCAAATGAACCAAACCTATAAAGGTGTGAAGAACTCGTGACCTGGGGTCCATCTTGGGGTCCATTTTTGGAGGCAGCCTCTGGCTCCCCCAGGGTGTGCCTTGAAGGCCTTCAAATAAATCCCAACCTTTATTCCCTTACTCCTGTCTAGTCTCTGTTCCTAGGTGGCTGCAGAAGGCATCAAAACCACCACATTCAGGTAGCAGCATCAGCGAGAAACTGAAATAATGAAGTGACTGAAGGAGAGAAGTGAGGAGATAACAAAAGGTGGGAGTCGGAGAAGGTGCTTTAGAGCAGATAAATAAACACTCCAACAGTCTGTCAGGGTCACTCAGGGTTGGAAATGCAGCCCTGGAGCGTGGCTGCTCTGCCTGGGCTGGAATCCTGATTGTCCCTGCAAACCTGTGGGCACTGCAATGCCCCCTGCCTGGGGCTCTGAGCTGCCACCTCCGTGGTGAAAATGGCATTTAATGGTAACTGTGCAATTAAATTATCAAACACGTGGAACTGCAGTGCTAGCCCAAGGAACACGGATAACAAACCCATACATTTGGAATAAAAGAGGGGATTTCCCATTAGGAGAATCGGGTGTGTCTCAGCTGTCAAAGCACTGGCTGGGAGATGAGGCTGTGGAATTCAAACCCTGGGCTTTTGAGACAGGGAGGAAAAAAAGGATTTTGTATTTGTGTTTCTTTCCAAAAGAAACACTGGAAGGTGTTACCTGACAACAGCACCTTGCCTGAGGTCCCCTCCAGTGCTCAGCCCTGGGGTTTGTCCTACACACTGAACTCCACCTTTGTGAGGATTTACATTTAGGTTGACAAGACATCTTAAATTCTCAGAAGTAGATGGGCATAAATACTTGGGGAAAGGAATATCCTGCCGAGGATTGGGGCAGAGTAAGCAGTGCTTCAATTGTCTTAAATTCTTCTCTGTTTGAAGCCATTTCATGGCTTGGAGTTTTACAAGTTCTGGGAAAAACGGGAAAAGGGTTTGGCGAGCAAAGTTCAGGCGAGTTGGAGAATCTGAAACATCCCAGCAGGGAAAATGTTTCTTTAACTCCTGTGATTGTGTCAAGGAGAGAAGCACAACAGCCCGAGAACTGGGAATGTTTTCCAGCTTCCTCTGGAGGACACGGATCTCTCTCCTGCCTGTTTATCCATCCCTGTGGCTCTGTGATTGGCAGGCCAGGATCAGCAGGGCTTGTTTGTGCTTTGGAGATGTGAGAGGGGTTCTTGGAGGGGCACAGGTACCTCCTGCAGCTGCTCACAGCAGGGCTGGATTTGGGAGCTGTTTGCATGGAACTGATTTGTTTGAGTGCTGTATTTATTCCTGGTGACGACTCCAACTCCTTATTAAAGCTGTTTGTCTCGATGAGACCAAGTGCTCCACGAATTCATGCCTGGAAGATGTAAAATCCGGAGTCTGGTTCTTGCTGTAACAACCCTGATCTTTAATCTAAAGCTCAGCTTTGATTCCCTTCACAAGCGTGTGGTGAAAACTAATTCTGAGCTGCCCACTGAAGAAAATCCTGGAGTTTTGATGGCTCTGTTCCAGTGAAATGATAATTTGCCTTCTGAGTTTGTGATGCCTTTTCCCCATAGGTTTGTTTTAACTTTCTGCAGGGGAAAATGCAGAATTTCCCAGCTGTAAATAGCAAACCTGGCTGGAGAGATGGGTTAAAAAACTGGATCTGCTGATGAGATGAGTAAGGCTATCCCTGAGCCTTGGAGAGAGGGGAATTTTATAAATAAAGTGTTCTGTGAGTTAGATTTTGGCAAGCAGTGGGGGGAATGTGAAATCAAGTCGGGCAGGAAGAGGTTTGAGAGTTGTGTGGTGTAAGATTGCAAAAACATGGAATAGCAGGGGTTGGAAAGCTGGGGGAAGGGCAGGAAGTTTGTGTGCCCTGGAATTGTGATCCTGTGACAGAGAAGCTTTGCCTCACATTGACTTCATGAAAAATAGGAGCAGCTCCTGTGGAGCCTTGTCTGGCTGCGAGCTGAGGTCCTGTGGTTTCACAATATTCCCCCAGCTCAGGGTTGTGTCCTCCAGCTGGAAGCACTCATGTGAATCCCCAAATCAGTGTTTGGACACAACGTTCTTTTCAGGGAAATAGAACCTGAGAGGGAGAATGGAAAATGGAAGTAGAATGGGAGAAGAATGGAGAGAAAAGACTGGGATTATAACACGTGTCTCTACCTCAGTACCTTTTATAACCACACAAAATGTTCCTTAGTGATAAAGCACCCAAATGCTGCAAAAACTCCTTTTTTTTTCCTTTCTGGAAGGATTCTTGAGGCACTCCCGTATCTGTTTGGATGTTCCTTGTGCTTTCCTTACCCTCATCAAAGCTCCATGAATGAAGCAGGCACTGGCTGGGATGAGCTGGGGAGGGGAGTGCAGATAACCAGCTGCTCTGATAGTTTCAATAAACAGCATTAAATTATTTGTCTGGGGTTAGTGAACTAGCAAGTGCTGATTAAGGATTAGATTTGACTCATTTGCTGGAGGCTCCTGATCTATTTAAATGCTTATTTCACCATGAGAGAGCAGCATATGTTTACCTCAGAGTGCCATTGAGGGAGCTCAGGGTAACAGCATCAGACTCAGATGTTGAGGGTGCCTGACTCTTGGCCTCAGTGACTTTAGCACAATCCAACAATAATATGCATTGCTGTGGTTTAATCTCCTGGGAATGGGAATTTCTACAAGGTTGCTGTTCCAGAGCCTGCATTTCCAACGATGCCTTAGAGAATAAACACTATTTTTTTCCCAGAGAGGCTGTTCTGGTGATATTTGTAGACAAGTGGGATGAAAACTTACCAGGAATATCTCAGTGTCTATTCAGAGCAGCCTGGTGTATTTGTAAGGCTGAAAGCAGTCAGGGCTGTGCTGTGAATTGACAGAATTGTCCCAGTCCCAGCCCTTTTTTAGCTTGGGTCACCTTTGATTTGTGCCCAGCTGCTCCCAGGTGTAGGGGCAGTGTTTGTGGGGTGTTTTAGCCACGTGGGGAGGCGTTTGTGGGGTATTTTAGCCACGTGGGCAGGAGTTTGTTTGTGGGGTATTTTAGCCACGTGGGCAGTGTCTGTGGGGTGTTTTAGCCACATAGGCAGGAGTTTGTTTGTGGGGTATTTTACCCACATGGGCAGTGTTTGTGAGGTATTTTAGCCACGTGGGCAGTGTCTGTGGGGTATTTTACCCACATGGGCAGTGTCTGTGGGGTATTTTAGCCACGTGGGCAGTGTCTGTGGGGTATTTTAGCCATGTGGGCAGTGTCTGTGGGGTGTTTTAGCCACATAGGCAGGAGTTTGTTTGTGGGGTATTTTAGCCATATGGGCAGTGTTTGTGAGGTATTTTAGCCACGTGGGCAGGAGTTTGTTTGTGGGGTATTTTACCCACATGGGCAGTGTCTGTGGGGTATTTTAGCCACGTGGGCAGTGTCTGTGGGGTATTTTACCCACATGGGCAGTGTCTGTGGGGTATTTTAGCCACGTGGGCAGTGTCTGTGGGGTATTTTACCCACATGGGCAGTGTCTGTGGGGTATTTTAGCCACGTGGGCAGTGTCTGTGGGGTATTTTATGTGGGGTTTTTTGGGGTGTCTGTGGGGTATTTTAGCCACGTGGGCAGTGTCTGTGGGGTATTTTACCCACTGGGCAGTGTCTGTGGGGTATTTTAGCCACGTGGGCAGTGTCTGTGGGGTATTTTACCCACATGGGCAGTGTCTGTGGGGTATTTTAGCCACGTGGGCAGTGTCTGTGGGGTATTTTACCCACATGGGCAATGTCTGTGGGGTATTTTAGCCACGTGGGCAATGTCTGTGGGGTATTTTAGCCACGTGGGCACTGCACTCAGTGGCCCAAACCGATCCCCAGCGTGCCAGGAGCTCCCGTGCCACGAGCACACCGTGGATCAGGCAGTGCCAGCTCTCCCGGCTGGCAGGGCTGGCACTTTGCATATTTCGATGATGATCATCCCGTGCCTTCCCACACAAACCCCCTCCCTTCACTTCCCCTGACAGCCAGCGCTGGTTTCCATGGAGCTGCTTCATCCATACCTTTAGGAAACCTTTTTTTTTTTTTTTTTTTTCTGTTCCCCTATAGCCATAATTCGAGGTTTCTATGGCAACGTCTCGGGAGGGAAGGGCTGTGATGTTTTCGGCAAGGCTGGAGCGATCCCTGGCACCCCCCGTGTGTGGCTGGGTGCTCCTGGCACACACGATGGCACTGTTCCCTGCCCTATTACTTATTCTGGATCCTGTCTAATATGGTAGAAAAAGAAGCCTGAGGGACTGCCTGGCTTAATAAAGCTCAAGCTCTGAAAGTCACAGTTCAAAAAGGAAAAAAAAAAATTTAAAAAAAAGGATTTTTACAAGGTTTGAGCTTCGCTGTGCCGCTTGTGAAGCCATAAAGATGTTTGAGATGAAAAAGGAATGGTGTAATAAACTTCATTCAGTGGCAGTGAATGTTCTAGAAGGACAGGGGATCCTGGAGATAAGCTTTGGGTTTTAATATTTCAAGAGCTTTGGAAGAAATATATTAAGCCTAAATTATTTAAATGATTTAAACTGATTGTATATCTAGAGAAAGAGTTTAAAAGAAAAACTTCCAAGGTTTTTGGGAGGAGGAAGAAAGTAAAATATTCACTGTAAATTCTGCAAAGGCCAGGACCAAGAGAATTGTGTAATTTTAGGAGAAGCAGGAAGTGGAGTTGGTTTGTGTTGGAAGCAGAACAGAGATCGGGAAATGACTGGAGCTGAAATGGCAGAGTCTGATCTGAGCCTCTGAGAGTGGTGGTGGGGTCGATCTGGAAAATCTGGAAATCTGGTGGAAAATCTGCACTGGAGCTGATTGTAAAAGGATATTACACATTTTTGGGAGAAAATGTGAGGGCAGGTCCTGAACTCCCTGAAACAGAGCTTGGCCACATTCTTTCCTACAACACCCAGCTGCTTGAACTTTTAATTTGAACTGACTGGGGAAGAATTTATTTATTTATTTAACAAAAGCACTGATCTCTGTATCACTGAAGGCAAAGAGTCAAGACCAGCCACGTTCACGTTCCCACATCCTCCACATTTCCAGGGATATTTCACTTGCTCTGATCGAGGGGATGGGAGCTTTGGATGCTGGCAGGGATTTCTGAATCACATCCTGTGACTTTAATCTTGAAAGATCCTTTGAAGAGAGGAGAGAGAAGGAAAAGGGTGTAGAAACTCTCCCAAGGAAATTAGTGCTGGCTGTGTCACTCCAGCGATTTGGGATTGTATTGCAGTGAAGGGAGAGGAAAATGGGAAGGCTCTGCTAATGACTCATCAATAAAGGGTAAATTCTGTCAAGTTTTGTGTGTTTGGCTGAAGTGCTGAATTCATCTGAGTGTCTGGAGGTGGATCATCAACCTCTGCGCTGAAGAAATGATGTGAACCTTGGAAAATGTGAGTTTCCTGCTGGAAAACTGCAGCTCTTTGTGCTCTTGTCACTCGCCTTTTGTGGAGCTGGAGGTGACTGATGTGGATCCTGGAAGGGATCAGCCCCAGGCTCCACGTGCATCCCTGCAGCTCGGGCTGCTGACAGCTGCTCCCCACTTCTTGTGTGGGTTTGCATCTTCACCAAGTGAAGAAACCCGTGCAGAAGCCAAATTCCTGCTGCATTCCCACTGATCATCCTGGGGAGGTGGGGAGAAAACCCCTTCAAGGTTTCACACATCTCGTCAGGCTGCTGATCCCTCTCAGAGTGAGAAAGGATGTGGGGAATTGCTGTTTGCTCCTGAAAAGTCGTGTGTTTAATGTTCTCTGTGTCACAGGAACTCCTCTCCCGTCTCTTTGTCCTCTGTCCCAACCAGAGCTGCTGCACACGAGTGGCTCCTTAGGGGCAGCACCATGGGGGGACACCCTGGGATGTCACCAGGACGTGCCTGAGACCCTCCTGGCAGCTGCAGGAGGAGCAGGAGTGTTGTGGTTGCTTTCTGTGCCCGCTGAAATGCCAGGGCAAGCCCCTGAATTACTGCAGTTCCAGCCAGAGCAGGGCCGGAGTTGTAAAAAATGTGAATTTCGTTACTCACAGCTTTGTTGGCTGCCCCTGGCTCTGAAACCACTGCTGGGATGGTGCTGGGAAGGGAATCAGGGAATCTCCTGCCTGGTTCTCCTGCTTTATTCATCCATCCAGCAGCATTTCCCATGCTCTGCTGATCCTCCCATTTCCCTCCTCCCTCTTTTCTGTCCATCCTGGCTGTGCCTCCCCTACAGCACCCCCACAGCTCCCAAAGGGGATGGAAGAAATGAACCCAGTGCTTTTGGGCAGAGGTTTCCCCGATGGAGATGGCCAAAGGTGACTGCCCAGGTTCTCTGCTGGCTGTTTAACCCCGTAAGTGCTGCACCACCACTGCATTTCATAGTGGCTGTTGGAGATGGGAGCTCTACTGGGCATTTATTGTGTAAATATGGTAATTTTAGTTCAAAAACAACAACAAAAAATCAGCTATCAAGAAGGAGAAAAGTGTGAGTAGAGGATGTGCAGCAGTGCTTGTTGCTTGTAACTTGAGGGGGTTTTTTCTACGGAACAACAGCAGTTTCCCTGATGGGTTTGTGAAGGAAGCTGCAATAAATGTGGAGGAGTTTGCTGCTGGAATTGGAGTGTCAGTGCTAAACAGAGAAAGAATTGCTGTGTTATGTAGGTCAGGTTTGTAAAACACTGGCTCCTGGACAGGGATGTGCAGAGGAAATGATGGATGTGGTCGTGCAGATTGTAAATATCAGTCTCCAGTAGAATGATAGGAATTACAAGGATGTCAGGGGCTTTTTTATCCTCAGAAATAAGCCCAGTGGTGAGTGCTTCTTGTGACAGATGGAATTGCTCAGAGAAAATGGGAAGGGATTTAAAGAATGTGAGTTCATCTAAGCCTGTTGCTTCAATTGATATTCACATCCTTTAGCTCATTAGCGACCTATTAGGGTGGAATAATGGATCTTTTTTCCTTTCTTTTATATCTATCTTAGGTTTAGTTTTATTCTGGATTTCTGCAGTTATTGACCTGAGAGATAAATGCGATTTTTCTGCACTGCTTAGAGACCTCAGAGACAGAGCTGTGCATAAACCCTGTGCTTTAGGACGTTCTCACCAGCCCCTACCAGCAGGTCACACCTGAAAAACAAACCTCAATTTGAGACACCCAAACTGTGCCCTGTGGATGGGGCAGATCAGTGTCACATCCACTGCTGTGTCCCACTTTGGGACAGCTCCCTCTGGAATGGAGCCTGTGCTGCTTCCAGGTGAGCTGGCAGCTCTGGGGGCAGCTCTGGGGGCAGCTCTGGGGGCAGCTCTGGGGTGCAGCTCTGGGGTGCAGCTCTGGGGTGCAGATCTGGGGTGCAGATCTGGGGGCAGCTCTGGGGTGCAGCTCTGGGGCAGCTCTGGGGTGCAGCTCTGGGGCAGCTCTGGGGTGCAGCTCTGGGGCAGCTCTGGGGTGCAGATCTGGGGGCAGCTCTGGGGTGCAGCTCTGGGGTGCAGCTCTGGGGGCAGCTCTGGGGGCAGCTCTGGGGTGCAGATCTGGGGTGCAGCTCTGGGGGCAGCTCTGGGGGCAGCTCTGGGGTGCAGATCTGGGGTGCAGATCTGGGGTGCAGCTCTGGGGTGCAGATCTGGGGGTGGGGAGGGGGCTCAGATGCCCTGGCAGAGCCCCTGGGAACCCACAAACAGCTCCAGTGCCTCTCCAGGAATTTTGTGCCACACTGTGCTCTGACTTTACCTCTCCATTCATTTTCCTCCTTTGTTGATGCCCTTACTTAAGAGTATTTGGGTTTTTTTTTTTTTCTCTTAAAAAAAAGCTCCTTTGAGACAAGAAAATTGTGGTTTTCTATTTTTCTTAGTCTTCATTCTTTGGCGTGGGTTCATTAGAGAGCAGGGTTTGTGGAAGCACCTGCTGACTGAGAAATTGTGCTCCTACCAGGCTGCCCTCAGTAAATACCCAATTCCTGCAGCTGCCTTGTTTTGTGCTTGCTGTGGGAAGCCCCAAGGGATGGAGATTCCCAGTCCCAGGGCTGGCTGTGTGTGCTCACTCCTCCAGAGAAGGGCTGCATTTCCTGGAGCTGAGATTCTCAGCTCTCCATGAATTCCTGCTGCAGAGATTCGAGGCTGACAGATGATGATTATTTTTATTTGTGTGACAGGAACCTTCTGGATGTCTGGAGCAGATGCTGTTGAATCCTCACTTCTTGAGGGGGAGAGACTCAGCCTGCTCATCCATCTGTCTGGGCTTCTGCCTCCCTCATCATTAGGTGCTCTGAATTTGGGAAGAAATGGGCAGATTGTTGGGATCTGAGCTGCTTGGGGATGCATTTTCATGTCTTAGGCACACAGCTCTTTGGATGTTTGATTGGTCTGCCCATTCCTAAGCTTGGAAAAATCCAGTAACAACTCCTGCATGGCACTGAATTCCACTGAGCACCAGGACCTTGTAAAAGCAATTAAAAATTAGTCTCATCCCTGTCTTGGTTCCAGCTGGGATCAAGTTCTGCCCTAAAACCAGGACAATCCCAAAAACTTGGTGTGGACGTGGAAATTTCACTGCAATTTGGTGAAAGTTCTGTAAAATTCAGGGATTATCTGAGCTATGACTGAGCAGGAACCAAGTCTGTGAGCACACTCAAATCTCTTTCCCCTCCCTTTTTTTTAGGTAAAATCTGGTAAAATTATTAATTACTTCTACCATTTAATGAATTATTCATTACCTGTGCTGTACTGGAGGGGGCAGCTCAATTCACCGTCTGCAAACTCTCACTGGGATTCTAATAATGATCATGATAATGACAATGATAATCCTTTGTATGGTCCAGGCAAATGCTGGAAGCTCAAGAGCTGCTTCCCAACATGTTTAAACCCTGGGATAACTCATAAACACATTTAAGGTGACTGCAGAGACAATTTCACACCTCTGTATGGAGATCAAAGATGTAACAGGTCCAACCTCTTAGGGATGAAATTTAGGATTATTCTCTTGGGAGTGGATCAACAGGTCCCCCAAAATGCACAGATTTGCTGCTTTCTTGGCACACAAATTAATTTTAAATGGAAAGTTTTACCTTCAAGAGCTGCACTGAGCAATTGGAAGTCACTCTGCTCTCAGAACCACTGTAACCATGCCTAATTATAAATCCCACTGTTTATTTCAGACCCAAATCAGCTCCGTGCCTTAGATTTAATTATTGGATGTTATTCACATCAGGCACGCTGATGTGTGAGGTAATTGCCAGATTCCAGTGTATTAAAAAAGACATTTATCTGATGCCTCACTAAGCTTCCACTTACTGGGGCTTCTTCTTTCTGTTTAATAGGAGCTTTTTTATTACAACTTTGCAAAGGTGTCATTGTGCAGCTTAGCCCGAGGCGAAGCGATGAGAGGCCCAGGAAGATAATTTTTAGAAAATAATCCTGTAAATGTCATTGTTTGCTCAGATCTAATAGTGGCTGGCTGGGAAGAAGTGGGAGTGAAAGAGCACGAAGGCAAAAATGAATGGCAGATGTATTTATAACTAAAGAAAAGATCCTGCAAGGAGCTCAGTGCTCATTCCTGCAGAGGTTATTGACTCAGATGCTGAGTCTGGGCTGAATAATTTTGTACCTAAGAGTCAGAACTTCGAAAACCTGAATTCCTGCTTCAAAGATTGCATCCCTTCCTGCCTTCCAGCCCTGTTCCAAATGGAGTGACATCGTTTGGGGTTGGCTTTTTCTCCCACACCTCTCCTCACTGGAGCTGGAATCTGAGGCTGAAAAGATGAATTATTGTGAATTATTAGTTCAGACTCGAAAACAGCTTTGTGGAGAAGTTAAACAATAAAAAACCAAACACAATAAACTCTTAAATAAGACAAATTCAAATTAGGGATGTCTTGGAAGGAGTCCTTTTCCCCACAGGCACCCACACACCTTCCCTGTGCCCTCTGTGCCTCCTGCTCCACGCACAACCCTGAAATGAGCAGTGCTTCGTATCTGGAACACCCAGAAACATCCTTGCTCTGAGAAAGGAGCCCTCGACTTCCAAATTCAACAGACTGGGCCAAATCAATGAGAGATGTGGCCGCTTTTGAAAGCTCTGAAGCAGTTCATGACCCGCCAAAGATGACTTGGGGCAGTTGGCTGAGAGGTTTCTGGGGGCTAAAGAGACAATTTTTGTGTGTGGCTGGTGAATTTATGGGAGACAAGAGCACTGCCCAGCATGACAGCACCTGGCAAGGTTTTGTGGCAGCTCCACCAGTTCAGACTGCTGAAATGTTAAACCTATGTTTGCCAGGATGGCAGAGGCAAGGAACCCTTTTAAAGAAAACTGGTGCCAGTTGTGGCCCTGTCCCAGCTGGGCCCTGCTGCCCCGGGGTCCCTGGGAGCTGTTTGGGCTCTGCCACGCCTGGGCTGGGGATTTGGGGGGGCAGCAGTAGGAACCCAGAGCAAGCATTTTAATGCTTCTGCTTTTAGGGGTTCAGGACACGTCCCTGGATGAACGTGGGAACCCAAATCACAGCTTAGATGGTGAAGCAAACAGATTTGTAATGTGAATTTAAGATCATGGAGTCACAGAATATTCTGAGGGGGAAGGGACCTGCAAGGATCATCAAGTCCAGCTCTGAAAGGGACTGACCCCACAACTTTGGTGTTTTTAGCACCAGGCTCTGACCAACTGAGCCAACCCCAGGGACGCCCCTTTGCAAAAATTACTGACAAATAAAAACCCCCTTTTGAGGTGGATGAAGGGAAAAGCACAAACTCTGTACCAGGCTGCTGGGACATGTGGCTAATACTGATTATTTTTACGATGATCTGCTTTTCTTCTCTTCACATGCAAGCATCACCTTGCACTCGTCCTGGCCCTTGGTTTAGGATGGAATTTGAACACAGATTTGTGTCCTGGCATTTGGGAACCCACCCGTGCCTGGAAATCATGGCAAACACACAGCAGTGGCCACGGAGCTTGGTAGGAGCTGTAAAGGAAAAAAGCAGAGACAAACAGCAGAGGTGCAATATTGAAGTCGCCAGATTGATGTTGAACTTGGGAATATTTCCCTGTTGCCTGCAAATTGAGTTATGGTTCACACAGGGTAGGAGAGAAATTGCCATGATGTATATGAGAGAATGGGAGAATTCTGAGAACTGAAGCTCAGCAAACACTGGTGGCACCCCCCCGGCCAAATTTAATAAAGAAAAAAAGGGACAAGTGAAATTGTCAGACACATGAATTATTCATTTTCAGCAAAACAGATTTTCCAGCTCACAAGCAGCTGGATCCCAGTGTCTGCCTTAGCTCTGATCAGGAAGGAGAAACAATAAGGAATTACTTATTTTCCTGTTTTCCACCTTGAAATGGACGTTTGTTTTGCACTGAAGTTGCTCTTTTTGGTGACAGGACATGGAATTTTCAGCTCCCAGAGCTCATCTGAACTCTGGAAGTCTCCTGGACTGTACATTCCGAGAGACTTTTGAGATCACCACGTGCCTTATGTTCTTTCTTAAATTAAACTTGCACAGCTCCAACACATCAGGCAGCTCTTAATCTCCATGTTATCTGGAAGGAAATGGAGACAAAATGTGAAATGGCTTTGCTGAAGGACAAATGAGTAAAAAGCAGGAACCCTGACACCCAGGCCCTCAGCAGCAGTGTGACCATACCTCATTCCTGGCTTTGAGGGAAAAGAAAGCTTTTTTTTGGGTAGTTTTCCTCAGAAGTGCCACTGATTGCAAACCTGAATTGCTGAGAGGTTATTTACAGGGTAGGTCAGGTGATGTGTGATGTCCCCTCTGTGCTGACAGACAAAACCTCTTGGTGCTACTCAAACAAAACAACCATTTCTGGGTGCAAATCTCGGTGTATAAAAATAGGAATTACGATTCAAGGTTACTTAAATACACAAACAGCTGGAGAAGCATCACCTGTGGGCTTCTGCTGCTACTTGTGTGTTAAAAGGGAAGAAAAAGGGGAAAAAAAGTCTTTTAGTTGATGGTTATTAGTGGTGTTTGTGGCTCTGGGGATATTGGAATTGAGCCCTGCTGGGCACTTCAGTGTGATCTCCCCAGAACTCCTGACTCTGACCTCAGCTGAGATTCTCTGCAGGGTCTGACCTTGTTTTCCCCAAGAGCCTCACAGGAACAGAATAATGATAATATTTTGGGGGAAAAAAAGCGCAGTTTTCTGTTGACACAACCTGATGGCTCCAAGCTATTCCATTAAACGCTGACCACTCTATTAACCAACACCCTCAGCAATGTGTGGATCTGGGTCAGTGAGAGGCTCTGCCACTGAAGCTGTGTGTGTTTATTGTTTATTTTCAACCTGTGCTAGCAGGGGAACTCACCCCGGGCATCCTTGGCAAAGGAAAAAGCAGGAACAAATTGCTGCTGGCAAGATGCAGCCAGCAGGGTGGTGTTTGTTTGGGTTGCTTTTAAAATATTCAGGATCTGCTGGGTTTATCTGGTGTTTCACACCTGCAGGTGCACCCTCAGGTTAAAATTCCTGCCCCAGGGATTCAGTTCAGTGAATTCTGATTGTACATGATAAATGTGGGATTTGCTTTGTGACAGAGCTTTGTGTTCTCAGCTCTTCCTCACTCCTTCAGGGTAACCTCTGCCTGCCTGGAAATTGTTAATTACCTCTAGTTAGATGCTGCAGGTGAGGTAATGCCTTACAAACACTGTTAAGTGTGCTTTTTATGCAATCCAGAACCACGGGTATGAGTTTTCTGTGCATATTTCATGCATCAAACACATTTTGGGGCATGTAATACACACCGAGAGAGAGATTTGTGTGTGTCCTGTGATGTGTGAACGCTGAATGTGTGCTGGGGGTGGGGAGCTGAGCTTGGATGGCTTCATTTCCACACCACAAGTGCAGGATTAGGGCTGTGAATGGCACGGGCAGCTGCAGGAGAAGGGTTTCCAGTTGTCCACCAAGTATTTTTTCAAAGGGCTCTTGGAGAGGTGGTGAGGAACACTGACAGTTGTCCTCAGGCATTTGCCTAATTGGAGCTTTGCTGCTGCACTTGTGGTGATGGTGAGGCTGAGGTGATGGACAGGAGTGGTATTTATAAATTTATACCTATTTAGTATAAAATGAGTTTACCAATCACAGGAAAGAACCTTTTCTCTCCCTCTGTCACTTCAGTGGCTCTTGGGAGTTCAGAGATGGTTTTGGTGGATTCCATTTGGCCTTGTGCAGAATAAAACAAATCTTTTCCTGGCAGATCCTTCTTTCCTTGGTATTTCTGCAGGACAAAGATGTGTTCTTTCTCTTGAAATTCCACAAAGGAAGAGGATGATTCTTGTTTCAGGATTGTTTTTGTCTTAAACACACGACAGAAAGCAGAAATACTCCAGAACACTCAATTTCCAGCCATGCTGGGTAGAAGATCATGACTCAGAGTTCACACTGATTTATTCTCTTCAGGCTCAGCTGTAGAGCCCTGGGTTTCCTGGATCTGGGTTTCCTGGATCTGGGATTCGTGGATCTGGGATTCCTGGATCTGGGATTCGTGGATCTGGGATTCGTGGATCTGGGTTTCGTGGATCTGGGTTTCCTGGATCTGGGATTCGTGGATCTGGGATTCGTGGATCTGGGTTTCTTGGATCTGGGTTTCCTGGATCTGGGTTTGTGGATTTGGGTTTCCTGGATCTGGGATTCGTGGATCTGGGATTCGTGGATCTGGGTTTCCTGGATCTGGGTTTCCTGGATCTGAGTCTCCTGGATCAGCCAGGGCAGCAGCAGGGGAGGCACAGCCAGGAACAAGTCCCAGCTCTAAGCCAGACACAAGTGCTAATTGGAGTTAGGCCATCCTAAAAGGACAATCCAGCACTGGGTGGGTTTTGTTCTGAGCTGAAACAAAGGCCCGTGTGGGGAGCAGATCCACATCACCCCTGTTTATGGGATGCAGGAATTGAAATTCCACTCTCACTTGTGCTGGTCAGGGAAAGCCCTTCCAGACCTTGTACAAAGAATCCTCCCTCAAATGAGAAATGACTGATCTTGTGAGGCCCTCAGTGGCTGGCCTGGAGGGTGTTCTGTAACAAAACCCTCCTTCCTCTTTAACTTGGGAAGTATTCTTTTTGTCCAGGTGCTGAATGGAAGCAAATACCCCAAAAGTTGTGCCTGCTGGACTGAGCTGGGCTGGGCTGGGCTGGGCTGGGCTGGGCCGGGCTGGGCCGGGCTGGGCTGGGCTGGGCTGGTGGAGCAGGTATTGTAGCTGGAGATGGGAAATGCAATGTTCAGAGACCTTTTGTACTCCCAGCCTTGTCCTCCTGTGCTCAGTGGTGTGTTGTGGGCAGTGATCCATTGAGGCAGTGCTGTGCAGGGAGAGGAATTCCATGGAATTCCTTCACACTCTGCAGACCAAATGCCAGGCTCCTATGGAAATTCATTCTAATGGATCACCCTCTGTCCTGTGATGGACTGAATTTAACTGATCCTAGATCCCCTCATTAGATTTGGGAGAAGAAATGAGCTTCCGTTGCTGATGCTCAAGCAGAACCACTCGATCAGCACGAACAGGCAGTGCCAAATAACTCTCTTCTAAAATGTAAAGAGAACTCAGACTATCAAACAGGTTCTGAAACCTGTGCCCTGCTGCTGCCTCCTGATTGATTCTCATTGCCAAGTCATGACATTGATTTAATTTGTATTGCTTGCTATCTTTGGCTCCGCTGTCCCCTTGAATTTGGAGAGAGAACAGTGCCTGAAGAAATTAACTGTGAAAGTACTGCCCTAATGCTGAGAAAATCCTCTGTGTGCTGTGCTGCTGGAATCATATCTGACAGCTCCTGGAATTCTGGGGGGTGTCTGAAGCATCTGGGGCCTGCTGCTGTGCGTGAGGTCAGGACTGAAATGCCTGCTGAAGGTGCTGCTCTGTGAGCAACAATTCACGGCTTGGAGTCTTTAATGGTTGTGGCTGACACGGGAATTGTTTCTTGCAAAAGGGAAGGCACAAATAGATATCAATCTGCAGTTAATGCCTTTTATAAATACACAATATCTATATGGATTAACCCCTAAGAGAAAGCCCTTTCCCCCATCTTTCCAAGTGTTGTTAACATGGGCAGCAACTAATACGTGATAAATATTCATCAAGTTCTGGCCCTCCCAGCAAAGATTGGCACCAGTTGTGATCCACAAGGGTGGTGGTGGCACTGCTGTGATCCCACTGGGAGCTGAGAGCTGCTGCTCCCAATTTTTGGGATGGGTGACTTCCTGGGATGCACTTGGCATGTGTGGGCTGTGCTTTGCTCTGGGAGTACAGGGATGTGCACACCGGGTTTTAATTCAGAAACCAATTATTACTGACCAAAAACCAGGTAAATTCAAGCTCTATACCGGAAAAAAAAAAAAATACAATTTATCCAAAAGCTTGATTTTCCCACTGACCGGAGTTTTAATTCAAATATTGCACCAAGGAGGGAAAAACTGAGGCGAGCATGAGCCAAAGGAATGTGTGAGCCTCTCTTTGTCCCAGACCGCTGCTGGTATTTTTTTGCTGGTGAAATTTGTGTCATCTGCCTTGGAACAGAGCTGGGGCTCCAGGGAACTCGTGTGGGATCAGGTGTCACCCAGCCAAAATCCAACGGGCCCTGCCTGCTGAAGGGACAGCAGCTGCTGGGAGGGAGGGCACCCTGTGAAGGGGCAGAGCTGGAGGGCACTGAAATAAGAATTTACCCACCACACGCTGCTTGCACGTGTCCACAGCTTCTCATCTGTCCCACTGTAATAGAACTCGTCTAATTGAATGTGCAAAGAGCAAAACGGGGCTGAAGTCTTTGTGTGAGACCCGGCTCCAGAGATAACATCACTGCTCTTGCAGAAGGATGTTCGAATGTGAAAGTAAATGCGGATAAATGTATCAGCTTTGAGGTTAAAAATCACAAAATTACTCCAGAGTTTTCACCCAAATAAGACCCCCCAACCACCACCACCACCACCAAAAAAAACCCCAAACAACCAAACAAAAACCAGAAAAACCCCCACCAAAAAACCCCCCCAAACCAACCAACCAACGAACAAACAAAAACAAACCAAAAAACCCCAAACAAAAACTCCCTGCATGTTTTCGAACTTCAGAAAATCAGAGTTTTGACCTAACAGGGTCATGCCTGAGTTGCAGGTTCCTCCTGCAGAAGCTGCCACTCTCAGCTGTGTGCACAGGAAGGGAAATAAGTTAAATGTGATGTTCAACTATGGGAAAAAGGGGAATTCTGCTTGAATTCTTCCAAGGCTGTGAGTGCTCCAATCCCTCTGCCTGGCCTGGCAGAGCTTCCGCAGCCAGATGTGAATCTGAGTGACTTGGTTCAACTTCTGAAGAAGCTGTAATGCGTTTCCTGTGCTTAAAAATATCTGCTTTTAATTAATAAAATGGTTTTCTTACCATGTACTCTCAGTGCCAGCTACTCCTCTGTATTCATCTCCCATTTTGCTAGCCCTTAAACCCACGGGAAAGCCCTTTTGGAAAGGTCTGCCAAAGAATCTGGGCTGGCATCATGTTCTTCCTTCAGGGAAGGATTTTAATATTTTTTTATAGAATTTTTCTTTCCTAATTGCTTCATTTGCAATCCCTCTTCGGAGGGCACTGGAGAACCCAGAGCATTTGAGGAAGAGCAAGGGTGCTCATCAACCTGAAGCATCAACAACCATTTGTTGCTGGAATAAATCTGTCCTTAGATGGATCATTAAACTGCAGGAACAGTCATGAACCGAGGCTCAGGGAGGTGGTGCTGGGACAGAAATAGTCCTTGCTCAGGCTGGAATCTCTCACTGTGGGTCAGGTGTTGGAGCTGGCTCTTGCTGCAGAGCTTCTCTCTTTTCCCAGAGCATCAGGCAGGTGCCCAGCATCCCCTCTGCAGGATAAAAATGTGCCTGGAATGCCGGAGGGCAGATGAGTGCTGGTTACTAATCCCTGGAGTGCTCCGAGTTAAAGGGGACGGGCACTGAGCTGGTGCCTCACCCCAGAGGGGAAGGGTTCCCAGGGCACAGAGAATTATTTCCTTTTTCATGTATAAAGGAGGTGGGAAAAGGTTGGAACTCTCCAAGTGAGTTCCAGTAAAGTTCAGTGAGGGTGAAGGTGAAGAATTTGTGTTGACAGTGGCAACAAAGATCAGCCTGGCGACAGCACCAGCTTTTCCTTGCATAATGAATTGACTTCCAAACGCTGCCCTGGCCCAGAGCAGCGAGGACGAGTCTCTTGTGGATTAATTAGATAATTGCTGTGGGCATTCTGAGGGCTTGCAGTGCCCACTGTGCTAAAGGACCATGCCAGAGTGCGAGCTTTGACCCTCATTTGTACTTGTTGCTGCAATTAAACGAGGCTCTTGTGCAGCTGATGAAAGATTCCACGGGAGATCTCACTCATTAATTAATGCATGGAACGAACCTTCGTGACAATCTCCAAAGGGCTGCTCAGCCCTTCCCCCAGAGGAGGGAGGTGGATTTTGTGAAGGTTCACATTCTCTTGGGTAAAATTCATGAGTGATGCTAGCGGGGTTTGATTCCCAGGTGCTCCTGAGAAGAAGGTGAACTGTAATTTTTGGCATTATGAGGTAGGCAGAAGTGTTATGTCTAGGTGTGGTGACGAGGTAGAAATCATGGCAAGATGTGGCTGAAGTGCTCTGGTTCAGGTTTCTCCAGAGGAGGGAGAAAAGGGATCTGCCCCTGAGGCAGAGAAGATGCAAAGCTACCCAAGCTGCTTTTGAAATATTGGCATTTCGTCTGAACTGTAGATTTTTGTTTCTTGGACTTAAAAAGACAACAACAAACCACATTTATTTGAGTTTCTCTTTTTCAGTGGGTGTTTGTGGAAGGCATTCTGTTTGTGTGTGTGCATGGATACCGAGGTGACAGATTCTCCAGAAATCCATCTGAAGAGCTGTCAGGCTATTAACTTACAGAATGAGCAGAGCAAAAAGGACAGTACAGAAATTAAATATAGCACTTGAGCACTTCAACTGCTCTGTCATTTGATTGAAATGTTTCCTTCCCCCTTGTTCCTGCTGTTATAAATCTTCCTTTTCAGACACATTATCTCTGTCCTAGATGGAAGTTTCTGATGTTCAGAGTTCCTGTGAAGTTTATTTTCAAACAAAACCGAGGCAGTCCGTGCAAGAATAACTATTTTGATTTGCGTTGACAAATATTTTCTAACCTGAAGCTAATATTTTTAAAGGTTTAGGCTGTTGAACAACGAAAACTAAAGCTGTGTCAGGTCGATTTAGAGATGTTTTTGTGGTTTTTTTTTTTTTTTTTTGAGAGAGCACGCTCGAAATTCACGTAGCTGAATTTTAGTCACTGCCATAGAGGATTTTAATTTTATAACCTTTTTTTTTCCCACATGGAAATAGGGCCTCACGCTGGAGCAGTCAGCGAAATTCAGAGGATCCTGACGGAGGATCTGTCACAACATTTTTCCTGATTCGATTCCGTCCCCAGAACTTTTCAAGCCGTGTCCTGTGGCTGCTGCTCCGAGTGTCTGACCCTTGGTAGGGCTCCCCTGGTGTGTGGATTTCTGAGGATTCTCGGGGCAGAGCTGTGAAATGTTCTGAGATCTCTGTTCTGCGGTGTCGCTGTGCCCGTGTGCTGTCTCTGTCCGTCCCTGCACCTCACACCCTCCATCCCCCTCGGGCATTTTGGAAGCAGCATCGCCCCCCACGAGAACTCTTTTAAATCAGCTTTCACCCCGGTGAAACTGAGCTAAAAGCCCGAGCAGTTCTGCTGCTGCTGCTGCTTTTTCTCCTCAATCCCCCGTCCTCCTCCTCCGTGAGCAGTCAATGGGGACAAACAAACAAACAAACAAACAAAAATAAGAAATTATTGTGTAAGGATGCTGAACGCCCCAGGTCCGCTCGCTGCCTCTGTTCCGGGTGGGCTGGCTGAGCTGGAAGGTGGGACAAACAAACAAACAAACAAACAAAAATAAGAAATTATTGTGTAAGAAGGCTGGAAGCCCCAAGCTCGCTCGCTGCCTCCGGTCGGGGTGGGCTGGCTGAGCTGGAAGGTGGGACAAACAAAAATAAGAAATTATTGTGTAAAGAGGCTGAACGCCCCAAGTCCGCTCGCTGCCTCCTGTCAGGCTGGGCTGGCTGAGCTGGAAGGTGGGACAAACAAACAAACAAAAATAAGAAATTATTGCATAAGGATGCTGAACGCCCCAAGTTCGCTCGCTGCCTCTGGTCGGGGTGGGCTGGCTGAGCTGGAAGGTGGGACAAAAGGGACAAACCCTGCCCAATTGGCTCCTCCGGGAGGCTCTTCCCCGTCCTTCCTTCCCCCTTTTCCCCCCGCTGGCTCGGCAGCAGCAGCATCTTCGGTAACAGCAGCGCTGTGTCGGGTTCAGGAGCGCAGTTTCGCTTGCCACAGCTGCCCGCGTGTGTCTCGGCCGCCACGGAAGCAGAACATGCTGCTCCTGCTGCTCTTTCTCCTGATTTTTATCTAGCATTGTTCCTCCCCCTCCCTTCTGTTTCTCTCTCTGCCCTCCCCACAGCTCCACGCCGCTCCTCCACTCCATGCTTGCCTCGTCTCTCGAGAAGAACCACGGCCGAGTTTTCCCAGAGCAGCCCCAGGAGATTTTTCCTTTCCCGAGCCAACAGGAGGCAAAGGGGGGCTGGGGAGGGGAGCTGAACCCCGGCCAAGCCCTCGCTGGCAACCCCGGTGTCAGTGCTAAACCTGCTCTGAGAGAGAGCGGGCAGGGGAGGGGACTCTTTGTAGAGGAGAGAAGGAGGAAAGAAACTTGAAACTGGCTTCCCTTGTGGCATGTCTGTGTCCTGGACATCCCCTCCCCACCCCGCTGGGTTGTTAAATGAGAGCACGTGAAGAACATGAGGTTTCCTGCTTGAGGGGGAGCGCAGTGCTGGAGAGAGAGGGAGGAGGAAGGAGGAAGGCAGAGTTGTGGCTTTGTGGTGTGGTTGCCACCGAGATCAGAGCTAGAGTGCCTGGGGGGTGGGAGCAGAAGGAGAGAAAAGGGCGTCCGATGCCAGCTGCCAACATGACAGAAACGCTGCAGCTCCCGGCGCTGCGAGTCCCCGAGCAGCAGGTGCTGGAGGGCTGTGCCTGGTCCAGCTCCTCCACCCCGACCCTGCGCAGGAAGCGCTTCAAGATGAGGCGGACGAAGAACGTGCAGGAGCAGAGCCTGGAGGCCGGCAGGTACCAGGATTCTCCTTCCTCCAGCAAGGAATACCTGCAGCTCCCATCCATTGAGATCACCCCGTCCAGTGACGAGGACACCCCCTGGTCCAACTGCTCCACTCCCAGTGCATCCCCGCGCCGCAAGCGCTTCCTCCTTCGGAAGTGGCTGCGCGTCCGAGAGAAGAAGGAGTACAGTGAGAGCAGGTAGGTCTGGCCGCTCCCTTTCCCTGCTCCCAAGCTGATGCTGTCCCAAAGAGGCAGGAGGGGTACGTTGTCCCCCTGGATGTGCTTCTCCCTGGACTTTGTCCTCGCCTGTCGGCTGGAATGTGCCACGGTGCTGGTTGGATGTGCTGGTGCCAGAGCAAATGGCCTGATGTTCTCTGGGAAGGGCAGGGCGAGGGTCTGGCCTTGCTCGTGGTCTTCCAGGTGACACAGAGCCCGTGGGTGAGAAGATTCCACTTCACTAAGGTGTCCTGAGGAGCCCCTGAGAGAGAGGAGTGACCTCTCTGCTGGCATTACCTGTGCAGCAGTGATGATGCCAAACCTTTGCCAGTGTTTTTTAGGTGATGCTCATTCCCACCACTGAGACTTCACTTGATTTCCTTGGTTCAGTATTGGGACAAAGAGAGGACAAGAGAGAGAAACCAAGCAGCCCAGAGGGTCTGTGTGCCAAGGTGTCTGGGCTCGGTCCTTGTCAGCTTTCCAGACCTGAAAGTCTCAACAGTCCTTTGGCTGAAAAGGGCACAAATCATTCCCAAAGACCTCCAAGAGCCTGTCAACACCGGGAATGAATGCCCAGGCATTGTATTGTGTGGGCACAGGGAGATAAAGCTGCACCTTATGTAACCCTCTGCAGGGCACACCGAATGCAGTGGAATTAACCCTCCCTTTACCCGGGCACTGGAACAATCTGCCTTCCCTGAAGGCCCCAAATACACAAGACACTTTTAAGATTTCCCCAAGAAGTTACTACTTTATAAATCCTTAGGCTGGCTTAGTGTGGGCCAAGTTTTCCTCTGCTGTTTGCAGCTCCCATGCAGCTGAGCTGAGGGGTTATATTTAAAGGATGTGCTGCACTTCCAGAAAAAGAGAAACCTTCAGCATTTCTGCACCCACCAAACCACACTGGCTCACTGCCTGCTGTGGTGCTTGAGTGTTTACAGGGCAGAACTTCTAATATCCACTCTGATTATGTGATAATTCTTGCATCAGGTCCCTTGAGCAAGGTCAGTCTGTCGGCTTATTAATTTTTAAAGAACTTTCATCAATGAATCCATGCCATTGAGGAGCTGATAATCCCTGTCAGCAAGTTAATATTGAAAAACATCTCTTGGTTGAGAAATATTTCTGATTTTTACGTAGCTGTGGTGGTACAAGTAGGGATTCAGGCACAGCATGCAAAATGGGAAAGATAATGCATGAGGCACGTGCTCAAGTGTCAGAATTTTGAAGTTAAGGCCTGAAGTTCAGAGGATGAAGGATTCAATCCTTCAGCTGAAGGACTTAGTTTGGATTTATTGATGGTGAATGTGTTTCAGGCAGGCCAAGACACATTTCTTTTGGTGTGAAGACAGAAGAAAGAACTAAGTTTCCTTGTACACATGTTATTTACACAGTCATGCTGACACCTTTTGTGCTTATTCACCCCCAGGAGATTTCCTGGTGACGTTTTCCAAGCAGTTACTGGAAAAAGGTGAAGTGGTGGATGGATTAGGTGGCATCAGCATTCCAGAGCCATCGTGGCACCTCCTCTCTTCA
This sequence comes from Monarcha castaneiventris obscurior, assembly GCA_026261815.1. Taxonomy (NCBI): domain Eukaryota; kingdom Metazoa; phylum Chordata; class Aves; order Passeriformes; family Monarchidae; genus Monarcha; species Monarcha castaneiventris. The sequence goes on from JAMPIT010000114.1 coordinate 3,253,846, forward strand.
TGTGCAGCAAGCTCCAGATCTGCCCCTTCTGCCATGGGAAACACGGTGTTTCCAAATGGAATTTTTCCCTTCCTAGCCCAGATGGAAAAGCCAGGTTTGCTGGGCACTGTGCTGAGTGCAGAGATCATCCCTGGGCTTTCACAGCTCAGCAGAAAACAGCACAGAGGAAGCAGAACCTGTGGGGAGCTGCCCATGGAAAGGGTGATAAACCCTGAGGGGTTTTGCGGCAATAATTTGAAAGTGACATGGGGTAAACTTTGCTGTGCCCTGAGTGAAATTGGAACCTTTTTAGGGCGAGAAGCTGTTTTCCTATAAAACAGGGATTGCAGCTGCTCTGTCCTGCTGCTGTTCCCTTGTGCCACTGTGGCACACTTGTGCTGTTTGTGACAGATGCTGCCAGTGCCACTTGTGTGCCCTGCATTTGTTCAGGGGCAGCTGTGCTGAGGGCTGGAGGGTTTTGTGCAGCACTTTGTTCCCCAAGCCCTGGCTTGGGGTTCAGACAGTGGCAGTGCTTGGCCTGTGCAGGCATCACAGGGATTCCCAACGTGCCCCATCCTGCCCTAGGAGTGCAGGTATCCTATGGGACAGGATATCCAGATTCCCAAATTCCACCTGGTAAAGGAGGCAGCCATCAGTGCCTCCCGCTGGGGAAACAAACCCAGGTTGCTCCCCGTTGCTCCATTTCCCTGGCTGAGTTGCTGGCAAGCTGCTGGAATTTCATTTTTGGAGCCTGGTGACTTTTATCCCCGTCGGGTGGCAGGGTTTTCCCAGGAGCTGCTCCTTGCTCTGCTCCCATGGCCCTGAGCAAGAGCAATAACTCTGTGAGTGACCATTAGCACACAGCGAGCACCCAAGTGAATCAACAAACTCCTTCAGCACTCCAAATGCTCCAGGTCGTGCTGGTTAGTTTTTAACAGCCTGGAAAACTGAGGTGTGTTCACCTGCTGGTTCTCTGCAAGCTGCTAGAGCAGGAGGGAGGCTGTTCTTTACTCCCCTTAAACCCCAGGGATGGCTGTGAGAGCCTTTCCTGCCCCTGACACAGCTTTGTTCAAGGTGAGAGAGGCAGGAGGGCAGTTCCTGGGGGTGGGACTGTCCCTGGAACGTGTCCTTGTTCAAAAGAATGATGATCCAAACCTCAGGGCTGACGTGCAGATGATAAATAGGATGATAAATAGGATGATTGGTGTTTTTATAAGGGCCTCAGACAACTTCTCCTCTACCCTCACCCATCATTTGCCAGCCAGGAGTTGGAGTTATTTACCTGCACACAGCTTCCTAAACCATGAACCCTGCACAGGTGCACAAGTTTTTTATTAAAACACGATGATGTTTCTTTCTTCAGAGGCAATCTGGTGGCATTTTGCTGTGCATGCAGCCTGCATCCATTATTGATGTGGGCATAAGGGAGTTGATCAGCTTTAATTTATTATTTACCTCTTCAAGCCACCCTTGCTTGTAATTTCAGGACCTGCATGTGATTTTTGGGTGAGAACTGCTGAGTAGATCATTCAGGCTTACATTTAAGGACAGCTCTCCCTTTGGCCTAAGATCAGGATTGGTTAAGGATGAAATGGTGCTGCAAAAGATGCAAATCTTGTGGATTTTGTTGGATCAGTGGGGAAAAGCTTTTGACATTTCTATAGATGAGTTTACTCAGGTTGGTTTTCTGCTGGAAACTCTGACACTCACTGTGGGCTCACCCAAGAGGGAAGACTTGGCTGAGTCCTAAAATGCCTCTAAAACGTTAAAAACGAAGTGTATTATTAGAAGAATTCCATCCCAGCTCAGAATTGTGTCTGTGCTGAGGAGCTGGAGGTTTCTTGAGCTGCCAGCTACACAACTGTGGAGGTTTTTCAGATGAAATCTTGATAACTTATCTCGTAGTGTGGGACAAATGAGGGGAGAGTCTCCAGCACTGCTCAGCACTGGGCTCTGAGGCTGCTTCCCTTCACGTTCTGTGCTGGAAAGAGGTAAAAATTCTATTTTTTTCCTGAAAAAGCTTTCCCTTGGTCACTCCAGTGAGATAAATCAGTTAACAGTGAACTGCTGATTTGTTGCAACTTGAGCTAAAAATCTTACTTACAAATAGGTGGCTTAGATATTTTGAATTGACTTATAAAGGCAAATGAGCCTTTAATTTCAAGTAGTCCATAATGCTTTTGCTTTCCTTACTTAAATTGAAATTCACACTGAATATTTCTGGGAATAAATTAATTTTCTGACTCTGACTATTTCTGACTTCGACGTGTGAAAAACATTGTGGTATTTTCTAGAGGAAAAAAACCTGAGCAACGTGATTTTTTTTTTTTCCCCTAAGAAACTGCTGATTGTGAAAAGTAAAAAACCAAAAAGCTGCAAGATTCAAGGCTACAGAGCCTCTCCCATTCTGGAAAAGTGATCTGAGCCTTTAGGTAATATCAGGTGAAAGGGAGCTGCTCCAGCCCTGTGCTGTGGTGGTGGCAGAGCTCTGGACAGCCCTGGTGGGGTGAGGTTTTGGTCGTTCCCAGAAGCTGCAAAATGAGCCACTCTGAATTTTGCAGTTCTCAGTTCTTTGCTTTGCTGAACTTCCACGTTCCAGTGGTGGCTCAGAGGGGAGGAAGTGGGGCTGCTCCTCTCTCACCAGCAGGAACTGGGACCTGGGTGTGTGCTGGGCTTGCTCAATTCTGCTAAAACTCGCATTAAAATCTTACTTGTGGGAGGAAATGATGGCTCCACTGGGATTTCATCATGGAAGAGGCAAATGGATTTTCCCCCCCCGTGTTCTGCTTGTAGCTGGAGCTGGTTAATGGAGCTTTTTGGGAAGACAAGTGTCACATGGGGAAAGCATCTCTGGGGGAAGCAGCTGCTCTTCTCTGCTTTTGGTGGCTTTGGGAAGCCCACGAGCACAAACTTCCCTTTCTGTGGTGTCTCTTCTAATCTGAAATGTGAGGCCACACCAATGATGGCTTGGTAGCAACTCAGTATTAACATAACTTTTTTCCTTTTTGAACCTGCAAGTTCAAATGAGGCCTAAAGTGCTCCCAAAAAAGTGAATTTTTTTTTTTTCCCAGCTGCTGCATGCCTGTCTCCTGCGAGTGCTGATGTGCTGTTTGCTGCCACTGCACATCTTTTGCCATTTGTTTGTGGTAGCCTGTTCCAAGTGCTGTGAATTCCACCAGCCCTGGTGTTTTCCTTGGCTGAACCTCCCTGCCTTGGTGCAGGAGTTTGTGGTTTTCTTTTAAAATATTTGCCTTTCAGTATTTGTGTGGTTTAGGGTGACCAGTCACCCGAGAGTATCAAAAGTGATTTACAAAACAGCCTGGGACTGAAATGCTGTTGATTTTATCTGGTCAGCAAATATTTGCTATTGGCCCATCTGAGATCCGTGCCCTGCTCTGTGCCTGCTGATGGAATTTAACAATTAATTCCCATGTTCCTTATCACAGTGCTTTTCCACGGATTCTGCTTCCCTTGCTTGGTAAATAAGATGTTGGTGAAAGGGCCTCTCTGGACAGCTGGGGAGCTTGGTGTTGATGATATTTGTGAAATAAATGAGGTGTGAGAGGAGACAACTTGGCCATCCTGCCCCTTTTAACCCTTCCCAAGTGCAAGAGAAATATTTCAATATTTCAGGCACGACAGCAACTTCAAATCTCCTGACTCAAACAACGTGGGTGTGATCAGAATGCCTGGCTTTAGTCAGTAGAAAAATGGGGATTTTTTTGTTCTTGGGTTACCTGGGTAAACTGCTTGGTGGTGGAAGAGTGCTGGAAGCAGAATCTTCCAAGATTTAATTGTTAAAAAGCCTGGTTAATCTGTGTTTAAGATTTGTCTTCATTTGCTAAAGTAATAAGTAATGGGTTTGCATGAGAATCAAGGAAAATCCACAAGGCATAAACCTTAAAGTATCTTTATGGGGTTAGAAGTTGTAAGAATGAAAGGGGCACCCTGGGCTTGTGCACCCAAAGATTGGAGCCTTGTCCAAATTCAAGTTTATCACTGCTGAGCTTTGGAATGAGATGAGCTTTTTGTTTTGCTGATTTCCTGAGTTTTATCCAGCCTTTGGCCATCTCTGTGGATACAAAACTCTGAAAACTCCTTTCCATGTCATTCCTGGGTACAAATCACACCTTTCTTATTCTTATTCTTACTTCACAACACAACTAAATTGTCATTATACCGTTCCAAAGGAACACTTAATAGCAGGTTATCCTTAAATGGACTGAAAATCATCATTAAACAACGGGCTCTGCATTTCAACCACTGTGAGCATTTTAGTGAATTTAACAGCTTTGCTGCCCGGTAACCAGAAGGTTGAAATGATTTTATTTTGTGTGAAAAGCTCGCAAAGTTTTGTGAAAAGCACTCTTGCAGTGAACAGCTCGTGCTGGAGAGACGAGTGGGTAAAAAGTGATCTCTCTGAGTTTTTAATTGCTCATAATCCTGAGCTAAGGTGTTGTATTTCAATGAGCTGCAGTACCTGGGTTCTGTTAAATTTTAAACCTTCATTTGAAATGTGAACTTTAATAGGTGGATGAGCAGGAAGAGGTCTAAGGTTCATCTTGGCTGTCCCAAAGGGAATTTTCACGTGGTGTTCCCAGCATTGCTGGGCTGGGATAGACTGGGAATTCTCCTTGGGTAAGTTTGGTGACATCTGCTCCATCTGAACTGAGATGGCAGAGTGTGGTGGGAGGGTTTTCTATGCAGAAGCAAGAAATTATAGAAATAGACCCTGCAATGCTTCCTCTTATCAAAAGGGGGGAAATTCCTTGGACAGAGGAGAGTAAATGTGGTTCCCTCTGCACTTTCCCAGTTCACTGGGCCATAATTAAGCTCAGAAGTGCAAGAAAAATGTTTCTTTGCTTTCAGGAATGTGTTGTTCTCACCCAGCTGTTGATTTACAGATTGGAGCCACTACAGAATCCTTATTCCCTTATTGCAGGAGTTTCTTGCTTTCCTATGCCCAGCCTCAGAGGCTCATTTCTGAATTGGTTTTCCAAGGATTTTTATAACTATTGATCACTAATGAGCTTTTTCTGAAAGCTTCAGCCTGCTCTCCTCTCTCTCAGAGCAGTGACAGTGCTCTGCCTCATGCTCTGAACGGGCAGAAACAGGGGACAATGCCAGGTGATGTCTCCCAAATGCTAAATGTGGCCCCAAGCCAGGTGTTGTGCTCTCAGAAAGGTCATGTTCAATAAGGGGGAGCCCTTAAATGCCTCAGAGAAGCAGCTGGTCAAAATGAAGGTGGTTGAGGAAAAAATTGAATGCAATTAAGATTCATTGGCTTTTTATTCTGTGTAGAAAACTGCGAATTCTTTGGCACAAACTGTTATCAGAAGGGGGAAGAGAAAACCCGTCCCTTTATCTTTTTTTTAATTACCAAGTACACTTGATGGAAATGTGCTATTTGCAGTTTTGGTACTGTTTTCCCCAAAATAGATGTTACTGGATAAGAATTGTTGCTCTTTAGAATGAAAAGATGTAATTTGGTGGGGGTTTTTTGTCTCACATTTGTATTTCTGTGCCTTGGGACAATGTGCTGTGCAGGTGTGTGCTCAGTGCAGCAGAAGCTGTGACTGCAGGTGTGTGATATAGACCTGAACTAGTTTTATCTTAACAACTGAGATCCTCCAACAGAGAAACTGATCCCAGTCTGAGTTCCCAGACAGGTCTGTGCTGCTGGTTTGATCTCAGAGCCAGTGGTGCCCAGGCAGAGCAGATTAAATCTCTCCCAGGAACACCTCCAGCCTTACCTGGAGGCAGAATCAGCTCTAGCCATGCTCAGCAGAAAAGCTCTTGCAAGGAAATGAAGCTGTAGCAGGAATCCTGAGCAGCCCCTGGAGCTGCCAGAGGGGAGTGAGGCGAAGAACTCCACAGGAAGAATGTGCAGGGAATAAAATTCTCGCCCACAAAACTCCCATTTCAGGGGGGAGAGTGACATCTTGTGGGCTCAGCTCGCAAGTCTCACCAGAAATTCTCCACTGGCCGCTTCAAAAGTTCGTTTAAACTTCTCTTTTCTACTTCTGCCTGGGCCTGGGGTGGGTATAAACACCCAGCAGTTTGGGGTTGGAATGTTTGGCTGTAAGGAATGACAGGAGGCTGTCCAGGTGATGTGTGAGGTCACTTGTTCTTTCTGGAAAGCTCTCAGGAATGTGTCACTGACATGAAGAGACTCCAAACCCTCGTGCCAGCTGTGAATCAGATAAAAACTTCAAGATGAAAACTCCTGTTGTTTTCTCTTTTCAACCCCAAATGTGGAGTGTGAACCTTGTGTTTTCCTCAATCTGGATCTAAAGCTGAGTGGTTCCAGAGGAGGTTACACAGATCTATCCGTGAATTCCTCAGTCTGGATTTAAAGCTGAGTGTTCCCTGGAGGCTCCCCAGCTCTGTTTTCCTCCATCTGGATTTAAAGCTGAGTGTTCCAGAGGTCACAAAGATGTGTTTTCTGTGATCTGGATTTAAAGCTGAGTGTTCCAGAGGTCACAAAGATGTGTTTTCTGTGATCTGGATTTAAAGCTGAGTGTTCCACAGGTCACAAAGATCTGTTTTCTGTGATCTGGATTTAAGCTGAGTGTTCCTGGAGGTTCCCCAGCTCTGTCCATATTTTCTGCGATCTGGATTTAAAGTTGAGTGTTCAGAGGAGGTTCCCCAGCTCTGTTCATGTTTTTCTCCATCTGGATTTAAAGCTGAGTGTTCCAGAGGAGGTTCCCCAGCTCTGTCTGTGTTTTCCTGCATCTGGATTTAAAGCTGAGTGTTCCACAGGTCACAAAGATCTGTTTTCTGTGATCTGGATTTAAAGCTGAGTGTTCCTGGAGGTTCCCCAGCTCTGTCCATGTTTTCCTCAATCTGGATTTAAAGCTGAGTGTTCCCTGGAGGTTCCCCAGCTCTGTCCATGTTTTCCTCCATCTGGATTTAAAGCTGAGTGTTCCAGAGGAGGTTCCCCAGCTCTGTCTGTGTTTCTCTCCATCTGGATTTAAAGCTGAGTGTTCCAGAGGAGGTTCCCCAGCTCTGTCCATGTTTCTCTGCATCTGCATTTAAAGCTGAGTGTTCCAGAGGAGGTTCCCCAGCTCTGTCCGTGTTTTCTATGATCTGCATTTAAAGCTGAGTGTTCCTGGGGGTTGCCCAGCTCTGACTGTCCGTGTCTCGTGTTGCAGCAGCCAGCAGAGCAGCCAGCAGAGCAGCCACGACGATGACTCTGCGCGGTTCCTGAGCCCCTTCATGCGCGAGGACGGGTGAGTCTGTGCCTGAGCTGTGCCAGCTCCACTCCGTGGGATGGCACCTGCTCAGCTGGTCGAGGTCCTGATTTATTTTCCTTGTGTTTCTCAGAGCTGTTTAATAAGAAATGTGATTTAAATTGGTCATATTGATGTCTAAAAAGCTGCGTTTTCCATCACCTTTCAAGTGGGACAATGCATCCAGCCCCTGAAGTTGCCTGAATTTTCTTTTGAGGCTCATTCCCCAAACTCCAGCTGCTGCAGCAGCTTCGTCAGACTTGCTGTGTGTTGGTGATTAGCACCACTGATCCTTCAGAACACACAAATGGAATTTCCTGTGTGGATCCTGCCCTCAGCAAAGCCACCACTGAGCTTGGTTTTATTCACTTTCGAAGTGTTGTGACCGTCCTGAAGCCTAGAACTTGTGTGAGAACTGCTGGGTGAGAACTGCTGTGAAGTTCCAGAAGAAACTTTAATTTGGGTTGATTAATGACTGCTTCAAATTGCAGCACTGGCACAAAAGCTGTTGAAAACTGATTTTTGTTGTTTATTTTGGTGCGTGATTTATGAATGTTGCTTTGCTCAGTGCCACATGATGAGGAGTTCTGCTGTATCTTGTAGGTCAACTTTTGAGCCTGAATCTGCTGAGTTTTCTTGTACTGGGCATGAACTGTGAGTCCTGAGTTGTCGCTGCCTTTGTATCCTGGGGCAGATCCTGCAGGGCTGTTTCCCTACAAATATCCCTGGATGCAGCTGGATTTGGGTTTCTGGGATCCTCTGTGGGGTTAAGCTGCATTTTACTCACTGATCTTGTGATTTATAGGGGGTTTCTGTGAGGTTTTGGCTCAGAATCAGCACTTGGGATTTGTATCTCACATTTTCCTCTCTGTTCTGCTCCACTTCTCCATCTCCCCATGGCTGTGGAGCCTGGACTAATTAACAAAACATCCCTAATTGGCTGACAGGCGACTGTTTGCAGCCAGGAAATAAAGAGTGGGACAGCAAAGCAGGGGGGTTATGAGGGCATCACAATCTCTGTGTGATGTGTTGTTATTCCATTTGAGCTGGAATTCCACCGGTTCAACAGGGCTAGGATTTGTTAATAAATTGAATGAATTTGTTAATAAATTCTGGTTGTAGCAGCAGGGGATCATTTGGAAGTGCTGCCTGTTTCAGGTGTATTTTAAAGGGAGCATTTAGATTGGAATATTTTCCTGCCTGGAAGGGGCAGATTTTAGCAGCAGTAGGATCTCAGAACTATTTATGCAGAGCCAAGGTGATGCTGAGCCTACTGACCTCTTATATTTGGGACCAGCAACATTCCTGCTGCCTAAATTTAATTACAATTAACTTCTGTTTTCATGGGTCCTAAAATTATCCATGTGAGGGATAGTAAATTGCCTTTTCAGCTGGTTTTTTCCTCATTTGCTGATGGAATTCCCTCAGGATCCGTTAGTACCCTCCTCCTTTGGATATTGGTGGTTTGTGCTCATGAAACATCACCAAAAAATAACTCAAACACACCTTTTAATGTCAGCTGGGCATGAATTAGTGAGAAAGCTGACAGAGCCTTTGAGAGCTTGCTGTGTGCCATTATAAATAACCCAGCTGGAGGTTGTTTCTGAGGCATCTTCAATCTTTTAGACCCCCCCAGAAATTGAATAAGGAGGATTTGGATGGTTTTTTTTTTTTTGCTGCTTTTACGGTGGTATTTTTTTGACCAGTAACAAAAGGCCCTCCAAGCACAGGTTTGGAGCTCTGAACTTCTGTTCTGAAGAGCTCCAAGGCAGTTCTGGTCACGTATCAATTAACCTTCATCAGCTCCTTAAAAAAAAACCCTAAAAACCCCAGGAGTTCATCAGTCCTGTGGGATTGGAGTGGAAAGGAGGGCAGGGAGCTGCGTGCTGTGCCCTGGAAGGTGCACCTTGCCTTGGCACTCTGCCCCTGGCATCCCAGAGGAGGGCAGGAGCAGAAGCTCAGAGCAGGGAACGAGCTGCACCCGCCTCAGGACAGCTGGGACAGAGCTGAAAGAAGCTGCCCCAGCCAAAAGCAAAGGGCTGCTGAGTTGCTGAGTTGATTCTGAGATGAAAAAAGAAGAACACGCAGCTGGGGATGGCTGGGATCCTCACAGCCAGGATCTTCTCCAAAGGTGCTGCTGGTGCACTTCCCATCTCACTGAGGGATTTCCAAGGGCCGTGCTCCATCTCCTGGAGGTTTTAGGAGAAGACAGAACACTCTGCCCTGCTCTGGCTGCATTTGGGGCTCTCTGGCAATCCTTGGGAGTGCTGCTGTTGGCTGCGGGGTTGGGAAGTGCTGCCATGGTCCAGAACCCCTACCCTGGCAAGGCGTCCTGTGGCACAGTGGTGAGGCAGGTCTGCCACCCCTGTGTCTCTTCCCTGAGGAAAAAGCTTTCCCTCTGCAAATCCATGTAAGTTATGCTGTCTCTGCCGTGCCTGGGTTGTGCTGAGAGGGAGTTAAAACTTCATCTTGGGGCAAAAAATTTCCTTCATGGGTATTTTTAGAAGGAAGGATTTAGTGGGATGTGCTGGAAAGAGGTTTTGTGTGAATTTAGGGCTCAGTTCTTTGCTTGCTGATTGCCTGTGTGAGTCTGGGTGAGTCACTTCATGTTGCTATTTATGAAATCAGGAGAATTCCTTTTTTACCTCACAGGAAAACAGAGGTGGTGAATTAAGTCTGGGCTGCTCAGATGCTGAAACACCGCAACTGCGAAAGTACAAATTCAGGCAGAGCTGAGCTAGGGGGTCCAAATAATTGTGCTTGACTTAAAATAACTCCAAGGGTGGGTAAGGCTAGGATGGAGCCACAGATTTGCATGAGATGTGTGTGCACATGACAGACCCCATAATGACTGAAAGGAGACAAAGTTGTGCATGAGTTACCTTGAATTTTCACCAAATTAACCCCAAATTCATGAGCTTGTTCCTGCTTCATCCAAGGACTTGTTCTTTGTCATGGCACCGGGGCACCCATCAGGTTTAAGGGTGCAAAGTGTGTTCTAATTAAAAGTTGAGCTACTGAACCAGAGGAAAAATTGGTCCTTAGACTCAGCCTAAGGAGGAGACAAACTGTCGAAGAGAGGAAAAGCACAAGGTTGGAAATGGAAGAGAGGGAAGCGAGTGGCAGTTTACAAGAGATAATAAAAAATTATTTACACAAAAGACCAAATCAAAATGATTTACATTTACACTGCTGTAAATTCAAATGATTTACATAGAGATCATATCTAATGGAGGAAATGGGGAAGCACAGTTAGTTTTAAGATCTGTCTTTGATATTTCCTGCATCTTATCTTAGTTCCTTAATCTCCTCATTCTGCAGTTCCAGGGCTGCAGGGCTTGCTGTTGCTCTGAGCAATCTAATAAAGATTTCTCAAATAATGGATCAAAATTCACAAGAGAGCTTTCAAGGGAATTAGGGAAAAGCTTGCGACAAAGACAAGTTGAAGAAATTCTGTTGGCTGCTTGAATTTTCCCAGGAAGTTGTGGGAAGAGCAGAAAAGAGATCAAAGTTTGAAAATGGATAAATTCCATATTATTTATGTCCTTAGGGCTTGCTTGTGCTGCATGTTCCACCCTGCATCCTTTCCCTTTTGGCACAACATTCTGAGCCCCTGTGCCTGCAAAGATCCAGCTCAGACCCTTGGTAGGAAGGGTCCTGATCCACTCAGGTGCCTGAGGAGCTTTTATCCCTCACAGATGGAGGGATCATCCTCAGGGAAGTTTTTAAAAGTGTTCTGGACAGGACTTGGAGGCTGCTGAGCTCTCACAGGATCCCTGATCAGATCCCTGATGCTTTTGCAGTAACTCGAAAGTGAGTTTGGATTCGGATCTAGCTCCAAACTCTGAGTCAGCCTGACTTATATTTAATATTAAATAGGAGTTTAACCAGAACGCTGCAAGTTGGTTTTTTGGTAAGAAAGATGGTTAATATTTAGATTATGTCCCTTTTTTGCCCCTGTGACCTCTGGCTGACAAGAGCAGCTTAAGCTCAGCTCTGTTGCCCTTGGGTTGCCAGCCTGGCCACTGGCAGAGTCAGTGAATGAAAACACCACGTGCTCCCTGCTCCTCAGATGCCATCACTGTTCGGTTTTGGTTTTTTATTGGAAGTTCTGTCTCTGCTGGGCTGGTTTTAGCCAAGATTGGACCAGCCCTGCTGTGCTTTGCTGTCCCTGAGCGCAGGGGAGGCCTGACAGGCCTCGTCATGCTCAGGAGCACGAGGAGGAGGTGCAGAGGTGTTTTAATGCCCCTCTTTCTCCTTCTCTGAGGCACTGGGCAGGCTCCTCACCCTCCCTTCCTGCTCCCAAGAGCAGAATTTGCAGTTGTGTAACTCCACCTTCAGGCCTGGAGCAATGGTCACCCCATGAGCTCTGGCAGCACTGGGATTCTCGGAATGTTATGGTGGAGCAGTGGCAGAGAAGAGGCCAGTGTGGAGGGCGGTGAGCCTTTGGCTCAGGAATCTTCTGCACCCCCTTGGAGGAGAGAAGCCTGAGGGCAAAAGGACTCAGAGATAGGAAACTTCTCTCTAGGTTAGGGTGACAAAGTGAACCACCCCCAGCACGCCTTGTTTCTGTATGGTAACACCTTGTACCCAGTTGGGAAATTGGGTTCTACCTCATCCCCTGCCTTTCCCATGAAAAGGCCCTGGGTCTGCCCTGAATCAGGGAGCTGCTGTCCCTGGCCTGCTCTTCCCAGGGACTGCTGGACAATGAAGCTCCTCTGTGGCACTGCCACACACAGCTCCTGTCTCTGTCCCCGAGTTTGCCTCGGGTGATTTCACACAGAGCTGAACCACAAGAGCTGGAATCACTTGGAGCTGAGAAATCCCTGCACTTGCTGAGATCACCCTGTGCAGGGAGGCTGCCTTGGCCCCTAGAAGGGCTGTTCTTTGCTGGGACACTCTCTCTAGGAAGGTCCTGGCTTCTGGTGCCTAACCAGCTCCCTAGCCCCTGCAACAGGCCAGGATGCTTTCTGGGGGCTGTAGCTTGGTGTGAGTGACCCACAGGTATTTCCCTGAGTTTCCTGCTGTAACTCAGCTCCCTGGCAGTGCCCAGGTTTCGCTCACTCCTCTGCCAGCCCTGCAGTGAGGCAGTGCCCGTGGTGAGCTGTGGTTCACACTTCAGCTTTGTTCCCCTGCTCCCACACCCCACTCAGGGCTGGATTCCCAAGCAGCCCTTGCTGCCAGGTGCCAACTGGCTGTGGAGAGCAGGGCTGCTGGTTGAGGGGATTAATTCAGATTTGTTCTGCTCAATCCTCCTTCCGCCCGGTGCCGAGCGGAGAGAGAAGGAGCCCATTCTCCGAGGGGATGTGTGGCTGCTAAGCCTGTTTGAGGCCCTCTGAGATGGTCTGAAAATGGTCCAATTGTTGCCCAAATGAAGGGTGCAGGACCAGAAAGGAAAGACAAGGCCATTGTGGGCTCCTGTTGCAGCGCTGAAACTTCAGTTCTGCTATAAAATTAACCACCAGAGAGTCTCACAGAACTTAGCTGGTTTCAGCTTTCCACAGCCAGAGCTGGGGGTTTCAAAGATGCACAGAAGGGAGGGTTTGTTGGGCAGCCTGCTGTTAATTCTGTTTGTGGGGCCAGGTTTCTGCAGGGAGTGGCTGCTTTGGGGTTTGCATTGCAGGCTTGGCTTTAAAACTCAAGGTTTTAAAGGTTTTCAGAGTTTCCCACCTCATGTCACAGGGATGCCTTTTGAAGCTGAGAGGTGTGGGATGCATTTAGGGGCTTATATAGGGGCTGTAACTGTCTTTCCAATCTTACTGCATGTGCCCAAACCTGAAGGATTTGGGAATTTTAGCTTTGCTAGCCGTGTCTTGATAACAGAATGAATGGATGCTGGAAATGAATGCAAGGTTCCCTCGGAAAAAGCAGAGTGTGGGCAACACCTCTTTGTGTGCCTGTCACAGAAACCCACCTTCCTTCGTGCTGGGAACATTTCAGCTGGGGTGTCATCAGAAAGCAAGATGTGAGTCAGGCCATGAGTGTGCCTGGTGCTCCTGCTGCAAAGAAAAGCTCTGGAAGGGCATTTTTCCCTCACTTGCACCCTGTGTGGGGCAACTGCTGAGTGCAGGCCAGTGAAGCACAGGTGGTGCTCAGGTAAAATGGGGTGGGATGGGCTGCAGCTCTTCAGGAACCTCTTTTCCTTGTGAATCATTGCAAATCCGGTTTGCTGTTGTTACAGAAATATTTTGTTAATGTTATTTGCGTGTAGAATTCCCTGGGGGGTGTTCTGGGGCCTGGTGTGCTGTTTAAGGGGAAGTAAAAAGTGATCCTAGATGCACAGGGCTCGATCTCTGGGTCTAACCAACAGAGAAGACAAATAACAGGTAAGAATGCACGGAACAGAGCATGTCCTTTATCTTCTTTGTGACATGTGCAGCCAAAATCCAGTTTAAAAGGGAAATTTCCCATTTCAAAAGACTTCCTGGGAGGTGGAAATGTGTATGCACTTAATAAAAGTCTAAAATATGATGTCAGACATCCCAGCTGGACGGACCATGGAGTGTCTCTTCTTGTGCTGAAGAGTCGAGTTAGCAAATGGAGCTGCTGCTTGTGGTGTCTGTGAGGAGTAATTGCCATCTTTCCCTTTTTACGGGGTTTTTTTAACTCAAAGCAGTGGGGTGAGAAGGGTGTCTCAAGGTAGGAGCCCCTTGGGTTGCTACAGCTTTAATCTGCCTCTGTTTTTAATAAAATCTCAAAGATGTCAAGCTTCACTTGGTCTTGGGGGTGAGATGGGGCAAAATCTGCTCATTTTGAGTGACTTTTTTGATGTGCAGTGGGCAGAGAAAGGATAAATGCACAGGCATTTATCACAGGGAGAAACAGTGCAGGGATAAATGAGTTCAGACCCACCTGTGGAGCCAATAAACCAGTAGACAGGACTGGCAAATGCTGGAGGGCAGAGACAGAAGATTTCTTTTTTACAGCCTATCTTCTTTTGTTCTCCCACTTCAATTTTTGGAGAATCCGGGCCCACAATAAACTGGAGTTTTGCTGGTCACAGCCCTGGCTTAGGGAAGCTGAAGGCACAGGGGGATGCTGATCCTTCTGCCTAAGCAGCTGGAGGAGGAATTGCTTGAGAATTGCTCTTGAGCCACGCTGGTGCTGCCTCAGCTTCCCCTGGGACTCTGGCAGGTTGTGAGTGGTGGAAAGGGATCTGGGAATAGCTTCCTTCAGCTGGAATGCCTGTGCTACTGTCCTTAAGAGACTTTGGAGGCCTTGGGTTACAGCCATCAGCTGTTTCTGAAACGCAGCTGCTCACTGCAGGGCATTTCTTCTTAAATCTCTGCAGGAACAGAAAAATTCCACTGGTCTGAATTGGGAATTCGAGTTATTTTGCAGTGGTTTGGTGAAGGATCCTCCTGCTCTTGTGTTGCAGAGATTGCTCTTGGTGTGAGTCCCTGAACACACCAGCTCCTTCCCAACTTTGCAGTCAGCACACACACATTTCATCGTGGCCTGCTCCAGGCTTTTAATGCTGTAAATCTTTGGAATATGAAAAGATTTGCAGTGGTTACCTTGGGAAATAAGTGCATCTTCACACTTCACTGCCAGCAGTCAAAAAGGGGAGGTACCAACCATTCAGAAGGAGCTTGGAACATCCTTTTACAGATTCTGCCTCTGCAAGGCATGGCCTGGCTTCCTTCTGAGCTGAACATCCACACTTTTCACCTGGTCTTTTCTCCCCTATTTCAGGAGACCTGGGAAAAGCTGTGACAGTGGTAGTGGACAGTCTGGTTGGTAAATTCTGGCCTTGAGAATTTCATTCCAGTAATCGTCACCCTCCAACTCTCTTTGTTTCAATAGAGAATTCATTTTCTCAGCTTTCTGCATCTTCACCCCACAGCAGCAGTGCATCTGGCAAAAGGCTTCAAGGCAGCTGCTCCTTTAAAATCGAATTGCCTGTGATGGGAGAAATCTGAGAGCAGACAAGAGAGCCCAGTGCCTCCTGCGCAGCTCCGGCTCCGTGGAGCTCTCAGCACAGCTCTGCCCTCTCATCAGCCTCGTCACTGCTGCTTCCTCTGGGGCCAGGCTGCAGTGACCACAGCCACCCCAAAAAGCCATCCCAGGGCTGCCTCCATGGCAGCTCTGCATCCTTCCACGCTGGATTCCGAGGTCACGGCTCTGTGCTGCTTTTCCCCCTGCCCCACTGTGCGTGTGTAACCCAGCTGGGATTTTATCCTCTTTGAATCCAGCAGTGTTTCCTCCCCTGCTGCTGAAGGGACGCTCCCTCAGGTTGCTGGGAGCTGGCCTGGGAGAGACTCCCCCCTTCCTGCCGATGACTGTAACCGTGTGAGTGCTGCTGACCTCTGCCTTTCTTCTTCTCCTCTGCCCTCTCCTCTCCCTCCCCATCCCCATCCATTCCCTCCCTGGCCTGTGCAGAGTATTCGTGGTGCATTTTGGTGGTGAGGTGGCGGCGTGTGTGGAACGAGGTCGGGCACTGGGATGGCACCAGCTCTGTCCTTGAGCCCCTCTGCTTCTTTTCCCTCTTCTCCTCCAACTTTAACCCAGTCCTTTTCCTTAAGCTTTCCCTGCTGCCTGCTTCCCTTTCCCTTGTGAGTGCCCATTCCCAAACCTTGGCTGCTCTGTGCTGGCTCTCCTGAACCCCTCCCTGCTGTTTCAGTGCCAGGCCATGGGCATGGGGGCCTACTGGGGGGATATGGGTCTGGCAAAGCTTCCAGCACTGGAAGATTTCATTATTTCTTTACTCTGGAAAAGGATCTTTGCTCCAGGCTTAGGCTTCTTTACATGAGCTCGGGCTTTGTGCAGCACTTGCCACCCTTCAGTGCCCTGAGAAACCAGGACTGATTCTGGGTTCCCCGAGGGAGTGTGGCTCTGGGGTGTGACCCTGTGGGAAGGGGCATCCTCTGCACTGCATTCCTGCTGCCAGCCCTTGTTCTGCCCCGTTGGTGATGGCACTGTCACTGGGAGAGCCCCTGAACGTGCAAGAGGGGCTGAGGGAGGCTCTCAGTGCTGGTCTGAAATGCCTCAAGTTGTGTTCTTGGACCCCTGTTTTAGCTCATTTGTGTCTCAGGTTTCAGAAATGAAGGGTTCAGGATCTTTCTCCTCCTCTGCAGTCATCCCTCTAGTGGTTTTTATTCTTAAAGCCAAAAAAAATATCGTAGTGTGTGTTCTTCACCCCTTTATCTGAAACTGGAGGTTATTTTTTTATAGGATATTGCATGAGATACCCCACAGATCCAGGTGGGAACAGAAGGTTTGGTTTCCCCAGTGTCTCCATGGATGATCCCTCAGGCAGTGCTAGCCCAAGGACTGCAGGTTGTTGGACTGCATATAAAGATTTATCTTGATGGATTGGAAAGACTTAAGTTCCAACAGGTCTAAAGGCATTTAAAAGCACTCTGAGTTTGGCAGTCTGCATGTTCAGCATTATGCTGAGTGGAAATCTTGGCCTGTTCAGGTGTTGGGCTGTGGTGTGATGGGAATCATTTCAGGCCATGAATATTTCAGAATCTCCTTGTCCCTAAGTGCAAAAACGACCAAGCCACAATATTTCTGCCCCAGGCAGTGACGTCTTGCTGCCTTCTCACAGTGGCTGCAAGTTCTTGGCAATGAAGGCAAAAATAAGGAAATGACTTTCATTAGAATTCACCAGAAATGAAACAGGAATTTCTCTCTGAGCCTGCCGTGAGTCACGGAGTTCTCTGTTACCTCCTTCTCAGAGTGACGGAGCCTTTGCTGGGCTGGGAGAGGTTATTGCAGCACCTCAGGCAAAGGGAAGGCTGAGTTCACACAGGCAGAACAATGAGGGGAGGGAAAGAGCCAAAAGACTGCGTGAAAGCAGGATTTTTTATTATAATATTGCTCAAGAAAGCAGCAGTTACAACCTGAATCACCCCACTGGCGCTGCCCCTCCTTCTCCTGATGGAAATATTCTTCCTATCCCCAAGTCTCTCTAGGGAATTACTTTTCTCCTTTTGATGGAGGGTGGGTTTTTTTTCTCCATTCTCTAATTCCAAGCAGCTGAAGGTGCTGTGCTGCTGTTGCACCTTCCTCTCCCTGCCAGGACCCCATTGCTGCTCAGGACAGAGGCTGCAGTCCCAGCTCAGAAATGGCTCTCGGGCACTCCCTGCTCTGGCCATGGGACTACAGCTCCCATCATGCCCGAGAGAGAGAAATGCATAATTTTTTTTTTCTGGAAATGAAGCCTCATGTGACTTCCCAGCTGCTGCAGCACAGAGGGAGTCCCTGCTGAGGTTTTTTTCCCAGGGAAATGGAGGTGTGCCCTGGCTGGCAGATGCTGTGATGGCATCTGCTGTGCCCTGTAACGCTGCAGATCACTGCTGACTTCGGGAAGGACTCAGGATTTTACCCAGCAGCCACATTTTCCCGGGGATCTGTACACCTGTAACCGAGGTGCATACCAATGAAACTCTCTCCTCCTTACATCCTGACGTTCTCTGTAGCAGTTCTTTCTCTCTCCCCGTAACATTTCCTGATTTGTTTCTAATTTCCCCTCCCACTGGTTCTGTCACTAACAGGTTTTGTTTTGCATGCATTTCACGGACCCACAGAGGGGTTGTGGGTTTATTTTTGCTGCTTCCCTAACTCCTGCAGCCTTTCCCTTTTTTACCATATGGGAGAATCAGAGTGTGGCTGAAGTGGTGCCTCCCAGAGAGCCCGTGGAATTTTCTGCCTGCAGGTCATGCACCTTTCCTGGCAAATTAATCTGTCTGAGCCTCCTCAGCCCTTTGCTTGCACTGCGTGGGCACTTGAAGAAGGGAATTTTTAGTCACTGGGAGTCTTGGAGAGGTGAGGCTGCTCTGGTGGGGGTGAAGCCACACAGAAGATGCCCTGCTGGCTGTTGAGTTGTGATTATTTGAAGGGGCAGGTAATGCTTAGAAAAAGCAATGTTTTCTAATTTCGAAGATATCCTTTTGGAGGCAATTATGAGCTGGAACCCCAGGCTAACACGACCGTGGCTGTGGCTATTTATAGAGCCTCGAATTCCTACCCAGAGCTCAGGCATTTCACAGTGGGCTGTTCCCTTCCGAACACTGGACTTCCTCGGGAGATGTTTCCTGTTTGCTTTTGAGTTCAGGAGCTGCTGCAATTACAGAGAGCCTCTGCTGTAGAGAGGCTGAAACGTGGAAATTCAACTTTTTCTGAGTTCCAAAATTATAATTCTTTAGCTCAGGATTTACTGAAAGTCCTTCATGAAGCTGTTGTGGTTTTTTTTTTTCCCTCCCACGCTGCTGTGAACTTGGAGGAAAATCACAGAAGTAGAAATGTCAGGGACATCAGTGGCTTCATGAGAGAGGGATTGGGGGGCAGATTGTCCACTGTGTGTGGATTTGCTGTTTGTGGATCTTTGTGTCCACACTGGCTGTCTTAGGAGGTTGAAATAAGTGTTCAGAAGAGGGGCTTTATGTCCCTGATAAGGTTGTGTTTCATGGAATCAGGGAATGGTTTGGGATGGAAGGGACCTTAAACCCATCCAGTTCCACCCCTGCCATGGCAGGGACACCTTCCACCATCCCAGGCTGCTCCAAGTCCTGGCCAAGCTGGCTTTGGGCACTCCAGGGATCCAGGGGCAGCCACAGCCAGGGCCTCCCCACCCTTACGGGGAAGAATTCCTTCCCAATATCCCGCCTAAACCCTCTCTCTTGCAGAGGATTTGTGTATTCCGAGTACAGAGGTGCCAGCTGTGGTTTGTGCAAGCATGCATGAGCGCATCCCAGCACAAACACACGGCAAACCCGGCGTTTTCTGTGCCCCAAGACAGGATCTCTGTGTGCTGATGTGGGCTGGGTGCTGATTGCTGCCTGCTCCCAGCCTGCCGGACCCTGTGCACTTCTGCTCCGTTTCCGTGCAGCACAGGCTGATGGCAGGGCTGTAAAACATGAAACAGACGAACCCCCCGTGGGTGTGCTCGCTGTGCCAGCCGCCCGTGCCCGGCAGCGCTGCGGTTTCGCAGAGGCTCAGCTGCCCTTCGCTGCCTTTTTAAATTTATGTGCCGGTCTCTGCGTGCTCCTGCTGTGCGCCTGAGCACCGCGGGATGAATAAGCACTTTCAGGCAGCGATGTTCCTCGCCCTCTGAGGCTCTTAATTTGACTGAGCTCTGCAGTGTTTTCCCTGCCTCCCTCGCAGCCGGCTTTGCTCACGTCTGCCCGCTGCCAGGGCGCTCTGGGGAGCTGCGAGCAGCGTTCCTGGGGCTGGCTGGGCTGGCTCGCAGGCTGCAGGCCGATTTACTGGAGCAAAGTAGGCCAGGAGGACCGGCAGGGAGAAGCTGGGGGATGAATGGGGCGGCATGAAGTCACCGTGCTCCGCCAATCCGGGCAGGGCCACGCAGCTACGGATGCCTCTTGATGCTGGCGCCGGGCTCACCTTTAGCTGGTGCTTGGATGCCTCCAGGCCGAGCTGAGCGCGCAGCAAAGAGTTACTGGGGCAGGCCCGGTGGTTTGTGAGTGTTGTGTGAGGTGAGTGTGCCCAGGGGGATGCAGCCCAGGAGCCTGCACTGGCGCTGTGCTCCGCACGTGTCTCTGTACGCGGGCTCTGGTATGGCTGCCCCGCGCTGCACCCGCCTGCCTGTCCCCCCTCACTCTTCTCTTCCCTCCCCTCGTGTCCGAGCACTCCTCCTGTGCCTGTGCACTGCCCAGAACCCCCCCTGCTTCCTCCCTTTCCTCCCGGCTCCCGAAATGCCCGCTCGGGGGGTGGCGGTGGCAGCTCTGCCTTCGCGCAGAGGGAGAGCGAGGATGGGCTGAGAGCTGAGAGCTGAGAGCTGAGAGCTGAGAGCTGAGAGCTGGGCTGTTCCCGGCTCCCTGCGGCAGCTCAGCCTGGAAGGGAGGCTGCGAGGAGGAGGAGGAGGAGGAAGGTCCTTCTGTCTCTCAGCATCCTGCTCAACCCCGGGGTGGTGGCAGGAGGGAGGAATTTGGGGCATGGCAAAGACTCAGGTCTTGTGCCAGATCCACACAAGTGGCTAACTGGGGCCATCTGCTTGAGATGCTTTTTCTGCCCTTCTCTGGGGGGCAGAAGGGAGAGCTTGGGACTCACCCCCTCAGTGACTTTCATTGTTCTCATCCTCCTGTCAAGTTGTTTGCCTGTTGTTCTTCATCCTCTTTTGACTTTCCCTTTCTCTCCCCTCCCTCCCTCCCTTGTCCCCCGTGCTCTTGTTCACTGCTAGGCCAAGCAGAAAGCATGGAGACGTCTGATATGGCGACAGCAAAGGTAGGATGGAAATGCTGCCGGCCTCACTGTGCGTAAGTGGTTTCGCTTGGCACCTTCTTACTCTGTCTCTCGGCCTTTTTTACTGTCCCTTGCCCACCCTCCGTGCTGCTGGCAGAGCCAGTGCTGGGCTCAGGATGGGGTTTAACCCTGGGAGGATTTTACAGAGTGGCCACAGTCGTGAGGCTGGAGGAAATCCTGGAGTGTTGGTGCTGGAGGTGGAGGGTGGGAGGGAGGGAAACTGTGGGGCTTGTGGTCCCTCCATGGCATCTGAGGTGGGAGCAGGATGCTGGCAGAGCCTGCCCGGCTGCTGAATGAGCGAGTGACACTAGATGGTGCTTTAGGGGCAGCTTTCCACTCCTAGGGATGGTTGTGTGAGGAGAAATTCCTTCTGGCAGCCTTTTCTTTTTTTTTTTTTTTGGAAAGCATCTCGGGGGAGTGTCAAGCGAGAAAGTAATTCGAGCTTATAGATGCATCCGCCCTTTTCTGTGAGGCTTCTCTGTGAGGCTGCTTGCTCTCGCCGGGCTGTGGGTTCTGCTTTCCTGTGGGCTGCCAGCCTGGAAATCTGGGAGTGGAGCTGGGTGGATCCAGGTGGAAATGGCTGTGAGGCCTGGGAAGCACCAGGCTGTCACCATGGAATGGCTCAGCATCCTGGCACGGTGCCTTCCGAGCCAAGGGTTTGATTTCCTGGCCACTGAAGGGACTCTCCTTGGGATCAGAGCGGGGTTGAAGTGCAGGGAATGTGTCAGCCAAACGTGTCTGGTGTTTTATCTCACAAAGTGATGAAGCTCAGCATGGCTGGAGAGAGCTGTGGCTTGCAAAGAGTAGGGAAGGGCATTAATAGTTATAATTCCCTGATTTTGAGGCTGCTCTGGCAGGATCCTCGAGCATGGCAACGTGGCCTGCTGTATTCCAGGGAGAAATTCCTTCCTGGGCTTAGAAATCCGTGGTTGAACCCCCAGTGGAGCTGTTTGCAGACTGAAGGGTTCATGTCTCAGCTGGAATCCAAGCTGAGTTTTCCCTGTCACGTTTATTCCAGCTATAATGCTCCATCCTTTTCAATTCCACTTCCCAGCAGCCTGGGTGATGCTGGGGAAGGTTTTGCCCTGGGACTGGGATGATGTTGATGCAGGTTTGGAGTTTTTAAGTGTTTATCAATAAATTATATGATGTGCTTCTGGATGAATGTTGCTTTATAAAGGTGAACTCACCCTCGTTATTACGTTTGCTGAATCCTCAACTGCTGCAAACCCACTTCAAGCTGTAGGGCTTGAAAAAAACAATCCCACTGAGGATGCTGAAGGGTCTGTGGCATTTCAGTTGCAGTTGTGGCAGCATTTTGGGGAACTCAGTCTTTTCTGGGTTGAAAAACAGACGTTTTCCATGACAGAAACAACAAGAGTCACTTGAAAATTGTTTTTCTCTGTACCTGTTTTTTGTAGTTTCTTGGTTTTAATTAAAGGGAAACGTGACCTACAGTGTTAAAGCACCATCTTAGAGTCAATGTACTGAAAAAAAAATCTAATTATCTTTTTGGAGAAATGAAAAACTGAGTCGAGTTTGAACCTTCTGAAACAGATACAACTTGGGGATTAGTTATGTAGATATTCCTGGAATGTGCACAGGTTTATTTGGACTTAACCTTGGCGAGTGCTGTTTAGTCCCCAGTTCTTTATTTAAAACCCCAAAGTTCTGTTTTCTTTGCTGACTTTGAGTCAGTAACGCCTGTTACGAGTTCGGAGCATTAAAGGGACGCTGTTCACTTTGCTTCACTTCTGCTGGGGTCAGTGTGGAAGAACTTCTGAGGAGGTTTAAGAGGTTTATCTCCTCGTGCTGGAATGCTCCAGAAGTGGCCATGGGCTGGGCTATCAGGATGTTCTGTCACAGCTGCTCTCCTTTGTGTCTTCTGCTGCTTCCTTTTCTGCCCAGGCACCTTCCAGGCTGTCTCAAGAAGTGGCATTTCCTGCCATGCCAGAGAATGGCCCCGCATTCAGCTCTTTAAAAAGAAATAAAGGAGAAGTGCAGTTTTAATCTGTTCATCCTCATCTTGGGGCTTTTCAGAGCTGTTGGTGGGTTTGGAGCACTGCTCTGGGGCACCTTGCTCTGGGACAGTGGCACGGGGCTGTGTCACCTCTAGCTTTGCTTGCCCTGCTAAAAGTGAAACCCTCAGATTGCTCCATCCCTGCTCCTTGCTGAGTGCTGGGGGAAAAGCAATTAAACTCTTGGAGAAGGGGAGAAAAATCAGGTCAGTGTGGAGCTTCTTGGGAAAGCAGGGTCACTTCCCAGGTGAAATGAAGATGATAAAATCAGTGAGCTCCTTTCACCCCCTGGCCTTGCAAGGTTCTGCTTCTCTGCCCTGCAGACACACACACGGAAATCCTCCGAATTTTAGGGTGTTGTGGGAGATGTTTAAGCTGATTTCCTTATTCCATCTTGAGGGAGATGTGTTCCTCTCCTGAGCTGTAAGGGGATGATGAGTGAAGGCAGCCAAGGTGCCTTTTTACAGCACCATGGAGATTTTTGGAGATGATTTCCTTGGCTTTTAGCAGGAAGGGCTTGGCTGGGATTGCTTGGAGAGAAGTGTCTGCGAGGGGAGAGGGACAAACCAGCTGTGTGTGAATAAAATAGTGCTAAATATTAAACATTATTGCATGACATCTACTTTCTGTGGTTGCCTCTGTGCTTCCAGCTTTCCCCCAGGCCCTGACTGGGAAGGTGGCAAAATTCTGTGCAAAAATTGCCTTTTTTTTCCCCAACACCAAGCCCTGATTTCTGTCCCTTTGTGCAGATGTTCCTGCCTCTGCAGGGACCATGTAAAGCCTGGTTTTATCTGGACAGCACCATCCAGAATTTCTTTCATCCAAGCAGGGGGTCAGGAAAAAAAAACCAAAAAACAAACCTTAGTTTTTGTGTATTCCAGACCTAACTTTTAAAATTCATGAGGCCTTGACAGTTTGTACTCACAGGTCAGGAAAACATCCGGTCTTTTTTTCCAACCCCCTTTTTTTAAATTTTCTGCTGCTCCTGATTTCCACGTTTTTCTTCAGTTTGAGAAAGTTCTGCCTGGTTTTTGCTTTGTTGCTGTTTTTGGTGTTTAGTGTGTGTGCTGCTGCTCGACTTCCTCCTCCTGACTGGTGGTGGAAGCAACCAGGAGCCCCAGGGGAGGTTTTATTAATGGAATTCTTGATCTGGACCAGGAATACTCAAAATGTTACTGGCACTAGGCCAGGATCCAAATTATCTTAATTCTTTTTGAAGTTTATGAGAATTTTTTTCCTGGGAGAAAGGACAGGGATGAGGCAGGACAACACAACCACATGAACTTGTCTTATTGTTATTTATTGTTTGTGCTTAGTAAATTATGCAGCTAATTAAAAAATGAGCTTCCCTTCCCCAAACAACCCAAATGGTATTCCAATAAAATCATTGGATTTACAGCCTTTATGGCTAGAGGGGAAAATGAACCTCTGGTCTAATATCCTGTATGAAGGGTGGCTGTTGGTGAAAATATGTATTTATGGCTCTGAGAGGGCACCTGCACATGTTTCAGAGCTGCTGTTCAACTCAGTTATGATGTTTATTTTCACAAAACATCAAAACAAACTCTAAGGAAACCCAGTGTTTACCCTTTTATGACTATTTTTAATTATTCGCATGGAAAAAGAATTTTTACCAAAATACCACTGGCTTGGGAAAGCTCTTTTGAATGCAAATCATGATCATGGAATTTATTTGCCACAAAGCAACACATCAGTGATGCTTTTTCAGCCATTTTCTCAATCTCAACCTGCAGTGCCACAGAGGAGTGAGAAGCCAGAGATTTACAGGGCTTCCCTCTCCAAAACAGAGCCCAGAAATGGGTTTGGACCCCTCCAGCCACAGCTCTGACTGGGTTTTTTTTTCCATTTTCCCCTTTAGTGGGATGGAGTAGGTAGATAATTAATCAGGAATTCAACTTGCATGTGACTGATAGGTATTCTTAGCGCTGAGGAGGTGGCTGTGCATAGCCCAGCCCTGCTTTTGGGTTGCCTTATTTCAATTTTAATGCCTTTTTTTTTTTTTTTCCTTTTCCCCACTGGAATAGTGACGTGCAGAGGATGAGGGGAAAAGGGAAGGGCTTGTCCATGCAGCTGGCACAGCTGGATCAGCCAGGATGTGGGGTTGGGGTTGGGAATACCTGTGATGCCTTCTCCAGCCAGCTAGGAACAGAGACTAGACAGGAGTAAGGGAATAAAGGTTGGTGTTTATTTGAAGGCCTTCAAGGCACACCCTGGGGAGCCAGAGGCTGCCTCCAAAAATGGACCCCAAGATGGACCCCAGGTCACGAGTTCTTCACACCTTTATAGGTTTGGTTCATTTGCATACCACGGTTAATTCTCCAATTAAAGCCCCAGGTCAATGATGGAATTCCCCTCAGCTTGCTGCCCCCTTAGAGGCTTTGGGTTACACATTTTGGGCCTAGAAGAGCCTGGGTGTCCTTGAAGGCAGAGCCTGGAGAGGCTTTGTTGTGTCTGCCCAGCACGAGAGAGCAGAAATTCCAGGCTACAAGGAACTGCAGAGTTACACTCTGAGCAGTACAGAACTTGAAAAATATAAAAGTTAAAACCTAAGGCATCACCTGTGTGGGGGTGAGCCACAGTCCCACCAAGGCTCCTGCTGGGAGGATTTTGGCCAGCACATTGCAGAGGTGGCCAGCCAGACATTTAAACAAACACCTTCCAAGCCATCACTTTTCTTTGATAATTTCCCCAACCCCTCACGTTATTTGGATAGGAAATAAAAAAGAAAAAAAAGAAAAAGTGCATGACTGCTTATCTCTTAATACCTTTCTTGCCTGAGCTTTGATTTCCCAACATGTGACTCTGCAGCATTAGTCTGTCCTAGATTTGCCAAGCTTGCAGGTCTCCTGACCCATTTTACAGCATTTGTGATTTGCCTCCCTCCTTGACAACCTGCAGGCTGCAGTTGCAAAGCTCCTCGTGGAGAAAAGCCCGGCCCAAAGCCTGGCCCAAAGCCTGGCCCAAGCTGGTGTAAGTTGGATTTAAGAAGGGCTGAGTGTGGGATTATGTGGGGTGAGATTTGAAGGTGTTTTTTCCATGCTGTTTGTCGTGGGGAAAGGCCTGCACCCAACTTTGTGGTTAAATTACTGCTTTTTGTCTGGAAATAAACAAAAAAAATGCACTGCGAAAGTTCTTGTTGGAGCAAATTCCCAAAGCAGGGATTTGGGATCTCCCCACCTGCCCTGGGGCTCTCCTGCGGAACTCCCCATTGCAGTGTTACTGAATTTCTCAACTGTAACCCAAGATCCTTTTTCATTTCACCTGCCCTGGAATGATCCAAGCTCTCCAAAAGTGACTTTCTGCTGAATTCAGAACTGGAACTTCGCTGCTGTTCCTCTCTTCAGGGTTTGGGAGAATCAGAGAAAAAGATCTTTGTTGTTATTAGGCAGCATAGGAAAAGCAAAAAACCACATTTGCTACTTTCCAAAGGGGATGTGAGGATCAGAATCCCAGTGTTTCCTCGGAGAAATGTCACTGAAGGATTTGCAAACCAGGCCAGAGCTGTGGAACTGCCCCAAGCACCCCCTGTCTCCTGAGCAGTGAACAGAACGAAGGTGGGGATTTTACAGGGCAAGGTTTTCGTGTCAGTCCACTCATAATTATCTGCAGCCGTGGGGTTGGGAGTGTGAGTGCAAAAAAATGACAAAATACCATTAAAGGCCCTTCAAGAGAGTAGAATCTTTATTTACACATAGATGCCTGCTCTCTTTCCTCTACCACCCTTAAAACTGATGAATTCCTGCAGGATTTATTATCCAGACTGTTCCTATCCCAAACTAAACCCCTTCAGAGCTCTCCGTATGGAGTAAGAGTGTGGATGTCCATCCCTGGACATGCTCAGGCTTCACTTTTTGAAGTAATTGATGAAGAAATAATTAAATTATAACTTACTAGAAACACACTGCCCCGTTCCCTACCATAACCTGCATGCAGGAGCAGCGGGCTGTGCTTGGGTCCTGTGAGATGAATAGAAGAATTCCAGGGAAATGCCTTGTGTATTGTAGGAAGTGGGGGTGGTAATGCAATAATTGGCACTTTTCCCTTCAGGCCAGGCCTTGCCCCATGGCTGTGGGGTGCAGGGGCTCTCTGGTGCTGGTGTGAGGGGCAGAGCTCTGGTCCTGGTCTGATAAGAGATGCTGCAGCAACAGCTCCCTTTCCAGAGCTGCCAGGGGGGTCACAGGATAAGATCCCCCTCCCTCAGCTCCAGAGCAGGGACTTCGCCCCTGCCTCGCTGAAGGTTTTGGTTTTCCATTTGGAAATTCGACTTTCCATTAGGAAATTTGGCTTTCCATTAGGAAATTCAGTTTTCCTTTGGTTTCTGTAGTGGTTGTTCCTCTGGTGGGAGGAGAGGTGGGTTAATCCTTCCCCTGCACAGCCTCAGGTGAGGGGACTCTTCCCATCAGGAAGCTGCAGAGGGGATCTTTGTCAGGAACCGTGATGATAGGACAAGGAGAAATGGGTACAAATTCAAGGAGGGGAAATTCAGGTTACGTGTCCCAGCTTCCAGAGCATCACCAGAGATGGAGTTCTCTTCTCTGGCCTGAGCAATCAGCTCATCCCTGCTCTGGGACAGTCACGGAGTTGGAGTGGTGGTTTGGCAAATCCCCCCACAAGCATCAACTACCAAATATTGCAGCACTGGGGGAGGGAGAAGAGCACTGGGGCTCACTCTGCCTCTTCCTCCAGCTCCCCTCCATGGAGAGGACCCTGTGCTTGAGCAGAAAAGCAGACAAACCTCTTGCTGCAGAAAAAGGCCAAGGAAGCACAGCCCATGGATGTGAGGGGCCTTCCAAACTCCCATCTGTTCTTGCTGGGCCCAGAAATTGATGTCACAAGTGGGGAAGTACGGCCAGGGCTGAGGGGAGTCTGCAAGGGACACGGAGAGGGGCTTTTACAGGAGCATGGAGTGGCAGGGCAAGGGGGAATGGCTCCACACTGACAGAGAGGAGGGTTAGATTAGATAACAGGAAATACTCTTTACTGTGAGGGGCGTGAGGCCCTGGAACAGAGAAGTTGTGGCTGCCCCATCCCTGGCAGTGTGCAAGGCCGGACAGAATGGCCTGGCAGGAGCTGGCCCTGTCCCTGGCATGGGGGTTGGGATGAGCTGCCCCTTAGGGCCCATTCCCAGCACCCCATGGCTCTGTGCCTGCCCCAGAGCCGTGGGCCGGGATGCTGAGG
This sequence comes from Monarcha castaneiventris obscurior, assembly GCA_026261815.1. Lineage (NCBI taxonomy): Eukaryota > Metazoa > Chordata > Aves > Passeriformes > Monarchidae > Monarcha > Monarcha castaneiventris. The sequence continues at coordinate 3,281,480 of JAMPIT010000114.1, forward strand.
GCCGAGAGGGGCTGTGGGCGCTCCCCGAGGGGCCGGCGGAGCGGGGCCGGCCGGTGTCGTGGTGAGCGGCGGCGGCAGCGTGGGTGCCGTGCCGTGCCGTGCCGTGCCGTGCCATGCTGTGCTGTGCCGTGCTGTGCCGTGCTGTGCATTGCTGTGCCGTGCCTTGCTGTGCCGTGCTGTGCTGTGCCGTGCCGTGCATTGCTGTGCCGTGCTGTGCCGTGCCTTGCTTTGCCGTGCTGAGCAGTGCTGTGCCACACGTTGTTGTGCCATGCCGTGCCTTGCCGTGCCGTGCCATGCCATGCCGTGCATTGCCATGCTGTGCTGTGCTGTGCTGTGCCATGCCGTGCCCTGCCGTGCCGTGCTGTGCTATGCCGTGCTGTGCTATGCTGTGCTGTGCATTGCCATGCATTGCCGTGCCGTGCCATGCCGTGCTGTGCCGTACCATGCCGTGCTGTGCCGTGCTGTGCCATGCCTTGCTGTGCCATGCCATGCATTGCCGTGCTGTGCCGTGCCGTGCCGTGCTTTGCCATGCCGTGCCGTGCTTTGCCGTGCTGTGCTGTGCTGTGCTGTGCCGTGCTGTGCCGTGCTGTGCCGTGCCTTGCTGTGCTGTGCCGTGCCGTGCTCTGCTGTGCAGTGCCGTGCCCTGCTGTGCCGTGCCTTGCATTGCTGTGCCGTGCTGTGCTGTGCCTTGCATTGCTGTGCTGTGCCTTGCTCTTCTGTGCCGTGCCGTGTCTTGCTGTGCCTTGCTGTGCTGTGCCTTGCTGTTCTGTGCCGTGCCGTGCTTTGCCGTGCCGTGCCGTGCCTTGCTGTGCCTTGCTGTTCTGTGCCGTGCCGTGCCTTGCATTGCTGTGCTGTGCCGTGCCGTGCCGTGCCGTGCCGTGCCGTACTGAGCAGTGCCGTGCCGTGCCGTACTGAGCAGTGCCGTGCCGTGCCGTTCCGTGCCACGCTGCGGTCCCGCCGCTGCTGCACATGCTCAGCGCAGAGCTCGGCACAGAGCGGGGCCGCTCAGCCCCGGGCGCTGCCGCTGCCGCCGCCGCTGCTGCGCGGAGCCGTGCGCGGAGCCGTGCGCGGAGCCGTGCGCGGAGCCCTGCGCGGAGCCCTGCGCGGAGCCCTGCGCGCCTCGCCGCGGCTCCGGGGGCGCGGGGGGCGGCCGTGCCCCGGCGCGGGGGGCTCGGCGCATGGGGCTCGGCGCTCCCCGCGGGACGCTCGCCGGCCGCGGCTGCTCCAATATGTGCTGGGACCTCTGGAGCTGTCAGTGGGCAGACAAGGACACGGGCAGCGGATTATCGTGGCTGTACTAATGAAAGGGTTCAAGCTCGCCTGGTAAGCGCGCGGTGGGGAGATACGGGGGGAAATGGTGGGGGGGGGGATGGATGGAAGAGGGGATGGATGGAGGGGGGATGGATGGAGGGGGGATGGATGGAGGGGGGATGGATGGAGGGGGGGATGGATGGAGGGGGGGATGCCGTGGCCCCCTCCCCGCAATCAGAAAAAGGGATGCTGCTCCGCCAAGTTGCCGGCGCTGCCGCTGCGGCATCGCCGGGGGCACCTGGGTGCGGGATGCGGCTGCGAGGGAGGCACCGGGAGAGGCTCCGGCGGCGGATGCGGCGCTGGGCCGCCGCTGGCCAGGCACCTCCGCATCGGCGCTGTGATGCCCTGAGCCTCCCTGGGCTCCGGCTGCGCCTCCCTCCCTCCCTCCCTGCTCTGCTCCGCTGCCAGGCTGTGCCCGAACCGCAGCGCCGGGGCTCGGGGCTCTTGGCTCGCACGGGGAAATAAGCACGGGTGGTTTATGCTGAAGAAAGGTGGGGAAAAGAAAGAAAAGAAAGTGTTTTGGATGCTGCGTGCGTGGAATGGCTCCTGCTCGGCTTGTCCTTTAAATAGCGGCTTTTGGGGATGCACCTCGCTGGCGTGGTGCTGTGAGAACATAATCGAGGGAACCGAGAGCTGCCAGCAAGGTACCCGAGTGCTCGTGAATTCTGTCATCGTTCCTGGGTGTTTTGGGGGAGAACTCGCCAGGTTTGGCTAAGTGGGCAGTGAAAAAAACACTGTGTGGGTGAAAGGCAATTAACAAAGCTCTGTGTGTGTGTCTGAAGTGTTCGCACGTAGGTATTTTGTTGATGAAGTTTGTATTTTACAGGGGTAGGTAAATATATATATATCTAATAGAGGATACAATTATTTATCTATATATAAAATGTAATATAAACTTGACCACCAAAGGCTTACATAGAATCCTGAGCATATCAAAGCTATTTTAAATTTCCAATAGGTCAAGACCACTTAGTTGGAATAAATAGTCTTTGAATTATGATGATGAAATTGATTTAGCCAGAACTTTATCAGATGGGAACAGTTCCACAGTTAACAGTGGAATGTGACTTTGTAATTTGGGTTGAAGTGGATGACAAGAGCAATGGGAAAGCCTGTTTCTTTTCCTTAATCCTTTTTTTTTTCTGGAATGAAAAAGGAAATAATCTTAGAAATAACAGCCTCCCTCTCAAGCACGCTGGTTTGCATCAGGATGAATGTGGTGCTTTGAGATCCTCGCCTGTAAAGTGTGAGAAAACAGGAAAGTTATTTTACATTTGTTATTTTACTTATTGTTGCTATTTTAATTTTTATTTTTTTTTCTGTGTGAAAAATAAAAGCACTACAGTATAGCACTAGGAAGCATCTTGTACTGGGCCCCAGGGGACAGACCCGAGCCAGGGATGACTCAATAGGTCATCTCTTTTTCTAATTTCTCTAATTCTGTCTTTTATTTAATTACACTGAGAGCCTTTGAATTTTCCCTGTGTGTACATGGCTATGTCTCACACAGACTGTACAAACGATACGGATATTAGCATTTGCAAATATTACATGATTGCTTGCTTTTTTTTTTTTTTTTTTTTAAATGGAAAAAAAGCCCCTCTCTTGCAGTGCTCTGCCGCCTTCTGTGCTGTGCAGTTGGGCTGAGGAGTTGCATAATCACCCAGGGTAGTACCAGGAGAGCAGAGCGTGTGCTGGGAGCGCTGGGATGGAGCGGATCTGCAGTGCCCTGGCCCCGCTGCATCCCTGCCCTGCCTCCCCAGCACCCAGCACTCCCGGTCTGTTCATCCTGCACCCGGGCACTTTGTACCTCCCAGGTGCTCGCAGCGTTTCTGACAGCTCACGTTGGAGCATCCTGGGGATTCTGTCGGGCCGGGAGCTAAGCGAGGAGGCTGCTGGAGGATTCGTGGGGACATAAGCAGATTACAGTGCTGGAGGAAGTGCTGGCCCAGCTTCAGTAGGTGACGCTCTTCCCTCTCCGTTCCTCGGGCTCCAGGCAGGGCCCCGGGGGCTCTGGGCAGTCCTGGGTCCCTCTGTTCTGCTGGGAAGCCATAAAGATCCCCGTCAGTTCCCCTGGCTCTCCTGGGGACACTTGGAAAGTGCTACCCAAGCCCTGCCTCTTCAGCATCCCCCTCCATCTTCCTCCAAATCCCAAAGTCAAATATTCCAATTGCTTCCCTTCTTTAATTATACAGCACTTTGGATCTCTGCAGCTGTCACTCTGTTCCCCCCTAGGATATCCACGGGCAGTTTTGTTTATTTGGCTGTGCTGCAATATCCAGGCACAGGAGGGTGAGTTAGGGATGTTATTTCAGGTCCTGGTTTGCCCAAGTAATGTGTGTTTGTCCCTGCTGGATTGATTGGAGGAGCACAGATTTAAGGACAGAATGAATGCAGAGTTCTGTGAACTTGCTTGGGGTATTTCATGGGGGCTGGACAGCCTTGATATGAAATGGGTGTATGGGGTTAGTATTTCTATAAAGAAAAAACCTCCAGTGCATGGGATGCAAACAAATCCTCCAGTCCTTGGTGCAGGAGCAGCGATTCCTGCTCTGGGTGGCACTGCTGGGGTTAACCCAGATTTCCTCCTGGAGCCATGCTCAGAGAGACACATGATTGCTGTCTGTACCAGGGAGGGACACAAAGCTGTCAGCAGGAGCAGCCTGCTCTGACCCTGAGTGACAGGACTTGCCTGTCCGTGCTCTCAGGCCCCACGTCCATCCTGTGCTGTCAGATCCCACCAGATCCCACCGTGTGTGGCATCAGAGAGCCCCTGGCCACCTCTGGGCCTGTCCTGGCACAGGCCAGCGTGCTGCTCCCTCACACCATGGCCTGCATTTCTTGCAGCACGGCCACTTCATCCTGCCCAAAATGATCTCATCCCTATCTGGTCCCAGCTCCCGGCGTGGCCCCGGGGCTCTGCAGCACAGCCCAGGCCTGGTGGAGGGGCTGGGGGACATCAGAGTGTGGCTGTGGCACGGTGCTGCAAGGACCTGCTGGCATCAGAGTGTGGCAGTGCTGTGCTGCAAGGACCTGCTGGCATCAGAGTGTGGCAGTGCTGTGCTGCAAGGACCTGGCATCAGAGTGTGGCAGTGGTGTGCTGCAAGGACCTGCTGACATCAGAGTGTGACAGTGGCACAGTGCAAGGACCTGCTGACATCAGAGTGTGGCAGTGGTGTGCTGCAAGGACCTGCTGACATCAGAGTGTGGCAGTGGCACAGTGCAAGGACCTGCTGACATCAGAGTGTGGCAGTGGCACGGTGCTGCAAGGACCTGCTGACATCAGAGTGTGGCAGTGGTGTGCTGCAAGGACCTGCTGGCATCAGAGTGTGACAGTGGTGTGCTGCAAGGACCTGCTGACATCAGAGTGTGGCAGTGGCACGGTGCTGCAAGGACCTGCTGACATCAGAGTGTGGCAGTGGCACGGTGCTGCAAGGACCTGCTGGCATCAGAGTGTGGCAGTGGCACGGTGCTGCGAGGACCTGCTGTAGGTCTCACTGCTCCTGGTGGCAGGAATGATGCTGCAGCCCCCAAGGATGCTGCTGGGACAGATGACAGCAGCAGTTTTGTCTCATCAGCGTCTGGTGCCTTGGTTTAATCAGTTGTTTTTGTGGCACGGGGTAATGTTTTCATGCTGTTGCCATCTTTATGTTGTGACCTGGTATTGTGAGAGGGAGCTTTTGCCTCCAGGCTGACATCACTGTTGTCTCATAGCTCCTCGGGGACTGTAATCAGCCAGGCCTCGAGCTTTGAATCTCAGAAAGCCAAAAACCACAGCAGGCTTTCCCTCCCCTTCCATCTCGGGCTGTGCTGCTTGCCCTGCTCTTCCTTCTTAGGAGATTTGGGGAGTTCATGATCCAGCAGAGATGGAAACTAATTCAGATCTTTGATGAAAAATGAGAATCTAATGCCAGAAGAGCGTTGTGAGGACAAAAACAAGCTGGTAGCTGAACTGGATGTCCCATAAGTGGGATACTGAATAAAACTCTGCTCGTCTTCTGATTTTCCTTCCTTTGGGGTTCCTTCCACATTGCTTGTGCTGCTGTGTTGGCTGGAACAGTTCTGAGCTGCAGAACCTGCGATCTGGAACCTACAGAGAAAAGAAGGGCCAAGGGCTCCACTAAAAATAAACCTGTAATTCATTTTTCTGCTAGTGCCTGTGGGTGAGGAAAAAAAAAAAAAAAACACCTCTCAATGTTCCAACACCCTGCTTATCTGAGGGAAGGATCTATTATGTAGTTGTGGGGGTGGGATGGGAACTAGGTAGGGTTACAGAACAGCGGAGCTAAAATTAGAAGTTGTTTGATGTCAGGGAGCAGCGAAGATTGACTTCAGGCAGTTTCAGTTCTGCGTTCTGGAGGCTGCGGCTGCAGGGGCTCTTTGCACCCCGAGCAGGCTGGCGACCCCTGCCCTTCCCCTGGCTCTGGAAATCGATGCCTCAGGGCCTGGAAGAGGGGAGGGAAGGGTTCCTGAGCTGCCACACTCGTCCTACCCAGCTCTGCTCTTCCAGCCTTGCGACTTCTTGGAGATGTGAAATCACAGGTTGGTGAGACAGGGACAGGAGGGATGGTTCTGTCCTCGCTTCCAGACACCGAGTCTGTGACACACAGAGGTGACAAACGTGGGTGTTTGGGATTCGTGCCTCTTTGATTGCCCAGGGAAATGATGAAGCTGCTTAAATCACTTCCAATTTCGTATTGAAGCTGCAGACTTAAAGAACATCTGCGTGCAGTGACAGTGAACTTCGTTCTGTGGCTCTGCAAATGATCCCAAATGAAATTGGATTTCCAAATCAATTCTTCCTCAATTTTTGGAGGAGCTTAGGCAAACGGTTCTGTTAAAGTTACATAATTGTGCTGTTCGACCTTCACATTACAGGTTCAAATGTTGCATTTTCAGTCTTTTCTGCCTTCATTGATTCTTCTGCGTCTCCATCTTCCTTTGTGCCTTTTACTCAGGGCGTGGAAATAGGTGCTGATAATCCTCTGCTAAAAACCACCAGAGATGACCCACATACATATAAATATGGCTCTGGTGTTTGGGAAGGGAGAGGCCTTAGCTCCTTATGAATTCTGCAAATGGATCTGAGGAATCAGAATGTTCCCGTTTGCTGGCGGTGCGGTAGGAAGAGCAAACCTCATTAATAGGTCACTCGTCTTCCCCTGCATCCAGAACATTCTGAACTGGCCATACATCCCAAACATTTTGTCCAGTTTTTATCCTTTTTCTGCAGGAAGATGTCGTGCCAGTGACTGGAAGAACAACTTGGAGCAGTGTTGGTGGGTTTATTTAGTAGATGGTTCTGTGGCACACAGTTACTAAGGGGTTATTAGTTATTAGCAGGTTTTGTGCTAATTTATCTGCCCTTTGTGTTACTTTTTCTGGTCTTCTCCATAGTGGGAAGCCCTAGGAAGCAGTGAGAAGCCTAATCCGGGTGCACTAAAGTCAAGGAAAAGCCTTGCACGCAATCCCCTTGGCCATGCTGCAATTGTGGGCACCAGGAGAGGCAGAAATAGAGCCAGGATCAGCCCAGCACCAGTTTTTGTCCTGGGCTGCACTGTGCCATGCTGGATTAATACCTGCAGTGGCAACAGGGTGTGAAGTACGGCTTTTATTTTAGTGAAAGTATGAAATTACAGTGGAAGGAGACCATTTGAAATAAAACCAAGTCGTTTTGAAGGCCTTGATCCCAGACTGGGTTTGCTGTGTGATTACAGACTGGCAAAAGCATCCCTTTAATGATTTTGTTTGTTATGTGGTTGGCTTTCGGCGTCAATGCTTGATTTAAATCTGGGTAAACATCTGTAAATTTATTCTCTAATATATTTGTGCTTATTGAGACCTCTCTGAGGACACAGAGGAGTTCTTTGACTTAGGCCATGAAGATGCTGCACTTTGCAGAGTTGGCTGCCAGCCCCCAGAATCTCTCCCCCAGATCTCTCCTTGGGCTGCAGATTATTTTGGCTAATTGAATCCTAATAGTTTGTTTTGCTGGGAAATTGCCTTTCCCTCTTATCGGATGCAAGATCACCTTGCTCTCTGTCTCCAGTCCTTCAGCAGCCTCACAAATGTCAAGTGAAGGGCAAACTGCTTGGAATTGCTGTGGAATTCTGCAGCCTTTGCTCGCTCAGGGCCTTGAGTTGAGGCGAATGAGGCAGCAGTGAGGCTCCTCCAGAGATTTTCCTCACTAAAAAGCCTGGAAAGGGGGAAAATTCAGTCAAGAAGAGATAAAACATGGAGCTGAGGCTGCTGGGTGCTGTTTGGTCTCTTCCAAAGGGAAGGAAAGTGCTGGCTGTGGGAGCTGGGAGTCACGAGAGGCCCTGTTGTGCCTGCATCTGTCACTGACCACTCGTATCCTGGTGTTGCCTCTGCCCCGCTTTCCCTGCCTGCACAATGAGACAAACCAGTCTCCTCTTCCTCCTCCCTCTGCCTGCAGCAGAGATTTTCATGGGACAAGGGCTGGAAGGAGGTGTTGGACGGTGTCCCGTGTTTTTCAGCGTCTGATTCACCCTGTGTGTGTTGATAGTTGTGTTGGGAGCACTCACAGAGCTGAAATTTCTGCTCCATCTCTGCTCAGCAAGTGGGCAGGGGCAAGGCCTGAAAGAGGCAAACGTTGCCATCAAAACCTTTGTGGTTTTCCTGCCAGAATCGCTGTGTCCTGGTCAAGGCCTCTTCTGCTTTTTCCAGCTGAAATTCCCCCTGGGAACCAGGTTCCTCTCTATTCTAAACCAGTTTTAAGGGTATTCCTTTGGTTGATTGAGCAGCTGCTGTGTTTTTGCTTGAACCCTCCCCTGAATGTCTCTGAGTTCAGGCCTGGTTAGAAAGTGCATCTGTGCCGGTTTTGGCACAACTTTTGAAAAGTTCATCTGTTTTTTCCTCCCCTCTCAAGCTCAGTTTTAAGGCACAAAAATTATTTTTTGGCATAGAGCCATGATAGGGGATCCACATCATCGAGTCACCCCAAGACAGCATCTTAACGCCATTATTATTTTAATTGATGCTTATTCTGACTGGTAGCTACTAATTTCAGGATTTTGAGCCTGGTTGAAGTAAATTATATGAAGTTGCAATACAGCAGCAATAATATATCCAAGGATAGAATGTCTGAGCTCAGGAAATGGAGACACTAAAACCAAAATGCTGGACAGAATTCATTTTCCTTCTGGGTGTCCTTGCAGAGCCACGTGCTGAAGACAAGATGCTGGAATGTTCTCTGAGCTTCACCTTTCCTAAAGTTTTCCTTTTGGCCAGATTTAGGTCTATGCTGTTGATTCTATTTTACATTTTCCAGCGGTTTATTCCCCTGGAACCATTTTTCCAGGACAGAATGCTCTCTGTGGTCACAGCCAAGTGACCTGGGGGCAGATGCTCTGCCTTTTTTCCAACTAAAAAAAGATGCAAAATGCTGCCACTCTCCTTTGACAATGTCACAGCCACTCCGTGCACGTGGCAGAGGAGCAGAGAAGGAGGAATTTGTGGATTTTTTGGAGGGAGATACATATATTTGGGGTCTATATTTTGAATGATTTTCAAACCATTTGGAGTACCAGGTCTGGAAGAATGTGGTTTGGACCACAGCTAATTTCAGGCCTTGGAACTGGAAGGAGAAAAACGGAGGAGAAAATGAGTGGAATGAAAGAGACTTTGGGGGAAAAGGAGGTGTATTTTGAGGTGTATTTTGAGGAGTGGCGAAGATTTGGTAAGAGAAGAAATGTCCAGATATGCACATAAAATTAGAACAAGTTAGCTGGAGGGGGAACACACGACTTGTGTGTCTTTAGTGCAAGAACAGCTCCCTCTAATTAGAGCCATTCCCTTAATGAAATACTGAGCAAATGAGGCTGTGTGTAAATGACAGGAGAAGGAGGTGGCCAGGCCTGAGGATTGCAGAAATCCTGTGCAAGGTCTGAGCCCTGGTGCAGTGAGGACACTCAAAGTGCTGTGAATTAAAAGGTTTGCACTGGAGACAGAGGGATTTTAGAGAGCTGCCAGAGAGGCAAAGCTGTAATTTTGGTGTATTTCTGACCCCACAGGAGCAGAAATAAAGCAGCTCTGGGGACGTGGCAGAGGTGCCTTTTGCTAGTAACGAGGTTGGCTTGTGGCTGTGCAGCCCTCAGAGCTGGAATTTGGCTTTTTCAGAGCTGTTGGAAGGATGTGCTGCTCCTGTGCTGCCCCTCAACCTGATGCACATTTTGGGAATGAGGTTTGGGAGGCAAAGCTGTGCTTAGCTGCAGGCCATGAAAGAAGGATGTGTCTGGAGGCCAGAGCTGAGAGAACCTCAGCAATATTCAGTGGCTGCTCCAGGGCACTAAAGCTGCATCATTGCTTCAAATACCTGCTGCATTATTTTTCCAGCAGGAAGAATGAGTTCCCCGTGGATTCTTTTCTGCTTTAAAGGCAGCTGATAGCACAAGTGATCTGGGAAATGGAAGTGTTTCTAAAATTGTGTTGTTTTACAGTGAAAGAGGCTCTTGAAAACAGAGATTTGCTGTGCTGGGAGATTTTCATGCTCCACCTCCAGTGTGGAGGAAGAGATTCCATCCTAAATAGTCAAAATGGACAAAGGGTAGAAGAAAGGAAGTGGAATTAGCCTTGGTTTGCAGATGAGGCACATGGAGATTAAAGGTGTTTTTCCTTTTAATGTGTTTATTAATAGCTGTGTAGTAATTCCCTACTGGAAGCTTGGCTTAGGAGAGCAAAAAACTTGTTATAGTTTAAACAACTCGCTAAAAGGAGCAAACTCTACTGAAGTAAGAGCCAGGATGAGAAATGCAAACATCCAGCCCTGTCCCCTGCACTTCTCACAGGGGACTTGCCCAAAGCCACAAACTGAATCCTTATAATTGTCCCAAAACAACCTGTGCCTGGCTCGTGTTTGGAGATGCCATAATTATCATGAGGACATCTGTTCTTTCAAGGATCACAGCCCAGATTAAGAACTCAGGATGATTTGGATGTCACTTTGCAAGGTTTCCCACATGGAACCCAAAATCGCATGGATGTCTGTGTGTGTCTTGGAAGTTTTGGGGATAAAAATCAAGTCAAGAAAATGTTTTTAAACTGTAATACTCAAACAGCTGTAACACCAATCACTGCAAACCTTCAGAGTCCTGCATTGCTGCAAACTGGGCTGCTGCCTCTTTAAAAAGAATGAAAATCATGGAAAGCAGAACTAGAGACTGAAAAAAATGTGATATTATTGAGGTATTGATCCATGCTCCTGACAATGGGGTGTCCTGTACAGGGAGCTGGACTTGAATAATCCTTGTGGGTCCCTTCCAACTCAGGATATTCTGTGGTTCTGTGATTGTGTTTTGTCTTTGTTACCAGTTACCTGTTGCTGTTCATGAACATGACAAGTGAATGAGTTTATTCCACTTCTCTCCTGCTCCTGGCTGTGAGGATTTGACTTCAGCCTCATTTCTTTCCCAAAACTTCATATAATCCCATTGCTCGTTGTTAAAAAAAACCCCAAACAAACCCAAACCTTTTAATACAGCTTCTCTTTCTCTTCAATATTTACATTCCTCAAATATTTGTTGACCGCTCCACTTTGTTTACCCTTCAAGTTTGTTTTCATAAACGAGCCTTGAGTGCTGTGATGTTTTTGTTGCTTTCCTTTGAACTCATTGCTCTGTAAGAAAACCTTTCTGGTTGTTTGCCGCCCTTTTAACGTGTCCCTGGTTGGGATTAGCTGATCATACAGAGCAAATACTTCATCATTCCACGAGGTGGGATTGATCAGCTCCGAGTCACATCAGTCCTCCCTGCTCCTATATCATGTTGCAGGATTATTTTTCATTTGCTCTGTGCTCTTCCCCTGTCCATCTGTGCTGCTTTCTTGCTTTCTCAATTCTTTAAGTTGCTGGCCATGGCTTTGTTTCCTCTGTTGCACCTGCCTGGAGCAGATACAAACCCAAGGACAGCAGCAGGGCAGCGTTCCTGCTTTTCCCAGAAGGGAATCAGGCACAGCCTCTGTTTATTTTTCCCAAGACAGGTTTTTAAGTGTGTTTGTATGCACTTTTAAGATGTTACCTTGTGCATTGCATAACCTCCGTGCAGATAGCCTTTCCCAGAGCTTGTACTTGGAAATGCCCAAGTGTTGAAGGCAAATATTTCTCCTGTTGCTGCCTGCTGTTCTAGCAGGGAAATGGATGGTTTGTGCTGTCTGATAAGGGTTAGGAGGATGTGCAGCCCCTCGGGCTGAAGAGTCAGAGCTTTGTGGGAGCAAGGAAGTGGAATTTCGAGGTAATTGGGATGTTTATGTCCACGCTGACTCCTCTGCTCGTTTGTCGTCACAGAAGTGCTCCCTGGTGGTTTGCACCGCGGGGAGGACGGGGATATTTAATAAAGCTCTGCTTGGGATGCCAGGGCTGTGCAGCAGCTCCGAATATTTAATAAAGCTCTGCTTGGGATGCCAGGGCTGTGCAGCAGCTCCGAATATTGAATAAAGCTCTGCTTGGGATGCCAGGGCTGTGCAGCAGCTCCGAATATTGAATAAAGCTCTGCTTGGGATGCCAGGGCTGGGCAGCAGCGCAGAGAAGCTGTACCAGGGCGCCAGAACAGATGGGTAAGAGCAGGAGAAGAGCAGAAATCCTGGAATTTCTCCTCGGTGCGGGCAGCCAGGAGCAGCCAGGGTTAACCGGGTGATGTGGGACACCCTTAAAGCGGCAGTGGGAGCTTCTTTCCTCCGCAGTGGGCAGCAGCCGGCGCGGATGCCAGAGCCGGGCAGCGCGCTGCAAAGGCGGCTTTGTTCCGGCCATGCCAAGCCCTTATCAGAGCGGGGAATCGTTTCTCCGGCTCCTTGCGGGTCGGTGAGATGCCTGGGAGCAGCAGCCAGGCTCCGGGGTGGTTCCATGCGGTGCCCCCCGGCAGAAGCGCTGCCGGCTGCGGGGAGCTGCCCGGGGAGCGCAGCGGAGCCGCCGCCGCCCGGGACGGGCGATGCGCTAACAGGTGCCCATGGCATCCTTTAACTCCTGGTTTTCCATCTCCCAGGCAGGCGGGGGACTCCTTCGTGTGCACGCAGGTTCCTTTGTGTTGTGTGTATGTGTGTGAGTGTGAGCTGGGAGGTCAGGCGGCTCCTCAGGAAGAAGGATGCCCTGACGCAGTGCGGGGCTGGGATGGGGGAATCTCAGTCGGGGCCGAAGGGATGTGGGGGGAAAAGCTGGGGGAGACTGAAGGTGGGGAAATATTCTGTCCTCAGGGCAGCAGGGGCTGCACTGAGCAGCTCCGTAGTGGTTTTGGTGAGTTTTCGGGTGAGCCCAGCAGATTGGAGGAATCTGGAAGAAAGGGCTAAGCAAAGTTAAGGAAGTCAGTGGGAGAGTGGGGATGAATCCAGTTGGATTGGGATTGGAAATCAGGGGTGGCACAGGGCACCCCTGATTTCCCTTTGAAGGCAGAGACTGGGGCAGTGCTTTGGAGAAGGCTGCAGGAGGCTGGGTTTGGGTGGGATAAACGGATTGGAGCAGTTGGGAGGAATGGAGAAGCTGGAATAGCCATAACAGAGTAACACAATGCAGGAGCACACACTGCACCAGCCAGTGCTGGAGAGAGACACTGCACCCTGGGCCCTTTTAGGACACTTTCCCTTCTCTTTATGAATGAGATCCGAGCCATTCCAGGGGTGCTGGGTGGTGGAATGGGGCCTGTCTGTACCAGGAGGCTGCTGCAGCCCAGCCCCTGGCACAGCTCCGCTGCTGCTCCTCCTGCTCTCCCCAATGGCAGCTATTGAAGCCTTAGCCAGATGTCAGGGAACTCTCCCTTTGTGCTGAGCCTGCACTGGAGCAGCACAACTGAGGGTTGCTGCTCAGTTGCTGGGAGCAGAGAGGGGGTGGCTGGCTCATATTCCCAGTGGCATCCCAAGAACGCCTTTGTTTGTGTTGGGTTTGAGGTGAAATTTTGGTGCTGTTTGTTCCCTCGTGGCTCCCCCTGCAATGTCACTGGGAGTACAGTGGCATGACATTTAACTCTGTCCTGAGGGAAGAAAAGAAGGCTAAATAATGGAGGCACTGCTGTAATGATTTCACAGGGACCTGTAATTAGCGTGAGCTCCTGTTTCTGTTATTTTTCTTTGTGTGTAGGGCAGCCTTCCCTGGCCAACCTGTTTTGCTTTTCCCTTCATCCTCCCCCAAACTGGGAGCTGATCCTGCTGGGATGCACTCAGGCTTGTGTCTGCCTGATCTTCCCAGCCCTCAGCACAGTGCTATAACCCAAATAAATGCAGGAGTTCCTTTTATTAGTGCTCCATCTCAGAGACATCTGTTGGCGTTATTGATGTGCCTGTTAATCTTCATTTTCAAGTGCACCGACTGCTGGATCCATTATCTGTCAGTGCAGAGCAAGGGCTTCTGGGGTAAAATATGCACCAGTGCAGGAGAACAGAACGTGGAATGGCTCCACAGGAAAAAAAGAGATGGATTTAGTACCAAGGGGAAGCTGACAGGGAACTTCAGATGTGTGAGTGTCTTTGTAATGTATGATTAGACATTCCAGACAGGGGATTTGTGGGTGGGCAGCTCAGCCAGCCTTTCCCACTGCATCATTCCAAACTGGCAGCTTCCAGGTGGGATCTGCTACCTGTCCCTGATGCTGTGTGCTCTCCATTTATCCTGACATTTATCCTGCAGTGCCTGTCCATGCTGGGATGGGATTCTGTTGGCCTCAACCTACAGGGCAAAACGGGCTCCCCTCGTGCTACTCTTCCCCCTCATTTTCAGAGATCACACTGATTTAAGGAAGGCCAGAACTGCACTGAGCATCCTCATGGATATCTCTGTTTGTGAAAGTGAGAGCTGTGCTTTCCTCAGGGTTTGGGGCAGTTCCTGGCAGTGGCTGATGAGGAAACTGTCTAGACGGATTCTGGCTGTGCTACAAATGCTCGTGCTGGCTGATGGAGGCTGCAGCTCCCACTCCAGCACTTGTTGATGCTGAACCTCCCCACAGCCTTTTTCCCTCCTGTCCATCTCTGCTGCTCCTGGCTCTCCAGGTGCTGATGTGGGGACAGCAGGTAGGGCTGTGTTTCCTGGCTGAGGTGGGACCTGCTGCTGGTGAATGTCTTTAATTCTGCGTGGTTCCTTCTGTGCAATTAAGGAGAGCTAATTAGCTGCTTTTAGTGCAGTCTCCTTGCAGAGGTAGCTGACCTCTTGTTAATCCTGGATTAAGTTCTTACTAAGAACTGGCTCTTTGTGTGTCCCAGTTAAGATGTTGACACTTTGTTCTCTCTCTCCCCTTGTTCTCCTCCTCCCCCTCTTCCTCCCCATGCCTGTGAGCACATGATTCCGTGCCTCCTCCAGCCCCCACGGCTGTAGGAATCCATGGACTCGGTGAAAATGCCATTGTCAGCTCAGAGAGAGTTTTGCTTGGTCCGGTACCTGTCTAGGAGCCCATTTTCCACAGGGGAAAGGGAAAAGTGCTTCTTTGTTGCTTAACAGCGTGGGAATCCTGTGGGCTTTGGGGAGTAGCACCCATGGGCTGAGCAGGAGCTATCAAACAGGATCAATATCCCAGTCAGAGAACTCAGCCTGTCCCATGCTGTGCAGTCAGGAGTCCATCCATGCATTCCTGAGGAGGGTGAATAGCAGAAAAGCACCTACAGGCACAAGCTATGAGCAAACCCCAAACAAAACGTGTGCAAAATACTAATTACCACCCAGTTCCTCACTAATGCTAATCCTGCTTGCACATCTTGAGGTTGTAGCACTGAGTTTTCCCTCAGGACACGGTTTCTTAACATTTCTGGTGTGTCTTTTTCAAAGACAGGGCTGGAAATACAGTGAAAGTGTCCCCCTGGTCCTGTCCTGAACTCAGCTGACAAGCAGAGATGTTGAGGAATAGCTGCCCCGATGGCTTGAAGTTTTCAAAACAGATCATATTCGAGCTGGACAAAGAATTATGGGGGGGAAAGGAGAAACCCTACGTATTTTCCAATCCAGGTGCTCATTGTTGCCTGACGTTTTGCAGACAGACTTTTAAAGGCTTCTTTTTGTTCTGCATCACTGGTGTGGCTTACAGGGAGGGTAGGATTGCTCTGGCTGGCTGGAGAGTTGATCCCACCCCCAGCTGATGCTCTGCAGGCCTGGACATTGAGGCCCTGCTCTGTGTCCCGCGGATCTGTCATCAACCCCAGGCTTTAATTACTCGGCCAGAGCCTCGTTTCCCCGGGGCTGGGAGATGCAATATGCATGAGAGTGCTTGTGTTACAGGGCAGCAGCACAGCCCTGCAGGCACAGAGGGTGCACTTTGGGCAAGGTGAACGTGCTGCCTGCCTGGACACTGGAGAGCCTGACAGATGTGCCCAAAATTGGAGCATCCTCGGAAGGAGGGATCCCCAGATGTGACCCTGGTCCTCCTGTAGGGCTTGGTAGAGCTGTGGTGTCCAGGCTGAGGTGTGTGAGCGTGTCATGCTCAGCTTGCAGACCCTCACATTGTCCTCCACACATGAAATAAAGTCCTTATCTCAAGTCTTGAGCACCAGACCCATGCAAGGAACCGAGCTGACACAAAATGCATCCTTGCAGCTCTTGAGCAAGACAGGAACTTGCAGCTTTATGTCCAGAAGAGCTTCCTTAAAGGCCCTAAAGATCCAGTATTACCTAACTTTTATCACCATGACACAAGCTGTCTTCACAGGGCCAGGGATGGTGCTGCAGAAAAGTAACAAGTATTTGTCCCTCCAAGAGTTTGGGGTGAGACTTTGCAGATCTGATGAAGTTTGTGAAGCATCTGAGGTGCTGTGTGGTTTTCCAAATTCCCCATAACTTTGCCCCTTGCACGCCATGCCAGATAAGCCTAAGAAGCTTTTCTCTAAGTCTTGCATTTTTACTACTGCTCTTACAGTGCTTTTGGAAGCAGGACTTTTGTTTGATTCATCTTCTCTCCTAGCAGTCTGAAGGGTGGGTTAGGCTTAACCTCATGTCTGTCCTGCCACTCCATGACCTGCTTTGAGCCTTTGTGTGTTCCAGATCTGAAGTAGCCATTATATGGAATTTATCACAGCATTTGGGTCAGTGTAACTCTTGTGACTATTGAAAAATTGCAGCTTGTTCAAACCTTAATAGTCATTCAAACTAAATATGTCAGAATTTGTAGAGGCTTAGAATTATGGTTTTAACTATTCTCTCACTTTCTCTCTGGAAGAGAAAAAAGCACTGAAATATCCATAGGCCGTAAAACAAAATGGGACCATTCAGATATCTCATTCCAAGTCCTGTTGAATGCAAAGTGTGAGGCTTGAATTGATTCTGGTTTGAGGTACAGAACAGTGTTTGGGAGAACACAAACCCTTGCATAATAATGTTTGCCACAGATGGATAATTGAGCCTTGAATTAGTTACAGTGGTTAGTTTTGTTTGCCTCCCAAAATAGGTTTCTCTTGTCTAGTCAGGATTCGTCCAGCTTCAGCTTTCAGCATTTTCAGCTGATACCCAGTGAGATCAAACCTGGATTCCAGGTGAGCATCTAAATCTTGGCATTTCTTGGCCTCCAGGCTGTGTTGGAAGGATTCAGTGCCACTGCCTTTAGTGCTGGTTGCACTCATCTGAGTTTATCCACACGATCCACTCGCTGAACCTGGATACAATCCTAGACATGGTGTTTCAGTGGGAATCACACCACCCTTGGATGTGAGGTTCTGTTGCACTGAGCACCCGGAATGGGAAGATTTGCCTGTTACATGTCATTTCCTTGCAATAAATTCATAAATTCTCCAGCTGGCAAACTTTGGGAAGCATTGGAAACAACAAAATTGACATCAGGCTCATGGATGCAATGAATTTATTAGAACAGTGGCACATAAACAGTGAATTCATGTGCTCCTAGGTGTATTCTCTGAGTACTACCAAGGTGGTGGTACTGTTGTAGTATCCAGACAGAGGTGTGTATGCTGGTGGTGTTTTCAGTTTAAAATCCTGTGCAGCCTTTGAATTGCACTGGCCTGAGCCTGCCAGAGCACCTCCTGCTCCCACTGATTTTGATTATGGTGAAATGATGGATAATCAGCCTTTTGGGAAGATGATCTTCTGGGAATTAGCTCTCAAAGCTGGGACTGATTGTAAAGAGAAAGGAAAATGCTCAGCCCTGGGTATGGAAGGGGCAAAATGCAACAAAAGCAGGCAAAGGGCAGAGTGATGAGTATTTAGAGCATTTAAAGAACAGCTCCTTGTGTTACTGGTGGGGAGCAGTGTGTCCCTGAGGGGGTCACTCACAGCATCCATAATTCAGTGTAATTCCACGTGTGGACACTTGTGCTCAAATCAGGGGTGTTAGTACAGTTCCAGCTCAGTTCTGTTTCTGTTTCTGTGCACACACAAGGCCTGATTTCATAGACTGGAAGGAAAAGTGCAAGCTAGGTGGTGGTTTTGATCTCTTTCTTATCGTCCTCCAGCCTATCTAATTTTTATTGTACTAAGAGGGACTTATTGTCCCTTATTTATTGTACTGAGAGGGACTGAAATCCTTCTCCTTATTGTGGAATAAAGATGGCCAGGAGCAGGTTTGGAGGGATACAGTGTCCCCAAAAGCAACACCACACACTGATGCTGCTGCTGAGCTGTAAACTTTGCTTGATAATGTTTCTTTAAAAACCCAGGGCCTGTTTACGCATGGATAAGCATGGCAAAAAAAAAAAAAAAAAAAAAAAAGGAAACAAACCAAATTAGCTTCCTAGACAGAGCCAGCTGAATTGAGTTGAGGTCACCTTAACTCTGAATGAGCGTTGCTTAATTCAGCTCAGATAATCCACGCGGCCGCTTCATTAGGCTTTAATTTTCCTGCCTGCTCTTGCTCACACGCTCCCAAACTTTCTCTGGGGCCGCGTGTGTGCGCAGGGAGGGTGAACACAACATTTCTGACCTGTGGGGCTGTGCCCTCAGGGCTTCCCCCAGCCCCTGGAGCTGCTTTGGGGTGGCTGTTGGCAGGTTCCTGGGGGGGAGATGCTGGTGGGGCGGGCAGGAGGGGGGCAGTGGGTGCAGTGGCTGGACAGTGCCCAGGCAGAAAGGGACCTGGGAGTGCTGGTCATGAGCCAGCAGTGTGCCCAGGTGGCCAAAAAGGCCAGTGGCATCCTGGCCTGGATCAGGAATAGTGTGGGCAGCAGGAGCAGGGAAGTCATCCTTCCCCTGTACTCGGCACTGGTGAGGCCTCACCTTGAGTGCTGTGTCCAGTTCTGGGCCCCTCAATTTAGGAAGGACGTGGAGATGCTTGGACATGTCCCAAGGAGGGCAGCAAGGGCTTGGAACACAAGCCCCATGAGGAACGGCTGAGGGAGCTGGGGTTGTTTAGCCTGGAGAAAAGGAGACTCAGAGGTCACCTTATCACTCTCTACAACTTCTTGAAAGGTGGTTGTAGTGAGGTGGGGGTTGGTCTCTTTTTCCAGGCAACAACTGACAGAACAAGAGGACACAGTCTTAAGTTGTGCCAAGGAAAATATAGGTTGGACGTTAGAAAAAAGCTTTTTACAGAAAGAGTGATAAAGTATTGGAATGGTTTACCCGGGGAGGTGGTGGAATCACCATCCCTGGACGTGTTTAAAAAGAGATTGGATGTGGCACTCGGTGCCATGGTTTAGTTCAGTTGAGGTGTTCGGACATGGGTTGGACTCGATGATCTTGAAGGTGTTATAAATGAGCCAATCAATATTACAATTAAAGAGAATTTATTAATAATCAAAGTATAAAATATGGAAAGAGCCACAAAGCAAAGCAACCCTGAGCCAGGTGATGGGCGCTGGGTGAGCTGAGTTCCGACCTCTATAGGTTCGAATCTCACTTTGATCACAAATTTCAGCTTCCCTGAGGTGTCTTTTTATACCTTTTTTTCTTCTTTGTTTAGCTTTATCTTTTCAATACAACAATATGATTTTCCTGTTTTTTTCCACCACGTCTGACGACTGTTCCTGAAATCAATATTCGATTTTTGCTGTTGAAATCAGTTTCTGGTGCAAGTATGTTATTGTTGCTTATACATACATGGAACACACATGGAACCATATTTCTGTATATACACACACATCCTGGAGCTCTGCCAGACGAGGAAACCCCACGAAATCCTTATCTCTGGAATGTACCTTTTTAGGGCTTATTCAGACAGCGATCCTCGAACCGCCCATTTTTTGCAGCCACCTGTTTGTGCTTTTCTCAGCAAAACGCTGTCGTCTTTAAAAATTTCAGCCCGAATTATTTAGCATCGTACACCACCACCAAGGTCTCTCGCAGCCTGGCGATTGATTGATTGATTCGGTGGCTCTGTGGTTATGTAAAGCGCCGCGCACGCGTGAGCCGCGGAGCGCTGCCGGCAGCTCCGGGGGCCGGGCACGGCCGGGGCCGGGGCAGCGCTGGGCAGTGCCCGCTGGGCAGTGCCCGCTGGGCAGTGCCCGCCCGGCGCCGCGGCCACCCCGAGAGCCCCGGGGAAGAGCCGTGCCATGCCGCAGGAGGTGAGCACCCTCCCCGCTCGCGTGTGTGCGTGAATGAATGAGCCGATCCCCGATGGATTCCTAGCTGCTGCTCGCCGCTCCGCGCTCCCCGATGGCTGCCAGGTCAGTGCTGCGCTCTCTGTCGCTGTGCCCATCGCCGTGCCCATCCCCATCCCCGCTGGCTGGCACACACGGTGTGGCACGGCCCGAGCGGCTCCTGCATCCCTCGGCCGCTCTCCGGGCACATTAAAGCCGGAGTCCATGTTGGTTGTTGCTGCGTTCGGGGCACTCGGAAGCAGACAGTGACATCATGGTGCGGAGATGCTTCGTTTCTCTTCCTTTCCGCGGGCTGATCCCTTGTTTCGTTTCGTTTTATTTTATTTTTTAAGTCAATTTAATTTTTCTCCTCCTTCTCCCCCCCCTCCCGCGCCACGCACGTGCCCTGCCTCTCCTGCAGGGCGGAATTGCTAAAACAGCCTTTTCGATTGTTCAAAACAATGGGCAAATCTGATCGTGGTTTTCTTGTTTGTTTGGGTGGGGTTTTTTTGGGTTTTTTTTTTTTTTCCTTTTTTGTTTGGGTTCTCTTTTTCTTTTCTGTTTTTTTTCCCCCATCTTTTATTCCCCTCCTCGCTTCCCCTGCCCGCCCTGCCTTGTCCCCCATCCCCCATTCCCACGGGGACAGTTATTCCTCCCTGTTATTCCATAATAACATCTGGGTCCAGGGAAAGAGCGAGGCAGGAGGGGGTCGGAGCTGGATGCGTCACGGAGCTGCTGCAGGAATATGGTTGGATTTGTTTGCCCATGTGCTCCCTCGCCTTCTGAAAGGGCTCGTGGTTCCGCTCTGCCTTCCTGTCCCGCTGTTTGTGTGTTTGCACTGATGGGGAGAGGCAGGATTTGGTTTGTGCCGCTTTTTCAGGCTGTGCTCCAGAGTCTATACAGGTGGCTTTTTTTAATATAATATATATATATATATATATTTGGCAGGGGAGAACAGTAGGAAGTGAAGATTCATTGCACTGTGTGTGTTTATAGGCAGGGAGAATCTGCTGAATGCCCTAAAAAATTGCTTTTTCTTAGATTACTGGTGACAGGCATTGTCCTGTGCATCATGGAAATATGCTGGTTCAGAAAAGATAAAATATTCCCATTCCCTTGCTTCATTAAATCACATGCATCTGCAGGAGAAGCTGGGAGATTTAGGATGGAGCTTGTGATTTTGACTCAGTAGGATGGAAACTTCAGGTCAGATCTTAGGGATATATTTTACAGCAGTGCAACAACTTGGAATCCCCAACATTGTCTTGGAGAAGCCCCCAGCTGCTCTTGCCACTGACAACCTGGATGAAGCAAGAGAGAATTTGTCAAGGGAGGGGGCTGAGGTTGAGCCAGGTGCTCAGGACAAAGGGCACTTTGTGACTCTTGCCCTGAGGGGGTCTGACCCTCTCTGGTTTTAACTTGGAGCTGTTGCAGGGATGGAGCAGAGCTGGGGGATGCACGGAGGATATCAGCCTGAGGGGCGTGAAATTGTCGCCTTGTTATTTTCAGAAAGGTAAAGGGAGGCAACATCAAGGGCTGAACAAAGGAAATCGCTTTGATCCCAGCTTTGAAGATCACAGCATCTCCCATTAACTTGTGAAGGCTGCTGCTGACGAGCCGTGGGAGTGAGTGGGAAGATGCAGAGCTGCAGCTTTGTCTCCTGCTCCTGAGATGAACAATATCCCTGCCTGCCCCCACACTGCGAGGTGTGCTCAGAGCCCTGCTCAGGCTCACTTAAACCTGGGCTTTGTGAAACCCCTGCCACAGGGCTGGGCTGTGCCCAGGGGACAGCACTGTGCCAGGGGTAAGGGCCATAAAGCCTTGCTGGAGTTGCAGCAGATGGGCAGCAGGGAAAAGTGCCTGAGCTCTTCTGGAGGGAATCTGGGAGTTGTATCACTCCTACATCCCCACCCAAACATGGGTCTGGGTGTTCATCACCAGCTCTGTTGCTTTATCTCCCTCTCCCTTGAAATAAAGAGCATCTGACAGCAGCATTGCATCCCCAAACCACTGAAAGGTTCTGATGTTAGCTTGGAAATGAGGAGGATTAAAATAAACAGGCTCGGATTTACTGTAATTTTTATTTTTATCCTTTGAGCCGTCAGGTTTTCAAAACTTTCCTCACATCAGAGGTGGTTTAGCAGTGTCTGCTGTGTTTGTTATGTTTATTTTTTAAAGAAGGCTTGCGATCTCTGTTCTGCCCCAAGTTCCAGGCTTGGAGATGTTGATGGAAGCATCAGATATTGCAGTTCTTGCTGTTAATTACAAGAGCTGTTGACTTGGTGGTGGGGAGGGGAGGAAAACAAAGCCTGGATCTGTTCCTCCTTGGGAAGTACAGCTGTAGAGTGGGTGACCTGCAGGTAACCGTGGTGGGGCTGTGTCTGTCACCTCCAGAGGGATGTGAAATTCTTACTTTGTGCTATTTCCCCTTTCTTGCTTCCCAGATTGCTTTGTATTTTCCATCATACTTTGTCTTATGTGGCTTGCCTTCCTTTGGAGCAGATGGAATGATAATAATTTGTGGCTGATGGAGGGGTTTAGGGTGTGATTTATAACCCGTGGTGCTTCTCTGCACCTTGATGATCCTTCCCAAGTCGTGACTGGTGCATTATTGGACTTTATTACTAAGATCTGCCTTGTCGTATTTCAGAAACATTTTCCAACTTTTTCTTGGGATTTTCACAGTAACTCCAAGCAAGAAGGGAGAGGTTGCTTCCAAGCCAGCCCAGGGGGAGTTTCTGTGAGAGATGAGGCCATTTGTCCATGGGTCTGTCTCCAGTGGTAACCAGGATCGGGTGACCCACGAGGACAATGACATGGTTAATAATGCATCTGCCCAACCTCGCTCTGCTGGCTGTGGGCAGAAGGCAAATTCCTTCCTGATGGCTTGCAGTGATTTGCTAATCCTCTGAGGCATAATAATTGCATTAATTTTATTTCATGAATATGTAAACATGTGATTGGATGTCATGGGAGGACAGCATTCTGCGAAATGTCAAAATAGACTGAGTAAATCTTAAACAAGGCTGGACTTCTCTGCTAAAAAACAGGCAGAAGGCAGACTATTTTTATGATTCTTTTCAAAGCACTTGTCATGAAACACTCCTTGGTTTCTACACAGCCCTGCAGGTGTCATTGCTTTTTTGACTTATTGCTTTCTCTTTTGTCTCTCTTGCTGGGAGATGTAATAGAAATATAACATTCTGTTATTGCTTGTAGAGCAATGGCGAGCCCGGGGAATTGCTCCAGGATCTATGGAGGTTTTCATTCTTGGATTATCAATTTGAAGGGAGTGTAGGTTGGTGATCAAAAGTTGTTACCATCTGCTTGCTGTTTGGGAGACTGCATAATGAGCTTCTGAATCTCCTCTTTTTCCACTGATGTCAGACTGTACGGCAGAAAAGTATCTTTGTAGGCATCTAATTAACCCCTCTAATAGCTGTTTCTGCAGAGAATTAACTCTTTTTAGTGCTACAGCCAGGCCTGAGGTGCCTCCTTGACCTTTCTGCTCTTTTCCAGACTATCAGCACAGTTCTGTGTTGTGCTCGAGGATGTCCTTGTCTAGGAAAGTGTGGGCACGGGCTTGACTTTGCACAGCCCGTAGATTCCAGACAGAGAAAGTTAAATGTGTGCTTCAATATGTGCATCTTGGCTGGTTTGGGGACATATTGCTCAGCACTTGCAGAATTAAGCTCAAATTGCAGAACAAACCCCAATTTTGGGCCTGGAAGAGCTCGTTACCAGGTCGGTGCTGCAGGGAGATGTGAGTAATTGGAGAATGACTCTTGGAAAGCAAATTTCTTCTGCAAATTGGGGAAGACTTGGAGGCCTTTAAGCTTTCCAGATCAGGACTTCCTCGGGGTGGTTGGAAGGGGTTGAGAAATGCACTGCAGGCAATGGTGTCACTGGTGTTTTTCTGCCCCCTGAGAAGCTGCTGGCAGGCACAGCGAAGGTGGGGAGTACCTGAAGCTGCTGCTTGTTTGCTGAGCTGCTCTAGTTGCAAAATTCTTTGCTCCTCTTCCTACTCCTGGCTGAATTCTAATCCACATCCTGCAAGTGGCAGAGCCAAAGGGATTTGCTGTGTTAATCTGTGTCACAGGTGCTGTGACAATGCCCTTCTGGAGGTGGCTGCTGGCTCCTGGGGCACCTGAGATTTGGGAAAGAGCTGCTGCAGGGTGCTTCTGTTAATCCCAGGGATGTCTGTGCTGCAGGGGCAGCAGGGTGGTGATTTCAGACTTTTGTGTCACTGCAGGACTGCTTGGGTGTCATTCATGCAGAATTCATTTAACAGACTGCAGCAAAGTCAGGTTTCTTGTTGAGTTCTCCACGAAAGCGTTGGTAAAGAGTTCCTGGATAGTTTTAAGAGCACCAAGCTTAACTTGGGGAATCCCTTTCCCGAAAGTGACTGCTTGGTGAAGTTCTGTTCATCAGCTGGTGCAGATCTTTACAGGAAATACTCTGTTGGAGGAAGAAATTTGGCCTGTGTCTTGCCTTGTGTCCAGGGTAGGGTATGACCAGGGGCTTGTCCGTGCATTGCCAAATGTTCTTTGCCACCAGCTGAAGGAAAGTTCGTAGAATCCCAGAATGGTTTGGGTTGAAAATGCCCTTAAACTGATGTTTAAGGAACTGTCCCATGGGCAGGGACACCTTCCACTCTCCCAGGTTGCTCCAAGCCCCATCCTTGGACAATTCCAGGGTTGGGGCAGCCCCAGCTTCTCTTGGCACCCTGTGCCAGGGCCCTCCCCACCCTCACAGGGAACAATTTTTTCCATATATCCAACCTAAATTTCCCCTATTTCAGTTTCAACCTATTATTCCTTGTCCTATCACTACAATTTCAGCTAAAAAGACCCTCTCCAGCTTCAAGATCCTGGCAGCCCACAGGTTCTTTGCTACACTGCTGCGGATATTGATGCTTTTCCTCCATGTCTGAGCAGAGTTTGGCCCTTTCCCAGCCACACCACTCTTGCTGATGGTGTTTTTCCAGCCATAGGACGAGGTTTTTCCTTTAGGGACAGCAAGGGCATAAACCAAGGAGACAAACTCAGCCTTCTGTGCTGTGAAATGCTCCGTGCAGGGTTTTCACCTTGGAGCAAAGGGGCTGCTGCTTAGGTGGGCTTGTTTGTGTTCTGTCCCTCACTTAATCTGTCTCATCTACTGAAGGCCACTCTGCAGGGGGATGCGAGGCCCTGAATGCGCTCCGGGCAATTAGGTCTCTAAAGCGTTATTTATTACAATTATTTTTTTTCAAAGTGGGTCAAGCCGTTTTGGCATTTCAGGCGTTGATTCCTGGTTCAATTGCAGGCCTTGGTCGCCATGGCAACTGCAGAAAGCGTTCGTCATGGCTGTGCCTTGGGCTGGATTCAAACTCCAGGGAATGAGCAGGAGCAGGGAGAGTTTTGAGGGGCTCGGGGCAGGGGCAGCCCTGTGCTTGCTGTGCCCATCCTCGCTGTCATAGAGTTGAATTAACAGACTCTTCATTTTCTCTGTCTGTGGAGTCCTTGGTGTGAGGAAAATTCAGTTTTTCCCACTCACTGGATAGAAGGAGGGGAATTCAGCCCTCCTGGGTTTGGTATTTGTGCCACTGACTTCAGGGAGAGCGAAAGAAGGAGCCCTGGGTATTGTTTTCCCCCCCCTATCTCTGCAAAGGTGACAATCCACACACACCTAGCACAAAATACATGGATGGATTTGGTTTTTTAAACTAAAACTTGAGTTTAGAAGACAGAATCTGCCCGAGGCTGTGCTTGGCAGAGCTGGCACCAATAAGTGTGGCTATGACAGCGTGAGCTGAGCCTGGGCAAACATAAAATTTCCAGCTCTGAGCAAGTCAGTGCTGATGCTGCTCCTGTGCAGCTGCAGTGCTGGGGCTGCTGGGCTGTGACTGAAAAACCCACCTTGAGGAGCTTTGTGAGACCACAAAAAGACTAAAATAGCGCCAGACTTTCAAGCATTTTCATCCTGAGTTTCACCTGCACGTGATGGCAGCTGTACCCTGGTTTTGAGCTGCTCGTTCTGTGCTTTAATTGTGCAGCAGCAAATTCTCACAACTGCAGACTGAAAGCAAACAGAGCCTGGGCTGGATTTGACTTGGTCTTTACAGAGCTGCTCTAAGCTCAGAGTGAAACTGTGAACTCAAATGAACTGAAAATGAGACCGAGGTTGTGCATGGTAAACTCGGGTTTTGTAGAGCTGTAGAGGAAAAATTAGTCCATCTGTTCAAAGAAATTCAGCCCAGGGATGTGCTAGTGAGGGACAGTGGCTTCAAATTCTTGCCTGGTGTTTTTGGGGACCTCTCACATAAACCAGCTTGTGTTGCCTCAAGCACACTGTGGGCAAGCAGGACCAACACAGTCTCAGAATTTAGAGGTTTTAACTGGAACTCTGCATTTTCTAGAGGCTGTAAAAATGGCAATTCAGAACCATTTCCATCTCTGGGACTGCCTCTGATGAACTTGGAGTCACTAATAGAGCTCTGCTGGGCTGCTAAACATTGGGTTTAGCAGGAGAAGGAGTAACAGGAGCACAGACAAGGTGAAACACCCATTTTAACTGGATCTGCTGAAAGTCTGTGAAGGAACCTGATTCTCTTTAACATTTCAGTACACTAAGAAATCCCTGATGATTTTACTTCATGATATACCTGAACTGCTGCAGGCAGTGCTGCTGGGAGAATGGTCCAGATCAGTTTTTGATTTGTCCTTTGCTTCAATTATTGTTTGGAGGGATTAAATTGTGAATATTGCTACAGTTATTGCTGCATTCAGTATTCCTGTGTCTTGTCCAGGGAAAGGGAGGGCACAGGACAAGATGCTGGGACAATGTGGCACTTGGAGGATGTGCCACTGCTCCTGTGAAGAACCCCCAGCCAAGGGGAAATTGCTCTGCCTCTCTTTGCCCTGGAGCTGCCTTGAGGTTTAGCTGATATTTGAACAGCTTTTATTGTTCTGTATCTCTATTTCTCATCCCATTGAGTAGAAATAGGTAACAGAGCAGGGGTTTGATTGAATCCAACTTCCTGCCTGCAGAACATTTTACAAACCTGTTTTCCCAAGCCTGTTCATTATCTGTAGGAACTTGCACACTTTATACTGGGGACAGCATCTTCTCAGGGGCTCCTGTGAAGCTCCGTGCTGCTGTTCCTGCCTGGTGCCAGCTCCTAGGAAATCTGATTCTGTTTGCATAAGCAGCTTGGCTGTGGCTGTTTAGGGAAAGTTTCATCACTTGTGCATTGACACAAGCAGTGAGCAAATAAAGGATAATTTACAAGCCCAGTTCATGCAAAACCGAACCAACCCAAACCTGATAACTGCTGGAGGAGTGTGTTACGTTGTCTGCTCGTGTCTAAGTCATGCTCATAAAATGGTTTTGGCACTTTCAGAGGTAAGAAGAGATGGATATGATTTTTATCTGGGAATTAGTGAAACCTCAGGCACGTGTTCAGCTCTTGTAGATTTTCAGGGAGGAAATGATCCACTTGGAGTACCTTGCTGTGCGTCATCGTGATCGCTGGATGGAATTTGGCTTAAATTATAGCCCTTAAGAGTCTGCTTGTACCAACTTCTTTAATTCAGTCCCTTGCAGTTGTAATTCCTCCATCCCTTTCCTGTTGCCTCTGCTGTCAGATGTGGCCTGTTTGGTGTTGCTCATGAGATAACAGGGTACTGAAGAAGTTAGCACAGATCCAATCCTTCGAGCAGCCCAGGCTCCTCTGTGACCTGCTGACTTGAGCAGGACCAGCTGGAAAAGCTGTGAGGATGTCTGGACTGCTCAGAAATAGATTTGACTCCTGTAGGAAATGAGTGACGGGGGGAAAAATGGGTGTAGCATGTGGTGTTTTGAAGAGTCTGTCAGGAAGGAGAGGCATCAAAAGAGAGGGAGCAGTGAGGAAATCTGAGTTTTCCTGTTCTGTATTAATAAGTACGTTACTGGCTTGCTGATCGAGGTGCTGGGGCATTTGCTGAGGAAAGAGGATGAGAAGTTCCATTCCCCTCATAATTTCTGTAAAACTCCAAAAGGCCTTGCTTTTCCCATTGTGAAAGAGGAACTTAATTTTATTTTATTTTTTAGTCACACACGGGCTTTTAGGCCATAGCAAACCATTTTCATGCCCAGCTCTAACTGGTGTGGGAAAGGATGGTTCTGTACAGGAAATGCTGCATTGAATATCACCATGACTCCCCTCCCAGAGCCCCAGCGTTTCTGGTGCTCTTTGATGGGGTGTTTTCTGAAAGGTGTGACCCCATTTTCGTGCATCCTGTTGAGAAGAGCTGTACGAATAAAGGAGGGGCAGAGTGAGGCTGCACTGAGACCTCGCTGCCACCTCCCTCATTCTCGAGCACACGTTGGATTCTCCCAAGCTCCGATCATCATTTAAAACTCTGGGAGCCCGCAGGAGTGAACGAGTTCATTCTCGTGGGCACTGCTCTGTGGTCTGAGGGGTTGAAGGGTGGGTGGAGAAAGGCAGTGCCAGCAGTTCCTGTCCCATGGTAAATGAGAACTGCCTGAACTCACTGGCGGTGCCGGCTGTGTGTGTTCAGGAAGCTGCTCTGTGGGGAGACCTGTGGGTGCTGCACAGCTCGGGCTGCAGCTGCTCTCAGTCTGAAGATGTCTGACCCTGCTCTCCTCTCCCTTTCCTTGCCCCCCTGCAGTACTGCCAGTAACTCCAACCGCAGCACGCCTGCCTGCTCCCCGATCCTGCGCAAACGCTCCCGCTCGCCCACGCCGCAGGACGCCCCGGGGGACGCCATGGTGGAGAAGGGCTCCGACCACTCCTCAGACAAATCCCCGTCCACGCCGGAGCAGGGTGTCCAGAGGAGCTGCTCCTCCCAGTCAGGCCGCAGTGGGGCCAAGAACTCCAAGGTGAGCAGCTGAGCAGAGGGCTCTGGCCCTCATATCCCTGGTGCTGGGCTTGCACTACACTGCCTTTGTCCTCTGCCTTTTATTTCTCTGTCTGACTTCCCTCCTTCTTCCCCCGTCACGTTTCTGAAGGTTCTCCTAAACTCAAGAGTCCTTTGCCTGGGTCAGACTTCAGCACAGCTCTGAGTCAACTCATTGATTGCAGCTTTTTGTAGTCGAGGTCCTGTTCCTTGGGAGGCTCCCTGGTTTTGAGAAAGACCTTGAAAATCAGCTGTTGCAGTTACTTTTTATCAGTCGGGTCGTGAAGGGCCATGGAACAAGTAACATTTCCCCTGTGAAGGGCCTGTGCATCTGCCCAGTCCTGCCCAAGCCCTCTGAGATACACAGAATCAGTTTTCCAGCCCTCTGCCCATTCCTTCCGTGGCTGCAGTGTCACCACCGCCTTGCCCATGGTAGCTGGTATTTTCCCCAGAGAGATTTTGTGTCTTTGGACCATATTAGAAACAGCCTTGTCTTTGCTGTGCAGGGGAAGAGGGTTTCAGGTTTGGCTCTAGGTTGTTGTGTGAGCAGTGGGACCTGGTAGAACACACACAGGAGCCCAGGGAACCAAACAAACCTTTGATTAGAACCCTGGTATATCAGTGTTGTGTTATAAATCAGCTGTCAGGAGCACTTGTGTTTGCCCAGGCTTTTGAAGTGAGACGTTTCAGCCTGAATAATTTCACAGGCATAACTCTGATGGCTTGTATAAAATGAACTGTTAGATCTTTGCCTGATTTATTGCTGGACTTTGTCCCAAACAAGGAGTCTTCATCCCCTCCCCTTTGTGGCCACTCAGCAGAGGGAGCAGGACTCAGTGGCCCACATTCTGATCTCTCACTGCTACGGGGGGAGCCTGTGAGTTCCAAAGAGGGGGGAAAAGGGTTTTTCAAGCTGAATCACTGACATTCTGAGGTTGCCCTTGAGGTCAGCCTGGCTTCCTGTGCACACAGTGACCTACAAACCCCGTCCCAGGGCTGGGTGACACCCTCAGGACGGGGCTGCCAGCACTGTGTTCCCAAAAGGAAGCTCCCAGTGGGTTGGGGGCAGGCAGGATGCAGGGCACGCTGTGCTCGTAGCCACACTGGGGATGCTCACAGGGAAACGGGCTCCTTGGGAATGGGGAATCACAGAGAGGAGCTGCATCACCCTGGCCCTCAAAACGCTGGGAATCAGGGTCATGGGAGTGAGATTTTTACCAACAGTGACTACTAAAGCTTAATTTGAATTCCTGGTGCTTCCATGAGGAAGGGGGGGTTACAGTGCTCTCTGTTGGGTGTGTGGGTTTTCCTTCTCTTGATCTGCCAGGTAACTTTTCTTCTTTCCCTAATTTCTCTCTTTTCATTCCTGCATGCTTTCTCTCCGATTAAGTCACACAAGCGCCTCTCCAAAGTAAGCCTTCTTTTTTCTCTCCTGACCCCCACTGTAGAGCTGTCTCATCACTCAGGAACCCTCCCCGTGGTGCTGAGTGCTGACCCCAGTCAGGCATTCTCCTGCTGTGGCTGTGAGAATGTCAGCAAGAGCTCAGCCCCGTGCCTGTAGCTGGAAGCTGGTTTCACTGACATCACCGGGATCTCGCTGATATTTGCTCACACAGAGTGAGAACTGGCCTGCTCATCACACTCCTTCAGCTGCTTCCAAGTCATTTTAGCCTTTAAGTTCTGCTTTCCCCTCTCCCTTGAAGTGAGCTGCTGTCCTTGCCAGGGAGAAATCCGCTGCAGTTGACCAGAACTGCTATCCCTTCTCTTTCCTCTCCTCTTCTTCCATGATTTCAGAAACAAGAGTTGTTCTCCATGACTTCTTCTCTGCTTTTCATGATGGATAGCATTTTTGTGGCCAGTGATCTCAGCTTACTGCCCTTGCACGCTCTCCTGTGTGATGTAAATATTAAAGATCGGTGATTTCAAATGAACCCAGCTTGAACCTGGTAGAACAGACCTGTCCCAAATGAATTGTGAGAATTCATGGGCTCGCTCTGAGAGGTGATAAGTGGAAGATCCCTCTGTGGGTGCTTGGATTGGAGATAAGATCATTTGGGATTTGATCTCACACCTCTGTGCTATCCCCAGAAGAGTGGATAAATCAGAAATGCAGGTGGGACGTTGTTGGAGAAAGTGCCAGGCTGTTGGCATTTCCACTTTATAAAAGCAGAATGGCTTGGATGGCTTCACAATCCACACAATCCTTGTCTTGGCCTTTCCCCAGTGGATGCCTTAGGTTTCCTTCCAGGCAAGTTCTCAGAGAGCAGTGCTGGCTCACTGTCTCCCCTTGGTCGTGGTCCTTGTGACCAGCCCGACCTTGCATGATTTGCTGGTGTCTGCTGGAAGCTTCTCTATGTCTTTTTTTTAGACAGATTGTCTTGTGTTTGGTATCTGTAGCTGGGATAACTGCAGAGGAGCACTGTGGGGACTAAAGTCTCAGGTGAGGTGTGAAAGAAGTGCTGTGGAAGGTCTGGAGTAGCAGAGGCCTGGCAAGATTGCTGGTGAGTGTGTGTGCAGAGGTGCTGTGAGGTGCCTGCAGCAGCCCCTGCTTCTCTGAGAGGGAGAAACCCAACCCCTGTGAGGGGTTTTCAGAAACAGGAGGCAAGTGAAGTACAGAGGGAAGGGAATCCCCCAGCAGCCTGTCAGAGCCTCCTGCCCTGCTCACACACACAACAGAGAATATTCTGAGCTGGACCCACGAGGATCATCGAGCGTGCAGCCTGCAGCTCTGTTCTGGGCTCCACAAGCTGCTTCCTCTGGCACAAATGAAGAATTTCAGGCATTAAACCCCCTGCTTCTCCCCACACAGATGATTCCCTTGTCTGCTCACACAGGGAAGAGGTTAGGAACAAAGAACTGGAGGGCAAAGTTTCAACTCTCCTTTCTCAGCCTCTTCTCCTCTCCCCACCCATCTCCTGCAGGAAGAATGGTTTGATTTCCCAGCCTGTCTGGCTAATGAGGTGGAACAGCTTGAGCCCATGAGTTTGCTGCTGTGTTGGTGCAATTGCTGACAGATCTGCTTGAGTCCCCTGCCCTCTTTTGTCTGTCGTGTTGTGTGGTGCCGCAGCGCTGCCGTCAGAGGGAGCGCTTCGCCAGGAGTTTTTAAGCACTGGAATTGCATCCCGAGGGAATCTTTCCCAGAGCTTGCTTTGCCACCCTGACCCTGCCAGTGTGCCACGGACCCAGGGCTGAGTCAGCCTTAGGCTTTTGCTGCTTCTGGGACAGCTTTCCAAACTCAGGGAAAGCCCATCTTTTTGCTAGTAGCCAACGATGAAATACGTATTTTTTTAACTATTTTGCTCTCGCCCGAGGATAAAAGTGATTTCCTGTAGATTGTTCCCAATGCCTGTAGCTAACGGTGAATACTGAGGATTAATATTAAGTTAGGGGGAAAACATGAATTTTGGTGTGGGTCCTGGGGGTTGTAGAGCAGTTTAGGTCGGGAGGGATCTCAGGAGGTCTCTCACCCAAGCCCTTGCTCAAAGCAGGGCTAAATCAGCTTGGTCTAAACCCTTGTCCAGCCACATTTTGCAGTCTCCAAGGCTGGACATCCCACAGCCTCGCCAGGGCCCTGCTCCAGTGCTTAACCACTCTTGTGAACAGGCTTTGTCCTCCTCTCCACATAGAATTTCCCTTACTGCAGCTTATGACTGTTGCACCTTGCCCTTCCAGTGTGCCACGATGAGAAGAGTTTGGCTGTGTCTTCTCATCCACCCCTCCCACTGGGTGGGACAACCCCCCTTTAGGTAGTAGGTAATGAAATTCTGATCCTTTTGGGCTGGGGTGAGGGCTTGGGGAATAAATTCCACCCATTTCCTTGAGTTATGGCTGTTTAGAAGCTTTTGGAAGTGCACGGAGCAGGAGAGAGGGCTCTGGGATCTGTTCCAAGCTCTGTCCTCAGCCTGGTTCTGTGCCTCTGCTTCTCCAGGTGTAAGAGGGGTTTGGGGGCTCTCCTAGAGCTCTGTGGCATGTTACTCACTTGGCACAAGGTTTCTGTTCCTCTGGGAGCAGCAGGGAGTGAGCTGTGATGCTGCTGCCAGTGATGCTGAGAGGTAGAAACTCCTTTTGGATGGAGTTAGGGTGAAGTTTCATGTGTGACCCCTGTGCACTGCAGAGCTGTAACCTCCCCTAGCAGTGTACCAGATGGGAGGGCACTAAATCATGAATATTTAGAGGCAGCAATTCAAGGCTTAGAGAAAATACTTCATTTTTCACACTCCTGCCAAGTTCTTCCTGGTTACAGCCCCCTCGTAACCACGAGCTCTGCTCTGTGCTCCTGTAGCATCCTCTCTGCAAACCAGTCCCATCTTCTCCCTGTCTGAGTGCAACCCCCTCCTTTTGTTACTTAGTTATTTTCTCTTTTCAGTTCTAATGCTTATGGTTTCTTTTTCCAGTATGACAGACTTAACCTGCTCAAAGTAAGAATATGTTTTTCCTTTTTCTTTCTTTTTTCCCCTCCCCCCCTCTCCATTTTACTGTCTCTTGATTTTCACAGTTCTCATCTCCCTACGATCTGACTCTCAGTGAGTTAAAATAAAATAGAAGAGAGATTTAAGGGCTGAGGTTCTTTGGATTTTGGATAAGTCTGCTGAACTTGGTGGAGGCAAAAGATGAGGTTTGAATGTTGGTATAATTAAGGACATTGGTAAAATTAGAGATGTCAGTATAATTACGGATGTTGGTATAATTTTTTTGTGTGGCAAAGCTCAAAAAAGAACCTGCAGAGTTCCTTTGTAGAGGACCCTTGATTCAGGGGAATTCAGATGTGAGGAGGAAAAAAAGAAATAGTTCCTGCATTGAATGCAGCAGAGGGGAGTGAAATCCTGTTGGGTTGTGCTGACACCACAGCCTGGGCACCCTGATTTAGAAGGCACAGTGACAGCAGTGCCTCTGTTGTGTGTGTGCCAATTATAGTTTGATGGTGAGCGTTTTTTTTCCCCAGGAATTTCTGAGTTATGCCTTTTGCTCATTAAGGCAGACAGATGGCAAAACAAATCTGCAGGAAAATCACTCCATCTCGGGCCCCGTGCTCCTGAGGACAAGGTGCTGTGTGCATGGTTTAGATTAATTACCCTGGTTCTTTTTTTAGTGTAGACTGGGTTGCATAAGGCTTTTTTCCACGTCCTACTTGCAGGGAGGGATGACTTCAGCTGGATCCTGTATGAATGGAGGGTATGGCCAAGTATGGAAAAGAGTGGGAAGTAAGAGGAAATTCCTCTGGTTGGCTGATGAGCCATACTCTTGTGCAGTCCTTCCGCTCATCTCCTTGCCCCAGGATTTGGGAAAAAAGGGGTGTTCCTCTTTCTAATGTCAGATGTTTGTATTTTAGCCTGTGTGCTGTGTTACTGTGGGGCTTTTCATTAGAGATCAGCTGGGAGCTCTGCAGTGGATCCTACAGAAATGTTGGCTCCAAGAGTGGGATCCAGGTGCCAGTGGGGTTCTGTGGCTGCAGTGGTACACAGAGAGCTGCAAGCAGGGAGATCCAGGGGAGGGAACAGAGCAGCCCCTGTGTCTTCACAGAAATCTCTGGTCCCATCTGATCTCATTAACACTTCTCCTCCTTTCCCGTGGCAGAACATCCTGCGTGTCCTGGTGGGCTGCCCCAGGGCAGGCAGTTTCTGGGTGAACATGAGCTGAATTCCCAGTGAAACTCCCACAGCCTCTGTGGCAAGGCACAGAATGTTTCCCTTCCTCTTCCAAACTGGGTGCAAAGCCTGCAAAATTCTCCAAGGTCGGAAGCAAGATGGCTTCAGAGGAGGAAAGGCAGTGAAATATTGCTTCTGTCCTTGTGTGTTATCCTCAGCTCCCACAAATGTAGTGTGGAAGTGGCTGGGAGAGGGGGACAGCACAGCTGGAGCTGCCCACCCTCGGTGGGAAAGGCTGTGGTGCCCCCAGGCTTCACTGCCCTCAGGTAAATCCCCCCAAAAAAGGTGAATTCCTGTGTGTCCTGTGAGCTCTGCCCAGTGTCCTGCTGTTGGAAAGCCAGCCTGGCTGGAGTGGGATTGAGAAGCTCATTTCTTCCTCTCCCTGTGCAGATAAATCTCACCTCCAGCTGCAGATTGCTGAGCATGACTTTCCAAGCTGAGGCAGCTCTTTTGTGTGCTCCAGTGTGACATGTGGCCTGTCCTCTCAAACCATCTGAAATGCCATCATAAGGACAAAAGAAAATTTGAAAAATCACATATGCAGATGATGCAAAACACTGTGCACTGAAATGGTGAAAAAAAAAAATCCCAGCCTTTTTTTTTTCCTTGCTTAGCTTTTCTAGCGATTTCCTACAGCACTTTTCCTGGCTCTGTGTGTGTATGTGTCCCTTTTAAAATTGAAAATATTCTTGGAACATTTGTCTTTTGGGAGCAAAGCTGTGCCCCTGCCCTTAGCAGTGCTTTGAGGGCTGCTCGAGGCAATGTGAGTTTTGCCACCCGGCCAGTGGAAGGATGAAGCCCCTAAAAACACAGCTGGCAGTGATGATGTGATGATGATGATGATGGTGATGAGCTCCTCTGTTGCTGGCTGGCACTGCTGGTCTGCACACAAGGTGACAGCATGTCTGTGTGTGTGTGCATGTGGACATGCACACCTTGGCATGAACTGTCTCCTGTTCCAGGCTCCTGCTGCTGGATTTGTCCCTTGCTCCTGTAACTGGGGATAACTGTGTTAGACCACACTGTGAAATCCATTGAAATCTTCTGTTTAATCCCACTTTCACTTCACTAATGATACAAACCAGATTGGAGCTGCTTTCTCTGTCCCTCTTCCTTTGTGATCCTAAGATCTCTGTGCTAACTAATGCTTCTCTTTTATTTTGTCCTTACAGAAAAGCCAGAGTTGGTACAATGTAAGTACTCCAGTTTCTCTTGTCCCTGGGTGCTGTGGGCTGGGCGGGGGGAAGGTGCAAAGGGGCTTTGCAGTGGCACTGGGGCACTCTGACCATTTCCAGCAGGAGGAGGTGGAAATGGCTCAGCACTGGCAAAGGAGGGCTGACATCCTGAGGAGAGGGATGCCAGAGACAGAGAGCAGAAGCTTTGTCCTTTTGGTCACTCCTGTGATGCTCCCCACATCCTGCACCCCTGGTTTCTCAGCATGGGGGCCGTGGTGTGGTGCCAAACAGAGCTGTGCCACCCTGCAAACCCTCTGCATCTCTCAGGGTGGCGCGGGGGCGAGAGAGGAATTGTTTTCTACTGACCCCATAGAAACACCCAACCACCCTTTGCTTCTGCCTTGGTGTTCCTTTGGTTCTGCCAGCACGAGTGGCCCTGCTCTGGGCACAAAGTCGGGGTCACTTTTGCACGGTCGGGCCCCACCCTCGAGGCTCTGGAGTAGCCATAGGCAAATGCAGCAGCCATCCCGTGGGCAGCCTCAGTTCCTGCCCTCCTGCAGCCATCAGGCAGCAGAGTGGGGGCCAGCAGAATGGGGGATTTGGGCTGAAACAGCGAGGGCAGGTTGGGCAGAGGTGAGGGAGGCAGAGCTAGGAACGTGCTGGGTGTGAGCAGCAGCGGGTGTAGCACGGGCAGGGACAGATCTCAGAGGCAGAGAGGGATAGAGGCAGTGGCATTAAAAATAAAATGCAAACCACGGCGGGCCAGACTGGTGGAGAAGTGGCAGATAAGGACTGTGAGCAGATGCCCTGGCCTGACCTGCTGCCAAAACCTGACTCTGTCACCAGGCTAGAGGTGACTTTGGCTCTTACTGCTTCTGCCTGTAGCTGCTGAGCTCCATTCCCTGCTGCATGATGCTTTGCTGTGGTCTGCTTCTGTGGGTCTCTTGTGTTTTCATGTCCTCTCTATCTTATCTTTCTGTTCTCTTGTTTTTCCTCCATATATTTTCAGCATGAGAGACAGTACATCCGGAGAGTAAGCACTGGCTGCATTTTTTTGTGGTTTTTCCCCACCCCACCCCATTATTTTCCTTCGTAAACAAAACAAAACAAACCCATTTTCTAGTTAGCAGAGACATTCTGGCCAGATAAAAGCAGCAGTGTGAAAATATGGCTGAGCCACAGACTCCAGGAAGTCAGTCAGTCCTACTTGGCAGTGTTATTTCCATTAAAAATTTGCTAATGCACCTCCTTGATAGTTTCCCTTCTTTGCCAGCTCCTTCCAGGCAGGATTTTTCTGCCATTTGGACCATTCTGATTCTGATTCTTCCATTCCTTTCCCCTCTGAGAGCAGCTCTAGAAATGAATCAGTGGAATCTGCCTCTTCATGAAGCCTCACAATTTCCTGTGCTCACTTTTCCCCACTTTCATTTCACAAAAACCCCACCGTGCCCAGACCAAACACCCTCCATCCACATTGTTCTCTGTGCCAGCTCAGCAGCCCTGGGCGCCAGGCACTGTGCAAACCCAACCCAAAAAATAATCCCTGCCTCAAAGAGCACATGGTCCTCAAAGATCCCCAGGGCATCACCAGTTTTCTTCGGTTTTTTTGCTGCTTTTAACTGGTCTTTTTGTCTCTTTCTGCATCCCTCTTTGCCAGTTGGAACCCTCCCTTTCCCTT
Source organism: Monarcha castaneiventris obscurior (assembly GCA_026261815.1). Taxonomy (NCBI): domain Eukaryota; kingdom Metazoa; phylum Chordata; class Aves; order Passeriformes; family Monarchidae; genus Monarcha; species Monarcha castaneiventris. The sequence goes on from JAMPIT010000114.1 coordinate 3,318,607, forward strand.
CTCCTGGATTCCTTTTTCTCTCTTTTTTTTTTCCTTAAGATGCCACCCACTTCTCCTGCCTTGTGTGTTCTCCTTCCGATCCCACCAGTGCTTTTTTGGGATTGCCATCCCTGCCCCATGGAGAAGTGGGAGGAAAGGGGTGGAGTGGGGTCATGGATTGGTTTGGCAGACCTGCCCCTCTCTCTGGTTGTGCTTTCTCTGCTTGGCTTTCCAGAGGACAAATGCAAACTGGTGCTGGTGCACTGTGAGATTGAGAAGAGAACCCCAGTTTGGGAATAAATGCACTCAGCCTTTTGGGGTTTGCTTTGTGTTTGTGTCCTCATGGTGGAAGAGCAGAAGGTCAGTGGAAAGGAAAAGTCCCTGAGGTGTTTCTCGTGCCTTTAGTGAGGAATTGTGGACATGGAGACTACAATTTGGAAATACTGTGGTTTTTAGGGAGGAGAAATCTGTTGGTCACTTGTGGTTTTACCATCAGTTGTGTCTGCTTTGGGTCATGTGTCTGCGTGGTGAATTACTGTTAATTGATTTATTGTTTTAAACTCATTTCTAAAAATAGACCTCAGAGGTTAAAACTAAACTTCCTTTGTAGTTTTGTTTACTGAAACAGAGGTGTGCCTTACTCTGTACAGCTGAGGTGCTCAGAGAGGTGGGAAATTTGTGTTTCACTTCCCTGAGGACACCAAGGAGGAGTTGCTCTGTGTGTGGGGGTGTCAGGAACTGCACTCAGCAGAAGGAATGTGGCACCCAGCAGATGTCATTGCAATGAGAGACAAACTGGAGAGATTTTGCTGCCAGGGGTAAAATCTCTCTCCTTCCTTCTTCTCTCTGGGATTTGGGCAAAGGGCCCCATTTCTGAGCATGGAGAGGTCTCATTTCTGTGTCACAGTTGAGGCCCTGAGCCTGGCAAATCTGCCATGGTTTTCCTGCCTCGTTCTGTCTCACTCAGACTGTGAATCCTTCTACGTTCTTGTCCCTAAATTAGGGTGTGTGTTTCAATATCCTGCAGCATTTCTGCTGCCCCATAGCAGGGCTTGCTTCTCAAATTCAGCACCAGGCATCAGGAGAATCCAGAGGATGCTCTGGAAAAGAGAATAGACAAAATGATCCTGAAAATTTACAGAAAACATTGGGGAACAGGTGAGATTTGTATCTGTCCGTGAGGTTTTCACTTCAGCATTTACATCCCAAGCTCTGCCTTGCTCTGTATTCCTTTATTTCTATCTATCACATGCTTTGGGTATTTTTCTTCCTGTACCTGAGCTGAGCAGTGAAAAGACACCAATTGTCTCTTTCAGGTGGTTCTAAATATTAGAAAACTAGGAATATTTGCTGTCCCAGTCAGTCTGGGCAGATCAATAGGAGCCCAGCCCTTCCCACCTGTGTTTGGGAGAGCAAAGTCTGCCCTGAGGATTGCAGGGAGTGGGACAGGGACCCTGCTCCTGCAGCTCTGCAAACAGATCTGTGCACACAGGGCAGCTCTCAGCCTGGCAGGAGCTCAGAGTCTCAAAAATAAACCCAAAATGCCAGTGGGGAGGCAGGTAAAGGGGAGAGGCCAGAGTTTTCTGTTGGGAAAACTGCAGGGAAAGGCTGTGCAGGAGGAGCCAGCGGAGGATCCCTGGCGGGTTGTGGTGCTGCAAAGGGCCTTTGTGGGGAACTCTGAGCAGCTCTTGAGCTTCTGAAGAATAACCAGACATCACAAGACTGATCAGAAATCAGCCCTGGCTGGTCTCGGAGTGCTGTGTGTTTTCTTGGAGACCTCGTGGCTGCCACAGTGGAGGGGAAACTCAGCTGCTGGAAGGAGTAAAACGTGCCCTGTAAAGACCAAGGGGAATGATTTTTAGAGAGAACATCAGAAACACCTTCCCCAGGGGTGGCAGCCTGAGCCTCCCTCAGCAGCAGCAATCACGTGAACAGAGTTTAATGCAAAAATCCAGGCCTGAGGAGTGAGCAAGGTGTTGAGGAGCCCTTTTTCTCTGTAAATCAGCACATTCATCTTTTAAATCCCAGTAACCATTTCATCAAATGATTTCTGGAGTGATGTTAACTCCCTGCCTGTCAGGTATTTTTCATCCTGTCAGATTTTCCATGACTTCCAGTGTGTGGATTACCAGCCTGGCTGGATTGCTGGGTTGTAGAGGCACTAAATTAGCAGTGAACTTTTGGTGCAAGCTCGTGTGATGAACTCAGATCCATTTTTCCAGCCCAGTGATTACTTGGAAGCATCTTCCTTTGCTTTTCATTCACTTTTAAAGGGAGAAAAAGGAAAAAGAAGCAAAATCTGAGCAACCAGAATGGGTTTCGAGGAGATGCTGTGGGACAGGTGGCCACTTTCTTTGCTGGTTTTTCATGTCAGCCCTGCTGTCAATGGGGTCTGAACTCTCCCACACAAGCAGGGAATGTGTTCCATTTATTCCAGTAGTTTTCCAGGAGCAAAGTAAATCTTAAAAGTCCATCAGTCATGCAACTGGATAAATTTTCCTGCTCCCTCTCTGTGCCTCCTGTCAGCTCTGCTCCCTGTTTTCTGTGACCTGTGCTCTCCAAGACTCAACATTCCTCAGGTTTTGTGTTCTCAGACTTCCCTGTCCTGTCCCATCCCCCAGCAATATTTGCTTTAAGTTTCCCATGGGGGATTTGTTTGTGTGTAACAGGGAGATGTCACCACGGGGAGTGACCCTTTTGTCCCATTTCCCCACAGAGCCTCTTCCCCCACCTTGGCAGTGCCATCCTATCCCATCTCTGTTTGCAGTGCAGTTAATGTTTGCTGCCTCCAGCTCCAGGCCAGCTCTTCCCATTCACCCCTGCAGAGGCAGGTGGCTGGGGTGGCAACAGAACCATCCTGGTGGGGTTTTTTTGGGATTCAATCCCATTTGGAGTTCCCAGCAGAGAGGGTCATTCAGTAAAGCAGTGCAGGTGGCTGTAATCCCAATTCTTTGTCCTTCACAAGCTACAGAATGGATTTTTTTTTAAATTATTCCCTCGTGTTGGGGTGCAGATGGGGGCACTGCTTCCCTCTGACAGTGCTGGATGGGGAGAGCTGGGTGCTCCCTAGCAGCAGCAAGGATTTTGGGGTGCAGCTGAGCAGACAGAGCTCGTCAGTGAGCAAACTGCACCCCTGGCCTGGAGCAGAGCAGTGCCTCGGCCCCACCTGGGCTGTTTGCTTGGTGTTTTTTGAGATCTGTGTGCCCAGTTTGGAAAGAATGCGGGGTTTATTTCAGTGTTTGCTCACAGCTGAGTAGATCTGGTGCCCTGCTGTGGGCATTTACCTGGGTATTTCCTCACCTGAGCAGGGAGATGGAGAGGCTGGGACTCGGGGCAGAGGGACACAGAGAGTGCCAGCACCCCAAGCAATCTCCTGGACCTGCAGGGAGTTAATTTCCTGGAGGAAGCCCTTGCCCTTCATTTTCAAAGTGATCTGCCTAAGGAATGAATCCTAAAAAGTCTTTTCTTTTCTTGTGGGGAAGAGTGGGCTCAGAGATACACCCAGGAGTGGTGCAGCCCCTCAGATTTCTGCCCGTGTGGGTCTCCCATGGCTGGTTCCTCCCAGCCACATCCTTCAGCCCGGTCTCTCCTTGCTCCCCTCTCGCCTCCCCCGGCACACTCTGTCCAGCAACTTTCCATTACAGGAAACATCTGCTGGGAGGCAGGGCCGAGCCTGGGTTACTGCAGGGCATTGGCCGGCAGAATTCCCCAGCCCCAGTAACTCGAGGCATGTGCGAGAGTCATTTTGGGATGTTCCCCACCCGCCCCTGCCATGAGAAGCACAGAGACTGAGGCTGCCTCTGCGAGCAGAGAGGGACTGCAGGGCAGAGCCCGAGGCAGGCACTGAGGAGTAAGAATCGCTGCTTTTCTGCTTCCAGAGAGGGGGAAAAGCTGAACTCTGAGCTGTTTGCTTTCCTGTCGGGTCCTGGAAGCCGTGTGAGTCGCAGCAGGGCTGGTGGGAGTTGGTGGCCGGAGCTGTTTGGGGTTGGAGCCGGCACTCCTGGACATTGGCTGTGCTCGGGGGCAGCTCAGGTGCCCTGCACACCCCTGCCAGGGCTGCTGCAGGGGATGCCCACAGCAAGAAGCTGCTGAGGCTGCAGCAGGAGAGCACAGAGGGTGCCTGCCAGCACAACTACCCCGATGAGCCTCTTTGGGAAAAGTCCTCTGGAGGGCAAATCCTGGCTCAGATCCTCAGGGGCTGCCTCGGACGAGCTGGATGTGGGCAGGAAAGCAGGGGAAGGCACCTAAACTGCTGCCAAGCTGCTGCACCTCTCTCGACTTTGGACATAAACAAGGAGCGGCGGGAGCAGGAAGAGCTGAGTTGGAGTGGACACAGGGAGCTGTGCCAGTGCTGAGGGAAGGAGATGGATTCCCTGCTGGAGTGTGGCTCTCTCTGGGATCTTTTCCTGGATCAAGAGCTGCCATGGCTGCGGTGGGACCCGGAGGGACTTGTGGACTTCTCTCAAGGAAATGTCAGCCCTGGAGCAGATGAAATCCCAGCTGTGAGTGTTTCTAAACTGAGCTGCTTGCACCCTGGCAGAGCTGCTGGGGCTGAGCAGAGCCTCTGTTAGGACAGGTTTTAGCCAGGCTGTGTCGGAGGCCCCTCCACATGGAAACTCCTGCTGAGCCCCAAAGCTCAGCCCTGCTAATAATCCCAGTTTCCCACTCTGTTCCCATCCTGTCTGCTTGTTCCTGGAAATCTTGGGCTTGGGCTCTTGCTGGAGCCCATCTCAGACCAAGATCTTTTCCAGATGTTCAGGCTGGGAGTTTGGTAAGTGAAATTCATATTTCTGTCATCTGCTGGTTGGCAGATTTTACTCGGGGTGAGATCCCTTCCTTTGGGCCCATGGGGCTGGAGCAAGGCTCGGAAGTGCTGAGCTGATGCTGGAATATTCTGTTTCTAGTCCATTGAGTCGGTGTGAGGAACAGGGAACGCTTTTGGGGGCGAGGGGTTGTCTGTGATTTGACAACCAGCATCGAATCTGCTGTGATTTGACAGCATTTGGCAGCTCTGTGAGGATAATTCTAAATAAACCCTGCATTCCTCCCACCCCTGTGACTCCACCACCATTCTCAAACTGAAGCTGCCTTCTCTAATCTCTGAATTTTGGGGCCCTTGCTGGAAGGCTCCCACCTTTCTGCCCCGGGAAATCAGTGCCTCAGGAAGAGGATCGTTGGGAAGGAATGGAGATAGGGAAAAGGTTCTACCCCAGGTGGCTTCTTCTCTCCATTTGTGGGAGAAAGAACATTGCGGATTCTCTGGGAGGTGGGAATTTGCACTTGCCTCTGAAGGTGTGCCCTCAGAAGATGTTGTGGCTGTCGGGAGCAGCTGGCACAGGGTGTGAGAGGTGTGGGAGGTGTGGGAGGCGCAGTCACATCACGGCACAATAACCCCAGACAGGAGCCCGATGGCCCTCCAGCCAACAGCCCCGTGTTCCTGAGCCCTTCCCTGAGGCCAGGACACAAAACAAGTGCAGGAACACGGTTCAGTCCCTGGCAGAGCCTTTTCAGAGCCCCACTAAAGCGTCCTCACCATCCCAGCACGTGGCTCTGTGTTTGCGTGGTGGGGAGAGGGGTGGGCATGGGGAATCCTGAGCTCTTGGTGACAGTGGTTGTTCGAACTTCTGTGGCAGGGCTGAATCACCCCTTTTCTGAGGGGAATCATCCCTTTTCTGGGGTGAATCGCCCCTTTTCTGAGGGGAATCACCCCTTTTCTGAGGGAAATCACCCCTTCTCTGGGGTGAATCGCCCCTTCTCTGGGGTGAATCGCCCATTTTCTGGGGTGAATCGCCCATTTTCTGGGGGAAATCGCCCCTTTTCTGAGGTGAATCGCCCCTTTTCTGAGGGGAATCATCCCTTTTCTGGGGTGAATCGCCCCTTTTCTGAGGGGAATCACCCCTTTTCTGAGGGAAATCACCCCTTCTCTGGGGTGAATCGCCCCTTCTCTGGGGTGAATCGCCCATTTTCTGGGGTGAATCGCCCATTTTCTGGGGGAAATCGCCCCTTTTCTGAGGTGAATCGCCCCTTTTCTGAGGGGAATCACCCCTTTTCTGAGGGGAATCGCCCCTTTTCTGAGGGTAGTCACCCCTTTTCTGAGGGGAATCACCCCTTTTCTGAGGGGAATCACCCCTTTTCTGGGGGAGATCACCCATTTCCTAGGGTATCTGCACCGTTCCTGAGGGTTGGCAGGTGACTGATGCATTGCGAGCAGAGCACATGCTGTACCTTGGGCAGTGTAGGATTGCAGGGACAGGGAATTCCTCTGCAGTCACAGCTTGTGCAGGCAGGGGTGTGCAGCCTTTCTACCCTGGACTTGCTCTTCCAAGTCAGGTTCTCCTCTTCCTCTCACTCCCTGCCCTAAAGCCCAAACCCTCCCATCGCTGGGCTGTGATGGGAGCTCCTGGCCTCACGCTCTGTAAGTGCATCCGATCCCCCTCGTGCCGTACCGAGGTGTTCCCGTTTCCCCACTCCATGTCCCTGCCCTCCTGGCTGCCCCTCTCTTCACCAGCCCCTCTGTTCTTTGCAGGTGCTGAGTCCGACGTACAAACAGCGGAACGAGGATTTCAGGAAGCTCTTCAAGCAGCTCCCGGACACGGAGCGCCTCATCGTAGGTAAGGCCAGTGCTGTGCTTCGGGGAGGAAATCACAAATCCATCCAGATTCTCCTTCTCCAGGCATCTCCACTGAGGAACAAGGCTGTTCTGTCTGCCTGGAGCACAGGCAGAGCCCCATTTCTGATGGGTTTTGCGTTTTCTGATGGGTTTTCCTCATTTGGTGAGGAACGATGTGTGCATCTCCCTTTTTCCCAACATCCCTGCTCACACGTGGCTGCCCTTCCCAAAGCTCCCCTCCCAGCTGGTGAGATGCCTGGTGCATGGCATCTGCTCCTGTGTCTTACATAATGGTGATCCCTTCCTGTGCCTCCTGCTGGTGTATGGATACTGGAAAAGCTTCAGCAGAGAATCTCTGCAGCAGTTTGTGAGAGTTCTGTCTTTCCCATGCAGATTATTTTAGACAATGTTACAGTATTGTAAACTTCTTGCACCTGCAGGTTGTTTGGTAGTATTGTTATGGTTTTAACTATAACAATGTCTTAGAACTTGGCCAATCCCCTCAAAGGGTGGATGGCCAAAAGACCATTTCCCTTACGCCATTTAACACACTCTTGCAAACTAACACGTAAAAGCCTTCGTAAAGGTTATTAAATCACTTCCATTCATCCCTAAGCCTGGGCTCTCGTTTCTCTACTCGTCTGTGGTGAGAACAGTGACACTGGTGAACGCTGCCCAGCCTGGCAGAGGGCTGGAAATCGTTAGGGATGCTTAAACTGGGGGAGAAATGCACAGTGACACCGGCAGGCAGAGAGGAAAAGACAGATTAAATCTGGAAATAGCACATGGGATGCTGCAGAGTGACCAGCTGATAAGGCAGGATCATCAGGCAGGGAGAGAGATTGTCTGTGACGTGCCCTTGGGAGGGGACAGCCCAGTGGACACAGCAGCAGCTGGGCCTCGGCTCCTGCTGGCCCTGCCTCTGCCTCGCTGTGTTGAGTGGCTTCTCCTCTCGATGCTGCTGCTCATCCTCACCTTTAGGCTGTCCCTCTTCTGGTTTTTGTGCTTCTCACTGACCACTGCTGTCCTCCCACAGATTACTCATGTGCTCTCCAACGAGACATTCTCCTGCAGGGCCGCCTCTACCTCTCCGAGAACTGGATCTGCTTCTACAGCAACATCTTCCGCTGGGAAACGCTGGTGAGGCTCTCCCTCTGCTGCCCCAGAGCTGGGCTTTGTGCTCAGGTTTGCTCTGGAAGGGCTCTTCCGTTGCTTTTCTCACCAGTTTGTCCCTTTGCTGGTGTTTTTTTGCCTCCCTGGTGCAGCTGACAGTTCGCTTGAAGGACATCTGCTCCATGACCAAGGAAAAGACAGCACGGCTCATTCCCAATGCCATCCAAGTTTGCACTGACACTGAAAAGGTACATCCCATGCTGCTGGGCCACCCCTGCCTGGCTGGCAGGGGACTTAGAGTGTGGTGTGGGGCTTTTCCAAGCTGGGGAAATACCTGGGGAAACGGGCTGGGGGCTGGGCTTGTGCCGAGCTGGGCTGAGGCTGGAGCTCAGGTAAATCATGCAGGTTTTACAGCAGCACATCTCTGGCAGAGCTGGTTCAGGGCTCACTCCCTGCCTGACAGGCACTGGCCTCTCCATGAGCTTCACTCTGTGCTGTGTGGATGGCTCAGTCCAGCTGGACTGTGACCCCAAACAGGCTTGTTGTGTGCTTCCCCTACTTTTTGGCTTTTTCTGAAGTGATTTTTCTCTCCTTCTCTCCCCATGCAGCACTTTTTTACTTCCTTTGGGGCTCGAGACAGGACGTACATGATGATGTTCAGACTCTGGCAGAATGCTCTGCTTGACAAGGTACAGAGAGACAACCTCAGAGCTGGGCTGGGATGGGAGGGAGGTGATGGATGTGGGCAGGAGCATCACATCTGGCTGAAAAACCATGTAGGCACAGCAAGCACGAGTGTTCAGGCAGAGCAGGCTCATGATTGCAGATTCAGTTCCCTCTTTTTGCAGGGAATTCTATGCTGTGCACACACAGTGGGTGCCACTCTGCTGAGGAGTGGAATCAGGGTCTCAGGAGGGAATTTTTCAGAAGCCTGTAATTCCACAGTGAAGCAGCCCTCAGGAAAGCAGTTCAGAAAGCAGCAGAAATATCTCACTGTGCAGGCAGAGCTCTCAGTCAGTCCGTGCTCCAGAAGTGAGGAGGTCCAGACAGGACAGAAAATGAGTGTTCAGGGCATCCCAAATCCAGGTGAGAGCAGTGATGGGTGCAGGGTGCTCTGGGTAAGGCCTCAGTGGGTTGGGTTTTAAAATAAATTTGCTCTTGCTGTGCCAGAGGCCCTCTAAATCCTATATTTGATCCAAGTACCTGTTCCACAGTGTGTGGGGTATTTCTGGCCTCCCTGCAGCAGCAAGCCTGATGTTACAGTGCTCCCAGCATTTCGGGGTGTCCTGGCTGGAGTTCAGGCCATGCTGGAACATTGCAGGAATGAGGCACCAGGAATACCCTGTCCCAAAAATCGGGGTAGGATTTAGGAGGAGAAAGGATCACCTTGCCTCGGGCAGCCTGTGCTGCTCCATTGGCTGTAAACTGAGCAGCCTTTTGAAGTTCCCAATGGAATCCAGTGCCCTTGGTCTCAAGGTGAGGGCAAAAGGGAACTGAGACAGGGATAAAGACAGGAAGCACTTCCAGAGCTCTTTTTCCAAATGTGGGATCCGCGGCTGGCAGGAGAGGGGGAGAAAGAACTGAGTCCAATTTTCCTGATAAGACATGGATGTGAGTTAATGTGTGTGGGAAGGAGGTGGAACACTCAGACATTTTTGTGGATGAAAGTTCCTCATTAGAGGCTTTTTTCCAATGCTTTTGGTTGCTTCTTTGGGGAGCAGATGAAAAAATTCCTGCCTTACCCCATGCAGTTACTACGGGAAGAAATTCCAGCCAGCAACTCAGAAGTTCACTGGATTTATTTCCCCTCAGTACCAAGACATCCTTGTCATTGGTCATAAGTTTCTCATGGGTAAAAGTCCCCTTTCATCCCTGCATCACATCTTTAAATCACAAGTTTCCCTGCCCTGTTTTTCAGAGCCTCATGTCACAGTCATGTGGTGATCACTGACCTGTATCCCTAAAATCTGGGCTTTTTTCAATGGTCTGGATAATTCATTTTCTCTTTTCATCTGCAGTTTATACTTTTCACAGGGGTGTCTGGTGACACAAACTCCATTTGATTCCAAACTGCAGCAGGAAATATTTTCCTTCATTGCTGTTCTAGATCATTTTCCCTGCAGCTGGGATTCTTTAGGCAGCTTTAATTTAAACAAAGTTGAAGGGGAAAAAAAGAAACCTCGTAAGGTGTTGGGGTTTGGTGGAGCAGCAGACATTAAATGGAAGCACAGCAGAAAAGGAAATGCAGGTTTAGTGCTTTCATTATTACATTCCAGCATTGTTTAGTGGGAAGTCTCATCCATGTGCTGCTCTGGGTGTAGCTTTCTGATATTTTTAAGTAACAGGAGATTGTGGCATGGAAAAATAGCAGTGTCAGGTTTTGGGGCAGAGCCTGGGCTGATGGTGGAGGATTGTTGGTGACTGGGCCTGTTGGTGCTCGATGGGGGCAACCCCTAGGCTAGAGATTTAACAAAATAAACTCCATAAAATAGAATTTCATGGAGCTGAGCCCACAGAAAGCCTCTCACCTCCCGCTATCAGAATCTCTCACTTCTCCTTTCAGGGCAAGGAGTGTCCTCTTGGCAGTGGTAATTCCAAACTTTGATTATATTTTAGCATTCTTGGGTGCAAATGTGTGACGTTCTGTGTTCCCTGTTGCAGCCTCTGTGTCCAAAGGAGCTCTGGCACTTTGTCCACCAGTGTTATGGGAACGAGCTGGGCCTGACCAGTGATGATGAAGATTATGTGCCTCCTGATGATGACTTCAACACCATGGGGTGAGTGGGGAGTGGTGAACTCTGCCCAGGAGGGAGGGAAGGTGGCCCCAGGAGAGCAGGGTGTGCTGCATGCCTCAAAGTGCTGCTTGTCCTGAGAGATTCTGGGGTCTGGCCAAGGGGTTGCTCTGAAATGGGTGCTGCCCAAAAAGCTGGAAGTGTAGCATTTCCTCCTGGAAGCTGGGAGGGACTGGAATGCCTGCTGAGCCAGCTGAGCAATTCTAGAAATGCCAAAGCATCCCAGTCACAAGGCCAGGCAGGGCTGCATGGCCAGAAAATGCTGATGCTTGCCAGTCCCTGTATAAACACCCAAAAAATTGGGGCTTGCTCTCCCCTGCACTGAGCCATTCCTGCTTCTAGACAGCCTGGAAACTTCATAGCAACACTGTCACTTGCTCTGTGTGTGCAGCTGTAGCTGTTGTGAGAGGGGTAACCATAAAAACCTGTGTTCTCTGTGGCGTCCCAGCTACTGTGAAGAGATCCCCGTGGAGGAGAATGAAGTCAACGACAGCTCCTCCAAGAGCAGCATGGAGGCCAAGCCAGAAGCCAGCCCTCAGCTGCCAAAGAAATCTGTCACTGCCAGCACCCTGACCTCCACGGGCAGCAGCGAAGCCCCAGCCTCGGTGAGTTTCCTCCCTCCCCTGGCAGCAGGAATTCCTTTTCCCTGGGATCCAGCACACCCTGGATCTCATGTGAGGTTTGTTCATCCTCCAGCTCCTCTTCCACTGCTGCTGGCTTCAGTCCCTGGTGTTGTCAGTGATGTTGTCACTGGGACTCGCAGCAGCAGGAGCATTTTCCTTTCTGTACTTCTGGATGAAAAGTTTTGGACATAAAAGGGTTATAAATTCTTCCCTGCCTTCAGTTATTCCCTGGAGATCTGTGTGTGCCCTCCTGGTGTTAGGGCAGAGCAGACCTTGTGTAGATATTGCCTCAGGGTCTTTTGGCTTGTTCAGGAGCAAAACCAGCATTGGACAATATTGTGCTTGTCTGAACAAAAATCCTTGTGGTGTCCAAAGCCTGAACACTGATTTTTGGAGAGGAGGTGTTACAAACACTGTATGGCAACCTTCCTCTTCTCTCTATTTAATTTCGAGATCTGTCAAAGCCAAATATTCAGAAATTGGCTCACAAATGTGAGGTTTTTTGAAATAAAGCCCATTGACAGGTGCTGATCTTGCCCTTGTTGTGCCCTGTGCTTGCTGCAGTTCGATGGAGTGCTCCCAGAGGAGGAGGAGGCAGTGGCAGAGAGTCCTGTGGAGAAAGACCTTGGCATTGCCAACATCATGGGAGAGAAGATCGACATCATTGGCCCTGTGAACTCACCCTCGCTGGACTTCAATGACAACGAAGACATTCCCACGGAGCTCAGTGACTCCTCAGACACCCACGATGAAGGTTTGTGGGGAAAGACCTTTCCATCAGGGGTGTTTCCAGCCTTATCCCATCCTTTCCTGTGAGGGAATGGAGTGGCAATCCTTTTCTGCAATCCTGCAATCCTTTTCTGGACCCTGAAAGTTCTGTAGATGCAAAGAATTCCCATTGTGGGCTGCAGGAAGTGCCTAAAAATTTTGGGATGTGCCTAAAATAATCTATGTAATTAATTACCCCTTCTGATGTTCCAACTCTTGCAGTTGGGGTCAGTGCAGGAAAAGGGTTGGAAGTCCCTCCTTTGGGTTCCTTCTGAAATCCCGAGCTCCTGGTGCTGTGGAAGCACATTTTCCATCATCCTGGAGGGTCATGGCTGCACCCTGAGGGTCTCTTTCCCCACAGGGGAAGTGCAGGCCTTTTACGAGGACCTGAACGGGCGCCAGTACGTGAACGAGGTGTTCAACTTCAGCGTGGACAAGCTCTACGACCTGCTCTTCACTGACTCCCAGTTCCAGAGGGACTTCATGGAGCAGCGCCGCTTCTCGGGTGAGCTGCTGCTGCTGGAGCTGCTGCAGGGGCTGCTGCAGGGGCTGCTGCTGAGGGGCTGCAGGGGCAGGGCTCTGCCTCGGAGGGGGAGTTCTGCCTGGCTGGGTGAGGTTCTGAGCGGATTTTGGGACAGCGTGGTCCGTGCTGGCAGTAACTGAATGCAGGCAGAACGTGTGTGCCCATCTGGTTTTGTTTTCTAGCAGCTAGAATGGCTTTTTTTAATGGAAAAAGCAGATTTTCATATTTTTTATCATCACCTAAGGCCTGATCCTTTGTTGGAGGCTTAACAGTGTGAGGGAAAAGCTCTTCCAGCTCCACCCTGACACTGGCACAGACAGAGCTGCAGAGAGAATCCCTTGGCATGTCAGAGTCCTTTCCCTGTGACTGTGGGTTTGCTGAAGGAGATAAATCCCCAGCCTCTCCCCCTTTCCCTGCACTTGAAAGAGGGGAAAATATTCACATTTAGTACAGGAGCCCTTTGTTTCACACTCAGTTGAGCTCCAGAGCAGCCAGGCTCTCTGAGGGGAAGGAAATACCATCCCCAGCTCGGTTATATGGCTCTGCCTTTCCCCAGGGGACTGACCAGAGATCCCTCTCCAATTACTTGACTGGAATATTGTTTTGTCCTCTCAGATATTATCTTTCACCCCTGGAAGAAGGAGGAAAATGGCAATCAGACCAGAGTGATCCTGTACACCATCACCCTCACCAACCCTCTGGCCCCCAAAACTGCCACAGTCACTGAGACCCAGGTAAGTGAAAGGGGAGCAGGGCTGGGATCTTGGTAGAAACTGCTCTGAGAGAGATTTTCTTCTCCTGAGCATGTTTTCATTGTCCCTGTCCATTTTCCTGGCCACAATTCCTTGATTTAACTTGCTGCAGCCACGAAGAGTTAATCTTGCACTGGATTGCAAGGAAATCACCACAAATTTCCCAGCAAAAGCAGATGAGTTTGTGAACAGGGCAGCACATTTTTAACAACTGCTTTTCTCACCCAAACTGGTGTTTTTTGAGCTGTGGTCAGCCCAGCAGATATCACTCAAGGAAGTCAGATACTTCCTGGCCAGTCCTTCTCACAGCTCCACAGAGAGTTGTGGATTTTTTATGATGAGGAGGACAGTGAGGTGATCTGTTTAGAAAGGTGGAAAAGGGAGCAATGCACTGGGAGGAGCCAGGCTGGCTGTATCTAGCAGTGCCTGCAGCTGGACAGGGAGGAAAAGCCTCTTTCCATGTGCAGAGATGTGCTCAAGTGGCCGAGGGTAAATACTGAGAGTGAGCTTCAGGGATTGCTGAGAGGGAGCCAGGAAGGGGGGGTCTGAGCACCACATTTCAGAGAATGGAGGATCCCAGCAGCAAGGTGTAGCTTATGAGGGTGGGAGGAAAGATGCTGGAGAGAAGGAAAGTGCAGGGAAGAGAAAGGAGAGGAGAGAGGGAAGGGAACAGCACACTCTCCCACAAACAAGTGATATTCTGGCTTATTTAATTCTGGGTTTGGGCTCAACCACCAAGGCACACCCTGTGTGTCCTCACTGCAGAGCTAAGTGGGAACAGGCTGCAGGAAAAACCATGTCTTGTCCAGGGATCTGTGCTTAACTCTGTCTGTCCTCTGGGTGAGGTTTGCCCTGGAGCAAAGGGAAAAGCACACAGGAAGCACTTAAAGGAAGAAAGTGATGTGTTTTTATGGTGTTTAGAATGACAGAATGATTTCTGCTAGAAAGGTCTCTGCTCAAAGCAGGGCCTCCTCTGGTTTTAGCTCAGGTGGGTCCCTGACAAGGCATCAGAAGAGAGGTCACACTTGGAAAGGTCCCAGCAGCCTGGTCCCCACATGGCACTGTGTGAGACACCTGTGGTACAGAATCCTGGGGCCTGAGCTTCTGGAACTGATTGCCTTTTTCAAAATGTGCCCATGGGAAGCATCTGGGTGAAACCTGTGGTTTCCTCTGCCTTCCCTTCAGGGTGAGCTGTTCACAGCAGAGCCGGGGCTGGGGCCGGGGTTTGTCTCCTGTTTGCAAAGTGCTGCTGAAGGTGCCAATCCCTCAGAGCCGTGTCCTGACCACACTGAAAGCTGCCTTGCACGCTGTTTTTCCTGCAGACAATGTACAAAGCCAGCCAGGAGAGCGAGTGCTATGTCATAGATGCAGAGGTGCTAACTCACGACGTCCCCTACCACGATTATTTCTACACCATTAACCGCTACACGTTGACTCGTGTTGCCAGGAACAAAAGCCGACTCAGGTACCTCTCTTGGGGGGTGAATGATGAGCAAAAGGCACCTTTGGGAAGGGGTTTTGCCGTTTGGGTGTGGTAGGAGGGGCTGAGGAGGTTATTTCTTTGTCCTGTTGCTGGAACATTCCTGTCATGAAGAGTAGGGGCAGGATTTTCACCTGCTGGGGTGACATCGAGCAAACATCAGGTGCAGAGGAGTTACAGCTGCATCAGGGAGAGGATTTACAGATTTTTCTTGCCTCTTTCTTGGATGCAGGGGTTTGCAGAGCCTGTTATCACATGCAAACTGTGATAATCTACAGGATGAACTTCCTGGGACTGTGCTTAGGGGGAAAAGCAGAGGAATTGGGTATGGGGAAAAGCTATATCCATGTGACTCTGTGTGACTTCAATAATGATAATCCAAATGTCTGCCAAATGGCCAAATGTCTCTCTTGGGAGAGGCTCTTCCTGCCTTTGGAAGGACTTTTCCAGCAGTGCTTCTCCTCTGGAAACACGAGGGGCTGAGACCATTCCAGAAATAACAGTGTGCGTGATTATTTCCTGGATTTACACTGGCAAAGATTGTGAATTGACATCACCCCCAGGAAGCACAGCCAGAGGAATGACTGTCCTTTGTCTCCTCACAGGGTTTCCACAGAATTACGCTACAGGAAACAGCCTTGGGGGCTGGTGAAATCCTTCATTGAGAAGAATTTTTGGAGCGGCCTGGAAGATTATTTCCGTCATTTGGGTAAGAGTGGCAGTGACAGTGGCACTTGTGTTTCCCTGGGAGTGGGCAGCATGATCCAGCCTTGGGGTGGCTTATAAAAGGGGCTAGCACAGCTGGAATTAATACCTGCTGGAATGAATCAGGGCACCAAATCCTGCTCTCTGTCAGGCAGTGTGGGCTGAAGGTTTGGCAGAAGGTGTGAGGAGCGTGGCGCACAAATCTCCCAAGCCCTGCCAACTTCTTTGGCCCAGCAGCGGGGTTAAACCTCTCTCTCAGCAAAGCCACACCTCCTAACGCTTCCCCTTGGTGCTGCAGAGAGCGAGCTGACCAAAACAGAGAGCACGTACCTGGCTGAGGTGCACAGACAATCCCCCAAAGAGAAGGTGAGCAAGCAATCCACGGTGCGCCGGCGGAAACGCGCCCACGGCCACCTGCGGGTGCCGCACCTGGAGGAGGTGCTCAGCCCCGTCACCACCCCCACGGACGAGGAGGTTGCCCATCGAATCAAGCACGTGGCAGGTGAGGAGCAGCCTTGGGGATGGAGACAAAAAGGGGGGCTTTGGCACAGAGGGTGAACGGGAAGAGGCGTGGGGAGGATGTGTGGGGGTCGTTCGGGGGAGATGGAGGGGTGGGTAGAGGGTCAGGGGTTGCCCTTCCCTGTTTCCCATCCCAAATACATCCCCATCTCCTCAGGTTCCACTCAGACACGGCACGTCCCCGAGGAGAGCCCCAGTGGCTTCCACCTGCAGAGTGTCTCCAAGCTGCTCCTTGTCATCAGCTTTGTGTAAGTGATGATTTTTTTTCTGTTTTCCTTCCCAGTCAGCTTTAAACATCTTTGGTTTGTCTGTGTTCCTGGAGTTCTGGGCTCTCTTCTCTCCTTTCCCCTCAGTTTTTCCCTTGTTTTAGCCAAACGTGGGCTTTGCAGACCTGTTCTGGGAGTCCTGAAGGCAGGACCTGGCTGGGACAATGACAGGACAGAGGCAGCAGTGCAAGCAGAGAGGAGTCAATACCTACAAGAGAAGAAACCCACCAAGAATAAGGGTTTTATTTTTTATTTCTTATTTCAGGAACACAGTTTAGAGATTTTCAATGGCATATAGAAACTGTGTGCGTGGGGGTAATTTAAAATAAGGGATTTAATTGCTGACAAACGAGCTGCTGTCATGGCCAGTGACTGTGCAAAGCTCTCTGGGAGTCACTGGGCTACCACAACAGGGCTCAGTGTCTGTGAGGAGTCTGACCAGTGTCTGCTCTGGCAAAACCTTTCCATGTCTGGTCCTGGGCAGTGATTTTGATGAGAGGCACAGTCAGAAAGCAGCTGGACCCTGTAGAGATGATTTCTGCACAATAAGTAAAGAAACACCTGAAGCACGAGAGGTTGGTGTGGGTTCATTAGCTCAGCAGCAGGAACTGTTTGGTTTGGGTATCTTTCCTGGCACACCTTTCAGGATTGGTAGTCCTGGACTGGGATGTGTGCTCCAAGTAAGCTGGGAATGGGCCCCTCACATCCCTGGGGCTCAGTTTAGTAGCTTAATTCAGTGTATTTACTGTTCCTCTGCCCTTGGGCTGACAGCAGGCTTCATGTAGTGCTGCAGTGCTTGCTGAGCAGGTGCTGTGGAGCAGAACAGCCTAAAGCACTGATCCAGGCTTTCCTGAATTGGGCTCAGCTTTTCTTGAAGCTCCACCCAGCTTTTAGAGAGGTGGGGAGAAGGTGGGATTTGGGGACTGAAATTACAGTTCAAGCTGAGCTCATTTCAGTGTTCCCTGGTCCCAGAGGGGACACAGAGGTTTGCAGCAGCACCCAGCCAGTGATAAATGAGGTGGTGTAAGGCACTGTCATGATGAGAACATAGCAAGAAGGTACAAAAGCTTTGTGCTGGTGTCTCCTGACGGCCTCACTTGGGTCACAGAGCCCTCTGTGATGTTTCCAGAATACTCCTCTGGCCAGTTGCCATCCGCCTGACTGAACTGGTCATAGTGGGCCATTCTTCCAGCAAAATAGCAGCACTATTCAGAGCCAGGCACCAGCCTGGCATTTTGGAATCTGCTCCTGGGGAGGGGTGGAAATGCCTGTGTGTGGTGGGGGGGTGAGAGGAGAGGTGCAGGAGCTGGGCAGGGCATGGCCAGGGTGTGTTCCTAGTGCCTGGGGCTGGGAATGGGGAAGGCTGGATGTGAGCATGAGAGTGTCTGTGTGTGTGTGTGTGTCACACAGTGCCTGAGGGTGGGAATGGGGAAGGCTGGATGTGAACACGAGTGTGTCTGTGTGTGTGTGTGTGTCACACAGTGCCTGCACTGGGAATGGGGGAGGCTGGATGTGAACACGAGTGTGTCTGTGTGTGTGTGTGTGTGACACACTGCCTGCACTGGGAATGGGGAAGGCTGGATGTGAACACGAGTGTGTCTGTGTGTGTGTGTGTGTGTGTGTGTGTCACACAGAGCCTGAGGGTGGGAATGTGGAAGGCTGGATGTGAACACGAGTGTGTCTGTGTGTGTGTGAGTGTCACACAGTGCCTGCACTGGGAATGGGGGAGGCTGGATGTGAACACGAGTGTGTCTGTGTGTCTATGTGTGTCACACAGTGCCTGCACTGGGAATGGGGAAGGCTGGATGTGAACACGAGTGTGTCTGTGTGTGTGTGTGTCACACAGTGCCTGGGGGTGGGAATGGGGAAGGCTGGATGTGAACACGAGTGTGTCTGTGTGTGTGTGTGTGTCACACAGAGCCTGCACTGGGAATGGGGAAGGCTGGATGTGAACACGAGTGTGTCTGTGTGTGTGTGTGTGTGACACACTGCCTGCACTGGGAATGGGGAAGGCTGGATGTGAACACGAGTGTGTCTTGTGTGTGTGTGTGTGTGTGTGTCACACAGTGCCTGAGGGTGGGAATGTGGAAGGCTGGATGTGAGCACGAGTGTGTCTGTGTGTGTGTCTGTGTGTGTGTGTGTGTGTCACACAGTGCCTGCACTGGGAATGGGGAAGGCTGGATGTGAACACGAGTGTGTCTGTGTGTGTCTGTGTGTGTGTGTCACACAGTGCCTGCACTGGGAATGGGGGAGGCTGGATGTGAACACGAGTGTGTCTGTGTGTGTCTGTGTGTGTGTGTCACACAGTGCCTGCACTGGGAATGGTGGAGGCTGGATGTGAACACGAGTGTGTCTGTGTGTGTCTGTGTGTGTGTCACACAGTGCCTGCACTGGGAATGGGGAAGGCTGGATGTGAACACGAGTGTGTCTGTGTGTGTCTGTGTGTGTGTGTGTGTGTGTCACCTGCTGTCCCCAGGAGCTCAGCTGTGCTCAGGGCACTTCACCACCAGTGCAGGCACACGGATCCCTGTCTGTCCTTCCTGCCTCTCCTCCCGCTGCTCCTTTCTTCCTGCCCCCTGCTCTGTCTGAGCCTCCTCCTCTCAGCCCAGTTCGTGTCAGTCCGTTTCTAACCTGCAGCTGCTCCGTCTTTTCTCTTCCCTGCTCCCATTAGGATCTGTTTCAGGTACTGTCTCTCTCTTTTTTTACCTCTTTACTCTCCCATTTCCCTCCCTTTCTCTGCATCCAGCGCATCCACTCACCCAGCCTGTTCTGTCTGAGCTGCCATCCCTGTCTCTCTGTCTGTCTGTCTGTCTGTCCTCACACATTTCTTCCACGAAGTGAAGTTTTGGGCGCTCACTCAGATTAAATCCCCACTCACAGCATGGACTGGGCCTCAGACACCTTCCCAAAGGCCTGGGTGTTGTCCCAGGTGTTCCTGGCAGCAGTGAGCTGCGAAATGCTCCTGAACTGGCTGTTTGCTTGCTTTCTTTGCAGTCTGGTGCTGCTGGTCATTCTCAACATGATGCTGTTCTACAAACTCTGGATGTTGGAATACACCACGCAGACGCTCACGGCGTGGCAGGGCCTGAGGCTGCAGGAGAGGTACAGCCACGCCTGCTGGGGCTTTTCCTTGTTTCTCTTGGATGTCAGAGGCTTTCCTGGCACAGCAGAGCTCTGGGCTCTCACTTTTGTGTAAAACAGGTGAAGCTGAAGGGCCATGAGCATTTCCACTGCAGTTGAAGAGAAGAGTTAAGGCCACTCTGGTGCTTCCCAGCATCCCATGGAACAGAGGATGCTCTGTGAATAAATGTGGAGCAATTTTGGGCCAAGGTGGTCACTTCCCCTCCTTTGATGGCCAAACCTCCCTCTGTATGGAAGGCAGAGTCTTAGAATGATCCCTGTGTACTCAGGGGAGAATTTGGGCCTGTGACACACATACACTGTTAGGTTTGTGTTTTGGAAGGTGTGGGTCCAGATCCCAGCAGTGTGTCCTGCCTGAATGGTCTCTGGTCTATTTTTAGAGGTTGAGAACATCCTGATTCCACTTTTCTGAGGTGGTTTTGTCCCCTTGTGTCCCTTTTTTGGAGTCCCAGTTGTTCCCTTGCTACACTGGGTTTGACTTTAAGCATTCATAGCCGTGTGCTACCACTGAGTTAGAATTTTTTTGCTTTATTTATGTGATTTCTCCTTAGGAGAGGCAATTATTGCTTCTCCATAACAGCCCTGCTACTTCCCCACAGATAGATACTTCAAGTGATTATAGACACTTTAAGTGATTTTATCTTTCTCTGGTACTTTGGGTGTTTATTTAGACTACTCCAATAGTATTTAATACCAAACTTAGGTCCTGTTTGCACAGTGTGATGTGCAAGTGCTGGAATTGTGGGGGTGGCTCCACATGGGTAATTCTGCAGCCACGATTGCTGTGGAAGCATCTGAAGCCATCCAAGCACCTGGAATGCTTCCACCTGTCCTGATTCCACTCACCTCAATTCTGTTCTGGGGCTTTAAATGGGCCTGAAGGGAAGGGCTGGATACCTCCACATACCTGCCATGGAAAAGAGAGCCAGTGCAGCTATTCCTCACAATAAAGAGAAGTCTCTCTACAAATAATGTGGTTTTTATGACCCCTGCCTGTGTTTTCCTGGCAGGTTACCCCAGTCTCAGACAGAATGGGCCCAGTTGCTGGAGTCCCAGCAGAAGTACCACGACTCAGAGCTGCAGAAATGGCGTGAGATCATCAAATCCTCGGTGATGCTTCTGGACCAGGTGAGGCTGCACCAGGCAGGGCTGTGGCTAGGGGGTCACTGTGTCCTCCCAGTCCTGCTCCCCATCCTTCAGCATTTCCTGCTTCCACCACAGTCCCTCAGGTCTGCCAGCTCCTTTAGATCCATGGGTACCACATCCCAAAGGTTGGTACAGGGTGCCACGGCTGCTCTCTCCCATCAGAGGGATCCGTGCACATCAAGGAGAGAACCCTGCAGAGCCAAAAATCTCCTATTTGCACATTTGGTATCTTATATCCCAGCTTGGAGAGCAAACTGGTTTTACCTGAACCCTGAATTTACATTCAGCTTTCAGGGAGGAAGGGGGCACAGTCCCGTAGTACAAAGCCAGGAATTTTGGGGTGTGCTCCCTAAAAAGCACACAGGGTTGCTGAGAACACAGACCTGAAATGGGAGCTGCTCTCCCCTAAGGAGAGAGCACTCCCTGTGCTCTGCTCACCCCTTCTCTTGGAGAACGGTGCCCCACATTCTCAGTCCCCATTCACACATCCCTGCTCCCAAACCCACAATTCTGGCATCGATACTTCAGGGGGAAAAAGGAAATCCCCAAGTTCTCTCTTCTAGGGTAGCACCACAGTGGAGAAACATCTTGTCTTGCAGATGAAGGATTCACTGATAAATCTCCAGAATGGCATCGGGTCCCAGGACTTCGGGTCAGATCCAGAGGACAAACGGAAACGTTTCCATTAACAGGCAGGAATGCAGGAGGCCAGAGGACGGTGTGCAATATGTGTAAATAGGATATATAAATATATATATATATATATATATATATATATACAGATATAAATATATATATTATATACAGATTTTAAGAGAAAAAAAAAAAAAGAAAAAAAGCCTAAAGAGGGGAAGGAGTGACCTCCAACACTGGCTGAACTGGAGCGTCTCTGGGAGCGTGGGGTGTGTGTGTGTGTGGGAGGGCTGTGCTCTCCCAGCACTGAGGTGTGCTTAGGGCCGTGCCCAGCCCTGCTCCCTGGGCCCGTGCACTGCTCCTCTGTAATATTCCTGGCTGTCTGTCTGTCTGTCTGTCTGTTTTTGTTGTCTCAAAGGGAAGCATCAGTGTGAGTGCCCCCGCCCCGTCCCCATCCCCTCCCTGCGCATGCAGGTCCCTGTTGGCTCTGTTTATCTCTCAAAGGGGACACTGTCAGCTCCCTCACCTCGCTGGCTTCAGGGCACAGAGGTTTTGGCAATCGCAGTCAATCCCTTGCAAAACTGCTTGGGAGAGGAGGGGGAGTTGCTGTGGCTCTGTGGAGAGCAGATCCCCCTGGCAGGCCCCTCCTGGGAGCAGCAGTTTGCTGTCAGGGCAGCCAGCTTGGCTCAGAGCAGAGCACAGAGCGTGGCCAAGCTGCAGTCCCTTCCACAAACGCTGATTTGCTGTCGTGGATGCTGCAGGGAGAGCAGGGGGAGTGTGGGGAGAGCAGTGTGTGCCCCCAAGGTGTGTGGGAGGAGGAGAGCCACACGTGTGACAGTGTCCCCTTTACCTGTCCTCTGCTTTCTCTGTGCTTGGGCCCCTGCCCCTGAGCCACCCCTGTGCTGCAGGTCTGCTTTGGTGCTGCAATCACCACGGTGGGAGGACCCAGATCTAAAACAGAAAACCAGAATTAGGATTGGTTTGCAACCACTCCCACTACCCAGCTCAGCAAATCTCTCTCCTGTTCGTTCACCCAGTCCTTGTCTTGTAAAATCTGTGGGAAAACGGGAAAAGCTTCCTTTCCTTGCCTGGGATAAATTTACATAATTGTATCTATGCAGCAACAGCCATCACTGTGGATATTTACATGACTGCATCTGTAGAGCAACGAGGCTTTCAGAAATCCAGGAGAGGTCAGGAAGGGTCACAGGGACCAAGAGGGGAAAGGCAAAAGGGACCATCAGAGGGTGGCAGGACAGAGCTGCGTGTGAGGCACCTGAGGGGTGTCTCCATCAGCTGGGTAGTGAAGCCCTGAGTCAGCCAGGTGGTAAAGCTGCACTCAAAAAAAGCCAGAGTGCATTTTCTGTTGTTCTGGGGATAATTCCAGACTCCATTGGCAGCCAGATGAGGAAGAGGGGCAGCTTGGCTGTGCTGGGCAGTGCACAAACTCCACGGGGACTGGTTGGGATGCAGGCTGCTTCTTAGAGTGTTTAATAAATGCTTTGGCATCTTACCCAGCCAGGTAGATTAGGGGAATGTGAGGCCCTCTGACCAACACTGGGATTTTTCCACCTTCTGACTGGCAGGAGGGAGGCAGCTGCACATTCCCAGTTTGGAAATGGTGCAGTTGTAGCTCCTCCAGGGAGTGCCAGGGTAAACAACTGGTTTCACACCATTCTGTACCTCAGAATGTCCTCAGTGGAATCTGAGGAAAACCCTCTCAAGCTCCCACTTTGCAGTTAGGGGAAGGTAATGGATGCAGGAAGAACCTGCTGATTTCTCCCAGCCCTCCTGCACTCTCCATGACAGAGTGCTAAACACATGCCCCACACAAGACTCACAGTTGCAGGGGCATGGCTGAAGCCAGGTTATCAAAAAGACATTTCAGACTGTGAAAGCAAGGTCCACTCGGGGAAAACCAGAGTGTAATGTGTATTTATGACTATTTATTTAATTTAATGCTGCTGACTACTGTACTGCTCCCTGACTTTTTTCCAGGGAGGCTGCTGAAATGGCTGCTGTGCAATGAAATTGAGGTGCTAGGGCCTGGGAAGGGCTTTCTGTGGCTCGTTTTCCCCACTGTGACTTGCCAGACTGTCCCAGAGTCCCCATTCCCCCATCAGTCACTCCCACAATTACTTAGCACACAAAATTCCCCTGCTGCTGGAATTTCCCTCTTCTAGAATTTAATTTCGAGCACCAAGCAGGACGAGACAGAGGAAGCCCTGGGATTCACCCTGCCCATGCCAGGAAAGAGAAAGGACACTGTGAAAGGGGACCCTGGCACCTGAGGGTTCCTCCACCTGGCTGGGATGGGTTTGGACATGGTGGATGGAGACAGAGAAATCAGACAGGGTCACAGATCAATGCTGCTGATCAGCACGGGTTGCTCACCAGTGTCACATCCTCGTTGTCAGGGAGGTATGGAACCCTTTTTCTCATCCTGCATCCTTTCTCCTGTGCAGATTTCCAGCTGCTGGCTCGGGATGTTCCCTCAGGCTGGGCCCCAGGGACAGAACTGCAAAAGCTCTGTTAAATTAATGTCAGGCCAGGCAGCTGTAGCTAATATTTGTTCTACCTGCACATTAAACTGGGTTTTTAACTTGTTTCACACTGACCTGACACCCAGCAGGTGAAATGTGAAATCTTTCATTAGGAGCACAAGGCTGGTGGGCACCAACCAGAACCTGGTGCTGCAGTGTCCTTCACGCTGAGGGAGGTTTCTCTTTGAGGCCTTAGGGTTTTGGTTTTTCCACTTAACTTCTTTTTCCCACTTGGCAGCCAGTCTGGCTTGGAGTTGGATGGTGTCTTGGTTTGAAAGATAGGTGTGTGCTGAGGAGAGCTTAGGATGGAAAAAAATGTAACCCCCCTTCCCTCCTAATAGAGATGATTTTGAAATTAAGGGAGCTTTCAGGCAAAGACATGGGAAAATAGGAACAACAGTTCTTTACTGTTTAAGGCAGACAAACAACAATACCTCAAACAGAACCAGAACCCAGTGCAGCCTTCTCAGCTGTCGGGCACTTTCCCCACGGCTGCAGGGGGGCACTCCGATATTTAAAAAAAACACCAAAAAGCCAAAAAAACCCAAAAGAAAAAGTTTTATTGGCATGCATCCTACAGCAGTGGTTACAAAAAACGGCCTTGGATTAATCTGTCAAAGAAAACATGCAACAGCAGGGGGTAGCCACGTACGAATCGGATCACCTCTTTTTGAAGCCGTACTTCTTCCTTTCATAGAAAAGATCTGTCTTGGAGCTGCCCAGGTTGACGATCTTAGGGCAGCCGTCTCTGTCCTTCTCCTGGGTGCAGCACTCCTTGCAGTAGAAGGCGTCGGACACGCCGGGCCCGCCGCAGATGGCGCAGCGGCCCTGGTAGGAGCCGTAGTTACACTCCTCACAGATGCGCACCGGGCTGCAGGGCCGCACGTACGAGTCGCAGATCACGCACTTGCCATCGCACTTCTCACAGAGCCTCCCGATAGCCGCCCCCGCCTGCTTTCCGCAGAAGATGAGGTCCGGGTGGTGCTTGGCCATGGCGAGGCGGGCACGGGGTGAGGGGCTGAAGGAGCGCTGAGGGCAGGGCAGCCGCGGCCCGGCTCCCAGCGGGGCAGGGAAAGGCGGGCTCGGGATCCCCTGAGGGCTTTTCCCCTGAGGGTTTTACCCCTGAGGGCTTTACCCCTGAGGGCTTTTCCCCTGAGGGCTTTTCCCTTTGAGGGCTTTACCCCTGAGGGCTTTACCCCTCAGGGCTTTTCCCCTCAGGGCTTTCCTCTGAGGCACCCAGCAGATGTGAGACGGTCCCTAGTTCAGTGAAGGAGGGTCCCGATGCAGCGAGCAGGGCTATACTCGCCGTAGAAGGAAGGCAGGACCCTGCGGTGAATTATCCCCGCAGCGAACGCAGCTTCTTTCCCCTCAGAACGCCGAGAGAGAAGTGGGCTAGGAGCTCTACCGCACCCCTTTTATCCAGTCTGAATCTCGCTATTTGCATGAAAACCCCAGGTAGAAAGAAGGCAGCCAGCTGGGCCCTTCCCTCTTGTGTGACCAGGCCTTTTGTCTTTCTTAAGCACCCGGTAATTAACGTGTCTTAGCAACATATTGCTGCTGGGGGCGTGCGTGGGGAAAAGTTACCTGAGAAAAGTAAAAAAGACAACGCCTAAAACCCCGACAAGATGGGATTCACAACCTTTTATTCCCGTTTAAGCTCCCACAGTAGTGATAAAAAGGGGAAAAGCAAGGGCTTTATGGCACTAAAGGTGAGGGTTTAAACAAAACCTGGGAGTGTTTCACTCCTCCGGAGAGCTGGGATAGGAATCAGCTGCCCTTCTGGGGCCAGAGACAAGTTTGGATTACATTTCCTGGAGGGATCAGTAACACTTTCTAGGAGTGAGAGGCTTGAGTAATTTACAGAGGGTGGTGCCTCCCTCAGCACTCACAGCCAAGCTTGGCTTCCACCATCAGGGTTTTGCTTCTCCCCTTGCTCACCTATGCCAGAAATTCCATTGGATTCTTGTCACAGCAGGTGCCTTTCCCCTCCCACTCTGACCCTTCCACCTGCACATCTGCTGGGCTGTGATTTGCAGGGTCTGAACAACGACAAAAACAGGGATTTTTTATTTTAAGGGCATTTCTCCAGCCAAGCATGCAAAGTAATGCCAACAGCTTGTACCCTAATTCCTTAAAGATGCTTCCTATTGGGAGGAGGGAGAAGGGGGAGCAGGAGGCTCTGATCCACCCGGTTGTGACATCCTCACTGCTCTTACCTTGGTGCAACCTCACCTCTGATCAATACACACCTTCCGGGGCTTATTTTAGAGCAGTTCTGGCAGCTGGGATGAATGGATTTGAGTCCTGGATAGCTGCTGTGCAACCAGGCATTCCCAAAGCTGATACCACAGGGATCTAGAGCAGCACCTGCCTGTAAAGTCTCTGAAGGACCAAAAAGCAGGTTATTCCAGATGGTGAGCTGCCCAAGGCAGAGGCACTGCTGGGCCTGCACCTTCCAGAGAGAAAATGCGGGAAAATGGAGGATGGAAAGGTAGCTGCAGTGGGAAGGAGAGGAGCTGGCTGTGGATTAACAGGATAATGAGCTTTTTGGGTGATCTGCACTTCAGGCACTCTCCAGTTAGAAAACTTTGCTATTAACACATACTAACTTATCCTGACTTCTGTACAAATCCTTCCTGGCTCCCTCAAGTCCTTTGGGAGAAGAGAAGAAAGGCACATGACTTTGATCTCCCCCGAGCTGCCTCTTCTGCTGTGACAGGGGCTGCATTTACACCCAGCTCTGACTGCTGGGTGACACCTGGCAGGAAAATTAATCCACAAACACCAGAGGTTTATGTCCAAAAAGGAGACAGAGGAGTCCCATTACTTTACTCGAATAAAGGGAGAGGCCATGGGGCATTCCCCTGGGGTCTCTCAAATTTTTGGAGGGCGCAGCCTCCTTTTTTATCCTCATTTCCCAGCCTTGTTTCCCTCTTGCCAAGAGGTACAGACTTCCTGGAACGCCTAATACCTAAGACTCCCTTCTAATGTATAACACCCTCCTCCCCCCTTTATTACTTTTATCTTAGTTCTTGTGGAATTTATGGTTCTTTCCCATTGTTTCTTTCATCTCTCAAGATCTAATTTCATTTATCAGCAGACCTTTGATTTGTTTGAAGAGACAAATGTCCTTCTTTCCGTTCTTCAATCAGTGGAACCCTTCCCACTGTTTCTCTTATCTCGAAGTGCTAGGTTTATCTGCCAGCAGGCCCACAGCTTGTTTGTAAAGATAAGTCCTTCATTCCTCTCACACCTGACCCTGCTTGGATGCTTCTGATCTTAGAAACCTTAGGGACAAGAAAGGTCTTTAATGTAATACGGCCCTGGACTGGAAGAGGAAAGGTTCCAAAGCACAAGGCTTTGCTGGATTGGGAGCCCTGAAGGCACAAACCTGCCTCTGAAATAGCTGCATGTAGTGGGAGATGCCCTCTAGGAATGCTAATCCTGGAATGCTAATCCATGTCCTTATCAGACAGCTTCAGCAGCTACACTGGGTGTAGATAAGGACAGACTTTTCAGCCTCCTTGGCTCCTCAGCACTGTCCTGGTAGCCACAGAGGAGCTTTTCCTTTCCTTTATGCAAGAAGGTAGGAATTTCTTTCCCAGAGAGTGGCAGGAGACACTTTCGGTGTGGGTACTTTTGGATGTGCTCTGTGTGGGTGCTGCAGCAGCTGCTCTCCCCAGGAGCACTGTGCCAGGCAGCACCTGCTCCTCCCAACGAGCACAGGAACAAACTCCTGATTTACAGCTGGAACTTTCGGGTTCCACATCATGCAGAAAATCAGTCTCAAAACCACTGTTTAGAGCAGCAGTGCCTGGCTCAGGGGAGGCAGCTCTGTCCTGTCTGCCTGGGCAGCTGCTGCCCTCCCCAGCTCCTGACAGATCAGTGCTTCCTGCACTGCCTGCCCAGCTCCAAGGGGCTCTCCCACGGGATCTCTGCCAGGCTGCCACCAACACGGGCCCTGGCACAGCCATCTGGACTCTGGCTTAGTCTTTTCAGTCTCAGCACCACTTAAAATACCTGGCAGGGGCTTACTTAAAACACAGCTCAGAACAGAGACTCTGGAACCCAAGCCCTCGAGGGCAGTGGCTCACAGAACACCGGTGCCACTGGGGTTCCTGTGCTGATTTTCCAGCCTGTTGCCCCCCGGACATGCTCTGATCTCTGCGCTTTGCAGTCTCCAGCACGAGTCTCTCTGTGCCATAAAACCTCTCATTTTCTAGATGTGCACACTGGCCAAATAATCTCCTCGTGTCTTGGGTGACTGCTGACTGAGGCCATTCCCTGATCTAGGCAGACAGCATGGGCTTCTCCTAGCACGGATCCGTGGCATGCCATGCCCTCCTCCTCTCCCACACGTTTTGCAGTGCTCGCTATGGCTTTTCCCTGTCCCCTCCCACCTCTGCTGCTGGACAATCATTCCCTGTGTCATAGATGGTCTGACCTGGTGCTGTCCCTGCCTGCCTTCCCCTCCCGCAGTCTGTATGCTCTTCAAGTGAATGTGGTTTATTTTATTTTATTTTATTTTATTTTTTTTCAGTAGGGAAAAGGACTTCCTTCTGCTGAAGGAATTATATTTGCACATGGCTCGGGGAGGTTCCTCCTCTGGCCGTTTCTGTTACCTCACTCATTTAGGCCAATTCCATTGCTAACGTTAAAGGCCACCTTCCCTGACCCCAACCCTGAGAGTAGGTAGGGAATAAACCCCGATGTGCAGCTCAGGCTCTGGAGCCACGTCTCTAGCGGACATTGGGGTTTGCGAGAGCGGCTGTTCCAGCTTCATCCACCCAGCAGAGAGGTGGAGCCTGTGGCACGCACGTCATCCCCATCTCCACACTCCCACCTCCCAGGAAATGGCCCTCGGAGAGCAGGGATGGAAGCACCGACCTGGCTCTGGGCTGGACGTGGAGGGAGGGAAGAGCAGCAGAGCAGTGGCAGCGTTACAACCTCCCACAAGTGGCCTGGTGTGGCCGTGGCACCTGGGACATCACCATTCCCCTGGGATTTCATCTCCCACCACGTGCTCCAAGGCCGGAGAAAGCTGCTAAACCCTGGGGCGTGTTCTCCCCACCTGGATCCCGCAATTCCTGTGCACCGCTGCCGATGAGCGAGGGTCCTACAACCACCACAGGCACGTGCTTCCCTCCTGGAATCCCCTCCAGAGCCCGGGGAGCTGGGGGCTGATGGCTGAGGTGACTCTGGGGTGGGTGGGGGAAGGAATTGTGGGTTTGTTTTAGGAGTTGTCCCGACTGTCAGAAACTTTGCGCTGTGCGCAAAACAACAAAACAAAAACCCCGCGGTTAAAAAACGATACTGGAACGTTCGTGCTGGAATTGTACAGGCTCTGCAGCCAAACCCTGTGTAAGTAGTTAGTACCATGGAAGTACGGTATCAATTAAAAAATCTATCCAACAACCAGCGTGGCTCTTTGTTCTCTTTATTATCCTGCCTGTTCCGGAGTCTCCTCTCCCATTCCAAACACACACACACAGAGCCTTTGCTGGGAGCATCTCTTCCAGGGCTTGAAAGAGCACTGATATTTTAATTATGATCCATTTTTCCCCGTGAGATTCTTGAGCAAAACTTTGCACCCCGTTTCCTCCTGCTTGGAACACCACGTGGCCATGGTCACCCCTGTGTGCAGGAACTGGAAAAGTGAAAGATTTGTCCAAAAAAAGAGCATCTGCAGAAGATGCCTGTG
The DNA here is from genome assembly GCA_026261815.1 of Monarcha castaneiventris obscurior. Lineage (NCBI taxonomy): Eukaryota > Metazoa > Chordata > Aves > Passeriformes > Monarchidae > Monarcha > Monarcha castaneiventris. The sequence continues at coordinate 3,347,901 of JAMPIT010000114.1, forward strand.
GGATATGGGGAGGTGCAGGACAAGGGGACGGCCCTTCTTTACCACCTGAGGTAGCTCTCAAGAAGTTCTTGGGTTCACTCCCTTTTTGATTGAACAGTGTGACACCAGAGGGTGATCCGCGGTTCACAGGGACTGAGGAGCAGAGCTGAAGTGGGAGAGAGGTGTCCTAAAAATCACCATGGGCTCAATGCCATGGCCAGTGCTGGAAACTCCAGTTACAACCCAGTCCCTCCTCTGTTGAGTTCAGGATTCTGCCAGGCAAAGTGGGATAGGGAAAAAGATGACATCCAGCTGAATTCAAAGAGGAGCTGCTTGGATGTTCCTTTGGATGTCCCTTTTGGATATTAGGTTTTTGGGAACTGGTGCCCAGACTACGAGTGTGCTTTGTCTGGAAAATGTGCTCCCCTTGCCAGGCTTGGCTCTGAGTTTGGGAGCAATCCTACTACCAACACTGCACTGGAGTAGTTCACTGAAGTTGACACCCACTCTAAAAAAAGGGATTTTGAACAAGTGCCAGTTGGAAATCTGGCCTGACTTACAAATGGGATAATCTCCGTGATTTTAGCAAACACATAAAAAGCAGCAGAACAAAGCAGGGGGGATTCCGTGGGTGGGGAGCATGCCTGGAGTCACGAGCACTTGGGAGCTACTTACAAGCGGTCAGTGGAGCAGAATTTGTCAGCTCTGGCAAAGCAGCACAGGCTCCATTGCAGCAGGGATGTCACAGCCTCTGCCATACAACAAACCCAGACCTTCCCCCCTGGTTTTACAGCACAGTTCCACCCTGGCCAACGTTTCTGCCTTTTCCCCCCTTCCAGTCCCAGCTGTTGAGCTCAACTGATCTACACTGAAGGACAGAAAACTATTTTTACTCTGCTTAACCCTCAGAAAAGGTAAGTTTGCATAGGAACGATGAAGTTTCCAGGGTGATTCCTGGGCAGCAGGGGATCATTTAGGATGAATCCAGACTATTTATAGTGGTGATTAATTACCACAAGAGAATTAGGATTAACTGGGCGAAGTGGCTGTTTTCTGTCTGTCCCTCTAGATGGTGCTGCTACAGCACCAGAGAACTGTCACAGTTATAAAATCCACAACCATTTTACTCAGCTGCCGTCCTTCTGTGAGGGCTTTGCATCCTGTTCATTTTTCCTGCCTGCCAGCACGAGGCTGCCTTCCTTTGTGGGGTTTCCCAGGAAAAGGTGGATCCCGTACCCTGTCCTGCTGCCGTGCCAGCTGCTGCAGGACGTGGCTCTGCAGGTTCTTCCTGCCACTGTGTACTCCAGGAGCAAACCTGCTGTGCCAGGCAGGTGGAGGGAGCTGAGCTTTTTGACACTTGATTAATGAGAGGGACGCAGGGGATTCTCATACTGACGTCATCCTGCTTCCCAAAGCAGGAATGCTTCAGGATCTGGATTCTCAATCCCCTCCAGAAAAAAAATGTGAACATGGCACAGGGACCTGTCCTTCCTTCTACACATTTCTAGAGCATTACAGTCCTCACCCTACTCTGCTCGTGCACAGACAGCCCCAAATCCAGAGTGACTTCATTAATTAATTAAGTCCTTCCTGTTTGAACACCAGTAAAACTGCTTGGGCCACAGTATGTGGTGGAATAACCCCCCAAGAGAACCTCACTCGCAGTCCTGCAGCTCAGAGCAGCGTGCCATACATACCCTTGACCTCTGCAATGGAGAAGCAGCGTATTTAGCAAATAAAGGTGGTGGTGAGAGCAGCTGAGAAGTGACAGGTAACATTTACAAAGCCATTGAGGTGATGATGGAACCGAAACTCGGGAAGGAGCCGTGCTGCCCACACCCTGTGCCGTTTGCTCAGCGTGCTTCCACAGAGGAGTCCTTCAGCACGAGGGCTGGCACTCGGGATGGGGCCATGGGGCCAAAGTCAAGGCTGTACAGAGTCCAAGGCAAGAATTTACACTTCCCCGTGTTCCTCCCGACGGCGCAGAGCTCCCCCTCAAACCTGGCTGGCGTGGCGTGGTCCTTCTGTCTTCAGAGCCCCTGCAAGGGAGACAATTCCTCTTGGAGCTCACTGGAGTGAGCATCGCAACAGAGTTAGCGCAGGAACTGATGGGAGGTGAGCGAGAGAGTAAAAGATCCGGATTTTAATCTTTAGCACACAGACTCCTTCCTAGGAGATGTTTCCTCTGGAGACAGAGCCCTGACAGTCCTCATGGGCACGGCTGCCCTTGCGCAGGGCAAAATGAAGATTCCCAACTCCACAGCAATAGGCAAAGGAGGCATAAATACATCGTGGCCTGTGCTGGTTTGGGGGTTCAAGCAATACAAATACACCCCACACCCAAAGACACCTGTATTGCTTCTAAGGTCACCGGGGAAGCTCCAGAGGAGCACAGCCACAGCCCAGGAGCCTCCAGCCCCACCACAGGGAGGCTGAGGGGTGGGCAGACACAAGCAGTGACCATTTCCTCATCACCCACCTTGGTGCCGTTCGCTCCGCTGACTCCCCTCTGCTACTCCTCCACAGGCACAGCGCAGTTTTCCTTGTTTTCTGATGGAATCGCGAGATAGTCTGTCCTGTAGTTGGAGGAAAGGGGGAAAGCACTCGGTGTAAGCCCCAGTTTGGGTAAACTCACTCTTGCTGAATGCCTGGCAGCACCTCTGAGGCAACAAACGTCACCTGTGGAAGATGCTCACAGTAGGAAACTCCTCGGCATAGGCAGGAGCAAGCACCAAGGCTTCCCTAAAAATCCTACAAACCCAGCTTTCCTATGTACAAAGAGTGCTCTAATCCAAGCCAAGTGTGTGGAAAGATGGGAATGGGCCAGGATGAAACCAGACCTTCCAGGAGAGCATCTCCACAGGGTCCAAACCGGGCCACCCTGGAACGCCATTCACTCCCTCCCTGGTGTGAGGTGCAAGGGGCACAATCGCGGTGTTCCTGAACACTGTGAGGACTTTGGGCAGAGCAAACACCAACCAGACCGTGCCATGGCAAGGTTCAGTATTCCTGCAGTGTGCTCTGGGACATGTGAAGAGCTCTTGCAGGGCAGGGGCTCCACACTTACGCGTTTTCCTGGGCAGCCTCCTCTGCCTTGGAGACCTTCCTGTAGCAATAGACCATTTCAATCAGCAGCCACAGCGTGAGGAAGACCAGCAGAATATACATCATGATTTCGGAGATGACAGAGGTGAAGTCTTCTCCAGCTGTTGATAAAATGAAAATATTAAATAATCCCATCTCATTTCCATGCAGCTCCACGGACGCTTTCTACCCTTGTGTCATCCCTCCTAACCCGCCTTGCCAGAGATCTCCAGGTGCCTTTAGGCTGTGAAGGGGCAAAAGAGAGGGATCTGCAACAGGCAGGGATCCCAGGGCGTGTCTCCAGCGGGATCCAACACGCACAGCCCTGTCTGTGCCACCCGCACATCCTCACGGACTGCTCACCTATCTCATCTTCACGCTCTGTTTCCTCCCCGTGTCCTACTCGCTGGTGTTACTCGGCTCAGTTGTGCCGCCAGCAATTTGTAAGGGATCAAAACACCAAGGTGCTTGTGGGGGAGAGGGAGGGGAACAGGGCACACAAAAGGGCTGAAAGCTCCCGCCCCTCTCTGAAGAGAGCAGCAGAATTCCCAGTGCTCTGTAACATGCCGGGATTTCAGTAACGAACCCAGCAACGCCAAGAGGAACAGAAAGACTCGGGAGCACTCCGGAGGGAAGGAGCAGAAGCAGGAGACTGGTATCAAAATGGAGAATGAGTCGTTGTTCCAGGAGGGAGGGGGCGGCAGCAAGGAAACGCTGCGGCTCCCTGGGAAAGGCGTTGCTGTAACATCCCAGAGCCGCCACGGGAGGAGCTGGAAACCTCTGCTCGCGCCTGCCCAGCTGTGCCCAGCTGTGCCCAGCTGTGCCCAGCTGTGCCCAGCTCCTCGTGCCTTCCCACAGTCACACACAACCAGCCCCTGCCTGAAAAGAGCCTCCAGCCATCAAACAAGGGACGGGTTTTTCCTCCTGAGCCCCGCGTTTGTCACGGACAAACCCAGAGCCCTCTCCTGTGGTGCAGTGACAAACTCTATCCCCGGGTGACAACACCCACGGCACAAAACCCTTCCTGGCAGCCCTTCCTACCCTCCTCCACCACGGTGAGGTGGATCAGCCTGGAGCTCTGGAAGAGGGGCCGGTGGATCTCGAACTCGAACTCGCGGGTGATGTTGCAGGTGTAGATGCCCGAATCGTTCAGGGTCACGTTTAGCACAGTGATGGACACGTCCTGCATGTCTTTGCTCCCATTCCACTGTATCCGGCCACTGAAACGGCTTGGAAATTCGTGGTTTGTCTTCCTGTACTCGTAGATCTGTGAGGAAGTGGGAAAGGGTGTTCTGGTTAATCGCTGCCTCGGACAACAGCAGGGCATGAGCCAGGGACAGCATCCCCCTCCAGCTACGCTCAGGGATGTTCTGAGCTCCCTTGGTAACAGCAGCTATTCATATTCCATCATGCTTTGCCTCAAAATATCAGGTGACTTCACAAAAGACAGGAAAATGAGTTACCAGGAATTCAATATCTCCATCAGAGAGGGAGAAAAACTGAGGCACATCAAAACACAGATGCACGTGGACAATGACACAAAAAATCAGCCATGGAACTAAAAACTGGGATTCTTCCTGCCGAGCCAGGTGCCTGTCAGTCAGGGCATGTAAGATCACCTGAGGAAAGAACCACAGGATGTACCCAGTGAAGACAAAGAGCCCTTTTTGGGAAGCCCTGGGCTGTTCAGCTGAGGTGGAAGTGCTGCAGGACAAAGGTGACAGTGTGACATTCTGGCTGAGCACCGTCCCCATCATGGCCCTGCCCACCCCAGCTCACTTTGGTTGGTGTTCTTTGGGTTGCCACTGGCAAGTGGATCACCCAGGGCACTAGAAGTGAATTCCCATCTCATTCCTTAGCCTGGCCCCTTTAGTTCTCAGACAGAAGGGGAATATTTGTCATCCTGCCCGGCCCTGTTCAATCACAGCCACTGATTTAATGTTTCAGACTCAGATAAAATAGCTAAAGAAATGTGAGCTCAGCCTTTATCCTGTTCTCCATTTCACCATTCTCTCTTGAATTCCAGCTGCCCCTCATCTGTCCAATTTCCATTTTGATTCACTCTGAAAATCAATTTTACCTTTTCCTGTCAGGGAGCCAAAGCAACTCCCAGAGATCCTCCCACAGCCAGGATAACACTGCTTTCTCTGAGGCAAAAAGAAGTAAATCCTGTCCTGCAGATTTATTGGAGGCCAATTTCACCTCCAAAAGAACAGCTTTGGGATTCAGAACTGATTCAGACAAGGGTACCAAGTGTCAGTGATATCTGACATCCTTACATGCTGGGCTTGAGGTACTGAAGGAATGGGACTGGAAATTGGCATTGCTGAATCTATAACCCAAAAGTTTGAACTCGAGAACTGATTCCAGCTTTTCCTGCCAGGAGTTTGGGCTGTGCCCAGGTGTGGAAATGGGATAAGCAAGGAAAGAAATGGAAAGGGCTCAGTTGCCAGCCATTACTTACAGGCTCATCCTTTCCCCCCTCGGGCCTGTAGAACCATTCCACCACTGTGCTGGCTGTCACCTCTTCCCTCTTCATGCAGGAGATGCAGAGCAGCTTCATGTCAGTCCCTTGGACAGCCTCTGTCTCAGATGGGACTTCCACACACACTGAGGAACAAAATCCAGCTGGGGGAGAGGAGCAGCAGAGAAAGAAGCGTTAAGACAGAATTGGAGAAACATCAGTTATTCACATCTTGGCATTAATGTCCCCAGTGGAAAATGGTTTGATTTATTAGTAGCACTGCCTGATAACAGATTAAGTCTCAAATGTCAGATTTTACCAAGCTTCCTTCTCTGAGATATTAATAATTCATAATAATTAACAGAGGGTGATCACCTCACACAGACTCACCTCTCCCAGCATCTGCTTTGCCACTACTTTCATCTTTCCCTGGTAATTAATGCCTCTTTAAAGGCATTGTTCATTCCCTCCCAAGCGTGCTGGGCATGCTCTTGTTAGAGCAGCAATTACAGTCTGGGATGAGGGGCAGCCCAGAATTCCAGTGTGGATGAACAGCTCGCTCTTTGTGCTAAGCTGGAAGGTCTGGATGCTTTAATTCTGCAAAAGCTGGGAGGCTCCAGCACCCTTCCTGTCCCTGGGCTCCATGGGCACTACTGGGAACCAAGGGGCTTGGACAGGAGTAAATTTGGCAGCAGGAGGAGTTATTGATTTCCCAGGCATTCCTGCTGAAAACGCTTCCAATCAGAGCTGTGCTAACGCTGGCAACTCTCAAATTCTGCTCTTGCAAAGAGGGCAGAAATCGTTGCATGTGAAGCCACACGCTCGAGCAGAAAGGGATCGTTTCAGCACGACATCTCCAACCAAATCCCTGCTGACATTTGTCCCCTGGGCTCAACAATCCCAGGCTCTGTCTGTCCAAGGCTGTCTCCAGAGCCCAGACGCTGACTTTGCTGGCTGCTCCCTCCTCCCCAGCCTCTGAGGCACCATTAACCCACTCTCTCAAGCAACATATTATCCCGGGACTATTCCTGGAAGCAGCCTGGTTCCAGTTCTCCCGTACTACCAGCTCCACTGACAGCAGCAGCTTTCAGGGAGAAATAAGGAAAAGCTCCTGGATCCTGCTTTACTCTGGGAAAGGAAATCTGTACACACAGACGGGCACCCACACACAGGGCTGAAGGCACACGCACATTAAATGTGGCAAAACCACCCAGCCTTTTCTCACGGCAGGAATCAAACTGCAGTTGCAATCGATTGATTAACTCCAGTTTACACAGACTGCACGGAAAACCGGCACTAAAACAGCGCTTAACGGGCTGCACACCCTCCCCGAGGCAACTCGCTGTTAAATCACGCTGCAAACCCCACACCACCAGCAAACAGCAAGGGACCGGCACATGCTTTGTGCCGTACTCGGCACGGAGGTGTTTTCTCCGCTCGCATTCACTCCCTCACACTCCCACTAACTCTGCACGAGCCGAATTCCCTTCTCCCGGCAGCAAAAAATCCACCGGGCGGGCAGGCGTGAAGGGAGCATTCTCCCTCCTTCAGGGCAGCATCCTGCCAGCGGCGAGCCCCAGGGGTGCCGGGGCGGAGGAGAGGGAAGGGCAGCACCTACCCCAGAGCAGCAGGGCGAGCGCGGCCGCGCACAGCATCCGCGGCAGCGCAGCAGCCATTGTTCCGAGCCGGGCCGGCGCTCGGGCTCCTGGGCGCGATGCTCTTCCCCCGCTCCCGGCGCAACAGGATGCAACAGGCCAGGGAACGGCGGGGCCGGGCGCGCTCCGGGGGCTGCTCGGGGCCGCGGGGGCGGCAGCACCACGGACAGAGCCCGAGCCCGGACAGCTCCGCCGGCTCCGGGGCTCCGCGGGCGCGGCCGGCGCTGCGCAGGGCGCGGGCGGAGCAGCGGCGGCGGCGGTGGATGGGCAGCGGTGGATCAGCAGCAGCGGTAAATCAGCAGCAGCAGCGGTGGATCAGCAGCAGCAGCGGTGGATCAGCAGCAGCAGCAGCAGCAGCAGCAGCAGCAGCAGGTGCCCCGCGCCGGGAGCGGCTCCGCGGGGCGCGGCCGCGGCGCTGTTGTTCCGCGGGCTGCGGGGCGCAGCGCCCGGCGGGGAGGATGCCGAGGAGGATGCCGAGGAGGATGCCGAGGATGCTGGAGCAGCCCGGGCGGGGGGCACGGCCGGCACATGCGCGGCCGCCTCCCCCGGCCCCGGGCGCGCCGGGCTCCTCCCGGCTCAGCGCAGGCACCACGGGGCTCCGGGGGTCCCGCGGGCAGCGCCCAGCTTGGCTGGACACGTATCACACAGAGGCGATCGCACAATCGCGGGTGTTAAGGCGTTGGAATGGACCTTAAAGCTCAGCCAGTCCCACCCCCTGCCATGTGCGGGGACAACTCCCACCGAGCCACATCCAACCTTCGAATGCGTCCAGGGATGGGGCAGCCACAGCCTCCCTGGTCACCCTGTCACCGCCCTCACGGCAAAGCATTTCTTCCCAAAATCTGAATTTCATCTCTTTCCATTTGTATCCCCGCTTCTTGTCCTGTCTCTACAGATTAACACCACAGATCAGCATCACTGTCCTGCCTCCAAAAAAACCCAAGGGGGGGGAAATGGGGGAGTTATCCCTGTGGGGTCACAGAAAGGCCTCTGCTGCTAATAAGTTTAATACTAACATTTGCACAGCTCTGAAGGTCACAGTTGGAAATACTGGGAAATCCTCTCGCCTCATGTTCCTGTCTGATTCCAGGGAATTTAATGCCAGCAGCAGGCTGGGCTTTCTCTCCTTGGATGGGGGCCACCATGCCCTGGGAGAGCTTCTGCAGCTTTGAAGGTCACGGTGGACAGAGAGGGGGAAATGAAGCATTTATTCCACGTGCTCCTTTTAAAGCACCTGCAGCTCGATACAGAGCACAAACTATCGAGTTAAACCTGGCCAGCCCCGCCAGAGAGCCACTGGAGTGATGCCAGTGCCAGAGCTCTGCGTGCAGGTGGCCAGACCCACCCAGGGACATTTGCAGCCAGCAGAAAGCATCAGCTTCAGCCGTACCTGGGCTCTCAGCTGGCCACACGCCGCTGCTGGTGGCCACTGCCACAGCCCTGTGGCCTCCCAGGGGCGGACACAGGGTTTGGTGCTGAAGGCACACACGTGAGATCAGGTCCCTGCACTGCTCGAGTGAGGCAGGCACGGAACAAAGCCAACACTGCTCCCAGACATCATCTAATTGTGTTTGTGTCAGCAGGCTGCATTCATCATCTGCCAGTGGCCACACGCAGCAGCTGCCTGCACGTCACCCTTCACAGGCTCCAGTGACTGCTCCAAGTAATTCCCAGCTAAGGACACCCTCCTGAGCCCTCCTTCTGCCTCGCTGTGCTGGGTTTGCTCTGCCCTGTTCCAGCCCACATCTGACTGGGATGCCTTTGCAGCCTGAAGAACTCCAGCAGGGGCTGAGCAAAGCCACACGCTGGCTGTCAGGCTGGCCTCGCTGTCCCCTCTGCTCCCCGGCTTCTTTGGGCTCCTGTGCACTCTTCCAGCAACCCACCAAAAGAAAAAATCCTATTTAATGTACCTCCAGGAACCAGGTGTGACCAGGGAGACCAACAGCTTGCAAGGTGCTGATGCCAGCACCACAATTCCAATCCCCCCTTAGAAGTCCATCACGGATGCAGAGATCTTAAAATCTGACTTTTCTCCCTGGGAAGACAGAAGAGCAAACGTGATACCCAGAGCTGCATGAAGGACACGGAGCCATTTCTTTTGCCCCGTTGCCCCTTGTTATCATTGCAACACCACGAAGGCAAGGGCAGGTTAAGCCACAAGGATTTGCTCCTAACCCTTCTGGAATAATCCATCCCATGCACGGCAGATGAGTGCTGGGGGTGGGTTTTTTATGGGCACAGAAGCTTCTGGACAATGTCCCCAGCTCTCTCCTTCGACAACCACCTGTTCCACAAAGCACCATGGAAATCACAGCTATTCCCAGGCAGCCAGGTGCTCTGCCAGAACCCAGAGCAGGGATCTGCAGGGCTGCACTGTTTGTGCTGCTGCCGCTCTAATTACATCTATTACGGAGCCTCCTGCCAGGGATGAGACACAGGGGCCAAGAGGATTAAGAGGAAGCAGCAGCTCCACCACACTGAGTCAGTCAGAGTCACTGAGTGACCCCCCAGCCCTGTGTGCTCCTGCTGCTGCTCTCCAGGTAGAAACAGAAGCCTTTTCTCCCCAAACCCAGCCTGCCAAACAATTCAAATTACAGTGGCAAACAAACATCCTGAAAAAGTAATGAGTTTTCCCTCAGAATCACTCACGTACCAGCCTCAATTACTTCATTCCAGACCAGAGTTGTAGCTGCTATTTAAAGAAGGGAAATGGGGCCCTGAGGTGAAGAAAACCTCAGGTGAATCTGGCCTTGGATTTGGGTGGATTTTAACATGAAAAGTTACAGGCCAGGGAGGTGACAGCCTCTTCCCCAGCTCTGGAGAGGTTTGTTCTTCACCTGTGATTCCTCACCTCGAGCCTGCTTCGTGTACCACAGACAAGACCCAAGGTGATTTGGAACAAATATCTGTAAGTCCATCCAGTTCCCTAACCTCCCACAACCCGTGTTGGGTTTTGTTTTCAAAGCAAACTTCTCTGGGCTCGCTCAGAGAGACTGAATGAGAGGATAAGATCTTTTCATTCTTGCTACAATCTGGGCTTAGCTGGGAACCACTCCAATGTCACCCCGTGCCTGTTTAGGACAAGCAGCCAACACCTCCCTGCCCTTTTCAGGAAAACTTGAAAATGAATTGGATGTCACACTGCAAGCCCGTTTTGATTTTGAGCCCTGCACAAGCGGTGGAGAGCAGAGATTCCTCCAGCCCCATCCCACGCCAGGATGATGCACAAGCTGCTCCTCCCTGCCCTGCCCCAGCCCTGGTGCCCCCAGTGAGCTGGCCAGAGGGAAGGGGTGGCCTTTAGGGCCCCACTGAGGGCACTCCAGGGGAGATGGGGAAGGGGATGCAACGCTGAGAGAGAGAAACCCCGAGCGTTGAGGGAGAAATCTCTGCAAGAAGCAGCCCAAGTTATCATGCGGGGGTTGCTATGGCAACCCACCCAGTTAATGCTTCACAGGAGGAAAAAAAGGAAAAAAAAAAAAAAAAAGGCTGAAAAGGCTGGCACTTGTGCACAGGCACAACAAGACGAGGAGATAAAAATAATTTCAGCACCCTGCCCCCACTAATCCCTCACTGTCATGGTCCCCGAGGCTGGGACAGGGCACTGGGAACGGAGCCCTGCGTGTCTGGGCTCCCTGGCACGGCCACCTCGGCAGCTCCCTCTGCCATCCCCATCACATCAGCTCGGCCCCTCCTGGCTGCCGGGGGCCACCGCCGGCATCAGCCGCTCCCAGACCGCCGGCCCAGCCCTCCAGAGCTCCCACACCCAGCCCTGCAAGCCCCGAGCCTCAAAACCCAGAGACCTCCTTCGTACTTCTCCCTGCTGCTCCCCCCGAGCAGCCTCCAGCCAGGATGACACGAGCAGGGCTTTGCAGAGGAGCCTTACAGGATAATGAATGCCCATTTAGAGATGTTGGATTTAATAGATGCAGGCACCCTTCCCACGCACTCCAACATCCGTGCAACACAAATCCATGGCGAGGGAGGGCTGCTCTGGTTGCCTTCACAGGGTGCCTGGGGGGTTGGAAAGGCTCATTCAGTTTTCTCTTTTCACACTCGAGGTTTAAAACGTGTTCCCCGTGTACCTGGCAGAACCCAGATGCTCTGAATGTTCTGAGCTAGAGGCAGCTCCAGCTTTGCTCTTCACACACCTTTGCACCTGCATTTCCAGCTGATGCACGGATCCGATGCTGAGGACTTGATCTGCAGTTTCCAGGTGCCCCCAGCCCCTTCCCACCCAATATTCCAGAGGGTGGGTCCTCGTTAATGCCTTAAGATGCAGGTGCCCAGCGTGTTCTCCCCACACAAATGCATTTGTGCTGCACCTTTTTCTCTGCCAGCTCTACCTCCCCATGCAACAGAACAGGGCGTGAATATCCCCACGATCCCTGAAATTCTGCTCCATCCTGAGCAGCCTCTGTGCAGGGAGTGAATATCCCCATATTCCTGAAACTCTGCTCCATCCTGAGCAGCCTCTGTGCAGGGCATGAATATCCCCACGATTCCTGAAACTCTGCTCCATCCTGAGCAGCCTCTGTGCAGGGCATGAATATCCCCACGATTCCTGAAATTCTGCTCCATCCTGAGCAGCCTCTGTGCAGGGCATGAATATCCCCCCAATTCCTGAAACTCTGCTCCATCCTGAGCAGCCTCTGTGCAGGGCATGAATATCCCCCCAATTCCTGAAACTCTGCTCCATCCTGAGCAGCCTCTGTGCAGGGCATGAATATCCCCCTGATTCCTGAAACTCTGCTCCATCCTGAGCAGCCTCTGTGCAGGGCATGAATATCCCCATGATTCCTGAAATTGTTTGGGTTGTGGGGGTGTTGTTCCTGAAACTCTGCTCCATCCTGAGCAGCCTCTGTGCAGGGAGTGAATATCCCCATGATTCCTGAAATTCTGCTCCATCCTGAGCAGCCTCTGTGCAGGGAGTGAATATCCCCACGATTCCTGAAACTCTGCTCCATCCTGAGCAGCCTCTGTGCTTTCTGTCACAGGCTCAGAGGCTGCAGGGCCTCTCTCCATGCAATACAGACCGTGCTTGTCCTTGATTTACTGCTCTCCCTTCCTGCTTCCCCCGAGGGCCCACAAGCCACAGTCCCTTTGCCATCCCCCTCTCCCAGAGAAAACCCAACCTCCTCTATTTATCCTTGGCTCTGAGGACTGTTTTTCCATCAGGACAACGAACGAAAAGGGCTGGATTTCAGTGAGCCCTCCCCTCTGTGAGCAAGAAGTGGCTGCCCCTGCCAGCAGCCTGCCCTGCCTGTGAGCATTCCCTGAGCATTCCCTGCCTTCCAGAGCCAGGGAAATGCTTCCTCAAATGAGGAGCAGCCTCACGTCAGGCAGAGGCTGCGCATGCACAGAGGCCTGGCAGGGTCAGGGATTCCTTGGAACAGCAGCCATGCTCTGAAGGCTGAGCTTGAAATTCCCCTCTCCATGTCCAAGACAAGCACAAGGAGCACATTCCTGCACGCTGCTAACACGTTGTGGTCAGCAATCAAATAAACACATTTTTTTTCTCTCCCCCCAGCCCTTTAAGACAGGCCATATTGAGAGGAGTGTTATTGTGTACATCCTGGAAATTCTAAGCCCTGGTACCACTCCAGGTGCTTTTGGGCATTGTTTTCTGGGACTGGATGCCAAGGAAATCAAGCAGTGCCTTTGTGTGCTGGGACTGAAGGGCTGCTTCACCCATCCCAGCCTAATGAGGTGGCACTTGCACAGATTTGCTTTTAGGCCTCTCCTCAGCTCGTTCACCTCAGCACTGGATGGAAACCCATTAGTGTCGGCTTGCCACACGTTTTCATTCACATCTGCTCATTTAATTTCGGGATTCTTGCTGCTTGTAAAACACACAGTGCATCAATTATTTTAGCTCCGTGTGACGATTGCATTTTTGTGGAGAAAAGCTCGTTCAGCAAATGTTGCTGCCTTACCTTGGCTGTTGCTTTTCCTCAAACAGGAATAAGGCTGAATCTCCTCGCAGCTGTCAGTGAACATGGACATAAATCGTTCCCACAGCCCTTAAAGACTTTGTAAGGGAGATTTTTGGTTGGATGCCCCTTATTGCTTTGCACCATCAGCTCTCCCACTGTGAAACAGAAACTTTTGGGTTTTTGGCTGTGTTTTGCACCCTCCATCTGTGGGTTTCCAGCTTTGTCCTCCTCGTAGCACATTGTCAGCATCTTTCATCTAAAATGACAAACACATTTGTAACGAATTAGACACCACAGAACAGAAGGAGGGAGAAGGAGGGAGAAGGAGGGAGAAGGAGGGAGGAGGAGGGAGGAGGAGGGAGAAGGAGGGAGAAGGAGGGAGAAGGAGGGAGAAGGAGAAACAGTTTTCCAGCTTAAATACAACAGAATTGAAAGGTCTTTTGTTTCCTGTCAGTGAGGAACATCTCCCTGGTCGTACTTAAAGGTGCTGTGTAAAACAGCAGAAGCTACACAGAGCTTTGAATCTGTAAAATATCATTTTCTTTCCCTCAAAACATCAATTTTCCAAAGGGAATTCCTTGCTGGCACTTCAGTGGCTGAGCAGGCACCTCCTCCTGCCTGGCTATTCTGCTGTAGTTCGCTTACTGTAGTGGTGTTTTATTAACTTTAAACGAAGGAACAATTAGAGAAAAAAACCAACCAAACAAAAAAAAGCAATTTAGAGCCATCGTAGGTTTCCACCCCGAGCCCAAATACTCCGAGGGAAGGGGAGATTTTCTGGAGAAATGCCTGGCTGGGGCTATGGGGGACGGCAAGGAGCACACCTGAGTGTGTGAGTGCATCCATGTCCTGCTGCGGGCGGAGGGAGGGAGGGAAGGAGGGAGGCATTCCTGGATTCCTGGAGCTGCGCGGTGCCGGAGCAGCCCGGCAGCATTCCCGGAGCATTCCCGGAGCATTCCCGAAGCATTCCCGGAGTATTCCCGCACTCCCGGCAGGTAGCGCTGCGCTCCCAGCCCGGACACAGCTCAGAGCCGTGTCCTTGCCGCCCTCCTCCTCCTCCTCCTCTCCCCGGCCGCACCCGGTGCCACCGCTGGCCATTGTCCTCCCCAAGATGCTGCACAAAACCGGCACTGAGGGCTCGGCACAGCCCTTCTAAATCCCAGAATTTAGCGACTGAGGTGTTCAGTTGGAACTCACTTCTCCAGGAAAACTCTTTAATTTACCTACGAGCAGCTGAGGTGTCTGCATCGCACCTTTTCCCCCAGCTGCTGGGAAACGCTATAGAAATACTCAATCGGAAATACTCAAGAGAATCAATTCTCTTCAAAAAAAAAGCCCAAATTTGGGGTGCAAATCTACATTGAAGTGTCACACGGCAACCAATCAGCTGCAGTAATTAATATGTGGTGAGCAAACACGAATTGTCCAATTTCAGACCAAAGATTTGAGCTTCTTGATTTAGCAAAGCCAAGAAATGTCTGTAACAGAACAGCTCTGACACATTCTAAAAGCATCTGGCCATAAAGGACTTAAGTGATGCATCATCCCTGAACAACCTTCAGGATTGCATTTCCACGGCACAGTAAGAGCAAGAGGGATGCAGAAATTCCTCTCCAGCCTGAGCCCTGGCGTCCAATCCCAACCCTGCTCCACTCCACGTGCTTGCCTCGCCGTCCTCTCCTTGCTCCTCCTGCAGGAATGGTTTTCTCGGGAACAACTCAATTCCAGCAGCAGAGCATCCCCAAAGCTCCGGAGGCAGCAGCCAGGAGTCACAGAATTGCCTGGAGGCCACCGAGGCTGCTGTTCCAAGGGCAGCTGGAACGAGTTCAGCAGCTCAGTCGCTGTTTTGGCGAGGACTAAAAATTGGTGCCAGCTGCCAGTGAAGTGTGGGGGATGGATCAAGGGATCCATCCAAGTTCCTGGCCCTAATGGTGCCGTGACTGCCTGCCCTCCCCCAAAATTACCACCACCAAAATCACCTTTTTTGCGTGGTACTTTGGAAAAACAGAAGGAAGAGCTTTTCCTCCTGGAGCTGGAGATGCTCCAGGACAGAGGGACCCTGTGCTGGTCAGTCCTGTGATGGGCACCCTCACCCACAGAGAAATGCAGATTATCAGCACCATGCTCCCAGCAGGATGTTACTGTGAGCACAGCTTCCTACAAACGGGAAAAAAAAACCAGGTTTTTGTTTTTGCTCTCCTGAGAGAATGAAATTTTATCTGCTACTTTCATAACATTTTCTTTATCCTAATGCATACATTTGAATTATCAAAATGGAAACCACTTGGGCTCTAATCTCTTTTTCTTCCCTGCCTCTGCAGGTTCAGCACCAAAGGATCCAAGTCCAGGTGCACCCAGGCAGTGCCAACAGCTGAGCTGTGCCAGGGAGCCACACTGATGATGGCAGAGAGAGCACAATGAAATATATTCACACTGGTAACACCTTCTGTATAAATTGGGTATCTTGGCAGCACCCACAGGGCCACAAATGCCCAGCAGGAAGGAGGGGAAAGGTCACTGGGGTGACCCACTAAGCACAGCCATTCCCATTCCAATGGCACTACACAGCCCCAGCAGGACAGGAGTTATTCAATTCTGACCACTCCTGCACTCGGGATGCTCACAGCACATCTACAGCACCTAATTCAGACTTTCTTCATGCAGTGTAAACGATCCTTAATTACAAACATTTCTGAAAGTATGGTTGTCATTGGAAAACCCCAGATCTTTTATATTATCAAGGCTGTTCTGCACAGGATCAGCAGAGCAGTACTGGGAGGCTGAGGGAGGCAGAGCTCAGAACCCTCAGGGATGGTGAGCAAACCAAATTTTGTCAGAATTGTGTCTGAAGAAAGCCTTTGGGGGGAGAGAAAGAAATTACCTTTTTCTCTAAAAGACATAAACTTTATGCCAGAAATTTCACTCCAAAAAGAGCCAAGCAATGAACTACAAAGAGCCCTGACAGAGATGCTCAGTCAGCACCGAATGGGACCTGTTTGTCTGGCAAGGATCAGGTTCTCACCTCCTGCATGGAACCCTTGAGCAGGTGGCTCCAGCACGGAGGGCAACTCCCTGCCCCCGACAAAAGTCCCTCCTCCTCCTCCTCTCTCCCATCCCGATGCAAATCAGACAAGGATTGGCACTTCCCAAGAAAGGAGGTGCTCCACAAAAAGCCTTTTTCTCACATACCACAGGCACCACCACCCTTTCCCAGTATCTCAGGGCAACAACACACAAATAAATACCAGCAGTGGCTGTTTCTGCGAGAAGTGGAGCAATAAAGTGCATTAGTGCACGCTCTGAGGGCACAGGCGTGAAGCCATTTCTGAGGCAGCAGCAATAAAACTTCACACATCCTCGAGAAAAGCTGGAAGCTCATTTCAATTTAGAGAGAAATGCGCTCCCTCTAAAATGCCAGAGAGCTCCTCAGCTGGAATAAAGAGTATTAAGAGTATTAAGGATGATTTTCCTTTCCCAGCTCCTGTGGGGTCTATAAATACTGAATTTGGAATATGGAGACAACACAGACGAGGAGGGTCAGTGCTGCACCTCCTTCTGGGCTCTGCGGGCACTGGCTGCACATCCACCAATAAAATAATAACCTCCTTTATCTCCTGAACCCACGGGGTGTCAAACCCTCCCTGCCAGGAGGAGGAGTGGGAACAGGGGTAAAGCAAGGTGAGGCGATTTGCTCAAGGCCACACATTAAACCTGGGCTTGGGGTGAGGGCCCTGCACTTCCCGTTTCCTGCTGTAATGACCAGTTTATGGCACCCCCACCCCCTCAGTGACCCCCATTCCTTCATTGCTGCCCCATGACCGTGCCAGGGTGGTTCAGCAATGTCAGTCTTTCCCCTTCCCTTACTCATCTTGCTCAGCAGAACCTCCTCACCTCATTTCCCTTTCTAGGCAGAGCTTTACGGGCTCTTCCCCACCTCGTAACGTGCTCCTGGAGCAGACAGGAGCCAACACACAGCAGGGAGCACTTCAGCGCTTTAAAGCACTGAAAACTTTTGTCTTTTTAACTTCAGAGAGTCCTTCACTGACTGGGTTCCAGCACTAAAATCAGCTTTCCTCTTGGCAATGTTTCACTGTGCTTTTTTGTCCTCTTCCCATGCATTTTTCCTTCTTGAGGCATCAAATCACCTGCATTTCATGATTTGCAAGTTACTAAACATGCAAATAGCCACAATTCCCTAGAAACTGACTCCATGTCCTGCTAATTTAGTGTTTTCCAGCTAAAAATGCTCACCAGGCAGCTTGAAAGACATCCCACGGCTCTCACTCAGCACGGCACAGAGCAAGGCTGACCCCAAGCCTGGGAATCCATGGCGTGATTCCAAACACAGGCTGAGGTTTTTCAGGAAGATCTCCTGGAGCCAGGAGCATTTCCAGCAGCGTATAGATCCTCCTGTGGGTTATTTCAGTCTCAAAGCCAAAACGCTGCCTCAGGAGGTTCACACAGGACAGACAAAGCTGTGAGGAGGAGCTGCCTCCTTGGCTTGTCCTGGTTTTGCCCCAAGTATTGATATATTGATATATTGATATATTGATATATTGATATATTGATATATTGATATATTGCCACCAAAGGGATCTGCCCACGCTGGCAGTGGCAGCATTTCCTGATCCCATGGAAGCTCTATCCCAGAAAATGACAGAGCTCAGCTCAGCTGGAAGGGTCCAACCCAAACCCCAGCCCTGTCTGGCCCAGCAGATCTCAGGCTGACCCATGGAAAGTACCTGCCAATAATCAGAGCAGGAAAACTCCCCAGCTGCAGGATGACATTGCCAGTTCATAATTCCTTATCTCCAGCTGTTTTAAAGCTAATTTAAAACCACTTTCTTAAAAAAATAATAATTTGTGCTGCTCCCCCCCAATGTAATTATTAAGAATTTAAAAACATAATTCAGTTTTGATTCCACCAACTCGTATTTCATGGGGCGGTTCTAAATTCCTGAAAAATCTCCCTGAACACCAAAATGCAAATTCCTCTCAGCTCCAAATGACAGTGCCACCAGGCTGGATGTGCCAAACTGCATCCAAGAGCTGAGCAGCTGCTGAGAGGAAACTTCAGAAGGGAAAAAAGCAGGAGAGACATGACTAAAGCAGGCGGTGGGAGAAGCCAAAATTCCTGCTCACGAGAAGCACCTGGAGGCGTGGAGCAGCAGACCCCGGCACTCACCTCGGCAGCAGGAAAGGATTCTTGGGAAAGGAGCTGTTTTGTTGCCTCTAATGAGGTCAGGCCACTTGGCTTCCACTGGAATTTCCTCCTGCAGCCCCAGCAAATCTCCCCAGCCTTTCCCTGGAGCCGCTCACATGTGCTGGAGGTTCTTGTTTTTGGTGCAGCTGTGGGGAGTGGGGAGGAAGCAGCATTCCCACAGCCCCATCTCCATCACCACCTCCTGCCTCACGTGGCTGGGAGTGCTTTCCATGAGGAGGCACCGGGCAAACAGCTCTGAAATAGGGCACAGAGATGAGCAGCAGCCAGGGATGGCAGAAACCCCACTGCCAGTCTGTCCAAACACAGAACCTACCTGCTCTGGTCCCATGGGGATGTTTAACCCTTCCCACATCTCCAGTTCTGCAGGGAAATCGATAATTTGCTTTTTCTTCCAGCAAATTCTCCAGGGGCATCCTGATACCCCCGAGTCCAAGCCACTCTCCCCATCCCTGCTGAGCTGCTCATTTTTTCCCATTCCCATTTTCCCGTTTCTCCCTCACTGCTTGCAGGCAGGGCTTTTTCCAAGTCCTGAATTTGCAATCCAGCCCTTTATCCTTGGGGTTTAACAACCTGCACAGCCCAAGGTTTTGTTCAGCAGGAGACAAATTAGTCTAATGGGAATGATCTCTGTAGGTGTGACAGGATTATGGCACCGAGACAGTGACCAGACCAAGGAGCACATCCCCACAGGGTCACAGGAGATCCCTGCAGGCAGCAGAGGGGAGCAAACACCTCAGAACTGGGATGAATTTCCGGGAAGGAGGGAGGGAAGACACAGAGAAGCAAACAATCAGGCATGGAATTCAAAAATTAGGAGGCAGCACCGTGCTCTGGGACAAGCTCCAAGGCAGTGCCCTGACATGCTCCAGGCTGCTGCTGGAATCAGTGCCCAAATCAACGCCCAAATCTCATCTCTCCTCAGGAACCAGGCTCAGAAAAGCCCCTGGCACACGTTTTAACCAGCAAGAGAGCCCTGAACCAGGACTGTCACTGCCCTGAGCCCCAGTGCAGGTGCTGGCAGCCCTGGCAAGCCCCGGGGAAGGGATGATGCCATTCCCAGACATGCACGGACTGGGAGGCCAAGTTTTGCTGTTTATTGACTTAGAAAGCAAGAACTGAAAGTAGGTCAGCAGGCAGGACACCCCAAAGGTGGAGAGAACCATCCTCCAGTCCCTCCTTCCAGGAGGGCTCTGCCTGAGGGTTTTGATTGATGGTTCTGCATGAGCTGAGCTGATTTTTAAGGAAAAACCAGAAAGGGTTTGAGCCCAAGGCTGCAGTTTTCTCCCCCAGGCAATTCAGCACTCAGGAAAAAAAAGGAAGATGTTCACATCCCACTTCCTGGGGGCCCCAGGCAGAGGCATGTAACCAACCCTGCATCAAAACTGAATCAAAAACCAACCCCGTGTGCAGCAAAGCAGAGATTGTAACATCAGATCCAGCCCAGCACACACAGCTTTAAGCTATTCTTCCTGAGTGTCCTACATAACAAACCCAAACAAATTAAGGAATGAGTAATGAAAAGGTAGGAGGTGGCAAGGCTTGTTTTGGTTCAGGAAAGGATTCCCATCCCTTGCTTGGAATCTAAATTAGATTCAATTTAGATTAGAGTGAGGCAAGGCCAAATTCCCCTGATGAATGAGCTGCTGCAGTAAATCACTCCGATTTTGCAGCCATTCTTCAACAAATATGTTTTTCTTCTTCCTTCTTCTCCTTTTGTTTCTGATCTTGTCAGCCCCATGCCATGGCCCTGTTCCTCCGGGTTAGGATATCCCTTTTTATCTCCCTCAGAAAGGGAAGAACTAATTTGCTGTCTGGTAGGGAGAGAAGGTGTTCGTGGCCTGATAAGTGGATTATCTCCCTAAACAAGCTCTGTAATGCAACAAACCCCACACGCTCACAAAACCAAAGGAATCCTTCACAACCAGGGCTGTGACATCCAAAAGTGAAAGCTCCCTGTCCTGCACAGCACACCCAGTGCCACAGCCAGGCTTTGGCTAGAGCAGAAACCCAGGGAAAATGCACAGAATTAAATCCATACTCGGGCTTGCCATGACTGCAAATGGATCTCTGAACTCAGAGCAGCATTTGTAGGGTCACAGAAGCATTTGTAGGGTCACAGCACCTGCATGGAATTTCTCTTCCAGCTGAAGAGTGTTGAACAGTCCAGAAACTGAAAAAGAGAAATGGTACCAGGAGTGCAGCATGAGAACATCCCAAAAAAAGAGATGGGAATAGGGGAAATGGACTCATCTACCCCCAGGAACTGGGCACTGCTCAGCCTTTAGCCATTTGCTGCAGTCCAGGTTTGGGATTTTTCCTCTGCTGCCACTCTGCACTGCACAGATTATCACTGGAGATGTCAGTGATAGCAGCTACGATATCCAGCCCCTCTCAGGAGGAACCAACAACGTGTAACAACCTAAAATAGATACTGGACTGAAACTCTTCAGCCTCTGAGTCACCCCAGAAGAAGCCAAGCAGGCATAAACCAGGAGCTGCTCCAGGACCTGGCACCTGACAGACCTTGAGGTGCCACCTGCTGCTGCAGAACAGGGACTCATTCATTTAACAGTTGCCAGGCACTGATTTACAGCTTGTTCTCCCTGCCTGGGAGGGTTTGTGGGAACCCAAAGCCGCTGCTGACACGTCCTGCAGGAGGCTGGAGAGCTGGAAAGCTTCTGGCTCCTAACTTGAATCCACAGTTGAATGCCTGAGGTAGCTGAGATGATTTGGTGTAAGCCAGGGACTTCTCCAGGGATAATCTCTCTCTCTGATGGATCAAAATGAAGCTGCTTTATTTCCCTGGCCCAGCTTCCTTTGGAACCACCCTAATTTCTCTTAGAGAAGCCAATTTCACAAAGGGCAGCTGCAGAAACACGGAGCTTTCATTTTTAGTGCTTACCTTGTGCTTAAACACGCTCCCTTAGGCAGAACCAGCCCATTCATCACCCTGATGAGAAGAAATACCCAGAATTACTTCTCAGAGTACAAGACAATTCCCACAGGACTGGTAATTTATTAAGCCCGATTTTCTTTATGGTGCAATTTTCCTTTTCTGAACTTTGCAGAACTGTTTCACTGCTGTGTGCCAGCCTTTGTTTCCTGCCAGCATTGCATATAATTCCTCCTTTCTGCTGTTTGGTTCCACGTGCACTCACTCGGTGATAAAATGATGCTCATTTTGTAGTATCACTTCAGCAGCTGAATAAAATTCTTCAGGGTGATACTGCAAGACAGCAATATCTGAATGCAATGCTGATTTTGTGCAATAACCTGATAAAACCAGACATTGTTCCAAGGAGCTGTTCTCTTGAACGGATGCCCAGAAACTTCTGAAATTATTAATTTTAAAATGTATTATGTTAAAGATTAATCTGCTTCCAAATGATGCAGCAGCAGCCTGAACTCCTACATGTCGGGAAGCCAGTGCCAAGGAGGGTAAATTTTCAGGGTTCTGGAACAGCTGAAATGAAAGTATTATTCTGTGCACATGAAATATCAAAGTATCTGACTTCCCTTGCAAGGAGGAAAGCGCTACCTCATGTATTTTAATTTGCTGTGATTACAGTTTTCATAGGAGAGAGGTATAATAATAATAATAATAATACTCATTTTGGATCTTTTTTAGTCATCCCACTGCACTCTCTGTGCTGCACTGCACTGCACTTTGAAGCAATCACGAGGAGATAAAGATGGAGTTTATTATTGCTGAGGAGTGCGTGGTTCACGTCCAGTAAATCCCTGGGTCAGTCACTGAGCTGTGCCCAGCCCCAGATTTAAATGGATGTCGGCACCAAGGGTGAAAACTCCAGCTCTGCAACCCTCATGACACGAGAGCTCACATGGAATTAACCCCAGGCACGGCTGTTTCTTGGGGCACTTTGTGGAATCAGGATCCTAAAATGCTGCACATTCCTCTCCTCAGAGCTTCCTAAGCTCAGCTGCTTTCCCAACCCATCCACACTTTGGAAGGGGGATGAGCCCAGACCCCAGCCAGACCCCACTGCAGATATTTGACCCAATCCCATATTTTACACTCACCCCAAGCGCCTGCCCGCCTCATTAGCAGCGAGGGCAAGCTCCAGAGGCAGCCTGGGAGCCAGCCTATTTATCATTTGCATTTATGCAATGCTTTCACATTTGCAAAGTGCTGTGCAAACACCAATTACTGCGGGCAGCTGATTAACCCCGGCACCGCGCTGCTCGCGGCTCCGGCATCAGCGGCAGCTCCATCCCTGCCAGCGCCCCGCTGGCCCTGCCCTGCCTCTTCCTGTCACACCCCCAGCATCCTCACACTGCCCTGGGAAGGGGCTGCAGTCAGGGCCTCTCAATAATCACCGAAATTGGCATCCAAAAAGCGCCAAGGTTGGACCCCGGTGCTGCGCGGGAGCTCTGTGGGACAGGCCCCAAAGCAGCTGGGGAAACGTCACAAAGCTCCTTTGAAGGATAGCTCAGCTACCCCTGCTTTTTCCATGTTTTCCCAGGGTTACCAGGAACATAAACATCTTTTTCACCTCACAGTTCTTCACCTTATTAAGCCCAGAGCATCTCCTGTAACTCAGCTCTCTTTGGACTCTTCTGCTTCCAAAGCCATGGAGCCCCCGGAATTTGCCCCAGGAGAGGAACAAGCTCCTGCACACTGGGAAGCACCCGGCTCAGACCCACCACCTAAAGGATTCTGTTTGTTTTCCCTCTTGTCCAAAAGCCTTAAGCTGAAGGAGAGCAGGTTTAGATGGGATATTCAGGAAGAAATTCCTCCCTGTGAGGGTGGGCAGGCCCTTGCACAGGGTGCCCAGAGAAGCTGTGGCAGCCCCTGGATCCCTGGCAGTGCCCAAGGCCAGGATGGATAAGGCTTGGAGCAGCCTGGGATAGTGGAAGGGGGTGGGATGAGATGATTTTCAAGGTCCCTTCCATCCCAAACATGTGATTCTATTTTGGCTCTTAACTCCCAACAGAGTCACTTACTCATCACAAAATTTCTCACGCTGAGGTGGATTTGGTGACACACGGGGAGCCTTTCATTCATCCTTAGCTTTTCCACAAATCATCTCACCCCAGATGCATTCAAAATATTTGACTCTTGGAGCAAAACTTGATGGGATTTGCCAGATCCTCTTTCAGTAAAAGTCAGCATTAACTGCAAATATTTCTGCAGCAAATCAGTGTGACCAGCACAAGCTCAATTCCCAGAAAAATGTGTTCCCAGGAAGCACAAGGAGCACGCATGCTCCCATCTGGGGCTGGCTCAGACATGTCTGTGCACAAAAAGCCAAATCAAAGCTGGTTTTAGTATTGAAATGGTGTCATCTGGACTCATCCCTATGCATCTGTTCCTCAGGACAGGAGTCATCTGCCAGCCCTGAAAGCAGCTCTTTCATCTGGAGTGTTCTCCCTTCATCCAGGCAGAGGACAGGATGCCTCAGCAGGGTAATTATCATCTCATCTCTGCCTGCCACGGTGAGAAACTGCTGTCTGGAGGTGCTGCTTTCTTCCTCTGGGCTACAAAGACAAGCTGAGTGATGAGTGCAGGGTTCAATGGGATGAGCTGCATCCGTCCCAGGCAATTCTGCACTCGTGTTTTGCAGCTCTTGAGCAAATGAAGCAGGCAAGGGGCACACACAGCTCAGGCAAGGAGAAGAGTCGGGGCTCATCCTTTCTCTGGGGCTCTCCTGCCGAGGGTCACACACGGAGAGGACACAATTCTCAGCCAGATTTCCTGGCTGATCCCACACAGGTCGCTGCCTCTCCACGACTGCCTTTCTCCATCTGCAGAGTGCAGATGATGCTCCCAGCCCCCTCTGCCAATTCCTCTTCGATCTGCTGATGAAAAGAACCCCAATCCTAACACAGATGTCACTTCTCACTCACTAAGGGCATTTAAAAATGTCTTTTTTTAAACCATGATAATAAAAACCTGCGACCTTCCCCGAGCTGAGCTCAGTAAAAACAGATAGCACAGACACAACTTACAAAACAAAGAGCTGCAGGGATAAAATCTAAACCCAGCTAACCTTTCCTATTTAACATTTCAGGGCTGCTCAGCACAAAATGCTTCACTAAAACAAGGCTAGGAAACACTGAAGCACATCTCACAGCTAAAAATTTTGCCTTTTTTGTGGGTAGAAAAGCTTTACAAAACATTATCCACCCACCCTGAGCCACTTCCAAAGCCAGGCAGACTGAAAATGGGGGAATTCGTTGCTAGCCAAGCCCCAAGCCTGTAACTTTATGTATTTCTTACTTAACTGACTTTATTCCAGTGTGCATGGAGCGGGTGGTTGGACTGGTTCTCTGCAGCACTCAAACAAAATCCCGTGTAAATCACAGTCAAGGGCATTTTCCCAGGAGCAAAGGAGGGGAAAGGTGAGGCTGGAGATTGAAAGCGGGAGGTGAAAACTGCCCACGGATGGGGACAGGTTCAGGTTGGCACCGCTGGGCAGAGCTGGGAGGCTCTTCCTGCCTTCACAGCCACAGCAAACACCCGGCTGGGGCACCTCTGCCACCTTGCAAGGGGCTGGGAGGGAGCTGAACTCCAAGGGAAGGGCGTTCCAAGGAGTGTCAGCATTAATCCTGTCAGCTCTGTGTGTGGGGACCTACAGCAGCCAAAGCCTCCTCTGTCCCTCGGTGCCAGGGGAGCTGTTCTGGGGTGATTTCTGCACCGTGGCACAAGTTGGGGTGCCCAGCCAAAAATGTTTGGCCTTCTAGAGACAGGGGAGGATTTGCTCTGTGAATTTCTCATGCTCAGCCTCACGGCAGCAGCACTTTGTCCACATCCTCATTTTACCTTTAACTCCTCAAGTGCCACCCCAGGCTGTGGCACCTGAGGGAGGCACTGGGTTAAAGGATGCTGTGGCACAAATTTAGATGCCCTGGAAGCCACATGGAGATGTGCCCAGCCCCTCCACGTGGCTTTGAGAAACACAAAACAAGTTTTTCTTGACCCAAAGTATTTTGTGCAGCAGGCCGAGTGCAAGTGCAGGTAGGATTTCACACCGAGCTGGGCAACAAACCCATGTGATCCTCAAATTCCACAGGGAAAATGCTGTTTGCAGCCTCGGATCACAGCTCAGTTGTGCAACACCTTGAACTACTTCAAGGCCATTTTTCTCTGACCCCAGGAGTCTTCTCTGAATTTTACTCAAGAGAACAAACGTGACCATTACAGTGCTAAGGTAATTTCTGGAGGATGGAATTTCTGGAGGATGGAATTTCTGGAGGAAATACAAATGAAAAATAAAATCCATACAGGTTGCCTGAAATACCTTCTCAGAAGGTATGAAGAGCTGAGTGGAGAATATTTTCCTTCCTCTCCCTGGAAGCAGCCAGCAGAATTCCACTGTGATGATATTGCATGGAAATGGAAAAACTAAAAATAAAAAAGGAAAATGAAAGAAAAGGGGGAAACAGCCTTCTCTTTAAATGCTTCCATAGATGCCTTCCACTCTTCCTGCTCCAGGAGCAGCTCCACAGAGCCCACCCACTTTTCTGGGAATGCAAGAATGCAAAAATAGCTTTAAACCAGTCATTTCTAAACGTGGCTCGCCTCCTTCTCCCACTGAGCCACCCGAGCCCACAGCTCTCAACACCCTTTGCAACTCCTGACGTTTTAACTTTGCCTCCTCCTGCAAAGCTGGCAGTGCCAGGGCTGGGGATGGCAGAGGCCAGGCTGTGCCAGCACTGCAGCTCCTGTGAGCCACCCCTGGGCCAGTCCCAGCCTCTGCAAGCCGTGACTAAAGGCCCTGCCTGGCTCTGCCAGCAGCTGTTGCAAGCTGTGAGCCAGGATTTTGGCATTCCCAGCTGAAACCCTGGGCACCTGTGCCCTCAGCTAGTGACAAGTTCAGCGGGGTGACATCGCGGGGTGGAAGGGGATCGTGCTGGGCTGACCCACATCCAACCTACTGAGTCAGGTGTAATCCCTTTGCAGGTCATCCAGCTGGTAAACATCTGGCTCTGGCACCACCTTCCAGGGGGAATTATCCTGCCAGGCAACCTCTTGTCCTGCTGCAGCCGTTGGCAATCGCTCCTGCAGTCCCATCGCTGCACTGACCTGCTTTTCACCACAAAAAAAACCCCAAAACGCCACAGAACCAACATTTTCTAAGCAAATCTTTGCCAAATAATGCTTGGTTTGGTTCCACATGAAATTAGGAAGCAATTCTTGCCCACTCCAAGTGGTTTTTGGCAGATAATGGATGTGACTCTTCCAGAGGTTGGATCTGGAGACGCTGCTGACCACACAGGGCTGTTTCTAGACAGCAGCACAGGCTTGGAGCAGCCTGGGGCAGTGGGAGGTGTCCCTGCCCATGGCAGGGGTGGAATGGGATGAGCTTTAAGGTCCCTTTACCCCAAACCATTCCAGGATTCCGTGATGCTGTGATTGCTCAGAACACATCACACATACCAGGGCTTTTACGAGCCTGGCCACTTCCTCACCTGGATTTGCAGAGGTGCTTTGGGTCAACACACCCCTGCAAAAACCCATTTTCTCTTCCTGTGTGTCCAGATTCAGCTACACAGAAGCCCAAGCTCACATCCCTCTCTGAACCATCTCCTGATTGCATCCCGAAGAATTCCTGCCCCTGCCACTCTCCAGGCTGTGATGCCCATCAGGAATGGGGCTGGGTGTGTTCTAGAGCAGCAGATTCTGACTGCAAACCACAGGCTGGCTCTGTGAGTT
Source organism: Monarcha castaneiventris obscurior (assembly GCA_026261815.1). Taxonomy (NCBI): domain Eukaryota; kingdom Metazoa; phylum Chordata; class Aves; order Passeriformes; family Monarchidae; genus Monarcha; species Monarcha castaneiventris. The sequence goes on from JAMPIT010000114.1 coordinate 3,374,917, forward strand.
CCTTATCCAGCACATCAGACAACATTTTGAAAGGAAAAATGTTTTTTTTTTTCACCTGAGAATGATCAAAGCATCAAGACAGCAGCTGTTTGAAAGACTGGAATTTACAAATCCCTATAAATCATGAAATGTTGGGAATACCACTGTGTTTAAAGAAAGAAGTTCTGCTGTGTTTTTGCACCAACTTCCAGCCCTGACTGCTCCTGAGAGCCCCAGGAAGTCACAAAGAGGAAAATCAATTTTCCTTACTGTTTTTTTTAAACCAATATGAATCCCGTAATGGTTCATATTTAGGACCATGAGGAAGCAGGAAGATAAAATATTAAGAAGAGTCAGACAGTCCTGGATGCTGTGACTCGCTTGTGACTTGATTTTCTTCCCCACAGATAGAAAATATCAACAGAAAATTGATTCTCAGTAATATTCCCTCTGACAGGGAAAGTGCAAATTCTGATTTTTGAACTTTCTTTGTGCAGGCAGCAGCGAGCTCAGCACACCCTGATCTGTAAATTAACCACAGCCTTGGCTTTTTGATGGCCCACATGAAAATATTTGGAATGAGCAGCTTTCCACACCAAAAGGTGACCAATATGGTTGTAGAAACCCAAAAAACCCTCGGCAAATGAGGACTAGAGATGAAAACCCAGTCCCTTTCCCCAGGATTCACCAGCTCTTCTTCAGGTGATGGGAAGAAATAAAGGATGCGTTGAAATGCAGAGCTATGAAACGATGAATTCATCTCTTTGTTGGCATTCAGAAACCACCTCAGCAGTGTCTCAGCCTCAAAAGTTTGAGGGAAATGCCAGATCCTTCTGCAAAATCAGAACCTTGCCCCAAAATGACCCAAAGCTGTGGTGGCTGTGCCAGGGCTACAGGGACACCGAGCCATCTAGAGGCATTTATAATGAGGCCATAATATAGTTCAGCATTGAAAATGCCAGCCTAAAAGCTGGGAATTAACCCCTTTGCTCCTCAGCATTTCCTGCTCCTCTCTGATTAACAAGACTGGGAAAAAAGCACAGAAATTCAGGTTTTCCCGAGCTCCAGGAGCACCATGAAAAGCAGAATGTGCAATTCCCCCTCTCGGGAGATGGATGCTCAGACAAGGAGTGGTTTACAGCCAATGCCTAAATTACCACTGTCCAAATACCACTTAAGCTTTGTCTTAATTTGGCTCCTGGGAGGTTTTTACAGGTGCTTGGCTCATCACTCGTGGCCTCTGAATTACGGTTTAACATCTTTGGGGTAAATTGAGGAGAAAAACAGGTAAGATTTAGCACTTGGAACTCAGAGGAAAGGGGATTTTCTGCTCTCCACTGAGCGGAAAAAGAAGGAATCTTCAAAACTTCCCTTGTGGGTGAAGGATGGACCCAGAATAAATTCTCAGCCCCTTCCACTTGTCTGCCTCTGGAGAGTTCAGGGCCTTGAGGGAGGGAACAGACAAACAAACCAACCCCAAACAAAACCAAACAAATCCTTTCTCTGTAGGATCACAGAACCCCAGAAAGGTTTGGGTTGGGAGGGACCCTAAAGCTCATCCAGTTCCACCCCTGCCGTGACAGGGACACCTTCCCTGTGATCCCAGGGTGTTCCAAGCCCCATCCAACCTGGCCTTGGGCACTTCCAGGGATCCAGGGGCAGCCACAGCTTCTCTGCACAACCTCAGGGCCTCCCCACCCTCCCAGGGAAGAATTTCTTCCCAAATATCCAATCTAAACCTTCTCCCTTTCAGCTGGAAGCCTTTCAGGACAATTCCCCCTTGTCCTGCCACTCCAGGCTCTTGTAGAAATTTCCTTGTAGCTCCTTCAGGCACAGTGGGGTCATCCCTGGTCTCTTCTCCAGAAATGATGAATAATCCCAATTTTCTCTGCTCCATCCCTGTGATCATCCCGGAGCCTCCTCCTGCCTAGCTCCCACAGCTCCACGTCCCTCCCGTGCTGGGGCAGCTCTCGGGGGAGGTGACAGGGATGTGCCCGGACACCAAGGCAGACACGTCCTCGTTTCTGGGGAATTTAGGGAATTTTTCAGGAATTTTTCAGGAATTTTTCAGGAATTTTTCAGGAATTTTTCAGGAATTTTTCAGGAATTAGCGAGGGAATCTCTGAGCTCGCAGGGCCGTGCGCCCTCTCCCGGCCTGCCCGGGAAGCGCGGCCAGCGCGCACCACCCCTGCGAAACCCAAATTGAGGCAAAATTTAGCAAAATTTGGCGTCGATTTAGCGCCCTCTCTGCGGCTTCAGGTCCTTCAACTGCTCGTTCTCATCCGGCTTTATCCAAGCCATGTAAATAACACAGCAAAGCTCGTCAGGAAGAGAGGCATTGCATTCTCCTTACCCCCAAATCCTTTGCAAACATTCACACTTTTCCTTCGAAACCTGCAGGAATTTGACAATCTGAGCGCTGGGATCAGCCCCTATAAGCTAAGAAACGCGGCCTCCCTGTGCTGAATAACATCCAAACCTTCTCCTGGCTGCCTTTTTTTTCCCACATAGGATCCAAAGCAGGTGAAGAAATGCGAGACACAATAATCCAGAAGGAATACATTATTTTTCTAGACTGATATTCAGCATGAGCACAACAGTAGCAGATTTTGCCTCTCAGAGGGCCCGGCTGTGGCTGTTGTGACACTGCAGGAGCACACGTGACAGTGCCAGCCCTCAGGTGTGTTCCTCTCAGGACGTGCCACGTCCTGCCAAGCCAGGCAGGATTTGGTTGTGCAGCAGCCCTTGCCCAGCCCAGCTTCACATCTGGCTTCTGTTCCTGGCACCTTTTCAGCAGGGCCAAGTGGCAAAACACAAATTTTGCCAGTGGTGAGTGACCCCAGCTAACGAGGAGGATTCCAGCTGTCCACCCACCTCATGCTGGCTCATGAAAAACAAGAGATTTCTCTTTTTACAGCGCTCCTCATCCTCGCTTTGTAGCTCACAGCAAAAAGCCCTTCAGCTGACAGGCTTCATGGAATTTTGGCCAGGGAATTTGACCATCAAATTCGCCCTTTGAACTTGGCAGCTCCTCACAGGCGGCGTGCCAGCAGCAAAGCCAGCTCGATCCTCTGTAAACCCCGAGCCACGGAAGTGCCCACAGAGACTTTCCCAGCTCAGCCCCGTGGCCACAGAGCACATCCTTCAGCAGACAGATGTGCCAGGTAAACACCCCGCGTGGAGCAGGGTTACCGGGTGCTTTGTTGCCAAACACTTCTCTCATTTGCATTTCTAACATTCGTCCCCAGGCAAAAGCCAGCACGGTTTAGAGAAAGGCAAATGCAAAAACTGCCCAAATGACCCAGATAAACGTCCTGAATCACAAACCATTGCTAAAAAGCACACGGTGGTTGCTCTGATGGATCTGGGAATTGTAGGATGCACATTCTTGTTTTCCATCCAGCACTGGATTAGAGATCTCAGCTCCAGCTAAAAGCTGTCAGTGAACAGGGGGAGATGTGCTGGGTCTCACATTTTGCAGCCCACTGCTTTTACCCACAGACCTGGTGCCATGCAAGCACATTCCTGGAAGGCATTTCCCCACCTCCAAGGCCATTTCCCTTCTCACATCCCCCAGATTCCAGCCTGAGCAGTCCGGCTGGATGTCAGATATGCTCCCTGTGCCTCTCCATCACCCTGCTCTGGATGTTTCCCAGAACAGAGGGGAGGATCTCAGTGCTATCACCCAGCACAGATTCCCTGGATACAGCCAATACATCCCTGCTCCTCCTTGCACTGGGAAACCTCCAGCATTTACAGACCTAGGGGAAGGTTGATATTCCAGGGCAAAACCCAGCTCTGAGTACATCAAGGAGCAGAAACTGAACACGAAACCTTTCCAGACCCACTCCTGCGCCTTGCGCAACGCCCCAGGATTAAAGAATGCCATGGAAAAAGACCAACACACAGAAACTGCGAAGTGGGAACAGCTGAAGGAGGTCTGGCACTCAAATTCCTGGAAACTTGAATTGAATATAAATTATTCCTGCTCCTGCTGAGGTAATAAATTATATGCCTTGGATTTTCCCCTCTGCTAACAGCTCCTATCTATGATTTGATGAAGCCAGCATTGGTTATCTCCATTAACACGTCATATCTCTGACCACAATTTGAGTCACTTGCTGGTGGCACCACGCGCTGTCTCAAATTAATTTAAAGTTTATGGATTATATAGTATTAAAGACTATATATAATATTAAAGACTAAAGATTATATAGTATTAAAGACCAAATGCTGTGATCAGCAAGGTCAGGCGGATCACAGACAAAAGACAAAAGACAAATCTTTCCCCAAATAATGTCAAACTACAGAAAACCATTCCCCATGGTTCTCTCAGCTTTTCATAACTCAGTCTCAGAGCTGAAGCAGCTTCACTCCTAAGTGATGAGACAAGCCAGGTACCAAAAGTGTCACAAATCTCATTATCACTCCTGCCTGGAAGCTGGCAATTGGTGCCAGACAAACCAAGAGCTGTTCAGGCGAGTGCCCTGCTGAAAAAGCACCAGGCAGGGCACTTCTCCCAGCTCAGCACCAAGGGGAAAAACACCCGAAATGCAAGGCAAGGATTAAGAGTGAAGTCCCAGCTATGAAGCTCCCAAGAGCAGCACTCCACCAAATCCCTGCAGGCACCCAAACAGGGCGGGGATCTGACTTTGAGGGACCTCAGGCAAAGAGAACTTCCCCTGGGCAGGTGAGACAAAAGGTGCAGAGCCCTCCTTTAGCCCAGGACAGCGGGGATCCTGAGGGGAGCCCGGAGCTGGAAAGTCTCTGCAGGAAACTCCTTGCTTCCAGCAAGATGAATAATACACCTGTTCCCTACTTGTGAGCAAACACTACAAAGGAATAATTAGAACCTATCTGACCTGAAACCCACATGCCCATTACTGTGGTATTTTTCCACCTACTCCAGGTGAAACAGAAGATGGGCTGGACCTAAGGGGAGGGGTGGAGTGGCAGCACAAGATGCTGATTTATAAAGCAGCTGCAAGCAGAGCTCTTTCTCCACAGGCTTGGGACAGGGAGCTCGTCCTGCCTGGAGGATGCCGAGGTGGGAGCAGCATTCCAGCTAACGCCTGCTGGCCACAGGAGAGGGACCCACCACCTCGGGGAGCTTCTGCACTCCAGGACTGCTCTGAGCCACCTCAGTCCCCAGCTGGGCTTGGGCTTTTCATCCAGAGATTTTGGCTTGGCTGCTTCTCTCCATCAGGAAAGGAATAAACTCACCAAGATGGTCAAGGTGGGTACAACGCTCGAGGAACTGCCCCTTGAGTTTCTTCTTAGGTTTTAATTTGTAGATTTATACTATCAGTACAGGCTAAGTGAAAAACTGAATTAATACCAGACACTGCTGGGCATGAACAGTTTGGATTGGGAAGAATTCTTGGACTGGCTGAGCCAAAAAATCTGAGCCAAAATCTGAGATTTTATGGAACTCTGAAGGCTAAAGGTTAACATGGGTCATGCTTACAAGTGAGCAATAGATTTTTCTAACTTCATCAATTTTCTTTATTTTCTCTTCCATCTGCTAAGTTCTCCCAGTAGAGAGCTCTTGCCTTTCTCTCCTGCTCTACAGGGATTTGAAAAGCTGAACAGATTTTTGGGCAGGAGAGTTAAAGAGAAGAGGAGGAGGAGGAGGAAGGTGAAGAAAAAAATCCCAATAGATAAAACAGATCGTGAATCTTCAGCACGGCAGAAAAAAAATAAAAAGAACAGGCATGTCCTGTCACTGGGATGTGCACCACAAAGAAAAATCAAGGGTTTAGGAATAGGATTTCAGTCTTTTAAGTCCTCCAACTTCTCAGCAGCTCTTTGCTTTCCCCTTCATCAAGAGACAAGATTTAAATACTCCTTTAGTTTAAGGGCAGCTAAAGATAAGATGCCAGTTTTGAGTTCAGAACAGTGTTAAATCTTAAGATATCCAAATTATTATTGTTTTTTTCTTGTTGTTTCCATTATTTGAGCTCTCTGCATGTCACAGAGAGCTCTTCCCTCATTGCTGTCAGCCCTCACAGGAGGCCCAGCCCTGGCAGAGCCCCTTTGTGCTCGGGGCACTGCCAGCTCTGCTGTCCCACCAGGGAACATCCAGGGGGCTCTGCCGAACCTCTGGGGTTTAATCCATAAGGAAACCCCTGGAATGGGGTCAGCCAGTGGCTGTCCCAAGGCCTGGCCTGTGGTTTCCAGGATAACTGGGAGCTGGAACGTTGTGATGCTGCTGCATTGGTGGCACGGGGAGATTGCACTGTGCAGAGTTAACTGAGGGCTTGCAAACAGCACAGCTCCCAGGTTATCACTGAAAGCAAAACATTCCCTGAGGTCCAGCAGCCTCCCTGGGCCAACAGCTTCCTCTGCCTGATATTCCACTGGCAAAAATAAGTGAATTGCTGGTGAAATCCCTGCCAGTTCTGAGCTCTGTGTGAGCAGAAACTGAGCAGCTCCTCCTTGGCTTTCAGTCTGCTGCTTGCCTCCATTCCTCACTTTGATTCAGTGCAAATATAAATTTGTAAGTGTTAATTGTAATTAAAATTTAAATCTTGACGTTATGGATCTGAAAAGCTCTGAGAAACAAGCAAGTTCTCAATGGATAACTTTTCCCTCCCCTTTCCTTTCACAAGTATTTTGCTTTTCCACTGATCTCTTCTTGGAGCAGATAAATAAATTAATCATTTTCACTGCTGAGCTCCTGGGAAGTATTTTCCTATACTTGTTTTAGATCACAAACTGCTGGAAGTGCTGCACATCCCTAAAGGAGTCCCTGTAATTTGCACCTGATGAAGTCCTGACCACAATCACAGTAACACAAACTGGATGGATCTCAGGATTAAGACAGGAAAAAACACCTTAAGTAGCCAGGAGAAAGGGACAGTAGCAACTCATAGCTTGCTAAAGCTACTAAAAAATGTAGATCTGCCAAAGTTTTGACTTTTTTGTGGTCTTTTACAGAAAAAGTCCGATGTTTACTCGGTTGAGATCTATGGGACAAAAGATCTGCACAAAACAGAGATCGAAGATGAAGAGGAGAAGTACAAAGACTTAAAAGGCAAGAAGAAAAAAAAGAAGGCAGAAGAGCTTAAGAAAGAACTGGACCTGGTGAGTATTGCTGAGCTTCCATAACTCATTCCATGAAATCCAGGGAATGTCCTACACTAAACATCCTGGCACAGGGATTTGCTTCCTCACACTCCTGGAGTGTGCCAGAAAAATGCTGTGCGAGATTAATACCTAAAATGAGAGGATGACTCTGATATAATTAAGCCACCAGTGGTACAGAACATTATCTGCCCAAAAAGGAGTCATTCCCCAGATGGAATCACTGCCTTCACTATTTCCTGACAACTTGCACAGCCAGCCAGCAATCAGAGGGGAAGGCAGAACCATGGCATTGTGCTCCAGAGATTTCAGAGCTGAGAGCATTTCTCAGCTTTAAACCCAGGGCTTTTTACCCAAACCAACTGCTCTGGCCCTGAAGAAATCTGTTTTCCTCCTGGCTCTCCACTGACCTGCTGGCTGCTCTTGGAAATGTTGCTTCCTCTCCACACATTCCAGTTTCCCAATCTGAAACATGAGGGTAATTATGCTGACCTCTTTTCGGGATTGCTGTGAGAGCAGCTCAGAGGAGAGGCTATTTACAGGCTGGATGGCATTTCAAAGCTCAGAGAACCCCAAAATAAGATATTGATTCCATGATTCTCTGATCAACTCACCCATCTCGTTTCCAAGATTTGCCCAGCAGCAGGTAAATGTTTCTCAGCTCATGTTGTCTTTGCCACCAGGGGATGTAACTCCACTCTCGTGTTTCTAAAGAGAAACCAAAGCACAGACAGGAGAATTGACTCACCCCAGTACCCATGAATCACTCTGAGAAAACAATTGGGAGATCTCTCAAATTCTTGGCTTCTAAATCCCAGTTCAGCACAAGATATAATTAGGCCAGTGATACCACAGAGGTGTCACTGCAGGCCAAGGAGAAGAGCTTTGAGATTTCCCTCTCCCACACCCTTTTTCACTGTGGTTAGAACCTGTTGCCTCTTTCCACCAGACTGTGGAGGATAATTCACATTCCCTACCCTGGCAATCAAGGGCAGAGGTTGTTGTCACACACTCTCTGAGCCCTGCAGCATGCAGAGAGAAATGATTTATCCAAAAGAAGCACAGACCTTCGTGGCAAGCAGCAGAAACATGAGCACACCATCCTGTCGGTGTGACAGATTTGCTGGAGGAGGGAGCTATTTACAAAAGTACTCTGCAAATCAAAGGGGGGGAAAAAAAAATCATCTTCCAGCAGAAGATATTGTGCTTATCAATGTGCAGGCTTGTCCAATTAATGAGAATGAGGTATCATACAAGCAGCTGCACCCATGGTTGCAGGCAGTTTGAGCATTCTCCAGATCTTGAAATAAAAATTTCAATTTTTCAGAGTCTGACACTGTGCTCACTGTAATTTTCCCTCTCTCCTGGCATGCAGGATGACCACAGGCTCAGCACCTCAGAACTGGAGAAGAAGTATGGTACCAGCATTGACAAAGTAAGTCCATGGGGCATCGTTAAGGAGCTGCCTCACTCAGTTGCCTCTGGCCTCCCCAGAGCTCCCCAGGAGCAGGAATTTTGTTGTTAGATGTGTGGGGGTGCCTGCTTTGGTGCTCCCAGCACAGCCTAAACCAGCAAGCCAACCTGCACTGACCTGGATTTAAAGTGGAGTTTCTCTCGAGTCTGAAGAAGGCTGAGCTACTGCTTTGAAATCAAAAATGGGACCTCAGGGTTTTGCACCAGAACCTCATTTTTTCCTCAAGCTTTTATCTGATGTTTTGATTTCACCACAATTCACTTCGCACTGTAACAATTTATAGCCAAAGCCTGCATGGGATGAGCTGATTCTGAAAGAAAATCTAGATTTGAGAAATTACACCTGAGCCCTTTTGCCACCTGACATTTGAATATCAAAACACTGAACGTGGCCAGAGCACAGACAAGAATCTCAAGAACCCCCTGAGCTGCAAACATCTTGTGGAAATGCAGAAGCAGCAGCAAAAGAATGTCAGTTTTCCCCTGGCTTTCCAAACACTTAGTCCAGGTATATTTGAGTTCCATTTGAGAATGGAAACTCCTGGTGGACGTGGCCCTGAATTCAGTGCTCCAGTAAAGAAGCAGCTGTTTCTCCATAGCAGATAATTCACAGCATCCTCTCTGAAACCAGGAGGTTTGGAAATCAGAGTTGCAGCTCCTTTGTGACACAAACAACTTTTAAAGAAACAGCAGCACGTGACTTTTGTCCTGAGCTGGGGTAAAAACCTCTGCTTCTTGTGACTTCACCCTAAACGTGTCACCTCCTTTTGCAGGGTCTCTCGAGCGCGAGAGCAGCAGAGATTTTGGCTCGGGATGGCCCCAACGCTCTCACTCCTCCCAAAGCCACCCCTGAAATCGTGAAGTTCCTCAAGCAGATGATCGGGGGCTTCTCCATCCTGCTGTGGATCGGAGCTGCCTTCTCCTGGATCTCCTTCGGCATCCAGCTGGCGCAGGGAGTGGACTCAGCCTTTGACAACGTGAGTAGATGAGTAAGCACAGAGCGAGGCTCTGAGCCCGGCACCGTCCGGCTGATTTCAATACTGCACAGTTACTCAGTAACTACAAGGAGGCCTCTTGTTCTCCCCGGGCTCTCCTGCTGCTGCTGCTGCTGAGCATTTCTGATGAAAGCCCGAATACCACGCACACCACTTGTCTGAAGAGTGCCTGTGCCAGGGTTTTATAACCGCCGGGCATAATCGCAGCTCTTGAGAGCAGCAAAAAAGTCTGAAGAGCCCCAGAGTCTTTGACTAATTCCCTTTTGAGTTATACTCTGCTGTTTATTTTTTATTTGTTTGCTACACTCTAATTTGTTCAGGTTTGCGTCAGTTTGGAGAAGGATTTTACACAGATGGGAAAATCACTATTAAAAAGCTTTTTTTATACGCACAAAAGAAAGCTTTAATTGATCATTTGCAGGGCAACACCCAAAAGTTCTCTTCTTAACCTTTTAACCTGGCCAACACCTCATTTGAAAAGTCTGCTGAAACAACAAAGAACTGATTTATTCTAGCAGTGGAATTGCTGAAAATTTGTTTTAAATTAACCAGTTTATGTCTTTTATTATCAGCTCTACCTCGGAGTAGTCCTGGCTCTGGTTGTCATCCTCACTGGTATCTTTGCTTATTATCAAGAAGCCAAAAGCACAAACATCATGGCCAGCTTCAGCAAGATGATCCCACAGGTGAGAGCCAGCAGTGCCTTTCAACTGAGACAAAAATCCATCCTAATAATGCACGAGGGGAGCCCAGCAAGCCCAGCTTGAATTTATCTCTTGGCAAATGACCCAGATAAATGTCCTGAATCACAAACCATTGCTAAAAAGCACATGGTGGTTGCTCTGATGGATCTGGGAATTGTAGGATGCACATTCTTGTTTTCCATCCAGCACTGGATTAGAGATCTCAGCTCCAGCTAAAAGCTGTCAGTGAACAGGGGGAGATGTGCTGGGTCTCACATTTTGCAGCCCACTGCTTTTACCCACAGACCTGGTGCCATGCAAGCACATTCCTGGAAGGCATTTCCCCACCTCCAAGGCCATTTCCCTTCTCACATCCCCCAGATTCCAGCCTGAGCAGTCCAGCTGGATGTCAAATATGCTCCCTGTGCCCCTCCACCACCCTGCTCTGGATGTTTCCCAGAACAGAGGGGAGGATCTCCGTTTAGAGGGTGGCACAAGGCTAATTTTTGTCCCATTTCTGTCTTTCAGCAAGCTCTTGTCCTCAGGGATGCCGAGAAGAAGGAGCTGCCAGCAGACCAGCTGGTGGTTGGGGACATCGTGGAGATCAAGGGTGGGGACAGGATCCCTGCAGACATTCGCCTCATCTTCACTCAGGGTTGCAAGGTAAAGAGGGCTTGGAAGAGCTCAGGGAATGAGGGAAAACAGAGTTTGGAGGGGTTTATTACATACGAAGAATGTCTACACAGCCATTATGGGTTATTAGAGCTTTGACTGGACATAATTAACGAAATCAGACAGCAGAAGCCTTAATGTGATGCTGAGCTCCTCTAGGACTGGCACCTCCCTTCCTGAACATCCAAAGCCATTAGATCCAGACCAAGTTCTGGCACTGCCCTTTGCCAGGACAGGGCAGAGGCAGCAATCCAGGACTGAGAGTTTCCACTGAGGGCAGATCCTCAAAATTGTGGGGTTTTCTCAGGCTGCTGCTGAAAATCCCACCAGCAGACACACAGCACTGGCTGAGCTGAGTTCCCACAGACACAGGTTCTGTCAGGGACAGCAGCAGCTCAGAGAAAAGGCACTGAGAGATTCTGATGTCACTGATTATTAAACAAGCTGCCACCTCGCCTCCTGGGCTGGGCACCACTGTGTACTGCTGACTTTAATATGGGCATGTCTCCCTTTCATTAAAGGTGGACAATTCTTCACTCACAGGGGAGTCAGAACCACAGTCCCGCTCCTGTGACTTCACCCACGAGAACCCCCTGGAGACCAGGAACATCGCCTTCTACTCCACCACCTGTGTGGAAGGTGAGCTGATCCTGAAAGTGGGCATGGAAATCCCACTGTGTCCCCTTTATCCATCTCTCCACTGGCTCTGGCCACGTTTATTATCCTGTGTGCACGCCTTTACACCCTTTCATCTTTTTTCCTAGTTAGTCTTCAAGCTCTATTCAGCAGCTTCAGGGGAACTGAAAACTTCTTATTTCTGTTATTTATCAGTGTACAGAGAGAAGGGCTCCCAAAAATGCACCTGAACAAGAGCTGCCTACCCTGCTAGCTTATTTTAGCACTTCTGCTTAATTTAACTTAATTTAGCAATTCAAGGAACTTCAGAGGGGTTTAATTGCTCACAAGAATTTTGTCTGGAGCAGATTAAAATAAGGTGTGACCTTGGGGTGGGGTCAGCATTTATTCCAACACGCAGCACAGTTACGGCTGCACCAATCAATGAATTGATCTGAGGTTGAGCTGATCGCAGTTTCCTGGCGGTTTTTCCATCAATACCTGTTGGAATGTCGGGCTGCAGCTGCCTCTGAGTGTTTGTGTGCCCTGGAGGTGACAGTTTTCATCCCTGCAGGCACTGCCACGGGCATTGTCATCAACACCGGGGACCGCACCATCATCGGCCGCATCGCCTCGCTCGCCTCGGGCGTGGGCAACGAGAAAACGCCCATCGCCATCGAGATCGAGCACTTCGTGTACCTGGTGGCCAGCGTGGCCGTCTCCATCGGGGTCCTCTTCTTCATCATCTCCGTCTCCATGCGCTACCAGATCCTGGATTCCATCATCTTCCTCATCGGCATCATCGTGGCGAACGTGCCCGAGGGGCTGCTGGCCACGGTGACGGTGAGTCTGTGCTGGGGTTCTCTGCTTGCCACCCCAGCTCTGGTCTGGGTTGGGTTTGGATAGGGGTGGGGGTTCTTATTCCAAGGATAAACCCTTCATTTGGGAATTCTGGTGTCACTGAGTCATTCATCTTAAAGCCAGGTTGGATTTTAGTTCGAGTGCCGCTCTGCCTCGACTGCAGCAGGGTGCGATGCCATGGCTCATTTCCCCACAGCCCGTTCCCACTTGGAAATGGGGACACTGTACCCTGAAAGCCACATGAAAACCCCACTGTGTCCAACACTAAAATCCCTGGCTGGAAGCAGCTGCTGAGCACTGCTGGCCCTACAGCACCCCAGCAGCAAACAACTGGCGGGACAATGAAGGGAATCACTGCAGGATTCATGGAGTTGGTGACCAGCAGTTCCCTGCCCGTTGCAGGTCCTTCCATCTCAAACAGCCTCCTGACTGATAAGATAAACCTTCTTTCTATCAGGCTCCTGTCAGCAGCAAATCTACTTGTGCTAGTTACAACCAAACCTCAGATTTTAGTTAAAACAATGAGAAAAAAAATGCACTGCAGCCAACAAAAAGCAAAACCATTAAAATATTCTCTTAAAAAACCACCCCAAAACAAACACCAAAGATCTACCAGGAGTGTGTAACCTCGTTACACCTCTGTGTAACCACACCTTGCTGACAGCCAGAGCCCTTCCCTCCTGCCAGGTGAGCCTGTCCCTCACAGCCAAGCGCATGGCCAAGAAGAACTGCTTGGTGAAGAACCTGGAGGCCGTGGAAACCCTGGGCTCCACCTCCATCATCTGCTCCGACAAGACAGGCACCCTCACCCAGAACAGGATGACTGTTGCCCACCTCTGGTTTGACAACCAGATCTACTCAGCTGACACCAGCGAAGATCAAACAAGTAAATGGGAAAATGGGGGTGTGGGAAGGGGCAGAGGCTCGGATGGATCCAGGGATGTTCACTGGGAATATCTTTAGATGGCTAAATCAGACATATCTTCCTTCTACATATGGAAACCCCTCCTTAGAGGGATACAAAAGCCACGTGGAGATGTGAAAAAAAAAAAAAGAATTCATATTTGAACTCCACTCATAGGAAGTAAATCTGGAAGAGGTTCTACTCCAGAGCCTTTTGCCAATGATGCCTTCTGCAGCCACCCAGAAACAGAGACCAGACAGGAGTAAGGGAATAAAGATAGAGCACACCCTGGGGGAGCCAGAGGCTGCCTCCAAAAAATGGACCCCAAGATGGACCCCAGGTCACGAGTTCTTCACACCTTTATAGGTTTGGTTCATTTCCATACCACGGTTAATTCTCCAATTAAAGCCCCAGTTCAATGATGTAATTCCCCTCAGCTTGCTCCCCCCTTAGAGGCTTTGGGTTACACATTTTGGGCCTAGCAGAGCCTGGCTGTCCTTGAAGGCAAAGCCTGGAGAGGCTTTGTTGTGTCTGCCCAGCACGAGAGAGCAGAAATTCCAGGCTACAAGGAACTGCAGAGTTACACTCTAAGCAGTACAGGGTTTGAAAAATATAAAAGTTAAAACCTAAGGCATCACCAAGAGTACATTTAGTAGGGAATTAAGCAGAGAAACATCATCCAAACCCCTTTGCCAGCAGTGATGGAGGGAAAATTTACATCAGATTTTTTTTCCCATAAAAGAACGTGTCAGAAGAATAATTTTTTTCTGCAAATAATTCTTGTTTTTTCACTCTTAAGCTTCTACTTGTGCCATGCAATGTGCTAAAGGATGCAATGTGTGTTTTGCTTCCCTCAGCCCAGCCCTTTGACCAAAGTTCCCCCACATGGACAGCGTTATCAAAAATTGTCACTCTCTGCAACCGAGCAGAATTCCGGCCAGGACAGGAAAACCTCCCCATCATGAAGGTACTGCTGACTTCACATCAGCTTTTCACATCTCCACCCTTCCCTTCCTCTGAAAGAGCAATTGGCTCTGCTTGGCTTTAGCAATCTCAGTTTTACCCTGCCAGCCTTCCAAATTCCTACTGCCCGTGGTTTTACTGCTGTACACTCACACGGAATTTAACACAGGATAAAAACCCCACGTGGCCAAGAGCATGGAAACACAAAATTATCCTCAATCCCAGCTCCTGGCCCTGCACAGCACAGCCCCAGGAATCCCTGTGCCTCAGAGCATTGTCCAAACCCAACTGTGCCTGCCAGGAAAAAGGCAGCACGAGTAGCAGGAATAGTAATTACTGCATTGTTAATTTGTTATAGCAAAGGTAAACATGCCTTAATTAATGTCTTTCCACATGACTGCTTGAAGGTAGTAAATTCTACTGACTGGGCTACCAGAACAAATCTGCTGTTTACTCATCAATGCCATCCCCAAATTGATTTGGGTTTGTGCCTCAGCTCACCTGTAGTGACCTGTGTGACCCCAAATCTGCTTTACAGCAGCAAATGCTCTTTGCCTCTCCTAGCTGTGGCTCAGTTCCAACTCCAAGAGCAATGCAGACATCCCAAAATTCTATTTTAATATTTTTCCAGGACGACTTGAATATAAAAATGTAGATTCCTTGTCGCTTAAGTGGGCAGCATGTCATGGAATTGTGGAAATTCAAAAGTAAAATGTTTTCTTCCTTTGTGCCCACAGAGAGTCGTGGTAGGAGACGCCTCTGAAACTGCTCTGCTGAAATTCTCCGAGGTCATTTTGGGGGATGTGATGAGCATTAGAGCACAGAACAGGAAAGTGGCTGAAATCCCTTTCAACTCCACCAACAAATTCCAGGTGTGTTTCATTTTTTTGTGGAAATTGTGCCAGATTGTTTCTCTCACTGGGCCTAATGCAACAATGGGTGACCTGGAAGCCTTAATGGGGTGGTTCATCTACAGAGGAAACTGAAGCCATGATAAACACAGTTCATTCCATTTGATGGAATATAGGATGTCTTCATGGAAAAGAGCATTAATCCCACAAAAATCTAGAAGCAAATGAGGACAATTTAAGCTCTTCCAACCCATTTCCTCTTTGTGGCACAGCTTTCCATCCACGAGACCGAGGACCCCCACGACAAACGCTTCCTGCTGGTGATGAAAGGTGCCCCAGAGAGGATCCTGGAGAGGTGCAGCACCATCATGATCAACGGCAAGGAGGAGCCTCTGGACAGCGAGAAGGCAGAAGCTTTCCAGACAGCCTACATGGAGCTGGGGGGCATGGGGGAGAGAGTGCTGGGTGAGTGCAGCTGCAAGCACTGCCTGAGAAAACGGGGTAAAACCCAGCTGTGAAATCTGTGACATGGGGTTTAAAGTCTTGGCACATCCAGCACGCCCGGAAAAATGGTTCAATGCTGGAGTTCTATGGACAAGAGCAAACCCTGGTGTTCTATCAAGCTCTCCTCTCTCTCCCACATTTTCCTGTCCATCACATCAACCTCTATCTTTCCTCAGGTTTCTGCCACTTGTACCTGCCTGAAAACGAGTTCCCAGACACCTTCCAGTTTGACACAGATTCCATGAACTTCCCAACCTCCAACCTGTGTTTTGTTGGGCTCCTGTCCATGATTGACCCGCCTCGTTCCACGGTGCCTGATGCTGTCTCCAAGTGCCGCAGTGCTGGCATCAAGGTAGGGATTTTACACTGAAAACTACGGTGGTTCCCTTACAGAAAGACTTATTATAATTATTTTAGGTGTTTAAAATTGAAGATCTTCCACCACACTGTCTTTAAAATTTAACATTTAAATTCAATATTTAAATTTGTCTTAAATTTAAAATTTAAGATCTTCCACCACTAATTATCTTTCTAGCAACAACTACCAAAAACCTAAATGTTAGTTAACACCGTTCTGTAATTGCAATTTAAAGAAAAGACTTGATGGTGCCCAGAGGCAAAACAGTGGGAATCAGACCATAGAAACTGCACAGAATTTTAAAACTGGAAATCCAAATTTGCAAAAGCTCAGATGCTCTCTCATCAGATCCATTTCTAGAATACAGAACCCACACCAGCTGGAATTGCTTGCTTGGAAACAGAGTAAGGTGACAGAAAAAGTTCCAGAGAAGGCATCAGGACAGAGGGTTATGAACACTTATCCAAAGGAATCACTAATTCAGGTTGAACCTGAAGCTCTACTTCCCCTAATTTCACTCCCTGGGGACCCACAAGTAAAATTCCAGCTCTAAGCAGAGGTGAAATCTACCCAAATCAAGGAAAATCATATTTGGAATTACAGATCTCAGACAAGACAAATCCCAAGCCCCAACCCCGACAAAATTTTCCATAGCCTGAAGACAAATCTGGCAACTCTTCTTCAGGAAAAGCAAGAAAAGGCTGTGCTTTATCTGTCAGGACACCTCAGTCACAAGGATCCATTTTAAGATGCAATATTCTAACAAACCCTCCCCACTGCACATACCTAATATAGCTCCTTATATAAAGGCTCCTTTATTCTGCATTATTCTAATCTGGCTGCCTGTGACGAGTTCTTCCCTCAGAGCCCTGATAAAGCAGCCTCAGCAAGGAGAGGCAGAGCCCAGATGTCGATACAGAGCCGGGCAATTACAGCCCCTAATCTCCCTTGGCTGTGTACACAGCTCTGCTCTGATCCCAAACTGCTTCCTGCTCCTCAACAATGGACGTTCCCCCTTCTCTCCGTGCCTTTCCCATTTGTCACTCACTTATCCCTTGCTCAGGTCATTATGGTCACTGGTGACCATCCCATCACGGCCAAGGCCATCGCCAAGAGCGTGGGCATCATTTCAGCCACCAGTGAGACCGTGGAGGACATTGCCAAGCGCCTCAACATCCCCGTGGAGCAGGTCAACAGGAGGTGAGAGCCCCAGAGCCTGGGCAGCACCCGGGGCTTCATTTCCCTGCTCCCTCCATGGAGCTTTTATTCCACATCCCGGCTGCTTTCTGCTTTTTTATGACGCACTCCCCACTCTTGAGGCATCTCCCCCTAAATGTGTCCACTCAGTGGTTTTCATCTTCGCTGCCCATGAAGAAAATCTAGCAAATTGTGCTCTGCAGATCATGTGGAAGGCGCTGTCACTGCCCGTTTGACAAAACACATGCACAGAAAGCAGAACTCAGCATCGCACGACCCAGTTTGGGCCATCAGCCCAAATTCCTCCTTCACCCCTCAAATGTGGAAAAATAACATCACAAGGGAAGGATAAAAGCTCTTTGCAGAGGAGATGTCTTCCACTGTTCCTCCCAGTGAGAGGCCTCTTTAAAATGCATTTTCTGAAGCTTCAATGAGCCCCCTCTGTACCCAGGTGACCTATCCACTCTGGATTTCTGCAGCGCCTTTCATTCAACTCCAGCTGATTAACAACAAACGCCTCTGCAATTAACTCACTTTGCTGCTTTCCCCCATCCAGCTGCACCCCCATCCCACAAGTGCACTATTTTTACCCTTTTAATCTGAAAATTCACCCCGCTTTGCCCGTGGCTGTTCCAGGGAAGCCACGGCAGCCGTGGTGAACGGGATGGAGCTGAAGGACATGAACTCGGAGCAGCTGGATGAGATCCTGTGTGACCACTCAGAGATCGTCTTCGCTCGGACATCGCCCCAGCAGAAGCTGATTATTGTGGAGGGCTGCCAGAGGCAGGTGAGTGAGAGGTGGCAAAGGTCACACACAGACACCAGCCCAGGCTGAGAGGCTGGAAGCCAATTCCCAGTGCTCCCTAAGCTCTGTTTGTACTCATTTCCCCGTGCCAGGACATTATCTAACAGATTGCCACAAACACTGCCTGGACTCAATCCAAGCTGCTCAAATTCCTGCTACAGACTCAGCTCCTGGTGACAAAATGAGCTTTCCCTGAGTTTGGAGCTGTAGCCAGGGCCTGGCTTGTCCCTGTTGTTCTGAGAAGCACATAAAGCCTCCTGTGCCCTGTTTGGGAAGGAGAATTCCCTGGGGAATTCTTTAAACCCAGATAAAAGCAAGGTGCTGCCACATCCTCTCCCCTTATCTCTTGTGGCCGCTCAGAGCCGTGTCCTCCTGCCCACAGGAATGTTTGGGAGTGGAATAGTGCAGTGGCAGTGCTGGGTTAAGAGGTGAACACTCAGCTCTTTTCCAGCCTAAACCATTTATGGTTCCGAGGTATGAACCCCACAAAATGCCAGAGCATGATTTATGGACCACCAAGCCTTATCTGTGTTACTTCCCAGGGCTGTAAATCAGGCAGCAGGATTTAAAGAGAGTTTGCCCCATCCACGGGCAATATTATGTAAAACAGCCTGGAGTGCAGCCAGCACGGGAGGGGGAAAAAAAAAAAAAAAGAAATTTACAGAGCTCTGTAAAAGATGAAAATTGCCATCAAAAGACTCCCCACTCAAAAATGGCATCTTCCAAGTGGATTTTGTGAATTAAAGCCACACTAGGTGCAGTGCCTGGACTTAGTAGAGGAGAAGATGTGGCACAAGATATTATTTTATTTTCGTAGTTGTGCCAGCACTAAGCTTCCCAATCAGCATCACCAGCTGGTTGGGTTTAAGCCTGGAGTGCTCTCCAGAGAGTAAAAAGAAAGAGAGAAAATCTTTCCATTGCATGTGGTTTTTATTTTTTGAATGGTCTCTGGCAGGCACACGGTGGGTGAACGTGCTCTGCACTGCTCAGACTCCCACACTCCTGGCAGATTTGGCTCTGCAGAGGATGAAAAGGAGCACCCTCCCCCAGCCAGTCTCCAGCTATGTTTAGTACTTAGAGCTTATAAGCCCTGCTGTACATGGCATTATTTATAGGTAGTGGCACTGTGCTCAATCCCCCCAGGCACAGGAAATTCAGCGTTTTATTCATCAGTTTGCCAGGCTCTGTCCCCACTCTGAACTTGCATCAAGCCACGAACTTCTGCACTAGCAAGAGCAGAGCCTGGAGCTGCAGGAGATGTTCAGGAAGATAACAAAGAAGCTGAGTTGGATAATCAGAGTTTTCCATCTTTTGGATTACCAGAGAAATTCTAGCACAGACTGAGGATGGCCAGAAGCTGTTGGGATGAGGAGTTACATTATTACATTGTTACAGTTACATTATTCACAATTCTGATGAAACCTGGCTGATTCTGTAGCACTTCACAAAAAAATTTTAAAAAATACAGGATATCTTGTGTTAATCAAACCTCCCTCAGATGTCAGAGGTGAATCTGGCTCTGCTCAGACAGGGATCATCCTCCTTATACCCAACTATCAGATTAATTGCATTTGAAGTGCATCTAATTGGGATGCCCACTCTTTAGGATGCAGTGAATCATATCCCTGAACTTTCCAGGTTTCTACTCTAAAGGGAACCACAGAAAACTCTGAGGTTGCTCTCCCAACCCTCCCCACCATCCCCCTGACCCCTGTCTGTGTTTGACGTGGGTACAGAGAGGATTCAGAATTTCCTATCAGCATCTTTCTGCTAGAAATGTGAAGACTGATGATGGCAGGATTCACCTTCTCCTCCCAAACCCACACCTGGATGCTTTTGTGTGTTCCAGGGAGCAGTGGTTGCTGTGACTGGAGATGGAGTCAATGACTCCCCCGCCCTAAAAAAAGCAGATATTGGGATTGCCATGGGGATTGCTGGCTCTGATGCAGCCAAAAATGCTGCTGATATGGTCCTGCTGGATGATAACTTCGCTTCCATCGTCACAGGAGTGGAGGAAGGTAAAGAAAATGTTGTTTCCCACTTTCTGAGCTGGAAGCTGCTGGCAGGGCCTCTTGATCCTTCCCTCCTCGCTTCTCTTTCTGGATTTGTGGATTTGATATTTGGGAAAGCTGGGAATTAATTCCATTTCTGCACATGACAATCAGAGAATAAGGAAATCACCTCTCTCTCACATACAGTAATGATCTGCTGTCTCTGATCAAGCCTCAGATAAAAGAGTCCTGACTTGTTCCAATGCCGTTTGAAGCCTCACAAAGATACAAATTGTCTTCTCCACCTCTTCCCTCTATTATTTTCTCACACATCACCTTCACTGTGCTCCACCTATGACAGGAACATTCACCTCACTCTTCTTTCACTGTAAAGAGCTTGTGGTTTCCATCACAGCCACGGCATTTTGTGGAGTGGGACTTTTCCCCTCAAACTTCCTCACTGAAAGAAATGTTTTACTACACTTGAGTTTTCAGAAGGATCTAAGGGAGGGTAGCTTAAAAAACAACCAAAACACAACTACAAAATACATGAGGAAACACATGAGGAAAGCAGAAATAAGCAGTAAATGTTTTCACTTCATTGAGTTAAATTTGAACTTTTTTCTGGAAAACACTGATAAAAATTCCCTCTGACAGAAGTATTTCCTCTTCCTCAGGCCGCCTGATCTTTGACAACCTGAAGAAAACCATTGCCTACACCCTGACCAAGAACATTGCTGAGCTCTGTCCCTTCCTGATCTACATCATTGCCAGCATTCCAATGCCCATTGGCACCATCACCATCCTGTTCATCGACCTGGGCACGGACATTGTGAGTTGGGAGCTTTGAAGTCATTTCCTATTGGAATATCCTGTCAGGGGAGAGGGGCCAGAGGCAAAGGTGCATTCAGAACGGGGAGTTTTGTGGCCTTACCCTACAGCTGAGTAAGGCAGTGAAAAAGGGGATTAAAAGCTGCCAGGTATAGAGAAAGCAAAGTAGAAAATAACAACAACCTGCAGAGGGGGAGCAGAAAGCAAAAAAGGCATCTGATCCAGGCTAAAATCAGCAGTGAGCAATTATCAGCATGTTTTAATCAAGAGATCAGAGGGATTTCTGCAGTTACACCTGACCTTCCATCCAGCCCAGCCCAAGGGATCTGAAGGACCCTCTAACATTCACCAGATCCATGAAAGTTTCAGATTTCCCCCAAATCCTTTACACTTAAAAGAGGAACCCACACAGATCCTTGTCTCCCTCTGAGTCCTGCCAACATCCAACAGAACCGCTTGGGAACTGCAAATTGCTGCTAAACCTCTGAGAATCAGGCAAATGCTGCCCAGCCCCTGATGGTTTGTTTCTGTTGCAGATCCCCTCGGTGGCGTTGGCCTACGAGAAAGCTGAGAGCGACATCATGAACAGGAGACCTCGGAACAAGAGGAGAGACCGGCTGGTGAACGAGCAGCTGGCTGTGTACTCCTACCTGCAGATCGGTAGGTTGGGGCTTCCCAAATGCTCTCCTGTGACACAGTTGAGCTGGTTAATTTTTAAAAACAAAATCTGGGTGATGAAACTCAACCCCTCCCTCTGCAACCTCACCAGCCCCCTTCCTGCTGCTCGTTGTTCAGCAATACGACGAGGTTTTTTATCGACAGAGGGTGAGAAATTTACAGCGCTGAGAACTCCCAAACTGCCTTTAGCACGTTCCATGCACCCAGCACATCCCCCCAGTGCTCCTCAGTTTCGGTTTTTCCTCACTCCTGCCCCTTTGTTTCTGCAGGAATCATGCAGTCAGTGGGGGCCTTTGTCACCTATTTCACCGTCTATGCTGAGCAAGGGTTCCTCCCCTCCACGCTGCTGGGAGTGAGAGTGGACTGGGAGAGCAATGCCATCAACGACTTCGAGGATTCCTACGGACAGCAATGGGTAAAGCAGCCCTGAAAATTCCCTGCCTTGTCTCTCGCCCACCTGCTGCTTAAAAATTCCCTACTCTTCCCCCAAAATAAAGGCACGGGGAATGCAAATGAGGTTTAAATGCAAATAGGATTAGTTTTCGTCCCATGTTCCCTCAGGGGAGACTCTTTAAGGCTTCCTGCCACACAGATCTTTCATTCAGCCCCTGCTTTTTTCATTCATTCTTCGACAATTTGCCACCTTCTCACTCCCAGCCTCTGCAGATGCACCCTCCTCTCTGGACTTTATGTTTGAACCCACGAAAATCAGTCATCACCATCCTCTCCCAGCCCTGCTAATGAACAGCACCTCTGCCAAGTCCTTTGCAGTCTCCCCCTCTCACTCCTCACTCCCCCTCCCTCATCCTGCAGAATCACAAGGCTCAGGAGGCATTAATAAATCCATATAAACACCCCTCACACCCAGCTCGTGCTGCTGCCTCGTGACTCAGTCACGGCAACTCACGGACTCTAAAACTGGCCTAAATCCCACCATTCTGTGCCTAAATCTGCAATGACTCTGCACTCACACATTGGGAAGTGAAATAAAGCCTCCCAGCGAGGTTTGCAGTCACCTGTGGGGGATGTGAGGGTCTGATTTAAAAACGTTTTGGTGTTTCCTTGGCTCTGCAGACCAAATACCAGCGCATGTACCTGCAGTGGACTGGCTACACGGCCTTCTTTGTCAGCATCACCATTCAGCAGGTGGCTGATCTGATCATCAGGAAAACTCGGAGGAATTCCATTTTCCGTCAGGGCCTCTTCAGGTGGGTTTTGCAGACAATCCCAGGAGGGTTTGGGTTGGAAGAGATCTCAAAGCTCATCCCATCCCACCCCTGCCATGGGCAGGGACACCTCCCACTATCCCAGGCTGCTCCAAGCCCTGTCCAAGCTGGCCTTGGGCACTTCCAGGGATTCAGGGGCAGCCACAGCTTCTCTGGGCACCCTGTGCCAGGGCCTCACCTGGGAAGAATTTCCCTCAGAGGAAAGGATTTTTTCCTATCTAATCTAAACCTACAGTTCAAGTTAGCCTCTTGCTCTGTTCAGAAGCAGGTGAGCTCAGTGATTTGGCCGTCTCACTTTCAGTCTTTGCACAAAGATTACATCTGGCCTTAAGCAATCACAAATCTCAGGCAAATATTTTATTACACCTCCCCTCAGCCCCTTTTCTACTTCAGGATAGGGATTTTCTTTAAAGACATTGTGCTGCTTATTCTGAAAATGCATCAGCTGAAAACCAACTCTCCATTCATTTAAATGTTTACTATAAAAAACTGGGAGTTTCTCTTCCAGATTACTTTCTGAACTCCTTATCAAGAGATAGCATGTCTGGACTTCTCTGAGATAACTTGAGGCTCTGAGAAGGGAGATACCAGCTGGCCAAACTCCCCAAGACAGTGCTGGCCGCCCTCTGCAAACCACCCTGCACCCTCCAGTCCCAGGGGAGTTCCAAATATCAGCTGGGACAGAGGCCACCAGGAAAGCTGGCACTCACTCCCGGGGTTTCTGATAGCAAAGCAATTTGTTTTCCATCCTTTATCTGCAGGTACAGGGCCTACACCTATGTGTGCTTCCTCCCTGCATTAACACCTGAGTCACCCCCAGCACATTCCCAGTGTGACACAAGCCTTGAGCAACTCGAGCTGGGTGTCTCCTGCAGCTGGATTTGGGCTGGGAATGCTGCCAGGAAAGGCAGGAGCACCTGGAAAACAAAACAGAGCTGCCCAGCCCACTGCCTGTGTGCAGTGCTCACCCAGAGCAGGGAACTGCAGGGAGTGCAGAGGGTTCCTGCAGGCACAGAGGGCTTTAACTCTTCCTCTCTGCTTCTCCTGCAGGAACAAAGTCATCTGGGTGGGGATATTTTCCCAGATAGGAATTGCTTTGATTCTCACCTACGGCCTTGGACACGTTACAGCCCTGAACTTCACTCCACTCAGGTGAGTTCTGGTGGCACTGAGCTTCCCCTGCCCTCCTCGTGGGCACAGCAGGAGCAGGGAGCCCGTGCAGCACCGCCCCAGGATAAATATTTAAAAACATTCATTATATTCATCACTATTTCTTGGCCAAAAAGGACATTAATGCCATCATTTCCACATTATCCTACTAGATTTCCTATTGAGCAAGCCTATTTGTGCAAAACCAACATTTAAATATTTCTTCCAGCATCTCCAACGTTTTGGGGAGAACAGACAGCGTTTAACTTTTATTTTATATAGATCACAGTCAGGTGATTTATTGCTGTGATACCACCAGGCAACATTTCCTTCTGAATAGGAGCTGGAATAAATTAATCCAGTAACTAATTAAGATTGGGATGCTTTACCTGCACATCATCAATTAGAGTGATTAATTAAGAAAAAGAAAAGAGGCCCAAGGGGGCAGATTTGTTTTAGTGACATCAGATAGCACAGACAGAGACCCCAGAACTGCAGCTGAGTTGTTTTCAGATGTTTCTGAATGAGACTCTCTGTCCCCATTCCCAGGTTCCAGTACTGGTTTGTGGCTGTGCCTTTTGCCATCCTGATCTGGGTGTACGATGAAATCCGAAAGCTGCTCATCAGGAGATACCCAGGAAGTGAGTGCATTGTTCTAATTAAATTTTAATTTAATATTTTCATCTCCTACATCTTTTCCTACCCTTTCCCTCCCACCCCCACCACTCACAGGTGACTGCTGAAAAATGAACCATTTCCCCCAATGATCACTTTTCCTTTTTGAGGAAAAATAACCAATTTTTCTTTTTTTTTTTTTTTTCAGGCTGGTGGGACAAGAACATGTATTATTGACCAGTCCTGAGCACAGGAGAGCTCCTTCCCCACCTGACCCAGCCTCTGCTGCTTTCAAGTCCTGTCTGTGCAATATTAAGTATGGATCCATCCCGTGCTGGGGTGGAGAGATTTCATGAATTGAATGAAGAAAGAAGGACTTTAGAGGCTGAGACATTACCTCCCACTGTACTGTAAAGCCTAGAAATTGAAATACCGCCTATTTTTGTAACAACTCCGATTTTCCCTCCTTCAAAGATGGAGTTGGGAGAGCACTCTGAGAGGAAAACAAAGCAAAGACAGGAATTCCCCACAATCCAAGGCATTAATTTGCACTGAAGGCGACGTTTGCTGATTTTTGTGCTGGTAGAACTGAATTCCAAGTGAGTGCAGACCTAGATCTGCTTTACCTTGCCAAGGGTAATTGTGCCGTATAGGAATAATTTGATAATAAAAGTATTTTTTTTTCCAGAAAACTGTTCTCTGACTTATTTTTTTAATAAAGACTAAGAGAAAAACGAGTGGAACAAGGTCACAGAGGAAAGAAGTGCAGCCCTGCTTTTTTTACCCCCATTAACAGACCAAACACTTGATCATTCTGATAAAAGTGTCGTGAAAAATCAAGGCACAGCCAGAGGATTCGAACACTTTGAGATCCCAAATCCAGTGCTCACTTCCCAAAGGTGACAACCTCCAAGGCAAAACAGATATTAGAGTCATTAGTTTTAGGATTAGTTAGGTATTTAGGACTAGTTAGGTGCAGGTAAAGATCTTTTCAAAACCAGGCTTTTAACATGGTCACTTTAGCAAGAACCAGTAAGCCCCACAGATTGTTTAGACAAAAGACTTCCCAATTTTGAAGCAAAAAAAAAAAAAAAAAAAAAAAAAAAAAAATTAATTTAAAAATTTCACTTTTAAATACAAGTTTAGACAAAAGAAACAGGGGCAGAAGGAGAACTTGCTGTGGCAGCAAATATCAAGAGGGATTATCAAGGAAGGAGAAACCAAGGGAAGAGCCGAGGGAGGGGAAGGACAGGAATGTTTTCCAATCTAAAGCTGTTCCCAAAAGTCCACGCCCTTCCCTGCTAGGAGACACTTTGCATTTCGTGACCTTCTTCCCGTAAAACCCCTCACCTTAGTGCCTGGCTGGGCATTAATTACTCCGAGTACCAATTATCCCGGCTACCGCTGTTTTTCCCAGCGAGACAGGAAGAAGAGGAATTACCAAGGAAGGAGGAAGAGCGGCAGAAAATGAACCCGTAAACAATGGGCGGGTCGAAATTGCAGATAAAGGCGCTGCTTATCGCTGCTGAGGCAATCCCGGAGCACTCTCTGAGGTGCCAAAGTGCCTCATTTCACACCTTGGCGCTCGCCAGGAGCCTGCACTGATGTATTTTATCTCCCGTTTGGAAGATAGCAAAGATACGAGGGAAGCTGCTACAGCACCTGTGGCTGGGCCAAAATTCCTGTTCAAACAGAGGCAGGAAGAGGAAAGGAAAAGAGGAAATTCCGTGTGAGGGAGCTGTGAGGGATTCGGTGCTGCGCTGGGCCAGGAGAGAGTTCAGCGGCTTCTGGTTTACTTCAAAAACAAAACACTTTTTCTTGAAAACAGCTCAGGGGAAAAATGCTGGGAGAGGTTTTATGGAATACCCCTGGAGGGGTTTTATGGAATATCCCTGGAGGGGTTTTATGGAATATCCCTGGAGGGGTTTTACGAAATACCCCCGGAGAGGCCTGTGTGGGATATCCGAGGTTAAAAGCACAGTGCCTGCTCTGCAAAACCATCTCTAGAGTAAGAATCTGTTCTTTCCCCTGGCTGAAGACCAAATCCACAAACAATTCTTCCAAAAAGGACTTTTTTTTTCTTGTTGGGCTCCTTCTCCTGGCAGTTAGCACCTCATAAACACATCCGTGGGGAAGGACAGGGGGGTTTTGTCTCCCGGTTTTCTTCCTTTTTTTGTTACCTGGTGATAAAACCTTAGCACCACTGGCTGCAGCCACAGCCAACAGATTTTTTTTGCCAAAACGAAAAAAAACCTCAGGAGGTTCTACCTACAGACTTTGAGGATCTCCCAACACAGCAGGACAAAACCACGGAGCCACAGGAGAGGAATTTCCCAGGATTTCAGGGCCAAGGGATGGGGTTGCAGCTGTAACACTGGAAATAATCTGGTTTCTTCATTTTACTTTCAGGAATATTCGTTTAAATACCACAAACCATTCAGGCTGTGGGAAATGCAGCATCAGAGGGAACTTTGGCTGCTCTGGGCCAAGAAAAGTCAAATAAAGGAATAGGAAGAAACAAAGCAGTGCAAGCTGGAAAAAACTCAGCAGCAGATGAGGGAGAAAAAAGGAAATTTTGAGAGGAAAACTGAAAAGATGGATGTGATTAATCCATTTTAAACACCAACATGTGCTCCTGAGAGGGGAGCAAAAGAATTCTGTCTCCTGTCCTGGCAACTGGGAACTGCCTTGCACCCCTCTGTGCAAGGGTGATGGGGAGCACCTGCAGCCTCACACTTCTCACTGTAATCATTCTGGGGGGGAAAAGCCACTTATAAGATCAGTAACAGCAAAAATAAATAAAAATAAAATACATAATAAAAAGGGAGCTGATGATCTGGAGCAAACACCGCAAACCCAGCAAATGCTTCTGAAATAGTTTGTACCTGTGGGGTCGGTTTTGTTTTTAACAAGAATCGACAACAGATGCTTTGTGTTTCAAATGTTTCTTTGTCAGAGCTCTCCTCAGAGGCTGAGAGAGGTTTGTATTCACCCTGAGGGCTCTAAATGCACCCCAAGGGCTCTAAATGCACCCCAAGGGCTCTGTGTGCACCCCAAGAACTCTAAATGCACCCCAAGGGCTCTGTGGGCATCCTGAGGGCTCTAAATGCAGCCCAGGGGCTCTGTGGGCACCCCAGAGGCTCTGTGGGCACCCCGAGGGCTCTGAAGCTTGGCTGCCTGTGACTCAATCACACCAACATCTCCCTGAGATGACAAAATGTTCTTTGCAATCTGTTTTACCGTATCAATGCCCGAGCAGACAGTTCTGATGAGAGCTTCGCAAAGAAAGCAGAATATTTACGTGATTTTCGACAAGGGCAGAGCCCGTGAACGCCCAAAGACAGATTGGCTGTTTCTAAATCTCAAGAGACTTCCCGGAGTTACAAAAGGAGAACGGACAAAAAGGAACTTTCCAGAGTTACAAAAGGAAACCAGGCCAGAGGCGAGGGAAGAGTGAACCCTGCCTTTGCCCATGGGGTTGGTTGGAGCCAGCAGGGCTGGGAATTACTGCCCAGGACAGGACAGGTCATTCCATGACAGCACGAACAGGGAACAGCAGCAGCACCTCCCTGCCCACTGGTGACACCTGATGAGGGCAGGAGGTTGCGGGACCTGAGGCAAGAGAATGTGGGACTGAACCCAGTTTTAACCCCATAAACTCAGGGAGCACTGCAATGTTCAGGTGAATCACAACGAGAAGCACAGAGAAGGGAACACAATCCAGCTGCAAACTCAAAACACACAAAGGCACCTTCCCCCCAGGTCTCAGAATGGGTTTTTAAGTGGCAGCATCACAAATCAATTCTCACACTTAGTGCTGCATCATTTATTCCCTTTAATCTGCTTTGCCTCGCGTTTGTGAGCAGGTTAAAGATGCTCAGTGTGGCATCTTCACGTCCTGGTGGCTCCCAGATCAGAAATCTTACAGAGGTTTAGTTAAATTCCAAATCTGGGCAGGATAGACACACTATAATCCAAAATCTGGAAAAACTGAGCTGGCAAGCTCCTTATGTGATAGCTGGGCAGGAAGATAATTTGTTTTCCAGGTCAGGTTTATGTTTGGCTTTTTCATTCAGCCTCACACAGAACCCTCAACCTTGGATTTTTTTTTTTACTACTAGATACGTTATTATTATTATTGCTATTATTATCATCATCATTTTGAAGGGTGGGAAAACATGTGTGAACAAATGAATAATGAGAAATGCTTCTGTGCTAAAGAATAAACTGAAAAGAAAATATAATTCCTCCACTCAGCTCTTACTT
Source organism: Monarcha castaneiventris obscurior (assembly GCA_026261815.1). Taxonomy (NCBI): domain Eukaryota; kingdom Metazoa; phylum Chordata; class Aves; order Passeriformes; family Monarchidae; genus Monarcha; species Monarcha castaneiventris. Next base: position 3,403,619 of record JAMPIT010000114.1, read on the forward strand.
GTAAAGTCCTCGAGTCAGTTCTGCAGCCTCAGCAGGAGCAGACATTGCTCCCAGCCAGCTAAAAGCAATAATTTATCATTGAGATGTGCAATGGACAGAAGCAGATTTTGAACCCTTCAAGCAGGGTGGTTTCTTTCTGCTACAACCACACTGCAAGCAAGCCAAGAGTTAACTCCCCACCTCATAAACTGAGAAATCTCTCCTGAACACAAAACTCTTCCTTGCTCCAGCCTCAGCCAGACTGGGCAGGTCTTATGGCCCTGCTGATTGCCCTGAGCTTCAGAGCTTTCCTTCACCTCCTTTTGCTGCACAGCAGCTTCGTGGCACAGCTTCCTCCAGTCTGAACCAGCTCTCACCATTCTCCCCCCTCCCAGCTCCAAAAACAATCCCAGTGCTTTCCCCTTTCACCTCTGTCACTGACAGTTCCTGCAGGCTGCTGAGGAGCGAGGCAGGAGAAAAGGGAGAGCTGGCTCAGGCCAAAGGGTTGCTCTGCAGCAAAGGGGAAAGGGAGAATTTAAAGCCAAAACTTCGTGCAATGCAGATGTAAGAGTCTGTGTAGGGTGGTGAATTGTGCTGGCTGCTCTGTCACAGGGCCTGTCTTGACCCTCAAAAATTTATCCATGACAAGGCCTCATGCTGGAGTTAGTGGGATTTTAGGCTCTCCTTCCTAACACACAGATTTTGAATGAGTCAGGGTTGCTGAGCCATTTATCCTGGAGCGAGTCCAGCTTCGGGATGGCAGCACAAAATAATTCCTTCCTTCTATCAGAGCTGTGCAAGGGCTGAAGGTCCTGTGTGTGGCAGGGCTGGATTTCCCCCTGTGATCAAACCCCAAACTGATGCTGGCAGCAGCAGCAGAGCTGTGTGTGGTATCTCAGTGTGGTGTGGAGACTTTTTGGTGGTATCTGCAGAGCAATTCCCCTCCCTGGAAATCAGTGGGACACTGAAAGTGACTAAAAACCAGGACTTCCCTGGATTACATTTTTAACCACATAATATGAACCAAGAGATGAAGAATTGAGGGAATTCGTGATGTTGAGATTTCAGTGAGGGCTACAGGGACACAGTGAGGGCTTGTGTTCTACAAAGTGAGAACGTCTTCATGAACTTGAAGGGAGGAGTTCACCTTTTCAAATAAAAACTGAGCCAAATTATACAGAGAAAACTCTTCTCTTTTCTCACGCGTCTCCTCTGGTGCAAGAAATCTCTTTGGCACACACCAGGGCACTCCTGACCGTGTTTATTTCTGCCACAAGAGGAAGGAAAACACAGAAATCCACATTCTCACACAAACGCTTGCAGACAGCTTTCAGTTCTCACTAAGGTGTCAGCACCCACTGGAAATAGAACTGGTCACAGGGATGCTGAGAGCTCACGGCCTGGATTTATTCCTGCCATTCAAGAGGTCACTGGGATGGCCACTCCTGAGGGCAGCCCCTGCTCTGAGGGTCTGTGGTGAAGCAGAGTAAACTCACACCAGCATGGAGGCAAGCCATGAGGAGAGAGACAGAATTCCATTGAAAAAATAGGATTATTTTGCCACTCTTGGGCCTTCACACATTGTCAGGAGTTTCTTTAGCTTTACATCCTGCTTTACAGAGACCCCACTGAGCTGTGCCAGCCCCATCCCCTGGCAGCTCCCTCTAACCTGGCTGCGTGAATTTCTTCTGATTCCAGAGCATTTCTCTGAGGGGAAACCCCCTCCTCCCAAGCCATGCCCTGTTGCACCAGCTCTAACTAGGTCAGTTCATGAACTTTCCCCAAAACATTGTTTTGCAATGGCTGAAAAACTGGTCCAAACCCAGCAGCAGGAAGGGCCTCCCCAGGAGCAGGTATTTTCTGGCAGCTCTGCACACCCCATAATCACCCAACCCATCGAATTCCAGGCAGCAGCAGCAGGTTTGCATTTCTAATGCCACTCAATTCCTTGCTCAGACCACGACTGAGCTGCCTTCAACTCCACAATGTGAAATTGATTTCCAAGCTGAAAGGAGAGTTTTAGTTTGAAGGTGCAAAACATGAGGCCATGAATGACAACCCAAATGAACACAGAAATTGCAGATATTTACCCCCAGCAGATTCCCTGGATTGACCACAATCCTCACAGCAGCACGGTTACCTTCAGTAACCTGGGAGATGTAATCTTCCAAGCTCATTTGGCAGCATTTAAATGTTCACATTTCTGAAATGCTATTTAGGAAATAGAGCTCAGCTGGAATCAACTCCAGCTGGTTTGGTGCTGCTAAAAACCCTTGGGATGTTTTCCTAGGAATTTCAAGGAGAATACCCAGCAGAGCAATAAAATATGTTGCATTTAAGGACAAACATGATTTTTTCCTAGAAGACCCATACAAAAAGACCAGCAAAAACCCAGTCTAGAACTGTGTCTTTTATTTAACAACCTACTCTAAAACACCACTATTTGTTTTTAACTAACACCCCTTTAACTGGAAAATGAATTGCAGCAGGTGATGACTCTTTCTGAAAAGATTTGGAAGACTGATTCCTTCTGTGTTTCATGAAAACTCCAAGCAAAAATCTAAAACGAACAAGAAAAAGAATTGGGTTTTTTTCTAAAAAAACCCATAATGGTCTTGAAAAATAACCAGGTGTCTGTGTGAGGGGGTTCAGGGGCACAGATGCTGAAGGTTTAAGAAGCTGTGCCCAGTTTGGGTGGCCTGTCCTGCCCGTCCCATCCAGGAGGTACCTGTGTCTTCCAGCCCCTCGCTCTGACAAGCCCCTGTGCCTCATTTCCTTAAATAAACACCCTTTGGAACAGACACATTTCAGTATTCATCCCCCTAAACCCTCCAGGTGAAGTGGAAATTTCATACCAGAATACAAAAACCTTCCTGGGAGGAGGGGGCAGGACACCAAAGCCATCCCCAAAGAGCAGCAGAGGCTGCAGAGACGGGCAGTGAGCAAATTCGGCCTCTAATTCTGTTTTGCTCCCTTCTAGAACACAACCCCTGCAGCTGCCTGCAAGCCCAGAATCAGATTTCTGGTACCAGCAAGGCTCAGCAGCCCTAAAGGAGAAGCTTTTCCTGTTGCCAGGGGGGATGGAATAAATATTCTTCAGGACAAGGAAGGTGTAGTGAGGTGCAAAATAGGCAGAAAAGAAAAAATTACAAACATGGTAACAGATTTCCCTGCCAAAGGAGGTGGCCTGGAGAGCTGTGAAATCTCTGCCCTGCAGGGCACCAAACCCTGGTGCTGGCACCACACCTGGGGTCTGTGCAGCTGAACTGGACACACAAAAAACCAAAAAAACCCAGAGTTTGTAACAGTTCTGACAAAAATATCAGGGCCTTCAGCACCACACACAGCTCAGCTTATTGTTGAGCCCCTGTCCTTCCAAATTTCACCCCAAAAACCCTCTAACTGGCCCTTTTATACATCACAGTGGAACCCCACTGTTAGATCAAAAACCCAATCCCATTCCAGGCTCAAGGGGATAAAATTAGAAGTATTTTATCAGTCACCTGCTGCCAGCGGGCAAGAAACGTCCTAATCTTAAACTATCTTGACAATAAAAATATTGGAAGTGGTTGCATTATTTATTTTTCCAAGCTCTGATTTCTTCAGCCATTCCAGCCCTGCATGTTCTCCATGCTTCTCCAGCCACCGCTCTCGTAAAACTGGAAAAAAAGACAACTTTTGGGGCTGTGCAACTGAGAAACTACAGGAAAAACCACATTGTTTTGTGCAAGTCTTGTTTCTGAGGCAGAAATTCCTACCCTGGCCAGGCCTGAAGTCCTGTGAGGCTGCTCCCCTCTCCCAGAGCAGGATTTCTGGTGGAGCAGTGAAACCTCTCCAGGTGTAAAGTCACCATCTCAATGATTTCCTGAGAGGTTTGTAAATCGGAGTGAGCACTTAAACAGCACCAGCCCTGATGTGTGGATCCTAAATAAAGCATCAAATGCATTCAGCAGCGTCCTGGCAACTCTGGGATGGGGAGAAAAGGGGACAGAGGGAGGAATCCAGAGGGGTGTGAGCACATGGGCTCTGTGGAACAGCTCAGCAGAAGTTCTGCACAAATAAAAACCAGAATATGATGAGGAAGGGAGTAACTTAGATCCACAACAGGGAAGTCCCCCAAAGCAGAAAGCCCAACAGCCTCAAGAAGCTGCCCTTACTCCTCCTGGGGGGAAAAAGTGGTGCCAGAGAGGCGGGGAAGGGGGAGAGTTAAAGCTGAGACCGCTCCCAGCAGAGCTTTGTGGTGGATTCTGAGCTGGGTTCTGCTCCCTGCCTGCAGGGAGGGCTGGCAGGAGCGAGCAGCCAGGCAGAAGCTCTGGTTATGTGACAGAAAGGGGAAGAAAAACACACAGACTGCTATTTTTAAAGATGCCTGCAGCACTGGTTCCCTGCAGCCTTCTCTTTTCTTACTGCAAAAGTAGTGAGAATTTCAGTGTGTGAGACAAGAAATGCAAGCACAAGACTGACCAGGGCAGGAGCTAAAGCAGTGGCACGCTGGGCCAAGAGGTGCAGGGCACCAGGACACATCAAAACCTTGCAGAAAACAACTTGGAGACAGCAAAAGCTTTTGCATCCTCTCCTGGTCACAAGGAGCATGAGAGTCAGGTCACTGCTTTAACCAAAAACCACTAAAACAGCACAAAAAGGGCAGCACAGGGGCAGCCTTTCAGCTTATTCCAGTCTAAAGCTGCCAATTCCTAAATTTCAGCCATTTAGGTGCTTCCCTACAATTTACTTCCCTAAAATTTGATCATTTCCACCATCTTCACTGTCCCTGGCAAACCACATCCATCCAGTAAATCCATCTTTTCCCCCGTGCAGTGTTTTATTTTTCCCGACAAATAAAGTCATCCCAAATGAGAGACTTAAGGTCAAAGCACACTTGAAATGTCATTTCCTGTGGGGTTGTAAGAGGTGATAACTGAAGTGCAGACAGGGATTTTATAGCAGGAAGATTGATCTGTGTCTGCCTGGTACATAAAGGAGGCGCCTGTGACCTGGAAGGGATGAAAGAGCTTTTGGATGAGTTCTGAGAGTTACAACGGTGTCACACAGAGAATCACTGGCTGTGCTGGCAGGGACAATGATGACTTAGAGAACCTTCATCTGAGGAGCTCCGTGTGCTTTCCAGCACTGAATCCCTGCCAGCTTTGGAGCCACGGTGATGTAATGCTGTCCCCTGGCTCCACTCACCTAAAAACCAGGTGTGGAGAGAGCCCAGACCTGTGCCAACAGTCCAGAAAACCCCAGCTCCCATTTGCCACCAGTTCCAGATGCTCCCAAAGCACACACATGGACAGCTTTAGCTGCAGAACCAGAGAGAGCAGCACCTTGGAGCTGCTTCCCTCTTCCCTGGGGTGAGGTCAGAAGTGCAATGCTGTTAAATCATTATTGCATTTTGGGTGTCCAGCTCAGTCATTCTGGGAACAACAGAGAGATCTTTGTGCTTTAAATCTTGGCCAAGCTGGGAGCAGCACAGCCCTGGCCAGAACCAGTCTCTTCCTCGTGGCTGAAAGGAATTTTGCCCTAAATTCCCAAGGGTCCAAACCAGCTCTGCCAGGTTAGGTTTGAATGACCCCGTGCTTCTGTCACCTCTGAGCTGCTTTAGAGGAGAGTTCATTCCCTCCTGAGCACACAGAACATTCCCAAGACAGATCTCCCAGTTCCCAGCTGCAACTGGGCTTCCCTGACTATTCTCTTTCCTTCCCCCCAACACCACCCAGAGAGGCTGAGGAATAACTCCGAGGGGAAGGAGCTGCTGGCTCCAGCTCGTTGCTGAGATTAAACCCCTCCACAAGGTGAATTTCTCCTTGAGTGCAGGATCTCCTCAACCCAGCCTCAAATTTCCCCTCAGTTCAGAAGGTGAATGTGTCAAAAGCCACAAAAGAAAACCCAAGACAGGTGATTTCCTGCACAAATACTTTATTTCTGGCTGAGGGGTTTGAAGCTGCAGTTTGCTGAGGACAGGTGGAGAAGCCAAGGTAAGCAAAGGATTTATAACGCTCCAAAGTGTTCCTGGTTCTTAGTTACTGCTGACCTACAAAACACAGGTAAACACGCTGCAGGAAAACGTCTCAGGGTGGTAAATCATTGATGGGAGACATTTGCTGATGGACTTACTCTGGATCCAATAACACTTACATCTTAAATTTAAAATTATTTCCCCAGGAAAGAGGTCAAGGACTGTTTACAGAGCGTGCAACCCTCCTTTGGCCACAGGAGAAAAAATTAACTCTGGCTCCTCTGACAAGACCAAAACCAACCCCCACAGGTCCTGACCTCATTTATAGCAAAATACATCAAAATTTCACGCATGTGGAGCAAACCCAACCTCCCAGCAGCACTTGATAAGAGCGAGCCATGTCTTTTTTTAGCTCCAATTTCCAACTTCTGCCCCTTTTCCCTGTGATCCCTCCCCTGGCACCTTCACTGAGCACCCTCCCCTCTGCCAGCCCCGGTTATCGAGGGCTGTGGCCATTCACCCTTCCTGCCCTTCACCTCACACCTGGATCCTGGAGAGCTCGGTGCTCCAGGCTTTTGGAAAACAATTTTAGTTTCCCAAAAGGGCCTGACCAGAGCCCCAGGAGGCCTTTGACCCACACCACACACCACACGTGGACTTCCTTGTTGACCACAGCCCCGTTATCAGCTCGCTCCTCCCTGGCGCCGCTCGCAAAGGTCAGACCCAACTCTTTGGGCTCTTCAGGGGAATTCAGGAAGAGCTGGGCACATGGAAAACCTTCTCCACCTTATCTGTGTTTGCCTTGCCAAGAAATGGGTTTATTGGCAGCTTTTCTGCCAGTCTGGCTCCCACAGGTGTGGGTTGGGAAGGATGGGAGGAAGGGTTGTTTGCTCTGGGGCTCTGGAGGTGGAGGAGTGATGGGCTGCAGCAGATTTCTCCCAGGGAGCAGTGCAGATTTTGTGGTATTTTTGGGCTTTGATTTGTCAGAACTCGCACTGGCTGACAGATGGGTGAGGGGGAGATTGGGGATCGAGGCCTGTTGCTTGTGGTGGATAAAAGTGGAATTTCCAGACCTCACTTTTTCAGGGTCTAATATTCCCAGCCAGCACAAGGCAACAAGGAAAATCAAATTTCTCCTTCCTCATTTTGTGTTTCTTCCAGTCCTTTTAATGATGACTGGAAACCTGATTTACTTTTAGAAGGATTCTGTCCTACGTAATTTCTTCTCCTGGTAGAAAATATGGACACCACTTTCCCAGGACATGAACAGCTAAAAACTTCCATGACTATCACATCATTTTCACATAAACAAACACAGGGAATCCCCATTCTATGACCACCAGCATGTGGATCTTACTGGGAAATCCCAACAGCCCTTTGTTTATTTGGGTACCACAATTAAAAAATACATTTTGGAGATGTTTTTGTTCAATTCAAAATTGAACAAAATGCAGCAACAAAGGAGCTGCATAAAACCCAGTGCTGTGACTTTAAAATTGTGAATATTTCTGAGATCAATGAACCCCTGGGTGGTGTAGACAGAAAATCTGTGCTCTTGATAATTAGGTTTTACAGCCTGTTTTATTTTTTCAGGAAAAGCCTTGAGGAAGAAAGGTTCATCTCTAGGTTTTTCAAGATGATGTGCATTTTTACACACAGTTTTACACACGTTTCTGATGGTGGTGGATATTCCAAGTGCCCTGCACAGCAAATCAGGACTGATGAATCAACAGGTCTGTGAGAGCTGGGCCAGGGTCCATCCCATGAAGATAGGAGCTATCTCAGGAGCTATAAACTGAATTGGAGAAGCTGGTGAGGTAAAAGATAAAAGCACTATGAACTTGTTAATTGAACACTTCAGCGATCCCAGAAATAGAACTGCTGAGTTAAAGATAAGCTGAACTGGGGCTGCAGCTTCCAGTGTTTGTGATTCACCAGACAAGCCCCGTGTCTGTGAGGATCAAGGTGAATTTTCCAGGGATATTCCTGCCTCCAGACTGGTTTCCTGCTGGCACCGGGTCAGTGAGACCATGATCTCAGAACTGAGGCATTGGCTGTCTCAGGGTTCTGCCAATAGCCCAATAAATTCAGTGTCTCACCGCAAAATAACCCAACAAGGCTCCAAGCTCAGTTCCAAGCACGCCTTCCATCTGGTGTTATCAGTGCTTCCCAGTTCCTTTGGAAGTGGATCCCCGAGTTTGATTCTTGCTGCCCCGTGGTGGTTGACTCTTTTTACCTGTGGGAGAAACACAGAACACTCACGGGGAGAGCTGGGGAGGAAAATGGAGGCACTGATTTCCCTGAGGTCAGGAGCTCACCTGCTCTGGATGGAGCTTCCAAAAGCAAGTTGGATTTTTTGCCATAGTTTCTGGTTTTCCCTCTGGCAGGCGATGCTTTGGAATCCTCTGACTTCCCCAGCTGAGCTGCAGGGAGAAGAGAAAAAGTAGCTGAAAGTGAAAATCCAATGTAATTCTTGTGTTTCCATGGTTCACACCATGCCACCCACAGCTCCAGGACTTCACACACAATGGGAAGGGATTAAGAAGCATTTTCTTCTTTACTCAGTTTTTAATTCTGGAAATAAAGATTTCTCCTTTTGGCTATAAATTAAAAACATCTTTACTTCAGCCTTTTATTCCTCCCACAGGAGCACAACTAACAGGTTGTTCTCTCCTCTCATGTTTGAGAACAAGGTTATAGAAACATTTATTTCAGGCTCATACCCAGGAATTTTGGGGTGACAATGCTCTGGTTTTTCAGCAGTGGTGTAAAAACAGCTTCTTGGGAACCTTCTTGTCCTGTGAGGGATAAAAGCACAGTGTTAAAGCCAGAAACTTTCAAAACAGCTTTTCCTGCAGGTGGAAGTGATGTTATTGGGAGATTTCTGCCCGGTGTGGAGGCAATCTTGGCTTCCACCAGAGCATTTTCAAACCCAGCCTTGATGTCAGAGCCCAAGTTCTGGTGCCTGGCTCTTTCTTCAGGAAGTGTTCAACAGCATCAGCTGAGTGGAGCTAAGGATGCTCAGGGGCTCAGATTGGGAATCCAGGACACAAATCCTATTTATTAACTTCCCGCCTTCCCCTTTGTGGGGGCATTTCTTTATTTACAAGGGCAATAGAAGTGTTTGCAGTGCAGAGATTGGCACGTGGACCTACGTGTGACTTTGAGGAGGACACAGAGCTCCCTCTCCCGCAGGAGCTGCCACCCGTAGAGCTCCTGGTGCTGGAGCAAATTCTTCACCTGGCCACGCTCGTCTGCCAGCTCGATTTCATCTGCAAAACCCACAAAGCCAGGTCAGGGAGCTCTGACATAACAAAGTGAGATGTGTCTGAGCCATGCAGTGACTGACCCACGGCTGAAAAACGCCCAAACTCTGGCAGCATTTTCACTGACCACCTCAGAATCTCCTCACTGGAAATTCTCTTCAGATGGACGCTTTCATGAGGTGTTTTTATTGAAACTTTTCTTCTCACAGCCTTCAAAACTCTTTGGAATACCCATGGGCAGCCTCTGAGTGCCACAAGCACCACCAGGAGCACTCCCTGGCAGAGGTGACACTCTGGGAGGTTGGACAACACCTTCAGAGTGAGGACAGAAGCAGCAGCAGCTCATTTCACACCCCAGAGCCTCCCCAGAGCTCCCTCCCCAGGGAACCCAGCCCTACCTCCCTCCTCACAGCCACAGCAGCTCTTGATGCTGGCCAGGAGAGGCTGAACTTTGCAGTGGATGTTGAAAAGGGCCTTTTCATTCTCTGTCAAGAGAGGCACAACTCAAAGAAGCCGAAGGAAAACCCGTGACCCTTCTCCGAGTGCCAAATGAATTGACCCTGCACTCGATCTCTCTTATCAGCAGTCCCAGGGAACCCTCCTGATCTGAGGGAATTTCACTGCTGCTCCAGACTGTGCTGGGCCTTCAGGAGGTTCCAGAACACTGGGAAATGAGCTGTCAGCAGCAAATACTTCACAGGTGCAATAAACCCAATGGTTGCACCACTCCTCTCTTTATTAGCTCTTTTCAAGGAACTGTTCACAGAAACTCTGGGAAACTCTGGTTTCTGCATTGATATCCTTTGGGTTTGTGAGGAAAAAACCCACCCAAAATATTTTGAAACTCTGAATTTTTTACTTACAGCTGAAGTTAAGAAAACCACAGTGGGGAAAAAAGGAAATTTCACGCAAAATTCCACATGCCTGTCTTTGGTTTGATTTAAAACACACCAATTTACTCACTGAAATATTGCTACAATAAAAGTTTGACATATTTTATTTACAGCTACCTTCCACTCTGCCTTTTACAAATAGAATCTGGAGCCACAAGTCACAGAGATAACTTTGTCACCTGTTGGTTTCCCTGTGGATATCAGGGAGATTCTTACCTCCATGGAGGACTGTTATGAACATTTCTGCTGAAAACCTAAAAAACAAAGCAATGATGGGTTTTTCACTGCCACATTCCCCAACCACAGAGACCTGCAGGGGTTTTGCAGTGTTTGCCTGCCCGTTCCCATCTCCAGAAAATCCCTTTGAGCTGCCAGGAAGCCCCGAAATTCTCCCAGGGTAGAACTGCAAAGGAAGTTGAACAAACCTTTTGTTTTTTGGGAGCAAAACGTGGAACCACCAACGGGAGCAGCAAAATCCTGCACTTCCTCTGGATCCAGCAGTGGAAGCAATGCTGAGAGCTCCTGTCCTGGCTCCTGGGCACCCCAACCTCACTCTCTGAGCACCACAGGGGTTATGCGAGGAGCAAACACAGCTTTGTGCCTAGGAACCAGGAGGGAGTGCGCTCACCAAGCTCTGCACACGTAAACAAATCAGTAAAATGCCACAATGAGAGCAGAATTGGCTTTGCTGCTGGCTGGAGCCTCCCTGGGGGGGTTGCCAAGGGACTGTGCTGGCTCAAATCTTGTGTTGCTGCCTTTGCCCTGGAGATCAGGAATGTTGTGTGGGGGATTCTGCTCCTGTTCCATGGAAACCATTCCCTCCTCACAGCTCTGCTCTCACACAGACAGGGCAGTGATGCCTCAGGTTTTAACTTTTATATTTTTCAAATTCTGTACTGCTCAGAGTGTAACTCTGCAGTTCCTTGTAGCCTGGAATTTCTGCTCTCTCGTGCTGGGCAGACACAACAAAGCCTCTCCAGGCTTTGCCTTCAACCACAGCCAGGCTCTTCTAGGCCCAAAATGTGTAACCCAAAGCCTCTAAGGGGGGAGCAAGCTGAGAGGAATTACATCATTAAACTGGGGCTTTAATTGGAGAATTAACCCTGATATGCAAATGAACCAAACCTATAAAGGTGTGAAGAACTCGTGACCTGGGGTCCATCTTGGGGTCCATTTTTGGAGGCAGCCTCTGGCTCCCCCAGGGTGTGCCTTGAAGGCTTTCAAATAAATACCTTTATTCCCTTACTCTTGTCTCGTCTCTGTTTCTAGGTGGCTGGAGAAGGCATCAGCAAGAGAAGCAGAATGGGAGGAGGGATGTTTAAAAATTAAAATCAGAGCACTGGACAGCAGCAGCTATCCCTGCAGGAATAGTTCCAGTGTATCTTTGCTCAGAAAAATCACATTTGTAGAGACCTTTGAGGTCTCTGCCAGCAGAACTTACTGAGTGTATTTAAAACATGCACAGGCCATGTAGGGCTGCTGGGCAAGGCTTGAAAGGATGGCTCTAAAATGCTCAAAAAGCTCACAAATATCCATCACATCAGAGATCAGAAAGGCTGTACAGATCACACTGGTAAATCAAGGTTCTTATGCCACCTGTGGTCTTCTGTTTATTGCTTTATTGACTTAACAACTAAAACATGAAATTAGCAACACCAAGGACTTCAGCCTCCTTCTTCAGCCTCCAAATTATTGATAATCCACAGCAAACGTGAAAATATTTCAAGGTTAAGCGAAGAGAATATGGATTACTCATCACATATTTGACCAAATAAATCCTTAATTAAATAAATGTCTGTTCTGTTACTTCAGGTGAAGCTGCTCTGTCCCAGACTCCCCCTCCCTCCCCAGTCCAACTTTATCCATTGCCCAGGAGAAGTTCAGCTCCTCCAGGAGGTGCATTGGTGGCTATTTTACAGTTCAGAACATGAGATACTCCTGCTTCTGCCCCTCCAGTGCTCTGAGCAGTGCAGCTCCTCTTTACTCCAGCAGCAGAGCTTCACCTCAGGGATCCAGCAGTCAGAACAAGCCTGAGCTCCCCAGGCTGGTTTGGTGTTTGCTGTCTGTTGGAGAAATTCACAATAAAAGCAGTGTGGAAATTCAGTGGAGACCAAGAGCCACCAGTGCAGCCAAATCTCACAGGAATAACCCAGGACAGGCCCTGCAGCCAGCCCTGAGCGCTGCAGGATCCAGGCAGACCCAGGCCTCTGCAAATCCACTGTATCTCAATTTCAAAATAATGCAAATGATCCTCCCATAATTACACCAAACCCACACCGTTATTAATTTCAAACTCCGAGCGTCACAGCCTAAAAAATTCAGCAGCTGCTGGAGGAAAATGTTCAGTTCAGAAGAAATCCTGCTTATTTTAACTCCTGGTTTATTTACTGCTCTAAACCAGCACACATGAGGGAAAACCAGATGAATCACCTGAATTACCAAGGGCTGAGGGTTGCTGCAGATTCACCAAAGCTTCCTTGATCTCCCACAGGGTCTTGGCAAGGGGGGAAGCTGCCACCAGGCCCTCCACCTCCAGCTCAGTCAGATAAACCAACTGGAGATCCAAACCTGCAACAAACAGGGGCACTTTTAACCCAAAGGAAGAGGCTCTTCATGGCTGCAAGAACGAAATATTGCCCTGGGCAGAGGGAAGGCTGTGAGGATCACAGAATGATGGTACAGAATCTTCCTGGCTTCCCCATTTCAGCACTGAATTATTATAATGACACTCAGACTCTTCCCTACAGGTGTCACTTAATGTGTGCAGGGTCTGCAGGGATGGAAATTCCCTGACTTCTCTCCTCCAGAGAAGGATGGGAAGGGATGGAAACCCCTTGACAGAGGGATAGAGGAGGCAGAAGTGGCTGCTCTGATCTGGCACCTCAGCAAAAAAAACCCAAAACAAACAAACAAAAAAACCCCAAAACAAAACAAAAAAAAATATGTGGAAGTAAAAAAATAGCATAAATAGGGAAAAGTAATTCTGCCTTTGCTGTGTTAGCAAACACAGACTCAGCCCCCACTGCCACCTCTGGAAGCACCTCCCAGCTGTGGCACTGCCCTCACCATGCTCTTCATGCCCAGGGAGGCTGGAAAAAGCATCTTTCCTGCTGAGGAGCTCCCAAAGCTGAGGCAGCTCAGCATCCTGTGGGATAAAAAAGACCCCAAGTTAAAGAAATGGAAAAACTCCCAGAAAGGTGAGAGAAGGCCCCAAAGCAGACACCTGCAGCTCACCTGCCCTTCTGATGTCTTCTCACTGGCCAGGCTGTGCAGGGAGGGTGCAGCTCCCACTGCAGCCTGTGCTTGGACCTTGAGCTCCATCTCTGGATTTGCAGCTCTGTTCCTCTCAGGAGTGTTCCCAAGCAGCTCTTCCAGAGCCCTCATTAACTCTGTCACCTCCTGCCACGGGGCACCTAATGAACACAACAACAAATTCCAGTGGGATTCCCCAGAACCACTCAGAAAACTGTGACTAAACCCAGAACAGCACCAAGAGCAGGGGGCTTTCTTTGGAAATTCCTCAGGATGCCTCATTTTGTACAACATTTCCAGGTAACTCGGTGCTCACCCCTCCCTGAGCTGCCAGACCTCTCCTCTCACTGAGCTCAGGTGCAGACAGGCTGTCAGCTCTTGCAGAACAAGCCTGGGAGACACAATTTTCTGGGTTCTCTCGTGGTGCATGAGTCAGGTCTTTTTTTAGCCTCTTTGCTGCTGCTGCTGCCCTCACAGTGCACTTGTCCCTGGCTCTGCACCCTGCTGCTCTCACCTTGCCCAGCCCTGGGCTGTCCTGTCCTTTTTGTGCCCTTTCCATAATCCAACCATTCTTCACAACCTATTTATTATTTACTATTCTATACCAATTCATTTGCACCTGTTCTAGACACAGAATTTCTACCTCTTTTTCATTCTACCAATCATTTTGTGCCACCACCACCAGAGAAGATGGAGGAGAAGGAGAAGAAGAATAACAGGGCAATGCCCCAAATCCTCCATCTTAAACCCTCCATCCTCGTATTAAAAACCCTAAAATCTACTTTTTCGCCTTGTAAAATACTAAACCACTCCTCATTTTCACACTCTGGTGGCTTGCAATGATTCTGGCAGTGTTGGTAACTTTTCCCATGGGCTGAGGTCAAAGCTGGTGCCATTCTGGGCTTCTTGCCAGGGGCTGGGACCCCCTTGCTGGGGCTCCTGAGCCCCCAGGGCAGCCAGAGGTGTGCCCTGAGCTCCCAGGGCAGCCCGAGGTGTGCCCTGAGCCCCCAGGGCAGCCCGAGGTGTGCCCTGAGCCCCCAGGGCAGCCCGAGGTGTGCTCTGAGCCCCCAGGGCAGCCCGAGGTGTGCCTTGGGTTCCAACATCACCTGTTAAATTCCTGTGTCCATCCCACAGCTCAGCACCCGCTGCTGCCCAGCTCTGCTCTGCAGGTTTCTGCCCACAGATCCCTTGCCTGGGAAGGGTTTTCAGAGCTTCCCAGTCCAGAGCTTGCACCGTGTCCTGTTCACAGAAAGCAGCAGTGTTATACCCTGCAAACCCCAGAATCCACCCACTCCACATTCAGCCCCTCATATAAAAACATATTAAAAAGTCATTTTATGTCAAAATAAAGTACTGAAAGGAGTTAATACCCATCCCTCAATAAACCTCAACTTCAGGGCAACCATTTATCTGACAATTTTCATGGTTCCAAGCCTTGCTTCCCTCAAATGCCCCTTGCCACTGATGCCTTTCTTGGTTTTAAAAATTAAGAGGCGAACACGGTTAGAAGGGGAAAAAGGGTTTTACCTTGGTATTTATTGTAAGGATCCTTAGGTGCACCACGAACAGGTCGAATACACCTCTGTGCATCTCATTATTTTTACTGTAAAGTTGTTTTTTTTTTTATATTTGGTTTTACATTTTAGGACTTATTAATTAGCATATTTATTAAATATTTCTCAATGAGAGGCTCAAATGAGCCCCCTCTCTCAAGGAACCTTTCCTTGGATGGTTCTATCTTAGTTTACAAAATGTGTTCTGGAGAGGACCTTGGGCTCTGGGCACCCTGGCACCCCAACTACGAAGCCTCTAAAATGTTGAGTCTCTTAGCTTAACAAACAAGTCCAAGAATGTAGGCAAAAAAGCACCAAGAATACAGAAGTTGCAGAAAGGTATAACAGGGGTATAAAAGAAAAGACAAAATTCATCGTGGCATCACCACTGACCACGAGGCTCTGGATGTGCTGGCTGATCCCGTTGTGGAACGCCAGCACGTCCATCCTGTGCTTTGCCAGCTCAGAGGCCAGGTGCAAATTCTGATCCTCCAGCTTGTCATAGAGGGTACGGACACTGAAATCCTCCAGCAGCCGGGGTGTGAAGCTCTTTTCTGAAACACAGCGGAAGGCTCGCACTCAGACACTGGGCACGAGGTTATCTGGGT
The DNA here is from genome assembly GCA_026261815.1 of Monarcha castaneiventris obscurior. Taxonomy (NCBI): domain Eukaryota; kingdom Metazoa; phylum Chordata; class Aves; order Passeriformes; family Monarchidae; genus Monarcha; species Monarcha castaneiventris. Next base: position 3,419,129 of record JAMPIT010000114.1, read on the forward strand.
TCGTTTCCCACACAAGACGCTGCCTGTCCATAGGAATTCTGTGTTTTGTGAGGAGGGAAAACGGATGAGGCAGGAGATGTGCGAGGAGGTCTCGTTCCCTAGCGAGGGGGAGGATGACAGAGCGTTACTATCAGCTCCTAAATTGTCCAGAAAATGCTCCCGGAGCCTTTCCCGGAGCTGTGCCCGGAGCTGTGCCCAGCATCGCCGCCTGCTGCCATCTGCTGGGCTCGGGCTCTGCCGCTCCCTGTGAACGCCCCGAAATTCCCGAGCTGAGCTCATTCCCAGAAAGCGAATGAGGCCCGGGAGTCAGGTGCCTTCACGGAACAGAGCAACCGCCAGAGGAAGCCAAGGAAAACATTTGTAAATCTTTATTTTCTTCACCCGTCACCTGAACTCACTGCTGTTTTAAAGGGCTTGTCAAGGCTGGGGATTTACTGTCTTCATTCCTCAGGGAGGAAACTTCAACCCATCCCAATGACAGGGGGTTAAATCCCCTGGAATAAACCCAGGGTGGAAGTGTGTGTGCCTGTGGAAATGTGCAAAGTGCCTGAGCGGCCTCCTGTGTGTGCAGGAAATTCTGGTGTCAAAATATCCCACCTGGGAGTTAACCCCAGACAACAAAATGGGGAGGAAGTGGGGAAAAAAACCAATGGGAGAACACCGGGGGCTGGCCCAGCACTTCACCTGCATTGGGCACTGCTCCTTTCTCTGCAGAGCCAGCATCTTCTCCAGATCCATGAGGACCGAGCATCTGATAGAACGTGAGGCTAGAGGGGATGGCAAAGAGGCTGAAGAGCTTCTCATTCTCCTCAGCAAGATCAGACCCAGCCCAGCTAAAGCAGAGGACGGATTTCTTGGGTAGAATTTTTGTATGAGCACGCAGAGGCTGGTCTTCACCTGTCCTTGAGGAGGATGTACTCAGGCGGGATGTGTGGCTCTCCCAGGCTCCTCCATCGTGGCTTCCAGCTCTTCAGGGGGCTGATTTTGGGCCCAGCAGGCTGAAGCACGATGGCCAGGGTGGTCAGCACCAGCACGAGGAAGCCCAGGACAAAAAGGATCGCTGGGGAAGCCGGGAGGGAGGGAGGGAGGGCAAGAAGTGAGAAACGCAAAAAAACCCACTCAGCACCTTTCCTGTTCATTTCACTCCTGCTTCTCCCCCTGCAGGCTGGTGCAGGTGGATGAGAAGTGTTCTCAGCACTGAAGGTGGCAGAGCCAGGGTTGTGTTTGCAAGCCACACTTGCATTTCTGTTGTTTCCTGGCCTCCCCCAAAGGACTGGTGCGTGCACAGCGCTCACACCCACACCTGGCTTGCAGCAAAGACCTTACCTGACCTTGTGTTTAGCCCTTGGTCAACTCTGAAACGCTGTATTTAATTTCAGCTCAGTTTATCATGGAAACACACTGTCATCACTTTCTGCTTTCCAGCCAAGGAAAACAAAGCCCTCGGTCAGCGCTGAACTCTTCAAGCAGGGTGTGGGGAGAAGCTCGGCTGCTCCTTCCCTCTCTCAGCACCTCAGCTCCTGTGCAGGCAGGTTCTTGGCTGCAGAGCCGTGGATTTTGGGAAGCTCCATAGGAGCAAGGGATTAAAGCTGACAAAGCAGTGCTTTGGTGGCATTTCCAAAGAAAATGCTTGTTTAAACACACTTAGAGAAGGACAAGAAAGGTCACGGGTAAGAATGGAGGCTGAAGGTGGGCAGCCCAGAGTTTTGGCTGTACCTGTGATAGCAGCCCAGTTGGGAGCCAGGTTCAGATCCTGCTGCTTCAAAATGCCGTGTCTGGCCAGCTGGAACAGGGAGGAGGGCTGGAAGGACACGTCCCCAGGGTCACAGCTCACGTTTGCTTCGTTCACTGTCACAATCAGGAAGTGTTCCTGAACAGAGCTGTCCCTGAAAACGTATGTCCCAGGCTCCAGGAAAACATGGGCAAACCTGGAAGGGAGAAATAAGGAAGGCAGTGGCTGATCCAAGCTTCTTTCAGCCTCCATCTGTGAGGATGGTTAAAGACAGGGACTTGAACACAGCAAAATTTGGTGTTTTCACCACCAAGGACCCGCTGATTCTGTCAAAAACTCACTCTCAGGTCCTGCCCACAACACTTATCCACAGCAGGTATTACCAGGAAATGTTGAGCTGAGTCTCCTGGATCAGGTGGTCCAGCCTTCGGAAAGGTCCAAAATCCCAGCCTGGGTTGTTGTTGTAGAGATGCTGCTTCTGGTAAACGGGGTAATGGCTGGAGGCACGGTCTGGGGATGGGGCAGCACGGGGTCAGCAGCTCTGAGCCACCTCAGCTGGCAAAGCTGGCACTGGGCTGGCAAAGAGCTGTGGAACTGCTTTTATAGGGCCACGCAGTGTCAGCTCATTTAACTGAGTTTCGTTACTGCCCCACAAGGATTTGTGCTAACACAGGACCAATTCTATCTCAATCTACAGAAATCCAGCTAAAAATTGCAAACCACCAGGTAAGCCCCTGGCAGAGCCCAGACTGCAGCTCTGGGATGCAGGAGGTGAAGGGATGGATCCATGCAGGGTGCCCAGCATGGAGCCACTGCTCTGCACGGGTCTGGACACACAAATGGGCTCAGCCTCAGGCACACTCACCCTGGGAATCGATGCTAAGCTGGAAAAGGATCGTGTCCCCTGCTTCCAGGCACACCACTGGGTTAGGGATCAGGGGCAAGGCCTGGCTGTCTTTGGGGGAACTCCTCTGGGCTCTGCGCCCTTCCTGCAGCAGCTGATCTGAGGAAAAATCTCCTGCCACAGGCGAGAGAAGAAACCAGAATGAACCCTGCAAAGTGAGCAGCGTGGGACAACACCCGACCCTTGGCAAGGAAGAATTATTTGTTTTGTATCTGTGGGCAATTGCAGCTCACAAAGCCAAATCCATGCACCTGCCAACAGATTTGCCTCCAAATGCAGTTTCCTTCTAATTCCTTGGAAAACCAAAACCCTGCAGTCTTTATCTGATCTTGTTAACCATGCAGTTAACCATGCAGTCAGTGAATTCACCACAGTTTAATCCCAGACACAACAAGGTATCTCCCTGCTTTCTAAATTTTAGTTTGGTTAGTATCTAATAATGAATTCCCTCTGTGCCAGCTTGCTGTGCCAACATGGAAGGAAATTGATGGCTTGGTGTGGCTGGAATTTGGGTTCACTCTCCAGCCTTACCCCTGAGAAACGCATCCAGAACTTCTGTGCTGGAGACAATGAAACCCAGCACTCCCCGGGGGCTGAACAGCACCAAATGCACCCTCTGGCTGTTCTGCACGTGCTCATCTGGGCCCAGAATGTTGGACACCTCCTGTGGAGAGCAGAGGGAAACACTGGTCACTGATAACACCAGTCCTGAGCTCAGACCCTGATTTGTGGGTCACTGCGGCTGTCAAAGGCTGTTCTAGGAGGGTTTTCCCCTGTAATTCAGGAATTGCAGTTTCTCTGTAGTGCATCAGCCCTTAACCTCACCTCCCTGGAGTCCCTGTGATTTCTGGGCTCTGCCAGCCCCACACATTTAGGAAGGAACCCCTCCCTCCACACCTACCCTCGCTTCCCCCTCGTCCATCCTGAGCAGCAGCTCTCTGTGGGTGCCGAAGGCCAGGGAGATGCGTGGGGCTCTCAGCAGGCACAGCTGGTCACAGAGCTCCTCAGCAGAGACGTACTGCTTGCAGTGACATCTGCACAGGGGACAAATCTCCATCACTCCTGAGCCCTGGGCAAGCAGCCCCAGCCTCTCACAGCCCACAGGCTGGATGGTCCTGCTCTGTGTCCATGGAAAACAGGATGGAGCTAACTCCCTGCCCATCTCTCCAGCACTGTGCCTGCTCTTCAAGGCCTCAGCGTGACACCCCACTAACAGGGCTTGGTTGGGGCCTAACAGAGACCACCTTCAGCCCTGTAGCAGAGCATTGCACACCCTCCCCAAAGCTCAGCTCCAGGAAAATGCCTGAAAGAATCACAGTATGATTTTGATGCAACAGATTTCTGTGCAACCCGTGCCAGGGGGGGATTTTGCACCACAGAAATTCATTCACGATGAGAAAAAAAGTGACAAGAACTGGTTTCAGTGTCTCCCTGCCCATGGCAGGGAGTTGGAACTAGATGGTCTTGAAGGTCCCTCCCAACCCAAACCAATAAAGATGTGGAGGGCAGGACAAGGATTGATTTCCAGTTGGAATTAAATGATTTCTAAGGTCCCTCCCAACCCAAACCATTCCATGATGATTAAAGGCATGTGGGGAGCAAAAAGGATTGATTTTCTCATTTCTGGCCTAAATCTAATAGAGTGATCATCCCCTTTAGAGGGGCTCAACCTGAGACAGGTGGAAAAGTCGCCCAGCTCAGAAAATGTGAGCCCCGTCCACACTCCCCTTGTCACTGGGTGATTCTGGTGTCACCAAACAAGACACAAAACCACCAGCTAATGTTGGGAACACAGGAAATTCTCTCCAGGAAGATGAACAGGGCCAGTGACTGCGCACTGAAGGCGGAACCTCCACAGAAAGGAACTCCACCCCTGGAAAACTTCCCAAAAACCACCTCCCACAGCCCAACCCTGGCATGACCTCATGGGATCAGGAGCTCAGGGCTTACTGAGGAGTGTTTTGGAGGCGAGGGGGTGGGACTCACATGCCCAGCTGTGCGTGGAGCTGCCCTCCCTCTGGCCCGCAGGCGGGAGCGCAGTCGTGGCGCTCGGGGACGACGCAGCGGCGCGTGGAGGCCAGCCGGACCTGGCCGGGGGCACACAGCTCGTCCACCTGCACAGAAACCCACCCAGGCAAGCTCCAGAGTGTTGGAAACCAAGGCACAGCCTCGGGCTGCCCTGGGGGCTCAGGAGCCCCAGCAAGGGGGTCCCAACCCCTGGCAAGGAGCCCAGAATGGCACCGGCTTTGACCTCAGCCCATGGGAAAAGTTACCAACACTGCCAGAATCATTGCAAGCCACCAGAGTGTGAAAATGAGGAGTGGTTTAGTATTTTACAAGGTAAAAAAGTAGATTTTAGGGTTTTTAATATGAGGATGCAGGGTCTAAGATGGAGGATTTGGGGCATTGCCCTGTTATTCTTCTTCTCCTTCTCCTCCATCTTCTCTGGTGGTGGTGGCACAAAATGATTGGCAGAATGAAAAAGAGGCAGAAATTCCGTGTCTAGAACAGGTGCAAATGAATTGGTACAGAACAGTAACTAATAAATGCGTTGTGAAGAATGGTTGGATGATGGAAAGGGCACAGAAAGGCCGGGACAGCCCAGGACTGGGCAGTGCCTGCTCGGACTCGGCTGCATCAGATGTGCGGCCGGAGCTGAGAGCTGGCAGAGAGAAGGAGAAATAAACAGCCTGAAACAACTTCTGCAGCCGTTTCTCATCTGCTGGGGCTCGGGGTGAAGCTCCCCAGAGGTGAAGATAAAGAACCTGGATTTGTGCAGAGTTCCTAACTCCCACACCAGAGCTTCAGCTGAGCTGCAGCAGCCCTGAAATTCTCCTCCTGCCCAGTGCTGTGCTTCAGGCATTCGACAGGAAGGCAATCCAACAAGGGAAGCGGGGAAGAAAGAGCACAACAATTTCCCCTCCCAACCCCTCGCGAGGTTCTAATGAAGAAGTTCAGCTGTAAGAAAATGCTTGACGGAATCAGAGCAGAATTTGGACACTCTGAATTGCTGTGCAGCCCATGCCAGGAGGGGGTTTGGCACTACAGAATTCATTCACAAAGAGGAAAAAAAGTGACATCATGCAAGATGCAAACAAGAATTGGTTTTAGCGTCTCCCTGCCCATGGCAGTTCTGATGAAGGGCTTCACATGAATAATGGGCTTAAATTCCTGCATGTGAGACACTGTGCTGCTCCCATTGCCCTGGCATGGAAGGATCCTTTACCTCCATCCCTAATGAATTTAAATTTTACCTCACAAGATCCTGCTAAAGAAAAAACCCTACAAGAAAGGGCCAATCAAACACTTAAAAGATTTGTCTGGCTTAGCTTAAGGCTCGAACACTCTCCCTTCTCCTGCACATCACACAACAATTTTGGTTTGGAGCCTGATTTTACCTGAGGTCGACAATCCTGATCGCTGTTGCTGTCAGGGTCTTTCTTGCCTCTCTCATCGTAATAAATATAACCTGCCTGGCAGATGCAAGAGGCATCTGACTGCTGGAAAGCCCTGTTCAGCCCGTGGCAGGTACAGCTGGTGGCACCTGGGAGAAAAGCTGGATTTGGGATGGGGAATACAGCCTGCAACATCCGTGCTGGCTGGAAAGGAGCAGCTCCTGTGCTCAGCACTCTTTATCAAATCCCACTGCTCATCTCAGTGGTGCTGCTGGAGCCTGTGCCCCTCTCCCAGGGCAGAGCTGAGGCACAGGGCAGGCAGCTGGGGCCAGCCTGCCTCTGCTGCACCAACACAGCGCTGGAGCATCTCCACGGAGCCAGAGATGCAGAAGGGCCCAGCTGCTCCTTGGCAGCAGGATTTTGACAAGCCCTCCATTAATGTGTGCACGGGGCGAGGACCCAGCCAGGCAAGGCTGCCAAGCCCCTCTCTTGTGCCTCAACAGCTTCAAACCCCCCTGATTTGGAATGCTGGGGCAGTGCTGCACTGGGAACTCTTTACTTTCCCAGTTTCCAGTCTCGCCCCGCTTCATCGTGCCCTCAGTGCCCAATTTTGGCTCAAAAGCACACCTAGATTTAACACAATCCCCCCAAATCGTGGCTGAAGTAGTGCTGGTGAAACTCCACCACTTTCAAAGCCGTGATAGAGCAAGAATTAGAGTAGAGCTGCTCAGCTCTTCCTTCCTTTAAGGAGAGAAATCCCCTTGGATAACAGTGTAAGAGGGGGAAAAAAGCTCTGAAAATGGAATCCTCCTCCTGGGTGGGACAGAGGAAGAGCAGCTCTGGACATGGGCACCACCCTCAGCTCCAGGAGGATCCCAGGGCTCGTGGAACATCAGCAAACTCCTCAACAGAGGGGAAATCCCACTCCCACCCAAAAACTCACCCGGCTGAGAGGAAGAAGAGCTGCCACAGGGGAAGCAGGCAGCCTGGGCAGGGAGGTGGTTGAAGGTGCCAGCAGGACAGGCCTGGCAGTCCCCCGGGTGCTTGGCAAAGGGGCTGCTGCCGTGGGTGCCCGGGGGACAGGGCAGCGGGGCCGGGCACAGGGCAGGGCAGTAGTGGCCACGGGGACAGGGCTGCTGGTGGTAGCTGGCACTGCCTGGAGAAAAGGGTGGCATTAGGGACCCCAGAAGTGCTGAGAGAGGGGCAGAGAGCACTTGCTTGTCCCAGTGACACATCTACACACGCCCCTCTAAATATAGACACGGGGCTATATAAATGCACACGTGTGCGGATCAGCGCTTCCCAGTCTAATTCATATTTAAATAGAAATCTCAGTTTTTCTTTCTCCCGGCTCTTCCACTGCCTAAATCCAGTGGCAAACCCACGTGACAGCCCACACCAGGGTTTTATAACTGCAGAGGATTGAGAGCTTTGCCCACACACAACTCCAAACTCTCTGCTTCCAATTTCAGCTGCTATTTCTTACCCCACTCCCCCGTGGCAGCTGAATTTACCTGGTGGGCAGGTGAAGCCAGCTGGGCAGGGCTGGCAGGGCGCTGAGATCAGGGGGTCACTGCGGAAGGTCCCTGCAGCACAGACCCTGCAGGATTTCTCAGCTGAGCCCCTCAGGCCAGGCAGGCTCAGGGCCATGTGCCCTCCTTTGCAGGGCACGGGGTGGGCACTGCCCGGGGGGCAGTAGTAGGGGAACACACACCTGCGAGGAAAAACAGGGCAGGGAAAGGGAAGAAAACCTCTGAAAATGATTTCTGGATTCAATGGTCAGTGAAGACACAGGGACAAAATTAAAAGTGGTTCTCATCTGATTCCAATCTGAGTAGAAACCATAAATTCCCCCTGTTCAGTCTCAGCAGTCACCAAATCTGTGACTGCAGCCACAGAGATTCCTTCGCTTTTGCACAATGCACAAAGGCCGTGGTTTAGGTTGGATCCCAAGCACAATTCCCAAAATGCAGCGTTTTTAGGAACTGGAGGGTGGCTATACCAACCCCCAGGTACTCACAGCTGCTCGGGGCTGTTGTAAGTCCAGGATCCCTCGGGACAGTGGTACCCAGCAGGACACAGGGGAGGCTCTGCTGTCAGGGCACCGCAGTAAAAGCCAGCCCTGCAGGGCTTGGGATTTACTGACCCTGGGGGAGAAACGGGGGAACAGCGTTTGTGTGACTTTCCCAGAGCAGGAGAATCTCTGTTTGGGAGGCAGAGAGAAGGAGGCTTTTCCATAAACTCTCTGCTTTTCCTACAGTTCCCAAGAGGGCACTGAGAACTGTTGGGAACCAGTTTATTATTTAGCATGGAATGCTGACACCTCAGTGCCCTGCATGAAAATATCTCCTCCTTTTCTAAGCTCAGACCACTTTGGCAACCTCAGCTAAACGAAAACAGGGAGGGCTGAGAGGAATCATGTCCTGGGAGAATGGGACCAGAGCCTGCTAAATCCCTGCTGATCCATCATCTGGGCTCAGAAATGGGGAAAACAAAGGTCATGTCACCTGCTGGGCACTCATAGCCAGGTTTGCAAGGTATCCCCTGGGTGTTGGGGAGCCCTGTCTGAGCAGGGTCCGGGCAGTGGTATCCAGGTGAGCAGGGATCACACTCTTCCAAGGATTTTGCACCAGGCTGGATCCTGGAAGTGCCAGCTGGACACAGGAAAGCGTCCCCTTTGCCAGGGCACCAGTATCCAGGGGGGCAGGGATAATCCTCAAACCTGGTCAGGCCTGTGGGGAAGAGAAGGGAGTGAGGAAAGGGAGGCTGGATGGACAGGGGGAATTTTGGGGAAATTCCCTGTGAGCAGGAATTCTCTCTCTCCCTTTCCCTATCTCATCTCGGGGAATTTTGTCACCCAGAGGCAGGAAAGGAAGGGAAAGGGAGGGAATTTTGTCATCCAGAGGCGGGAAAGGGAGGGAAAGGAAGGGAAAGGGAGGGAATTTTGTCACCTAGAGACAGGGGGAATTTTGGGGAAATTCCCTGTGAGCAGGAGTTCTCTCTCTCCCTTTCCCTATCTCATCTCGGGGAATTTTGTCACCCAGAGGTGGGAAAGGAAGGGGAAGGGAGGGAATTTTGTCATCCAGAGGCGGGAGAGGGAGGGAAAGGAAGGGAAAGGGAGGGAATTCTGTCACCCAGAGGCGGGAATGGAAGGGAAAGGAAGGGAATTTTGTCACCTAGAGGCGGGAAAGGAAGGGAATTTTGTCACGCAGAGGGTGGGAAAGGAAGGGAATTTTGTCACCCAAAGGCAGGAAAGGGAGGGAATTTTGTTACCCAGAGGTGGGAAAGGGAGGGAATTTTGTCACGCAGAGGCGGGAAAGGGAGGGAATTTTGTCACCCAGAGGTGGGAAAGGGCCGGCTTTCCCCTGGGACTCACCTGATAAGGGGCAGTGATAGCCCGGCGGGCAGGGCTGGCACTCGGCCAGGCTCCGGGCTCCCGGGTGCCCACGGAAGGTCTGTGGAGGGCACTCCTGAGGGGCCAGGACACTGCTGTGGTCACTGCCATTGCTCCCAAAGCAGTAGTGCCCCAAAGGGCAGGGATGGGCCTCCGAGTCCCCTAAAGAACAGGAGGAGAGGCACTGAAACACCTTTGCTCTGTGTCCTCCACCTTCACCATGCCAGCCCCTCTCCTGCCAGGGGCACACAGGGATATTTGGAGACTGGCTGTGAGCTCAGCTCTGCCACGTTTCCAGTGTGGATTAACAGTTCAATGCCTCTTTTCTCTGCAGAACTCCTCACTGCCAGGGCTGCCCCACGATTCCACACCTGACATCCAAGCCATCCTCTGGGATGGGGGAAAATGGTGATGGAATGGTGGAAAACGGGATGGGATTGGGGAAAACCAGAGAAAAGGGGGCTGGGATGGGGAAAATGGGTCAGAATGGGGGAAAATTTTGGGAAAACAGGGCGGGAATGGGGGAAAACGGGACTGGGATTGTGAAATGAGGGATACACAAAACTCTCCTGAGAAGCAGCTCCCCTCCCCTCAGTGTTTAGCCCCCACCTGCTTTGCACCAGTGGCCCGGGGGGCAGGGCAGGCAATCCTCCCTCTTCCCAGCCCCTGGAAGAGCTCTGAGAGTGTTGGCAGGACACGGGGTGGGCACCTCAGACCCCTCCAGGCAGTAGAAACCTACGGAAAGGGGTGGGAAGGAGATAAAAGTAAAACATTCAAATCCTCCTGTGGCAAAAACAGCCAAGCCAGAGCGTGCTGCTGCTGTGGAATGAATTTTCACACAGCTGCTGGGAGGCCAAGCCAGGAGCCTTCAAATTCCTCTGGAATGGCAGCTCAGCACCATAAATTCCAGGTGGCCTTTTCGGCCTGGCACACTTCGGTTCAAAAGATGCAAAACGGAGGAAATCAACGAGCAGTGATAATTTTAAAGAAGGGGTGGTAATATATGATGCCATATATGATATAATCCACTTGGCCAGCAGCAAGTCAATATTCTGTACTGTGAGCATGAGTGAGATCCTCACCTACCTGCAGGACACAGCCCTGCACACACCTGGCCCCAGCGGCACCCGGCCAGGAAGCGCCAGGAGAAGGAGAGGCCTTGGGGAGCAGCCTGAGAGCTCCCAGCCAGGCAGAAATATCCAGCAGCACATTTCCCCTCCAGCCTTCCGTGCCTGGAGCAGAGAGGAAAACAGCAGTTGGTGTACTCTGAGCTGCTGCTGCTGGTTTGGTGTGAAAGCAGAGCAAGCAGCGACATGGTGAATACTGCAAAGTTTGCAATAAAAATAATTTCTGATGTGAGAGAGAAAATAGACGCATTTTTGAGCTTATAAAAACACGTAGATGGCTGAAGTGAGCCAGTTCAAATTCCAAGAACATGGCAAACTGCTGTAGATGAAGTTGTGGGTGACTTTCCACTGGGCTGGACTTTCTGCATTACCCCCATGATTTCATAAATGCCACCTCAGGTGCTTCTTTGTGCCACAACAATGATGCCAGATTGTTTTTGCCTCCCCAAATGCACAGATCCAACGCCCCTGTACCCAACCCCGTGTCTAAGCTTATATTTCTTTTCACTGACTGAGAGAAATGCAGGAGAGAAGCTGGGAAGAACTTCAGCAGCACGAAACAAGGATGCCAGACTGCTCCAGAGAAAGGGAAATGATGCAGGGCCGAGCTGAATCCTCACCTGCAGTAGTGGCCAGGCAGGCAGGGCAGGCAGTCCCTCTCGTTCCAGAGGCCAGTCACGTTTTCAGGAGTGAAGGTGCCCTCGGGACAGGTGAGAGGAACTCGTGTCCCTGAAAGGGAGACCACAGAGACAGCAATAAAGCTCAGTGTGAGTGTGACAAGGCTCTCGAGCTGCAGCAGAGTGTAACAAGTGACTCTCAGGTGGCCACTGTGCCACACTGGCTCATTGCCACCTCCTGGCCTGAGGGAGACACACGGGGTTGCACATCTCTGGGGTCACAGCGAGGCACACGACACCTGAGCCCTTGGCAAGTGCCAGAGTACCTGTGGGACAGTAGGAGTGAGGTGGGCAGCGCCTGGCATCCCCTGCCACCAGCTCCTGGCAGTAGAATCCTCTCTGGCATGGGATGCAGGAGGCAGAGCCCGTGGCTGGCTGGTACTGCCCAGCAGGGCACGGCCTAGGCAGGGCTGTCCCTGACCCACAGAAGTGACCCTGGCAAGGACAGGGACAGGGGAGGATTTCAGTGCCAAACTTTCAGGGCTGTATAAATCCCAGAACCACCCAAAACTCTGTAAGCAGCGTTTGTCAGCTGTGGGTGATGCTTTGCCACTGCCCAGAGTTGAGAAGTCCCTCTCCCAGCCCTCAGCAGTACCTTGGGGCACAGGAACGCCGTGGGGCTGGTGGAGCTGAAGTTTGCTGGGCAGTAAAAGCCCTCGGAACAAGGTCCTGTGGGAGAGCTCAGCCCAGCGCTGGCACAGAAGGCTCCGGGGTAGCAGGGCACACAGCTGGCCTGGGAGCTGCCTCCTGAGGGGACACAGGGCATGGGGGAGCACCCAGTGCACTCCCAGCACCAGCAGCACTGGTTTGAACTGGTAACACGTGGCCACCATCACTGCCAACACGTGGCCACTGACCCTAGGGGCAGCTGGTCACCACGGAGGTCACCACAGCACGAACCCAGCGGTGAAGTCCCACTCACCAGTGGCGTTGTTGAGGGTCCCAGCTGGGCAGGCAACTGGGAAAGGAGTTCCCTCTGGACAGTAGTGCCCCAGAGGGCAGGGCCCGCTGAGAGGGAAGCGGGGTGTCCCACGGGGGGTGGCGTCGGGGGCTCCCCCTTCGCAGAAGTACCCGGCCGAGCACGGACCTGAGCGACACAGAGGGAGGCAGGCACCGCCCAGAGCACCTCCTCAAACCCTCACAAACAGCAGAGAACTCTGGAGAGAGGCCAAAGCCCATCCTTGTCCTGGATTATCACTGCTGATAGCCTGGGCTGGTCACCTTTGCTTTGCTTTTCCTTCTTCTCATTAACCCTTGGCCTCCATCCCTTTCTTTACTTGTTCTGACCTCACCTGGCGTTTGCTCGCCTTATCTCCTCTCTAACTGCTTCCCTACGTTTTGTCTCCTGTGGGAAGAGTTCTGCCTCTCTTCTTTCCAGGTATCCAGCCCCAGAGTTTTGGCCCAGGGACAATTAAATGGGAGGGGAAGGATCTGGGAGGACAGAAAGAGCAGCGATAAAAAGCGTTAAAGGAAGAGAAAGCAGGAAAAAGGGAGAGAAGGAAAAGCAACGCAGCAACAGAAATAACATCCATATTAAATATTGAGTGGAAAGAATGAAGCAGAGAAAAAGAAGAGGCTGATAAGCCCAGACACAGGTGAAGGGTGTCCTGCAGCAGCCTTTACCCTGTTCATGGAGACCTTTCCCATTTCCCCACACCCTCCAGCCCCAACCTCCCGCCCCCGTGCTGGGGCAGGTCTGTTCTTACCCAAACTCACCATCAGGCTCCCAGTTGGCCTCTCCCCTGCAGTACCTCCCCACGGGGCACTGCCTGCAGGCCGTGGGCGCCTGTGCCCCCTCCAAGGGGTTCAGTGTGCCCTGGGGGCACGGCAGAGGGGCAGCAGAGCGGCCTGGGCAGTAGAACCCTGAGCACAGAGAGGAGCCACGGCTCAGAACCAGGGTGGCAAAGCAGCAAATCCCCCATTCCTTGAGTGCAGAGAGGAACCCCCCAGCCCTCCTGCCGCCCGGGTTTGGGGGTGCAGCAGCCCTGAGCTCACCTCGGGGGCAGCGGAGGGGCTGCACGGTGCCAGCACTGCTGCAGGCTGTGCCAGCCGGGCAGGGCAGGCAGGAGCTGGCACCGGGCACGGGGCTGAAGGTGCCAGGCTGGCACGGCAGCTCCAGCCCCGAGCCCGCGGGGCAGTAGGAGCCACGGGGACATCTGTATCCATGGATGCCATCCGAGGGGCAGGGAGCAGAGTTTCCTTCCAGGCACACGTAGCTGCAGAGACAGAGAGCCCAGGCCTGCAGCGAGGAGCTGCCAGCCCTGCTCGCTCACAGGTGAGGATGGGGGAGGCACACGAGAAGCCATCCCTGGAAAACGCAGCTCCCCCCCACTGAAAATCCTGGGAAAAGGCTTTTTTTGCACCAGGCTGCCTGGAAACTGTTCTCATTCTGCAAGGAAAAGCCTTTGAAAATGAAAATATTTTTACTTCAAAACGCAGGGCCCAGGTGTTCAGTCCCTGCTGCCTTTGCTGAGCCTCTTTTAATCCCCAGTGCTCTCTTCCCTCCCTGCCCCTCACAGCCAGCAAAGATGAACAAATACAGAACCCAGAATGGTTCTAAGAGCTGAGCAAGAAGGAAGTGAGAGCTGTGTTCCCATCACAGACAAGGATTCAAGCGATGGAGTTTCTGGAGGAGAAAAAATTCCCACTGCTGAAGGCAAACGAGTGAGTGTGAAAGGAGAGCACTGAATGAAACACCAGAAAAGCAGCTTTTTTTCTGCCTAGAAGCAAGACCAGTTCCAGCTGAGCAGCAGGTCCTGAGGAGTGATGGATGCTGTGTGACAAAGGTGCTGAAAAGCAGCAAACTGCTCCCTGTTGAGGGACAAGAGCTTCATGGATTTTGGAAGTCGAGGGTCATTTATAATTTATAATTTACATTTCATTACCATCCAGCTCGGAAAACCTTGATGATTACTGTTACAGCCAGGCTGTAGTAACTTTTAGGGTGAAAGGAAATTTTGGGAAGGCTTAAAGTTCAGCTAGGAGAGGTCAAATCCCACGTGGTCCCAAGAATAATTATTTTCAGTCCCTCTCAATGTAGCCCTCATCGTATTCCCAGCTTAGCCTCAACTTCTAAACAAATCTCATTGTGATTTTCTGTGCTCAAGTCAAGAGCCAGCTGCTCTCAGAAATTTTTCCCCATGAAATCTCATTACACTGCACTGAAATCACTTCTAAGACTCTCTTACACTTATAAAATAAATCAAATTTCTGTAGCCTTTTGCCCTGAGGCTCCTGAGATGGACAGACACTGCTCCGGGCACTTCACACAGGCTGGGAATGTGCCTTGTCCCTGCTTCTTGCACCACCTTGTGGGAGAAGAGGACTCAGAAGGGAAAAAAAGCTTCAATCCCCAGCAAGTGTGATTATGGGGCTAAGTAAGGGATCTGCAATTTATTTATAATAATAGTAATAACTTTTTTTCACTGAAAACAGAGAAAAAAAGATGTATAAAAATGTCAGGCAGACGTGAGGGGAACAGGAATGTCTCTGAAACATCTGCAGGGAGATGCCACATCCCAACCCAAGGGCTGAGGACAAGACCGGGATCTGGAAATCAGGATGTTCCTTGATTGTGACACAGCAAGGCTGTGTTTTGTCACTGAGCAGGGCCGGTGCCACTCACCCTGGGTCACACAGCGACGTCTGGGCCAGCTCAGCCAGCCCTGGGCTGCTGCAGACCCTCCCAGGCGGGCAGGGCTGGCACTGCTCCTCTGCCCCCAGGCCCACGGCGCTGGACAAGGATCCGGGGGGACAGGGCACAGGGTGCCCGGTGCCACGGGGGCAGAAGTGGCCCACGGGGCAGATGTCATTGCCAGGCAGGGCAGGGCTGGAGGATTCCACCTGGATGAGGAGGATAGAGGGGAAAGGTGTTGTCAGGAGATTTGGCACAGTGTGCACAGAGAGGGAGAGGGGCTGGACAGGGCACCCAGGGGCTGAGTCCTACAAATTTGCTGCCTCTGAAACTAAAAGACCATTGGCATAAAAAGGGTCCAGGATTCTGAAGGGTGATTATCCTGTCCTTGATGGCATCTTTGAGGGGAGATGTTCCACCCCACGCTCCAGGGCAATGTGGAAATGAAGGTCTGGCTGGAATCTCTCCATGGGCAGCCAGCTATTCCAGCACACATCAGGAGCAGCATGTCCCTGCAGCTGAGGGAGCAGAAATGCTTGGAAAACATCCCACCAGAAGCAAGGAGGTTGTGACAGGCCAGTCCTGGTGCCCAGATCGCTGTGCTGCTGCTGCTGCTGCTGCCTGGCACTCACCCTGTGCTTGAAGGGGGCTGGGCTGATGGCTCCCTTGGCACAGTGATAACCTGGGTAACAAAATCCAGACGGCTGGGACAGACCTGGAGCTGAGCAATACATCCCTGAAACGAACAGAGATCCATGTCAGGGGGAGCAGCTGCACAGAACAGCAGTGGAGGGGTCAGCAGTGTGAAAGGAGAACTCGCCTGCCCCCCCTGTGCCCAGTCCCTTCTCACCTGCCGGGCAGGGCTCGCACTCAGACTCGCTGGTGGCACCAGCCCTGGGGCCAAAGGTGCCCTTGGGGCACGGGTGCTCCGTGCTGAAGTTGGTCCCTGGCAGACAGAAGTGGCCAGCAGGGCACAGCTCAGCAGTTCGTGCTCCAGGACCTGGGGTACAAGGGAAGAACCTTGCTCAGGAGGGACTGGGCCGGGTGATGACATTAATTGTCTGCCAGCAGAAGCAGCCTCCCTCCCTCATTAGTGCAGCCACACAGGGCACAGAGCAGATCCCACGGGGCAGGAGGATCCCCGTGGATAGCAATGGGGTCTGGCAGGTGATGAGCAGCAGAAGCCTGCTGAACATGATCCTTCAGAAGGGATTTTGCCCAGATCAGAGGCAATGGAAACCCAAAATAATGATCTCCGCCATTGTTGGTGTGAGAATATCTCTGGACTCAGGCCCGGAGGAAAGCCAAAGCACAGGAGTTGAATTAAAGCCTTTGGACAAACTGAGATACATGAAATCTTACCAAAGTGAAATAGAAATATAGAATTTTTAACTTCTAGTAGAAATACATGCTAAGTGCCTTAAACATTGAAAAGCTGCAGGAGAGACCTTGAGCATAGTTCTTTCTGCTGTAGCAGTGATATCCTTTCATAGAGTTCTCTATTTTAGACAAAATAGGGATAGAACTTTATTGTTCACATTTTTTAGATATATTATTTTAGACAAAATATAGATAGAATGAAATTGTTCACATTTTTTAGATACAGTGTTCACATAAACAATAAGAGCTGATAGAAACTGTATACACAAGTCTGTGTAATACCTATGTAATGCTTACCATTGTTAGAATTAGACCAGGATAGGTTAAGAAAAGAAAAACTAGAATCATGTGTAAATCTCATTGGTTAATTAACGAATATAATCCACACTTCTGTAAGAAAAATCATCATCATCATCATCATCATGCATTAGAAGAAATTAGAAGTTGTTTGCTGCCTGCTGTTTTGCTGCTGCTGTTGCTGCTTGGCTTTATCACGTAACCCCCTTCGAACTCTGCCTTCAAGAAGCCCTGAGACTGTGAAATAAAGAACTGAGCAGAACAGCAGCCTCCTCTGCTCTCTTTTACCCTGGTCTGAGAAGGAAAGCTATCCCATCTAAAGCTCAACACTCCATCATACACCTCTACCAAGCATCAGGAAGTACCAATTCTCTGAAGTTCAGCCTGAGACAGAGAACAGCTCATCACCCAGGTGAGTCAGTCCCGAGTTAAATGCCTGGGGAAAACCAAGGTTCCCCATGAAAAAGCTCAGCTGGGATTCTGAGGCTCTCAGTTGTGGTTCCAGCTCTGCTAAAACTCACATTAGCTCAGCCAAGTAATTCCTTCCCTGTTGCTTCAGCTGCTCACCTGAGAAAGGAAAAGCCTCTCTGTCCCCTGGACAGCGATGGATGGATTTGTTACTGTCAGAGTGACCACAAAGATCTCAGTGGTGGGGGGAGCAGACAAACATCTTGTGCAGGCAGATGGTGAGAAGCCCTGAGGAGGAGCAGCTCTGGCTCATGGCCAGACCAAGAGCTCCCTGCCAGGAATATTTGTTTCCCTGCGAGGCCAGAGCCGTGTCAGACATGCCCAGGAGGTGCAGAGAAGGTTTAACAGCAAGCAAGGAGTTCTGGGTGACCTGAGGCTGCTCCTGAGAACCCAACAGCACTTTTGGAATTAAGATTCTTAGTGCTAGAAACCATCACTGACTAAAAATGGTGCGGGGCACTCGGTTTGTTCTCGCTGTGCCCAAGGCTGTCAGAAGTGAAGCTGTGGTGGGGGATTTTCTTCCCTCACCCTGTAACCCCAGCACATCCTCACCGCTGCAGGAGTGCCCAGCGGGGCACAGCTGACAGTCTGCTGCCTGCCCTTTCCCACTGGCAGGGCTGAAGCTTCCTGGGCTGCAGGGGATTGGGAATTCAGAGCCTTCGGGGCAGTAGGAACCAGCAGGGCAGTGCCTGTGGTCTGGCTGTGTGGAGCCAGGGCCACAGAAATACCCAGCCTGACATGGTCCTGCAAGAGAAAAGCTGCAGTGTTAGGTTTGGAACCAGAAAACATAAAAAATATCCAAATTGGGAGAGAAAAAGGATGTTGGATGTGTGCGGTACCCACCAGAAACAGCAGCCAGGCCTTCTCCTTGGCAGAACTTCCCTGCAGGACAGGGCAGGCAGGAATTTCGGGAACCCATCCCAGACTGGGGCAGGAAGGTGCCGCTGGGGCAGGGCTGTGGCTCGGGGCTCCCTGGAGGGCAGAAATGCCCTGCTGGGCACAGACCCCCTGTCCCATCACCCACAGGGCCGGGCACACGGGCCTGGGAAGTGCAGAAATGCCCAGGCCAGCACGGACCACTTGGGGCTGAGAGTCCTAAAGGCAACGGGCACCAAGTCAGATGAGCCAGAGGCATCCCATAAATCACAGCTCTGGGACTAAGCCATCCAGACAAGCCTGGTCCCCACGATGACCCCAGAGCCTCCTGGCCAGTCAGGAGCTCTGTTAGTTAAAAGCTCGATCTGTACTCTCAATATTTACTCACAGAGCTGATGAGCAGAGACATAAAAGCCCAAACGGTTTCCTAAATCACCCTTTTAGATGAGGGATGATCATTACAGGGCTTTCCACTAAGAGACAAACCCAAATGTGTCCTAGGCTCCAAGCTGCCCGACTTCTGGTTTCATAATCTTTGCTAGAACAAAACCAACTTGATCTGCCTTTAATTTAACTTTCAAAAGGTGGTTGGCAAAAAACCCTTCAAATCCACTCAAGGGCTCCCTGAAAGGGCTGCAGATGCTCCCTAACATTTGGCTGAACTGCACAGAACCCTTCATTCACTCCCAGACCCAAAGCAGACGAGGATTTTGTTTAATCCACACACAGTTCCCACCTGGCCTGGCACAGAATGTGCCCCCAGGACAAGGCCTGCAGTCCCTGGGGTTTGCCAGGCCGGGCTGGTGGCTGTAGGTGCCCTCTGGACACGGGTACTGGCTGGCAGCCCTCGTTCCTGGTGGGCAGTAATGTCCTGCTGGGCATTCCAGGGCTCTGGCCACACCGTGGATGCTCTCTTGGACATCACCTGGGTGCTCCTGCGGGGCACAGAACCTGCCAAAAAATCCCAGTGCTTGTGCTCTCCTCCCCCTGTTCTGCCAGGGGTAAAAAACTTTGTGCACAGCAGTGACTGCACAATGAAAGGGAAGGAAATTCCTTGGAAAAACCAGCGGAGAGCTGAGGTGTGACCTGGCAGGATCACCCTGCTCATCCCAGCAGGCAGAACATCCATCCCCATCCCCATCCCCATCCACATCCATCCACATCCCCATCCCCATCCACATCCCCATCCCCATCCACATCCCCATCCCCTCCACAGGATGGATTCCCTGTGGTACAAGAACTTTTGTGGCACAGGAGATGACACAATGAAGGGAAAGGTGATGTGAAAACAGAAGCAGGAAAATCAGACTTGTACACCAAAGTGTGTCTTGTGCATCCAACACAGAGCAGCCTGAGGCAGAGGGAAACACCTGATAATTCCTAAGAAAGCAGCAAGAGGAAGGAGCAAATCCATGGCACTCACATTCCTGCTGGGCACGTTTCACACCGGCCCTTCCCAGCCTGCTGCTGGTATTCTCCAGGGGGACAGGGCACGGGCTCTGGGCTGCCAGGGGGGCAGTAGTGACCCACAGGACACAAATGATCTGTGAGCAAAAAAAGAAATGCCCCTCTAACACCACTGCTGTGGTGAAAATATTTTTATTTTTTCAGCTTTTTTTCTGCTTGATAAGATCCCCTATTTTTCCTACTTCTTACTGTTCCCCAATAATTTACCCTGTGTTACTTGGAATAATTTTTGGAGAACGTTTTTAACCTCAACAATCATCTCTAAACTGTAACTAAAGTCAGATTTTAAACTGATCTTGCTGCTGAAACTCCTGCAGGTAAGGGAGGATCCCAAAGAATTCCTACCTGAGTGCTGGTCTGACACAGAGCCTGCAGGGCAAAACCATCCTTCCTTACACAAACCCTCCGGGGAGCTCTGGCCGTGCTGGGAGCAGAACCAGCCCGGGGAGCAGGGCTGGCAGTCCTGTGCTGAGTGGCCACCAGGATGAGGCAAGAAGGAGCCTGGCAATAAAAAGCCACCAAAATCCCATTGTTGCATCCTCACATCCCCCGCTGGACGTGGTTGTGAGGGAATTCTCAGGATCCCACACAGGAACTTTCTGGCTGCACTTGTCCCAGAAGATGCAGAAGGATGCTGGTTTAGGAAGGAATTCCCAAAATCCCAGCACTCCCTGGGATGAGAGATTCCTATAAGAGGGCCCTGACTGCTGGCTGAGGTGAATTCCTGTTTATTTCTGGACTGAGCAGTGCAATCCCTTGCTAATACAACTGTAGATTTAATCCAGGAAAGAATCAAACGTTCCACAGCCTCTCGTTTAATTTAACCCATTGCCTCATTAGTGATGCTGTTAATGAGCTCTCCCTGAGCAGGGGGTGCAGAGGCTCTCACATGTCCTGCCTGTGTGAGCTGTCCTTCAGGGGGGCTCAGCAGGAGCTTCCCTCCCCACCAGCAGCTCCGGGGGCAGTTCAGCAATTCCTGTCTGATTTAGGGCTGATGTCTGTCTTGGGGTGACTCTGTGATGTGGATCCCCCATCACGGCTCTATGCCAAAAATATTTAATTTTGTGCCTTTAAACTGAGCTTGAGAGGGGAAAAAAAAAAGCCAAACAGACTTTTCAAAGCAGTTCCCAAGGACACAGAGATGGAGACTGCTCTGCGTTCTCCGGCTGCAGGAGCACGGAGGGAACTCCCTGCCTGTCTCTTCAGCCAGCTCTTGGGGTTTTTTCCCTTCCCTTTTTCTCTGGCGTGTTTCCTGGGACTTTGGTGGTTTTTTTTCCTTTTTTCCTCTTCTGGGCTGTTTCAACAACACCAGAACACATCAGGAGAACTTCTCTTCATGCCCAGAGGGGGCCTAAGGCCACCCCCCACGGCAGCTCTGAGAAGGAGGGACCACACCTACAAGAGGACTCCAATTTCTTCCCAGGTTTTCTCTCTATACCAAGGGATTTTACTATTTAGCATTATTATCCTTTTCCTGTGTGTTTGTTAATAAATAGGTTTTATCTCCTTCACTTTCCTTCGAGGAATTTTTTTCCCCGAACCTGGTGGGAGGAAGGGTGGTTGTAACCTGCCTTTCTCCCAGAGGATAAATCGCTAGATTTTGGCCAAACCAGCACAATGCCCCAGTGCAGCAGCATTGGGTTAGTGGCTGAATTTCCATGCTGAGAGCAGCTTTTCCTTGGGGAATAGAAGAGAACTTCAGCACAGCCTGAGAGGAGGCTGCAGAGGAATGGCACAGCCTCAGCTGGGCTCTGGGAAGGGAAATGCCAGCAGGGCCCAGCTGCCACCAAACCTACCTGGGGCACACGGAGATGGGGAATAACTCCCTGCAGGACAGAAGTGACCTTGGGGACAGACATTTCCCCCTGCTCCATCCCTGGGGTTTGGGACTGTGGAGCCTCCTGTGCAGTAGAACCCAGCCTCGCAGGGACCCGACGGAGCTGCCAGCTCTGGGCTGGCACAGAACCAACCTGGAGCACGGGGAAGAAGCAGGAGAAGCTTTTGGAGACTGCAGGAGCAGTCCCAGCACGAGGCTGGGGTTGCCTGTGGATCTTGGCACAAGGGGAAAGAGGACGCAGGTAGAAAAACCCAGCCCAACAAACTTGTGCAGGAAAAAAGGCTCAGCTCCTACCTGGAGGGCAGGGAAGAGGAAGGGATGACCCAGCAGGACAGAAAGTTCCAGCTTGGCACAACCCAACAGATCCTGGAGCTGGAGCTGCCTTTCCTGTGAATGGGAAAGACACAGAGTGAGTTGAAACACGGGAATTGCAAACACTGTTTTATTGTAATAGCTCAGAATAGAGCACTGAATTAAGGGGAAAAAAGGGAAAGAAATCTACCCTGAACCTGGCTGGTGACCCTAATATTCCCCTAATATCCCTCAGGTGACCCCAATAACCCCCTCAACAACCACCACCATCACACTTTCCTGTTCCCCTCCCTACCAGAGGAGTTTCCAGGAAACACTGGCTTGCTTGATGTGGATCCAGGTGGACAAAACCACCCAGGTGTGCAGAGTCCATCTGGCCTGGCCAGGCCTGGCCTGGAACAGACCCTTCCAGGAGGACACAGCTGGCACTTGGAAACATCCCAGAGATTCAGGGCTTCGCTGTAGGTGCCAGGGGGACAAGGATGCTGCGTGGCAAATTCCGTGTTCCTGAGGCAGTAGTGACCTAGAAAGAAAAGTTGGTTTCATAATGGTTAGAACAGGCTGGGAACAGCCTGGGAGGGATTCCCAGCTTGCACAGGAGGCATTCCCTTCATCTTTTTGTGAGAAGGACTGACCCCAAGCCACGATGATAGGTCTGTCCTGCAGTTTATCACTGCTCTGACAGATGGATCACATCAGTGGTAGGAAATGAGCTGAGGGACAGCACGATGCCCCTGGGTGGGGCACAGACCCACCTTGAGGACAATCGGTGTAGCTGGTGGAGGCAGAGGTGCAGTAAAAGCCCTCTGGGCACTCCAGGCACCGTGCCCCACTCCAGGACGGGCTGTAGGTGCCTGCAGGGCACGGCTGGGCTCTGCTGCTGCCCACCTCGCAGTAGTGGCCAGGGGGGCACGGACCTCCACTGCCTGTTGGCTTGGAAGGAAAGCACCACAGTTACAGCCTAAAAACGCCTCGTGTGCAGTGAGATCTGAGTCAGATTCTGAAAGTGAAGAGAGGCAGGCATTGACCATGAAATGCTGCTCTCACCCCTCAGTCCTGAAGGCTGCACAAAGCCAGCGCCGAGTCTTGTCATCATCTTTAAAAATTCCTGCAGGATTTTGCCTCAGAGGAGGGCTGGCAGATGCAGCATTCTAATCAAACTCATGAACTATTAACCTCTGGAATTTTAATCTGATGTGGCATTCCACGCTGCTTTGCAGCATCAACATGCAAAGACAGAGCTGCTGCTTAGATTTTTAATGTAAAGCTCAAGGAGAGCCAGATGTATTTTGTTATCTCTGTTCCCCTTTCACTATCAATCAACCAGATGCACCTGATGAAGGAGGTGATGTTGAAAGGGAGAGTTTAATCCAGGGCAGGAGAACTCAGGTCACCTCATGGCCTTCAGTTCCACAGATATTTTATATATTTTACACCATTTCCACCACAGCCCAGCTTACCCTGGGAGGTCTGGGAGAAAGGCTCCCTCCACTGCAGTAGAACCCAGCCTCACACAATCCAGTGGGAGACACAAGTCCAGTCCCATTGCAGAAATATCCTGAAATTAAATTAAGAGGCACCACAGAAGGGCAATAACCGTGTTGGTCACTGCAGACAGACAACAGCAAATTTGGGATGAGGAAATGCTCATCGTGTTTGATTCACCTACAGCTGTGGTGCTGAGAGGAGCTGCAGAGAGCAAACAGCTCTTGTGTCACCTCTGGATGTGAGAGCACCCAGAGAAAGGGTGGCAAGGGAACCTCTCCTTCTGCACTTCACTGAGCATCCTCCGAGGGGCAAAAGTGGCAGATTTGGTCTCTATCCTCTGCCTAAAACCTCTCCCAGGAAAGCTCTGCCTAAAACCTCTCCTCAAGAAAGCTCTGCCTAAAGCCTCTCCCAGGAAAGCTCTGCCTAAAACCTCTCCTCAAGAAAGCTCTGCCTAAAACCTCTCCCCAGGAAAGCTCTGCCTAAAGCCTCTCCCAGGAAAGCTCTGCCTGACAGCTCTCCCAGGAAAGCTCTGCCTAAAACCTCTCCCAGGAAAGCACTTGTGCAGGATTGCCTGCTCCAGAGCCACAGGAGCCCTGGAACTGGCTCATTAATCAGGATTTCTCAGTGCTTTACCTGCATCACACAGGAGGCAGTCCTGGATGCCAGAGTTGCCAGCGGAGCTGCTGTAGTGGCCAGGAGGGCAGGGCAGTGGGGAGGCAGAGCCCAGAGGGCAGTAGGCACCCTGGGGGCATCTGTTCCCCCCCAGGCCATCGCTGGGGCTCGGACTGGGAGCTCCTCCCGTGCAGTAAAACCCGGCCAGGCAGGGTCCTGTCACCTGGGACTGCCCAGGGAGTGCACAGAAGTGCCCTGAGAGAGCCAACAAAGGCCATCAGCACCGGCAGAAAACCCCGGAAAGGCATTTTAGGGAGAAAAACACCCTCTGAACCTCAAGGACACTCGGTAGCCACGCTGAGAGAGGCTCCTCTGCCTCACCTGGCTCGCAGGGGCTGCAGTGGGACCTGAGGCTGCTGCCAGCCCGGGGGTTGTAAGTGCCCTTAGGACATGGGAACTGAGCCGCAGAGGCAGTGCCTGCAGGGCAGTAGTGGCCAGGGGGACATTCATTCTCCAGAAAGGAAGAGGAATTCTTGGGGCAGAAGAACCTGGGCCAAAGAGAGAATTAAAAAAAAAAAAAAAAAAAAAAATAAAAAGGAGGATTTTGGCTCCTGCGCTGGATTGACCAGAAAAGAAACCTAATTGTGCCTATCACTGCACTCTGAGCTGATTCCCCAAATGCCAAATTGATGGCATAATTGCAAAAGCCACAGAGACATAATTTTCTTAACTTGAATCACAACACAGCCAGGCTGTGATTCATCAACTTGTAAAAGTTAATCAAGTTCAAATCCAGGCAGTAATTGGAGATAAATCCCCCAAGGAAAAGCCAGGCTCAGCATCAGGTGATTTTCAAGATCCTCTTCCCCTTCAGCAGGCCGGTGCCAGCCTGTTGCCAAGGGAACCAGCTTTTACTCCAGACATGGAAAAAGTTCATGGTGCCAATGGTTTCTGTGCTCTGAACAGCCTAAATTCCCATCCAGTGGGGCCGTTTGTGGGGTTGGGGCTTTTCCCGGTCCCATAATCACTGTGTGGTGGTGTGAAACAGCTCAGCAGCTGCTCTGCTGCCTCACAGCACTTCCTCGAGTGCTTTCCAGTGGTAAAATAACTCATTTTTCTCCACACACACTGCTCCACGATGCCTGGATAAACAATTATTTCCAGCAGTCCCTAAGCTCACTGTGTCTCACCCTTCAGGACACGGCAGGCAGCTGGTTTGGCTCTGTGAAGGGTTATAGGATCCTGCTGGGCAAGCAATTGGAAGAGCTGTGCCCTGGGGACAGAAATACCCTGGAAATGAAAGAGCAGATGGGATTCAGCAGAGTTTGAAGAGTCGAAGGCAAACCAGGCCTTTCTGTGTGACTTGAACTCACCCTGGGGACACGGCGCTGCCTCCTCACCAGAGACACAGAAGTGACCCTGTGGGCATGCCTGGCACTGCTGCCCATGGGAATGGGAGTGGGAGCCAGGGGGGCACGGGACTGGGCTGCTAGAGCCCCGGGGACAGAAGTGACCGGCTGGGCACGGAGCTCCTGAGAGGCCATCGGTGGGAGCCGGGGTCTGGGCACCGCTGGCACAGTAGAACCTGCAGCCAGGACACACCTCTGGGTTTCAAACAGCCAAAAACCCCCTGGAGACCATCCCTGCTCCCAGCAGGGCACGGAAATGGGGTCGTTCTGCCACTCACCCAGGGCTGCACTGCCCCGAGGGTGCCCTCTGGCCAGAGCCGTTGCAGAAATGTCCCCCAGGACAGGGCTGGCATTCCTGCACGCTCCTCCTGCCCTCCCGGCCTGACCATGTGCCAGGAGGGCACTGCAGTGGCACTGGGGCACCTGGCGAGATGGGTGACAGCAGGGTGAGGAAATGGCTCCCACGATTTCTAGGAATGAAGGGAAACGCTGCTGCAAAGCTCCCCTACCTTCAGGACAGTAGTGACCAGCGGGGCAGGGCAGCCCTGAGTCTCCATCCCGGGGGTTTCTCACCCGGGCACCGCTTTTGCACCAAAACCCCTCAGCACAATCTCCTAGGAAAACAGAATAATGGCAAAACAAAAACCACACAAACAGAGATTTCAGACACAGCCATTTGCCATCTAGGAGTCCCTGATGGGATGGTCAGCACAGGAGCTGCCAGGAGGGCAGGACAGTGACAGAGACAGAGAAGCCCTTCACTGCCTGAGCACTGCCTCCACATTCCAATAAAGATCCCACGTTCCAATAAATATCCCACGTTCCAATGAGGATTCCAGCCCACATTTCCCTTCAGAATCATAATCAGCACATCCTTAAGTGGAGACTGAAATATTAAGAATTCTATCAAAGTGCTTTGCTGAATTAGGGCCTTTCGGGATAAGGACCAACGAAAAATCATCAGATGTGAAAAAAAAATACTGAAGAAAAGTGGAGACATGTCATTGCTGGTTATTTCGTCCTCTGTTTCTCTGCTAAACCTAATCACGTGCACATCAATTACATGGAAGGATTAGTTCTTTGGGAAACAGGCTAAAAACCCAAACTAATTCTAAATAAAATTCCAGACAGGTTTGACACCAGAAAACTCCACACTGGATTTTTTTAAAGAAGTATCACACAGAGAATTCTGGCTTCTGCAGTCTTCTCACTCCTTGCTTAGAAAAATGAATCTTTTTCTTTCTCTCTTTTGACAAGTGAAATGGGACATTTCACCTCAGCTGAGGTGAGAACCCCGGAGCCCAGCTCCAAGCCCTGCACTAATTATCAGCTGCTGATGATCTCAGCAGGATGCTCAGAGGAGCAGCAATGCACCTGTTGGGGCAGCAAGGCCAGGGAGCTCACAGTATTTTCCTGCTGGGCATCTTTGACATTCCTGGAGAGATTTCAGTTTTTGCCTCGGCCCAAAGGTCCCTGCAGGGCAGCTGTGCTGAGAGCTCCTGCTGGTCCCTGCTGGGCAGTAAAAGCCTCGTGGGCAGGGGTACAGGGTGACATCAGTGACTGGTCCTTGCTGGCTGTCACAGTAAAAACCTGCAGGGACACAGGGAGGAGCTGAATTAGACACAGAGAAGCTGCTCATTAGGGGAGAGCAGCTTCTGCAGGCACACAAAGCATCCCACTGGCCCCTCACAAAATAAACCTGCTGCTGGCCTTAAATAACTGTTGGTCTGACCTGCTGCTGCTGCATCAACCCTGCACTCTTAACAGGAAATTTAACACCCAGCAGTCCCCAAAAAACAGGAGAAAACCTACAGGTGACATAGGAAAACACTTAATGACCCAGCATTGATCTCTGTGTTGCCTTCAGTCACTGAAACCCTTCAAGTGAAGTTTCCCACTGAACATCAGAGTTTTTCCCTGTCAGCGTTCAAATTGCTCAGAAAACACAGATGTTGCTAATTCTGCTTTCACATCTGAGCTGCTTTAACCTCTAATGGCCTTTTCTGAGAGAGACAGAAAATGTTCTCCTCCAGCACGGAGAAGAAAACAAGTGGGCAGCAGATCATTGATCGTAGGAAGGCTCAAAAGACAGCAAGCAGCTGCCACCTCTTGTCTGAGGGAAGCACAGAACAGCGTGTGGGTCCTGTGAAACACAGCTCCTGTTTTCTGCATGTGCAGCACCTCTGGCTCCTGTCAGATCTCCCAGCAGGGAAATGGCTTTTCCACTCCCAGAGAGACATTTATTTTGAATTTGTCACTCAGTCCTTTGAGCACATCCCCAGAGACCGTGACAGCCTGCAGGGCACTTCATTCCCCTCTTACCTTCCCAGCACTCCCCAGTTGGGGCACTGAGGCCAGGTTCCTCACAGTAGAAGCCAGAGGGGCAAGGCTGGCACTCAGAAAGTGCTCTCCTCCCTGGCAGGCTGGAGAAGGTGCCCGCTGGGCAGGGCTGGGGCACTGCTGATGCTGCAGCTGCGAGAGGAAAAGGGAGACAGAAACGACAAATGAAAGAATGAGTGAGAGGGCTGCACTCAGGGCTGGGATGAACACAAAACAGCAGCAGAGAAGCCTCGTTTTCCACTCATAGATCCAGCAGTGCTGCACGGGAGGGGACAGACATCGTTGGCTTCATTTTACCCACTGATGAAGCCAACTAAAGTTCAGCTATTGCGACAATGATGTCACCTCCCACTTTGAAAGGAAGGGGAAGAATCAGGGGAAGAATCTGGGATTTTGGCACCATGGTCAGGCCCCAGCCAGGTGGCTGCCACCCCCTGCCAGTGTTTCAGGCATTCTGTGGCATGAACCCTTCAGTGCTGGATACCCACTGCAGTAAGAGCCCACAGGGCAGACGTTCCCAGTGATGCCATCCGTGGGTTTAGGGCCAGCAGCTTCCCCTGCACAGTGAAAGCCAGCAGCACATTCCCCACTGGGGACAGGCAGCCCTGCAAGACAGAGAGGATGTTGGCACTCAGAGCACTGAGATAAAGTGGGAAAAGCTGGAGAAACAGCTGCTCACAGCCTCCCTCTGGAAGGCACCACGGGCGTCCTGCAGGCGCTGCTGCGTGTCCATGGAAATACCAGGAATTTCCCCCTGAAACTCCTGTTCCCCACAGACACCAACCTGAGGCATTGCAGAAGAGCCCCGGGGGGCAAGGAAGAGGCTCTGGGCTTCCCTGGGGACAATAAAATCCAGCTGAGCACTTCCCCCCGGTGGCAGTGGCCGGGCACAGGCAGTTGGCACTGGTGTAGTTGTCCAGGTCAAAGGGCTGGGAGGTCCAGGCTGCTGAGATGCAAAACCAGCCTGGGGACAGGAAACAGGGCTGAGCAGCTCTGGCCATGACAGAGCCCCCAAAACATCACAAAGAAACCAGCTGGGATGGCTTTGGGTGTAATGTGGGCACAGCACAAGGTGTGGGACTGGTTCATCCTAACACCACCAGGCCATAATTTCCCATGCAACAGCGCGTGCAATTTAATATCATAAAATAATACCACGTTTTAATATTAACAAAGACGGGAAGAGATCTTGCAACATTAAATTCAGTACTTTTGCTTTATGGCCACAGGGCTCAGCTCAGCTGCCTGAGCAGGCTCAGAAGGCAGAGACTGCTTGTTCAATCCTACTAAATACCTACAGTTCAGCCAGAGAATCCAGCAAATGGGAT
Source organism: Monarcha castaneiventris obscurior (assembly GCA_026261815.1). Classification (NCBI taxonomy): domain Eukaryota; kingdom Metazoa; phylum Chordata; class Aves; order Passeriformes; family Monarchidae; genus Monarcha; species Monarcha castaneiventris. Next base: position 3,447,806 of record JAMPIT010000114.1, read on the forward strand.
TCCCATTCCCTACAGATGGGAAGGGCTGGGGTAAAGCTGCAGGGTGAAAGCATCACCCTCCCAAACACCCTGACCCAAGGGCTGGGCACTGCTACACCCAGATCCCTCCCAAACACCCTGACCCAAGGGCTGGGCACTGCCATGCCCAGCTCCCTCCCAAAAACCCTGACCCAAGGGCTGGGCACTCCACACCCAGTTCCCTCCCAAACACCCTGACCCAAGGGCTGGGCACTGCCACACCCAGCAGTCTCCCAAACACCCTGACCCAAGGGCTGGGCACTGCCACACCCAGTTCCCTCCCAAACACCCTGCCCCAAGGGCTGGGCACTGCCACACCCAGCAGTCTCCCAAACACCCTGACCCAAGGGCTGGGCACTGCCAGGCCCAGCTCCCTCCCAAACATCCTGACCCAAGGGCTGGGCACTGCCATGCCCAGAGCCTCCCAAACATCCTGACCCAAGGGCTGGGCACTGCCAGGCCCAGCTCCCTCCCAAACACCCTGACCCAAGGGCTGGGCACTGCCAGGCCCAGCTCCCTCCCAAACACCCTGACCCAAGGGCTGGGCACTGCCAGGCCCAGCTCCCTCCCAAACACCCTGACCCAAGGGCTGGGCACTGCCAGGCCCAGCTCCCTCCCAAACACCCTGACCCAAGGGCTGGGCACTCCACACCCAGTTCCCTCCCAAACACCCTGACCCAAGGGCTGGGCACTGCCACACCCAGCAGTCTCCCAAACACCCTGACCCAAGGGCTGGGCACTGCCATGCCCAGAGCCTCCCAAACACCCTGACCCAAGGGCTGGGCACTGCCAGGCCCAGCTCCCTCCCAAACACCCTGACCCAAGGGCTGGGCACTGCCAGGCCCAGCTCCCTCCCAAACACCCTGACCCAAGGGCTGGGCACTGCCAGGCCCAGCAGCCCCACACTCACCTGGGTCACACGTGCCTGAGGCTGCTGTCAGCCCCTCCTTGCCACAGTAGTGCCCAGGTGGGCAGGGCAGGCAGCTGTCCAAGCTCTGTGTCATGGGGTCAGGGTTGTAGTAGCCCCTGGGGCAGGGAAACTCCGTGGAGAACTTGGTGCCTGTGGAATAAAGAGAGCAGGAACCTTTCATGGAGTACAAACACGATCCTGGCTCTGAATCTGCTGCATTGCTTTGTGTCCTCTTTGCCAGTCCATCCCCTTGCTGGTCCCCACAGCCCTCCATGGCCAAAACTGTGTTTGGGTGCTGTGTGATTTGTGAGGCTGTTAAGCAACAGCCATAGCTATAGTTTAAAATATTGTTTTGGGGCATTTTTCTGTGAAGAACCAGGCTGACACTTAAACATTTTGTTCACAAAGGTCATTTCTTGCATTTAAGGAGGATGTTTCAGCCTGGCCGAAGGATTGCCTGGTTCCCTGGGCCCGGCTCACCTTTGGGGCAGTAAAATCCAGCTGGGCAGGGGTTTGAGCTGTAGCTGGTGGTGTTTTCGGGGCAGAAGTAGCCCGCAGCACAGGGGAAGCAGGCAGCTTGTCGGGAGAGGTTGTTGTAAGTCCCTGCACGGCAGGGCAGGGGAGAGCTGCTCCCTTCTGGGCAGAAGTGGCTCACAGGGCAAGGGCCTCCTTTCTCCCACACACCTGGGGCACAGACAGGAGAAGAGGCAGGGGGTTGGAACTCTCCCCTGGAAATGATTATTCCTGAGGTGTCGCAGTGTCTGAGTAAGAAAGACTCAGAGACAGGAACGCAGTCAAGGGAATGGATGGAATTATGTAATTAACAAAGGACGGGGTTTTATGTGTTTAGTTCTCTTAGTGTCTACCTAAATGGCAAGAGGTTATTGGACCTCTTGCTAACTCCCTACCAGAGTGATTGGTCAGTTCTCACATCGTTCATTCCCCTAGTCGAAATCATAACAATTCTAATTATATCTGCAGGTGCAAGGTAGCAGATTCGGTTTACAGAAACCTTATCATGTTTTGCATAGTTCAGCATGAGAAAGACAGAGCTCTCACCAACTACTGCAGAGAGCTGCAGAAATTCTCTGCTGAGGCTTTTTCAGCATCCATACTGAGGCACAATAAATAGCAGTGGCTGTGCCCATTGCCCGTGACTGCCCCAGTGCTCAGTGCAAGCCTTTCATTTGCTTGCACTGGCACGTGTGGCACAAACCCCTCAAACACAATTCACACAGGGATTTGGGTGACTGACAGGAGGCAGGAGCAGGAATACTGGGAGAAAAGGTGGCATTTTTTAAAGCATTCTGTTGCCAAAAGCCCCGTTCACCCAGCGCCGCTCACCGGGCGGTGACGGTGAGGAAGCCCCAGGCTGGCAGAAGTACCCAGGTGAGCAGGGTCCTGAGGGGGCTGTGAGGCCCGGGGAGCCACAGAAGTGGCCAGGTGGGCACTCAGTGCAGCTGGAATCCTGCCAGTTGTGGAGCCTGAGGGGGACAGAAGCAGGGTTTCAGCTGGCGAGGGTGAAATCTCAGCAGAGGGGTCACTGATGCTTCAGATCTGGCAAAGTGAAAACAACCACAAAACCTCTCTGATCAATGCAAGGACATCTCTAATGAGCCTTGCTGAGCTGCACTTCATTGCTTAGAGGGCTGAGGGACAAACAAAAAAGGAAATAAAATCAAAATTAGCGTCAGCAGATCCACAGAGCTTCACCTGTCTGAGTAAGTGCCCACAGGGCAGCGCTGGGGGATACTGGTGCCAGCTGGGCAGAAGTGTCCAGGTGGGCAGGGGCCACCACTGCTCGTGTTTGTGGCTCCACTGGGGTTTGGGACACTTGCTCCTGCACGAGGAAGATAAAGCAAAAGCATCCTGAGTGATTTGGGTTGTTTCTCACAGGCCAGTTTGCTCCCCATGGCTAAAGAACCATTTCCATGGGTGAAAGAAGAGAGGAGCTGATTGTAGCTCATGATGATAAAACCAGAAATCCGTGGCAGAATGGAATAAATAACAGCAAGGGCCACAAGGGCCACAGCTCCTCACCTTTTCACTCTTCCTGCCCTCTGAATCCCCAATTCTGTACCTGCTGAGCAGAAGAATCCTGGCCAGCAGGGACCACTGGGAGAGGATAATCCCCATTCTCCACAGAACATCCCTGGAGGACCACAGAGGGAAAAGGGAATCAGTAAACTGGGAGAAAAAAGCAGGAGAGCTGCTCTGCTGCATGCACTGGAAGGCAAAGGGAAGGCCTGGAGAAACCAAACCCCACAACTGGGACAAAACCCCATCCTAATTCAGCTCATGCTCCTCTGGGAAACCCTGAGTGTGAACCAAACCCTCCTGCAGAGCCTCCAAAAACCTGTGGGGATGCCACCGGTGGGACCAGGATCCTCTTTTGGCTGCGGATTTTTATATTTGAGTTTCCTAGGGGCGAAAACACCTCAGAGGATGGGGAAGAGAGAGCAGCAGAGAGATCGCCACCCTCTGAGACAGGGCCCAGCAGAGCATTCCTCACCTGCAGGGCACTGCTGGCACCTCTCAGCACGGCTCAGGCCGTAGGAGGGGTTGTAAGTCCCAGGGGGACAAGGATAAAAACCGATCCCAGTTTTCTGAGGGCAGTAGAACCCAGGAGGGCAGCGGCGCCGGAGCCCTTTAGAGCAGTGAAACCCAGCAGGACAAGGAAAGCATTTGTCTTGACCTGTGAGGGGAAAAATGGGAATTAAAAGGAAGCACAGAACGAAATGGAAGGAAAATACCACGTGCACAACTTCCCTCTGCCTGGCTGTGCACTTAGAGAAGCAGAAATTGAAATAAAGCTATTTTTTTTTTTTTTGCTTCTCTGCAGTAACCAGCCTCAAATATGGATTTCCCCCAGGAGCACTGGGTTCAGCAAATTCCACTCCACCAGCCTGAGCCACCTCCACGTCTCCCCATTAGGTGGCAGGCGGAGCAGAGGGAAAGCTGGAAACTGCTGCCAGCCCTCGGTGCACTGAGTGCCACTGCCACCGACCTGGAACACATGAGCTCTGCAGGGGAAACACCTTCCTCATGTGGCACCAGGGGAGAAAACAGCCAAACATCCCTGCTCGACCCTTTCTCTACCCCAAAACTTTGAATATTCCCGGTGCCAGCAGCTCTCAAGGCCTTCTTGGATACAGCCAAAAACTGCCATCAGTGTTTCGGTCTCCCCTGAGTCACAGTGGAGCTGCAAAGCTGCAGCTCCTGACCTGTTGCATTTCTGTAGTCTCTGACCTGTGGCATTGCTGTACTCCTGACCTGTGGCACTGCTGTATTTCTGACCTGTTGCATTTCTGTATTTCTGACCTGTGGCACTGCTGCACTCCTGCCCTGTGGCATTTCTGTATTTCTGACCTGTGGCACTGCTGCACTCCTGACCTGTGGCACTGCTGCTGTTCCTGACCTGTGGCATTTCTGTATTTCTGCCCTGTGGCACTGCTGCACTCCTGCCCTGTGGCACTGCTGTATTTCTGCCCTGTGGCATTGCTGCTGTTCCTGACCTGTGGCATTTCTGTATTTCTCACCTGTGGCATTTCTGCACTCCTGACCTGTTGCATTTCTGTATTTCTCACCTGTGGCATTGCTGTATTCCCCACTGGGGCAGGGGGAAGGTGCTGCTGAGCCTGCAGGGCAGAAATGTCCCCGAGGGCAGAGATCTCCAGTGACTCCATCCTCTGGCTTCGCAGTCTTTGTCCTTCCCGTGCAGTAATAGCCTTAAAGCAGAAAACATCGGAGTTCCTCCCCCAAGTCAAAGCCAATTTCTAAGCAGCTGCACGAGTTCTGCCTTTGGCTCACCTTGTGCACAAAGCCCCACAGGGGCATCTTGGCCAGACACGTTGCAGAAAAACCCAGGGGCACACGGCAGGCACCAGGTGACATCCTGGGCTCCTCTCTGGCCATTCCAGGTGCCAGCAGGACACGGCATCTCCTTGGGGTGCCCGGTGCCAGCTGGGCAATAATGCCCTCGTGGGCAAAGATCTCCAAATGGAAGCCCCACCTGAGGCAAGGGAATTGAAATTAAATTTATTATGGTTTATGGAAGCTTTTGTAGGGCCAGAGGGTCCTGAGCAATGCGAGATGTTGAGCACTCACGGGTGAGGAGGTGCTGGAGCCCTGCCTGCAGTAATGCCCTGGCTGGCAGCGTCCCTCTGGCTCAGGCAGCCCAGCCCTGCTGCAGAACATCCCTGCAGGGCAGGGCTGGCAGGATCCTGCCCTCTCCACATCCGTGTACGTTCCCTGCACAGAGAGACCCGCTGGATGCCCCTGCCAAGGGATGGGAACCCTCCTGAAAAAATGGCTGCTTGGAAAACAAATCTGGATTTGACTCTTACCGCCGGACACGGGAGAGGCGAGGAGCTGCCAGCCAGGCAGAAATGCCCCTTGGGACAGTCCTGGGGGGCAGCCAGGCCTGGCTCGCTGCAGAAAGCACCCTCAGGGCACTCCCTACAGACAGACTGAGCACGGCCCTGGAAGAGAACACAGAGCCTGGCAGGTGGGGCAGTGCTGCTCACCACGAGAATAAACCCCCAGGGGCTCCCTGCTGCAAAATAACCACTGAAGGGAAAGACCTGCAGTCCAAAAGCAACAAATCTGGAGTTTGTGAACAGCACCTTGCAGCCCTGATCAAATACAGGAGTGAGGGACAAACGCACGGGTTAATTCAAAGACTCAGCAGCCCTTCCAAATCTGTACTGTGCAAGAAAACTTAATAAAAACTGCCAGGTGAGCCGTGGGCAACAGCCCTGGACTGATGGATCTGATGTCTTCACCCAAAGGTTTTTGGGGGTAAAAGCAAAGCAGGTGGTGATTACCCAAATTAGCAGAAACCCCCAAACCCCCTTTTTTTCCAAGCTGACCACTTACAAACACCTCAGGAATTTCCACTCACACATTTTCACAGTTTCCAAGGGCTCTGCTGACCCCCCAGGTACTCACAGGCTGGAAGGTGCCAAGGGGACACGGCTCTGGTTTGAAGGCTCCTGCTAAGGAATAATGTCCCTCCATCACCACGTGCTGGAGAGCACTTTTGGCCCCTCCTGTGCAGAAGTATCCAGGTTCACAAGGTCCTGAGGGAGCTTGGTTGTTTGTCCCAGCACAATACAAGCTAAGTTGAGAAAAAAAAAACCCCTTGGATAGCAATAATGCCTTTTTTCTTTTCCACTGGACAGCACAGCCCCAATACAAAAAAGTCCCTGAAATTTTAGGGACCTGGCTCCTGTTTGCTTCCAGACCTGGGTGACACTCACCCAGGTGGGCAATCCGAGCACTCCTGGAGGCTCCTCAGCCCACTGACGTTGCTGAAAGTCCCTGGAGGGCAGGGGATGGGGGAGGCAGAGCCACGTGGGCAGTAGGAGCCAGCAGGACACACAGCTCCTGTCACACCGTCCGTGGGCCACTGCAAATGGAGAAAGGATCATTAAAAAAGGGGAGAAAATGAGGTTAAAATATTTAAGGCGTAAAACCGATGTGAAGAATAAAGAAAAAATAATATCAGGGGCATGCTCTTGTGCAGAGAACAGACAACACTGAGTTAAGGAAATTCAAAGATAATAAATAGGGATGAAATTTTATATTTATTCACATCCACTGGTGACCTTTTAGTTAAGAGTGTGTCAGTGTTGAGAGGGGAAAAATATGACATGGCCACACTCCTCTTGAGGGTCCTCGTGCTGTGACCTTGAGCGTGAGCAGCACAAAATTGTGACTCCCCAAGTCACCGGGTTACAAAAAAGGCACCACAGTGGGGAAAATAAAACAACACAGCAGAGCACAATCAGAAAAGGAGGAGCAAAACTCATCAGTGGGACTTACTGGAGTCAGAGCCCTGCCCTGGCAGTAAAACCCAGCCTCACAGGGCCCACTTGGGCTGGTCTGTCCTGGGGCAGCACAGTAGGAACCCCGAGCACAGGGGCTGCACCCTGAGGGTCCAGACAGCCCCTGCCTGTCCCCAAATGTCCCCTCTGGGCAGGGCTCAGGCTTGGAGCTGCCTTCAGCGCAGTAAAATCCCTGCAAAACAAAGCCAGATGAATACATTTAAGGCTTTTCTATGAAATAATCCCACAGAGCAGCTTCTTCCAGGAAACCAAGGAAAACCACTCACTGCTGGGCAGGGCTTGGGCTCTGTCAGGGCAGGGGAGTCACAGAAGTGCCCGGCTGGGCTGGGCTTGCAAACACCTTCTCCCTCCGTGCTGGAGTTATCCCAGAAGCTGCCTGGCATGCAGGGGAAGGAGAAGGGGAATCCAGTCCCTGGAGGGCACAGGTAGCCAGCTGGGCAATCCCCTGTCTGCAAACAAAGCACACCCTCAGGCTCGTTTCTGTCCAGAGGAGGGGAATCTGTTCAGCTTCAGCTGAAGTTTGAATAACCTGGTGTTTCTTCACTGCGAGCAAATGGGGTAGGAAAGAAGGGAAGAAAGGGAATTTACAGGCTTACCAGTAAAATTCTGGCCATGTGGGATAATTATGGTAGGCAAGGTGGCTTTAGGGTAAAACCTTGCATTGAGACAGGCCCTACAAGTTTTGCCTGTAGAGTTGTGGGGGGAGATGCTCTTCTTCCACACTTGGAGCAGAGCTGTAACTGGGACAGAGTTGTCACCTTGATCTTCAATAAAACCATGGATTCATCCATGTGGAAGAGAATCCATCAGCATTTTTTTAATACTCTTAATTGAGGCTGATTTTTTTTTAAACAGCTGTTAATCTTTGATGAGTTCATTCTTCCCTGAGACAAAGCAGTTGCAATGAAAAATCCCAAAACTCATTAGATGAGGAGCAGCAGCAATTCCTCACCTTTGAACTCTTCCCTAGCCTGCACTGACATGCAGAAGGCAAAATAAAGACAGAAAACATGCACAAAGCACAGCATTGGCTCCATTAGCGGATGCAGCCTGGGGTAAAAAATTTGGGGTGAAAATTTAGGAGACTCTGGGCTGGACTTACAGGGTGAGGAATTCCTGGAGGCTCCATCCCATCTGTGTAGCAGAACTTCCCTGCAGGGCAGGGGGAGCATCCAGCAGCACTGCTCAGCCCCCTCTGCTCACTGTAGGTGCCATTGGGGCAAGGCTGAGCCTGGGAGTGAAATGGAAAAAGGGGTTTTTGACACCCTAAAATGACTCCTGCAGCCCACAAGGCCAAGGCAGAGCAGCTAAAGCTGTGAAAACAATTCAGGATAGTTGTGTACAGCAGCTCAGAAGATGTTTTCCTGATATTATTATTATATTATTATATACTATTACACCATGAACAGTTTTATGTGGGGCAAATACTGCTCAGATCTGCGAACGCACAAAGAGTAGAGAAATGAGTAAGGAAAAGGGGAATCATTGGGAAAGGTTTTCCCACAGGAATGACCCCAGTCAGAGGGAATGGTGAGTCCCCAGGGCAGAGTCACTCACAGCATGTCCCTGGGAACAGAAGTGTCCCTGTGGGCAGGCGTTGGCAGCGGCATCGGGGGCATCTGCCTGTCCCTGCGGGCACAGGAGCCCTGCTGGGCACACCATGGCCAGCAGCATCACCTCCAGGCTGGTGCTCTCGCTGGCACAGTAGTGCCCAACCCTGCAGGGCGAGCAGGAGGCTGAGCCCGGCTCCTGAAACGGGAAAGGATCCTGGTGTCACTGCGGGAGCACTGAACAACCCCTCTGCGCCTGGTGAGGCCCAAACCCAGGGTGGGTTTTATAAAACATTCCCTGCTGTGCTCAGGAATGCCACAGGCAACACCAAGATTCCCATTTCCGAACTGCCCCCGGGCTCTGGCAGCAGGCAGGGTGCAACTCAGAGCCTCCAGGCTGCAAAAAGGGAGCCTGTGCTCCACAGATCAGCCCTGTCAGGGCACAACTCAGCCTCCAGGCTGAGAAAAGGAGCCTGTGCTCCACAGACCAGTCCTGTCAGGGCACAACTCAGAGGCTCCAGGCTGAGAAAAGGGAGCCTGTGCTCCACAGATCAGCCCTGTCAGGGCACAACTCAGAGCCTCCAGGCTGAGAAAAGGAGCCTGTGCTCCACAGACCAGCCCTGTCAGGGTGCAACTCAGAGCCTCCAGGCTGAGAAAAGGGAGCCTGTGCTCCACAGATCAGCCCTGTCGTGCCTGTGGATTATCCACACAAACCCAGAACAGGGAATCCAACACCCTCGGCCAGCAGGAGCAGGGGAAATACAGACGAACTCCCTCGTCTTTCCTTGTTACACCCAACTCCAAGTGCAAACGAGGAATGATCTGGGTCTATTTGCCACATCCAAATCTCCATTTGTGATTTATTTCCTCTCCAGTCTCAGTGGCAGGTTCAAGTGGTAGCTCCCAAATTTGTGCAGGGATGAAAACTGGTTAGGACAGAGGTACTGGGGTCCTTTGACAGGAGTCTGTCATCAACAGGGAAACGCGGCAACTATCAGTTATCAACTATTAATTACAGGTTTGGGGCAGATAAATGTGAATCAAACCTTAGCACCTCTTTGTGGGAATGGTTGTGCCATCGCTGTCCCCTTTTGTGACTCCACCCTGCTGCTTTCCCTCCCCAAGCCACCTGAAATTTAATCCCAGCGCCATCCAACACTTCCCCTCCAGCAGGAAGGACACAGAGGTGTCCGCTCCCTGCCAGGGCCAAATGTGCCCTGGACAGCTGAGGTTTGCACCCAGCAGACACAGGGCAGGTGAGCTGGGATGGCCTTTGGGGTGGGGACAGCAGCAGGAGCAGGATTGCACCCCTGGGAGATGCTTCTGGCATCGTGTCTGGAACAGCTCCAGATCTGAGTGTGCAGGAACATTCCCAGTCTCTGGAATTGCAGTTTAACTCCGTGTAGGGCCAGGGGTGTTCAAAGCTCTGCACACAACCACCCCAAATTCTCGGGAAGGAGGTGGGCTCATCCCAGTGCCTCCCTCGGGGCTCTCACAGCCTCAGCCTCCCCTGGCAGCTCCCCTTCTGCCAAAATCCAGGCTGGTGCCAAAGGGAAGGCAGGATCACGGGATTGCTACGTACTGAGAAGTTGCCAGCCCCACAGGCTCGAGGGGTGACAGTGCCCAGCTCGGGGCAGTGATGCCCCCCAGGACAGGGGGTGCAGTCTGCAGCCGCCTCCGCTCCAGGGCCCGAGCGAAAGGATCCTCTGAGGAGAGAACACAACACAGGGGAGACTCCCAGACAGCAGCCAGACAAAAAAAGGAAATACAGTGCACCTCTAGCCTGAATTCCTGGTGTTTTGATTAGAGGAAATGTGCTGCTTCTGCAGCAAAACCCACCCAATTCAGACAGAACTTGCCTGGACCACCCGCGAAGTGAAAAGCACCTCCAACACTCCAAGTGCAGAAAAATAACAATTAAAACCCTGAAACGCCACAAAGACACATTTTCTCTTGTACCTACACAGCCCCACAGCGTTGTCCTGCACTTACACTGGGCACAGCACTGGTTTGGAGGTGCCAGGGGGGCAGAAGGCTCCAGCAGGGCAGGCAGAGCAATCCTCCACCCTGGCCCTGCCCAGCCGGGTGCTGTAGGTTCCTGCAGGACAGGGGATCTGTGTGCTCCTCCAGGCGCCTTTGCAAGAAAAAGAGAGCAGAGAACCACCCCGAATCTTCAAACAGCTTCTAGCACAGAAGGCAGGAAGGTTTGTTTTGTGGCTATTAAGTGTTTATGTGATTTACTCGTCAATTCATGTTAAAAAAAAAAAAAATCGCTGCTCACAGCTCTGATAACAACAAAAAAAAAATCAGCGTTTAGCAGCAACTGCAGAATCTTTGCTGGAAGATTCAAATTTAGAATGGTTAGATTTAAATTTAGAATGGTTGCTTGTACCAGGTGCTTGATTGGACATTGTAATGCTTTACAAATTAAGGGGGATGGAGGGGGGAATAATGGCACAAACCTCAGTTCAAACAATATAAAACAGTGACTGTACAGAAGGGACAATTTGCTATCCACGGTGCAAAAAATACACTGATAAAGTGTGTGGCTTTATCAGCGTTCACAAAGCTGAAAATTAATTAAATCTCCTTCATTCCCATGCGGAGCTGCCTACCTGGAGGGCAGAAGTGCCCTGAGCTGCATCTCCCAGTAGGGACAGGGGCTCCTCCCAGGCAAAACCAGCCTGCAGGGCACGGAGAGCACTCCTGAGCCGAGGCCAGGCTGGTCCTGTTGCTCCAGGTGCCCGGGGCACATCGGAGCTGGGCCGAGGGCCTGGTGCCAGGCGGGCAGTAGTGACCAACTGGACACGGGCTGGGAGGCTTCTGCTTCCCCCCTGTTCCTGTGGAAACACCAGGAGAAATTTAAAAGCAGCACAGGGCGGCGTGTTGGCTTCACAGTGCCCAATTCCCAGAGGTTTCAGCTCTTTGGGAACAGCCCTGAGTTCAATCTCCCCCTCATTTTGTGCCTTTTCCCCTGTTTAAAATGGGATAACAATAATTACTGTCTCTGCTGATGAGAGGCTCTACCCCTGAGCTGGTTACTAAAGCAATTATTCACCAGCTCCAGTGTCCTGCGTGGTGCCCCTGCCCAAAGCTGGCGTAGAGATAAAGGTGAAGAGGCCACAAATAAGCTAAAAACTTGGAAGGCTGTGAAAACTGGCTGCCTGGAGATCAGGGAGTTCAAACAGCAACCAGGGATGGCACAAAGAGAAAACTTCAGAGCAAAATTACCTCGTCCAGCGGGCACAGAGGGTACCAGAGGGAAGCTATTTTCCCATTTCCCATCGCCGTGACACCTCACTGACCCACTTCTGGTGGGCTCTGTGATAGTGGTGACCAAAAACAACCAGCTCAGCTTTCTGCTGGAGCCACGCACCTCTGGCACAGACGAATCCTGCAGGGCAGGGCTCACACTGGGACTTGTCAAAGAGGTCCAGGTGGTTGCCAAGGGTTCCTGGAGGACAGGCATTGCTGGGGGCATGAGGGCTGGCTGACCCCGTGGGGCACACGTACCTGAAAGCACAGCAGGGCACAGGGGGTGGGATGCCAGGGGGAGGCAAACTCTTGTGCCCTACAAAAATATTGGGGTGAAGTGTTGGAATCCAAGGCATGCCTGGGGCTGCCCTGGGGGCTCAGGGCACACCTCGGGCTGCCCTGGGGGCTCAGGAGCCCCAGCAAGGGGGTCCCAGCCCCTGGCAAGAAGCCCAGAATGGCACCGGCTTTGCCCTCAGCCCATGGGAAAAGTTACCAACACTGCCAGAATCATTGCAAGCCACCAGAGTGTGAAAATGAGCAGTGGTTTAGTATTTTACAAGGTAAAAAAGTAGATTTTAGGGTTTTTAATATGAGGACGAAGGGTTTAAGATGGAGGATTTTGGGCATTGCCCTGTTCTTCTTCTTCTCCTCCTCCATCTTCTCTGGTGGTGGTGGCACAAAATGATTGGTAGAATGAAAAAGAGGTAGAAATTCCGTGTCTAGAACAGGTGCAAATGAATTGGTACAGAACAGTAACTAATAAATGCGTTGTGAAGAATGGTTGGATGATGGAAAGGGCACACAAAGGCCGGGACAGCCCAGGGCTGGGCAGTGCCCGCTCGGACTCGGCTGCATCAGATGTGCGGCCGGAGCTGAGAGCTGGCAGAGAGAAGGAGAAATAAACAGCCTGAAACAACATCTGCAGCCGTTTCTCATCTGCTGGGGCTCGAGGTAAAACTCCCCAGAGGTGAAGATAAAGAACCTGGATTTGTGCAGAGTTCCCAACTCCCACAGTGAAGGAGCTGGGGAAAGCTGACGTGGCTGACAGCAGCATGACTGAGCACCAATAGTGCACAATTAAAATGGAACTCTGTGAATGGGCTGCTTGTGTGAGGCCATTTTAAGCCAAAAGTGGGTTATTCAGCCAGGTCACGTTGTTCATAACCATGGGATGTGTGGCCTGGCTTCATTCTTGGCTTTTTTTACCTATTTTGTGGAACCTTCCACCAGGACAGCCTGTGTCACACTGAGTTACCAGAAACTGCAATGAAATCTTGGCATAGGGGACAAAGCCACCTGCACCTGAGGGGTGATTTTACGGTGCTCTTCTGAAATCTGTGCCAAATATTCCACTCTCAGGGGCTCTTTTAGCTGTCCTTGCAGGTGGCCCTAATTCTCTTTACTCCATTCCATCAGCTGGGAATGGGGAGGAATCTTCCCCAGATTTCTAAGGGGTGAAGCTGCTGTGGGTTCCTGGGGGCTGCTTTGTCCTGGGGGATTCGATAGCTCCTCTGCTGGCAGGAAAAACAACCCTTGGAGGCAGCAGCAGCACAAAGCTGCCCCTCAGGAGGAGCTAAGGGAGGAAAACGGGAGGACAAAACGATGCCCTTTGTGAGCAGACCCATCAGCAGGGCCTGAAGGAGGTTTTGGAGGCCACCACCCAAGGGAAAACAGCTCCAGAAGGCTGCAAAAATACTCCTGGTGCAAGGAGACAGCAACACCTCCGTGCTGTGTGAGCTGAGGGAAAGGTGAGCAGGAAAAAACAGAAAAAAAAAACTGCACCAAGCAAAAGCCATGAGGGTGAAATTCACGTGCACACACGGAGTGGGCAGAAAATACCCCAGCAAACAGCCCAGGCTTACCCTGCTGAGCACTCTGTGTCCGGCTGGGCCAGGCCAGGCTGGGTGCAAGCCCTGCCTGCTGGGCAGGCTCTGCAGTCAGCAGCCTCATCCTGTCCTGGCAGAGGGTTGTGTGTGCCCGGCTGGCAGGGCACTGGGAACCTGGCTCCAGCGGGGCAGAAATACCCAGCAGGGCACCTCCAGCACCAGCCAGCTCCTAAGGAGAGAGATATTTAAGGTCACCAAGGGGTTATGACCTGCTACAGGCTCAAAATAGTTCACCTCTGCTTCCACCTGCAGCAAGGAAATTTGATGGAGGTTCAAGCACACCAGGAATGAAGCTGCTGCAAAGCCAGGAGGGGGTGGTGTTGGATTAGCTGAATTTGGTGGTGTTGGATTAGCTGAATTTAGTGCAGCTGAGTGGCTCCAGGAAGCACCAAACCTCTCTGCTCTGAGCTCTGAGCTCTGGTAAGAACTGAGGTGTTAAAGCACAAACAAACCCATCAGCCCTCTGCTGCAGGTACAGATAATATAAATCACCGTGCCTGGGGCTCTGCTGGGAGAGAGCCCGGGATTCCCAGGAAAACTCGACTGTTTCCATGTTTGCATTCTGAACGCAGGGAGATGAAGGGGCTTTGCAGGCTGGAGATGCTCTCAGTGCAAACCTGCTCGAATGACAAGCAGCCTGAGCCGTGATCATCCCTAAAATCCCGCCTGTTAAACAATAGATGCTCGTGTTGCAACCTAAAGGAACAGCAGCAAGATCGATACATCATAAACCAACGATCCCTCGCTGCTGTTACCGTGTTTGGAAAGTGCATTTCATTACAAAACGTTCCCAAATGGTTCCAAGTGGTGAAAAGGAAACACAAATCCAGCCCAGGAGTGGCTGCTCTGCTCCTGAGCCAGGGCCTTGCAAAAGCAAATACAGCAATTCCAGGGGAAGGGAAAATGCTGGCTGAGGACTGAGGTTCCCTGGAGAACTTCCAGGTTGGACCCCTGCTGCCTTCCAGGTATTTGTGAAGACAAGACTCAGTTGTACCCTGCTGTGTGTGTGTGCCTCTGCAGGCTGCAACAGAGCCTTACAGCCCCCCAAAAATATCAGGATTCATTCCAATCCAGGCTTCCCCCTCCACAGACTGGAGGCACAGGTCCAGGCTGGGATTCCTCAGGGTGCAAAGTGAGTTTAGGAGTCGTCTCCCCCTCTTCTGCCTCCCACCCACTTGCTCATTGTCACCCCTCAGAGAAATCTCTTTATTTCCTCTTCACATTTGCACCACTCAGCCCAGAGGAGCGCAAGGCTGGAAAACTTCAGCAGGATGAAATCGGAATTTCTCCATGCTATCAAATTCCCCAGTGCTGAGCACAACTGAACCCACATCCCTGAGGGGGCTACAAACTCACGGAGCTGTGGGACCCACTCAGAACTCAGCCTTACACTGACAAAAGCTGCCTGCTGTGGATCTGCACCCCCAGGAAATCCAGCAGGATGGTGATTTTACACAACCTGAACCCAGGGTATGGGGGCAGAAATTTCCCCTTTTTTTGCCTGACTTTCTGGAGATGATGGAGTTCAGAACAGATTTAATAGTGTGACTTTGTATGGGATCAGTGAGGGAGCAGATTTACAACAGAGAATCCCTGAATCCCAGCATGGTTTGGGCTGGAAAGGACCCTAAAGCTCATCCCATCCCATGGGCAGGAACATTTCCCCTATCCCTGCTGCTCCAGCCTGGCCTGGGACACTGCCAAGGATGGGGCAGCCACAGCTCTGAGCCTGTTATCTCTGAGCTAAGTTTTTATCTGTTCTGCAGGACCAGGCCAGAGCTGCTGCTGTGCAAGAAATGCGACACAAAACGTTTGGTTTCACTGGAAAATGAGTTTGTCCCACTTGACACACACCAGTGCAGGGGGTGGGCACGGCCTCAGAGCATCAGGGCAGAGCATTTAACACATCCTGTGGCTTCTCAGAGTTCTTCCCTGCATCCTGTTGCATCAGGAATTATCCTGCCTTGGCCAAGGGTTCCTTAGGAGAGGTGACAACATCATCACGTGGAGCAGCACGGGCACAGCACAACAGCTTACATGATTAAACCCAAGGAGTTTTTAAACTCTAATTTACTTTGCAGCTCCTACAATGATTTTTTTGTTTGTTTGTTTTTTCAGATGCCACTGGCCCTGTCTGTTGAATTTGGCTGTCTTGATGAGATGTGAGGGTTGCTCCTTGCTGCACCATGGAAATGCATGTCTGATTTTAATTCCAGGAGTGGGCGGGAGGCAGCAATTTCCTGGACTTGGCTTTTGAGTAAAGAAAAATCGTTCAACAGTCAAGACACTTTAGCAGCTGAGTCATTTGCTGGAGAAGAAATGATCAGCTAGACAAAGGTATAGCTTGATTTGAAGGATATAATCATTTTCTTAGCACGTGAGGGGAAGAACCCAAGAGATGCAAAGGGAGACTGAGCACCTGAACTCCAGGTTTGTGCTCCTGGCTGGGATTTGTGACCCTGGATAAAACATTCTGGGCTTGGGCCAAGGTTTACTTTGGTGGATTGAGCTCATTCCCTGAATCTCCCTCTATTTTCTTATTTGCACAGCGTTGTTAAGGACAGAGAGGCATTTTTATTCCACTGTGAGAGGCACTGAGATGCTCTGAAATGCTCAAACCCGGGCAGAGCAGACCTCAGCCACGTGTGATTATTGTAAGAGACAGCCAGGGCTCCCTTTCCGTGCCTAAGCAAAGATTTAACACCAGAAAAGACTAACAAACCTCTATTTTTCTGCCTTTTAAACTCATTTTCACCATAACTGAACCCAAATCTCGTCGCTTTCCACACGTTTCCCAGTCATTAGGGTGACTCAGTCCTGTGTGTACAAAATAAAGTTCTACTGGCTTAGAAAACCAAACCAAACCCAAACAAAAACATTTAGAAGGAAGCATCACAGCTGGAAATCCGTGGAAGCCTTGTGCTGCTGCCTCACAGCACTCAGAACATTACAAACTCCTTCATCTGCCAGGCACCTGTAAATTTAGGGCAGGGCCCCTGCAGCTCCTGAAGGCAGAAATTCCAGTGCTTTTTCTGCTGTCACAATATAAAGGTTTTCCCTGATCTCCAACCTCATTTCCCCTGGCTGCAAGAAGGGGCTGAGGACTCTTGTGAGTGATTCAAACACAAAGAACCCCTTTCCCAAAGGAAAAGGTGATGGTCAGCTTTAATTGTGTTCATCCTCTGTTCCCACTCATGAGAGAGCTTGGAAAGGAGTCCGAGTGAGGAGACTCTGCTGGGAAAGTTCACTAAGAGTGTTAAAAAAGAGCCTCCCATGCAAAAGTGCTGTCAAGTAAGTTTAAAACCAGAAAGTTTCTGGGTTTTTCTTCACAACTGATCTGCTAGGTGAGCTCAGCAGGCCCAAAATTGAAATGTTTTAGGACACAGACCTGGCAAGCTCGAGGAGCTGCTGCTGGCTCTGGGAACTCCCTCCTCGGGCTTGAAGCTCCCAGCTGGGCATGGAGGGACTTCGAGGCCATCAGGACAGAAGTGACCTGGAGAGAATTAAAAAAAACCCCAACATGATGTTGTTCAGAAAAGACATTCTGGGCAGCTCAGGCTCTACCTGCCTAAAAATGTTTCTTCCTTTTGTAAAGCTGAGGAAATTCAAACATTTAACGCCAAATGATATTTTTAAATTCAAAACACACAGTGACATTTCTGGCTAAATTAGTTTTATTGGCATGGTTAGAGTTAATTGTTCTCTCTTTCTACTCAATTTCTTCTGCTCTCTCCAAGATCATGGAGATTAAAGATCAAGCTGAGGTGTTCCTAATATTTTTCCACATTCCTGCCCCCAGTTTCTTTCCCCAATTTTTTACTTAAAATCCTGCTGCCAGTTGTACACTGAGTGATGAAATGCTGAAATCCACCTAGAATTAATTGCTCTCCCCAAGTAAGGCTTTGCAGAACTTGATAATCAAATGGTTTCCTAAACTCCAGATGGATTTTGAAGAGCAGAAAGAAAAAGAAAGCAGGATTAACTGAGCCACTGCTCTGCTGAAATCCATCGCTGTGCACTTGTCTCATGCAGGCTGTGCTAAATACACAGATTAGGTGTCATTAAAATCAGTCAAAGCACGAAAAAGAACATGGGCATTTCAGGCTGCTGATGGAATTCCAACTCCTTATCACCTCAGGGCTCTGGGATTGGTCTGGGGGGTTTAGATTTCAGAATACTGAATTCCAGCATGGGATACTCTGTGTTTGTACCTAACCCCAGGCACTGGAAATAACAGAAATCCTGTTCCTATTCCTTCCCCCATGTTTTATAACTGGATCTGAACTACTGAGATCCTGAACTACTGAGATCCTGAACTACTGAGATCCTGATCACTTCAGCTCTTCCATTCACCCTTCTCCCAGGCAGCAGGTGAGGCACGCAGAGAACAGGAATTTGTCATTTAATAGGAGGGGTTCTAATTACAGATGTCAGAATTGAGTGACTGAGCTCGGTTACTCTGCAGGAGGCACCTGGAGCTGCCGATGGAATCATCTCCTGTGGCAATTCAGGGCTTGGAGGAGAGGGAGAATCATGGAAGGGCCTCAGCTTGCCCACTGCTGTCCTCTCACGAGCTGGCAGCTACACCCCTCTCTCCATCAGGCCTTTTCCAAGGGCTCAGGTGGGCTGGGAAACAGGGATTAGACCTGAGGGTGTGTGTGGGGAATGATCAATGATATTGCTGCTCCCTGCAGCCCCAAACTTCCCTTGCCAGGGGCTGCAGTGAAGGCTAGGACAGGATTTACATGGAGGGCTTGGAGGGACACCAAAGCACCACGGTGATAATTCAGGGGAAACAAAGGATAAGCTAATCTTGGACTACCAAATCCTCACTGGGCTCATGCTCATTGTCTGGGATGTATAAGGGATTTTAACTCAGCAGGAAACTCTCTTTTTATGAGGAAACTGTGGCCCGTGGCCGTTCGGTGCTGGAAGGCCTCTCCTGCCCTCTCGCTGAAGAGACAGAATTTCAAAAGGCAATGGTTTTGCAGCAAAACCTTCTCAGTCTATTCCCCTGCTGCCTCATTCTGCATCTCAGTGCCACCCTCAACGATGCACTGCAATTTCCTAAACACGAGCTTGTTTGGATTTCTTTGAGAGTGTCGAGCAGAAAGGGAAATTAGGTGAGAAAATCAGCGTTCCCCTCTTTGGTTCCTAATGCCTACAGCTCTCTCTAGAAATGGCACTTGTGATAGCCAGTGAATCAAGTCCTGGAGAGGAGGGAGCTCTGACTGCACGTAAATCAATTTTACAGATGATCAGTTAAGAATCAGAGAGTGAGAGCTCTGCTTTCTGTGTGAGAAGGGAACCCAGAAGCTTCCCTCGTGGTTCAGCAGCATTTGCACACTCCGGTTTCCATCCCAGGGCTGCCTCAGCTGCACCTCTCCCACAAACTCTCAAAACCAGCTGTGATCCTTGAGGTTCTCTTGCTTTTCATTTCTGCCCTTTGTGAGCTCTTTGGAGCAGCAGCTGCTTTTTCTCAGGAATTCATTGTAACCTCCAGTTTTACTGTAAAACAAGGAGCGTCTCTCTATTCCACTAAGTCAGAGAAGTGTTACCAGAGCAAAACACCACTCCAGACTCCTCGGATTCTGTGTTTTAGTGAGCACAGAAGATGCTTGTGAGATGTATTTACCTGCTGGGCAGGGCTGGCAGGGCCCAGTGTCCTCAGCTGAGAGGGAGGCAGGAGTGCAGGTGACACAGAGGGTGCGAGTGGGATTTGGCTGCTGACCTGCCAAACAGTGCTGAGGGAAAAAACACAAATTCACAGCAGAAAAAGCTCTAATTTGGGCCCCAAAGCAGTGTCCCAGGGAGGTCTGAGTCAGGAAAACTCAGGAAAAACCCATTACTGCATTCTTTTTTTCTCTGCCCTGCACTGCTTCATCTCTAATCTCCAATGACAATCTCTAGATGCAAAAATGGTACCTCAAACTCCAAGTTGGAGTGCTCAGCTGAGGGTTTGCATGGTGGCAGAGTGGCAGATAAACTGAGCTCTAACACTGCCAGAATTTAGATGAAAAGTACTTACTCCTTTTAATAGAGGAATATTTGTGTTGGGAAAAGGTTCTTCCCCCAGAGGGTGCTGGGCACTGCCCAGGCTCCCCAGGGAATGGGCACGGCCCCGAGGCTGCCAGAGCTCCAGGAGGGTTTGGACAGCGCTGCCAGGGTGGGATTTGGGGGTGTCTGTGAGGGCCAGGAGCTGGATTTGATGATCCTGATGGATCTACTCCAACTCAGGATACTCTGTGCCACTACAAGTCTTGGATCTACACCTCTAAAGTTCTCTGAATGCTTTTCTTTGAGGAATCGAGATCCACATCCTGCTATTAAACCTGGGAATTCCGTTTCCTGACAAAACCTTCCTGCTGAATCCCTGTGTGTCCCGAGGAGTGAAAAGATGCCCTTGGAGAAGACATTTCCCACCCTGTACCTGTGTGCTCCGTCCATCAGGGCACACGTGTCCCTCTGGGCACTCCCTGCAGTCCAGCTCTGCCTCTGGTGAGTGCTGGCCAGGCCCACAGCTCCTCTGGATGCCCGTGCCTGGGTCACAGGAATATCCCTCGGGACACGCTCGGCAGCCGGCCCTGCTCTCCAGGCTGAGGTAGCCACGGGGACAAAGCTGCAGGGACAGCACAGGAGCAGCACAGAAACACAGAATTTGTACATGAGTAATGCAAACCAGCAGCTCCAGAGATCCCCAGCTCTAGTGCCAGAAAGGATCTTGGATCATTTTCAGCCTCTGTGCGCTCCTGAGCTCCAGAGATCCCCAGCTCCAGTGCCAGAAAGGATCTTGGATCATTTTCAGCCTCTGTGCACTCCTGAGCTCCTCCCAGGAGCTTTTTCCTTCCTCATGGAGGCAGAGCTCCTTGCTGGATACCTGGAGGGACAACCTGCTTCTTCCGAGCCCAAAAGTGCAGGGATCTCCTGAAAAACTTCAAAGCACACTGCAAAAATCTGAGGAGATTTTGATTTGAGATCATATAGATCAAAACACAGAATCACAGAATCACCAGGTTGGAAGAGACCTTCAAGATCATCGAGTCCAACCCATGTCCAAACACCTCAACTAAACTAAACCATGGCACCGAGTGCCACATCCAATCTCTTTTTAAACACGTCCAGGGATGGTGATTCCACCACCTCCCCAGGGGTAACACACAGGGGTAACACACAGGGGTAGAGGCAAAAAGAACCTCACCTGCTCCCTTTTAGCTCACCTGGCAAGCTGAGAGGTTTCCCTGAGCAGTCAGTTCATTGGCAGTTCCCAGAGGACATTTCCTTGGAGCTGCTTGGCCTCCAGGGCAGCTGGATCAAAAAGAATCAAGTTGTACAATTAAATTCTTTAATTCCTTCGGAATCCCATCCCCAACCAGCCAGCGTGGGTGTTGTGTAAATGCAGGAACATCTCCCTTTGCCCACTGCACAATAAAAAGTTTGTGGCCACAGAACCATGAGTTTTCACCCAAATATTGTGCGTTTCCTGCTTAGCTGATTATTCAAAATCACATTTTGGGGTTTGTTTTTTTTTTTTTTGTGCCTCACCTCCAGCCCTGCGTTGTAACCCTCAGAATATTCCCAATGTCAAATGCCCCAAGGATTTAACTCTCTTATTTCAGGGGACTTACTAGAAGCCTGCTGGGCACTCCAGGCAGTTTCCAGCTGTGTAATAATGCCCCTGCCTGCAGTCTATGAGGCAGTGGCTCTGGCAGTCCATGCTGCAGCCAGCTGAGAGGGAAGAGACCCCTGAAAGAAAAGAAAATCAAATAAATTTTTAAATTTATTTATATTTAAGAAATATTCAAGGCTCCAAGCTAAACAGCCACTTATTATTACACCATGATGCAATATTGCTATTTCCCTGTTACCACACTCTTCCTGAAATTTTGATGGCTAAAATGAAGAAAAGTTGCAAATCTCCTCCCTTAGGATTTCTAAGTAAATATTCTGAGCACAAAATCCTGGGAGAAATCCCCATTTCAGATGCTTTATCCAACGAAACCATCCACCTCCTGCAGGCAGTGGGGAGCCTTTTCCAGGCCTTCCTCAGCTTCAAGAAAGGTCTTGTTTTGTTTGCCAGAACGTGGAAAAGCTCTGTTTTGAGGAGAGTGCAAACAGCACAGATGGAGATGAAGGAGGTGCTCTGTGTTGTGTAATTCCATCACTTAATAATTTCAATTTTTACCCACCCCTCTTCCAGAAATCTCTCGACATCACATTCTGTGAGGGGAAGGAGATAAATTATTCACAAAGAGCAAGGCACCTGGAAGCTGAACTTAAAGAATTGAACAATCACTTAATTATCTCCCTTTTTGCATTTCTTCCTGTCAGATTTAGATTCTGTCATGCCTCTGTCCTAATGAATTACTTTGGGTTTTCCAAGCGGGCTTTGCTGTGGTAACCATGAGGATTTCAGAGGAAGTTCCTCACA
This sequence comes from Monarcha castaneiventris obscurior, assembly GCA_026261815.1. Lineage (NCBI taxonomy): Eukaryota > Metazoa > Chordata > Aves > Passeriformes > Monarchidae > Monarcha > Monarcha castaneiventris. The sequence continues at coordinate 3,469,702 of JAMPIT010000114.1, forward strand.
AGGAACCAAACCCGAGTGCAGGGTGAGGAGGAGAATTCCAGGCTTTTCTTCCCTCTGTTTCACACCCAAATAAACTCTTTGGGATTGTTGTTATCACAGCACACTGACATTTTCATGGGGTTTTTTGTCTATTTAGAGGATTAAAGCCTCTTGGTGAATGCATCCCCCATCTGCTCTGTCTTCTCTCCTGAATGAATTCCTAAAAAGATTGTGTAGCCACGCTTTATGACCAAAATGAGCTGAACAACTGCCATCTCTAGTGCTGTATAGCTTTGGGGAGGTAACAGCATCAGCAACAATTAAAACCAAAACCAAACCAAAAAACCAAAAAAAAAACCCCAAAAAATCCCAACAACAAAACCAAACCAAAAAACAAAACCAAAATCCCAAAAAGTCCCAACAACAAAACCAAACCAAACCAAACAAAAACCCTCAAACAAACAAACAAAAAAGCCCCACACAAGAAAAAAACAGGAAGAAAAACAAAAACAAACCCAGAAAAAACCAACAAGACAAATCAAAAATGAAGTTTGCCTGTACAAGAAAGTCACCCACTCACCTCTGGGGAAGCTCCTCAGGCTCCAGAACAAAATCAGCCAACTCAAAGCCTGAGCCATGGGAGCTTGTGAGCAGTTCCTAAAAAAAGAAAAGCTCAGAGCTTATGATGAAAATGTTTCTTGAGCATCTGGTGCTGCCTTTGTTGAGGCTCAGTGTAACCCAACCCTTCCCAGGTTTCACTTTCCAGCCCAGCCCGAAGTGAAATGGAAACCGAGCAGCAGAAAAAGGAGAGGGACAAAGATTTAATCCCAGGGGAGCTCCCTGCAGCACTGCTGAGGCTAAAATGTGAGAAAACTCCTTTTAATGGGAGGTAAGGAACACCCTCCATGCACCCACAAGGAAAATTGAAAGTACTCATGTCACCATCTTGCTGATCCCTCTGGCTGCCCAAGATTACCCCCAGGAAAGGGCCCTGCAGGGTCACAAATGTCTTCTTTTCCTTCAACACCAAGGTAAAACATTCCCTGTTTGTTCTGCAATTTGAGGATTTTGCTGGAAGCTGAAGACCCCCATGAACTCTTGCTAAAGCAGGATTCTCCTTTTTAATGTTCACTATCCACTCATTTTTCCTTTCCAAGGTAACTCTTCGATGATGCTGGGCACTATGGGGGAAAAAAACCTCTCCAAGTTTCACAGAAACCCAGAATAGTTTGGGTTGGAAGGGAAATTAAAGATCAGTGCCACCCCCTGCCACGGGCAGGGACAACTTCCACTGTCCCAGGCTGCTCCAAGCCCCATCCAGCCTGGCCTTGGCCACTTCCAGGGATGAGGCAGCCAAAGTTTCTCTGGGAATTCCATCCCAGCCCCTCACAGGGAGGAATTCCTTCCCAATATCCCAGCTAAACCTTGCCTTGCAGTCTGAAGCCATTGCCCTGTGTCTGCTCACTTCTGGAGGGGAGCTGAGGACAACTTCAGCGACAGCCAAAAGCTGGGAAGAGCAGCTCTGGCACACACGGAAGGAATCTCACTCCAGGGCTGCCTGACTTCACTTTCTGGAAAAAGACCTTTACAATTTGGACCAAAACATGAATTGTGCATTATCCTTGGATTGTCCAAGTCCCCTCATGCAGGTGATGGAGAACATCTCCAGGCAGGAGGGAGGAGAAGCTCTGACCATCACATCCACAGAGAGGCCTCACACCTCTCCTCCCAGCCAGCCAAGCATCGTCTGTTGCACTTTTAAGTCTTTAATTAAACTCCTCCAGTAGAACTCAGATGTGTCTTTTCTTCCTATTCTACAACTATTCCTGGAAATCTCTGCAATTATCTTATATTACAGGCAAGAATTGCCAATTAAAGCCTAATCAACACAGCGTAAAGGCAGGCACCAGGCCAAGTGCTTCTCATTTTCTTCCCATTTTCGACCTTCTTGTCCCTTGTACTTGAGAAAGTTCAGAAAAGATGGAAGACGCAATAGGAGGCAGAAAAGATAAGAGGAAAGGTTTGATTCACTTTGGTTTCCAGTTCCCTAATTAACCACGGGATACTCAGATTTATGCAGGGATAGCTCACGGGTCAAATTCCCTCTCAGATTTATGCAGAGAGAATCCCCAGGTCGAATTCCCACCTGTGGCACATCCTGGAGCATGAGGAAGGGTCAGCTGTTTAACTGTGGTCTCATTTGAGGGATGAAATGCTGACTTCTCCCTCTGATCAGCCTCTGGAGCTCTGAGGGGCCGTGACTCTCTGGGTGTCACACCCTTACCCGGGATAGCTGATAATTCCTGAGAATTCCCAATTCCCAGCACAAAACCTCTCAAAGCAGGTCCTGATCCGCTGCACCCACGTCCTTGTTGAACCTTCCCACTTCCCCTGTGTGCTGGAGCCAGCAGCCAGGAAAATCTGCCTCGATTGCTTCTGCTCAAGCACGGAATCCAAGCACTGTGAGGCAGCAGCGACCTGGGACTCGCTCCAGGATTTTGGGATTTGCTTTCACACAGCAGCAGCAGCAGCAGCATTCATCCCAATGTTATAAATGAGCCAATCAATATTATGATTAAAGAGAATTTATTAATAATCAAAGTATAAAATTCAGAAAGAGCCACAAAGCAAAGCAACACCGAGCCAGGCGATGGGCGCTGGGTGAGCTGAGTTCTGACCTCTGTTGGTTCCAATCTCACCTGTTCACAATTTCAGCTTCTCTGAGGTGTCCTTTTATACCTTTTTTCTTCTTTGTTTAGCTTTATCTTTTCAATACAACAATATGATTTTCTTGTTTTTTTCACCACGTCTGACGACAGTTCCTGAAATCAATATTCGATTTTTGCTGTTGGAATCAGTTTCTGGTGCAAGTATGTTATTGTTGCTTATACATACATGGAACACACATGGAACCATATTTCTGTATATACACACACATCCTGGAGCTCTGCCAGACGAGGAAACCCCACCAAATCCTTATCTCTGGAATGTACCTTTTTAGGGCTTATTTAGACAGAAATCTTTGAACAGCACATTTTTTTTTTGCAGCCACCTGTTTTGCTTTTCTCAGCCTCAGCAAAATGCTGTAATCTTTAAAATTTTAGCACGAATTATTTTGTATCATATACTACACCAAACATCCCCAAACCCCTCCACTTCCCACTGAACTCTCTCTTCCTGGCTATAAAGAAAACCTGCTATGATTTCATCCTCTTCTGTCGGCAAACAAACGGACAGGGATTGAATTATAAATCGATCCACGGGGATGGGAATGTGGCTGCAGCGAGGAAAATAAATAGGAATGTCTTCTTCTCCATGCAGGTGTTGGAGGCTGACCAAGAATCAGCATATTCATCCCTCTGGGATACAAATAGCTCAGAGTCCAGCACTGACACACTCATCTCTCCTCTCGATATTGCTCCTGCAGCCCTGGCTGTGTTTGGAAAAGCTCTGACTTCTCCTGAAATGTTTGGTCAATCCTAAAGAAACCAGTCAGCCCTGAAATATTCAGAGCCCTTCACTGTTTTTCTTGATTTGACCCCCAAAAATCTCATTCTGTTCAGCTCAGTGGCACCTCCCAGCTGTGGGATCAGCAGCACTACAAGGACAGGAATTCCCCAGGGTAGGAAATTTGGGTGTGAACGCACTGAAAGGAACAGGAATGACCTGGAACCTCGCAGGGAGCTACAATCACTCATCCTGAAATTGGTTTCCATTTCCACACAGGCAATTTTCCTCAGCCATCAAACCTGATAAAATATCCCTTTCCTAAATGAAAAATATGCAAATGCCCCAAATTGCACATCTCATTTCACCCACAGCGAGTGTGGAGGTGAAAAGGGGAAGTGAGGAAAGGACACGGAGACAGCTCAAAGCTGAGGGAAAAGCAGCAGCTGGAAATCACATTGGGAATTATTTCGTTACTTATTTGTATAGATAGAAATTTCAGTAGCACCAACAGCTCACAGAGGTTTCAAAACAAAAGGAAAAAATCTGCGATTTTGAATCCAAAACTTCTTGTACAGCAGCAGGAAGGACATTTCAACTCTAAGCCACAACTCTGATGAAATGGCAGGGATGGCAGTGATGAGTGAGGGTGGAGCCTCCTCTCCTGTGCTTCCCTCTCCCTTTTCCTCCCTTTAAAATTATTTTTATTACACAGACAGAATTCTGTGGATTAATACATTAAAATTCCCCTTTTAAAGCTGCAAAGTCAGGGCTGCATCCTTCCTGCAGGCATTTGTATAAATACACACCCCCTCACACAAAAATAACTCTGCAAGTCCCTGCTAATGCCACCCACAAAGCACATCCATAATCCAGTGGGGGATTTTGGGCAGCTCCAGTGCTTCCCATGGGTGCCTCGAGAGAAAAAAAAAATGACCCAATATCACAAAATAACACCACTTACCAACACAAAACCCTGCAGATTTACTGAGAGGTGCTGCAGTGATACAGAGGCCGCTTTCCTGTTGGGCAGTCCTAGAACAAGTTGGGAAAAGAGAACAAAAAATAACAGATTTAGTAGGGGAAAAAAGGGAAGATCAGGGATAATTTGGGTTGGAAAGGACCTGAAAGATCATTTGGTTTCAAGCCCTTGCCTCAGGGGTGGCATGAGCAGGATGGCCACACACACCCAAGGTGTAACTGGAAGTTTTCCCCCTCCGGAATAAAGTGCAGAAGAGTAAAATCACAGCTTTGTTATTCATGCTGAGCTCCATCTTTACTGAGCTTACACAGGTAAATACCGAATTTACAAAGGCAATAAACGATGTGGAGGAAAAATTAAATGGTGTAACACAGAAAATCAGAGAAATCAGAGCTTCAGGAAAATTTAGATGAAGATGAAGTGCAGCTTTCGCAGCCATCTCCAGCAGCACACAGAAAGCTGATGGAACTGGGGAGTAAAAGGCAAAAAACAAGGGGGGAATTGGAGAGAAACCAACAGCAAAACATCCCTGGGTTTCCACAGGGCTAAAATTTGCCAACACTGCTAGAACCTAAATCAGGTTCTTTAATATCAGATGTATTTACATGAAACTCAGCCTTGACAGAGAGTGGTGGAACACACAACAAACAACAGAAAGTTGCTGTACCTACAAACCCTCCCAGCCCTGAAATGCAGCGGGGCAGAGGCAGCACAGACAGACAAAGGTGCTCACTCTGAGATGGGGCTGGGAGGAGCTGTCAGAGCCCCAGAGATGGAGCTGGGAAGAGCTGAGCCCCAGAGATGGGGCTGGGAAGAGCTGTCTGAGCCCCAGAGATGGGGCTGGGAGGAGCTGAGCCCCAGAGATGGGGCTGGGAAGAGCTGTCTGAGCCCCAGAGATGGGGCTGGGAGGAGCTGAGCCCCAGAGATGGGGCTGGGAGGAGCTGTCTCAGCCCCAGAGATGGGGTTGGGAGGAGCTGAGCCCCACAGATGGGGCTGGGAGGAGCTGTCTCAGCCCCAGAGATGGGGCTGTGTCACAGTGTCAGACACGAACACGCAGATTCAAGCAGCAGGTCCAAGGCAGGAGAGCGTCCCAAAAGAGAGCCCTTCTTTATTCTCTCCCTTTTTATATCTCCCTTAAAACAACCATACATTGGTAGATGAGGTTAACACCTCTGCAATTTTACAGGATAGGAACACAGTCTATCATCTTTCTCCGCCTTGGAAAAAGGAATTAAAAACAATCCAGAAGTTCAGAAAACAATCTAGGCTGGTTAGGAAACAAGAGCTATGTTTATAGAAAATGCATGAGAACTTCTACTACCAAAGTAAAAACACAGAACAGTAGAAAATCCAGGGCGACAGGGCTGGGAGGAGCTGTCCGAGCCCCAGAGATGGGGCTGGGAGGAGCTGAGCCCCAGAGATGGGGCTGGGAGGAGCTGAGCCCCAGGTGCTCACAGCTCGAGTGACAAACGCTGCTAAAAGCACTCATCAATCCCTCCCAGCCAGACACGATTCCCTCGCTTTGCTTCACACCTGTTGATGGATCAGTTCTGCCCTGTCGCCCTGGATTTTCTACTGTTCTGTGTTTTTACTTCTGTAGTAGAATTTCCCATGCATTTTCTATAAACATAGCTCTTGTTTTCCTAACCAGCCTAGATTGCTTTCTGAACTTCTGGATTGTTTTTCATTCCTTTCTCCTACGGCAGAGAAAGATGACAGACTGTGTTCCTATCCTGTAAAATTGCAGAGGTGTTAACCTCATCTACCAATGTATGGTTGTTTTAAGGGAGATATAAAAAGCAGAGAATAAAGGCAGGCAGAGTCTTGGCTCTGCTCAGTGATCCTTGACTCTGCATATTTCTTTCGTGTCCGACACTGCGACATCGCCCCACTTCAGATCAAACTTTGTTAAGTGCTGTTTGTGATATCGGAGCATTTATCCCACTTGTCTCTGAGCAGGGTGAGCAAAATTCGTCTTTTCTGAGATGGGCAGGGCCAGACTGAGCTGTTGCCCTGAGTTTTGCAGCCTTTGGATGTTTTAATTCCTGTAATAGAATTCTCACGCACTTTTCTGTAAACAGCCATGTGTTTCCCTAACTGTCTTTATTGTTTTCATTCTTTTTCTGAGGCGGAGAAATATGATGGACTTTGTGTTTGTCCAGTGTGGTTGGAGAGGTGGTAACTTCATCCTCCAATCCACGGTTGGTTCTAAAAAAAATATAAAAATGACTGAATAAACAAAGGGCAAGGCTTTTGCCCTGGGTTCCTGTCCTGAGCTGCTTGAGTCTGCGTGCTTCTTTTCGTGTCCAAGTGCGACACTGACCCTTCTCAGAATTTCTGATTTTCCTCTGCTAAAGCTGAAACACAGCCCTCCCTGGATGTTGTCACAGGGCAGGCAACGCTTCCATAATTTCATAAATCCCACGTCAACACAGGATGTTTTTCTGATGGTGCCTCCTGCACCCAGAGAAGATTCAGGCAACATTCATTAAATTGATCACGTAATTATATTGCAATTAATGAAAACTACACTGAGGCACTGCTGAAAATCTCGTATTTCTTTTTATCATCCTTCATGAGAAGGGCAGGAAAAGCTCAGTCCCTTTTGAGCTCTGTTGGCCATAACCCTTCACATCCAGCTGTGCCCTGCAGCAATTATAATTCTTGGTGTCTTCCAGCTCCTGAATCTGATTAACATCCCCTGATTTGCTGTCAAAAAGCACATCTGAAATCACCCCCAGCAGCTGATGCTGCCCTCAGCTCCCACTGCTGGAAGGCTCAGGGGGAAGTGGCTTCACAAATGTGGTTTGTGCATCACTGAAAAGTAAATAAATAGGCCAAAATGGGATCACCCTGGAAAGTTGATATGTATTATGTCTGTAAATCCATCTCTCCTGTACAGGACTAGAAACCAGGTACAGGAGAAGATAATCCAGGGAGATGTGGCCACTTCACAGGAATATCCAAGAATGGAATAGGGGTGGAGCAGGAGCACCAGGGTCAGCATATGACAGCCAGGGTGTTCTTTCTCCTCCTTGCATGTGAGTAGGAGAAGATCCACAGCAGGAGGGTCTGAAGTCTGTAAATACCAACAGGAACACGCAGCTTTGATGCTGTACCTTAGATTTAACCACAGAATCATTCAGGTTAGAAAAGACTCTCCCAGAGCATCGAATCCAACCTTTAACAACACAAAAATCCTCACAGGAACCAGAGCTGGGGTTCAGGTGACCCAACCCTTTCCACACACTGATAAATCAGCACACAGGGCAGAAAGGATCACGAGTTTAAAGGCTCCAACCAGCACCAGACCTGCTTTTGAGAGACCTTGCTCTGCGTTTTATTGGCAACCCAAACTGCTGCCACAGCAGAACAGCAGAGGTAGCTGCTGACTCCTGTAAAATTGCACTTCAGTTTCAAAGTGCCCCCCGCCACTGACATTATTTATTTGCCTCTATTCTTAATTAATAAAATCATAGGAGTGGGTGACAAAACAAAGGCATCAGCATAACCACCCCAGATTTAAATATTGCTATGAGTGTGGTGACTGCCCCTTCAAAAAAGCCTCTTCATGCAGGGCACAGAGGAGTTTAAAGCCTCGTACATCCTCTCAAAACCAGGATCAATTCTGTCAGCCAGCAGCAGCAGAAGTAACTCTTTTTAAGCCGTGCCAAGACCTTGCAGAAGGTTTTAGAAGGGAAATTGGTTTGTGGCAGAAGTCTCCAAGGCCGAGCTGGCAGCTTAAGAGCCGGAGTTTAGAAAGAGGAAAAAGCCTGAAGTGAGTGCCAGCAATAGAAGATGAAATGATTGAAAGGAGTTCTGGACAAGAGGAAGAAAAGGCTTTCAAAACATCAGGCTGGTAATTTATCAAAAGCTGCAAGTGTTCTATTGAGGGACCTCACACCACCCATCAGAGGCACTTAATGATCGCTCCCTCTCTTCATCCTGAAGTCCTGACAGAAGAGATGTTTCCAGTGGAATGCTCAGATCCAGATTAAAGCAGTGAGTGGCTCTGACAGGACAGGAGAGATGAAACCAACGTGTCCATCCAGGAGGAAAAACTCCAGGCCAGCTGGATCCCATCAGGAATTCATTTGAAAGCTGAAAATATTAAATATTCACACAATGTCTAACTACAACTAAAGGGCATTTCTTAAAACTGAATTCCTGTCAGGAAACACTTGTCTTTAGCTTCTTTTAGCCAATAGGATCCAAATTTCAGGATTTTATGGCCCAGACTCATTTTGCAGCCTTGAACAAAGCTGCTTGGATGTTTATTTACCCCTGGAAGTTTTATAGAGCCAGCATTGTACAAGTACAGTTTGAATTAGAGGTGCCTTGCATCCACTAGAAATGATAAGAGCAGGGAAAAAAAAAAAGTGTTAAATCCACATTCCTGATTTATTCTCCACGGCGTGCCCAAAAATCATTATTTCTCATTTCCAAGCTTAAACACTTGAACAGCCACTTTATCTCACTTCTAGCTGCTCCAAGAGTGTCAGGAAGCTTTAGCAATTATGAAAAAAGCACTTAAAGACCTGCAGGTTGGCCCAGTCGTGCTCACTCCATTCTTCCAAGCATCTTTCAGATCCCTTTTCCACTGCAATATCTTCTGTGGGCTGAGTTTCTGGAATTCACCTCTATGTGCAAGGGGAATTTTAGCACAGGCACCAGAGCTGCATCCAGGGAACTGAAGAGATGAAACTTCTTCCCTTGCTGTAGAGAAATCTCTAAAGCTATTGTTAAAATCACCTATTCCTTGGAACAAAGGCCATTCTCTATTTAACGGGGTTTTTTCTGTGCTGGTGAGTCACTGTCGCTCAGCAAGCAGCACTAAAAAAGTTCATTTAAGCTCTGCCTGAAAGTTCATTTAAGTTTTTCCCTCAAAGATCCACTTTTCAGGCTTAAAAAAAGGGAAGAAATTTAAACAGAGGCCACATCTCTGATTGGCAGCACTTCCAATGGAAAAAGTGGCTCCGGAAAATTCTGCCAAGTGAGACATGAAAAAAAGAAAAAAATCTCAGTTTCTAAAGCCTGGTGCTTCTCACAGAACATTTCTTACTTCTTTTTAACAGAAAGAAAACCAACATCAGAGGGCAGGGCACAGCGATTCAGCGGATTCTCAGAGCTGCTGTCTTTATTTACAAATTCTCTCCTGTCCCCTGGTGTATTTCCCACAGGGAAATCCTCGGGAGTCACGGCACCAAATGTGTTTTACACCTGGGATACGGAGGCACATTTGATGTGAGTACATGAAGGAAGAACTTTTTGGGGGATTCTATCCTGAGCTAACCAAGGTACAACCCCAGCCCTTCGGGCACCTGCACTGTGCTGTGGAATTAGACAAGTTTCCTACTGGATTGACTGGATTTGGCTTAAACAGAGAGAAACAACCTGGAATTGAGTGGTTTCTGCTCCACTGGATGCCCAGTTACCTTCCAGGAGCAGCAGTGCCTTAGGATGAAATGTTAAAAGCTTTTCCAGGTGCTCTTTTTAGTGCCTTGCCTAAGGCCAAAAAGAATTTAAAGCACAGCAGGAACCAGAGCCCCAGAATTCCCAAATTTAAGAGCCTCCTGCCCTACCTGAACTTCACATTTTCTGCAAGCACCCAGTTCAAGCTGCTGTTTCACCACAGAACCTGAGATTCGAACACAAATTTCCCCATTAACTCCTCCAGGAAAAGCCATTCCCATCCCCTCAGTGAGTTTGGATGGATTGTTGGTTATTCCCATCCAGCAAACCTGGGAATAGCCCCGAAGTGGCCACTCCCCAGGGACATTTAATCCACACAGATGCTGCATTTCAGATCCTTGTCCATGTGCTCCTTCAGGTCAGTGCAAATCACAAAGCAAACCTTTCAGCCACGGGTTAAAACACTCTGCAGAGCAAGTGAGCTTGGTTTTAAACACCCAGACCCTGGATTATATCCTCATCTGCAAGGGGCTGGCAAATCCTCCCATTCAGCCTCTCTGGATGCTCTCCCCTTATCCCTCCTTTCCCACCCACTCAAGTTGCAGATGTCCCCCAAAAACTACAGCAGAAAATGCTAAATAAATTTATAACCAGTAGTAATATAATCCAAGTGTCTCGTAGATCTTCACCCGGGTCAGGCTGATGCCTTCTCCAGCCACCTAGAAACAGAGACTAGACAGGAGTAAGGGAATAAAGGTCGGGATTTATTTGAAAGCCTTCAAGGCACACCGTGGGGGAGCCAGAGGCTGCCTCCAAAAATGGACCCCAAGATGGACCCCAGGTCACGAGTTCTTCACACCTTTATAGGTTTGGTTCATTTGCATATCATGGTTAATTCTCCAATTAAAGCCCCAGGTCAATGATGTAACTCCCCTCAGCTTGCTCCCCCCTTAGAGGCTTTGGGTTACACATTTTGGGCCTAGAAGAGCCTGGCTGTCCTTGAAGGCAAAGCCTGGAGAGGCTTTGTTGTGTCTGCCCAGCACGAGAGAGCAGAAATTCCAGGCTACAAGGAACTGCAGAGTTACACTCTAAGCAGTACAGAACTTGTAAAATATAAAAGTTAAAACCTAAGGCATCAAGGCCACCCCAAAAGAGGTCCTGTTTGCAGGCCAGATTGGTACTCACACCTGGAGAGAACCTGCCTTGCTCCTTTCTAAACCCAACGTTTGGCTTGTGAAGCAGCCCGGGGAGGTTTTTTTTAATCCCTGTTTAGCCTAGCATGAAATTGTTTCGCAGGTAGCGATGAATTCTGCGGCAGCTTCGCCCCTTGTTGGGGGATTTGCTGTGCTGGAGAGGCCCGTGCTGAGCCAGGGCCTCCCCTTATCAGCAGTGTCACTGCAGCCGTGTCCAATGAGCCCTTTGGCATCTCCTGTCACTGCCTGTCTCCTGCTCCGGGGTTTGAGGCACTGCTTTCACTTCTCCTGAGCCAAACAGACAGCTCCTAACACAGAGGGATGGGTGGCAGCTCCAGCTGTTTGACACAAAAGGTTTTGCTCCAAAAAGCTTTTTGGTTTCTTAGTTCATCATCTCAGGTTTGCTGGACGGCACAAATGAGGAGCTGCTTCTCCCCCAGTCTGCTTTCTTGCCATTTTTAACTGCATTTTTCCTTAGAAACAGAACCAGGCACCTTTTAGAGCAATTCATCTCTTTTACCAGGTGAACTAAACGTGGGGAGTTTTATAAACTGAAGGATCTGTGTTTAATTTTGTACCTCTCAGTGCTGGGGCAGTGTTTAACTCCCAGCTAAGATCAGTTACCTTGTTCTACTCCAATTCCAATCTCTAAGATTCCCCCACACTTGTTGTTTTCTCTTTGCCTTCACTCTTCACTTATCCTCATTTATCTTCGTTCAGCTCCTTGCTCTCACAGCACTGCCATTCCTGTCTTCCCCCTTTTCCCCTGAGCCTGTCGTGCCTCTGATCCTTGCTCCTTCCAGCCACCACCACTGTGCTCCCATTTTCCTACTGAGCTGCCACCACTGGAAAAATTTAAGGGGGTTTTGTCTGACTGGAGAAGGATTTTACAGGAGCCCCATCTCCCTCCTAGGAGATCACACAGTTGACTTCTAATTTGTTGATCATAATTTCTGCTGGACCAAGGCAGCAATGAATTTATTTCCTACACTTTGGGGTCACTTGGAGCTGTTCTCACCCATGAAAATTTTCTTTAACTCTTGGCAACTCTGTTCTGGGCCAGGAATCCAATTTTACTTATTCTTCATCGTGAGCAAGAATGGCAGAATTGGGCACTTAAAGTCCTCTACATTAAGATATTTTTCATCGAAATAACCCCAAAACTTACAGATGTGACTTTTCCCTCACCACATTATCCCCTGGCCTTAACTTCTCTGGAAATCTGAGCCCTGGAAGACTTACAAGTGTTACAAATCTGCACAGAGCCAAGCTCTTAGGGGAAGAAATGTCAGTGTCTAATAGCTGAGCCCACTTCAAATCATCCAGCTTGCCTGGAAAGACTGTTCGACCAATTTCCAAGAATACCAATCACACGTTAGATTCTCTTACTGGAAATTCAAGGAGGAAAAAAGTTTGCTTAGTGAAATGTCACCGAATGAAAAGCACTTGGTAGGGAGAAAAAGCACTGGAACTTGTTTTCTCTTGATGTTTAGCCATTTTGTTTACATCTGGAAAAATGAATGTCAATTCCACTTCAAAATCAAAGCGTTTTGTATTTATGGTTTTTGTACTCTGTTTTCCTTTAAAGCCACAAGGATGTTCACAAAGAATTTTCTGTGAAAACAATGGTTTTCACTTCCATTGTTCTCCCTTCCCCATTGCAGCAGAAAAGAGAGATAATTTCAAAGCCAGCTCTGAACAGAATTCATATTCAGAGCATTTATTGCTTTAATTATTGTTTGCATATGAAATTTGGGACAGCAGCCCTCTGAGGGGACAGCTGCACTCACCAGCTGAGCAGCTGCCTGGGGGGAGAAGGCCCAGGGGTTCTCTCCTCAGCTCATTCCACAGAAATTCCCACCCAACACTCCTGAAATTGGGTCTGGGACTGATCCTGCTGCTCTCTGGGATGCACTGGATGTGTCCCTCCTGCACCATGGGGGATCCAAACTCAAATTTAACGGGAAGGGTGAGATGGCACAGATAGAATCCAAGGCTCAGCTGGGCTGCATCACACAGAGGGGCTTCTTTAGCAGGAGATCTTTGCAATGTGGTTTTTTTGTAGTTCTGCAGGGCCAGCAAGGATTTGCCTCCTCACCCCTCAGCTTCAGGCTCCATCCTCGTTTAAGAGAGCAAAGCTTGCCCACACTCAGTGAAGTGGATCAGGCACCACCCCTGTCTCAGAGCCTTCCCATGGCTCAAACCCTCACAAATAATTCACAGAATCACAGAATCACCAGGTTGGAAGAGACCTTCAAGATCACCGAGTCCAACCCATGTCCAAACACCTCAACTAAACTAAACCATGGCATTGAGTGCCACATCCAATCTGTTTTTAAACATGCCCAGGGATGGTGATTCCACCACCTCCCCGGGTAAACCATTCCAATATTTTATCACTCTTTCTGTAAAAAAGTTTCTCCTAATATCCAACCTATATTTCCCTTGGCACAACTTAAGACTGTGTCCTCTTGTTCTGTCAGTTGTTGCCTGGAAAAAGAGACCAACCCCCACCTCACTACAGCCACCTTGCAAGAAGTTGTAGAGAGTGATTCAGCAGAGATTTCACACCACGAGACCAGAGCCAAAATGCTTTGCACCACCAGCAGCTGCTGTGGCTTTTGTTGTGGAAACCAGTTTGGCTTTGAACCCAATTTCCCCTGTGTGATCCTTGGGTGACATTTGGCACCTCCCAGCCCCAGCAGCCCCGAGGGGCACTGCCAGCTGGACCAGCCCTGGTGATGCCTTCTGCAGCCACCTAGAAACAGAGACTAGACAAGAGTAAGGGAATAAAGGTCGGTGTTTATTTGAAAGCCTTCAAGGCACACCCTGGGGGAGCCAGAGGCTGCCCCCAAAAATGGACCCCAAGATGGACCCCAGGTCACGAGTTCTTCACACCTTTATAGCTTTGGTTCATTTGCATATCAGGGTTAATTCTCCAATTAAAGCCCCAATTTAATGATGGAATTCCCCTCAGCTTGCTCCCCCCTTAGAGGCTTTGGGTTACACATTTTGGGCCTAGAAGAGCATGGCTGTGCTTGAAGGCAAAGCCTGGAGAGGCTTTGTTGTGTCTGCCCAGCACGAGAGAGCAGAAATTCCAGGCTACAAGGAACTGCAGAGTTACACTCTGAGCAGTACAGAAATTGTAAAATATAAAAGTTAAAACCTAAGGCATCACTGGGACAAGGCAAACACACCCAGCAGCACCGGGTCACTGCATCAGCAGGTGACACTGGGAGGAAAAGATGCCCAAAAAGTGAAAGCAGCTTCAAATAAACAGAACAATCAGGTGATTTTTGCAGGTAATTCACAGGCACAGGTTGTTTTCCCAAAAGCTGCATTAGCTACGCCGTTATCAATGCCCCAGACAGCTGTAAAAGCTGAAGTGGATGAAATGTTGGAGGAGTGATGCTTGAACAAGTGGGAAGTGCTTTGCCAGTTTGCAGAGCTGTCCTGCTGCTTGGCTGAGCTGCCACAGCAATCCCAGCACTGGTTTTCATATTCCACCTCCCTTTTGACATTGCAATCACGGCAAGGTCGGGGATGGAGACCCTTCAGGAAATTGAACTGCAGCTTAATTGTCAGCTCAGAGAGACAAAGGCACAAAAACACCGGTTTGAGAGCTGGGTCTGGGAAATCTTGGCAGGGAAAGGACCCTGAGAGAACGAGTTGTATTCATGAGGAGTACAAGAGAATCATTTTCAAAGCAGGGGGTTTCATTTTCTTCTTCATTCTGGGCTTTCATTTCCTCCTTCAATCTCTACTTTTGAGCACCAAGACATGTGCCACCAGCTCCAAAGCCATTTCAGCACCAAATAACCTCAGAACAGGAAAATTACAGCTCCAGCTCCCACCAAACCGGGAGCAATACGAGCTCAGAAGAAAAGTGCTTTATTTTTGGGATGGCACAGCAGGTGTGAAACCCATCTGGCTTTAAGACAATCAGAACCATTATTAATCATCAAAAGAACACCGTGGTTGGGGAAAGAACAGCAGCAAGGGGCCTAAAGGGAATTCAATTCTGCTTTTGGGGAGTGCTCTACATTTTAGCTGATGCAGGATAAAACACGTGAGGTCATTGTACAGCAGTGGAACTTAGGGAAATTGAACCTTGCAGTCCTTCTCTAGGGGGAGAATTAAAGGTATTGATGAATTCTCACCCTCCCTGGGTATGAAGGCACAGGAAAAATCCCAGCAGATCAACTCAAAGTGCTCCACTGTGCTGGACTTCAACACTTCAACACCTGCACAGTTCCACTTCAGTGCTGAGCTCACTCTAAGGATAATCCTGGAGGCTGAGGGAGAGAGAATGAGAGTATCCCTAAAATTATATTCCCTCCTGCGGATCCAGAGCAGAGGAACTTGTCTATGGGCTCAATAATGTGATTTACAGGACAGGAAGGGGGGACAACATCAGGCCAACCTGGCTGGGGAGGGGGAATACTTGTTCAGAATTATTCAATCAAAATTTCCCTCCCAGTCCCTGAAACTTCTCCATGTGGCAGCCAGGAGTCCAAACCCTCCCGATGGGCTTTCAGCACCATTATTTCAGAATAAATCCTTCCTCAGGATGGCTCTAGACCAGACTCCAGACAGGAACTTCCAGACCTCTCAGAAGCTGAGGGAATCAGTAAATACCTCTCCTGAAGAAGGCTCTTGCTTCTCCCCACTGCTGGAAAAACCCCAGCACAGTCATCTTCTGGTGAATGAAGCAACACAGAAACAGAAGTGAGAAAACACAGGCACCCAGAGCAAAGTGTGAATTTAAACAGCTTCCAAACCCAGCTACAAACAAACCAGTAACCAGCCAAGAGAGACTAAAGGGGGTAGAACACAACATCATCCTCCAGACAAACCATTCCAATAATCAGCTCCTGCAGCAGCAAAGGCCTGGGCTGAGCTCTCTGCTTTGCTAGCATTTATCCAGGCCATTATTCCTGGATAATTGTGTCAGCAAAGGAAAAGCAAGCTGGGCTCTGTGATTTATCTACAAATACTTGCTCTGTGCAAATGCATATTTGTAAGTTGTTGGGGCTTTTTTTTTCCAAATGAACACCGTGGTAGAGGCAGCTGCAGAACAAAAAAAAAAAAAACAGTAGTAAAATAATCAATATCACAGAAGAAATGTCTTCCCTGATGGAAGAGAAACAAAACCTGTATTACAACATCTCCTGCCCCTGCCAAGCCTCTCCTAGCATTCACAAATGAAGGGATGTTTTGGAATTAGGAATTCCTGCTCAATTGCCACCCCTTAGAAAAACTTCCCACTCTCACTACTGAACTTTGGACCACAAGCAGATTTTCCTAGTATTTTCTGCCAGCAGTGTGTATTGCCTCAGCTGCCTGATTTTCCAAGGGAGCGTGAAATATTCCTGAAAATCCCACATTCTTGGATGTGAACGCAGGAATATGGCAGTACTTAGGGGATTCATGGACTTATTTACATGGGGACAAACCACACACACACACCATGCACCAGGATTTACACTGGAAAATCTGTGTGTTTTTCACCTGAGCTTTGCATTTTCTTCTCCACAGCACGGAATTCTGATTGCAACCAAAGCTAAAAAACATCAGGCAGCTTCTCTTTCCTTCCTCGTTGTCCAGCATTCCCTCTGAAATATTAATCCAACTGAAAGCAATAAAAAATCAGAGTAAATCAGTGCCTAAACCAAGGGAATCAGACGAGCATCAGCAGGTTTTCAGCACAGATTTCTGTGTGTGCTGCAAGGGCAGCAGGGGCTGAGCCTTGCCAGGGAAATGGCTCATCCAGAGATGTCCCCTCAGCTGGGGACGAGGGACAGTGTCTTGGGGTGACTCTGTGATGTGGATCCCCTACCATGGCTCTATGCCAAAAAATTAATTTTGTGCCTTTAAACTGAGCTTGAGGGGGAATCCCAAACAAACTTTTCAAAGCAGTTCCCAAGGACACAGAGACTCCTCTGCGTTCTCCGGCTGCAGGAGCACGGAGGGAGCTCCCTGCCTGTCTCTTCAGCCAGCTCTTGGGGTTTTTTCCCTTCCCTTTTTCCCCAGCGTGTTTCCTGAGACTTTGGTGTTTTTTTTTCCTTTTTCCTCTTCTGGACTGTTTCAACATCAGAACACATCAGGAGAATTTTTCCTCATGCCCAGAGGGGGCCTAAGGCCACCCCCCACGGCAGCTCCGAGAAGGAGGGACCACACCTACGAGAGGACTCCAATTTCTTCACAGGTTTTCTCTCTATAGCGAGGGGTTTTACTATTTAGCATTTTTATCCTTTTCCTGTGTGTTTGTTAATAAATAGGTTTTATCTCCTTCACTTTCCTTCGAGGAATTTTTTCCCAAACCTGGTGGGGGGAAGGGTGGTTGTAACCTGCCTTTCTCCCAGAGGATAAATTGCCAGATTTTGGCCAAACCAGCACAGACAAACCTTCTTCCCTCTCTGCTGCAGGTGAACGCTGCAACCACCTGCAAGGCCAATAAAGCAGCAGAAAGGCTCATCAGGGGAACTTCCATCACTGGCAAGGACTTGGTCATTCTGGGCCTGCTGAGTTGGTTCCCACAGCGACGGACTCTTTTAGATGGCTTTTTTTTTTTTTTTGGTGAGAGTCAACAATTCAGAGTTTCTGAGGCATTAAAACCACATTTTGACCCTGGTGTGGGGTTTCTATCTGCCACATTTTTATTTTAAGCGTGTTTTCCACCCCCCACTCGAAAATCAAGCAAAAACTACCTGTGACTGAGCTTTTATTTTTTTTTTTCCCCCCTTTTTTTTTAAAGGATTATGAATCAATTCCAGCTACCACTGAGCATTTCAATGAAGTGTGAAATCGTGGCACCTCTCCCTGCTTCTCCAAACCCATCTTTCCCCCTCATCCTTTTCAGGAGCAATGACAAAGCCCTGCTAATGGCTCTGCTGTCGTTGCAACCTTCAATTTAACAGCCACCACCAAAAAACGTCCGGGAGAAGAGCTTAATGCTTTAATTGGTGCTCATTTTAAAGAGCTCATTAGACAGGCAGCACTTTGGGCCTGATTTTCCAGCCTATCCGACCTGCCACGGGCTGGGATCAAGCAGGGACATTAATTAACAAGCCCTGGGTCACCTCTGTCTTTGCAGGCACATGGAGGTGCTGCTGCAGGGTCACAGGGGAGCAGAGGCAGCGTGTGGAGCAGTTAAAATGCTTTTTGTTCCCTTCTTTCACCCCTGCCAAGGCAGTTCAGGGATGGATTTCACAGGCCAGCACCTGCAGCAAAGGGGCTGGGAGAAGAGCTTGGGGGAAAGGCTCTGAAAACAAGGATTTTATTGCTTTCTGTGCCACAGGGGCCTCCCAGTGCCGTGGAGGCTGCAGCAGGAAGGGAGCACTCGAGAATTTTCTGCTTTATGGTGCATTTCTCTGTGGGAGTTGGGAACTCTGCACAAATCCAGGTTCTTTATCTTCACCTCTGGGGAGCTTCACCTCGAGCCCCAGCAGATGAGAAACGGCTGCAGATGTTGTTTCAGGCTGTTGATTTCTCCTTCTCTCTGCCAGCTCTCAGCTCCGGCCGCACATCTGATGCAGCCGAGTCCGAGCGGGCACTGCCCAGCCCTGGGCTGTCCCGGCCTTTCTGTGCCCTTTCCATCATCCAACCATTCTTCACAACGCATTTATTAGTTACTGTTCTGTACCAATTCATTTGCACCTGTTCTAGACACGGAATTTCTACCTCTTTTTCATTCTACCAATCATTTTGTGCCACCACCACCAGAGAAGATGGAGGAGAAGGAGAAGAAGAGGAAGAACAGGGCAATGCCCCAAATCCTCCATCTTAAACCCTTCGTCCTCATATTAAAAACCCTAAAATCTACTTTTTCACCTTGTAAAATACTAAACCACTACTCATTTTCACACTCTGGTGGCTTGCAATGATTCTGGCAGTGTTGGTAACTTTTCCCATGGGCTGAGGTCAAAGCCGGTGCCATTCTGGGCTCTTGCCAGGGGCTGGGACCCCCTTGCTGGGGCTCCTGAGCCCCCAGGGCAGCCCGAGGTGTGCCCTGAGCCCCCAGGGCAGCCCGAGGTGTGCCCTGAGCTCCCAGGGCAGCCCGAGGTGTGCCCTGAGCTCCCAGGGCAGCCTGAGGTGTGCCTTGGATTCCATCATCTCTCCATGGCACAGCTCGAGTCAGGAGCAGCTCTACACAAATCTCTGGGTTCTCCTAGGGGGAAAATGGGATGGGGCAGAGCCTGGAGCCGAGCACATGACACCCTCAGCGTGGAGTGAATCAGTGCTCAGGTTTTTGGAGGTCTGAGCCTCATCCCCACATCCAGCATCCACTCATGGCAAGAATTCAGGATGAAGCCAGGCTGACGTCTCTGCCTCAGCCTCACACCAGTGGATTTTGGCCCCTTCTGGAGGAGTGCCACAGACTGAAGCTCCAACCTCTCATCTTCAGTGATGCAATTTTTTCAGAGCACCTTCTTCTGAAATGTGAGTCCCTGGCAGAAACCCCACAGCAGGCTACAAATGCAGAAAAATTAAAGGAAATGCAGCTGTTTCAAAGCTTCGAGTCTCCCATCTCTCAGTCATATCTCCCTGAGGTGTTTTCATGCTTCTTTGGATGATGTTTCAATTTTTAGTAGGAAAAACCCAAAACCTTTATATTAAAAAACTTTATATTAGAGTAGCTTCAGACCCAGCACAAACCAGAGGCCAGATCTCAAATGAGCTGGACTCTGAAGGAATCAGCTCAAATTCAACATCTCCACTAAGTTCCAGAGTAAAAGAGGCTATTAGGCAAATAAAGCTTGCAGGAAACAGCACTTTTGGAGCTGAGACAGAAAGGTTCAGCCTTGCCATAACCACTCAGTGTCAAAGGAGTCACAGGAGAAGTCAATTATCCCAAAAATGGTAGCAGGGGATCTCATCACTTAGAAAAACATGTAAGGAAATAATTTCCCCCGATGTAAACAGATTTTCTTGGGGAAAACCAAAGGAACTGTTAAGAGTTGCAGCTGTACAGTTCTGGCTGTGCAGCAGAGAAGTATCAGGTGTTCAGGCACAATCTTGAAATTGTTAATTACCCAGTTCTTTGAGCTGTAAAAAATTATCACTGTTGAAAAAAATAAAACCAAACAACAAACCAAAAATCACTCAACCACTTTTCCTGCCACTGGACAAAAATTAGGGCATGTGAAAAGAGCACCTGAGCTTCCAACGTTCAATTCACAAATCCATAGTAAAATTAACATTTTACCTCTTACATTTCAACTCCAAAAGCTTTTGTTCTGGAGGAATATCCACTCCTCCACTCCTCCACCCCCTCAGGAAGGCTCCAGGTCCATGGCCTTGGAGGAAAATTAAGAGATGCCTTCTCTAAGGTGTTGGCAGCACTGTCAGAGCTCAACTCCTGCTGCATCATCTTCTCATTTTGTTTAATGCCTGGAATTGAGAGCAAAATGAAGATTCCACTGGGCCATCTTTGCAGCTGCATTTTACAGACCATCCTGAAGCCACAGGGGAAAGTTTGGGGATTTTTTTAAGGACATTCCAACTTCTTTCCATTGGCACTGCCCGGTGTTTGCTTTCACGGGGAGTCATTGTCCAGCAAGGCTGGAAACTTCACCCTTTTTAACCTGAAAAAAGCCATTTTTTTCACCCCAAAGCCATTTGGCTTCCCTGAGCAGATGAAGAAATAAGCAGAATATCCTCTCTGAACTATCAATATCAAAGCAGAAACAAACCACTGTTGTGACACAGTTTTCAAATGCAAACAAGGGGTGAGATTTAACCAATAACCTGCTGAGTTATTTCCTTCTTTCTCCTTGCAGTGGGAGAAAATGAGGGGCTGTGGCCAAGGGAAGCTGGACAGAGCTGAAAAAGGGTGGAAGGAGGGGAGCAGGTTCACAGCTGAGGGATGCTGAGCAGGTCCGTCCTGGCTTCTCTCCCATCCCCATCCCTGCCCTCCCTGGTGTCGCTTCCCTCAATCCCCTCATTTTTCAAGCTCGTAATGAAAAGTGAGACAGCAGAAATTTCATCTCTTCACACTTACGATGACATATCCCCACATTAATTTCCTGTTTAATCAATTATAATACTTCTCACAAAGGCAATTCTTTTTCCCAGGGAAATGCATAAAGCCAGGAAGATGTCCCTAAACAGTTTGAGCCATGCATTTGGCGAGTTCACTTCTTCAATAACTGCTGGGGAAGAATGAAAGCGATGCTTCAATCTTAATTGGAAAAGGAAAACAAAATGCATATTGTGTGGAGATTTAATAGCAGTTGTGAGGCATCACAGACATGGGGCATTTGCAGGGTGATGTTCAAGCTGAAAACAACTTCTAATTTCAGGGCAAATACACGTTCACACCAGTCCTGAAAAGCTCCACTCTGATTTTAAGCACAAAAGATCCCTCCTGTTGAATTTTCAGTGCTCAGACTAAACCCTCACCTAACTACACCACTCCTGAGATAAGGTAGGACCAGTTTCAGACTTTTACCAGGTGGAAATAATTCTGAGCACGGGAGTGGCATTGCTGGACACCTCACAGTGAGCATCTGCAGGACGTTGTTTGGGAATGACAAATTGGGATGTGCTGCCTCACGAATAATGCGGCTTCATCACAAAGCCACGGCTTGGAAATAAATCCAAGTCCTTGGGCATTTCAGCAAACATTTTTGTGCCTTAAAGAGGGAGAAAGGGGAGAGATCTATGAAGAGGAGATGTCACACTGTTGGACACAAAAGGAACACGCAGACTCCAGCAGCAGGTCAGGACCAACAAGCAGGGCAAGGGCCAGAAGGCAAGAGAGAGCCCAAAGGCCCTGCCCTTCTTTATTCTCTCATTTTTATATCTCCCTTAAAACAACCATACACTGGTAGATGAGGTTAACACCTCTGCCATTCTACAGGATAGGAGCACAGTCTATCATCTTTCTCTGCCGTAGGAGAAAGGAATGAAAAACAATCCAGAAGTTCAAAAACCATCTAGGCCGGTTACAAAACAAGGACTATGTTTATAGAAAACGCATGAGCAATTCTACTACAGAAAGTAAAAACAGAACACTGCAAAAACCAGGGCGACATGGAGATGCAGAAACAGCTCCTAAGCAGCCAACTCCTCAGCTGGGCTGATGAAGATCCCAAACAACTTCACTGCAGTAACAACTGCCAGCAATTTTATGACTCATTTTGGAGCCATTCAGCTAAACTCTCAATCTTGGGAGTTTTACCAGCTATTAAATTGTGTGCTCACATATTTCCAGGGTACCTGATGACATCAGGCAAGACAACAGCTGCATATGTGAAGGTTGTAGGGCATAGCTTGTGTTTAAGGCATCCTACATCTGAATGCTACCAGGGGAGAGGGAGCTGTGAATGTTACACAGAACAGCTCTGAACTGCTTTGCCAGGATCAGCTAAAACATATTCCAGACCTTGATTTAGTGTGATTTCGAAGCAGAAATCCTCTGTAAAATGTACACTTCACACGATCTCAAACAGGGAGATGCTTTGGTGAATGTTTTCTTATTCAGAGAATTTTGTCCAAGTGCTTTGGGTACCTGAAACACTTTTGAAATTCCAGCAAGAAGAACATTCAGAGCACATCCTGAAGCCATCAGAAGCCAGCCAGAAGTGAATTACCTGCCTTTTTCTGAGCTAAAATTCCTCAAGAAAACCCTGGGGCTGTAGGAGGCAAAACACAATGGCTGTTCAATTAGAGAGGTTTCTAATGAAAAGTTCCTCGCTGTGGTTATTCCAGGCTTTGATCATTCCCTTTTTTGCATTCCCAGGAAACAGGATCCATTTAAAGTGTCACACCCATCATGTTCATTACCAACTGCCAGGAAAAGCTGCAATCCTCTGAGGGATGCCTGCAAAGCTTCCTCCCGTTCCCCTCTTCATTTCATTTTTATTTATGATACTTAATATTCAGCCCAGATGATAATTTCAGGAACTCTCTCCCAATTAATAACATGGAGATTTATGCAGTTCTCTAGTTTGCATACTTAATTTCCCCACAGTTTGTCTGCTTTACTATAATTCCTCTGATGTTTACTTTGTCTTGATAATGTTGCAAGGTTAAAAAGGAACTATCACTTGAACATTCATTATTAATTCCTCCTAAGTATCTCCAATTAATTTCCTGAATAGATTGGTACTTTATGACATTTGTTATTGATTGTTTGGAAGCAAACTTCCAATTACCAACGGAGTTTTCCCAGGTCAAAACTTGGAATATTCTTCTGCTGAGCACAGCAGGCTTAAAGAGCAACACCTCTTTTAGAGCCACAGCTGTAGCACAAATGATGAAATAGCCCCAAAATCCTCTGCTTTTTCAGCTGTATTTCAATTCACAGGCACAAATATAAATAAAGACAAATTCCTTTTGGCAAAAAGACAAACAAATTCTACAGTTGTAGCTCCATCAGCATCGTGGGATCCAAATTACAGCAACTCTGTGGCAGAAACACAAACTCACCACAATAAAAAAAATCAGGTAAACAAGAGACAGACACAAAACCTAGAGAACCAAAGTGATTTCTCATCCAACAGCCAAAGTCAAGGGACAAAGAGACCAAAAATCCTGCCCAAGAATTGAAGATTCTTCATTTCAGCACCAGTTCCTTCCTTCTCTTCCTCGCAAGAGCAATTCCTGAATGCTGGCAGACAAACCCAAGGCCACTGTGGATTATCTGAGGTTTTTTAATCTCCCTACTATTTGAATGCTTTGTAAGGAGTTTAGCTCAGAGCTCCAAAAGCAGCAAAAATCGAAATCAGGGATATCAACAGGCCCAGCTCCCTGTGCTCAGTTCACATCCAAGGCAGGATGAGCTCAGAGCAGGCGTTTTTTAAAGTCCCACAGGAGAATCATTCTGAAATAATTTCCATCTCTCCACGGCCATCCAACCCTGCCCTTCAAACGAGGTTTCAGCATCTCTGTCCACTCCATTTTTCTCATGGACACTGTGGGTATGGGAAATAAGGATCTCAAAGCTCTTCAAAGCTCTTAACCAAGGCAACCCTAAACCTCTTAGTAGAAATCCCATTCTTGGGCTTGTGTCTCTCTCCTCTGCTTCATCAACACATCCTCGTTAGAAAACAAAGAGTACAATGAAATGAAGTTGTTCTCATCCAGCTGCCTGTGTCAGTCCAGAGCTCAAAGCTTCAAGGTTCTCCTCAGCCCCCCTTTGTTTTCCTGCCCCTTCTGCTGCTCAAAGTCAGGCAACGTTTGCCTTCTGCAATCTCCATTTTACCCAGGGAGCTCCGTGATTGGCAGCGCCAGGAAAGAAAGGAAATGCAAATGGAAAAGGAGATGCAAGTGTGGGAACCCGCTCAGTCTAACTGAAAAATAACTCATTTAGCAGAAATCGTTGGGAGAAATAAACGCTGTCAGAGCCAGGAGTCAAACAGTAAATAAGCCTTAGCCAATTTCAACGTGGAGCTGCTTAAAACCATTCCTCACTCTAATGTGCAGTTTAAGCACTTAGGAAAATTGCCAGGAGGTGTCAAAACAGCCAAAAGAAGTCTGAAAATAAAATGGCACGTAAATAAATCCCCCTCAGCCCTGCCAAACATCTCAGGTTCACCAACTTCCACAAAGCTGGGCTATACTGAGGGGAGAGCTGTTTTCCAGCCACACGTGGCCAGAGGATGATGATTTCTCCTTTTCCATGCATAAACTGCCGCCTTCTGCACCCCTTAACCCAAAATTCCAGCCTCGGTTCAGCGAGTAGCAGTATCAGCTTTGTGATATTTGGCATCTTGGTACCTTTGCACTTAATTGTCCTTTAAAACATCAGAAAGGATAAAGACAGGTTTATTACTGTTGTTTAGGTGTAAACACACACACCCTCAAACATTCTTCTTTCTCATCACTTCATTGGAAAAACTGGGGCTAAACACTACAGAGATAATCAAAACTTCACTGGGAAAGTCTCAGACCTGAACTTCAGAGCTATTAAACCAGAAGGAGTCTGTTGGTTTCCCACTCCTCCTTCCCAATTATTCCCTTCTTTCCCTTCCCTTACTCCCCGGAGCAGCTGCACACACCCACCCTGCTCATTTCCCTTCCAGCCAGCACTGATGAGTATTCCACAGCCAAGCTTCTCTCCAAAGCCCTGTTTCCATTGCAGGTGGAGCCTCAAGGCAGCAGCACCAACACTGCACATCAGAGCTGCCTTTTTCACCCCCCAGCACTGCCCGAGATCTCCTGAGCTCAGCCCTACCAGGGTCAGTGCCTTCAGTGGGGGACTCAGAGAGCTCCTGCTGCTGCACAAAGTTCCAGTGGCCAGAGAGGACAATAATCTGCATTTCAGCAGAGCCTCAGCAGCTGCAGCCCCGTTGCCTGCCCTGCTTTCTGCTCTGGAGGTGGCAGCCCTTGCGCTCAGCACAAACACTTTTTCTCCTGGCTGTAACCCAACACTGACACAAAAGCCACTTTCACTGCACCAGATATGGTCGTAAATATACACCAGACACAGCTAAAAATCCGTGTTCCTACAAGTCTGAGTGCAGCTGCTGTGGAGATGTGCACGGGACACACTCCATGAGCATCATCCTCCAGCACAGCACAGCACAGCACAGCACAGCACAGCACAGCACAGCACAGCACAGCAGCAGCCACCTGAGATGCCAAAGAGCACAGAAATGCCTTCCCCAGCTCAGCCACCACCTTCTCACCAGCCATGTCATTTCTATCATGCCATTTTTACCTCTGGATTGGGAAATCCTACTCTGGAATCTTGTTTCACAAGTGAACTTAGGTGATGCTTGCAAATATTTTTTAGGTTTCCACGTGAAACAAGAGTTCTCAGCGTTACTGTAAATGCAGGCTACAGGAGAACAAGTGCAAAGCAGTTGTCAGAAAACTTCTGGGGGCTCTGTGGTTGGAAAAGCCCCCCAAGGGCATGAGAAGAGCTGCTTTTATCTGTTCCTCCTGTGCCACCACTCTCTCCTTAGCCCACATTGTGCCAATGGCATCCAAAGCAGGGGAGTGGGGTTAAATATGAAATATTAAATCACACTCTATGTGTCAATTTGCTGGTGAATGTGGCCAGTGAACATCAAAAGCAGTTTCAGGAGTCCACAGGAGCAAGCTCCTGGCAGCAGCTTCTCCTTGTCCCTACAGGACCCAGGATTCCCTGGTTTGCAAACCCATGGAACACTCTCCAGTTTTTCAGGTGCTGAAGTTTCAGCATCTCAAGTTGAAAATGCTGATGGGACCTTCCCCGGGAAGTCAGGGTGTCCCCTCGAGGGTCTCAGCACTGCCATGCAAAGCAGGAGATGCCCTTTCTATGCCCCATTGGAAAAGGCAGCTCCTGGTGCCTCTCCCTCCCCAGCTCTGATCATGGAGGGAGGAGAGAGATGCTTTTGCTCTCCACACAGGGAAGGTGTCATGGTTTAGCAACAAACAAACTTTTCAGAGCAGTTCCCAAGGACACAGAGACAGAGACTGCTCTGCGTTCTCCGGCTGCAGGAGCACGGAGGGAGCTCCCTGCCTGGCTCTTCAGCCAAATTTTGGGGGTTTTTCCCTTCCCTTTTTCTCCTGTGTGTTTCCTGGGACTTTGGTGGGTTTTTTTTCCTTTTTTTCTCTTCTGGGCTGTTCCAACAACACCAGAACACATCAGGAGAACTTTTCTTCAGGCCCGGAGGGGGCCTAAGGCCACCCCCCCATGGCAGCTCTGAGAAGGAGGGACCACACCTACGAGAGGACTCCAATTTCTTCCCAGGTTTTCTCTCTATAGCGAGGGGTTTTACTATTTAGCATTATTATCCTTTTCCTGTGTGTTTGTTAATAAATAGGTTTTACCTCCTTCACTTTCCTTCCAGGAATTTTGTCCCAAACCTGCTGGGGGGAAGGGTGGTTGTAACCTGCCTTTCTCCCAGAGGATAAATCGCTAGATTTTGGCAGGGAGCCGCCTCTGTAATTAGGCTGAGGATGCTCAGCACAGCTCCCCTGAGCAGAGGGAGCCCCTTGCTCCTCGGGAAACGCTTCCCACTGCTCAGCCCAGCTCTCCACACACTTGCCTCAGCAGCAGAGCTTTCATAAATGGAGCAAAACAGGAGCAGTGACAGCGACTTTACTCCCAGGGAACAGCCCAGGAGCTACAGAGGAGCCTTTGGTTTAGAATTCCCTGTTCCCTCCTGCCAAGGAACATCCAAACCCACAAGAAATGAGCCAAAATGCTCCTACAAACCTCGCCAGCCAAACTTTGTCCTACCTGTTGCTGCTGTGTCTGTCACTATTTTGACTTTGTAGGAGTTTTACAAATCCATAACCCTCCACATGGATCTCCAATTTCGTGTGCACCTGTCATGTTCCCAGAAATCCCATTTAATTAAACAGCTGCCAGGTATTTAAATCCACTGGGAGCTCCAGGTTGCCAGGGGGTTCATTTCATAGGAGACTGCTATGAGTGAGGTGAAAAATTCTGCTCAACTGCACTGAGAGAATCTCTACCTCAAATTTTGGGCATTTTTAGGCTGGCAGAAAATAGAACGCTGCAGGATTTTTATATTTTTTTTAGCATCTGCAAAAAATTGTCCCTGTCCAAAAATTTAACAGTGTTTTCACTACACTACCTACAACTGAAAGCTCTTCCTCTATTAATATTCAGCCCAAAAAACCCTAAAAGTAAAGTAAAACTGCACATAAGCTTCACACGTTGTAAACAAGTTTTACACCCCCAAAATACCGAGCACAAGATACTCTTGCATTTTATTTCACAAGGAAATCAACCAAAATACGACCTCTCTCCACTGCTGAAAGCTGTTCCCATAAAAGTCTTGGAACACATTCCAAGCCCTACTTCTTAATGAGCCTCACAGCAGCAGCACAGGAATTTAACCTGGGAGGGAGCAGGGAGGCAGGTTTCAAACAGGAGCTGGAACAGATGGAAAAATGGGATGTATCAGCTCCAAGGCAGGTCCCAGCAGTCCTGCAGGGTGGCAGGCAGGTTTCAGGATGGAATACTCAGGATGGCAGGCAGGGTTCAGGATGGAATTTTCAGGATGACAGTGGCATTTCAGGATGAAATTTTCAAGATGACAATGAGGTTTCAGGATGGTAGTGAAGTTTCAGGATGGAATTTTCAGGATAACAGTCAGGCAGGGTTCAGGATAGAATTTTCTGGATGACAGTGAGGTTTCAGGATGGAATTTTCAAGATGACAGTGAAGTTTCAGGATGGAATTCTCAGGGTAACAGGCAGGTTTCAGGATGGAATTTTCAGGATGGCAGTGAAGTTTCAGGATGGAATTTTCAAGATGACAGTGAGGTTTCAGGATGGAATTTTCAAGATAACAGTCAGGCAGGTTTCAGGATGGAATTTCCAGGACAACAGTCAGGTTTCAGGACAGAATTTGAGCTCCTGGGGACTGCACTCAGGCCAGGAAGGGCTTTCACCACATCCATGCACGTGCAACAGGTGAAAATTAAGAGTCTAATCCTCCACAAATTAAATTCCTAAAACCCAGAGAATCAAGGTGACCAGCAGGGCTGGAGAGAGACAGGAGAGCACACCAGAAAAGCAAATAAACTGCAGAGAAGTCAAGTGGCCTCTGCTGTAACACCATGGACACTCCCTGGCTGAACAACTCACTGGAGGCTCTGAACTTCCTGCTACCAGCCCAGAGCCAAGCCAGGGACTGCTGGACACTCTGGCAAACTCCTTCCCCTGGGAACTGCTGGACACTCTGACCAACTCCTTCCCCTGGGAACTGCTGGACACTCTAGCAAACTCCTTCCCCTGGGAACTGCTGGACACTCTGACCAACTCCTTCCCCTGGGAACTGCTGGACACTCTGACCAACTCCTTCCCCTGGGAGTTGCTGGACACTCTGACCAACTCCTTCCCCTGGGAGTTGCTGGACACTCTGACCAACTCCTTCCCCTGGGAATTGCTGGACACTCTGGCAAACTCCTTCCCCTGGGAATTGCTGGACACTCTGGCAAACTCCTTCCCCTGGGAACTGCTGGACACTCTGACCAACTCCTTCCCCTGGGAATTGCTGGAGAGTCTGACCAACTCCTTCCCCTGGGAATTCCAGGGGGGTTTGGTGGCTCTTCCAGCCAGGTTTGGGCTGCTTTGATTGCAGATCACAAGAGCTACACCCCTCCTGCAGCCCCAGCCCATAACACCTACACAAGGACATGGGAAGAAGTGAAATCAGAGCAAACCACCCCCTCAAATAAATATTTCATCTCTGCCCATGACTAATTAACAGCAATGACTTTTGTTAACAGGGAAGCAGAAGTTACTTAAACCTGGAATTATCCTCAAATCAAAAATACATATTTGCTTTGAGACGGAGAGCAAACAACACTCCAGAAAGCTGTTTGCCATGTAAAAATGTGATTAACACATCAGAATATTGCATCAGGCCAGGTTTTGCAGCGATTGCAGGATTTAATACGTAACAAATTGTTCCACTCGCCTCCCTTATCCAGCAGCACCCACTGCACACATTCCACAGGTACCTCTCCCTCCAGTCATGATAATTGAATTTTCCATGGGGCAGATGTGTGTGAAAAGGGGAAAAAAGTAGCTCAAATAGTATCTCTCATTGAAAAGTCAAATAGGAGAGGCAACACCAGTGTCAGAGGCACTGCTGTCACTCCTCAGAGCTGCACACAGCATTATTTGCTGACAGGCAATGGACACGATTTAAATCGCTCTTCCCCTCACCTCTTCAGATACAATCAGTTATCATTTCTGAAAGTAATGAATCTGCCAGAATGGAAAATCCCAGGTGATCTTGATAGAATCAACTCCTTGACTTTCATTTAACCTGCTCTCATCCTTCAGGAGGCAGAACTTTTGCAAGCTTCCATCAGAATAAACTCATGCAAATACAAAGACAGGAGTTGTTGTCACACAAGAGCAGTGATGAATTGGACCCTGGGCACGTAGGAGCCAGTGTGGGGACAGCAGGGATTTCATCCCTCCACATCCCCAGGGGAGGCACCTTCAGTGTCCCAGAGACCCTTCCAGCCTTCAGCATTCACCCGAATCACAAGCAGTGTTCCACAGGAAGGTTTTCCACAGGCGTTTTCCCACAGCCTGGCCTCCCTTTGGGAATTTTTGGCAGCATTTAAATACCCAAACCTTCCAAGCATTCCTTCCACAGAGCAGTGTCTTACAGCTACAGGGGCAGCAGTCTCTGGACAGGCATTAAAGGTTGAAAAGCTACAGAAGTGGTTCATTTTTAACCAAAAAAGGGCTAATTTAGAGACCAGAACAGGCACCTTAACCAGTGAATGGAGCTGAATGAAAATACTGATAAAGGGGCATCACAGCAACGTTTCCTTTGTTATCAGCAGGACCCCAGGGAGCTCCTGAACTCAGAGGCAGCCCAAGCTTCCAAGGAACATCCCACCCTCACCTGGCCCAGGTGAGCAGAGGATGTGCTCACTCTGCACCAGCCTGGGCTCTCCCCCTTCCCACAGATTGTCCCAAACCAAGATGACTTTCCCTGCACGGAATGGGTGCATTTTGTGCAGTTTCACTCTTTGTTTGCCCTGTCAGACCATCCCTGTTCAAGCCTGGGTTTCCTAGGGCTCAGCATTTACAGCTGCAGTTGTGGGTCACAGGAATCCAACCTGACCTAAAGAATTGCTGATTAAACTGCCCAAACTCTGTCTCCCTCAGAGAAGCCCAGGAGGGTTTGGGTTGGAAGGACCCTAAAGCCCAGCTCACTCCAGGGACAGCTTCCCCTGGCCCAGGTTGCTCCAGGTCCTGTCCAGCCTGGCCTCTCCTGGGTGTTTTCCCCCTCCTCAGCCCCACACCACTGAGCACAGCTCTAAACCAATCCCATCATTTCAGGGAGATGTTTCACAGCCAGCAGACACCAATTTGCTGTGACACCACCCAGACCCTCACCCCGCAGAGCTGTGGGACACAAACCAGCCAAGAACCCCCATTCACTGTCACCCACACTAAATCTGAACCCCAAGAAGGTTTGGGTTGGAAGGACCCTGAAGCCCAGCTCACTCCAGGGACAGCTTGCCCACCCAGACCCTCACCCCGCAGAGCTGTGGGACACAAACCAGCCAAGAACCCCCATTCACTGTCACCCACACTAAATCTGAGCCTCAGCAGGGCTGTCCTAAACCCCCTGGGCAGGAAGCAGCAGCCCAGGAAGGCTCACAGCAGCCAGGACACCACACAAAGTCACCCAGACACCACAGCCCGTGGCATTTATGACCAGCTCTGCTCCTGAAAGGGGCCAGCAGCTCGTCAGACACCAAGATGATTATCTCCAAAGATGCCAAGCAATCCCAATGAATCAATACCCGTTGTGACAGAGCCCTGCACGCTGAATTAAGCAGAGCTGACAAGTGGGTTGTAAGCACACCATGTTTAACGATCAGATGAGATTTGGCTCCTAACAAGATTAGTCCCTCTTTAGCAGGTGTCTGTGTGCTGCAGGAAGATAATCCTGCATAATCAACCAGCACACACATGTAAAGTCAAGAAGCAACGGCTCATTAATGAAAATTCTATAGACACAGCCAAGCAGCTGCAGCAAAGGTGTTTGGCCTCCCAGGTTTAATCAGAACCTTCAGCAGTGCCAGGCCTCCAGCACCTCCAAGCTCCTCTGCATCGTAGGGACCCCTCTGGCCTGTGTGATCCAGAGCCTGGAGGCAAAATCCAGCATTTAAAGGATCATCCAGGAATCCAGAAGTTGTGGTTTACAATGGCACAAAACTTGTTTTTTTTCATGAGCTTGTGTGGACCAAAACTCAGCATGTGCCTCACACGAGCAGTTCACCTGCCAGACATCCCAAAGCGTGCAGAAGAAGCACACTAAATACATAAAGCACCTTAAACACATCACACAGCTGTCTCAGTGACCCACTGGAACGTGACTCCAACACTCTCAGGTGCTCACGGGTTGTTTGACACGACAAAGAAGGAAGACCAAATGCACTAAACCACTCTTTGTCCAGAACCACGTCACTGACTTGCCCTCTGAGCACTCCTTCAGGTAATGCTCACCTCATTTCTAGTATTTTCCACTAATTGCCACCATCTCAGACAGCACCAAAGCTTCCCAGTTCAACCAAACAGGTGAGCACAGAATGGAGCTGGCCTGGGGGAAAAAATAAAATGCAGCAGGACAGTTGGAATATTTTCTCATTTTCTCCTCAGTTCTCTCGCTGCTGCTGACTCAAGTCTAATTTAGTGTCAGCATTGCCTTCTCACTCATCTTTCCCCTTTTTCTAAGTGTGTTTAATCTGCTGTAAAATTGTTTTCATGGCTGCAGTGAATGTTATTGTAACTGTTTTACAATGTGCATTATCTGCACTGTGTAAATGATTTGTCTTCTGTATGCAAATCGATGCCTTGCTGCTGCCATTCCAGGTCTGTGCCCTCTCACAGCAACATCTCACACCCCCAAAGGGCACAAATGCTTTAGTTCTGACAGGACTTGTTAAAAAAACCCACTTGGAACCCAGTTCTGCAGAACCAGGGCCTGTTTTTAGAATTGAGACAGAGCTTGGGCAGTTTAATCAGCAATTCTTTAGGCCAGGTTGGATTCCTCTGACCCACAACTGCAGCTGTAAATGCTGAGCCCTAGGAAACCCAGGCTTAAACATCAATCACTGATCTGACAGGGCAAACAAAGAGTAAATCTGCACAAAATGCACCCATTCCGTGCAGGAAAAGTCATCTTGGTTTGGGACAGTCTGGTTATGTGCAATATCAGGACAGGGAATTTTTAATCCTGCCTAGGTTGAGGCACATTAACCAGACTGAAATGACTCAAGGTCAGTCAGTACTTTTAATATTGAATAAGCAGACCCCCTGAACAATAATATCAATAAATCAGGCTGACTGCCAGTCCTGGACCTCCTGCATCAAAGCTGGTGTCACTTGTCTCAAATTCAGCTCAGTTGTTCAAAGATGCAAGTCAACCTGTCAGAAGATAAGTTTAGACTTTTCGTAATTCTGTGTGGACAGCCAGGCTATAAAAACAAGGGGAAAACTTCAGATTTGCCCTTTTATATCAATATTTTTCAAGCACCAAGCTGAAGCCTGGCTCAGAACTTGAAACTGCTCACCAGCCAAAGGGTCAAACAGGAAAAATCTCCAAAAAATAAAGCACGAGGACACACATTTTGCAGGGATTCTCCTGGATGGAGAGGCAAGCAGCTCATCCCCAAGATCACTTCAGAGGTGCCAGCTGGGCCTCCTGCCACCAGCAGCTGATGAGGACATCCATGGCCTGCTCCCATCAGCTCCCCTCTCCTGGAAAGAACCTCAGCTTCAAAACTCCTCCTTTGCCCAGATCTGCAATCCATGGCCAGCAGGAATTCCTCAAGGGGGAGAGACAGGAATTCTTACCCTCACACGCAGGACAAGTGTCACCTGCCCAAGGCACCACAGCTTCAGGAGAGATTTATGGGAAAGCCTGGGATGCATCTCCCCTTCCCTGCAGCCTGCAAAGGAGCCTTTTCCTGCAGGAATCCACACTCAGCTCTCTCCTGCAGCACAGAAACTCCTTCACCAACCTGTCCTCAGCACCTACCCCATCCCCAGCTTGCCAATTTACCACAGCAAGTGGCCACAGCTGCTCGGAGGAGCCCATGCCTCAGGATGCAGGAGCACATGAATAACCAGGAAAATCCACACAAAAAAAAAAGCAGGAGGAAAGCCCACACCCCCTATTCTCAGTTGCTTTATCTCAACCACTGCTGTTATCAGGATCTGGAGCAACATTGCCATGGCAACCACCATGCCTCCAGCTCCGGGGACAGGGTGGCACCGAAGGAGACACTCGTCTCCACTTTGTTAGCTGGGTAATTGGTCCTGCTGTGCAGGGTCAGCTTTAAGAAAGATGACAGCAGGTAGAGTCTGTCTGCTCAGATACCGGGGCCACCTTATCCTTGGAGCAGATCTCTTGGATTTATTAAACACTTAAGGGGTTAGTGAGCTGTGAAAATCCGATTCCCCACCACTGCAGTGTGCTGACGAGGAACTTCCTCCTGCGCTTCATCAAGTTTTCATTATCTTTCTGTGTTTCTGGAGGGAGGGAGGCTTCAGGGATTTAAGATGCTGCAATTTTCAGGCTGCATGAGCCTCTAAAATCAAGTCACCCTCTCTGGCAGCAACCTTTTCAAGAACAAGAGCAAATCAGGCTGGTCCTGAAGCTCTTCAGGCAATGCACAGCGCAGAGCAAGCCTTGCCTCGAGTTCTCGGATCTTCATTGTGCCTGCAAGCAAACAAGCCAGCTCTGAAGTGTTTCTGCTGTTCCTTGAAGTGTTTCTGCTGTTCCTTGAAGTGTTTCTGGTGTTCCTTATTTCCACATTCAAGTGTTTTCTCATGTTGAGGTAGAGAAAACAACCCCAGCCTTGTCCTCCCTCTGATCCAGACTGAGGATCTCCAGGTGAGGTGTCACAATTCAACAGGAGCTGTTCCTCACCTTGCACATTCTGCACAAGAGGCTGGAAACGTCCCTGGCTTCAAAGCTGTGAGATTTCCCCTTGTGAGGTTCTAGGCACACAAAGCACAGATATTTTGAAAACATTCATCCATTCACTCTCCCCTTCAGCAGATCAAAGCTGAATCATTCCCTGATTATTTCTATGCAATCAGCTGAGGCACAGCTCTGGTGAAACACCCAGGGCAGAGCATGAGGGGCCCATTGCAGGGGAACACCAGAATTTCAGCTTTTAGGAAATGATCAGCTCAGGAGGAGATTTTAGGGGAAGCAATTTATCCCTGTTAAACACAACTGGCACCTTCAAAAGCCCCCAGCTCCCGCATCCTGCAGGGATCCAGCACACGATGGGTACAAAACAGCTCCTCCAAGTGATGCCTTAGGTTTTAACTTTTATATTTTTCAAATCCTGTACTGCTTAGAGTGTAACTCTGCAGTTCCTGGTAGCCTGGAATTTCTGCTCTCTCGTGCTGGGCAGACACAACAAAGCCTCTCCAGGCTTTGCCTTCAAGCACAGCCAGGCTCTTCTAGGCCCAAAATGTGTAACCCAAAGCCTCTAAGGGGGGAGCAAGCTGAGGGGAATTACATCATTAAACTGGGGCTTTAATTGGAGAATTAACCGTGGTATGCAAATGAACCAAACCTATAAAGGTGTGAAGAACTCGTGACCTGGGGTCCATCTTGAGGTCCATTTTTGGAGGCAGCCTCTGGCTCCCCCAGGGTGTGCCTTGAAGGCCTTCAAATAAACACCGACCTTTATTCCCTTACTCCTGTCTAGTCTCTGTTCCTAGGTGGCTGGAGAAGGCATCACAAGCACTGCAGGGCTTTTCTCCTGATCTTCCCAAAGCCTCACAGAATCACAGAGAGAGCTTTGCTGTCAGCTCCCCCTCACAGGCAGTTTCTCATGAAGCAGGAGGAATCAAACATTCCCTTGGAGGAATTTGTGCTACACAAAAAGTCAGGAGGCAACAGGAAGATTTTCATACCAATAATCTTGACAAAGTACAAGCAACAGGGAGATGGTGGTTAGCAATTAAAAGCAGCAATTTGCTATTGCAAAAGTGTTATTTTGCTGTAGTTCTTTAGTTTTTAGGCAGAGCTGGACTCCCAGCTCTGGGTTTCATAAAGCACATGGGCTTCCCCTGTAGTGGGGCTGAATTATATCCCTCCTAACAATAATGTATCACACTGCTGCTATGGCCTGGTACAGGAGAACATTTCAAACAAAACCAGCAGCACAAATTAACCACTTCCCAACATTTCATATTAATATAATTTAATGGCTGGAGATTTCTGGCTTCCACAGCATCTTACTCTTCAGTTGACCTGCAGGGCTGACATCACAATAAAAATAATTAATATTAGCTGTGCTATAAATACCCGCTCATTTCTACTACAGCGTGCATATTATGTATGACAACCATGCCTTTCCCAAACTTTAAAATCCTGTTTTACAGGCCTCTGTTCCAGCATAATACCCTCATAAACCACAATAGCAGTGCAGCATAGAGAGAACTAAATTAAAAATTAATGGGCCCTGCCAGTGCAAAGCTTTCTCAGAGCCAGGAAGAGGCAGAAGGAGAAAGTCCTCCCTCCGTGGGAGAGTCCTGCTTGTAAAAAACTAACAAACCTGCCCTGGCCTGGCTTTTACAGCCCCCTGCCATGGTGATTTACCCATGGAAAGGAGGAATATCTATGGCACAAGGAAGCCAAGGGCTGGATTAGTGCAGGTCTTGTTGAGCTCTGCAGGAGTAAACTCAGAGTTGGTGTCTGATTTCCCCATCTGTCAGCAAAGGCCATCCAAAGCTGCATTCAAGTGGGAAGTGTCTGGGTACAGAAGCGTTTCACAGCAGCTCTCAGGGAGCTTTGGGGTGAGAGGTGATGCCTTGTGTAACCCTTTAATGGGAAATAGGAGCCCCTTGAAACTTCCTCAGGCTCTTCATGAGCATCAGAAAGTTTTTCCCACTTTTCCATTCCCAGAGAACCCGGCATGAAACGAGAGGACGTTCCAGTGAGGAAGTGGCATCACCCTCAAACACGCTGAAAAAATTGAATAAGAAACACCAGATTGCCCTTAGTCATTAAAATGAAGATGCCAGCTCAGAAAACATCAAGCAATGCTCTCTGCCTGCCTAAATTATTGCTGCAGTTTCAGTGGAAAGAAATGTCCTTTTCCCTTCTCCCCCTCCACTTCAGTGCACTCAGAGCGAGCATCCACTTATTTTTATTTTACTGGATGTTACACTTTATATATAAAGCCTACAAATACCGAGGAGTTTATATCAGACCTCCTGTGAACAGCAAAAGTCTTTGCTGGTGCTTTTTGTTGTTATGGTGCCCCATAAAGCCACACAACTCACAACAGCTCCAGCAGAGGCAAACCAACAGACTGAAAGCAGTTTATGCAATCAAAAGAGAAGAGATTTGTTGCATTTCAAGGGAAGTCAGCTATCTGTCAATATTTTTGACATGGAATGACAAAACAAGGTTTCAGGTACTCAAACAAGGGCTTAACCCTTTTAAGGCAGCAGAGGAACTCTTCAATTCGCCCACAATAAATTTCCCATCAAGTATCTCATTTTTCAGGACGTAAAGTAGCCCCTCACATGGAGTCATCCCTCAGACAGAGAACTGCTCCACACATCGAGGAGCTCTGCAGGCACTGAGCACTTCCATTAGGCAGGAAATAGCTCAGAGAGGAGCCCGTGGCCCCAAGATTTCAATGGATGCTCCGAGAGGGGCAGAAATCTCTGCTCAGCACGGCGAAACCGCGGGGCTGCCCACAGCCCCGGGCAGCCACAGCCAGGGACCCGCCGGAGCCCGAGGATGATGCTCAGGAACATGTGAACATAATTACTCAGAGGCAGCCACAGCTTGTGCCCTTTGGAGAAGCTGCTGGAGAGCCGAGGGTTTCCATGGAAACGCTGTGGAAAAGCTCGGAGGGAAAAGCTTCCTCCCAGCTCTTTCACTTCCGAGTGCGGACACGAAGGCCCGGAGAGAAAATGAGCCGGGTTCTTATTAATTTCTTAATTGCAGCAGCTGGACAGGCAGCAAGGAGGCCAGAGGGCTGGGAAAGCATCTTCACACTGCCAGGGGCTCGTCCTGAGGGGAAGCAGCAGAGTTTGTCTCCTACAGCAACCTGTTCTGCTGCTCTCTGCTTGTTTATGGGCAGCTATTCCCTTTAAAGATGTTATTGCTTTACCAGCTCAAGAAAAATGCAGTTCTAGAGAGCTCTGAGTCCTTCCAGCAGCCGAATTGCACAGAATGTTGTCCATAAGCTGATATAAAAGCACTGAGCACTTGTCAGCCTGTCAGGGGCACTTGAGAGTAAGAATGGATCCTTTGCTGCCTCAGAGCAGGGAGCTTTGAGTGTCTCCTAAGCCAAGGAGGAAGTTTGGAGCACACAAGTCACACGTAATTCCAGAAAACAGCTTTATAATACAGTGATTTATAGGCTAGATTGGCACAGAGATCACTGTGGGAGGAGTTTGTGCATCATCTGAGGAGGGAAAAGCAGGGATTTGCCCTTTCACCAGGCCCTCAGCTCCTAAACCAAACCTTACAACTGGACGCCTCCTGCCAGCCCTCATCTGATGCATTATTTTATGGTTTTTTTCAAAGTATTTTTGACCAACAGCAGAAACATGAGACCAAATTATTCTCACCTAGCAGGCCAGTCCTGGCACTCAGTTCAAACCTTAGGTTATTATCTGTGCTTTTCCCCACAGAGCTAGGGGCACCACACCTCTCTGGGCTCCTCAGCTGGCCACAAACACACACATTACCAAGGCACCTCTGGGTGTTTCATGATCTTTGCAGGAAGATCAGCACAATTCAGCACTCAGGTTAATTCATTTTCACACTTCTGCACTGCTGGAGCACTGAACAATCCTTCCCCTCCACAGGAAAAGATAAACCAGGGGAGCAGCTCCAGCTGATCTTTGGTCTTTTGGGCTGCACAGCAGAGCTTTGCCACCCCCGTTCCGAGCTGTGCCAGGGCTCTCCATCACCCCTGAAACTGAAAGGCTGCAGAGGGATCATCCATTCTCTTGGGGAAGATGAAATAGGAAAGCCTTATAAATATGATTGTCTGGCAAAAGATGCTGAGAATATGAAAACTACAAGCGAGATTGAAATGAAAACAAGCTTTGAGTTACCCAACCCCAGTTACTGAACAACTGGAAAACAATGGTGTGGCCGGCTGAAGATAATCCCCTTTGATTAAATAATGCCCTCTGCTTGCAGACAGGTCCAGGGGTCAGAGCAGAGCCTGCCAGCTTGGCAGAGGGTCCAAAAAGTAGTTTTAGGGTTTAAAATGTAATGCAGCATGGTAATGCAATGATTCTTATAGGCTGTATGTAAATGCTATAGGATTTGTGTCTTGTACCAGATTGGTTAATGAAAATTAGAATATTCAGCACAGAAGATGATTTATTGTATTGTAAACAGGAACGGCACACTTTTTACTTCTCCTTCACTTCTTGTTTTCTGGCTCTCCCTCACTTGCTCTCTCTTGCTCTCTTGCTTCTCTGACCTGCTTTGAGCTGAGGCTGCAGCTCCAAGCAGGGCCCCTGCACCCACGCCCTCAGCAATAAACCTCATGCTCTAAGACCTGACCACAGA
Organism: Monarcha castaneiventris obscurior; assembly: GCA_026261815.1. Classification (NCBI taxonomy): domain Eukaryota; kingdom Metazoa; phylum Chordata; class Aves; order Passeriformes; family Monarchidae; genus Monarcha; species Monarcha castaneiventris. Next base: position 3,508,739 of record JAMPIT010000114.1, read on the forward strand.
GATCTCTCGTCTCCATCCGTCCCGACCGTCTAAAACCGAACAACAAATCCTACACCATTCCACCCCAAACACACTGAGAATTGATTCATCCCAGCCAAAATTCCACGGGAAGGGGCCTCCCCCTGTGGTGCAAGGCAGGGACACCCACAGACCTTCAGCTGATTTTTCCTTCAGTGAATTCTGTGAGTTTTAGGCACATCCTGTGTTCACACCCACACCTCGCAGCCAGCGTGGAAAAAACCCTTCAAGGTTCAAGGAGCACGTCAGGGAGCTCTGGTGAAAAACCCAAATGCTAACGAGGGAGCCAGAGCCCGGCCAGGAGCCCTTGTTCTGTCTATTTATAGGAGCTGCAGCCGAGCAGAAAGGAAGGAGGCTGGATGGTTCTGCCTCCCTTGCAGGGTGAGCTGTCCTGCTTATTGGGCCATGAAATGCTGAGCAGAAGGAAAGGCAGGTTTGTGGGAATGGTAATGAAGGTGTAGCATCTGCAGGGCTCTGTTCATGTCTGGAAACTCCTCGTGGCCACTTGACTGAGCTAAGGAGGAGACTGACTGACAGCGTTTGTTCTTGGGAACACTCTGGGAGAAGGTGTTCCAGTGCAAGGCCACTCCCTATCCCAGTAATTATCCCTCAATTAATTCTTTCAGATCTATAACTAATATATTCAAGGTGCCAGGGAGAAATGTTAAGGGTTCCAGCAGAGCAGAAAATGGGCATTCCCTGAAAAACAGTGAAATCCTCACCTTTTTTACTCCTTTTTGATGTTGAGATCCTCCAGCAGAGGCCATGAGAAAAATCACTGCACAAATCTGAAGCCACACAGAGTCCACAGAAAAGCTCCCCAACCCTCCTGTGACATTCCCACACAATTATTGCAGGCTCTGTTCATACAAAGCTGTCCATCCCTTCATGTTACTTCCAGAAAATTGTAATTCTCTTGTAGCCTTAACCGCAAATTAATTTCAATTAAGGAAGGGCCATGTTAACACAGAGGGATGTAATTTCTGTCTGGTTTCATCTCATGCAAATCCTTGTAGGAATTTATCTATCGTGAGCTGAGGTCACAAGAAGGGATGTGAACTATCACAGCACATTACAGTTTCATAAAAGGAGACAAAAAAGGAGCTGAAAGACAAAGAAGCCAAGTAGGAAAACAGACATTGCAAATTATGGGCTGTTTGTACAATCCAGTGAAAGTGCAGGAGGATGGCAGTGCTGGTGATTGCTGTTCACTTTTAAAGTGATTGCTTTATTCCAGCTAGGGCAGATATTTCCACCCACCTCAGGCACAGGGACTGTGCCAGCCCGACACCAGAGCCTATTTCGGGGACAGCCACAGCAGCACTGGCTCTCCCATCCAACTTCCCATTCCCACCAGCCCATAAATCCTGGGAACAGAGCTCCAGGAGGCTGGCAGGCCTCACCTGGGAGGCACCAGCACTTCCAGGATTAAATTTACACCCAAATTCCCAGCAGTGGGAGTAGCCCCATCTCAGCCCACGCGTTCCCTCAACGGTATAAATAAAATTATTCCCACATATAAATAAAATTATCCCAGGTGTTACCTGGGCCATTTGATGCCCCTCAGCAGCCAGCTCAGAGTTACCAGCAGTGCCTGGCAGACCTTTCCCATTCCCACCTCCTCCCAAGGATGCTCTTCTTGCTGCCCTCAGAGCACTGCCCCGTGTCCCAGCCTGTTCCAGGGCAGGAATTCCTGCAGCATTCCTGGCTGGGTGGCACAGCTGGCGAGCAGCCACGGGTGCTGTTCCCCGAGTAAAAGCTGCAGGAACACACTCTGCAATCCTCTTAGCTCCTGACCTCTGTGATTCCAGCATCACTGCCAGCCCGTGCTACAACAACAACTCCCTTTTTAGTTGTTTTTCTTTTTTTTAAGGGCCAAAAGTTGATAATTCAGCCCAGAAACTTTCCTGCTTGACGTGGCTCTTGTAGATAACAAAACACAACGAAGAGCCCAAAATCCACAAGTTCGTGGTGTTTTGGCAATATGAAAGCACATGAAAACACAAATAACCCCAAAAAAACCCCTCAGAGTTGCTGCAAGGCACATTCACTGTTTCTTCTTCCAGCCCCACCAGCATTCAGCTCCCATGGATAAGAAATCACTTCTCCTCAGTGGCAAATCCACACTGATAAGGAAAAATTTGGGTGTTGCAGGTGAAGTACACACAAAGGCTTGAATGCAGGTGGGCAGGAGGCCCTGATTAAAGCCCAGGGTGTTCAGCCATCCCCACACATCCACAGAAAGCTTTGGATCAGGTGGCAATTCCTGCCTCTGCCTGCACTCTCACCCATTCCCTGCATTGCTCCAGCAACCTCCAGCTGAGACAAGGCTCAGCTCAGGATTATGGGGCTGCTGGATCCATGTATTTGATAAACAGGGAGAGCTGCAATTTTTCTGGGGTGGAAAACCCACTCTGTGCTTTCCCCTCGGACACAGCTGCACCAACAGCTGCAGGACAGAGGAACACTCCTTTTCCAGCAGGATCCTGCCCAGGATCTCCACGTGCTTCAGGAATATCATCATATTCACACACCTGGCACCTCTGGGAGCATTCAGGGCTAATTTGAGCTGTGGAAATCAATGGCTGCAAAGTGCAGCAGAGGCTGGAGCGAAGTCAGGACTGATGCAAATCATTGCCTAAAGGAGTTTGTCTCTTGCATCACAGGGAAAATCAGCATGTGTAAATAGCCCCCCTTGGATTCCCGATTTAAATGGAGCTCGGGAGCACTTGGGGAAAAACCACTTCTCACCCTCTGCACTTAATTCACCATTTTAGGTGACAAGTGGTGATAGATTCACAAGGTCTCAACGGCAGCGTGGGGAATATCAGGCTGGTTCGGTTTTTTTATGTCCCCATCAAATAACAAGCAGCAAACTCCCCCATTTCAAGAGAAACTGATGTATCCATCTTCCCTCTCTGCCTCTTATTCTACGAGGGATCATTCCTCCCCAAGGAGGAAGTTTCACTGCCTTCACTGCCAGTCCAACTCTCCAAGTTTCTCCTTTTCCCAGGAAAAAAACAGATGAGTTTATTCAGGCAGTGATTCCCTTCTGCAGCAAGAGGACACTCAGTGCCTTTTATGCTGTATTTCATGTCAAACACTGAATTTCTGTGAGTTATATTCCTCCCATCTGCCATAACCTGCCTGACACAGTCCAGGCACCTCCATCAAAAGCCCTGCAAATTATCAGACACCAAATTCTGTAGCACCAAACCAAGGCAAGGCTCAAACTCTTCAATATTATCAAAGCAGCGCAGAAGAAATCAGACACCCAGCTGATAAACAACTACGAACCCAAACTGTGCTTATACAATCTGAATTTATCAGGCAAAATTCCTCCTTCCCAGCCGACTACGGAATTTGGAAGTTTTGGGAACAGCCTGCATTTCCCACTGGAGGTACACACCTGGGCTTCTTTTCAGGAAAACTGGCTGTGGTCAGGATCTTTCCAGGCAGAACAAGCTCCCAGCTCTCTAAAGAACCAATGAAACCTCATCCAAGAATCTACAAATAAAGAGACTTCCCCTTATTCTAAGTCAAAGGAGAAATAAAAGCCAACCCACGTTCCCAGCAATCCCTTTAAAGGCCTTTTTTACACCCCCTTCCCATAACTTCAGCTGGTTGGGGTTTTCCCACCTGAAAAGCACTTTGGAACTCACACAAGATCAGCCTCTTAATTCTCATTGTTGGCAAGCCCATTCCCCCTCCTGTCATGTAAAGGAGCCTCCCTGGAGCTCTTCAGCATTTTCAGCATCCATCACGGGGGTTGTGTCACTCCCAGCACTACAAACCCGGCCCAGGACTCAGCTCCCACTCACAGACAAAATCTGCTCTGCATTTACTCAAACCGTGGCTGCTTTAGGTGTGGAGACTGTGAAAAACGAGCTTCACTCTCCTGTTAGGATTGAAAAGTTTAATAAAGGGCAATAAGGGACAGAGATAATAAAGCAAAAGTCACAGCACTGGGTGCTTTGGTGCTCAGCCACGAGCACCCCTGCTATCCTGGGGACTCCCTTTACATACACATCGACTTATTATATATTCATAAACAATTCTACATATTCATAAACAATTATACATATTCAGAACCCTTTCCAGGAACAGTTCAAAATGGAATGCAGATCTCCCATCTCGCCAGTAGTTCCTGGAAGCAGTAGATCGCTGTGGGGAGAAGCCTTTTGGAGAACCATATTCAAAACCCTTTCCAGGAACTGTCACTGTAGGTTTCCCATCTTCTTGGAACCAGCAGGTCGTTGTGGGGAGAAGCCTTTTGGAGAAAAATATTCAAAACCCTTTCCAGGAACAGTTAATGTTCCTGGTCTCCCATCTTCCCAGAACCAGTAGGTCGCTGTGGGGAGAAGCCTTTTGGTGACACAGATTCAAAACCCTTTCCAGGAACAGTTAATGTTCCTGGTTTCCCATCTACTTGGAGCCAGGAGGTCGCTGTGGGGAGAAGCCTTTTGGCGACACAGATTCAAAACCCTTTCCAGGAGCAGTCACTGTAGTTCTCCTGTCTTCCCAGAACCTGCAGGTCGCTGTGGGGAGAAGCCTTTTGGCAACACATATTCAAAACCCTTTCCAGGAACAGTTAATGTTCCTGGTTTCCCATCTACTTGGAGCCAGGAGGTTGCTGTGGGGAGAAGCCTTTTGGTGACACATATTCAAAACCCTTTCCAGGAACTGTTACTGTAGGTCTCCATCTTCCCAGAACCAGCAGGTCGCTGTGGGGAGAAGCCTTTTGGCAATGCATATTCAAACTCTTTCCAGGGACAGTTCAAAAATGGAATGCAGTTCTCCCATCTTGCCAGTAGTTCCCAGAACCAGAAGGGCGCTGTGGGGAGAAGCCTTTTGGAGAAGCATATTCAAAACCCTTTCCAGGAACTGTTACTGTAGGTCTCCTGTCTTCTCAGAACCAGCAGGTCGCTGTGGGAGAAGCCTTTTGGTGACACATTAAAAACCCTTTCCAGGAACTGTTACTGTAGGTTTCCCATCTTCCCAGAAGCCTTTTGGTGACACACATTATCTTATCTGGTGCTGATATGTCATAGCAGGAGTCCAAGCAAATAGATCATAAACATAGCTATTTCTGAGTTTTTGGTTGAATGAAAAAGGTATTAAAAAACCCCACATCTTCACAACAAAGCTACCTTATATAGCATCTATTTTGTAATAAAGCTATTTTACGTATAGCATCTATTTGTGACAAAGCCACCGTTACAAAAGCTACTTTTAACATCACTTATTTAAACATTTGCAGAAAGCCAATATTATAGCATCTATTTATCACAGAGCCTCCGCATTTACGTGCATTTATTGATCAGCTGCCCTGAAGGAGAAAAAGTTGGTCTGTGCCTATAACCCTGCCCTTCAAAAGCCAATTAAAACTTGTCAATAAATGCCACACTTGGGGGCAACATCCATCCCAGCCAGGCAGTCCCAGCCACAGCTGCTGCCCTGCAGTAGGAACAGATTATTCTTTACTGCTGCTTAGAGGGCTCCAATCAAAATTTGGTTTCTAAAATCAAGTGCTTGAATTCCGACTCTTAAGGGACATTTGAAAGGTCAAGGAAAAAAAAAATAATTTAAGGATTCCTCTGAAGTCTTGTTTGGAGCCTTCCCAAAGTGTCCTCTACAGGTTTCCCTTCCCAGAAGGAGCTTCCACAGCTGTGTGAGTCCCAAAGATTTAATATTCCTGGGTGACAGATGATTCTGAGGTACCAAGTGTTTGCCTACGAGCCAACATCTGGATCCTTCTCTCTTAAACCTCAATTCCAGTCTGTAAAGACCTTTAGGTATTTGTTATATGTTCAGCCACAAAGGGAGCCAAAATTTACACGCAGCCTGTCTCTCAAGTTCTCCAAAAGCTCAGGACTTCATTAAAGCTCCATTAAAAGCTCTGGCTAATCTGAATTCCAGCTCTGAACTGAAAAGCAAGGGCACGAGCTTATCCCACACCCAGGAACGCATTGTTATGCCAAGCCTTTGGAATTTTCCCAGTTTATAACTGGTAAAAACAACTCAGCCACAGCCTGGAGAGCCTGAGAGAGCAGCTCGGTGTTTGTGACTGGATTTACACAGAACGCTCAGCTCAGCACTTACACGGGAGGGGGAATGGAGAGGGAAGAGCAGCAGCTCCTCCCCAGATTCCTGATTTTTGACAAAAGGAGCTCTCTCAGTTTCGGTGCCTGCTCTGGAGCAGACCGAGGCCACAGCAATTGGCATGATGGTTTTAAGTAACCAAAAAAAAAAAAAGGCCAAATTCCGTCAAGGAACGTGCCAAATGCAAACCCTTTCAGCTCTGAATTGCCACAAATCCTGCTCCATTTAAATACCACTACAAATTAATCCATTTCAGCCAGAACACCAGGTAATTTCAGCTTATTTCTGAGGGTCAGAACAGGCAGTTTACGTCTGGTTTAATTTTTCTATCAATAGCACAGCACTTACCTAACTGTGACCCCCAGGGCAACTTAACCAGCGTTTCTTGGTTGAAAACACATTTATTTTATTACCTGTGACAGTCACTGAGCTCTCCAGCCATCACCTTCCTGAAGAGCCAGCACTCTGCCGGATTTCTGAGCAGACTAATTAACTAAGGACTAATTAACTACTTCATAAAACCCATTCTCAATGAGCCCCAGCTACCAGGAGAGAAATTCTTGGGGTGTCCGTGTCCCATTAGCACCAAGGCTTCCCTTTGTGCTCCCTTCATCTCCATGTGAGCAACAGGATGGGAACTCTGAGGAGACTGGAAATGTTCCTGTATTTATTTAAAGAGGTTCCAGCACAGCCTGTGCATTCTGCTGCTCCACAGGAGCTCACTGCTGGTGGAAGGAGGCAAAACCAGCTGCAGTAAAGCTCCTCCTGCCCTGTTCCTCACCTGAGCAGGCACCAATTCCTGCCTTTTCTCAGGATTTCTCTCATCCCGTTAACTGGGGAGGGTTCTGGAGACCAAACCCATCTCTTTGACACTCACTTCTCTCCCAGCCATCTCATGAAGGACCTGCAGGGTGTTACTTTTTCAAAGAAACTTCACGGGCTGCAGTGACAGCTCCAAAAAGAGGAGGAAAAAATCAGCAGAGAACTCATTTATTGGCAAAAAGCCACCCCTCAGTCATACAAAAGCTTTATCTCTTCAAACCTCTTATTTTAATGAGCCTTTCAATTCCTTACAGCTGAAAATGCACCTTCCACTTAAGGCAGTTCCTGCCCAATGAATGCAGGCAACATTTTCCAGGTTTATCCGTATTAGCCAAATTATGAGCACTCACAAGATGAAACTTTCTTTTCCTTGCTGGCTAAAACTTCATGAGGGTTCAAGCTTTTTGTTTTATGAGCTGGATTGATTTTGCAGCTTGATGTGTGGCCTGACCAGCACAGGTTAACTCGGTGCAAAGGCCATTTTTGGGATGCCTCTTTCCCCACAGAGGAATTGCTTGCAGTGCTCAGAGCTCTCTTAGTCTGCCCTCGATGAGCACAGATACCTGGGGCTCGTGGAATTATTGAGGTTCTGACAGCCCCACGTTATTTTAATGCATGGTTTAAAATCAGAACAAGAAAAGGCTTTCAACTTGGACTAAATAAGCCTCAATTATGGCCTAGATAGAAAAAAGGGAGGGTTCCTGTCAGGGCAAAACCTCTGATCTCAGTTCCAGGACTAGCTGTCTGGTTTTATGTTTTAGGAGCACACTAATGCCAGGTTCTCTGGGAATGGAGAAGTGGGAAAAGCTTTCTGATCCTCATGAAGAGCCTGAGGAAGTTTCGAGGGGCTCCTGTTCCCCATTAAAGGGTTACACAAAATCCACTTCAGAAGCTCCTTCACAAAGAGATTCTCTGACCTTGTGGCTTACAGAGCCAAAATAAACCAAGTTATCTTGCAATTTTTCTTTCTCAGCACCAATGAAAGCTAAAGCCAGGCTTTACCAGGTGTGGTGAGATCACAGAAGGGCAAAAACCAAGTTTTGAATCAAGTTGGGAACAGCTGCTGTCTCTAAAAACACTTGGAACTCATTTTTCCAGCACTCACATCCTGGAATTTGCCCATTTCAGCACCTGCTGAAATTTCAGCCCCAGACAGGGTCAGCCACACTTCACTTTCCAGCCTCAGCTCTCACCTGCACCCAAACTGATTCTCCTCCAGACAAGGGACTAACTCACTTCAGCCTGGTGAAATTGCATTTTGCTGAACTTTCACTTTCTCCAGAGCTCCTTCCTGCTTTTCTGTATTAAATTTTACCTCCAGCAACTCTACAAGTGAAGGAATTATGAGAATTATTTATTTTTTCCTCCTTGGTGGTTATGCTCTTTCTTTATTTATACCAAGTAAAGAATTTTTTCCTCATTCAGCTGCACTGAAATAGATGACAATCACCAATGAGAAACACACCCTGATTTTTATCTGGTACAACTAAAAGTGCATTAGAGCACCTATTTTCTTGCCTGGACAATAAGAGCCCACACCACCAATGCAGGTGTTTTTAACAACCTCAGCACAACCTTTTATCCCACATTTGCACCACCCAAACCCCCTCAAAACACAAAGTAGAAACCTGTAACAAAAAAATAAACCTTAGGACAAAAATATACACTAAAAAAAGAAAAGGTAAGAAGCAGAAAATTAATGTTTTCATTGAACATATTGATTTTATTCTGGATGTAAGGGGTGGTATTTGGGGTTTTAAGGCTGTGGGTGAGGAGGGGTGGGATTAAGAACCATGTGTATTTCTGATGCCTTGAGTTGTAAACCTGGGATGTTTTCATTTGAATATGGAAAAAAAAAAAAAAAAAAAAGGAAAGGAAAGGAAAGGAGGATCTCTTCAATAATTTCAAAGATGTGTGTGGATGTGTCTCCAGTAAGCAGCCAGTGGTGCTGCCCATGCAGGAGCACAAAATCCTGCACTGAGAGGTGTCAGTGCAGCCCTGGAGGGGCTGGGTGGGGATAATTGTGAGCCCTGTGGGGGCTGAATTGGTCTCTTCAGCTGAAGCCTTTGAGGGACCAAGCCTGGAGTTTGTGGTGGTGCCAGAGATGTGACTGATGCTGCCTTGGAGATTGCAGCTCTTTGTCACCAACAAGGGGAGGCACAATTTTTGATCAGTTGCCTTTATTAGCTCCGTGCCTTTATTTTCCCTTTGCTCCCACACAATTCTAGGCCCTCCCACTGACCCAATGCTCTTTCTTCTCTCTGCTACAACAATGAGGGCCTTTTAAAAACTTTTATTTTACCTTTTGAAGCTCTATTCATTTCTACCAACTCTTCAAAATTGCTCTGCCATTATGTCCTTGTTTCTTCTGAGGCAGCTTTCATTTGGCTTGCTAAAAAAAGGGGAAAGGCATGGCCCAGGCTCCTGCAAGGCTTTGTTCTTGCAATTACTCTTGTGCTCCGTTAATTGGGAGGCTTTGTGTTCCTGGGCTCCTCTCGTGATGCTTTCTGTAGAGCAGCCCTGGCAGCCCCAGGAAATGTCACCCACCTGTTCCCCAGCAGAGCTTTCATCTCGTTATTTTCAGGCTCAATTTCAATAAAGGGAGCAGCTCCAGGTGAGCTGAGGCCTCAGGAAAAGGTGAGGCTGGGCACCTGGAAGCACAGGAGAGCTGTGCTGCCCTCAGGGGCTTTCGCTGTGCAGGAACCACCTCTTTGTGTCTGCTCCCCCGAGTTCTGCCTCTGTCTGTGCCCCCTCTGCCTGTAAAATCCTCTGGAACAGATTAAAATCCCCGTTTGCCCTCTTCCTTCATCACCTGGGTTGCACCTCTCCAATCCCTTGACTCTGGGTGTTGTTCTGTCAGCAAATCTTCCCTGGAGTCTCCCTTTTGCCCTTCTCACCCTCTGTAAACTTTTCCTTTATCCACAAAAATTCTCCGTCTTCCATTTGAAAACCAGCATTTAAACTGCTGCTGGATGAACTGCTGACTGATGATTTCATTCCATTAACACACAGTGGTGGAGTTCCAGCCTAGTTTTAGTCACAGCTGAGCTTAGTCTGGACTTAAAACTGTCAGCTCAGCTTGTTTTGTTAACTTCAGGGGTTTTGGTTGTGTGAAAGCACAGCCCAACCTTTTTTTTTACCATGAATGTTCTTTCTATCTGATAACAAAAGCTTTGGTACCACTCGTGTTTTCACCCATGCTGCAGTGTTTGGGGTTTTTTCCCTACAGTGAATAAATGACTTGAAAAAGCTGGAATAAAATTCCTCCCTCCCTGTGACAGCACTGACAGGAGCTGCCCCTTTCTCACACCCCTTCCCCAAAGCTGTTTCAGGGGTGTGAATCCCAGGCTGGGTGTGCTTATGGTGCATATTTGTGGTGCTGTTCCATTTATACTTCTAATTTAATTGATATTTCAGTGTGTTCCCTGCTGCTCTTCATCCCCAGGACCTGCTCACGCAGAGTCTGTTTGGTTACTTGTTTCTTATGAACGAGAACTTTCATCTCGAGACGTGACTCAGGGGAAATCCTGCAGCACAAAGCCAGTTACAGATGTGTAGGTATTTAAAAATCCCCGGCTTTCATCAATGTCTGAGACTTTTCAGGCTGTTGAGAATAAATTTCCGACGTTAAAATGATTCAGAGGGATCAGGATACTTGTAGGAGTTCTCTTTGCTCTTTAAAAACCAGCAGCATAATTCAGTTTGGTGTTTTGCTCTGCAAAGCTTAACGTGGCCATCAATCATTTATGAACTGCATGTTGTGCAGTAACTCCGTGGTAAGAACTGCAGAGAGGGAAAAACAAAGCAAAGCAAATCAGCAGCTCTTGTAATCTCCTGTCAGATTAGGGGCTACCTGAGAAGATGTTTATGTTGCAGCAAGTGCTGTTTGCCCAGATAAAGGCAGGCTTTGCTCTCCAGAGAGCTCACTGCAGTTTTTATGAAGCAAGTGCTACCCTGATTTCGGTGTAAATTATCTGTATAATCTCTTGTATGTGTTCTGCCACTTGGGGAGGAGTGAGGGAGTGCTGGTGGGCTCTGACTCGACACCAATGGCAAAGCCTCAAACTGAATTTAGCCCTAAACTCAGACTTTAAAATGTAATCCTAGGATGTTATGCCAGATGTGTAACTGCTGCTGGAGCCCAGAGCACACACATGTTTATCCAGGGCTTTTTTAGGATCCTTCCTTATTTTTATTACCCTCTGAAACTGGAATACAACGGTTAAAGACAATTTCCCAACACCCATAAAGATGCTGCTGACCCATGGGTACCATTTCCATTGGCAAACACTTGGCCACAGCAGAGCTGTTTTAGGGAGCCCACAGAGAAGGTGCTGGGTGGCACAAATCAGGCACAGGGAAAGCAACAGGCTGGAATTTTTCTGCCCGTGGCTGAGCAGCTGTGGAATTTTCACAGTACTGCTCATTCCAGGGATGAATTTTAACCTTGGCCTGGAGACCGAGATGCACAACCTCACACACTGAGCAGCCATCCCTGCTGCAGGGGCTCTCTGGAAGATGTTAAACACCTTTTTACAGTGTTAATTGCCCTGTGAGAGCTGCTGCATGTGTTCTGTGCCGTGTGAGGCTGGCAGCCTGCACTGACCTGTTTCCTACAAACTCCTTCAGAGCCCTCCTGGCTGTGCTCTGTGTGCCACAGACACTTGGCAGCTGCTCAGAGGAGAGCCTGGAGTTTGGGGTAGGGCTTTGAGCTGCCACAGTGCTGCTGCCAGCTCCTGGCTCCGTGCCCTTTGAACGGTGCATTGCAGGAATACAGGACCCCTGAACAATGAACCAAGTTGATTACACAAGAGTCCATTTATTGTTTACATGACTCCATTCTTATGCATTTCTGTAAGTGTCATTCACACGATCACCCATGACCCGATTGGACCCTCAGCATTGTCCCCGTGCCCTGCATGCACCCCTCAGGGAACTGATTGGTTCTAGTCCAGGATGGTTCAGTCCCTGTTTATCTGCTTTCTTGCTGCCTTGTTATTCTGTCTTCCAACGTCTTCTTTCCCAATTTAGCACTTCTTGCATTTCTCAGGCCCTGATAAGAGTAACTACACAGAGCTTGGCTGGGGCCCCTCTGCCAGGATTCTCATGCCTTGCAACAGTGCATTTACCTCAGGAGCCTTTTTGTCCCTCTGGAAGCACCTCTTAATTAAATTGAAGTCACAGCACAGTGACCTCACGGGCTGTTTAGCTGTGGCTGTGTCCCTGTAGGCACTTTAACCTCTTCTCGACTCCCAAAAGGGCTTTAATATCTTAAATTTCATTTTATTTCCAACTGTGAGATCCCACCTTGCTGAAAACTTGAGTTTTGCCCCTCCAGGAGCGTTAGGGCCAGAATCCAAACTGTGCTGATGGATGTAAGAGAGCAGAAGTTTTGGTTGGGATATAACATTTGTAAAATCCTGATGCACATGGAAGTTGGATGCTCAACAATACGAACAGATTATTTTCCAAACTAATGGCCTGCTGCAATCTACTGTGTGATTACAGATGAGGTTTTAGTGGGTTGGGAAGGGCTGGAGAGCTGTAAGATAAATTCATCTATGAAATCACTCGTGCTCTAGACGAGAATTCATCTCCAAACTGAGCTCCACAACACATAGGAGTCTATTTTTAAGCCTGACCTGGCATCAAGAGATGCTTTGGTGAATGAACAAATGCTGATGGGCTGCCATCAGTGTTGTCTGGAAATAAGTGTAATTAGGGAGAAACAAACAATAAAAAGCCTAAGTGCACTGAGCAGCTCCTTTATTGTCAGCAGCAGGACGTGTGCTCCCCTAACACGTCTGGAAGCTGCACTGGCAGGAGGTGATTTGTGCTGCTGCCAGCATCACTCACTTCTGTGGGGATGGTTTTAATGGGTGTTTGCAGCTGTCCTCCAGTGACACTTCTGTGCAATTCTGGGACCAGCCCAGTTGGAATAAATGAGCCTGTTATGAGCAATATAATTATTAGTGTGGTACCAGATATTAGAAATCTGATTTTAACTTGTCCACTGGATGAAATGCCCACGTTGTTGTGCACGTTTTCCCATTTGTCTTCTGTCCAGCACACGGCTTCTCTACCTGATGGAGAACTTGTGACCAAAAGGCTTCTTGTGGCCGTGGTGCTGTGACCCCTGAGCAGCCCTGGACAGAGGGGAGGGAGTCCCTGCGCTGGTTTTCCGTGGAAAAGTTTGGGAGTGAAAGAGGCAGATTTAATTTCCTATAAAAGCCTGTACTCAGCTGGCAGGCTGCACTCATGGAAAAGAAACAGAGAACGGGTTGGGTTGGAAGGACCTTAAAAATCATCTTGTTCTGTGGGCAGTGACACCTTGCACTGTCCCAGGCTGCTCCAAACCCCATCCAGCCTGGCCTTGGGCACTGCCAGGGATCCAGGGGCAGCCACAGCTTCTCTGGGAAACCTGTGCCTCACCACCCTCACAGAGAGGAATTCTTTCCTAATATCTCTCCTAAATTCCCCCCCTTTCAGCCTGAAGCCCTTCCTGTGCTCTGTTTCCATTGCAGGGGGAAGACTGCTGCTTATTCTCCTTCAGCTACCAGAGTTCAGATGATGATGGATGTCACCAAACAGCCTCTCCAGACCTGCGTTTCCATGCCTGCTCAATAAAATTCCCCATTTCTGGAAGTTTCCCAGGAACTTTGTGTGTCTTCACTGCAGGCTGGGTCTTCCCCTCGGCAGTGGGATGTGCAGGGCATGGTGTGGGAGCTGATGGATGTGGCAGGGATGGGAACTGCTGCCCCAAAGTGGCATTCCCAGTGCCCTCTGGATGATGTCCTTAGTGTCTGGAGCTGCCTGCTCCTGCCACATGCACATTTTAACTGATTCTGTTCTGTGTTATTCAACGAGTACCTGCCTTCTGGGAGCCTGAAGAGGAGAGCTCTGAGAACAGCTGAACCTACAACAGAGTTTAAAATATTTTTCCGCACCATTAGTGAAGCTTCTTAATGCATCAAGCCCCGTGCTACTGAGACTTGGTTACAGGCATGAGGATACCCTACAGATTTTAGAGTTTTGATGCCAAATGCAGTTGTCTGAAGGCCATGGTTGGGTTCAGGGCCTGAAAACCAGCACAGGACCTGAGGAAAACTGCAGCTGGAACTGTGGTTTGAGAGTTTTCAACCTGTCTCGGCCACCAGTTATAACAAAGCTGGGGTTTTTTTTTCTTTTTTCTGTGGTGCTGTAACCAGACCCAAGAACTGGGTAAGAGAAGGGAGAGAAAAGCCCAGCCCAAAAGCTGGGCTAATGCAGCTCTCCTGCAATTGCCTCTGTGCAGGGGCTGAGCAGCAGAGCCCTTGGTAATGGCTGTGATGAGATGAAGGGGTCTTGGTCTCCAGCTGAGATTGCCAAAGTGAGACTTTGACATTCTGCCTTGAAAAGGCGTTTGCCACGTGGATTCTTCAGAGCTGTTTTGAACCACAGGCTCTCAAATTTCATTTCTGTTCAAAGCAGCCTCGTCTTTAGAAATGCTGTATTGCACTTGCTGTGCTGCTAAATTGTCTCATTTGTTCTGTTTCAGCTGTTTGTTAACCCTGTTTGTGCTCAGTCCAGCTTGGACTGCTGAGGTGGGGGATGTGCTTCAAGGTTTGTGGAGAAAAACATCTTTTTAACCCAAAATTGTCGTTGTTCTGAAGAGATCCTTCTGCCTGCTGTTCTCCTCTCCTCGTCCCTCCAGTGCATGTCTTTCTGCAACGTGGTAAATGCAGACACTAAATCATGCAAAATGAGATTTCTCCTGTTTGTTTTATTATGTTGACAGGTCAAAACCCAAAGCTACAATATTTGAATATAAGTCACAAGCACGTGTTTTAAAATGGCATTGGTGTTATCCTGCACGAGCTGCAAGTCTGAGGAGAAACTTGATGGAAATAATGCTCAGAAAAAACCAGAATTAGTGGGCTGAGCTTTGTCTGTCACATGTCCAGGTGCTAAAATAAGGGAGGTGTGTAATTCTTAATCAATTTGCTTTGTGTTGAACAGCAGAAGATGATGTGCAGTTGTGTTTGACAGACGTGGTGAACATTCCTGTGCCACCTGCTAGGGACACAGTGACGGGGAAATGAAAAGCCTGATGAAATCCTGCTGTAATTAAGCACCTGTCAAAACACAATTTCGGTGTGTTGGAGTTCCTACAGCTCCTTACCCCACCAAGGCAAAGCCTTTGTTCCATTTCAAAATTCCAACAACATCCAGGCTTGTGCCACAGAACATTAAATTTTCTGTGAAATAAATTATCCTCCACATCCAACTGTGGGTCCTGGGAGCTGTGGCTGGAATTTTCCAGGCAGGAATCAGCCCCTGGATGCTCTGGATACCCCATGAGGAACCCGTGCACCAATTCCTCTGCAAGCCCATCAAACATCTTGCTGAGAAAACAGGAGCTCGAAGCTGCTCTTTGTCCCTGAAGCCACGGAATTCCATCGTGCATCACACAATGGCCCTTTCCCAAAGGCCATTTTGGGGTTGGTTTTTGTTTCCAATCCTGCCATGGAAAAGGTTTATCATGCTGGGTTTGTTAATTATACAGCATAATGGCGTGGCTGTTCAATTTTAACTGCAAGGCTGATATTAAAGCAGTAATTTGTGAAAGAGTTTTGCTTCCGTTTTCTATTTCCTACAATACACAAAGTTGTCTCCAGCAGGCAGCTGGAGGGGTGCCAGGAGGGGCAGGAGGGATGCTGTGATCCAGGGTTTTGTTGGCAAAAAGGGTGATTTATTCTATTAAAAATATGGAAGGTGTTTACATTTATATTTATATTTATATTTATATTTATATTTATATTTATATTTATATTTATATTTATATTTATATTTATATTTATATTTATATTTATATTTATATTTATATTTATAGAAGGGCAAAGGGAAGGTGGAGGGAGCTCGTGAAGAGGAACAGGCTTAAAACAGAGGAGCAGGCTTAAAACAGGCAGCTCTGTCCTCTCTGGGTTTAATGATCTTGTTTGCTGTTTGTCCAGATCTGACTGAAAGCCTTTTTTTACCTGACTGAGCCTGAAGAGGCACTTTCACTGAATTTTGCCCAAATTAATCATATTTACAGGTGATAAAGTCATGAGGAAATTAATGAAAGCAGGCTAATGAGAGAGACCTGCTCTGCAGGCCTTATTGGAGTCCTGTTTTCTTGCCCGGTTTTTGGCATTACAAGTTCAAGTCTTTTATTCTAATTAATGAGCAGCATTTGCTGGGGTGGGTTTGTTGTTATTTTGTGGGGACTCCAGTTGCAAGTCCAAACCCAATTTTCCCTTCAAACTGCAAGAGTTGCCCTTGTAAAATGCTGCACCCGAACTGTTACGTGACTGTGGGAGTTGGGAACTCCACACAAATCCAGGTTCTTTATCTTCACCTCTGGGGAGCTTCACCTCGAGCCCCAGCAGATGAGAAACGGCTGCAGAAGTTGTTTCAGGTTGTTGATTTCTCCTTCTCTCTGCCAGCTCTCAGCTCCGGCCGCACATCTGATGCAGCCGAGTCCGAGCGGGCACTGCCCAGCCCTGGGCTGTCCCGGCCTTTCTGTGCCCTTTCCATCATCCAACCATTCTTCACAACGCATTTATTAGTTACTGTTCTGTACCAATTCATTTGCACCTGTTCTAGACACGGAATTTCTACCTCTTTTTCATTCTACCAATCATTTTGTGCCACCACCACCAGAGAAGATGGAGGAGAAGGAGAAGGAGAGGAAGAACAGGGCAACACCCAAAATCCTCCATCTTAGACCCTTCATCCTCATATTAAAAACCCTAAAATCTACTTTTTTACCTTGT
Organism: Monarcha castaneiventris obscurior; assembly: GCA_026261815.1. NCBI lineage: Eukaryota > Metazoa > Chordata > Aves > Passeriformes > Monarchidae > Monarcha > Monarcha castaneiventris. Next base: position 3,525,478 of record JAMPIT010000114.1, read on the forward strand.
AAAATACTAAACCACTCCTCATTTTCACACTCTGGTGGCTTGCAATGATTCTGGCAGTGTTGGTAACTTTTCCCATGGGCTGAGGTCAAAGCCGGTGCCATTCTGGGCTCTTGCCAGGGGCTGGGACCCCCTTGCTGGGGCTCCTGAGCTCCCAGGGCAGCCAGAGGCGTGCCTTGGATTCCAACACGTGACAGAATTAACAGCAGCTACTGCTGGGTGCTGATTGCCACCCTGCTAATTAACAAACCTGCCTGGGTGACTGATGGGAATCCTGGATTCAGTGCTGGGGTTTGGGCTCTGAGCTGCCTGAGCACTGAAACTCTCTGAGCTGCTCAGGTTGGACCAAGGTGCTTTTCTCACTTCTGTCTCAATCTACAAATCCACGAGTATGAAGGATACAGAGAATATATAAAAGGACAAAAAAGGGTAAAAACCAAACCTGCAATGCCAGCTGTGGGATGAACGAGGGCAGCCCCTGGGCACGTGGGTGGGTTTGATGCCACACCAAATGCACCAGGAGGCCCTGGCACACGAGCTGGAAGGAAGAGACAGTTCTATTACGAGGCAGCAGCTTGAACTCTGCAATAAAAAAACCCCAAACACGAAGAGCAATGCCCTGAGCTGCCTGCAGCCTGCTCCTTGTAAGCAATGATGCCATGGAAAGGCTCTGTAATGGTGCTGTCGGGTGCCATTCCATCACACAGCATCACCCTGAGCTGGCAGCTGAGGCTGGCTCCTTGGGAGAGCTGGGATTATTTCTTTTTATTTGTCAAAAAATGAAGTGTATGGTTTTTTTAGAACAGCACTTTTAAATATATCAAAGTAGCAGAGATTGGAAAAGGCTTTTGGAACAAATACTAAGCCTGGTAAAGGAAGGAGATGTGATTGCCCTGACAGGAGGATTTTCCTCCCTCCACTTGCCTGTGTTATGTTGCCATTTTCTGTGGTGTCTCACATGCAGGAGATTTTCCAGGTTGTTTCAAATGGGTCAAAGTTGGAGTTTTTAACTAGAATATTTCATCTATTTATTTCATGTATTTCATATATATGTTTCTTATGTTTCCAAATTTCACCATGATTCAAGGGTAAGAAATTCTTCAAATCTGTATTTTAATCAATGTATTTTAAATTCTACACTTGAAATCTCAGAAATATTCCAACTACCTCGTGATGAGCTGATGACTGAGCACTTCCCCTTGCACAGAGCACTGAAACAAGTCCCTGCAACATCTGCAGGATTTGGAAATCCACTTGCCAAGCTCCCTGTGTTGCAGTGACTGACATTCCCCCTCACAGAAGCAGCTTGGGATGCAATTTCCATCCAGATGTGTTCTTTTGCAAAGCACCAACATCCCCAAAGCATCAGAGATTTCAGCCACTGCCCTGTGGCTGTCGCCTGTGTTTGTCACATGTGAAAGCCGTGGATGAGTTCAGAGAAATTTCTAAGAGTCAAAGAAATCCTGAAGTGCCTCTGAATTTCAGTTCCATTGAAGCCTAAAAAAGAAGCATAAAAAAAAAAAGGCTTTGAGAAGGTGCTGTAAAACCCCAGCAGGCACAGAGTGAGGCCCTCCCAGCCATGTCAGTGTGACACTGCAGAGCCACCAAGACACAGAGCCCTGCCCGTTATCGTGCAGAGCAGATGCTGGAGCACATCAAAAGGGGGATATTGTCCTGTTCTGGTCCCAGCTCTGGCTGCACACACGGATTTACCTCGCCAAATGCTGCTCCTTTGTTCTCTGCTCTCAGGGAGTCACTGGAGCTCAGCAAAGTGTAGGATGCTGAACCGGATCTGGCATCCAAAATTGTAGATTTGAGGGGGTTTTTTTATGTAAAGAAAAGCCTGGAATCCATCCATTTTGACCTTTCTGTGGCTTTTTTTTTCATTCCACAGCACTGGTGCTGCTGGCAGTGGATATTTAGGCTCTGCTTTCACGCTCCTGGCTGGGATGAGTTTGTTTTTAATGGATATTTGCTTCTGTGTTTTGCCCATGTGACCAATTCCACGTTGGAAGTCCCTTCCAGCCAGCAAACACAACCAGGGCTGGGGAATGTCAGCACCAGCAGAGGGTGATCAGCTGTGCCTGGGATCATTCAAATCATCTGCAGCCACTGGAAAACTGCTAATTGCACCACCCAGCCAGTGGAAGAGAGCACAGAAGTGGAAAAGGGGGACATTTTTCACCCCTAACTGCTCCGTATCAAATAAAACAGGAGATTGCAATGTCAGTGTTACCATTTGTGAGTTATCCTCAAACCCAGCCTGGTTTTCTGCCACTTGGCATCACCACCTCTAACCCGAGGTCAGTTCTCCTTGTCCACGGCTGCCCCGTGTAAATTTCCAGATTTTTATTAAACATTCAGTGGCCATGATCAAAATCCCCCAATGAAGTTCATCACCTGTCAGCTGCCCCCGGCCATCTCCCATTCCCAGTGGCTCGGAAATGGCTGGGAAAGGAGGAAATGGAGAAAGGGAACTGCAGAAGCTGCTGGAACTAAGGTTGGGAGTCACAGGGGGAAGGGATTGAGTGCGACCCCCTCCTCCTATTTAACACCAGCTGAGGGCTTTGGCTCCCAGGCAGTGGCTCCTCAGTGGGGTTCTGGAGCTGTCCTGGTGAGAGGGGGCCGGGGTTTTGTGTGGTCTCTGAGCTCTCTTGCTGTTTGGTTTTTATGGGATGGGTTTTTTGCTTTGGTTCTTGCACGTTTTTATAGCCTGGGCCTCTTTGAGTGCAAGCAGTTTTGTTGGTTTTAGCTCGTTTAAGTGTTCAAGGCACACCTTGCTCCTCAGTTCTTGAATTAGTTTTGTGCTGGGAGACGTTATTTTATCTTTCAGTTTGCTGGTGTCTCTTGCAGTCCTCTCCTAATGTTATTATTCAGGAACAAACCCTTCTGTGGCCTGTGAATTCAAAATTTGTGTAATTTTTTCCTGCTTGCTTTGCTTCTCCTCCCTGCTGCCCCCATCTATTACTGGAAGTCTAAACATTTCCTTGACTGGAGTGAAGGGTGGCTCCTGAAAGCTGTCACTGTTTTCTGGAGTGCTCTGCTTTCACTGACAAGTTGTCTCTTTTTCCTTCTTTTCAGACTGTTATTCCTTAAAAAGTCTCTGTGTCTCCCCTGACCCTCCCCGTGCAATTCCACCTGTTCAGCTCATTCCTGTGATCCCTGAGCTCCTGCTAGGTGGGAACTGGGTAATTAACTCGCCCTAATGAGCGTGGGCTAATAAGTATCCATGTCTTGCAGGTGTGAAGCCCCTTCCTCCTCAAGAGCCAGCGCTCCCTGCTCCTCCTCAGCCACTGCAGCCTCGCCACAAGAAGCCCTTGGTGGAGTTGCTCCCTTCCCCTCTGGCCATGGGGTGTATTTTTGGGAAGAACAAGAAACCCTGTGGGTTTCCCAGGTTATATTATGGGCCCAAGAGCAAAAGGGCAGTGGGGTCTGGCCGGGCGTGCTGCGATGCAGCCACGTGGACTGGGGAGAGCCATTTCTGCTCAGCACGGATCGGGAGGACTCGGAGAGGCTCTGAGCCTCCTGCTGCCAGCCTGGTGCTGGAAGCTTCTGAAAGTGAATGTAGAGAGGAGGGAGGAGACTCAGCTACCCCTCCAAGGGCACGGCACAGCGAGGCCTCGTTCCCTGTGGATGCCCGAGGTGCTGAGGTGTCCCAGGAGCCTGAAGCCAAACCTCACCCCGAGGTGATGAAACACCAGGAGCTCCCTGAAGAGCCCCGAGGATGCCAAAGCCCTCAGGAGGGCAGTGAGGCTGGAGCTGCTCTGCCCCCCGAGCTCGGCTGTGGGGAGCAGGGGGTGACACCCCTCACTCAGATCACGGTGGAGGTTGATGTCCACATGCCTGCAGGTGACCACGGGGAGCCTGGCCAGGCTCAGGCTGCTGCAAAATCCGAGCTGCTGAGGGGTGCAGAGCAGGGGGCTGGGACTGGGAGCTGTGCAGAGCAAGCCTGTGCTGAGGAGGCTCTTGGGGAAGTGCCCCTGCAGAAGGCAGGAGACTCCACAGCGGCTTCGTGCCCTCTGGAGGAGCCAGAGCTGCCTCTGAAGGCTGCAGAGCCAGGGGAGGCCATCACAAATGGGCAGGGGGGAGAAGAAACCGAAGCCCCACCTGATCTCTGGCTGGCACAAGGTGAGATTCCTGCTCCTGAAGGTGTGATGGAAACTGCTGCTGAACCTGAGCAAGCTGAGGCCTGTGGTGAGGGGCAGGCATCAGAGGAGATCCCAGCCTGCCTGCCAGAAACCCAGGCTGCCCTGCAGGAGGAGGAGAAAATCCAAGTTAGCAGTGAGGGAAAAGCAGAGGAGCACTGAAAGAGCACGTGGACTCTGCAGCAGCAGCCATGGAGCACACTGAGGGTTTTCTGCAGCCCGGAGATGAATCTGCTGCCTCCATCCTGCCAGAGGGTGCCTGTACCCTGAAGGACCCAGAAATCGGGGTGGTGGTGGTGGAACCTGCTTTGAAAAGTGATTCTAAACTTAAAATTCTTAAAATTTGTATGTTGCCTTCTGCAAGTGGCACTACCCTCCCTCCTTGTGCTGGGGGAGGCAGTGTGGGCATGGGCTGAGTGTTTCTTGGTATAAAAAGTGTATTTAATGTATTTATTCATGTATTTATACCCTGGCTGGGGCTGTGCCCTTTGTGCTTCTCTCCCTGTGCACAGGGTTAAGCCGTGTCTAACAAACCAACCAGATTTATTAATTACATTTGTCTGCTCACCCCTCTGACTGTCACTGCTATTGGAAAGGGGTTGTGTGAAGTCTCTCTTGCAGTTGGAATCAATAAATGGGTGCATTTTGATACTGATTGCTGTGAAGTGTTGGGTTGTTAATGGGAATTTGCTTTATGGTTGGTGCTGGTTGGGTGGAGGTCAAAGAGCTCTGACTGGGGGCCTGTGGAAGGAGCTGGAAACAACCAAAAAAAAAGCTTCTGGTGGTCATTTTGCTGCAAATAATCAATAAATTTCTGGCAACTGCATATCCAATACTAATCTCTAATTATACAGTGCTAAACAGAGGGGAGTTTTCCTGTCAAACCTGACTGGTGGCAGAGCTCTCACTGAATTTATAAATGATGTGGTGCTGAAGGGAATCAGGAAAATAACACAGCCTAATTTCTTTCAAGCAGAAGGTTTTTATACCACATCATTCTGCTAGAACTCATGGGGATATAAAAAAAACTTTAAAAGGGAAATAATTATTTGTATTAGACAGCTGGAAAACTCCAATGTGAAGGAGAGCAAGATCCTCCCTAAGGAAACCATTTCCAGTCCTGGTGCTCCTGCATGGAGCCCTCATTAGCAGAGCTCACAGGAGGTGAGGAATGATGGTTAAAGGCAAGCCAGAATCTGAGGATATTGAGAGCAGCACTTCTATTTAAGGAATGATTGGTTTTACTGTCTTAAAGTGCTTAATCACATCAGGAATTTGATGCACCCTTCAAAAGATTGCCTGGGACTCAAGAGGACCAGGCTGCCACACGCCAAAATCGTGACTTAAGCCAGACTTGCTTCATTTTTTTTTCCCCTTATGACCAATTCTGATGGAGACCTTGCCCATGGAAATGTCTCATCTGCCCTGACTTAACACAGAGAATGTTCCTTCCCCTTGGCTGCTCCTCACGACCCCAGGGGCCCCTCCATCAGCTGGGTCTGGTGACAAGCTGGGTTTGGCTGCCTCTGGCAAAGCTCTGCTCTCAGGCTGGACATTATGTCCTCATTGCATAGAATTTCGATTTAAAAATCAGTGAGTTTGGCAGCTCCTCCTTGCCAGGAGAGCAGGAGGCCTAAGGAAATCAGGGAAGATGAAGCAGAGAGCAACAAAAACCTCTGTGCTTCGCTCTGCGTCGCTCTCAGATGTTCAGCTCAACCACTGCACTCGTATTTTGTGCTTCTGATTTAGTAAAAGCATCTCAGAATTCATGGAATCAGGTTAAAATTACTCAGCAGCTCCTTCCCCCCGTGCCTGAAGGTGTGGGGCTAATCAAGAGTGACAATAAATACATCATTACACGCCACTGTTGGTGCCACACTGAAACAAACGAGGTGACAGGGATCAATTTCCACCCCAAGAGGAACCATGCAGAATAATTCTGCAGGCTGCAGTCTCACAAACCTCATCCCAAAGCCCCTGCCAGGTGATCACCAAATTACAGGAACAAAAGTGGGACTGTGCAGCTCTTTAATTTTGCTGGAATGTTGGTGTTTAAGTCTAATTAACCAAGCTGCAGTCTGAATCAGGGACATTCTCTCATGCTCTGGAAAAGGAGTGATTTTTCCTTCCTTTCTCAGAAAAATCATGGAATGCTCTTCCACCACATGCAGTGCTGCAGGAATTTTGGGGAAGAAGTTTTTGCAGTGCCCTGACCTCAATTACACCAATCTGAGCGTTTGCAATGCAAAAAGTTCCTTGGTAAATGAGAAAAAAACAGCTAAAATTCCTCTTACAACATTCCAGTTCTGCTGCTTTTTTGCCATCACGTTCATTTGGGGTTTTCAGATGTGCCCCAAGTTCTGTAAAGCCAAGCTTTCCCCTCAGGTTTTCCTGGTTTGCATTGTCCCTGTCTGACCTACCCAAAATTACACGTTTGGCAATTTTAATGATTTTAAATGCCTTGTCAGAGGAGACTCTGCCTCTTTTCTGATATTTGCATTGACTCCAATGCCAGAACTGATGGTTTTACCCTTTTCAGCTTGTAAAGTGTTTGGTAAAACGTTGAATATTGGTATCTGTGGCCTCAGAGCAAAAGCTGCTCCTCTCCAGGTGATTTCCTTGGGGCACCAGCTGAGCTCGCTGTGCTCAGACCCTGCTAAAATTAAAGATGAAGGGCTAAACTTCCAAATGTGACTCCTCTCAGAGCAGGGCTTAGGTCTGAAAGCACTTTAATGCTTTTCAGCTCCCAGTGCTGCCCTGAGACCAGGGACAGCCCGATCTGCAGCAGCACCACCCGGCACATCCCTGACCCCAAACCCTCCAAACTTCACTGACGGGTGAAGGCGAATTCCACCTTTTATTGCTCTTTGTCTCCTCTTTTCAGGCTAACGGGAGGGTTTATTACCAGTGCAGCGCTGTGGCTCTGACTCCGCGCTCTTCCCAGGCTCCAGGCTGCCCTCTTAAGATGTTAAACAGCAAATTCCTCGCTAAAATCCGCGATCAATCACTGCAGATGAGGGTAAAGCGGCATTACCGACTCCCTCAACTGTCCTGCAGTGCGATCTGATTTTTTGGCGTTTGGGAAATCTCAGTTCCTGTTGCTAAGGATCTTTGCTTTTAATTTTTATAATTAAACGTCCTGTCACTCACCGGGAAACCTTGAAAAAATACCTGGCCCCACTTGAGAAATTAAAACCTCAGGAGCGTTTAGGAGGTGCTGGAGCTGTTAGGAACTCCAGTGTTTCTCTCTTTTTAAAATTATTTTGAATAATATATTTCGAATAATAAAATGAGTATTTATATCATCAATTTGAATAATAAAAGGAGTAATAAAATAATAATAAATATAATAGTAATAATAAAAATAACAGTAATAATAGTAATTATAAAGTTATAAATTATAAAAGTTACATAAAAAGTTATATATTAAAAATACATGAAAGTTCTATATTAAAATACATAAAATTTATATATTAAAATACATAAAAGTTATATATTAAAATTATTAAAGTTATAATAGTAATAATAAAAATAATACTCGTATCAGCACCCTCCTTATCACAGCAAACCCGTGTCTCCTCAATTCTTACACAACTAGGTAAAGTTCTGAAACTTTAAAAAGTTCTGAAAACACCTGGCCAAAAACCTCTTTTATGCAGAGCAGCGACTGCTGGTCAATATTCTTGCTCAATACAAAACAATTTTGCATTGCTTTGGTGGTTGTGTCCCTGTGATGCCTGAAAGAGAGGCTGGGAATAAATCCCCACAGCCTGATGTCATAGAGCAGGTGTTTGTTTATTTATCTGCTGGTGCTGAGGGGGATTTCTCCTCCTAACTCACCTCCTTTGTCACGTTCTGTGGTTTATTTATACAGTAACATTTTGCTTAATGTTGCTTTGTCATTACAGCATCATCACAGACACACCAGAACTAATTTACATAGCATGGTCTCATGGTTATTAGATAATTCTTTGCACTGCACTTCCCCAATTCGGGGGTCTTCGGGGGTCTTTGATGAAGGCTTCTAAAGGCTTCTTCACACTTGAACTTTTCAACTTTGTCATCGAGGCATGGGCAGTTGTGATGCCCTTCAGTCTGTCTGGTCTTAACCAGCCTAAATTCTTGGTTTTGTGGATAATTGGCTTGGCTTGCCAATTTCTCATTAGTACTACACTTACTTATCTCTAAAACACACCTGGTAAGTTTCTATCTCTTTTCTTTTTCTCTATTCTGCATATAAGCAACCAGTTAACTACATACTAGCCATTACATTGCATAATAAGTTATTCAGATGATATGGATATTAAAAGTTATGATTCAGGTTATAAGCATCAGGTTATAGGTACAGAAATTATGATTTAAGTTATAAGCATCAGGTTATAAGTATAGAAATTATTATTTAAGTTATAAGCATCAGGTTATAAGTATCAGGTTATATTAATATTCTTCAAGTTATATTGATAAAAGTCATGATTTAGGTTATATTAATATTAAGGTTACATAGATATCTTATATCTCAAGCTGTGTAAGCACCTTGTTGTTGTGACCTGAGTTACACAGACATCACCTGCCTGGCTTTCAGGAGCACAGAGATTTCCTCACTTCCTCACACTCTCCTCTCTCCACAGCATCCAAGGAGCCCAGATGTAAAGCCACAAAATCTGCCGTGATCTGACAGCCAAAACCCAACCACGATGTGAAACTGGAAAAGTTCTGAAACAAAAGCCACTCAAAACACCCGTCCTGAGAGAGAGAGAGAGAGAGAGAGAGAAAATACAATCACAAATCTCCCCCAGCTCTGCCTCCTTTGCTGCCAAGTGCCTGCAGCACCTGCCAGAGATGAAAAGCACCCGGGAGCTGTTCCTGTGCATGGGGAGGATGCTCTGTGCCTGCAACACCTCAGCTGCCTAAATTCCATGTGTAGCTGCTGCCCTGCAGAGTCCCAGGGTGGTTTGGGTTGGAAAGGACCTTAAAAATCATCTCATTTCATCCCCTTGCAGGGACACCTTCCACTCTCCCAGGCTGCTCCAAGCCCCATCCAGCCTGGTCTGGGACACTGCCAGGGATGGGGCAGCCACAGCTTCTCGGTGCCAGGGCCTCAGCACCCTCACAGGGAAGGATTTCTTCCTAAATCCCCCCTCTGACCTGTGCTCTGTCAGCTCGGAGCCCTTGTCCCCTTCTTGTCAGAAGTGTCTCCAACCCATCCCTGTGCAGAGAGAGAGACCCCACAGCATTTCCCTTCAGCTCTGTGTGAATGCCTTGGGGACAAAAAAGAAGATAATACCTAAATACACAGAGCCCTCTGATGCGAACCATTCATTATATGATGTTTCATAAACATGGAGCAAGAACAATTCCCAATCTTTCAGGCAGCTGTGTGAGGGATCAGTAATTAAATCATTGGCTTTGGCTGGGAAGCAATTCAGTGCTGCTGCCCTGCCCTATTTAAGGTCCCCCTGCTCCCTCCCAAGCTCTGCTGGGAATTTTGCAGGGGCATTTCCTTTGGAAGTGAGTGTGGGCACTGCATGACACAAATTTGGGGGTTTTTGGGAAGGAGGGGTTTTTGTGCTTTGTTTTTGGGGCTTTGTTTGTCTTCTCTAGTAAGAGAGAGCTCTGCCTTTAGGGTTTCAGCAAAACTAATTATGCTTTCTTCTGTCTTTGGCTTTGAACAAAATTCTGCTGGTGGCAAGATGGGGCTGAAAATGAAACATGCACAGTATGAAATGGCAAAATGAGGAAGGGGAAATAATTTTCCTACAGATAAAAAGTAACTGGTATCTTAAGGTAATAAATATCTATATCTTTATAAACAAAACCTGTTTGGAGACAGCAGCAGTGGAATCTGTATTTTGTTATATTTTGAGCTGCTTCTGCAGTGATGGCAAACAAGTAAAAGTAAACCACAAAATAAGTTATTATTTTCCTTTCCTCTCCTGGCATTTTACTGCCCTACCAAAATGCTGTGGAATGAGAGAGGAAATCTCTCTCTCTTCTTGTATTTCAGTTTTTCTCCCCCAGCAGAAGTGGGTGGGTTCGTTTTTCTTGCTTTTCCTTTCTTACAACTCTGTAGTTTTAAGTGATTAAGTTCATGGAGTCTTATAAGTGGGTGCCTAACCGCCATGGAATCGCACATTTTTACAGATTCTGCCCATAAAAGCAGCTCAAACAGTGCAGCAAAACTGCTCTGGATCCATTAGCTCCACTTTAAAAAACTGTAATTCCTAAATTATAGATCTGTTTTTCTGTCGTTCCTCTTACTGTGCACTGGTTGAGCTCTCTGCAGCACCATCTGTAATCAGCTCATGTCGTGTGGCACTGCTAGCCCACTTTAAATATTTAGCTGTGAAAAGTGGCCCAGGATTTGGAGTGGAGCAGCGCAGGGAGGGAGCTGACGATGTGGCACTGGTGGGGAAATGCGTTGCTGTCGCTGGCTGCCCTATTTAAGAGCAGAACCTTATCGCCCTTGAGCCAGGAATAAAGGCTGAGGGGTTGTGGTGCTGCAAATAAATGGTTTAAGTCATGTTTGCTTTGTGCTTTCCCTGCCAGAAACAGGGCACTCGTATCCTCCTTCATGGTGAGTGTTTAACTGGTGTTTGCCTCTTTCTGGCACTCCACAGCAGCTTCCAAAGGGAATTCCTGGAGCTGTGTGCAGCTCCCTCTTTCTCTTTTCCACACAACTTCTGCTCTTTCCCTGTAAAAGTGCTTGATCTGTTTTCTGGCAACGCTGCAGTTGTAAAAAGGCCCTTTATAAATGTAACCTGAGGTAAGGGTTTCTCTGCATTCAGAGTACGCTGCCCCTTTTTAATGTTTGGGTTTGAAGCAGTGGCATCGCTGTGGTTGCTAAAAAGGGAGTTAATGACTGGTAAAATAATGACCCAGGGGCCTGAAATCCACTCGTTTCTCATCTCTCAATACGGAGAGCTTTTTCTTTTCCTTTTCTTTCTCCTCCCTTCCATATCTTACCAGGCCTCTGAATGACTTCGCTGAACTTCTTTGTAGGATTAATAAATGGTTTAGGAAACAAGAGGAGACCTAAATAGTATTTGCTTTGGGAATATAAACTAATAACTGTTAAGTGCAGTGTGGGCTGAGAGTCCTGGGGAGGGAGTGACTTCCTAAATGCTCTCAGTGACATCAAAAGGCTGCTCCTTGAGCTAAGACTGACTTAGAAGCAATAAAACCTGCAACCTGTGGACAGCCCACTCCGAAATGAAGTGGGAATTTGATTTTAGAGGGGCATTTTCTGCTCTGGCACGGGGCTGAGGAGGGGGTTCTGTTGGATTTTTCCTCCCTTGCAGGCGGCGCAGGAGGGATTTGTCAGCTCGGCAAGGCTGGAATGAGGATCTGTGACTGCTCCTAAACGCTCTGTTTGTGCCTCCTGCAGCACCCCAGGCCTTCCGGATTCCCTGGAGAAGGCTGTGAGCAGGATTTGCTCTGCACACCTTGATCATGGGGAATGAGATCAGCCACAGGAGGTACTCGTGCAGGAAGTTCAGGAGGTTTGAAAGGCTGAGATCTGAGGAGACACAGTCTGTGTCTGATGTCCCCATGGCACAGCCAGCCCAGGATGGGGGATTTTGGGGCAGTGTGACCCATCCTGAGAATGAGGAACCCCAGGGTGCTGCTGCTGCTGCAGGGCTGCACTGCAAAGAGCAAGGAAGGAAAAGGGAAATGGCCTCGTGTTCCCCACCTGTGGCCCAGGGAATGGTGAGAAGCACGGAGCTGCAGGAGCCTGCAGAGGCCCAGCCTCCTGCAGGATGGGCAGAGGAGGCTGGGGACAATCCCCCGACCACAAATCCTGATGGAAAATTTTGTGCTCCGACCCAGGAAAGAGCTGAGCCAGCTGAGGGACACACAGAGGTGACAAAAAGGGACTTCCCTCTGCAGCCTGCAGTGGAGATGGGAGCAGGAGAGGTGGAGGCTGCGCAGGGGACACCAAAAAGCAGCTCAGGGTTGTGCAGGAGACCCAACACCAGGATGAGCCCTCTCTGCAGGTGGCTGAAGCAACTCAAATCTCCAGCAGAAAAACCGAAAGCCAAGCCTGGTGCTGTCAGCAGCCAAGAGTGAGGCTCCTGAGGACTGGAAAAGGATCAAGTGCCTGGCGTGACACCTGGAAAAAAGACTGGTTAAAAATCGTGTTCCTTGTGTATGATAAGAGGACATCATTTTTGTCATCTTTAAACTGCTTGTCTGCTGGATATTCCTGGCTGTCTCACACCCTGTGTGGAGCACAGGAGGCCTTCCCTCTGCAAGGGGTGGCACAGGGAAGGGAAGTGCCTCTGCTCCCTTAGCAAGCAGCTCGTGAGGATGCTTTGGCTCTGCTCTGGCTGGGGGCTAGGCTGGGCCAGCTCCTGTTTGAAGCCCTGCAAAGGTGCCCTGGGCAGCTTTGCATCTTCCTGGTGCTCCCTATCCCTGTTCGATTTCCTTTCCCCTGCTTGTAACAACATGCTGTGCTTAATGGGCCAAGAGAAGGATGAGTAGCATCCGTGTTATCAACCTAAATTAAGAGATTATCAAACCAGTCGGTGCTCACAGACGCACGATGGTGGTGGTGGGGGAGGCTGGGTAAACAAGGGGCTCCAGTTTTGCTGCTGGAAGTGTTTGCTGTGTGGTTTTGTACTTGGAAGTCAATAAAAGCTGCTTTCACCTCCTCCAGTGAAGCCCTGGCTGCAGGTGGAAGTGGGATAAGGGAGGGGAGGAGGGGATGGGATGGGCTGGGCTGGCACTGCCTGCCCACGGCTGTGGGCAGTGGGAGCTGGGAGGGCTCCACGGAGCCAGCGGTGCTGATCTGGCTGCTCCTGGAGAATCAGGGAATACAAGCTCAGGAAAAGCCTTTAATTTGATTGCTGTAGCTCTGTGCCATCCGTGTGGCTCCTGCAGGTGCCTCAGAGCTGACCCAAGCACGCCGGTGAGGAGCAAAGGCGGCCCAGAGTGCTGAGCCTTGCTCTGCTAAAAATTCCAGCCGGGGGCAAAAATCCTTCTGGGAGAGGGGAGAGCCAAAAAGAGGAGCTGAGGCAGAGCCAAGGAGGGGCTGCAGGGCTGTGCTGGAGCAGCCCAGCTCCTTGGGGGGAGGAGGGAAGGGGAGAAATGCCAAGGGAGGATGGGGAGCAGCAGCCTGAGCTCCTGCAGCCTGCCCTGGCTGCTGGTAAATCACTGCTTGGGGCACCGATGGCAGCTCTGATCCTGCTCCCAGCTGGACCGAAACTCCTCCTTCTTGTCCTCCTCCTTCAGCTCTTTCCTTCTCAGAAGCCCCAGTTTGACTTTCTGCCTCGATGTTCTCTTTGTAGGTGCATCCCGAGCTCTCCTGAGGAGACCAGCGACAGCCAAGTGCCTTTGTCTCGCTGATCGCTGCCATCGATGTTCCTGCTAAAATCCCGTGAAAGAGCTTGGAGCACACCTTGCAGCTCCCCTTGAACAGAATTAGGACAAAAAAAATCGCTTCAGCACATCCCTTTCCACACCTCAACCCCAACCCGAAGCTGTTGGCTGTGCCAGCCAAGAAATAAATAAGTAGGGAAGCAGCTGTTTCCCACCTTGTGCTCGCAGGCACCATCTGCTGTGCTGCCTCTTCCCGTGCTAAAGAGAATTCCCTGGCTGCTAATGACCTCTAAGGATAACGTTTATCTCCTGTAATCCCAGGTTCCCCAAATAAAAGTCGCAGGAAAGTTTCTAAAAGCAGAGCAGCACCCCCAAAAGGCTGGGATGTTCATTTTTACAGGTAGCAAAGCTTTTTGATTTTCCCTGAAGTCAGTGACGTGTGGAGGTGCCACCATTTTTTGATTCACTTTAAAGGCAGGAAGGCGTCTGTCTTTGTTTGTTTGTTTATTTCAAATATTGATTCTTTGAATGTGTTTATTTAGGTTTTGTGTTTGGGTTGGTTTGTTTGTTTAAGGCAGAGGTGTTGTGTGCCTTTTTTAAGGCAGGTTTCATATCTTGATGGAGTGGAGGCCCTGAAGAAGAGAGCACTGAATCATAAGAAATTTGAAAGTTGGGGAAATAAAGTGGCTCAGGATCTGTCAGATTCCCTGAGTGTGGAAAAGGGATGGTTTGAAGTGTTGAGCTGCATTTCTGAGATGGATTCTGTGCTTGGAGAGCAACTTGGCTGATTCCTTTCATCCCACTTTTCCTTTTACCACTGTCCCCAGAGCACAGCTGATAACACCTTGTCCATCCATTACAGCTCCTTCAAAATTCAGGAGGAATCCTGGTTTTCATTGTGCAGCTTCAATATTCACCACACACTTGAGCAAAAGTGATCACAGAGCTGTGATTGCCTCCATTTTCAGGTAAGGAACTTTGTTTAAACTTGCTGTAAATTTGCTTAGATTTGATTTTTTTTTTTTCCTTGTGAGACAAAATCCTTGAGAGGTTTTTACCTTCCTGAAGGGTGATGTGTTATCCCACTGCCACAATTCAGTCTGAATTCAGCAGGCAGGAGAATTCAGGGCCATCTTAACTAAAACCACACTTACAGTGGGGCAGGGGCAGGATTAGTGCTCTGCTTTGGTCATGCTGTGACATTTCCCTGCACTTTTGGAAGCCTGGGTTTTAATGGAAAGTTTAAAAGTTCCACTTTTTTTTTTTTCCCCCCAAAATTGCACAATTCCAGACAGTGCTATGAAATTCAGTGCTATGAAAATATCCTCCCATGGTAACATCCTCAAGGTGGATGCCAGGATTTTTTTCCAGAAGAGCCTGAAGTTACAAAGGTTTTTACCCAGAATTTAGGAGTCTTGATCATCTTTCCCTGTTTGCTGCTAGAAAATGTTGTTGCTTTTATTTCTTCTCTTCCTTTATTGAGGCAGGAATTTCCTGTGGTTACTTGTTCCTTTGTCAATTCCTCAAATATAGGTTGATATTTTTATTTTTAAGGGTTTTAAGGGAAGCCAGGTATTTGCTGCAGTGCTTCCTGCAGAGATCCATTTGGAGCAGTGGGTTTATAAATAGGGGCACTCTGGTTTATTTTGGTTGGAAATCATTTTTGATGATGCTCTCTGCAAAAAGGAGCGACACTGGGGATGGAACATCACAGCCAGAGCTCCACTGCAGTGGGGAAAAAAAAAAACTTTGAATTGAGAGCATCAGAGAAACCTAAAACTTGAGGCTTTGGTGAACTGGTTTGAAATCCCTTATCTGGTACCTGCTTCAGGTGATGGAATAATAGTTTTATTGCTTCTTTCCTGGGAAAATCACAGCAAATCATCTTGGGTCAGTTACCTAAGGGCTCACCTGGATCAAATGCAGGTTTGAGGTAAAGGTTTCAGCCTCTTACTACAGGGAAAATAATCTAACTCAGAGTTGTTCTGGGTGGTTTGACCCCTCAAGTTTGACCTGAAGTTAATAATGTGAATATTCTTAGATTTGAACCTCTTGCATTCCCCCATCTTCATGTGATGGGGTGGACAACAAAAAATCCATTTAACACTTTTGGCTACAAGTCACATTAAAATACACCCAAAATTACCTGATTTTTTAAAAAAAATCAGTGTTAATTTTATTTGCAGTGTTTGCAAACTGAAAGAACAGCAATGCCAAGGGAACAGCAGCCCCAGAAAATCCATGGCACCTCAACCCCAAGGTGCTGGAGGCTGAGGAGCTGTTCCTAGGAGAACTCACTCCTGTGAACAGGCAGCAGCCCTCACACTTACACTAATAAATAAATAATGCATTTCCAGCAATCTCAGGAGCTGGCACACTTTTTGTCCTGCCTAACTGCTGAAGCAAGATATTAAACTTGCTCAAATTCTTTTTGCCTAACTGCACGAAAATATTCTGATGGAAGAAAGACCCGGCATGGTGCCTTTCTTCTGGGGGAGCTTGTAGCCCCAGATCCTCATCTTGTTGCTTTGTGAACAGAATCCCTGAGAAAAGACTTCTGGGAAAAAGAAAAAAAACCACCAATTATTGACGCTGCCTGCTTAACCCAGGCCTGATTTAGAAATGCAGGAAGTCAGCGTGGTGGTGGCTGTGAAAAGCCAATAGTTTTGAACATCTAGGCCTATTTAACAGAGTTCTGCTGCAGTGCAACTGCAAAGCTTTGGGTTATTTTTCTCTCTCCTTTCAATTAGCCAGAGCGTTGGAACACTTCAAGGAATCAGCACCAGGCTTTTCCTGGATTTCTTGCGTCCCCCTCAGAGAGTGCCATGGAATGGGAGGAAATATTAACGAGGTGAGAGGAATTAATGCTGGTGGAGAGCTGAAGCAGCCCCCAGTGAGCACAAAGACTGTGCTGGGTAAAACGGGGGGCAAACTGCAGAGGGCACAGAGCCGGGAATGTGAGGGGTGATGGGACAAAGAGGGAAAAGCTGAGAAAATTTCTGGTCTGCCTGAGCACAGACAGCAGCTGCCAGAAACATTTGGCACAGGATGCTGCTCAAATCCAGAGTTTCGGGGCAAACTCACATAATTAAGCCTCCTAAAAGCCAACTGCTAGGCAAAAGAGATTTTATCCCACCAAAAAAGCAGTGGAGCTTATCCCAGAGCACAGCTAAAGTGGGGCTTCTGAAGCACTGAGCACAACACGTGCTTCCCTTCTCCAGCAGATTTCCAGAGTTATCCCAGCCAGCTCCACACAGGAACTTGCTGTAGAGGCCTGCAAAAAGGAGAAAACCTGCAGGGAAGCACACAGAGGGCATTTATTTATTTCAGCTCCCTTCCCATGCTCTGATGCCTTGAGACACCACCTAAAAACAGAGCCTAGACAGGATAAGGGAATAAAGGTCGGTGTTTATTTGAGAGGCCTTCAAAGGTACCCCTGGGGAGCCTGAGGCTGTTCTCAAAATGGACCCCAAGAGGGACCCCAAGATGGAGCCCAGGTCATGAGTTCTTCACACTTTTCTAGGTTTGGTTCATTTGCATGTCAGGGTTCATTCTCTAATTAAAGCTTCAGTTTAATGATGTCATTTCCCCTCAGCTTGCTCCCCCCCTCTCAGAGGTTTTTGGTTTAGACTTTTTGGGCCTAGGACAGTCTGGGTGTCCTTGGAGACAAAGCCTGGAGAGGCTTTGTTATGTCTGCACGAGGGAGCAGAAATTACAGGCTACAAGAAACTTCAGAGTTACACACTGGGCAGGACGGGATTTGAAAAATAGAAAAGTCAAAACCTAAGGCATCAGCTCAGAGCCTTTTCCTGGCTCTGTCCAAGGTCCTGCTCCATCAGAGCCCTCTGGCTTTATTAACAGGGCCGGGAGAAGGCAACGAGAGCAGATTTTCTGCAGTGTGAGAACAAGCTGAGAATGAAACTGGAACTCAGGTGCTCTGGGAAAAACTCTGCCGTGGCATAAGCAACTTCTGCCTCCTGAAACCAGATCTTTTAATTGCTTCCCCTTGCCTCTGCGGGAAATTCTGCTTTCTCGTGGATTTTGGGAGAGGAGAGTGAAGCCGGGAGCTAATCAGGGGTCTTACCTAAAAGCAGCCTTGCTCTGAACATCCCTGGGTGTCCCTGCAGCACCTCCTGCTGCGGAGCTGGAGGCAAAAAGCAATTACAGGACGCGTGTAAAGGCATGTGGGATCGCTGTTAAATACTTAACAACGCTGATAAAACACGGGCAGGAGGTGGAGGTGCTGCTGCAGACACCGAGGGAGCTGCCAGGGACAGCAGAACCGAGCAGCCCCACACGGCCCTGCTGCTCCTGCTGTGCCCAGGGAGGCCGGGCTGGGCAGGGGACAGCCTCTGGCTCTGGTGGTGGCTGCCCTGCAGAGGTGGGACCCAGGGTGTGACACAGGAGATGGGATGATCCAAGCCAGGCAAAGCGGGTTTTTATCTCCAGCTCGTCCTGAATCCCTGGGAGCTGCAGCAGCAATACCTGAGCTCATCCCAGCTCTGGCTGCCAGCTCAGCTGCCCCTCCCTGGTGTGGGTTTAGGCCATCAAAACCCGGCTGCTGCCACCTCTGTGGCATGAGCAGCTCTAATTCCTTGCCGTGGGGGAGCAGAAAAAAGACTGGGATGGCTTCTTCATCTTCTTTTGGTTTGCAAAGTCCTGGCTTTGAGGTGTGACCAGGGGCAGGGGGAGAGGTTCCTGAGCTGGGTGAGGGAACAGAGCCAGGTCAGTGCAAAGTAATCACACAATAAGTGCATTTTCCTCAAAAAGCCCTTCAATTACTCAGGTACCTTTTAGGAGCAATTTAAGACAAGTCAGCCTGATGCTTTTGGGATGCTCTCGGAGCGGCCTACACAGCAAACCAGCAGCCCTAAAAGAAGTTTCCTTCTTGCATTTTGTCTTTTATTTCTCCACTCTGCTGCTTCTGCCCTAAGGTCGGGCTGACAACACCCAAGATTTGTGCCTTTTCCTTCCCAAAACTTCTCAGCAGCCATCCTTCTGTAGCAATGAGATAAGTGGAGAGAGCCTTCCACTGAGAGGGACCAGCAGCTTTTCCTTCTGGAGCTGGCTCAGCTTGCAGAATTAGTCTGTGGGAAGGGAAGAAAGGAGTTACAAGTCACACATTCAGCCAGCAGCATAATTAAAGCAGGAAGAGTGGAATGAAGAACTGAGTTGAGGGTATGAGTAAGCGTCAGGAGATTTTTTGGTGTCTAGGTGCCAGACACTGCTTCCCTCACTTTTCCAGTGGCCTCTCCCCTGTGAAAGGTGGAACTGGTGACTCTGTCCAGGATTCACTGGAGAGGAGGAGAATGTTCCTCCCCACGCCCTGAAACACCAGCACCCGTGTGGGATGCCATGAAATGTCCGAGGGGTACCAGGGGAACTCGTGGCTGATGGAATCTCTCTGCCCAGAACGAGCATCTCTTTGGAGGGGCAGGGATTTCAGCCTGCAGCCTGCTCCTCACCCTGCTGCCCTGGCGTGAGCAAAGGAGTCACTGAGGTCCCTGGGGTGCTGTGGCCCTCCAGAACCTGCTCTGCTCTTCCCCTGCTGCAGCTCCTGGGTGCTGTCAGCCCGACCCGAGGGTAGAAGCAGCAGAGTGGAGAAATAAAAGACAGAATGCAAGAAGGAAACTTCTTTTAGGGCTGCTGGTTTGCTGTGTAGGCCGCTCCGAGAGCATCCCAAAAGCATCAGGCTGACTGTCTTAAATTGCTCCTAAAAGGTACCTGAGTAATTGAAGAGCTTTTTGAGGAAAATGCACTTATTGTGTGATTACTTTGCACTGACCTGGCTCTGTTCCCTCACCCAGCTCTGGAACCTCTCCCCCTGCCCCTGGTCACACCTCAAAGCCAGGACTTTCCAAACTAAGCCCAAATCCCTGCAGTCAAATCCTAAACAAGTCTCAGGCTTTCTCCTGCACAAGCCCCAGAAGCACTGCCAGGTGCTCAGCACTTCCTTTCAAACCGTGCCACCCATTTTAAATGAAGCTTCTGTCTCCTGAAAGACACATGGCCCAGATTTCAGCTGCCTCTATTTTTCTTTCCTCCCATGATCACTCCTCTAATGGCATTTAACGCTCCCAGGCATCTCCCAGGCCTGGAATGCCACAGCTTCCCCTGACTAAACTAAAAATCTGTGACCGTATCAGTGGAAGTGAACAAAGACATAAACAAAGGTCATAAACTGAATTTATATGACTTCTGATAAAACTCCTCCTGACAGGTTTGTTGGGGGATTTTTTTAGCTGACAATTTTCTTTCCAGCACTGCGAGTGTTCCAGGCTTGTTGCCTGTTTACTGTGCCTGTGGTGCACACCTCTTACAAATACATCATTTCTGGCATCAGAACAGAAGGGTGAGCAGTAATTAACTGCATCTTCTGTAAATTCCACCCTTTTCTCCTCCTTTCTGCTGCTAAATATGCAAAAGATGACTGGAGAGGTGCTCTGAGAACATCACAAGCAAAGGGGGTGCCCATCACTTACCCCAGTAACAACCTTACCTCAGTAAAAAGGAACCTGAAAAGGAAATCGCTGCTTTCTGCCACCTTTTAAGTTTAGTTTACTCTTCTCCCCACAGGGAAAAGTTTCTGTTTTCCTCACATTAATCAAGTGTTTGTGCTGCTGAGTTTGAGCTGATCCTTCTCCAGCCCGGTGAGTGCTGAAGGAAGGAACAAGACCCATCTCACATTCCTCTTACTCCCAGCCCTTCCCTGTTCTGCCTTTGTTTTTAAAATTAACTTTCACGTTTTCTTGGCGCTGAGAAAGCCATTACAGAAAAGACCAAACCAATTTTTCTTTCCAGCATGTGTGATTGTTTTCTACTTCCCTAAAAGGTTAATGCTTGAAATGAATAATGGGTGTTGGGGAAGGGGAGAAAAAAGCTTTTTTTTTTCCTGCTCACCTTTCCCTCAGCTCACACAGCACGGAGGTGTTGCTGTCTCCTTGCACCAGGAATATTTTTGCAGCCTTCTGGAGCTGTTTTCCCTTGGGTGGTGGCCTCCAAAACCTCCTTCAGGCCCTGCTGATGGGTCTGCTCACAAAGGGAATTGGTTTGTCCTCCCGTTTTCCTCCCTTAGCTCCTCCTGAGGGGCAGTTTTGTGCTGCTGCTGCCCCCAAGGGTTGTTTTTCCTGCCAGCAGAGGAGATATTGAATCCCCCAGGACAAAGCAGCCCCCAGGAACCCACAGCAGCTTCACCCCTTAGAAATCTGGGGAAGATTCCTCCCCATTCCCAGCTAATGGAATGGAGTAAAGAGAATTAGGGCCACCTGCAAGGACAGCTAAAAGAGCCCCTGAGAGTGGAATATTTGGCACAGATTTCAGAAGAGCACCGTGAAATCACCCCTCAGCAATGAAGGGTGACCTGGGGCTTCATGGCACCAGCAGGGAGGGAACTCAGCTCTCCTGGCTCCCAAAATCCCCTCTGAGCTGGCAAAGCCCCGAGGTCACCGTGGCATCCCGGGCAGCAGAGGGCAGGGGGGGCAGGCAGGGCACCCCTCTGCTCCCATTTGGAAAAGCCGCTGGATTGTCCTGGCATAAATCCTGGATTTCCATGCTGGAAAACGCTGTTACCCCTTATTAAATCAAAACCTGCTGGCTTGGAGGAAGAAAATTAGTAATGCTGTGAACTCTCCCGTGGGTTGGAAATGTAAAGGAGCTTGGCATTACAGAGAGTTGCAGCAGAACATAATTCCTTGCAGGAGGGGAGAAAGTAAGGAAATCTATGAAGTCATTGACTAGTTTAGTTCAAAAATACATGGCTCAAAAATCTCAATATAATTATCCCAGTGCCTGCAGTTCCTGTTGGAGATGTTATACTGCTGGGTCAAGAGTTTTTTTGCTTTTTGAGCTGAGTTAACACATACATCATGTTTCAGGATGCTGCTGAATGCAGTGAGTTTAATTTAACAGGGTGAACAGCTAAACTTAGGCAGTCAGCTTGGGGTGATCCCTGAAGTTTATGCCAGAAGTGAGAATTTCCAACCCACCAGAGCCCACAAACAACTGTGATGTCCCCCTGGAGCAGCCTGGTTATTCAACAGTGCTCAGCACTGCAGGCTTCTGGTGCCCCAGGGCCCAGACCTGTCCTTGCACATTCCCACCTCATTCCTTCTCCTCTCATTTCCTCCCCTCGGAGCTCCAGCTCACAGGTAAAACCACCCAGCTGCCGACTTCGAGTCCCAAAGGGCTGCAAACCCCCAGATCTCTCAGTTATGCTGCAATCCCAGCTTTTCCTGAGGCTGTGCCTAAACCCCATCACGATTTTCCACAGCTCTGGAATCTCAGAATTGAACTTTCTGCCTCTCTTCCTTCCTCTGTGTGTGTGCAGAAATGTGCCCTCTCCAGAGGTGGGTGGAGGAATTCCTGGAATGTGTGGCTTTGAGAATTAATCTGTCACACTGGCTGCTAATTGTAAGGCAAACCTGTAAATAATGGTATGGAGACTTCTGCAAATGCCCCTGTCAGAAATCTAAATTGGAAGAAAACATTTTCTTTAGAGTCCAATCTTTTATTTCTGTCACCTATTTTGCTGTTAAACTCCTACTTCTCTACAGTTATCAAGCCAGATCCACTCCCTCTTAATTTTATACGAAGAAAAACCTGGATAAATTATGATCTATTGCTGGCAGAAGACCCTGGGCATAAAATATTTAGGCTGGGTTTTGTTCATCTCTTGTTGTTGTGTGTAATAACTTCATTTCTGCATTCCTGTTCAAATTACAGCCTCCCTGGGGCAAGGACTGCCCTCCAAGTGTGTTGGTAATTAGAAAGGGAAGAACCCTGGACTAAGGATAAATGCAGAGAGGTTTTCTGGCTCCACAGGAAAAAAACCCATAAATGACATTGCACGTCGTGGTGGGACAGCAAACACGAGGGACAAAACCCCTGAGTGCAGATTGCAGCTCATTCTGTGGCTGTGACCGAGTGTGGGGACCCAAAATCGGAGCTGATGTCCCAGGCAGAGCATGGCCAGGGGTGCATTAAACTTTGATGGCTCCAGTCATGCATTATCCATGTGCCAGTCAGCAAAGCTGCCCTGGTGCTAATTTTCCAAAGGAATCAGCTAATAAAGGAGCAGCACACTGATTATTGCCCAGGTTGCTGCTGCCTTTTTTGCTGTTTCTCTGGTGCTGATTAGAGCACAAAATCCATGTGGCTCCACACAATTCCATGGTCCAAGGGCAATGCAGAGGGCATTTGGAAGGCAGATTGATGGAGATGCACTTTGCCCCTCATTTTCCAATCACCTCAGGCTCCCAATCCTCAGGAAAACCCCACTGTGCCAATGATGCAAGAGCAGTTTTAGGGGAGGCTCTGCTCCTCCAAAGGCTGAGGCTGCAGGTATTGGGGCACCACGCTGGCAACCAGCAGAAAACAGCCTCAGAAACAGCCTGGCAGCAGAGAAACCAGCTGATATTTCTGTGCTTTTCTGCTTTGAAGCAGGGCTCCAGCTGATCGCACGGCTGGAATATGGAAAAAAAAAAGAAAAAAGAAAAAAACAGACGGTCTGAGTTTTGTCCTGAATGCAGCATTAAGGCTGAGGAAAGCTCTGCTGCCCAGGCAGAGGCAGGAGGAGAGGGGAAATCTCAGAGAAATTTCAGATTTTTATCCTCTTGAGAGAAGAATCTTAGACAAAGCATGAACGAGTTCTGGTCTGAGACAACCTGAGAGCTCCAATGGTTCCTGTGACACTCGAGAGCAGCAGGAGAGGAAAAGCATCTCGAAAACTTCAGTCCCACAGCAGCAGGGGAAAAGGCATCACCCACCCCTGCCACTTCCTGAAGAGCCCCTAAACCTCATAAAACTTCTCAGGCTCTGAGGAAAATGTTGCTCCTTTGTTTCTGTGGCAAATAAAGGAGTGATTTTTTTACCCTCCCTACCCCAAATCTGCAAATCTCAAAGATAACGGGCACTAACAGACTCTGAGCCACAATCTGGAGCAGAAAGTTCACCTGAAAATGGATATTTCTGAGACCTGAAAAGCATGGAAAGTGCTACAATGGTCTCATGGCTCGATGTGAATGTCCTGGGAGAGCACAACAGGAGTGACAGAAAAGTGCTTCAAGTCACAGCTCTCGCTCTCTCTTTGCCCAGTTGCTGGCACAGTGCTAAACTTTCTTTAAGTATTACCATAATAAGGAATAAAAAGAGCAGAAAGAGCATTGGGAACCTCCAGCTGAAGGGAGATTTATCCCAGATTTTAACCCAGCAGGATTCTACTCCCCTTCCCCCAGTGGGGGCTGAAACAGGAGCACCCCCTGACTCGTGCCAGGCTCTGTTCACTCCAAAAAACTTTCAAAACTCATGTACTGAGGGTGTCGCACCCTGAATTTAAGTGATGCTGAACTTTTTGGATGTTTCTGCATCTCTACCCCAACTTTTTTGCTCGTTGTGGGATGAATTTCTACTGAAGAAGATGAATTTTTCTCACTGTAGGGTCTGGTTTGTTCACCAGTTTAGCCCTTAGGGACCTTTCCCATAATTTTTGTTGCTCCACTTTTACAGCTCTCTGGGCTTTTTAAACAATTCTGAGCTGGTTTATGAGGAGAATAATTTTTGTTACTCCACTTTCACAGCTCTCTGGGCTTTTTAAACAATTCTGAGCTGGTTTATGTGGAGAATCCCCTTGCCCAGCAGGGCTGAGCAGCACAGAGGAGGCAGCACGAGGCTGGATGCTGCTGCCCTCGGGTGCTATCTCAGGGACACACAAAGCCAGCACGAGCTCTCCTTGCAGGATGCAGCATTGAAATTCCACCACCAGTGTCAGAAACATAAAGAACAAACCCTGGAATTGCCTGTGCTCTATAGACACTTCCTGACAGCAGCTTATCTCGGCCTGTACAATGTGTTGTTATTCCAGTAAACACCGTGTGCTGCTTTATTATTTAATGAAATGCAGCCCTAACAACCCATAAGATACAGAAGGACTGCTCAGGCTTCTTGCAGGGACTGGGTAATTCAATGTGCTGTGGTTAACCAGAGAAAAATGTGGGAAAGATAAGATTATTAGGGCGAGAAAAGCAAACTGGAGGGAACTTCATGACCACGGGGAACTTTTTTATGACTTTCCGGCATTCAGGTCTCAATTATCAGAGCCACGACTCAGATCATAAACAGAATTTATCTCTGGCAGAAGTAGGCTGCTTTATTACAGCCTTCAGAGCGGTGAATGTTTCGATAATGAAGTTAAAGGAAAAGCACAAGTTCCCAATTTGAGGAGCTTTTGCTGCTCATGACGCCAGCACTGGGCTAGGTCAGAAGGAAATCAATAATGCTGCCCTCAGGAAGGCTCCATTTATGAAAAATCCCATAAATTGATGCTTATGTGCCTCTGACAAAGAATAATATTGTCTTTAGGGGGCCTAACTCTCTGGAGACACAGAGTGCTTGGATGGAAGTCCAGGTGTATTTATCCACCCACTGCATAAATAACCACGCTGGGGCTGATTTGGTGACAATTAAAACACGAGGCAGAGGCAGGTTCAGGGCAGGCAGCCCCGGATGGAACCAGCTGATCCTTAGGGGGCAGAACCCAACCCTGTGTGTGAGTGATCCGTGGGGAGAGGCTCAGGGGGGCTCTGATCGTGGTGCAGCTCCCACAACGCCAGAGCACAGATCTGCAGGAAGGGATTTCTGAAGATTTGCTTCCTTTGAAGGGAAAACCCATCAGGCAGGGATGGGGAGCAGCAGGATCCCCCACCTCAGCACCAGCCCTGCTCTGCTCTCCTGGTTCTGCAGAGCTTGTTGTACTAAAGGCTTTTTGGGAAAAGAATTCCTCTGGAGCAGCTGCTTTATTCGTGGCACAAAGCTGAAATGCCTCTCCTGGCTTCTGTGAGGCCAAGGAAATCAAGAAGCTCAGGTCGGCTTAAAGGACTCATTCAAAGATGCCCTTCAGAGGTGGTGAAAATGTGTGAGCACATCTCTCAGAGGGGTTTTTTTGTTGTTTCTGGCTCGGGGGGCTAAAGGGGAATTTCAAACCCCCAAGGCAAGGCCAGTGAGCACTCAGCTCTCCCAGGTTTGTAGTGCAAACTGCAAACAATTGCCCTGGTGCCTGTGAAGGTCTTCCTGCAATATTTAGTCCCTGTCACAAGCAGGGGGGTGGCAGCTCTGTCCCTGAATGTGACATTGCCCCTTCCCTCAACAGCATTTGCCACTCCCCACCTCATCCTCAAATTCCCCTCCTTGGAATCTGCACTGGCTTCTAACAGCTGCTTACCTTTCCCAAACTGATTAAAAAATGAAAAATAATAATAAAAAAAAATCCATTATTTTATAGGTGTTACCTGGCATTTATCACTCCTTTTTTATCCAGCAGCTCCCTGGGGTGGCCACATTTTCATCTTAATTGCTCCAGGCTCCTGCCACAAGCAAAGCAGGGCCTTCAGAGGGGATGAGTTGTGCACGCTCGTGGTGCTCAGTTTTTGGAATGAAGAAAAGCCAAACAGGCACAGTTCTCTCTCCCTGGCATGAGGAAGTTTTCAGCTGCTGTTAAAGCCAGTAAGGCTCTTGTTTGAGAGCTTTACTGGGGTAGGAAATAAAGTTCCTAAATCAGGGCTCTTCACCTGCAAGAGCAGCCTGAGGAAGTGTCCTGTTTCCTCCTGTTCCCTCGGGGGACACAGGAAATGTCCCAGTGCCTGTGAGGGGACAGTGACAAAACACCTGAAGGAAGCTGAAGCAGCAGCATAAATCCCAGCCAGGTGTGAGAACAGAGCAGGAGCAGATATCCAGGACATGTTCCTGCAGCAGTATCAGAAGTTAACACCCTGAACTATCAGCTTGCTGTGTTAGGTCTCTTCTAATAGCTCAGATGCAACAACCTTTTCATGCCTGGCTGCTTCCAAAATAGTCTTTTTTTTTCTTTTTTTCTCCCCCAGGATTCTGTATGTGCAGAATTAGAACATCAAAGCTTGGATTGACAGCCCTTTAAAAATGTGACTGTGGTTATTCTTGGCTAGGTCTGGGGAGAAGAAGCGATTCCATTAGCAAGTTCTTGTGATTAAACAGAGAATGCATCCGTCAGAGCACGGAGATGTTGAGGGCTTCTCTTGGTGGCCACAGGAATAATTTCTTGGACCATCTCACTCTCAGCTTGGGGTGTGCCCTGTGTGATCCTCTGGACTTCAACAGGACCTCCACTCCCTCCAAGGATGGGATTTCAGGATAAAGGGAGCCCTGTCCATTTATTTTGGGCATCTGGGAGGCTCCCAAGGAGTTCTTTCTGCAGCACAGCCTGCAAAATGCCCAGAAATAGATTTCCAGCAGGCTCTGAACACCACGGGGCACAGAAAAGGGAACGTTCTGTCCAGAGATGAACAGGAGGGAAAGGAAAGGCTGCTTAAAGAGGCACCGTGGAGGTTTCAGTGGGCATTGATCTGTTTTAAAAAATAAATGGGGAAGACAAAGTGTTTGCTATTGAAATTCCACCAAGCACCTGCAGATCCCAGTTTAAAGAAGGGAATGACAGTGTACCTGGGAAGATGTCCCTGAGCACATGGCACAGAGCAAATATTGTCACTTCATTAGCAATTCCATTATCCTAATTGGTACAGAGTCAGGCTAGCACTTTTTTTCCCCCCTGAAGTTGCATTAAAATAAAGTTTTAGAGCAGGCAATAAAAGTCAGGGTAAAATGACTCTTCTGCCTGCAGCTTTATTGGAAATATGCAGATTTTTAACCCTGTTCCACATGAAAACAACACTCAGGCTTTTACAGTGGTTTTATGTCTCAATCTGCATCTTCTGCTCTCCAAATAAATTGGAGACAACTTGGTCACATATGACAGAGGGGCAGGAGACACAGAGCAAAATCCCCAGGGAATTCCCATGGAAAGGTAAATTTAAGTCAAGACGTGCAGCAAGTGCTCTGACAGAAGGGGATGACAGCTTTTCATCAGGAAATCAAAGCCACCAAAGCCCGGGGCTTTTCTGAGGACAAATTTCATCAGCTCTGGGATCCCTTGGGTGCTGAAGCCAATTAACCAGGAGGATTAATCCAGAGGAAGTCATGTTTCAACTCCCCTGGTGTTTTCTACCTTAAAGGTCGAAGGCAGGGGCATGAAACCCATCCAGGAACCTTGGGAGGCAGTAAATAATTTTTTTAAATGAACTAAAAAGAGAAAAAGTTCTGCTGGAACATCATTCATCACCATCTAACCACACTGTAATTACCCAACAATTACAGTACACAATGCATTTGTTTGAGCCTATTTGAAACCAGCACAATTTATGTAACTGGAAATGCACCAAGCAAGTAGGAATAATTACAACATAAATATGATGTAGTTAAATATCTGGAGTTTAGAAGCACTTCATTAAGAAAAATATCCCAGGCTGTTATGCTGTCATGAAATTAACCTTCTAGTCATAAGGATAAGTGTTATTTACGGATTTGAAAACAAAATGGGATGTAATTCCACTGCCATTACACCCAGGAAACTGGGAAGTTATGGCAGCCTCTGTTGTAAAAAGTGACTTTATACCCTGCTTTAATCATTCACATCAAACCTGTGCGAGCTGAAAAGAGAAGAATTGGCCCTCTTATTTCCAGAGAGTTTTGCTGTTTTTCAGTTTTCATCTCAAGTTTCCATTTCCCCTGGGATTTTCCCCTTAAGGTTTAAACTGAGACCTCAATAATTTGAGTTTAGTGGAGCCAGAATTTCTGGAGCTGGGCTTCCTCTGCATGTTCTGGGCACATGGATTGTCCACAATAAACCTTTCTGTGACCAGCATCTTTTACTGCATCAAGCACAGCCCAGCAGTGAAACACCCAGGGATGCACTTCAGTGAAACACCAGGAGCTGCCAGGTAAAAGAAATGCAACTCCAAAACTCCCAGCTTGTCACAGAAATTGAATTATATCTGTTACTTCAGCAGAGCAAAATCCTTTATGTGGTGCTGCTGGGATGAACTCTGAGGTCTGGGAATCGACCCAAATTTGTCCAAGTTCCAATTAATTACTCTGACAAACAGAAATCCCGTTATTCCCTTCCATTCTAGACAGGGGGAGATTCCTTTGTCAGGCTAAGACAGCCAACATTCCATGTGGGGCACACCCACCATCTCCACCTTTGCAAAACCTTGGCACATTTAAATTTTCTCTGTCACATTTTAGCATTTTTAAGAGACAAAAGAATTTTTAAATCCAATTCACTCTCCTGACATGGACAAGTCTGTCTGTACAGGATGAAGCTGCTCAGCTGTCACCTGCTTTTCTGAGATGCTGGAGATTTAACAAAGCAAATTTCTACTCAGCCCAAGCTCCCCCAAATCCTCCCTGCTCCCTTTTCTGCTCAGCCCAAATGAAGGCAGAGCCACCAGGACATCACCTGATGGCACTGGAGGTAAGAAACTTGTCAAGGTACAAAAAAAAACCAGGGGGAAAGTTGAGTTGAGAGGGAAGAAATAGAGAGGCAGGACCTCTTAATCACAACTTTGCTCTTTGGCTCGATACAAAGGTTGTAATTCAATTTCAGAGTTCTGCTCCAGTGCATCTCTTAGGCTGTTAGCAGAGAATCCCTCAGCTGAGTTAAAGGATTGTATCAATCAGCAGGCCCCATTTTATAGAGAGAGAAAGACAGCTCCTCTCTGAGTGTCTGCACTGTGCTCCGATTTAATTACTTATAATTTTAAGGTAGTGGGATGTGAAACGCTAATTGAAAATTTTGGGTGCCTCCGTCTCAAAGTCGGAGAAGAATTTGTGTGCCCATCTGGATAATGGGAAAGGGATTTTATTTTCTAGATCATTGATTTATCATCATTAAGGACTCAAATACAGCATTCTGTAAGTCAGCTTCAGGAATATGCTTTTCCCATTACGTTTACACTGCCTAAAATTGCCTCTGGCGCTGTGAATGTTAAAATTGACTGGATTCAATTTAGCGAGATCTCCTTCTTTCTCTGTCAGGGTTATTTATCTCATTTAGCTTTTGCAATCGAAGCTATTTTGGGGTTGGTTGTGGGGTTTTTTTTGGTTTTTGGTGTTTTTGAGGGGGCGGTTGTTTATTTGTGTTTTGGTTTTGGGGTGTTTTGGGGTTTTTGTTGTTTGTTTGCTTGTTTTTAAATTTTTTTTTTTATTATTCTTAAAACCCAAGCCCCAGACTGCATTGATTTTGAGTGGCAGCAAAGCCTTGATGGCCTCATTTGCACAAACACAGCCCCTCTTGCCAAGCAGAACCTCAGCAGTCAGAAACGAGGCTGTTGCTTTATTCCAGCCAAACAACAACAAGTTCCATTTAGCAGCCTGCAATTCCTTCCCCACCCAGTGCAAGGTCCATGGGCTACTTCTGAAATGTGAATTAAGGACCAAATTGTCCCCATTTCTATCAACTTTGCCCCCCATGCAGGCCTGGGGCAGTTTGGAGAAGAGTGACTGCTATAAAAGAGGAGGGAGAGTGCCCTGGAGGATCAAACCTTTAGAAAAAACAGGAATAACATCAATGCTGATTTTGGAAGTTGCTTGTTGGCTCTTTTTTCGTGCAGATGGAGAAAGCAATTAGGAAGAAGATTCCAAGTCTTGCAGCAGCTAATTCCTAAATGTTATTTCCTCGCTCATCCTTCCAAAAAAGACCTTGATGACAGAAACTCTTTGGAGTTACCTCAAACCAGCTGAAGCTGCACCAACACCACCTTAACTGGCCAAAAAATTCCAGTTCCATTTCTGTCTAATCAAAATATGGGTATCATTGGAATACCCAGAATATCTGAGAAAATTGTGAGGGTTTTTTTCAGCTGTCAGTCCCACGAGTGCCAGCTGAGGATATTGCTTTGATTGATACATGAGAAAACAGGGACCAGCAGAGCAGGGAAGACAACCGGGGTAAGTTACAGCTTGACAAAAAAAATAGATGAATAATTCAACAATAACACAGAGTATTGCCATAAAACTGCCTAAAGAGCGTGGTCTTCCAGTGAAGCATCTGCCCCAGTCTCAGGCCAGATGGGTAAAATGTTGTATTTTCATGTAAGAGTGCAAAAAGAGGCATCATGTTTAATTTTCCAGGGCCCTGAACCCACATCTGCCACGCTTTCTGTGCAGTGCTCATTGCAACACAGGGGTCAGCAAGAACTATTTGATATAAATATATAGGTGAGGATGTAATAAAGTGTTAACAACAGTTCTGGAAGTATATCAATAAATATATTAAAAAATATGAAAATATAAAAATAGAAATGTAGAAAAATAGAAAAATATAAATACATAAATATATAAATACAGTTTTTATTATATAAAAATATGTTCTTACAATATAATTTATATATTTGATGCCTTCTCCAGCCACCTAGGAACAGAGACTAGACAGGAGTAAGGGAATAAAGGTCGGGATTTATTTGAAGGCCTTCAAGGCACACCCTGGGGGAGCCAGAGGCTGCCTCCAAAAATGGACCCCAAGATGGACCCCAGGTCACGAGTTCTTCACACCTTTATAGGTTTGGTTCATTTGCATACCACGGTTAATTCTCCAATTAAAGCCCCAGTTTAATGATGTCATTCCCCTCAGCTTGCTCCCCCCTTAGAGGCTTTGGGTTACACATTTTGGGCCTAGAAGAGCCTGGCTGTCCTTGAAGGCAAAGCCTGGAGAGGCTTTGTTGTGTCTGCCCAGCACGAGAGAGCAGAAATTCCAGGCTACAAGGAACTGCAGAGTTACACTCTAAGCAGTACAGGATTTGAAAAATATAAAAGTTAAAACCTAAGGCATCATATTTATAATATAAATGTATATATTTATAATATATTTATAATATATTTATAATATATATTTATAATATAATTTATATATTTATAAAACTTTAGAAATGACTGCCTATCAGGTGAGAGCAGAGGGAAAATGCTCAGTGCTCAGTCACCCTGTCAGCACTGAGCTCTGCACCAGCCAAACTGCTGCCTCTGGGAGCAGCAGCAGCACGGGGCTCAAATACCCTGGGAGAGGCTGGGGAAAATCTCTGAGCACTCCTAATGATTTATTTATTCAGCAACTCCTCCAGGAGCAGCAATCCATTCACCCCTCCGCCCTCCCCAGTACTTCAGGGTTTGGGTTTTTTTTTTTCCTTTATTTTCTTTTCCTTCTCTGAACTCCTTGTAGCCAATGAGCAGCTTTTGATTGAAGTTTTTCCAGGGTTGCAACTTCAGAATAAAGAGCATAAAGATTAGCAGTCAAAACCTTCATTTTCACCCAAGTACAACTCTCACCTGCTCTAAGCAGGCATCTTTCTCCTGCTACAAGATACTGAGTTTTCCCTTCCTTTTAGACAAGAGGATTTGAAGAAAATATGCAATTATTCTGCTGGGCCACTGGGCTTCTTTCCCCTGAAAAATTCATCTCAGGTAAAAAGGAAGAGTCTTAGTCTAAAGCACCAAATCTCTCACACTAAGGGTGCTTCCCTCAGGTGTGGCTTGCAAACTTCCACTTGAGCAGCACTCCAAAATCAGCTGGCAGCCCTCGATCCATAATTGAGTATCTGCCTGGGGCCATGGGCAGCTCCTGCTGGGAGAGAATTCCCTGAGGGTGCTCAAGGGCATCAAAGGATTCTGCTCTCACTAACGAGGATTTGCCTTCCTGGGAGCCCACACGGCCTGGGAACACCTTGTCCAAGTAATGGGCACGTCCTGTGCTTCCTGAGTGTGAAAAACGAGCTTCACTCTCCTGTTAGGATTGAAAAGTTTAATAAAGGACAATAAGGGACAGAGATAATAAAGCAAAAGTCACAGCGCTGGGTGCTTTGGTGCTCTGCCAAGAGCACCCCTGCTATCCGATGTGTATGTGTATGAGTGTGGCCTCATTCCTGACACCTGGAATTGCTGCTGGAGGGAAGCAGGATGTGCAGCAGGAGGAGAGGCAGCCAAGCCTCCTCTCAGCAGTGGCAGCCAGGTTGTTTCTGGATACTCTGTGTGATAAATAGAGGCTATAATATTGGCTTTCTGCAAATGTTAAAATAAGTAATGTTAAAAGTAGTGGCTTTGTCACAAATAAATGTTATATATATATTAGCTTTATTACAAAATAGATGCTACTTAAGGTAGCTTGGTTGTGAAGATGTGGTTTTTAACACTTTTTTTATTCAACCAAAAACTTAGAAATAACTGTGCTTATGAACTATTTGCTTGCACCAGCAAATAAGATAATATTCATTGCCGAGAGACTTATCCCCACAGCGATTTTCTGGTTTTGGGAAGAGGAGAACTGTTCCTGGAAAGTGTGTTGAATATGTATAATTGTTTATGAATATGCAATAAGTCCATGTGTATGTAAAGGGAGTCCCCAGGATTGCAGGGGTGCTCTTGGCTGAGCACCAAAGCACCCAGCACTGTGACTTTTGCTTCATTATCATTGTCCTTTATTAAACTTTTCAATCCTAACAGGGGAGTGAACCTCGTTTTTCACAAACCCAAGCAGGCAAAAAGAGGCACGTCCCCCCTGGGTTTTGATATTTATATTTTTCCTGGCTCCTCCTGTCACACTTGCACATGGAAGAAGCACGCAGACTCCAGCAGCAGGACAGGACCACCAGCAGGGCAAAGAGACCCTGCCCTTCTTTATTCTATCATTTTATACCTTTATTAAGACAACCGTGGATTGGTCAATTGAGGTTACCACCTCTGCAACTCCACAGGACACGGACACAGTCCATCACCTTTCTCTGCCTTAGGAGAAAGGTATGCAAAGCAATATATGAGTTTCAAAAACCATCTAGGCCGGTTAGGAAAACAAGGACTGTGTTTATAGAAAATGGAGGAGAAATTCTACTGCACAAGTAAAAACACAGAACACTGCAAAAACCAGGGTGACACCTCCCATCCCTGCCCACTGTCCTGCCTCCAAAGCAGGAGATGATTGCTGGAGTTCTTTTAAAGTTCAGGTCACTGGGCCTGGTGCAGGAGATGAGGTGAGGCCTTTTGGCCAATGGCTCTCACTGGTTACTGGGGTGCAGTCTCTGGGGGGTGTCATCTGAGTTTTTGGAGTTAATTTCTCATTAAAATTCATGGTACCATGGAGCTTGGTGAGAGGTTACTGGGCTTTTCTGAGGACAGCACTTTAGCCATGGGTGGGGCTTCTCTCTCCCTCTAGAACACAACTAAACTTGGAGATGATTTTAGAACATATCATGGGATTTTTCAATGTAATTTAAACTCTGGAACTTTGCTTGGAACTCAGAAATATTACACATTAAGAAACATGAACTACGAACTCTCTTAATCAATGAACAACTTAATGAACTCTTAACAACATTCATATTTTAAATTAATTACTTATCATTCCATGAATGTGGAAGCCAAAGATGTTGTTTTCTGTATGACACCAGGGGATGGGCAGGGGAATGTGGCACAGGACACGAATTCTGCAGTCTGAGCATGGCCCCAGAGTGGCCATGGGGGCACTGCCAACCTCGCCACCAAAAGGTGAGGCTGAAAGATTTCTCAACCCTTCCTCCTTCTCAAGTCAGTAAAAATAAATAAAATTTTGGATAAAATTTTCTCTTGGGGTAGAATTAGCTCGTGTCTGTCCCGGGGAATGCTGCCACATTGATTTCACAAATCCTGGCCTGGTTTTTTCCCTTCTCTCCCCCAGGCACAGCAGACAGAAAATCCCCTCTCCATCAGAGACCCCCTGGTTTGCAGAGGGAACTCAAGAGCAGACAGCAGCATTTTCCAGGCGTTTTTAGAAGTGCAATTAGGACGACAACAGCTTGTTCCTCAATCCCTGCTGAGCCCTTCTCCCATCCCTCTCGTCTCCCTCCTCCCAGGAGCACAACCAGTTACATCCTCACCTGCCCTTCAGCCACCACAAAGCTCGCATGAATTTGCTGTTTGATTTCTTCCAGCAGGAGCCCCGTGAAAGCTCAGATTGGCTTCCTGGAGAGGAGAGAACACCAGTCTATAAACACCAGCCTGGTGGAAATCAAATTTTCTCTTATGGTTCTTAAAGCTGAGAGACTTTTTTTCCTGTGGCATTAGCTCCTGTACAGGTTTATCTTCCCAGCTGGGCTTACAGCACTGAGATGTGATTGCTGAACACCTCCCAGTGAGCACAGATCAGAATTCAGACATTTCCAGGCCTCCAAACCAATCTGTGCAAGGGCAGGGACAAGATGCTCTCACATTTACAGCCGAGCTATTAAATCCTGCTCCTTGCTGTCTGCAGCTCCCCAGCCCCAGGCACACATCCCTGCACTGACAGGGTTACAAGGGAGGACACAAGCTCAAAAATGAGGCTAAAATGTCCTTATTTATTTTTACTCCCCAGCTATACTCATGATTTCACGGGGGCCTTCTGGTTATTCTGATATTCATTTGTAACTTCCAAAAATAATCACGTTTGTAAACCACCCTGGAATATGCTATCATGGAATAAAAAAAAACCCCAAGTATCATAAAATACATAAAAAACATAACCAGCTGGAACCCAGCTCGTGATCCACCACCTGGAATGATCCCTCAAGGATCTCAGACCCCACACCCACCCCCCTCAAAAAAATAATCGCATGCAAATGTTCACCTTTAGATCTCAGCTTGCAATTAAATCACTGAGCTCAGACTTGCAAGAAATTCTGTTCCTAGTTCTGCTCATGACCTCGGGCGAGCCATTTAATTTTCCTCTGCCTTAAACGAAGGAGTAACAGCTGCTTTTAACAGGAGGGATTGTGAGGGGGAACAAAAGCCAAACTAAATCAGTTGCTACTTAGGCTGGGCTCAAATGTGCTGCTGGAAATGAGAGTGGCACAACTGGATCCATCCCCAAATGCCTGAGGGGAGAAAATGCCACCCATTTAAATGAGGAAATGATCACCAGAGCAACTTGTTGAACAGCACAGAAGTTCCTGCTTGCAGGAAACCATTTCGATTTTAAGTTTTTTGCATGTATAGATAGTGAATAAAGAAGGAGGGGTGGGGGAAAAAAACAACAAACAGTGAGAGAAGGACAATTCTCCTAAGAAATTTTCCAACTTTAACTATAAAAATAGGAAATTCTCATAAGCATCAACCCAAAAAATTCCAGTTTTTGCACCGTGTCACAGGGCTGGGGGGGTCTTTGAGGCTGCTGCCCTGAGCCCTCTCGTGATGTGGAATAATAAAGCAATCAGCCTCCCCACCAGGGAGCAGGCAGAATTTTATGATGATTGCACCTCTCTCCATCAAATTCCCTCTGATACCTCCTTTTCTTCCACTACAGAATTAGCATGGGCCTGGAGAGCTTGTTAACACAGGCTCCAAACGTCATCTGCAACGTGCTCACATCTCAGCGCCGTGCCAGGAAGCCTGGGAAAGGCTGCAGGGTGAGGATCTTTATGCAGGGAAGCTCCAGGCATTAATGAGTGATGCTTGATTAAAAAACAAACAGTCCCCACCCAGCCATCCCCTGGGAACTGGAGATGTTGTTGTGTGTTGGCTACAGATGATTCTGTGGTTCCTTTAACACCACAAACGTGGTTTTAACTCAAAGGCTGGAATTAAATGTCAGAGATGCAAAATCCACAGACTCAAATACAGTTTGGAAACTGCAGAGCAGTTTGGGGCAATAAACTCCCAATCCACAGTGAGAAACATCTGATTCCATGCTCTATATTATCCCTCAGAGTGGGCAGGACATTCCCTGCTCCTTCCCAGTACAATTTGCATCCAGATTCTGGGGGAAAAAAAATCTGTTCTATTTCCAGGGATGCTTTTAAAAGGTGCCTGAGAAAACCTGGCTTTTGTAAAGGAGCCAGGTGACGGGTGGATAATACACAAACCCATTTGCTAAACACCACTTGAAAAATCACAGGCAGCGTAATTGACTTTTACAGCTCGGATAATGTAGGTCACTGCATTAGTGCAACAAGAAAATGAATGTATGTTGGAGTGAAAGACAGAAGGGAAGTAATTACAAAATATAGATTAAATAACCATCAGATAACAGGCATAATAATAAGAACAACCAGGGTGAAGATAGAGGAGAAACAATTTGTTAAATGGATCGTAGCAGGGTTTTAAGGAACTGCTGGGCTCGCATGCCACGCTTTTCTTTTTTCTCCTTCACTGCAAACTCGATAGAATAAAGAGTTTGTCCCCCTTTTGGAGCTGATATCCTGCTTCTCGTGGTATCAGCTTACAGCTGGCTCAGCCCAGAGGGCTGCTAAGTCAGAACCTGATTACATTAGCACACAAGTCTTAACTCTTGCAGGAACAGGGAGCAGAAAAGTCCCCAGGTAGGAGGGATCACAGCTCGATCCTGCACAGCTCTGAATTCTGGCAAAGGCTTACTCCAAGCTTGACATTCTCACTGCTTCTGCAGTTTAGCCCAAAGAAGTTTAGAAGAAACATAACCAAAAACCTGCTCTCCCTCTAAACAAACGAACAACCGCAAGACACACCCAAAATGAAGTGAAAAATTCGGAATGTGGGACTGCACAAAGATGAATATATGATGTTCTTCCCCTCCAGACGAAGCAGTTTTAGTCCAGCCTGGCTCAGTGGTGCTCTGAGCTTCCCAGTGAGAGTTCCCTGTTCAGTGAGCCCCACAAGAGGCATTTGGAGGTCTGTGTCTGCCAGCAGCTGGGGGCCATCACATCCCATCAGCATCACACCCTGCACTCCTGGGAGGGCACAGGGCAGCAAAAACCCCAGGGACCTGAATCTCCCTGTGCTGGCAGAGGGACTGAGCAGTGAGTGACACCGGAGATGATCCCGGGTGAAGGGGACAAGGCAGGAGGGATCCAACATTTCTCCTGCTGCTTCTCCATCAGTGCCTTGTGTCAGTGTTTGAGTGGCACTGCCCTGCTCTCCAGGAGAAAAAAAGCTGCTGTCTGTCCCAAGCCCTGCAAATTCACCTCTGACCTGCAGATGACGCTCGTTGTGATTGTCACTGGATGAAAAGGTTGAGAGAGACCAAAAACTTAGGGAAAAGTGCAAAATTTTCCTACTGAAGAGAAACAAAATCCACCAGCTCAGCATCCCTTGCCTGGCTCGGAATCCAGCTTCAGAAAATCAGAGAAAGCTGCACCACAGCCAGGTGTAAACCTCTAAAAGTGGGAATACAGACTGGGCTCAGCACAGAGCCCTGGAGAGGCACAGCACATCGGGACATGGGACAACACAGAATGCTGCCAGCAGCTCCTCTTTGTCCCACAAGTGTGGAAAAAGGGACACTAAAAATGTTCAGAGGAGAAACCTTGGGCATTTTTCAAAAAGCTACACCTTTCCCATTCCTTGCTGCATTATACAGGCACAGAATGTCCCTGGCCCACCAGAACTGTGGATTTTTATGGCTTTTCTCCATTTTTCTCCATAGTTGCAGCCCAGGGCCTGATATCCCTTTCCCAAGGCACTGCTGCCTCATGCAGCTCGTGGGCTGCACTGGCTCCTCCCTGTCCTCTGCTGCTCTGCTCATTAATCAATGGCTCCTCTGAATGCCAATGAGTCCTGAAAGGAGCCAGGTGAAGGCAATGGCAATTTGCTCACAGCTTGATAATTACACATTCTTCAAAATAAATTAAAGCCAGAGCTAACAGCAGCACACTGTTTTCAGGAGTCCTGCTTATCCAAAGAAATTAATTGGAAAGGGCATTGATTGGAGGGGCTGCCAGATTCCAGCAGGGAATTTATTTCCCTGTTGTTCCACAGCAGCTCCCAGACCTCTCACCAGGCAGAACCTGTCACCTCTGCCCCAGCTGGGAGAGAAAAGGAGGCATAAATAACCTCTATTTATCCCAAACCATCTTTGGAGAGACCTGGTTCACAGAATAATGCAGTGTTTGGGAGGGAAAGGGATCACAGGCTTTGCTGGATCTTTATTTTTTGGGTTGCCCACACCTGCAAAGCTCCAGGATCAATTAAAGGAGCAGTTTTACAACAGAGATGTTTCCAAAGAGCTCTTTCAGCCCCAAACACACAAACCAGGGGTGAACAAGCAGCATAGGCACAAATTCTCTGTGTTCCTTACACCTTCATGAAGAAATTCCACAAACAAGCCAAAGAGAAACTCCACAATTACAAGCTCTTGGATATTTGCTGTACAAAAGGATCTAACTCCATCCACACACTCTGGCAACTTCCCACTCAATCTGAGCTGTGGGAATGAGGGAATTTCAGAGATCCCTGGGTTAGAAGACACCACAAGGAGCCCAGCCCGCAGGAGAATCCCTTTTCCTGCACGTGCCAAGTGTCAGCAAGGTCAGGGAAGCCTCCCAAGCTCCCACAGCAGCAGATTACACAAGGCAGTTGTTTCCTCGTGGAATAAATTGGTGGTGTTGATTTGTTCTGTTGATTCTTCCCTTTGCACAGCCCTGCTCTGCCTCAGCAGCCCGCACGTGCTGCAAAGGGCAGCTCCGCATAATAAATTGAGTTTGTGTAATGAAATATTTCAGGAGATGAGATTAATTTTAATTTGTTGTTCTCACAATGCCTCCCCCACTCTTCGCAAAATTGCACCCAGCGCAGCAGGAGTTTATCTAAGCCAGGGCCTTCCAGATAAATTCTGGCTTGTTCAGGCAATTATTGCAAATAAGTTAAAGATGGAATCCACAAGAGAATTACACCTACTTGGATCCACTTCATAACAGTTGTTTCACTACACGAAAAAGAAGCTGGCAAGGAGGTAATTGCTGCTTTCTTCCTAAAAGCCAGGCACTGGAGTGCTCAGGAAAAAACCCCAAGGAAATGTTCCTGTTCCAGTTTGTTTAAACAGATCCAGCTTCAGCAATCCCCACTGCTGCCCAAAGCAGGCTCACAGGTTTATAGTGCACCTGCACCGTGGCACCTGAACCCAAAGATTAAACCCTGATCTTGTTCTCAGATTTCCCCAAATTTGCTTCTATGAAACCTGGTTTGCCCCATCAGGAAGTGATGGCTGCAAGCAGTTTCCATGGAGCCCGCGTGTGACTACACCTGAGCTTTTTGATTTATCCCCCTTATCTCTATCTTTAGATTCCATCTTTCCACACATCATCGCAGTGTCTGAGCATTTGCAAAAAATATATAAAAATCAGAGTAATAGCAGGTACCCTTCCCTTTCTTCTCTGCCAGGGAAAAATGGATTGTACACTGTTCCAGCTGAAATTGCTTCTCTTGGCTAAGCTGGGAGACGTTTGTATGAATTATTCCTGAGCTCAGGAATCAGCGCTCGTTCTGACACTTTGTGATCCGTGTTCAGGGACGAGGGGCCTGGATTGGCAAGAGAGGAGCAGCTGCAGCCCAGTTCTCATTGCTGGGGCAAGACATCTTCATCTAAAACTTCAAATAAAACAAGCCCAGCCATCAGGCAGAAGGAAAAACCACATCCTGAAGCATCACCTGCATTAATTCTTCCTAGAATATGTCCATAAAAAGCTTAAAATAAAACAAGCCCAGCCATCAGCCAGAAGAAACAGCTACATCCTGAATCACCACCTGCATTAACCCTTCCTAGAACATCTTTGTAGAAAACTCAAAATAAAACAAGCCCAGCCATCAGCCAGAAGGAAAAGCCACATCCTGAAGCATCACCTGCATTAACCCTTCCTCGAATATGTCCATGAAAAGCTTAAAATAAAACAAGCCCAGCCATCAGCCAAAAGAAAAAGCCACATCCTTGAAGCATCACCTGCATTAATTCTTCCTAGAATATATCCATAAAAAGCTTAAAATAAAACAAGCCCAGCCATCAGCCAAAAGAAAAAGCCACATCCTGGAGCATCACCTGCATTAACCCTCCCTAAAAAGTTTTCTATATGATTAAGAACGTGCTGGTTTCACACAGAAGTGTTTCACACACTGCTGGCAGGCCAGGCTGATTTTTTTAATCCAGTTTTCCACCCTTCCCTCAGCTCTGTGACCCTGCTGTGTGCTCCAGGGAAAAGAGCTGCTGGGAATGTGGCAGGGATGGCAAAAGGGGGGTTTCAGGGAGCTTTTGCAGCCCCCCAGTGACCCCTGCACTCCAGGCAAAGCACATTTATAACCACACACCTCACCCACATCAGTTATTCACAGCCAGCCTGTGCCCAGCTCAGGAGTCCAGCAGTGCTGAACCCCCTGACAGAGTGATGATTGATGCTGTGGGAACTTCAGCTCTGAGCTGGCTCCCTGCTGCACACACAGCCCTGAATTCCTGCCAGCACAGCCCCTCGTGGGCAGCAGGACAGGAAAATCCCCTCCAGAGCCTCAGTCCCCCGACACAGAGTCATTAATTCCTAATCAATTCACCAGTTCATCAGGGCTGTGTTAATGACAAAGCCTCTCCTCAGTGCCACAGTGCCCTGCAAAGTGACAGATCCAGGGGATCACAGCTATCCCACAGCTGGAATTTAAGGGGAAAAACCCCCAAAAAAGCGCCCTTGAGGGGGGAAAATCCCCAAGCAGAGTGTAGGTTGTGCTTAATGCAGTGAATAAATCAGCCTGCAGGACTTTCTGGTCATTCCTTTCTTAACTAATTTCCTTTGTGACATCTTGGGGTTTGTGTTGAGGCCGTGAAAACTGTGGGATGTTTCAGAAGGGAAAGCCAGAAACCTTCCAGAAATACAAACACCTAAGTAGCACTTGCCTGTAACTTCAGGATATATTGCCTTTTTATTTATGGATCTGAAGCACAAGTCATATATCCAAAATATAGCTCCATTTTTGAAGCGGCTGAATCCTTTTCAAGGCAATTTGTAAGATTTACACTTGCTATATTTAATAGGGCCATTAAATACCTGGACAGAGTGGACCTGGTGATTGGCAGGAACAGCCTTTTCTCCATTCCTCACCCCTCTGGATTCCCTGGAGTGGGCTGAAGTTATTCCCAGCAGCCTTTGAGTTGGGCTGATCTGGATCCCCACCTTGGCGATTTTGGGAACAGAAAAATGCAGCAGTGCAGGAGGAACATGGAGCAGCATCCATGGACAGTGTGTCCATCTCTGCCTCAGTGCAGGAGGCTGAAAAAACCCCAACAAAACCCCACCACCACCAAAACCCCCCCAAAGAACGGCTCTCCTGTGTCACTGCTCCTTTTGAAAATCATTGTGGGTTTATTTTTTAAATCTTCCAGTGGGCATTGCTACCAACAGCCTTACAGCTAATTAGTATTATTGTGGAAAGGCTCCAGAATCCAGTGGTTTAACCCCTCCTCAGGAAAGGCCAGGCCCGACTCCCAGAAGTGATGCCTGAGGTGATAAATTATCTGCAATTACTGCTCCTAACTAAGCATTTGTTATTTATATTATTAATATTTACCCCTATTGCAGGAATCACACCCACCCACACATTTGTACCTGTTTGTAAGGAATGGAACCACCTCAGGGGGAAGGGACCTGGAGTCTATTAAAAAACAGAGAGGTGAAATAAATTTCTGGATACAGAAATATAGATTAGAAATAGAGAGAACTGGGGAGCTTCTAGAGGCAAGGAAGGAGGAAAGATGCTGTACAAAGCCAATAAATCCTCAGCAGGGATGTCAGCCAGGTTCTCCAGCCACCAAAGGGATGGAAAGGCACCTTTCCTTTGGGAAGAGCTGCTCTGAATTCCCTTCAAAAGATGGGAATGCAGGAATGGAGGTAGCTGCAGAGCACAGCCACAGCACCGGGTCCCTGCTATGCCCACCAGGTGCCAGCAGAGGTGACACCCTGGGTGACACCTGCAGCTCCTGGCACACCCCACAGGTCCTGTGCTGGAACCCAAGGCACACCTGGGAGCTCAGGGCACAGCCTGGGGCTGCCCTGGGGGCTCAGGGCACACCTCAGGCTGACCTGGGAGCTCAGGGCACACCTCGGGCTGCCCTGGGGGCTCAGGAGCCCCAGCAAGGGGGTCCCAGCCCCTGGCAAGGAGCCCAGAATGGCACCGGCTTTGACCTCAGCCCATGGGAAAAGTTACCAACACTGCCAGAATCATTGCAAGCCACCAGAGTGTGAAAGTGAGTAGTGGTTTAGTATTTTACAAGGTAAAAAAGTAGATTTTAGGGTTTTTAATATGAGGATGAAGGGTCTAAGATGGAGGATTTTGGGCATTGCCCTGTTCTTCCTCTTCGTCTCCTTCTCCTCCATCTTCTCTGGTGGTGGTGGCACAAAATGATTGGTAGAATGAAAAAGAGGTAGAAATTCCGTGTCTAGAACAGGTGCAAATGAATTGGTACAGAACAGTAACTAATAAATGCGTTGTGCAGAATGGTTGGATGATGGAAAGGGCACAAAAAGGCCGGGACAGCCCAGGGCTGGGCAGTGCCCGCTCGGACTCGGCTGCATCAGATGTGCGGCCGGAGCTGAGAGCTGGCAGAGAGAAGGAGAAATCAACAGCCTGAAACAACATCTGCAGCCGTTTCTCATCTGCTGGGGCTCGAGGTGAAGCTCTTCAGAGGTGAAGATAAAGAACCTGGATTTGTGCAGAGTGCCCAACTCCCACAGTCCTGCTCCATCAGCTCCCGGGGCTGCTGCCCTGCAGGTAAAGGCAGAGGAGCATCAGGGATCCTTCCCTGGGAGATTCATTTTCCCAGCAAAGCTGGGTGGGACTGGGGAGGCAGCAGCCAATTAAGCAACCAGCAAACTTCTCCTACAAACCTCCCTCCACAACGCTCCCCCCTCCTGCCTCCAGCCAACGTGGTAATTGTGTCTAATTTCTAAATTTTCGTGCCGTTGCTGCATGTGCCTCCCCTTAATGAGATGTAAATGCGTTGCCAGTTTGTGGATTTGTTTAATTGCAGGGTAGCTAAACTGTGATTGGCCAGAAGGTTCATTTTTAAATTTATTTATTTAGCACACATGCAAGGCATTTTAAAGATCCTTTTCTCCAGCTGAAAGAGGGAGGGGAGCATATTCTATTTTCCCGTTATGCTCAGGGTTCTGTCGCAAAGAAACCATCTGGTTTTCCATGTGTTTGCTACTGAACTTAAAAAACTTCTGCCATATTCCAAGTGTTTGAAATAACTCTGAATGCCTCCTGTTTGATTCAGGTTCCTGAGCTGGACTCTGATGCTCAGGAATCTTCGGTTCTGAGCGGACACAAGAAACACCCTCCAAGCATTTTAAATGGCTTTTCAACACAATAATACTCATTCACTGAGCTCTTCTCACTCACCTCCCACAAAGGCTTTTAAAAGAAAGGATGAAAGATTTGAGTACTAAACTGGGTAAGAACAGAGCCATCATTACCTAGTCTAACTCCAAATAAAATCCACTAAAGCTTGAAGGAAATACTGACTGATTTTAGTGCCTTTAGCTCACTGCCACTTCAGAGTTTGCTCAAATATAGGAGAGCAGTAAGGAGTCTCCTAAATCTCAGCAAAACCTTGCAAGTGCAGATAAAAGCCTATTTTGCCCTGCAGTGCCTTTACTGCCAAGGAGGATGACACAGAAAAGGCCTGGCTTGATTTGCAGATCTCGAGACATCTGGAAGAGAGAAAATCAAACACAACCACAGGGCCATTTTCACAAGGGCACATTTCAAACCAGACCCAGGCAGTAAAAGCAGGAAGTTCTGGTTTTGCAGAACCCAGAGATGAATTCTCCCCCTCTGCTGCTCCTTAACAACAATTAGTCTGCCGAGAAAGCGCAGCTCTTTCAGTGTTAAGACCACTGTATAAATAATACATTCATTTTCAAAATTTCCTTAACATTCCGGTTTCCTTCAGTTTTATGGCACCTAACGCTGCTTTTACCACCTGCCTTCGTGTAATGACTCACCCAGATAATTCATGGAGGCTGGCACACATAAATTTCCCCTCAACATCTCAGTAAAGATCTAAAGCAGCAGCATTTAGCTTGGCACCAGGCAGATCCATCCAGCTGCTGGCACCACGGATTCCAGTCACCAGCACCCAGCCTCAGGAAATCAAGGATGCCTTCCCCATCCTGATGTCCTGTAGGAATATTTGAGGGTGTCCCTTGCCCCCAGAGGATTCCTGCAGGAACAGCCAGCCTGTATTTACACCTCTTGTGTTTCTTTTTGGGTTAGAAGGCCCAAATTATGAATCTGGACTACAAACAGCTCAGGAAAGATTCATTTCCTGGCAAATCTGTCTGGGAGACACCCCCAGCATCTGACTGCTGGTGAAAGCCATCTCCACAGGATTTGGCTTCACAAGTCACTTGTTTGCATCCCCAGAAAAAGGACAGAAGTTGATTTCAGCTCTGGCTGCCTGTAGCTGCACCACAAACACACACAGAGGTGATCAGCGTGTC
This sequence comes from Monarcha castaneiventris obscurior, assembly GCA_026261815.1. NCBI lineage: Eukaryota > Metazoa > Chordata > Aves > Passeriformes > Monarchidae > Monarcha > Monarcha castaneiventris. Next base: position 3,570,029 of record JAMPIT010000114.1, read on the forward strand.
CCAGGGCCAAGGGCAGCCCTTCTCTCATCCATGTCAGGAACAGCCACTAACACCAGCAGCAAAGTAAAGGGAAGTGACAGCAGGGAAATAATTGAGCCTTTAACTGACACGTTATCCTGTTAAAAGCCATTTACCTTCTGCTGCTCGCTGTGTCATTGCTCATTGGAGGCTGCAAGTGACACCTCCCCAAGTGCCATTAACGTGCCAGTGGTGAAAGGGGATTTATGGAGGGTGCACCCTGGGGAGCTCCAGCCCGGTGGTTTTGGGCAAGGAAAGCACTTGGGGGGTTCTGTTCATCCTCTCAGCTCCCACCCCACCCAACCCAGAGCCTCCAGAAGGGATCAGAAAACTCCTCAGTTGTCCCCTTTTCCCTGCAGCACAGCCTGACCTGATGATGCATTTCAGCAGCAAATATTGCCTGGGAGGATCCCAGCATCCCACAGAGTACAGTGTTTGAATTCCTCTTTCTGGAGCAAAAAAGGATCTATTCTACAACACTGGGAGAGCCAGGACAACAACCTACCAGCAAATGGAACAGTCCTGTACAAGACAAAAAGAGTTACAGTGTAAACTGAGGGCAATTCTGTGCAGTAATTGTGTTTTTTCCAGAATTTGATTCCTGCAGATGCAAAAATGTAGCATGAAACTGGTGTCCACTCAGCTTGTGGCAGGAAGGGCTCAGCTCTCTGCCGCTTCTTTTCCTGCCTTAGATGTTGACCCAGAACGACTCTTTTTCCCTTCTAATAATCCAAACTGGCCTTAAACAACCCAGGATTTCAAATAATAAACTGTGATCTTAGAATGATGGAGTCGTGGTGAGGATAAAAGACAGTATTTACCATAAATCAAGGAGTCTTGGTAAAAGCCCAAGTTATCTTGGAAGCCAGAATTACTCATCCTATCATCTTGACACCTCCAGGTTCAGATTTGATGTAGAAACAGATGCAGTTCTGCTTCTACTGTGGAAGAAGTGAAGATCAGGCAGGATTCAAACCTCACCAACACGCAACTTCCATGCGAAACTGCTCCTTAACTTGCTGGTTGCATGGAAGGTGTCCCTGCCTATGGAATTTGAAGGTTTTAAGGTCCCTTCCTGACGCTGTGCTGGCTCTTAGGCTCGAGCTCTGGCGTGCCCTCGATTGAATGCCCTGTGGTGTGGGCAAAGCTCTGGCTCCTCGTCGGAGGAGGCACATCAGGGAGCCCATGTCCTGGGTTTGCATCTCCCAGAGGCGAAGGAAAAGAGAGGGGCCTCTGCTATGGGTTCCAGCAAGTCTTATTGTCAGAGAACCCAGAACCAGAAAGGCCTCAAAGGTGCCTGTACACTGCCTTTTAAGGGGAGACCAAAAAAGGTGGGGAGAAGATTGGTTGTGCCCACAAACCAATGGGGCACAACAAAAGGGGAGGATACAACTTAACCAAACCCAACAGGGAAACCCAGGAGGCGGGAGCCAAGATGGAGAGGCAATGAATAACCTCGGGTTTTCCCTCACAGAGAATGTCCCAGAAGCAGGGGAGGCGACCTAAGCCAGGGTGGGCACAGGGGGATGCAAATCCAGCTTCAGTCCCGCCCATGGATTGACCCTCAGGCTCCCTGGCTTGGGCAGGGAAATCCAGGCCTCAATCGCATTTAATTGACACAGCCTCCTGCCCAAACCCGTATGGGATCAGGGGGAGAGGGGCAAATAGTCCCTGGATTCACAGCTGCCCTTTTGCTGAGCTCCGATGACAGATGAGTTTCCGTTAGTTTGATGTGAATCACCGCGGATAATGGAAAACAATACGTATGCTAATGAGGGAGCTGAGCGAGAGCTTTGCAAATGAGGGGCCATTTGCTCGCCAGCCGGGGTGCGGCTGATTGCAAACGGCGCCGTGACTGATGCCTCCATCCTTCCCCAGCCCCGGAATTCCGCCTCTGTGAGGCATCCCCATGGCTTCCATCCTTCCCCCGCCCCGGAATTCCGCCTCTGTGAGGCATCCCCATGGCTTCCATCCTTCCCCAGCCCCGGAATTCCGCCTCCGTGGGGCATCCCCATGGCTTCCATCCTTCCCCAGCCCCGGAATTCCACCTCTGTGAGGCATCCCCATGGCTTCCATCCTTCCCCTAGTGCCCTGGAATTCCGCCTCCGTGGGGCATCCCCATGGCTTCCATCCTTCCCTCAGCGCACTCTGGGCATCCCAGGGGTGCAGCCCCGAGCCAGGAGAAGGAATTCTGGGGAAAAACGTGTGGGACATGGGGTGAAAACGGGAAAGGGAGCGTTGGTGAGGAGGCTGAGGGGAGACTCTCCGGGGTCTCCAGCTCCTCCAGAGAGGCAGTTCCAGTCTTTGCTCCCTGTGGGCAAGACAAGGTCCTGGGAATGGCTGGAGCCGTGCCAGGGGAGGGTTAGGTTGGATATGTGGGTTTTAGGAGAAGGTTCTTCCCCTCAGAGGGTGCTGGGCACGGCCCAGGCTCCCCAGGGAATGGGCACAGCCCCGAGGCTGCCAGAGCTCCAGGAGGGTTTGGGCAGCGCTGCCAGGGATGCCCAGGGTGGGATTTGGGGGTGTCTGTGAGGGCCAAGAGTTGGATTTGATGAGCCCTGTGGGTCCCTTCCCACTCAGGATATTCTGAGGTAAAACGTGGAGGAGGATTGTCTGCAAGAGTGAGCAGAAAAGATCTTGTGGGCAAGATGAGCTTGTGTGGAGAACTGTCCTGCTGGGCAGGGGTTGGGATGTGGGGTTTGAGGGCTACAGGATGGAAGGAAAGCCCCCAAAACCTACCTGAGTATGGGGTTTAAGGATTATATGATGGAAGGAAAGCCTCAAAAACCTACCTAAGGACACTGTAACAGAAGGAAAACCTCACAAATTCACCTGGATCCACCCCAAGAAAACCTTGTGGGAACCTGGAAAACACTGCTTGGCATTCACTGGATTTTTTTAAAGTTTTGTGCTAGAACAGATCTGGTACCCCAAACCCATGAGGGAGCCAGGAAAGAGGCACTGAGAGCAATTCCACCAGCAAGGTGAGAGGGAAAAGGGCCACGAAGCCACGCCGGGTGTGACGCTGGGGCAGAGGCGTGGGCTGAGCTCTGGAAGCGCCTCAAAGCCAAGAGATAAATCAGAGGACGTGGGCAAAGCTTTGTGGAATAACCACGCTGTGGCAGGAGGTGATTCAGAGGCACTGTCACAGCTGCACTGGGATTTATAACCTTTCTTTCTGCTGCACTATAATCTGCTGAATTGTCTGAGAGGAGCTCGCTCTGCTCCCGCCTGTGCACGAGCTCTGGCAATGTGTTGGCTCCTTAATTCTCACACCCACCAGGGAAGATTTAAAATACTCATGATTTTAGGAAGGGAATAAGGAAGCAGGTTGATAATGGCATTCCTGGCTTGGCTGGCTGTACCCAGCACTGTGCTTTCATCATTTCTTGCAGTTATTACCTTTGGCTTTTAATATCTCATTATATAAATATTTGTCAAATGCAAAAGCACAGTGACTCAGAACAATATAAAGCAGCATTTCCTGCAGGCCTGGAGGCAGGGTGCCACATTACCTCAGGATTTCCTTGAATATTTGCATTAAATTCCTGAAATTTCTAAATAGCTCCAGACACTGGGTGGTACAGGAGCAGAATCTGTTCCTCTGCTGGTTGTTCTTCCAGCAGGGCAGAGTGGTGGATAAATGAGCACTTGAGAAATGTCTGACTTAAGGAGAGTTGTCCCACTGAGAGGTGCTGACCTGTGCTTTTCAGTGATGTAGCTGCACGTTTCTGAGGGCAGAGGGGAGGAGGGCTCAGCAGGGGAGGGAGATGCTGCTGGGAAGGTTTGTCCTGTTTTGCCCCTTTTTTTCCCCTCTTTTCCTTTCCTCCCATCAGCATCTCCTCCTGTGATCCATCACACGGGGTTAGGCAGATCATGAACCTTTAAATCAAGGGACTGGAGCAGCTTTTCTGGCTCGTGCTCGGTGTGACAGCTCCTCTCACAGCAGCGCTGCCCCGCTGGCACCGCGACCCTGCGTGGGGCATTTGGCACAGCTCCTGGTGCTGCTGCTCTGTGCATAAATCACCCTCCCAGCGGTGGTTTGGCAGGGGCAGCAGTTTTAGGGGAGTGCAGTGGAGCTTGGGAGAGTGGCTCAGAGCAAAGGATGGGGACTTGCAGAGCCCTCGGAGCTCTCACAGCATCCCAGACGTGACGCTTGGAGCAGCTCTGAGGAGATCCCACGCTCACCAGCCATTGCCACAAACAGCTGCACCAGAATCCAGCTTGGAAATGCTCAGCTCCAGCACAGGGACCACTGACTGCACCACAGCCTCCACCATCACAAGAACTTGTGCTGTTTCACCCACTGAATCCAAACTCTGAGCAGCAGCTGCTCCAGAGCCTCACTCCTAGGTTCCTTCCTGGCACATCCTCTCAGCAGCTGGACCCTTTTACCCTTTCATCTTCCAAGGAAAGGTTATACCAGTGTGGAATTTGCATTAATCTGAACAGGCAGTGCCTGGGACTCTCCTGGGACCTTGCTCTCTGTTGAACCCATTTTTATTCATCCATCAAAAAGTATTAATTCTCCTTTTTGCATTGCTCTCTGCCTGGGTTTTTTATTTTTTCATTATCTTTTAAAGCACTGAGGAACCCCATCCCCTTCTGCTCAAGCCACAAGATGATAAAGTTGTTTTTCCCTGCAGCTCTTTTCAATGCATCATTTAGCAGCCCTCCTCTAACATGTTCTGAAAAGCCTCTCTTATCCCAGGTGGAGGGCGGGGAAGGAGGATCTGGTGGGACTATGGAACTGAAATCCATCTAGGTTTAAATAGCTCAAGGTCAGTTCGGGATGGGAACACAACAGCAGATTTCTGGAGACTTCATTCAATGAATTGTTGATTGGAAAAGCTCTTTCAGATCCCCGTGGAGCTGAATCTGGAAGGAATGTGTTTTCCAAAAGGAGGACAGCAGGTTGGTTGTTAATGATTTCAATAAAGCAGGAGAAGGCACATTAGGAGGTTGGTCAGGAGGGTAAAAAAGGAGGCTGGTGTCTTGCTCGTTAGTGGTTTGCTAAAATTAACTCCATTACCGTGTTTGCTTCCATTACAAACCTCTCAGTTAATTGCAATTACCGCGGAGCCCAGGAGAGGGGCCCTGCTCCTGCTGCAGGCACCTGCGAGCGTCAGGAGAGAGCCCAGGGCTGCTTTGGGGCTGCACCAGAGGCAGAGCTGAGCCTGCCCAGCCCGGGTTTGCTCTGCTCATAACCTGGGTGGAAAAGGGGATCTACTCTCCAAAGGTATCCCATGGATTATTTCACAAGGATGAGCAGGAAGTCGGAGCAAAAGAGCAGAGAACCTGATCCAGAGGGTTGTGAAACCACTCACAGCTATGATGGTGGTTTTCTTTCAGCCTTGAGTTGAGCCCAAACCCCTACAAATTTAGTTTCTGTGAGGAGAGAAAAAAAGAGAGGTTTTTTTACCTTTTTCCCTCTCTGTATTCTCCCATTTCCTTTGATGTTCCTTTGCTCTTTCACAAGCTATTGATTCTCATCTTGTCTTTTATTTACTGCCAGCTCGCTCATTATGTCAGGAATCCTATCCTGAAATGCCATTCTGTTTTCTGCATTCACAGCCTTTAAATAAGGAAGAGGCTTTACAGCTCCTTGGGAAGGTTCCTGCCCGTTGGCTGGCCGCTGGTGGGATGCAGGATGAAAGGAGGGAATGGCTGGAAAGCTCTTCCAGCCCTGGGACATGCTTTGCTGTCATCCCACAGATCTCCAGCTCATTCAAAGAACGCTGACAGGCACAGTTTGGGCTAAAAACCCCAGGATATATCAGGCAGATTCATTCTTTTCAGTGGGGGTTTCAGGAGTCTGTCCACAGTGTGAAGTCAGGGAGAGGGAATGATCTTCCTGTCCTTAAGGATTTAAACCCCCAAGGAGTTCTGCTGCTCCTTTTGGCACTTCCAGAACACAGAAGGGCTGAATTCCACGTGCTTAACTCGAAGTTGTGGGGTCATGGTGTGAAACTCTGCAAAGGCAGAGCTCCCTCCAGCCTCCAGCTCATCCTCCCTCAGCAGCCTGAGGTTAAGTGCAGGTCCCTGGGTGGAAACACATTTTGGGAAGGGAAGGCTGGAAAGGACAAGGTGAATGCAAGGAGAGGAAAGGGAAAGGAGGTGATAACGCTGCGATGGAAGCAGGTCAGCCTTTAATGCCAGGGCCCGTCTCTTTGGGCTCCTTAGGCTCGGTTATAGCTCCAGCCTGTGCTGGAGATTGCACTTGGAGCTGGAAGCAGATGTTCTCTGAAGGCAGTTAGCTGCTGGCAATAAAACCCTGAGTGTTTGGAAACTGCAGTAACTCAGTCATGTGGTTTTTATTTCTGTACTTCAGTCGCTGACCCCGCAATGGCACTGAAAAATGGGAGTGGATTGTATTTAGGCAGAAAATGGAGGGTGGCTGTCAAAAAATAAATAAAACAAAGTGGCTAAGCCCATTTTAATTAAAGCTCAGGATGAAGTAGTTGGCTCATTCCCGTAGATGCTTCCTAAGCTCTGCATCTCACTTCCCTGCCATTGTTGTGTGCCTGTGGGTCTGATGCAGATCAAGTTAATTCCTGGTGAGATCCTGTGTGATCAGCAGGACTGGCTGCCAGGAATTGGGCTGCTTCTCCCTCCAGTCAGTGCTCAGGTGTGGGCTGGTCATAAATACAACAGGAACTGTGGGATTTGGATTACCTGGTGAGATCCTGTGTGATCAGCAGGACTGGCTGCCAGGAATTGGGCTGCTTCTCCCTCCAGTCAGTGCTCAGGTGTGGGCTGGTCATAAATACAACGAGAACTGGGATTTGGATTACCTGGATGCACAGGGGTGCGCTCAGGGAGAGAGGAGAGCATTGGAAGTGCTTTTCCAGAGCTCAGGAGAGACACTGATCCATAGGTGAAGAAAAACAGGAATGGGGCAGGAGGGAATGACCATCAGTGAATCTCTGCTCAGCCAGAGGTGGAAAAAATCAGAGTAAAATGCTGGGTTTAGCTCAAAATTGTCAAACAGCCCAAAAATGCTGAGCATTTTCTCCCTGTGCCCTGCAGATGAGCTCCAATACTTGAGTGTTGTTTGTGGGGGAGGCACAGGCAGGAATCTGCAGCTGGGCTGGGACATGGAGCTGCCACTACAGAGGAGCTCTGCAGCTCCTGTGCAGCCACGCAACAGGTCATGCATTGATTTCCCCAGGAGAAATAAATAAAAAGTGTAATAAATGGAGCTGTGTAAATAACCAGCGTTTACAGGCAGCAATGTGCTGAAAAGCAGAAAGCACACTTTGGGGGAAAGCAGCATTTGTTACCTTCCCAGGGGTGGAAGGAAAACAAAGGAGGAAATATGTGTTTCAGGTTGAATGAAACATTGATTTGTTTTGGAGGAAGCAGGGGGAGAGGGTGATCCATTCTCTTACAATTTGGCATATTTAGAAAATAAAAGATCTTGGTGATGGAAAAGAGAAGGGATTAGTGTAAAAAGAGAAGGATGTCGAGAATATGGTCCATTTTTTCTCTAATATGTTTTCTTTGGTTGAAAGAATTCAGAAATTTGTCGCATCTCCGAGTCCCTCTGCACGTCTGTCAATAAAATCTTTTCTAGCACCACCTCTCCTTGGCTATGAAGACCATTTTCTCCCAGGAGCAGCAGTCATTTAGCGCCAGAAGAGGTTGTTTAGTTAATTCCTGTGTATATGCAGAGGGGAGAGGCTCGGGTATTTCAGAGCACAGGCTCAGCCTCAGCCAGAACCCAGAGGTTTCAACAATTTGTGTCCCCAGCCGAGGATCACTGCGGGCCCTGGTGGCTGCAGGAGCTGACAGTGGATCATTATCCATGCTGAGGGGGTTTCTGTCCTCTTGTTATGCAGCTCCAGGTACCACTTATGTTTTTGTGCTTTCTGGACACTGCTCTTGAAGGACGAGCATCTTTTGGAGCAGACCAAGGTTGGATCTGACCACCTTTACTGGCATTTTTTTACCTTGTTTTTTTTTTTCCCCTTCTCCTCCTTTATTTATTTTTTTTTTCTTCTTCACAGTGGATGGAGGAAATTTCTGGGTAATTCTTTCTCAGCTGGAGAGGGATAAGCAAAAGGCTCCCACGTGTCAGGAGTGTGAGATTGGCTGCGAGATACCATTGATTAGCTGAGACATTCGGAATTGTTTCCAGCAGCACTCGAGAGCAGCAAGAAAAGCACACCCCGGGTTTAAGTGAGGATCCCTCGCAGGTAATAAACCTCCAGGGACCTGTGTCTGAGGCAGGGAAATGAGCTGCTGAGTCCCGTGGCCAGCGGATTTGGGGAATCAGCAGCTTCCAGGTCATTCCTGAAGATGAGATGTCAAAGGCAGCAGGATGGATGCAAACAGGAATGCGCTGGAACAAGGGGTGCTCATTTTTAGGGCTGGCAGACAGGGCAGACAAACTCCAATTTTTGGTGAAACTGGTGGAGGAATGCTGGAATCCCAGCCTGGCTTGGGTTGGAAGGGGCCTTAGAGCTCATCTCGTTCCATGATCCAGGCAGTGCTGGTGTTTTATGGCCTCTTAAACACTGGCTAGGGGAAGAAAAATGAGCCAGCTGGGGGAAAGGAAGGACTCAGGGCCAAATTTGTAATTTGGAGAGTGTATGGAAAGTGAATATATGACTGTGACTGGAGTGACTTTTGAATAAGGCCTGAATATCTGGGGCCGAGCCTGAAGTCCTTCAGATCTGCAGCCAAAATCAAAGTTGCCCCAGATTGAAGGGAGTCAGGAGGCAGTGCTCACATCCCCCAAAAAATGAGTTCATCCAGGGACCCTGTGGTGCTTTCCAGGGGTTAAACAATCCTGGCTCAGTCTGTGTCACTCAGTGACTGCAGGAAGGGCAGCACCAGATCGGGAAGGCTCTGGAAATCCCTGAGCTGCTCTGACAGGTCCTGGCTATAAAAAAAGGCTCTGAGAACCAAGCCTGGCATTTCCCATCTTTAAATAAACGCATCTTGTGTGGGTGAGCCATCAGCCAGCAGGGGAATGGTTGGAAGGGAGCAGAGGACAGGTACCTGAGCAGCAGCACAGGAATGAATCCAACCCCTCTGGTCCCAAGCAGCTTTGATGTGGTCCTGGAATCAGCTCTGGCTGGGGCTCTGAAGCCAGGCATTGCTTCAGCCCTGCAAACTGCTGCTCCCTGCAGAAAATTAATAAGGAGGCCTCGGATTCCGCCCTGCATGTGACCTGAGCAGCTAAATAGGTTACACTAAGTTTTAAGAATCGCCCCAGTTTTCCCTCTAATAGGCAATTTTTCTGCTTAATTTGCAGAACAAGCAAAAAGCTATTATGTAAAATTTATCAGCAGCAATTGACTCTCATTAGAGATTGGGAGCAGGAGGCTTTGTTGGAAGGGGGAAGGAGCCTCCAAAATTTCATTTACCAGCCTGAGCTTCCCGATGTTTGTGCTGACCCCTGCCCTGTACCAATTCAGCCACTGAGCCATCAACATTTCTCTGCTGTTCTCACAGGAGCTGTTCCCAGCCGGGCTGGGGAGTCCTGGAGCAGGCAGAGTTCTGCTGGAGCCTGATCTGGGCTGCAGGAAGTGGCTGCAAATTGCAGTGCTGCTATTGCAGTGCTTCAGCACTGAATTCTGCCACGCTGAGAGAGCTCAGCTGCAGTGGAAATGTTGTGTTCAGGGGTGTTGGAGAGCAGCTCCGTGCTGGGAAAACGAGCTGGATTGTGCCCGTGGGACAGAGGCGAGTTTGGACTTTAAAGCTCATGGGATAGAGGCAAATTTGGACTTTAAAGCCCCGTGGATGCCCCATCGTGGCTCTGGACACTCCTGCCTGAGTTTAACATCTTTAATCAGTGCTGTATTTACTGATACCCTCAAATCTGCCTCTTCTCACCACTCTTTTCTCCCAAATCTGGCAAAGAGCTGCTGTCCATAATTCCTGGAGCCCGGAGCACAGCGTGGTGGGAAGTTGCTCATGTTTTCTTCATGCTGCAGCAGCATCTTTTGGCTCCAGCTGGAAGCAGCTGTGCCTTGCCCTGCGTAGGGGGACAGGTAAACCATAATATTCCTTCCTGAGAGAGACATTAGGGACGTGGAAATTATTACTGAAACGCTCAGATGGGGATTTTTCCTTCCCTTTTCCCCCACAATAAATGTTAATTATACATGAAGGTTCACTGCAGCAGAAGGGATTATAATTAATTTATATTTGAACTATAATAGATTTCCCTACAAACTGCATTTCATTGCAACAAAGTGTATTATGACTGCTGTTTGCTGCCAGCAATTCACATAAACCGGCCACAAAGCTTTGCCTCCATTAATCCAGCACCAAGGACAGCAGCAGGCAGATAAAAGTGGGCAGAAAAAGTAAAATAATCTGTTTAACTTGTGAGCAGAGACCTGGGACTTGTTGCAGAACTAACCTGAGAAATGCAGAGAGGCCCACATGAATTGGGAAGGGAATGGTTGGGTCCAAATCCGTGTCTGAAGAAGCCTGGAAATGAGAATTAGATCTCTCTGTTCTGTCTCTGCTTTAAACTTCAAAAAAGTTAAAATCCTTCTGGAAGCAGAATAATTCTTCTCTGTTCTTGGTGCCCAGAGCAGAAGGAAGGCAGTGGTGACCATGGGGATGGGCAGAAAGGTTTTATTCCTGACCCGAGGGAAAATCATTTACTTTCCTGAGCCTCTCTCCTTTTCCAGCATCACCTACCCACTTTTCTGGGATGAGAGGTTCTCCAAGACAGGGATTATGTTTATCCAGGTAGGCTGGGCACTCCCAAACACCCTGTCATAGAGAAGTGTCAAACCAGACCTACCAGGCAGGATATTAAAAGCATAAATGGCAAGTTGATAACTTTTAATTGGCATTTCTGAATTTTTTACATAAACCTCTCAGCTCTCCCTCCTTGCCATCTTTTTGTGGGGTCAAGTCGTGGTTTCTTTGCCACCCCTGACACCTCCCAGGCTCTGCTGATGCTCTCCACGCTGTCCCCTCTGCCTGGGAATGGAACAGAAAAACCCTTTTAGTGCAGAGAGGAGCTGCACCCCTGCTGGCCCGGCCTCAGCCTGCAGAAAAGGGCAGCTTTGTCTTGTCGGGACTCCAGCAAACAGCTCAGACTGTGAGCAGCTGAGAGGAAAGGTCACAGCCAGCCCTCCTCTGCTCCCTCTCCTGCTCTGCCCAGGTGTGCCCAGGCCTCCTGAACTGCAGCAGGAGCCAGGGACGAGTGACACAAATAACCTCAGTTCGCCCAGGGAAGGAGGGAATTTGGAGTTTGGAGCTGTGGTTTGAGGCTGTGTCTCCGAGCAATGAAAAGCTCCCAGAGAAAGGATTGATGGCTGATGCATTTATTGGCCAGGTCACTCATTATCCTTTTGTCGTTTATTTTCACGAGTGCCTTGGGATTCTTTGGGCTGTTAAAAGCAGGATTCCCACTTTTTTCCTGCGTCTTTTGGAGGCATCACAGAAGAACTTTTCCTGGGGAGCACAGGGCTTCTGCCATCTCCTTGGGCCAGGCACCCCGTCCTTTTTGGGATGGCTGGGAATAGGATTCCCACTGTGTGCCATTGCTGTGCCAGTGTCCGGGCAGCGTGGGGTTATGGATGCTGAAAACCTCCAGCAGAGAATTTCTTCAGCTCTCTGCAGCATTTTTGTGAGAGTTCTGTCTTTCCCATGCTGATTACTTTGACCAAGGTTACAGTGTTGTAAACTTCTTGCACCTGCGGGTTGTTTGGCAGAATTGTTGTGGCTTTGACCAGAAAAACATTCAGAGATGGTGTCTTAGAACTTGACCAATCCCCTTAGGGGGTGGATGGCAAAACCAATCACCTTATGCCACTTAATGCACTTTGTGAACTAACATATAAAAGTTTTCTGAGAATTCATTAAAGCTGCTGCTCCCACTTGACCCTGGGCCTGGTCTTTGTGTCGTTTCTCTCCTCGGCCACGGTGAGAACAGTAACAGAGGGTGACTGAAAACCAGTTCTTAGCTCATACTGGGAGCCTGACAAGAACCAGCAGCAGGCTCAGGAGATGCCAGTCCCCCTCACCTCGAGGGGCTCAGCTGACTGAGGGAGTTTCATGTCAGCACTTGTGCCTTCCTGCGAGGGCTATTAAAAGCCGTGCTGATGCTGCAGCTGGGGCTGTCTGCAGCACATCTGGATGTACTCGAGCTATCTTTGTGCTGCAGAGCTGGGGCACCAAAAACCAGCAAAGCTGCAGCAGCACCGCCCTCAGAGCAGTGAGCAGGACCTGCCTGAGCCCCTGGAAAATGAGCTGCCAGCTCAGGTGCTGCAGTCCTCAGCTCCTGTCCACTTCAGATGGAGCCACCTGTGTCCCTGTCACCCCGCAGCAGTGCAGAAGGGCTCTAGGTTGCAGCATTCCCTGCTCAATCTGCATGTTCTTGGCTTCCTGGCTATTTCAAGACTGTGCTGAAGGCACTCAGGGCCACTTCAGTGAACCCTGGTTTGCTTCCAAGAGCTTTCTTACACAATTCATACTCACACTCGAGCTGTAAAATTAACAGACTGTTTTATTCCACAGGCTGCATCATCCAGGAGGACCCACCCAAGGCTGGGTGCAGCTTTAATCCCAACAGAATGACACCTTGGCAGTGAGACACTTCTGCTAGGATTCTGCTGGAGGTGTTTGCTCAGAAGGAGAAGCCCTGAGCAGGCTGTCCCAGCTCTGCTTGACACAAAATGTGGGATGGGGCATCCTCATTTGGGAGCAGCAACAACGAGGCCCCTTCCCAGGGGATGCTGTGGGAAACGGGGCTCTGGGGGCAGCACTGCAGAGCTGCTAAATTGAGGAGATGTCATTTAGGGAGTGTCGTGACACTGCATTTATTGAAGCCTGGCACCGCTTCCTCCCCGCACACCCCACGGTGTGACTCAGTCGGGTGAAAAATACCCACAGATTCACTTTTCCTGTGCTCTCTGAATTCCCACAGCGTCACAGAATGGAAATGGTGAGGTGGGGGGTCAGAAATGGCCCCCAGAAATCCCTCCTGTGAGCCAGAAGAGAGAGCCCCACAGGAGCAGGCTGAGTGGGGGCGAGGCATCTGCCCCCTTCCTTGCCTCTGACTCAGCCTCGGAGATAAAAGACCTTTTCCAGAAAGCACTGGGGTGAAAATATTTCAGTTTGCTGCAGCTTTGCCGTTGCCAGCCTCACTAATTTCTGCTCTGATGTCACCAGCAGTGGCCCCATTACTGTTATTTATAGTGTTTGTGCCGTGGGCTTTGGTTGTGCTCAAGGCTCTGTCGCTGGTCTGAAGGAAGGGAAGAGCAGCTCCAACACTCCCGGGGATGCACGTCCCAGCCTGGAGTGGATTCCAGGTTCTCCACGTCACACCTGGGCTGTCTGCATCTCCGCCATGCTCCTGTCTGTGCTCCAGCAAACTGAGCCTTCCTGAGGCTTATTTTGGTTATTTAGGACTTGCTTTAACAAACGCAGTAAGTCATGAGACCAAGCAAATCCGATAACGGCGCTCGGGGCGAAGGCAGCCTGCAAAGCCAGATGCAAATGCAGCCAACCAGAAACCAAAAATATATTAGTACTGAGAGAGCAGGCAATTATTCTCCTATCAGAGTGGCAGAATTTTCAGGGAGTGCGACTTCAGTGCTGCTTCGGGACAGCCGGGCTCTGTTTTGGGGTGGAAATGAGGAGAGCCAAGGTTGTTTCAAAGCCCAAATCTTGCTCTTCATGGCATCCACGGGCTGCAATTAATGGATGCATTTAACAAGCACGTGGCAAAATGTGAGGAAGGCTTTGCATCTGCGAGCCTGAAGTGTTGGAAAATCACAAGTCAGGCTTTTCATCTGATCGCATTCATACTAAAATTAACAAAAAAAAGGTGATGAAGAGGCAGCCATGGTTTCAGTGTTTTCCTGCAGAGCTTTAAATCTCTGGAGGTTGTGTCTGCAAGCTCTGCTGCCTGAAAGCTGAACTTCCCAGGAGATCTAACGAGTCTGGGAACGAAAACTTTTTAGAAAAAGCACCAAATATTGCCAGGGACACTGCATCTGTAAGCACTGGAAACTCTGCAGCCCAAAATCTGCCCCAGAATAGCTATTTCAGCACTTAAGCTGATCCTCAGCCTGAAGTGTGCACTGTCAGTGAGTAGGGGAGAGGCTTGGGCAGATAACTGTCTGCAGCACAGGCCCTCGTGTCTTTAAGACATCCCACAAAACCACATGGCCTGGAATCAGTCCCTGGGTGAAACATTTTTCACTCTGAACTTGTGCCCTGTTCCTCACACATTTCCCATTTTTCTGCAGTATTTCAGCTGGGAAGGAGCCCCTCCATGTGTTAATGATCAGGAATAACCCTCCCTCTCCTTGCCATCGAACCTTCTGTGGCTTTAAAGGCAGCATTGCCTCCCAGCCCAAAAAAATCCCAATTTGAGGGACACGTTTCGGAGTGATTGGTCATAACCATTAGGCCTAACAGAGGTTTTTGTGCCATCTGATTCATCTTTAATTCTTCAAAAGACCAGCACTGCAGAAGCACAAGGCCTGGGCTGGATCTGGGACTCTCAGACTGGAGGCTTTGCTAAGTGGTGTGGACAGAGTGACCCCCTGAGGCATTAATTAATCCCTGGGACACTGAACACAGGACCCTGGGCTGATTTTGCAGCTCTGTATCTGAGAGCTGAGTCTTTGGGCCATTGTCATCTTCTCCCAGTGGCCCAAAAAGTCCGTCAGCTGAATAAAACATTTAATAATGCTGAAGTGCCTTTCTAAAGATGAGGTGGTTGATGAATGAGTTCTTACTGCTGGGTTTTTTTCCCTTTTGAGATGTGTTTGGATGCCAACTGCAATTTCAGTGCAGAGTGGTATTGATCACCACCCTGCATGTGTAATACAGTCAGTTGTTATTCATTTCCTTATTGTTTCTCTCCTCTGAGATGATCCTCCTCGGGTACCTCGGGGGGCAGGTTAATAAAACTCTGCCTATTTATATTAAATTCTGAGGGAAGCATTATCCTTGTACAGCCCCACTCCCTTTGGCACAAGGCTCCGAGGCACAGTTCCAGCGCTTCTCCCGAGCGTCAGCCTGGGATTCTGCAGTGAAATATGCTCCTTTCCTTTTTATTTCTGCTGAGTTTTGTGACCTGGCATTGCTACCTGTCAGAGAGGCTGCTTCCTCCCTGAGTAATGTCACGGCACTGATTTTTATGGGTGTACGGGAGATAAGGATCCCTCTTCAGAATGGGAGATAAGGCTGAGACAAAGACAGAGCTGCTGGCTTTTAACTGACACGAGAGGCTCCAGATCCTCCTGTGATGAGGCCCCTCTGCGAGGACAGAGCTGTGTCATGACTGATAAGAGAGGGAGCAACGTGGCAGCTCTGATAGCAGCAGTGACCTCCTCAGCACCACGAACATTGCAGGGAAAAGTCTGAACCCTGACCAGACCCACAGAGGTGACAGAACTCAGCACCTGAGCCTCTAAATACCTTTGTAGGTATGGACAAAATGCCTTCCTTAACTGGGATTAACACGAGTGAGAAAATGAAGTGTTAGGACACGCTCTGGCTGTGTGTGCCTCCCCTGTCCCCTGGAAATTCCATTTTCCATCGGTTGTGCCTCCCCTGTCCCCTGGAAATGCCATTTTCCATCAGTTGTGCCTCCCCTGTCCCCTGGAAATGCCACTTTCCATCGGTTGTGCCTCCCCTGTCCCCTGGAAATGCCATTTTTCCATCGCTTGTGCCTCCCCTGTCCCCTGGCAATGCCATTTTCCCTCGGTTGTGCCTCCCCTGTCCCCTGGCAATGCCATTTTCCCTCGGTTGTGCCTCCCCTGTCCCCTGGAAATGCCATTTTCCATCAGGGACAGCACAGGTTGCTCCAGGCAAGGTTTGTGCCTGGGTTCCCTGGGACCTGCCTGGCTCCAGGGAGGTGTCCTGAGGAGGGATCAGCCAGGAAAAGCCATCCCTGGCTGTGGCTGGCAGTGCCACCAGCAGCAGGGCTGCAGCACAGTGATGCCAGCCTGGAGTTGTTCCAGCCACTTCTCAGCCTCACACCTGGACAAAGGCTGAGCACAGCAGGGAAGCAAGAATTTGTCCTCTGGCAGCAGGGCAGTGCAGGAGAATGGGCACAGGGGACTCTGCCAAGTGCCCACAAAGCCTGGGCTGCACAGGGAGAGCATGAATACAGATTTTCAGAGAGTTTTTGTCCTCTTACCTTTTGTTTCCAGTATTTCCTAGTTCCTTTCTCCTGTAAGAATGAAGTTGGCAGAGCCAGGAAACCCCTTCCCTGCTCGCTGTGCCTCTGCTCAGGTTGTGCCTGAACTCTGGGCTGAAGCAGCACCAGAACAATTCCTCCAGCCCTTCACCCACCTGAGGCCAGCTGTAGTGTGCAGAGAACTTGTTTTGTGACTTTGCCATCCTTTCCCCTCTCAGAGAGGGAGAAGCATTCTCATTTAATATTAATCTCCCCTCCATGGATTCAGGCTGCTTCTGACAGTCTATCAATTATTTAAACTTATTTAAAGAAAAATTCCAGGATTAAAGAGATTAGTTTCTTGTTGATTTTGGTAATTCCTCCTGCTTTGGCAGCTCTGAGGCTGAGTGAAATCGAGCTTCTGAGTCCCTGTTTGCTCAGAGCTCACCCTGGCCAGGGGCAGGATGGAAATTCTGTTTCCACTTCTAATTGCCAGGTTCATGTCAGAGTTCAAACTGGGTGTTAGCTGGGAAATCAAAGACCTTTTAGGTGGCACTGCTGGGTGCAGGGCAATCCCTTGTCCCAGTGCACGGGGAACGCTGATTGCGTGGTTGGCATCTGCCTGCAGAATTTTAGATTATGAAAGTGAATTTGAACCAAATATTTCCAGCTCGCCTCTGTGACGCTTTGCATTCCTCAGCTCCATGAGCTGCCCAGTCCCTTCCACGCTTGAAGTGGCTCCAGTGACAGATCAAAGACCCTCATGTGCTGCTGTCACCGATTTAAACCGTGGCTAAAGCTCCCCTGGTGTCCCCTGCACGGTGTGTGGCTGTGCAGGAACAGCTCACCTGCCCCACAGCCCGAAATCAGGGCTGCAGCTGACACTGAAGAACATCTAGAAAAAGGATTAAAAAGAATAATCAAAGAGCTCTGAACATCAAAAAGCAAACAGGTCTATGAAATATACATGAAAACACCCTGAAACCCCAATCCCAGCATTATCTGTCTCCCATCCAGTCATTAATTCAGTTCTGCAAGCAGGGAATGTGAACTCCTTAAACAGGGTCTTAGGCTGGGTGTTCCCTTTGCTGAGGCTGCCTGAGCAGTGCAGCTCATCCATCCAGCACCAAGGGATGGTTTTGTGACATCCCAGAAAGGTACCTTTGCCTTAATTAGCTGCTCAGACATCCTTGTGCAACGAAGACTTTATGGCATTCACACCTAAAATCAAGCTCCTATAATTATGAATTAATCAGGGAAAATCCTCTGCAAGCTTTTCTTACTAAATATTCGCTGTTGGAAGGAATCAGAGGGCCCATTATTCTCCTGCCCAGCTGTTTCATGCTGCATGAGAGACTTTATCCATCAGCCCCAGAATCCAATCTTCCCCCGGTGCCCAGCACAGCCCCCATCAATCACCAGCACCAGCAATGGTGCCAGAGCCTCATCTCAGCCTTCCCTGCGCTGGGGAGAGCTGGGAATGCACATTCCAGGTATTGATCCTCCCCTCCTGCAGGGGAAGGGTGCTGGGAGGGGAGAGCATGTGCTGAAATGTTTTATTTTTGTTGTCAGAGTCTCTGGCTGGGAGCTGAGAAGCTACAGGAGCTGGGAGCACGGGGAGTCTGGCGTGAGAGGAGGCTGGGAGGAAGGTCAGGGAGGGAGGAAAGCAGAATGCCTTGGTTTTGGGGTCGTTATTTGTATGACAGCACCCAGACCAAGCTTTGGGGCTGCACCTCCTGTCCACCTGCTGTGATCACCTCTGGAAAGGTCAGCATCGTTATCCTTGTTTTCCACATGGAAAACCTGTGGGAGAACAGGCTCATAAATGTGACTGCCTGGCTAAAGATGCTGAGAATATGAAAACTACAAGCGAGATTGAAATGAAGACAAGCTTTGAGTTACCCAGCCCCAGTTACTGAACAACTGGAAAACAATGGTGTGGCCGGCTGAAGGTAATCCCCTTTGATTAAATAATGCCCTCTGCTTGCAGACAGGTCCAGGGGTCAGAGCAGACCCTGCCAGCTTAGCAGAGGGTCCAAAACGGAGTTTTTAGAGTTTAAAATGTAACTCCATATGGTAATACAATGATTCCCATAGACTGTATGTAAATGTTATAAGATTTGTAGCTTGTTCTAGATTGGTTAATGGAAATTAGAATATTCAGCACAAAAGATGATTTATTGTGCTGCAAACGGGAACTTGCTCTCTTGCCTTGCGCTCTTACCTTGTTCTTACCTTGCTCTCTTGCCCTGTCTTCTTGCCCCTGCTCCCTTGCTCTTGCTTTTACTCTCTTGCCCCTTTTCTTCTTACACCACTTCTGCACCCCTGCATCTCTTCACTGCTTCTCTGACCTGCTTCGAGCTGCGTCTGGCAGCTCCTAGCAGGTTCCCTTTACACCCACGCCCTCATCAATAAATCTCCTGCTCTAAGACCAGCACCAGAGATCTCCTGTCTCCCATTTGTCCCGACCATCTGAAGCCCCACACTCCCTGACTGCAACAAAAACCTGAGGAAGGTTCAGCTCACACGAGTCCAGCAGACCCAGGCAGAAGTGAGGAGAGAGCTCAGCTTTCTCCAAGATATAAAACAGCTCCGTGCCCCCCCAGGCTGCCTTCCCTTTGTAGGAGAGGGTGGATGTGGGATCAGAGTCACCCTGGGCAGGGAGCAGTACAAGGAACAGTGGAATAAAACAGATTTCCCACAGGTCCCTGCATGTTTTCCATTTGCTGAGCTCTCTCTGCTGTTGTAGGTCATCAGTTGTCTTGTGGTTTTCCATCTCAAAGCTTTAATTTGTGCTTTCCACACGCAGGTTCAACAAATGGGTTCCAGCTGCACTTCATTGCAGTGGGAAACACTGGGAACCCCCGGGAAAAGAGGTGCTTCTCCAAAGGCATTTCACTTCATAAGAGGAAGGAAGAAAGAAAGAAAAATAAATATACAGAAACGCTGATTTATTTTGTATGTTTCACACTTCATCGATTTCACTTGAATTGTTCCTAACGTTCCCCTTCCAGAACTGAGGGAATTTATTCACTTGAGGTTTCTTTAAACCTTTATGTGGGTGGTGAGAGTTTAATCTCGAGTTGTCTGCATCAGCTGCTTGCAGAAGTCAGGCTGAGGCTGCACAGGCAGCTGAAATGCTGCTCCTTGTCAGGTTTAGGGAGGCTGAGACCTGTGGAACACCTTTTATCACCTGCAGCACCACCAAGCTGAGCTCTGAGCCTGTCCCTGGCCAGGCTGATGCCACCTGCTTGTCGTGCCACTGGATCTTGTGCTGGGATTGGAGTTGTGCTCCAGGAACTTTCCGGAGAATGAATGAAGCCTGCAGCTGAGCAGCTGCTGGTACTTGCAGAGCATTAATGAGAGACAGCTCAGGGCTTTGGATGGAGCTGTGGGCTTCTCTCTTTGTCCCTCTCAACCACCTTAGGTCAAAAGAAAAAGTTTACAGGTTTTCAACTGCACCCATCATGCTTGGCTTGAGTGGGAAATCCACCCAAAACAGATTTACCAGTCTTTTCCAAGCTTGTGCTTTGAGCAGCCCTATGTCCATAGCAAAAGATACTTCATGAGGAAATCCTTCTTTCATAAGGATTATATTTGCTCTGGTCAAATATTCGACACTTCTTGTCCAGTTGTTTCCCACCTGTGGTACTGCTGATCTCAGCTCCACAAAACCACAGCAGAACCCCTCCCTCCTGTCACAGGCTCCCTAAGCACAGAGAATGTGTATTTTGTCCAAAATCCTCCGGAATTGGGAGCTAAAGTGCGCAGGTTCCCAGTTCCTGCTTCCACAGGTCCTGTGAATCTCATCCCATCCTCCCCCATCCAAGCAGAATAAGCTTTTTGTGGTGAAAACTAGCATTAAAGTGTCCAGGAAGGGGGTGGATGGGGCTACAATGGTAATTAAACAAGCGAGGAAAGTTCTGTGGAATCAAATCACCTCACACTTCCATGGATTTCTGTCCCTTAAAAAATAATCACCCTGGCTGCTGTTTCACCCTAATTGGCTCCTCAGCCAGGCAAGCCAAAGAGTGATCAGCTGCTCCTTCCCTGCCTTTGTGTCCCTGCTCCCCGTCCTAACCCGAGGTAGTCTTGTGTGAAATTGTTTTCTCTGCAGAGACGGCGTTGCCTCGGCTCTTGTAATTCCACTGGAATAATCCTTGGCTCCGTGCTAGGGAAGCTCAGGCACCGAGGGAAGCAAAGGCATCTGCACACACACGCTCCCCTCGCTGCTGGGGGAACTCAGCCAGCTCACAAAAACACGGCAGATTTGCAAATATCCCTTTCTTCCCTTCAATGCTTGCTCTGTAGGGGAGTAGAAAAGGCTCAGGGAGCAGCCAGCCAGGGGTGAGCAGGAACAGAGGGGCACTGGAGGCAGGGAAACACCTCAGAGCACGTTGGTTTGCAGGCAGGGCACACAGGGACCTGTCAGAGCATCAGCATCGAGCCCCCACTGCTGGAAATCAGCACGAGAGGTTCTGTCCCAGAGTGCTGAAATAACAACCCGAGTCTGTAACTGCTGAGAGAGAAAGATTCAGCCCTAGTTATTTCACTGAATTAGGGATCCTCATCCACATGGCCAGGACAAGAATTGTCCTCATTTTTACAGGGACATGCAGAGGTCAGGCACAGTTCCTGCAGATCTCCTCGTCTGCTCTACCCACGAGGTGCAAACCCAAAGGAGCCCAGCTAAGACGTGTGGGATTCCAGGCCAGAAGGGAGCACTGTGGTGGGCCTCCCTCACACGAATAATTCCTTTGCTTGCTGGCTAAATGATGAGAGTAATACAGAGACTAACAATTCCCAGTTCCACCTGGAGCATCTCCTTCTGAGAGACAGCCAATTTCCAGATGTTATCGACACATCCCACAGCTCCAGAGCCCTGGCACACTGATCACTGCTCCCTCAGGAGCTCCTTCCCGTGTTTGTCATCCCTGGATCAGTGCTGTGCCTCAGGTTATCAGCCAGCATCCAAACATGAGGAAGATGCTTATCCTCTGCTCTGATAATTCGGTAATTTCCTGCTATTATTCTCCTGTGTTTGCTTCTGGATGCTGAGCAGTGGCAGCAGGAAGATGTGGGCTGATAGCTCCAGAGTGCCCCGTTCAAACCTGGCTGCGACCTGGGACGTGCTGAACTTTAATGGAGTCTGGTAGGGAGCTGAAAATGCTCTGTGCCTGCCTCAGATCCAAACCTGAAATCAATTTGTAGGCGCTCCTTTGACAGGGTTTGAGACAGGAGGACGAGGAGCAGGAACCCGGGAGCAGGGAGAGAGCAATTGCCATGTAATTATGGGGTCTGTCACTTAACATTTGTGTGTGATGGGTGTCCTGAAGTCGAGATTTGCATCACGGATATGCTAATTTGTCATGCTGACAGGCAACAGAATCCCCGCTCATACAGCCATGGTAGCTAATTAAACAGACAAACCAATCAACAGGCGTGGCAGATGAGGAATTTTAATGGGAAGAATTAAATATATAGAGTGACCTTGTGGTGGTGCTTAGGATAATTTTATTTAATACCAGAGCCTTAGCAGGAAATTACTCAAAAAGCACATAAAGCATGACGAGTAATGGCAATTCTGCCAGGGCTCCATGGCAGCTTTTTTCATCAGCTCTCTAGATCCACTTCAGGAAAATGGGAATGTGTTAAAATCTAACCAGGGTGCCTGAGCAGTGCTTGCCCTCTGCTGAGGTCAGTTCAGGCACCAAAGATTAACTCTTTCTTTGTCCATCTCTCTCCTTGGTCTTGGTCTTGTTCACCAGAGTTGTGCTGGGATTAAAACAAGAAAGGAAAATCTTTTCAACCACCCTCAACTGTAATTTTTGTTTTACTTCTTGGCTTCCAAAAGGTGCATCTCCTGCTCAGGAATCAGGGCCCAATAGCACAATGATTTACTCCTCAGCTTTGTTTCTTTAAATGTGGTGAACTGGGCAATCCATCCCGTGTCCCTCTCCTTCCCAGAGCCATCTGGGCACATCAGCTGTGATGGATCATTTCAATATTACACCTTCTGTCCTGCAAATGGAGCTTTCCCTCCCCTTTTTTCGATGAAAGCTGCTAATGTTTGAGTTCCCATCCTCATCAGGCAGGCCAGCAGACAGAAGGCTTCCTGGCAGCCTGTTTGTGCCAGGGACATGTGACACTGCTCCTTGCTTCACCAGCCCAGACAATAAATATCACGGAGCCAGAGCGAGGGGGATTTACAGCCCGTGGCATCATCTGGCTCCTGGGCTCGGTTCAGCCCTGGGTTACTGCTCTGCAATCCCCAGGAATTATCCCAGGCAGTGAATCTGCTCCCCTGGCAGGCAGGCAGGAGTGGAATTTCAGCTCTGTGCTTTTAACTCGCTCTTGTCCAAAATTCCCTTAAGGTGGCTCAGCACGGGGTGCTGGGGGTTTAAGCTGAGCTTGGGGGATCCAGAGGATGGGGGGAGTTGTGAGGCAGGGATTGGACTTCAGCTCAGGTCCTGCTGAGCTGCTAAATCTTCTTCAGGTAACAGAGGTTGGGAACATTGCCAGGGCTGACAGGAAAATCATTTACAGAGGGAAAGGCTGAGGGAAACTCAGGGAAGATCCCAGCAAAGCTTGGCAAGTGGGCAGATAATTTTTTTGTTGTTGAGAAATTCAAGGCAAATTCCTTTACAAGGTTACTCTGCTTGCAAAGCTCTTTGAAATTTAACTTTTTTAAACTCAGTCTGTTGTTAGAAAGCTCAACAGAATGCTCCTGGAGCAGTCAGCCAGCCAATATTCCCAATCCTTACGGCAAGGAATAGGAAACAGTCGTGGCAATCCTGTCATTCATTGCATCCCTCAGCACTGAATCTCTTCTGGCTGAGGAGTAATGAACCTGCAAGGGGTTAAATGTTCAAATTTCTAATCAGCCAAGGGTTCAGGACAAAGAGTTTGATGTGTGATCCACTCTCCTTTTTTTTTCAGCCCAGTTTTAGTTTCTTTAAAGTTCTTAAAACCTTGTGTGCACATAAAAGAGCAGTGAAAGGGTGTAAGGCCTGTGAGTGTTTCTGTCCAGGACAAAAGGTGCTCATGCACACAGCCAGCTCCCAGTGCAATTCCTGCATGGGATTCACCCATCAGGATTCATTTGGAAGAGCCCCCATTCCTGAGGAAATCACTGGAATTTATCAGGCTGCCGGTTTTGCTTATTTAGAGGAAAATTAAGCCTTATGATGTTTGCAGTGCCTGAAAAATTGGGCATTTACAACCTTCCAGCAGCAAGCACAGCTCTGTAACGTGAAGCTGTGTGCACCTAAAAATGAAAAAGGGCCTGACATCAGAATTCCAAAGCAGCCCTCGCCAGTGGAGGTGTGAGGAACAGGGAGTGAGAAGGAAATGACAGCTCTCAGATCTGTCTGAACACCTCTGTGGCCCCCGAGCATCTGAGCTCTTCCAAATCACCAATTTTGGCTGCACAACCTGGCCAGGGTGGGAGCAGCTCCATTACTTCAAATTCCTTCTTCCTGTGGAGAGTTAAACGGAGAGGAGGGCAGGGAGAGAGGTGTGGAGAGGCCAAATAAATCAGGGCCATTTACAAAAAGGGTCGAAAATTAAAAGAGAGGGAGGGAAAAGAGGCGAGTGCCAACAGTAAAACGAAAAATGAAGAAGTGCCATGATAAAAATGATGCAGTGTCCAGGCAGCCCAGTCCTCAGCCTTGAAAACCTCATGAGGAAAACATTACTCAGTGAAGATGAATTCCTTCAGTTAACCTTGTTCACAGCAACATCTTTGCAGGTCAGAAAATTATTACTCTCTCCCTTCCCAGCTCTCCAGCGGGCTCCTGAATATCTTTGCGTATGGGTGGGCAGATTGGATTGGCTTAGGCTGAGCTGAATTGGCAGAGACATTCCCTAAATCTGGGAATATTGGGCAGCATAATTCTTTTTTTGATAAGAATGTAACGAGGAAAAAAATCCTCCCTGAAGCAAACAAAGGGCCCGGAGTGTGCTGCCACCAGGCTGTTTTTCAGCTGGTGACCAGGCTGAAATCGCTGCACTGCAGCACAAGTGCCTGGAAAAATTATGAGGATTTCAGCAAAACTGTAAAAGCTACAGAGCAAAGTTGCTTGTGAGTTGCTGCTCCTATTCCATCTGGGAGGGTTCGGGAGCTTCAGGAGGTTCTTTGAAGGCCTTGCAGCTCCACACTGCAGCTGTGGAAATGCTGCTCCCCTTGCCCGCTTCTCCTTGGCCATGGAGATGTTTTAACTCTGAGCTGGATGCTTTGGTTCTCAGTTAGGAAGGGTCCTCTGTGGGAGCTTTTGCACCCTAAAATTCAGAGATTTACTCATTTTCCTGTCACTGATGGCACCAAAGTGACGCAGAGGGTTTGTCCTGCAGCCCCCCATGAGCTGGGGCTGGTGCTCCATCACCAACCAAACCCAGCTGGGGCGTGCAGGGAAAGGCAGAACATCCCAGCTGCTTCCAGGGGCCAAAGAGCAAAATCTCCCCCACTCCTCACACCCCCAGACAGAGAAGACATGGGAGACAAAGTGTCACGTTGGTCTGATGGGCTTATTCCTGCTCACCAAGGCAATTTCATCAGCAAAATAGACAAAAGTGCTAAAGAGAGAGCAAACCAGGCCCTGCAGCTTGGTGTTTATTGATAAGCCTTGCCCACAGGATGCTTTTGATCCCGAGGCAAACATGAGAGCCAGAATATCCTCAGGCAATGGCTTTTAGGCAGATCCACAGCAGCAGGCTGGGAAAAAAAAAAAAAGGGATTCTGAGCTGCTCTGACCACTGAGCCTTTGTTTGGGATCATAATTCAAATTGCAAACCTTGCAGGTCACAGATCCTTACATTTCACTGAACTGACTCTAAAAGGGGATCAGGTGTTCAGATTTCTGAGAATTTGATGGTTCCTTGCCACAGGGAAAAAAAAACAAGTGAAAAACTGCTCTGCCACCAGTGTCCAGGGCAAAAATTGACAAGCAAAGCCTGTGTGAAGGTGACAAGAAGCACAAGAAATTGTCTCTGATCTTTCCAGGATCAGATTTTGTGGCTGATGAACAAGGTAATAGATTGCAGAACCGTATCTGAGCTCTGCAAATAAAAAAAAAAAAAAAATAAAGAAAAGCTAGACAGAGAAGCAGAAACATATGATAATGAAAAAGGCAGCCTTGAGAAATGGAAAATAGACCCATTCTGGCTTTAATAATGTGTCAGCCTTTGTATGAACTGGCCCAGAGCCCAAAGAAATGGACTGTTGCTTCCATTTACAAGAAGACCAGGTCTGGCCTTCTGATGGCTCTATAAATAAATGCTCCATTATCTCTTACAAGTATATTTGTAATATGTTATCTGACCCTAGGTTTATTCATTCACAAATTTGGTCATCTTTTATAGCAGAAGCAAGACTCTCCCTTTCATCCCGGAATTTCAAAGTCCTGCTCCCATACAGGCCATTTCAGCTTGTTAAATGTTACTGAAAGGAAGCTGAGGCTTGGAGAAAATGAAACAAATTTATCCAAATTCATGCTGGGAGTGGGGAACAGAGCCAGGAATAGCCTGGCAATGAATATCCCAGGGATGATGAAAGGTCAGGGGAAAAACCAGCACTCCCTGGTTGGTTGAAGATGTTTCTTTGCAAGGTAACCCCTCACCAGAGCGAGGATTCTCTGTGTGCAGGGAGAAACGCTGATCAAATGGGCATTCTTGTGTTGCTCACACTGTTCTTGGCTTATATTTTCCTTGTTCTTGTCAATATTTTCCCTTGATTTCCTACTCTGTGTTGTCTTTCCCCTCAGAAGAAGGTGTGCAGCTCTCAGTAACAGGAATTTCACTGGCAGCTCTGAGACACTGTTAATTTCACCCTTCCCAGACCTGTCATGCAGTGAAGGATGGGGATACCTCATTTGGTCCTTTTGGCTTTATTTTTCTTGCAGAGCTTTGTCTCGTGGGGGAGCATCTCACATGAAAGACTCACTGCTTGATGCAATTTGTGTTAGTTCATTAAGCACAAGATATGATTAACGTGAGCACTTCTTTAATCAGCCAAAGAAGCTGTTGCAGACACTTGAAAGCTCTGTGCACTTTGAGCTCTTCTTTTCTCTCTGCTGCTGCCTTGCCCAGGTTGGTGGGAGGGCAGACAGTTCACAGCCTCTGCACAGAATAATTCTGAGCTGTTTCAGCACTGGATCTGAGAAACTGGAAAAGAATTTGCTTCTTCCCTGGGAGTAATTCCCTACCTTTTGCACTTGAACCATGTACCTGGGCTGTTGTGCCCAGGAAGGAATTATCCCATCAGCTGAGATATGGAGAGCTGGGGATGTGGGAAGACAGTTTGGGAAGACCCCGTTTCACCCAGCAAATCTCTACAATAACCAGATTAACCCAGAAAGACAACAATTTTTATCATAGAATCACAGGATGGATTATCATCTTTCACGGCTCCTTCAGCTTGCAAGTCAGTTTGACACCACAGTTGCTGTTTCCATCATTAGTTCCAGGGAGATATGAAGAGAGATGGTCTTTTCTTGCATATTAATTGTATTTCAGTACTCTGTTACCTGTCTTGTTATTTAAACAAAAGAGTGGCTGTCTCCTCTCTGTTTCATTCTTATTTTCCTGGGCTTAAAGTGAGGGCAGCCTCATCTGGCCCTGGCTCTGGGAGCCCTTTGGCCCCTCTGAGCCCATTTTGGTGGCACAGATGAAGAGTCCCAGCCCTGCTTCTGGGACTTCTGGCCCAGCCCTCGCTGCAGCCGGTGCCTCTCCCTTACAGCCCTGCTCATTAGGAACACAGATAACAGACTATCAGCAGCTCAGCAGCCTTATCCTGGGGAGATAAAACTCATCCGTGTGCTTAGATCAGCGCCTGATCTCACCTTGGAAAGCACAATGATTGCAGAAGCACGGGGAGGAAGGAGGTGAGGATCCAGTGGATGAATCCCCCTGGTTCCACCCTCCAGGCCCCTGGCCTTGCTCTGGCTCCTGGCACATCTTTTTGGAGCATTGTGCTTTTCCCTCGGAAGGAAATGGTGTTTCACAAGAATTCCTTTGTTCAAACAAGCACCGTGTCAAAAATAACCGGGCTGGGTGAAAGAACCCCTTGTGCCCCCAGCTTAGCTGGGACAACACTTCCCTTTCATATGGATTTCCTCTGTTTTCCGTGTTTTGGCCTTCTTTTGTGTTTGTTTGAGGTGTTTTTCCTCAGAACAAAGGGACAGCCACGTGCTCTGACGGGTTGTGGTGCTGATGATTCTCTTTTGACCCTGCTCTGGTGCAAACAGTGAAAGCAATAAAAGCAAAGTGCTTCAAGGTGGAGTTCAGCCAATGTGGTTCAAGCAGCAGCACCATCCTGCCCATCCTCCTTGTACCTTCCAAGGACACCCAGGAGAAAGGTTTTAATCTTAATTTGAGTTTGGTTTTGGGGAGAAATCCAACAGAGCCTGTAACCCAGCCCCAGATTTCCTTGTGGGCTCACTTTGCAGTGATTATCCAAAACCTCCCAGAGGTTTGGTCATCCCTAAAGTCAACCCCAAAACTGTCTCCTGGCCTTTGGTGGGAATTTATCCCAAAGCTTTTGAGAGTTTTCTCCTTTCAGCCGTTTCAGCCCTGGAATGTGAGCTGAGACTGCAGAGTTATAAATGGAAAAACAAAAAGGCATCCAGTTTGTAAAATCTATGACTTAATATTGATTTTGGCCATCCCATGAATTGAAACAAGCCTCCTGTGCAGAAATCCTCCGAAGATGCCGTGTTCTCCTCTCCTCCTGACACAACACTTTATCGATCCCCATGTTTGTGCCACATGAATGATGGATTATCTCATATCAAACCTTGCAGTGTTCATTTAATGCCTTTGAATAAAACATTTCTCACAGATTAACAGAGCAGTTTTAAGCGAACAACCATTTTCATCTGTTTTAAATTTTCATGGGTACTTTTCTGGAGAACAAGTACATTGTTAATAATTGAAGGGAACGAGACCTTGCTAATCTCTTTGTATTTTAATAAAGTCCTGTTGCACCCCATTCATTTATTTTTAAAATGCCAGCATTTATAAAAATTCGATACATTTGCTGCCCTCCCTTTGAAATGAATAATCCTGAGATTACATGAAAAGGGATTATTTATGTACCTGGGAACTGGAATTCCATTGTGTCCAGAGAGCTCTAAATGGGGTTTGTGATAGATTGCATGAAGGGAGAGGAGAACTTCTCACTGGAAGCAGAGAGGAAGAGCAAGGTTAGACAGAGAGGAAGAAGCAGGAGTTTAAAGAACAGGGAAGTGCTTTGGTCACAGAGACAGAGGGGGATAGAAAAACAGGACAAAGTGTGGGTAGGTAAATATACAGATATTTGTACCTAGATGAGTGCAGACAACCCTCTAATATTTATTTTCTCTTGTTCTCTACTTCCATCCATCCATCTGCCTTGTTATTCCACGTGTTCCTCTTTCATTCTCCACTTCACTTTTTTGTCTTCTCTCTGTCCCTGTCAATCCTTTCCTCTGCCTCAGACTCCGACTCAAATCTCTTCTGCCCGTGCCCAGAGCTGCTCAAAGCTTGCTCTTACACGGTCCCATTTCTCTTTTTCAAATACAATTGCTTCTTTACACACAGCCCCGGGATTACATTTCAAAGGAGAACAGAAAACCCAATATGGACATGATTTCTTTTATCATTATCAGGGCAGCCGCAGCCCCTAGAACACTCGTCTCAAAAATATTTCATTCCAGCGAGTTTTCATTAAATTCTGTGGTCAGATAGACAGTGTTTGCTGCAGGGATCTGTCCTGGAGGCCCCCAAACCTCTGTACATTAGTCATACATGGTCAGAACAGCAAGGAAGTGAAGAGGCTTTGGCAGCAGCAGTGAAGAAAACCCCAAATAAATGCATTAGGTGTTGTCCTTGGAGGATGTTTGTGCACACAGACACAGGGATTAGTTCTCTCAGTCTGTGTTTCCAACAGCTTTTGAGCTATTCCACTTTCAGTTCAGCATCTGCTAATTGTCCATTTTTTTTCTCCTTTGAAAGCTCTGTATTGAGAGGGTAGAAATCAAACCCTCATAAACTGAGATCTCTGCCTCCTCCAAGGATCCCTTTGGAAACGCTGCTTCTAAATTGCTTGTTGATATTTGACCATGAGTCACCTCTGCATAAATCTTTGCCAGGTATTAAAATCATCGAAAGGATGCTGGAATGCTGAGATAAATTGATGTGTTAGTGGGAGGAACAGAAATTGGACTGAGCAGCACAGCTTGTGTTTGGATAGACAGCGTTCTGTGTGAGTGATTTCGACCAACAAGTTGTGAAAACCTGTTGTGGGAAGGAGCTTAAAACAGCTCTGCATTAAATCTTTAGAGGAGGAAATCTTTTTTCACATTTTTAATCAAGTTGCAGCTTAGCTGTTTACTGATGAGCTCATGACAGGGGATAGAGACAGGCAAAATTGGTGCCTGAGAGAGATTTTTCATGCAGCTGCTGTTATCGAGCCGAGCAGGTTGAGTTTGATCAGCGTTTAGGGTAGGACTTCTCAACCCAAATGCTTCTGTGCTGCTGGGAAGGGGCTGCTCAACAGGAGCCGTGTGTGAAGCGCCTCTAATCAGCTCCTGGCACAGGGGGATGCTCCCGGAGGGTGCTATCAGTCCCTGCCACTCCTGGGATACAAAGCCGGCTGTGTGAGCACCAGGGAGAGCTGCCCTTTGCAGGCTGATCTTCTGCTATCTGTGCTCCCCCTGGGCGGGCACTCACAGCTCCTTTCACTTCCATCTCAGCCCGTGGAGCATCGTCCTTAAAGAGCTGTCACATCACACCCAGGCTGGGGCTGGCTGTGCCTCGGTGCTGGCTGAAGCCATTTCAGCTTCTGTGCAGGAGACAGAGATCCCCTGGAGGCTGGGCTAAGCTCTGGGCCATTCCCCAGAGACTCCTGCTGCCTCCGTGGCACAGAGCTGTTGGATTATCCCTTTGCAGACAGGTTTCTGGGAGCTGTAGCACCCATCTGCAGGGGCACGTCCTTGAAATCCCTCCTGGAAGCATTGCTGACTCCTGGAATGCTGCTGGGTCATTCCCCTGGGTGACAAGGTCCCCAGTGAACCATCAGCTGGAATTTTGTCCTGACCCCGTAGATTTAATGCCCAGGACCAGTCTGGTCTGGGGTGTGAAGTTCTAACAGCCAGGGAAGAAGGATACAGGAGGAATTAACTGATGGCATAGTTCACACATGCTCCATGTTTGTCCAGTTCAGTTGTAGTGAAAATTGGTTCCAAACACAGCCAGGCAGCACTGGATGCTTGGGAAAATGCCACCTAATTGGCATTTATTATTCCTGCTCTATCTCCAATTATGGTTTTGGCTCAGGCCTCTGCAGCCAGTGAAGGAGGTTCTCTCCTAGAGCAGGGAATATCTGGCTGGATCTCTCCTTGGAAGTGAAATAAGGGCCAGTTTCCATCATTCCATTATGAATTTGTTTAGAGCAATTGCCTTTCTCCCAGCTCAGCAGCTCAGCCCCGTTCATCCCTGGGTGCCTGTCACTGTTCTCACCACAGCCAAGTAGAGAAACAACACCAAGTCCAGGCTCAGGGATAAATGGAAGCACTTTAATGAATTCTCAGAAAACTTTTATATGTTTGTTTGCAAAGTGCATTAAGTGGCATAAGGTGATTGATTTTGCCATCCACCCCCTAAGAGGATTGGTCAAGTTCTAAGACACCATCTCTGAATGGTTTCTAGTTAGAACCATAACAATTCTGCCAAACAACATACAGGTGTAGAAATTTACAATACTGGAATCTTGTTTAAAGTAATCAGCATGGGAAAGACAGAGCTCTCACAAACTGCTGCAGAGAGCTGAAGAAATTCTCTGCTGAGGCTTTTTCAGCATCCCTGGGTGCACCTCTCAAAGGTGTGGGCTGCCTTTGCTGCACTCCAGGCTGTGACTGATGGCTTTGCTCAGACCTTGGGAACTTCAGGCCGGTGGGAAACCCTGTGGAAATGAGGATTTAGAGTTTTTAGCAAACAAACAGCTTGTCTGGAAGTTGCCTCTGTCTCTGGAGTGCAACACAATCAGTGCTGGCTGCCCTCACCCCTGCGGCCACAGGCTGAGGGTGACGTGAGCTCAGCTCAACTCCTTTGTGCTCGTGTGTGACACAGATTATTGGGGCTGCAGCTGGGAGTGGTGTCAGTGCTCTGTCACCTGCAGCTCTGCCTCCTGATGAGCCTATTTCTGAAACTGCCTTGGCCCAGGCTGACCTCCTTCAGCTGCTCTTGCACAAGTGCACAGTCACACCTGGGCTCGCAGTCACA
Source organism: Monarcha castaneiventris obscurior (assembly GCA_026261815.1). Lineage (NCBI taxonomy): Eukaryota > Metazoa > Chordata > Aves > Passeriformes > Monarchidae > Monarcha > Monarcha castaneiventris. The sequence continues at coordinate 3,601,413 of JAMPIT010000114.1, forward strand.
CATTCCCAAATTCACAGGAGCCACTTCACTCTTTCTTGTCCTGTCTTGTTGCACTCACATTAATTTTCACAATTTTACAGAGTGAATCTTGCAGGTTCAATCTTTCCAACACCCAGGCTGCTGTGGGCAGTGCTGTCCTGCTGGAGTCAGACACACAATGCCAAGTTCACAAACAGTAATATTCAAAGTACAAATATTTAGATCTTTCTTTCTTTCTTTCTTTCTTTCTTTCTTTCTTTCTTTCTTTCTTTCTTTTTCTTTCTTTTCTTTCTTTCTTTCTTTCTTTCTTTCTTTCTTTTTCTTTCTTTTCTTTCTTTCTTTCTTTCTTTCTTTCTTTCTTTCTTTCTTTCTTTCTTTCTTTCTTTCTTTCTTTCTTTCTTTCTTTCTTTCTTTCTTTCTTTCTTTCTTTCTTTCTCCTCCCTCCCTTCCTTCCTTCCTTCCTTCCTTCCTTCCTTCCCTCCCTTTTCCATTCACATTTTCACACAGAGGCAGCACAAACACAGTCGCTTTCACCCACAGATCCTGCAGATGTGGCATTTGCACACTCGGCCTTGCACAGGCAGACACGATCCCTCAGGATGGTTAGATCTGTGTGAATTGCAGTGTATAATTCACTACAGACAGGTGAAATCATCCAGGCCGCCCCTCTCTGCATCCCACATCCAGTGCCAGTGCAGAGATCACGGGGAACATGTTTCTGTTTCAATTTTACGTGAGGTGCTCTAAATTAATGAGCTGAACTTCACTCCAGGATCAGCCAAGCAGCTGCGGGAATGTTTGGAAATCATGTTACACTGAAGGGCTGTTATTTTTTAATATCCTCCCGTCCCCAGGTGTGTTTTCAAATGTGATCTCTGGGTGAGAGCCGAGGCAGCTGTAACCCTGACAACAGTGACCCAGATGGCAATCAGCAAAATGGGCTAATTGAATAATGCTGAGCTGGAACCAGGGCTCTGCAGAACTCTGTCAGACCCGCCAGTAACTCAATATCAGTTAAAAATGCTGAGTGAATTTCGCATTGTGCCCTGTGACCCCACACCTGGAGATGCTGGAAGGGACTTGCATGTGGAGAGCAGGAGCAGTAAAAGAGGGACAGCCTGGTCTGGTGCTGTGTGTCTGGGGCATCTTCTTGGGATTAGAGGAATTGGATTTATTTATCCATATAAAACTCTTTGAGGCCCTTGATTAACTTAGAGGCCTGACTGTTCATTACCAGTGTCCCTTAGCAGGGTTAGAACACATGGCTGGGTGTTTTTAGGGTTTTCCCTTCAGTTGTGGGGCCAGCAGGATGGGATCCCCCTGGAGCCTGGAGAAAAGGAGACTCAGAGGCGACCTTATCACTCTCTACAACTCCTTGAAAGGTGGTTGTAGTGAGGTGGGGGTTGGTCTCTTTTTCCAGGCAACAACTGACAGAACAAGAGGACACAGCCTTAAGTTGTGCCAAGGAAAATCTAGGTCGGATATTAGAAAAAAGTTTTTTACAGAAAGAGTGATAAAATATTGGAATGGTTTACCCAGGGAGGTGGTGGAATCACCATCCCTGGATGTGTTTAGAAAGAGATTGGATGTGGCACTCGGTGCCATGGTTTGGTTTAGTTGAGGTGTTCGGACATGGGTTGGACTCGATGATCTTGAAGGTCTCTTCCAACCTGGTGATTCTGTGATTCTGTGAGCTGAGCAGATCTGTACTAAAGGGCCACCACAGCTCTGACAGGACACAAGCAGGAGAGGTTTGAATGAGCCAGCCCACACGGAGAAACAGGACAATTATCTGGAGGGAGACAGGAATGAAAGCATTGAAATGTTGCTAAAAAACAGGGCTGAGGAGCTGGTTCAGGCCTTGCCACCCATGGAGGCTGTGGTGAAGCACCCAGAGCTCTGTTCCCAGTGCTGGCTGAGAGCTCTGGGTGCTGGGGAGTGTGGGAGGCCCTGATTCAGCCTCCACAGGGGCTTGGATTCCTGCAGGCTCTGACTCAGCCCGGCTGCAGCCACAGGAGGATGTTGGGAGCAGGAAAAAATCACCTGTGAGCGGGAAGGGACATGGACATTCTGTCATTAACCTTTGGCCAGGGTTGTTGCCATGCAGAGACCACTCCAACCCCCTGATTTAGGGGGCAGCTAAATAATTCAGCTGCTGCTGCAGTCCTGGATTGACTCCTGTTCTGTCACGGGGCTGAGCTGTGCCTGGGCGTGGGGCAGGATGGTTTTTGAAGCTCCTGTTCCTCACTGCACCCAGGACATCAGAGCTGGGACAAGTTTAGACATTAGAAAGGGACACCTGGAGCAGCAGCAGGGAGATGCTGCAGGTGGGGAGTGTTGGGAAGAGCTCTTGGATGAACAGGGAGCCTGGAGCAATGCGAGAGAATTACCAAGAACGAGACCAGGCCGGTGCAAGCTTGGAGCACCCATCAGTTTGTCCCTGGTAATTCCAGCAGGCACACGCAGCCTTGTCCCTGTTTGAGAGCAGGGACTGAGGGAGCCTGGCACCTGCAGAGGTCTGGAGAGCTGTGTCCTGCACAGTTCAGCCACGGTGGGTGTTTGTGTGCTGCTGGTTCCCCCGGGTGTCACAGCTCCAGGTGATGCCTTTCCTGGTCTTAAAAATCAAGAGGCGAACACGGTTAGAAGGGGAAAAAGGGTTTTACTTTGGTATTTATTGTAAGGATCCTTAGGTGCACCATGAACAGGTCGAATACACTTCTGTGCACTTCACCATCACTACCGCAAAGTCCTTCTCTCCTAGATCTGGTCTTACATTCCAGGTTTTACTAATTAGCATATCTATCAAATATTCCCCAATGAGAGGCTCAAATGAGCCCCCCCTCCCAAGGAACCTTCCCCTGGATGGTTCTAGCTTAGTTTACAAAATGTGTTCTGGAGAGGACCTTGGGCTCTGGGCACCCTGGCACCCTAACTACGAAGCCTCTAAAATGTTTAGTCTCTGAGCTTAACAAACAAGTCCAAGAATGTAGGCAAAAAAGCACCAAGAATACAGAAGTTGCAGAAAGGTATAACAGGGGTATAAAAGAAAAGACAAAATTCATCATGGCATCACAGGAATGCTCTGGGTGTAACGCTGGGAATGGCAATTGTTACCCCCCATAACGAGTCCATTCCTGGGAACTGCAGGTCCCAGGGTGGAAAATGTTTGGACACTCTGTTCCAAGGTCCATCAGTGGAAAGGGGCTTGGGGTGAAGAGTCAGGATGGGGATGAAGACACCCAGGTGGAGGGGGTGGGTGTGGGGTGAGGCTGATGATGTGATCTCGGCCAGGCACTCTGGGTGACATGTGACATTTCAGAGAGCTGGGAAAAGGCACAAAGCAAATAAAGCTCATTAATCCCAACAAAGGGCAATGGATACAGCTGCCAGCTCCTGCTCTTGCCTTTAGCTTATTGTCTAAGGGCTTCTGTGCCATAAACAGCTCCACAAATTGCATAGCAAATAGAGCTTTCAAATATTAAGTAGTAGAACAGTAGGTAACAAAGTGTGGGAGCAAAGCTCGGTGACACAGACACTTCCACGTCCTCCTGCTCCTGTCTGATTTGGAGGTGCAGAGCTGTACCCAGGGTCGTGGCTAAGCTCAGCTCAAGCTAAGCCCACCCCAGGCTGTGCCCAGAGTGAATCTGCCAGGAGGAGCTCTGCAGGCAGGGGAGCAGCTTGGGGAAGCAGCTGACAGGGAAGAGCACAGGCAGCAGTGACAGGCAGGACTTGCAGAGGTGCCAAATCATCTCTCCAGGCTATTTCAGGCACTGGGAAGCAAAAGCAGGCTCCCTCACAGTAACCTCTCTCCTCTCTCCCTTCTCAGGGCCAGGCTGTTGGCCCACACAGAATATTAGAAGATGCTCAATTAGGTGTGAAGACATTATATTCAGGCACGAATTTATTTTTAGAAGTGGAGTAGTCTGTTCCTGTTTGTGGAAAGGTCCTTTTTTGAATGCCCTGAACAAAACAAAAGATCCAGGCTCACCTCTGGATCCTGGAGACAGCTCTCCCACTTGGAAGAGCTTGGTTTCTTTCTTGCTGTGTAATTCAAGCTGGGCAAACATGGATGTTGCTCAGCCAAGGATGATTTAATATTTAACAAACCTTGTCAGAGTTATTATCAAAGTGAGGAGCAGCTTGGGAGGATCTGTTGAATATCCTGCCCCAGGCCTGTGCCACGCTGTGTCTCGAGGTGTGGATGTGATGCTGGATGCAGATTTGGGTACTCCACATCCAGTGGGGTTTGAGTCCGTGCTGGGGTGGTCACAGGAGGTGCTGTGACAGTCTGACCCAGTGCACAGAGGAAAGGAGGTGCACAAGTCCAGCTGCTCTCATTTGGATCTAATTCAGCACAAATCTGTGGACAGAAGCCCTGACACCTTCCTGGGAGCTCAGGAATGCTCTCCTCTGTGGCTGGCTCTGCTCTTGTCCTGCCAGCACAGAAAAACTCCTGCTTTGGTCCCAGGAGCAGCCTGAAGCCATCTCCCATCTTCCTGGTGCTGCTTCAGGAGTTTCCTGCTCCGTGAGCCTGGAATTCATCCCCTGCTGGTGTTTAACAGTTCCCCTGGCTCCAGCACCACTGGGATCTTCCCCGAGGCTGGAGAATCTCCATGGAGACCCCTGCCATGCCTGTGCACCCTTGGCCCCAGCATTAATCCTGCTGCAATGTACCACGAAGTCAGCTTTAGCTGGGAGGAGAGATCAAATAAATATGAAAACTGCTCCCAGAGGAGGTAAATATTCGCTAGACAAGCAGAAAGAAAAGCAATAATATAGCGTGTAAGCTACTGCCTTTTATTAGCTCAGCTCCCTCTTCTCCCCTTGTAAAGCAGTGTTGTGTTGTTATATTAATCTTTACTGTGAAGCAAATTAAAGCAGGGACAGTTGTCAGACTATTATTAAGAACATCTGTTTAATTAGGGCTGCCTTTGCATCCGTTTGAGAGGGAGATGGAACAGCCCTGCTCATCCCCTCCTGCCTCACTCCCCCTGCCCCAGCAGGGCCGTGGGGGGAATCCAGGAGCACCAGGGCCCTTTTTCACCTTCCCTGGCTCTGCTCATGAGGGGGAACAGCTCTCCCTGTCCACCCTGGGAAGGAAGGAGGAGCAGGCAGGAAGGGATGGCTGTCCTGGGGTTTTTCAGTGAGCTCTGCCTTGAGAGCCTCCATCCCTGCTTCCTTCCCCTCCGAAAATAATTTGAAATTCTGCAAAGAGACCATGAACAACTATTAATTATCATTAGCAATTTGCCATTCCAGGCCAGGCTTTCATCGGGGAATCTCAGAGCAGTTTTACAAATGCTAATTAATTGAGACTGCTTGGTGAAGAAGTCTGTTAAACTCATTTTCCAGGGGTAAATCAAGGCTGAGAGATAGGGAGCCACTTGCTGGAGTCGAAGGTGGTGCTGCCAGTGGAACCAAGGCCTTCCCAGGCACAGATTCTGTGTTTCCACCACATTCTCCCACTTTCCCTGCATCTCCTGACACTTGCACAAGGCCACACCAGGAGGTGACAAAACCAGCTTTGGCCTTGCTCATTTCTTTGTGGTCACAAGATTAGGCTGACTAATAATGATGAAATACAGGGATTTAGCTGCAGTCACGCTGCCAGGGTTGGAAGGGAGGCACAGGGCTGCTCTGAACAGGTTTTGTTCTCCCTTAAACACTCACTGCTGGTCTCTGTCAGCACTTCTGCTCCATTCAGAGCAGTCCTGACAATCTCATGCTTCCCCTTCTCCAGGTATCTCTGTGTTCCCCAGTCTCCCCAGTGTCTGATTGTCTCGTCTGGGCACCATTTCCTCTGTATTTATGTGGCCATTTACCCAGGCAGCCAGCAGTGAATTAATCATGATGTCTCCAGTCTCTGCTGGGAGAGGCATCGACTCACATTCCAGTCCAGGAGGCCGAGAGCTTCTTTGTTACCTGAAAAAACCAAACTTCACCTGGGGCTGCCCAGGGTGTCACGGGTGGTTCAGTGAATGAGCTCCAGGAGTGATGGAGATCAGGATTCAGGAAGCACAGTTTGTGTTTGGGGCTGGGCTCTGTGCAGTGCCTCACACAATCCCAGCCTGGTTTGGGGTGGGAGGGACCCTCAAGGTGAATTCCAACCCCCTGCCATGGGCAGGGACAACTTCCCCTGGCCCAGGTTGCTCAGAGCTCCATCCAGCCTGACCTTAGACACTGCCAGGGATCCAGGGGCAGCCACAGCTGCAGGTCCCAGCAGGGCAGGGAAGTGCCCACAGCAAGAACAGTAATAAATCCACAAGCACTGAGAGGAACAGAACTAAATTCTCCCCAGCAGCCCTTTCTCTTCCCCGTGCCCTGCCTGTCCCACCATGTGCTTTTGAAAATTAGAAATTTCAGTGGAGTCAAGCCTTGCTCTCCATTTAGCAGAGTGTTTTCCCCCAGGAGTCCATTCCCTGAAAGGTCTGCCTGCTCAGTCACATAAATTATCCACAGGCTCAGGCTATCTGGCGAGTTAATCAGGTTTAGAGCTGTGTCAGGTCACTCAGAAGTTCAAAGCTGTCCAAGCCTACCTGTGAATCCAAATTCCAGTGAGCAGTGGGAGATGTTGTAGCAGATGTTTTACATGCTGGAAATAGTAAAAAAAACCCCAAAAAACATCACTCCAGTTTTACAATATTTCAATTTGCCGCTGCTTTGAAATATGAGGAGTTCTGAGATAGTCTAAAAAATCTGGACTCTGAATATTTGAGGCTTTCCCATCATTACGAGCATTAACCATATAATTAGGTATTATCTGAGAATTATCCATAAATACTCATCACAACATGATATTCTCTAAGTAATAATTAGGCCATGAAAGGAGCTCAAATAATACCTTTGTCTAGAAAATTAAAGGCCCTGCCTCGGGTTTAAACAGCACCATGCTGAGGGGGTAATAGGGTTTAAAATTGCAGGAAATTGCAGTTAGACCAAATCTCAGCCCCCTCAAGTCTAAGGAAGCTACAGAGGGAGAGAGAATTAGGGCTCTTTTCCTAAAAAAAAAGGCAGGACAAGGCACCAGGTCCTTTCACAGGAGCAGCACCTGGGCACTAAAACTCCTTCCATATTTTCCTTTGAGCTGAAATCCCCATTTTCCAAACTCGGGCTCTTCTCAGAAGTACAGGATTCTTCTTTTTTAGCCTGGGTTGGGTGGAGTGAGAGCTCCCGAGGATGGAAATGATTTCTAGGGGATAGAGTTCATTTTGCTTTGGTTTGCAAGGTTTCAAAACCCCCCTGATGAGCACAGCAGAATCTTCTGTATTAATTTATCATCGTTAGAGATTTTTGGGCTGGCCCTAAGGAAGACAAAAATGCAAATTGCTTCAAATTCCTTATTTCCATTAGATTCAGCCCAGAATCACAGGGCGCAAGAACGTTTGGGACAAACTTTTGCTGCACAGGATTAAATCCTGGGAAGTCCATTTCTGGCACCCTGTCTGAAACCCAGGCTGTACTAAAAGCTTCTCGTGTCCCAGTGGCTGGCACTTGATGGCATTTTCAGGAATAAAAGTAGCATTTGACCTCTGGAAATGGAAAAGAAACACGAGTGTACTGCTGATGGGAGGCTTCCTTCCTCCTCTCCCCACTTTTATATATTTTCATTTTATTTTCACTTCTCTTTCCTCCTGTGCAGCCAAAGCTTTAAAAGGATATTTTGGTTCATTTGGGGCACTAATTGTTGGCTGTCTCTTGTTTCTTGGCAGAGGGGCTGTAAATGAGGAGCAGCAGTTCTAGAGGGAGTTAGAGCCCCTGGCACAACCCACCCTGGGCAGCAGCTGGAACATTCTCCTGGGTAAAGCAGAGCATTCCTCGTCACCGTGCTTTGGGCTGTGATTTTCCATGGATGAGACCCAGCTCTCATCCTGCCTCCTGTTTGATGGCTCCTCGAGCACTCTGCTTACCCAGAGCACAGGGAAAAGAGATTTTCCAGCAGAGACGTCCACGGAAATGGAGTGTTTGTGAGCTTTGAACACTTTCATAAATAGATCAGAGCTGATGATGGCAGCTGGAACCCTCTGCAGGAGGGGAACAAATGCTCACTCCACACCTTGTACCACCAGGATGCCTCAAACCTCCCACTCTGGGCTCTGCAGCTGAGAAATTGCTCCCATTTCCAGCAGAAAACATTGGAGTGGAGTGGGAATTTCTGGCTCTAGAGACCTCTCTGTTCACACCGGGACTGAGCCTCAGCAAACCCAGTTCATGCCATTGTCCCACCAGCATCAGTCAGTGCAAATCTGGGTTTATTCAGGGCTGGGATCTGCTTTTCTCCAGCCTGGAGGAGGTGACATTTGGGAGTCTGGCATCTGGGAGGCTGTGAAATTTCCATACCATTAGGAAATAACAGAGTTGAGGGAAGAAGACAATTTGTCTAGAAGAAAAAAGAGCGTTTGAGAGCATCAGTGGTGTTTAAATCTGTGCAGAAGGTGCAATATAAACATCTCAAGCAAATGTAAAAAATGTTTTTATTAAAGTTCCCCTCTCGGCCTCTTTATTGTAGGTTTTAAATGCTAATGTGCAGAGAGGACAAAGGAGGTCACTTAAAGCTGCCACTGCCTGGTGAACTCGGGGTTTTTATATCAGGAGTCCTCTGCCCAGAAGGGATTGTAAAGAAAACGTGTTTCTGTGCTGTGATCCATGAAGGATCTGTGCCGTGCTTGTTCACTTCACAGAGGTAAACATCTCGGTGCTGAGCACACGGGGTTTAAGGACAGTGCCATGCTGATAGCATGAAAATTGGGTTAAAAGTCTTGTCCTGGGGATGTTTAGAAAGCCCAGTCCTTGCTCAGTCACGCAGGCAGACAGGCTCAGGCTGTTCAGATCTTCATCCTGCCCAAGCTTTGGGGAGGAGGCTTCAGGTGAAATCATATTTCATGAAGGACCTCGCAGCTGTGAGCTGCTCCCCAAATGTGTGATGCAAAGCCCCTGCCCTGGTGCTCTGTGGGTGTCTGTAGTGCTGCAGCCCCATAACCTCAGTCTGTCCCAGAGGCTGCTGCCTGCCTGCCTGGGGGAGGAACGTGAGAGTAAGAAAGACTCAGAGACAGGAATGCAGTCAAGAGAATGGATGGAATTATTTAATTAACAAAGGACGGGTTTTGATGTGTTTAGTTCTCTTAGTGTCTACCTAAATGGCAAGAGATTATTGGACCTCTTGCTACTAACTACCAGAGTGATTGGTCAGTTATCACATCGTTCATTCTCCTAGTCGAGATCATAACAATTCTAATTATATTTGCAGGTGCAAGATAGCAGAGTCAGTTTACAGAAACCTTATCATGTTTTGCATAGTTCAGCATGAGAAAGACAGAGCTCTCACGAGCTACTGCAGAGAGCTGAAGAAATCCTCTGCTGAGGCTTTTTCAGCATCCATAGAGGAACATCTCCCACGAGTGCTCTGGAAGATGCTCCCCCCAGCCTGGGCACAGCAAACACATCACTTCTGCCACTGGAGCTCAGCTGGCCCATGAGGAGTGCAGTGGATCCTGGGATGCTCTCCAGCAGCAGCCACATCCCACAGCAGGGCCAGGGCGGTGCTCTGAGGGACACAACATCCTGAACCTCTCCAGCTGCCCTGCAGGAGGGTCATCCCCTGGAAAAGGGGTTGTGGCAGGGGTGCCAAGCTGTTAGTGCAGATCCCTCCCAGTGGGGCATGAGTATAAATCCCACAGCAGGATCTGCAGCTCTTGTTTCATGTCTCGCTGCCATCTCAGCTGGGTTTCCCTGGTGAATCCAGGGTTTTTCACTTGCCACCGCAGAATTTTCCATATTCCAGTGATGCCGTGATGAATTTTGTCTTTTCTTTTATACCCCGTTATACCTTTTTGCAACTTCTGTATTCTTGGTGCTTTTTGCCTACATTCTTGTTTGTTAAGCTAAGAGATTAAACATTTTAGAGGCTTCGTAGTTTGGGTGCCAGGGTGCCCAGAGCCCAAGGTCCTCTCCAGAACACATTTTGTAAACTAAGATAGAACCATCCAGGGGAAAGTTCCTTGGGAGGGGGGGCTCATTTGAGCCTCTCATTGGGGAATATTTGATAGATATGCTAATTAGTAAGACCTGGAATGTAAGACCAGATCTAGGAGAGGGGGACTTTGCAGTGGGGATGGGGGGGTGCACAGAGGTGTGTTCGACCTGTTCGTGGTGCACCTAAGGATCCTTACAATAAATACCAAGGTAAAACCCTTTTTCCCCTTCTAACCATGTTCGCCTCTTGATTTTTAAGACCAGGAAAGGCATCACCAGCCCTCTGGCCTTTAGGGAAGGAATTCCATGGCTCTGCACCCTCAGTAACCAAGCCTTCCTTCCTCTGCACCCTCAGTAACCAAGCCTTCCTTCCTCTGCAGCTTCTCTCAGTCCCTGTGTTGGGATTTGGGATGCTGCTCTCAGCCTGGGATTTGAGGCTGGGCCATCAGGCAGCTCTAAATGTCTGATTGCAGACAGAAATCCCACACAGGAGCAGTGGGGACCCACCTGTGCCTTGTAGGATTCTCCAGAGCTGGGAGAAATTTCCCTCCAGTGCCACTTGTGTGCCATTTAAACCATGGCTGTGCCTCGTCCCTGATATCGTGGTTTCCAAGTGGAAGGCAGCTATAAGAAGCAAAATATTCCTGCTCTGCCTGCCTTCCAAGAGCTCTAAATCTGCCAGGCAAGATTTGGGATGGTTTGACCTTGGTTCCTGATTTCCAGTGGGAGAAAAATACAGGAATCCCCCTCATCAGGTCCCGCTGATTGGAACCACAGGGGTCAGTGAATAAAGAATGACCTTCACTCTTCACTCAGCTCAGGTCCTGTTATCACTTCCCATTTCTTGGAATCTCCCTCCCCACTTTATCTGTGTTTTCTTTTTTTAAACTTCACAAAACCAGGCCGTGGCACCGAGCTCTGGAGTCAGAGTCCCTGGCGGATTATTAACACCAATAATGGAGAGCACAACTCTGTGAGGACGAGGAGATTGCTAAACTCATTAATTTTATTCATAATAGGAAATTAATGTGCAGAAAGGCAATGCCAGCCTGGCAGTAATTGCTTTTTGGTTTTAAAACATTAAGTGGAAAAGTTAAAAGTCATTTCCAGCTGCTGCTTCCTTTCTCCTCTCCTTCACTCCCCCCTTCCTTCTCACACTCTTCCTGTCTCTTATTTGTGTTTCACAAGAATTGAGCTTATTTTTTCTCCCACCTCTGCTTCATTACGAGTCATTATATTTCATCATTACAAGACTTTGGTCATATTTCATTGCTTTCCCATTATGTTTTCATCATTCTTTCTCCTGCTATTGCTGCACAGAGCAGAGGCAGGCAGAGGATCCAGGCAGCTCAGCTCAGTTTGGATAATGAGCAGCCACATCTCTGCCCACTTTGGAGCCAGCAGGTGCAATTTGTTGTCCCTGTTTCCTCTCACCACCTCCTTCAGGCAATGGGATGTTCCTCGATTCCACCTGAATGCCTTGGGAAAACGTAAATGCCATTTCATGCCCTCTTTGGGGTTGAAATAGCTCCTTCTCTTGTAGCCTTCAGAGTGTGGAGGAGGGAAGGTTATTGAATAAAATAATTGGAGTTCTGACCAGCCTAAAGCGTGCTGAACATTGCGTGGCACTGCAGGCTCTGTGCTCTTGGAGGGGATATTCAATATTTACACTGCAAGGAGAGACCCTGCCACATCAGGCTTGTAATTCTCTAGTCCTGGCCTAACCCCAGGTGCTCTTTTGGGGTTGATTAACGCTGTCACAAGTTATCTGTTATCTGTTATCTGACTGAGCCCAGCTCGTGGTCTTTGTGGCCTGACTCATTAAGTTTCATGCAGAAGAATTGTGTGGTTTGGTTGTCAACATCCCCCATTCACCTGTCCCTGAATCAGTGCCACCAACTCCAGCCTGGCCTCGAGGGGAGAGGTGTGGGAAGGTCAAAAACAGGGAGGGAGGGAGGGGAAGGAAGGAAGGAAGGAAGGAAGGAAGGAAGGAAGGAAGGAAGGAAGGAAGGAAGGAAGGAAGGAAGGAAGGAAGGAAGGAAGGAAGGAAGGAAGGAGTAAAAAATTCAGTTTTTAATTCCGTTTTTATCATTGCAATAAATTTTATCAGTGTTTAAGTGCAAGCAGATTGTGGAAACTCTGTGAAGTTCCTCACAAAACTGGGAGCAGGAGAGGCGAGTTTGTCGTGCCTTTCCTCAGGGTCTAAGGAGTCTCTAAGGAGTCTCAGTTTGGGCTAATTTTTAATTGTCTAGACCAGAACATTAAGTCTGAAAAAGTCCTGTGACCCAATTCCAGATGCAGACCTCGTGACTCATCTCAACTGCACCAAAGTATATGAAAAATCCATTATCATCCTTTCTTTTTCCCTTTCCCTCTTCCCCTTTATTATATCTTCATTGTGTGTACAGCTTAATTTTAGTTCTGATAAAAGCAAATGACATTTTAATTTTTATAGCATGATTTATTGTCATTTGGCTTTAATTTATGAAAAAATAATTGAAAAGAAAGAGAGATTTAACCCTGACCAGTATTCTTGATATCCATGAGCCGTAGCTGGGAGACTGCAGCTATTTCAGGACATATTTTATTCACCCAAGCAGGACAGGGATATATCATTTTCTCTTACTAGTTCTGTGCAAAGGTCTAATTATTTGCTTGCTGGTTGAAAGAAGATCTGAAAAGAAAAATAATCTGATTATCACAGCGCACATTTTTTTTTCCTGCTGGTTTTCTGCAATCAAAATGAAAGATCAGGGAACTGTGGCTGTTGTTTATTCTGCTCCTCTGCTCCATCTCAGACCTTTGTGTTGGTTTGTGCCGTGACCATTCTGTTGGATAACTGAGGGAAGGGCTGGAGCTGTGTCAGGGGAGGGCCAGGTTGGATATAAGGAAAAGATTTTTCCCCTTTATGCCTAAAAATTTCAGCTTTTATACATTTTTCCCTATATTTGTAGCTTTGTAGACTATTAATACATGGTTATGCAGCTCCTGGTGTTTTTCTTACCTTTTCTCTTAGATTTTAGAGTAATAAGCCAAACTTGTAACACATTCCTGAAATGCTTTGGTCTTATTTTCAAGATGATGGAGCCTTCTTTAACTACAACTCCCAGCTATGCTAAACCATGACAAGGACCTACAAGAAGATTTTGTTTTCCAGTCACAATCTGAGAAGACACAAGAAAGGGAGCAAAGAAGCCTTGGACCAAGTCCAAAACTGGGGGGAAATTACTTAACCAGTTGCTCTTCTAATTGGCCAATGTTTGTTAGAGATGATGATAATTTGTTAAACTTGTAAAAATGGTAGAAATCTGATACCAGGTGTGCCCATAGCCCATAGCTGTGGGCACAGCTGGGACATTCTGATAAAGAACTGCATTTTTACCTTACCATTTTCATGCTCTTGCAAGGGCTTTTGTCACCAGAGGGTGCTGGGCACTGCCCAGGCTCCCCAGGGAATGGGCACGGCCCCGAGGCTGCCAGAGCTCCAGGAGCGTTTGGACAGCGCTCCCAGGGGTGCCCAGGGTGGGATTTTGGGGTCTCTGTGCAGGGCCAGGAGCTGGATCAATGATCCTGGTGGGTCCCTTCCACTCAGGATATTCCCTGATTCTTGCTCTCTATGACCCTGCCAGGGATCCAGCCCCATCCCGTGTGTCCCCAGCCCTCCTGCTCCAGCCTGGCTGCCTGGGGGCACATCCCCTGCTGCCCCGGGACGGGAGGTGCCCTGGCTGTGCCATGGCATGGCCACGAAGCCCTTGGCAGCCAGAGGAGCAGCCAGAGGAGCAGCTTGGACCCAGCCCCGGCGTGTGCCAGGGCCTGATTGGCACAACTGGTGCTTGAATGCTAATTGGGTTCCTCATTAGCATCACCCAGGGGCGCTGGGGAAGGAGTGGGCACAGGAGCAGCAGAAGCATAAGGAGCAATATCCAAATCCGTTGGAAGGGTCTCAATCCTGCCTAAATGCCTGGAAAGAGGGATCTTCCCTCTAATTCTTTACCTTCCACAGTTGCTGAGGCCATGCTCAGCATTTAACACTGGTTCCTTTCAACATCCTCCAGGTGTCTGTTTTACCCAGCAGTGAACCCCACAGGAAATCATGCATTTTTAAAAAGCAATTCTTTACCTGTATCCCTCATAAGTGTGCTGCTCCTTCCTCACTCCCTTCCCCCACTGATGTATTTTGTGCACTCACGAGTTCTTACACCCTCGTGCTGAGGTGCTGGTGCCAGGTGGGTGTGAGGAGGGGTCTCTTTGGAGCCTGTTGTGTTCAGTGAGCACATCCCCAGTGAAAGATGAGTGTGCACAGTGTGCACAGGGCTCCAGCTGCCTTTTGTCCCCCCAGCCAATGTGTCTCAGTGCGCTTGGGCCACTGGGGAATTTTATATTCCTATAAATATTTAAGTATGTGAAAGATGCGATGCAAAAAGAGCCTGGCTCCTCTTTCATCTGCAGAGGGAGCTCCGAGGGCCAGGGAGATGCTGGCTCTGCCTTTTCTCCACAGTCCTGCAGGTTTCTCACATCTCAGACCCTGCTCTGTTAGTCAGAGGCCTAAAACAATCTATGGTAAAAAGCAAATCCCACTAGATTAATTCCCAAGTGAGCTCCCCTGCTTTTCTGTGCTTTAAACATATTCCAGTGACTGCTGCCAGCAGCATCCTCCCCTCCCCTCTCCTCTCCTCTCCTGGCTCTGTGGGATCTGTCCTGTGAGCAGGAACAGCCAGCAGATGTTTGGATTTGACGCTGCCCCTCTCTCCCTCCCCATCTGCCAGCCTTGGGAGGAGATTTTGTCAGCGGTAAGAGCAGTGGGGGTTCTTAATGAGCAACCTCTGCTAAGGCAGGAAAAACATCCTGCGAATGCCAGGGGCAGCTGATGGTGCTGGTGTTGAGGGCAGGATGCTGAGGGATTTGCTGCTTGGGCAGGATAATTCTCAGTTCTTCCAGCCTCGTCTGCAACAGAGGGAGAAATTCCAGGACTTTGCCAGCTCTGCAGCCCCCAGTGCTGAGGGACTGATGGTGTGAATCCATCCTGGTTATCTGTGCTCTTCTGGTACCTAAGACACCAAAAAGAAGAAGCTTTTGGTGTCCCTTCTGAAATGCCCATGCCCTCACGGATCAGGAATTAAAATCCTGCTCCTCATGGCCCAGCGTGACACCTCCTATATTTAAATGAATTTATTTGTGCAGGGAGGGAGGGAAGGAAGTGAAATCCCAATGCAGAGCAGCGGCAGGAGGCTGCTAAAGTGCAGCTCCAGCAATACAATGCAACATTCCAGCAATAGATAGCATCACCCTGCTCTGCATATATTTGGGATGTGGCGATAAGGCAGGCATTTAGATAGCCCAGAATTCTCGGTGGGTTAGGGCAGGAAATGCAGCTACAAAGGAATCTGGGAATGGACTGCACGTGTCCAGCACACAGCACAGTCCTGAGATGATGCAGAGCCACGGCCACGCTTCCTTGTCAGTCTGGGCATGTGTTTCCTGCAGAAAGACTCTCCCCCTTTGGAAATATTTTCTCTGATTGTGATTCCTCTCAGCAGTTTCTCCCTGACCTTTGAGTTTAGAAAGCCCTTAAGTACCACGGAGAAGGAAAGCAAAATATTTGTAGTGATAAATTTCCACCCTTGCTGGCAACTCAGTGTTAGTCCTATTTTTGTGGCATTTTCAGGTTCTAATGGATCAAAAATGGACCTTGTTCCTGATATCTTTGACTCCCCTGTGCTCTGGACAGCCTGGCTGCAGGTCCAGCTGGAGTGGCTGATGGTGGAGAGAGAGAGATTGTCCCAACAGCTCCCAGTGATGCAGCTGCACAGAGGGACAGGGAACATGCAGGGGACACGCAGGGACTCAGAACATCCTGGGCAGCACCGAGGTTTTCCACAGGCAGGTGCTGGAATCCTGGGAATTACAGGATGGGCTTGGATAGCCAGCAAAGAGCCCAGCTGAGACAAGGCTCACCTGAGTGTTTGCTGTGCTCTGCCTGGATTCTTCCCCCTCGTTTTATGCCATCCCTGCAGTCCCAGCCAGATGTGGAATGTTCTCCTGTGCAGGACTGGCAGAGTGCTGCTCTGAGGGCTGCTGCTCTGAGGGTTGCTGCTCTGAGGGCTGCTGCTCTGAGGGTTGCTGCTCTGAGGGCTGCTGCTCTGAGGGCTGCTCTGAGGGCTGCTGCTCTGAGGGTTGCTGCTCTGAGGGCTGCTGCTCTGAGGGCTGCTGCTCTGAGGGCTGCTCTGAGGGCTGCTGCTCTGAGGGCTGCTCTGAGGGCTGCTGCTCTGAGGGCTGCTGCTCTGAGGGCTGCTCTGAGGGCTGCTGCTCTGAGGGCTGCTCTGAGGGCTGCTTCTCTGAGGGCTGCTGCTCTGAGGGTTGCTGCTCTGAGGGCTGCTGCTCTGAGGGCTGCTGCTCTGAGGGCTGCTGCTTGCCACGCCAGTGCTGGCTGTATCCCAGTGACAGATGACATTTTCCCAGTGCATTCAGGGTTTATAACCAGCTTTTATGAAAGCTTTCTCCTTGAGCAAAAGGACATCCATTAAGAGCAGGCACTGGCCACGGAGCCGAGATGCTTTGACGCTGTCCCGGTGATTGACAAAGAGCGTTCCACGTCCTGCTCCACAGAGCACAGCGGGAGCCAAGCCATGGAAAACATCTCCTCTCCTTGCATCTTCGGGTCTGTCTCAGCCAGCACTTGGCCCAAATATTCTCCCTTTGCTGTCACTCAGAGCGGTGCTGCTGGAGCTATTTCTGCCTCTGTTTAGCTCCTCTCTTGGCTTCCTCCTTGCTGCTCTTTAGCAAACAGACAAACTGTCACAAAAATAGCCAGCTCCCTGCCTTCTTCTGCAAGCACCTTGCCTGGGCGTTCATTTTTGGCAGTAATTCTTCTGTTTTATTGATGAACCACTTATGTTTCGATTCCCTGACTCCATCTATCTCTGAGTAGTGGGTAGGAGAGGAGGAGTGGCACAGGGACATGTGCAGTACCTGGACTGTGAATATACATTATTTTTGTATGCATGTACACATCTCTAGATGCCTCTCAGTCTGTGCCAGACACATTGTATGACAATACAATGATTTTTAAAGACTTATTTGATGCTTTTCTTTGCAATGCCAATACAGATTTTTTTCCTTCAGGTGAATTCCTATGCCCAGCAACCTCCCTTTCCTCCAGCCAGCCGATAGTTTTAAGCTCTGCCACTCCATGTACCATGAAGGAGAGGTAAAAAGGAAGCCAGAGAATCGAGGGAGGCAGCTGGGAGATTATTAATGTTGAAAATATCAGCAAGCATCAGCCCTTTGATCAGCAGGCATGTTTACAAAGGGACCTTTCCTCAGCTCACACACCCCGCCGAGCTCGTTGGCATTCAGTGCATGCCACAGCAGCTGCTCCTGTCTCCTGCTCCGTGCCTGTCCGGAGAGAGGCTGGAAAAGGAGTCGACAGGTAGATAAATAAAGAGAGAAAAGCGGGCTATTGTCGCAGACAAATGCGGGTTTGTGCAGATGCAGCCTGACAGGAGGCGGGGAGGGAGAAGTCGCGCTGCCAGGCTGAGATTGCCCCTGCTCCAGAGGGTCTGGGAGGCTGCCTGGGGAGTTGGGAAAGGGCAGGGGATGGGTGGGATGAGCACTGCCTGTTAGCTGGGCCTGGTGTCCGCTTTCTGCCCTGCTTCACCATCCACTTTCAGCCCTGCTTCACCGTCCACTTTCAGCCTGGCTGCAGCCACGCCTGTGCCCGTCACTGCTGGACAGTGTTTGTGCTCCCCAGCCCATGCTTTGGTTGTGTTGAGGCTGATCAAGGCCTGTGGGCTCTTCCAAAATAGAAACAGCAGATAGCACCAGCGTGCTCTGGGCTGCATCCTCATCTGGGTCCTCATCTGAACCTTCTTCCAAACAATTCTCCTTGGGAGTGACACTGAAAACCAAATCTGTCCCTGTCCCATCACCCCCAGTCCGGCCTGCAGATATTGATACAACTCTTGGGTGGTTGTTTGGGTTTTATTTTGCCATTTTTTCCCTCATGGGAAACCACTGTATGACTCTGATGGGGTTTTTATTTCCTTTTTAAACCAGGAACCAGCCACATCCAGTGAGGCAGTGGCTGCACTTCAGCAGCACCCGGGGCAGGGCCTGGCCCAGCGGAAGCCGTTCCCTGGCTGAGCCTGCCGGGTGCTAATCACAGTGTAAATCCTAATAATTAAATTATTAAATGTCTGAGTGGCTGTCTGCAGCTCTGCCTCGCTCGCTGACATCCAGGCTGGCTCTGGCCTGCATTCTCATCTGGGTCCTCATCTGAACCTTCTTCCAAACAATTCTCCTTGGGAGTGACTTTGAACCACTGAAAACCAAATCTGTCCCAGTCTCATCACCCCCAGTCCGGCCTGCAGATATTGATATAACCCTTGGGTGGTTGTTTGGGTTTGGTTTTAGTTTTCTTTTTTGTTTTTATTTCCCTCATGGGAAGCCACTGTATGACTCCAGGCCCGGAGCAGGGCCTGGCCCAGCGGAAGCCATTCCCTGGCTGAGCCTGCTGGGTGCTAATCAGTGTAAATCCTAATAATTAATAATAATGTCTGAGTGGCTGTCTGCAGCTCTGCCTCGCTCGCTGCCATCCAGGCTGGCAGCAGTGGCAGGGGATGGCTCAGTGTTGCCCAAACAGCATTTGCAGGCTTTTGTTGTGCCTGGGTGCAGCTGTTCAGAGCAGCCCTGCGTGTGCCCCTCTGGGCTCGCTGCTGGCTCACACACGGGCAGCATGGGGCTGCTGGGCAAGGGATGTCCCTGGGCTTGCTCAGAGCACTTCAGGAGGGGCAAGTGATCCATCAAATAAAAATTATGGTGATGCCTTTTCCTGGTTTTGAAATCAAGAGGTTAGAAGGGAAAAAGGGATTTTACCTTGGTATTTATTTTAAGGATCCTTAGGTGCACTATATCCAGGTTGAATGCACCTCGATGCACACCACGATATTCCCCCCCCAAAAGATCTGATATAACATTATAGGTGTTACTAATTAGCATATCTATTAAAAATTCCCCAGTGAGAGGCTCGAATGAGCCCCCCTCCCCAAGGACCCTTCTCCTGGATGGTTCTATCTTAGTTTACAAAATGTGTTCTGGAGAGGACCTTGGGGTCTGGGGCACACTGATCCCTAATTACAAGACCTCTAAGATGTTGAGTCTCTCAGCTTAACAAACAAGTCCAAGAATGCAGGCAAAAAGCACTATGAATACAGAAGTTGTAAAAAGGCATAACAGGGGTATAAAATAAAAGGCAAAAAATCCTCATGGCATCAACGGGAGCAGGAAGCAAGGAGAAGGCACAGCTCACCCATCCCAGGGGCTGCTAATTCCCCCCTCTCTCCTGTGACATCCTGGCTGTGTTTTTCTCTATTGCTCTTTCATTTACAGAAGGCATTTTTAGAGCTTTAATCCCCTTTCCCTTTGCCTTTCCTTCACATGCCAAGGCAGTTTTGGAGGTTTGGGTTCTCCATCTCATGCATGGAAACACCCATGCACATAAATGCTGGTTTTGTGCAGTTTCATAACTTTTGTGTGTATCTGCCCTGTGGCTGAGAAGGCTCCTATGGCTTTAGTTATATTTATTATTATATTGCACATAAATAGTCTCTCCCATACACATTCATTCTTCTTTTCCCTTGTTTCTGTCACTCAGAAGGAGGCCCTGCTCATTGTGAAAGGTAAAAATGGTGGGAGTTTCCTACACTTATGTTACTAAAGTCAAACTAAAAGATTTCTTTCTTGTGTTTAGCCCTAAGGGATGGGAATGCTTTAATTGAAATGAAATTACTGGACTCAGCAGAGATAAATGTATGGAAATCATGGTAAATGCAGCATCTGTGATATACAAGAGATCACCTAAATATTCAGCTGGTTCCCTCTTACCTTCAAAGAAAGGTTCTGTTCTCTTTTGTAGTTTACTTCTGGAAGAAATAAAATATCAAAGCAACAGAAGAATTTGTGTTTATATTATTTGTTTCTCTGCTTTTCCAAAAGGTGCTGGAAGCTGAAAATGTGAGTAAACACAAAGAAAAGCTCTTTTTTGGATATCAGATAATATTTTGCTTTGCAGCAACTTTGTTCTCTTCAGGTTTTTCAATTTCAATTAGACCCAAACAAACAAAGCAGTAAGGAAACATGAAAAAAACGTATTCAAAGGAAATTGGGGAAGGGAGGGAGGTATTTTCCTCTCAAGATTTTGGCAAAAAGGGTAACAACCACTTTTTTTAACCAGTTTGGCCATAGAATCTTCATTCTGTCCTGCATTTTTTTACCTCTAGTAATCACCTGCTGTAGAATGAATGAAAAGTTTTTAATGTTGTACCTCACAAACAATTTTAGGGCATTCTTCATAAAACATGAATTGGATGTTGAGCCAGCAGTGGCCTCACCCAGAGAAAAGGAGATTTTAGTGGGAGCTGCTTCCTTTGGGAAGGATGCAAACTGCAGTGGAGAGGCTGGACAGGAATCAGCTACAATTCCCCCAGGGGTGGATGTTATTCCAGCAGCATTTTCAGCATCTTTGCCTGGGAGAGGACAGGGAGCTGAATAAGTGGCAGCACCCTGACGTCATTTGAAATGTTCTCAGGGCTCTCTCTGGTCACACTGTTTATACAGTTTAAGGTTTGAAATGTAGCAGTTGCTGTTATCCCAAGATAAGACACAAAGAAATGCTGTCTGTAGGCAGCGAGGGTTATTCCTGTAAATCAAATTATTTCATGCTGCTAGGTTTCCAAATGGACTCTAATTAAATTAAACAGCTTTTTAAATTTCTTTTTTTTTTCCTTTATCACCACAGGCAGATCAAGATTGTGTTGCAATTATGGGGGAAGATCTATATTTATAGCGTGGAAAGAATTTGTGCAGCAGCCACCGTTGTCTCTGTGTGCCTGACAGGACATTTCTGTTCTGCACTAATGTTGTGGAACCTTTGGCTGGGAGAAGCAGGCACAAAGTATTTACCAGCATTGTCAAGACAAAGCTTTCTTCTTTTGTGCTCAAAATATCAGAGCAGATGCTGAACCCCTCTCTTGTTAATATGTTGGAGGTTGAAGAAAGCTGAATTCCCACTCGCTGACATGAATGCAAGGGAGAAATATCAGATATGCTGGGTGGCAGCAGGAAAACACACAAGAAATCCAATATCTGCCGAGGAATTCCAGTTCTGCCTTGGCTTTCACTTGCTATCTGCCAGGGTTGTGTCTGAGCAGCTGATAATCCTTCATGTCCCTGTCCCCAGAACATCCCCGTGAAAAATCGCCAGCCCGTTCTCCCAGGAACCACGACGGAGGTTGGCAAAGGGAGTTCATATCTTTTCCAATATCAGCCCTTCATCAATCCACAGCTGGCAAAGGTTCCACTGGAAAATTGGATTCCCCCAGCACGAAAACAAAGCTTTTGGAGGCACTGAGTACTGATGAGAGGAGCTCTGTGTGTCACAGGCCAGGGAGCTGCAGAACCCCAGCTCGGTTTGTCAGAGCTGCTGGAGGAGCTGGGCTCGGTTCTGGCTCTGGCAGAGGCTTCCTGAGCATCACTCCTAGGGCAGGGAGGGTTTGTCTCTGCTTTTCCACGTGTGGAATGCACAGCCTGCTCTGAGGCAGGACCCTCCTTTGTGCTCCAGGTGTTGCAAAGCATAAGAATTCTGGCTGAAGGGCACCAGCCAAGTTCCGTGCAAGTTACTCTTATCAGGGCCTGAGGAATGTAAGAAGTGCTAAATTGGGAAAGAAAACGTTAAAAAAAAGAATAACAAGGAAGCAAAAAAGCAAATAAAAAAAGACTATACCATCCTGGACTGAAACCAATCAGGTCCCCTGAGGGGTGCATGCAGGGTGCAGGGGCAATACAGAGGGTCCAATCAGGTCAGGCCTAATCGTGTAAATAACAGTTACAAAAATGCATAAAAATAAATTAATGTAAACAATAAACAAATTCCTGCATAATCAAATGAATTCGTTGTTCAGGGGTCCCATATTCCCGCATCCAGGTGCACTGGGATGTTCAGGGCTGGGGAGTGCAGCAGTTCCTGGTGCTGGGAATTCCAGCAGAGCTCTGCGGGCAGCATTCAGACATTCCCCTGCTGGCCTGGGAGTGCTGTCCCTGGGCTTGTCACCTCTCCCTGAGCCTTCTCATGGCCATAATCGATACAATTTACACCCGAAATAATCAATGAGTGACTCTGAGGAGCGTTGGGAGCTGTGTATCCAATCTTCTGCTCAGATTCTCACTCTCTTTCTTCACTCCAGCTTGCATTGCTATAAAAATCTCTGCAAGTTGAGCATAATAAGATGAAAAAAAAAAAAAAAAGAAGACTGAAAGTTTAGGGTGCAGCCTCATTTAAGGTTCCCAGAACAGCTCAGTTGATGCAGGCACTTGGTGTCAGCTTCCGAGGCCTGTGTTGTTAGTACAACAATATTTTTAATACATTTTTAAATACATAAGATGAATCTAAATGCAGAACCCAGGTTCTTCTTGGCTTCCTGGTGATAACAATCCAGATAAAGGAGATGTGGAAATTGGCCAGAGAATCAGTTGTAGCAAATTATAGTGTTAAAATATGCCCTTTTTTTTGCTTTGTTGGTTTTCCTTTACCAAGCTGGGGAGGTTTTGCCTTTTGCCAAGGCTCCAGGGTTTCCCAGTGAATTGCTCTGCAGGAAGAGGCTGATCCCAGCTCTTGGATCAGCTTCTAACAGTGGTGCAGGAACATCCACCAAAGCCCTCCAGAGCCTCATGAGGAGCAGTGATCCTCCTGATCCGTGCACACAGAGAGGATTTGATGTATCCCAGTGATGCCTTCTGCAGCCACCTAGGAACAGAGACTAGACAGGAGTAAGGGAATAAAGGTCGGGATTTATTTGAGAGGCCTTCAAGGCACACCCTGGGGAGCCAGAGGCTGCCTCCAAAAATGGACCCCGAGATGGACCCCAGGTCACGAGTTCTTCACACCTTTATAGGTTTGGTTCATTTGCATACCACGGTTAATTCTCCAATTAAAGCCCCAGTTCAATGATGGAATTCCCCTCAGCTTGCTCCCCCCTTTAGAGGCTTTGGGTTACACATTTTGGGCCTAGAAGAGCCTGGCTGTCCTTGAAGGCAAAGCCTGGAGAGGCTTTGTTGTGTCTGCCCAGCACGAGAGAGCACAAATTCCAGGCTACAAGGAACTGCAGAGTTACACTCTGAGCAGTACAGGATTTGAAAAAAATAAAAGTTAAAACCTAAGGCATCACCAGCAGCTCCAGACTCTCCTTGTGTGTGCAGATCACCTCAACAACCCCTGCAAGCCTTCACCCTGCTCCCTGATTGGATTCAGGGAGCATTTTGCAAAAAAAAAAGTGCAACTGCTTGGGGGTGGCAGCTGCGATTTGCTGCTCTGAACAAACACAGGAGGGGAGGCTGTGGCTCAGAGGGACGGTTCATTTACCTCACACCTGAGGGACCATTTGGAAGGAAGGACATCAGCAGCAGCTTTTGTGCCCAGAAAAGTCTCTCTGTGCTCTGCGTTCCAGGTGCAGCAGCGTTGCCTCGGGGGGAACAGATTCCTTTGGAGAAGGAAATAAGGGGAGTTTAAAATCATCTTCTTCCTGGCCCACAAACAGGGATTGCACAGCTCATCCTCAGGCCTTGGGGAGCCCTGGTTTAGTTGCCCAAAGTCTCACAGTGAGTTCAGTTTGGCACTGGGAGCAGGGGCCGTGTCCTTGGTGGCTGCTGTGGCTCCGAGGCAGAGCTGTGGTTTGGGAAAAGCCAGGATTTTATCCCTCTCTCCCAGGTTCTGCCCAGCACGAGGGATTCTGGGCAGGGGCAGGCTGAGGGAGAAGCTGAAGGCACTCTGGCTCTCCTTTTACCAAGGAAACTTCCAGATGGCTGTGGGAGCTTTCCAACCAAAGATTCACAGCCACATTCAGTGGAATATTTGCATCCAGAGAGGTCTGGGACATCTTTCAAACGCTGCCTAGATAAGCAGTAAATTAAAAACCAATTAAGACTGAGAAGACAGAGGGAGAGGATGCCAGGTGTGGGGAGCAGTGGTCCAGGTTCTGTTTAAACTTGCTGCTCTCCCTGTCACACTTGGTGGCACTGCCAGCTGTCACAGCAGGCTGCCTGTGCCCAGGGCCTCGAGGTAACAGCACTGGTGCATGTCTGAAGCAAGTGGACACCTTCTGGAAAAACATCTCTGCTGCCTCATGCCATTCATTACAGAGCCAGCTCTGTCCTCCTCTTTAACATTCCATCCCTTGCCGTGCATCCCCAGGAGCTCTCCTGGCTTAGGATCCCCTAACCCAGCCAAGTCTCTGATATTATTAATCCAATCTCAGTATTATTATTCAGTGTGGTAATTTTTTATCATCGAGGAGCCACTCCCAAGTTCCTGGGTTTGTTCTGAATACCCAGTAAATAACAGCACCATTCCAAAAAAAAAAACCCAAATGCCCCAGGTAACCCAGATGAAACAGGTCCCTGCTGCAGCATTTTCCATCCTGTAACACAGTCTGACTTCCTGTGTCCAACCCCACTGAAATCAGCAGGAAATCTGACAAGGATTCTGTCTCTCGTGGCCTCAATTTCACCCGGGGCAGGTGATGACCCTTGGGGTTCACCTTCATTCAGAAGGCCTGAATTTATTCATGTATGGGTTTATTTATTTGGGGTTTTGCTAATGAACAGAGATCCCTGACTCCTCTTTGCAACGAAGCCATGGGCAAACGCTGCAGAATTTACTCAGCACAGTTTACCAAGCTTTTGGAATACAAACTCCTTAAGATGTCCAAGAGCCTGAGCTGCTGCTACGCCTCATATGATCTGTTTTTCAGGACTGGATTATAATTCCAAACACGGCGCTACTTATTCCACTCTGTGGAGTCTAATTAACTGTCAGAAATGCATTGTTGAAGGGATGATGGATTATAGCAAGGAAAACATTAATGAAGCTCGTTCCAGGCAGCCCACGTGAAGACCAGAGCTGATGTCACCGGCTGCATGGGAAGCCCATTCCTTTTGGTTTCCAAAGCCTGGAGCAGGGTCTGAGTGCCAATCCCACCCAATTAAGAACTCATTAGCTGCACCCTTTTCTTTCACTGTCGTGATCAAGGTGATTTTTGTCTCTGTGAGTAGCAGAGGCTGTGGGAAGTGAGCAGTGACTGGGGAGTTCCTCACTCTAAGCTGTCAGTGCTCCGTGCACAGCAGAGCCAGGGTGAGGGAATAACTCTGCTTGGCCGTGCCCACATCCTGGAGAGTCGGGATCTGCCTCCTCCTGTGGAGCTGGGAGCAGCTAAAAACTGAAGAACCGACAGAGCATCCATCCTTCCCTGCTGCCATGGTATCCTCCCAGCTCAGGTGAGCGCTCTGCCACGGTCACATCCAGCCCTGCAATTGTCCTGCTCAGCTCATGAGCTTTGTGCCCGTGACCCGGACACAGCCATCTCCAGGCTGACGCTGAGGTGTCCCTTTTTCTGTGCAAAAATCCTGCAGGAGCAGCTTTTCCCCCTCCCTTCCTGCACCATCGCAGCAGGACCAGCCCAGCCGAGGCTGTGCTTCCTCACACAAACTGGGGAGCTTTTTGTTTTTGATCCATCTTCCCGGTGGTGACAGCTCCAGTGTCCTCACAGCCTGCACATCCCCTGGGCAGGAACTGCTGGCATCAGGGCAGGGAGCACTGGCCACCGCTGGGCTCCTGCTGGCCACGGCCGGGCCATCTGCTGAGGGCAGCACAGAGCTTCTGTCCAGCCTCTCTGGGTGTGCCCGATCCAAGGGGCAGCAGCCAAGGTGACAGCGTGGAATTAAAAAGGGAACGGAGACCCGCGTGAACCCAGAGGACACGGGTGAACACAAAAGCCTGGCAGAATTTTTCTCACCTCTTCCTGAGCAGATGGCAACAGATTAGTCCTCTCTCTTTTTTTTTTTTTTTTAACCTTTTAAATAATGAAGCAGCAACCTGGCTAAAATGGCCCCATCTGGATCATCTAATCCTAATCTTCCTCCGAGGTTAAATGCAGGTTGTGTCACCACGAGCTGAGGTGAGAGCGTGGGCACTGGCACACAAATTATGCTGGAAACCCAGCCTGTTAAGTGACTTTGTTTCCACCCTTGGTAAAGCTGGGATCAGGAATGCTCCCTTCTGACTGAAGACCTTTTACCAAATCCTAAATTAGTGGGTATTTCACTGCTGCCCTTTTTTCCCCTGTTAGCAGTTCTCACCCCTCTCCTTTAAAACCAACAGGTTGGAGGAAGAACAAACAGAGCCTTACTCTAAATTCAGCTGGAATCCCGACCCTGGAGCTGCCCTGAGGCTTGTTCAGGTCAGGGTGTAGGTTGTGGTCTGTCCTCTGGTTCTTCTCCAATTGCTCATCCAACTATTTAATTTAGTGCAGTGGGATGCCCTGGGGATTGAGTCCAAGACTTGACTTGCATTTCCTCCTTCCAGAATCTGCAGGAAAGAATCTGTCAGAGGCTGCGAGCACCAGGATAGGAAAGGGTTTAAGGGTGACGCAGAAAAGTCTGAAAAAAAAATTATCGGGATTAAATAAAGCATGGAGAGTTTGACACAATCAGGAATTATATCCTATTAGACTACAGGATAATCCCAAGAGAGGTGGCAGAATGCAGCAGGCAGTTTAAACCAAATTGCTTATACCAGCTTGTGGATACTGAAAGATAAAAGGCAGCAGATAAATTAATTAAAAATCCATAGTTCAGACAGGCCTTGCTTCGCCTCTCACTGTCCCTGGAATTCATGAGGAGAGAGAGAACAGCACAAAGCCAATGGCACAAGGGCAGGGCTGAGCCTGGCATCTGATTATGTCAGTTAATTTAAGGCAAAGACACTGCAACACAAAGAAACCACTCCAGCAAACAAAAGTCCCATCTGAATGAGCCATTTTTTCACATTTTTTATGACTGCATTTAAAAGGCAATCTCCGAAACAAAGTTCACCCTGCTTGTATCTCATCACGAGGACCCGGTGCCTGCTGCAATGAAAGCAATTAATTGAGGTCTTTTACATGACTTTCTCTCATGCATCATTGAGTTAATTATTTAATGACACATAAATCCTAACGGTTCAAAAGGTCTGGGGCTGTGCTGCAGCTACATTGCAAAGCTGTCTTTCATCTCCCTCTTCTCACACAAGAGCAACTTCCCCTTCCCTGTGAAGAAGGAGCTTTCTCTTTGAAATATTGTTGTGGCAGCCATCAAAAGGTGTGATATGAAATGTTTATTCACACACAGAGAGCAGATATTAAATGAAATGGAACATATGTGGTTGCCTGTTTGTTTGGTGCTCCCCTGCAAAACCCTAAAGACACTTCCCTATGGCTCTCTCTCCTCGGATTGGCTGTGGAATGGGATATGTCTCTTTGATCTGGTGTTTTCAGTTCCATTAGATAATGCTTGTCATTAAGGAAATACCACACATTAATTAATTTGTAAGAAAGACTGAGCATTTTCCTAACAATGCCTCGCATTTGTTTGGAACTTTTTATGTAAGGCTCTTGGAATGCTCTGCAGAACCGAATTAATTAGTGGTGAGGTGGCATTTTCTGTCATACCACTGTGAGCTTGGCACTTTTGGGGCCACAGCTTTTTGTTTGTCCTTTAAATTGTGTGTTTGGGCCCAGCCCTGGCAGCTGCCTGCTGTCTCCATCCCTGAGTGATGCAGGGACACTCTGCCCCTTCCACAGCCTGGGGCACAGCACGTTTCCATCTCAGGGTAATTGTGCTGACCCTTGTCTTGCAGAATCTTTCTAGAGGCGCTTCCTGACCCGTTTTTCTGGGTTTTTTCACTGCCTATAAATGAGTAGCCCGACCCCAGGGAGGGCGAGGCTCCTGCTAACATCCCTCCCTGCTCAGGTGAGGCAGGACTGCTGAGGAAGTGGAGTGGCAGGAGTTGGAGTCTGCTCCAAAATAACAAAAATGCCCCGTGCTCAGAACTGCCGCATCCCTTCTGCACCCCTGGGCTGGGTGCTGCTGTGGGAGCACGTTCCCCTTCTGCCCAGGCTAGGAGAGGTTTTTGTGAGCAGTCTGGGCTGGACATTCAGCCTGCTTTGTGCTTGTGAACGAGCTCTGCAGCCAGGCTGGGATTGGGTCTGACTTTGCTCCCAGCAGTGGGAGATGCTCTGAGCTGGGAGCAGTGTTTGGAACAGCTGGGGGTGGACATTTCGCTGTGTTCTGCTGTGCTTTGCTGAGTCTGTGAGCAAGATCTGCACACAAACTGAGCCCACGGGCTGAGATTAGTCTCGACTTTGCTTCCAGTGTCAGGGAGATGCTCCAAGCAGTGTCTCATATCCTGCTGCCAAAAAAAAAAGAGTGGAAAAACACACATGGCCAGTATGAGTTTCCTCCCCAGATCATTTTCTTTCAGCTGATGCTGCCTTCTTCTTATTTGTAGCCATTTTGTGAATGGCATTGAATGCCTGCACGTCACAAAAAAGAAATGGCTGTTTCTCAAACCCTTCCTTATCGGGCTAAAAAACAATCATTCTTCATCGCAAACCGATCTTTCTAATGTGTGAATTACCTCGTGTCCATTCCAATCAGCCAAAAACCTGGCATGGCTGCATCCACTGTGGCTGGGGGAATTCAACCACATTTGCAAACATCCCTTGTCTGCAGAGGGAACAATGGGCCCAGCACAGCTGCCTGGAAACTGCTCAGCACCAGCTGCAGCCTGGGCCAGCTTCTCTGGGAGGTGGCAGCTGGGGAGGGACAGGGACAGGCAGATTGTGAGAGGAGAGCACCCCACACTCTGACACGGGGCTGGGACGCCTCGAGGAGCTGCTCTGCACCCCCACCACAGAGTTAAATGCCTTTTGTTGGGGTCAAATTGTCGTGTCTTACGTGGTCTTGGTACCTCACCTGCCTTGGAGGTGCAGAGGGGCTTCACTGCACGGGTTGTGTGCAGTGGGAATTGCAGGTGAGGTGGGAAATCAGCAGAATTTTTATGCGGGAAGGACACAGAGTTTCAAACCGCCGCCAGATCTGGGTATTTTCTACTGCAAAAATAATGAGCCAACAATGTGGCACTCAGTGCTCTGGTCTGGTCAAGGTGCTGGTCAGCCACAGGTTGGACTTGATCATCCTGGAGGTGTTTTCCAGCCTTCATAATTCTGGGGAATGGGGCTTGGAAGAGGCTGATTCCCTCCAGACCAGTTCCATCCCCTTGCTGTGGGCAGGGTCAGTCTGGCCACGCTGCTTTGGTGTGCCAGGGATCTGTGCCATGTCCTGCAGCACAGGGACCCCTCAATTCAACATTTTTTTCAGGGGAAAGCTGTTGCAGCCCAGGGTGGAGTTCTGCAAACCTTCTATTTAGGGCCTGAGGTGCATCCACGTCAGCTGGAATTTCTGTTCCCTGGGCTAACCCTGCTGCAGGGCCCTCCATGGAGAAACAGGAGCTGTGGGCCCTCAGTGCTCATCATTTCTGCTCCATCTGTGCCCTCCTGCCCTCCCCAGCTGAAAGGAGGGGTTTCCACAGCAGTGGGAATCACTAAATAATGGAGAAGGGTCTGAGTGTCTCACTCGGGTCAAAACATGGAAGAGAGAGTGAAAATCCAGGAAGAAATGCGATTTTTCCAGGTTGTTTGTACCTGTGTGAGAATGAGAACTCACTCAGTGATGCTTGTAAAAATTAATGGGGGGGAAAAAAGGAAAAATCCATCGGGGCCTGTGAAATACAAAGATGCCACAGGTGAGTGGAGGAATCTCTGGAATTCCCATGTTTGGAGGCTGTGGGATTGTGTGGAGAGGAATCCTCACCCTTCTGGTTGTGCTATTCCCTCCACGCTGGGTTTTACCCACTCTGAGAGGAAGTTCCTCTGGCAGGGTGGGATTTGAGTGGGATTTGGTGAGATTCTGCAGACAAATCGAACCCTTCTCTCTCTTCCAGTGAAAATTCCAGCAAATCTCTCCTAGTCTGCACCAGAAGCATCAATCTTTAACCCTCACTCAGCAAACTGCCACACCAGGGCTGATTTTGCAACAGAACATTTTCCAGGGCATGTTTTTTAATAAAAACACATTCCCAAGGACCCCTGCTAATAAAGAGATCAAAGGCAAAGCTTAGCTGGTACAAAGGCAGCTGCAGACACACATGGCAAAAGGAATATGAACAGAAATTAGCAAGGAGAGCGAGGATTACTCTGAAAATAATTCGTTTGATAGAACAAGAGCTGTGCAGTTCCAGCAATTATTCCTACAGCAGTTTTTGGGAAATACCCTCTTGTTTTCTGCTTCCTTGTTTCAGCTTCAGCTAACAGGTTCTCTTCACTTGCCTTTCCTCAGGGAAGGGGCTGTAATTGAGGGGAAAAAAAGAGGATGAATTGAACAGATCCACTTTAAAAGTGAATTGTAGCTTTTCAGGTTCCCCAAACTCAGGCAGACAAGCTGCCCGTGAGATAAAGCCTTTGCATCT
Organism: Monarcha castaneiventris obscurior; assembly: GCA_026261815.1. Classification (NCBI taxonomy): domain Eukaryota; kingdom Metazoa; phylum Chordata; class Aves; order Passeriformes; family Monarchidae; genus Monarcha; species Monarcha castaneiventris. Next base: position 3,631,753 of record JAMPIT010000114.1, read on the forward strand.
GTGGGAGAGAAACAACTGCCCAGGAGAACCATTGGCAATCCATTTCAGCAACACTTTCTAAATTAAGTGCCTCAAAGATTCCATTTAGATTCTGTCAGGCAGTTTCTGGGTGTTAATTAAATACTGACTGATTATGGAAAACTTATTTATGGGAGCCTAGACCTGCTGATAGCTCTAGGAGCATTTTGTAACACATCCTACTTAGAAATAATTTTTTTGCATTGATTTTTCTATACCCTTTTTTTTTTTTCACTGATTTTGAAGAATAGTATCAGGAAAAGAAAGAGAATTCTTTCTTAAAAGTTTTCCTGCCATAACTTCTAAATTCTCTGGTTCTTACTGGACAAGTAGGAGACTGCAGGTGATAAATCATAGGCTCAAGTTAGAAATATTTAGACTGGAAGTGCAGCCACTGGAATTAAAAGAGAGACATAGAAACCTTTTATTCTCTTGGTTTGTGGGCACACATTATGCTGTGAATGACCCTGTTCTGATGGTTAAAAGCTGATGGAAGGAATTAGAGATTCAGTGGCTCAAAATATTCACAAAAGCAGGAAAAACTTCGTGTCAATGCAACAGGTGGGGGTGGAACTCGGGCAGTTTGTCCTGGGAGCAGAACTGCTCTGGGTGTCACTGGGATTGTCTCTGCCAGGAAGCAGCTGAGGGAGCTGGCCCTGCTTGGGGAGATTCTGCATCATCTCTGTGAAAAATGAGGTTCACTCTCCTGGTAGGAATTAAAGGTTTAATAAAGGACAATATGGGACAAAGATAATAAAGCAAAATTCACAGCGCTGGGTACTTTGGCACTCAGCCAAGAGCACCCCTGCTACTTCGGGGATTCCCTTTACATCCACATCAGTCTATCACATATTCATAAACATTTATGCATTTCTTTTCAAACTAGTTTGCGTGTTCCAGGAACTGTTTAGCCTAGCCCCTCCTTGGGTCCGCCTTTTTGGAGCATATGCATTTCCTGGCTGTGGTTTTAGTCCTTTTGTATTATCACCTCCAGAGTGGCTTTGGTCCGTGGTCTCTGCCGATGGTGGTTGCTGATAGTTGGTGTTGGGGAACAGGAAATAGGAAAGTCTAATAGATGTGACTGCCTGGCAAAAGATGCTGAGAATATGGAAACTATAAGCGAGATTGAAATGAAGACAAGCTTTGAGTTACCCAACCCCAGTTACTGAACAACTGGAAAACAATGGTGTGGCCGGCTGAAGATAATCCCCTTTGATTGAACAATGCCCTCTGCTTGCAGACAGGTCCAGGGGTCAGAGCAGACCCTGCCAGCCTGGCAGAGGGTCCAAAACGTAGTTTTTAGAGTTTAAAATGTAACGCAGTATGGTAATGCAATGATTCTTATAGGCTGTATGTAAATGTTATAAGGTTTGTAGCTTGTTCTAGATTGGTTAATGGAAATTAGAATATTCAGCACAAAAGATGATTTATTGTGCTGCAAACGGGAACTTGCTCTCTTGTGCTCTTGCTCTAGCGCTCTAGCGCTCTTGCTCTCTTGCTCTTCTCTCTTCGCTGCTTCTTTACCCTTATTTCTCTGCCCTGCTTCAAGCTGTGTCTGGCAGCTCCTAGCAGGTCCCTTACACCCACACCCTCATCAATAAATCTCATGCTCTAAGATCAGCACTAGAGATCTCCTGTCTCCGTTTGTCCCGACCGTCCTAAACCCTACACACCAGAACCTTACAAGCTGACATGTCAGTAGCAGGGGTCCTCACTACACGTTGCTTGGATGTTATCCAACCAAGCAGACAGCTCACAAGCATAGCTATTTCATTATTATGTTTAAACTTTCGGTTAAAATGACAGAAATAAAGACATCAGTTTTTGCTAAAAAAGAAACTACGTCATTATGGATGCTGAAAAGCTCCAGCAGAGAATTTCTTCAGCTCTCTGCAGCAGTTTGTGAGAGTTCTGTCTTTCCCATGCTGATTCCTTTGACCAAGGTTACAGTGTTGTAAACTTCTTGCACCTGTGGGTTGTTTGGCAGAATTGTTATGGCTTTGACCAGAAAAACATTCAGAGATGGTGTCTTAGAACTTGACCCTTAGGGGGTGGATGGCAAAACCAATCACCTTATGCCACTTAATGCACTTTGCAAGCTAACATATAAAAGTTTTCTGAGAATTCATTAAAGCTGCTGCTGCCACTTGACCCTGGGCCTGGCCTTTGTGTCATTTCTCTCCTCCGCCGCGGTGAGAACAGCGACACATCTTCATAACAAAGCTACGTGATACATATAGCATATATCTATAATAAAGCTACTCTTATAATATCTAGTACAAAAGCTACTGTAACATCACTCATCAACATTTGCAGAAAGCCAATATTATAGCATCTGTCTATCACAGTCTCTGTGGGGCCAGGAGTGTCCGTGTGCCCTCACAGTGCTGGGCTGCATTGGTGACACAGCTCCTGCTGCAGCACTTGGGCCTTAATTGAACCCCGAGGAGCCAGACTAATTAATGCTGTGTCACACACCATGGAAAGGCCTCCAGATGTGCCTTGTCCAGAGGGTGATGCCTTAGGTTTTAACTTTTATATTTTTCAAACCCTGTACTGCTTAGAGTGTGACTCTGCAGTTCCTTGTAGCCTGGAATTTCTGCTCTCTCGTGCTGGGCAGACACAACAAAGCCTCTCCAGGCTTTGCCTTCAAGGACAGCCAGGCTCTTCTAGGCCCAAAATGTGTAACCCAAAGCCTCTAAGGGGGCAGCAAGCTGAGGGGAATGACATCATTAACCTGGGGCTTTAATTGGAGAATTAACCGTGGTGTGCAAATGAACCAAACCTATAAAGGTGTGAAGAACTCATGACCTGGGGTCCATCTTGGGGTCCATTTTTTGGAAGCAGCCTCTGGCTCCCCCAGGGTGTGCCTTGAAGGCCTTCAAATAAACACCGACCTTTATTCCCTTACTCCTGTCTAGTCTCTGTTCCTAGATGGCTGGAGAAGGCATCAAGAGAGCCCAGCAAAGCACCAACATTTAACTCGAAACTCTTAAAACCGAGCTCAGGAGTGCATTCCGAAGGGCAGGAATGACAAAGCAACATGACCAGAGCTCGGATGGAGCAAACTCAACCCTTCCAGGCTGGCTGGGGCCCAGGAGGGCCAGATGAGCGTGGTGACTCTGCAAAAAGCACTGAAGGTTGTCAGGCACAGGTTTGATGCTGCATCCAGGGAGGTGTGAGCTGTTCCCTGAGCCCAGACCCCCGCGGCCTCACGTGGCTCTGCAGAAGGGCTGAGGCTGGGCCCTGCCTCAGTCTCACACGCAGCCCCATTCATCATCATTGCCTTTTATTGAACTCACAATAACGCTGCCTCTGAGCCGAAATTAATTGCACAGCCGTACGTATGAGTCACTTAATTGTAATTGTTATTACCTTAATTTCTACAATTACAGTGGGTAAACAACAGCGCTTCGTTTTCCGGGGATGTGGCTCACGTTTGGAGCTCGTTTGCTTCCTGCCTTGCTCATTTCTTGTGGCAATCCTCTAGAAAACATCACGTACGTCCTCCCAAGCAGGGAATTTGAAACTATTCTCATGGTAATAAGAACTTCTCCTTCAGCTCTGGCCATCTCCTGGGTGGCACGTGGTGACTGAGTGACACCAACCTGCCCTACAAAGGGACAGCTTCAGCTGAGGCCCCAGTGCCCAGAGCTTGCACTTTTTGCCTTCCTTTAGTGGCTGCACCCCCCAGAGCTGTTTATAAACCCAGATTTTCCAGACACTGACCTTTTTTGTTTTACTTTGAATTTTAGATAAATACTTTGTAGATCTGGCCTGGGCTGGTTGTAGTGGCTGGTTGATGTCTCCTGCTGATGGAATGGGGCAGTGCCTTTCCAGCTCCAGAGATCGCAGATCTAAAAGAGGAGAGAGTTCACCAATAACTTTAATTCCTCTGCTCTCCCTTCAAGCTACAGCCCCTTTAATTACAGGCCTGTGACATTTTGCAGTCATTCTCACTTCCCAGCAAATAGTTTGGCTAATAGTGGCTGTATTGATGGACCCATCCAGCAGAGCAGAAGAAGAACCAAAGCTCCTGGATTTAAAATGAATGGAGTGTTTACCTGTACATCATTTTAATGGATGGTGAAATTCATTCTCATGATAGACCCATAAATGTCACTTTCTGTCTGCCACAGCGAAATACTCGTGTAACAAATGGCATGCTGCATTAATACCCAACAAGAGGATGTTCAAAGCAGCTTGACTTGCATTACACATGCTAATAAAGGCTCAACCTGGGATTTTTATTCATTCTGTTGGCTCAGGGAGCAGGAGAAACACATGGGTGGAGGTACAGCAAGAGGGAAGATGAATGATATGAAATTAAATATAAACTAGTCTGGTTCCCAGAAATGAGATCCCTTTGTTGAGCTTGGGTTTATTCCAGGTGCTCCGGTAGAAACAATTTTTATTTGGTGTTTTTTTTGTTTCTTTTTTTTTTACCACAATCCTCTGTGAGTTTGCTCAGCTCCAGGAAAACCTAGAGACTGATACCAGCTTCTTCCATCCATCGGTGGAAATGCAGCCACATCCCTGAAATCCCAGGGTCCAGGCAAATCAAAGCCCTCCAGGAGTGCATGAAAGAGCAATCAGGGCCCTTTCTTACATCCTGCTCTGCCCCACTCTTCCAGGACTGCAGCAGGTTTGGGACACTGTGGGCAACAGGAATCAGCAAAACATCTCCAGCCTTTTGTTTCCCTTTACTTTCTCTCCAGGAAAAGCTTTTCTCAGGTTCCCTTTCCCAAATTCCCCTGGACTGGGATGCACAGACACAGAAGCATCATCCTCTCCTGGGCCCAGGGATGGGATGGAGCAAACAGCAGGGAGCAACCCCAGCCCCTGTGCCAGGACCCAGCTCTGTGCCTGTCCCTCTGCCTTCAAAAAGCTGCTGCCCCACAAATCCATCCTGTGGGACTTCAGAGGGGTGAAACCAAAGGAAATTTTAGAATTAAAAATTATTCTTTAGCAAAAACTCAAACCCTCTGTAGTCCTATAGAGATCAAGAACTTTCTTCCCCCCTAAGTCATCCCCTAGGCTTTAATAGAGAATAATATTTCATATAAAGGATGGTAAAAATAGGTCCAAAGTATAGAGAAAATGAGTATTTCTCTCTTTCTCTTAAGCTCCCCATAAGCAGCTCTTGTCTGGGTGTTTGGGATGTTCTCATCTCCCTGGGATGGGAAGGGCTGGATGTTTCATGGGCCACCAACAGTCCCATCCCACTTTGGGCCTGAGGAAGCCACAATTTCTGTGAAAGCTTTTCTGGAGCAGCCCTTTATCCCTCCAGAAAGGCTTTGATTGAAGCTGCCCACCCAAAGAAAACCCTCCCTGTGTGCCACCCCACCTTTCCCTGGTGATAAATTTGGGGTGGGGGTAGATGAGAAACCCCTAGTTGGGGGTGCTGAAACAAAGGGCAGCGCTCCCCTGTTCCTCAGAACAGGGGGAAGTTTAACAGGACCTAAATGGAATCATTTAACTCATAGAAAACTCCCCCCTCCCATCCACTGCCAATCTTCTGTTACACCTTTGGTTTCATCTCTATTCCCTTTGGTTTAGTTCCAGCTCCCCTGTCCCTAAACTCTCAGAGTGGAGCCCTCCTGCTTTACAAAAAATGCTGCAGCTCAGTTTCCAAGCCCTGCTCAGCTCTGTCAGATCATTTAAATATTTAACTGAGCCTGGATGGACTATTTGTTAATTAGAGTTTTCTGTGTTAGAGGAATGTTCCTTAATTTGCATCTCCCAATATAAATATCCCCTGGATAGCAGCGCTTAAAGCTGCAAACCCCTGCACAGGAAGGAGCTGTTGGGGACAAAGCAGGATGAGATTCCCCTGCTTCCCAACTCCCAGGATCAATGGCTGCGTTCCTCAGCTTGGCTGAGATCAGAAAACATCCCAGGAGTGCTTGGATGGAGCTCGGTGTTTGGATTATCTCAGGTCTCCATCACAAAGAGCATCCCTAATCCCCTGAGCCAGGCCCTCGCTGGAGATGGGATCTGAGGCGTTCACCTGCTTCTGTTTTCCCTCACTGAGCTGTTGTAGGAACGTGCTGAAGGCACTGCTCCACTCTGATGGCCTCTCCAGCTGTCTGTGCGAGCACAGTGGTAATTCCACTGTGGTATTTCAGGAAATATCGCTGCCTCTCTGTGTTTAAGGGCTTTGAATCATGAAGAGAAAGGGGAAGTGTAATCTTCTTACATTATCATTAAAGGCATCAACTAATCCTGCTGCAAAAGGTGCGGTTTGCTGATCGAAAGGGGAACGTTTCTGCTGCCTGGGAGTGCATCTTGCCAGCTAATGAACACTCCTTCCCCAGCTCCTCAAAAGCTTATCTGTGCCTGATAAATTCCACATCCCTGCCTCGTTAATGCAGAATCCCCACCTGGCAGATGCCGTGTCCCTTTTTTATAAATATTTTCTTTTCCACTGCTGTGTAAACCCAGCCCGTGTGGAAAACACCAGACTGATGGTGCCGGGATGTGGAGCTGCTGCAGATCAGGCAGGAGGTGGCACAGTCAGGTGGGCAATCATCAAACCATCCAGGGTCACACACAGGTTTTTCATTTCGCTGCTGACTTGATCTGCTGCCTCAGGCAAAGCACTTCACTGCTTTCTGCTTCCAGTTCCACCCACCGGGAAAATAAATATCAGCACATCCAGCTTTGTCCCACTGCTTTTGAAAACAAAGGAGCTGAGACCTGGGAAGAAGCATTCAGGCATTTAGCTGGGTGGCAGTGATCTCTGTCTCTTTTCCAGGCAGGATGAGGGGAGGTTTAAATGTTCCTTCCTCGATTTGCAGACATGGGACTCCTGTGCCATCCCCCCAGAGGGAAGGAGGGATGTGAGCGAGCTTTGGGAGCTCCTGGGCACAGGGATTTATGGAGGACAGAGGTGCCAGATTGCTGACAGAACATCTTTTTTTTCCCCCTTGATAAGTTTTCTACCTCTGCAGGTGCAAATTGGTCAGATTTACCTTTCTGCTGTGTGTTCACAGCATTCCATCTACAGCCACAGAGCAAATTGGTTCTGCTGATAACTTCCCTTTCCTTGTGTTCCTACACACATCAACCATTCTCACCAACACTCAGTGCATTCCAAAAAAGTGTTCTGTGGCTCAGAGAGGCTTTGCACAAGGGAAAACCTGAGCCAGAATGTTTTGGGATGGTTGAAATGGTATTAATAGAAAGGATTTTCAGGTTTGGTGCAGGGTGTTGGGGTCCAAACTCAGAATCCTGTAGAGCTGAGTGGGCTGGGGACAAGAGCAGGATTTAGTTCCAGGGAATGGAGGTTTCACAGGTAGAAGGTTTGGACAAGCAACATGGAGCCAAAGAGGGCATTTTTAATTAGTATGGAGGAGTTGAAGCATCCAAAATGGGAATAAGAAATATTCTGTGAAGAAACCCAAGGCTGATAGGGAGCAGCAGTTGTGTGACAATAGCAAGGATTGTCCTGGACACGTGGCTTGACCCTCCCCAACACCAAAGACAGCCCCAGCCTCTGCCCCTGCTGTCAGCACCGGGAGCTTTGCAGCCAGCTGGCAGCACAGGGGAACTCCCTTATTTCCACATTTATTTCATGCCACTGTTTCTCAGTGCATCTAAGTGATTGCAGCACTACTGGAAAATATTCTGAACAAAATTATTTTGGATTTCCCATTTCTTATCGCTCTTTTTTTCCCCCTTTTCTTTTCCCTTTTTTTTCCTTTTTTTCCCTTCTTTTTCCTTTATTTTTCCCTTTTTTTTGTCCTTTTTTTTCCCTTTTATTTTTCCTTAATGACTTGCTTTTAGTTAATGAAACCTCCTGCTGCTTAGGAAAGGGAAGGATAGGCCATGATTTCCAGCCAAGTGTGTGTGTGTGTGTGTGTGTGTGTGGCAGCACAATAACCTGTTCAAATTTGGGCAGGGATTTGGGTGCAGGAGGCTGATTGAAGGAGCAGGATTTGAAATTCCACTTGTCTGGCTTTTTCATGTGTGATCTGGAATTCAAATTTAGGGTTCACTTGTTGATGTAAGAGCTGGAAGTGTCCATTACCATCCCTGCTCTGGGTGGACACAACAAGAACTGGACTCCAGAGAGGAAATCAAACTTTTTGAGCTTGGACTCTGCACCTCCATCTCCTGCTGGGCTGGACACAGAGGATTTGTAGAATCCTGGGTGAAAAGTGGGGAACAGTTGTGATTAAAAAGAAAAACTCTTTCTCAGCTTTCTTAAAAGCTGTTTTATCCCCCATGTGAGGAGAAAAAGGGAGAAAGATGCCTTTGAATAGCTCCTGTGCCTTGGAAACATTTTTAATATCCCTTTAAGTATAAGCTCCAGCATATTTCTGGATGATAGGAATTGCTCTTATATTAAAAATGTAGCAGTGGTGTTTTATGATGGGGAAACATTTTTAATGCCAAAGTGGTGCTATTTTAAAATGAGTTGCTTTTATGAAATGGATGAGGTGGTTTTATTTAAAAAAGACCATTTGGGATGGAAAACTGTGGCTGTATTTCTGTCTTACAGTGCAAGACAAAGCCGCATTTTTTACACCACCTGTTTCTTGAGAAGAAGGGGCTGGACTTGAATTTTTTGGGATTTCCATTGAGTCTGTTTAGGCTCTGCCTGCACATAAAAATGCAGCTTTGTATGAAGAGTCTGGTATTAGCAGTGGCCAAAGGTGTTTCTTTGGTGTGGTCAAATACAAAGCGAGCTGGTGGAAAACTGCTTTTAAGTAAAATTTGCATTTATAATTATAAATAAGAATTATAAATTCTTCCCCTCTTGCTGTGGAGAAATTGCTGTGATAGCAAACACAGAGTTTTAGCCACAGCCTCATCCTCCCTGCCAAAGGTGTGCCTGAGGAGAGGCAGCACCAGTCCCCCATTGCCTGCAGTTTTGGGCTTTTCCAGGAGAGGACTGGCAACATAAACCCTGGATATTCACTTAAGTGGGAAGGGGAGGCAAACTCATCATAGTGACCCCAAATAACAAACCCAAATCCAACAACACCCTGAAAACAACAAATCACAGCTGCTTTTTTGCAGGGGCATCCAGGGCCCTGTGCTGGAGGAGAGCAGGGATGTGTTTTCCAAGGGTGCTCCAGCTCCAGCAGCTCTCCCAGCACAGCTCTCCCCGAGTTCCCAGGACAATGGGGGAAATTGTGTCTGCACAAGCAAAGGGGTGCAGGATCCTGAGCCAGCCCAGCTGCTCACAGGCAATAAAGGCACCAAAATCCTCACCCCATCACCCTCTGATCATTTACCTTTACATTTATATGGGTGCATTGCTATGGCGATGTTCTATTGCATTCGTGCACCTGAGAGGCAGGGCTGGAGCTGTTCTAGCTAAAGTGAGACTCTCCCGTCACCTGAGAGTCCCCACACTGCTCTCAGCTGGCTGAACAGGTCCATAATGCTGGTTTCTCACCTTTTGTTCCCTCATTAAACCTCTTGTTCCTGGAATTGTGTTATTTTCATTCTATGAGTCGTTTCTCAGCGTGCTGCTTTCTCTCCCCCACCCATCATCTCTTGCTTCTTGGTGCTTGTGGGCAGAGGGAAAAAGCTTGGGAATGCACCCTGCAAAGATAAATTTAAAAAAAAGGTTAAAAGCCAAGAAAACACTTGTTTTGAGTGTGCTTATTTGCACAGAGTTGAGTGTGGCCACGGCTCTTGTGCAGAGCAGTGATGCTGATCTGTGCTTGCACAGAATGGTTTCATAAACAGGCTGTGGGTGGCACAGCACCAGAGGCAAACTTAAACACTTTTCAGAGGTGAAATCCCTCCTTTCCTAAATTACAGTCTTGGCTCGTTTTAGGGTCTGAGTGGCTTGGTTGGTGTCTCCTAGAGAGTGGCTGCCAGTGATGCCTTCTGCAGCCACCTAGGAACAGAGACTAGACAGGAGTAAGGGAATAAAGGTCGGTGTTTATTTGAAAGCCTTCAAGGCACACCCTGGGGGAGCCAGAGGCTGCCTCCAAAAATGGACCCCAAGATGGACCCCAGGTCACGAGTTCTTCACACCTTTATAGGTTTGGTTCATTTGCATACCACGGTTAATCCTCCAATTAAAGCCCCAGTTCAATGATGTAATTCCCCTCAGCTTGCTCCCCCCTTAGAGGCTTTGGTTTAAACATTTTGGGCCTAGAACAGCCTGGCTGTCCTTGAAGGCAAAGCCTGGAGAGGCTTTGTTGTGTCTGCCCAGCATGAGAGAGCAGAAATTCCAGGCTACAAGGAACTTCAGAGTTACACTCTAAGCAGTACAGAATTTGAAAAATATAGAAGTTAAAACCTAAGGCATCACCAGAGCACTGGTGATGCTTTGGCAGTCCTGACCCACCTCGGGTGTTGCTTCCACGGCTCTGCCGTTCATCCCAGGAAATCTGTGTTATGGAATAGAGGCAGAAATCGTGAGTCCTGTCACCCAGCAACACATTCCATGGAGGAACTCACTCTCCCTGACCATCTGGGATGGAAATCAAGAGCACACAGCTCTGCAGATCAACTGGTTGCACACAGAGCGTGCTTCAGGTTAAGTTTCTGTAATTGCTGGAGCTGAAAGGCAAAGGGGAAAAAACTCAGTGGTGTTTGTTTTGTCTTTAATCATTCCTGTACAAAGGCAGTTCTCTGGCTCCCTGGGGTTTGGCTGGGTGGTTTTGCATATCTGAGAGATGCAGCCTTGGCTTCCCCCTTCTCTCTCCATTATTTATCAATTCCTTTGTGTCGGGTCCAGCTTAAGTTGTGAGCGTTCTCTGGGCTGTAGTGATAATTATATTTATTCCTCTGAGATGGTTTTCCTTGGGTTTTCAAACAAGACAGGGGCCTTTGAGATCCCAGTGTCTTTGGCTCTCTGATAGCTTTTGAACCATTTGTGAATTTCCAACAGATTTCTGCAGCGTGTGTCAGTCTCAAAGAGAACTCGATGAGGATGTTATTTTTATTACCCAAAGGGGCCAGGAGAATCCTATATTTCTCTGAGTTTCATAAACACAGGTGGGAGAGAAAAGGGTGCTGGGTAAGGTCACCCTTCCAAGAAACCAGGATCTGTGTAGGAGACATCACAAATATCCCAGGAACAGGAAGAGCTGCTTTGTGCCCAAACTTCCATCCATTTCCATGGGAAATTCAGGATTTTGTGGTTCCACCACCCACAGAATGACCTGAGTGTTAAGCCTTATATATTTAGCTTTTATTTTGTCATGCTGCTCCTTCGCTGTTCCAGCAATCTGACTGACATCTACCTCAGCGTTTGTTTGCCCCTTCCCTGAGAAAGGAGCGTGTGAGGACTGGAAGCAGGATGAGATATCCACATTTGGGATGGAGAAGGAGACGTGTGACAAACACACACCTCGTGTCTGGCAGTGCAGAACACCCTGGTCCCTTCCCTGCCTGCAGACAGAGAGGCTTTTTGGGTGCGTGACTCAAATAAACTCAATGATTTTGTCTCCCTGCCATCCTCGGGGGCTGGCACGGATGACCTCATGTCTGGGAGAGCACAGGGCACCCTGTCCTCTGCCTCCTGCACGAACAAATCCACTCCCTGCATGTTTAGAGACCTGATTTTCAGTGCTGCTCTCCGTTCAAGAAAAAGGTGTGCAAAGCCTTCTCTGTCCAGTTTTCAAGGGATTTCCTGCGTGAGGAAAAAGGTTTGTTGTGGGTATAGAACAATTACATTTAAATTTGTTCATTTTGAAAGGAGCACTTCTTTCCTTTCCTCCCTTAAAAATTCTGGATGGAAGCTCCTTTAGTCAGCTCTCTCCTTCACCACCCTTCAGTAAATTCTGAGGGACAAAAAAGCCTTTTTGGAGTGAGCTGGGAAGGGACCTGCAGCCTTCCCCCCACCCAGCCTTGTGGCACAAGGACAGCCATTGCTCTTCTCTGTCAAAAGCTCTAATTCCTAATTTAGCAGGCAATTCTAGTGCAAATTAGCACACCTTGCAGATAGAATTAGAGTCTGTGTGATGATTTGGAAAATACAATCAATTTACTCCGGTTGTTTGTACATGTCAGATCCCTCTCCAATAATGAAGGATTTACTCCTCGTGCATGAATAGAAACAATGAGCCATTAGCCATGGGGGTTGCAGAGAGTGATCCTGGGGAGGGATGGGCTTCTTTGGAACATCAGGGAGGGTGCTCCTGGGTCAGGGAGGTTGTTCCCAGGTCAGGGAGGTTGTTCTCAGGTCAAGGAGGTTGTTCTCAGGTCAGGGAGGGGGTTCTGGTGGGGTTGTTTGGTGGGGGGGGTTCCAGGTCAGGGAGGTTGTTCCCAGGTCAGGGAGGATGTTCCCAGGTCAGGGAGGGTGTTCCCAGGTCAGGGAGGGTGTTCCCAGGTCAGGGAGGATGTTCCCAGGTCAGGGAGGGTGTTCCCAGGTCAGGGAGGGTGTTCCCAGGTCAGGGAGGATGTTCCCAGGTCAGGGAGGTTGTTCCCAGGTCAGGGAGGATGTTCCCAGGTCAGGGAGGGTGTTCCCAGGTCAGGGAGGATGTTCCCAGGTCAGGGAGGATGTTCCCAGGTCAGGGAGGGGGTTCCCAGGTCAGGGAGGAGGTTCCCAGGTCAGGGAGGTTGTTCCCAGGTCAGGGAGGTTGTTCCCAGGTCAGGGAGGATGTTCTCAGGTTAAGGAGGATGTTCCCAGGTCAGGGAGGATGTTCCCAGGTCAGGGAGGGTGTTCCCAGGTCAGGGAGGTTGTTCCCAGGTCAGGGAGGTTGTTCCCAGGTCAGGGAGGGGGTCTCAGGTCAAGGAGGTTGTTCCCAGGTCAGGGAGGGGGTTCTCAGGTCAGGGAGGTTGTTCCCAGGTCAGGGAGGGGGTCTCAGGTCAAGGAGGTTGTTCCCAGGTCAGGGAGGGGGTTCTCAGGTCAGGGAGGGTGTTCCCAGGTCAGGGAGGATGTTCCCAGGTCGGGGAGGGGGTTCCCAGGTCAGGGAGGATGTTCCCAGGTCGGGGAGGTTGTTCCCAGGTCGGGGAGGTTGTTCCCAGGTCGGGGAGGTTGTTCCCAGGTCAGGGAGGATGTTCTCAGGTCAGGGAGGGGGTTCCCAGGTCGGGGAGGGGGTTCCCAGGTCAGGGAGGGGGTTCTCAGGTCAAGGAGGATGTTCTCAGGTCAGGGAGGTTGTTCCCAGGTCAGGGAGGTTGTTCCCAGGTCAGGGAGGATGTTCTCAGGTCAGGGAGGTTGTTCCCAGGTCAGGGAGGGGGTTCCCAGGTTGAAATCCCAAACCCTGCCCTGTGCAAGGCTGCAGGTACAGGAGGGTGACTCCTCCCAGTCAGGGATGCCCCTCTCCTGTCCAAAATGGTGTGGGAGGAGGATGAAGGACTCCCAGTCCTGCTGCTAGAGCAGGGGAAGAGAATCCAGTGCTGGGGTCAGGGTGGCTCTGCCCCTGCAAGGGACATGGTGTCCTACCCCTGTCCCTGAGCTCAGTGGCCCAAGGCTTTTCCACAGCTCCTGGGCCCCCTGAAGATTTGCTCTGCCTGTGGAACTCCTGGAAAGTGCATTTATTGAGACATCCCACCGGGGACTTGGCTGTGACCATTATTAACAGCTCAGGTGTGATTTCTGTGCTGCAGTAATGCATCCTTTGAGACTTTGCCCTGGGAGGAGGCCAGGCTGGACCCACAGCTGGTTCCAAGAGCTCTGAACCATTTCTCAACAGCAGCAGAGTGTGTCCAGTGCATCCCTTGTCGAGCTCCTCCAGACTATCCCTTTGTTCCACATCCACCCAGAGCTCATTAGAGGGTACTTGGGGAGTGATTGTTGCTCTAATTCTCATTTTCTGGTCTTTTCATGGCCTGATCTAAATAGCTTTCTAGAAAGCAAACAATATGCATATTTCATGAAATTCAGTTCAATATCTGTTTAATTGTGAACGCCCTCGGTGAGGTTTTCAGAAGCTGCTTCAGTGAATCACATGAGCTGACAAACAGGGAAACTGGGAATGAATTTCTGAGCACCAAGCCCTCACCAGTCTCCTGCTCCTCTCCCTCTTCCCTGAGAAATCAGCTCCTTTGCCTGGGTCTGGCAGCCTGATTTCTTCCCAGCAGAGTTCCGTGTCTGCTTTTGGACTTTGAGCAGTTCCTAGGGAAAGGCCATTCCCAGGAAAAGGCTCCCTTTAATACCCAGGATGCCTGGAGAAGGCTTTATCAGGGGCCTGTGCTGCCTGCTGGGGCAGGAGGCTGGGATGGCTCGTGCTGGATGCAGGTAGGACAATCCTGTGGCTGTGAATTCCTCGGGCCTGCAGATGTTTCAGCATATGTATCCTATCTCTGGGGCCAGCCTTAATGCTGGGGGAAAGGCACGAGATGGTAAAACCTACATTATCTGGGATTTAGGATGTTTGCTTTGCAGAACAAGGGATTAGGGGAGAGAAAGCTGAAATGACCATCTGTCTGCAGAAAAAGGATCCCATGAATTCAAATTTCCATGGTCATTTTCCCTAATCTGCTTGACTTCATTTGATATCTTCTATCAGAGCTGATGTCCTCGTGCCCCAAACAGCGACAGAGTTCATTTCCCACGTGTGGAAGTTTTCTCCTACAAGGAACTCTACAAACCATTTATCTGTCACTCTTGAGTTTCCCATTGTTCGCAGCCCATAATTTTAGGGCTTGCAGCACCTTCTGTCCCCAAAGAATGAGAGCTGGGTTTGTATTGCTTCTACCTCTAGAACTGAAATGCGTTTCCCTCTGGGGTGGGATGACTCAGGGTGTTGGACCCTCTCACTGCACAAGAGTTTAGTCCCCAGTTTGGGGGGTTTCTACACCAGTGCTGTCAATTTTTTGCCGTGTGCTTGTGGATCTGATGGTATTTGATGTTTCCCTGTAGAGCCCCTGCTCGAGGAAATGTAGGAACCTTGAAGTTTTGGGTTTAAAAAATCTTGTGGCTGTAGAGGAGAAATCTGGAAGTGTGTTAGAAGTGTAGCCTGTGGATTCACAACCCAGAGAGCTTAAACCCCAAGTTTATTAATTTTAAATCTCATTATCTTTAAGAGCAAATTATAATTTCCTTAAAATAGCAGAGACATAACACCTGCAAAGAGGCAGCAGATCCTTGGTTCTGTGGTGGGGCTGTGCCCTGGGAGGTGCAGAAGCCTCTCCTAACTGATAGAGATGCTCAGAGCCTGAAGGAAAGAAAGTTCTTTGCTTTGTTTTCAAACCTTGCCTTGCTCCCATTCTTTAGGATTTAGCTCTGGAGGCAGAGAGGCTGCCTGGGGGACCTTGATTCGGGGTATCTTCAGCAAGACAAAGAGGTTGCTGGGCACTAATCAGCTCTGCTGGAATGGTTTGTATCTGTGCTGGCATTAGCTTGTGCTCCCCAGGGCCTCCCAGGTGCCTTTGGAGCGAAACACCAAATAGATTGGGGTCCTCACCCCTGTGAGGCTGCCTTGAAGCAGAGAAGCTTGAGATTTATTTTATTTTTCCCGTGCTCTGTGTTCTGCCTTTTCTGCTTTTCTTCTCTTTTAGCATTTCCTTGTTTACAGCAAGGTGAGTCGTATTTACAGCGCCGGGGAATTTGTCAGGAGCTGCATTCTGCTCGTCATCTGTTCCTTGCCCATTTCAGAAAGCAATTAGCAGGCGGAGCATGTGAATAACAAACTGTGCTGGAAGGGGCTGCTCACCCAAGTGTGCCGAGCAGAGCTGCTCCTGTCAGCCTGGGAGCTCTGACAGCTCCAGCACCGGCTGCAGCCGGGGCCAGCAAACAGAGCTGCAGGGTGAGAACAGAGATCCACGGCTTTAGGGTCCTTGGGGACGCTGCTTTGGGGCAGGGAGTGGCAATTAGGGGCAGGTATCACTCACTTGGTCTTTCCTTTTCCAGTGGAAGCTGATGGGTTGTGCATCAGATTCTTAGCTGTGCCCTGAGCTGTTTTAGTCTCAGAAGCAAAGAAATAAAACTTTTGTGCTCGATTTTGCTACTTGAGATGCAGCCTGGGCTCAGACGGAGTGTGTGGCTGGGGGTTTAGCCAGGGGAGAGCTGTAAGATGTGGGATCACAGAGCAGTATTTCACAGACACTTAAAAAAGTCATCTACAAACAGAAGTTAATATTTCACTTTGTTTGCATGAGATGTTTCCCTGCCCTTGGAGTACTGCACCGAGTTTGGATGCTGGAATCATTCAGGGAAGGGTGAAGCAGAGGGATTTGAATCTGCTTCAAGTGCAAATGTCTGTGCAAACTCAAATGTGGAGCTGCTACAGACTTTTCCATTATTCATATATTGGGTGCCTTGCTCTAAGGATGAACTTGGTATCTCCAAAACTTGGTGTTTCTTCTATCCATACTCTAAACCAGAAGATGTTTTCTGACCCCGGGATGAGAGACAGAAGCAGAGGAGAGAAAGAGCATCCTCTGTCCCAGGCAAAATTTTGGATACTTCCCAGCATTTCCCTTCCCTCCCAGCTTTACTGTGCTGCCCTTCAAGCGAGCAGTTTGCCTGAAAAGCAGCCCCACTTCATCCAGCCTCGCATGCAGCCGGCTCCCCATGAAATAATAATCACAGCATTTAGGAAATGAAACCCGTGAGTGTTGCCCGAGGGCAGGCGGGCCCTGCGAGGGGAGAGTTGAGAGTGTTTGTTCGGAGCAGGGAAGCAGCAGGAGGATGGAGCTGAGCACAGGCGACAGCCCCTGAGCCTGATGCTTCCTGACGGGCTCTGGCTGCTCCCTCCATCAGCCTGTGCCTGAGGGAATCCATCCCACCCGAGGCCGGGGTGTAAAGGTGAGGGAAGGCTTGGCTGGGAACAGCCCGGGCACTGCTGGCCCCTGTGGGTGCATCTCTGTGTGTGGCTGCAGAGCCCGGCCTCAGGAAGGATTCCCAGGAGTGGCTGTGGGCACAAAGCCCCCTTTGGTTGATCCACATGTGTTTCTGGAAGTGGTTTGCCCGGTGGGAATGTTGCTGTGCATACACAGATGAGAAATGATTGTCTTTTCCGGGCTGTTCTCTGCACTCGCTCCTTTCATCGCAAGGGAAAAATGTTATTCCTGTCCTGTCTTTGTTCCTCAACTACTGGCAGGGGATGCTTGTGTGTATCAGAACTAATCAGGGCGATATTTAATTTACCTGAACAGACATGAGCTGCTGGACTGCCACAAGAGCAGAGCCTGGTGTCCTGGTGCTGCAGTTCACAGGCCTGAGGGGAAGCGCCGTGACCAGCCCGGCTCCGAGGGAGCCCTGATGATTTGATTCCCTGAACAGCTGCATTTCTTGGAACTGAGAGGGGACGAGAAACTGGGTCATCATCCAACACAGCATTAAACTGGTCATTTGCAAGTTTATTTAGTTCTAGGCACACTTTGGGCCAGTTTGAGAACATCCTCTGTGCGAGGGCGGCCCTGTGGCCCCAGCAGGAGCTTGGCCCGTTCCTGTCTCTGCCTGTGTCAGAGGCACTGCAGCAGCTGTGCAAAAGGGCTTTGAGACCCAGCAACAAAGTGGTTATTTGGGAGTGCCATGTTTGTTGTTTTTGTAATCGTGTGGTGCTTTGAAACGCTGGGCTGGGCTCCCTGGCAGAGGCTGCTGCTGGCTGGGAGTGCCCCCAGCCCTCACAGAAATGCTCTGTGTGCCCCAGCAGAGCTCAGGGCCCTGTTCCTGCAGGCACAGAGCACCTTGGTGTGGCTGTGCTCGTGTCCAGCTGCTGAGGCCTTTCCTGCCTGTGCCTGTGTCATCGGAAAAAGGTTGAGAATGGGATTGCTCTCCCTGCTCCTGCAGCCCTTCAGGGTTTCCTTCCTGCAAGGACTTGGGCAGTCCCTCCCCTGGAGTGTGCTCTGTTCTCAGAGGGAGCACGACATTATCTCACTTTTGGCTGGAAGTTTGTGTCTCTCTTTCTAGACAGGAATGAGTAGCTGGGAGACAGGGGAAGAAAGAGGAAAGGATTGTCAATAATTAGAAATCCAGCCAATTATACAATGGTTTGGGTTGGAAGGCACCTTAAAGATCATCTAATTCCACTCCCTGCCATGGGCAAGGACACTTTCCACTACGCCAGGTCTCCCAAAGCCCCATCCAACCTGGCCTGGAACACTTCCAGGGACAGGGCAGCCACAACAGCTTAACAAATGTTACATTTCTGTTTATGAAAAGGCTCTTTGGTGAGCTGGTAGCCATTTAAACAGCTCTCCTAATACAGTGCAGTCTCTCAGAAAGGCCAGCGGTGGATTTGCAGCACCTGAGATGGATGAGATGGCTCCTCTGCTTTCACCAGGAACAATTTATTTACAGGGTGAGGCTGTCAGCCCTGCATGAACACTGCCAAAGCTGGCAGGTCTGCAGGATGAGCTTTTGTTGGGTTTATATTTCTGGCTTCTTCAGCCAAAGCAAGCCATGGCTTTGTTCTGAGAAGAATGAGATGGTCAAAAGACAGCCCCTGTTCTCTCTTGCCAGCTCGTCCTGCCTGGTGCCTCGTGTGTTTGGCATCGTGCTGCGTGGGATGGCTCAGAGCAGAAATGAGAACTGCAAAGGTGTTGTTGCTCCTACCTCCATGGAGAATCCGAGCCTGATTTTTCTCTTTAGCTGGGAATTAGCTGGGGGAGTGACTCACTGTGCTGTGGAAGCAGCTAATGCTGCCTGAGGAATTATCCTGGCCACTGCAGCTCGGACTCCCCACTCACTCTGTTCCAGTTGCTCTTGGCTGTATTTAAAATTTGTAATTGTGGTTGCTTTGCTGCTTGCTAAGCTGATGAGGGGATCAACAAGAGAGGTGGGAGGAACCATTGGGAAAAATCAGGGATTTCATGGCATTGCCAGGATGCCAGAGCTCAGCCTGGCCGAGCTTGTGGCCTCCTTTTTTCACCAGGAGAGATCAAACACCACGAGCTGTGGATCTGCTGTCTGTAGCAGATTAATGTTTCTGTTCCCCTGGAGCCTATGGCTCAGAAATAATGACCTGGTGAGAGGCACATCAAAACAGTCCATAGAAAGGTCACGATAACAATTACAGGAGTGTAATAAAAGCAATTAAGCATTCACAGCAGCTTATTCCTTGGTAAGGGTGGAGATATCCCATTCCAGAGAGGAGCAGAGGTCAGGCAGCGGAAAGGTGAGGAGCATATTTGATGTGGCAGGTGATGAATTCCCTGACTTGAGCAGGGTGAGTGCCCTTCTCATCTGTGCTCAGGGGCGGGCAGGAGCAGGGATCAGCACAGATTATGGAGAATCCTCCTTTTACACCTGCTCTGAAGGCTGTGAGGCAGAAATCTGCAGGACTTCCTGGTGCTGTGGAGGAGCAGCGAGAATTTGCACCAAACCCTGGCGGTGCCACCAGTCCTTCGGGGAGAGGGAGCAGCAGCAGGATGCTGGAGTCTCCTCCAGCAAGGAGGGAAGGTGCACACCCTCTGAGGCTTCAGCATCTCATTCCTGGGCTGGATGGAGTGGGATGGGAGCACTCCTGGGCTGGATGGAGTGGGATGGGAGCGTTCCTGGGCCGAGTGGAGTGGGATGGGAGCGTTCCTGGGCTGGATGGAGCAGGATGGGAGTGTTCCTGGGCTGGATGGAGCAGGATGGGAGCACTCCTGGGCTGGATGGAGCAGGATGGGAGCACTCCTGGGCTGAGTGGAGCAGGATGGGAGCGTTCCTGGGCCGAGTGGAGCGGGATGGGAGCGTTCCTGGGCTGGATGGAGCAGGATGGGAGCGTTCCTGGGCTGGATGGAGCAGGATGGGAGCACTCCTGGGCTGGATGGAGCAGGATGGGAGTGTTCCTGGGCCAAGTGGAGCAGGATGGGAGCACTCCTGGGCTGGATGGAGCAGGATGGGAGTGTTCCTGGGCTGAGTGGAGTGGGATGGGAGCACTCCTGGGCTGAGTGGAGCAGGATGGGAGTGTTCCTGGGCCAAGTGGAGCAGGATGGGAGCACTCCTGGGCTGGATGGAGCAGGATGGGAGTGTTCCTGGGCTGAGTGGAGTGGGATGGGAGCGTTCCTGTGCTGAGTGGAGCAGGATGGGAGCGTTCCTGGGCTGGATGGAGCAGGATGGGAGCGTTCCTGGGCTGGATGGAGCAGGATGGGAGCGTTCCTGGGCTGGATGGAGCAGGATGGGAGAGTTCCTGGGCTGGTGGAGCAGGAGGAGCGTTCCTGGGCTGGATGGAGCAGGATGGGAGCGTTCCTGGGCTGGATGGAGCAGGATGGGAGTGTTCCTGGGCTGAGTGGAGCAGGATGGGAGCGTTCCTGGGCTGAGTGGAGCAGGATGGGAGCGTTCCTGGGCTGGATGGAGCAGGATGGGAGCGTTCCTGGGCTGGATGGAGCAGGATGGGAGCGTTCCTGGGCTGGATGGAGCAGGATGGGAGCGTTCCTGGGCTGGATGGAGCAGGATGGGAGCGTTCCTGGGCCGAGTGGAGCGGGATGGGAGCGTTCCTGGGCTGAGTGGAGCAGGATGGGAGCGTTCCTGGGCTGGATGGAGCAGGATGGGAGCGTTCCTGGGCTGGATGAAATGGGATGGGAGCGTTCCTGGGCTGGATGGAGCGGGATGGGAGCGTTCCTGGGTCGAGTGGAGCAGGATGGGAGCGTTCCTGGGTCGAGTGGAGCAGGATGGGAGCGTTCCTGGGCTGGATGAAATGGGATGGGAGCGTTCCTGGGCTGGATGGAGCAGGATGGGAGCGTTCCTGGGTTGAGTGGAGCAGGATGGGAGCGTTCCTGGGCTGGATGGAGCGGGATGGGAGCACTCCTGGGCCAAGTGGAACAGGATGGGAGTGTTCCTGGGCTGAGTGGAGCAGGATGGGAGCGTTCCTGGGCCAAGTGGAGCAGGATGGGAGCGTTCCTGGGCTGGATGGAGCGGGATGGGAGCGTTCCTGGGCTGGATGGAGCAGGATGGGAGTGTTCCTGGGCTGAGTGGAGCAGGATGGGAGCGTTCCTGGGCTGAGTGGAGTGGGATGGGAGCACTCCTGGGCCGAGTGGAGCAGGATGGGAGCGTTCCTGGGCTGGATGGAGCGGGATGGGAGCGTTCCTGGGCTGGATGGAGCGGGATGGGAGCGTTCCTGGGCCAAGTGGAACAGGATGGGAGCGTTCCTGTGCTGAGTGGAGTGGGATGGGAGCGTTCCTGGGCTGGATGGAGCGGGATGGGAGCGTTCCTGGGCTGGATGGAGCAGGATGGGAGCGTTCCTGGGCTGGATGGAGCAGGATGGGAGTGTTCCTGGGCCAAGTGGAGCAGGATGGGAGCGTTCCTGGGCCGAGTGGAGCAGGATGGGAGCATTCCTCACACCACAGGCTGTATCTGCTGCGCTGCAGGCTTGTTCCTTCTGCTCTGCCAAAGGGTTTGTAGCCCGCATCCTCTGCTGTGCAAAGGCAACGTTTTGCTGCCAAGGTGATGGTGTAACTGAGATTGAAGGCCTGTATGTGTGCAAAACCCTGCAGTGTTTGAAATGGAAGCAGAAACAGCCGTCCTCAATCTGCTTTTTTGTTGTTGTTGTGTGATTCACGAGGGGGAATTCCGCGCCTTGAAAAGAAAACGCATTTCCCGTGCCAAAGGTAAATGGTGCGACGCTTCTGGGGGCAGTGCTGGTGTTTCCAGGGCAGGATTGATCCCTCAGTGCTGGGTGAGTCGGGGTGTGCACAGCCATCACCTTCCTCAATGACAAGGCTGAAGGGGGTGAGGAAGCAGGCTCGGATTTAAGTGCCCGGCGTTCGGATCAGCAGCAGAGCTGGAAATAGAACCCAGGTGCCTGGGCTCTCAATCTTCTGCTAATCACAGCACCCGAGGTGAATGAAGCCTTTCTCCAATCTTCTGCTGGTGGTGCCCAGGGCTGGGAGGGACAGCTTGGAGTGGAGATGGGGAAGGAGAGCTGTCAGAGCTGTCTGGGGCTGCAGAATCTCCCGGTGCTGCTCCTCTGGGATGCTGTGGGATGTCAGATGCTCCTGAGGAGCTGGAGTTACACTCCCTGCTATTAACCCCGGGCTGCTCTGTTTGCTTCTCTCCACAAGCAGCCTGCTGGCTCCCTTCTCATTGTCACTGGTGCTGGGAGTTTTGTTTAGCAGCAATTTCACCTTTGTTGCCGAAGCTGCGAGCAGGGCTGGGCGAGAGGCAGTGTAATTAAAGTTTGTTCAGACAAAGGCGTTTGGTGACGAGATGCAGTGTTGCTGAATCCACAAGGGGCACAATTAACTGATAAGAGTAAACTAATTGTTATTCATATTAAATTAGGGCACAGGTGATTTGGAAAATCTATAGACACTCCCATATGCTTTGCAATTTTGCATTGCAGATTATGGTTTTATAAGGCCCTTCTGGGATTCGGATTAGGGAGGCAAAGTGGGGAGCTGCATCTAAACTGAACATACTCCTTCCTGATTAACTACATGATAAAAACATAAATGTGCACATCAGAGGATTGATTGCTGTTTGCATACTAATTTTTCTTTTCCAGGCACGAACACAACAGGTTTCTTTACATATCCCAGTGATTTTGTTTAGTGGCAGCCAGGAAAACCCAGACGAGGTGACGTGATTCCCAGGTTGTCACATAACAGTTCAGAGCTGGAGGTTCATGGCAGGGACACGACTGCCACAGGAGCTGCTGAGGTATTTGCTGCTGGTTCTTTCGTGCTGTGCCCTCATGGTCTGGGGATATTTGTAGGCAAGAGGCAGCAGGGCTGTGCTCACCCTGCCAGGATGAGGTGAGGCTGCAAAGAGGAGTAGTTTCTCCACACTGCCTGGGAACGCCAGGCTGGAGCTTTTGGAGCAATTCTGTATCAGGCTCTGTTGGTTTAAAACATCTCTGAAATGAATATTTATAAACGGGACACGAAAAAAGAATCTAAATTGCTTGTGTGATCTTGGGACGTGAGATATTATGATTATTTATGCGCTTCTATGTCTCGCTTTATCAGTTCATTGTGCTGCAATCCCAGAGTGTCACAAGCTGCTCTTGAAGAAGGTTCTCTCTCAGTAAGAGCCAAAACTGCCTGAAGAAGCAGTGGTGGAGAGTGTGGGGACAGCAGAGCAGGAAATGGGGCAGAGGATGTGCCAAGAGCACAGCTGGAGTGCTAAGGAAGAGGGAGATGCAGGCTTGGACTGGCTGTGGAGCCTCCTGACCTCTAAAAACAAAGGGCCTGCGACTTCTGTCATCCTGAAGTCCCCATTTGGGGTTGTCTCAGCACACCCAGAGACCCAGCAATAATTCCAGCAGCGTGTGCATGCGTTGGCTTCCTCTCCTCCCTTCTCAAGCTGTGGCATCCAGCAAAAACAAGAGTTCCTGACCTGTGTGAGGGCTGTGAGGAGGGTTTGGAAATGGAGCTTAATCACAAAGCAACGTGGAGAGAGCTGGTGGTGTTTGTTTGCTAAGAGGGGGCTTCCCAATAAATTAAAGCCCCTCAGAGAACAGTTTGGATGTATGATTTAGCACCCTCTGCCCCGTTCTGGTCTCTGAGCACTCTCTGCCTTGGATCCCAGCCAGGACAATGATCGGGAAAAGGCTGGAGCTGGGCAAGGAGTCTGGGGGTTATTGAAGCACTCCTGCCAGCTCCCAGCAATGTGTTAAAACATTTCTTCTTGGATGTTCCCCTGAGTTCAGCTTCATGGTTTTTAGCCCATGAAGGGTTTCTTCTGGGAGGTTAAGGAGCACCGCTGTCCATGGGGAGCTCCATGCAAAGCTCTCATCTCCCGGGCTCTGAGCTGATGCAGGCTCAGTCTCTCAGCAGGGCAGAGAAGAAGGGGCTTGTGTTAGGCTGAGGTGTCTTTACTGGAGGAAATCTCGGTGGAAAAATGCCAGGCTGGGGCTTAATTGAAGGGGAGAGCACCACCTGCTGATGCAGCACCACGGCTCCTCTGGTCTCCTCTGCCTCTGACCTGCTCCTAAACGCGTTGTGCACACGCTGTGAAGCATCCTGAGGGCTGCACCCACAGATCAGGGAACAGAAACTTCCTCCATCCACTTCCAGAGCCTTGAAAGGGTGGGGAGCTCCTCCCTGCTGCCAGGGAAGAAAGCATCTTCCTGGCTTTGTGGTGGGAAGAAAAACCTCTTGGTCTCTGGCTCTTGGTGAGAAATAGCCAGCACAGCAGGGGCTTGGAGGATATTTTCACCCAGAGTGCAAATGACAACCAAAGTAGGAGCAAGGATCTGTTCCAGAGAATGGGACGGACTGAGGTGGGTGAAGGGAGCGCCATAAACAGTGGGTTTGGGGTTTGGTTGGATGGAGGGTGAACACAATTTGTTAGTTTGGTTTCTGGGTGTGAGCAGCCACAGCCACTGTGGGAAGAAGGGGAATGGTGTTAGTTTGGCAAAGTGGCCCGACTTTGACATTTTTCTCCTCCACAGCCTCTCCTACAACCTCTGGTCCCTCTCACCTGCATGCCAAGGTGAGTGGGACCAGTGAGTGAGGCTGTCCTTGGCTGGGTCTAAGGAGCTCAGGCCTGGTGTTTCAGCATCTGGCCCATCCCTGTTTCTGCAGGCCATCGTTATCTCCAGCCTGGCACCACAGGGTGATGATAATCTGGAGCCCAGCCTGGAGCTGGGGAAACTCTCTGAGGGGAGTTAATTGCTGAGTTCAGGCAGGAAAATGAGGCGGTGCTGCTGGAGGTGTGAAGCTGTGGCTGGGGCAGCAGCAGAGGCTGACAGCCAGGTTAGATGGAAACAGGGATCTCTCCAGCCCTCAGGCTGCTCCCAGCAGCCCAACACCGTGTCTTTGTGAGCTCTGCTGAAACATACCCTGCTATTTACTGAGGATTTGCCCTCGTGCTGTTCCCTTTGCCCCTCACAGCCTCGGCTAATGAGCTGGTTGTTCACCCGGAGAGAGGCACCGCTCCTGTTCGTGCCTGGCTGCGGCGCGGCTCCGAGCACGGATGCTCCCGGCACTGTCAGATGGCAAACACGGGGGAGAGGAGAAAAGGGAGCTGCAGCTCTGCTTCCTCACAGGAAAAAAGCCTGGTGGGAGCGTGTCTGCCCCGGCTCTGCTGCTGCCTGGCTGTGGAGTCAGGAAGGGTGAGACAGAGCGGGGTGAAGGAGTGATGCCCAGGGTGGCTGGGGCAGGCACAGGGTGTGGGGCTGGAGGCATCTCCTCTAGGTTTCCATGTGCCTCCAGCCCTGTGGTAACAAACCTTACATAAACCTAGCCAGAAGCACAACATAAATATTTTAAAAAATGACATTTAAGTTACTGGATCTATGCTGTATTCTCCAGCAGAGTGTCTCTGTGTTTGCGTGTGCGCGCTCACGCTCCGGGCTTTGTTTTCCTTTTATAGTGGATTGTTGTGTGTATGTATTTTACTCGGGGTGTTTTGTGCTATAATAAGAAGGGGGAGGGAGCAGGGAAATGCTGCTCTGTTTATACACACTGCTGTCAACAGCGATGCTGCCTCTTCCAGATTCGCATCCTCCGTGAAGCTCCCTGGATCCAGCCAGGAGCACATTCCCCCCCTTGATCCCAGGATCCTGTGGGAGGACTGGCTGAGCCTCTCCTCCCATTCCCCTCTTGCTGGCCCTCCCCTGGAATTTGGCCCTGGGGAGTGTGGCCCACCCCCATCCAGCGTGGGTGTGTGAAGGTTCAAAGGGACAACCTTGGGAAATGTCAGAGCAGTGTCTTTGCACGGTTGTTCTGCTGCTCCTGATCACAAAAAGCAGCTCTGGGTGAGTCACACCGTAGTTTTTGTCCATGGGGATGGAGTGATGCCTCTATGAGTGTCTCTGTGGCCCTCCTGAGCTTCCTTGATACTTTTTCCAATGCTTTCCACCTTTGGGAGTCTTCAGAGACACTGGTGCAGGGCTCAGCCTGAAGTGTTACTGCTCACCCATCATTTTTATAAATCTCAGGTGTAGCCCATCTTCCCCTCCCCTCCCCCCTGAATTTTTATGTGTTTAGGTTTTGTGGCAGGAGCATTTTTATGTCTCTTCTCATTTTTTTTTCCCTGTCACACCCAGCCCTGAAATACTCAATGAGTGTGCCCTTTTCTTATTCTGATATGGGCCTCAAGGGACAGATCCTTCCTCTCCCCCTTTTCTTATTCTGACATGGGCCTCAAGGGACAGATCCTTCCTCTCCATCTCCAGCATGCCACAACAGCGGGTAGCCTGGGACACGCTGGAAAAGCACTGGGTCTGAATCCACCCTTTTGATATAAGTGGACATTATGCATTTTTAATAGACATAGAGCTCAGTGAAACCCTTAGTACTAGCTGAGCTGGCACAAAATCCCCAGGCAAGGAGTCTTTGGAGCTGATCTCTCCCTGGGTACCCTGCAGAAAATGAGACCAAGGACAAAAAAAAGGCCACGTTCCCTTTGATTGCAGGAGCTGCCGTGTTTTGCAGAGGAGGTGGCTGAGCAGGAGCTGCCTGGCTGTGCATGAAGGACTCTGGGCTGGCAGTCCTTGTTCATCCTGTTCTTCCACAGAGGAGGTGCAGCTTGCAGGGAGAGGCTGTTTGAAGCTCCTTCCTTCCAGCATCACCGTGGACAGCGCTTCAGCATGGCCTGGAGGCATCATCTCCCTGCTTTGTCCAGCACAGGCTCTGCCAGGCTCAGCAAAGCTCATTTCCACCTGAGGCAGTGGTGTGGAGCCCTGCAGCTCGCTCCACTTCAGGAGGAAGGAGTATGGGAGCTGCTGTCCCTGTGGTGATGCAGCTGGGATTTGTCAGTGGGCCTCGATGGCTGATCATTTGTGGGTAGTGCTTGGAGTTCCAAACTCCACAGCAGAAATCTCTGCATCCCCTGGAGATGCACAAGTTAAAACTGGGGTCTGAATGCTGTAGGTTTAAAACCAAAAAGTCCAGTGAGAATGGTGGGAATCCCTGGTGAAGATCAGTGAGGTTGGATCTCACATCCCTGCGTACAGGAGCTTTCCCCAGTCACTGGAACGTTGTGTTTTTACTTTGTTCTTCCTTTTTTGGTAAAGCATAAGTAAATCTGTCTATACCTACAGGTTTCCATGGCACTGTAACCTCACAGAGAGGGAACAGCAGGGGAGTACCTGCGGATCTGTGCACGTCCACTGTGGGACAGGAAGAGATGGTGGCACTTGGAGAGGATTGGTGCGGTTGGAAGCAGCTCAGGACAGGTGAAAGGTGCCTCACCCCCAAGGTCAGCAGTGACTTTAGGCTCAGGTTAAACTGCCCAGCTGTGCACGTGGCACTTGGAGATGCTGTGGTGGGAGAGATCT
Organism: Monarcha castaneiventris obscurior; assembly: GCA_026261815.1. NCBI lineage: Eukaryota > Metazoa > Chordata > Aves > Passeriformes > Monarchidae > Monarcha > Monarcha castaneiventris. Next base: position 3,658,785 of record JAMPIT010000114.1, read on the forward strand.
GCTGCTGAGTATGGGTCAGCCCTGCTGGGTCGGCTACTAAAGGGCTACTAAAGGGCAGTATCAGGGGATCAGACCTTTGCTCCCCCTGCCCCTACAAGCCCTGCCTCCTCCAAGTGGTCCCTAAGGAGGAAGGGAGCAGCCCTGTGGCCCTGTGCATGGACAGAGGGCACACAAGGGTCCTGTGTGCCTGCTGGGCTGGCTGCAGACGTCACAGCTTAGGGGCAGCTCCAGCCACATCCAGAGCCTCCTTCCCATGGGAGATCACACTCCTGCTGCCCTTTGCCCGGTGCCAGGACCCTTGGTGAGCCCCCAGGATGGGCATGGGGGTACCTGGGTGTTTGGGTGGGGATGGCTGAGTGGGGCCATGGGGAGGCTGGGGGATGGAAAGGGAGTGGGATGAGGTGTAAGGAGCATTCCCCACTGCTCCCAAAGGCCGGGTGGGCTCAGCTGGGAGCCATCACCCCGGGCATGGGCAGAGAGGAGCGGAGGGCAAGGCTGAAAGCGGAGCCGAGCTCTGCCGGCTGCCCTGGGGGCTGGAGGGGAGCCTGGCTTCGCACCCAGCACACGGACACGGCTCCCTCCGAGCGGGGCTGAGCCACTCGCTGGCCACAGCCTCCCCTGGCCGGCCAGAGCCTCCCCTGGCCCCCAGCCCTCCGCAGCCCCCAGCCCTCCCTGGCCCCCAGCCCTCCCCTAGCCGGCCAGAGCCTTCCCTGGCCCCCAGCCCTCATGAGCCCCCAGCCCTCCCCTGGCCGGCTACAGCCTCCCCTGGCCCCCAGCCCTCCCGAGCCCCCAGCCCTCCCCTGGCCCCCAGCCCTCATGAGCCCCCAGCCCTCCCCTGGCCCCCAGCCCTCCCCTGGCCCCCAGCCCTCCCCTGGCCCCCAGCCCTCCCCAGCCCACCCGAGCCCCCCGTGCCCCTGAGCCGGGGCAGCGGCTCCCCCAGCCCCTGGCCGCGGACCCGGTGGGTGATGCCGCGGAGAGCCAGGAGAGCAGGAACCAATTCCTCCAGGGGCCATCTGGGAGCCTTCCCTGGCTTCTCCTCCTGCCGCAGGGAGAGGTGCCCCTGCCGGAGCGGGATAAATTGGTACAGACCACAGGCAGCGCAGGTCCTCCTCTGGCAGGGGGAGGCTGTCGGCGCTGCTCTGGATACAAAGCAGCCACGCTCTGGCTCCTTCCTCCTGCATCCCGCTGGCCTCCTCCTCCTCCTCCTCCTCTTCCTCCTCCTCCTCCTCCTCCTCCTCCTCCTCCCTGTTTGCTCGCCCCCTCCCTCGCTCTCTCCCTCTCTTTCTTTCCCCGAACGCCACGCTGCAGAAGGCAGAGCTGCGAGCCGGAGCTCCGCGGAGGCAAAGCAGCAGCGAGGAGCTCCCCGAGGCTGTTTCTTTGCGAGTGAAGCACGGGCAGGGATGCGATGAAGGAGCGTCGTGGTTGCTGCCTGGATTAAGAAAGAAAACATAAAATAAAAAAACCCAAACCCTCCACCACAAAGCCGGACGCAACAAACGAGGAAAAAAAGGGAGGAGAGAAGGAGGCGGAGGTTGCTGGGGGAGCCCACTCGGATGGGCGAAGAGCCGCTTTGAATCGTGCCTCTGTTCCCAGGGATTAAAGCATGAATGGGAGCAGCTTCCCGGCCACGATGGAGAGAGAAGGCGGCTCCGGCTGTGGGAATAAGGTAACTCTTGCCTCCTCTCGCAGGCGCTGCATGGCTGAGCCGAGCAGGACACAGCTCCTTTATGCACAGGGTGTGTGGATGCAGCGGGCAGGGAATGGGAGGAAGCAGGAGAGACTCCGAGCGATTTTTCCTACCCCTCCCAGCGTATTTAAAGGACGCAGAGCGGGTCCCGGGGGCTGCAGTGCTGGAGATCACTTTGCCCCCCCCACCCTTTGCCTGAGGACACCGAGCTGCTCTCCCTGGGGAGCGCTGCCTGGGTTACGGGAGATCCGCCCGTGCCTCGCCTCCAGGAGCTCCCAGCATCGCCCTCCCAGCCCTGTACCTGCCCCGGGGCTCCCCCCGGGCTCTCGGGGACCCCAGCGGCCCTGCACCCCTCTGTGCATCCGTGCGGAATTCGGGGAGGGAGGTGAGAGGCGACCCGGAGTTGCTTTTCTCTTCCCTTGGTCATCCCCTGCCTTTTCTTCGCCACAGAAAGGGATGGGATTCAGGAGGAGGGGGAACTGAAATCCCTTTCATTCGTGCCAGCAGTGCTGAGAGCCAACTTTGAGGCTGCTTAAAGGGAAAAGCTTCCCAAGTGCTATCTTTTGGGGGAACAGGAGATGGCTGAGCGAGGCTTTGCCATCTGAGGAGGGATCTCTGTGCTGTGTTATGGGGTGGGTGCGTGTGGGAGGGGATGGAAAATAGTGATTGTGAGGGAGAAAGTCAGTGGTGATCAATGAAGCTGCCCACAAACGATGCTTTCCTCTCCTCTCCCTGCTGGGCCTCTCTCTGACTCAGTTCCTGGGTCTCCGACTGTGAAACTCTGAATTTCTCTCGGTCAGAGCAGAAGGCACAACTTCAAACAGTGGTGGGAGGTGTCTTAGCCCAGATGTTTGGGGAAGCACCGAGGAGAGCCCGATGTTTACAGCTGTGGAACCCTCCCCAGTTCTTCCCAGCGAGCAGAGGTCTTGCCTGGCCATCCCTCACTATCCTGGGCAGGATCTTGCTGCTGCAACATCCATTGGCTCGGTGCCGTCTGCCACATCCCCCTCCTTCCCTTGCCTTCGGGGGCTTCTCGATGGCTCTTGGCATGGGGTTAGGAAGCATTTGCTTTGATTACTTAAATAATGACGTGTCCCAGAAGTCCCCACTGGTGTGCACACAGTGCAGGAAACCCTGAGCCCCAGAGTGCCATCAGTCGCTGTTAGAGCCTGGATGAACATTTAGGGAGTTTGTGGCCCAGGGCAAGGGACTGGCAGAGACTCTGGAGTCTCTTGCACTGCTCTGCACACACTTGTCTGGATTGTTGGTGTCCCTGAACATCCACCTCAGGGAATGGGCTCACCAAGATTTGCCTGGAGGGTTACAGGGGCTGGGATTGCTTGGATCACCTGGCAGGGATGGGACTGGAAAGGTGTGGAAAGGAAAATGGAGGCATTGGGGAAAAGATGGGTAAAACATCTTCTTTCTGTGTGAAACACCCAACTCTGGTTTCTGTGCCAGCCTCCAGGCATTGAGGAATGTAGGAGATGTTCTGGTGAAGGAATTCAATAATTAGAAAGCATATTTCTCCCAGGAGGGTTAATTCTGTGGTAGGGGCTTTGGGAACGGCCAAAGCCAGCAGGACAGTGAGTGTTGCTATAATGGGAAGGCAGCTGATCAATAACTTTATTTTCCTGTTGGAATATTTATGGGTGTGGGGAAGGTGGAGGAAGAAACATGCAATCAGTGATGTTGGCTCCGAGCACGTTCCCATTCCATGCAGCTGGATAACAAATCCCTCCCTGCACCCCTCATGGGCATTCCTAGGGAAACTCTTGGATTCTCCAGTGGGAATCCCAGCAATGTCCTGGCAGCTTCAGTGGGAGCTGGCTCCCCCAGCCAGGCTGAGCCAGCAGGGTGCAGAACAGGGGCCACAAGCCTCATGTTTTGATTCCAGAGGGTCTCCATAAGGGTCTCAAGTGTCCACAAGGAGGAGAGGGAGAGAGCTTTCCCAAAGTTTCCTGCCCCTCCGAGGTGCCTCAGAGTGGAGAGTGAACACAAAGTGCCCCAACCCTGGCAGGGGCTGTCCCCCTGTCGCTGTCACAGTTGGCACAGTGCCACCAGGGCCAGCGACTCCGTGCCTTTGTCCTCATCACAGCAGTGCCTCCAGAGCCCAGCCGAGCTCAGGGATGCTGGATTTGCTCTTTCCTGCCTGGAGCTGAAGTGGTGTCGTGCACCTTTCTGGGGTTTCTCTGCCTTTCCGCACCTCCTGAGGCACGGAGAGCTGTGAGTGCCTCCAGAGTGCAGGGCTGGTTGGGTTTTACACCCTCAGCCCTGCTGCACCCTCATCCCTGCTGCACCCTCATCCTTGCTCCATCCTCATCCCTGCTGCACCCTCATCCCTGCTCCATCCTCATCCCTGCTCCATCCTCATCCCTGCTCCATCCTCATCCCTGCTCCGTCCTCAGCCCTGCTCCATCCATCCTCAGCCCTGCTCCATCCATCCTCAGCCCTGCTCCATCCATCCTCATCCCTGCTCCGTCCTCATCCCTGCTCCGTCCTCATCCCTGCTCCGTCCTCAGCCCTGCTCCATCCATCCTCAGCCCTGCTGCAGCCTCAGCCCTGCCCCATCCTCATCCCTGCTCCGTCCCCAGCCCTGCCCCATCCTCATCCCTGCTCCATCCTCAGCCCTGCTCCATCCTCAGCCCTGCTCCCTCCTCAGCCCTGCCCCATCCCCAGCCCTGCCCCATCCCCAGCCCTGCTCCGTCCTCAGCCCTGCCCCATCCTCAGCCCTGCTCCGTCCTCAGCCCTGCTTCATCCTCATCCCTGCTGCAGCCTCCTGGCAACGCTCTGGGAGATCTGGCCTAAGCTCACCAAGAAACCTTCCAGGACCAAAGTGTGAGCACACGCTGTCGCCTTGGCCAAAGCTGGCTGTTCCCTGCCAGAATGGTGCTTTCTGAACCCAAAACAGGGCATCTGCCCCTTTAATCTCTTCCAGCCCCTCCTGTTGCCACACCAGGAGCCTTGGGAAGTGACAAGAACTGTCTTGTAAGGGACACCAGGGCAAATGCTGCATTTCATCTTCCAGTGGTTTTTGCAGACTTGCCTTTCGAGATGATTTTGCTCTCTCTTGCCCTTGTTCTATTTCTACTGGCTCAAAAAAAAAGTTGTTCAAAAAAGCAATTTTTAGTTCTCTGAGCAAAACCCAGTGGGCAGATCTGAATCCAGAGGAGGACTGGGTATGGTCCTTTCTTGCACCTCTGTGCATTTTCTCTGGCAGGGACGAGCAGTGCCAGAGGCTGCCCAGATTCCAGGAGTGCTTTTCAGCAAGATCCCTGACTTCTGGGGATGCAGCAAGCCTTGGTCAGCATCATCCTCTGTGGCCGTGCCCTCTGTGGCCTTCTCACCCTCCACTTTTCCTGCAGGCCTTCATCTCGTGCCTTGAAAAGTTAGGTGGGCTGCAGCTGGGAGTTGTGCTTGGCTGGAGGAGCTTTTGGTGTGGCTTCCACCCACCCCAAGGCAAATCAATGTCACTGGAAGGTGCCTGTGCAGTGGCTGTTCCGTGGGTCCTTTTTCTCTGTACTGTGTTGTCTTTTCATGTGGAAAAGACATGAGTGGAGGTCCCGAATCAGTCACCTGCCCGTGTTCTGCCCCTGTGGGGGCAGGAGAAGTGCCCTGAGCTGGCACGAGGGCTGGAGGGTGAGGAGGGGCTCTCCCTTTTCCCCCTGCATCCCCTGGCTGTTTGTGTTTGGGTTGGCAAGTTGGCATCAGGGCTGGATTCACCTCTGGGAGCTGACGAGGGCTTTGCTGAGCCGAGCTCACAAGGCGTGGCCCATAATTAATCTTCACCTCCTGCTGGAGACACGAGGACACCCCCAAGTGCTGGCAGTACCCCGGCGTGTTGGGCACTGTGGAATGCATCCATACTTTTACTGGGAGCTCCACATCCCCAGGGAAATGAGGGAGTGGGCAAAGCATTCCCAGGTCCTGCTCTCTCAGTGCTCTGTCCCAAAAATTCAGCCAGTTCAGCCTCCTCCTCTCATCCCTCTCCCTCCGTGGGTGTGTTGGTTGCACCAAGTGACACTTCCCAAAGGACTGGGGTTGTTCACAGGCTTGGAAGATGATTCCAGGCAGTAAAACACCTTGGAGCACACTTCCACAGCCATTTTTTCCATTCTGGGAGTGAATTCCTTCCCCCTGCACAGCCCTGTGCAGTTCTCATTCTGTTCCTGCCCTGCCCGGGTACCACAGAGCCTTGGAGCAATTTCCCAGCTGCAGTGGTGCCTCAGAAATCCCTCCAGCTCTGCTCTCCCTGTGAGCCATGGGCAACACAACGAGATATGCCTGGCTGTGACAGCAGAATAAATAGGAAATGCTTGAGATCCCCCTCCTGCCTGGATCTGAGCTGTTTTCCTAAAGCCAGGACAAGAGCTAAGCTTCTGTATAGGGATTTTTTGTGCTGCTCTTTAAGAGCAGCGGAGAGGGAATTGAAAGCTGTGGCTCAGAGGGAGAATTCTGCTCACCCCCAAAAGATAGGGAACCCTTTGCTTTAATGTTCTGAAAATTGGGGTGTCGGCTCAGGTAGGCTCAGCTGTAAAATTAAAAAAAGGAATTTCCAGGGTGCAGCTCACCTGATCTAAAGGAATTCCCCTAAAACTGGCCAAATAAAGTCTCCCTGGTGTTTGCAAAAGGAATAAAGACAGAGAGCTCTTCCGTGGGGACCTTCCTGCTCCTATGGCCCTGCAGGAAGCAGGAGAATGAGACAAAATTCACTGTCTGGCAGGAGAAAGGGCCGTGGGATTTGTCTCAGTTGCTTTGCTGGACATCATTCCTAAATGCCCTGCAGGTTCCTCTGCAGATTTCGCACCTGAAAGGCAAAAAAAAAAAAGAAAATGCTAATCCAGGAGAAATAGCTCGAGCCTGCCTCACCTTCCATTCAGCTGGAAAGAGCCCTGGAGCAGAAGGATGGATGCTGAGGCTCTGCTCTGGATTTCATGAATGGATGAATGTAGAGACGCAAGAGGGGATTTTGAGGGGATTTGGAAGCCTGCTCCAGGATTTGTCTGGCACACAGAGCGTTTATAATACTTCCAGCATTATCATAATATAATGCCAGCGTGATTTGGGGCCCGCTCTGGCTCTCAGTGAATAAAAAGCCTCACTCCTGTCGCCATCAGGGGGACAGGGATCTCCCTTTGGATAAGTTGGAGTTTGCCTAGTCCAGACTCTTGTCCTGGTGGCAGCAGGCAAGGGCTGAGATGCTCCTGTGTGCTGCTGTGAGGGAGTGGGGCTGCCTGAGTGTGTGTGGGGGCCACTGTGACAGTGGGGTGGGTGCCTGGCTCACCTCCCCTTGGACCTGGCTTTAAAATTCCACCTTGGAGTTCTGGCTGAACTCCTTGGATTTCACTCTTTTGTGTTTTCCATCTGTTCAGCAGCTCCTACAGCTAAAGAAGAAACGTGTCCCAGTGAATTTCTCTTGCCAGAGGTGGCTCTGTGAGGGCCAGGACTGCTCTCACTGGGAAAAGGCCTTGGGGGAGTCCTGCTTTTAGGGAATGAGCCAAAGCAAACTCTGGGGAGTGCCACTGCTCTGGGCCCACAGGCTGGGTGATCTCTGATGGTTTTTCCATCTGAATCTGTGACACACAAAGGAAACCTGGAGCTGTGCTGGGACCAGTGCATCCAAGGGAGCTTTTTCCAGCTTCAGCTCATGTCAGCCTAATCCATCCCTTAAAAAAGAAGCCACTCTACAGTCCTGTGGTAGGAATTAGCCCTGTGGAAGCACTTCCCCGAGGCCTTCAGCCCTTCCTTGCACAGCAGAAGCGCATCAGAGTGCTGCAGCATTTTGGGGTGCTCCAGTGCAGGATTTGGGGCCTTTCCTGGGGTCTGCACTGGTGTGTTTTGCTCGTTTTTGGAAGGGCTGTGGGTGCTCATGGTGCAACCAGAGGCACACGGAGCTCCTCCTGCTCCTCCTCTCCTGCCCAGCTCTCACCAGCACGGGAGCAGCGCTCCTGGAAGGATTTTCCCCATGTGTGGATGAGGGGCAATGCAGAGAGGAATCATCCATGGCCTTTCACTGGGTGCAGGAGCCGTGCTCCAGCCCAGAGCAGGGATTAAATCCTCCCCACCACATCTGAATTCGGGCTGGGTGGAAGGAGGGCAGCAGGAGCTGGTTTGTGGAGCCGTGGCTGGGTGGTTCCCTGGGCTGTGGCTGAGGTCACTGTCCTGCTGTGGGCACCCTGCCCGTGCCCCCCGTGCCCTGCCAGCCCTCTGTCCCTGTGGGAGCTGTAAGCCCAGCCCAAGGGAAGGGCTGGAGTTTGTGGAGTGTGCAGGGGTGAGGGACCCCAAGCCCTGGCCACTAACGAGGTCCATGAGGCAGCTGACAAGGGAGAGGCTGGCAGGGCTGTGGCTCCTGTCCCTCACACAGCAAATAAATCCCTCAGAGGGATCCAAGCCAGGGCAGATCCACTCTGCTCTCCTTGAGTCCAGGCTGGGAACGGAGCAGGGATTTTGTCAGGCTGGGTGCAGTACCTGGAGCCTATTTCGGCTCATGAATAACTTGGTATTTCTCCTGAATAATAGATGCACGTGATGGTTGCTGAGAGGCAGAGCTGCGAGGGGGGCTGGGTGTCTGAAGGAGGGAGAGAGGGAGACAGGGACTGAGGCAGTCCTGGGCTGAACTGGGAGCTGCCTGGGGGCTGGAGAACTGGCAGAGGTGATGTTTGGATGTAAAAGTGTGTGACTGAGGCACAGAGGGGGCCTGGCTGCTCTTGTTGTGTCTCCTGTGGTCAGTAGGAGTATATAAGTATATATTTATATAAAAATAGATTATCTATTAGTGCCATACAGCACTGCCCTGCTCAGGCTCTGGGGCTGGGGAAGGTGAATATTTGTAATGATGCCATTTCTCTGCCTCCAAGAGGGGCTTCCTGTGGCTGTGTCCATGGCAGGAGAACCACATTTAAACCACATTAAATCCCAGCACAGTTTATGCTGTGGGTCAGCAACCCAGGATAGGTTTGGGACAGCGCAGAGGCTGGACCTGAGAGCTGTGGGGATTTTTGGGAGGCACTGGCTGTGCTCAGATCAGCAGGATGCTTTGAGAGGCAGCCTCTCTCTTCCTTGAGAGACAGCCTTCACCTGACTTTCTAGTGGCACGTTCTGCTTCTAATTTGGGAGAGAGAGAGAAGGATAATCTGGCACAAGCCTGCCACCCTTGAAAGGCTGCCAGCCAGTTTATGGCACTCTCTGCCTGCCTGCTCCCTACAGCCCTGGAGAGGCAGGAATTTTCCCTCCTGCCATCCCCGGCTCCCACGGAGGCTGCAGGGATGCAGAGCTCCAGGAGAGGCTGCTCTGTGTGATGTGGGCTTGTAGGGACAGCCAAGGGTTTATTCAGATGGGCTGTGATCCACTTGGAGGAAGGGCAGCTGGTTGTGGAGATTAGAGCCACAGAAGTCACTGCTGATGAATAATTCTTCCAGTGTCTTTCTTATAATAGTGGCACGCTCACCAGGCATGACTCGGACATATTCATCTTCCCAGGGCGTGCAGCTCCTGGAATGACCTTCTGTGAGGCTTTGGAAGTGTTTGCTTCTGTTTGTGAGGTCGTGGAGCATCGTTCCTGGCATGATTCTTACTGGGGAAAGAAATTACAAGTGCTAAAATGGGGAGTATGAAAAAGATGGGTTGGAATCTGCGTGGTAAAGGATGACTCTGTCTGAGGCTGCGAGGCAGCGTCGTGAGAGCTCAGCTCACTCTTGGGTGGCCCATTTGAAGCCTCATCTCCCTTGGAGTTAGTTACTCTAAGTTATTAGTTCCTTTAGCTCTGAAATTCTCCCAAGTGCAAGCAGCCAGAGCTCAGAGAGGAGCATTGAGAAGGGGCCTGGCGGGCACAGCTGAATAAAACCACTCTGAGACGAATCCCCTGGCAGCACGGGGGATCTGGCTGCCTCCTGGAGGTGTAGATTCTGTCTCTGCCTCCAGCCTGGCAGGCTGGCCTCAGGAAAGAGGAAAAATGGTGATAAAAGGTGCCTTTCTATAAATAAAGCCCAAAGGAAGGGAGGAGGGGGAGCTGCCAATTTCTGCCCTTTGTGGAGGAGTAACTGGCCGTGGCAGTGAGAGGATGCAGGAATTATTGTCAGGTGCTGGGCTCAGGGAGATGTTGCACACCATAAATCTGTCGCTGCTGAAGCTTTGTGGGGTTTTGCAGGACACAGTGGAAGGGGAGCAGGGGGACCTGAGCTCTGTCCCTGCCACTGTCCCTGGGCTTTGGGAAATCTGTTGGCTGTGAAGCTGCTGCTGGCAGAGGATTTGTTGCAATCCTCTGAAGCTGTTGCCCCACACAGGCACCTCCTTCCTTCTCCCGTTTGTCTTCTGCTATCCCTGCCCTGCCTGGCAGCCCTTTCTGTCTCGTTCCAGGAGGCTCTGAAGGCAACAGGCTGCCGGAGTTCATAACTCACCTGAGTTATCCTGGTACAGAGCAGGGTGGGAGCTCTGCAGTGCTGGGACCCCAGGGCCTGTGGAGTAGGGAAGAATCCCCATTTGGGATGGGATCAGCACGTGCCCCTCCCTGCTGCCCGTGCTGTGGGGCACTTGCAGCTGGTAAAGCTTGGGGTGCATCCCAAAGCTGTGCCACACTGGGTGGATATGGGAAAACTGAGGATCAGGGAGTCCAGGGAAACCTGTTCCAAAGGGAGCCTGCGTTGGAGGCAGAGGGAAGACATGTCTTCACTCCGCACCGAGAACCAGCACGCTCAGAGAGACTGAGACAGAAAATCCTCTTTTTTGTCAACATGACAGCGACTGGGAGGACAAGGAGGGTCCAGATGTCTTCACTGATGTGTCACATCCCCATTTCCAATGCTGCACTTGGCATTTCCCAGGAAGCCCCAGTCCCTGGAGCTGCAGAGCAGCCCCGTGCAGCACCTTCAGAGCGCAGGCAGCTCCGGTACCTCCCTCTCTGTCTCAACCATCATTTCTGCTCTGGCTCATTATCAACTGAGTCAATGAGTTTAGTAACTCATGTTTTTAAAGATTAGTCATCTGTAGGAATGACATTTGAAAGACTGACAGTTCCAATCAAATCACAAGGGCCGCTCTTGTGCTTGAAGATAGTTGTTTAATTAAAAAAAAAAAGGTAAAATCAACCTGACTAATCAAGTGTGGTACCTTGAGATGCAGCTGAGGAAAGTTCAGCTGTGGTCCTGGGAAGGAGGAAGCTGCCAGGCTGGTGGGGTGTGGGCTGGGCAGGCCTGAAGGGAGTGTTGGTGGGGCTGTGCTGCAGCTCTGTGGATGTTCCCTAACCCTGCTGCCTCCCTGGGCAGGGCAGGGCCTGATCTCTGCCAGGCAAGGCTGGTGACAGCCGCAATAATAACGCTGCAATTTGCCTGCTTGATTTCAGATGCGCCATAATTACTGCGTGATTACAATATTCTTAGAGCAGCCCTTACAAACCCCTCCAGTTCCTCAGAGCTCCCCAAGGGCTCGTCTGGCACCTCACCTTGCACGTAAAAGCCTGCAGGGGAGTCTGGGCATCCCTCAGGCACGGCTGCAGCTCTGGCTGTGTCAGATGAGGGCTGTCTGCCCTCAGCCACCTGTAGATCAGGGTTCCCTGCTGCTGAGGCACCACAGGGAGTGTCTGGTGGCAGGATGGTGCTTGGCCATGCAGGAAAAGCTTTTCCAAGGGCTGAGGATGCTCCTGAGAAGGGCAGGGGCTGGGCAGGGTGCAGAGGGACAGCAGCCATAAGTGCTTTTCTTCCTGTGACAGCCTGGTGCTCGCTGAGTTGTGAGTTGTGGAACTGTCAGCTTCACTCTGTCTCCAGCTTCTGCTCCGCTCCTCCTTTTCTCATTCAGAAGATGTGGATGGGCTTGGACCTTGAGTGATTCTGAAATTAAGAGGAATTACCTTTTCCAGGCCATGGGATTGGTGAGAGCTGGGCTCTGCCAGCACCTCAGGCATCAGTGCCTGTGCCATTGCTGTGTTCAGCCCCTGAGCTCCTCCAGCCTTGTGATCCTGGCCAAAAGTGGGCAGCTATTCCCATCTCACCTCCAGAGCAGGCTGAGGTGAGGTGAGCCAAAATAACTCAGCCACAGGGAAGCCAGAGTCAGAACCAGGCTGGGGCTGGCAGCTGGACAAACAGGTCCATTTATCTTGTGCCTTTCCCTCTGAGAGCCAAATCCCATTTCCTCGGGCAATGCTGGCATAGCTCTGGGTCTGTTGGGTTGGCATGTGGGGTTTTATGCTGGTAGAAGAGAAGGAATGGTTCCCTGCCAAATGCCTCTCAAATGGAAGATGGGCCAGGTTATCCTGACATGTCAAAGGTTCCCAGGCAGGCAGAAATCTTTGTGTTCCCTGGGGAGGGAGCTGGGAAGGGAAGGAGGATGAGACCACCACAGGAAGCCCCACATGCTCCTCTGAGCAGGCCCAGCAGGGTCAGAATTTCAGCAGGGACCAGAAATCCAAGGGAGGCAATTTAAAAATGACCTTCCTGCTTGCAAGCAGAGCGTGCAGGTTTGTGGCTGCACTAATGGACTGCAGGACTGCCAGCAGCGATTGATTGCATTGCAAGCTGCTGAATTAGAGTTGGGCATTTGCTTAATCATCCCAAATTCCATCCCCCCCCCGCTTCCCTTTCCACGCTATGGCACCAAAGAATCAATGCTAATTCCTCAGTCCCATTAGTGGCTCCTGCAGAGGTCACAGGCTGCCGGGCTCTGGGCCCTGTTTGGGCACCCAGCACTGAGCAGGGATCAGGATTTGAGCCCCATCCCTTTAAAGGAGCTGTCTAATGGGGATGGCAGCTGGGAATTTGTCACTGTTGTACCGAGAACGGCGAGGAACGACACAGTCCAGGTTCAGGGAAAGAGTGGCATGAGTCCTTTATTCTTTTACAGACCCGTTTTATACCCCAGTTCACCAGCATGACATAAGGTCATTGGTCATTGATCATCCCCCTCTCGTTGTGGCTAGAACCCACAACACCCACTGAAAAATACTTTTCCCAATGTGTCCCATAACAATTCTGCAAAACAGAACCCAGTGCACAGATGAAGAATTAGTTTACAAAGCCATCCTTGCTGTTTTCCTCTAGTCTGCGTGTGAAAGCAATGTTCTCACAGAATATTGAGAAAAGGCTGAAGAATTTCTCTGTTTCTAGCTTTTTAGCACCCACAGGAATTTTCTCTCTAGGCTGGCCCAGTGGTTTGTGGCTGATCTCTTGACCAGTGGCACTCTGAGTGCCACACTGAGCTTTGCTAGGCCTGTCCTGAGAGGCCACAGGAATGAAAACCTGCAGGAAATACTCCTGGGACTGGCACTGCTGTGCCCCAGATCTGTTCCTGCAGTGCTGGGGGGTTGCTGGGACAGAAGGGAACAAGGACTCTGCCTCAGGGTGCAGCAGTTTGCCTGGGAGTTCCTCTGCAGTGAAAAGGTGGTTTGGAATAAGGCAGAAATTCAAACGTGAATTTACAGCCCAGACACTCCTCGGTTCAAATTCCCTCCGAGGCTGCTCTGGGTGCTGCTGCAATACAAAGCAGCTCCCTGCAGGCTCCCCCAGCTCTGCGAGCTGCACGTGTTGGGAGGAGCACGGAGGAGATGCGGGGTGGGAATTCAGAGCCTTGCCCGGAGCTCTCTGCCTCCCCCAGGCAGGAGCAGCCCCCCTGTGCTCCCAGGGCAAGGAACGCTCCTGGCTGCCTGTCTGGAGCATCTCTGGGCATTGCACAGTGTCCAGCAGCTCCAACAGCAGCTCCTGCAGAGCAGTTTCCACTTCAGCTCTGTCTTCAGGGACTTGTGTCTACAGCAGCTGCTGTTTCCAAAAGTGATGGAGAATTTGGATGCCTTCATGGTTTTTTCCCCCAGCCTTAAAAAAAACCACCTTTAAGATATTGATGTTTGCTATTGAAAAGAGAATAATCATGTTTTTAAAAACTAAATCCCTTTTTGAGGTGTTTAGAGACCCCAGTGGGGACTTTCTGCAGTGGGAGAGGGCGAACTTGCTCACAGCTCTGCGAGCTTCTTTTTCCCCTTTTCTTTTATATATTAGAATCAGGTTATTAATAACTCCTTTTAAATAGAGCAGGATTTATTTTCTTCCAGGGGTAGGGAAGAAGTCTCTAATTAAAAGTGACTGCTGATGGCTGTGGGGCTGCTGAGCTGCTCCCAGGGGATGCCAAAGGTGTGTGCCCTGCCCTGCTGTGCCCCACTGGCTGTGGGAGGAGAGCAGCCTCATCTCCAGCTCTGGAACTGAGAACTTTGGGAGATAAAATGAGGCCTTGTGGCTTGCTGGGCACAGCTCTTCCCGTTTGATTTGGGTTGGATTTGTGAACTTGCCAGCCTCAGGGGAGGCAGCTCCCAGCGTGTCCCACCAGCCCAGGGCTCCAGATGCACCCACAGAATCCTTCACCATGAATTCAGATGGGATAAAAACCTCTCAGCCATCACCAGCAGAAGCTGTGGAGTGGTGGAGGTGATGTAATCCTTCCTCCAGCAACAGTGAGCACCACAGTCCATCTCCTTTTATCATTCTCTTGTGTTGTGCTGCTTTGGCTTGTTAGGCTTCCTTGGGTAGAGGGAGAAAGGAATGTCCTGAGGAAGCCTTGACACATCTGCCTCGATGATTCAGCCTTGCACATCCTGGAAAAATGCAGTTTGCTGGCCTGCAGGTTGGAAAGGTGAGGCTTTTCCTCTGGAAAAGGGAGGTTTAGGTCACTCTGACCTGCCACCTCTTCCCATGAGGTGTCACGTGGCAGCACGTGCCTTCCAACCCCTTGGACAAAGCATATGCAAAGCCTATTATGAAGCTGTGGAATTTAGCCCAATCACGTTGAAATTGGGTCATCCTTTGTTAATGTCACTTTTTCAGATCCACGGGAGTCAGCGGTGCACAAAATATTCAGTGCAATGCAGACCACAGAGGTGGAAATAGAGAGCCTGGGAATATGTCTGATGCTGGCAGTGCTGATGTGGTCTGAGCTGAGCAGAGGGGACAACTCGAGGTGTGTTGTGTCACCAGATGAGGAGACTTGATGGAGAAACCCTTAAATGAGCTCATTGTCAGAGCATTTCCCCAGCATTCACCCACAAGCAACCTTAATGAAAATCCACCAACTTTTCCTGAAGATAAACAGCTCCCAGTTGCCTCTCTGGTTTGGAAGTGGGCTGTAAGTCAAGCAGCTTTTCATCTCGGAGGAGATGCTTTTTAAAAACCGTGTGTGAAGTGCAGCCGTTTCTCAAGGACGATTGGGTGGTGCTGGAGAGGTTTTCTCATCCCAGACCTGAGTCAAGGCACAGCTTTCCTGGATGGAGAAAGCGCTGCCAATCCTGGCAGAGCAGAGCATCCTCTGGAAGCAGAAAGGGCCCCAATAATTGATGGCATTCCCTGGTGAGGCTCTCCTGGCACCCAGGACCCGCAGCAGCCTCGCCACTGCTGGTGCCAAGTGTGTGACACATTTTTTGCTCCTGCTTTGCTTAGCTCAAGAAGATTGCAAAGCTCGGGTTCAGCCCTTTCCAAAATCACTTAATGAAAGGAGTCCTGCCTTTTCCAGCCTTGGAAAAGATCCCTTTGGAGCCACAAGGAAAGGAAGTGCAGCGCCTGTAGTTAGAGAGAAATCTGAACAGCATCTGGGCACTGTGGGGATGGCTGCAGTGTGAGAACCTGTCCAGGAAAACAAACACATTTAGGACAATGAATCCAATCTCCCAGAGCTTTCCCAGAGGATGTGCCTTGCTGCTGGAAGCAGTGAAACCTTGGGAATGTGTCCCAGCATAAGAGCAGTGCCACCACACCTCCTGTCCTGATTCTACCACGGAGGGGGAAATAATCTGGAGAAGAGAAAGTTTCTGATGCTTGTTAAAATTTGGCTGAAGCTCTGAAACTCAAGGGTTTATATGTTTTCCAAACTGGTGGGTGGTTCATTCTAATTCTGGATATGCAGTTTATTCACATACACAACTAATCCTTTTTCGAATCCTGTTAAGTTCTTGTTCTTCTCAGTATCCTGTGGCAATAAGTTCCAGCAGCTAATTGTGCTTGTGTTGAGCTCCCCTGATCCACTTTACTCATGCTTGCTTTAAAATTTAAGTGTTGTTCTGAGAAGCTTGGTTAATATTGGTTTTTTTTTCCTGGGAGATAAGCTGTGTTCTTGATCCCATTTGTGGCATCAGGGCTCAGGCTGGAAGGAAGAAGAGTGGGTCAGGTTTTGCCTCAGCTGTTGCAAGGTCAGGGAAATTTTGTGCCTTAATTTCTGTGGCAGCTGGAAAACACAAGGAATGGCTCTGTAGCCAAGGCAAGTGCAATGGCTGTGGTTTGTAGGTGAAGCTGGAGAAAATACTGAGTGATAAAACAGCCTCCTGAAACTGAGCTTCCTTAACCAGGCTTTTCCAGTATTCCTGAATTGCTGAAATTAAAAAGAAAAAAAAAAAAGGAAGAAGAATACGTTATTTCTCTATTTCTGGCCATAGGAGTTATTTTAATTTTTAAATTAAATGCTGGCTGAAGAGATGATGCAAAACCCTCACCCTCCACCACAGCATTGGCTCCACAGTTTGGATTTCCATGGATGAATCTGGGTCTCCTGTAGCTGGAAGAATTCTGTTGGAGACCTGGAACATTTCTGCTCATTCTCCCTCCCTTTGCTGACCTGCAGCCCAAAGTTTGAGCTGCACAGATCAGCTCAGGGATGGCCATTCCCCCTCACAGCTCTCTGGGAGCACTGGCCTGAACATCCTCTGTCCTTTTGTCCCCTGGATTGGGAGAATGTGAGCTTGAAAACACCACCCCTGATTAAATCCTCCAAGAAGCAGCAGTTCTGTGTGCTCATTACTCAGTTCTGGCTATGTTCTGCTTAATAACTAAACAGTAATTAGCTCCACAGTTTTGCTACTATACTTATAATAGCCCCCATTAAAGTTATGGGGTTTTTAGGCAGTAATGGCTTACAGAGTAATTAACGAGCAAGAGGCTTTTATTACTACCTTTATTTTTAGCCTGTGCTTTACAAGCCTGTTCTGCCAAACACCAAAATTCTTAGACAGAGCCTTGGAGTGCCCATCCCCTGCCAAGCAGCGTGGAGAGGAGCAGGGATGCGTGTGGAGCACCTGGAGCTCTGAATTACTCCAGAATCCCAGAATTCCAGAATTATTTGGGTTGAAGGGACCTTAAAGCCCATAACATTGGACACCTTCCTGTATCCCAGGCTGCTCCCAGCCCCATCCAGCCTGGCCCCTTGTGCTGACCCAGCCTTGTCCCAGTGGCTGCTGTGCTGTGCCCACCCCGTGCCTCAGTTTCCCCCTCTGGGAACTCCTGCACTCACATCCATGAGGTTCATTTCTGTGCCAGACGTCTGCCTGAGCTTGGGGGTGAATTCTGAGGGGTTTTTGGGATCACAGGGGTTGTGAGTTGGGCTGGGCAGAGCAGAGGGATCAGCTCTGCCTTGTGCCACTCCAGCATCGCTTTTCAGCAGGGATCAGCTGCTGTTGCAAAAGTGAAATGAACCCTGTGCTGAGATTTAGGGGATGCTTTGCCTAGAGGGAAAAGCTTTTGGTGAGAAGATCCAGGGAAAAGCTTTTGGTGAGAATATCCTGAAGTGTGAGTGTTTATTCTCTTTGTATAGCTTTTGTTGCAGGTTTTGGCAGCGTTTGTTTGTTATTTCCTGGCTGGGTTGGAGCACAACAAAGTGTTTGCTACGTTTGTTTGGGGGTTTTTTTGGGTGTGCTCTTTTACATCTAGACAATGTTTTTACTCCAGTAAGATGTATAGGTACAAATTCAAATCAAGCCATCCTTTAGTTTAACATTTTCTAAATCACTTCTCTTCAATGTGGGCAAACCAAGGATTAATGACACTGGGGCTGAGCAGCCCCAAAGGAGGAATGAAGGTAAAACTGACTATAAAGGTTGCAGATCAAATCAGTCGTTCCTATGGCAAGTGTCAGAGCTGATGCCAATTAACTTGATTTAAAAAAAGAACCTTCAGTGTTTAATAATCCAGCATGTTACTAACACGTGGCTCCAGGATTTATTAAAGCTTTTTTATTCGATCAGTGCCCTTTCCATATTGTCATTCCTCGACACCATTGCCCTCTGCCGGAGGATGGGGATCTCGCTCATCATGTGGCGCCTGATTCTTCCCAAAACCGTGCAAAACTCCTTGGTTTTAGGAGTACTTTAACCCCAAAATCTCATTGGAGCCAGTGATTTGTGTCCTTCACCTCACTTTTCAAAAGTGAAAAAATAAAAAAGGCGGGATACTTCATGTAGTGGAAAATAGAGTTTGATCGTTTTAATTGATGTTTAAATTTGTTCCTCCTCCCTTATTTCCCTGGGGAAGGGGAGACAGCAGAAGTTTAAAACTGAAAATCTGAACAGCTCAGGTTTTGTTTTGAACTCTGTCAGCGGGAAAAGGAGAGTGGGGTTATGATGGGGCAGGGGTACACTGAATGCCTGGAAGAGGAGAATCCTCCTTCCCAGACCAATTTTTGTCTCGTGCCACAAACAGCAACAAAAAGCATTGGCCTGGCTTTGGCAACAAGGGAATTTTGGGATTTAGGGCAAGCTCTTTGTCTTGGGCTGGGAAGCTGTGACTCGTCTCACCAGCAGTGTAAAAATCACAGGCTCCTGTGTGCTCCTGGCTGATGTTGTTAGCTGGAGGAAATGGATTTCACCTTTGGCAGCTTTGGCCCGTGATGAGAGGGGGGAGCGTGGCTTTGTGACACTGGGAGCTGGCATCACCTCACACCGAGGGCCTGGGTGGCATCAGGGTGTTGGAGAGGAAGCTGAAATACTCTGGATGGAGATTTCACAGTGCTCACAGCAGCCCCAGAGGAATTCTTACCATGTCCTTCAGGCAGGGTCATCAATAAAAGCAATTCCCTTCAGGAATTAGCAGTGAGGAAACGTTTGCTGCAGAGCAGAGCCCTGGGGGTGCTGCCAGGCAGCTCGGGGTGCAGAGCGTGGCCAGAACTGGGGTCAGGCTCTGGCTCCGTGTCCCTCCCATCACCCAGCAGCATCTGGGACCCACTGTGGGGTCGTGTCCCTTTGGGGACATTAACTGCAGCCGCTGCATCAGAGTCACATCTGCGGCCCCAAAGCACTGATGGTGCGAGCAGAGCTCAGCCAGCCCCGGGGGAAGGGAAGGGAAGGGAAGGGAAGGGAAGGGAAGGGAAGGGAAGGGAAGGGAAGGGAAGGGAAGGGAAGGGAAGGGAAGGGAAGGGAAGGGAGGGAAGGGAAGGGAAGGGAAGGGAAGGGAAGGGAAGGGAAGGGAAGGGAAGGGAAGGGAAGGGAAGGGAAGGGAAGGGAAGGGAAGGGAAGGGAACATTCCCTATCCTGGCAGCTCTCTCTGCTGGGCCACGAGTGGGCTGTGCTGGCCCAGCTGGAGCTCCACAGGGTGGGTGACCAGGGAACTGCTGAATGCCCTGGAGCAAATGAAAAGGAATCGATGCTGGAGAGAGCAATGCACAGATCACTGGAGCCTGCTCGTTCTCCCCGGTGCTGAGGGGTTGGAAAGCAGAGCAGCACCCCAGCCCAAAGGTGCTCGTTTTCCATCATGCCAAGCCCAGCCTGTCCCATGGGAGGAGGCTGAACTGAGCCTGGATGGGCAGGAGGCAGGGAAAGGGCAGTTTAAGGTAGGGGCACTGTGTCTGGAGGAAGCTGCCGGTGACAAACAGGGCATTTCGTGATGCCAGCCCACCGTGGCAGCTTGCCAGGGGCTGTGGATGGGTTCTGAGGGGCTTTTTTAGCTGTCATTTTCTCCCACCCCCTCTCCAGCAGCAGGATCCTTCCCTTGGTGCATTTCTGGGGAAGGAACTTTACCAGGTGAGGTGTTCAGGCTTTCCAGCTGCCCCCTACGGCCCTGCCCTGGCAGGGGATGCTCAAGGGACGTGTTCCAGCTTTAGCCGAGGATTCAAAGGATGCAAACACTCCATGTCCTCTGTTCAGGCACGGGCAGCGACCGCAGGGACAGCAGGGATGAGGCCAGATGCTCTTCCCTGAGGGCACTGTGCTTTGGCAGAGCGAGGCCAACAGGATTTCTCTGGCTTGGAGAGCTGGACAGGGATGCAGCAGAAGGCTGGAAAAATTCCTCCTCTTCCTCCCTGGTTTATTTTGTCTGAATGAGGTTGCTTTCACCAGTTCTGAAAAAAAAAAGGAGAGAGCTCTGACTGGGGAACTGGCTGTTTGCTAGAGTTGGCTGGAAATTTTCCTACGAGTTTGGGTTTTGTATGTGTGGAAAAAAACAAGTATTCACTGAAACTTTAGTTGAAGAACATTTACATGTCACTTTTAAGGGCAAAGCCCAACCTATGTCCTCCCTCCCTTTTGTTTTCCCTGGTAAATTAATACCTCTGTGATTGAAGTGCTAATTTGGAAGACCCGGGTTCTGTCCAGCCACTTGAATATCACTTGATTGCAAGATTCCTTTAGAGGAAAAACCTGTCAGTTCTTGGAGCTGTTTCTCTCCAAGTGGGCTCCGTGCCGGGGGCTGGCTGCACAGCCCAGTGGCCAAGGCAAGTTCAGAGCAATCCAATTCGGGCTAATCAGGGATCTGAACCTGGATTTCTCCATGCCTGCCCCCTGCAGCCAAGAAAAAGCCAGCTCTGGGAAAACATTTGCACAAGTCGCTTGGCGTCAAGAGCCCAGGCTCAAGGAGCTCCCTCTGACCCAAGGAGGGGTCTGATAATTCCCAGATCGTTAGCAGTGGGAGAGCAGTGCTTTTCCCAGAGCATCCTGCTCCCTCTGCAGTACCCCTGGGCTCTCCCTGCCTGCAGTGCAGCCTTTCAGCAGCCTCTGGTGCGTTGCCCCACATGGGAGCAGCGGCACTAAAGTGCTACCCGTGTTTGCAAACTGCCCAGGGTGCGTGGCAGCCCCGCTAAGTGCTGTGCTTTGCTCGCCGAGGCGCCCGGGTGAAGCACAGTCTGCTTAAATCTTGTATGTGCTCGTGTTGCATCAAACTAAGCCATTGTGGCACTTTAATATACTCCAGGCACAGCACCTCCGAGAGGGAATGAACCTGAGCAGGCTGCTGGAGGCCTGAGATAAAACTGGCTGTGTGGATGAGCTGAGCTGAGGGGGGACTGATGGGGAAAAATATGGGATCGCCTTTCTGTGCCCCAGGAGCAGAGGTGCAGCCACCCCAAGAGCTCTGCCCGGCCCAGGGAGAGGATCCGGGGGGGTCACAGCATGTGCTGATGTGGTGTGGTCATGGCAGTCTCTGCTCCTTCCCTGGGCTTGGCTGGCTCCTGGGGAAGTTTATTTTCCCCTGGGACGGCTCAGACACCGTGGCACCGAGCAGCTTTGGCTCGGCTGGCAAGAGGAACTTGCTTAACAAGGGGAAAGCAAGGCCCTGGACACCCAGGAGGTCTCCCCAGAGGGATGGGACACTGCTGCTGCTCACTGCCTCAGTGGGGTTTGTTCTTCTCGAGGAGGATTTGGGAACTCTGGTGCTTTCTCTGCCTACTCACCTTTGCTCTGTGTTGCAGGTTTCCTTCCACATGAGTCCCTGAGGTTCGTGCTGGCGGTTCCAGCAGTGCCCTGCAGAAGTGCCCTCCTGCTCCTGGGCTCAGCAGCCGAGGCCCCTGCAGATCTGCTTCTGCAATGGGTGGGTTGTAAGCACTGGTAAGACCCACGAGTCGTGTCGCCTTCGCTGCTCTCTCCCTCTCTCGTGCTCTCTCTCTCTCTGTCCTTGCTCCTTCCTGCCCATTTATTTCTGTTCTCCATGTGCTCTGCTGTTCTGTCTCTGGGGTTTTCACTGTCAGGTAATGAGGAGCTGTGGGCCCAGTCAGTCTTGGAGATGCCGAAGAGACGAGACATCCTGGCTATCGTGCTGATAGTTCTGCCCTGGACACTACTAATCACCGTGTGGCACCAGAGCACCATTGCTCCGCTGCTTGCAGTGCACAAGGGTGAGAGAAACCAAACCAGCCCATGCCAAGCCCGTGCATCCCCCCTTCGCCCTCATCTCCTCTCTCATTTCATTTCTCCATGGCAGCCATGCTCATCTCAGCTCCCAGACCATGCCCATGCAGGAGCCTCCCCACCTCTGCTGTAGGAACAGCCCAGTGCTCGTAGGGATCCTTCAGAGGCATCAAACTCCGAGTATGGGACGTGCTCACTGCGCTTGGAGAGCTCTTTGTGGCCTAAATCCAGAGTGCTGCTTCTCTTTGTTCCCTGAGAGAGGATTCCCTCCCTGCTGGCCTTTGCAGCGCTCCGCACACAGAGTTATTCCAGCAGGAAAGCTGCAAAAGAGAGCAGAGGAAACAAAGCTGCCACTCGAGGCAGCTGCTCTGGGAGACGTGAGGCTGAGAGCACTTTCTAAGGAAAGCAGAAAGCAGTGCTCCTGCACTTGAAGGAGAAGGCAGGAGCCAGATCTCACCTGCCTGGGGGAGTTACAAAGCTACGAGAAGTTGACTTCCACACTGCCTGTCACACACTGCAGTAAATACAGCCCTGGCCCAAGTCTGGAGGCTGCAGGAAGTTCTTTTGGCTGGAAGCATCCTAGCTCGGTCCTGTTCTTGGCACAGCAGCAATACCTAAGGCCTGTGAGGGCTCCTGGGGGCTGCAAGAAGCCACGCTGCCTTCTGCCACCTTCCTTCTTGGTTCTGCCCTTCTGCTGTGGGCAGGCTGGTCTGGGGGAAGAAGGCCAGCTCATTTTCAGGAACTTTTCATCCTCTCTGGTCTCTTTCTCTGAGGGATTCTCTCCCCTTTTAGTGTTTGTCCCCATCCTCCACAGCTGCTTGTCCCTTTGCTGGAGACTCTGATGTGCAGCTTGAGTTGTAGGAATCTCAGTCTGTCCCGAGCAGCTTTCCCTTTCTCCTGACAGCCACCCCTGAGGCTCTGGGCAGAGAAAAATGACTCTGATCCCTTCTGGAAGGTGGACAGTGTTTCAGAGAGTGAGGGATCTACTGGGCTCTAAAACAGGACTTTAAAGATGACTGAAAACACGCTGCCTGTCGGGACAGCAGTTTGGTTCACTGCCCTAAAAGCTGTTTTCTGTGAATGGCCACTGCAGTTACAGCACAGAGACTGCTCCAATGACTCAGTCAAGAGCTCCCAATGACCTTGATAAGACCCTTCTCTGCTTCTCAGAGCCCCCAGTGGAAAGTGAGTGGTGGTAGAGACCGACCTGAAAGCTCTCGAGAGGAATCATTTTCTTCTTGTGAAGCGTTTCTGAGATGCTCTGCTATCAGGTGCTGAGAGAGATGTGCACCTGGAGATGCCCAGAACAGCAAAGCTTCCCCGTGCCAGGGCTTACAGCTGAGGCTTTGACCTGCAGGGCTTTGCAAACTGTCTCAGGCACCGTCCTGCCTAATTACATTTGTGTCTGTGTCCAATGCATTTCGCAGATTGATTTCTGAATTGATTCCAGAGCTCTCAGAGAGCTCTGCTGTGTGATGCTGAGGGGCTTTGCAGTACCTAGGGCCTGCTACCAACACGTTCCCTGTTCCCTCCCCCAAAAATCCACCCCCCTCTGTCAATGCCATGGAGTACGAGGCCTTTCTTTGGTTCAGGTATCAAAGCCTGTGCTGCTGGAAGAATAACACACCATGAAAAAGCCATGGGTAGTCCCCTGCTGGGTCAGATCTAATGGCTCTCTGTTCCTCTTCTTTCTCATCTCGAGTTCCTGGTAGTTACCTGATTTTTGCAAAATCTATGGCTCAAAGTGTTCTGTGCCCACTGGAGAGCCAGGCTTACATCCTGAGTGGGGGTCCCCCTTCATCTCTGCAGAGCGTGGCATTCCTGCTGCTCTGCAGTGGAAACTGTGGAAGTGGCACCCTGCAAAAGTGGCAGGTGCATCAACATTGGTTTCCCTCGAGCTGATTGTGAACAGTTTGCAGGGATTTTACATGTTTGGATCAGAGTATCCCATCTTTAGGCAGTTCACTGCTCACATCTGCACCCCTGAGGGGGCTGTTATGTTCAGAGGCTGGAGGGACCTTTTTGAGGCAGGTTAGTTAGAGGCAGGGGAAAGTCTCTGCAGGAAAAAGCTACAATTACAGGCTTTAATTTCCACTCTCCATTTCTGGGTTTGAAGTGTGTCTTTCCCCACTTCTCTGTGCCTGTCAGAGAACAGTGGGGCACTGCAGTGTCCTGCCCAGACCACGCTGCTGGGGACCTTCAGTGGCCTGGTGTTTGGCACCAGTTATCCCCCTGCCTCCCAGTCCAGGTGCTCCAGTGCCTGAGTGCAGAGCTGTGAGTCCTGTCCCACTGAGCATGGTGCCCAGAGCGCTGGAGCTCTTTAGGGATGATGGATCATCAGCCCATGTGGCTATTTTGATCTAGATCTACTTGCTCTACAATCCTATCTCTTCTGGGTGTTTTTTAAAGCTGCTTGTTGTGAGCACTCAGCCCACTTGTCCTGGGCTCTCAGCCTTTTTTTTTTTTTTTTTTTTTAAAGCTGGTTTTCTAGCAGCAGAATCTTCTTTTCTCACGTGTGTTTGTCCCTGACTCCTTTATTTATCCGTGCACTTATTTATGAAAGCCTCCACCCGAGCTCGTTTCCTCTGCTCACGCCGCTGGTGGCCGCAGCCCGTGGCTCAGCCGGGGGGTGCCGGACGCCCGAGTCCATGCGGCTTTCTCTTCTCTCCATGCCCTTGCTCAGATGATGGTGGTGACTCCCAGCGTGATCTCGCTGCAGGCTTGGACTCCAAGGAATACTGCCTGTCGGACCGGGACATTGTGGAGGTGGTGAGGACAGAGTACGTGTACACGCGCCCACCCCCGTGGTCAGACACGCTGCCCACCATCCATGTGGTCACCCCCACGTACAGCCGGCCCGTGCAGAAGGCAGAGCTCACCCGGCTGGCCAACACCCTGCTGCATGTGCCCAACCTGCACTGGATCCTGGTGGAGGATGCCCAGCGCCGCACGCCGCTCATCACCCGGCTGCTGCGGGACACGGGGCTCAACTACACCCACCTCAACGTGGAGACACCCCGCAACTACAAACTGCGCGGGGACATGAGGGACCCCCGCATCCCCCGCGGCACCATGCAGAGGAACCTGGCCCTCCGCTGGCTGAGAGAGACCTTTAACAAAAACAACAGCCAGCCCGGCATTGTTTACTTTGCTGACGATGATAACACCTACAGCCTGGAGCTCTTCGAGGAGGTAAGGCCTGGCTGGGGGGGCTGAACGCGGCTGATTAGCGCGGGGAGGGCGTGGGAGATGCTGTGAGTGAGCTGAGGAGATGCTGTGCATGTCCTCTCCTGAGCTCTGCATTGGTCCTGGCTGTAGTCACCGCAGCCGTGCTCGGGTTTTCTCCGGGGCTCTGTTACCCCCTGTGTTTCCCAGGGTCAGAGCATGCCATGGGAAGCCACGGGAACCCCGGTTTGTCTGTGGCATGTGAGCAGGAGGCAGCTCCTCATTAGCTCCCTTTCCATGGGAGCTGCCTTCCCCTGTGGGGAGCCTTGTTAGGGTTGGAACATCCCCTGCTGTCCGACGTGCAAAGAAACCTCAGCCATCCTTCTTCCTCGCCTCATCCCGGAGATTTCCAGCTCATCTGATATTTTCCACCTTCCTTCTCCACCACTTGGCTGTCTGTTAATTCCTGTCTGTTTTTATTTGAGGGGTCCCTGGAGCTCCTTTTCCTTCCCTGCCGCTTGCCTTTGTTTGCTCCATCCCAAGGTTAAATTCCGTGGCTGTCTGAGCTCCGCACAGACCCCGGCTGAGGGAGGCAGCGGTGCCCTGGCAGAGCCACCCCCGAGCTGTGTCAGCACAGCCGCCGCCTTTCCAGGACATCTTGTTCAGAGATGTTCTCCGTGCTTGTCTCTGCCTTGCTGCACACCCGAGGAGCGGGAGTTTCTCAGAGATTTTGCTTCCCCTGCTGGAAAAGCAGAGCCTTCCATGCACTGCCTGGGCGAGGGATGTCTGTGCCAGGAGATGTGCAGCTTTTCCCCCCTGGGGCAATTCCTCTTGCAGCACCCAAGCATGGATGTCTCCCAGGCTGCTGTCAGCAGGCAGAGGAGCCGAGATCTCCCCCTGGAAGTTTGCAGCTCCGGGGCTGAATTTCAGCATGTCCTGACAATCTGGTTGGGCTTGAGCAGGGGAAGTTTCCCCCAGGCTTTTCCACCTTTGCTCTTTGTTCCATTCCGAGTGGGGCTCTAAATGAGCTCCTGTCTGCAGGTTTGAATGGTTTTACAGTGCCAGGTACCTCACCTGCCTTCCAGCTCAGAAATTACTTGTTCCCTCCCCCCTGACGCCAATCTCTTGCAGCAAAGGACAAGAAAGGAGGATTTCTTCCTCCCCCACCAGCTGCCAGTTTTCTTACCAGGGATCTCCTATTTATTTCCTCATCCATGCCTCTTTCCCTTCCCTGATGGCTCTCACTTTAGCTTGCACAGCCACAGCAATACACACACTTTGAAAGCTGAAAGTGAATTCAGACTGAATTTCTTTCTTCCCCCGTCCCCTTTGAGGCTGGCTCTGGCTGCATCTTGAGACAGACTCCTCACATGAATAAAGCAGAAAGGATTCCTTCATTCACTCGTGTGCTGTGCTCGTAGAGGCTTCTCCTCTCTGATACGTCTCTGCAGTTAAGGTCACTGAGCCAAGGAAATGTGCTGTGAAATGCAGGAGACACACATTATTGTTCCCTGTGGACAGGGGCTGCCGCTCGCAGCTGTATAATGCAGAAGGGCAAGTGCCAGAGCTCTTCTGCTCTCGTTTGCAGTAATTAGCAGTGATGAGATTAGCTCTGGGAGATCCCTGATCTAAGAGAGCGAGCTGAGAGCAGAACGGGAGGCTGAGCCTGCCGGGGAGCGGGGCAGGGTGCTGGGGGTGAGCGGGCAGAGTGGCATTCAAAGCATCCTCCTTGGCAAGTGCAGGCAGCCCTGGGTGGCTCCACTCTATTTTTGGGGAACACAGGGAGCAGAGGGAGCAGCGTTGTTCCACGGGGCAGGAGCAGCGAGAAAGGACTGTCCTGCAATGTCTGGAAAGGCTGTGCTCCCCCGCTGGCCCCCAGGCAGGGAGCTGCAGTACCTCACTCTGCAGATGTCTTTAGCCTTACACAGGCTGAGATCGTAGCTTAAATACCTTAGTGGAGTCCACCTTTCTTCCTAGAAGTGCCATTCCGGCATTTCCAGGTGGCCTTGGACAAGGTGCTTCCCTCCTGTGTCTTGATTTGCCCAACAGCTGGACAAAAACCCCACTCATAAATCCCCGAGATGCTCCTTATTGGCAGCTTTGTTTTTGCTGCTGAGCCCAGCTGGGTTCCATGACCATTGCCGTTCTTAGCTGGCACTTTCCAAATCCCTTCCCTGGTCCAGCTCTGGCACGGGCGGCCTTTCCCAGGCGAGCGGTGAGGCCTGAGCCACAGAGGCGCTGCCTGGGGGTGGGGTGCAGGATTTTGGCTCCAGCTGGAGCTCAGGACGTCAGATGGCAGGGCTGGATCTGCTGTGAACCACGAGGGATCCACGGGCGAGGGTCAGCGTGTCCTGTGTGTGCTCCCCCAGATGCGCAGCACCAGGAAGGTGTCGGTGTGGCCCGTGGCCTTCGTGGGCGGCCTGCGCTACGAGGCGCCCAAGGTGAACGCGGCGGGGAAGGTGTACGGCTGGAAAACCGTGTTCGACCCGCACCGCCCCTTCGCCATCGACATGGCCGGCTTCGCCGTCAACCTCAGGCTCATCCTGCAGCGCTCTCAGGCCTACTTCAAACTGCGGGGAGTCAAGGGCGGCTACCAGGAGAGCAGCCTGCTCCGGGAGCTGGTCACCCTCAGCGACCTCGAGCCCAAGGCTGCCAATTGCACTAAGGTATGGCCTCGTCCTCGTGTGGGGGTTGTGAGGGGCAAGAGGGGGGAAAATCCCCAGTCAGCCCCATCATTCCATCACTTCACAGAATTACAGAACATCCTGAGCTGGAGGGATTATCCAGCTCCTGCCCCAACAATCCCACCCTGGGCATCCCTGGTAGCGCTGCCCAAACGCTCCTGGAGCTCTGGCAGCCTCGGGGCCGTGCCCATTCCCTGGGGAGCCTGGGCAGTGCCCAGCACCCTCTGAAGGAAGAACCTTTCCCTGAAATCCAACCTAAACCTCCCTGACACAGCTCCAGCCCTTCCCTGGATCCTATCTGTACTCACAGAAAGAAGAGATCAGTGCCTGTCCCTCCCCTGCCCCTCATGAAGAAATTGCAGAGAGCTGTGAGCCTCCCCTCCATCTCCTCTTCTCCAGGCTGCTCCTCTGTGTTTGGAGGGAGCACACCCCCATGTCATGGAAGCAGGGAATGGGTGATTACTCACTAAAATGTGTGGAGGGCACTTCTCTGTTTTGGTTGCAGGCTGCTAGTGGTTGCATAAGCCTTGAAATACAGTCTTTTTTCCCCTGTAGCTGTTCTTCTTTCTTACATTATTCCTAAAAAAAGTTATTTTCAAGGTGGGCTTTTCTGTGGCCTTGCTCATCCCCTGGAGCAGGGAATTCCATGGGTGAAGTGCATGTCAGCTGTTTAATGTGAATTCCTGAGGGGGTTTGAGTGCTGTGACACGCTGAGGTTTGGCTCTGTGGGGCCGTGTGAGCTGTAACCCAGGAGCAGCAGCCACAGCCTTTCCTGGCTGCAGGGAAGGGCTGTTCACACAGTCTCTGCCTTGTTGCCAAGTTGTCTTCTCCCTCCTGACATCCCTGCCATGTCTGTGCTGTACAAAAACCTGGATCTTTCTGTGTCAGAGCTAATATAGCAATGTTTTAGTGTCCGGGATATTGCTCTGAGCTCCAGGAGGCTTCCAGGAAGCTTCGTTTGGGGGGGATTTCACTGCTGCCAGCTGACTGATCGATACTGACTGCACACATTGCTGGGTCAGGGAGCAGGACCCCATGTGCTAAATAACACAGAAATCCAGAGCACGCTGGTGGTTCTGAAGACTTCCCAGTCTAGGATGAGAGATGAATCTGTCTGGACTGACAGGGGAGAGTGGGAGACGCCATGAGACAAAGCTGGTTAGTGTGACAGGCGTCACTCACAGCCCATCAGCAACAGAGGTGCTGCCAAGGGCTTTGGAGCTCCCTAAACACTGGAGCTGTGGTGGGGGTCCCTCTGAGATCAGAGACCCCTGTGTAGCACTCTCACACCTTTGTCTGTTATAAACATCAGCCATTCTGGATTAGAGAGCCTTTATTGCTTAATTACCCCAACAGAACTGTTCTTTTATTGCAAATAAGTTGTTATTGCCATCAGTCCCAGTGCTGGATCCAGGTCTCCATCCCTTTTTGGGATAGGAAAAAAAGAGTTTCTAAGTACTTTTTGTCTGATTTCCATGTGCACTGCTCCACAGCCCCCAGCCACAGAAAAAAACAGGGATTGCAATGTTTTCCAGGGCTCTCATAAGGAATCCAGGAATAAGGAGGAGAAGCCCAGGGAAAGGAGCAAGTCTGGGTTTTACCTGATACCTGCTGTGCCTCTCTGAATCCCCATGTCTGTTTTTGGCCGTCCAGAGCTGGGACAAATAACACAACCAGCCTCGTGAGGTTAGGGAAAGAGACTGGATTAAAATCAGATCCCCGTTCCTGGGCCCTGTGTGGAAATAAATGTGTTTCCAACAGGCAGGAGAGATGGACAGGCTGCTTTTAGGCTGGTGCACAGAAGATTAGGGGTGTTTACTCCATTCAGTCTTTGCCCCGTTGTCCCTGCTGTAAATAAAACCTGTTGGAAGGAGGCTGTGCTAAAGGCTGGGGGTGGGAATGACAGCCCTGGAGGAACACCGGAGGAAGGAGAGGAAGGAAAAGGTTGTTTGCAGGCAGGAGCAAACAAAGGGTGCTGGAGCCAGGCAGGGCTGTGCCACAGGTCAGGGATGGGGAGGAAGGAGCAGGGATTGCTGCCCAGCATCGGAAGCAGACTGTGCTTCTTTTCTTGGCTGGGCTGGGGAGAGCTCACAAGGGTCCTTGTTGTGAGCTCAATGCTCTCTGCTCCTGGCAAGCTCCAAGTGCAGCTTTGCAGGTTGGGCTCTGCCTTTCTGCTTCAGCTGCTGCCAGCAGCCTCCATTTCCCTGGAAGTCTCCATTTCTGGTTTTACTCCCCCATTTTACCAGGAGCAGAGACCAGGCCAGCAGCAGAGAAGGACCAAAGCCAGCTGTGGTCTGGGGTCCTCTCACCCCGAGATCAAAGCACAGACTCCTCTCTCTCTCTCTCTCTCTGTCTCTCTCTCCTGTGCTCCCAGCACTTGTCATGCTTTGCTTCTGTTAAACATAACAACACACCTGCTTTGCAGGGAGATTTACATTAAAAATTATGATGTGCTTAGATAGAGTCATTAAGGAGGGATCAGAGGAATGTGTAAGATAAGCACAGGCATCTGTTCTCCAAAAATGCTGCCTTCCCTGTGTGCAGTGCTGTACTGGTAATACTGATCAGAATTCAGCCCACAAACACACACTCCTGCAAAAAGCTGAAGTTTAGGCCAAAGGCCACGTATCCTGCTTATTTTCTTGGATTTGGGAACTGCCCAAAATGAAGGAGGAAGTGAAGAAAATTGGTATTAATTGCAGAGGAGTAAGTTATCCCTCCTTATGAGGGAAGGATCGGTTTTTCCTGGAGCTGGAAGGAACCAGGGCTTTGCAAGGATTCTCTGCATTTGGAGTCCTGCTGTGCTTGCATTTCCTCACTCCCCCAAATCAAACCATCCTCTCTTCAATCCATTGGCACAGGAGGGAGGTCTGAAATTGGGCATTCCCATGAGGCTGATGGAAAGGGGGGAACATTCTGCTCCCCGTTTTCTGTTAACACCCAGGAGAATAATCTGCAGCGAGCTCAGCCAGGGAGGACTAAAGGAGAGTCAGGGGGCCCGTGGGCACCATTAACGCCACAGCTGGGGGAACATTTTGTTGTCAGGCTGGAGAACAGGGAGCAAAGCTGCCCTTTCAGCCTGGTGTCTCTTTTCCTTCACATTCTGTGGTTTCCACTTCAAACAATAACTCCTGAGCCCCTCCTGGGAGGGTCTGTGTGCTGGAAACCCTGCGACCCCCTCCCACTGCAGGTCGACTCTCCTGTCTGCTTTTTAATCTCCTGTTGGAAGGCAATGAATTGTTCTGCTGTGGAGATGAATCCCTGTCACCTCCCAGATCTGTTTTGAGCCCTGTGACTCCAAATGGCAGGGCTGGCAATGACTGGAAGGGTTTTGCAGTAGCATTTTCAAAGGGGTGTCCCTCAGGTGACCTGTATGAAACCACTGCTTAGGAAAAGTCACATATTTGGTCTCTCTCACTGTTTGGTCTCTTGTGAGAGAGCCAAAGCTTCCGTGAGGCATAAAGCACGCTGCTTGTTGGAAAAACCAGGCACTGGCTGAAAGGAAAAGCAAATGTTTCTGTACTAAATAGTGGTCTACCTCCCACGTTAAAGAGCACAGCATGAAAAATGGTAAAAGCTGCTGTATCAAGCTGCAGACTCTGAAAATGGGTCCATTTTAGCTCGTTTAATCTCCCTTTTTTTGGCATTTGGCTGTTAACAGTGCAGAAGTGGGATCCAATTGAAGGAGAGCACTGATAATGTGTAGTTGTTCTCTGCTTGTGGCGCGTGTGGTGGGAGCTGCTGAAGTGCGAGGGAGTCCCTGGGCCACGAGCAGGGCTGAGTGTGGAGGGTGTCAGGAGTGCAAAGGGCTCTCACCAGCTCCCACTGGAGAGGAGAATGGGCTACAGGACTTCTCCAGCACCTGGTTTATCCTTCCTGCTGCTGGGGCTGTCACTGGAGCCTGCAGAGAGCCGCTCCTGAGCCCTGTTTGGTGTTGCCTTTCCCCGGGCCGGCAGCGCAGTAATTGCAGCAGAGCCACTGCCCTGGGGAGAGCAGAGCTGGAATCCAGGATCACTGTGATAAGCGGGCTCTGAAGTGCTTGTGGGGGATGATGAAATGGATTTTTGGACCCACTCCAGCCAGCAGTTGGTCTCCACTGCTTCAGTATCAGCAGAGATTTAAGCTCCACACAGGAGGTGACTGCTCACATCAGAGAAAAATTTGGTCAAACAAGCTCCTTGGGAAGGTGGGGGAAAGTGCTCTGCTTGAACCAGGAGGGTTTGAAAAGGGCTTTGTTCATCCCTTAGAAGCAGAACGTGCCCTCGTTTTGCAGGAAGGCAGGCGCTGGGTGGAAGTGGTTTTCGGGATTCAGTGTGCAGGGGATTGCCATGGAAACCAGAGGGAAGCCCCACGGGGTGGGAAACAGCCTCGCACAGGTGAGGGGGAGCAGGAAACCTGCTCGGAGAGGATAAAGCTGCTCCCAGCCATCCCGGATCTAGGGGGAGAGCAATGAGTGTAATCGAGTCTTTGAAGCAGCTTCCAGAACCGTCTGAGCACAGCAAGTAGAAACAATTTCCTATAATATCCCCCCCGGAAATACTCAGGCACCTCGGATTTTGCCAGTTCGCCTCCGCAGATGTTGATCTCTGTGCAACTTTGCTGCCAAGACCGAGGGAAGCTTTTAGGAGAAGCTTCAAGTCTGTTTTAAGCAAGCTGGAGAGGGGTTTTAATACCTAGTACAGGATAGGGGGTGGCTGTGTGGGGCCAGCATTCCAAAGGGATTGGGGAGGGGGCTTTTGAGGGGGTCCATGGTGTAGTGCTGGGTTATGAGAGGGTGTGTGCAGCCCAGAGCTCGTGGGCAGAAGGGAGGATTCTGGAAGCAGCTCCTGCCTCAGCAGCTCTGAGGCAGCAGAGGCTGCACCAGCTCTGCAGCAGCAGTGAGTCCTTCCCAGCTCAGTGACACTCTCCTGGCTTTTTAGGCTCTGGAAAGAATTCCAGAGTGAAAAGAGAAGCGATGCCGAGGTTAGGGGGCAGACTGATGTCTTCTCCCCACTAGTGGATTTTCAGGGATGTGCTGAAAAATTCAGTTTATATTTCCCCCAGGTGAAGGCGGGGGAGTGGTGGGAAGAGCTGTCGGTGCTCATCCAGATGCTTCCTCCCTCACAACGAGGCCTGAACGTCAGGAATTTGCATTTCCGCTCTGAGTGACTCCACAGGCCAAGGGCGTAAGGTGATAACCAAGAAGCAGAGTGAGGAACTGGCTCTGTGGGGAGGCAGGGATGTGATTCCCTGGCTGGGAGGGAGCTGCCTTACCCCATTGGAAGGCTGATGAGCCTTTCCAGGAAGCTGCTGGATAACTACATGGAAGGAGCAGGTTAATGTCCCACGACAGCACACTGTAAAATGGGTAATTTCTGTGCACTGTGCATTTTGCAGAGCAGCAGCTCTGCCTAAATGAAGGTTTATGCAAAGCCCCTCTCAGCGGTGGATGCACCATTAGGCTCCAGGGTGGCTGCTTAAATTGCACTATTGATTTAATGTGCAGGAATATTTGTTAGTGCACTGGAGAGGTGCAGCTAATGACTTCTGCTGGCTTCTTCAGATTTTAGTCTGGCACACAAGGACAGAAAAGCCTGTGCTGGTGAACGAGGGCAAGAAAGGATTCACAGATCCCAATGTGGAAATCTGACTGTGCATGGCTGAACGGAGACCAACACCAGGTAAGAGCACACGTTCCTAACAGCAATGAGAAGCTAGACAAGGGCAGGAGAAGGATAAAAGCTCTTTTAAATGCCCTTTTTCATTTCCATTATTCACCACTCTGACCTTCTCTTACTGCTAAATGTCTCAAGACCATTAGTTAATCTCTCTTTTTTGAAGTTAATCTGTTTTTAAGACAAAATGCTAAATACCTGCTGAGAGGTTATGGGAAGAAGAGAAATGCAGGGAGGAGGACTTTAGGCAGAAGTTACACCATTAAGAAAAATCCTTGTCTAAACAAGGTTGCCTTGTTAACTGTCTAATACAGCTAAAGCACAGGGCTGAAGGGTGTGGGTTCATCCACCTGCAAACACCTGAGGAAAGCTAAAGCAGTACCAGCCAAAGGATTTTGAAGTCAGGCAGAAGCTATCACTGAGGGAAATATTTAATTTATGCCCACACTGAAGCCACACAGAGGCAGTGAGGAGCATGGGAAGGTGTGGGTTAAACCCCACCCCAGGTGTTTGTTCACCTGAGGAGAGCATGGGGTGTCTTTTCGAGTGGAAAGGAGGAAAGAGCACACACAGTGATGGCTGATTTGTGTTTGTTCATGCCCTGGGTATTCACTTTATCTGCACCCAGCCTGTGGAGCTGTGCTTTATTATTATGGGCAAAAAAATAAACGCACAACTCCCTTAAACTGGAGTGTGGAACCAGGCCTGGAGGGAGAGGAGGTCGCTGCTCTTGAGTCCTGAGAAGCAGGAGCAGGAAGGGGGTAGATTTGCACAGCAGTGGTGAATTTTTACCAAGAATGGCAAATTCCCTGCGGGAAGCAGGATGGGGCCCTGCCTGCTGCTCTGTGGCCTTGGCAGGGCTGGAGGAGAGCCTGCACCGGGTTCTCTGTGCCAGGGAGAGGCTTTGCAGAGGGGCTGGAGCTCTCCAGCGCTGTCCCCAGTGCTGCTGCCCCAGCCCAGGCAGCACAGCTCGGGATCTGCAGTGGGACAGGGCTTTGGGACGGCTCTGCAGTGGGACAGGGCTTTGGGATGGCTCAGGGCTTTGGGGTGGCTCAGGGCTTTGGGGTGGCTCTGCAGTGGGACAGGGCTTTGGGGTGGCCCTGCAGTGGGACAGGGCTTTGGGGTGGCCCTGCAGTGGGACAGGGCTTTGGGACGGCCCTGCAGTGAGGCAGAGGGGTGATGCCTGAGCCGCTTGTGTCTCTGTTGCAGATTTCTTCCTGCGCAGCCCGCGAGGTTCCTCTCCACAGCACCTGGAGCCAGGACCTCTGCTGACTCCCACGAGTTTTAGCCTTCTGAAACCAAGCAACACCGCGTACATGAACTGCCCGGACCCCCTGCCCTTCCTCCTGGACTCGGAGCACAAGCAGACGCTCCGGAGGTGGAGACAAAAGCACAGAAACGCCAGGACTGCCCGCTCCCGGCTCGCTGCGCTGGAGCCCCGCCGGGATGGGGCTGCCCCGAGCAGGAGCTGCTTGCCAGCGCCTGGGTGAGGGTGAGAGCCACGGCAGTGCCCCTGGGGACTGCTTTTGAGTGAGACACGCCAGCCTTGTGGCCATGTGTGCGACAGCCCGAGCAGCTCTCTGGCCGTGGAGGGGACTGCTGCCTTCCGACATGGCACCTTAGCCCTTAATTTTAAACCTACTTTAATCAGTGTTTGTTACGCTGCACAAGACAGGAAGGGTTTGGGGGATGGGGGGAAAAGCAAGGCAGGTTAGAACAAACCCATGAAGCGTCACTGTTCTCTGTATTCCCTCTCCTTTTCCTGCCTCAGTTTCACAGTTTGGGGGGCACCCTGACATTTCTTGATGGAGTCATAGAAAGGTTGGGGAAAGGTCCTCAGGTCCAGCCCCCTGCCATGGACAGGGACACCTTCAGCTGGGCCAGGTTGCTCCTGGCCTGGAGTATTCCCAGGGATGGGGCATCCCCCACGTCTCCAGGCAACCTGTGCCAGTGTTACACCACCCTCATTGCAAACAAATGTCCTTATATCTAATATATCCTCCTTTAGTTTAAAACCATCGGCCCTCCCTCTATCCCTGCTAAAAGGTTTGTCCCCATCGTTCTTGTAAGACCCCTGGGGGATGTCCCCAGAGTGGGACAGAGGGACAGGATCAGGGAGATGCTGATCACCACCAGTTCACCACTGATCCTGGATGGAGTCGTGTTTCCAGCATGTGGGTCTCTAAAAATGCTAAAATAATTGGAAGTGGGGATTAATGAGATTGCTGGGGCCATACACTGTAACATTCATCCAGATCTTGGTCCTGTTTGGCCCTAATTTGGTTCCTGTGAGCATTAGGGGTGGGATTCTCTGAAGGGTGCTCCTACAGAAAGGCAAATTTCCACTCTTAAAAAAGAAATGCTTCAAACTAGGGGCTGGATGCTAAGAGGTGATTTTAGTGCATTTCCCATGTGACTGGAATGTATCCTTCAGCCCCAGCCCCTATTTCTGCTCCTGCAGAGCTCCTGGGGTGAAAAGCCACCCTAGAGCAGTTCCCTGGCAGGACCTGGGTGCTGCCACTGTGGGTGACTCTGAGACTGCCAAACTTGCTGAGGTAACAACTGAGGTACAACAGGCCCCTGATCCCCATCCAAAACCCCTAAATTCCCTCCCCGCTTCATAACTGCTGTCAAACCTTTGATCACCCCCCCCCACTGTCCCAATTCTTTCAAAAAGGTCTGAAGCACAATTTTACCTTTGAACTGAGGGGAAAAATGTAATCCTGCAATAGATATGGTTATTTTTAGCCCTAACACATAGAACTATTAAAGTGCTCTGGGTTTGATTGTTGGCTTCATGGTGCCGAAGTCTCTCCTTGGACTAATGACATTGTGTATTTCCTGATATTTCAAAGGAAAATATTTTTTGTAAATTATTTTCCCCCACTGTATATCAGAACCATTGGGGAAAAGTCACATTCTTTAGCTCCCAGCCACAGAAGCCTTTACAAAAATGTTCCTTTTAGATGCGATGGCTGAAGCACTACTTGGATAGAAAGTGTTGGATGC
Source organism: Monarcha castaneiventris obscurior (assembly GCA_026261815.1). NCBI lineage: Eukaryota > Metazoa > Chordata > Aves > Passeriformes > Monarchidae > Monarcha > Monarcha castaneiventris. Next base: position 3,694,827 of record JAMPIT010000114.1, read on the forward strand.
TGCTGGCTGCTCTGTGGGAACAGGTATTGTTATCTTGGATTAAAACTCTGCACTCAAGTAGATTTATTCTGTTATTGTACTGGCCTTCCGAGTTCCCTTCAGCCTGCAAACCCTACAGTGGAAAGAGACATTTTTCAAGGACTACCAAGTTTTCATAACATTGATCTAGTTTCCAGCTGATGTCCTCTCTGAGCTGCATGTTTTGGTTCACTAATCTGAATTCCAGTCCCTGCTGGGTTCCAACCTTCCCTCCTTGGAAGGAAATAACTTTCAGAAAAATGCAAAGGATGGAGTTGTGAACACAGCCCTGCACATTTGCTCTGGCCATGGGAGCCTGGGCCCTTTCAGCTGTCCCAGAGCTGCCGTGGCCCTGGGGAGCAGAGATAGGTGTGACCAGACGTGGCCAGGATGGAGTGTGTCCCAGCTGCACTGTTTGTTTGCAGTTTTAAACAAACTGTATTGAAATTTGTTAAATAAAATGATGGTTTCTAAGAGCCAGAATACCCTGCACCTCCGTTACAGACACAGTCTGGTGTTTCCCTCAGAGCCTGAATCCTGTTACTGGCACAGAAAGCAGCAGCTCCTTGGAGGTCCTGAAGGACTCACAGCTCAAGTTTGATCTCTTCCTCTCCTTGAGGACGCTGCAGCTCCTCTGTGCTTTGGAGCTGGTGAGTTCAAAGAACGTCATGTTTACCTAAATCCCGAGTTTCTGTTTAGAGGGACAAAAAGAAAAAAGAAACCAGGACCCAAGATCCCACAGCAGCTTTAAGGAGAAAGGAGGGATGAGTTTTCCTACTTGTAGTTCCTTTGCTTCTATCCCAGCCCACATCTGATCCCTGCTCATTTTCCAAGGGGGAATTTCATCTTTAGGTGCTTCACAGTGCGAGCACGAGTGGAGAGAGGACTGGAGGACTCACTTGTTCTTTTCTCCTCCTTGGAAATTCTCATTCCTGCCTGGCCTGAAACATAATGATACATTTGATAGAAGACAAAACACACTTCACTTTTTAAAACTTTTTTTTTTTTTCCTTTTGAGAGAGAGATGACCTCCATAGTAGAACTTAGTGGAAAAAAAAAGCTCAAATTAAAAGTCATTTGACAACCACCTTGGCCTCCAACACAGGAACATATAATGGCCTTTTTGCAGAGAGACCTGCTAAAATCTGCCTCAAAGCACACCAAAATGGTTTTCCACACCTGATTACTCACATGTTCACCAACTATTTTCTCCCTACCTAATTATAAAAATGAGGAGGCCAGCGATAGCACATTTTGCAAGTCCCTGGAAAGCTGAGCTCAGCTTTGGGTTCAGATGGCTTCAGTTCTTTCTCTCTCTCTCTCTCTCACCTGCCTCCAGCACCTTTTTACTCCCCCACATCCACCAGATGGTCCAGAACATGCGCAGCCATCCAGGCTGGGGGTTCTCAGTAGTCCAGGGAATGAGCTGCTGCATCCATCCATCCATGGAACAACGGCCCTGCTTCCTCCGGCCGGCCTCTCCTCTGAGAGAGGGCAAATCCTTCCCCTGGCTCTGGTGGAGATCAGCATGCCCACGTGCTGAGCCATCACGTCCCCAGACATGCAACCAGGAATATTCAGGATGAGCCAAACATGGGAAAGCAGCTCTGCTCAGTCCACGTACTGGGTCCGTCCTAAGTAAGGGATGTCCACGGACTGGATGATCCGTCCCGCCGTGCGCTCCTCGAAGATGACAATCTGCACAGGGACAGAGAAAATCCCTTCTTACAGAGCCTGGGGTGCTTTAAGTATTTTTAGGAGGAGGGGAAGGAAGCATCATTTCAAGAGATCAGTCAGTGTGAGTCTGAACAGTGAGACTCTGCCTCAGCTCCACGTGGTGCAGGAATGAAGCAGCAGCACCTCAGGTTTGTCTCCATTTCCAACTTGGGGCAGAGCTTTGAGTTCAGCTGCCATCCTTGTCACCCCTTAGTGGCTGTCAGAGCCAGAGCCAGCTTTAGAGCAGCCCCTTCCCTAATTTTCATCACAGATCTTACGAGACAGCACTGTCCTTCCCCTCTGTTGTGCTGGCTTGCAGCTAAGGGAGGATAATTGATGTCCAGTGCATGTCTGGCTCTTTGGGACACAGACCTTTAACACCAACAAAGAGCAATCCCAGCAGAGCCTCTCACCTCGTTGCCCCCTCTCCGTAGCCAGGGCCCGGGAAGGTAAAGTGTTTCCTGAGGTCCAATCTTCCAGTATCTTCCCAGGTTCTGACCATTGACAAACACCACTCCTTTTTCCCAGCCCTGGAATCAAGGCAGAACACGGAATTACTGATGCAGCTCTGCTGCCTCCTTAGCGTCCCCACAGGAAACCAAAGCTGCTTTCACACTTGCATTCCTTCCAGCCACTTTCTGCAGGTTTTCTGCTTGCTTTCCCTGTGCAAATCCCCACAGCCAGGAACATTTAAACAAGCCCTGTTGAACAGGAGTTATCCTTAATGTGCTCATTAAAAGGATAAAGCTTTCAACAAATGTGCAGTTTGTGATTCATGCTCCTAAAGGAAATTTCATCCCTTTGAACAGACAGGGCTTAATTCCTTCCCAAGCATGGAATATCTGCCCTCACCTCCTTCCCAAGTGACGGAAATATTGAATTGCTGCCCTGATTTACAACAAATACGATTTTCCCAACAAATGGGAACGTGAGCAGGACAGTAAGGATGGGCACAAGCCTTGGCTCTAAGGGAGGGACATCAGAGGAGAAAGTTTAATAATACTTAAAATCTCCTCTGAAGGCCTATGCAATCTCCCACAGAAGGATAACATGCTAACTCCCATGCCATGGCCACAAAGAAGTGGCTCTTTCCATGTCACACTGAGGAGACAGGGATAAAACAAGGGCTTCCATTATTTTCTCTGCCCATTACTCCTCTGCAACTAGAAAATCGCATTTGTATGCCAATAAAAAAGGACTGAAGTGGTCACTGGCAGCTCTGCAGGGTCAGCACTGCACGTTTTCTCCTCAGGACCTCTCCAGACTGAACAGAAGTACCTGGAGGAGACTTTCAGCCCCTCAGAATAATTCTCTAAAAGAGAAGGGGAGACTACAGACAGAGGTCAGTCAGAGCTGTTACACAAGTGTCTCTCTAACCAGCTCTTTAAAAACCTTGATATAAACAACCAGGACTTGCCTGTAGCTTCAGGAAGGTGTCCTGAGGCTGCTGCTCTATCCACAGCCTCCCACGGAAAAACGCCGGCCCCACGAAATAATCCGGGACCGTGCTCCAGCCAGACACGTGCTGCAAGCTGCAAGAGAGGGACAGCTCACACAGGGCACTGGGGCCTCTGCCCCGGGATCCACAGCCCTGGCAGGCCAAGCTGGGGCACAGGACAAGGGTACCTGGGGCTGTCACCACCTCTGATGCTTCACAGCAACGGGAAATGCTTTTTACAAGAGCGTGTGGTGACAGGGCAAGGGGGAAAGGATTCAGACTGGAAGAGAGCAGGTGTAGATGGGATATGGGAAGAAATTTTTCCCTGGAAGTGTCCAAGGCCAAGTTGGAGCAACCTGGGATAGTGGAAAGTGTCCCTGCCCAGGGCAGGGGTGGCATGAGAGGATCTTTAAGGCCCTTTCCACCCAAACCATTCTGGGATAAAAGCTCAGCTTCTTGTTGGTTGCTGAGGATCCTTCAGATCTGTCAGGGTGTTTTAAATGCCTGTGGTCTGCTAAAGGAAACTGCAGAACTGACAGGATTCAAACCAGACACTGCTGCCACTGCTCCTGTCGAGGAACACAAACACATCCTTGCAGGTTTGCAGTAATTAGGGGAAATCTGACATTATTTCTTACCTGTGGCAACAATTTGGGAGCAGGGCACAAACAGCAGAGGAAACAAGAAGTGTAGAATCCCAGAGAAGCCTTGAGCTTCTGTCAGGACATGCTCCCTCCAACCCTTACAAGCTGCATCTCTTGGACTGGGGGAAGTTATTGATCCAGTGCAGCCTGGCTGCTACTGAATTATTCAACTAAAAGCCTGTGACAGTTCCTTTCACAACACTCCTCTCCCTCCTCCCCCGAGGAGACTGTGAGCTGATTGTGTTTCAGTGCTGCTGGTCAGCAGCCAGGAGCTGAGGGTAGTGGTGACTAATCTTGCTTTTGTTTGGGCATGGCAGCTCACTTGCTTTAATGCTCCTCTCTGGAAATATTCCTCTAACACCCTGCAGTCCAAAAGGCTGTGAGTTACCCCATCAATAAGAATTCTTCAGGTAGCCCCCAGCACCTGGTAAAGCTGTCCTTAGACATTTCAGAATGTGGACTTTTTTCCTTTTAAAAGCCATTTCAGTTTAACGTGGCCTCTCTCTCCCTCCTACACAAAAGGGGGCAGCTGTGGTATCTCAGGGATGCACATAAGTTGCTTTCTGGTATTAAAAACATCACTGAAAAGAGTGTCTCTGGATTGTGGCCACAGTCCATAGGGCATCTGCTGCCTGAAACATTTGCTGAGGTTTTCTGTACGTGCTGACAGAGGCTCCTCAACAACCCCCTGCTAGATTTCCTTCCCTGAATTAAAGCAAAACAACATAAAAGAGAGGGAGCCATCTGGATTGTTAATGCACTATCAGTAGCTTTCTAGAATTAATCTATCCCTTGCCAGTCTGAATTACTAAATATATCAGCCAGATTGGTAATTTCCAGAAAGACCCAAAATTTCCAACGTGTGGGTGTGTGGGGATCCTCCTGTTTGGGTAAGCCTGGTTTTTACCTACCTGATCTAACCCTGCTGCAAGGAAATCTTTAAATCCTGTGCAGTGGGATTAGATTTCTCCCTAAATAATGGTATGGATCAGCTGCAAACTGGCACCATTTCCTGCACTATCTCAGGCAAAGGTATCAGTGAGGAACTGATCAGTGCAAAAATCCACCTCCCCACTGTTACCTCAGGTTCCTCATTTAGCTGCTCCCTATCAGAGACTGCCCTGCTGGAAAACGGGTGGTTTCAAATGAGGAAGGGAAAAAAAAAATGTTTAAATCCCACAAACCTTTTCATGAAGGCAGGTTTCATCTCCAAACTGTAAATCTTGAAGTTCCTCAAGGGGGTTTTATTCAAGAAGACGTCACCAATTAAGCCTGCAAGAGCAATGGGGGTAATGAAGAGTTGAGGAGCAGCTAAAGCTGATGGATTTTGCTATTTGAATCTGTGCAACAGCAGGAGATGGAAGGCAGCCACGTTCTGCAATGGAATTAAGAGTCCATATGGTCCCATTGCTCATCCAGATTGAGTGGGGAGCATTACTCAACTCTGGCCTCTCCATTCTCTCCTCTCCCTCAACTCACCAGGGCCCCAAACCCCCTGGGAAGTGTTGGGCAGGCAGCACGTGGGGGATTGTTGGGGTTCAGTGAGCTGACCATGCACAGATTTTTTTAAAGCAGTCAGTCACTTCTCTAACAGGCACAGCAAAATACAACCTGGGCCAGCACTGACGCCCAGAGCTGCTCCAGGGCTTTCCATCCCAGGATTTTAAGGCACCTTAATAAGTCACTCACCTTTAGCACCCTTTTGTTAAAGCTGCTCTCCCTGAAGCAGGCAAAGCCTGGGTTCTAATGCAGCCTCCTAATCACAGGACTGAGGCTGCCTAGGCAGCACTGAGGCTTTATGCAACTTTTCTGCATTAAATAAAATCAATACAGTCATGTGCCTAACTCCATTAATCTGTTTTATAGAGCTTTTGCACATAGTTCCCCACTAAAATAGAATCAACCTCTTCCAGCTCCACCACTGTGTGTGATAGGCTTGAGCATTTCTGTCAATTCTGCTCAAGGGGATGCAGTTCCCTCCTCCTGAGACTGTGTGAGCTTTTAAATGGTGTGATCCTCCAATATCAACCCCCAAGGGAAAACACAGATTAAAAAAGGTATTTTCCTTCCCTCCCTTGAAGTAATATGTTCACAGAGCAAGAGAAAGGGAGCTGAGCATCACCTAGGAAACCTAGAGCAGAGCCAGATTCATTGATAGCTCTGGCTTTAGCTATGCCCTTATATAAACCTTGGTGCAGGGCATTGAGCAGCCACTGCTTTTCCTCTGATCACTCCAGACAGGGGCTGAGGATGTTTTTTAACACATTCCCTCCCTCACACCATTTCCCACCAACTCCCAGTCCTGACCAGCACCACGAGAGCTGTGCTGGGCCCTCAGCTGGTTCTGTGCACAGCACAGGGACAGTTGTGCAGCAGTTACACTCTGACAAGTCTCTGGGAGAGTTTGGGAGCACAGAACCAGACCCACCTTTCCTCTGCTCGTTCAGTGCCAGCCCGTAATTGACGCGCCCACGGTTCTCCACCAGCAGCCTCAGCTGCCTGAAGCCCTGCTAAAAACAAACAAGGAGAGGGATCAGCTCCTGCACAGCCTCAGCAGAGGCCAGGGGAGCTGCTGAAGAGGGGAAGTGGCACCACTACCTTTGGCAGCTGCAATTTATGAATTTACCTCGAAGTTCTCTACTGCAAACAGTGAGGAACTCGCAGCCTTTGCATTGAAGCTTTCTGGTTTGGGTTTTATTTTTTCCTCTTGGATTTTTAACTCCCATTTTGATATCACCCACAGAGCCAGAACTGGAGTTTGACACAGGACAGGCTCACGTCATAAACTCTCCCACAAGCCTTAAGAACAACCAGTGCCTCCACCCCCTCACCTGCTCCTAGAGCCACCACAGCTCTGTTGGAATGTGCTCAGTCAATACATTGTTCTTAGTGCCAACTTCTGCCAGGGTAAAACTGCTCTCAGAGCTAAAGAGAGACATTCCCCCTCATTTCATCCGAGACCCAAGAGCCTCCAACCCCCCTTTAAACCTGCTTTGTGCTAAGGAAGATGAAGCCTGCGTGGATTTAATCTGCACAAACAGGGTACAGGTACTCAATGTCGTGGCTGTGCTAAGAAGGCTGGCAAACTTTGTGCAGCAAGGACTACAATAACTTGAATTTTCTCCATGGAAAAGCATTCAAACCCCACTTTTCAATCCCAAAATGGCAGTGAAATCCCACTATTTTGCTAGTGAGATGGTGTTTGATTAGGGCACCAAGCTAGTCTGAGTTCAGGGAGGTGCCTTTCTGAGACTTCTCCAGCAATCTTGGCTCTGTTATCCACACCCTGACAAATCTCCTGCAGTTACCTGTCCCTCAGGAATGGAGAGCTCCACTGTGTTGTAGTCCAGCTCCCCCACGTACATGGTGTTAACAAACACCTGCAGAACAGAGCACAGGAGACCAGAGCAGCTGCTCATCAATTACATCACAATCAGATCACTCCAGCTGCATTTGGGGAGGAAATTGTCTCTGCTTCAAACTACAACTCAAGTGTCCATAACTGTGTCACGGATTCAGTTCAGGTGGGAATAAAATAATCAAACTATTCCCAGAACATTCAACATTCTGATGTTTAAAGATGTTATAAGTTTTAGCAGACTGGAACTGGAAATTTAATTAGAAATGATAAGGCTTGAGGCTTAGCTGAGAACTGCAAAGAGTGAATCACAGAACTAATCTAAAATTTCATGTTTTCCCCCATTTCCTGCCTCCACCCAAGGCCAGTGAGTCCCTGAGGAGCCCTGTGCCCCTCCCTACCTGTGCCCGGTCCCGGACGTGGTCCCTGGTGTGCAGGTGGCCACCCCCAAAAATGACAGTCTCGTAGAGCACATATCCATAGGGCTGCCCAATGCTGTCGTTCAGATGCAGATTCTCCATGTTCACAGGGAACTCTGACTTAATGGGCTGCACAGGAGAAGCAAATTGAATGTCAGGAGTGGCCTCTCACACTGACAGACCCTGCAGAGGCAGCAGGTATCCCATGCTGCCACAGGTGAGAGCCTCCTGAGCTCCAAATTCCCTCCTGACCCCAAGAAAGCTACACCAAAGTACCAGAAAAAGGAGCTGAGGACTTGCAAAACTGCAATTCCAAGAGAACAGAAGCAGCAGTGGAAAAGGCGAGAGAAAAGATTTGCTGCCTTTGCGTATCCTTGGCAAAAAAAAAAAATATTCCCCCAAACTCATCCTCGTGGGATAAAAAGGCAGAGCACAAATTGCCTTTTGCACCTAGAAGTTGATGCCTTTTAGGTCTGGGATGCATTAAAAGAGGTGTCACTACCTGTAAAAGTGCTGGCAACACATCCCAGAGAGAGATGTACTGGTGCAGCAGGATGGCACCGTAGGAGGCCTTGCTTTCAATCATGGGAGGCAGAGGAAGGGGCTGGCCTGGGATGCAAAAAGAAACATGGAACAATGATTTCAGACAACACAAACTCAACATCCCTCCAGACCTCCTTTGGTCCTCCCATGTTTAATTCCCAACGACCCAGAGCCAGCAGAAGGGCCAGTTTAAGCAATTCTGTGTTTAAGCACTGTGACAGTGTGGGGGGAGCAGTGCTTTGGTCCCTGGGTTTGGAATTACCAATGACCATGCTGAAGAGCTGTCGCAGCTTGAAGAATTTGGATGTGTAGTCTCCAGCCTCTGTCAGCACAGCGTCGTAATCTGGAAAAGCAGCACATGTTTTGAAAACACAAAGCAGCTCTGGGACGGCTTCACACAAGAAATGCAAGCCCCAGGCACAATTTTCATGGCACTGTCTGTAGTATGGAAATCTGTACACTTTAATCTGAGTGAACATCACTAAACAGCCACAGAATTCCTTAATTTAGACCAGAGCCATTCACCAAGGAGCAACACGCTTTCAGAGATGTAATTTGCACGTATCCAGAATTTCACACAGGATGAAGTCAACCATTTTAATAAATTAACTATTTTAACAAAGGGCTGTTGGGATGAAAAGAGATTTATGCCACAATTTGATTTGGTAAAATTAAAAAATGGTGTCTTGGATCACCATCTCTCCCTAGAAAGAAGAGAAATCAAGTTATCATCTGTGACACCTCTAATTACAATTCAGAATAAGGGAATCCCCCACAACCTGGAATGGGCTGGGAATTGGAAACACCAGTGGAAGCCCCCTTTTAAACAGGTATTTGCTTCTGAGCTGTGTTCCACCTCGTCCCTCCAGGCCAAAGTGGTTGTGCTGATCATTTCTCTGTTGCTGGTGACTGTAACTAGCCCAGGGCAGTCAGAGCTGAAGGTGCACAGGCAAGGCAGGGAAAATAAACTCACCATAACTGGTGACATCTGACTTGTACTCATCAGCTTCCAGAGCCCCATTCATGAAGCCAAAGTTGGTGCCTCCATGGAACATGTAGAGGTTGATGGATGCTCCTGTTTTGAGGATGCTTGCTACAGTATTCACCATCTCTGCAAGAAAAAGGCAGTGCCAGGGAGGCCACAGACCACAAATCTGGGCCAGGAATTCAAATCAGACACGTTCTGCTCCCTGGCATTCCCGTGCAATCGCAGTGATTTGTGTTGTGATTTGCACCTTGCCCTCAGTAAGGGCAGCACGTCCACTGATGCATGAATACATTCAAATATCCTCTCCTCCAGGTGAAAAGGGCCAAAGCTTGTGGCCTCCAGCAGGAGTTTTGCTTTTAAGCAGCAGAGTTGTAAGGACTCCTCAGTCAGACTCCAAAACGAACACATTAATGACCCAATTACAAAGACAATTGCAGGAGGATGAGAGAGTCGTTAAAACATTCTATAGCTCTGTTTTCACTGCTCTTCAGATGCCCTGGGGGTTCTGGAATTGTTGGTTTGTTTTTTTTCTAGTAGCCCTCCTAACGAGCTTTTAAACCAGGGAGAAGGTGCTGCACTCACAAGGGTGAAAAATTCACCACAAAATCTCCTACAAGGACAGCGTTTGGTGCTCACCATCTGCATCGAAGACATAGTGAGGGCCTCCCCAGTTATCAAACCACCCAGTCCAGTACTCCATCACCATCTTTGGCTGGTCTTTCTGTGTAAGAAGAAAAACAGAGTTAAAATGGATTCAGGGCATTCCTGCACTCATTCCTGCACTCACCCCTTTTTCCAGAGAAGCATTGTTCAAACCCAGTGTGGGGACATGGTTTTACAGGAGTGTTTTCTTCTCAACTGGCACAGACAAAAAGGCACCTAAGGAACTCTGGGCATGCAAGGAACAAGAAGCTGTGGGCCAGCAATGCCCAGAACAGGCAAGCAAAACTTTGTGCCTCTGCTAGTCCCAAAGCACAGAGCACAGAGCACACAATCAGGTGCTATCAAACAGTTCTGGACGCTGCTGTTTGGTAGAGCTGTAGCAAACAGACAAACCAACTGCCAGTGTTTAGTTTCTGCTAGAAACACACATTTATAAATGTCTGCTTATCTGCCACGCCACTGCCAGCTGAGAGTTTGCAGGTGCAGGGCAGCCAGTGCTTGCCAAGGTACAGCAGCAGACCTGAGCTGCTTAATGCCTTTTTAATGCTGCATATGGTGCTGGCAGGGAAGAATTTGCAGGAATTAGGTCTTCATTAAAGGCTCTGCACACAGAGCAATTGCTTCCCATTTGTCACTGCCTGCCAGCTCCCTGCAGGATCCCTCCCAGCCCCATCACATGGACAGGGCAATGTGTGCTTGGCCTGGCTGCCCCTCCAGCCTCCTGGGCTCTGTTTCCAGATAGTTTTGCCCTTTTTGTGATAGGGGCTTTATCTGGTGCCACAGGAATTGGCTGAGGTAAGTGGCATTAAAGAAACTCGTGTTTCATTAGGACAAAACAACTGCCTGTAATCATCTAAACGTTCCAGCTCAAGGAGATGCATTTAATCAGTCCATCCCCAGTAAACCAGTCAAAGAGGGAATTTTGTCACCTTCTGGAACAAAAATCCCTAACAAGGAAAAGACAAAACAACTTCACAATCCCTACAAACACTTCCTATCTCATAATTAGTCTAGCAAAGCAGGAGCTGCTTTTTTGGGGCTATGTTGCATTCATTTGGTGGGGAAGGTGCCACCTTCTATTCACTTGCAGGGTTTGGGAAGACCTGAAGGAGGTGAAAGCACTTCCAGCAGAGCCTCTTTTGCCAGTAGAGGTAAAGAAAACAAATGACAGCTGTAGGATTAAACATCCAGCATGCCAGCAAGGCTTCCCTCCACAGCCAGGCAAAAGAGAAGAGGTGAGAAGAGAATTGATCAGGGCTGGGGGCAGATCCCAGCTGCTCACATCGTTCATCTGGAGCAAGCAGGGCAATGGGAAAAGAGGAGAGAGAGTGTAAAGAGAGAAATAACCTGCCACTAACCCCAAAACTTGCCATTCCCTCACCACTCCCTCAGAACATTCAGGATACTTTTCACACTAAGTGTTCATTAGGCAATTAATTAATTCCCTCTCTGATTCACACCTCTGGCAGCACGGGGAGGGGTTAAAGATGCTCAAGTGACACACTGAAACTTCCTAAGCCTATCCTGAATGAGGCACTGCAGATGAACACCCACCACAGGGCACAGACAGAGCTGCAGCACATCAGCAGTTTGCAGAGAGCACCCACAGCATCAGGGAAAAGAGTTTGGGAAAAAGATGATGGAACTTCAAGAAAGAGGTCGGACAATTGTGAACTGGGGATGCTCCTGGGTATCAACACTTGAATGTGAGAAGCCTAACCCCTAACAGCTGAACACAGGGCACAGCTGGATGAAAAGCCTTTTTAGAAAGTGCTGGATAACAGGACCCTTAAATCCTCCCTCCCTGGTTCCAGAAGGATTTGTCCTAATGAGAAGGAAGCCCCAAACCAACACACAAATCCCAACCAGAGTATCAGTGCTTCACTTCTAGTGCTGGAAGATGTGGATGAACAAAGTGTTTGTGCACCTCACCTGCACTGTGTCCAGGTATTTCAGTAGCCCAGGCTCCAGTTTCTGAAAGTTAACAGTGGCCAGTGCTAGTGGGAAAAGAAAAATGTATTAATTTAGACTCATCCAAAATGTGTCCTTAGGCAGCAGCCCAGCAGGAGGGAACTACAACACCTTCTGAACCCCCAAAATAACCTCCTCAGAGATTTCCCATGAAAGCCTTTCCTGGGTATGCAGTATCCACGTGGACCACAGCACACAGTGGAATACTCACAGACCATCTTTCAGCTCTAATGTGCAGAGATATTAGAGAGAGACAGAGCATCAGAGCAGCTCCTGGGGTGTCACCAGCTCTAATTAGAGCCTGGAAAGCACTCGGAGATCCTCACTTAAAAGGCACCACATAAAGGCAAACTTATTAGAAAGTCCTGTCTGGATGCCACACTTCTCTCCCAGGCTTTAGCTGCAGGAATCCCTACCCAGGCAATATCCTACAGCTTGTCATGTCTGTGGGGGTGAGGGAGAGCAACCACAGGACAAGAGAACCACCGAGAATCGGAACTGGAAGAGTTCTCTGTGCTCCTGCCCATCCTCAGGCTGTGGAGTGGGAACACCTGCCTGCAGGACAGAACACACTAACTGGGATCAGTGTCCCAGCCCCTGGCACACACTAGAACCATTTTCATACCTCCCAGCCCTTGGTCCTGCTGATATTTCTCCCAAACAAACTCTGCAAACGCAGCAGCGATGATGTGATTCGGCATTAAAAACTGACTTCTAACGAGAGAGCTGGTATCAAACCCAGCCCCAGTTGTGTCAGGCAGAGCACTTCAAACAGAATATTTACAGGAGAAAAAGCTCACTTCTCACTATTTATACCTTGATTTTAATAGGCTGACCTATGTAGTGCACTGAGCTGAAGAATCCGGCACAGAAAACATGAAGGGAGAACAAAACCAAACGTGGATTTAGCACTGATGTAATACAGTAGCTGGCAATGCTGAAGGAGAACATGCCCAGCTCTGCTTTTCATGCAGATTAACAGCACACCACAGAACACAGAACCAGTCCCCAGAGCCTCATTTATCATTCTCATGGGATGTTCTTTCCACACACACAAACACGGTGTCCCCACCATGGTCCTTCAGCCACGGCCCAGAGGCACAGCAGAGGCTTTATTTTGTCTCTCATGAGCTCCCAGAAGGGCTTTATCAGCTTGGGATTCTTGGAATCAGGTTGGTTTGGGTTGGAAGGGAGCTTCAAGCTCATCTCATCCCCTTCCCCTGCCGTGGGCAGGGACACCTTCCACCATCCCAGGTTGTTCCAAGCCGTGTCCAACCCAGCCTTGGACACTGCCAGGGATGGGGAATGATTTGTGGGCCTCTCCTTTAGCCCCCTCCTCACCACCCTGCTGCTCTTCCACCTGGAGCCCTGGTTATCCCACACATCTGATCAGTGACACTTTGGCTGTAATGAGCAGATTGTTGTGAATCCAAGAGGCAAACTGGGATCAAAGAGCTCCTGGCACGAACACGCCCAAAAAGACGACTCCGAACAAGAAGGAGCTCGGAGGCAGCAAACATTCCCTCAGGAGATGAGGGCTAGGCAGGGATTTTCTCAGCAGCCCTTCTCCTGACAGCTCCTGTGGCAGGCAGAGAGTGACTCTGTGTGGTCACAGCTGAAAACTACTGCACACCCAAAAAAATCCAAAAGACAACATCACTGTGCTGGTGAAAGCCCGTGGCTTCGGTTAATGAATTTATCCCTCTCATACTGTCATGGAAAAGCAAAAGGAGGAAAAAAAAAGGAGGGGAAAGTCCTTCCCTTTAATCATCTCCATGCCTGAGATTGGAAAATAAACATTGTTTATGACTGAGAGATAACAGGAGCACTCAAAGACTGTACCCTGCAAACACTTAATTTGGGAGAGCAATCACACCTCAGGCAATTGGCAGGAACACAGCAGAGAGCAGAGGTCAAGGACAGAGTAAATCCTGGCTGAAATTACCTGGAATTCTGAGAATCAGTGCCCCAAACAGTCAGATTTAGGGCTCAGTGAAACTCAAGCAGCTGCACCTCCATTTCTTCTCAGGGAAAAGGAGGAGGGTGCTAAACAGCATTTAAAGAACTTACTACAATTATACTTTGTAAAAGGGAAATGGGCTTCCTTTTGCATCCTGCACATCTGACACCCTCCTTGACCTGCCTAAGGTTTTACACCCCAAAATAAGCTTGCTGAGAAGATGCTGCTGCCCCACTAACTACTGCTACATTTACTGCTTAAATGCAGAATTCAGAATCAAGGTTTTAATGGACTTTCTTTTCCTTCTCTTTTCAATTGCAAAGCAGCTACCTTAGGAATGAGTTAGTACTGTTAGTAATTGCTGAGGAACTTATTTAATAAATATTGAAATGAAGCAATAAGTAGCATTTTCAGCCTTGTAGTCTGATGAAACATTAAGAAATGCGGGATGCTGCCATCTCTTGACTCAGTGGGAAGTACAGATGCCCAATCCTTCACACAATGTTGCACTTTATGTGGAAAATAAACCACTCTAAACCTTTCTGGGAAGGGCCTGGGTTTGTCCTGGGGTGCACCACCCAGCCAAGGGGTCCCTCCTACCACAAACAGAACGCACTCAGTGGGTGCAGAGGGTGAATTAATGTCCTGTTTTCCTTCCAAGGCCACGTTCCCCAGAGCTCACAGCCTGCCCTCACCTCTACAGGCACTCACCTCCTTCCACCAAGCCAAAGGACAGCCCATTCTTGTTGTCTGAGGTCATCAGCAGCTCCACGATCCCTCTGTTTAACAGGGCCTAGGTTAAAAAGAGCAAAAGCCATTGTGTTAACAGAGTTTAGCACTTCCCAGGATATTAAAGCATTAAAGCATCACCTTCTGTGGGGACAGCCTGCAACTGGCAGTGGCTTGGAATGAAATATTACCCCTGTGACATCTCCCATTCCTCCTGAAGCTTCCCTACCTACTTTTCCCAGCTTAAAGACAACTGGAAAGTCTTATTTTGTTTTAGAAAGCTGGATTGGTTTCTCACTGATGCATCCAACTTCAGGATTTCAGCTTCTGAGATCAATTTAATAAATAGCTTCACTGCTTTCATCAAAAGAGGGATTCAGGCAGAAGCAGGAGAGGAGAAGCAGCTCTGGCTTCCTGCCTGCCTGAGAGTGGAAGCTGAAAAGAGGGAAGAGCTGATTTTCCAAGGAATGCCATCACAGGACAGCTCAGGTACCAATGTTTTCCAATAATCAATGAATTAGTTGTTCCCCAATATAACAGCACTGGAGGAAACAGCACTCTAAGGTTTTAAAATCCACCTGCACACACAAGGTTCTTCCCATTAGGATCGTGCCCTTGCAGCTGGTTCTTAACAGAACTGTGGCTGATGCTTGAAGGAGAGCTCAGGAAACCTCAGTTGTTAATTAAGCACTCATTTCACTGTATCTGCACTGGAAGTCATTCCTCCAGCTCCCACAAGCTCTGAGAACAAGGCTTCAGTCTCTTCAGTTTAAATTACTAACAGTGAAAAGGGATAAAGCCCTTTGTTTATTGCCCCTGTCTGCACAAAGAGCAGACCTGGGCACGGCACAGTGTCTGCATCAGAGAAATATTGCAACACAGAGGCTACAGACAAACCCAGCCCAGAGCTAGGACAACCTGGTGACTTTATCCACCCATCAACACCAAATTTATACCTGAACAGATGCTGGGTTTTGGACAAAATTCAGCTGCTGAGGGAACTGGAATTTCTAACCAATTTTACTAAGGTAACTCTTTGAGCACTGCATTAATATTAAGTTCCTTCCCCTCCTTTTGAGTGTAAATGCAAAATGGAGAAGCAGCAGAGCTGCCACACATGAAATGCCTCCTGGGGTGCAGCAGAGAAGCAGGATAGAAGCCCAGCTCTGTGTGGGAAGGGTCATGCCAAAACACCCTTCCATGGCTTTCACTTTTAGGAAGGTAAAGGCATTGCACCCAAAAGAGTGAGGTAAGCACAAGGATTGGAGGTTTTGTGTGAGTTGTGGGTGTTTTTTACTGAATATATTAATTCCAGGAATATTGCAACTTGGTCAGAGATGCTTGATGTGAATTAATCACCTTGCCACAAACCAGAACAAAGACTTGGAGCCCCACCTCACATCAGCACCCACCCCAACCAAAACCAAGCCCTGCAAATCCTGCTTTCCCACATTTTCATCTCTAACCACTATTCTATACTTCCTCAGATGTAAATTGCACACAATCCCAGAATATGATGAAACAGCACTGCAAAAATACACCCACAGGCCTGGCAGGGGAATCTGCCCTGACAAATCTGAAACAGCACAAGCTCTTTCCTCACCGAGCCATGGAAAAGCAAGGACAAGCCTGAAGGCTGCTCAGACCCCCAGAATCTCTGTGC
The DNA here is from genome assembly GCA_026261815.1 of Monarcha castaneiventris obscurior. Lineage (NCBI taxonomy): Eukaryota > Metazoa > Chordata > Aves > Passeriformes > Monarchidae > Monarcha > Monarcha castaneiventris. The sequence goes on from JAMPIT010000114.1 coordinate 3,710,937, forward strand.
CTCGTTCATTTAGGGTTCTGAAAACCACTTGCTTGGCATTATCTCTAATTTGTTTGCATGCACACTTCATATTTAACCCTGTAAGCAGAGTTAAATCACTGCACGAGATCGAGTCAGTGCAGGAGCTGGCACAGCCCTAAGGGGATTAGCACTCCTGCCATGGGATTTATTTGTTTGAAGAGCCTCTGTACATCCTGAGCAACAGGACAGCCTGAGCCTCAGGGTGCTCAGGGTGCAGCTGGGGGACCCAAAGGGTTTCAGAAGGACCCCCTAACCCTGCAGCAGAAGAGCAAGACTGGATGGGTGACCACCCAGGCCAACGCAGCAACACCTTTAAGCATTCAGTGAGAGGAAATTAAAACAACAAACCCTGTGAGAGACACTGCAGATCTTGTTATCTGCTTGGCCTGCACTTGTGCTGGGGGCAAACAAACAGGTCAGACTGCTGTGAGATCCACCAGGATAATCCAGCCTCCCTGGGCACGGGACAACTCCTGATCACTCACTCGGAGCAGCCAGGGCACAGTTTAATCTCTTTTTGACAGGGCTAAGGGAGGCATTATGCAAATTAACCTGCCTGATTGCTGAGCCCCAAATTACACAAGTTTAGGAGCGTGCTGGTGGCTTGTGTCCATCAACTTTCCTCCCAGGAAAGACAACAAAGGGAAACCTTTATCAAATATCATCTAAAAGAGGCGAAACAGGACCCCCAAGTGACAGCTCCTTCAACACCAGCTCTGTGATACAGACACTCCCCAGCTCCCTATCACCCTCTTCTCTGGAAGACATAACACAGATTTATCAGTACTGAGAGGGCCTCAAGTGTGCCAACTCTTCCACTCCAGGAGGAAACATCCAAGGAAAATGCAGCTGGGTAAGGCACTAATGCTTTCAAGGGTCCCTCAAACCACACTCAAAAGTTATACAGCAAAAGGAAGGTGATTTATGTGAGAAGTTGACACAGAAACAAGTAAAAGTGCCACCATTACCATTTTGACATAGGTCATGTAGTTTGGGTCTTTGGCATAGGAACCGTATTCATTCTCCACCTGCACTGCAATGATGGGACCTCCTTTCTTGTACTGTGAGGGACAAAAGGGAGAAAGAAGGTGTTCACCATGATTTCTAACCACAGGGACCAAAATCACACTGGCTGGCAGGAAAGAGGCACCAGTGTCAGATGGAAGTGGCTCCACCCCGCCATGCTCCCAAACCGACACAGAAAACTACAGCCTGTGCTGATTCCTGGAGCAAAACTGGCACATTTGTTCCTGCCTCACCCTGCTGCTATCACACACAGCCCACACTGCCCTGGGCAGCCATTCCCACCCCTGGAGAGAGAAAAGGGTTTTGCTTGCCTGGAGGGGGACAACAACGCTCATCAGGTGATCAAAATAGGCATCCACAGCTTCTGTGAAGCCCTTGTACGTTGTCCTCAGCTGCATCTCGGGGTCTTGCAGCAGCCAGCTGTGGAAGGCAGGAGAGGGAATGTGTTAGAGTGCCCTGTCCAGCCAAGCAGAGCTGTTTCACCCCCTGACATTGTCACACCTGGGCAGGGATCATTGGTGTCACCAGGCTGAGCCCACAGTGCAGCTGTGACACCCCGAGCTGTGAATTACACCACGTGTCCTTCACCCACACTTGTAAACAAATCCAGGCTCCAATTCCCAATCTCTTCTTTTTTTTGTTCTGCATTTCAGGCCTAAACCCATTTCATCACCTCTAGCAACAATATTTCAAGGGCTAATCTTATTGCTCTAAAGTGAATTCCGTGCATTCCCAAGGGCACTCTACAACCGAGTGCTCCTTCAAAAAAACCCAATCTTTTCTCAAAACAAAGATTTCTGTAGTTGTTCCCATTGTTTCTACTGCTGATTTGCAAGGCTGGGTTCTGTCTGGGGTTAACAGAAAAAAGGGCAATTTGTTGAAAGAGCAGAACAACATAATGCTGCAACAATTTCAGAGGAATTTTCCTTTTCTCTGCAAAATGAGGCCTTAACTAAAATACTTTCAAAGGTCTGAAAAACTCCTCTGTGCTAAATGCACCTTTGTGGACTTAGAAAAAAACAGCTCCTCTTTAGCTGTAAAATGAGAATAGTACTGTTGCTCTTTATTAGAATTTTTAATCTGTCTGATAAAAAATATACATGGGTGATGTGACAACAGAGGCACTTCTCATAATCTAACGTCGAGGTGGCTTCTGGCTCTGCTCATGAGGAGCCCTCTCTCAAGAGTTTAAGTCCCTGACACCTGAACTTTGATGCCAAAGGCAAGTGAAACGTGAAAAGATTAAAGGAAATAATCCCTGAGTGTGTGCACTGAGGTTTGTGCTGTGTGCAGGACAGGAAAACAAGTGGTAACCTGGCACTGGCTCCACCGGGATCCAGGAACCAGGCAAGTCCCAGTGCTCTCAAAGCCTCCTAGAGCTGTGTGCTGCAGGGGAAAACACAACAGGAGGCTGGGAAAGTTGTGGGGTTTCATTACTGTCAGCCCTACAAAGCAGATTTCTAGTAGGGCTTTTAAAATGGAGCAGAGATGAAGCAAATTCTTACACCCAGCTGCAAATCCTGTTCAGGTTATACAGAGAGTCAAGGTGCAACAGGCAAGATGGGTTCTCCCAGTTCTATTTTCTTGCTGGAACCATTATACCATGAAACAATAATTATTTTAAACACTCAAAAAAAAATTTAGAAGAGCTCAATAAGGTAATGAGTATTCACCTGCTTTGGGGACTCAGAAAATAAGTATGTCCATCTAGCAGCCATTCCAAAGCAACTCCTCTGAAGGGGCCTTGACTGTGTGATCAGGAGCTTGGGATTTGTTTGTCCCTCATGCTTCCCTGAATTGAACAATTTCCACACTCACCTGGGCAGACCCCCAAGGTCCCATTCCGAGCAGATGTAAGGCCCAGGGCGCAGAATCACCCACAGTCCATTTTTAGCTGCCAGGGAAAGGAAGGCCCTGGGAATCCAGACAGAGGAATTATTGTCTGCTGCAGAACCCCCACTCCTAATACTCCAATCACCATGAAATTTAGGTACCAAAAAGAAGGGAATTGCTTGATGAAGCAACTATACTGGACTGGTGCTAAACTGATTAAGCTCCCAGGACTCCAGAAGACAGGGGAAGGACGAGTCCTCACTGCCTGATCAAGGCACAGCTGGAAATAACATCTGCACCTAAACCCCACACACCCCCTCCCCTCCAAACAGGAGTATTCAATACCAGAGCTGTCTGTGCCACATACCTTAGATCCAGGTTTTTACTGAAGTCAAACTTCCCTCTTTCCTTTTCATGCAGGTTCCATGGCACGTACCTGAAAGGCAGAGTGAGGGCAGTGGAGGTGAAGGGTGAGCTCTGGGATGCTTAAAGAAAACCCAAGGCCCCACTATTCCTTCCTGGGTTTTTTCCCCACAATTAAGAAGTGTGGAAATACATTGTTATGGCCCACTGGAAGGAATGATAAAGTCTCACTGGTGAGGTCCCTGTGAGGCCTGGGCAGGGAGGACACTCACGTGGTGAGGGTGTTCAAGCCACACGCTTTCATTTTCAGCATCCGATCCTCCCAGTACTCGCGGGGCACTCGGAAGTAGTGCATGGAACCCCCGAATATGCGGAAGGGCATCCCTTCCAGCAGGAACTGGGAGTTCTCTGTCTGCAAGCCCAGGGTCCTCCCCCACAGCCCCAGAGGGGTCAGCTCACTCCAGTTAAACCTGGAAGAGAAAAGGAGACATATGAGCAGCCAGTCGTCGGGGAGAAATGCGTCCTCCTCGCTCCACCTCACCCAGCAGGAGCAGCTCTGAGCTTCCTGCTTCTCAAGCAAACCAAACTCCTGGTCATACCGAGCACAAAGATTGTTCAGAAGGCTCTAAGGCAGCTGGAAGATCTTCCCAAGATGTGGATTCAATTCAATTCAATATTCATTTCACTGGCAGCTTCTCCCCTGAACGCCCAAGCCACTGTGCCACGCTCTACAACTGACACTGCTCAGGCACAGAGCATGAAACTCTCTTGCTGAAATCATGGATGGGGCAGTTTTCACTCACAATACTCACAAACACTTCCCTAACTTATGGAATTTAGGATCTCCCTGCTTTGCAGTAAGATGGCACATGGCTGATTTCCAGATCCACGTTCCAACAGCATTTGCATCTCAGTACTGCCATCCTGAACGTCTTGGGGACTCTGGTATCTTCCAGCTCAAGGCATATTAAAAATAAAACCCGTTCACTTGTTCCCTGTGAACAGAGAGAACCTTTTCCTCAATTTAGTGAGCCCCCTGGATTATATTCATCACCCAGGAGAGACTGAATCAGCTGTCACCACAAACTTACCTCTGCCCACACCACTGCTTATATCAATCCTGGAAATGTCATTTTCCAAAAGAACCAGAGCCACAGGGACAGCAGCTCCTCAGCACTCACCAGGGGCAGCACTCCTGTCAGGTCAGCTCCTGCACTACCCATGGCCTTGCAGGCTCCCCAGCTCACTTTGGCTGAGCCAAAACCCCGTTCCATCAACAAGCCCGGACACAGAGTGGTGTCACTGCCTCCATCAGAGCACCCCAGGCACAGCTCTGAATGCACAGAGCCTCAGACAATGGCAGCTTGTTCCTTATCAGAGCCAGATGTGAGGAATGAATTCCCAGCTCCAGAAAGCAAGAGTGACCCACACATTTGGGAGAAATACCACAGTGAGAGGAGAGAGGAACACCTAAGCCTCCAGCTGCTGCCTATGCTATGAGTAAAGCAGTTGTTAGCAGAGGGTGAGGATGCTCAGAGCTCGTGGCTTGCAGGGATTGCTAACCAGCAGCCTGCCTGTCCTCTGACAGGGCAGGGACACTACAGAGGAGCTAAATCTAAGGCTTGCAGGGTACTGCACGGGCTGGCTGACAAGCTCAGAGGGTACCTGAGTAGCACAGCATTCTCACAGGGCTCTGAAACAACCGGCAGCAGGCAGGGGTAATACCTGGAAAAGGAAGCCAGATTAGATATTCACTGCCTTCAGTCAGTGAGACTCACACTGATTGTCCAGCCACTCACAGAAACAGCGCTGAGCAAGGAGACTGTGATGTATCCACACAGAAGGTGGGGTAATAATAACAGGTTTTGATGATAGTGCAGCTCAGGTAGGAGAAATGAGCACAAAACACCAATCTGCCACACTTAAAGGGGGACTGCCTGAGTAAGAACAGGATCAAAACTGCTCATCTACATGAGAAAAGTAGGTACAGCCACAGAATGATGACGTGAAGCTGGGAAATGGCAGCACTGCTCCCAAGGAATTGTTAGGAATTTCAGCAGCCAGGGATGGGGCTCCCAAGCCCCACAAAGGACACCCCATGGCCACCTGTCCCTCTATGCTGCTAAATTACAGACTGTAACTTTGGAGATGCAAAACTCCAGTTTTTAAAGATTAGGTTGGAAAAGAGTTTCCAAGTTGTTTCTGAGTTGTTTTCAGAGCCCTAAATTACCCCTGCACACAGAAGTGCTGCTGACGGGTGCCAGAATGAAGGCTGTGCTCAGGAAGCACACACACAGCCAGATAAAAATAAACTAATCACTTAAGCTCATCTTCTTAACCCCAGGCATAACTAACCTGGCACATTCCCATCCAGCTCCCTACTTTAAAACTCCCCAGCTCCAGTGCTTTTTCTCCCCAAGAAGGGCTGCTAGGAAGCTCCCAGGCTCCCAATATTTTCAACACATTATCCTAGATATCCTGAAATCCACATTTCTCATTAGGATCTGTTCAAGTAAACTCAGGGAAAAAAATCGACTTCTGTGACTCAGCAGAGCTTCATCCTGTTACCCTGAGCTGGACTGCCACAGTTTAAAGTGTACCTGGACTCTGCACTGCTCTCTGAGAGCAATTTATAGCTCCCAGCAGATTTTTTTTTTTCCTCACTTTTGTAACGATAGCACAGGTCACAAATAATCTTTTTTTTGGTTTGGTAAAGTTCCTGGAGTTCTTTGTACCCCACAGCAGCCAGCCCTGGGAGTGTTCCAGGCCAGGCTGGATGGGGCTGGAGCAACCTGGGATTGTGGAAGGTGTTCCCTACCCATGGCAGGGGGTAGAACTGGGTTATCTTTAAGATCCCTTCCAACCCAAACCATTCCAGGATTCTATGATTCTGTGAATTCACCTCTGCTTCAGGGAAGTCTGTTTCAACTATTCCATTACCAACGAACCCCAGAGCAGAGATTCTGAAGCTGGATTGGACAAGTTAGTCCAGTAAGATGGAATAAGACTTTTTAAGATGGAATTCAAAGTGCAAAATGCGACACATGGAAAAGGAAAGTCCCAATTAGCTTCTAAACCAAACAGCCACGCTGTTCATGCCTGTAAAACACAAATGTGGCCGAACTCCTCTCTGCAAGAGAGATTTAGCTTTGGTGTTCAACCACCCCGTATCCAGACCAGCTGGGAGAAAAAGCTGATGGAAAAGAAAACAGCCAAACCAGGGGGAAAAGCCATTAAGTTCTTTGCTGATGCTAAAGGACGCGCTTCAGAGGACAAGGGACTTTGCCGCTAATCCCTAAGCTCCGCTGAGACCTCCGAGGGCTTTGGTGTTTATTCTGGGCTTCCTCTGGGCCAGAGGAAAGTGACAGCTCCGAGCTGCCCGGGCTCGCAGCTCCTGCCCCGCACAGCCCCGTGCTCACGGACCGGGCTCAGGTAGCAACCGCAGCGTTTGGGAGCAGTTTATTGCGGATACAGGGGTTTATTGCGGGTACTGTGATTTATTCCGGATACAGGGGTTTATTCCGGATACTGTGGTTTATTCCGGATACAGTGGTTCATGGATACACTCATACAGGAGCCCTGTGGCTATCAGGTGCAACATTTATCGAACGCTTCGGACCATTCCGGCACGGCGGCTGCGTTACCCGCTCCTTCCCACGCTCCCGTTCCGCTGCAGGAATTGTGGGAGCGGAGAATCTCGGATCGGGAACGACGGGATCCTACCGAGCCCGTTAATTCCCCGCCAGCGCGCGGGAGGCACGGACCTTAATCACGTTAATTACGCTAATAACAGCTCTCCCCCCCCACCCCCGGCCCTCACCGGAGCCGCCGCTCCATCCACGCGCAGCTCTCCCGCAGCCCGGCGGGGCCTGCGCCCGGCGGGGCGGCAGCAGCAGCACCCCCCGCCCCACACCGCCGGCCCCGCCGCCCCCGCGCCGTGCCCCCCGCCGGCTCTCACCTGCGCAGCAGCAGCCACAGCACGACGAGGAGCAGCGCGAAGCCGCCGAGGCGGCGCTGCCGCCGGCCCCCGCACGGCCACATGGCGGAGGCGCCGCGGGCCCCCCGGGCCCCGAACCCCCGACCCGCCGGGCGCGGCCCCAGCGCGCCTGCGCCCCGCCCCGGCCCCGCCCCCCGCGCCCGCGCGCCGCCTCCCATTAGCTGCCCCAGGGGCGCGAGCGCTCGGCGGGGCGGGGCGGGGCGGGGCGGGGCGGGGCGGGGCGGGGCGGGGCGGGGCGGGGCGGGGCGGGGCGGGGCCGTGAGGGAACGGCCCCGGGGGGGGTTCGGGGAGAGCCCCGGGAGAGAGCCCGGAGTGACAGCACGGACTGAGACCCCCGGGAGAGAGCCCCGGGAGAGAGCCCGCAGTGACAGCATGGACAGAGACCCCCGGGAGAGAGCCCCGGGAGAGAGCCCGGAGTGACAGCACGGACTGAGACCCCCGGGAGAGAGTCCCGGGAGAGAGCCCGGAGTGACAGCATGGACAGAGACCCCCGACAGAGACCCCCGGGAGAGAGCCCGGAGTGAGAGCATGGACAGAGACCCCCGGGAGAGAGCCCGGAGTGAGAGCATGGACAGAGACCCCCGGGAGAGAGTCCCGGGAGAGAGCCCGGAGTGAGAGCATGGACTGACAGCATGGACAGAGACCCCCGGGAGAGAGCCCGGAGTGAGAGCATGGGCAGAGACCCCCGGACAGAGACCCCCGGGAGAGCACGGACTGACAGCACGGACTGACAGCAGGGACTGACAGCAGGGACTGAGGCCATGGACAGGGACCCCTGGGAGAGAGCCCGGAGTGACAGCACGGACAGAGACCCCCCGGACAGAAAGCCCCGGGAGAGAGAGCCCGGAGTGAGAGCATGGACAGGGACCCCCGATGGAGAGACCCCCAGGAGAGAACACGGACTGAGACCACCGGCAGGAACCCCCAAGAGAGAACCCCAACAGAGAGACCCGGGGCAGGGATCCCGAAGAGAGGCCCCTGATAGAGGCCCCCGGATGGGAACTTGTACTGAGACCCTGGACAGGGACCCCCGATAGAGATCCCGGGGAGAGACCCCAGAGAGAGACCTCTGGCCAGAAACTCCCCATGGAGACCCGTGAAGAGAGACCCTGGAGGGAGATTTCAGACAGGGACCGTGGACAGAGACCCCGGCTGGAGACCCCTTCCCAGCCCCAGGGCATCTCCTGCAGGTAGAGGGTCTCCCCGGTGGGCAGGTGGCTGTTTCTCTTTGAGGCACGGGTGCTTATCCTTCAAACCACCCTCGCTGCCCTGTGGGGGAAATTCAGTGTGCAATAACCTGAGGGAGAGGACATTCGGGGCAATAAACCAAGGAGGGGGACATTCAGGGCCTGCCAGCAACAGTGAAAACTGAGATAAGCAAGTGGAAGGTGTTCCTGCCCACGGCAGGGGCTCAAATGAGATGGGTCTAAGGTCCCTTCCCACCTAACCCGTTCCATGATTCTGCTGCTAATGCTCTGTGTCATCTTCCCCCCTGCCCAACACCGCTGAGAAAAAACGAGCTGGCTGCTCTGAAGGGGTTAACAAACACGTTACTTAAAAAACCCTCAAGCAGAACTATTTTGCAACACCTACTTCAAAAACTCCCTGTTACCTCTATTTAAACACCTGAAATACCACAGAAGGAAATTATCACAACTGACACTCCAGTAACATTTCCATCATTGCTTTATTGATTCCAAGCCCGACAGGAAAAAATAGTTTAATATAACATTATTTTTACTCCCCTTACATTGTTCACAGCAATGATTTCACTGATTGGACGCCACAGAGTTCAATATTTCTGTACATAACCTTAGTTTTTCATCTGCACTTTTGTGCTGCAAAGGCTTCTTTGAGATTAAGCACCAAGATGTGGTGAGAAAACAGAGAACAAGCAGTGGTTGGGACATGAGGAAAAGTTTGCTGGGAAAAGAGGGAGTGTTTCTAGCTAAAGAAGAGGCACCCTGGGATACAAGCACTCAGCAGGTGGTTAGAGCCTGTGGTCACCTATGGTCACCTGTCCCAGGGGTGCTGTCAGAACCCAGATTTTTAAGCAGAGCAGTTAATTCCTTCAAAATAAAAGATTTCAGTGATCCCATGGGCTCAGGCCACACCTCTGCCCGAGGCTCCCGTTTCAGTCCTGACTCAGCAGAGGTGAGCAGCAGCTCTAGTGTTTCTTTCTCCAAGGAGGACGTGTGGCAAGCGGGCCAGGAGCAGGATTTGGAGACAGAGGCTTGCAGCACCAGCTGTGATTTATGGCTGCACAAGGGCAGCCTGGTGACAGCAGCTCTGCCAGGCACAGCAGGCAGCTGTGCCATCCAGCTGTGCTCCTTGCAGGATAAGGCAGGAAGGCTGTTTCCACTGGGGTATCCCCCTCTCCACTCCCAGGGAGAGAGCTGGTGAGCAGGGGAGGGAAACAGGCTGAGCTGGAACAGATGGAGGAATTTTAAGGCTCCTGGCTTCAGCCCTGTAGCAGATTCCTGGCCACAATCATCCTCATGACCTCGTTGGTACCTGCAGCAGGATGGGAGTGCAAAGGAAACACAGTTAACACATGGTCCAATATCTTCCCCCTCAAAATGCCAAGAGAATTCTTCCCTGATCTGCAGTTTATGGCACAGGGAAGCTCTTCCCACCAGCTGAGGTGGCACTCAGGAGGTGTTGGGCCAAAGCATGACTGCCTAGTGCCAGCACACTGCTTGGTGCTGCTTTTTATTTGGGCATTGGGAGGATGCAGGACCAGGCATCGAGCAGAACTGGATTTATACCAACATCTGAGCTCTCTGCTTTACATTTAACACACACACAACACACACACAGGCTGCAAACCCACTCAGTATTGGAAAGAGAACATTCCCTTATTGGGTACCCTGGTTGTAGGTAAGAGGATTTCAAAGCAGGGAAAACAAAAGTTTAGGAGGCCAAACTGAGGTTATAAAAGGCTAGATACTGTTAGAGACACAATGTCAAAGAGCACAAACAGACCAAAATCACAGGAGAGGAATTGTTAAGGAGAATCATCACGTGACCAGGAGTAATGGGATGAAATTGGACAGAGGCACTGCTAACATGACAACTAAATATCTTCCTCTGCTGTAAGACTCTTGAAATAGCCACTGACTGCTCCCACACACCCAGAGCTGCTGGCCAGGGGACTCACACACGGGGACACCTCATGCTCAGAGCAGAGCAAGGCTCTGAAACCCAAGAATCAGAGTCATGTGGGAAGGTGGGGGCCTCCAGGGGAGTTCCTCTCCTAACCCCACTGCTAAGTTCACTTGTAATCTGGGTGTCTTTTACCTTCCAGGATCTGGTGGACTCTGATGTCTCGCACAAACTGCTGCACCGCGTAATCCTTCAAGTAGCCGTAGCCCCCGTGCATCTGCAGGGCCTGGTTGCAGATCTAAGAGGATAACACTGCTGTGAGGTGACTTGTGAAGGACACATCAGTGCCAGAAGCTCGGCAAGGATCCAGGAACCTGGGCTCACTTTTTTTTTTTCCCTGGTCACCTAATCTCATCTCTTAAAAGCGTGGTGTGACTCTCAGTCCCCATCAGTGCTGCTCTCGCCGGTACCACGTTACCTGTTTCACATGAAGGGTGCGTTTATGTGAACAGCAGTGCACAGAAACGCCCAGGAATGGGTACAGAGATACCCAGGGATGGGTATTTTTAGGGAATAAGGCGATTTTTGCTGCATTTCTATGGTTTGTGGATGCAAACCCAAATTGACTGATCGCCACCTGGCCGGCAGGGTGCTGGTTTCCATGGAAACATGACTCCGTGTGTCCTATCCCTCAGTTTGGGATAGAAAACATAAGAACAGCAAAAATCCAGAGTTCTGACCACATATCAGCTTCTAAATGACTCTGGGCTAGGAGGTGCCAAGTGCTCTTTTTCTCCCTTCTTGCTTTCTCTTTACAGGGACATTTTGATAAGGTAACAAAATAAGATATTTTTCAAGGTGCTAAGTTAATTTTCAAAGTGCTAAGTTAATTTTCAAAGTGCTAAGATAATTTTCAAAGTGATAAGATCATCTTCAAAGTGCTAAGTAAATTTTCAAAGTGATAAGGTAATTTTTCAGTGGTCTAGGAAAGACCACTTGCTACCTAGGAACGATCACCCTGCAATATGCAAGTTGTCCTTGGAAAATAAAAATGCTCTGCTCCCTGTCCTGTCTCCCCTTTGGCTCCCTAGGAAGTGGTGTAGAAAGCACCACTTCCTAGGGAAAGTGGAAAGATTAATCCTGCACCCTCCATATGTCTCATAAGGACAGGATGTTTCCCGTCCTCAAATCAGGCTCGTGGCTCTGGGCTTGGCTTTGGGTTGCTACAAACTTCTCCCTGACACCCTGGGTGCTAAGAGGGGGTCTCCAAGCTTCCAGTTAGGATCCCGAGTGGTGTTTGAGTGACCTACCCCGAAGCACTCGTCGGTGGCAAAGAGCTTGGCCATGGAGCAGAGCACGGCCGCGTCCTCCCGGCCGTCCTGCAGCGCCCGCGCCGCGTTGCGCACCATGAGCCGCGCTGCCACCAGCCGTGTGGCCATCTCTGCCAGCCTGAACTGCAGGTACTGCCAGGGCCAGAGCACAGCTCACGTCAGCACCCTCACACGGCTCCCAGCCACAGCCCCGCCGCCTTCGGGCAGGGCTCGGGCCCGACACGCTTCCTCACACAGGAAGAGCGTGTTCCCGACTTGTGCAGGGAAGGCCCTGTGAAGGAAGGGAGGGAGGGCCCTTCCAGGATGAGGGGGAGCTCAGCTCTGGAGGGCAGAGCTGCTGCAGGGGTTACCTGGTTGTTGGCGAGGGGTTCCCCAAACTGTTTGCGGACAGTGAGGTGCTCCTGAGCCAGGAGAACTGAGGCGTGAGCAGCTCCTAACGAACAAGAAGCTGGTGGGAGAAGCCAAGGACACAGAGTGAACGTGAAGTTAATTCAGACAGGCAACAAGAAGATCCTGCCCTCCTCCCTTGGCTCTCTTTGCCTTTCTCACCGATGTTTATCCTGCCTCCATTGAGCCCCTGCATGGCAATGCTGAATCCCTGCCCTTCAGCTCCCAGCCGGTTGCCCACAGGAACAACGCAGTCCTCAAAGATCACAGCCCGAGTTGGCTGGGAATTCCAGCCTACCTGGGAAAAAACAGAGCTCCTTCCAGACTGCCTGAGGAGCAGCACAACTCCAGCTCAAACACAGAACCACCAGCCTGCACTCAACCCCTCAGTCCCACTGCCAAGCTGCCACAAAGCACTCGTGGTCTGCATGGTTTGGCCCCAGTGTGGAAACTGGAATGGGAGTTTGTGAGAGGAGGTACAAATCCAGTGATCCTTGACGTTCCTGAGACTAAAACCCTTCGCTTATCACAGGGATGGGTAATGGGCAAACTTCGCCAAAGCTGGACTTGGCTTGGTAAAACCCTGCCAGGCTGGGACACCAATCCCATCCATGAAGAGATACCTAATGCTTTGCACAGACAAGCTCACTGGGACAAGAGAACACAGCCCCAAGCTGTGCAGGGGAGGCTCAAGTTGGACATCAGGAAGAATTTCTCCATGGAAAGGGTTGTCAGGCATTGGAAGGAGCTGCCCAGGGAGGTTTGGAGCCCCCATCCCTGGAGGTGTCCAAAGAACACCTGGATGTGGCACTCGGTGCTCTGGCTGACAATGCAGGGATCAGTCACAGGTTGGACTCAATCTCAGAGGTCTTTCCAACCTTAATGATTCTGTGGTTCTGTGATCTCTGTCCTGCACTTCCCTCAAGCCCACAGGAAGCACAAACCAAGCCTCTTACCTTCTTCTCCTTCTTGCCAAAGCTGAGCCCTGGCATTCCCTTCTCCAGCACGAGGCAGGAGATGCCCTTGGGGCCTGGGCCCCCTGTGCGACACATGACCACGTACACATCGGTGTCACCTCCCCCGCTGATGAAGGCCTGCAGGAGGGCACAACAAGGAAAGTGGGGCTTTGGGGTGCTTTCATAAACTAACCCTGAGCCCACAGCAGCAGCTGGCAGGGTAAGGAGATGGAGGGGCAAAGACCCCACAGCCAAGGGGATTTAGGGACCCAGCTGGTGAAAGCTCTGCAGAGCATGTCCTGCCTTGGGAGGATGCACAGAGGTGAGGACACAGAAGGGAATGAGAAGGACAGTGAGACCCAGGCCCTGGTGTGCAGGCAGCTTTGGCAGGAGCAAAGAGGTACCTTGGAGCCATTGAGGATGTAGGTATCCCCTTTCCTCTGAGCTGAGGTCAGCAGGGAAGCTGCATCACTGCCACTCCCTGTTTGAGAGGTAAGGAAGCAGCCAGTAAAGCAGAAGGTCCAGAGCCTACAAATTCTCCCTGGGATGATACCCTGACACCTGGGTTTGTACCACGAGCATGTCAGCAATCACCATCTACCCCTCCCTAACTTCCCCCAATGAACATGGAAAGAAACTTTCCACCTCCAGCTCTGTGCAATATTCATGTCCAGTTAAAGAGAAAGGAGAAGATGTCCTGGCTGAGGATGCTCACCTGGCTCAGTCAGGCAGTAAGAGGCAAATTTTTCCATGCTACAGAGCGATGGGCAGAACCTGCGCCGCTGCTCTTCGTTGCCAAAGGTGTCAATCATCCAAACACACATGCTGGGGTGGGAGAGAAGGTTCACATTCAGGTTGTGAACACAGGTTGTACAAGAACATCCCTGGCTGAACAGAGGAAAGCCCCACGGAGTTCAGCCACAAGCCCTGAGACCTGGAAATGGATTGTTCCACCTTACATTCACCAGAGACACGCTGCCTCGTGGAACAGCAGGTTCCTGTTTAAGAGCCTCAGTCTCCCCTCGGTGGAGGGCTGTGAGCTCTTGACTCAGGAATCCTCTGCACTCCCTTGGAGGAGAGAAGGCTGAGGGCAAAAGGAGTCAGAGACAAGAAACTTCTCTCTAGGTTACGGTGACAAAGTGAACCACCCCCAGCACGCCTTGTTTCTGTATGGTAACACCTTGTACCCAGTTGGGAAATTGGGTTCTACCCCACCCCCTGCCTTTCCCATAAAAAGGCCCTGGGTCTGCCCTGAATCAGGGAGCTGCTGTCCCTGGCCTGCCCTTCCCAGGGACTGCTGGACAATAAAGCTCCTCTGTGGCACTGCCACACACAGCTCCTGTCTCTGTCCCCGAGTTTGCCTCGGGTGATTTCACACAGAGCTGAACCACAAGAGCTGGAATCACTTGGAGCTGAGAAATCCCTGCACTTGCTGAGATCACCCTGTGCAGGGAGGCTGCCTTGGCCCCTAGAAGGGCTGTTCTTTGCTGGACACTCTTTCTAGGAAGGTCCTGGCTTCTGGTGCTTGACCAGCCTCAGACCTCCCTGTGATACCCTCCATGCTCAGCCCTGCTCCCTCTCCAGAAAACTGCACCTGAAGGAGGAGGCAGCACCATTCCAGCTCTCTGTGCCAAGTGACCTGTCACTGGACATGTCTGTACACTCAGGACAGCCCCGGGATCAGGGGCTGCCCCTGGCTCTGCTGCAGCACGGCCGAGGCACAAAGGCTTTTTCCAGGCAGGTTACTATCTACAGACAGCTTAAGTGGCAGAGCAGGGAACAAAATCCAGAGCTTAATCCCATCCTGCATGCCACAGAGCTAAAATTACTTCGTGGTGGCATCTCAGTCCCTGTGGCCTATTTGTTTACTGCCATCCAGGGATCCTCACAGGGAGGTGTGTACTCGAGGTCACGCTTTAAATATTTAAATAATAAGCAGCAGCGAGGGAGCTGCCTCCAGCTGGATTTAGAGCCCACAGAACAGCCAGGCTGCCACCATCCTCCCCTTCCCAGACTCACTCACTTGTGGATGCTCATGTAAGCAGTGGTGCTGGCACATCCCGTTGACAGAGCTTCAAAGATTATGGAGGTGTCAAGTCGTGACAATCCAGAGCCACCAACATCTGGTTTCACATAGATCCCACCAAATCCTAGCTGGGCTGCCTTCCGCATGGTTTCCACAGGGAATATTTCCTGTTGGGGCAGGCAGAGATAGCCCAATCAATATTCAGGGTCAGTTCAATCTCTTTTGGTACCCCTGGGCTACCAGCTCAACTCCCACTGTCCTGTGTTGGAACCCAAGGCACACCTCGGGCTGCCCTGGGGGCTCAGGGCACACCTCGGGCTGCCCTGGGGGCTCAGGGCACACCTCGGGCTGCCCTGGGAGCTCAGGGCACACCTCGGGCTGCCCTGGGGGCTCAGCAGCCCCAGCAAGGGGGTCCCAGCCCCTGGCAAGAGCCCAGAATGGCACCGGCTTTGACCTCAGCCCATGGGAAAAGTTACCAACACTGCCAGAATCATTGCAAGCCACCAGAGTGTGAAAATGAGTAGTGGGTTAGTGTTTTACAAGGTAAAAAAGTAGATTTTAGGGTTTTTAATATGAGGATGAAGGGTTTAAGATGGAGGATTTTGGGCATTGCCCTGTTCTCCTTCTCCTTCTCCTCCATTTTCTCTGGTGCTGGTGGCACAAAATGATTGGTAGAATGAAAAAGAGGTAGAAATTCCGTGTCTAGAACAGGTGCAAATGAATTGGCACAGAACAGTAACTAATAAATCATTGTGAAGAATGGTTGGATGATGGAAAGGGCACAGAAAGGCCGGGACAGCCCAGGGCTGGGCAGTGCCCGCTCGGACTCGGCTGCATCAGATGTGCGGCTGGAGCTGAGAGCTGGCAGAGAGAAGGAGAAATAAACAACCTGAAACAACTTCTGCAGCCGTTTCTCATCTGCTGGGGCTCGAGGTGAAGCTCCCCAGAGGTGAAGATAAGAACCTGTATTTGTGTAGAGTGCCCAACTCCCACAGTCCTGCACACTTTAAGTCGACTGGGTGGGTCAAAGAGGAGGTGGTACCTACACAGACACACTCCATCTTCAGGAGTGAATCCAAGATTCAGGTGGCTGAATAAACTGGCTAGGAAAGCTTCAAGGAATTTCTGATAATTCCTCCCCCCCAGCTACAGCAGCAGCTTCAATGACAATCCCCAGAGCTATTGCAGGAAGCCCTCAGTGAGACCCATGGATCATAACATCCCAAGGGAGGAAAAAGGGAGCAGTTTAACCCTTCTGAGGCTGTCCTACCTTCTCATCCCACTCGGCCATGTAAGGAGCCATCTCCTTTGCAGCAAAGTCAAGGGCAACTTTTTGGAATTCCTTCTGATCCTCAGTGAGTCCAGTGGATGCTAAGAAAGGAGGAAGAGACAAAACCACGTCTGTTGTGGGAAAGCAGCACAGCCACCTCGTCTATAGCCCAAACAATTTCAAGGTGCCCCTTAACTCACACAAACAGCTCAGGGTCTCTGCTGCAGACACCATTTCTCTGTTCCTTGGGAATATCATGAGCTGTGCTGAGAGCAGGGGGCTTTGGGAGGGGCTTTCTTGGGACAAAACAAATCCAAGATGCCAGGTGTCTCTGTCTGCTCCGTGCTAACTGCATGGGAGAGCTGGGACAGGAGAGCACAGTCCATGGCAGCTGTCACTCCACTGCACTAAGTCTGTGCTGCAGAAATGAGGGAACAGTCCTGGGGCGCCTCAAAGAAAGGAGACTTGGAAGCAAAGACTAAAGCAGCCCTTTGGAAACAGCATCTAAAGCTTTAGTTAGGTTCTGCATTGGAATCCTGTGCTTCCTTGACACACAGATCCAACACTGTTTTGTTAGTTCCTCTCCTGAAATCCATAGGGGTGCTGCTGCTTCAATTCCAAATGCTGTTATATTTAGGCATCGAAGTAATTAATCTGCAAAGTGTTCTGGAACCAGAATGGTTTGAGTTGGATGGGACAATAAAGACCATCTTGTTCCAACCCCCTGACACCTTCTGTGAGACCAAGCCCTGTCCAGCCTGGCCTCGAACACCGCCAGGGATGGGGCATCCACAGCTTCTGGGCAACCACCCCAGGGATGGGGCATCCACAGCTTCTGGGCAACCACCCCAGGGATGGGGCATCCACAGCTTCTGGGCAACCTGTGCCAGCCGGAATTCTGCCAGAGCAATTTCTTCCTAATACCTAACCCAATCTCTCCTCTTTTAGTTTAAATCCGTTCACCCTTGCCCTATCAGTCTGCCCATTTAAAAAGTCGCTTTCCTTCTTTTTTGTTGTCCCCGTTCTTTGAGAGATATTCCTTAATTCACTGTCAAATCTGGAACACCGTGAAAGCCTAACAAAAGTAAGGAAGGGACAGGGAGAGGAAAGGAAGGACCTTCTCGGGGGCTCTTTCCCACTGCCGAGCAGGGTCTAACAAAGGTGAGGGAGGGACAGGGAGCGGGTTCTGTCCCACAGCCGGGCCCCTGAGCGGGAGCAGCGGCACCGGAGCGGGGACACCCCTCAGGGCGGGGACAGCAGGTCCGGGGCCACCGACCCGCCGTCCCTGTCCCCCAGCCCGCCTCCCCGGGGCCGCGGGGGGCTCCCCGCTCGGGGCCGGGCAGCTCCTTACGGTCGAGGCAGGAGGCGATCCCTCGGCGCCCCAGCAGCAGCAGCCGCGCCGCCGCCCGCGGGGCCGCTCGCCACGCCATGGCCATGGCCGCGGGGGGCCGCTCCCGCTTCCGGTGCCCGCTTCCGGCCGGCCGCGGGGCACGCTGGGAGCTGTAGTCCTGCCCCGGCACAGCCCTCAGGGCAGCAGGGCACGCTGGGAGCTGTAGTCCTGCCGCGCACAGCCCTCAGGGCAGCAGGGCACGCCGGGAGCTGTAGTCCTGCCGCGCACAGCCCTCAGGGCAGCAGGGCACGCTGGGAGCTGTAGTCCTGCCCCGGCACAGCCCTCAGGGCAGCAAGGCACGCTGGGAGCTGTAGTCCTGCCGCGCACAGCCCTCAGGGCAGCAGGGCACGCCGGGAGCTGTAGTCCTGCCCCGGCACAGCCCTCAGGGCAGCAGGGCACGCCGGGAGCTGTAGTCCTGCCCCGGCACAGCCCTCAGGGCAGCAGGGCACGCCGGGAGCTGTAGTCCTGCCCCGGCACAGCCCTCAGGGCAGCAGGGCACGCTGGGAGCTGTAGTCCTGCCCCGGCACAGCCCTCAGGGCAGCAGGGCACGCCGGGAGCTGTAGTCCTGCCGCGCACAGCCCTCAGGGCAGGAACAGGGCAGCGGCACTCGCATAGCGGGGCAGCGCTTCTAGCGCGGCTTCCTCCTCCTCCTCCTCCTCCTCCTCCTCCTCCTCCTCCTGCCCGCCCGGCACCGCGAACAGCACAGGCGGCAGCGGCCCGAGCTGGTGAGCGGGAGCTCGGCGGGCTGGGCAGGAGGGAGGAAGGGGAGAGCTTGGCACAGAAGGTGGAAAAGTTGATGCCACCCGGCCTGGCAGGAGGCGGCCGGCTCGCAGCCGTGTAGGGGCTGCTGGCAGGGGGGCAGCAGGGGATGGGCCGGGTCGGGGGTCTGTGGGGCTGGAAGGGAGCTCTGGGGGTCCTGCCCAGCCCCTGCCCGGCTGCGGTCACCTGCAGCGAGCGCGCCCGGCCGGGCTGGGCGGACAGGGACCATTCCCGAAGGGACTGTGGCGAGCACGGCCAGCACCAGGCTGAGCCACACAGCCCGGCCGGGCTGGGCTGAGCCCCGGAGACAAGCACGGCTCCCTTTCCCAAAGGCACGGCCCCTCTGGCGCGGCAGCGCTCCTTCGGGAGCTCGCCCAGCCGCTGCCCCGCCGTGCCGCAGGAACGCAGCCCCCGGTGTCCGTCAGGGCTCCAGGGTGCGGCCCCCGAGCCCTGCCAGCATCCACACTGACAGAGGAAGTGGCTGAGCTCAGGGAAAGATTGATTTGCTCTGCGCTTGCAGCGCTCTGCCTCAGCCGTCTCTACTTTTTTCAGCTGCCTGAACGAGCGGTAATTCCTCCTCCTCCTCCTCCTCCTCCTCCTCCTCCTCCTCTCGTTCATCAGGTGCTTCTCAGCGGAGAGAAGATAATTCAGAGAGACCAGCGATGCCTTGGCCGAGCAGGAAGAGAGACAAAGAAGCAGTAGCAGGTCTGTGCTGACATCCTGACTGATTTAGCAGCTCTCACTTGAGGTTCCAGGCTATAGTGAAACTACAGCCGGCCGCATTAACCGTGTCTGCCTTTCTCAGCCGATGTTTTACAGACAGCATTTCCTGTGCCAAATGCGCCGAGCACCCAGGCGTGACTGAGACAGGTCTGCTAGGTGTGTGATAAGGACACTGATGAATTCTCAGCACGAGGGGGTTAGGAAATGTGATTCAGGCCCATTTATGCAGAGCTGTCAGCTCCTGCACAGCAGCGTTGGTCGGTCAGAGGACACCCAGTGCAGTGCCAGGAAGCTGAGGTGGTACCAGCTGCAAAAAAAAAAAAAAGCAGCAAGAATATTGTGCTGGAGGCACCATGATGTGGTGTTTAAAGTATAAGATGAAAAAACTGCACAGCTGGCTCATCTGTGCCACTCATCTGCTTGATCCACTCTAGCAAGTAACCATCTTCTTACCCTTTAATCACTTCTTAATAATTGGGGGGTTTTTTTGTCTGTGTCCTGAAGGAACAAAGGATATAGATCCCTTCTGAACAGGTAGCTCAGTGGAGGTTAAGCTAAGATTTCCAGCTACTGCAGGAATTGAAAGAGCTTGGTTTGCTGCTGAATGTTCCTCTTACCAGATTCACCTAAATCTACTTTGTTGCCTGCAGCTGATTTCTCAGCAATTAATTAAAAAAATTCAACTACACTTCATGTGGGCAGACATGGTCTGTCCCGAGGTTTTTTTTATTACTAGCTGGGACTATTAAACTACATTTGTGCACACACACAAAAATATCCTTGTTTCGGATGCAAATTAGAAACACTCAGAATCATTGGTGCATAATGCTGCTACCTGAGCACCTGGGGTGCCCCAAACCCCTGCTGCAGTCAAATCTGTGATGCCAGCTTGGACAACTAAAAGTGTTTTTTGAAACAAAATGTGTTTTATCTCAATGTCTTTTAAGATAAAGAAGAGTCTGATGCTAAAATTGCCAAAACCGAGGAGAAGACTTCGGATAAGCAGGAAGAAGAGAAGTCTGCAAAACCTCCAGCTGGGAAATCCACGTCAGGATGGAAGAACTGGAAGAAAAAAACGCCTGAGTCCGGTGGGGAGGAAAGCAAGATCACATATTGTCACTGGCTGCTGAAATCAGAGCCAGAGAGCAGGCTGGAGAACGGGGTGGATGTGAAGGTAAGCACTGGCACCCCCCTCACTGAGCAAAGGACACCAGCAGGGTCACTCCTGCCCAGCTTTAGTGCCCAGATGCTGAGGCACCAAAGCATCAGACAACTCAGATTGGTTTTTTTTCTTCTCAAAACCCATTTGTCCTCCTGGAAACAGAAAAACAAAATGTTCTTGTCCAAGGTGACAACCTTGGGGTTTCCTACACAAACAAGACCTAACACGAGAGGAAATCAGGTCCTCAGGATGCTTGGCTGTTGCTCACAGGAGCAGCATCTATTTCAGACTCTGCCTTTACCATGCTGCTTTGTAAAGGATTTTCTGTAGGCCCTGTGGGAGATAAAAATTGTGTCAAGTTTGTGCTATAATTGAAGGAGCTGCTAGCAACAAATGCTTAGGCTCAATGCAGACAATGACACTGTAGAGATCAGAAACCTCCTGAATTAATGTTTATTTTCATTTCATTTGGCAGTTCAGCATTGATGACTTGAAAGCTCAGCCTAATCAGACAACCTGCTGGGATGGAGTAAGGAACTACCAGGTAGGAAGCCCATGGGGTCACTGAAATAGCAGCAGGGAAAAGGTGGCTCTGCCCACAGCTTTTCCTTAGCCTGAAGCATTTCCTTTCTGCTCTGCCTGTTCATACAGGTGCATTTTGGCAGGAATCTGAAGTCAATTCCTGCTTAGTGGCCTCTAGGTCAGAGGTAGCTTCAAGCTGGGAAATACTCTGTCAAATCATCCAGTTTTTCTTTTGCTTAGACCAACCTTTGATACCTTACAGCAAGTCTGTGCTTACCCAAATACTCTGTCAGTGCACAGCTTTCTGTTCCAGAGGAATTCCACAGGTGCTTCCCCTGCTGTGTATGATCCCTGTACTCCACAGGATTCCCTGTCCCCCTGTACACGATCTGCTCTGCTCTCAGTTGTTTGCTGACAACTCTCCTGGGCAAGGGTGGCTGAGCTGTTGAATTCCCACACAATTTCTGCCCAACAGGATCTTGTTCTTTCGCCTTGTTTTTACTTCATTTCATTCCAACACAAAAACATCTCTATGACAACCGTAGGAAACATTACCCGAGTAGCTCTGAAGCACATCTACCTCTCCTCCTGTTGGTTCTTGTTCTTGGCTGCTTGTAATTACGCCCTGAGAACTTGATGGAAAGAGCTGCACGTCTCTTGTTTACTCCTGACAGGCAAGGAATTTCCTGAGGTCCATGAAACTCGGGCAGCAGGCCTTCTTCTACCACAGCAACTGCAAAGAGCCTGGCATTGTGGCCATCGTCGAGGTGAGTGCCTGTGTTTTGGGGAGAGGGGAGCAGTGATGATGAATGGGTTGTCAAACAGCTCATGACCTGTGTGTCAGCACCAAAGAGTGCAGGAGTTGTGCAGTGAGAGCAGGGAAGGAGCCCAGGACACCTCAGCTCAACACTGCAGGGCTGACTCAGTCGTGTGTCCCCAGAGAGATGGAACCAAACCGTGCTGTTTTCCTGCTGACATTTCGGTGCACTCCCAGCCAAGCCAAGCGTTGTTCCACACTCTGATTCCAGTCTGACTCACTGAATTCTAGGCAGCAGAGCCCACAAGGCAGCAGAACAAACCCAGGGCACAGAGCAGCTTTTTCTTTAAGAGGAGAACTCATCATGAAGCTTATCATCAGCTATACCCTGTTTTCCTGTGTGTGTTCCTTGCACACTGCTCTCCAGCTTCTCTGACTGTTCTGCACTGCTCTGACCCAAGAAAAGTAAAGGGAAGTGATAGAATGGAGTTCAGGGAAAGCAAGGCTGATTTTTGCACCAGGATTATTCCTTGTCACATTTCCTACCCTTTGCTGACGGGTGTTTTGAACTGATGGAAACTTTCTTCTCCCCTCGTGCTTCAGATCGTGAAGGAGGCGTACCCTGATCACACACAGTTTGATAAGAAGAGTCTTTATTACGACTCCACCAGCAAAAAAGAGAACCCCAAATGGTCCATGGTAATGTACTGTATTAAATGCAGCTGTTCAAGCTCTGTGTGCAAGCCAGGAGAAGGGACAAGGCTCTTGGCATCATATTGAAAATCTTAAGCTCCTGTCCTGGCCTAGCTGCCTTTTTCTCTCTCAAGAGAAAATCCAATCCTGACTGTTTTCTCTGCTTTTTCCGCTACCCCTTCCAGAAGGCTGCCAAAATGTATCTCCCTAAATTTTCAAATCTTGGCTGCAGAGCTGGCCTCCCTTCATTTTCAAATCTTGGCTGCAGAGCTGGCCTCCATGCATGGCAGAGCCTGGAGTGAGGAAAATGAGCAAAGAACCACTGTCAGTGCCCAAGGAACAAAGCTGTAGTTTTGAGGCACATTAAATTGTAGGGAAGGGAGTGTTCCTGGGCTGGCTACATCCCACATCTTAATTCTGTATTGTCTGAGACATGAATGCACCTTGCTGGTGCACAGTGCTGACTCCTGCCAACAAATCACCTGCCAGAAATACTGGCAAGTTCTCTCAGCCTTGAGCAAGGCAAAGCTTCCAGGCTGTTTGTGCACATCAGTCTCTTGCTTCGGTTTTAAATCTTTATCCCTCAGAGATCTTAAGGGATATCTGGAGGCTGTGTCCTTGTCTAACCTGCTGCTGTGCTGCCCCTCCCCTGGCAGGTGGATGTGCAGTTTGTGAGGATGACCAAGCGCTTCATCCCCCTCTCTGAGATCAAGGTTCACCACCTGGAACACAAAACAAATGGGGGGCCCCTCAAGAACATGATGCTCTTTGCCAAGCAACGTCTGTCTGTCCAACCCCTGACACAAGGTGAGGCCCTCCCAGGACTCTTTTTGATTCCCTCAGTCAGAGAAGCTGGAAGCTTCACTTATGTTCACTTTTGTTCCTTACCACAGAGGAATTTGATTTTGTCTTGAGTCTGGAAGGGTAAAAGCCACACGAAAGCAGCACAGCTCCCACCCAGCCCGCCGATGCCTGCTCCTCCACCAGCACAACTTTGAAGTTTGCCTGCTCAGCCCCAGCACCACAAACCACGATCCACAGCCACACGTCCCTTCCCCTGACAGTGTTATTTTTGCTTATTTTTTCAATAAATAAAGCATTTTGCAATCAACTGCAGCTACGTGGGTTTTAATAGTGGGAAATCTGCAATTTAGCTCTTGAAGGAAGAAACGGGTACATCCTCTTTGTTTAGTTTGGGGTCTAGTGCAGCTCCATGTACTGCAGAGGGACATTTTTCTGCACGAAGGAATCCCCAAGTTCTGTCTAGAACCAGAAAATTTACAATCATAAAACAGCCTGGGTTGGAAGGGACCTTAAAATCATCTTGTTCCACCCCTTGCCATGGGCAGGGACACCTTCCACTGTCCCAGGCTGCTCCAAGCTCCATCCAACCTGGCCTTGGGCACTGCCAGGGATGAGGCAGCCACAGCCAGGGCCTCACCACCCTCAGGGAAGAATTTCTCCCCACTCTCTCATCTGAACCATTCTCTGTCAGTTTGAAGCTGTTCCCCTTTGTCCTGTCACTGCATGGCCTTGTAAACAAGTCTCTCTGGAGATGGATATACAAAGCTGCTCACAGTGAACTTCCTGCAGGTACAAAAGTTCCTGTGTTATTTTAGTTCTGTCATCAGGGAAATAAAAGAAAATAAAGCCAGCCTGCTCATTTTTAAGCTGCATGGGTCCTCCACCAGCACAGCTGCCAAGCAGTGACACAGCTTAAAGAAAGACCAAGGATTTATAAAGATAACAAAGGACAAACTCCTCTGGAGCATGTTTGGAGAGCTGCACACTATGGCACTTTTTAAAGAAAAATCTCTTCATACCACAGAAAAAAAAACCCCAACCCAAGCCAGTATAAAACATCAGACAAACTCGTGCACAGCATTTGACAGCCAGGGCTGGCTCTTTTTAATTGGAGAGACAAAAAAACCCAAGTTTTAAAATACAGCCATTGAAAAGACGACGAATTAAGAAACATGTAAACACAGCAGAGGCTTAATTACAAGTTGCACTGCTTGGTTTGGTACTTGCCCACTCCCCTCTGCCTGGGAGAGAGGGAATGACCCAAGTACAGCACAGAACCACCAGCTCAGGGGGACAGCACTGCTCGAGCAGCAGCTGCCCCTTAACATGCCAACAAAACACTGTCCTAGAGTACCTCGTCCTGGAGTGACCCCAGCTTCTCTCCAAGGATGCTCAGCACTTCTGCTCCACCCCAGACAAACAGAGGGCCCAGTGGCTGACAGGCTGAATGGTCCTTTAGATTCAGTAAAAATGGGGATCATTTCTAAGTTCTGGTTCCACACGTAGGGACACGGGGGAGAGGGGACAAAGAAGGAAAAAAAAAAACCCAATCAACACATAGGCTCATGCACCTTTTCCAAGGGAACCCTCCAGGAATGATGAACAGAGCTTAAACAGCCATCTCCTTACAGCCAGGCAATGATCTCACATCCAGTCAGGCAGGAAAAAAACCACTCCTGGAATGCAGAGACATCTCCATCCAGGGGGTTTCTTCACCACTGCATGGCCTACAACCCAGGGGAATAAAGGGAATAAAAGAATTCAGCAAGGAGGGAGCTGAAGGAAAGCTCAGGAAGATTGTGAGGGCGCTGCTGTGCTCAGCTCAGCCACAGAATCTGCTATCCCCAAGGGCTCCCAGAGGAGCTTCACTTGTCCCTAAAGGACTGTGCCTGGCTGCAGGACAGGCAGCTCCCCCCAGGGAGGAGCATCCAGAGCGACATCCAGGGTCCTTTGCCATGGCAGAGCTGCAGCAGGTCCCCAGCCCTCGCCCTGGCACACCGAGGTGATTGCTGTCTGCACTGAGCTGTTGCTCCAGCCTCGGGAAGACACGGCCCCAGCCCACGGCACAGACTCCCCGTGGGGGAAAAGCAAGCCAGGTCCTCACTGGTGCACAGCACAAACATGGGGGGACACAAGCATTCAGCAGAGATGAGAGCATTAGTCCTCTACAGAGTGAGACTGGCCAGCTCTACTAAAAACCACAACCTTACACGTGGCGAGGAAAAGATAACTTACTTTGGCAAGCAGAAACACACATTTATCACTGAAATACAGTAGCTGTCATTACATAAAAAGCTCCCCTTCCCACCCTGGCCCCACTCCCTCCACCAGCACCGTTCCACTGAACAAAGCAGAAACTTTCATTTCCCAGCTGCAAGACACCTGCTCTACATTCAGCTGTAGGACAGAGGAACTCGATTCCAGAGCCAAAAGGAAGCTGGACAAAGTAGCAAGCCACAAACTCAGGGAAATCCAGACAAATCCCACTTGACAGAGCTCAAATCCCAGCACGTGGTGCAGGCTTGTCTCCCCCTCAGGTAGGAGGTCTCACCACCTGCTTGTTGAAGGGCAGCTAAACAGGATGCACGTTCTCCAAACTCAGTCCATCAAGTCTAAAAAGCCACATCTGATCTTTAATGGAGGAGTGATTTCCTTCTGGGAATGTTCTCATGGGTCTACTTAGCTGAAGGCTAAAAGCAGCTTATTTTAAAAAAGAAAACCCACATTCAGGTTCTCCGTTCATGCTCTCAGACCTCGCTGGTGACTTCAGCTCAGGCCTCAGGAATGTGTCTCTGGAATCAGAGCTCTGCCACACTTCCATCCAGCAGCCCACACAGGCCTGTTTGAGCCTCCCACAACAACTGCATCCACCTTCTGCCCCCACTCATCCTCGCCCCGCACGCTCGAGGGACCAAACCAGACACCACCACACGTGGCCCTGCACTGCTGCCCACACGAAGCCTGCTCTGTCCCAAGGACACAGACACGGGCAGGGCAGCGTGTGCAGTGCAAACACACCCCACGAGAGCCCCCAAGAGCTCCAAAGCTGCTCTCTACACCTCTCCAGGCTGCTCTGTAGCTGCACCTGGGAGCTGCACGAGCGCAGCAGCCGGAGCGTGGATCCCGGGGGCACTCAGGCAGCTGCCAGGACAAGACTAGGAAGGCACTGCTCCTGGCCAGGAGCCTTCCTGCCCCTCCTTCTTGCCCACCCAGCAGCACCGGGACCGTCACCGCTCTGCCCACCCTGTGCCACCTCTGCCTGTATCCACGCACCTCGCTCCCTCCTGCCAGCCACAGCTCCTGCTGGGACCCAGCACGGCCCTGCCCGTGCCCCGTGCTGAGTCCTGCTGGGTGGCAGTCCCAGGGCTGAGTCGCCTGCATCACCCAACTGCTTGTGGCAAGGAATCCAAGGCCAGCACGAAGACGAAGAAGGGGAAGCAGCGAGGGAACGACACCACAGCATTTCCAGCAGGCCACGCCACAGTCTCTGATCCCTCCTCTAGCACGCAGCTAATCACCGGGGCCGTTTTCCCCAGGGAAGATTTCGGAAAGGCAAGAAAAAACATCCATCCTACACAGCCCCGAAGCAACCTCCACACGGCTGGGGAGAAGCAGCAGCAGATGGGGCCTTCACTTGCTCTGTCCTTCCCCGCCGCCAGGCCGAGGTTCTCGGGGCACAAAGGAGATCAGGCAGCTCCGCAGCCTCTGGACATTGCCTCAAAGCAGCCGACCCCAGCCTCCAGAGGAATGTATGGATTGGGAAGCACCCCGGCACCTCCGACGCTGCGCCGGCAGCGCTGCAGCTCGCCGAGCCCTCCCGCCCCGTCCCACCCCGCCAGTCCTTCGGAGAAAGGAATTAAGTCAAAAACGGGTTATTTATTTCTGCTGAAGTCTCTGAGCGTCTCCTCCTCGGTGCCGCTGTCCCGGGGGCTCCCGGCGGCCCCCCGGCCTCACTGCCGGCCGTTGTTCTCCGCGGGCTGCCCGGGGGCTTTGGCCTCGCCGTGCGAGGACGTGCCCTCGAAGCGCTGGGAGGCGATGGCAGCTTGGTGGGACATGCTCTTCCTCACGATGTCCCCTTTCCTCCACAGCACCACCTCCTGCAGGGACACAGCCAAGGCTTGTCAGGGCTCGTGAGACCTTCTGCTGACACCTTCTGCCGCCCCACCCAGCCCCGCAGGCTGAACCGGGCTCAGCGTTCCACCCACAGCCAGGGCACACCTGGCAGTGCAGCACGCCTGGAATTTGGGTAGAGATCTCCTCCCTGCGGTCTGGGCACGCAGAGGGCATCCAGGGTAGCTCTGTCCTAGTGCCACTGATAAGGTGAAGCACAGAAGCTCCACCACTGAGCAGAAAAGAAATCCCAGGCAGGCACTCTCCAAACTCCTCCCCACCACCACACACATCTGACCTGCATGGACATTCTTCTAGACCATCTTCCCACATGATGGATCCCAAATTCCCAGAAGGTCCTTGTCACAGCATCCCAGCCAACAATCCAGAGGTCCAAGGAGAACAGCAGCTCTGTTTCTCACCTGCTGTTTGAAGTAGCGCCTCTCCTCCTCATCAATCAGCACCAGGTTGAGGTAATAACGCACAGAGAACTTCTTGTTGATGTCCCTCATGGTTGGAGTCAGCTCATAACCAGCCAGAAAGAGCCTGATGGGAATGGACTCCCCTGGAAAGGGCACAGAGCTGTCAGCACAGACAGGATGCAGATATAAACCAGGAGAGCAGCAGCAAAACACAAACTCACACGGCCACAAACTTTGTCACCGTTTCCACAAGTGGACTAACATGAGCTAGAAGACCTCAACTCCCTTCAGAAACCAGCATGCACGGTCCACAGCCAGATCCTGCCCTTGCTGACAGCTATTCCAGCTCCACTCTAACAGCACAGGACTCTTTTGGGACCTGCATCGAGACAGCACTGCAGAAAAAAATGAGTAAGGTGACATTTTCTCTGGCAGGTGACTCTGCTGGGCAAAGGAACAGTGGCACAGGAGATTGGCACAGAGCAAGAACACCATCCCTCTGCTCTGAGCTGCAGCAATGCCAGCTGGTGGCCCATGCCAGCTGTGATTTATAGCTGGTTCTGCCACCGCTTCATCAGAAGAATTAAGTCATTGCAACTCATTCGGCCTCAGTTCCCTCTCATCACACCAGAGAAGGAAGGGGATCAGATCAATCCCCTGCCCTGAGCCCACCAGTGGAACAGGATGCTACCACTGAGCACACAGAAGATACTGCAAGACTTGTATTCCCAGCCCAAAAGCCTTCAGAAGAGGAATCCTGGGGGTTGCTGTGCCTCTCACCTCTCACAGGTGCCCCATCCATGATCTCGTACTTCGCTATGGTGTCGTTCTCGTGGTACACGTTGGGCCCTGTGCCCGTTGTCTCCCTCTTGATGATGTCTATCTCCATGTGCTTGATCTTGATCCGCACCAGCAGGAAGTAGATCTTCCCCACAATCACATCCTTTAAATGGTACCTGGCACGAGAGGGGAGAACACACCAGGATCAAACCCTGTGCAGCAGAGCAGGGCTGACGTGCAGGAACTTGCTGGGCAGGCACTTTGCTCTCATCCACAGCAGATGGCAAATCAACCACCCCCACCAGCAAACAGCCCTTCATTTCCATCCTCTGCTCTTTTGGAAACCCACGAGAACATTCAGCATGAGCAGATAAAAACCCAACTTCAGGCTGAGTATCTGCAATAAACCCCTGCAACAGCAAAGGCACCAAACTCAGAATTTTAGGTCAATTAAAACCAACCTAAATCATTTAGGTTGGAAAAGACCTCTGAGATCATTGAGTCTAACCCTTGACCAGCCACCACCTGCAGGGAGATTTGTCAGCACCAGTTGGGAAAGATGCACTAAGAGTAGTTTAAAAGAGCTCTTCCCAACTTCTTTGCTGGATTTAATTCCCACTTCAGGTGTATTGTCTGGTTAGGAGCAAACATTGTATTTTGGAGACACCTGAAGTACTGATCTGGCTGAGGATACAGGGGGTGAGAAGTTACTGCAAGAAATTCATGCTGTGCTTCAGGCTCAGTGAGCCACAGCCATTGCTTCCCACTCCTTGATCCAGAGATATGGGGAAAGGAGAGGAACTGTGGTGGTGCATCCTTTCCCCCTCACCCTCCTCCTTTCCAGGCTGCAGTGTGATCTGAGGAAATGCTTGTTATGCCTCATCCTTGAAAACACCACCTGGGCTCAGCTCTTTCTGAGCTTAGCAAGAAACACTGTCTGCTCCCAGGGACTCCTAACAAGCTTCTGCTTTTCTCGTTGACCAGCTTTGGAAAATATTTCTCTGGCCTGAACAGCACAGCATTCCTGTTTGCACGCTTTCAAAGGAAGGGCTGACCCAAACTGTGGCCAGGATGAAACGCTGCTATGACTGAAGCCCACTCTCTTGTGACCCTATAAACAGCACCCCAAGATGGGGCCTGTTGAGCTCTCCTGGAGCACAGTGGGCTGGGACCAGCAGTGTCCCCCTGAGGGGGCCTCTCAGAGCCATAAACCCTCAGGTTTGCTATAGCTGGGGGATCCTCAAGACACAGCCTGTCCTGGGCTGATACCCTCATGCCTCGAGGCCCAATCCTTCACCCAGCAAGAGATGCAAAAGCATCCCAAGTGAGGATTTTCACTGACCCATGAAGGTACCTTTTCCACGGGTACCTTCTCTTGCACTGACTGTTTCTGTGTGCACACCCTCTGTGCACAGGCTACAGAAAATCTGGAAGTTAACTTCAGTTATAATTTAGGCTAAATGCTGTTAAGTGCTATTTCTCTGTTAGATTGTTAAGGCCAAGATATAAATTAAGGTGCAAGTTAAGTTTAAGTACTGCTAAGTTTAAGTGTTGTTAAGCTTTAGGCCGCATTCCTTCCCATCCTTGTTTACACTGTCTTTACACACAGACACAAACACACCCCCCTAGGTAGTTTCAATTCATTTCTGTTTTGACTGCCTGGATTTTGTTTGGTTTTGTTGTTGCTTGCTTTCCCTGTGGGGCCTTAGCTGCCCTTTTTAAGTAGAGTGAATCTTGCCAACAAATCCCTGTGCTTTGCAGTCCAATATGGAATCTGACTTTTGCTCATACCCTTGCTGGTGGTTTTTTTGAGTCACGTCAAGCACACTCGTTCAGGACAGGAACCCACGGATCAGGGAGGATCTGAGCTGTCTCCCAGCCTCTCTGGAGCACACGGAATTCCTATGAGGAAACCTGTAGCAGATGGGTCCCCAGAGCCCCCAGCTGCTCCTGAGACACTCACTTGGACTTGTTGTACTCGAACTCGATGTGCAGGCAGTCCTCGATGCCCACTTCCATCTTGATGGAGGAGTTGAGCTCGGGGTAGGTGCTCAGGGTGTGCACAACGATGTCCATCTCCTTGACCACATCGTTCAGCCTGCGGCTCACGGTGGCACGGAGGAAATACCTGTGGGGACAGCCCCCTCCCATCAGGCTCACACGGGGAGCAGCAGGGACAAGGGGCTGGGTGGCTTGGACTGGACTATCCAAGCAGCCTTACTACACAGATCCGTGCAAAGAGCTGAAATGCATTTGACTGCAAGTCTGAGTGAAACGTGTGATCAACTCAACAGACCCACTGAGAAAGTTTCTTTCTCCCAGTGAAGCTTGGAACCTTCTCCTTGGCAAGGTGAGGTGCTCGGTTCAGCTCAGGCACAGCTGAGAGAAGGGCCACTGCTTCAGGAACAGGGAATGGGGAATGTCCAAAGGGACAAAATAAGCAGGAAACCAAAGAACTGCCTCAAGGAAGCAGAACAGCAAGGAAGCTCCTCTTCCTACGTTATTTGCTGTTCCACTGCTCTCTTTTAGTCCAGGTCTGAGCAAAAGAAGCCCACAGCAAAAGGGCCCTCAGCTCTTTACATGTATCTGCCCCTAGAGCAGCCAACAGCCCACACTGGAAAAGACAGAAGGGAATTTTCAAATGGAAGAGCAGGCTCCTCTCAGCTTCTAAGCATTTGTGAGCCCGAGTTACCTAAGCCCCATTTTGGGCACCTGAGGAACAGCCTGCACATGTTAAAACCACTGCCCTTTTGCAAGATTACATCAGGCTGCACAGCCACACCTCCCAGTGCAGATCTCAGACTTCTCCAACCCCCACTTTGAAGCCAGTGAAAGGATTTTCAGTCAATTGAGTGCCTCGATGTGAAATATCATTTCTAACGAATGAAAAAGGCACAAGCAAAGCATCTGTTTGCATACAGAGCACAATTCGAGTTGACAAGACTGATTACAGCAAAAATATCCCCACTGGAGACTAAACCAAACAGTTTATTTTGATTTTTTTTAAATTATCAAATAAATTAGCAAGTATTTGATGGATTCAAAAGGGGCTGATTTCTCTTGTCACTCAAAAGGAGAAAAACAAGCTCCATAAGAGCCTGAAGCACGCTTGTAAAACAAAGACCTCCAAGGCAGCCTTTTACAACTCAGCCCTCAAAATCAACTTGGAGTTCTGTTACTCCTGCATCATCACAGTGAATATCAGCAATTACAGAGAACAGAACTGGGGTCAGCCAGGGCAGGGGACTCACCGTAGCTTCACGTTCTGCCCCGTGTAGGACTCGTAAGGTTTCTCCACGTGTGTGAACTCAAAGTCGAATGTCTGTGACTGAGTGAATTCCCCAGGCCGGGCCAGGTCCTTCACCAGGGACACAAACTCGTGGTGGTTCCCTCGGTCATAGTAGAGCTCTAGGAAAATGGAAATCCAGGTTAAGCTTCATGCCACGTGACACAGGGAGATTTTCAGCAAGTCTCTTGTCCAGGTCACTCCTTCCTTCAGTGCCACTCACAGAACCTACCAGGGGAGCCCGTGGCTCCATGGAACTGCACATGTTCCCTGCTCTCCATCAGAGCCACGTGCAGGCCACAACTTTCCTCCCTCAAACAGGAAGGAAAAGGTCCACACAGCCTCACTTACTACAATAAATCAAGAACTTGCCTTGAGGAGACACGGGCCTCCTATTATCAATATTAAATACAGTCAGACTGTTGGCAGCTCATGCAAACCCTTCCAATAATTTTCTGCACTGCATTCCAGACCAAAGGCATTGCCACTGTGAGGAAAAACCACCACAGCTTCTCTGGAACAGACAGTGACAGAGCAAAACCGAAGGGATAGGATGCTTCCAACTGCTCCTGCTTATCCTTGGACAGCAAAGAGCTGGAGTGGCCTTGAGTTGCAGAAGGGAATAAATTACACTGTTGATCCTGCTGCACAGCCACCCTGCGTGGCAGCTGAATCCACTGCTCCTCCAGCCCCTGGATAACACATTAATGGCCACATGAGCACGGTGAGGGAAGAGCTTTCACCTCTGGAAGCACTGCTCAAACCAGCTCAAGTGACCAGCATGGCCACATTGCCTCGCTTTTCCCCACAACCCTCCCACATCAGCAGGAAACTACAGGTTTCCTCATTTAATGAAAGCAATCCTCCACGCCTCCACTGAGTTTTCTGCCTCAAGTCAAAGCAACAAAACCCTTAAAACTCTGCAATTTGCATGAACAGCTTGGGATTACACAAAACCATCAATGAAACCTGCCCTTCCCAGCCCTGCATGTGAGCCTGTGCCTACAGGACACCCACACAGTCCTTCTGCAAGGCAAAGCCTTTCTGCTTAGATGAGGAAACAAAAACCTAAGTCATCAGACAATCACACACACACAGGCTCTGTGTCAGCACTAAACTGTGCAGAGGAGGCTTCTGAGAGGTATCAGAGGTGCTCAGGAACTGCAGTTCTGCCCTCCTTGATATGCACGATGAGATCTCAGCTTTTAAGTGATGCCTGTTTCTCACAGCCCTCTGCTCACCTCATCTCTCTAATGGAAATTTTGGCACTAGAAGTCCCTTCACTTACGCACAACAGCAAATGCCACCAAGCCCTTCAGGCTGGGCAGGCAGGTGACATAAATAACCGAGCCTCTCTGTGCACTGAATGCGTGTGTCCACTGAGAGGAAAAGTGCTCGCTGATGTCACAGGGAGAAGCCACGTGCCAGCAGAAAAAGAGGAATCAGCCCATTCCATCGTGACACACGATGCAGAAGGCACAAATCAAACTTAAAGCAAGGGAGGCAAATGTCAGCGCACTGAGTTCTCTGCCACCTCAGAAGGTCGTGTTTGGCACCCTGCAGCCTTAAGCAGAGTGATGTTTCCCACACTGCAGCCTGTCAAACAGGTATAAGCTGTAATTTCAGGTTTTCAGAGCTATAAGGTTTCCAGATTGAGAAAATAACCTGCCAGCATTTTGGTGGCTTGCTCAGGCCACAGCCACCAGGGGTGAAACCATCCGGAATGGGTT
This sequence comes from Monarcha castaneiventris obscurior, assembly GCA_026261815.1. Taxonomy (NCBI): domain Eukaryota; kingdom Metazoa; phylum Chordata; class Aves; order Passeriformes; family Monarchidae; genus Monarcha; species Monarcha castaneiventris. The sequence goes on from JAMPIT010000114.1 coordinate 3,744,390, forward strand.
CTGTGCTCACCTGAGAGCAGGCAGGACCCAGCACCCACAGTCTGGCCTCTGGTACCTGCTCTGGGACAGCAACTTCCCTGTGGCACATCCCTCCCTCACACTCCAGTCCTGTTAAACTGTCTCACCTCATGCTCATCTCGTGGCAGCAAGAAGTCAGAATAGAAGGCAAGAGATGGAAAGCACTGGGAAGCTCAATTAGTGGTACAAACTTCAGTGATTTATCAAAGAGGCCTGAGGGGAATAAGGACTAACGTGCAGCCACAGCAGCTCTAACACACCCTGCTTGGGCAATAACGTGCATACAAAGCAGTTATTCCATACAGGCTCAAAACTCTTCCAAAACGGGGCATGAGGAGCAGGCAAGGCAGCACAGCAGAGACAGCGGAGCAGGAAACAATGCTCATGCTTAAATTCCACTGCCAACCATATCAATACGAACTCCTAACCTGGCTCCTCATAACCCGGCCTCAGCCACACTCCTTTCCAAAAACCAGAGTCACCAAGGCCTCCCTTCCTTTCCAAAACCCAGAGTCACACGCAAAGCCAATAAAATTCTGAAGCAGCGGCCCGGGTTGGGAGGGAAAGCTCCTGCAGCGATGCTGCCGGGAGCCACGAGAGGCGTCAGGAAGGGACACCCGTGCCCGCAGGCCGCCCCGCTCACCGATCTGCCCGATGAATTCCACCTTGATGCCCTGGTGCTCCAGCCGCTTGTTGGGGTTCTTGAGGGTGAGCACCACCCGCCCCGACACCGTCTCGCCGTCGTAGAAGAGGAAGTATTTCTCCTTCTTGCCTTCCTCCGTCTTGTGCTCCACCCGCCGCCGGCTCTCGGCGTCGCTCAGCACCAGCTCAAGCTCCGCGCTCTGCCCGAACCCGAAGAAGCTCATGGCTCCGGGATGCGGCGCGGGCGGACCCCGCGGCCCGGCGCGGGCGGGATCGCGGCCGGGGCGGGGCTGCGCGGGCCGAGAGGGGCCGGCGGCGCGGCGGTGCCGCCGGGGAGGGGCCGGAGGGGCGGCGGGGCGGCGGCGGAGCGGAGCGGAGCGGAGCGGGGGGGCCGCAATGCGACAGCGCTGCCGGGGCAGCGGCGGCGGGAGCTGCGCACCGCGCTCGGCGCAGGCCGCGCCCGCACCGCCCCTTCCGGCCCGGGGGCGGCCGCCGCCATTGGCTCGGGCCGCGGGCGCGCCCGGATCGCAGCGTTCGAACCGCGGGCGGCGGGCCCGGAGCGGGCGGGATGGCGGTGCGGGAGCTGCGGACGGCGCTCGGCGAGTGGCGGCTGCCGGGGCTGCCTGCAGGTGAGGGCCGGCGCTGGCCGTGGCCGTGGGGAAGGGCTCTCGGTCCCTCTGTCCCGGTCCCTCTGTCTCTGTCTCGGTCCCAGTCTCGGCCCCTCTGTCCCGGTCTCTCTGTCCCGGTCCCTCTGTCTCTGTCCCGATCCCTTTGTCCCGATCTCTCTGTCTCTGTCCCGTTCCCTCTGTCTCGGTCCCTCTGTCTCGGTCCCAGTCTCGGTCCCTCTGTCCCGGTGTCTCTGTCTCTGTCCCGGCCCCTCTGTCTCGGTCCCTCTGTCTCGGTCCCAGTCCCGGCCCCTCTGTCCCGGCCCCTCTGTCCCTGTGCCTCTGTCCCTGTGCCTCTTTCTCGGCCCCTCTGTCCCGGTCCCAGTCTCGGTTCCGGGCTGTGGGACGCTCTGGCTCCGGCACTTACAGCTGTTCTCCGCCCGCCCGTGTCCTGCGGGATTTGGGTTTGTTTTTGGTATTCCGTGCTTATTTTGGAGCGTTATTTGGGGTGAAACGTGCGTTTTTGAGAAATCTCGCCCGTGGCACTTATAAACATATATATATTTTTTTTTTTTTTTTTTTTTTTCCCCTCTCTCAGCGTGGGTGGACACGACGTGGGATCTGGAATTCACGGAGTTCGAGCCTCTCGATCCCCGGATAGCAGAGGACATCACGGCCGATGGCCTCGACAGCTTCACGAGCCTGTACAGCGCCCTGGAGCCCTTCGCCGCCGGGGAGCAGGAGAGCAGAGAGGTGACATGACCTGAACACAGAGCCAGCCCTTCTCACTTTCTCCTTTTCACGTCTGTCTTGCCTTAAAATTCGCAAAATGTTCCAAAGCTATTCAAACAATTCTTGCTCTGTGTGCTGGAATGCTTCAGAAGGAAGCTATTCCCAAATTTTAATAGCGTCATTTAGCATGATATTGAATATATTTAGTGTTATGTATGATAATTATTAAAACACTTTTTAAAGCGTGTAATACGCAGGGAGTTAGTCACGGTGGCACCTGTTAAAATCTGAATAATGGCTAATTTTGGACATCCGCGTTATTATGGGATTCCTCACTATTTCTGTTTCTCCTCAGAATGTCTGGATCTTGTTTGCTGAGAGCAGCCTGTCCCACCAGGCCCTGGTGGCCGTGCTGCACCACTTTGTGCACGTGGGCCAGCAGAAGGGAGCCGACGCTCAGCAGAGGGTGTTCGCTCTGCACGCGGCTGGGCTGTACTTCCTGCTGCTGGAGATCCCAGGTGAGCCAGCAGCAGGGATTCCCTTCGAATTCCAGCACGCCCTGAAGCTCTGCTCATCTCCGTGGTGCAGCTGGAAGGGGTCAGTCAGCCTGTGATCCTGCTGGAAGGTGTCACTGCTGATGGTGCATCAGCCTGCTGCAGCTGGGCTGTGTTCAAGCAGCTCTTTTGTCTTCTCTTGAACTTCCTTAGGCTCTAGGACAGCACCTGTGGAGAGATCATAGAATCACAAACTGATTTGGGTTGGGAGGGACCTTAAAGCTCATCTCATTCCATAGGCAGGGACACTTTCCACTAGACCAGGTTGCTTCAGCCCGGCCTTGAGCGCTTCCAGGGATGGGACATGATGCCCAGAGGGTTTGGTGCTCTCTGTATTTTGTCTGGATGAGAACTGATGTTGTCTTTTCTTGGCAGGCAGCATAATCAACCAGGTGTTCCATGAAGTGGTGTTTGATAAATGTCTTCACACCCTGACAAAGTGCTTTCCTCGAGATCTGAGGAAAAGGAAGAAGGCACATGCTCAAAGCTCGCAGTCCAGTGCCAGAAGAAACAGAAAGAAAGGGAGACCGTGCAGGAATGATAGCTCCAGTGTAAGATGCTTGTGCAATCTCTTCAGATAAAAATCCCTATTAATAAGCAAATTGTTGGCAAGCTGTTTCTCTTTTTTGCCAATATAGATAGAAGAGATGTTGGAAGAGGAGGAGGAAGAGGATGATGAGGATGTTTACTGGTCAAGAGAAGGTCTTCTCCAAGTCCGCAACGCCATCTTCCTTCTTTTGAAAAACTTCCTAAGGCTTCTGACCAAGTTCTCCCTAGAAGAAAGGCCTCAGTGCCTGCAGAACTGCGTGCAGGTAAGAAAGATTCAGCTTGAGGAACCTTATGTGCCCTAACACAAACTTTTTGGGGGTGCAGAGCACTCCCCAGGGAGGGGTGGCAGCCCTGCCTTTTGTCACCTGGTCCCTGCTGGGAGTTAGTGGAGATGTGGGAGCAGGGTGCCTGCTTCGTGTCTGCCTCTTGCTTAAAACTTGCTGGCATGTGCCAGATGTTTTGTTCATGGAATCCCAGAATGGTTTGGGTTGGAAGGGACCTTAAATCTCATCTCATCCCACCCCCTCCCATGGGCAGGGACACCTTCTGCTATCCCAGGCTGCTCCAAGCCCTGTCCAGCCTGGCCTTGGACACTTCCAGGGATCCAGGGGCAGCCACCCCTTCTTCCTGGGGGGAGCTTCTGGGCTTTGGGCTCTGCTTCTGTTCTGCTTCAAGGGAGCTGTTGGACAGTTAAACCCAGTGGTGTGACCCCAGACGTCCCAGAGCCCTGCACATCCTCCCCTCAGGGGACTGAGCTCAGCTTGGCTCTCTTCCCTTGCAGGTCTTTGTTGAAATGACCAGCTTTGAGCCAGTGCTCCATGAGTTCGACTTTTCAGCAGCCATGTGAGCAAATAATTCTTAATAATTCTTAATGTTTGTATGATGCTTTGAACTGATGCCTTTTTCTCTGGTCCTAAAAAAGTCAGACATAGTTAGGGTGATAAAAAGGGTACATTTATATGAGGATCCTCAGGTGCACAAATTCGTCAGGTAGAAAAGGCCAAAGATGCACACCCCATGTAATGTGTGTACAATTAATTGATTCTGCAGATTAGCATATCTGACAGGAACCCCCCAAATAGGAACCTGCCTGGTGAATTAATTCCCCCAATTCTAGTACCATGTATATTCTCCACCTTAGGATGATCCAGGCCCTGTTTATGAAAGTGACAAATTCTCTTATAAAGACAATTCGAATATATTCCATGTGCTAACAGCAAACAGCATCTTGTGAATATTGAATGTTTTCTAATCAGTGATCTCTCTTAGTTGTAGTAGTCATAGTAAATATCTCCCTGGTGAAAGGGGAAGACATCTCTCTGCCTTCTTTTCTTAGGGATGTTAATAAAGCCGAGTACATTCCTGAGCTGGCCTGTTATGGACTGTACCTACTGTGTTCCCCTCTCCATGGCATACAAGAGAAGGTAAAAGTTAAACAGAATCTTTAACACCCTCACAGCAGCATTGAAAAGGAGTGGTTGCTTCTTTCCTTCTCTGCATGTCATTTTTGCTTGCATGGTTTTTACTTTTCGCTCCAGTTTCCCTCTTTGTGCCTGTGCAGGTCTTTGCTGGGTCAGAGCAAAGATGGTTTTTTCCACCCCAGTCCTTTTTCCCTTTAGCTTCTTTGCTGCTGCACTTGTGTGCAGTGAATTCCCTGCTCTGCTGACTCTTGTGGCAAATGAATTGAAAACAAAGGAGAGCTGCAGTGGCATTGGATCTCTGAATCCTGAGGAAGAGAATTCCAGCTGGCTGCCTTTTCCTGGAATGTTGTGATTCCCTGCTAGATGGAGCTGCAGCACCGCCTGGCAGCGTGTGAGGGGCTGGGCTGTGCAGTGCTCTGTGCACTCAGTGAGGGTGAGCAGGGCTGCTTCTTGTTCAGAGAACGCTCTGTGATCATGGAGCAGCCAGTTCTGCCAGAAACTTTCCATCCTGATTTGTTTAAATTGGCAAGCAGAGCGTGGCATCTCCCTCTCACCTGAGTGCTGCTGCTCTGGACGGGGCTGCTGAAGGTTGGGTGTGCCCGAGCTGTGTCTGTGAGTCTGTGTGACCCCCCCGGGCTGGTTCTGAGCCTGCAGGCTGGGATCAGCAGCCTCCTACTCAGGAAAGCCTGGACTACACACTAACCTGGTATTCCTGAGCTCCAGCCCAGCTTCAGCAGCCCTAGGCCTGTGTGTTTCTGCCTCCTTGGTTTCTCAGCGCAGCACGAGCCTTTTGGAGCTGTTGACATTTGTGGTGACAGGAAGGTGTAGTCACTCCCCTTCCCGGACCTGCCTCATCTTCCCTGCCTCTCCTGCTTGCTCAGGGAATGTTAGGATCATGAGGCAAGCTGTGGTCCCAAAAATGTGGCAAGGGAGACAACTCCAAAAGTTCCAGTACACATGGTGATACTAAACACACATTTAGCTTAAGACGTCTCCTGTGAGTTCCCTCAAATTCCAGATGTTTCTGGCAAAAAAAAAAGTCCACAGCTTTGGAGGGCAGCTGTTATTGCTTTCAGAAAGCCCTTCTAGGACCTTGCTGAACTTGCTTGAGAACATCACAGCCAGGAATGATGTTGTATGTATTTAGAAAGTGTCCTCTTTTCTCTGCTAGGAATTTCCAGAATTTCTCTGCTAGGAGTCATGCTTTAACATGTACTGCTGTTTGGTTCCAAGCTTGATTCAGAATTATCTCATGAGCCTGGAGTGCCTATCAATGGAAAAGAACCTGCAAATAACTTCTTCTTTCCAGACCCTTCAGTGTGTCTTCCATCGACTCCTCTATGTGATTCTGATGGCAGAGAGCAGTGAGAATTCCATGCATGAGGTCCTTCCCATCACACCAGCTGTGACCAGCGCCAGGAACCTGGCTATAAAATTCATCAGGTGACGTTCAGAGCTCTGGGCAGGAGCTCTGCTCCTTTCTTCTGGCATGCCTTTGCTTTGCTGATAAAGGGATGAGAGAAACTGGCACTGACTTTGAAGTTGTTTGTGCAAATGAGGCTTAATTAAAATGTCTGGATGGGAATTTACTGAGCTTGCTGGCAGAGGGGAAGGAAGGTGCTGTTTGACAGGAAAGTGGTGGTGAGTGGAAAGGACCCATTTTCTGTATTTTGCTTCGTGTCAGTTTTTCAGGTCTTGTGTTTTACTACAGAGAATTGTAAAGGAAATGAAAGATTAACATGGAGTTCACTCCTCCTTAGTTCTTTGCTTTCTCCTGCTTAATGATATGTTTTGCTTATGTTTATTCCCCCTGTTGTGGATCCATGTTGTTGGAAGTGTAGTTTGTGCAGAGATCCCCAGACAACATGTAAAAGTAGATTGAGAACGAAGAAGCTTTTCATGTTACCCTTCTACTTGTTATAAAAGTGCAGGAAGAAATTATTTTGTGCCTGCAAAGCCAGGTTAAAGTGGAAAGTAAGTGTGGTTCTCTGAGCATATCCTGCTGCACTCACGATTCCAGAATTGTGGCCACTTTTCCTGACTTTTCAAATGCATTACAAAAGGAATGTCCTTTATTTTTCCTCTGTTATAAACCAGCCTTATTAAAATCTGCTTCTCTCTCTCTCCTGTGCAGCTCTCTGGTAGATGAGCAGAAAGAAGCTATTTATCCTACCCTCCGAATATTGCTCCAACATATCTGTGCCCAGGTATGCCAAGCTCTGCTGCTGCTGGAGCTGAAGAACTCGTGTGGATACACTGGAATACCATTGATAGTTTAGCAAATCTGTTGTCACAATGTTTCGTAAGGAATGAAACCGTGATGGTGAAGTAGTGACTGAGGGAGCTGTGATGATTCTCCCAGCTACTGTTGAATGTGACCCTATCAGCTCATTAAATAAAAAATACTTCTCTTAAGCCCTGAAATGCCTTTCTGGCATGCAGAGCAGAGCAGTGAAGTATCACAGGGTGCCCTTGCCCTTGTTTTTCAGGTCCCAGACAAGGCTGATTATCGCCCCTGCGCTGCCCAGGCCCTGGCAGCCCTGCTGGACAAACTCCCTTGTGCAGAGTTCGCTTCTTTCATCGCTTGGCTTTATAAATTCTCACTCTATGAAGTAAGTGCATCTCCTTGATGTTTTGGAGATGAAGGCCTCAATCTCAGCACTGAATAGCTCTGTCACTGCTGGTATCCAGAGGCAAGAGAACTCTGTGTTCACTTATGTTAACACAGCACCTTGTGTGCTTTTTCTTCCTACAGGTTCCCTCCAGAGTGTTTGCTCTGGATGCAGCCTTGGCTTTGTTGGAGCTGCCAGAGAGGAACCCGGGCAGCTCCTTGTCCCTGGAGGATCAGAGGTTTCTGAAGCACAAGTTTTTAGTGCAGGTCATGGTGTTTGGCCGGTGCTCAGACATAGCCCCCGTGGTCCGGAGCAAAGCTCTCAGCAGCCTTGACTATTGTCTGGAGATGAAATCTGCTGCTATCTCAGAGAGCATTCGGGACTTACTACAGAGCTGTGAGTATTACGGGCACATTAGGTAATGAAAATCATTCCTGAACTTTCGAGGGAATAATTGCTGGGAGGTAGGAGTTGTCAGGAACTTAAAAACTGGCACATAGATTCCTTACGTATTGTGTCATAATGAGAAGTAATTCATCAGCCTGGTTACTTATGAAGCCTTATATTTGGAAGGGATTTATTCTCGTGTATCAGTTCTAAAGAGATTCCTCTGTGAGGTCCCTTTGAAGGATGTTTACAGACAACTGAAATTGCTCATTGGAAAAAAAAAAAAGGCAGTTCATTCTTGCCTGACAGCTGATTAAATCTTGAGTTGCCTTTTGCTTCTGCTAAGTTGTTCTGTTCATGACTGGCATTCTGAGCTCCCTCAGGTGTGGTGAAGGCCAGATGGCACGATTCAGAGCCTGCACACAGCATCCCACAGTTAGATTGCTTGCCTGAAAAAAATTTGCAATGACAGAATATCCAGAATTAAAATACTTTGTTTGATTTCCCTTTTTGTTTCTCTTTTTTGGCAGCCCCTGTCCACACAGCGTCGGAAGTAAGCACAAGCACTGTGAGCGTGACAGCCAGTGCAGAAGGTATAGAGTCACTCTTTTCCAGTAAGCCTCAGGCTCTTCTTGGCATGCCATTTCCTAAAAATACTCTTATCTGTTAAACCTAGGGCATGCATGAGGCTCTCTGTTTAACACTCAACCATCTTCTTGCCGGGTGAATATGTGCCTTTATTATTTTTCAGCTTTTATCTTTTCTTTCAGCCATGTCCAGCCATCCACTGAAGGCCTTCCCAACTAACAAGACTTTTGAGCTGACAGACAGCAGTGACACTGCTAGGCCTGATGGTATGTCAGAATTAAAGCAGCCTTTTCAGATAACCATTCAAAGCCTTAATTGAAATCAGACTTTCTGTAGTGTATTCATTGTCCATTTCTCAAAGGAAGTGGAGAGAGCTGTTACAAAACACTTAGGGGTGATGAAGGAGGTGGAATTGCCAGCCATAAAGAAATACTGTTTCCATTCAAGTCTGAAAAATACATTTAACCCTGAAGTGCTGATGTCTGTCGGTGCTAATGTGGTGGCAACACTTGTTGAAAATCAGGTAATTTATTCTTCCCAAAAAGGACAGTAATTGATGTGGGGTATAACACTTGTAGCTCCATGAGTTTCAGGGTAATTAAATCTCTTGCTCCAGTGCTCGAGGAACTGATATATTTTGCTCTGTAAAGCACAGCACCTTTGAGTAGCACTGTGCTGTAGGCAAGGATCCTTTTTGTGCAGCATCAGGTTGGAGGCTGAAAGCAAGAGTGTCACATGAAATGTCCCGATGCAGCACCGCAAGCTGCTTCTAATTTGTTGATAGCATGAAATCACCATGTAAGTTGGCTTTTGTGGCCGGGATGTTCCTCCTTCAAACCTCTCCCTTCCACCCTCTTGTGTGGAAAAGCTCTTCTTCCTAACCTTTAGGCCCCTGCCAGGATCTGTGCTCTGAGTTCTTGCTGTTCACCTCCCTTGAGCTGCTGACAATTCAATTCTCCGCTCGCTTCCCGTCCTGCCACGGCGCCTTTGTTCCGTGCCTCACGCTGCTCCTCGCTTGGGATCTCCCTCCCTATCTCCAGCAGCCAGGCTCCAATCTCCCCCTCATTGAAAGCTCCCTTTTTTCCAACACTCTGCTGATAAATTTCCTTAATCTGCTCCCTCAGATAGAAAAGTCCTCCAGGCCGCTCAAGGTATTGTGTGCTCCCTGTTTAGTTGCAGGCTCCTCGTGCCAGAGGATGCCTGGGTTTGGATCCAATACCCAGCTGAGCACACACTTGGCACTTGGCAAAACAAATTAAGAAAAGGCTGGAATGAAAAAAGACTGTGTGGAGCTCCAGAGGATGCTGAAATCCAGGGCTCTCCGAGGCAGTCAAGGTGCATTAGCAAAGCTGTCTGGCACATGCCTGTGCTTGGCTTATGCCTGTGCTAATTTTGCACTCCTCTGAAGACCAAACAGCTCATTTTTATTTTAGAAAAGAAATAACTCTTGGCCAGGGATAGTCAGAACATGCTCAGTGCTCAAGGGCAGAGATAAGAAGAGTGGGGATAAACTGCAAGGTGAGGTGTGTACTGCAGAATTCCCTCTGCCCACCAGCATCAGACATTCCCTTCCCCTGGGAGTTCTCAGCCCTTTAGAACTTGGGATTTTTGGTTGTTTCATTGTGTGGTGTTTCCCCCCCCCCCTTTTCTACATCAGAAAAATCAATGTCAAAGTGTGATTATTTGGTCACCTTCACAAGACTGGACTATTTGAGTAGCAAAGTCTTGCAGTGGAAAGGTTCTGTGCTCTTCCTGTGCAGCTGCTCTCAGGAGGAGGAGGATGGGATTGCACTTAGCTGCCCATTAAGAAAGCCCAGATCAAAGTCCCTTTGCTTCCTTTGGTAAAAATTTATTTTTAAGCTAGTTTTGATTAGTTCCCTGTGACTAATCCTATTTTTTAATGGCAACAGGATGGATGTCCATGTGAATCTCTAAGTAACAGATCTCCAAATTTGGCATATCTTTGGGAAATCTGACTTGATGCTGGGAGAAATTTAACAAACAGCAATAAATAGAAACCTTAAAAGCCATGGTAAAATGCTTGAAGTCCTTATGGCCAGTTACTAGCCCAGTGATTCAAAATGTGAGAAATAATTGATCTGTATATTCAGTTGTGTGTCATTTAACAACTTACTGCCTTGAGGGTGTATTTTTTCCTGACAGCATGCAGAAATAAGTATGAATATGGCTGTGCAAAGTAAAATCTGAGCCCTAACTTGGCATTCAGGGAAGAGAGATGTGTTCTGGTTGCCTTGTACACTCCAGGGTGGTTCTCTGGAACACACAGCACTTCATACATTAGTACTTGAGGCTGTGTGGAGCTCTGAGGCAAAGCTCACAGGAGGCTGTGGGTGTTCTGAGCTGTGCAGAGCCTCCCCTGGCTCTGTGCTGGCTCCCTTTGTCTGAGCTCTGCCCAGGGAGCTCTTCCCACAGGTAGCAGGGTTACCTGTGCCCCAGGCTGCTGTTCAGCTGTGCCTGACCCATCTGATGAGCTCTCAGACTCTCATGGTAGCCTGACATCTCTTGTGTAGACAAATAAAGAGGTCAGAAATTACAGAGTCACCCTTTTATTTTTTTTTTTGCTGCATGTCTCAAGTAATTTGTTCCATCAGTTTCTTTTGTGATATGTGAAGATATGTTTTTAAATTAAAGAAGTGGGGAAATTGTTTGGGTTTGTTTTCCCTTCTGCCTTATGCCTCTTATGTTCTGGATTGTTCTGGGTGATTTTAATTTGCTTTGTTCGGTCCTTCTGAAAGTTTGGGGGAACTGTTTGAGTTTGGTTTTGCACTGAGTTTGTGCTGCTTTAGGGTGGGGAGGCCCTGGCACAGGTTCCCAGAGAAGCTCCATCCCTGGAAGTGTCCAAGGCCAGGTTGGATGAGGCTTGGAGCACTCTGGGATAGTGGAAGGTGTCCCTGCCCATGGCAAGGGTGGCACTGGATGGGCTTTAAGGTCCCTTCCACCCAAACCATGCTGGGATTGTGTGGTTCCAACTGGTGCTGTGGGTAATTCCTTCTTTGTGGGAGTAATTCCTTTTTATCCTCATTTTGGATAGGAGAAGAGCTCATGGCCATCCTGAGAGAGAGAGCTGGAGATGAGAAAATCATCGTGAGGAAACCTGCTGTGCGGGTAGGATGGGGTTTGCATCCTTCTGTGCTCTCAGTGATTACCCAAAATCCGTTAAATTATTAATTAGGCCACAGCTTCGCTGCAAACTCTGTTGGTTTGCCCACTTGTAGCTTCCTGCTCTCCCTGCAGAGTGTCTTAAAGGCATTAAAGATCTTGTTTACTGGCTCCTGATAAGTAAATAATGCAGGCATAATGATGGGAATTTCTCTAGTACCCTTGGTGGCATTCTGTTATTCCGTCATTTGCAAGGAGAGGCTCTTGTCAAATGTCAATAGGCATTTCAATTAAGAGACTTCCTCATAAACTGAAGCATATTAGCTGCTTAGTTTGTTTTGACCTTGTTAGCAAAGGGATTAGGTTATATCCAGCCTCTTTTTGAGCTCTGTGTTGCTCTCCTTGCTGCTCATTTCTTTAATGAAGTCATTAGCTTTTAAAGAGAGATGCTTCAATGGAAATTTCCTTGTTTTAAAAAAGAGGTGTCTGCTGCTGCCTGCCTTCCTCTGTTAGTCCTCTTCACCCCAGCTCTTCCCCCTCAATTCACACACTGATTTGAGCTTCCCAGTTAGGGCTTTGCAATTCATGTTTTAATGCTTTTTGATTAAGAATAAAAATAAATCCCCTCTTCCTTATTGCCAAAAAAAAGCCGTGGCTCATACAAGAGGCACGTTATTTTCAAGGGGAAATTGTGCCATCCTCCCTCTCCAGCTGCTGTTCCCGAGCAGCAATGACTGGAATGATGTCCTCTGTCTCATTTTACATCTCTGGTGGTGCCCAGCACTCGTGAATCGTTAATGTGCCGTTCCACCCTGGGTGGGATAAATCTCTGGCTAACTCTGGCGGGGGGTAGATTGTATTTTTGCTTTGCCCCCTAGCCTGGATTCCCACCAACAGAGCTGTGCTGCTTTTTGCCTCGCAGGTGCTGGGGAGCCTCCTGAAGCACGGGCACATGCCCTGCACGGCCGAGAACGTGGGCGCGCTGCGGGAGCGCTGCCGGGACCCCGCCGTGTCCGTGTGCAAGCAGGCACTGCTCTCCCTCACCGAGCTGCTCCTGGTGAGGCCGTGGGGGTTCTGCCTCAGCAGGGCTGGGGGGAGGCAGGAGGGACAGCCCCAGTCAGTTCCTCGCTCGTTCTGATGCCTTAGGTTTTAACTTTTATATTTTTCAAATCCTGTACTGCTTAGAGTGTAACTCTGAAGTTCCTTGTAGCCTGGAATTTCTGCTCTCCCGTGCTGGGCAGACACAACAAAGCCTCTCCAGGCTCTGCCTTCAAGGACAGCCAGGCTCTTCTAGGCCCAAAATGTGTAACCCAAAGCCTCTAAGGGGGGAGCAAGCTGAGGGGAATTACATCATTAACCTGGGGCTTTAATTGGAGAATTAACCGTGGTATGCAAACGAACCAAACCTATAAAGGTGTGAAGAACTCGTGACCTGGGGTCCATCTCGGGGTCCATTTTTGGAGGCAGCCTCTGGCTCCCCCAGGGTGTGCCTTGAAGGCCCTTCCAATAAATCCTGACCTTTATTCCCTTACTCCTGTCTAGTCTCTGTTCCTAGGTGGCTGGAGGAGGGGAGCTGCATTCTGTGGCTCCACTCTCGTTTTTTTCCTTCCCTTTTGACTCGGAAGTCGTGAGTCACTCCGGTAGCTACTTGTGATTTATGCCGAGCGCTTCCAACTGTTGGAAACACTGATTTTTCTGGCTGTTGATTTATGTGTCATGAAGAAAATGTTTATGTTGCTGGCCTTCTCAAGTTAAAAAAAACCCTGAATCACTTTCAGATGTAATGTGTGGATGATAGCACTGCTATATTTTTCTTTTCTTTTCTATTTATTCACAAAGGGTTCGTAGCTCAGGCTTGGAGCACAGGGTTTATATTAAGCGAAGCTCTTTTTTTTTTAAGTGCTAAATCATCTGCTGTGCAGCCTTATTGCAAACCTGTTATAATTCTTTATAGAGTCTCAAAACAAAGTGTCGCAGTACTTTAGCAGAAACACCAGGTATTTATCATAGAGATGATTAAAGACCTTGTGATGCTGAGTTTGCCTGTCCCACCTGCTGCCACACTGCTGGGGTTGATTAAAATTCAGTTTCAAAGTTTTTTAGCTGAACCCAGAGGCCTTTTGCTTGTCTTACCTGTGCATTTGGGATCCCCTAATGATTTAAAAATGTGCTTCTCTCAGTGTCAGCACAGCAATGTCCTGGTGCAGAAGGCCTGGTGGAACGGGGTGGTGCCCGTTGTGACGGATGCAGAAAACACTGTCCAAGAAAAGGCCTTGGAGTGCCTTGATCAGATCTTGCTGCAAAACATAAAACCTTACAATAAATCTAGGAGTGATGATAGGCAGAAGCTGGCGTGGGATCTGCTCTCCCTGTCTTCAGACAGCAAGGAGCTGGGGTAAGTGCATTTTCCCATTTTCCCCATCTCTGCCTATGGTAACATTCAGGGAGGTTTTTTTTCTTGAGGTTTTTTTCATTCAGAGGTTTTTTCTACTTTTAATCCCATTAGAATACACGACTTTTCCTTTACAGAAGGAAATTACCTATTGACTGGAGGACTAAGATAAGAGTCTGAATTTGTTCTCTCATTCCCTGTGTGCCCACAGACTGCTGGGTACCACAGCTGACACACACACACACTGTTAAAATGCACGTGCTGTCTGCTGTGCAAGGACAAGAAACCCAATTTTTCTCTGGGATTTCTTTAAAGCCACTTAAATTCCCTGCTTGAAACCATCAGTATAATTCTGGAGATGGAAACTACCACGTGGAGGGGCTTGTGTTGCCCTGGCAGCTCCCAGAACAGAGCTGCTGAGCATGGACAAGCTGGCAGGTGGTGAGAAGAGTTCAGCTTTGCTTTGTGTCAGGTGTTTTCTGTCACTGCTCCTGTTACCTGTGCTCTCTCCCTGGACTGAAATGCTCACACACAGCATTGTTACATCCTGTGCTGGATGCACTGATAGCACATGAATATTTAAGTCAAATGGAGGTGTTCCTCTGACAGAAGTGAGAGAGGATATATAAAGCAAGAACATCACCTTGTATTAATTCTTATGTACAATATGTTACTTGTCTTGTGACAAATCGAATTATCCTGCCTGCCTCAGAGCGCCGTGGGAAGGAGCAGGAGAGCTGGGATGACACACAGCATGACGAGGACACAACAGTGATTAAAGACAGCTGTATGTTTATTAGTCAACAGGGCAGAACAGCTCTGAAGGAGCAGACGAGGCCCTGGTGGTGCTGCCGTGCCAGTGTGGGGAGCTGTCACTGTTCTAATTTGGGCACCTTGTAACAGGCTTGGCACATTCACCACACCTCCTTCCTCCTGACCCTGCAGGACCTTGCAGCTTGAGAAATCTCACAGCTCTTCCAACGTGAAGTAGATAATTAGGGTCACGCAGAGAAATGAGCAGGGTGTGATGCCTGACATGACTCTGCTGTTTCTTCATCCCTGGGAGTCTTCAAGGCCAGGCTGGATGGGGCTCTGAGCACCCTGGTCCTAGTGGAAGGTGTCCTTACCCATGGCAGGGGGGGGAATTAAATGATCTTCAAGATCCCTTCCAATTTAGGCCATGGCTCTGGGTATTAAATAATAACTACTAGAAAGTCTTTTGTTACAAATTGCTGAAATTTCATTTCCTGATGCCAGTTGGACTGTCTGTCTTGCTGCCCCACATCACTCTATCTGTGTAGGGGTGCCAGGTCTGTAGGGAAAACGTGTGTAAATGTGTGCATTTTCAGTGTGAACAGTGGGAATGCCAGGCAGCTTTGTTGTGTTGCCCAGTGTGTGTGTTGGATTTCTCTGGATTTTACCAACTGCTTTGTTTATTCCTCCCTAAACTTTCCTTTCTTCCCTGCAGCCGTTACCTGAGCAGAGCCTTGACTATGTGGTCCAAGAAGAAGAAGTTGACCTCCACTTTTATCCAGAATGTCATGTCTCACCTGGAGACAGAGCATTCCAGCGCAGCTTGGATGCTGCTTGCCAAGGTGGCATGTTCTTGCCCCAAGCTGGATTATTCCAAGATCATTGAATCCTGGTACAGCAGGTCAGTTTGTGCTTTGAACTCCATTCTGCAAGGGGGCACTTTGTGCCCTTCCACAGACTGCCTTTCAGCTGCTGAAACCCCAGTTTTTCCTTCAAGCTGTGAGTTCTGCAGCTGGAAATCCAGCAGTGGCCTCACGATCCGTGCAGTAACCAACTCTTCCCTTAATCCCTTTCGAGTTTTCATTGGCTTTGACAGGTCTGCCTTAATAATGCATGTCCCAGATGAGAGGATGGTTCAGCTGTGATTTGGTGCTGTGCCTCAGAGTTTGTGGTTGGTTTTGCAGGCAGCAGAACTCGAGCAGCGACGCCGTGGGACACATCCTGTGTGTCATGGGGCACGTGGCAGAGCACCTCCCCAGGAGCAGCTCCGAGGGGCTCAGGGGTGAGTGGCAGAGGTTTTGTGCTCTCCCTCCTCCATGAGCACTTGAAAAGCTTAGAAAATGCTTGTTTTATGTGTGGTCTTGTCTCCAGAGAGCATCCGGAGCTGGCTGAAGGAGTTTCGGTGTCCCCGGGTGCTGATCAGCCCCTCTGTGCAGGCCCTGCAGAGGCTCTGCAGGGCCTCTGTGGATGCACCAAAGGAGGCACAGGTGGGGCTTGGAATAAACCTTTTAAAATACCCTATTCCCACTCAGGGGGTGTCTGCTCACATCTCCAGGCTGTGGGTTGAGGAGTTCTAAAAAAGGGGCTCTGGCTTCAGCAGCTCGAGCCTGCTGTGCTCAGCTCTCTTTGCTGCACTTGTGCTGGAGAACGTCCCCTGGCTAAACCTGGGCTTGTGAGAAACCTTCTGTCTTCAAATGCATTCCCCCACACACCTGTGAAATACCTTGCATTTGCTTTCTGTCCAAGTTTACAGAATTCCTAAAGGAAACCTGTTGCTGTGCTTTTATTACAGCAGCTGTTTCTCAGGCTTAGTCCAGTTTGAAGCTGTGGATTTTTGCTGTAATCTCTGACTATTTTCCATCAGAGCTGCTGCAGATACACATATTTTTCAGACCTCTTCCTGGAGACCAAACAGGGAGTTAATAACTTGCTTGTAACTCTTTTTTCTGCCTCTGTTTGTTTTATGCCATGGCTCTGTTCTGCTCCCATAGTGGGAAGTTAGGCCATATTTTGTTGGTAAAATAAAGATCTCAGCCTGAACACAGTTGCAAAGAAGCTAAAACTCATGCAGGTCTCTGTCCCTAACGATTTTGTATCATCCCTAATGATGTTTTCTATTTCTCTTTCAGTATTGATTACAGCTATTTTATAATAAGCATCCCAATCAAGTGTAGTAAATAATGGGCAAAACTGCACGCTCTGTGCCTCAGAGGCCACGGTGGGGTGATGCTTTCTGGGATTTTTCTTTTTAAACTGACAGTCAGAAAATCCTCCCTTGTAGGTTCAATTATCACAGAGTGTTGGCTTAAAATGAAATGCGGATGTTCCTGTAGTTGGTCACTTTATCAAATCCAACAGCTATCATTTATATATGTGTTTGGTTATTAAAATTGCCACTTTCAGATGGTGGAAAACCAGAAACTGTGCTTTATATTCACCACAGTATAGGAGTTAATAGCTTTTCCTGTGTTTCCCCTCCACTCTTTGGAATTCACATCATGTTTTCTTTGTTAATGGAGCTGCCTTTTCTAAGCAACATCTAAAAATTCACACAGACACCTCCAATGTGTTGGGTGCACATGAAACAGCCGCTTACATCCTTTTTGTTTAAGTGTGATTTCTATACTGAAGTAAACTTGGGCCTGTGGATCATTAAAAGCCAAATTTTCCAAGGTGTTTTGACACTTGCACACATCCTTTGATGTGCAGGGAGAATTTTAAAGCTCTAAGGCACTGTCAGATTGATTTTAATGGGATCCAGGTTATTAAAAGCATATAAAGACTTTGATATTCGGGATTCATGTGTGGACAGATATTACAGCTACCTTTTGTTTAATTAATAAAGTGTTGAATTAATTTTGTTTAATTATGGAACAGGAGCTGCTCAACCAGGTGTTTGGAGATTTGGTATCCACCTGTTACAGCTACATCTCCAATATAGTCCTCAAAGAGGGTGGAGCAGAGCAGCTGCAGGAAGATCTCTTGGTGAGTTTGGTTCCCCTTCAGGGATTATTTGAAGGGTGGAGGTGTGCTTGGGGTTGGTGTTCCTCAAAGAACAAGAGCTAGGATAATGGGAACGTGCATGGCCTGTGTGTGGGTGATGAAGTCTTGTATTTATGGGCCTGGGAGCACAGGGCAGTTTTACACACCAGCAGTTGCTTTAAGGATATGGCACCCCGTGTATTTTTAATATATGATGTGTTTTTTCCCTGCTTTTCCACTCAAACTTCTCAGATGAGCTGTTTGGGAGAGAGGCCTGTAAAATGCATGGAATGCTTTGAGGAGTATTTCAGTATCATTAGATGTGGGGGGTGTTGGAGCATATCAAACACACCCACCCAGGATTTCTGTTCCAAAGCCTCCCCTTCTGTTCTCCAGCCACTGCCTTGAAAGGACTGGGGTAATTTTGAGTTGTTTTTGGAGAAGAACCGACTCCTGCTGACTTAATTTGCAGCTCAGCCACTGCCTTTTGACTGCAGTGCTGCTTTGTCTCTGCAGGTGAGACACCTCTTCCTCCTGGGCGAGGCTGCCCAGATGTGCCCAGCCAAGGTGGAGAAATACATCTTCTTCTTGGTTCAGGCCATCCTGGCCCCTCCTGTCAGCAAGGACCAACGTGAGCCACTCTCCTCCTGCCTTTGGCTTTGCATTTACAGGCACCACCGTGTGCCAGGCCGTGTTTCCATCCCTGACCTGTTCTTTTCCAGTGTCTGCTTCCAAAGACAGTTCCCAGTTGCTGTCCCAGTTCAGAGGCTCAGCCATGCCTACCGTGGTCAGGGCTCATGCAGTTATGACTTTGGGTAAGTGCCACCCTGCCCTAGAAATGGGCCTTTTTTGTATCTCAGCCTTTCTGGTAGTGTTCTGCCCAAAATTCTGGAGAACAAGAGGCTCGGGGTGACCTTATCACTCTGCAACTCCCTGACAGGAGGGAGGAGCTGAGTAACAAGGGATGGGACAAAGGGTAAGAACCTCCAGCTGTGCCAGGGGAGGTTCAGGTTGGACATGAGGAAGAATTTCTTCACTGAAAGGGTTTTTAAACATTGGAAGGAGCTGCTCAGGGAGGTTTTGAGTCCCCATCCCTGGAGGTGTCCAAGGAACAGCTGGATGGGGCACTCAGAGCTGTGGTCTGGGTGACAAATTAGGGATCGGTCACAGGTTGGACTCGATGATCCCAGAGGTCTTTTCCAACCTAAACAATTCCGTGTGAAGCTGTGGCAGTTGTGACAGAGAGCCCCAGTGCTCTGTTTGCACTGCCTCAGCTCGGAGCTTTTAGCAATGCAAATATCCATGGAAACAAGCTGGGCAAACCACCAGAACCCTGCCAGCTCTGCTTCTCCAGGTGGTTAATGCATTAATAGTGATCAGTAATTAGCAGTGTCCCCCAGAGCTGTGCTCTCCTTGTACTCAGAGCTGGGTGCTGGAGGATCATCTCACTTGTAGTGAGATGCTTAAGGTGAAGAAAACTTTGTGCTTTTGATGTAGTTTAGAGCAGAATGACTGCACACAGTGACTCGTTCTCCTCAGCATGAGTGAAATGCTGCTTTCAGAGAAGCCTGGCCAGCTGCATTCCCAGGATTCTGAGGAATACCAAGTGCGAGTTCTGGGTTTTAATACTTCCATGGTTAGGAACAAGTTTCTTTTACAGATAGGCAGCATTATTCTTCCCTTAATTGCTTTGGAAAGTTTAATACTTTTGTGCAGAGCTTGGGAACGGGGAGAAGTGATGTTAGAACTATTGCAGGCTATTTTATTTTAGGTTGGCTCAGTGATGCTCTCAGAGGTGGGTGTCTCCCTGCTATGCCTATGACAGCTGGGGCTGTTCTTTTTAGCTGCTTTGAATAATACCCTGTACACAGAAATAGTTTGCTGTGAAGGAGGGAATTTGGCATAGGGACCCACTCTATAGGTCTAAGGGGAGTTTGGAAGAACTCAAAGTACCATCTCCCTGAGAGATCGTGCAGATTGCTCATCAAGTTCCAGCACGAGTTTCTTGTTTATTCCCTTGTTTACTTCCTGCTTCCTTCCCTGGCTCGTTTTGGACCCGAAGGAGGCAGCGAGCTGGGCTGGGCTGCTCGGGAAGGAGCATTCATTCCCAGCTCTGGTGCTGCTCCCCAGGTAAGCTGTGCCTGCAGCACGAGGAGCTGGCGAGGGAATCCATCCCAGTGCTGGTGCAGGAGCTGGAGGTGTCTCAGGAGATGCCCGTGCGCATCAACGTGGTGACAGCCCTGTGTGACCTGTGCATGCTCTACACCTCGCTGGTGGACAGATACATCCCCAACATCTCCCTGTGCCTGCGGGACCCGCACCCTGCCATCCGTGAGCACACCCTGACCCTGCTCACCAACCTCCTCCAGGTGAGCTGGGGCTGCTCCTCAGTGCCTCTGTCCGGTGCCTGCTGGCTCAGAGTAATTAATCCGTGCTAAATTAAGGGTGTTTCGACTCCTGTGTTTAGTTTTCTGCTGGCTCGGCAGCAGTCGCATCGACGCCACCCGGCACAGTTGGATAATGAGGTTATTTTTAGTCAATGGTTGCCCCTTTTCTCATCTTGGTTTCTTTGAACTCCCTCCAGTTTCACTTCTCTATCAATGGCTGTAACAAGCACCACAACACCTTTTTTTTTCTCCTGCTGTCTCTGCTGATTGTTCTGAAGGTGTGAATGTTGAGAGGATCAAGATGTTTTCCCTCCCAATGCTCACATGAGGGCAGGTTTGGAGTGCATTTGGCTCTGAAAACAGTGTTGAAGAGCACTTCTGCCGTGGGGTGGGAGAGCAGATTTTTCATTTTTCTACTTTATTCTTCATACCTGGGGTAAACTTTGATGTGCTGCTGTGGCATTTATGCTGCTTAGAGCATCCCTCAAAATACTTGGGGTTGTTTTGGGGTTTATTTTATGTACCTGTGGCTGAGGTTTTACAGCTTGCTCATTTGCCTGACCACAATTTGGAGGTTCACACTAAGTTTTCCTGGTTCAGGTTGTTCATTTTTTGTCTTCTGATTTCTGCAGGGGGAGTATGTGAAATTGAAGAACTATCTCTTCTTTCGGTTTGTCAGTGTCTTGGTGGATCCAAACCCAGATATTGCCAGGTAAAAAACTCTCAGCTGTGAAATGATGGAGGAGTTGAAGGTCAGAGATGTCTCAAAACCTGTCTTGGTCATGGCACCTTCACATTGTGAATTAAAATTCCGATGATAAAGCAGATTATCCCACTAACCTCTGTACTTCCTTTAGGGTCTGCAGGAGCAGCAAAGAGGTGATGAACCTCTCTCTAGGTCACTTGAAGGTCCCAAAATGTGTCCTTGGCTGTCCTCAAAACATGCAGCTCTGCTCTGTTTAGGACTCAGTCATCCAGAAAAAAAATGAATATTTGAGACAAGCCTGTAGGAAATCTTCCTTGTGGTTTTCTGACAGGCTCTGTCTCAAGTGCTGTCTTTGTTTAGGACTAGGATTAAATATCTTGTTGGGGTTTTTTGTCTTACATTGCATGCCTTGCCTCTTCAGCCTTCTGCCACATCTTATAATTGTCAGAGGAATGACCTGTCAGATGAGGTGTCAGAGGAATTATGCACTTTGAGTGCATGTTTATGAAGTTTTTTGAGGTTTCAGAGTCTCCAGCTGCTCTGTTATGTGAGAAATGAGTGGGGCACGTTTCTTCCAGGAGGGGAGGTGATGTAGAAATTTGGGATGCAGAGGAGGACTGGACACTTTGCTGCTTGTTTCTGCCTGGAACAGTCAATCTGAGATGGATATTCCCAGAGCCATCAACCTATTGTCAGTCACCATTCACATTTCTCTTTCTCTTCAGTGTGTTTTTAATATCTAAAAATGTCTTTCCAGTAGATGGTGACATTGCAGCATCGTGTTCCTCCCATTTCTTTGGGAGCCTTTTCCTTTGCATCTGCATTTAGAGACTGCATCCAGACAAAACCACGTTCCTCAAGTCTGGGGTTGCCTTGCAGCTCTTGCAGGACCTTTGGGGATTAACTTGTTGCTGAGTGCTCAGCCACAGTGGAACTCAAGTTATTTAAATAATTTAAGTGTTACGCCTGGATTCAAGTTCAGATTTATTTCTGACTCTAATGGCCATAAGAGTGAGTAGAGTTGTGGATGCTGGAGATGTCTGTCTCTCTGAGAAAAGGTTGGGAGTCAGTGAGCTGATGCCCTTGTGCAAGCCCAGATGGAGCTGGGCAAGAATTAAATGTGGTATTGAGGGAAACCTGGCAGAGGAAAACCATCCTCCTGCCTTGAGAGCCCTACACAATTTCAGGGGTGGCTTTTAGAAATTATCCAGCGATGATTTCTTTCTTTTCCTCCTCCCCAGTTTTGCAGAGTACTGCCTGGTGCACATCTTGCTGATGAGGAACCCCGTGATATTCTCCCAGCACTTCGTCGAGTGCATCTTCCATTTCAACAGCTACGAGAAACATCCCAAGTACAACAGGTTCCCCCAGAGCGAGAGGTCAGTTGGGCACATTTCTGTCCAATTTTTGCTAAATTATGGGCTGTCTGGCCAGGCAGCTCTCAGTGACAGCACAGCAGTTGTGTCACTTCATAATTATCCATGCAACAGCATGAAAAGAGCTGGGGGAAGCAGTGCTGAGTTGAATCCTGCCTTCCCTGTGACACTGCTGTGTGTAATTTGTAGGACTGTGTGGTGTCCTAACAGGTTATTGGGTCTTAAAAGTGACATGCAAATATCCGGGGCTGATTTAAGGTCTCATTATTTCTGGGAGCTGGCATAATGGGATTTGGGGCTGTGTAAAAGGTCGTGCTCTGCCACAGGGCGAAGCAGCTCTTCTCTCTGAAGGGGAAGGATAACAAGGAGAAGAGGATGAGGATCTACACCTTCCTGCTGGACCATTTCACAGATGAGCAGAGGTTCAACATCACCACCATGATCAGCGACGACATCCTAGGTAAGAGTCTGCCTTATAAAATCTGACAAACAAAAATCTGCTGTCTGTATAAAAGCCCATAATCCAGGTGTTTTCTCTTCCTGGCTTCCCCATCACTGCTGCTTCTGGTAAAAGAAATTATTTCTTGCCTGTGTTTTCCAGCTTGCTTTGTGTACAAGGTCCTTCCTTTGGACCTGGAAGGCAGCGAGCTGCTCTCAGATACATTTGCAGTGCTCAGCTGCAAAGAAATCAAGCTCTCAAGTATGAGGTCCAAACCTGAGGAAGACATTCAGCCTGAGGAAGATGAGATGTCAACGGCCAGTGCTGTCATGCAGGTGGCCCAGAAAAAGCTCATCTTGCAGGTGAGGGGCACTTGGTGTGCTGTGGGAGCAGGGCTGGGGAGCTCTGTGTCTTGTGAAAACAAAATGTGAGGGCACAGTTCGTGAGAGATGCTCGTCCTGGAGCTGGAGGGATCAGAAATGCATTTCCCCAGGAGCCAGGGGAGCTGTGCTGAGCTGGATTTGTTCCCCACTCCTCTCCTTGGTGGAGCATTGGAGCGGAACAATGATTTTCCTGCACCTCTGGGCAATCTGCCTTCACTGTGAGAACCCAGTGACTTGGTGATGCATCTGAAAAGGCTCCACTTAGGTTAAAAGCCTCTGTGCATGTGCGTGTGGTGTAAGAGCAGCCTTAATTACAGCAATTCCCTGGCTGTGGGGGGTAACTCCTCTCACTTGGGCTGTCCAGCCAATGCAGAGCGGCTTCTCCTTTATTGCCTCACGTAACTGTTCATGCCTTGGTCACAAAAAGGGTCAAAAGAAGAATTTAATAGAAAACATCATCCCAACTATCACATCACTGAAGTCCTTGATGGAGCAGAAGAGGACCCCAGCTCTGAAGGACCTGATGAGCTGCCTGCGGGTAAGGGGAAGGGTTTTCTTGCTGGTCGTGGTGTTTTTATTCTCTCTGGAGTTAATGTGCTGGGTGTGAAAGCACTGCCAGAACCAAGAGCCTTCTTAGGAGGGAACAATTCAGAAGATGTGATGTTGTGACACTGCCACTGTGTTCAATAATGTGGGAGGTGGAGGGATTGGAGATAAGGCTCTTGGTGTGGAACGTGGGCAGGAAGAAAGCTCAAATGCTGGAAAGCTTTTTCATGTTCTGAAGAACAAATTGGAGTTGAAACTCTTCAGTCTGTTAAAAACACCTCTGCTCTACCAACTGGTGTTTCCTTTTGCTCCCAAGCAGCTGTGATCTGAATGGGGATGTGAATCAGTAGCTGGGGGAGATTTCTGAAAGAGTCCAAACATTCCTTATTGCTGCAGGAAATTATGCAGGATTACCGAAACGAAATCAAAGACTTCTTTGCTGAGGACCAGCAGCTGGTAGTCGAGCTGGAGTATGACATGAGAAAATATGAAGAGCAGCTGGCCAGGGAGAAGGAGTTGGAACAGGAGCAGCTCTCAGCAGCCCATTGGGAGGTTGGTGCCATTAACTCTGTACCTGTGTCCTCTGCTCAAATTTGTGTGCTCACAACGCCCAGACCCTGCCCATGGACCCCGTTCCAGCTCTTGGAGCAGGATGGTCATGAAGGGTTTTCACACCTCTTTGTACTTCTTGACAGAAGCTTTGGTTTCAGAGTCATTTAACAGGCTTAGAACATCAACAAACAAAGCCAAGAGAAGCAGCAAATGAGTAATGGAGAAAGAATTCAATTTAAAGGGAAAACCAAGTCTAATTTGGTGCTGGCTGGGCTTAGATGTTGTATTCTCTCTGTTCCCAGAATGATAAAGTGGTATCAAAGAAAGGAGTTCACTTTGACTTCAGGTGTCTACAAAGTGGAAATTCAAACCTGTCCTAGTCACTCAGACCCTCTTTTAAATTCGGTGTAAAGAAATAAATATGTGCCTGAGTCAATTGTCCTGAACTATTTTGGACACCTACCTTAAGATGAGGTGACTTCTAGCCTGGAAGTGCATTTCTCTGCAGACTATAGAAGACCACTTTATATATAGACCTCTAAACTAGGACGTTTGTGTCCCTATTCCCTTCTTGTTAAAACTTCGGCCAACAAATTGTTTCTCCCCAGCACCCTTTTACCTCCATCACACAAAGGGCAGTTCTTAAACACTCAGCTCCAAGCACCTTGCAGGGTTTTCTACTCTTGTATCCCTTGTCAGACGTGACCTTGTCTCCTGTTTTCCACAGAAATCTCCATCTTTGGAGAGAGCTGCATCTCCTGGTGGCCAGAATAATAACAATGCTCAGTCTCCTGCGAGTGGGAGGCCGCCCACATCTGGGTTCTTCCCTTCCTCTGGGTCTTCTGAGTTTGCCTTACCTCGTGCTGGTGCTCTGAAGCAGCCTCAAGTGGGTCGCAGGTACGGGCTCCTCTTTGTTACCTGGGATTTGATATTCATATTTATTATATATATTTATATTGCTTTGCTGGTCCACTCTTTGCAAAGTGGTTTGAAGGTCGTGGGTGTTGCAGCATCATCTTCTTATCGAGTGGTGTTTAAGATGATGAGGGATGGGGAGGGGACAGATCTTTCCTCATTGTCTTGGGGTGAGTCTATGATGTGGATCCCCTATCATGGCTCTATGCCAAAAAATTAATTTTGTGCCTTTAAACTGAGCTTGAGAGGGAAAAAAACCAAACAAACTTTTCAAAGCAGTTCCCAAGGACACAGAGACAGAGACTCCTCTGCGTTCTCCGGCTGCAGGAGCACGGAGGGAGCTCCCTGCCTGGCTCTTCAGCCAGCTCTTGGGGTTTTTTCCCTTCCCTTTTTCTCCTGTGTGTTTCCTGGGGCTTTGGGGTTTTTTTCCCTTTTTCCTCTTCTGGACTGTTTCAACAACACCAGAACACATCAGGAGAACTTTTCTTCAGGCCCAGAGGGGGCCTAAGGCCACCCCCCACGGCAGCTCTGAGAAGGAGGGACCACATCTATGAGAGGACTCCAATTTCTTCCCAGGTTTTCTCTCTGTAGCGAGGGGTTTTACTATTCAGCATTTTTATCCTTTTCCTGTGTGTTTGTTAATAAATAGGTTTTCTCTTTCACTTTCCTTCAAGGAATTTTTCCCGAACCTGGTGGGAGGAAGGGTGGTTGTAACCTGCCTTTCTCCCAGAGGATAAATTGCCAGATTTTGGCCAAAACAGGCACACTCATGCATCTCTTCAGGGCTTTTAGAGGGAAATCCCAGTTCCTGTCCTGTTTCTGGCCCTAGGGCATCACTCCTGAGCACAATGGCCAGGCTGAACGCCGCCCTCCTGGCAGCAGAAGGAAGGCCACGCAGCAAGAGTGTGGGGATGAGTTCATCGTCGGCTTCCTGTGGTGCACCGAGCTCATCTGGCTGGCAGCAAGGTGGGGAACTGCTGCAGGCTGCTCTGGCTCCGTGCTGGATCTTGTTTACACTGATCCAGGAAGAGTCTTGAGTGTGTTTCTGTTGTTAATCATTCTCCTGTCGTTTGCAGTGTCCCGCCGAAGCCTGAGCCAAAGGCCCAGGCGAGAAAAGGTGGCTGTGGTGGGCCCAGCAATCAGCACCCCAGAGCGTGAGTAGCAACTGATAGCTACAGATTATTTATTTCTCTAAGTGCTTGTAGTAAACAAGAACCTTCCTGAAGCCAAGGGTGTGCATGGGAAAGCACAGTCCAGTTGTCTCCACGTGCATCTCACAGAGTCAGGGCAGGAGAGAATTTATTTTGGGATGCTTAGGTAATAGAGTGCCCTTTCTTCCTTCCTCGACTCTGGGGTGCTGAAGAGGAAGGTGGTTGTGGTTTCTTTCCAGCCCACCCTGCCCAAAGGTGCAAGGCTGAATACTTGCTTGGCTCTGGAAGCACAGCTGAGCAGTGTTAGACTGAACTGCAGAGCCCTGCTGCAGAGAGAAATCCTCAAGGACGGGTCCTTTGTGCTCTAGGTTGTGCAAACAGGGTCACACACCTGGTACAACCTGCTCCTAGAGCAGGCAGAGGGCTGTGACAGCTGCAGGAGAGCACAGGGATCTGCTCAGAGGGATTAGCAACCTGCACAGTCACTGAGTGTGCTGCACACTCAGACAGAACTGAACTGAGCACTGGAGAAGGAATGATGTGGTTTGGTTACTGCTGTGGAAATGGAAGTAGAAATACACAGAGAGGAATGTCCAGCACACAAACTGAGAGTCTCTGTGCTTGTGTCCACTGCAGCTGAGCAAGGCCTGACCTTCCAGAGGCAGGTTTTGTTGGAATGCTCTCTGGCAACCCTGCAGTGTCTGTTTGTGCCAGCACGAGAGGCAGGTACAGTCAAACCCAAATGGAGCCGAGTTCCAGCACAGATCCCCTCCCTTTCCACCAATTTGCTGCTGAACTCCTTCAGGGCATCTCCATTGTGCTGTGAGTTGTGAGGTGCAGACCCCCAGTGCTCTGGAGAGAGCTCCAGGTGTGAGTGTGTGGCAGCTCAGCTCTCCTTGGGCTCTGGGGGCTGCTTTGGGAAGGGGCTGGTGCCCCCAGAGAGCTGGGGGAGTGCCCCCTCACAGCCCTGCCCTGCTCACTCCACGCTCTGCAAATCCCTGACGGCCCTGAGCAGGCACTGGTGTGCAGCCACTGGAAAATCTGATCCTGCTCTTCCCCGTGTGCTGGGCTGCACTTGTCTGCCCCAATGTTTTTCTCTTTGCCTGCGCAACAAGCAAAAAATGTGGGGTTTTGTGCAAGAAGTGTTTTTAGAGAGCAGGATTCTTTGAGCGCCGTGGTCTCTTGGAAGCTTGCACGGCTGTTGCTCTTAAAGCACCATATGGTGAAAAAGGAGGAAAAATGTTAATCTGCAGTGGTACTAGAGCTGAATTCCTGCTTTGCTTCGAGGCAGCATGTGTCCTTCAGCAGGGAGACAAACTGTACAGAGCAGGATCATCACTTCAGTCAGCGTGTGTTGAGCCATCTGTATGGTGGCACAGGCTGACAGACAATCAGCATAAAACATTTTATTTCTCTGGTATATCCTTCTGAGACTATTGGAGACACAGTTCTTTGTAAACAGGTTTGTACTTGAGGAGTTGGGAGCAGCTGTCCCTCCTTTCTGCCTTGTTCAGCTGTTCTGGCTGTGCCTCTCTCCCCTTCTGTCTCTGGGGCTCCTCAGCTCCTGCTTGGTACTTTGGGAAGAGCTTCAGTGGATCTGGGTGAGTGGGGATTGTACATAAATGCATGTGGAGATGCCACCTTCCCATGCTGCATGGGAAGCCCTCCTTTCCCCTTTCTTTCCCCTTTCTTTCCCCTTTCTTTCCCCTTTCTTTCCCATCAATGTCTCCTTACCAAGGTGACTCCTTCAGGCACACACTGCACACAGTCACTGGCACAGGTCAGCTCTGAGAGATGCAGGGCAGAGCTAAGGAAGATGGATCAAGTTTGATTTCTGCTCCAAGCTTCAGTGATTCCCTTCCAGGACAGGGTAGGAGTTAAGGAGCAAACCCAGGTCAGCTGTGCAGAGAAGTCCTTTCAGCTGAGTTTCCAACTCCTGCCCTATAAAGCACTTCCTACCTTAATTCCTTGTGAAAGGTTCTGGGAAACATGAGCATAAAACAGAGCGTTGAGTTAAGTAAAATCTGAATATTGTGACATCTCTGCTGAGATAAATGACAGGAAAGAGACAGCTGACAACCAGGGCCTATTCAGGCAAGCTAAATTCTACCTAGCTCCCCTGTCAAGTGATTCCTCTTGTCTGGCTGCAGGCAGCTCCTCTCAGAGCGGCTGTTCAGGGCCTTTGGCAGTTTTCAGGAGCCCCAAATTCTGCCATGACTAAGCAGAGCAACTGGTCTGGATGGGACTTGTTGCTGGGAGAGATGGCAAAGCCTCAGGGGCAGGGGTGGCCGTCCCTGCCAGGCAGGACAGGGGGGCACAGGACCAAGGTCCCTCACTGAAGTGATTTCTGCCACCCAGGGAGGAATGGAGGCTGGAATTTGAAGCTGATGTGACCCATCAGACTCAGCACAGGGGTTTGAGGCTGGATGGGAGACACTGAGGTCTGGTGGGATGGGAGAGAGAGATAAATATGTGTGTTTGCAGTTAAATGGATTTACTTCCTCTGTGACACTTGAATATTGCACTGCAGCATGCCTTGCCCTCTGGCTATGTCACAGGCTGCTAATATGTGATTTTTTTTGTTTGTTTGTTTGTTTCCAGAGTCTCAGACCATTGGGGACTTGACTTTTGGTGCTGGGGTCAGTAGCATCAGCTCGATACACACACCCTCTTCAGGCCCAGGCAAGTCACCTCTGTGATTCTAATTTGAGGGGGGCGGGGGGAATAAAAAACCAACCCCAAATGACCAAATCTGTGGCATTTTGTAAAATATGAAAATACATGTATTGTTTGCAGCGGAGGATGATGAGGATGATGATGATGAGGCTAGGCCAAAGCGTATCATCTATTTGCCATCGCCAGAGGAGCCCTAAGTTCCACACGGGTCTGCAGGCAGAAAGGCTGCTCCAGGGCTGGGAAATGCACCGTGGTTCTGCTCCCTCCCTGCAGCCCAGCCCCACCTCGGCAGTGGAACGTGGAATCCCCAGCGTGGAGAAGGAGCAGCCAGCGAGTGCCTCTGCAGCAGCCACAGTGCAAAACCCCCCTGGAAGTGGATGAGTGAGCCTGCCCCTGCACTGCTGGCCAGAACCACCACGCTGCCTGAAACCCAGCCCTTCCCTCTGCCATCACAAATGGTTGTGAAGGCACAGCCTGCTCTGAGCTGGGTTTTCCCCAGCACTGCCCTGGAGATGGGCAAAGCCTGCACTAGCCCACGTAGGGGCTGTAAGTGCTGCTCTTGGCAGAGCTCGCTGGAGGGCTGCAGTATAAAAGGAGGGTGGCTTTTCACTCTTGGGATGTGTAATTTGTCCATTTGGAAAAGTAAGGGCATAACGCTGCCACAAGCTTGGTAGTAAATGCATTTATCACAGCTTGCAGGGCAGTGAGTGGCTGGGTTTATTCACCCAGTCCCTCATTGTCCCTCTTGGTTATATAATAGAGTTGCTTTAATTCGAACAAAGGTAAAACAGCTTGTCACTGCTGCACCCCTAAATCTGGTAATTGCACGCTACATCACCTCTTATTTGTTGTGCAAACTCCTCTGTGTATGAACAGCCTTAATCTTCTTTTTCTATGGAATATTTCTATTCTTGAACGATGTTATTTCTGACTATTAGCATTTGATGAAAATAAATGGTTGCAGAATTAATTCCACCCACGGCGTTTCCCCTTTTCTTGAGCTGACAGAGAAACGATTTTTTTTTTTTCCCCTGTAGATTTCTACAGCCTCTCAGTCTCTTTTAGCACATCACTGGTATCTTGGGCCCTCAGTTCAATTAGTGTTGGACCCAACAGCTTTTAAATAGAGACTGATTTGACTGCAAGCAGGGTATGAGTAACTCAGGCAAGGTGGGTAAGTGCTCTGGGCAGGTGCCTTGTTGATCATAAATATCCTGGGTAAATCTGACCCTTCCTGAGTCTCCCTGATGGCCATGTGCACCTCCCTGAAGTTTTTCTGTTGTTAACTTTTATCACAGAGCTCACGGCCTAGATTCCATTGGAACTGGGAGCTGGGATCTGTTTTATTCCTGCTGGTTTGTCTAACTCAGACACGAACCCCAGGCACAGAGCAGGATTTGCTGCAGGAGTGGAAACAGACTCTTGCCTCCTGCACTGGAATCCCATCATTTGCCTCCACTTTCCCCTCTCTTTTGAAGATCAGAGAACCCTTCAAGCGAGGTTAAACTTTATTCCCAAAATCAAAGTCAGAGAACAGAGGATGTATGGAATGGCTTTGGCTTAAGTGATGGTCAGCTGTGGCCAAACCATTTATTTTTGTACCTTCTCTCCTGCCTTAAGTGATTATTTTACCACTCTGAATGGTAAATTGGGATAGTTTATTTCCTACTTTTTGTTTTGTCCTCGAGCAGTATCTCAGATGAGCCCTGTGAGGTTTAACCTGTCTTCTCTAGAGAAGAACCAGGAACAAATGTCCAAGAATTAAACTGATGAACAGCCACGTACCTTGGATTTTGTGTCACCTCCATCCCACTCTGAGTGCTCTGACAGAAGAGAGTTTCCCTCATTTCACTGAATTGAAAACAGGAGCTTCCCATAACCTGGCTGTTTGAAAAACACCACCAAGCCCAAACAAAACGCCCTACAAGAATGCTTTATAGCTTGGTATTTATGTAAAACATTCTTGGCAAAGTTAAACGTAATACATTAGTACAAACCTGAATATTATTCACAATGATACAATGAATTCCATCCGTCAGCTCTCAGGAGCTGTGTGGGGGGGGGATCAACTCCCCTTTTCTCTCGTTAGAGATGCCACTGTGCATTTTAGAACTGAAAAAACAGAAGAAGTTTGGATTCTCAGCTCTGCTGGTTTGTCACACGAAGGCTGCCCTTGGTGGGACTGCAGATGGTGCTCCCAGAGCTACCCTGCTTCAACCTTTTCCTCTCTCCCATCTTGCAGGTACCCTGAAAGCAGCACAGAGGAGGAGCAGTGGATACCCAGAGGGTGCAAAGGAATGTCACAACAATTAGAGGCAGCAGTCAGTTGTGGGTGGCTTGGTTGAAGAGCTGGCATTAAGAAAGTAACCAGAGAGAAGCTGCAGAACAGCAGTGCTGATGTGTGAGTTACACAGAGAACATCTGCTTAGGGCTGCCCCATCCTTGTCTTTACTTTCCCTGGCAAAGGGACGAGTGGCAATGCTTGGTTTAGGCAGAACAAATGCAGCAATGGCATGTCCAGCGAGGGCTCTAGGAAACAAGAGTCAAGCAGAACACTAAAAAATAACACCGACAGTCCAAATCGTCAAGTATCCAAAATGCTGTATACAGGAAAAGTTAAGACAACTCAATTCATATTGGAAATACAAGAACACTAAATTCTGCTACATTAAAAAACTTCTTAAACCACAGCACAGTCCTAGTGTTGCATCCACATCCTGCAGCCTGGTCTCACCCAACGCTGTTCAACGCTATCAACACGGATATTTTGGGAAACACATGTTCCCAATCATTCTCTCTAAAGCCAAGAGAACCAAATTTGGTTGGGTTTTGTGTTTTTTTTTTTTTTTTTCCTTTTTCCTTTACCATCTAGAGAAGAATTTCAGCTGACACTTTAAAAGTGCTTTTGTGTTGAGCTTTTGCTTTCCCAGCCCCAGAAACAGTGGCCTTGGCCATGTGGCTTAAACCTGCCAAGCTGCTGTAGCTGTCACGCTGTGTTAGTGCTTTAGGGAACTTGCAGAGGGGCAGCAAACACTGAAGTCACTCTGTCACCTCTTTGGAACTGAGTCCAAAAGCCATCCCTGGATATTTCTTGCAACAACAAAAACAAAGTGTTGGTCACCGGCAAGAAAAGGGGTTTTTTTTTTCATATAAAAAAAGTTGATAGCTCCTGCCATAAATTTACAAAAACTATCCCTGAGTGACTGTTCTGTGTCTGGTAAGACCTCTTGTGACAAGGAAATGGCTGAAGCTGGCTGAAGAGGAAAGAGATGCTGTTCCACCTGCAGCTTTTTATTACACTTTGCACTAATACTGATATGCTCTGACAGTGCTGTACTATAGCAACCTGTGAGCTCCTCTCTTGTAGCTTCAAAAGTAAAAAAATAGCTCCGTTACTCAAACACTGCTGGCATCACGTATTTACACTTTTAAATAGAAATGTTACCTTTTCTGAAGTAATCAAAATAGATCTTTGCAAAAAATTTAGAAGGAGGGGGTTTTACAAAATAAACGGAGAAAGGTAAAAAAAGCTGGAGGATCTCTCGGTACCTTTTATGGCAAACTTAGCCCAGGAAATTATTTGGCTTTAATTTTCCTGAAAGGGATGTCTTAGCACTGGTTCCCTGCCTCCCCTCTAAGCCTCTTTCCCCACGGAAAGACTCAGGAGCCAAGCCTGCTTTGTGCAGATTAGAAGGAGGGGTTACCTGCGAGCAGCGAGCCCTGCAAAGCAGGGAGCAGAGGCAGTGCCCTGCCCTGCCCTGGGGGTCCTGGTAGATCTTGGGTTGGGTCTGACTGAGGTAAAGCCCGCAGCCCTCGAGCCGTGCTTTGCCCTGGTGGCTGGAAGGGTGCTGATAACAGAGCAGAGATTTGGCTCCTGCCCCTCTGCCACTCCTTCCCCCGTCAGAGGGGATGGGGCTGGGCAGGGTCCTGGCAGGGGACACAGCCAGGCCAGCTGCCCCAATAGCCCAGGGGATATTCCATACCACATAACATCAGCTCAGATACAGAAACTGAGAGAGAGAGAAGGGGGGAAAGTGGGGGGCATTCATGAGCTTCCAAAGTTTGCCTCCCGGAGCAGCCATTCCATGTGCTGTGTCCCTGCTTCCTGGGAAGTGCCCGAGCATCGCTGCCGGTGGCAAGCAGAGATTGACCTTTTCTCCCTTCAGCTTTTGTGTGTGCAGATCTCTGCTTATTCTTTTGCTGTAATAAAACTGCTTTATCTCACCCCGCTGGCTGTTCTCTATCTTGCTCTCTCCCCTGTCCCAAAGGGAAAGGGAGGGATAGAGTGACTGAGTGGGGGCACCCAGCACCCAGCCAGGCTCAACCCACCACAAACAACAACAACTGGGGACGGTTACAGAAGGGCTGAGGGCGTTCGTGGTGTTTTCACTGTCACTGGTGGCTGGGCAGAGACCCCACTGTGCACCTGAGCAGTCAGAGCCAAGCACAAGACAATCACAGACGTGGAAAAGTCACCAGCCAGGCCTGGGCAATGAGTTGCTGGGAGGAAATCCCCCATTGCATGGATAAATCTCACTCTCTGAAGTCCATCTACTGCTGTATCAGCACCTTTTTTTGTCTACTAGTAACACATTACCAGTAATGTCTACCACATGTTCACCTAATGCCGTGCCCCTGCTTGGTCTGCACATTGTGGCTGTGTCCCTGCAGCACAAAGAGAAGGCAATTCCACAAACTTCCACAGCCCAGTCTCTTGGGAAGGATTAAAACCTCTCCTTAGTCCAAGGACAGGTTTGGGTGATCCTGTTGGTATCTCTGGAGGCAGGGGAGACGCGAGTTGGGCAGTGAGGAGTTACTTTAAACTTTGGCAAAGAAAAAAAAGATATACAGATAGCTAGCTATCGAGTTCTTGTGTGTTCCAAACTCTTCCAAGCGCACTTAATTAATCTCTTGCTCTTGCTTTGAGTTCCTGGAGGAGGTATTTTCACACTTGCTTTTGCTGGTTTGCAATTTTCTTTTGGCGTCTTAGATGACGAATGAAGACTTGTGTCTGAAGTCACCCTGCAAGGAAACAGTTTGGGATGTAGGAAGGATCCAGCAGCTTTCCAGGCAGCTCTCTGTTCCTGCTGCCCCCAAAAAGTAGATCCAAGCTGTGTAACCATGAGGATTCTGCCCAGGCAGCTTCCATTTCCCACTGGGAAGGGGAGGGAGGCACCAGTTCCACTGGCCAGGTGCTCCTCCCATCCTCCTCACACACCAAGGCGCGGCAGGGGAATTTCTCATTCCCTCCTCAGTATCTCTGCTAATGGGAGAGGCTTTTCCTGGTCTTAAGCTCAGCGATCTACTCAAATCCCAAAATACAAACTCCCTCGTAAAAGCATCACGCCCTGCCCACTTAATCCAATGGAAATCACCCTAAGGGGGTCAGGCCACGAGATAACTCGGATATCTCTGATATCAGAGCTGCCTCTGATAGCTCC
Source organism: Monarcha castaneiventris obscurior (assembly GCA_026261815.1). Classification (NCBI taxonomy): domain Eukaryota; kingdom Metazoa; phylum Chordata; class Aves; order Passeriformes; family Monarchidae; genus Monarcha; species Monarcha castaneiventris. The sequence continues at coordinate 3,778,317 of JAMPIT010000114.1, forward strand.
TGGCATCAGTCACTTCAGGCAACTTAAACTGTTCATCATTTCTAAGGAAATGACTCAGCTTTCACCCTTCTGCTTTCCCTCTGTTCCCCAGCCTTGCTTCGGAGAGGAGCCCACTCTCAGAAAGTCTGTAGGCCCCGAAAGCAACTCGTCCTCTGCCCACCCTCTTCCTCTCCTGACAGAGATGGTAAATGCAAATCATTTGTTGTTACCTCATCATCTGTCCGGATATAGTTAACGCCATCAGGCTTTGCTGGAGTCTTGTAGCTGGAAGAAAGGGAAAAATCTCATTTCTGGGACAGGAAGACTGCAGGATTTTGGAGGGGAGGTGCTGGGAAAGACGGAAATGAGGAGGAGCAGCTGAGTGAGAAGCAAGCAGAGAGAAACCCAGTGCGTTTCTCAAAGGAGAAGTCTGTGTTTATTCCATCCTTTGCCATGACTGGGATTTTTTCTAAATTCCCCTTCAGCACAGGGTAAAAAGATTGCTGTGTGTTTCCCTAAGACTCTGCAAAGAGATAAACTGATTCTTTCCTGGGCTCTCCTGCTCTGGTGCCTGTCACTGCCTTTCTGTGCCTCCTGCTCTGTTTCCTGTGGCAATTATAAAGTTCATTTTAATCCTTCACTGCCAGAAGCCTTCAGCATTTTTCTTAGTTAGAAGGAAGTGCCACTTGTTTGCAATCCCGCAGGAACTCAGGATTTATACACGACTGTCAAGTCCAGTGTGTGCCAACCCTCAGCTGCATTTAAATGGGATATTTAGGGCTTTTTCTGAAAAACAAACGAAACCAAAGAGAAAAACAAGACAGGACTTGTGCTGAAAAGCAACATTTAGCACAGAACAAATCTATCTGGTGAGAATCTTGGCTTTGCATATATTATCTCCTCTCCAGACTCTGTAAGGACTTCGAGGCTTGTCTCTGATGCTAATGCTGTTGTTTTTAACATTTTCATGTGCGCTCTGAAACGGCTGTTTTTCATCCCAAATTTAGGTCCTCACAACTAGTGAGATTTCCTGTAGGGAGCCTGCTCTGCTGCTTCCATTCCCTATGCATGTCCTGATGCTTCAGAATAATTGTGCAGTGAGCTGTGATCGTTAAACCGTGGACCTCGTTATGCCAACAGCACGTGAGCTATTGGACAAACACCTGCAGGCACTTCCTGGGTATTTCCTTTCCCAAGCACAGGATGAGGAGAGCAGAGCACAGCTCCCATCCTCTGGAAGCCACACCACAATTCTCCCTTAGGAAAATGCCATTCATCCCTGGAAGTGTCCAAGGTCAGGCTGGATGGAGCTCTGATTCTGGTCTAGTGAAAGGTGTCCCTGTTCGTGGCAGGGGATGGAGCTGGATGATCTTCAAGGTCCCAGTCCCACTCTGGGATTCTGTGATGACTCCATGAAATAAACCTGGATGCTGCAGGGTTTTACAGCAGGGCATTGGATGCCTCAAGGACTGGCTTGGCCTGTGGACTTTGGTGGGGAATTGGGCATTAAAATCCCTTTCAGCCACTCATTTTTGGCGCCCTTCAGACTCCTCCATGCTACCTGAGGGTGCAGGGACTTGTTCAAGAAGCCCAGCTTACCTTTCCCCACTCTCTTTGCCATTTGCAAAGTATCCCCTTCTGTAGGCACAGCAGATCCCAAGAGTGATGAGCACCAGAACTGCAAGGACCACCAGGACTCCCCCGATTATCCCACCGATATTGAGGTCATCTGGCAAAGAGAGACAGCAGCATCCAGTGTTTCTTTTAAGGCAGCAGCAACATTCCAGCTTCACACACACTAAAATGACATCTCTCAAATATTTTAAGCAACAGTTCATAGGGAATTAGTGAGTCCCTGATTTGGAGATTGAATCTGTTCATGATCTGATGTTTCCCTGAATTTTCAGATTATTTTTATCTCCTTCTGTTTGGGGCTATGAGAAAGCAGGGAAGGCTTAACGCTGTAGGGGGTCCCCCCTCACTCCTGATGGTGATGGCAATTAATTTATGGTGACGTATCAACCAGCACTGATGAAAACTGTACAGAGAGCCACTCACAGACTTCCATCTCCTGCTCCTCACACTTGGCAAAGCCAGCATCGTTTGTTGCTATGCAGGAGTAACGCCCTGTGTCACCTTTGTGCACTGCATGGAAAACCTGGGGAGGGAAAAGGGATAAAGGCAAGGGATGTGACATGAGAAACAAGGCACTGTGAGGGTAGAAAAATGTGTATAAAAATGCATCTCTGCTAAGATCTTCTTCCATCAATCTTCCTTTTCCCAACTCCCAGACCCTGGAACACCTCACCTTCATCAAATTATTCCTTCCTTGAAAGCCAGGCAATGTTTTTCTGAATTTACAAGCAACCTTAAAGATAACCTGTCCAGCCAAACCAGCCTTGATTAGATCTGTCAGGGCATTACCAGGGTGCCTGTGGCGGGGTTCAGGGTGTAGGAGGAGTTGTGGGATTTGGTGCTGGATTTGGTGTCGGGTGACAGAGGCTCGCTGTTGCGGTACCAGCTGTAGGTGGACTTGGGGAAACCTTCGTTCTCGTGGCAGTGAAGGGAGGCTGACTTGCCAACAGGGACGGCTTTAGGCACAGAGCATCTGGGAGTCATGGGTTTCACTGTGGGGAGACACAAACCAGGTGAGTGGCACTGCTGAGCAGGACTAAATCATTTCTGAATTCTGCGCTTCCTCAGGCAAAGCCATCAAAACTTTCCGTCATTCCCAGCTGGTTTTAAACCTCCCAGAGTAGCACTGATTGGACTTTGGAGGTTGCCACAGCCCCTTCTGCTCCCGTTGCAGAGGTTCTGGGTTTGATACCTTGGACTGTGAGCTGGATGTTTATCTCATCGATGGTTTTGGTGTCAGAGGGTGCGGCCACCTCGCAGCGGTACGTGGCCGTGTCCATCCTCGTGGTGTTCTTGATCACCAGGGACGTCCGGCTCAGAATCTCTGCCCGAGTCACAAAGTCTCCTGACACACGGGAAAGAGAAAGGAAAACATCAGGGGGGTCACACAGACTCATTTTGGGTGCATGAATTAAGCAGTTGATCCCAGACTTTTCCAGAATCAAAGGAACTCGATGCTTGAAAGCCCCAAAGGAAACCAAAGCTGCCAACCATGTAAGAGGATGAACTGGAAAGCACTCCACCACTCCAAACCTCAAAAACTGTGGCAAAATCGAACTTCCAAGACAGCCCCAGGCCTTGCCTCCTTTGGAAGATTCGTTTGGATGTGGCTCTTGGTCCCACCTGAAGTGCTGGAGTAATTCCAGGTGGCACTGGAGTTTCCCCATCAACCCAAGGATGCTGCAGATCCCTGTGCTGCCTCAGCAGAGAGCCCTGGCAGCCGGACACACAGATCCCTGCTGAGGTGCAGGTGGAGCCCTCAGACGTTTTATGGGAAGCCAGGAGGGGTCAGTGCCTGGTCGCAAGAGCTCAGACACCCAGTGACCACTCTGGGACCCACAGAAGGGAAGCTGCAGCATTCCTTCCTTACCTAAAACATATCTCTCAGCCAGGATCTCACTGCAGCTCCCTGTGGCTCCCTAGTGTGACCTGAGGCAGGGAGCAAAGCACATCCTGCTCCCTCTCCATCCTGCACTTCAGCTGCTGAGCTCTGTTCCAGAAAAAAGCAGCCAGGGCTCCTGCCTTTAACAGACTTGTTTATTCCCCATTGTACTGCTTCCGAAATCTGTTTGGAAAGCTGTTTTGGAAACCTGAGAACAAGCAATCTTCATACCCTGCATTTTGTTGTCAAAAAACACGTAAGAGGTTTCTCCATTTCGGATTTTCTTCCACTCGATTCTGGGATCTGGCGTCGCTATGGATTTGATGATGCAGGACAGCTCGACACCTAGCAGCAGAAATGAAGGCAATCCAGATTAATAGGAAGCAGCTGTATTTTTGCTTTGCTTTGAGCACTCTCACTCAGTGTTTTATTAGGAGATGCTGCCCACAAAGCAGAGCCTTCTCTTTCATCTGCCTCACAAACAGAAACGCTGCTGGGTTCCAGCAGCTATTGGAAGATGGATTTTGGCCAGCAAAAATAATAGCCCAACAGATATCAACTATGGAGAGAAATGAACACCCTGTTCTCTGCAGGCTGCAGCTTGTGGCAAACAAAACCTTTTGTCAGGGTGAGCCCACAGCCCTGTCCTGCTGCTGAGCAGAGCCACAAGGGGAGCCAGGGGTGCAGCATCTCCCTGGGCAGTGGTGGGGATGCACCCAGGGGATAAACCCAGCAAACCCTCTCCCCTTTGCAGCTGGCACTGGCATCCCACCTCCCCTGCAGGACTGGGTGCCCCAGCAGGGCTGGGAGGTGCCTTCCCAGCGTCCCAGGGCCAGGAGAAAACATCAGTTCCTCTCTCTGTGTATTAATTGCAAGGCAACTGCTTTTCCTTCTTTTGGGACCCAGTTCAAAACAGCACTTAGGCAGAGACTTTGCAGTGCCAGTGGCTTGCAGGGGACCTCCATAAACCACTGAAAACTGGGAGATACAGACTTTGGTGGGGACTTAGTATTCTTAGGCACTTCTCTGAGTGCCAGGCCCTCGTAGTCCCAAGGAACCAGTGACCAATCAGCCAAATTTTCCTCTGTTGTTTGGTCTGACGTGAATCCCGAGGCAGCACAGGCAGCACTCACTTTGGAATTCCTGCACCACGGGCTTGGTGTTGCTGGATGTCAGCTCCACAGCCAAGAGTCTGCAGCCTGGAAAAACAAACAGAAGGTAATAAGAAATAGCACAGCTCATAAGTCACCCAGCTAGGAACAGGCTGCCTGCTGAGAAATCATCCTGGCCAGCTCTGAGGACTGACTTCCCCAGATAAAACCTCTTCCTGGCTACCAGCACAGCGCCAGCAGGACGGAGTTTATTTAGGAGTCGTGGTGTAAATACAGGAAAATATAATTGTTAGAAGTAGCAATTAAAGAGGAGGATTAACATAATGGCACAAAGGCAGTGCCAGCACGAGCCATTTCTCTGTGCCTTGTACTTGTTTAGATGGGAAAGGAACTGTGGTAATGCAGGAGGGAAAGTTTTATTTTGAAAATTAAGTTGATGGTCAGGAAAAGACAGGAAAAGACCGAGCTGGAGAGATCCGGTCAGTTCCTGGGAGATGGAAGGGGCCAGGCCTGGCCTCTAACAGATGCTGATTACATTGGCAAGCATTGCAAGTGTGGAAATGTGAAATGTGAGGCAGTAAATCATGAGAAGACTGTGATTCAGGAGAAAACAGGAGTTCAGCTCTTTGGGTAGAGCCCCAGCCAGACCCCCACTGGGGTGAAAGCTCAGCCATGCAATGCTGTGAGGCTCCTTAAAACACAAACTTGCTTGTTCCCTTCCTGCTCTGGGCACCAAAGTGCTCCCAACTGATCCAGTCATCTTCCCTCTTCTGCTATTATTTTAGTTTGAAAGATCTGCCTTCCATTTCCCTTCTGCTGTGCACTCCACCAGAGCAGGTATCAACAGCACTCACGCTCTGCTGGATGCCCAATTCACCAACAACTCCCCAGAGGGAGAGGGAAACAAGCAGGGAGTTCCCTGGAAGAGGAAAGTGAAGCAGACAGAGGATATTTTGGAACTGGGTTCTCCTTCTCTCAGTCAGACTTTGGTGCTCCCAAACCAGGCTGCTCCAAAGGAGCAGGAGGAGGTTCCAAACTGCAGTCAGTGCCAAAATAATCAGCTACAGGGGCCTGCCATGGCCACATAAGCAGCTCTGCTGTGACCAATCCCATCAGGAGTTCGTGGAAATCTAAGGGAGATGCCCACTGAGCTCACTGGGCATTGATCAAACAGCAGGTTAAAGATGATAGAAAACACGACCTCAGTGACATGAAATGTAGCTAAAGGTTAAGAGTAAAAAGCCATCACAAATATGGAGAGAAAGCAGAAAAGGCAGCTGAAGGGAGATGTGCAGAAAGAAATGATCTCCAGCTTCATGACACAGCTGGAAATTCCTGTGCTGGCTTTTGGGGGGAAAAGCTTTTGGGCAGAGATTGACAGTGCAGGGACAACATCCCTCTGGTGGAGTGGCAAGGCGGCAGTCTGAGAAACACCCAGGAGCTGCAAAGTCACTCCCACTGAGAGCTTGAGGGCTTTCAACACCTAAAATCCTTCCAGCACTGCTGAAATGTTCCCTGCTGGTTCCTATCCCTCGCCTTCTGTTAAAAGCTGACACTTTCCTGGGAGCCCCGGTGCTGATACCCCAAAGACCACCAGGGAGAGCTGGAGTTTGGCAAGGTTTAGAAAGCTGCCTTTGTGTCCAAAATCATTGCTCCTCACACAAAAGCCACCAGCTGATGCTAACTAATAGCTGGCCCAGCCAAAACTGCTCCTAGCAGGACTTTTCCACCCTTCCCCCTTCTGCACTGGAGACAGTCACACAGCATTTGGGAGAAATCCGATATTGAACTGAGCTGAGAGAGCTCTGGACTTTGGTTCCTTCCAGCCAGGAGCTGGTCTAAGCAGTAATTTCTTCAAGTCTGTTTTGAAGCAGAGTCCATTTTCATCAGAATTTCTGCTTCCAGACCTACCCCCTGACAGAAGGGAATTGTGCTACACGATGCCAACGCCTTCCCTTCCCTCTGTTCATCACAGAATCCCGGAATGATTTGGGTTGGAAGGGACCTTAAAGCCCATCCAGTTCCACCCCTGCCATGGCAGAGACACCTTCCACTATCCCAGGGTGCTCCAGGCCCCATCCAGCTTGGCCTTGGGCACTGCCAGGGATCCAGGGGCAGCCACAGCTTCTCTGGGCACCCTGTGCCAGGGCCTCACCACCCTCACAGGGAAGAATTTGTCCTGATATCCAACCTACTCCTGCTCTCTTTCAGTTTAAATCCATTCCCCCATGAAGAGATTCCACTGATCCCAGCAAACCCCCAGAGCATGGGAAGTTGCTCATCCCCAAAAGACAAGGCACAATTTTGGGAAAATCCTTTTGAAATCTTTGGACATGTTTCCAGCCACAGTGAAACAAGGCATTTGATTGTCTCTGCTGTGAGATTGCTGCTTCTGGAACCAAGAATTTAATTGAGAGCCCGGGTCTGAGCACTCAGCTGATCTGAGGGGATGCTGGCTGGCCTCCTGCTCTGGATCAGTTTTAGTTTGGTTATGGATTCTTGCTGGCACAGTATCTTTTCCCAGAAAAATGCTGTCCCATCAAATAGACATGGCAACAGTCCTACATCTGCAGTAGTTAGAGTATCAGTTCAGCTGAAGGTGGGGACAGTAAAAGCACAGAGTTGTGTGGCTCTGAGGGAGTTATGGCCCTAGAAATATTCACTCCAAGACAGTGGGGCTCTGCCAGACTCCAGCCCCACCTCCTCCTCAGAAATTGCTCACAGCAGGCTTTTCCTCACCCACTAAACACAGGAGATTCAGGTCCATCCCTCAGGCACAAAGCAGGATGACAACAAATTTTAGACAGCAGCTGAGCCCTTGGAGACTGTGGGAGAGGTTCTGGCATTATTGCACGTATTGACCTTGGGCAGAGATCAATGTGGCTGCTTCAGTCACTGCTCAGGCAGATTTATTCCTCTCTGTGTGGCAGAACACTGCAAGTAGCATGCTCTAAATTAAAAGGAGGTGACAGAAAAGCAAAGCAAAAACCTGAAGTGACCATCCGGACCGTACAGCAAGAGAGGAATGCCTTTCTAGAACTTTGCTCTGTTGGCAAGGGTTGTCTCTTTGGTTTGTTTTGTGTTAAGTCATCATTGGTGCTTAAGCCACCTTCTAAAAGGACTATTTCAAAGGTGTTCCTTTAGGCTCCCTCCAGCCCAGCACAAATAAGCAGCAAAGGGTTGGTGTTATGTAAATCTCACTTCAAAGGCCTCAGCAGCCAGGGTTTGGGGCACAGCTGGAACTGCACTCCCTTTCCAGAGCAGCCTGAGTGCCACAGCACAGGCACCCACCCCAGCCGTATGTTCCACACCCCTCAGCTCCCACCAGCCCCATATGTGCCACATCTCCCAATCCCTACCAGGTCTCTATAGGCTGCAAAATCCCGAATCCTACCAGATCTGTACGTTCTACCCCCCTGAATACCTACCAGATCTGTATGTGCTGCAGACTCAGCCAGACATATGGTTGAATCCCAAATGTCATCAGTTCTCCAAAATAGAATCCAGGACAAGGCACTGAAGTCTATAGCATATTCTTATGGCACTTTTTTTTTTTCCAGCTAAAGAGATCCAGCCCATGCTTTTTACTGTGACTCATGGTATCTGAATCATTTTAAAATGCTATACTGAAGAAAAAAAAAGCAGCTTTATAGGCGACTCTGTGTGTTAAATCTCCTTTCTAACTGTTCAAAGCCAAGCCTGACCTTCCATCTCCTTCCATCCTGATGTCTGTTTGAAAGCTCTAGGCAGAAATTTGAAGAGGAGGTGAGGTATTGTGTTCTAGGGAAAGCGAGAGGATGACCAGGAAAGAGTTTGGGAGAAGTTGCTGGCAGCCTCCTGTGCTGCAGCGTCGCCCGATGCCGCGATCGCAGTTATCTGATACAGTAATTTTAGCTAATGCACTGCCAGGCACAAGCAGTACAAAACCACGCAGCTGTATTTAAACACCTGCCCACCAAAGCAACAAAAATATGCCTTGCTCGAGGTGTCCATCATCGCTAAGCCCTTGCTCGATTTGCAATTCAAAGCGCGCCTAAGCCATGTGGGAACGCCGATAAACCACACGCCTTGTTAAGCATCTCTGCTTTCTGGGTGGTTACTCAGTGCAGCAGCAGTGAGTGATGTGTTGTGGGGTGTTAAAACGTGTTAGCTGAACCCTCTGCACGTCAGCACGCTCGGGGCTGCCCGTCTGGGGATGCCCCTGGAGCATCCATCCATCCATCCACCCATCCACCCATCCATCCATCCATCCATCCATCCATCCATCCATTCATCCATCCATCCACCCATCCATCCATCCATCCATCCATCCATCCATCCATCCATCCATCCATCCATCCATCCATCCATCCATCCATCCATCCATCCATCCATCCATCCATCTGTTGGAACCCAAGGCACACCTCGGGCTGCCCTGGGGGCTCCGGGCACACCTCTGCTGCCCTGGGGGCTCAGGGCACACCTCGGGCTGCCCTGGGGGCTCAGGAGCCCCAGCAAGGGGGTCCCAGCCCCTGGCAAGAAGCCCAGAATGGCACCGGCTTTGACCTCAGCCCATGGGAAAAGTTACCAACACTGCCAGAATCATTGCAAGCCACCAGAGTGTGAAAATGAGTAGTGGTTTAGTATTTTACAAGGTAAAAAGTAGATTTTAGGGTTTTTAATATGAGGACGAAGGGTCTAAGATGGAGGATTTTGGGCATTGCCCTGTTCTTCTTCTTCTTCTCCTCCATCTTCTCTGGTGGTGGTGGCACAAAATGATTGGTAGAATGAAAAAGAGGTAGAAATGACGTGTCTAGAATAGGTGCAAATGAATTGGTACAGAACAGTAACTAATAAATGCGTTGTGAAGAATGGTTGGATGATGGAAAGGGCACAGAAAGGCCGGGACAGCCCAGGGCTGGGCAGTGCCCGCTCGGACTCGGCTGCATCAGATGTGCGGCCGGAGCTGAGAGCTGGCAGAGAGAAGGAGAAATAAACAGCCTGAAACAACTTCTGCAGCCGTTTCTCATCTGCTGGGGCTCGGGGTGAAGCTCCCCAGAGGTGAAGATAAGAACCTGTATTTGTGTGGAGTACCCAACTCCCACATCCATCCATCCATCCATCCATCCATCCATCCATCCATCCATCCATCCATCCATCCATCCATCCATCCATCCATCCATCCATCCATCCATCCATCCATCCATCCATCCATTCGGTGACAAGGAGGGCACAGCCCAGGCACAGAGCAGCCCAGGGGAGCTGGGAGGGCAGCCAGGCTGACCCCAGGGCTGTCCCTGCCTCTCCAGGGGGGTGTGTGCAGCAGGGAGGAAGCTGACAGTGAAATGTGTGGGAAGCCTCCAGAGGAAGAGCGGAGGAAGCCACGCAGAGATGGGTAAGACAAGGAGAGGGGAGGCTGCGTTTCTGCCCTCAGCTTATTTGGAGGAAATCACCATAAGCCCTTTCAGGAACATCTGACCATCTGCCTGGAAATATCCATCCTTTTGTCTCCCAGTGCTGCAGGCTCTTTATCCCCCCTCTTCTCTATTCCCAGCGCGTCTCGTTGCAATTCCACAGCCAGGCTTGTGCCAGGTGGTGCAGGACAGACAGCACAGCGTGGCACAGGAATGAGAGACCAGCGTGTCTTAGGCACTTTTGGGGGAAGTTTTTTGGCCTTTCTTTGTCCAACTGTCTTCGTGTGGAACTTCAGGAATAGCAAATGTACTTGTGACACATAAAGCCTGGATTTATAAGGGATGAACAAATGTTTTGTAGCACTCAGTCACAATTTCCACTCCTTCCCTCCAGCCCAAGGAGCTGCTGGACCCTGGCAGGTCAAAAGCCCCTTGGAGCTGATAGAAGGGAGCAGGGAGGTGGATGGGCCACGTCTGCCCAGTGACCCCAACGTGCTGTTTTTCATCCCATTTTTTCCATGGCACCTCCCTGAGCTCAGCCCTGACTCCGGGGTGGGCTGCCCTGCCGGAGAACAATGTAGATGTGCAGCCAGAGATTAGTGAACAAAAGCTTAGGAGTGTCTCCGTTCAAATTAAGTAACAGATGGACCTGGTCTGTGTGGGAGCTGATAACGGTTATAAAAAGGCCATCACCAGACTGTGGCCAGCCCACCCTGGAAAAAACCCACTCAGTCGTAAATCCTCGGCGCTGTTATAGCTGCTTGTGCTAGTAAGGCTTTATTTTTACCAGCTATCATAAACCAGCATGACTTATTTTAGATGCGTGGCTTGTACTGCTCAGCTAAAAGGGTGCCAGCTCTCTGATAGACACCTCCCAACAGAGATGTGCCCGCCTGGGCAGGCAACACGAGGCAGGATCAACCCAGAGAAGGCAAATGCAGCCTTACAGAGCAGCGTTTGGCATCCACAAGGCTCTGGCTTTGCTTTCCTCCTCTCTCAGGGAGCTCACTCGTGGCACTCTCTCTGAAACGCTGCCCGAGTCTCTGGTGGTCCCAGCAGGACCAGCGCCCCACAGGATGAAGCTGTGTGGAACACCAGTGGGTATCTGCATTCATCTGAAGATGTAAGAACTCGGGATTTTGCCCTTAATTCACACTCTGCCTGCTCACCAGTACAGAAGGTGAGGAAATGCCTGACTTCAAACAGGGTATGTGCAGCTCTGGAATGAAATCCTAACCTGTTTAAATCTCCTGATTTACATCTCCTCACTTAAACTGGGACCTTAAAGACCTGACTGCATTTGCTGCAGAGAGGGCTCATTAGCACCCAGGCCATGCACACAGGCTTTTTTCTTCCTTTTCTTTTCTCTCTGTTTTAGTTTTTTCTTTCCTCCTCCTTCTTTTCTTCTTTTTCTTTTTTTTTTTTTTTTTTTCTTTTTAACAGGAGGATTTACTGTTCTACCTCCTAACCAGACAGCAAAGCACACCCACCCTGAGGAGAGGAACAGGTTGCTCTGAAGGAGATATGGAACCCTCTTAGGTCAAAAGCCTCTCAGCAAAGCAGCTCCTTCTGCAGCCAAACATTCCTCCTCTCTCCCAGGCAGGCAGGGAAGCGTAGGTGTTGCCTGTGAAGACCACACAGAGCTTTCTGATGGTTTCCCCGAGCCTGGTTTCATCACGTTGGGGTGCAGCTGCAGACAGACTGTCTCAAATCACCATCTGATCAGGGCTTCTGCAGCTCAGAGTTTCACAACCTCTGCCTGCTGCGGCATTGCAGCGTGGGTAGAGATGAGATGTTAAAGTCCTGCAGATCTGCCCCTCCACAGAAACCACCCCATTTTATTAAAATGGGGTTTCCTCTGTCCCACCAGACGTGGCTGGAGGCAGCAACCCCACAAAGGGACCCTCACGCTGCTGCCATCAAGGAGAAGATGGATATTTAATACCCTGCAGATGTGGCTGGACAAGCCTTGCCCAGCATCTTAATCTGTGCCTGATCTGGGCCTAGCTCTCCTGTTTTCCCAAGCTCATTCCCTGGTTCTGGCTCTTCTCCTGGGAAGGACTGACTGTACGTGCGAGTCGGGAAGGAAGCAATATTTGTGTGGATGACTAATACCTAATACTTAAAAGAGATTAGGATGGAAGCAGTGAGGGCTCGAGAGCTTCCAGCATGTCAGATTGCATCTTTCTGGAATATACTTCAGGCCAGCTTCAGCTCAGAGACGAGATGGAAAGAGCTGGAATTTGCCCCTCAAAATCTGGGATGAAGGGTAGTGGAGGGGGAACAGAAAGGAAACATGAACAGGAAAGCTGTTATTACTCTCCCCTGCATTCTGGAATTGCTTCTCCCTTCCCAAGAAACTTGAGGCTGAACTGAAAGTCTTATTTCCCTTGTGTGAGCAACAGGGAATAGGGCACGGAGCTTCTGCCAGCTCCTGCCCAGAGCATTTCCTTGCCCTGCTGCTGGTCTCTGGGATCAAGCCCCTCACATAGATGCTTGGGGCTTGCAGTGTTAGGCTGACTCTCCATGAGGGAAAAACAGGGCCAGGGGGGCTTGCTGTGAGGTTCTGAGGTGGGAGAGCTTCTCCTTACAGCTGCACCAAGGTTTTGGCAAAAACCAGAGGAGAAATCCAGATTGCTTGGCCAGGAATGCATCAAACCAGCCACGATGTGCTCAGCTCTGGTCTTGCCATTTTCATTAACAAACAGGCAGCCTAATTACACCTTCAAACTGGGCTGGCTCACAGCCAACACCAGGGAAATCAGTGCAAAAAACGGGACATGAGGGGATCCCAGGAGGGCAGCTCATCCCCACCTCTGCTTTAGGGCATGAAAACCCCTGAATGCAGCTGGCCGGGCCCCTGGAACCCTGAGGAAGCCGAGGGTCTCCTGTGCAGTGCTTCCCCATCATTCCCATCTTCCCAAGTGCTGTGCATGTCTCAGCTGAGCCTCAGTCCCTTCAAACACGGTGTCTCCTGTAACTCAGTGAGGATGTGCAGTTCCAGTTCACTGGAGGAAAAAAATGGGGAATGGAATCACAGGAAGAGCAAAGGCACAGGCGACAGCAGCGGGCAGCAGTGGATATGCCATGACCTGTTTACCAGATGAGAATGCCTTGCAGCAGCAAATCCCAGGAACAACGATGGTGAGCACCGGAGAGCAGTGGGAACCTTTGCACGGGGCAGATTTGAAACCAACCCTTCCTGCCTATTCCCAGTTGCCTTCCATTGTTTCCGTAGCCAGCCCCAAGAAGCACCATGCAGGCACATCCTACGTTATTTCTCACTTCAGCAAGTCCCCTTCCTCCCCAAAGTGGCAGATGCTGGTACCAAATTAGTGCAAAGTGGGAGGGAACCAGCAGATAACTGTCACAAGAGCCAGGGGCAATGGTCTTCCTGCTGTCCTCTCCCTTCCTCCCAGCAGGACTCTCCTGGCAGCAGACAGATGCTGAGGGATGAAATCCAGGACAGAGTGGGGTCAGTGAGACGTGACAGGGATCTATGGCCAGCATCAGGGAGAGGGAACGAACTGCAGCGGGAGAAGGGGCAAGTTCCTTTATTTTTGGCTCGTGTGGGAATTTGACTCAAGGATTGCTGAGAATCTCATAAGCCACGGTGACGTTTTCCAGGCTGAGCGCCAGCCGAGGCACAGACTTGATCTCAGCAGGTATTTGACTTCCCCAGGAGCTGGGATGCTCGGTACCTGCCTGACCCTGGCTTTTGATGAGGACACACATCTCAGGAGCTGCCTGCAATGCAAAGACAGGAAATAAGCGGATATGCTATCAGCACCAGGCTTTGCAATGCTCCTTAGTGTCTGGCCGTGTCCCAACCATCAATACAGAGACTTGCAGGGGTTTAGCCTATAATCCTCTATTCCTCTGTCTGTGACTCTAATCTCCTGATCCTTCCTTCTCCTCCAGCCTAGAGCTTGACCAGCAAAACACGGATCTGAGGTTCTGCTTATCGAAGACCAACCATGTCATCTTCCTGTGGAAAAAGGGAGTTGGGAAGAAAGCAGCAGTCATCAGAGCCAAGAGCCGGGAGTAGGCTGGAGAAGGGAACAGGAGAGGGCGTGAGCAAGCACACGGAGAAATCATTTATGACAAGACTGAAAGCAGCTCTCGTTTTAAGAACATTTCCTCCAATTTTACAGCGTAATTTTTGCCTTTTTTCCCGCGCCTGTGTAATTCTAGCCCCGGGTACAAACCGCAATTGTCTCGCTAACGCGCCGCACAAAACACGTACAAATGAGCGCCGCAGGAGCCTGGCTGCAGGCACCCGGGGAACATCAGCCAGCAGACCAGGAGCCCGTGATCCCACTGCCGTCATTCCAGGCAGGAGAGGTGGGGCCGGCCTCCACCAGGCAGCTCTGAAGCTTTGCAGCACATCCGTCAGAACAAAGGATGCAGCCCCACAAGGGGGAAAAGGCGCTCATGAGCCATGTGCAGGCCCGGAGATGTGATTTTAGGGGCAGCCCTGGAACACAGCAGCAGAGCTGAAAAGACTTCCCTTGTGAACATCAGCCCGAGCACAGGCTGCCACCCTGAGTGGGGAGAAGCGCCGCAGGCTTCAGGGGAGATTATTTTCTTAGGAAGTGCACCCGGGGAATTAAAGGGAGCCCAAGTGAAGTTGCAGACTGATAAGGATGAAAAGTGTGGCACAGAGAGCTATTAGGAAGATGCTGCCATAAATGAGCAGGGGGAGAGGGAAGGGAGTAATGCTGTGTCACAGCAAAGAGGACAAAACCCATCCTGGCTCGTGCCAGCCTGGATTCCTGAGCAGGGCAAGTCTGTTTAATAGAGCAGAAAGGAGCCTTGGCACGGAGGGGTTAAAAGATTACTTGTCTTGGGGGAGTTGAATTAGCCACGTATCTGGGAACCAACTTCTCCCAGACCCTGACTTGTTTTTCTCCTTAAACATCATCTGCTGCTATTTTTAGCAGAGAATTTTCTCAGCCGACTGCTCCCAGTTGAGTCCTGGTCAGAGGCCCTTTTCCCAGGGAGACACAGGCCCAGCAGCACGTGCTGGTCCCTGGCTCAGCTCAGCTCTGTGCCACCATCCTGCCAGCTCCAGGCTTCGTGTCACACTGCCAGCTCTCTCCTGAGGCACGGGGACAGCCCCCACCCCAGCCTGGGGCAGCCATAGGAAATGCCCTCACAGACCTTAAAAAGCCAGGGGGGGCTGCAAAGTCAGAAACAGCTAAGAAGAGCAGACTGGACTTGGTAACTTGCCTGGAAGCTTTAGAGCATGAATGGCAAAAAAAGTGGGAAGGAGATGGAAAGAAGTGATTAGGCTGACGTTAATAGCAGGACCTGCTTCTCAGCACTCAAATCTATTTGGATTCCTTCCAGTTCCTCCGAGGGAAACCATGGAAGCCTTTATTGTTCATAAAAGTTGCAACTAAATTCGGACTGTATAAAGCTTAAGGAAATACCTCTCAGAGGACAACCCTGCTGGAAACAAATGAGGTAACTCCCTTCCTCTTCTCTGCTTTTCTTGGGGCCTTCATTCCTCCTTGGCCAAAACCCCAACCTGTCCATCAGCCCATCAGTGCCTTCCCCTGGCTCCTGGCTGCTCAGCCTCCAGCACTGCTATCTGTCTGCCTGGCTGCAATTAGCAATGTGTCACTGGATGTCTGGGCTGGTTCTCAGGGAGGCAATGCTTGTCACTCCTTTTATCTGCAGCCTGATTTCATACCTGCCTTCCAGAGATCAGCACGGAAATCAGAAGGCCAGACCAGGGCACATGGATGGACAAATTGAGCCAAGCAGGAGCCAGCCCCTGGCTTGGCTGTGCTAATGTGCAGGTCAGGCTGGGGACCCGGGAGGGTTGGGCTCTGTGGATGCTGGGGATGAAGCACAGCAGAGCCACAGTCAGGAAGGTCCCTGTAACAATGGCCCCTTCTTGGTCAGTGTATCTGCTCCCTGTGTGTGCTGGAGCCGTGTCAGTGAAGCAAACAGATTGGGAACATATTTGCACTCCCCACAGCAGCACAGAAGCCAGCCCTGACACAGAGGAGCAAGCTGGCCTCTTGGCTGCTCCCTGCCTCGGTGCCAAGTTTCCAGCTCTGCTTGGAACCTGTGGCCCAGCCCTGCTCTGGCAGGGGGAGAGGACAGGCAGGGTCAGCTCCCAGCCCCTGGTGCAGAACCCAGCAGCTCCCCAGAGGAGAGGAGAGCCAGGCTGAGCTTACCTGAGCTCCTCTGAGGCTGCCCAGGTGACACTAACCCTGGCACGGTGTGGCTTTGCCCTCCTCATGGCCACGTGGAACAGCAGGGTCCCAGGGCAGCAGGAGCCCTGGCAGCACACGGATGCTGCACAGGGCCTCGTCCCTGTGGCAAGAGCCGCCTGCAAAACGCTTCCCCCAGCCCTGCAGGAATCCCAGGAGCTCCGGATTTCTCTCCTGACCTTCATGTACGCATTCCAGCACATGGCACTTAACCTTTGAGGCTCCTTTGAAAATCCCAGCGCCAGCGTTTCACGGATGAGTGTGCTTCCCCTCACATCTGCCCCCTGTATCAGATGCTGCCAGCGCCTCTCTCTCTGCTGGCTCTGCTCCCAGCCCAAGGACAGACAATAGGCATTTGAATCCAGTCTCCGCTTCCCCTCCCAAACAGCCCGGGGAGATGGCACATCAGAGACAGCGCTGAGAGCGGCGCTTGCCAGCCAGCGACAAGTCTCCCCAGACCCCGGCCTGCCTTCGCCTGCCCTCCCACAGCCACGGCCCCGCCGCTGCCGTGGCCACTGGGCACGCAGGCCAGCTCAGCTGGGCAAGTCCTGGCACCCGTCAGTTAGCCACACCAAGGGAGGCTTCCCTCAGCACCCTGCTGCTGCCAAAATCCACTGGACCGTGCTGGGCTCCCAACCCGCCGGCCACAGCGCCGGTCAATGGGCCTCTGCTGGGCCTCTCTGCTGGGCCAGCTCACTGGGAACACACTGGCCACCTCCTGCACCTCCTCTTGCTCGCTCTCAGGAGCATCTACCTGCAATTAAGTGATCCAGGTTCCACCTGCAAGAGGTTCAGCCAGGGTCCAGCGAGAGCTATCATGGATTCTCCTGAAGAGCCATTTTCCATCTTCCTAGAAATAGCTCTGCTTCTGGAGCCATTCAGCCTGTTTGGCACCGTTCCTGCTGCCTCAGAGATAACAAGAGAGTGAGAAAAACCTGTCTAGACACCGTTTACCTTCCATGGACGCCCATTGCCACATCAAAGCACCTCTTCAAACAAACCTGCAAACTGGCCAGGTAATACTCCCCAGCTCCCCTGTGCCTGCTCCAGCCAGAGGCAAGGACTCATCCCATCATGCTCCAGAGTTTATCTTTAATCCAGGCCCTTGTGACAACAGGAAGAGAGGTAGGATGAAAAATCTCATTACAGGCACATCAGCAGAAGTCAGCTGGCTTCACATTTCCCAGGTGGGGGCTGTGTCCCTTCTGCTCAGCACCCAGACACAAACTGAGACCTCACCTGTCTCCTCTGGGCAGGCTGCAACCCCCCAGGTCCTTTCAAAAGCTGCCACACACTTGTCACACTGGTCC
The DNA here is from genome assembly GCA_026261815.1 of Monarcha castaneiventris obscurior. Taxonomy (NCBI): domain Eukaryota; kingdom Metazoa; phylum Chordata; class Aves; order Passeriformes; family Monarchidae; genus Monarcha; species Monarcha castaneiventris. Next base: position 3,795,855 of record JAMPIT010000114.1, read on the forward strand.
CTCCTGCTCAGCTGCTGGCCCCTTTGCCTTCCCAAAGCCACGTGTGTGAATGCTGGGCAAGCTTTGCTGCAAGCTGGGCATCGCAGAATATCCTCCTGCGACACCCGAGGAAATGGAGGTCAGCACCCACCGAGCAGCAAGTCACTGTCACAGCAGGACAAAGGAGCTCAGGCAGATTATCAGGATACCCTGAAACCAAGGAGAGGATTCCGGGTTTCTTGAGCACAAGTTACTTGAAGTCCCTGTTGTGGGGAAGCACCTGGCACTAGCATCGAGCACTGACCCCACACAGCCACCACGAGAGCAACATTTATCTCATTATTTTGTTCGGGGTCCTTTGAAATACCTTCTGTGTGAGAGACAGCTAAGAAAATCCCGTCTGGCTCTGTTCTGTCTCAGGCAGAAACAGCCTTTATTTAGCAAACTGCTGCTAACAGCTCTGTCTCATTAGCCAGTGTTTAGGGAACCAGGCTGCAATTGTTCTGAAGTCTGGCATTGCAGAAAGAGCCTTGATAATGAGGTCTACAGGAGACGATTCCTCCTGACAGCCCCACAATGACCTAGAAATCCTACTTAATTCCCTGTCAGGGAAAAGTGCTGAGTAACAGCGAGGTGCAGAGGCGCTGGGGGCTGATCCAAGAGGGAGCAGCAGCCTCTGCTCACACTTGGGGCTGGGATGCGAGGCCGGGGTGGCCGAGCCAGCCCTGCCCAGCTGCAGCAGCTCCCCAGAGAGAGCCTGAGGGGCAGAGAGATGGGAAGGTTTGTAGCCTCGTCTGTGAAAGACTTGGCACCATGCAGAGAGCTGGGAGCAGAAATCCCTGACAACACAACAGGAGGAGGCATTTGGAAAATCCACAGCAGCACCTGGATCTGGGCTTCTCAGGGCATGAGGTGCTGCCTCCTCTGGATGGTGCTCGCCTGCAGACTGTGCCAAAACCCTGCCAAGGAACTCCCTGGCTCAAACAGCTCCACTTCTACCTCTGTTCCTCGCTCTGGCATGGCCAGGAGCTCGCCAACTCGCCAACTCCACTGCTCCCAGGAATGTCCTGCTTGGAGCAGCCTCTGGAGCTGCACAGGTGCCATCCCCAGGCCGTGGATGCTCCGTGTGTGTGCCCTGAGGTGCCGGCGAGTGTCTGACACGTTCTGCCCCAGCCACCTTCCCCCCATTCCCTCGGAGGAGCAGGCTGCAGGCTGGGGCAGGCTTGGCCCACAGACACCCCACTTTCAAGTGGTTTGTTTTCCACAAGCAGCGCGTGGACGTGGCCAGGAACCTCAGGGCCGGGTGGCCCAGGGCCAGCTGGGCCAGAAGGTGAGGCGGGGGGACTCAGCAGGAATGTGGGCTGCATACAGCTGACCTCGAAGACCACCCCCAGCACAGACCCTCGCAGGCATGTGCTTGCCACCTGTTTCAGCCAGCAGACGAGGGGCTGAGGCAGGAATTCTGGAGCTGAATGCAGGCTCTGTTCAAGAGGGGTCGGAAGACTCCCACCCAGGCGAGGCTGAGGGTGCTGTGTCGCAGCCCCCAGCACAGGAATGCATCCCAGCCCTTCACGCACGGCCCTGTTTAAAGCGCAGCTCAAATGTGCAAAGGGAAAAGGAATGCTGCGAGGAAAAGAAATGTGCAAATGAAAGCCACCAGCCGAAACAGCGTCTAGAGACAACCCCAGCCAAGTGCCTCGAATGTCGGCAGCAGAAGGAGGGCTCAGGAATGGAGAACCCGGCTCAGTCTGTGCCGGCTCTGCTGGCACACACAGAGGATCTGCCTCAGAGACATGAGGAAAAGACATATGCTGAGAAGGGAAGGCCCAGCTTTATTTTACCAGCCTCTGTTCCCACCCAAGATGTGCTTTAAAGACTGCTTTGCAAAGTAGGAATTAAATCCAAAGGCGCCTATGCATCTTCCTCGATGTCATCCCCTTATCAGTTATCTCCAGCCTGCTCTGAGCCAGAAGATGAAAGGATCGTAACACCACTTATCTTGCCACTTAAGAACATGCTTAAAAGCTTGCTCTTAAAGAGGAGGACACTCAGGCGTGGGGAAGCAGCTGTAAATTCTGCAAATGGGCTTCCTTGCATTTCTTTGAAGGAGCTACTGCTTCACAATGAGGAACACAGACACCAACAGGAAACTCGTGAGGGAGGAAACAGGGAAGCCTTTGGAGCCAAGAGAGTCTCTGCCTCATGTCCAGGACACGGAGCTGAGTGACAGATGTGAGACTTATGGCATGTGTGCCTCAGCAGTGACCGAGGATGAGCCAGGAATTGAAAAGCTCTGGGGAAAGATGGAAGCAGCCAGAATTATGCCATATTTGTCACTCCAAAACCACTTTCTCCTCGGGACTGCACAGTGTCATGGCCAGCAAGGTTAGGGATCCCCTTGCACGCCACAGGCAGAGCTGCTGCATCCAACCCTGCTCCAGGACTAAGCCTTGAGGCCAGGACCTCTCCCACACAGCCCCGTGTCTGAATTTGACCCTCATCTCCCTTCTTTGTTGAGCTGCTTGTAACCACGGTGAACCTGAGCCCAGCTTGCCTTTGTCATTTAATAGCTGAGTCAAACTGTCAAAACAGCCAAACAGGATCTGTTCCAAATATTTGCAGCAAGAGGAGGATCAAGGAGCCTGCAGCAGAACACCAGGAGCCTGCCCAGGCGGGGAGAACAATCCCTATTGTGTACCAGCAGCGGGATGCTGGTGGGCGATGATCACGCCTTGGGACGTGGGGAAACAGCCCCCAGATCCTCTCGTGCTCAGGAACAAACTGGAATCCGGAGTCCCCTCTGCCCCCTGGCAAAGCCCCAGCCCTGCAGGATGATCACCCCTGATGGTGGCTCAGCTGTTGGCTTGGAGAACACAAGGAGCAGTTGGCAATGGGAGAGCGGGGTACTGGGGTGCCTCGGGAGCTGCTGCCAGCCCCAGCACGGACTTCAAAGGGCTCCTCTGGCCCTGCTGTGTGGGAGAGGACAGCTGAGTGCTGGCCAGGCCCACCAGAGCATTCCTGACGGCAGAAGAGAGGGGCTGGTACCTGGTGTGGGCTCCTCTCCAGCACACGCGAGGCAGCTCCGGCAGGCAGAGCTCCGCGCTGCCCTGAGATTTATGGGATGCTGAAAACTGGCCAAAATGAAGGGAAAACACCAGCTCCAGGAGGATGTTTACCAACTCAAACAGCCAGGTCTGCTTGAGGGAGAGCCCACGAGGCTCAGGAGGCAATTACAGGGCACTCTGCCAGTTCAAAGGCAACTCCATCAGCTCTGAAGGAGATAAGCCATCGCCTCCCTGCGAAATCAGAGCAGCCCCATCCACGTACACTACGTGCAACCTCAGCAGAGCAGCTGAAAGCAAAGAGGGAGGGAAACCAGCACCTCCTGTGCTGTAGGAGCCTCTAGATCAATAAGGAGATCTGTGGTGGGTGAAGCCAACCTGTTCCACGGCTCGGGTCTCCAACCCCATCAGCAAAGCACAGAGCAATCACACTAACAGGGGGTGCAGTACTCCTTCCACTTTGTTGGTATCTAAACACCTCAACAACCCCTTCCCCCAAGGACTCCCACAGGCTGGGGAAGCCAGGGCTAGTCCAGAGGTCCAGAGCACAGAGCTGGGACTTCCCTTTCCAAGATGCCCAGGACCTCTCTAGCACGGAGCGGATGTTTTCCAGGCTCTAAAAATAACCAGCTCCAAACAACGTGGTGGGTATAAAGAAATATTTATCTTCCAGCTTTTGCTGAAGATCAATACAGGAGAAAAAGATTAAAGCAGAGATTTAAGTGTGTATTAAAAATAGCTGTTGGTAAGTTTCCTTTGAGGGGATAAAAGCTATTTCACAGAAGCAGCAAGAGCTGCAGGACTTTGCAACACCTTCCCTGCTGCGTGAGCTGCCGGAAATCATTCAGGAGAGTGTCAGCAGCCAGAGCCTCAGGAGGAAGTCCATTAGCAGGCAGCAATCTCCTTAATGGACCCTGGGGTACATGGGAAAAGCTGCTGTGGACACTGGGGCTCTTCCCAGCGCCGCGATTCCCGCAGCCAGTGACCATCCCATCCTCCCAGGAACGCTCCTCATCTTCATGGCAGCCTGATAGCACCACGAGTTAATCTTTGGGGGAGCTTCCAGTGAGTGAGGGCACAAATTGGGACAGAGAGTTTTTGCTTTTTCTTCCTCTTTTTTTGTTTTTGTCAGCCCCCAGCAAACAGCCGTGAACAGAAGCTGTTTGTAACGCAGGTAACAGCAGCAACATCCATCAAACCTCTGTTTTTCAAGGTTAACATCCTGGCAAAGCACAAAATGATGTCTCCACAGGTGATTTTGGGGCTGAAAGATCAAGCAGAGCCTTGTACATTGACATGCAGACAAAATCATTAAGTTCTCTGCTGTGCAGCCACCTCCACTCGAGGTCTGAGAGAACACACAGCCACCCTGGAGGGATGAGAAGTGGCAGGAACCTTTCCACTGGGAATAAAAAGCAGGGCTGCTGTGCAGAGCTCTGTTTCTCTGCTGAAAGGTAAGCCTGGCTCTCAAAAGAGCTCTCCTCCATGACCTTGCTTGCCAGCCTTATTCCATGTCACTAATAAAACACAACTCCCGAATTCCTTTGGATACATGGGGCTTTATGGGCTCCTCCAGCAACCACTGAACCAAGCTCGTGGTTGTACATCTTGAGATGTACTGGGCAAGAGTGGCAAAAATGGCAACTTAATTAGATGTCTCCAGGGGAGTGAGCAGGGTGATGCCTTCTCCAGCCACCTAGGAACAGAGACTAGACAGGAGTAAGGGAATAAAGGTCGGGATTTATTTGAAGGCCTTCAAGGCACACCCTGGGGGAGCCAGAGGCTGCCTCCAAAAAATGGACCCCAAGATGGACCCCAGGTCACGAGTTCTTCACACCTTTATAGGTTTGGTTCATTTGCATACCACGGTTAATTCTCCAATTAAAGCCCCAGGTTAATGATGTCATTCCCCTCAGCTTGCTCCCCCCTTAGAGGCTTTGGGTTACACATTTTGGGCCTAGAAGAGCCTGGCTGCCCTTGAAGGCAAAGCCTGGAGAGGCTTTGTTGTGTCTGCCCAGCACGAGAGAGCAGAAATTCCAGGCTACAAGGAACTGCAGAGTTACACTCTAAGCAGTACAGAATTTGAAAAATATAAAAGTTAAAACCTAAGGCATCAAGGGGAGTCAGGTGCTTTCAACAGACCTGAAATTTTAGAAGTATTTCACTCCCACCCTTCAAAACAGAGCCCAAATGTGTCCCAATTTACAGCCTCTCTGTGAAACACTGGCCACTTATATAAGAAATTGCCCAAAGTTTATTAAGGCAGGGATTTTCAGAAGAGGTCACGGGCATTAGAAACCCAGCCTAGTAATAGGAACAAATCCCCTTAGATTTCAGTGGATTTCTCCAGCTCAGCAGAAAATCTTACCTAGGCCACCAAAATATATTTTTAATAGCGTGATTAAAAATCGTGAAATACTGCTGAACATTGGCCAGTGCTGCCTTTTAGCCACACGCCAAAGATAAAGTCAAGTCCCTGGCACGCTGCAGTTTTAGAGCTCAGTGTTTAGAGCTTCAAACGAGCCAGCTGTGCCCAAACGAATTAAGAGGACTCTTAAAAAACCCGCTGATCTCACATTGGTGTTGTAATAATCAGGTACATTGAAGGGAGGAGGTTTGAGTGTGTTCTGGCTTTAACTCTGAAATCCCTGGGATTTATGACTTAAAAAAAAAAAAGAAAATCTTGAGCATTATCTGAACACAATTTAATTTCATCTACTTCATCTACTGGTGCTCTGAAAAACCTTCATTTCCCCTTGTAACTGAGTCTTAAGCCCTGTGCTCCAGCCTACCAGGGGCACCACAGAACCCAATACCTGGGATTATTTATACTGACAAGCAATTCTTGCATGACAGAACGATTCCCATTAATTTTTCGAGCTTATCTGAAGTACCTGTGGGCTGTCAGGTTACAACACATACATGGCTTGGTTTCCTTCTGATTAGTCAGTGCCAGCCCAGAGTTGACTGGACTCTCATCTCACAGGTCTCAGCATTTTACAGGTGAGTTCATGGGAATCTGACCCAACTGTGCTCTCAGGAGCTGAAGAAATTTCTAAGATATTTGTTTTTTTTTTTTCTGTTTTTTTTTTTTTTTTTTTTTTTCAACTCCCATTTATACATTTTGCTCCTGCCTCTGCTGCTCTTTTCTCTGCCTGTTTTCTGGCTTGGAACACGCACCTAAAGCGATTTCCTCCAATCCCCAACACAGCAGAGAAGCACCTTTGACAAGACACTGAGGAACTGCACAGGAACTCCCTCTCCAAACCTCACTTTTTGCACGTTGAGGTTTTTTTCTACGACATTTGAAGGCCTGCCTGAGGATGCTGCTCTGAAGAACAGGACTCCAGCTCCGTTTGCAGCTGTCTTGGTGCTGCCCTCCCTGTGCTGGACAGCTGAAATCCTGCCCAGGAGTCACACAAAGCTTCCTTAGAGTGGCAGCAAGGCCACCAAAGTGACACCAGGACCTCAGCGGGCTGTGCCTGAGCAGGAAACATCTTTAAATCACACCTCCCTCAACGTTTATCCCCCGAGGAAGCTGCCTGGCCTCTGAAATGAGAAGCAGGAGTTTGTGAGGAGTTGATTATCCCTGAGACCAGCGTTCTGGTGAAGCCCATGGAGTGGACTCCATGAACTCCTCGCTGTCCTGCTCCTCACAGATGTATTTTGGAAAGTCCCCACAAAAGAAAAAAAGAATTGAAACTCTCCAAACAACATCCCTCCCCTCAGGTTATTCCTGTGGATGTTGGTGCTCTGAAGGGTCATAAGCAAACAGAGACTTGAGCTTTCCAGCCAAAAATAAGTCCAGTTTTTATGCTATTATTTATTCTTCTGAAAGTGAAACCTCTGATTTCCAGCAGGGAGCTGGAGCACTGTGACCCAGCAGGTATTTCCTCTGCCCCAAGCACAGCTATTGCCAGAGCTGCACCCAAACAGCAATCCAGGCCCTTTGGGGGAAATTTCAGGCTGTGTCCAGAACATTCATTAGTGCAATTAAAGCCATTAGCTGGTTCTGAGGCCACGTCCTGACTCAGCGAGGGACTGGGGTTTGTTGCACACACCCTTAACTCCTCCACTACCCAGAACTGATGTTTGGTGTCTGAGCTGGGTTCTGATCCTGCCTCACAAGAACACGATACTCCCTGGGGGCTCTGAGGGAAGGCAAGCAGCCCTTATCAATCAGAAGATGCTGCCGTTCAAATTCCAGCCGATAGAGAAGCCAGATTGAGAATGTAATTATCCTAATTAATTTTATATCTGGAACTCATCTCTTTTCACATAAACAGCAGTTTCCAAGCAGGCCACCAGCTCCTTTAGCACAGAGCAGTGGTTTTATCTCGTTGAGGGGCATGTTGGCAACACAAGCTCTTGTTGCGCAGACAAGGACTCTCGAGGACTCAGGATCCTGTTGGCCTGTGGAAATCTTTGCCTTTGCTAACTCCCTCCCACCACTGCAGGCTGGCTCCGTAAGGAGTTCACGAACCTTCTCGGGATCATCAGGGCTTGATGCAATCAACTGTGAAGCATTAGCTCTAAATATACAACTGGGAGGCCAGTTCTGCTTCAACACACAAACACTCACGGCAGAGGATGAGCGAGCAGCCAGCCCAATTTGCAAGAGAAACTTAACTAATAATCCAAGCAAGCTGCAAGGAAAGCAGGAGCGAGTGGGGGCTGATCACTGCTTTGCCCTTTGGAGATGGCTAAAGTTAGGGGCAAGCTGGCAGGAGGCCACCCACAGCTTTTGTCCTTGTTTGTGGAGCTAAATGCAGCAGCTCATTCCGCTTTATTTACTTGTTTAGGTGATTTTTTGGCAACTCCGAGCGTGTCCCTGGTGCAAATCCTCCGTGTGTGGACAGATAATTGAAAAACAACTGCAGCAGGCCAAGAGACCCAGAATTCAACTTGTCCAGGGAAAATAAACACTGAAAGAACCCAAGCTCACAAAGCAGAGCAACATCTCAGTCCACAGACTAAAGCAAACACATTTTACTCTTTGAATCTCCTCGAGTTTCAGCAACCAAGAAGTATTCGGGGCAAGAGGGAATGTGCTGGTGTCACGTTCTTTGCCAACAGCTGTAAAGGAGATGTGCATCCAACCACTCTTTGGTGGCGATGCCAGATCCTGCTTGCCCAAAAAGGAACACCAAGCCCTTCCTAGGAATTTTTTGGAAGATGTTATTAAGCGTCTGATTTTGGCAGGGCTCTCAAAGCTGTTTGTCCCGGTTTTTTATTGCCTGTTGAAAAGAAAGCGATACTGCAAATACTTCCCACCAGAAAATACCAACAAGCAACTTATCATCACTGCAAGAGAGCTAACAACATTTCCACCGAGTGGTTTTTGGCACTGACAGCTGACTCAGAACAGTTGTTGGTGGCTGGGACAGATGGACTTCATATATTAAAAGAAAAAAAAAAAAAAGGAAATTAGAACTTCTACTCTGTAGATTTTAAAAAGCCTTTTGCGAAATCCAACCTATTACCAAGCCCTCAGAATGAAATCAAAAGGAGATTTGAATGTAATGAGCTTTAAAACTGAAATGTGCCTGGGACTTGCCCATATCCCCCCATCAAGGACTATGAGGTATCAGCACGTTTTATTTTCAACAGGAAATACTTGAGAGTTTTGGGAGGGTCTCCACAGCTCTTCCCTCAGCCCAGCACGTGAAATCCTCTAAAACCCAAATATTTGTTTCCACGGGGAAGCTGGCAAGGAGAGACCTCGAGGCAGAACTGATGTCAGTCGCAAGCCCCACTCTCCATCAGCGCTGCCGAGAGCTTCCACTGCTTTAATTATGACCATGGCATTTCCCTGATGAGCAGAATCTTTAGATGCTTTTGGTGCCTAGAGCTGGGAATGCGCTGAATGCTCCATGCTTCACTGGCTCCCGTTTCATGGCGATGTTTTAAGGCCACCATCAAGAACAGGGGCTGTTCTGGCAGTAACACACAGCAGGAGGCAACCCCAGCTCGCAGCACTTGGGAGTCAAAGCAGCACCTTAGAGTCTAGGGCAGGTCAGAACTCGGGATCTCAACATCTTGTGAGCTTTGTCTCCTTCTTTCCATGCCTTTTTTTTTTTTTTTTTTTGCTCCCCCAAGTAATCAGCTGGCACAAACACATCCTTCCAGTCACACTCCCATCCCACTACCCAGCACCAGCCCTGCAGGCTTCAGTACAAGTCTAATTTTATGTACTGCTGACAGCACAGCCCTATTTTAGTGGGGTGCCCCCAGTCCCTCAAGTCAGGCGTGGTGGAAGAAACCTTTTTATTCTCAACCTCACTCTGCCCAATCTCCTGGGCATACGACCCCAAATGTAAACATTACTGGAAATCAATGCAGGATGGGGCTCTTTTTGAATTTAATGGAAAGCAAAGCCTGGTGCCACTGGGCTCACTCACCAGGTGAATGCCCTCAGGCAGAGGTGTGAAACCAGTGGCGTTTGGCTGCTCTTAGCGACTACTGTCTGTCTGAAGAAAGGCAGAAGTATCTGGAGTTTGTTTCCAGTCTCCCTATCTTTTAGGCCAGGTTCAACAGCACACTCGGGCTCTGCTCAACTAACACAGGAAGGAAATGAGGCACCTTTCTGTGAGGGAAAGTCATGTTCAGTCTGTGGTTTTTCCCATTCAGAGGGAGCAGCTGAACCCAGAGCTAGCACCGGGCAGACCGTGTGATGCTCTGGGATCAGGCACTCCCCATTTCTCCCGCTGAAGCTGTTTCTGCTCCAAACCTCAGCAAAGCAAGTGAATGCCAGAGCCTGGAGCGCGTGACAACCCTCTCCTTGTTGGGGATGAGTGTCAGAGTCATCTTCGCACCCCTCCGCTGACTGATGGGGTAAACAGCGCCCAAATCCCATCTCCTTTGAGGCCCAAAGCGACTCTGCAAGTTCTCTGGAGTCGCTGGAGGATTGGGTTTTGTCCTTAGATAAACTGTTGGAAATATTTCCATTCACTTCAGCCTCGAGTTGACCCAAAGCAGTGACTGGTGAGTGTGTACATGCTCAGCCCGTGTATTTTGGTACTCAGCTGTAGGCTGGTTGTCAGCCTAACCCCATAACCCCACTCCACCTCATCTTCTCCCCCTGCCATCTGGGCAGAGGGGGGAGGACAACGCGAGCCCACCGGCTGCTGTCCCCCTCCTCATGCCCCCAGCTATTAATAGCCAGACAACAAATGAGCCCAAACTCATTCCTGAGCGGAATTAGCAAATGTTTTTGCAATTAAAACTGCAAACATTCATGCGGGGCCCCCCGAACAATAGGCGCCTGTGCCTGGTCTTGAATAGGCACTAGTGTCCGCCCTGCCTGCCTGCCGAGCCTGCACATTCCTGGCACCCTCAGCCCTGGACCCGCTCCTTGCTGAGCTGGGTTTTGGGATGTTTCCCCCGCTCCTGGGTGCGTGTGTGTGTCCCACACTCCCTGCAGCATCACGCTCCCGGCAGGTCCGTGTTGCCGGCCGGCCCTGGACCACCCCGTGTGATGTCCAGTTCCCCATCCCGGCGGCTCCCACGCTGTCCCCGCATCCCCCCGCGCTCGGGCCAGCGCATCCCTCGCTCCCTTCCCCGGGGCGAGGGTCGGGGCAGCGCATCCCTGCCGGGGCAGGGGCAGGGGCAGCGCATCCCTGCCGGGGCAGGGGCAAGGGCAGGGGCAGGGGCAGGGGCAGGGGCAGGGGCAAGGGCAGGGTCAGGGGCAAGGGCAGGGTCAGGGGCAACGCATCCCTGCCCTTCCCGGGATCGCGACGGGGGCAGCGCATCCCTCCTGCCTCCCTGCCCCGGGATCCCGACCGGCCAGCGCATCTCCCCTTTTCCCTGGGATCGCAGCCGGGGCAGCGCATCCCTCCTCCTCCTCGCACTCCAGGATCGGGACGGGGCAGCGCATCCCTCCTCCCTCTCTCACTCCGGGACCGGGGCAGCGCATCCCTCCTCCCTCTCTCACTCCGGGACCGGGGCAGCGCATCCCTCCTCCTCTCATTCCGCGATCGGGACGGGGCCAGCGCATCCCGCTGCCCGGGGCGCGGTGCGGGCGGTGCGGGCGGTGCCGGCCGGTACTCACCGAGCAGGGGCAGGAGCAGGAGCAGGAGCCGGAGCAGCTCCGGCCGCCGCAGCGCCATGATGGGGTGTGCGGAGCCGAGCCGAGCCTGCGCACTGCCCGGGCGGCGCCGGCCCGGGGGCGGGGGTGCAGCCGAGCCCGGTCCCGGCTCCGCGGGGGCACCGGCCGGGGGCGGGCCCGGCGGCAGCGAGGGGAGGGGGCTCGCACCGAACCCCCGGGCAGGGAGCGGCCCGGGCCCGCCGAGTGGGAGAGGGGATGGGCCCGGCAGTGGGACCCCCGCGGGTGGGGAGAAGGGGGGGTCCCGACAGTGGGATGCACGGACTTTGGGGAAAGGGGCCGGTGGTGCCCGTGGGACCCTCGTGAATGGGGAGAGCGGATGATCCCGGCAGTGGGACCCCCGTGGGTGGGGAAAAGGGATGGTCCCGCAGTGGGACCCCCGCGAATGGGGAGAAAGGGGGGGCTTTCTGCAGTGGGACCCCCGAGGTGGGGGAGAGCGGATGGTCCCGGCAGTGGGATGCACGGAGTGTGGGGAAATGGGCTGCCCGCGGGACTCCCGCGAATGGGGAGAGGGGATGGTCCCGGCAGTGGGACCCCTGCGGGTGGGGAGAAGAGAGGGTCCCGGCAGTGGGATCCCCGTGAATGGGGAGGAGGGGGGGTCCCGGCAGCGGGACTCCGGCGGATAGACAGAGGGGATGATCCCGGAGGTGAGGCCCCCGCGGATGGGGAGAAGCGGGGGTCCCGGCAGTGGGATGCACGGAGTGTGGGGAAAGGGGCTGGTCCTGCCCGTGGGACCCCCGCGAACGGGAAGAGGGGATGGTCCCGGCAGTGGGACCCCCGCGGGTGGGGAGAGGGATGCAGAGAGAGGCCGGTCCCAACCGCTGGTTAAGCTCTGTGGAGAGAAGGAAACTCACCGCGAGTGTGCCTCTGGGAGGACTTTCTTTAAGTGTGTTTGAAACAGAGTATTACCAACATTTCGGTTAAAAAACCCACCCAAGTTTTGCTCCAAAATATGTGTTTTCCCCTTGTATTTAACAAGAACCCCTAAAAAGAGCAATTTCTCTGAGAACTTTCCCTAAAAAGCCAACTCACATCGGTCTGAATTTCACTGTAAACTTGTAACAAAGTGAGCAAGAAACACAAACAAGCAGCCGGGCAGAAAGTGCCGCTCTTGAGGAACTTCCTGAGTCATAGAATCACAGAGTGGTTTGGGTTGGGAGGGACCATAAAGATCATTTCGTTCCAACCCGCTGCCATGGGCACGGACACCTTCCCCCAGCCCTCGTGCTGGACCGAATCCTTTCTGACACAGCCAAATGCTTGATTTAGAGATTCTGCCCTGAAAAACGTGCTCTTTGCACAAAGAGCATCCCGAGCTGCTGTGTGGTCCTCAAAAGTGCCCGAGGACCTTTTTCTTTGATTAACAGAAAGCAACAAAAATTATCAGCGTGGGACAGTGGCCTCGAATTGAGCGAGTTCTGTGTTAATGCTGCCTCTTGCGTCACTGCCAGCGGAGCCTGATGAGGATGTAATTAAGAAGCTGTTGAAGATCAAGCAGCTGGAATGAAAGCCAGAGCTCTCCTCTGCTCTGTAAACCAGCTCGGCAGAGCTGGCAGAAGTTAAGGCATGTAAAAATGTATTTAACTTGATAACGTGGCAGATCTAAGTCGAGAAGCTAATGAGTAGATTTAAAGGGCTGATCTGAGCCCGGCGAAATAAATACAGGGAGTCTCATCAATTCTAATGGCCAGATGGGACATTTCCCTGAGGATAAAGGGGAAGGAATCGCCCAGTAAGGCTCTGTGCCTTAAAACCTGGCTCTGGCAGTCTTTGGGCTGGGTCCCTGTTGAGTAAGGAATCATTTTAACACAGTCCGTTTGGGCTGCTCTGACAGGAGAAGTAAAATGTGATGACAGCGAATATAATCAGCGATAAAGTGCAATCACTGAGGTGTCAGGATCCTCTTTAGCTTCCAGCAGCAGCTTGATCAGGGCAGAGAGGAGATGAGACAGAAGAGACAAAGAAGGATGGGAGGTCTCTAGCTGGACTGCAGAAAAAAAATATATATATATTTCAGTTTGGATGGTGCTTGGGGCAACCTGGTCTGGTGGAAGGTGTCCCTGCCCGTGGCAGGGGGTGGAATTGGATGATCTCTGAGGGCCCTTCCAACCCAAAGCAGTCTGTGCTGCTCTGGCTGGGGGTGAGCCACGCTGGGACAGCCACGGGAGGACTGTGCTGAGGTGTGCTGGCTCATCCCAGGCCATCTGGGCCACTCGAGAGGGAGCTGGATCTGCACTGAGGAGCTCTCCTAAGCCTTGATTTCCCTCTCCAGGCTGCTGGAGCTCAGCCTAGGCAGGAGAGTGTGCCTGTGAATAATCAATGCAGGCAGAGGCCGGCTTTGGAGTCAGCTGGCAGAGCAGATATAACCTTCATGGATGACACCAGGGCGTGACACCTCGAGCATCATCTCGGATACCCATCCTGCACCAGAGGATGTGCCAATTGCTTGTCTCAGGCTGATACAACCGGTGCCAGCTCTGCTCTTTGTGCTGCCTCCGTGGTTTCACTGCAGCCAGGTCCTGCCTTTTCAGCTGCCATCGCCTCCAAAGAGCCCTTTGAAATGTGAAACTCAACAAGCTCGAGGAGTCACAACAAATATTATACAGGAATTGTAGCGCCCATCAACCCGGGATGGCAAAGCACTGCTGTGTAAAACATTGATTTTCACACAGAGATGGAGCTCCCTTTTCCTTATTCAATGTTGAAACAAGTAACTAGAATGAAATGCGTGCTAAGGGCAGCCCTGTGTGGCACAGGGATGTACTCAGGCATGAGGAGGGGCCTCTTCCTGTGATTTCTTTGTCCTCTGAAGGCTTTTCCAAACCATGCTCCAAACAAGAGGAATCTGTAGGATGATAGGGAGGGAGCACGGGCCCTGCCAGGGAGCCTTCCCGAGCTCCAGGACAGCCTGTGGTGGGGACTGATGGAGAACAAAATGTGGGAGAAGGCAGTGGAGCCTCACTCCTGGCACTTGTAAGAACAGAGGGAAGGTGACCAAGGACCAGACAGGGGAAAAGAAACCCTTTAGGGATTTCTGAAGGTTGTGTGGAGCGTGTTGCACATCAGGTGCTTGGCATCTGAAGGCGACTCAGAGAAAATGGATCCTTTTGATGCTTGCAGTGCCCGGAGGCCCAAACTGAGTTTCAAGCCCTGCTGAGAAGAAGCTGCTCAGACCTGTAATAACAGGCTGTGCCTGTCACGATGGGTTTTCAGCAGCAGGCCACATGGCAGGCAGGAATGCGATTATCCGAGGCACCGGGGCTCCCAGGACTCTGCCAGAGCTGTGCCCTGCCTCGTGTGAGGAGGAGCCGCCTGGCTGAGCCCTCGGGGCTGTCCATCTGGACCTTTCCAGCCAGCAGGTTGGCTCCAGACCTCTCTAACTTTGATGCTGGGATTGTGGCACGTCACTGCTGGCCTGGGAAGAGGGAGGTCCTGGCAGACGGCTCCACCAGAGAGAGGGTTTGGCTGCTGTGCTGGTTTGGCCAAAATCTAGTGATTTATCCTCTGGGAGAAAGTCAGGTTATAACCACCCTTCCCCCCACCGGGTTTGGGGAAAAAAAATTCCTCGAAGGAAAGTGAAAGAGATAAAACCTATTTATTAACAAACACACAGGAAAAGGATAATAATGCTAAATAGTAAAATCCCTTGGTATAGAGAGAAAACCTGGGAAGAAATTTGAGTCCTCTCGTAGGTGTGGTCCCTCCTTCTCGGAGCTGCCATGGGGGGGTGGCCTTAGGCCCCCTCTGGGCATGAAGAGAAGTTCTCCTGATGTGTTCTGATGTTGTTGAAACAGTCCAGAAGAGGAAAAAAAGGAAAAAAACACCAAAGTTCCAGGAAACACACCAGAGAAAAAGGGAAGGGAAAAAAACCCCAAAAGCTGGCTGAAGAGACAGGCAGGGAGCTCCCTCCGTGCTCCTGCAGCTGGAGAACGCAGAGGAGTCTCTGTCTCTGTGTCCTTGGGAACTGCTTTGAAAAGTTTGTTTGGTTTTTTTTTTTTTTTCCCTTCCCTCTCAAGCTCAGTTTAAAGGCACAAAATTAATTTCTTTTTTTTTTGGCATAGAGCCGTGATAGGGGATCCACATCATAGAGTCACCCCAAGACAGCTGCTCTCAGAGGTGGGAGCTGGTTGTGCTGCCCAGGTGGGAGCAGCAGCACTGGGGGCACTCTGTTCTGTTAAAGAAAAAACTTCACACAAAAGAGGAGGGTTCTGGGCCACTGCATTTTCTCAGGGGGAAAATACCAGCAGATGTGATTTTGTTGGATGATCTGAAGTGTCTGTAGTGCCACCTTTGCATGTGGCAGATGGAAGGTCACGGGTGATGTGAGCAGCTGGGGACAGAATGGCCACCAGAGAGGAAAAGTCTCCCCAGAGCTGCGCTGGGGTGAGCAGGAGCTGTATCCCAGCCCTGGCTGAACAGGCCTGGCTCCCCTTGGTGAGACAGGACCTCTCAGCCTGACTGGGTAGGATGTTTGGAAGCAAAGTCCTGCCTTGTCTTGGAGGGTTTCTAGGGCCTCTTTAGCCTCTGCAGGTATGTGGTTATGAACATCACTCCTGATCTCAGGAGCCATTTACCCCAGATCATTCTCAGCAGCTCTGGGAAGAGATGAAGGTGTCTGGCCTGTGTCCATCCCTCTTTCACACCCCTCCTGCTGCTTGGGCAGCTTTTTACGGACAGCCTCGTGCTACAGTGCCTCACTCCTAGCTGAAGACAGCATCTCTTTTTGTCTGCTGGAGTCTAGACAAGCTGTTGATTCCCTGGTGTCACAGACCATGACCCCACTCCTACACCAGTCCCATCATTTCCCCCTGGTTCATTGCTCAGGCATATGCTCATCTATTTTGAATCATTTGTATGTGTGAGGCTGAGTGGCTCCTAATCTCGTCTCCCTCCCGGGGCGTCAGTCACACTGGCATGTGCCTTTTCCCTGTCTGCCTCCCTCTCTTTATGGACTATGGGTATTTTTAACTCTACCCTCTAATTAGAGGCAGTTTTCTCGGGGTATTTTGTGCGCAAGGGCTCTCACATCTGTGGTCAGCAGGGCAGGCAGCGAGCACTGGGGACTGGCCATGCATGGAAACCTTCCTGCTAAATAAACACAGTCCTGGCAGCAGAGCCTGGGATGTGGGGAATGCCTGCATTCCTCGGGGGCTGCCTGCAGCAGCGTGCTGGGGTGGCAGCTACACAGAAGAGCCAGCAAACCCCCCGAGAGAGGGCCACGGCTGCCTCCTCGTCCTGCAGCACAGCGCGGTGCCTGCTCAGAGCTGCCTGCAGCCTCACACTCAGTGCTCCTGGCCTGGGGCAGCCACATGCCTGGGGACACCCCCGAGCTGAGCTCCCTTACCCCGTGCTGCTCCAGGCATGGACAAGACAGCGATTAGAGGTGGCCTTGAACCAGGTGTCCCCAGCAAGGGCCTTGTCTCCTCGTCCTTGCAGCAGCGACCAGCGCTGCCTGCCCGGCTCTGGAACCCTCCGGAGCCCCGGCACCCTTCGGAGCCCCGGCACCCTCTGGAGCCCCAGCACCCTCTGGAGCCCTGGCCTGCTGGAAGCTGCGATGCCCCAGCACAGAGGCACGAGGCAGCCGTGGCTGTGGCTGCTGTGAGCAGGGCTTTGCTCTCCCTGCCGAGCAAGCAGCATCTGGCTGGCCCAGGGCAGCCCCCGGGCAGCCTGTGGCGTGCTGCACATCTCCTGTTCACAGCCAAGGCCTTGCAGCCCGGCCACGGCCCCCAGCAAAGCCAGGCCAGCTGGTCATTGCACGGCACACTGACCGTGCCCTGGCCAAGGCGAGCCCGGGGCTGGCACCAGCCCAGGGAGTGGCAGGGTGGGTGCTCGGGCTGCTGGCCCAGCTCAGGTCTCGGCACAGCTGGACACATCTCTGGCAGCAGCAAGCGCTGCTTCCCCAGGCCGGGACTGCGTGCAGAAGGAGGATACAGCTCCCTTTCCTCTGCTGGGGTGTGGGAGCAAGGGTGGACTGTCAGTGGGAAGGGGAGGCTTCCTCTCCCTCCTGATCCCACCTAGATGTTGGTGCACAAACACGCCAATTACTGTTAGAGATAAGGCTCTGTTGAATTTATCTCTGCTATATCCCTCTGTGAGGGATATAGAAGGAAAAACATTTGCTTAAGGAGAGTGAGGATGTTCTGCAAAGCTCAGGGCTCCCACAGTCCTGATCTCAGGCTGCTCATGCCCTGGGGCAGACAGAGCTGCTCTGCTTCCTCAGCATCATGGCAGGAGGGCAGTCGGGCCTTCAAATCCAGCCTGTGCAGGTGAGAGCAGCCTCCTTTCTCAGCGCCCCTCACTGCCTCCCAGCAGACCCAGCTCCCTGTAATCCCCTGTGCTCTTCCCTTCCCGAGTCACTGTTTGCTCTGGCTCTGAGGGCTCCTGCTGCTGCTGCTGTGGAGCAGCCTCGTCTGTGAGCTGGATTTTCCGAGCCCTGCGAGGTTGTTTTGACATGCCTGACTAACAGTCCAGTGTCAGCCAAGGGTCTCCCACCACCCAGGCAGCACCTTGCTCGCCAAACAACACACGCCCCGGGGCAGGCAGCTGGCCATGCAAACACCCCCCACGCACGCACACACCTCTTGCACTGCTTTATTGTTTAATAAGTGCCTTGGGTTTCGCCATCCCAGCTCTTCTCCATGTGAATCCCTGGCTAAAGCTGGTTTTCATGGCTCTTGCTGGAAACCAGTCGGGTTCTGCAATTGGCAGTGTGCTCAAGTGCAGCAGTTGCTTGGAAAGGAGTCGAGGATTTGATTCTTGTTGGTGTCTCAAGTCCCTGTTAGTGCTGATTTCCCTGTCCCCATTTACCTGATGGCTTATCCAGGTGATGGCATCCCACGCCTTTGGATCTGAAGCAGTCACAGAGGAGGGCTTCTCTCCTGGGAGAGCTGCTCAGGCTCCCTTGGAGCAACGGGGATTTCTTGATCTGAGGCCTGGCTGCTTTAGGACTTTGGGTTTCTGGAGGGCTCTGAGGCTGGGGGGAATTGCTCTGTGTCGCTGAGTGCCATCCTTGGTCCTCTCCCTGGGCAGCCTGGTGGGAGCAGTGTCCTGCTGCCTTGCAGTGCAGTGCCGTGCTTGGTTTGGAGGAGGAGCAGGGCCTTAATCTCTGCCAGTCGAGTGGTGCTTGCAAAGACGATTAGACATATGCCAGCTAATTCATAGTAAACAGGATGGAGGGAGACTTTGCCACTTATAAATGGCAGATGAGCAAGCCCGTCGTTCTCGTCACTCCCGGGTAATACAGGCTGACATAAGCCCAGTTTAGCTGCAAGTTTGTCATTGCTAATCCTGCTGCTCCATGCCTCTCTTGTTCACCCTCCTGGCATCTTTCTTCCCCGTTCTGTGTTTTGTCTCTTTCTCCCTCACTCCTGCTATTCCATCTTGGGGGCAGGCAAATTCCTCAGCATCCCCCTCCCTTTTCCCAATACATTTGGAATGTTTTCCTTTCTCCTGAAAGTGTCCCTGTGCAGACTGAAGCCACGGGGAGATATTGTCATCCCAAGATTTTGGATAGACTTCTCAGCCCCACTGTACCTCTCATCACCTTCATTTGCCTCTCTGCCCCCCTTGGTGCTACTTCTCCACGTGATGCAGCAGTGCCCAGGTCCCCTCCAGGTGTGCTTGCCTCCGTTGCTCCTGCATCACCCACATGGGAGCTTGGGGCTCACCCACATGGGGGCTTGGGGCTCAGACAAGCAGGGACCCCCCCGTGGGCTCTGCTCAGCCCTGATCCCACCCAGCTGGAGTTTATCTGACACTTTTCCCCAAACAGACCCTCCCGTGGGCTCTGTGTGAGCAGCACCACGGGGAGCTTTGTGTTGGAACCACCCTGTTGTTTGGAGAGCCGGGTGGCCAAGTCAAACACCATCCTCTGCTGCTGGGAGGGGCTGGAACGTTCGTGGAGGTGGAGGGGAAGGTGAATGTCCATGTGGGAGAGCAGTGGCCTCAAAGCCTGACCTGGCTGTGGGAATACAAAGCTGGATGGCACCAGCCAGACTGGGAACCAGTGCTCAGTTTTATCCCTGCCCCACTGAAGGGCTCTGGGCTCACTCCAGAGCGTGGCAAGTCCATCTGGGATGCAAATCCTGCTCCTTCTGTACCTGTGTGGGTGCTACAGGACAGAAGCGGGAGCCAGACCAGTGACATTTTTCCTGGAAATCCTGTTGGCTTTCCTTCCCAGTGATGAGAGGAGTGTCCAGGCTGTCCTTGCTTGACCGAGCCACCCACGCAGAATCTGTGGCTTTTTCTGTGGTACTCTCAGCGATGTCTCGGAAACGTTGCCCTGCTATGCTCCTTCATTCAGTTCAACTCCCTCCCCCTTCGTGAGCCCTGTGTCCTGCCTGGCCTTCATCCCTCGGATTGGATCAGCTGGGGAAAGCAGGTCAGAGACAGGAATGCCATGAACCCCAGCCCTCCCCTGGGGCAGGGTGACGGGAGGTGCCTTCAGGTGCTTTGGGGCAGGCGCAGGGGTCCGGGGCCCGTTGTGCCCATCGAGAGCAGAGCATCCTTCCCTGGGGAAAAGCCTCCCTGGTGAGGCTGGGACTGCCAAGCCGTGCAGCACCTCTGGGATGGATTTCTCCAGCCCAGCAGTTCCCCCTTGTGGCAGGAGGCTCGGCCTGGTGCGGGGATCTGCCGGAGAAGCCTCTGGACGTGCCGGGGTCTTGCAGGAGATGATGTCCGTGGGTGTGCGGCTATCCCCCGCCAGGCTGCAGAGATCCGCCGCTGCCTCTGCCGCTCCTGCGGCCAGGGGGGTGCCTGGCTGGGCTGGGCACAGCTCCGAGCCCCTGCACCTCCCCCAGCTCGCCCCCCACCTCTCAGGGGGCGTTGCTCCAGCTCTGGATACCCAGCCCTGGGTCCCTCTGCGCCCTGTCCGTGTGGGCAGGCTCCGTGTGAGCATCCCCCGGCCGCTCTGTGCCGCACAGGGCGGTGAGAGAGACTGCGGGGACCCCCGCACTCCCGGCTGTGCTGGGGGCTGCAGCAGGGCTGTGTGACAGCCAGGACCCGAGCCCTGGCCCCTCTGCACGCCCCTCCGAGCTGGGGCACAGCCTGCGCTTCCCTCTCGCCCAGGAGCAGGGAGCGAGATGCTTTGCAGCCGCCTGCTGACGTTCGTGGCTGCTGCAGCAGCCAGCCTTGAAGGGGAGGCCTCCGCAGGCTGCCCTGCTCCGGATCAGGGGCTGAGCAGCCTCTGCGAGCCCCGTGGCCGCCCGGGGAGCCGCGGGGAGCCGTTCCCGGGATGAATCAGCACCTCCCGGGATGCTGAGCCGGGCTCCGCGCGGCGCGGAGGCGACAGCGCCCGGGCGGCATCGATGTTTATTAATGACTGTATTGGGGATGCTGTTTAGTCACTGCTCCCACGGAGCCTCAGAGGCAGCCGCAGGGGGGGGAAGCGGCTCCTCTGTCCTCGGGGGACATCTGAGGCGCCCAGGCACTCGCAGCGTTTAGCGCGCTGATGGCCGCGTCCCGCGGGACGCCTCCGCCGTGCGACACGGGGCTCGCTGCCTGCCCTCCCTGCACAGCCACGGCTGGGGAAACTGAGGCACGGGGTGACAGCAGGACACGGCCCGGCCGCGCTGATCTCCTGATGGGCAGCGGGGCAGCGGCTCGTGCCTGCATCTGGCACATCCCGGGGGATTTATCCGTGCGGGAGGGCGGCAGATTGAACTGGCGAGAACGTGAGCGAAGCCATTAGAGGAGGAGGGGGCACGGTCCTTAAAGCGCTGAGCAGCGTGGGGTGCGCTCGGGGTGCACGCTGGGGACATTTTGGCACAGCGAGGAGCCAGCTTAAGGGCTGTGTGCTGTTATTAAACTCTGTGACGGGCGCTTTCCCACTCTGCCATCTGCAGTGCCATGAAACTTGCATGAGATTTGAGATGAAAAGTCTATTTCTTTGAATGAAGTTTTAATAAGATCAAATTGGAAAAAGAAAATAGTGCCTCTTCCCCCTCCCCTCCCGCCCCCCTTCCCTGATTGCTGTTGGATTTAGTCTGGTGGAGGCAAAAATCTTCGTGGACTGCTGGGTCCTGGACTGCGAGCTGGGTGTGTTCAGGGGGTCCCTGAAGGGGATGGGGGTGAATTTGAGGGCTATGGAAGCTGTGGGGGTGCAACGGAGGGGCTGTGCTGGTGCTCGGGGTGGCGGGGGATTCACAGCCCCTATCAGGGGCACACACTGACACGGGGTGCAGGGGACGAAATTACCTTTAAAGGTCCCCTCCGACCCAAATTATGCCACGAAAGGGGGGCCCAGCCCCTCATGATTGGTGTGCCGGGTCCCTCAGGGCGCTGGGAAGGGCTCGGGTGCAAACCCCTTAATTAACCCTCTTTGAAATACAATTTGAATGGGTTTAAGCTGAGTGTCTGCTGGGCGGAGATGGGCCGGAGGGAGGGGGATGCTGCCGGGGGGATGTTCTCAGCTCGGGGCAGCTCAGAGGAGGGCAGCTGGCGGCCTGGGGGACCCGGGGATGCTGCCGGAGTGGGATGTGGCCGATGTGGGACGCTGCCAAAAGGGAAAGCTGCTGGTGCGGGATGCTGCCGAGGGGGAAAGCTGCCGGTGTGGGATCTGTCAGTGCGGGATGCTGCTGCTGGGAATGCCTTTGATGGGAGAGCCATCCCTGCCCGTCTCGGGGCGGGGCGGGGCCGCCAGGGGGAGCCTGCAGCCGCGGCGGGAGCTTCATCCCCCGCTGAGCAGCATCATCATCATCATTGTCATCATCATCACCATCCTCCCCGCCTGCCCGGGGCTGGCAGCCGCTGCCGAACTCCCGCGGGGTGCTCGGCCCGGAGCTGCGGCTGAGCCTCGGCGCCCTCAGCACGGTGCGGGTCCCACCCTGCCCCAGCCCCCCGAGTGCCCGTGGCATTCCCAGCGGGGCAGGGCCAGCCGCGGGACCCCGGCGGGAGGCAGCGGGGATCCTCAGCCAAGTCGGATGGCGAGGGGAGCTGCGAGGCCCGGTTTGTTCTCCGAGGAGCACGAAACCCAGCTGGCACCTCCTCGCTGCCTGGGGAATGGCTCACAGCACATGTGAGCTGTGCCCAACGCCCCGGAGCTGGAGCCCAGCCCCGCAGGAGCCTCCCCTCTGCTCCCTCTGTGCTCAGCAACTGCCGGGATCGGCAGGTAGGGCAGGCTCCAGGAATGGGGTGGGCAGTGCCTGACAGCAAGGGGAAACTGAGGCACGGCCCAGCGCCCGTGCTGGGCACAGAGAGAAGAGCAGGTTGCAGCCCAGCAGGGCTCACCGGGAGCTGCCAGCCCGAGGAGCTGTGCCCAGATGTGCCCAGGTGTGCCCAGGAGTGCCCAGCTGTGAGAGGGCTCAGTTCCGTGCCCACCAGGCAGGACAGGAGGCTCTGGTGTTTTGCAGAAGCCCCCAGGCACAAAGGCCCCTTCCCCTACCGATCCTCGTGGCCACACGTGCCGGGAGCCAGTGTCCCTCTGGCACACGGGCTGGGACACGCCACTGCCCTGCTGCGGCCTCACCAGTGGTCAATAAACCATATCTTTGGTCTTCCTGCCTCTGCCAGGTTGTGTTTCGATGCCAGAGGGCTGGCACTGCTCCGGCTGGGAGAGGAGCACACGGGTACCTCCAGCTTCACCTCTTCCAGCAGCTGGGAAGGCCGAGGGAGAGGTGAGAAGGTACCTGGAGCTCAGGGAGTCTCTTAACACGAGTGGCGTTCCTGGAAAAGCAGGCACAGATTTAATTCACTCGGCAGCGTGGGCTGGATCCTGCTGCTGGATCCTCCACCATGGATCCTGAGTGCCTGAAGTGTCCATGGAGGTGGTGCTGCATCCAGTGCCAGCTATTTTGGGCAGGTGTCAGTGCCCTGCTCCTCATCCCCCCTCACCTCCACGTGTCCATGGCATCATCCCTAAGCAGGGGGTGGCTGGGGACTGGTGCAGTCCCAAGGAGCAGGCCGAGGGCACTGAGCAGTGGGATGAAAGACTGGGAGGGACTGGGAGGGACTGGGAGGTGCCCCCGGTCCAGCCCAGGGACAGAGCAGGGTGAAGGAGTGGTCAGTGCTTGTGTGCCCTCATCCGGGCACGGCTGGCCCTGCCTGTCCCTGCCTGCCGGGGTGGCCCCGCTGGGCTCCCCCTCTCCATCTGGATGTCTGGAGATGCGTTTGACACCCTTGGATGGGTAATAAATAGAATCAGGCCCGCTGCCTTTTGTTTTGATTGATTCCATTTGTTCTGCATAAGCAGCTCCTTCCCCTTGCCAAGGCTCAGCTCCGGGGAAGGAAGATGCTGAGAGATGGAGGGGCCCAGTCTGGCTCTGCTGGGAAGGTCCCCGAGGCTGAACTCTGACTGGGGGGACACAGAGGCACCCGGCAGGGCCAGGTCTGGTCTGCAGCAGGTTTTGGCTAAGAAGGGAAACTGAGGCTGGGAAAGGTGATGTGCCGTGCCCTGGGGATGCACAGCGAGGCAGGGACGCCTCTCAGGTCTGGAAGCTCCTTCTCTGGCGCTGGGTGGGGATGAAGCCACCCAGACTGGCAAGTAAAGGGTGATCCAGCAATGTTGGCCATCCTACTGGAGTGACTGGCACTGCTCTGCCACCGGCACGAAGGGAAAATGACTTTAGAAATGAGCTTGGGATGAAAATGAGCAAAGGAGCCGGGACTCCTGGCTTCCCTCGCTGGCTTGGTTGGAAACAGCAGCCTCGGGCGAGTCTGGTGCCTCCCTGCCTCAGTTTCCCCAAGCAGCAGAGGCTGTTTATCCGTCGGGAGCTGGGGAACCAGCAGGTTTGGGAGCAGGAGGGATGAAAGGCTGGAATCTCAAAGCCGGGGGGGCTGCTCCATGGGCTCCCTGTGGGGCAGCCCAGCAGCGAGAGCCCGAGCCGTGGGTGATGGGTGGGGGGCTGGAGGGACCCCAGAGCCATCATCCTTCTGGTTCCCCATGTGGAGCCCCACTTCCCTCTCACCCACTTGCCTGGAGACCCCCGTCCCCGGCAGAAGGAGGGATGGGGTTAAAAATCCTCGCCCCACGCGGGTGCTGCCGTGCCCCCCGGCTGAGTCAGAGGGCCGGGGGTGCGTGTTCCTGCTCCGCAGCTGAGGTGCCACGTCAGGGGGAGCGGGTGTAGGCCCGAAGGACACAGCTGCCTCCTCTCCGCGTCCTCTCGCTGCTCCTCTCCTCCTTCTGATCTGCCTCATTATCTCCTGAGTCATCATCGCTCCCACCTCCGCTGCAGCCACCGCCGCCCGCAGCCGGCACCGCGCGGGGCTGGAGCTGCCGAACAGACGAGGGAAGCTGCGGGCTCCTGAGGGTGACCTCCCGGTCCCCGAGGGTGTCCCGGTGATTGGAGACGGGGAGCATCTTCCCTACACATCCTGCTGGGCGCTCAGATGGACACGGGGGAGTGCGGCTGCTCCTGCCCGGCAGGGAGAGATCCCTGGGCACGGAGCTTGTCTTGCAGTGATGCTTTTGGGCTGGCAGTCAGGCTCCGGTGTGCCAGGCAAGGCTGCAAGCTGCTTCCCGAGCCCTGCACGTATCAGGAGCCAGGAATAGAGCGGCTCTGTTCGCTGCTGCCCAAATAGGTCCCGATCCAGCTGCTGGCGTCGTTGAACACACGCTGGCGTCTTGCAGATCCTGGGTTTGGCATGAGCAGGCTGTGGTGGATCCAGGACACGGCTGTGCTCCCCAGAGAGCCCAGGCATGCTCGGGGATTTTGCCTCCGAAGGTGCTGGGATAGAGCAAGGCCAGGGCTGGCTCCATTTTGCTGCTGGGATGATGAGAGGCACAGCTCCGAGCTGAGCGGAAATCCGAGGAACTGCCTCTCTCTCCCCGTGGCACTTGGCAGCCTCTTCCCAGCATTAATTCCTCTTGCTGCTACCAATTTGTGGGTTATTAATTCTCGTTTGAGCTCTCCTGGCTTTCTCTCGCAGCCGCCGCTCCGCTCCTCACGCTGCCTCTCCCCGGCAGCCCCGAGTGCCCACAGTGGAAGTGCTCCGGGGGG
Organism: Monarcha castaneiventris obscurior; assembly: GCA_026261815.1. Lineage (NCBI taxonomy): Eukaryota > Metazoa > Chordata > Aves > Passeriformes > Monarchidae > Monarcha > Monarcha castaneiventris. Next base: position 3,820,934 of record JAMPIT010000114.1, read on the forward strand.
ATGGCAGCCCCCACGTCTCCTCCCGGCTGCGTGGGTGCAGCAGTTTAGGTCTCTTGTCAGAAGGTGTCTTCTCCCAGATCTGGGAATGTCTCCGTGGCTCGTCGCCGGCTCGACATGACCGACGGCGGGCTGAGCTGCGGCGGCTCCGAGCCAGGCTCTGTCTCGCAGACCGTTCTGGAAGTGCCCTGGGTTAACCTGTCCATCACCCACAGATTTCTGCAGATCTGGGCCTGGCCTCTTCCCCCGTCCCTCTCTGCTTTGTGCTTTGCCTCCATGGCTAATAACTAGGTCAGGAGTCCTGCAGGCCCCGGCGCAGCAGCCGGGTGCGTGGTCATCTTCCATCTGCTTCCACTCCCTTTCTTCCTTTTCCTCCTGCCTTCTTGGCAGGAAGACCCTCCAGCCCCCTCCTCTCCCTCAGGGCTGCAGAGGGGTGAGAGCTGCCATGTCCATGGGCTGATCAAGACCTTTTTTTCTGGACAGGAAGGTATTTCCAGGCAGTAAATGGATTATGGCCCCACAGCCGGGCCGTCAGCTGTAGCCAATTGAGCCAGCAGCTGTGGAGAGCCCGTCCTGCTGGGAGCATCCCTTGGCTACAGACATCCCTGCAGAGGGTTCCCACCCCCAGCACTGGGGTGGCATTGGGGGATCTGGTGGGGCACCACCGGGGTGGCAGTGGCCACGGCTATGGCAAGTGGGAAAGCTGGAGCTGTGTGGGAGGCCCTGGATCGGTGCAGAAGGCAACTCCCAGCTGAGTGACAGCCACAGGAGCCCCCCGGGGCCAGCCACATGCTGCCGCAGGGTCGGGAAATCAAAGGCAGGGGAAAGCTGATGTCTGCAGGCTCCGAGGAGAAAGGCTGCTCTCGGGAGGAAGGGCTCGGCCGGGGATGATGCAGAGGCCACCTGCACGCAGCGCCCTGTGCCAGCGAGGAGCTGGGGGACACTGAAACAGCTCTGTCCCTTGAAGCGCCTGGCTCCCCATGCCTCAGTTTCCCTGCAGGGGGGCAGAGCTGCGGCCCCCAAGGGTTGCGGGGTCCCTCGGCAGCATCCGGTCATGCAGGCGGTCCCTGGGCAGGCGCCGGCAGCGCGGGTGCCTCCGAACAGGCGGCCCTTGTGCGGCGGGGCCGGCGGGCGGCCCCGAGCCCCCGAGGGGAGCGGGGAACAAGGGCGGCTGTGTGCGCCCCTGGCACTGCCTGGCCCACTGCCCTGACACGCATTCCCGACACGGGCAGCGCTTTCCGGGCTGCCGGCGCCGGGGTGCGCAGGGAGGGGTGCTGGCTGCTATAAGGGGCTTTGTTGTGGGGTTGATTTTTCTTTTTTCTTTTTTTTTTTTTTTTCAAAATTTTATTAGCGGCCTTTGGGTGCCTTTTTGAGCAATTAATCTGGGTCATGACATTCGCCGAGCAGATCGGAGAGCCCGGGGCTCATTAGCACCCGGCCGAACGTCGCTGGAGAGATGCTCTCGGCAGCTCCGCGGCTCCGCCTGCTTGTTATTCCGGGCGAGTCGGGGGCTGCGGCAGCTCAGAGTCCCCTCAGCACAGACCCCACCGCACTGCCGTGGGCAGGGGGGACACTGCGGGGTGGCCGGGGTCCCCTCCTGCCGTGGTGTGGCCGAGCAGCCACTGATGCTGTGCTGGCACTGGGGTCCCCGGCAATCAGCAGGCAGCACCATGCTGCAGGTCTCAAGGACTTTTGAGGGTCTCAGCCTCCCTGCTTCGGCTTTGGATTGACTTCATTCCCTTTCCATCAGCTGCCGGAGTCCTCAGAAGTGACCTGCAGCTGCTGCTGCGTCGGCACCAGGAGCAGGGTTTGGTCCTGCCAGCCCTTTGTAGGAGCTGGTGCTGCTCCGCTCCCCTGTCCTGGCTGGGGAAACTGAGGCAGGAGAACTCACCTGGCCCAAATCCAGCTGCCCACCCTGCCTGTCCCTGCCAGCAAGGGAGGAACCATCTCTCCTTGGTCAAATCCATTCCAGCCTCCACAGGGAGTTGTTCTGTGATTCCTCAGCCAGGAGTCACCTCCATCTCATGGATGCTTCTTCTGTGGCTTTGGCCGGATTTTGCTTTGGGTTTCCACAACGCCCCATGGCTGTGAGCTGCACCCAAGCTGCAAACCCCGGCATCACACCCTGCCAGGGCTTTCACCCCGAGCCTCAAGCCTTTACCCCATCCTGCACGGCCCAGACCCGTCCACAGGCCTGGGGAGCAGGAATGGCGAGGAAGCTCCCTGTGCCTGGCTGGCTGCAGCACAGCATATGTGCTGGGATCTGCTCCCTGCCTGCTGTTTATCCGCTTCCTTCGAGTTAACTTATGTTTCCATCGCTGCCCATCTGTCTCCTTCTCTTCCTCTCTTCTTTCCACTCCTTCCGTGCTGGCAGGCGCCGCCGGAGCGCGGGGTCCCCATCCCCAGCAGCTCCGGGTGACCCTGGGGAGTGCCAGGCATTTTGCTTCCCTCCACTGCTCCTGTATCCCTGCAGGGCACTTTTTGAGGGGATCCCGGTGTGGAGGCATCCAAGGCTGAGCTCTGGCAGCTCCTTCCATCAACCATTAAATCCAGGAGGAAATTCCGTCTGGAGGATCCCCTTCATCCATTCAACCTGAAGCCGCTGGGGCTGTGTCAGTGGTGGCAGCTCCCTCCCAGCCTTCCATTCCCTCCCTTCCTCCCTCTTCCTCGGCTCTCTTCACTCCCCAGGCTCAGCGACGTCGTTCCCATCCATCCTGTGCCGAATTTGCTCTTCAGATGTCTGCGCCTTCCCAGCTCGAGGGAGGGAAGCCCGGCCCCGCTCCCACCCGGAGCCCGGCTATTAGGGATACCCAGGCTTCTTCGGGAAACACAAAGGCATCGAGAGCCGGAGCCAACATGCACCTGCTTTTCTTGCTGCTTCAGAAAGCCCTTGTGGCTGCTGCCTCCCACTTCTCCAGCTTTTATTTATAGTCTGTCTTGCTCGCGCTGGGGATTTTTTCTTTCTTTCTTTCCCTCTCCCCGGCGCAGCTGAGCTGCTGAACTCGTAGCGAGGCTTCTCCCTCGGCTCGGCTGCACGGCCATGGAAAAGGGACCGGGAAAGAGACTGGATCCCCACGGGAGCATCCCAGAGCCTCGTCACCGTGCTCTTCATCAGCGCTGGTCACCCCGTGGGTGGCCGGGTGGGGGTTGTGCACGAGGTCGCTGCTGCTGGCCGTGACCCACATTTGGGGCTTTGCTGGGTGCTGTGGGCACGAGTGGCATCATCCTCGCTGCGGCACCAGGCTCTCGGGGCCCCTGCAAAGGACAGAGCAGGCCCCGAGGAGGGACATCCCTCCGGCTGTCTGTGCTGCTTGTCACATCCCTTTGGTGACACCCGGCACTTGCCTGCCGGGAACGGGGCTGAGACCCGGCAAACTCGTGCCACCCATGGCCCTTCAGGGAGGTGCTTGGCAGAGCTGGGGCTGGCGTTTGTCTCTGCCAGCACTGCCCCCTCCCCAAGCAGGATGTCCCTGTGCCCAGGGATGTGCAGAGGAGCCCTCAGCCGGGGGACAGCAGCGTCACCCGCCCCGCCTGGCAGCGCTGTCAGTGCCCTAAGAAGGCTGGGGGCTGGCTGGGACCCAGCGCAGCAGCCAGGGCTGTTCCGTGTGGGACACTGCCGGCCGGCCACGTCCCACAGGGCAGCCACCGAGGGCTGTAGAGGGTCACTGAGAGCCGGGCTCCACTCCCCTGAGCGAGAACACGACGCTCCCCACGGCCGCCCTCTCCGCTCCTCCCGGGGAGGAGGTGGCCAGGGGACACGGCAGGGAGAAGGGAGGGGGCAGAGGACCGAAATAACAGCCAAAAATTACAAAATAAAATCCAATCACAAGGCGAGAGGCTCGCCATCTGCCGTGTGGGTGCCGGAGCAGGAGCCAGCCCCGCGCCGCTGCCGCAGCCCGGGCACCGCCGGTGCCAAGTGATTCAGCACCAGGAGGGGACGAGGCTCTGGGGACCCTCGGGGCTTGACCCCCCGCACCCCAAAACGTGCCCCGGGGGGAAAGCCAGGGCTGAAACCCCCACCCCAGGGACAGCTGCTGGCAGGAGCTTTGGGCAACCCACGGCCGCTGGGGTCAAACCCTTCACACCTCGGTGTTTCCTCGGGAAGGAGGAAAATCCAGGTGGCAGCGGAGACTCCTTTGTTCCACGGGAGCCACGTTTCCATGGCACCCAGTGGGGATGTGGGGACGTGCTTCTGCACGGACCTGATGCCTCGTGGGGTCCGGCGGCACGGCGAGGGGAGCCCGGGCTGCCCCTCCACCGCGGGCACGCCAAACCGGGGCACACAACCCGCGGTGCCCGGGCAGAGGGCGCTGCCCAGGTGTCCCCAGGTGGGCACAGATGCCGCGACATCACAGGCAGAGGTGGCATCGAGTGACGTGCGAGCACCGAGTGCCACCCCCGAGGTGCCGCCCCCGGGACGCCGCCGCACCGAGGCTGTGCCAGGAGCACCGCGTTCCCGGCTAACGCCGTATTCCCAGCTAACCCCGTATTCCCAGCTCACTCCGTGTTCCCGACCAACGCCGTGTTCCCGGCTAATGTGGTGCCGGCGCGGGAGACAAAAGCGGCATTACTCACTGCCGGGGAGGAGCGGCTCAGAGCATTACTCAGCCCCGCCAGCAACCGGGTCTATTCTTTGTGCATCAACCTGGGGGACCGGGGAGGAGGAGGAGGGCAGGGGATGGGGGACTCATTTTTCCTACGCCCATTCCTCTGCAGCCCCCTCCTTCCCCCGGTGTCACTGGAGGGACGTCAGCCGGGGGGGGGGGGGATGCTCGGGCGGGGACTGTGCCGGTGCTGGTGCCTCCGGTTCTCCATGCGCCGCTTCCTCGGGGCTAATTGGAGGCGATTGATCCAAGGAGGAGGTGGAGGAGGCTCGTGTGGCCGTGGGTCGTGGCCTCCGGCACTCCTCTCCCCCAGGTGTCTGCAGGTGGCTGGCAAAGGCTGTCCCCAAGCACCCCAGATGTGGAGCACAGCTGGGGCTGGGGGTTTTGCTGGAGTGCCTGGTGGATCCGGGCACAGCTCCATGCAGGCGCTGGCATCGTGCTGGTGTGGAATTTTGTGGTGTGGAATTTTCTGGTGGGCCAGGTGCACACCCTGCCCCGCTGATGGGTAGGGTAGGGAACACATTGTCCCCCTCCTGGTGAGGGGGGGTTTTCACCTGGCTTAGAGGATTTTTAAGGAGCTTTTGTTGAGGCTGATGCTGGGATGGATGGATGGATGGATGGATGGATGGATGGATGGATGGATGGATGGATGGATGGATGGATGGATGGATGGATGGATGGATGGATGGATGGAGGCACAAATAGAAGAGCACTGGAGAGGGGAGGCTGGGGTGAGGGATGAGCCGCTGGCGGATTTGTAGCCATGGATGCTTCTTCTTAATGGAGGAAAATAATCAATGTGGGCTGAAGGGGGGAAGAGGATTTTAAGTGGGGGAGGACATCGCTGCCCTGGGCTGGGGGCATTGGCATTCCCATGGGTGAGGGGAATGAAGGAGGACAGCGTTCCCGAAGGCACGGCCATGAACAGGAGCAGAACGTGGGGTGGGCACAACAGGGCAGGGCAGGGCCAACAACAGCCCTGATGGGAAGCACCTGGAGCCTCCCAAACCCGGGGGAGCCACAGCTGCAGGACATGAAGCTTTAAATAGGGCAGGGGAAGCCATTCTAGCTTCTCTGCCCTGGCTCCTGCCCGTTCTGGTGCCCCTGTGGCTCTCAGGTACTGGCTGCATGGCTGGGCTGTGTGGTGCGGGTTGCAAGAGGATGTCCCCTCTCCTGGGAAACCATCCTTGGTGTGTGCTTTGGGATAGGGAGAGTTGGCAGCATCCCACCCGCAGCAGGACCTGGATTTCGGTGTGTGAGGTGGTTCAGGTGGGGATTCTGCTCTGAGCTTCCCGGGAATGCAGCTTGGAAGGCTCTGGGCATGGAGTGGCTGCTCCGGTCTGTTAGGGGAGTCCTGCTTTTCCATAGCTTTGTTACGGGTAGGAAAACAAGCTGGTGTTGCTCAGTATGCAGGGAAATAGTTTTTTACTCAGTTCCCAGACACAAAGGGTAATTTTGGGCTGGGCCAGACCTTTTCTGGCTGGTTCAGCGCTGCAGCTCCTGCTCCTGTCTGTCCGCAGGGTCTGTGTGTGTCTCCACGTGGCTTTGCAGGCACTAATGAACGTCCCCCGTGCTGTGCTCCCCGCTCCCGGGGAGGAAAACCTCGTTATCCGGGGAGATGGATGAGGTGGCGTGTTCCCAGAGACCCCGCGGCAGAGCCAGGCTCTCGGTCTGGATGCCTGGCTTACAGAGGCGCCTGGGGAGATGCTTTTGTTCCAAAATCAGCGGTGGATTCAGGGGATTCGAGTCCCACCACCCTGCTGCGGCACCCCTGGGGGTCTCCTTGTTCTCTGCCTCCCTCACGTTACTCCTGTAAATGCACCCTGAAGCCTCGACAAAGCAATTAAAACTGCAGCTACCCATAAAAATTAATTGCGCCGTGCAGCGCTGCTCTCTGGCCAATGAGCTTGTCCCCACCTGACCCTGGCGAGGGGACCCCATGCCTATTGGAGCCCCTCCGAGGGGGGGACTGGGTACCTCTGCCTGTGGTTGCCCCAGCAACTGTCAGTCTCAGGCAGCATCCATCACACCCAACATTTCGGAGCCGTTATCGCTCCTTGGGTGCCGCGGTGATGGAGCGGTGCCGGGGGATAAGCGTCACCCGCCTCACCTCGCTCTTTATCTCGCCGTGGTCATAAATATCCGCTGCGTGTCCCCCTGCTCTAATCCCCTCCCGGTGCTGCTCACGGGAGGAGCTACCCGAGCACAGACCTGTGGCCGTAGGAGACTCGGCAGAAAACCAATTAGGAGTTTCCGAAGCGCAGTGTCGTTAATTGCCTCTATCCTTGCAAATTAATAACGCGTCGAGGCCATTGTTTGACTCTGCCTGTGCGTGCGTGGCCTCAGGTGCGGCCCAGGGATGTTGGAGGGAGTCTGAGGGATGGGAAGAGTTGTGGGGGTGATGGGTAGAGGGGAGCTGTGGGTGATGGAGCCCACATTGAGTGCCCAGCTGCTCTTCCTGCTCCGTGTCCAGCGTGTCCTCGTAGGGCAGAAAGTGCTCTGAAAACTGTCCCAGATCTTCCCTCTACCCATTTTTTCCCTGCCTTTATCCTGCTTTCCCTGTCCCCTAACATTTAGCCTGGCTCGTGCTGGGGGATTCCTGCTCCTTTTCCGAGCCTGCACCATCCTTGATCTGTTGCTTTGCATCATTTAAGGGTTTAATTTTAATGGCAAAAATATGTTGTTAAAATAGGGTTGACTTTTTTTGCGCTGCCTAGAACTAAGCGGGTTCTGAGGGTCGGAGCTGCAGGTGGCTGGGGCTGGGCTGGTTTACCCCAGGAATGCTCGGTTCTCCTTAATTAATTCCTAAGGCCTTCTCTCATGTTTTTACACAAACCACCACGGTTTTGGCTCGCAGCATCCCTCCCGAAGGGAAGCCCAGCGTGGGGCTGTGGAAGACACCCGCCCAGCTTGGAGTGCTGTCCTCATCCAAGGTTTTGCAGGGGAAGCCTGCAATAAGCGTGAATCAGCCATTCTCTGAGCATAAAGCAGAGCGAGCTCCAGCATCCCCCCCGGGGGCTGCCTGGGATGGCTCCCTGCCCGCTGCAGGCAGCTTTTCCTGCAAGGAATGCATAATTTCCTTGGACCCCCTCAGGCAACCAGCTGGGAATCTTCAGATTCCCCAGTTGCGATGACAGCGTGGGGAATTTGGGAGCCGCGTCTCCTGCCCTGTCTCGCTGCTCGGGTGATAAAAGGCAGGTGACAGTCGCGGGTGTTTTGGAGGAGGAAATCATGTGGGGCAGTGCTGCTGCAGGGAGGGGATTGCTCTGCCTGGCCCGCTCCCGAAGGACGCTCAGCCTCTGTGAGGATTTGAGGATATGTTGGTCCTTTCCCTGCCCTGGTTTGCCCTCCAGTGGGACTGACCCCGGGGATCGGAGCGCTGCTGGTGGCTCCCTGCCGGTGTTTTCCTGCCTCTTTGGCTTCAGGGTGCGGGGATGCTCTGGCTGTGCCTGGAGCGGCATCTCCTTGTCAGCGCCTCAAAGGATGCTCATATATTCAAATGCTTTTATATCTCGGCGAGGCTTTGAGGAGCTGGGGCTCTGCACTTGTTCCCAGGGAAATAAATAAACAAATCAAATCATCTGCTGGGATTTTCTTGCTCCCGTTTTGCTGGTGAGGAGTCAGGCCGGGGTGGGAGAGGGAAAAGCGGATGGTGTGGGGGAAGCAGCGCATGGGGATGGGGCGGTCAGAGGAGGGTTCCTGCCGTCTGGGCATCTCCTGGAGAGAGCCCGGGGGCCGGAGCGATGCCCCTGCAGAGAGAGGCTGTGCTGCCTCGCAAAGGCTCCTGCAAGGCCACCGTGTCCTTGTGGGCGGGGGTGACGCAGGTACGCGCGGCTGCTGCTCGCCCCGTGGCTCCGAGCTGCGGGTCACCTTCCCCGCCGTGCGGCCGCCGAGCGCTGACCGGAGCGGAGCCGCAGCACAGCAGGGAACCGGCGTTTATTTGCTGCGACAGCTTTGCAACAGATTCCTTGGCGGAGCTGACTGCAAACTGCAATCCTAAACTGTCGGACGGCTCCTTTTTCCAGCCTGGGAGTGTGAGAAACAAATTTGTTTGGGTTATAAAAACATATTAAAAAGCAACACATTTTGTTTTGCAATATACATAGTTCTTCATGCCAATTTTTTTTTTTTTTTCTTAATGACTGCCATTCTAATCCCTTCCAGACAAAGACGTTTCTTAATAACTTTTTGTGGAGGTAATTGCTGGGGAGCCGTTTCAAAGTGGCAGGCAGGGAGCTGTGGGTTGCACAGCTGCAAGTGATGGCTGTGCATTGCTCAGGTACGGAGGGAGGAAGGAAGGATCAAAAAAGGCTCTTGGGTGTCTCTAGCTTTGAAAAGGTTCCATGCCTGGTGCTGCCTGACACCAGCATGTCTGGAACAACACGGGAAAGTGGCTTTTTGCTCATCATACGTGTCCAGGTGGTTGGCATCTTGATGTGCATGTGCTCTGTAGCTCTCGAGTGGTTCGCTGGCTGCTTGGCTCTTCCCAGATCCCGGGTTTGGAGTGTCTGGCTCTGAGGAGCATCTTACCAGCACCAGCAGTTTCCTCTCCCCCTGGACCAGGGGATAGCAACCTCCTGATTGGCATCCAGATAACATTCAGGGTGAGCTCAATTCAGCAATGAGTTTCCCTGGTAGGAGCAATGTGTTAGGGACCCTTGGGAGCTGCAGGTGGGTTTGGATCCCAAACCACTTGAGGTCTGTCAGCTCCTCATCCTTGGGCTGATGATTGTGGTCCATCCTGGGGTCTCTCCAAATCTCCTTTGCAAATGAGTGGGTCCAGACTTGTTTGTCCGAGTCGGAGTCAGCTGCTCTTCAAATCAAGGCAAATGCCTGTGGGTGATTTTTTTTTTTCAAATGGCACTGTTTGATGTGTAATTAAAACGCTCCATTTAATTAGACAAATACCAAAGAACCTTCAGAAACATGACTATTTTTCTATATTTACTCCCCTTTGTGTTTTTCTTGGTGACTGGAGTTCCAATTAAAACAACCTCCCCCACTAAACTGCTGGCTCTTAAAGCCAGGAACTAAAAATACAGCAAGACCACCGAGCTGCCCTCCCTACCCCCACACCTTCACCTTGGACTGCTGCCTCTGCATTGCTTTGCTCCCTGAGAGCTTCTCGAGGCGCTCGCTGGAGCTGGTGGTGCTTGACTTTGGCTTTGCTCCATCATTTCTCCTACCTTGTGCTAAAAACTTCCCTCCTTTGGGCACAAATATGCCCAGAGCAGCCCGATTGGGATGGAGGGATGGGTTACTATGGGGATGGGAAGGCATTTGCAGCAGGTTTTCTCCCACCCCATTAGTTTGGGGGAGCCTTTGGAGGTGGTTTCACCCCAAAAAGCCCTTCTTGATGTGCCTCCAGCTGGGAGCTGACGCTTGCTGTGGCGGGGCTGGGGGGAACAGCTTGCTTCCACTCCAAACATGTCTGTGCCATCCCTGCGTTCGCAGTATAGGAACAATAGCCGGCCTGCCAAGCTAAACACGAGCTGTTCCCCGAGTTATTGGCATTTTGCTTTCTGCCAAGGGTCTGGAGAGGAGGCGGGTAAGCAGCCACCGGCTCTGAGCTGCGGCTCGGAGTTGGGAGAGGGGCAATGAAGGAAAACCCCTTTCTGACCATCCGGGTTGAGGCAGCATCAGCAGCTGTGGCTTTGTGCTTGTCCTCGGGGAAACTGAGGCACGGGCCCTTGGTTTGTGTGCACTGGGCACCTCCGTGCCCTGCTTTGCCCCAGCTCCTGAGCTCGCCCCCCCCGGTGCTGCTCCTGCTCCCAGCTCTGTTTAACAGGGAGGTAATTTCCCAGAGGTGCCTGAAGTTGCCTTAATGCGAGCTGTCAAAATGATGTACAACTGTGCCGGGCTGCCTCGCTCCCCCTGCCTCTCCGGTGACAATTTTGTCAAAGATCCTTTCTGAGATGCTGTTTTGACGGGGTGCTAATGGCTCCTTCCTCATCAGGCACTCGCCATGTCCTCGGACGTGCCGAAGGGAAGCTGCTGCTTTCTGTGATAATTAAGAAAAATGATAATAACAGGTTTAAAGGAGAGCAGCTGGGGGTCAGTGCCGCTGGGTTTGTTGGCAGCTTGGTGATGCTCACAGCCTGCAAAGGCCAGAGGTAGCATCTCATCCGTGGGTTGGGATAAACAGGGAGCCTTTGGCATCATGAGTTGCACCTCTGAGGGTTTGCTGGGGGCACAGGGATGGGGCAGCCCCCAGAAATTGGGAGCTGGTTCAGCTCATCTTAATAACATGAGAGGTTAAAAATAAAAATCAATAAATACCAGATTATCGAGATGGGATTAATATCAATTTTAAACACCCCCCAACATCAATAATGACCCAGCGTAGCCTAATGAGATTGGGAGCCTCAGCAATCAAGGCAGAGGATTAGAGATGATCAGAATAAATCCCAAATGATGAGGGACGTTGCCAAAGTCTATCCTTGGAAGACCCCACTGGCATGGACCTGATCCTGGGGGATGCTTGGGGCTGACTTTGCTCGACCCCAAGGCTGGGTGATCTGACCTGGAGTGGGTTTGGGCTCAGGCTGCAGCTCTTGGTGCCCGCTTGGGTGCTGGGGCCCAAAGCTCTGTGACACCTCCCTTTAGCACACCATGGTCAAATGCCACCGCTCTGGCAGCATCCCATGGGTTCCCACCTCCACCACTGATGCCTCAGACTCCAAACCTAGATCAGGACACTGGGACACTTGAACATTGCCTAAAACCAGTTTGCCCACAGCCCTTGGATGGCCTCAACCATCTTCTCCCACAGCCACCCATGGTCTCCAGCTGTGCTCTCCCTTCCCAGCTCCCAGCTTAATCCCCATGCGTGATTTTAATGCCTCTGCATGTCTCTAAGCTCCTCTATACCCAGAAGCCAAATGCTCCTTGTAGGATTCAGATGTCTCCCCTGTGGATTAGATGGGATGGCTGCAAATTCCTTGTAATTTGCTCACACGGGGTCTATTATCTGCTCCTGGGAGGCACGGGAGGAGGGGGCTCCGGGCTGGCCCCCCTCTGTTTCCCATCTGTGTAACGCTAGACCAGGAGGGATTTTAGCCAGTGATCCCTTGTCGGGGCTGTGATTCAATTATTCCCCACTGCAGCCTTGCTGGTGGCTACTGGGCAGCACTGGAATTTGTTCCTCGTGTGGTGTGATGGAGGATGGCCCATCCCTGTGCCAGGCAGGGCTGGATTGTGACCTGTTCTATGCAGGGCAGGACCAGAGCATCCCCAGCCCACAGGGGGTTGGGCCAGGGCCTCCCTGTCCCATTCGAGGCTGGACCAGAGCATCCCCATCCCACTCAGGGCTGCCCTGCTGAGCTCGCCCCCTTCCCGGGTTAGCTGGTCCATCAGCTGCCCATGCAATTAAATATCACTGCTGCTTAATTCAGGTGGCTGGGATGCGGGGATGCTGGATTTGCTGATTCAGCAGGCTAAGGGAAAATCCTTTCTTTTATGGAAGAAGAGTGGAGTGGGAGCTAGGCAGAAACAGGGAAGTTTCTGGGAGGGAAATCCTTTCCTGCCAGCGATTTCTGGCTGATCAGGGCTGCGTGCTCCAGGAGTTTGTTCCCTGCTGTCGGTTATCTCGTGTCCAGCGGCTGGAGAACAACTGAGTTGGTGCTTTCAGGTCCTCGAAGGTGTTTGCCCTCTCCTTATGGGTGCAGGGCTGGAGAGCATCAAGTGAGGGCATCCCTGTGCCTCCCACATCTCTCCATGAGTGGCGGCATCCCCCCCCTCCCCGAGGCTGCCGCCGCCTTCCCGGGGCGGGGAGCCCGGATTTGTCTTTCTAATGCCTCAGTCAATGGCATCGATTGGGCTGGAGCAAAGGATCGATCGTAATTTGGTCGGAGGGGCCCGGCGCCGGGTGCGAGAGGAGTAATTAGAGCAGCAGAGGCGGCGCGGGGCGGCTGCCGGGAGGTCGGGGCCCATCGCCTGGGGACGGGCAGCGAGGGCGAGGGGCTCCGGCTCCTCCAGCAGCCGGGATGCCCTTCCTGGAGCCCAGACCCCCACCCCAGGCTGGCAGGAACGGGGGGGTTGCACTACGAAGGGATGGATGCTGAAGCTGCGTGTGTTGCACGTGCTTTCCCTCTCCACTGGAGCAGCCCTGGAGAGCGATTTTTTCCCAAATTGGGCGGAGGTTGGGTGCTGGGAGGTGCCTGCAAGGCAGGGAACACACTGCTGTCCCCAAGGAGAGAGCGATGGGGGATTCTGGCGGGAGCCTGGGTCTTGTTACAGGTGGGCAGAAATGGGAGAAATTTCTCTGCAGCCCAAGGGAGCGGCAGCAGAGCCCTGAGCCGGGCTGCAGCGCTGAAGCTTTCCCGGCTCTCCCTTGCCCTTCCAGCCTGCAGCTCGCTGGCAAATCCCACCCACACGGCTGGAGCCTGCTGCTTTCCCCAGCCCTGCCTTCGCAGGGGGCTGCGGTGAAACAGACTTTCTCCTCTTCCCCAGCAAGAATTATGGACCATCTGGATTTCAGAGGCAGCTGCTTTAATTGGAAGCTGCTCCTTGCAGTGGGAAAGGAGGGGGCTCGTGCCTGACAGACACCCCCGGCTTTGTCCTCCCGTGCTGTCCGTGGGGATGCCGGGGAACCACATCCCAACGGGGCCTGGGGGATGTCGGCACACAGCTGGGCTTGGGAGCATCCCTGGGGTGGTTCCCAGAGTTGGGTGGGTGGAAAGGAAGGCAGGGGAGGATGTAAACTTGGGGAAAAGGTCAGGCATGCTATAAATAAGTGGCATCCGGGGAAAGAAATGTCAGCGTGCGGCAGTAGCGACACACCAGGGCCCGAGATGGGGAGGGAAATGTTGTCTGTGGAGGGAAATGTTGTTGTCTGGGGGACCAAATCCGTGGGAATTGGGGCTGGGATGAGAGGGGAGGGGGCTCTCCCTGAATTTGGTGGCTCAAAGCGTGGCTGTCGTGCTGCCCAGGTTGTTACTGGGGGTGCTCGTGCAGTTCGGTGGGATTGGGGCACTCCTCAGCCACAGGTCTCCCAGGCTCTCAGCGCTTGGAAAGTTTTCCTGCTGCTGACAGGGAGAACAGGCTGGGGCTGGGGCTTTCCAGCTGCCCTGCTCTCAGGACCATCTTCAGAGAAGGCAGAGAGATGGGGGAGAGTTTTCATGCTCTGCCTGTCCGACCTGGGAGCTCGTGGGTCAGGAGTGGGCGAGCACCCCGGAGTGGGGGGTTATTTTTTGGGATGGGGGAGCAGAGCAAGGTGCTGTGCTCCCCATGCCCACAGCCCGCTTCAGGGCATTCCCTGGAGCTGTGCCGGCCTTCCAGGGGAGCGAGGCGTGTTCCTGGGGACTGATTGCACATTTGTCCCCAAAGTGGTCTGACTCGCTGCCGAGTCATCTTCCCGCAGCCCTGTGAATGCAGGGCTGATTGCTGCCTGGCAGGGAGGGAGCCCGGGGAGGGGGAAGCTGACTGGGAGCCAAGCCCAGCTGCGGGAAGCGATGCCGGCAGCCGCTGCTCCCGGGCCGGGCTGGCTCGCCGGGCTGGTTTCAGTGGCAGCTGAGCACTGGCCAACTCGTCTCGCTGGTTTGTGCCCGTCTCCATTGAAGGGATGCTTTGGGGAGCTGTGTGTCCCGGTGGTGCAGGACCCCCACGTCCCCAGGAGAGCCCTGGGGGGCTGTCACCTCTCCCTGTGTCCCCTGGGAGTGCCGTGGCAGTAAGGGGGCGACCCGTGGGGCCTCTGGACCCTCAGGCTGGTGCCACTGTGTTTGTGGTTTCTGGATGGGCATTTCCTGCCCATGGCTGGCTGCAGTGTCACCTGTATCCTCCACCTCCATCCCCGGGTCTCTCCTGGTCCAGGGAGGGTTTGGGGAGGTTGTGGTGATGCCCTGAGCTTGGGGGCACAGGGTGCCGAGCTGGGATCCTCCAAAGCCACCTGTCCTGAGCACGGTGTCTCCTTCAGCCCTTCGTTGTGGCATCTGGGCTGTGCCTGGAGGGGACACATGGGAGGGCCAGAGCCTCTTTTCGCTGTGCCTGGCCTCCCGTGAAGGAGCAGACAGCTTGGAGGGCCGTGGCCTCGGGCAATCCTGTTACAGGTTGTCAGGCTCTTGTTTGCGGGAGGTGAGGATTTGCCCACCTGCTGCGGGGCAGGGAGCAGCCGGAGCGGGGCTGGAGGGACACGGGGGTTTCCCCGAGAGGTTGGACTCTGCTTCCCCCATCCATCCCCAGGTTTTGGGGTGCACCTGGTATGGCCATGGGAAATGTGATCCAGCAAGGGGTGGTCTCTGGCTGTTGGGTTCTCAGGGTCCACCCTGAGCCCCCCACCCAAGATGATCGCTTTGAGGGAGGAGAAGAGCAGTAAGTGTTGCAGCCTGGGCAGGGAGGAGCGAGGCTGCAGACCCTGCAGCCATCATCTTCTCCACTTGAACAAAGGAGGCTCTGAGCCTCCCCTGCCTCTTGGCACTGCACAAGAGATCCCTTCTCTCCGGCAGCAAAAGCCTTTCCCAAGCCCGGCCCCCCTCCTCGGGAAGGCTGCAATGCTCTTCACTGCCCTCGGCCAGCCCAGCCTGGCACCTGCCTGGGGTGCTCTGGGGTGCAGCCCTGGGGGGGACCCCGACGGGTTTGTCCCCTCCTGTAGCAGGGCCAGCACGTGTTGGTGCGATTTTGGGGACTGGGTTGCAGAGGGTCCCGGTGCTCCCTGCCTGGCACCAACAAGACTCCAGGGGGGAGCAGGGCTCGGGAGTGTGCTGTGTGCGTGGGGTGCCAAGCAGCCCCCCCAGTTAGGGTGGGACTGGGCTGGGGTGGGCTCTGGCCGCGGGCATCGGGGAGCCCGGCACGGCAGCAGCCAAGAGCAGGGAAAGGAGAAGAGCTCCTGCGCCGGTAATTACGGACGAGGTGGATGCCACATGATGCGGGGACGTCAGCGGAGTGTGTCACGGCTGATGACACGCTGCATGTGCAGGGGCTGGAGAAGATGCCGGGGTGAGAGGTTGGAGCACCGGGACACGGCTTTGCCCCGCAGTGCTGAGCCAGCCCGGCCTCCACTGAGTCACCTCTCCCCCCCAGCCTGCCAGGGCACCCCTGAGGTGGCCCAGCCTTGTCCCGCTCCCTCCGGGAGCTCAGCTGTCCGGCGTGGCCGGATCCCCGTGCCTCAGTTTCCCCCCCGTGCAGGGAGCTGAGCAGCTGCCTTGGCTCCGTGCCCGCCCCGGCAGGGAGAGAGCGGCACGTTCCTGGCTTTTCGGGGATGTTCTCGGGGAAGCCAAGGCAGAGTGTGGTTACTCATGGCGATGACAGTGCCGATGACAAGCGCCGCAGCCCCCAGGAGCACGTGCTGTGCCTGTGCTGCCGCGCAGGGAGGTGTTCCCGGTGCCAGAGAGCCCCAGTGAGTAATGGGGTGGGCGGCAGTGCTGGGGTGCCGTGGGGGGCGGGATTGGCAGCGTGGGGCTGCAGGGAACGCTCTGTCCTCCTTTCAGGGCGGAGGGCCGGCCCCCAGCAGCCCCAGGAGTGCCGGGAGAGACGTGTCCCCCCACGGGGCAGTAGGATGGGGGGCTGCAACACCGGCGTGGGGACAGCCTGCCTTGTGTGCAGGGTGAGATGGGTCCCTGGGGAGCTCAGCAGTGTCCTGCTGCCCCTCGCCTGGGGGAGCAAACACCAGGTCGCGGTGGCTGCCGTGGGTCCGGGGACTCCAACCCCACTTTGGCTGTATCTGCCCCAGCCAAAATCCCACGGAGCAGCGCAGCAAGGCTTCCCCTGGCTGGTGTCGGGACAGGGATGCTCCACGCCGTGGAAAGATATGTTTTGGCTGGAGAAGCAGGTGATGAGATAAGGATGGGGTATCGCGTTACCACAGTCGGATCTTTCTTTGAGGTTAACAAGACAAGACAGACAATCGCTGCTGCTCGATCCAGGGAGTGCTGTGTGAGTGAGTCTATTAGTGGGCTGATGAGTAATTAGCTCCGTTGGAGACCTGCTAACGGGAGGAGAAAGTTGTTACCGTGACTCAACTGACCCCTCTTCACACAAGTTTAGTGTGTCTTTTCTGAAATACCACAGGTGGATTATTCCACGACTTGGATGTGCAGCCAGGGAGGCATGGCAGGATATTCCCTCTTGTTTGCCAGCTGGAGTCACGCGTTGGTGATGAGCCACCGGCGAGGGGAGAGGGGACGAGGAGGGAACGAGCCTAACCCCAGCTGGGCGTGAGCCGAGTCCATCTGCCTGCTCGTCCTTTGAGGGGGCTTGTTTTGGTCTCTCCAAAGAGCAGGCTCGCTGTGCACGCAGCGATGCTGCAGGCTGGCTCAGCACTTCCATGCTCGGCTCCCGAGTTCCCAGTGCTCCTGCGGGGCCCTGCCCTGCTGCTCTTCCCCGCTGAGGTGGCAGGGATGGGGTGGGCTCTGCTGCTCCCCGCACAGAGAGGGGAGGAGGTGACAGCTGGGCCATGTGGGATGCTGTGAGACACCAAGTCCCACTTTCGGAATGTGGGCCGTTCCCTCCAAAGTACAGGAGGCAGCTCTCCCGGGAGATCAGGTGTTGTGAGACTCGTGACTCCACCATGCAAATGCTGGAGGCTGTGAATAATCATGTACTTGTGCAGGGAGACTCAGCCCCGCGTGGGTTGGAGCATCCCTCGGCCAGGTGGGAAGCAGCTGGGTCCAGATTCCTGCTTTTCTGGACTGGTCACCAGCAGTGAGGAGTCAGAGTGAGACAGGCAGTAATCCATACCCTGGCAAGTCCCATTTTCAGCTCAGCCCCTCTCTAGCATGGAGTATTTTTGCTGCCCCATATGAGGTCTGATCCAGAACCTTGCTGCTCCAAGTGCTGGAATTCCCTGAATTTCCAGCCTGAGTTGTATTTATCATTCCCACTTTTCTTGTGCCACTTCTCAACCCAAAACCTTTGTCCCTGATCCTGAGAACCAAGTCCCAGGGAGATGACAGCAGGGCTCAGCCAGGGCTGCGTCTCTCCCAGATGAATGTGTGTGATGGAGAGAGCTGCATCCCCCAGGTCTCTGGTGCTAATCTGAGAACTCCTGCCTCATCTGTCAGAGCAGCTTTCTTTAAAAAAGCAGCGACATTTTTATCCCTCTTGTCAGGCAGAGCAGTGAATTTGTCACTGGGCAGTTGTCAATGACTCAGCTGGGCACGGTGGGCTCTGCTGCCTGTGGCTGTGCAGAGGGCGAGGGCATCCCTGGGTCAGCAGCACAACACTCAGGTACTGCTCAGGCCGGCAGAACGCTGCTGCCAGAGCTGCTCCAGCTGGGAATGGGAAGGGCTCACTGTGGGGCAGGAAGGTGCCGGCTCCAGGGTGACCTGCATCCCATGGGATCTGCAGTGCTGCGCCCTGCGGAGAGGGGACCAGACATTGGTGTGGGTCTGGGGGCTGTGCGGCTGCTTTGGCTCCAGCTCGTCCCCTGGCAGCTCCTGCCTTGGCACGGAGGGCTGCCCGACGGCCTCCCACGTGCTGGGCAGGAGGTGGCTGTGGCCAGGGGCCGGGGTGCTCCTTGCCTTGCCACTGCTTCCTTCACCCACTGCCGGCTCTGCCACCACAGACTGACGTGCAAGTACAAGGAGTGCCCTGCTCATGTAAATAAACCCAGCTATAAATAGAGAGGGAGAGAAGTGTGAAAACAGTGGGGAATGGATTTCATGAAACCAGCAAATTAGTCTGGAGAAACAAGGGTGTGAACTGACAGCCATGCTCCAACCCAAGCCCATATTTCCAGTTTCTTGAGCGATGTTGGTGGGGCCTCTGTGCTGGGCTTGGCTTGGGGATGCACACGCTGGGATCAGGACTGGGTCCCTGCATCCATCATGGGCTCCTGATGCCTCCTGGGTTGGGCTCTACTACCACAGGTGCCATCAATGCCCTTAATTATTTTTTTTCCCCTTTGAAATTGTGGCAAAACCCCAGGTAAAGACATGGAGATGATCTGACTGGTGACACAGACTCCAGCTAGACCACAACACATCGTCTCTGTCTGGCTGGGCGAGGGCAGATGGAGTTCTGCCAGCCTTGGGCTTGCTGCTTTGGAGGCGGTGAGTGATGGCTGGGATTTTTTGGGTGCTTTGAAGGTGGCAGGACCGGCATGGGGAGGGTGCTGGCCAAGGGGCTCTGCCCTCCCGGCCACTCCAAACCAGACTTTCAGGAAATAGGAGAGCAGCTTGGATAGGAGAGCTGCCCCAGCACAAGGGTCAGCCCCGGCTGTGCCAACCCCCCGTGCAGATCTGCAAGCTTTCACTTCAGGCCTCAGCACCAGGAGCTGAGTCAGGCTTTTATGAGGTCTTGGAATTTGCTAGGGAAGCAAACTGCCCGGGAGCTCGCGTGAGCCGGGGCTGGGCTGGGGGATGCTCTCGCCTCCTGCCCAGGGCCGTGCCAACATCTGATCCTCTGGGAATGTAATTCCGGGCAGAAGGTGTGGGTTGTTTCTCCAACTCCCACATCCTCTGCAAGAGCTGGGGGTTTTTTTTTGCTTCTTTCCTGAACGTGCATGGGAAGAGGTGGGAAGCCCAGCAGCAGCTGCTCAGGCCTCTTCCCAGATACTCTCCCAATGGGCAGGGAGAAGACAGCGAGTGCTGGGGACAAAACGTTGTGTCCCCCTCTCCGTGCGAGCCCGTCCCCTCCCGGGCTGGCTGTCATCTAGGAGAAGTTCAGTGGCCCGTTTTCCATGGCTGGCATGCTGCTGGGGGAGCCAGCCCGGCTGTTTGCCCATCTGGCATTGCCAGGTCTTTGCAGGGAGGATGGGTGGGCTGAGACGGGGGAGCACAGAGGCACTTCCTGTTCTCTGCCCATTTTCCATTGAAATGGACCCCAACTCTCTCTTGCTGAGTGGGCTGTGCCCACAAAGGGTGACCTGGAGCTGTCACAGTGGGCAAGTGGCGTGGGGCAGGAGCAGGGGAGGTGGCACAGGTGCTGCAGAGTGGCAGGAGAAGGTGGCACAGCCGGTGCAAGAGGTGACAGTGGCACTGAGGCGGTGCCGGGTGAATGTGACACCGAGCTGTGGTGGTGGCAAAGAGGTGGCCGAGCAGTGCAGGGTCCTGGTAGAGGTGCAGGGGGCAGGTGATGTGTCTGTCCCAGGCTGGTGGGCGATGACCCTGGACCTCTGCCAGGGCACAGCTGGCGGCAGCTGCGTTACCCCGAGCTGATGTGAGGTACAAGGCTGCAGTGGCACCGAGCAGCTGGCAGGGAGGTGACCCTGAGGTGGCGCAGGGTGGCAGGGACAGATGGCAGAGCTGATGTGGAGCTGGTGCAGGGGGCAGGTGGCTCAGCCCGTGGTGGGGAGGTGACCCTGCCTAGTCACAAAGTGTCACTGGCGTGTCAGAAGTGGCGTGTGGCAGCAGGGGCAGGTGCCAGAGCTGGGGCCGGGGAGGTGACACCATATCAGGGGAGGGGGGCACATCTGGGGCCAGGGAGGTGATGCTGAGCTGGTGTCGGGGGCACACACGGAGACAGGGAGGTGATGCTAAGGTTGTGCAGGGGCACACCTGGGGACAGGAAAGTCATGCTGAGCTGGCACAGAGGACACAGCTGGGGGCAGGGAGTGACGGTGAGCCGGAAAGTGATGCTAAGCTGGGCTAGGGGACACATCTGGAGACAGGAAGGTGACGCTGCACCGAGGTAGGGACACATCTGGGGACAGGGAGGTGACACTGAGCTGGTGCAGGGGCACATCTGGAGGCAGGCAGGTGACAGCGAGTAGGTGCAGTGACACATTCGGGGGTAGGGAGGTGATGATGAGTTGGTGCAGGGTCACATCTGTGGATGGGGAGGTGGCACTGAGCCGGTGCAGGGGCACATCTGGGGATGGGGAGGTGGCACTGATCTCACGCGGTGACACATCTGGGGAGCGGGGAGGTGGCAGTGAGCCGGTGCGGGGGCACAGCTGGACATAGGGAGGTGATGCTGTGCCGGTACAGGGCACATCTGGGGACAGGGAGGTGACACTGATCTGGTTCAGTGACCCATCTGGGGACAGAGAGGTGACACTGATCTGGTTCAGTGACCCATCTGGGGACAGAGAGGTGACACTGTACTGGTACAGGGCGCATGTGGGGACAGACAGGTGACACCGATCCGGTTCAGTGACACATCTGGATACGGGGAGGTGACACCGATCCCGTTCGGTGACCCATCTGGGAACAGGGAGGTGACACCGATCCCATTTAGTGACCCATCTGGACAGGGGGAGGTGACACCGCTGCGGTTGGGTGACCCATGTGGGCCCGGGGCGGTGTCGGTGGGGCCCGGGTGCCGGTGGGTGCCGTGAGGGGAGGTGACCGTCCGGCGGAGGTGACCCATGTGGGCCCGGGTGCCGGTGGGTGCCGGTGGGTGCCGTGAGGGGAGGTGACCGTCCGGCGGAGGTGACCCATGTGGGCCCGGGTGCCGGTGGGTGCCGGGAGGGGAGGTGACCGTCCGGCGGAGGTGACCCATGTGGGCCCGGGTGCCGGTGGGTGCCGGTGGGTGCCGTGAGGGGAGGTGACCGTCCGGCGGAGGTGACCCATGTGGGCCCGGGTGCCGGTGGGTGCCGGTGGGTGCCGGTGGGTGCCGTGAGGGGAGGTGACCGTCCGGCGGAGGTGACCGCGCCGCTCCCGGCAGTGCGCATGATACTGCGGCGCAGGGGCCCCGTGCGCGCCAACCCACCTTGAACCGGCCCGGGCCGCGGCGGCGGCCAATCACCGCCCACTCCGCCGGGGCGCGGCCAATGGGCGGCGGGCGGGGGCGGTGCCGAGCCGCTAAAGGGCGCAGGCTAGGCTGCACCGCGCGGCGGAGCGCAGGTGCGGCGCGGCGCGGGGATGGGCGCGGGCATGGGCGCAGCGGCGGCCGGCCGGCCCTGAGCCGCCCCTCCGGCCCCGCCAGCCCCGCCGAGCCCTGCCCGGCCACGGCCAGCCCGGCCCGGCCCCGCCCCGCCCCGGCCGGGCCGCCCGGCGGGCGGAAGATGCTGCGCACCGGGGGCCGGTAGTACTATGATTTGGTATGTGGCCGCTTTGGTAGCAAGTGTGCTCGGCGCCCGCGGGCTGCCCGTCCAAGGTGAGTGCGGCCGCGGGGTGTTCTCCGCCGGGATGAGCCCGGGAAGGGCGCGCCGGGGTCTGCGGGGCGGCGGCGGGGCCGGCTCTGCGCGTCCCCCCCCCTCCCGCGGTGTACCGGATGCGGCGGGGGGGATGCGCATGGACCGGGAGGGCTGCGCGCACCGGGGGGGGCATCACGTCCCGGGGAGAGGGTACCGGGAAGGGGCTGGGGAGGACGGTGGGAGGGGGAGCTGCGGCTCCGGAGCGGGTTTGCGGGGTTCGCGTCTTCCCCGCTGCCGGTGCGGGGACCGAGCGCTTCCCGCTGCGGCGGGGCGCTGGCGATTCCTTCATCCCCCGCTGCCGGGGGGAGCCGGGAGCGCCCGGCGCATCCTCCCTCCGCAGGCGCTCGGCGGGGCTGGCCGTGACCTCCCCGAGGGCAGCGGCTGCAGCTGGGGAAGTTCGGGAAGCCGCGCTCCCGGTGCGGCTGAGCCTCTGCCCAGGGGTTGGAAATTCCCTCTGGGAGAAGGCAAGCGGGTGCGGGTCCTGGGAGGGTGGGAACGGCTGGCTGAGTGTTCCCCCTTGATCAGGGATGGGCGAGCTTTTCTCCGCATTCCGATTTCTTCTCTCGTGGTGGGGAAGCGCCTGCGGCAGCTCCGGGGGGTGCGGGCAGCGTTTGCCCTTCCCTGCAAGGGTAGCCCGGCTGGGCAAGGAGAAATGCAGGAGGGATTCGTCGCCTTCCCCTGCAGCGCCCCGGCTGCGGGTTTGGGGGTGACTTTGCTCCCCCCGCCCAGGAGAGGCTGCCCTCCTTCTCGCCCCACTGCGGGCTGGCTGCTCTGCTGGGGTAAACTGAGGCACAGGGTTGTCCAAGGTCAGCAGGGAGACGGCAGCAAGGAATAACCCTGATTTTCCTGCTCTGGCTTCTTTTCCTCTAGCTGCCAGCCCCCTCCCAGCCCTCCGAGCCCTCCCTGCAGGTAGAGGGGAGCTGCCTGCCGCTGGTGCAGCACCGTCCCCTATCTCCGCCGCTGCTTCCTCACTGGTTGCGTGGTTTTCCCTGCGTCCCGGTGGTCCCTACCCGGGATGAGAGCCCGGAGCCGTGCCCTGGGTGTCACCGCACCCTGCCCAGGGGGATGCAGTGGCCGCCGGCAGCAAGCGATGCCTGGCTGGCAGCCACCACCACTCCCCTCCCTCCCCGTGGCGTGGGGGACGCTGCCTCGGCGGGCACGGGTGGGCTGGCAGGGGGCACGTGCCGGGGTGCTGCAGCCCCCCCAGTTCACAGCCCGCTGGGTCACATCTGTGCCGTGGCACAGTCCCTTGTCCTCCTTGCCTGGCAGGTGGCTCCTTGGAGGCAGGGGGGTGTGTGTCGGGATGGGGCTGTCCTTTCGGGGGGAGGTCAGGATGGGGTTGCCCCATTTGGAGGTTCGTAGCCCCTCTCACAGAGCCGTGGCCGGCTGCTGCCTGCCTGAACTGCGTGCTGCAGTGTGGTGAGGCAGCGTTTGCAGCAGCGGCTTGCACAGGGATGCTCTGCCGGGGGAGAAGAGCAGAGCAGCGAGTTCAGCATCTGGGAACTTGGAAATACCTTGGAGCCGCTGGGATGGGGCTCCGGAACTGGTGCCGGGGTGGGTGGGTGCCGGGAAGCCCCGGCACGGGGGTGCTGTGCGTGTGGAGCAGCGTGTACGTGATGAATGAGCGCGCCGTGAGTAATGCGTGGGTGGGTGCTGGGGGAGGGGATGCTGCGGGCCGGCGTGGCCCCCGCAGGGACAGGGAGCCCACGGGACTCACCCCTGCTGCTGCTGCAGCCCCTCGGTCCCAGCACTGTCCCGTCCTCATGGGGGGTTGTCACCCCTCATTGCCTGGGGACAGGGCTTCGGAGGAGAGCTGGGGCTCGCCGTGGGCTGGTGCCCTCGCTGGGGGCTTTTCCTTTTGCCGTGGCCTTCCTCCCACACCACTTCCTCCTGGCTGAGCTGAGAAGCAGCAGTGCTGGTCCTGGGCAGCCTCCTTGCCTGGCTCTCCGAGGGCTTTCCAGGCGTTAATCGGCTCAGAGAGGGAAGGAGGGTGCGTTATCCCCTCTTATGGCATGGGGGAGGAGAGCCAGGACGTGACCGCGCCGGGAGTGGGTGTCAGAGGAAGGATCCGGCCTCCTGGCATTCCCAGCAGTGCCGTCACACCGAGGGGCTTTTCCTCCCTCTCCCACGAGCGTGACGCTGTGGCACCACGCAGTGAGTGGGGATGCTCGCTGTGGAGCCGACAGGAGGGTTTGCAGAGGGAGGATTCGGCTCTGCCAGCCCTGGGTGAGGGCTCCATGGAAGAGGTTCCCTGGACACCGCGGCGGGCGATGCTCCCGGCGCTGACCTTGGCCGGTTGGAGTGGCTCGGTGTGGCAGTGCCAGCGTTGCATCCCCTGCTCGCTCCCGGCGCAGAGCTGTTGGGTTTTGCCTCTTTGGCCGTGGAGGAGTCTGGACCGGGAGCCGCTGGATTTGGCACGTGCGGCTTTGGCCCCGCTCTCTTCTGGCAAAGGGATGGTTTGGCACCGGGAACAGCCAAGGGCGTTGGCCGGGCTCCCATTTCCATCATTCCCTGGAGGTTTTCTGCTCCTCTGGACCTGTTGGATGGGAGCGTGCGGGGCAGGGAGAGGGACGTGAGCGTCTCGGCCGATGACTTGGCTTGCTGGAGGGTCTTTGCGGTGATGCTTTGCCGGCTCAGTTGCCTTTTGGCTTGGAAGATGCGGCTTCGCTGGTGATGGGAGAACCCTGCAGGTTCCTCTCTGGAGCTGTGGCAGGGTGGGACAGCTCCCCTTCACCTCTGCTCCTCCGCCTTGGAGGTCGTGCCTTCATGCTGGAAGAGAAGCCCTGCAGATGGGCAAGCAGTGGGTCCAACCCTGTGCCGTGCCGATGGAGGAATCCTTCCCTCTCCCTTTCCCTGCGGTAGGAATCTCCCGAGCTGGGAGCCCTGAGCGACCAGCTGGCCTTTGGAAAAACAACTCCCTTCCTCCCGCTCCTCCATGGAGAGGCTGGCGTTGGTGGGAGGGCTGCCTGAGCCAGGAACAGCGTGATTCAGGAGCTGCTGGCGGGCAGCTCGGAGCGCTGCCTGCATCCCAGTTTCCTGTTGGAGGGCTCTGAAGGCACCGGGATGGCACCCCCTGCTCCATGGGGAGGGCGATGCCAGCCTGCCTGGGGGCACTGGTGCGATGTGGGGCTGGGCTGGGGGGCACAGCACCCTGGCAGCACTCTCCCGGTGCAGGAGGTCTCCTGTGGGATGGGTTTGGTGCTCCAGCTCCCACCACAGCTGCTGGTTCGGCCCCGTGGCGCACGGAGGGAGCTCACAGGGAGTGCACAGGTAGCTGCTGGTCGTTGCTGGGAGATGATGCCTCCCACGAGGCGGCTGCCAACACCGGATGCTCCACACCGGGCTGGTGGCGATTAGCGGGAGAGGGGGCACAGGGGACCCCCA
The DNA here is from genome assembly GCA_026261815.1 of Monarcha castaneiventris obscurior. Taxonomy (NCBI): domain Eukaryota; kingdom Metazoa; phylum Chordata; class Aves; order Passeriformes; family Monarchidae; genus Monarcha; species Monarcha castaneiventris. The sequence goes on from JAMPIT010000114.1 coordinate 3,845,933, forward strand.
GGTGGGAGTGGGTGACCTCGGGGAAATAATTTTCTTTCCTGCTCCATCTCCGTGCCTCTCAGAGCACCAACCTGTGCTTGCTGAGCCGCTGCCCAGCCAGGCACATTCCCACCTGTGCTGTTCCAGGGAGCAAGGACCCACCGCGTGGGGCTGCTGTGGGGCAGCGTCCCATGCATGCATTCCCCTTGGGATGCCAGGGCAGCTGCCTGCCTGCCTGGGGATGGTGGTGGTGGTCCCACAGGACATCCCTTGTGCCCAGGAACAGGGTACCAAGTCCCTGTCTCGCTGTGAATGGGGCACCAAGCCACCCCTCGGAGCTGCTAATCCTTCTCCTCGCTGGCCCCGGGTGACCTTGAGGCATGTCACTTGACCTGCGCGTCGCCCTCCATCCATCTGGAAAATCGGGTTTAAAACGCAGGAATCGTGCTGAAAGCCCAGATGCTGCTTTCCAGCTGGGGGAGGGGGTGAGGGCTGCGCTCCCGGCCCCGGGGCTGCCCCCCACCAGAGGACAGGAGGATGCTTTTGGGGGAGCTCTGGGTACCCCATGACAGGCAGAGGGACTGGGTTTGTAACGGGGGGTGCAACCCCCACTGGGATATTTAGGGGGCTACGGTGGTGGGGGGCAGGCATCTCCCAGCACCCCACACCCTGCCCCGGCAGCTGAGGTCCTTGCAGCACACTGCCCCTGTCCCCCACCCTGGGCTGCAGTTGCCCCCCTCTTCATTTCATGGCGATGGCTGCCTGCTCTCCTTCCCTGCTGGCCTCCATATGCCACGCTGGTGGCCTTGTCCTCAGAGATCCCTGCCATATCCCGCCTCCGCCGATGTGAGCGGGATGTGTCAGAGCACATCTCGTCTGGGCTCAGCAGGGAGGAGAGGTCCACAGGCTCCGGGCCTCGTGCCTGCTCGCTCAGCCGTCCCCATGAGGGGACGGGGATGGGGATGAGGTCCAGGGCTGGGGGGCAGCATTGGAAATGGACAGTGGTGCCTCTGTTAGCAGGCTGCAAGGCGATGGTGGGTCAGGGCAGGATCCCCCATCTGCCCCAGGGCATGGGTGTCCACTGTGCCGGGCAGGAAAGCCTTCCCAGGCATCAATTCCTTTGGAAACCGCTCTGCCATGGCCATGTCCTTCTCACGAAGCACCTGCAGGAAGGGTCCTGCTTCAGCGAGTGCAGCAGAGATGCTTGATGCCTTCAGCTTCACTGAGTCCTGAGGCACCCTCTGCCTCTGCCCTCAGGATTGGAGGAGCTGGATGCCCAGATCCAGGTGAGGGTCTCCCCATCCTTGGCATCACCATCCTGGGGAGCCCCGCGGTGGCACCGTCTCGGTGGCGGCAGCCTTTCCTCCTCTCCCTTTGGGATGCTGTTCAACTCCACCTCCGCATCTTGTATTCTTGCCTCCTGGCACACGGCGTGCTTTTATTTTTCCTGGATCTGCTTGGATGACGAAGCCTGTTGATTACTTGTTTTTCTTTACGAGGCATCCCCCAGCTTCACGTGAGCTCCTGCACCGAGGCCGATTTGGGGTTCGCATCCCTGCTGCCGCTCCCTGATGTTGACCCTCTTTCCAAACTGCAGGTTCAGCCTTGAAACCTCTCTGAACTTGGCAGGGAAAATCAAGTGGGTTTAAAAATACCCCGTCTATTTGTGCTCTGTTTCTTCTGGCGTCTGCGGGTTGTTTTCAAGCGTTTCCCTACAAATGTGGGGGTGAGAAAACACTTTGAATCGAGAGCTGCAGTCTCCATTGCTCGCTTTCTTCATGGCCTGGACTTGGAAGGAAAACCTGGTCAGGGTTGGGACCGCAAGGTCGGTGGGTTGGGAAGTTGAGGACACCCAAAGAGGGTTTGTGAGCCGTCTCCCCATTGCTTTCCTGGCGCTCTGGCAGTGGGGACAGGAGGGCACGGGGCCGGTATCGGGGCGGGTGGCAGCTGGGGAGAGCCGGGGGCCGCTTCTCCGCCGTGGCTGCCAGTCGGCCGTGCGCTGGGGAGGTGATGCTCAGCCGTGCGTGCAATTCCCCACCGGCCTTGCGATCAGACACCGGCGCTGCGAGCTGCCGGGGATGACCTATTTTCCTGCGCCCGGGCAGCTCTGGCCGGGCGTGGGTCCGGCGGAGCGGCTGCCTCGTCCCCTCCCCTCCCCGGGGACGTCACCCACTGCTCTGCCAGGCAGCCACTCAGGGCATCCTGGCGTAGAGTGACTCCCTGGCGCCCATCCCCGGGGTGTCTGGGTGGCCTCTTGGGCAGCGAGCTCGCTCCAGCTGGGCAAACACCAGCATTCCAGGCTCCAGTTGGTGGTGAGGTGCTGGAAACCAAGATTCCGTCTTGGTGCAGCCCAGGAGCTGGAGCGCTGGGGCAGGTTGGGGGGCTTGGGAAGGGGTTTTTGGGTGCTGCCGCTTCCATCTTCTGCTGCTGGTGGGTAGAAGGTGCCACTTTGAGGGTGGCGGTGCGCTGGGGACCCGCTCGCTCGGGCACGGCGGCCGGGAAAGCGCGTCCTTGGATGCTCTTGAGCAGCACGTGGCCGCCGCTGTCCCCGGTGGGCGCAGGAGGACCACGGGCAGGGAGAGGGGGGTCCAGCCCCGCAGCGCAGCCCCCCTCACCCTCCCGGCTGGGCGCAGCGGGGTCAGGACGGGTTCTCGCAGCTCGGTGCCGGGGTGGCAGGGGAGGGCTGACACCGTCCCTGCTGACAGGCTGCGAACGGGAGCTCATCGGCGATGCAGCGCTAACGAGGGATGGAAAGGTGCAAGAGTGTTGTCGAGGCGGTGCAGAGCGCGTGTGGGGGTGTGCGTGCACCCCGCACGTGTGTGCTCAGCCATTCCCCCGCCCCGCCGGCCTCCGGCCGCGTCCGTGGCCGTGCAGGGACCCCCGAGCTCCGCAGGACCCCCGGAGCGGGGCCGGGCGCCTGCAGTGGGTGTGCAATGCAGCATCCGCTTCTCGCAGGTGGCTCTCAGCCCTGCGCCCCGGCCTCACCTCCCCTGCTGCCACCAGCCAGCCCTCCCGGTCCATCAGCCGCCCGTGCCCGGTTTGCTGGTGGCGTGGGGGGCTGAAGACGCTTGGGTGACCATCAGGCAGCGACCCTCTGCAGTTTGTGCGAGCCGTGGCCGGCTCTGCCCGCTGCCCTTCCCGCGGGGCCGCTGGCCCGGTGGGCCCGTGGGGTGGCACATCGCGGGCTTCTCGCCGGTACGCGCTTGTGCCAGAGCCAAAAATAGCCGGTGATGCTCGGTGATGCTCGGCTCCCGCGGCGGGGAAGCGGTGATGTCACTCGCCGCCAATCACCGGCGGCCCCGAGGAGCAGCGCGGAGGAGTGGGAACGTGCTTCCCCGAGCATCCCTCCCCGAGCATCCCCCCCGGAACAGCCAGCGGCCGCGTGTGCCAGGAAAACGGGGGGCCCTTCCTTGCTGGGAAGGGCGATGTGGGTCTAGACCTCGTTTTGGGGACCCCGTGTTTGGCTTTCCCCCAGCCCTGGGTTTCCCTCTCTCTCTCCCTCTCTGAACGCCGTGCTGAGGATGCAGCTTTGCTGCTGCTGGCAGAGCAGGATGACGCCAGGCTGCAGCGAGCAGGGCGGCACAGCCGGGGTGGAGCAGCCTCGGAGCCGAGAGCAGAGTCCCCTGTAATTACCCAGCCGGGAGGAGCAGGGTGACAGACCCGACGCGCAGGTCGCAGACGGGTTTCAGGCTTGGGGCTCTCGGGGATGCCCGAGGGCTTGGCTGGAGGCTCCGGGGGCCCAGCCCACCCTGGCACCGGTGGGAACGCTGGATTCGTGGGCTGGCACAGCAGAGCTGTGGTCAGTGGTCCCTGCACGCTCAGTCCTGCTCGCTGGAGGATGCAGGGCCACAAGATAAAAGCAGCTTTTTCCATGCCACAGGAATACAGGGTAGCCCGGATGGTGCAGCTTGGTGGGGAGCAATGCTAGGCGTGCTCTGTGTGCTCTGTGCCCCTCTACCGTGAGCAGGCGTCCCCAAAACCTTTATGGGGTCACTGGGCATCACCCTTGCCTTGGTGCAGAGGTTGGGAAGTTGTCCTGGAGCATTGGGGTGCTGCTGGCAGCTGTCCTGACCCCTGCAGTAGCTCAGGGTGGCCTTGGAGCTGACTGTAAGGGCTTGGGACCCCCTGTTGTTTTTGGGGCAAGGCAGACCCAGGGGCTTCCCTTGTTGGAGGCAGGTGGCTGGGGATGGGCATTGCTTCTGCTGTGGCTCTTCTGGGGCCCTGGTTCGATGCTGGGGACTAGCAGTGGGATCAGCCACAGATTCTTCCCTTCGCCCTCTCGCAGGTGCCCTCGGCTCGAGGGAGGAGCCCGAGTTCGTGACCGCTCGCGCTGGCGAGAGCGTGATCCTGGGATGCGACGTGATCCACCCGCTCACGGGACAGCCCCCTCCCTATGTCGTGGAGTGGTTCAAGTTCGGCGTCCCCATCCCCATCTTCATCAAGTTTGGGTTTTACCCTCCCCATGTCGACCCAGAGTATGCCGGTGAGTCCCGGGGGCGCAGCGGGACGAGGGGAGGGTGCCCGGCCCCGGCTGCGGCACGGCCCGGGCTGCGCAGCTCCGCTCCATCCGTTCCTCCGTCGGAAACCACGCGGGCTCTGCCTCTCGTTGCTCGCTTTCCACCCAGTTGGTTTTAATTAAGCAGCAGCGTTAGGAAGCCAGCTGGGCTGCGTGGGACGGGAGCAAGCGAGGCAGAGAAACCCAGGGTGACGCGTGGTGGCGGTGGCTGCTGCTGCTGCCGCTGTGCCCCGGAGCAGCTGTGAGCCCGGGGAGGGGTGCTGGGGGGACGGTGGGGATGGAGCCAGGGCCACGTGCTGGGCGGAGGTGACAGGTTGGAGCTGCAGAACTCGTGTGGCTGCTCGCCAATGTGCTGCCTGCGACACGTGGCCGCTGTCCTCTGGTGGGATCTGTGAGCTGGAAACCAGCCCTGAGGAGGTTGGTGTGGCAGGACAGACCCACTGTGGCATCCCTTTTCCTGTGGAATGCTGTCCTGGAGATCTTCCTTGCGTCTTACAGGGCTCTCTGCCCAAATCACTCTCTAAGAAATGCAGCAGGGAAGAGGTACCAGCTGAGCCCTGCCAAACTCAGCTCAGGAATGAGTGATGCCACAGCCCTGTGGCCACTGCACCAGCGTGGAGGTTTGGGCTGCTTTGCTCCTGACCCAGATTTTGGGGCCGTGCATAGGGTCAGCTCAGGGCCGCCCTGCTTTCTGGGCGGGGAAAAGCTTTGGGGCACGCCTGTGTGCCGGCTGTGCCGCGGCCAGCCCCTGGCTGGGAGCAGAAGGCCGGTGTCGCCGTGGGCAGACATCGCTCGAGGCACCTTGCCTGGCCCTGGCAGCTTGGCTCTGCCCTCCCCAGACGGGTGAGTGTGTCACCGGCCTGGCACCGCCGGCCTGGCACCGCCGGCTGCAACCGCGCCATGAGGCTCGGCCGGCCCCAAACTGGGACAGTGCCCACACTGGGATGGGGTGTCCCCTGTGGTGATCTCCGAGGGACTGCTCTGGTTTGGGATGAGGAGACCCCTGCAGTGATCTCTGAGGGGCTGCTGCAGTTTGGGATGAGGTGTCCCCTGCAGCGATGCTCTGGGGGCTGCTGCAGTTTGGGATGGGGTGTCCCTGCAGCAATGCTTTGGGGGGCTGCTCCAGTGTGGGTTGGGGTGTCCCTGCAGTGATCTCTGAGGGGTTGCTGCAGTTTGGGATGAGGTGTCCCCTGCAGCAGTGCTTTGGGGGGCTGCTGCAGTTTGGGATGGGGTGTCCCTGCAGCAATGCTTTGGGGGGCTGCTCTGGTTTAGGATGGGGTGTCCCTGCAGCAATGTTTTGGGGGGCTGCTGCAGTGTGGGATGGGGTGTCCCTGCAGCGATGCTCTGGGGGCTGCTGCAGTGTCAGGGACACGGTGCCAACGCTGTGCTCTCCCACAGGCCGGGCCAGCCTGCACGACAAAGCCTCCCTGCGCATTGACCAGGTGCGCTCCGAGGACCAGGGCTGGTACGAGTGCAAAGTGCTCATGCTGGACCAGCAGTACGACACCTTCCACAACGGCAGCTGGGTGCACCTCACGGTCAATGGTGAGCAGGGCGGGGGCTGCGGCGTCCACATGGTGCCAAAATGGGATTTCTGGTGGATGCTGGATGTCTGGTGGGCGCTGGGCCTCGATGGCATCTGTGCCTGGCAGACACGCGAGCCTGAAGCCATCTGGGCTGGCTGCTCCAGCCAGGGTGTGACTTCAAAAGGGACAAAGTTTTATTAGGGATTCCTCGGTTTAATTAGGCGGGGCTTTTTTAAAGGAGAGTCATCAAGAACCGGGGCTGGGAATGAATCTCCTCTCAACAAACAGATCAGAAAATCAAATCTTTGTTTTCTTGAAATTCAGATTTACTCAAATTACTTTTCCATTTTATTAAGGCTGTATATTAAACTAATTAGCAAATTGTCATTCTCTGCATCAGGAGAGAGAGCTTTATTTTTAGCCCAGCAGCAGGGCTGTGCCTCTCCTGCTGCAGTGGGGTGGCTGGAGAGAGGTGGGCACTGGCAGCTCCTCGCTGGTCCTGCCTTGACCTTGAGCAATTAATTTAACCTTTGGGGGGATGGCTGTGCTGTGGCACAGAGCAGAGCCACCTAATTGAGCCCAATTAGTGAGCGGGAGCTTTGCAAGCGGGGCTGTGCAGGCCACCAGCCCCATCCCTGCCTGCTGCCCTGCCTGCCTCTTCCTGCTTTCCCCCTGCCTGCTAATGAGCTCCGAGGGCTTGGGAAGGAGGGCAGCAGGAGGAGGAGGAAGGAGGAGGGTGGTGGTGCCTGGCTCACCTCCACCACGTGCACGGATCCTGCAAACCACCAGCCAGAGGGGCTGGAAATGGCCCCAGATGCCCTGTCCCTCCCCTTGGCAAAATGGGCCAGTTTTGGGGTTTTATGCAGCACGGGGCGTGCAGGGGCTTAATAACAATATAATAACCATAATCCTCCCAGCCTGAGGAATTGCTTTCAGGGTGAGGGCTGTGGCTTTCCCCCAGCGCATTACGACGCTTAATTTTCTTAGGGGGAAAATAAAAATCATTTGGGGAGAAACAAAATATAATTCCTTTTCCTTTTTTTTAAATTTTTTTTCCCCTCCAAGCAGATTAAATTGCCAACCTGTCTCCCTCTAAAGTGGGCTTTAACAACCGCGGGTAATTAGGGGCGGGCTGTAATCCTGCCAGCCTCTTTCATCAGGAAGGAGCCTTTCGATCTGCACTGCGGTGTTTTTCCGTGTTTTGACAATAGTGAGTTAATGTGCATCGGGGTGGGGGGAGGACGTGGTGCTGGTGGGGAGGAGAAGGGGACAGAGCTGGGGTGCGATGTGGCACCTCATGGTCGGTGTCCCCAGGGACACCTCCCTCGCCTTTGGGGTGGTCCCAGCCCCGCCGTGGGGATGTGCAGAGCATCCCCCGTGTGCAGGCAGCGGCCTCCCCTCTTCCCCCGTGTGCCCCCAGACCCACGGTGGCCCCCGGGGGTCACGGTGGTGTCCTGTGCCCCCAGCTCCCCCCACGTTCACCGAGACCCCGCCGCAGTACGTAGAGGCCAAGGAGGGCAGCAGCGTCACCCTGACCTGCATGGCGTTCGGCAACCCCAAGCCCATCGTCACCTGGCTCAGAGAGGGAGACCTTTTGGGTGCCAATGGCAAGTACCAGGTAGGTGGGGGAGGGCTCTGCCGTGGGGGCTCCTGGGGCTGGGGCCTGCCGGGGACAGCATTGACAGGACCACGGTGGCGGCAGCTCTGCCCTGCCTGGAGCCGGCCGTGCTTTCTCAGCACTTGTCCTTGGTGAGGTGCCCATTTCCCCCCAGCCCAGCCCCGCTGAGCAGCAGCCTGTAACGCTGCCAGCCCGTGGGTGCAGGCTGGAGACCCCCCAAGGGCTTGGGACAGCCCTGATCCTGCACCCGACCTGCTCCCTGTGGACTCAGCCCAGGGGCCAAGACCCTGGAGATGGGGTGGGGGCTGCAGCCTGGGGTTGTGTCCCCCCTGGGCAGGGATGGATGCAGCAGGGCTGGGGCAGGGGAGGGCTGAGCAGGGAGGATTTCCCCTCCTCCCCTCCCCTTCAGGACCCTTTTTGCATCCCAGAGGCTCCCAGGCAGAGATTCCCCCCTGAGCTGTAATTGGTAAATCAGGCATTGGAATCAGCGCAGGCACTAATGAGAGTAATTAGGAATCATTTGTTACTAATTGAAATAGAAGGATGAGGCAGAATGAGGTGGGGGGGAAGCCTGGCTGGGAGGCCTCCCCATGCACAGGGGTGCTGCTACCCCAAGGGTGACAGTCCCTTGTCCATCCTTCTGCTGTGTCCCCAGGGGGAATCCATCCACTCCTCTCCCAGCTGAGAGGTGGCCCCACACGGTGGCCGAGCTGGGGTCTCCCCCTCATCCCCCAGTGATGGAGCAGGTCCTTGTGGGGCAGGGAATGCTCCAGCAAGGCTCTTTGGGAAGCTCCAATGGTGCCGGGGTGCTTGGCAGGAGCGGTTTGGAGCCTGCTGCCTGCCAGTCACTTCTGGGAGATGAATGCGCTGGGATGGTTATTTATTTATTTTATGATTTTTTTTTTTCCCTTCCCCTTGGCGTCGAGCACAAACGCGTGTGTTGGTTTATTAATATCCCGAGCCTTGCCGAGCGGGGAAACCCGTCTCTCATCCGGCCCTAAAAGCGCCGGCAGCTCTCTGCCGTGGGAAGCGGGGAGGGTCTTCCCCCATCCCCCTGGGGGTCCCTGCCCACGCTCCAGGGTCTTCCCTTGTTCCCAGGTGAGCGACGGCAGCCTCACGGTGTTCTCGATCAGCCGGGAGGACAGAGGTGCCTACACCTGCCGGGCCTACAGCATCCAGGGCGAGGCCGTGCACACCACGCGCCTGCTCGTCCAAGGTGAGACCTTCCAGCTCCTCAGCATCCCCCGGGAGGCCGGGATGGGGGGGATCTCCGTGGGCCACAGGGCTGTGGTGCCACCTTGGAGTGACCCCCACGGCCTCTGTGCCTGGCGTGGTGCTGGCTGCCCCGTGGCTCTGCATCCGGTCTGAGGGATGGAGGAATCTGCTTAATTGGTGCACGGCGGTGGCCGTGCTGATGAGCAGCCAGGCCCTGATGGCAGCTCGGTTTTGTTTGGGAAGCGGGGAAAAGATTGAGGCTGTCATGAAGCGCCTCGTCAGACAGCGGTGATGCATGACAGGCCTCCCGCTCCTTGCTCCCTCTCTTATTAAATAAATCTTTAATTAGGTCAACAGCTACCGGCGGAGAGAGGAGCACGGGGTGTCCTCTGCTCTGCTTTTGTGGCAGTGGCGAGCTGCTGGCTCCTGGCAGTTTGCTGTGTTCCCCCTGGGATTTTCCTGTGGGTGATACTATCCTGGAGAAGTGCTGGGGATGAAGGGAGGCGTGTCCTTGTGTGCCCTGGGAGAAGCGCTGTGGGTGTGGATCCCCTCCTCAAAGCTGCAGAGATTAGGGAAAGGGCTGGGAATATCAGGGTCACTGTGGTTCTCAGCCCAGAGATTAGGGAAAGGGCTGGGAATATCAGGGTCACTGTGGTTCTCAGCCCAGAGATTAGGGAAAGGGCTGGGAATATCAGGGTCACTGTGGTTCTCAGCCCAGAGATTAGGGAAAGGGCTGGGAATATCAGGGTCACTGTGGTTCTCAGCCCAGAGATTAGGGAAAGGGCTGGGAATATCAGGGTCACTGTGGTTCTCAGCCCAGAGATTAGGGAAAGGGCTGGGAATATCAGGGTCACTGTGGTTCTCAGAGGAGTGGGGCCAGCCCTGCCTCGGAGCCCTCCAGCAGCCCCCAGCCAAAACTCTGTGATGGAGCTGGGCCTGAGCAACCTTTGTGGGGACACGGGTGGTGGTGGGAGTGACACTTTCCTCTTCCCGCCTCCAGGACCTCCCTTTATCGTTTCCCCTCCGGAGAACATCACAGTCAACATCTCCCAGGATGCGCTGTTCACCTGCCAGGCCGAGGCGTATCCCGGGAACCTCACCTACCTGTGGTACTGGGAGGAGGAGAACGTCTACTTCAAGAAGTGAGTGCATAGCTGGCAGGGCAGCAGCGTGTCCTCCTCCTCCTCCTCCTGCTGCTGGGTTGTGCTGGGAGCTGGGATTGTGTTGGGCATTGCCCCTGGCACTCCTCACGATCCTCCTCTCCTTTTCTCTCGCAGCGACTTGAAGCTGAGGGTGCGGATCCTGATCGACGGGACGCTGATTATTTTCCGTGTCAAGCCAGAGGATGCTGGAAAATACACCTGTATCCCCAGCAACAGCCTGGGCCGCTCGCCATCAGCCTCTGCCTACCTGACAGTGCAGTGTGAGTGCAGGGATGGGGCTGGATTGGGAACACCTGGCTCCGAGGCAGCCCCAGAGGCTCTGGTGTCCTGGTGTGACACTGGGAGAATCAGGCTGCTGTGACAGCAGCCTTTGGATGAACACGGAATCATCCTCAGCACAAAAGCTTGAGAGCATCCCACGTGGGTGTGGGAGACAAGACAGCAAATGGGCTGAGCATCCTGAGTGACACTGCTCAGCTGGGACCGGTGTCCCCCTTTGCTGCGAGGGTTTTTTAGCGAGGTGAGCATCATCCCATGGCTGCTCCCTCACTGTCCTCACCTGTGGGAATCCAGAGCGCAGAGAAATATTCCCTGCACTCTGGATTCCCACACTCACCCTGCTGGGAAGCGCGGGCCCGGGGCTCTCAGTGCTGATGTGTATGTTTTGCTGTTTGTTACGGGGGCTCGTTCCGCGAGCTGTGGAGCCCGGCGTGCCACGTTTTCCAGGCGGTGAGCGACCTAAACAAGAGGAGGAGAAAGGGCTGTAGCAGGAGCGTTGCTTCCCACGCTCGTTCTCCCGGAATCCCCGGGCAGTAATGGGTAGTGTGCCACCGGCATCCTGTGGCATTCCACAGTAATGGCCTCAATTGCCGCCGCTCCAATTGCAATATTGCTCTGCTCCAAAAGACTGCGGCGCTTTTATTTCATAATGAAAGACAGGCCTGAGCAAAGTGGGCTCTCAACGTGGGCTTTCCAAGGCTGCCTTAGAGCTGCTGCTACCTTTGGACCCGGTGCTGGTTAGCGGGGAGCTGCTGGGAGAAGGGCTGGCAGGTCGCTGTGGGGATGGATGGAGGGGCAGAGCGGGCAGGGGGACGCTGCGAGTGCTGCTGTGCCCAGGCACAGGCACGATTTGGGGTCTGGTTGTGCCCGGCTGGGTGGCTCTTGGGAAAGCCTGTGGCCTCAGGCCATTAAATCTGCCCTGCTGCTAATCCAGGGCCGCTTGTCAGGGCTGATAGCTGTTAAAAATAGCTCTAATGGCAGGGGAAACAGCGCTCGGACAATCTGCTGTTCAGCCAGGCCTCGGTGCAAGGAAGGGTGCTCGCTTTTGGTGCCACAAACCCTTTTCCTCCTGAGCAAACCTCATCCATGCTGGGGCTGATGCCTCCCGAGGGAGCTTCCCACCCTCCGAAGCGGGTAGGGATGCAGCTCCGGGTCATTAATGGGCTGGGCTGGCCCCTGGCCAGTGACCTAGTAGTGAAAGGCTCGATCCCATTACCCTCTCCCGCGCTGCTGGAGTCCTTGATTACATTTCCTAAGAGGTGGAGTTGAGCAGAGGGGGGTAAATCCTGCTCCATATGCGGCACTGGGCAATCTGGGTTATGGTGCCACTGCCGGGGGCATGAGGTTTGGGGGAGTGGCTGGGGTGATGTGCTGGGAGAGCTCCCAAACTCTGCTGGTTTTGCCCCGAGGAAGCAATAAGGAGAGGACAACCCCACATCTTCCACCCCTTCCTATTAAGCACCTTAATGTTCACCCCCTACTTTGCATCAGCAGTGTGGGGATGCTGCACCCCAAAACCCCCTCATTTATCCCTTAATGCAGCGTAAGCCCCATCAGGATTTTCCCATAACCTCGTGCTGCCGGTGTCTAGACGAGATTGTAGAAATACTCACCCTTCTTATTAAAAATAACATTTTTTTAAAAAAGCTTCTTATTAAAGAAAGTCTAGATTCTCTTCAACCCACTCGCACTTAATTAAAAAGCTCTTAGAAGTGCTGTTAATGACACATTCTAGACTGGAGGATTGCGAGACACCTCTCTGCGTGGGTGGTGCAGCGTGGAGGGGGGGGTTAGATATGTCTTTTAAGGTTTTTGCATCTTGGAAAGGGTGAGGTGGCTGATGCTCAGCATGACCCGGCCTCAATGAGGCACGAGTACAGGCAGATATGGGAGGTAAAGGACTTGTGGCAGACTGGACAGGGATCTCTTTTCCCATCCAGGTGGGTTTAAGGCTTGGCAGGTGAAATGGCTTTCATAGCTGGTGTGTAAAACCAGGCTGTGCTGGGTGTGCAGCTCACCCAGCATGGGTGGTGCAGAGGTGCAGGCTTAAGCAGGATTGTAGCTGCTGTGGAGCTGGGGGCAGGCATAGCTCACATTTCTCCTTAAATGCAGTCCTTAATGAGCCCCAGGTAGGAACACCCTGGGCATGAGCAAAGCCTCCCAGCCACGCCGGGTATTCCAGTGGATTTGTGTGTAGCGAGCCTGGGATAACAACCTGTGGGAGCCAGGGTGGTGCTGGGGCTGGAGTTCATTACAAAAGTGAGGGAGATGCTCTGAAGCCAGGCTGGGGGGAGAGGTGGGCTCTCTCCCCGTGCTGACGTGGTGCTGCTGCCCTCCCAGATCCTGCCCGCGTGGTGAACATGCCCCCCATCATCTACGTTCCCATCGGGATCCACGGGTACATCCGCTGCCCGGTCGAGGCGGAGCCCCCGGTCACGCTGGTCAAGTGGAACAAGGACGGGCGTCCCCTGCGAATCGAGAAGGTACTGAAGCCCCCGGGGAGGGGAGGTGGGGGCACAGAGGGGTTTGGACCCTCAAACAGCAGTGAGCACCGCCAGGCTCCCGGTGGGTCCTTGTCTGTCAGGAGAGGAGGAACCCGTGATGGTGCTTTTCCTTATCAGTTGTGGGCAGAGTTAATTCCAGTTCTTGTGTGAAGCCCACGGTGCCTGTGGACGCTCTGTGTCTCCCAGACCTGGCCCCTGCTTCCCCCTAAAGTCACCTCCTGATAGCCCTGGTTTATTTTTCCAGTGGCAACTGGTGATTAAAAGACCCTCTTAACAAAGCTACATCTTCCCCTAATCATGGTTTGATAGTCTGAGCAAGGATATGAGCCATTAAATATTTAAAGAAAACGCTCAATATTTTAAATTTTTTGCTTAAGTATTAACGATTTGAAGTTTTAATTCCATTTAACGCTGTTGCTGCTGTGGCCTTCTGGTTCTTGGTGCCCTCAGCCCTCCAGGTGGAGTTGTCTTGTCCACTCTAGAACAAGTTTTATTTGGTGTTAAATTCTGATCTTAAATCTTTTGGGCTACATGAAGGAGCCTGGCTGTGTTTGGATGGGCTGATGTTGCCTGGGTTTCCTCTCTCTGTTGAGGAGATGCTTTGGATGTTGGGAGTGGGATTGGGCATCTCCCAGGGGTGTGACAGTCGCCCTGGGCGTGGGTGGGGGGCTTGTCTGAAGGGGAAATGAGGAGCTGTGGTGGGTGCAGGGTAAGTGAGCTCCCTGGCTGTCCCTGTGCAGTATGCTGGCTGGAACCTGCTGGAAGACGGGTCGATCCGGATCGAGGAGGCCACTGAAGATGCTCTCGGCACTTACACCTGTGTGCCTTATAACGCCCTGGGTACGATGGGCCAGTCTCCCCCTGCCCGACTGGTACTGAAGGTAACTCTCCTGCCAAAATCCCGTGGGTGTGCCGGGAGCAGTGTCCTCCTGTGCCAGGAGCAGCTCCCGGGGCTGTGTGGGGAGCAGCAGAGGCTCGAGGGGTGAGGTGTGTCTGTGCCGTGGTTGGAGATGTGCTTCCCACCAGCACAGGCAAACCCCCAGGGCACCCTGTCTGGCATGGCTGGAAATCTCCTGCCCAAGCAGCAGCACGGGTTTTGACACTGGACTGGGGTGGTTTGAGGAAACATCTCCCTGGAATGTCCCCTTTGCCAACAAAACACTTAGCCCTGCCGGCCTGGGCTCGGGTTCAGGAGGATTTTAATAAATGGATGATTGGAGCTCCACGTGCTCCGGCTGCGTGCGGCGCCCAGGGCGCGCTGGGCTCCCAGTGCAGCTCCCGGTGCTGCTGGGGTGGGAGCTGCTGCCTCTTCCCTCCCTGAACACGGAGTCCTGTGCCTGGGAGGGAGCTGTGGTGATTCATGGTGTCTCGCCGAGGTTCACACGATAACGCTTTGTGTACCAGACACACACATCCGCCGGGGCGGCTGCCGGGGCGAGGAAATCAGGTTGATGGCTGATGTGATGTGGGTGGGTTTCTTCCTGTTTCGAGGAGGTAAAAAGGAAGATGCTGCTCAGCCTGGAGAAGTTGTTTGGAGATCTCACAGTAGCCTTCCAGTGCCTGAAGGGGCCTGCAAGGAATCTGGAGAGGGATTCTTCATCAGGAGCTGTAGTGACAGGACAAGGAGTAAGGGTTTCAAACTGAAAGAGGGGAAATTTAGGTTAGATGTTTGGAGGAAATTCTTCCCTGTGAGGGTGGGGAGGCCCTGGCACAGGGTGCCCAGAGCAGCTGTGGCTGCCTCATCCCTGGAAGTGTCCAAGGTCAGGTTGGACAGGGCTTGGAGCAACCTGGTCTTGTGGAAGGTGTCCCAGCCCATGGCAGGGTTGGAATGGGATGAGCTTTAAGGTCCTTTCCAACCCAAACCATTCTGGGATTCCATGATTCTGTGCTCTAGTGCAGTGGCTCTGTGGAGGGAATCTCCCTCCAGGTGTGTAATTCGGTGTGCCATGGAGGCTCCTTAGCACACCTCCACACAATTTTCCTTGCAACGCCTCAAGCTTACCCAGGATGGGGATTGGGTTGGTTTGGAAAAGGCTTGGTTTTGGTGGTGGGATTTCGGGCGGGCTGACACTCCTTGTTTTTCCCCTTGGCTGCAGGACCCCCCCTATTTCACGGTGCTACCAGGCTGGGAGTACAGACAGGAGGCAGGGAGGGAGCTGTTGATTCCTTGCGCTGCTGCCGGAGACCCCTTTCCCATCATCGCCTGGAGAAAGGTACCCGGCCTGCCAGACAAATCTGCAGTGCCTTTGGCTTTTGGTGAATATTGCAGACAGAGAAGCCACACTCTGTCCCGGTAAGAACAAAACTGCAGGTACAGCTGCTTCGCTTTGGGCTGAGCCACTGCCGTCCTGTCCCGCAGGTGGGTGGGGGAAGCCCGGCTTGTGGCCACCGAGTAATCCCGGGAAACCGACACGGCAGCATCCGCAAAGCTGAAACACTGCCCCCGCCCCGGCCCCCTCCTCTGCCTGGCCAGCACTGCCCACAGGACACCCTCCTCCTTGCCTGGCTCCCAGGTGGTCACCAGCAGGACGTGGCAGTCGTGGCAGTGGGATTCTCGCAGCTCCCGTGCAGGGAGGGGATGTGTCACCGCAGCACATCCAGGACTCTCTTGGCTCTGGACCAGTCAGCACCTGCTGTACTGCCCCGTGACTTCAGACACCCTGGAAAGAAGCTGTTTTTATGATCTTGAACTGGATATAAAGATTTCAAGATGTCCCTTTTCATAGGGCAGGATGTGGTAGCACAGCCTGGGAGCAACGAGGGCTTCCCAGTCCTCCTTCCCCTTGCTTCCCACCTTTACTGCTCCCACAGGAGAGCTCCTGTGCTCTTTGTCCTGCTGTCAGGAACTTCCTTCCAAGACTTCCATGCCCTTCTTAGGGCTCTTGAGGGCAAGCTGGGTCCCTGTGTCACCCAGTGGGACCATCCCCAATCCCTGTGGCTTGAGCTGCTGGATCTTTGGTCCCTTTTAGCAGCACAGGGAGGACCATGCCTTGCACACATTGCAAGCGACCTGCCTAAAACCTGTTGGCTGTTTAGTCTTTTTCTCCATCTTGTTTTTCTTTCCGTGCTCTCACCAGTCTCAGGTTTCTTTCCAATCCCACTTGTGCCTTCTGGTGGTCCTCCTCACATTGTGGCTCTGGGCTTATGCTCTCCAACTCCAGTCAGGGCTGGCTTGGACTGGGCTCAGTGTCCCAGTGGCAGAAGCCAACTCCCTCCCTCCCTCCCCACCAGCCCACCAGTGCTGACCAGTCTCTTGAAGGACTCCTGGGCTTGGCACTGGTAGCCTGATGTGTCTGTGGGCTCCTCTGCTCCTCCTGCTTGGCATCGACCTGTGGGTCCTGGTGTCGATCAGCAGAGTCCCCCACATGAAGAACAACTGAAGACGACTCAGGACAGCGTGGGATTTGCACAGCTTTGGCTGATGGGCATAGATGAGTTGTTACAAGATCCATCTTTCCGCTCGGCTTGAGAGATTCCAGGCGCCTCCACGCACGCCATCCTCCCACACCCCCATGGGGGTGGCTGCCAGGACCTGTGACGTGAAGGGCCCTGCCTCTCATCTGCCGCTGACTGAGCCTGAGGGGCAGTTTGGGCATCTCCTGGGGCAGCCCGTGCCTTCCCCATCCCGGGAGGGGGTTTGCTGGGGTGGCCAGTGCTCCTCCCTGCAGCGGTTTCAGCTTTGGATGCCGGAGGTTGAGCCCTGGCATGGGGCTCGGTGTCCGTGCGAGTGCCGTGGGGTTTCCCGCTGGTGTGTGAGCGCTGAGCAGCAGCCTCCTGACGCATGCCTCTCGCGTTGCCCCCCAGGTCCTCTCGGAAACGGGGGAACCGTCTGCCTTGCCACGACCGGAGAGACCAGATCCCCTGCCGGTGGCCGGCGGTGTCCCCTGGGCCGCGCAGGTAGCTTAGTGACCCCGCCGCCGCCTCGCCCTGCCCCACGACCCCGCTGCTGAGTCGTGTTCTTTTCTCTCTTTGCCCGGCTCCCCACCCCGCTCCTTGCCCAAGGTAGGGAAGCCCAGCAGGAGCAAGCACAACACGCTGCCCGGCGGGACCCTGCAGATCCGCTCCCTCGGCAAGGACGACCACGGCGAGTGGGAGTGCGTCGCCACCAACATCGTCGCAAGCATTACTGCCAGCACCCACCTGACTGTCGTAGGTATGGGCAGGGGGAAAAGGGGCCTGGGGAGAGCCCCCCAGGCAAGGCAGGAGATGGGGAGGCTCCCCAGAAAGAGAACTGTGGTGACTGGACGAGGGGGAATGGCTTTAACCGGAGAGACAGAAGGTTTAGATGGGATATTGAGAAGAAATTCTTCCCTGTGAGGGTGGTGAAGCCCTGGCACAGAAGGTGTGGCTGCCCCATGCCTGGAAGTGTTCACGGTCACGTTGGACAGGGCTTGGAGCAACCTGGGCTAGTGGAAGGTGTCCCTGCCCTCGGCAGGAGGGTTTGAGTAGATGTCCCTTAAAGTTCCTTCCAACCCAAAGCACTCTAGGAGTCTAGGAGCAATGTCTAAATGTTATTTCCTGGTGGAGTTGCCTTTCTCAGCGCTGTTATTGTGGCCGCCTGTCCCACTGCCATTCCCAGCAGAAATTCCAGTGGCCTTGGCTTGGTGCAAGGGGAGTCCCCTCGGACCATGGCTTGGGAGAAGACCCCTTCCAGCCCTGGTCCTGCTCCTCTCTAAGCTGTCCCCTCTCCCCGCAGGGACGAGCCCTCACGCCCCGACCAGCGTGCACGTGGTGGCCGCCATGACCTCAGCCAACGTCTCCTGGGAGCCTGGCTACGACGGTGGATACGAGCAGACTTTCTCAGTTTGGTACGGCCCTCTGTGAGTCATCCTGGCATGCTTTGCTCTCTGCTTCTTTTCCTTCCTAGCCGACCCGAGCTTCGAGCAGCCGGGGGGAGGAGGGTGGGGAGGGTGGCGTGCCCGGCTCTGTGCCCGGCTCTGTGCCCGGCTCTGTGCCCGGCTCTGTGCCCGTGGGCCTTCCAGGGCTGAGCTCTCCCTCGGGGTTCCTCGGAGAGGTGGGTGGTGGTGGTGGTGGTGGGATCATGCAGTTCCCGGGTTTCCTCTCCCTTCTGTGCTGGCCACTGCCTCCGTCTGCCCCAGCAGGTTTTACTCTGCTCGTGGGACACGGGAGACGCTTTGCATTCACGTAGCTGTGCCTCTGGCATCTAATTTCAAGATAAACTGTTTATGAGGCTTAACAGCCAGGGAGAGGATGGAAAATGCAACCTTTAGAGAGTGTGTCCTGGAAGAGCCGTGACTAAGCAGAAACGTTCTCTCCTTGCTCTGTGGCTCCCTGGAGGTGGTTAAATCCCAGCTGAGATCATGACCAGCCCCTGGGAGAGCCTGGCACTGGGCCTGGGCCCCTGGGGCTTTGCTCCCACTGCTCCTGTGCTACCCAGCACCCAAAGCCGGTGGGTGCATCCCACCTTCCCGCAGCAGGGCCGGGCTCAGCCCTGTGCCTTTCCCCTGGGGCAGGGGAGGGAGAAATGGAGCTGCAGCAAGGCTGGGGTTTACTTTGGGCTCTGCTATTGTCAGCTTCTTCTGAAGAATCATCCTTGTAAATGTGGAGGGGGTGATGCCTTCCCTTCCCAGGCTTGGGCTGGCATTCTTCAGCCTTTCCTCTTGCTCTCTCATTCTTTCCTTGCCTTAATTTGCCCTGATGGAGACTGCTGATAGAGAGGAGAGAGGGAGACGCTGCCTGTAATGATTTCTGCTCTGCTCCAGCCCGGGGCTGGGTTGTCTGTCTGGAGATGGAAAGAAGGAATGGATTGAGCGGAGGGGGGGAAATGAGGGAGCAAGCTGAGCGGCGCAGACCTTGCTTTGATGAAAATGTCCTTGGGAAGGAGTGGTTAAACCTCTCTGCTCTGGAGACGTGGCTGCATCAGCAGCTGCTGCTGCTCTTGCTCCGCAGCCTGCTCTCAGATTCCTGCCTCCTCGTGGCTCCTCCAGAGTCCGCAGGGAGAGAGCAGCCACAGGGAAGGGTGTTTGCACCGAGCAAAGTGGGGACTTTGGACAGGGAGGCAGCGACCCATCTTGCCCTGACCCTCGGGGGTGATCCCTGGGGGATGTGCTGTTCCCTGGGACCAGGGATCTGGGACACAGCTGGCTCATGGAGTGCCATCCGTGCGTTTTCCTCCCTGCTGTGGCTGTGGGATGCTCGAGCAAAACATGGCTTCATTTTCTCTGGGTTTGTGCTCTCCTCCCGTGTCTGCGGTTGTTGAGGCTGGAAACGCAAACCCCGCTCCCCAGGGATGGCTGGGGCCACCACAGCATCCCACAGCATCCCACAGCATCCCACAGCATCCCACAGCATCCCAGCTGCACCACGTCCTCCCTGGGCAAGGGGGTTCTCCCGGTTCAGTGCTGCATTTACCCTCTGCCTTCCCCACCCTCAGCCCCACTCCTGTGCGTCCCTGCCTGCAGCAGCACCGGGGAAGGAGGGATGTGAGGGCAGTGGGATTAAACGCTGCAGGGAAACCTGCCCGGGAGAGGGGCTGCCCTGCTGCTCTCCTGCCTCGCTGGCGGTGGGGGATCCTGGGAGCTGTAGTCCCAGCCAGAGATCCAGAGGCTTTCTGAGGCACACGGCACATGCACGGCTCTCCACCGACCTGCTCGTTTCCATGGTTTGCTGCTGCTTCTCTGCCTCACCTTCTCCTCCCTGGACAGCAGCATTTCCTGCTGGGTGGATTCACCCGGCTGTGTGCTGGTGGCTGCAGATGTGCCCCCTTATCTGTGCAGGATAGGCCATCTGCACCAATCCTTCCCAAACCCTCTGTGGACACTGCCAAAACCTGCAGCTGAGGGCTCGGACTCCCTAAAGCATCTCTAAAGCACCAGTAGTTGCAGTATCGGAGCAGTGCTGCTTTAGGATGTGGGATCCCGGTGGGATTAATGGCTGCTGGAGGTGGCTGCCTGCTCCTGGGGTGGCGCTGGGATGGCTCTGGGAGCATTTTTCACCCTGGGTTTGTGGTTAGACCGCTGCAGAAAGGCTCTGTCCTGCACTCCCTGCTGCGCTGCCAAAGCCTGAGCGGTGCCCCAGGCTGTGCTGGCAGCCCCCGACTTGTGCAAGTGTGGCAGAGATGGGAATTTAGTTAAATGTCTCTCGTGGGATGGCATGTACAGGGCTACAGCTGAGGGAGAACTTGGCTCTGGCTCAGGAGATGTCGAGGTATAAATGGGAACAGGGCCTGTCTCCTGCGTCAGCCATTCCCTTTGCAGCACTCACCAAAATGCTCCAGCTCCCACTTTTGCCATGGGAATCTGGTGGAGATGGCGTCAGAGCGGGGCTGGTGGCACTGCTGTGGTCCCTGACCCGGCTCAGGGCAGAGGGGAGAGCTGGTGGCAGTGTCCCTGAGAGCTGGTGGGACACGAGGGGGTGGTGGCCTGTGCCAGCTCGTGGGTGGCGAGTGGCTGCCCCACGTCCATGCACATCACTGCTGCCAAATCAAACCATCGCTCGGGAAAGCTCCATTTTTGCATAACAGGTTAATGCTGCCTCTTTACCCTCCCTGTCAAAGACACCTTCCCTGAGGATGCTCCCTTTTCTCTCGGCAGGATGAAGAGAGCCCAGTTTGGACCCCATGACTGGCTGTCTCTCCCTGTGCCAGCTGGTTCCAGTTGGCTACTGGTGGATACCTTGGAACCAGAGACTGCTTACCAGTTCAGTGTCTTGGCTCAAAACAAGCTGGGCACCAGCTCCTTCAGTGAGGTGGTCACTGTGAACACTCTAGGTAGGTCCTCCTTGGGAGCAAGGGAAGGGCTGGGAAGGGATTTGGAAGGTCTGTGGGGAGAAGGGGGCCTTTGCCTTCCTCCGTGTGTCCTGTCTGCTGGAGATGGAGGTGATCATTATCCAGCCATGCAGGAGATAGTTTGTGGAGGGTCCTGGATGGAGCTTGCAGACTTTGCTGGATGCAGGAGGCTCTGGAAGGCTTGTCCTGAGAGCCAGCATGGGAGAGCTGTACTGTGCCAGCCACCTTTCAGATCTTCCTTAAGTTCAGCTGGGATCAGGAGGTATTAATAGAGCACGAGGTACAGCTCAGAGCCCTTGGGCTCTCAGGTGGAGGTGGGAGGAAGCAGGAAGGCCTGGAGTCACGGCCTCATTAGTCCAGTGCCTTTTGAAAATCCACTTTTCTATTTCTGTGATAAGAGACCAGATTCCCGAGACGTGCCCTAAACTCCTGGAATGTGGGAACCACCTCTGTGGCCCTTCTGCTGCTGCTGTGGGCACGTGTGGGAGAGGATCTCTCCTGTGCTTGCCCTGCCCCATCTCAAAGGTGTCCCTGTCCCTTCTGCTGTGTCCCCAGCATTCCCTGTAACAACTCCAGAGCCTCTGGTGTTGGTTACCCCACCGAGGTGCCTAACAGCCAACCGGACACAGCAAGGCGTCCTCCTGTCGTGGCTCCCTCCCGCCAACCACACCTTCCCCATCGACCGCTACATCATGGAATTCCGCGTGGCGGAGAAGTGGGAGATCCTGGATGATGGCATCCCGGGCTCCGAGAGCGAGTTCTTTGCCAAGGACTTGTCCCAGGTGAGAGGGGGCTGCCCACACCATACCCAGCTCAATGATCTTTTCCAGCCTTCATGGTTTTTTAAAACAATATTGCACCATCTGCTGCAGCTCTGGGGAAGTTTGGGAGTGGCTCGATCCCTGAGCTGGGATCCTCAAGGAGCTGGGCAAGTGTTGGAAAAGATAGAACATTTTAATAATTTTAGTTAATGGCTTTAAGTAGTCATAATCAGTATACATATAAATTATAAATAGTGTGTTATTGTTCAATTACTCTTAGCCAGCATTTGGCAAAGTTGTCATGAGCTGCTTTTGTAGGAGCATGGCTTGGGAAATGACTGAGAAAGTTTTGATAAAGTCACTCTGATATGATTTAATGAACAAAGCCTGGGACAGAAAGATGAATTGTTGAGGTTGGAATGTAGGATTTATGTACCACAAGGACGTTTTGCAGAAACCAGAAGATAGAGAGACTAACAAAGTCTCAGTATACATTGGAAAGTCCCTACAGGAGGAAAAAGATACTAAAAATATGCACTAATTAGCACAAGAAGCGAGAAATCAATAACCAATAGAGGATAGAATACTAATTAATGAAAGAGATTTTGTAATTCAGAACCAATGAACAATGATTTTTGTTTGACAAAAACATATAAAGAGATGAAAAAGTTTTGCATCTGTGTCTGGGTGCAGGCCAGAATTTTATTGGCCCCCCACCCCTGGCCGAGGATAAAAGCCTGACCTGCTAACATGAAGAAGGCGGTGTTAGAAGGTTTTATTTATCCTGGGGGTGTTGGAGGATGTGGTGAGACGAGGCTGGAGGCCGTGTGGGGGCCCTGACGGGTGTGTTTGGTGTTCCAGGACACTTGGTACGAGTTCCGTGTGCTGGCGGTCATGCAGGATCTCATCAGCGAACCCAGCAACGTCGCTGGCGTGTCCAGCACAGGTGAGGGCCAACTCCTCCTCTCCCTCCTGGCTGTGTGGCTGTGAGCTGGGCTCAGGGGGGATGCAGGGCTCTGATGGGTGTCCTGAGCACGGCGCTGACCCCAGGCTGCCTCCCGATGGGAGCAGGCGAGGACAAATCCCCGGAGCACGGCGCTGCCGGGTGCTGCAGAGCCCAGCACAGCCCGGCTCTGCGCTGAGCCTGGAGAACAAAGCTGGGAGCGGGCACTGCGCAGCCTGGAAACGGGGATGAAAGGTGGAGAGAGGGAAACGCAGCACTGCAGTGCAGGGTCCACAGGGAAAAGAGCTTTGCGTGCGGGAGACTGCAACGCGCTGCGGTTCCTGCGTGTTCCCTGCACATCCAGCTCGGAGGATGCTCCCCGAGCCGAGGGGCAGGCGGAGGAGGGTGGTGATGGCGCTGGGGAAGGCGAGGGCAGCAGGAGGGGATGGGGATGCGCAGAGCCCGGATTTTCTGGCTCTCGTGGATGCAGCGGTCTCTCTCTGCCCCCAAGTGGTGCCGGTGTGGTGAGGAGAGCTTGCTGCAGCCTCCCTGCTCGCTGCCCTTGCTCCTCACGCCCGGTTTCTCTGATGGGGTTTGGCAGGTGCCCGGCCCCAGGCAGCCACTCTGCTGGGCTCGGTGGGGGAACGCGCTGATTGTGGCTGTGGCACAGGGCAGGAGCACCGAGCTGTGCAGGGAGCACCTCTGCATGGGCCCACAGCCAGGGTCTGCTGGGGGTTCACATGTGCTCCTGGATAGCGAAGGGTGACATCAGGGTTTGGAGCCCAGTGTTCATTGGAAAGCTGAAATGAAGCGCTGACAAAAGAGGTGGAAGTAGCTCGTGCTGCTGCTGCAGCGGGTTGTTCAGGCAGGAGGTGACTGCAGGTTTGCTGCAGTTGTGTGTGTTTAGGCATAAATATGGATTTGTTTGGTGTGGAGGCTTCTTCCCTGGGTGTCCATCAGCTAACACAGAAAGGTTTATCAGGTTGCTTTGGGCAACCTGGTCTAGCTGAAGATGTCCCTGCTTATTTCAGGGGGGATGGCCTTTAACAGCCCTTTCCAACCCAAACTGTCCTATGATTGTGTGATCTGGTGTGAGATCACCAAACCCTTTGGCCCTGAAGCAGCGCTGATTGCCCTCCCTGGGTGGGCTGGCTTGGAAGCAGGGTCTTTACAGAGATTATCATTGCTGGGGACTGTCACTGCCCCCACACTGCGGCAGCTCCCTGGGGAAGGCTGAAGGTGTAACACTGAGTTACTGTGTTTTTCCCCCAGATGTTTTCCCTCAGCCTGACCTGACGGACGAGGGCCTAGCCCGCCCGGTGCTGGCTGGCATCGTTGCCACCATCTGCTTCCTGGCTGCTGCCATCCTCTTCAGCACACTCGCCGCCTGCTTCGTCAACAAGCAACGCAAACGCAAGCTCAAGCGCAAGAAAGGTGAGTCCATTCCCGGTGTGCTTCCTCCCTCCTTCCTGTCTCCTCCTCGCTTGTCCCCCCCTGGTTGTGTTGTGGTCGTAACCTTCTTCCCTGTCTGTCTCTTCTTCGTCCGTGCGCGTCCTCAGGTGAAGCCCTGACTTCCTCCCTCGGCTGTGCCTGAAAGCGCCCGTGGTCGGGAGCGGGAGAGGCAGGGTGGGTGAAGAGGCGCCAGAGAAACTAGCCTGGGAATTCCGAGGGAGCTCTCCCACGTGGTGATAACTCCTAGAGCCGGGGTTTAGGGCTGGGCTGTCCTCTGGGATGCAGATGCGGGGGCACCACTCACCTCCTCCAGGTCCCCCCGGAGCTGGGCTCTCCAGCTGCTCCCAGCCTGGAGCGGGCAGTGCTGGGCTAGAGAAGACCCCAAAGGAGACCCTGCTGCTCTGCTTCCCAAAAGCTGGGACTGCAGCCTCCGTGCAGGAGCGGCTGGTAGGGAAAAGGGCGGCTGGGGAGCTGGAGAAGGCAGGGAAGTGGCTCCGTCTCCTCCAGCCTGCGGGGCTGCGGCAGCAGGACGGGCAGGACCCTGTGACGGGAGCTGTTTGTTGTCAGCAACCATTAAAGCACTGGAGCAATGAAACCTTGGCCTCTTGTTGAGTGTCTTTTGTTGTCTTGATGTTGAGTCTTGTCTCTGTCGTGTTGCGCCTCCTCAGCGTTCTCTCTTCTTTCCCCTTTTTATTCTCTTCCAGACCCTCCTCTCTCGATAACCCACTGCAGGAAGAGTTTGGAGTCCCCGTAAGTATCTGTCCTAGCTGCAGCACCAGGCTGTGGGCTCTTCAAGGTGCCTCCTTCCTACATTGCAAAGCTCAAATGGAAATACCTCATCCTTGTTTGGCTGCTCCTGATGAGTTGTTTTCGGGTGTTCCCTGAACTTTTGGGAGCACAGCAGTTCACAAGAGACAAATGGGCTTTGGAGCAGAAAGCAGCAGGGACAGATGCAGCAAACAGAGCTAAGAGATGACCCCGCTGGATCTGTGAACATTTTCCAGAGCTGGAGTTGGCTGGTGAAACTCAATTCCACACCAGCTGGAATGGGCTCCTTAGGAGAAGGACTAGCCTGCTGCATATGGAGTCCTTCCTGCCAGCTCACTGTAGTTTTTGAGTCATTGTCTGTTGGCTCTGGTTTTTCCTGGGAAATTCATCTTCTCTCCTGAAGAGTGCCCTGCTGAAGCCTCTTTCCACATGTGCCCAAAGGTGGTGGATTGTGGTGCTGCAGTAGCCACAGCTCCTTGCAGAGCCCACCAAAAGCATGTGTAGCTGCAAACCAGCAGGAGCATCTTCCCAGTGGGAGTGTAAGAGTGGGATGTGGACACCTCATGCTTTGGCTCCTGGACTGTTACAAAATGTCCCGGTGCCAGTGGATCTGAATCTCACTTGTTTTCAGTTCATCCACTGTGCTGCAATAACCTGTACTGTCTCTGTTGGATCTGCTGTCTTTTGCCTCTCAATCCTGTTTGTCTGAGGCTTTCTGGATAGGGATGAGGGAACCGTTCTGGTGCTCTCTGCCTTTTGAGGCACTCGGCCTAAAGTCTGAGTGTTGAGAATGGGAGAAAGAGTTGGTCTGAAATGATCCATCAGCATCTCCGAGTGAGATGCTGAGTTCGGTGGGAGGGAACATTTGCCCGATGTCCCTCTTCTCGGGGCCTTTCCTGGGCATGGATATCTCAGGTGAACATAGGAAACCTCAGAAGGAGTTGGAAGCGAGCTCTGGATGTGTCTTTTGTCCCTGTGGGGCTGTGGAGCTCATTGCAAGGTGTTGGTGGAGCTTGTTGCGAGGTGTTGGGGTGTTGGTGGAGCTTATTGCAAGGTGTTGGTGTGAGCTTTCCGCCCGGAGCGTTCCGAGCCGCCCTCCCAAGGAGCAGGGACGTTGTGCACTGCTGCTGGCCAGACTCTGCCATCCTGGTTAGCCCCTGCCAGTTTCTCCCAGCGGTTCCACTTTTGAGAGCTGGGAGCACTTTGTTTTCCGGATCCAGAGTTGTTCTTCTGGGCGAGAAGGCCTCCTTTCCTCTCCGGGTGACCGTCCCCTCTCTCGGTTTTTCTCCCCTGTGGTCCAGGTTGTCTTCCGGCAAGGTGAGTCCCGAGAGCATCCGCACGCTCCGTCCCCCCTCGGAGTCCTCTGACGACCAGGGCCCGCAGGCCAAGCGGATGCTGAGCCCCACCAAGGAGAAGGAGCTCTCCCTTTACAAGAAGACCAAACGAGCCATCAGCAGCAAGAAGTACAGCGTCTCCAAGGCGGAGGCCGAAGCTGAGGCCACCACCCCGATCGAGCTCATCAGCCGCGGGCCGGACGGACGCTTCGTCATGGACCCGGCGGAGATGGAGCCCTCCCTGAAGACACGGCGGATCGAGGGCTTCCCCTTCGTGGAGGAGACGGACATGTACCCCGAGTTCAGGCAGTCGGACGAGGAGAACGACGACCCCGTCGTCCCCGCCTCCGTGACCGCCCTGAAAGCCCAGCTCACCCCTCTCTCCTCCAGCCAGGAGTCCTACCTTCAGCCACCAGCATACAGCCCCCGGTTCCACCGGGCGCTGGAGGGTCCCGGCGCCCTGCAGGCCACCGGCCAGGCCCGCCCGCCGGCCCCCCGGGCTTTCCACCACCAGTTTTACGGTTACCTCAGCAGCAGCAGCCCCGGGGAGGTGGACCCGCCGCCCTTCTACATGCCAGAAGTCAGCCCGCTGAGCTCGGTCATGTCCTCCCCGCCGCTGCCCCCCGAGGGGCCCTTCGGACACCCCACCATCCCCGAGGAGAACGGGGAGAACGCCTCCAACAGCACGCTGCCCCTGGCCCAGACCCCCACGGGGGGCCGGTCCCCCGAGCCCTGGGGCAGGGCCGAGTTCCCCTTCGGCAGCCTGGAGCTGGCCCCCGCGCCGTTCCCCCACCAGCTCCAGCCCTGCGAGGCGGCCGAGGGCTCCCAGCCCACGGGCTGCCTTCCTCGGGGGCCGCCCCCCTCCTCCCTCCAGGTGGTCCCCGCGTCCTACTCGGGCATCCTGCCCCTGGAGGCACCAAAGAGCTGGACCGGCAAGTCACCGGGCAGGGGTCAATCCTCCGTGCCCGCTACCACCAAGTGGCAGGACAAACCTATGCAACCCATGGGATGTCAAGGGCAGCTAAGACATACCAGCCAAGGTATGGGCATACCCGTGTTGCCTTACCACGAACCGTCCGAGCCCGTCGGCCCCAGCGGCACAAGCACATTCAGCCTGGACACCAGGTGGTACGAGCCCCAACCCCGACCTCGGCCCAGCCCTCGGCAGGTCAGGAGGGCTGAGCCCAGTTTACATCAGGTGGTGCTACAACCTTCAAGGCTTTCTCCTCTGACCCAAAGTCCCCTGAGCTCCCGCAACAGCTCCCCGGAGCTGACCGCCCGCGCCCGGCCCCGCCCGGGGCTCATCCAGCCGGCGGAGGTGTCGGAGATCACGCTGCAGCCGCCCGCGGCCGTCAGCTTCTCCCGCAAATCCACGCCGTCCTCCACGGGATCTCCGGCGCCGAGCAGCCGCGGGGACAGCCCCAGCTTCCGACCGACCACCGCCTTCACCCCCGTGGGCACCGGCTTCTCCAACTCCCAGGGCTCCTCCCTGCCTGTGGACACCATGGATGTTTTCGGAGACATCCCTTCTCCGAGGAGGGCTGGCGAGGAGATTCTCCAACCGGAGCCAACATCCACCACCATGGTAGCCGCCACGGGGTAAGTGCGTGAGCCCCGTGGTGATCTCCCCCCCGGCCCCTTCCTGGCTTCCCCCACCCTGCCTCACCCACTCCCTCTGACTCCCTCCCTGCCATCACCATCCCAACTGGTAGGGTCTTTCTGGGCACGCTGCAGCATCCCTTTTGGAGACGGCGTCCCGCGGGCTTTGCTAGGCAGAGGCTGGTGCCACGGGCACGGGTTGCATGGCCGCCGCCCGAGAGCGCTGGGTTTTAGGCAGGCGTCCTTCCCGGTCCCTTGGGAATCTGGGAGCGCCGTGACTCGGGCTACGGGCCGTCTACCAGGTGTACAAAGGCCTGGCTCGCTTAGGTAAGTGTCCTGGTGTCACTGGAGGTTGTTTCCTCTTCTAGCTGCTGGCTCTTGGCTTTCTTCGAACGTTAGGGCCGCCGCCGCCGCGCCTCTGTCTTCCTCCTCTTCCTTCCCGCGGAGTCTAGAGAGCTTTAATGCATGACAGAAACAGCTATCACGGTCACCGCCCCACCTGCAAAAGGGATGCTGCAGCCCCAGGACGCGGGCAGGGAGAGATCAAGGACTTAGCCACACCAGCAGCATGTCAGGAAAGGAGGAAAAAATAAAAATAAACTAAGCCCAGCGGAGATCGGGAGGCTGCCGGCACGCTCAGATCCTGCCCTAAAGAGGGATGTGGCTGCACTAGACAGTAGCGGCTGGTTTTCCAGGTACCAGGGTTGCTCCAGGCAAAAGCGTCTCTCTCTCTCTCTCTCTCTCTCTCTTTCTCTCTATTTCTCCTCTTTCCTTCCGTCTTTCACAGCACCTTAGACCCCGTAGCCGTGCTTTCGTCCCATCCTTTCGTCTCGCTTCATTCTGGCTTCTTGTCTGGTGGGGTCGAGCCCCCTCCTCCGGCTTGTGGCAGAGAGGAGTCAGGGGCCGGGGCTCCCAGCCCCGCGGAGCCGGCGCGGTCGGAAGCGTTTGGAGAAGAGGCTGTGTTTTGGGGAGGGGGGAGGCAGCGTTTCACCCCGCAGTGCCCTCCGCATTTCACTCCCGCCCTCTGGTACCTGGAAGCGTTATGGCCTTAGCAAATCCCTCCGGCACCGAACGGAAGGAAGGAGGGCTCAGGGGAGAGAGGATGGGGAGGGAGAGCAGCTGAACGAGCCTGAAATGACTTCTGTGTGCCTCTGGAAAACCCAGCTCTGGAACGATGCAGTTAGGGATGTAGTCACAGGTCCACGTCTCCTAGCAGGGCATGCCAAGGAGAGCCAGCTCCAGGACAGAGCCGTGTTAGAGCAGCACTGTTGTCCGTGCTTTTATGCAGTGTATCCATTCGCTTTGTTGATTATCGTTTTCGTTTCTTCTTTTCCTTTCTCTTCTGTTTCTTTCCCCCTTTCTTCTCCAGCCTCGTTTCGTTTGTGTTTCAGTTTGGTTTCTTTCCCTCCTTTTTCCTTTGGAGTTGTTGACGTGCTGATGTGTTGCGGAGCTCGGCTCCTTGCGGGTGTTGATAACTGCTTTGTTTTTGATTAATCTCAGCTATCTGGGCAGTGTTGTCGAGACAAGCTTCTCCTCAGCTCAATAGGTAAGGGTGATCCATGTCCGAAAGGATGGTGTGGGTGCTGTGGAGGGTGGCCGGGAGCGGGGCATGACAGGGGACACGGAAGGGGCTTTTCCAATACCATCTCTTCCTTTAAAGGGGAATAAGGAATCCGAAAACACTAGGAAACACCTCTGGACGCACAGTCTCTGTGGCTTTTGGGTTTCCCCTCCCAGCAGCACACGCTGCTCCCCTGCCTTTGGGGCTGGGGTTTGGGATGAGCTGAGCTGCCGTCTCTCTGGGGCCGCCCTTCCTTTCCTGGGGGACGGAGACACACGCGGCACCCTTGGCAGGGTGTGCGAGGGTTGTGTGCTGTCAGGGAGCTGTGTGTCGAGGTGGGGTTGTCCTGGATTATCCAAACCAGGAGGAGCCCAGGAAAGGCAGGAAAAACAGCCACATCTGGAGCAGCCAGCTGCAGCCAGCGTGCTCAGAGTGGGCTCCAAAAATCAGTCTCCAGCTGCAGTCCAGCACATGGACTTCTGTTCCCAGCAGTGCCCGGATCTGTTTTCTTTTTCCCAAGTCTCCTCAATCATGGAAAAGGGGAGAAGTCCTTCTCCCGAGATGCATTGTATACTTGGCAGCAGCAGAACTATGGTCTCAGGCCGCCAGAAAGGTGTTCTTTCCTTCCCATCACATGCGTAGTCATGGTAAAATCCTTCCATTCCTGAAATTCTACTTGGAGAAATCTCTGACTTCTTCTGACCCAGCTGTAATAAAACAGCCTTAAGCAGATCTTGAAAGACTCTTCCAAGAAAATTCCTCTTGGGCTGCCTTCATGGGGCTGGTTTCCTAGATGGCCATGGGCATTTCTGGAACTGGGAGGGAGTAATTTGGAGGCAGTTTTCAGACCTTAAAAGCAGAAGACTATCACTAAAACTGCCAAATCCAGATGGGATAATAGTAATTTGTGACCCAGAGGATTGGCAACACTGACCTGTTTGGCCATCTGCCAGGCTGGTTATGAAAGGAGAGATGGGATTGTAGATGGGCCTGTTTCTAGGGCCTGGCCATACCCAAACTTCCTTAGGACAGGCCTTACAAAAGGTGTTAAGCTTTGCTGCCTTCCTTGGGAAGAGTCAAGGTCCTGGCTGATGTTCTCCAACAGCCTGAGGAGCCTTGTTGGGCTGGAAAAGAGCCTCATGAGAGAGAGCTGGGATGCCTGGAGAGATCAGGGGGATGCTTCCAGGGGAGGGGAATTCCTCCAGCTGACCTGGAGGGTTGTCCTGGGGTGGGGAGAGGAGGAGACAGGGAATGTGTGCTGAGACCTCCATGAGGTTAAATGAGGCAAGGAGGGGGTTTTGGGAGCAGGGACAGGATGTGTGCTCTGGGGAGGAGCCATCCCCTGGCATGACAAAACCCATCCCATCTGAGCCTTGCAGCTCCAAAGCTCTTGAGAACTTGGCTGCCTTCTCTTTCTGTTTTCCCTTGGCGTCCCATGAGCAGCAAAGCTGGCACCAAGCCTTGGTGAGGTCTGGGCTGTGCCAGGCTTTTTGGGAAATGGGGAAGCCCTCAACGAGGATGTGGCTGTTTGTTCTTGCTCTGTGGCTCTTCCTCACTCCGGCAGCATTAGGGGCACGAGCGGCCGTGGCTTTAGCACAGCAGAGGTGAGTCCAGGCTTGTGTCTGAGCTTGATGAGGCTCTTGCACAGATCCTGGCTGGCTCCAGTGCTGGCTGCCGTGGGCTGATGGATTTTGAGGAGCAGGGTCACCCTGCCCAGCAGGATGGGAGCGGCTGCGTGTCCTGCTCCAGGGTGCTGCTGGGAGCTGCAGTCACAAGAGTGACTCCAGAGTCATTATCCCCAAAAAGGGGAAGCCAGAACAATAAATCTCACTTTAATAAGTGATGAATCCCATAGAGAGCCCAGCCAAGTGATTTCTTGATGATTTGGGGTCACAAAATTGTCAGTGCGTGTGGAGCACAGGGATTTTATACCAGACCAGCCAGATTTCCCTGCTGCAGCATTAAAAGCTGAGAGGAGAGGGACAGGCAGCGTGTGAGCTCCGTGCTGCAGCACAGTGGCTTTTGCTGGGTGAAGCTCAGGAAGTTTTTATGGATGGGCAGGGATAAATGATGCCATTAGCGAGCCAGCACGAGGAGTTCTCCCACCTCCTTCTCTTAGGATGCGGCGCGCATCTCGGAACAGGGAAAAGGGGGCCGTCGTCTCCCTGCAGAGGGAAACCCAAAAACCACAGACGAGGCACCAAGCTCCCCTGCCCCTCGGCACGGCAGCCTGCCCTGGGGGGGCCTCCCCAGGCCCCCCTTGCCAGGGCAGCACTGCCAGTGCCGGGAGCTGCGGGGCTTGGCCGTGGCGTAGCGTTGAGTGACGAAGGGACGTCGGCGCCAGGCGTGCGGGAGGAGCAGCAGCCCTCGCTCCCCGCTTGAAAGAAAACAGGTTCCCCTTTAAAGACTGTCCATGTGCTGATCCTCTGCATGTGTTCCATGCCTCCTTCCGCTTGGAGAAGTTGTGAGTCCGCTTGTCTGAGTGCGTTTTTTTTCTTTTCTTTCTTAATTATTATTATTATTATTATTATTATTATTATTATTATTATTATTATTATTATTATTTTACTTTTTCTTTTCGGTCTCTTTAATTTCCTTATATATTTTTCTCACTCCTGTTTTTCATTTATCTTCCTCTCTCCCTTCCCCTTCCCCATGACTGTATCCCCCTCTTCCTGTCCAGCCCGGCCCCGTTTCCCTCGCCCTCTCTCCTCTCCGTCAGCATGGTGGTGAAGTCCGTTGTGTAGATGAGTTGTGGTGTCTGCAGACCTGTAGAAGGGCCCCCCTTCTCCGGTGTGCTCCCCGCTGTGACCAGCCCCTTCCTCCCTCCCTGCTGGCGGTGCCTTGGCAGCAGCAGCAGCCCTGGGCTGGGGCCGTCACCGCGGTGTTTCTCTGGCACCCCTGATGCTGAAGGATCCCAAGCGTTCCGGGATGGAGGCGGCAGCCAGCGCTGCCTCGGAGCAGAGTGGGAATTCTCACTTGCAGGAGCCTCTTGTAGGAGAGTTGAGCTCTTCATGTGAGGAGGATGAAGGGTTGAAGGACGCGGTGGGCTCCTTTCAAGTGGATACTCTCCTTTATCCAAGCGGATGCTGTGACATGCCCAAACGATTCCTGGATGTCAATGTCTTGGCTCAAGGAGAGGAGGAGACAGGGAATGTGTGCTGAGACCTTCATGAGGTTAAATATATATAAATATACGTATTGTGTCCTTGAATCTCCTGGACCCTTCTTTTATATGGGTTCCCCTTTTGGGTGGAAAGAGGTCAGTGGTGCTCTCAGGGGTCTTCTCCCTTACATCTTTGCTTTGGACGTGGAAGGACATTTGAAGAAGAGCAGCTGAGATGTGTTTTGGGCTGGATACTTCTTCTCCCCTACTTGTTTTCCTGTCCTGGGACTCCTGGAAATCCTTCAGTACCTTTGTGGCCTCTCCAGTACCTCCCAGTCCATGCAGTCCAGACACTTGCTCATGCAGAAGGGTTTTCCTTAGAAGACTCGAGGAAAACTGCTGCTCCAGGTGTTGGTGGTGCCTGGCTGAAGGTTTGTGCCAGGAGTTCACGTGCGTTTCTCAAAGCTCCTTTGCTTGGCTCTACACTGAAGTTTCCAGAAGAAGAAGTTCACCCGCCTCCCTGAACATCTCATCTGTTGGTATTCAAGATCTCCCTCGTGCGTGGGCAGCTGCCCAAAATGTGAACTCTGGGGGCAGGAAGAGGCTTTTGGCTGAGCTTAAAATGAAAATTAATTTGGAAGAATCAGAGCCCTTTGAAGAGATACAGGGTGGGTAGAGCAGATAAAATTTGGCTGCTGAGTAGCATCGTTTTGTCCTCTGTATCTCTGCCTTGCCAGAGGTCAGACAGTATTTGTGGTGACACATGGGTTCAGCGCACTCACTGTTTATGTTTGTGTGTATAAATACGAGTCCAATTACGGAGAACTAGTAGAAATGAGCTTCAGGCAATTTCCTCATAATCCCTCGTGTAAATCTGTCTAATTTTGTCAGCATGCCACAATAGCTTCTTCCTAGAAAGAAAAAAGAGTGGAAAGAGCCGGAGACTTTTACAAGCTGAGCTTTAACAACAACGGCAAAGCTGTCTGGGTGGGGGGAAGAGGTGGAAGAAGGAAGGTGCTGGTGGGCAGGATGGTGGCAGGGTCACCGAGCTCAGTGGTGTCCAGGGCTTGGCACACGTGAGCTCCGTGGGCGATGGAGCTGCAGCAGCTGAAGTCACCATTAGCCAAGTACCTGCAGCAGTTGAACTCCTGTGCACCCCCAGAATGGTGGCTATAAATGGGAAAAACCTGTTCCTGGCCGTTGCAGCAGGAATTGCTGCTGGGAATGCTGTGCTGTGACCTGTGGGTCGCTGTGCTCCTGCCTTCAGCCAGCGTGTGCGTGGCTGGCTGTGTTGGTTCAGCTCAGAGGGCAGAGCTGCTGCTGGCAGCACCTCTCACAGGAGGCTGGTTGCACTTGGGAAGGTGTTTGAGCTCTGCAAATGTAAACATCGTCTTCCTGACGAGGAGAAGCTTGGATCCAGCCAGCGGGACTCCCGGCGTGTCTAATGAGCTGCTTCATCTTCGGCTGATGTGATGCTCTGCTGGGAGTTGGAACAGAGATTTTCTGGGAGCTGGAACAGAGGCTCTCCGGGAGCTCTCCGCGCCTTGACGTCTCTGTTGCGTTGGAAAACACGAAAAGGAGCTCTTCTGTGCCCAGTGTTTGGGTTTCTGTTGCGTCTGCTGTGCCTCAGCTGCTTCTTCACCTCACGCTGCACTTCCCCGGGTGCTCTCCAATGCTGCCAGCAGAACTGAGAAGCTCCGCAATCGCAGTCATCTTCAAAAAAACCAAAAACCCTTCTGCTCCCCAAGGGGAAAAATCTCCTGGGAGCTCCTTGCCTGTTCACTCCAGCTGAAATTTCACCGCCCTGGAGACGCCTGGGATGTCGGATGGGAAGCGCTGCTGTCGCGCTCTGCTCTGCAGTGGTGGCACACGTGGGCACCCATGGGGGAAAGCCTGCAGGGTGTCTTCAGTGCCAGCCAGGCTCTGCCTGGAGCCCAGGGGAGATGAGGAGCTCCAAACTCTCCGTGGGTGGGTGTGCTCTGGTACCACAGCCCAGGACTGCGGGGTCTGTGCTCCAGCCCGTGTCCTTGCCCTTCCCTGCTGCTCTGGCCGGCAGCCACGGGGTCTTTGCAGTGCTGGATGGGGCACACCGTGCTGACAGACAGGGTGACATCATCCTCAGTGGTTCTGTGCCAAAGCAGGAGTCTAAAGGAGCTGAGGCTGCCTCTTGCAGCCAGCTGAGGTGGCTCCTCCGCCTGCCCTCCTGCTGCCTGTGGCTTGCGGGGTTTGCTGATCCCTGCCCCGGTCACAGACTGATGCAGGAGCTGCTGTCAGCACTGCCCTCTGTGTGGCTCTTGTGACCGAGCTGTGAGAGCAGAAGAGAGTCATCTCCTCCTCAGAAGGGTGCAGGCAGGCTGGTTTAAATCTTTCCTCGTTGGAGCCTGGCTTAAAGTGTTGGTTTTATCACAGTGAAAGGTGCTTTGTGGAGGCTTCCCATCATCTCTGGACACCTTGTCTGCAGGTGGCTTGAGTTTATCCCAGGTCATTACCTGTGGCCTCAGACTTCTGCTGTGGTATTAGGAGTTGGTGACTCTTGGAGGGCTGTGGAAGTGAAATGGAGAGGGGGAAGGAGAAGGGAAAGCAGCAAGAAGGGGGGATGCTGTGATGTGTTATAGATAAGAGCTGGACTGCCTGCTCTCCTAAGGAAAAGGTTTTCCTCTAATGCTCTGCTCTCTACAGCAGTCATGCTTTCCAGGCCTTGGATGGGAAAAACAGGTACAGTGAAGGAAATAAAACAAAAAATCTCTTTGCAAAGGGGAGAATACTGCACTTTGAGCTGGTTCCTGTAGAAGAGTGCCTCAGGGGGTACAGCTGATAAACTATCCCCTGCACCTGCTGGCTCTCCTGCAGGAAGCACCCCTTTGCAAATGCCCTCCTTGTCCTCGCAATCAAACCTTGTCAGTGTTTCCATTTCCAGCTCCCAGCCTCTCGCTGTTCCAGGAGCAGACGCTCCCGTGCTGTCGCGTTTCTGTTGTCGCTTCTCACAGGGACCTGGGAACGAGGTACCTGTCCCGGCTCTGTCGGTGT
Source organism: Monarcha castaneiventris obscurior (assembly GCA_026261815.1). Taxonomy (NCBI): domain Eukaryota; kingdom Metazoa; phylum Chordata; class Aves; order Passeriformes; family Monarchidae; genus Monarcha; species Monarcha castaneiventris. The sequence goes on from JAMPIT010000114.1 coordinate 3,881,031, forward strand.
GTGCTCGTGGTGTCCCTGTCTGTCGTGTGGCCCCTGGTTTTTCTGGCTGTGGGAGCAGGGCCAGCAGGATCCTGCCTCCCTGCTGTTTGTGGCGCCGGTGTTGTCCGCCCCGGGTGGCTCGTGGTGCCCGTCTCGATGCTGCCGTGCCGCTTCTGCCTGTCTCTTTCTCTCTCTCTCTCTCTCATCCCAAGGGGTTTCCTACCGCTTCCCAGAAATGCCTTATCGGACATAGGATCTGCCCCGTCCTGTTTTGTTTAGCAGTGTTGGCATGGCAGGCAGGTGAGCTGGGGGTGCCCGTGTTGGACGTGGCTGGTGGCTCCGGCCGGGTCGCGGCGCCGCTCGGAAACCTGAAGGAGACGTAGGGGGACAGCAGGGACGCCTCACTTCCTCCATCCCGCGCTCTGGCACGCCTGGCTGGCCCTGCTCCCTCGGCCCCGGGTTTCTCACCTCTTCCTTTTCCACGGCAGAGCCGGCTGGGATCGGCCGATCCCCCACCGGGGACGTCCAGAGGCCCGAGCGTGGCCAGGAGCCGCTGACGGCGCCTGTCTGCTTTTCCTTCCTAGAAAACGTCCATCTCCGCCCGGGGACGCTGCTGCACCTGAGAGGCTCGAAGCTCTGAAATACCAGCGGATAAAGAAGCCCAAAAAGTCATCCAAGGGCTCCTCGAAATCCAGAAAACAACCCAGTGAGTGCGAGGACCCCACGGTCCCCAACAGCGTTCCCTGTGTCCTGCTGTGAGCGGAGCTCGGGCAGGTCCCTGCTGGCTCCAGTGCCAGGGGTCTCCAAGCCCATTCCTGGATGCTGCCCTTGTTCCCTGCCTCCCAAAGGGATGGCTCCCCAGGCTGCTCGCCTGCAGGTTGTTCCTCCTTTGCTCCTCCAAACCGAGTCCTTTCCATGCATCTCCCATCTCTAGCCATTTGTTTGGATTTTGAGTGTTAATTTCGTTTTCCCTGATGCCCAACGTTTTCCTTTCTCGCCGCGCTGCGGGTTCAGGGCCAGGCTTGTTGTCACCTCCCTTTCACAGCAAGCAAAGCGCTCTGCTCTGCCTGCTGCTGGCTCCGGTCCCATGTGCCTTCTCTCCCCCCTTCCTAGACGGCTCTGCCTCCCAGGTTCAGCACCCTCCCAGCTCTCAGGTACTGTCGCCTGACGAAGCTGTCTGCCTCCGCAAGAAGAAGAGACACCCTCGTCAGGACCCCTTCGCCCGGCTCTCAGCGCTGAAGGACGACCTCTGCCACCGGCAGCTCCCTGAAGACCAGACAGCCATTCTCAACAGCGTGGACCACGATGACACCAGCGGACACGCCACCCTGCTCTAGCCTAGCGCCGGGCCCAGGAGGTTGAACAGGAGCGGTGGAGGGAGCTGGTGTCACACCACGGGGGGATGGAGGTGATGGGAAGGAGGGGGGGACACCCCTACGCTGCCACCTCTCCCAGGGGTTCGGCAGCTCACGGCGGGGACGAGCTGGGGGGAGCCGGGGGATGCTTTTGGGGAGGATGCTTTGGGCTGGGTGTTCCTCACGTCCACTTCTCCCCCACCCCAAACAGCTTGGTGGGGTGGGGTGGGAAGGGGGGTGTTGCCACCTCGGTTTCAGAAAAGATCTCTAGGCTTCAAAGGCATGGATGGGGCTTTTGACATCTGCGTCCGCAGCGCGCGTTTAGGGGGAAAATGTGGGATTGAGCAGCTGGCCCTCAATCGCTGGAAGAAATTGAATGGCACAGGGTGTAATTAAGTGACAAGAACCTAACAACCCAGGCGGGAACTGGTAATCCCATGAATCTGATTATGATAAAAACATGACCAAATAATCCCAAGAAAGCTGTAATAATGAAAATCTCCCTGCCTCCCCCTTCCCAGCCTCCTTTGATGTGAAGGTAAAAGCAGCAAAACCATCCATGACATCTTTCCTTACCTATCTCTGAAAGGGAAAAGCCAGAAAGACCCCGAGCCTTCGAATCAATGTGAGAAATCACCATTTGTCTGTGTGCAGACGCGTTTGAGCCTCGGTGGCGCGTGCTCGGTGCCGTGCGAGCGCGCGGGTGCGGGGCCGCCGTGATCCCAGGGTGTTTCCCCCTCCAGGTGCGGCGTGTGCCAGCTTTGATGAGGGTGGGTTCCATTAATTCTGCCCGACGCTCTGTGTATCGCAGGCAAACGTTTCCTCGGTGCCGCGTGGGGATGTGATTTCTTACTGTGTGATGTTTAATCTCTGCTGATAACTGCCAAGTGGGGAGCCGCAGGCGTGCGAGCGGACGGGGTTTGGCTGCGTGGTCCCCAAAGCCTCCGTCGGCAGGTGCTGAGCCCGGGGAGAGCAGCTGGAAGTGCCCAGCCCTGTGGATGGACGTGGATGGCTCCGTGCAAAGCTAAGCCCAGCGTTTCGCGCCAGCTTAAAATACGTCACTGCTGGTTTCACCGTTTTCCCCTTTTTTCCTCCTGCTCCAGCCCGGCTGTGTCAGCTGTGACACCCGCCTGGGTCGTGTCCCTCCCTCTGCCCCCTGTTCCCCTCAGTAATGCTGTTCTAACTCTTCACCAGAATGTACTTCCTCTTCAGAATAGGGTAGGTTTGGTGGCTGGTGGTTTTCTGGATTGCATAGGCCTTTTTTTGGTTTGTTTTTAGCAGGCGAGGTGTGACCCGAGAACAGCTGGGCTCACTTTTCCTGCTCTGCCTCCACTCTCTGACTGCGTGGCCTTGGGCAAGTCACTTAACCTCTCTGTGCCTCAGTTCTCCCATCTGTAAAATGGGGATAAGTCATATTTGAGCACTTTGGACAAGCACTTGGTGGCCTACAGACTGCAAGTGCTATGAAAATGCTTAGTGCTAATACCAAGCAATCCCTACCTTTAAAATACTTACGAGTTGTTTCTTTTTTCTCTTTTTTTTCTTTTTTTTTTTTTTTTTAAGTTTGAAGTGGTAAAATCAACCACTGCATCCAGGTTTGCACAGTTCTTCCTCTGCGGTAAAGTGCTAAACCCTCCAGCCTGCCTGGGAATAAAACACCGAGTGTTTCATGTAGATATTCTTGCTTTGAGTGGATTCAGGCTGTAGAAAAAATGTCAGGAGAGCTGGAGAGCCTGTAGGCATGTTTTTAGCCCCAGGCTCTCTATTTGCATATGAAACTTTTGTTTATTCCCAGGTAGAATTGCCAAGAGATTCTCTGCAATCTCGCCTTTAATTCTGCTTTGCCTTGGTTTTTGCTCTTGCTGCTGGTTGAACCTCCAAGGGCTGAGATGTTTGGAGAAAGACGTGAGCTCTCGGTTGTGATCCGGCTCTCCGACCACGCCACGCTCCCCGGGAGCTTTCAGGTCGGAGCCTGTCGAGTGCTCTGCCTCGATTTACCTGGCTTTAGAGGTTGTGCTTCCTCTCCCAGCAGGATGCTCGGGAATCTGCGACCACCAAAAGCAGAGCACCGTGTCTTTTCCAATCTCCAGGCCCTAAGTAAGGTTTGAACCGCTGGAAAATGAATCCTCTGAATCGATAACGAGATATTTCTGAGCTTTAACAACTTCGTGTAGGTGGTCTCAAACCATCAGCAGGTTTGTCTCGGGAAGGAGGGAGGGTCTGGCAGAAATGCCCCTCTCTTTCCAGCCTGCACCAGGGCTTTTTATTGACGTGACGAGTGACCTGACGTAAGAACCTCAACTCTCAGAGTGAGAACTCAACCTTGCTAACAGTATGACTGCGAATTTCTTTTATTTGGGTGTGTTTTTAGGGTTTTTCCCTAGAACCCGCTCGGATCCGAATTGATTTAATGCCATTCTCCCGCTCGGCAGCGGGGAAAACTCTGCCTGGCTTGGCCAACTTCAGCTCGCCGGTCACTCCAGCCGGGCTGCTCCTGATGGACAGGTGACCCTCGTGGAGGCTCTGTGCTGCCTGTGCCATGGCCGACTTGCTCTTCCTTTTGCTCTCGTTGCCTCAGCCTCTCCAACAGAGGGTTGCTTTTCCATTTGAGTGCTTTCCAAACGATTTACGACACCCGTTCGGATGGGCCAGGCGCTGTCTTCAGGCTCTTGAGGTTGCTCCCTCAGGACTATGCCCCATCCCATCTTAAGGAGCTCTAGAGGACCCGGAGTGCAGGGCAGGTTGACGGAGCATGCCGGCTTGCTGGGTCAGTCTTTTGAGAGTTGTTTTCCTTTTGCAGGTGTTTTGAGCCACTGGGCTTTTCATGGTCTTCGACCTTTAGAGGCTGGAGCTGCAGCCCTCTCTCTTTCAGCCGTGTACCTGCCACGCTGCTGGAGTGGGAAATCCCGCCCGGGCGCCTCGTGGAAGCAGCTCCTCCCTAAAACCATCCTTTACTCCTTTCCCTGCTAGACCGAGTTACCTTCCGATAGACTCGGGCCGTGCTTTGGCTGACTGGCTCGCCTCTTGCTTTGGCAACCTCCTCGCTTCTCCCAGCCCTCTGGTTTCCATGCCCTTCAGGGTTGCTCCTCTCTCCTTCCGTGGACCTGGAACATCGAAGCCGTGCCAGACGATGCCAAACGCTTCCCCCATTTCACCCCCGTTTGAACTCCGTGTCGCTTTGGTGGTTTGCAAACACAGCTGCTGTTGCTGCTGCTGCTGCTTCTTCATTTTTTTTTTTTTTTTTTTCCTTTCATGCTGCAAAATATATCTCGATTTTTATCTTCCTGGGCCAAACTCTCTTATTTTCTAAGCTGGTCTGAGGTAGACGGCTCTTTCTGTACCAGTAACCAGACGATTCCTCCTTGCACGTCGCGAACGCGATGTTCCACCAGGTCCCTTGGCAAATCCTGGCCCACGGTGAAAAAATGCCTCTGAATCACAAGGATAATTCTCCCTGGGCTCTGCTGAGGTGTCAGTGCAGGGGTGCCAGCCCAGTTTTGGGGGGTCCTTGCAGGTGCTTCTCCCTGTGAGCTGGCCACGGTGGGGATGCTCCAGCGCCAGTTTCATGCCGCCGTGGGGGTTGCAGGATTTGGGCACCCTGAGCTGGGGGAGGTGACACGGAGAGGTGGGTCCAGGGTGCCACTGAGATCCTGTGGAAAAGGGGTGGTCCTGGGGTGCTGTCCCTTGCAGCCTGTCCAACAATGAGTCCTGGAGCAGGCAGGGAAAAAGGGCAGGGAGAGTGCTTTGCCTGCTTTTCACAGCTCGGAGCTGCTGAGCTCTCATCCACGTGTTCCTTAGGTGACTTTGCCGTGCAGCCCCACCGGCGTTTTGGTTCCGTGCTGCTGACGTGAGGGAAAATGCAAGTTAGGATGAGGTAGGGGGAGAGGGAGCGTTCAGGGCTCATTTGTGGGGCCCCGTTTCTGTGCCTGCCACTAACAGCATCCACAGGCACTGGGAGCGAGGGGTTTGTGGGATGGGGGAGCTGGAAAGTCCTAGGGTCTCCTCCCAGTGTGAACCTTGGCGTGGTTTGCAGTCTGCCCACGAGCTGAGGGGTCTCCGTGAGCCCCCAGGGTGTCTGTGCGAGCAGGGGATGCTTTTCCCAAGAGGATTCTCATTCCTGCTGCCCCGTGCCAGTCGCCTGTGACTTGGAGGCTGCTTTGGGGCACTGGTGGGCTCCAGGCTGTTGATGTGGTGTTTGGCACCTTGTCAGCTGGCTCGGTGCCACCCGCTCTGGAGGAAGGCTGGAGGTGATGCTGTTGGGATGTATAAATGTAAGGGGAATATAAAGGGAATAACAACTTGCTGTGCCCGCCTCCGGGAGTGCTGAGGACACTGGATTTGGGCTCAGCAGCCCAGGCACGGTCCTGGCAGAGCTCAGTCGTGTCTGGTGGCATGCGGACATGACACATTTTCCAGACTCATGGCTGCTCCCACCTTGCTGTCTGCATTAGGACAAAATCCGCCTGGCATTTTAGTTTCTCTTCCTGCTTCAGGCAGTGACGTAGATTTGGGAGTTCTTGGAACTTCAGGTTGGTTTCAGCTGTAGCTCTTGTCTGGACGTACTTTTCCATGAGGCTGGACCTTCAGGGATTTCCACACGCCCCACGTGGGCTCACTGCAGCCCCAAACTGGAGTCAGGGCTTTTTGGGAAGGAAATCTTTTCAAGGAACCAGAGTGAAACCCACTGTACATATGAGATATAAATAGATAGAGAAGCGTAGGACAAAGGTAGATAGGTTTGCAGAATTCAGTAGATTTGCATGTCGGGGTATGTGTGTCTCTAGGGGAGAGTTTAGAGCCGTGCTGGAGCGGGGGATCAGGATGGGCAAAGCGGGGAAGGGGCTGGGAGCAGCTGGAGCCTGAGGGGAATTTGGGGATGGAGAGGCACCGGTGTGACCTGTGCTGTGGCCCTGCTGCACACAACAGATCGCTCTGTTCCATGATTTCATCCCCACTTGTTAGCTTTGCTTTGCTCGTGTTCCATGACCCACCCCTGGGCCGTGACATGGAGGAGCAGGAGGGACAGGCCGGAGGCACGTGGGGACACGACACGGGAGGGGGATGTCTCACTTTGCCTCACCTCTGGTGCCATCGCTTAAAGAAAAAGCTGCACCACGCAGAAACCCTTCCCTCAAGTCCCTCTAGATGCTGCTCTCTGGTTACTCATGTGAAAGGATTTTGCTTTGCGTCTGTTCTTCCCAGAAAAGTGTGAGTCAGAAGGGATGAGAGAGGGATACAGCTAAATTTGTCCCCTGAGCTGAGGAACGCGGCACCGGCTGTGCCAGCCGGCCCCGGCAGCGCCTCCTGGGAGGGACAAGATGTTCTTGACAGTGTCTTTTTATTTTAAACTTCATTAGCAGAACTTTTGAGGATCTGAGGCAGAGAGGGGATTTGGTCACCAGTGAGGCCAGAGCTGGTGCTGGCCCCAGGCGTGGGGGCAGCTGAATTCAGGCTGGATTCCCACTGCTCTCCCAGAGCCATCCCTGTGCTGTCTGGGCACGGGGTAGCCCTTAAAGAACACAGGACGTTTGCTTCCATTTCCCCCCATTCAGCTTAATTTTTTTGTTTTTTCTGTTTCTGAGTATCTTGACTCCTCTCTGCCTGCGTTTGCCAGGAAGGAGAGGTGGGAAGTTCCTGTTAGAGACCTGTCAGGGAATGCTTGATCCAGGAGCTGAGGGCTGGGAAGCAGCGACCAGATTTGGCCACACTGGTGCCAGCAAAAGAAGAAACTGAACATTGCACTTAATTCCCATCAGCTGGCACATTTCCAAGAGGGGAGGAGCAGCGTGGTTGTGGGAAGGGACTGGAGATGGGAGCCTGTTCCCCTCCCTGGCTGACTGGGGGTGAGAGGGAGCCGTGTTTGCCCATTTTCCCCGTTTTTTAGGTGTTTTGGCGCAGCTGGCTGAGCTCTGTTCCTCAGCGTTGTGGGGCAGCAGGAGGAGCATCCCCAGTCCTGGGGGGCTCTGGCTGACTTTTGATAGGTGCATGGATGGAGGAAGGACCGTACCTGGGGAGGGGGTGGGCAGACAAAGGGGGGGCAGAGGGGCTGGTCCAGGCTCGGGGGGGGGTTGGCTGTGGCAAGCATGCGCTGTAGTGGTAGCTAAGGATTTTTCTGCTGGTGTCAGTGGGGTGGGAAATGCAGGATGGAGGAGCCTGGCATCCCCCAGGGAGGACAGTTTGCCCAGATTTTGGATTTACCATCAAAAGGACACTTCCTCTCTCAGGAGGGCTTTTTTATCCTTGTTCTCCTGAGGTTGCTGGGCTGCAAAAGAGGGTGCCTGTCTTGCAGTTTTCCACCCACTCCCCCCCAGCACTTAGATTAAAATAAAACACACACACACACAAAAAAAAGAAAAAAAGACTTGAGAAATGAGCCCCAGTATCTCTGTCTGAAGAAATGATATTGGTGTATCGAAACCGCATTGTATATAAAATTAAACAAATATATATTTACTTTCTATTTTAGAAGGGGGGGAGAATAAATATTTAAAATATTTAAAATAAGTCCTTAGTAATAGGTGTCAGAAACTTCTGTGCAGCATGAGGGAGGCTGTCAGAGGTGGGGAGAGTCTCAACAGCGGGAGCAGAGCGAGTATTTTTACATTATATTGCGCTTCAGCTTCTCTGCTTCTCCATCCACCTATAAATAGACAAAAATATATATACAAATATATATATATATAAATTATATATATCTAAGTCACATAGCTGTTTTATTTTTGTATCCATGCCTAGTGCTGTTTGAGCAATACGGTGGTGAGGGAGAGGAGGGCTGGGCCAGGCTGGGGGCTTGCAGTGCTCCGGGGGATCCGCCCGCTCCGGGCCCAGCGTCACCGCTGTTTGCTGTTTCAATAGGGAAAAACACTAAAAAGGGAAAAAATCCCGAGATGGGGAAACCTGGGCTTGCTTGCTGCCAGCTTGCCCAGGGCCATGGCGAGGTGGTGTTTCCACTGAGGGCTGTCTTGGGCTTTTTTTTTTTCTCAGAGAAAAAAGACGAATTTCAGCTGCGAGGGCGCTCGGGGAGGATGAGGCAGCTGCAGCCTGAGGGGTGGCACAGGGTGGGGACACTGTGGGGACAAGGTCCCCATGCTGCTGCCTCGCTGGGTGCTGTTCATCACCTGTCCTGGCCGCCCTCATAAATCCCGAGGGTTTCTGAAACCCTCCTGCAGTTTGTGGAGCCCCCCAGAGCCACCCAGGTGGCCACAGTGGGATCCTCCAGGTCCCTGCACCCGGCTGGAGCAGGGAACCTTCTCCGTAGGGAATGTCAGTGTCCACTGGGGCGGGATGAGGGGCTCTCCCTGCCTGGATGGGATGTGGGGATGTTCCCATCCCAATGGATGGGATGTGGGGCTCTCCCTGTCCTGATGGATGAGGTGGGCTCTCCCTGCCTGGATGGGATGTGGGGATGTTCCTGTCCCATTGGATGGGATGTTCCTGTCCCAGTGGATGGGATGTGGGGCTCTCCCTGTCCCGATGGATGGGATGTGGGGCTCTCCCTATCCCTATGGATGAGGTATTGGGCTCTCCCTATCCCCATGGATGAGGTGGGATGGAGCCCAGGTGCGGTGGGGATTGTGCCGGGGATGTTTGGGGCTTTTCCCGCAGGGCAGTTTGGACCCGCCCGATCCCTGCCCCCTTCCCCGTGGGCTGTGCGGGGACGAGGAGCCAGTTTGGGACCGAGCAATGCCAGGGAGCTGCAAACCATCCCTCTGCCTTGGCTGGGGCAGGATTTGGGGATTGTCTCTTTGGGCTTGGCTCCCCTCGGGCTGTGTCCCACAACCCTGGGCTCCGGGAGGATCCAGATGCTGGTTTTTGGGCTCGGATGTCCCCGAGGGGACGGTGGCACAGCCGCCCAGTGCTTCCACCCCTCCAGAGGCAGGCAGAGCTCCCTGCCCGTGGTCAGGCCGTGTCCCCACGGGCCGAGGCACGAATGTAGTCCCGGGAGCTGGCCCCTCGCAGCGGCCCCGTGCCCTCCGTAGGTGTCACCTGTATTTTCCATGATATTTCTCTCTTCTTCGTCGGGTCGGGGGGGGGCTGGGGGGTGGGGATGTTTCTAATATCCAGCCGAGATTTGTTCAGCACCAATTCTTGATATCGAAGCAAAGCATGTTTGGTGGGACTAACTTGCATTTATTAGCGGTAAATACATAAGTGAGTATTTTATATGTTAAAAACAAACAAACAAACAAACGAAAAAAAAAAAAAAGGATGTCGGGAGAAAGAGAAGGGATGAGGTTTCTCACAGCTCGGTGTCCGGGCTGGGGGGCTGCCTCGCCCCTCGCCCGGTGGGGCTTTGGGGTATTGCTGGGGGTGGGCAGGGGGGGCGGGCAGCTTTCTCCTTTCCCCATCTCCCCTGGAATCACTTACAGAAAAAAAACAGGCAAAGGAAAGCCGGAAATGTTTACAAAGCACACTTCCCACAGTACCGTTAACCCTCTGGATGCCAAACAGACACAGCAGGAGCTGCTCCCTCCCCGCGCTCCGGGGGGCTCAGGGGCGGCTCCCACAGCATCGTCCCGCTTCCCGTGGTTTTCTTTGGTTTGGTTTTGTTGGACTCCATCCCCGCTGCCTCCATCCGCGCGCACCTGCCCGGAGCTTGCTTTCCAGGGGCTTGGCTTCTGCCCCCCCCCCAGGCTCTGCCCGCTCGGCTGGGAGCTGTGGGAAGCGCCTGTCTCCGCTCGGGGAGGTTCTGGCTCGGTGGGAGATGCTGGCACTCACTCCCTGCCCTCCCAGATGCACTTTAAGGCCAAACTTCCCTTTTTTTCCCTTCTCTGGGGCTGGCAGAGAGCAGGCAGGGGATGCTCCCGTGGCCCCAGTGGGGGTGCAGGACCTTCCACAGGCTGTGCAGGCTCCAGTCCCTCGGCATTTCCCGTGTGGGAAAGCCCTTTGGAAATCCTGGAAATGCCCGCTTTGCCATAAGGTTCATCCTTTGGGCATTCTGGGGTCGCATCTTGGCATTTCCCGTGTGGGAAAGCCCTTTGGAAATCCCAGAAATGCCCACGTTGCCGCAAGGTTCATCCTTTGGGCAGTCGGGGGTCGCACCTGCACGCCAGCTCCTCGGGGAGCAGCCCTGGATCCCCCCGGGAGCATCTCCAGCTCTCCCATGGGAGCATCCCTGGCTCTCCGGGGGAGCCCAGACTTTTTAATCCCCTTTTAATAGGTTTGTAGACTCCCTGAACCCTCGTAGACCTCCATAGGTAGCTCTTGATTTAATCCCCTCCTAACCCCGTAGTGTTTTCCCCTAAGGCAGGATTTTCTTCCGGACCCAACGCGTCTCTGGTTGCGTGGGACAACTTTTTCCTCTTTTTAAGAAGAATTTCTTGCCTCTGGATATAAAGACTAGACCATCCAACCTCGTTTCCATCTCTTGAATGTCGAGTATTACGATGTATAACACACGTTAGGGTGCTCTTTGGTGCTGTTTTAATGGTAACCAGTGGAACTGGCTTTTTTTAAGATAACAATAACAATAAAAGAAACTTTAGTGCCGCTGGTTCCATAACGTTCGTTGTCGTGACTTTTTTTTTCTTTTTTTTTTGTTTTTTGGAAGTTTTGTTAGGGTTTTGGTTTTTTGTTTTTTTTTTTTTTTTTTTTTTAATTCTTTTTTAATTTTTACTAAACAGTGAGTAGCGATCAGCTGCCGGGTTTCTGTGGTGTTGGTTTTAGTGACTGGTGGCTGCTGCGGGCCGGGCGGGCTGCGTCACAGCTTGGTGGGATTTGGGATCGAGTCGCTTCCTTTTGGAACTGCACACAGCAAAATGAGCATTTGATGGGAGCCCAGACGGCAACTAGAGGGTTAATTTTTGAACTTTCAGGTATGTTCCTCAGAAGAAAATAATAATAATAATAATAATTTTAAAAAGAATAAAAAAAAAGAGAAACAAAACACTATTTTTTCAGTAAGCTTTTTTTTTCTGTAAACGATTTACAAATAAATCTGACATGATGGTGCTGTACCAAAGCCTTATACGAAACTTATTCCGCGCTCTCTATAATCTCTCTGTATCTGTATTGTTGCTCTCGGCCTCTGCCAAGGCCAGGAAATGCCAGCAGGAGGGACCGGTGGCCACGCTCGCCATCGGCATCCCCGGAATTCCCCGGGATGGGCCCGGAGCCGCTGCGGCCCGCGGGGAGGGAAAGCCAAATTTCAGCATCACTCCCCAGGCGTGCGATGAGGGGCACTCGTGGGGGTCCCTCACCCCAAACTCTCCTTCCGACTGGGTGCTATCCTGCCCTGGGCAGGGATCCGAGACCTCTCCGGGAGCGCTGCCCGCTGCTCCTGGCATCCCCGCTGTGGCTCCGAGGGGATATCGAGCCCCGAGCCCCCTCCTCCGGGGGCTCCCACATCTTCCAGCTCAGCCCGACCTCCGCAGTGCTTAGCCAAGGCAGACCCCTGGCTCTTGCCCTGCGAGCCCTCTCCCAGCCCTTCCCCTGGGGCCGGCCGGGAGCTGGGGCTGCTTTGATAGCTCTAAGCAATAATCCCACTCTGCCAAGAAAGTTGGGTCCTTTTGGCTCTTGGACTGTTGTCAGTTAATGAGTAAATGCTAATAAGCCAACAAAAATTGGAAGAAATGAGAGTTTGAAGCCCTGCCTTACTGGGAGTAGCTGGTCCCTCGGTCTCTGCCTGTTGGGATTTTAAGGCCTGCTGAGTACTTAATTTATCGCCGGTAACATTGCATGTTCATAGATTGACTTCTTGAGTTGAGTTTTCTTATTTTAATGTACCCACTATAAGAAATTCTGGCAGTGTTGCAATGTTACGTACAACTAGCCATGCTGTAGGAGAATGATGGGGTTTGGAATCGATTAACTTGCTCCTCATGTAACATTACCCTGCTTCAGAAATGTTTTGTATTTTGATATAAATAAACATTTGCTAAGAAAAAAAAATATATCTATAAAAAGGCTCGGTTGCTGTCATTGATGTGATTGGAGGGGCTGTGGGGAGGAGCTGCCCCAGAGGTGTTTTTGGGGGAGGCTGGGCTGTTCTTTGCCCTAAGCATCCAAGTTCTGTTGTCCCGGTGGGGTTTGCAGCTGGTCCCAGCCGGTGCTGCGGGCTGAGGTGGGTGCTGGGATGGACCCTGATGCTCAGGTCCTGTTTTTGGGCAAGGAGCAGGAGGGGAGAGAGCCCCACCCCATCTGACAGGGGGATGCTGGGCAGCGAGCCTTGCTGTCCCCTCCGGCCAGGCTAACCCGCACTCCCCTCCCCTTCACCCGCTGCCTTTGGAGTTTTTCACACCTATTTTTGCCCTGATTCATCCCGCAGGAGCCCCCCCCGATAATAAAGTCTCTGTGCAGCCCCGGGGCTGCGCGGTGCCACTCGCTGGTGGCCGTGCCGCGAGGTGGCACTGCCGCCTCGGCAGCTCCCGGCGCTGGCCATGGGCTCGGAGGGAGAAGAGGCTGCCTCGAGCATCTCCAGCATCGCTGTCCTCCGTGTATCGCCCCGGCCAGGGCCGGGATGGAGCGGCTGCTTCTGGCTCTCTGTCTGTCTGTCCGTCCTCCTGCTTTTCCTTACTGTCCCCTGTCGCTGTTCTCACCGAGGCCGAGTAGAGAAACGACACAAACTCCAGGCCCAGGGTCAAGTGGCAGCAGCAGCTTTAATGAATTCTCAGAAAACTTTTATACGTTAGTTCACAAAGTGCATTAAGTGGCATAAGGTGATTGGTTTTGCCATCCACCCCCTAAGGGGATTGGTCAAGTTCTAAGACACCATCTCTGAATGTTTTTCTGGTCAAAGCCACAACAATTCTGCCAAACAACCCGCAGGTGCAAGAAGTTTACAACACTGTAACCTTGGTCAAAGTAATCAGCATGGGAGAGACAGAACTCTCACAAACTGCTGCACAAAGATGAAGAAATTCTCTGCTGGAGCTTTTCAGCATCCATAGTCCCCCAGCGCTGGGCTCCCCACGGAGTGCCCCCCAGCCTCCCTGCAGGCTGGATTTTGGGGGCTGGGAGATGTGCTGTCCCCACAGCCCTCAGCGAGTCGGGGATGTGGCTCAGGGCCGGGCAGCGTCCTTGGGGTCGGCTCAGGGCCAAGCCCAGCTCCCGGCTGAACCCCCTCAGTGAGCAGGGATGCAGCTCAGGGCACCGTGGCATCTTTTGGGTGCCAGCTCCGGGGCTCCCCAGCAGGGAGCAGGGATGCAGAGAAAGGCGATTTTCACATCCCTCGCCAGCTGCTCCCCAAAACTGGGGGCTGGGGGCGGCCCCTGGCTATTCCCACAGGGACCCTGCACATCGCTGCTCTGTCGCTGCACGGAGCAGGGACCGTCCTGCCCCAGCACGGGTGTGAGGATGCCGGGGAGCTGCTCAGGTGCTGCCCCCAGCTTTGTTCCAGGCTCGGTGAAACCCTGCGGGAAGGAGGAGGAGGAATCCTCCCAGCTGGATCTACAGAACTGATCCACGCTGCTTCAGAGTGAGTGAGGGGCAGGTTCAGGGTGGTTGGGCTGTGGCTGAGGTTTGTGCCGGTAAATGGCGCTGCTGGAGCCCAGCCGAGGGTGTGCGGGTCACAGGGCAGCTCCCTGGGCTGGGGGAGGATGCGCTGGTGTGCAGGGCAGCTGCGAGCCCCAGTGTCCCCAGTGCGGGTGGGCAGCCCAGCAATGCTGCTGGCCCCGGGCACGGTTACCTGGCAGCGATTTAAGCCTCACAAGGAGCGCTGACACTTCCTAAGGGTGCTTTGGACTCTCTCCAAAGGTGCAGGAGCTGAGGAAAAAAGCCTTGAGCTGCAATCACCGAGCCGAGGCGTTCCCGGCATTTTGAACACCCAGGTAACAAATTTATTTCACCTCCCGGAGCCAGGCAGCGCTCCCCTCCTGTGGAGCCCTGGGTCTGGCTCCTGGCTCCTTCCCAGCCCCTTTGGGGGCCAAGCCTCTGCTGCCAGGGCGGGTGGCACTGGCAGGGGGTGGCAGGGAGGCCAGGGGATGCCCCCCGTGCCCCGGGAGAGGCTCCGTGCCCTCCACAGGTGGGTCTGGCTGGAGGCACAGTTCCTGCTATCAGTGAATTATTGATTGGATTTACCGCCACGGCTCTGACAACACCATTACTGGCTTTGACTTCATGTTTAAATCATCACTCCAATAGCTCTGAAAGATGCGATCTTTTATTTAAAACGCACTCAGTGGCTCTTTTTGATCCCCTGGCTCGATGTGCCGCTGGCAGAGCGGGGGGGAGCGCTGGGTGCGCGGCTGGGGGAGCACGAGGGGCTTCAGGGACACTCAAGGTCACTCTGGCGAGGCCGGAGGGACAGAAACTTCCCCCTCACGCTCCGGATGAAAGGCTGCAGGTAACGGGGAGGGCGAGGAGCTCTGCTCCGCCTTCCGCCCCATCCCTGCTGCATCCACGCGAATCCCTGCGGCTGATGGAGCAAGCAGGGAGCGCCTCCAGGGCTCTGTGCCCCCTCATCGCCCCGCTGGGCCTTCCCACACATCCGCTGGCCACTGCTGAGTCCCCGCTCGCCATCCCCAGCGCTTCCCCAGCTCCCAGCTGAAGCCCGGACGCTGTGCCCGTGTCTCCACAGCTCTTCTCCGCCGGGACGTGGCTCTGGGGTGTGCAGGGCATCTGTGCTGCTCTGGGGCTGCAGGTTTGGGGTGCAGCAGCCCACGAGGCCAGAATTCGCCCATGGCCAGCTGCGGGGCGTTTGGGATGCTCCGTGCCAGCCCCGTGCCTGCTGGGAAGCTGCGCTGCTCGCCCCGGCAGGATGGCAGAGCTGCCTGCATCCCTGCCTGTCTCTTTATCAGCTTTACCATCCAATATTCCCCGGCCGCTTTGTCTTTGCTTTACATTTATCAATATTACCAGCTGATCCCGCAGTCCCCTCCGCGGGTTTATTAATATTGCCCTCTGATCTGCGGGAAGCGGCCGCGCTTTATATTCCTGCCCCATCCCCAGCTCCTCCAAGCCCCCACGCCATGTTTAATTAGATTTTCTCCTTGGCTCAGGCAAACACAAATTGAGCTCCTGGTATCTCTGTGCCGTGCTGGAGCTGGTGCCTGGCTGGGCTGGACAGCAGCTTCCCCCGCATTGATATTCCGGTGCTGTGCACGTCTGGGGATGGTGCAGTCTGGGGGGTTTGCCTGGGAAAGGGGATTGTTTCTAACCTCCCCCCACCCTGTTTTCCATGGATGGCGATGAACCGGGCAGGGAAATAGCTTTTCCTACTCGGTCAGGGTGGCCAGGCTGAGAGTTCATGGTTAGGAAGCAGCACGGGACCCCCGGATCAGAAATCAGAGGTGCTGCTTCCCCCTCTCCCGCAGTGTTTCCCCCATCCCGCTGCTCTGGGCCGTTAATGTCATTTGTCAAGGAATCCTCCTGGGCTTGGCTTTTCCCAAGTCAGTGGGGACCAGCGCTGGCCTCTCCCACCGCTCCATGGCGGCTTTTCCACATCAGAGGGAAAGAAAATTGTTTATGCAAAGTTCGTCAGTCCCTTCAGGCACGAAGGGAAGCGCTGATTGTTCTCCAGCTATCTCAAATCTTTTGCCAGTTTCCAAAATTAAAATTTTTCCGTGTGTCTTGCAGACATCTTTGTTGTTCGTGCTTGGATTTCCAGACTTGCTGTCCAGCAGGTGCAGCATTATTATTATTATTATTATTATTATTATTATTATTGTTATTACAATTCATTTTATTTCCCCCCTCCCCAGAAAACAAATAAATAATTTTATTTATTGGATTTCTCCTCCTGCCACAGTGTCACCCTTTGTGTGTTTCTCATCTCCCAGGGAGCACAGGGTGGAATTTGCTCCAGGAATGCTCTCATGGATGCTCATGGAGGGACCAGGAACCTTCCTGGGGCTGCATCTGCCTTTCTCAGCTGGGATTCCATGGGGCAAAGACCTTTCCATCCCTGAGCCTGGGGTGCTGCTGGGATGCAGGATCTGCTCCCCGCGATGCTGCCTCTCCTCTCCCAGCCCAGCCTCAAGAACGTGCTCACCTGAGTCCGAGTCACCTTAATTAGGAAGCTAATTAAGCCATTTATCTGGGAAAAGCAGCCACTCCTGGTGAGCTCTGCTCTCGGGATGGAGGAGGAAGGGGCACAGAGCCAGGGAAGGCTGTGGGCAGCCCCTGGAAGGAGCTGAGCAAGGTGAGGACCTTCCCCAGCATTTCCAGCTGCTGATGGAGCATTTCCTCAGGCAGATCCGGGTGTTTCTTGTGCTGCCTGAAACAAACCCCTGGTGATGCTGCAGTGCTGAAATCCCCCGAACACTGCTCTTCTCTCTGGGAAGTTGATGTTGAGCTCTGTAACATCCATAATTCCAGTGTTTATTCCCAGCTGCCCCTCAGCTCTTTGCTACCCCTGCAGGAGACCCAAATCCCATTTTTTCCCCCCCAAACTCCCCTCTCTGGGAAGCCCGGGCTTGTTTGCAGAGCACAGCTCTGCACGGAAGCAGGCTGCACTCTAACTTTAAATAGACTTTTTTAGTGGAGCCCTGGGAGGTTTTTCCGAGGAGTGCAGCCTATTCTTCAGGGCTTTTATAAGCCTTTAGTAGCTTAAGACACAACTAAGTTGGCCCTAATCCCTCATAAAAGCACGCAGGTTTTCTTGCCCTTCTGCTGCATCAAGGTCTTAGCCCGGTGTTTTCCTTCACTGTTGTGTTTGTCTGAAGGATGGGAAGGAGATGCCTGTGAAATTTTCCTTTTTAAAGACCTGGATCCTCAGATCAAATCCACCCAGGGGGTTCAGGGGCAGGAGGTGGGTTCCTTGGGACAGGGGGAATGTCTCGTCCCTGTTTTGGTGTCACAAATCCCCCTGGTTCCATGAACATGCAGCACCTGGGGAGATCTTTGGCTGGAGCATCCCCCTGTGGATCCAAAGTGAGGGGGACAGGATAAAAATATGGGAAAAAAGGATTTTTCCAGCAAAATACCCTGCAGGGAGAGGGGCTGTGCAGCTCTGCCCCTCCAAAGAAGATGCCCAGCCATGGGTGAGTTGGCTGATGCAGCATTAGACACGTGCAGAGGGTTTTATCCTTCACTTTGGAGAAGTTTCTTGGATTCTGGCTGGGTTTGGCTCTCAGAGACGTGGCTTTTGGGAGGAGAGAGGAATTGCTGCCTCGAAGGTCTGGAAATGGGTGGATGCAGAGCTGAGGGGGTCTGTGCTTGGCTGGGGCTGGGCAGGAATTTACTCCCCGAGAGAATTCTCGTGGGCACTTGCAGGATGAGCCGTGCCTCGTTCTCCAGCCTTTCCCAGCCCTGGGGCTGCCCCAGCATCACTCTGTGGTGGGGTCTGTGAGTGTTCCAGACCCCAAAAGGAGGAGTTCTGCAGCCAGGGCAGCCTGTGGGGGAATGACCCCTGTGCTGGATGTTATCCCTGTGCCGTGTCAGGGAGCGAAGCATCTTTGGAAGCCCCAAACCCCCAGGGAGCCTCGTGGGGTGACACCGGGGTCGGAGCAGGGACAGGCTGAATGTGAACAGGGGGAGGGAATATTTCCTCACCCCACACCCCAGAACGATGGGAGCTGCAGGAAGGGATGGGTCACAGCAGTGCTGACCCTGAACACTCAGCTCTGTGCCCCAAAACCACACACAATGGGGGGGTTTGTCTGCCAGTGTGGGGAGATTCGGGTCCCTCGGGGCCAGCCTGGCAGGAGCTGCCCTATTTGCATATTAGGGGTGAGTTTATGAATTATGCAGCCACCTCAGCACGTCCAGAGGAGTCGGCTGCAACATGGAAAGCATATTTATCTTTGTGTCTTATTGATTTATTTTTCCTCTCCCGTTTTTTCAAGCTCGAGCAGCTGCAGTGAGGAAGGGAGAACAGCGTGGGCAGCCGGGGGGCTGCAGTGGGACACTGTCCCCTCCCTGCAGGCATCAGCCCCGTGGGGTTTCTCCACACTGGGAGCTGTTTCATGGAGACCAGCATGTTCTGGGTACTCTGATGCTTGTTTTGGCGGAGCAGGAGCCTGGGAATATTTCAGATAGTGAGGGGAATCATTTCTGGTGATAGCAGAGGTGCTCCTGAAGGGTGACCTGGGCCATGGGGTGGTGAGAGGGACAGTGCCCAAGAGCTCCTCTGTGGGCACCGTCACAGGTCCCAGACAGGAGCCAGGCAGTGAGGACACATCAGAGCATTCGTCCTCATCTGGGTGGCAGTGCAGCCATCCATTATCACGTTGTCTCCGTTGTCTCTTTGTCCATCCATCTACCCTTTCCACTCATTAACTCCACCATCTGCTCCTTCATTTATCTCCCATCCCGGCCAGTAAATCATCCCTGTCTTCCCTCTCCATCCACGCATGAGAGAAGAACCCCTGGGTCCCCTCCTCATCCCAGACCCCCAGGGCCACGACCCTGGTTTGAGCTTGGAATTCAAGGCTCCATCCAGGAGGGAAGCTCCCAAATCCCTTGGGGTTTTATTTTCTCTCTTAGGTGGCTCCAGAATGCTCAGGGACTCTGTAAGGGAATGGGATCTGCTCCATCCACCTGGGGATGGTGCTGGGCTGTGGGTACCACTCACACCCACTCTCCACCTGGGCTCCCCTGCATCCATGGCAGCACCCCCAGCTCGCAGCCCTCCCGGCTGTGCCCTTTTCCCCCCGGCAGGAAAGGTTAGCCGGGATCCCAGAGCCAGCCGGCTGCCCGGATCCCCGCTCCCGGGGGCTAATTATGGAACAACATTAGATAAAAGTCAACATATGTTGTAAAAGGCACGATGTATCAGCGCCTGACAGCTCCTAACAATGTGCTCATGTAACAGCTGTCAGGCTGCAATGCCTGGCAATGAGGAATATGTTGATTTATGGATATCAGATCTGCCCTCACGCTGGCCGATGGCAGCGCGGAGCCGCGGCAGCGCCCGCCAGGACGGGCTGATCCCCACGCCTGGGCTCGGCCTCCTGCTCTTCCTGGGTGTGGGAATACGGGACCCCTGAACAACGAACCAAGTTGATTACACAAGAGTCCATTTATTGTTTACATGACTCCATTCTTATGCATTTCTGTAAGTGTCATTCACACGATCACCCATGACCCGATTGGACCCTCAGCATTGTCCCCGTGCCCTGCATGCACCCCTCAGGGAACTGATTGGTTCTAGTCCAGAATGGTTCAGTCCCTGTTTATCTGCTTTCTTGCTGCCTTGTTATTCTTTCTTCCAACGTCTTCTTTCCCAATTTAGCACTTCTTGCATTCCTCAGTCCCTGATAAGGGAAACTGCACAGAACTTGGCTGGGGCCTCTCTGCCAGGATTCTTATGTCTTGCAACACCCGGGGATGTTTCCCTTCCAGATGTGCCCACATTTGTTGCTGCTCCTACCAGAGCTGTGGGCTCTGAGGCAGGAGGACCCGGCCCCTCTCCATGGGCTGGGAGAGCAGAGAGGCCCATCCAGCTCAGGAAGGACGTGGAGCTGCTGGAGCCAGTCCAGAGGAGGCAGCAGGATGAGCAGAGGGATGGAGCAGCTCTGCTGGGAGGAAAGGCTGGGAGAGCTGGGATTGTTTGGAGAGCTGGAGAAGGGAAGCTGAGGGGTGACCTAATTTCAGCCTCCCAGTACCTGAAGGAGCCAATGAGAAGGATGGGGAGAGTTGTTTTACAAGAGCCTGGAGTGACAGGACAAGGGGGAATGGCTTCAAACTGACAGAGAGTAGGATTAGATCAGATACTGGGAAGGAATTGTTCCCTGGGAGGGTGGGGAGGCCCTGGCACAGGGTGCCCAGAGAAGCTGTGGCTGCCCCTGGATCCCTGGCAGTGCCCAAGGCCAGGTTGGATGGGGCTTGGAGCAGCCTGGGACAGTGGGAGGTGTCCCTGCCCGTGGCAGGGGTGGGATGAGATGAGCTTTAAGTTCTCTTCCAACGCAGGCCATTCTCTGATTCTAGGATTCATTTCTATATAAATCTATATAAAATCGATATAAATCTATATAAATCTATATAAATCCTGCACCCTGCTCTCCTCCAGCTTTTGGGGTGAAGCTCTGCTTTTTTACTGTCCCATCCCCAGCTGGGATTTGGGGGGGTCTGAGTCCATCCCCACTGCAGCAAAAGGCAGAGAGGCCATCCAGCTGCTGGCAGAGTTCGTTAGCGGCTCCCACTAATCAGCTTTGATGAGAACAGGGAGGGAAGCTCCTCCTCAGCTTTATTGGGCCCGCTGGGCTGGATGCTCCCAGGTACAGCAGTGCCTGAGGGGATCCTGCTTTGTGTTCTGCTCACACCTGGGGGGGTTGGGCTCGTGTTTGGCAAGGAAAGGGCTTTTGGAAGTGGGTTTTTGGGCACAGCATGGCTCAGGAGGGGTTGCTGGCGAGGCAGGAGGGGATGAGCCAGCCCTAAACTCATGTAATTTAAAATTCAGGTGTGAATTCCCTTTCCCTCCTCGTTTTCAGCAAACCTCAAGGCCTGAGGAGCTGTGGAAGGATGTCTCTTCCTGGAAATGGGGTGGGATTGGGTGTTTTTGGTGTAAGCTGGGTTTTCTCCCCTGTAGGAGGTGACAAGGTGCCAGGGATCCAGCAGGACTCCAAGATTCCTGTTGGGATGGCAGTGGATCCAAAATGAATTTGAGGTGGGGATGTTTTTTCGGCTCTTAATGTCACGAGCCATCATTTTTAGTTTGCTTTTCCAAAAGGCTGATCCCTAGCAGGGTTTGCACCACTCTTTAATTTATTCCATCCATGTTCTCCTGTGTGTGCACTCTGGTTTTCCCACCTTTTTGTGGGGCTGTTTTCCTGGTTTTTTTTGCCAAATATGGATAAAGGCATGATCTGCACTCACTCTGACTCTTTTATTTTTGGGTGCTGGGGTCTCATCCCCTGTAACGACCCTGCCAAGCTCCCCCTGCTGCAGGGGGAATGTGTAAATCCCAGCAAAAGCGCTCAGTCCATTGAAATGTGAAAATATAATAAAGCCGGTTATATCACTTTATAAAAAGTAATAAAAAAGAAGGTTAATGTCCTTCCTCAACTTGCAGCCTGTGTGTTTTAATCTGCAAAACAATAATGGAAAACTCCATTTATGGAGCTGCAGAGTGGGTTGGGCTGAGCCTTTACAAAACCTCACATAAGACTAAATAAACTCTGGCTCCATTGCAATTTGCTCTTTATAGGCTGATATTTACCAGCCCAGCAACTCCTCTACTTCCTAGCTTGAATATATTTCACTTTTTTTAATACATATTCATTATTTACAAACTTGTTTCCACTCTCCAATTTCTGCTGCTTTGTGTGATTTCTCGTGGGAATTCTTTTAATATGCAGATTTCATAGGAAATATTTTTATATATAGGTATTTTGGCTATGTAATTATCTCGGGTCTATTGTGTTTAATTCCAAATATAACTTTGAAATTCCCCAAAGGATGACTCTATTTTGGGTTTTCCCCTTCTTGGGGGAGGTTGTGTTCACCATAGGTGTGTGCAAGTGAGTTTTGGGGGAGAAGGTGGATGGGGGAATTATCCCAAATTTCCCGTGCAGGGCAAATCTGTGAGGAGGAGATGGGAAAGTAGCTTCAGGATGTTTTATTTTGTCCCAATGGTGGGAAAAAAATCTCTGGGAATCTCCACCTTTCCCCTTTTTCGTGCTCAGAGGGGGAACAGGATCTGGTGGCCGCTGGAGGAGAGAGAATCTCCCACAAACCATATCAAAAGCAAGTGTGCATTAATGGGCTTTTTTGGTTTTTTTAATGGGGTTTGGACACTGAGCCTGGGATTCATCCAGGCTGGACCAAGGGCCCTGTGGCATTTGGAATGCAAATCACCCAGCCATGCCTTAATCATTACCACCGGGACACAATTAGGGTTAAAATATAGATTTTTCCACAACAAGGGCAAACTGCAGAGACATAAAAAAAGAAGAAAGTCTTGCTATGGTTCATTTGTATCAGCCTGTTGCTTTGAGGAGGTTCTAGAGGCTGGGAAAGAGCCTAAATCCAGTGATCTGCCACAAAATAGGGGAGAAAAGTGGGATTTGGGTGGGTTCCCCCTCCATGGGGTTCAGGGCTGGCTGATCCCACGGAATTCCCCCTCTGGCATGAGAGCCCAGCAGCAAGAAAGGGTTGGAAACAGGGAAATTGCTCAGCAGTGCTGGAATCTGATCGAAAGTGCAAAGCAGAGGATGAGGGAGGTGAACAGAAAAGGCCTTTTTTGCATTTTTATAACCTTGTGGGGTTTATGAGCAAGGTAAATTTAATAACGTGGGACAAGAGGCTGGCTGAGCCCTGCCTGGGGCTGCGCAGGGAGGGGGTGAGGAGAGGGGCTGGGGGGCACATGGGGGGCACATGGGGGGCACTGGGGCACCCCCGGGAGCCAGGGGTGAGAGGCTGGGGCCAGGCTGGGCTTCCCCTTCGCCCCCTTGGCTTTTCTGGAGGGGTTTACCCAATGCTGCTCCCAGCGATGCTCCGAAACCGCAGGGAATGTTATTTTTCAACAATTTCTGGTGAAGGAAAGGAGAAGGAGGAAAAAAGGAATAAAAATTACTTGGTTTCACAGGTTCTTCCCCATCCCAGCTCCCCATGGTGTCTCCTTGCCCACCTGTCCTGCCTCAGCACTGTCACTGGAGCTGGGGGTGGGAATGATGCAGCCAGGATGGATCCCCATGGACCAACACAAGAATTTTCCCTGCCTTTCTCCTTCCTTCTGCTCTCTGCTTGCCCAAAATCAGCACCAAGGGCGAGGAACAGGAAGCAGCGTGCCCTGCCCATCCCGTGCACCTTGGAATGCCCTTTCCAAACCCGAACGCCGCGGCCGGAGCCGGCACTGCAGCTTTGGATAATCCTTGCTCAGGTTGCCCCTGTGGGGAAAACCCAACAACAACCGCGCTCTAATCTTTAATTAGAGAGTTAATTACCCTCGGAAGCTTGTGAGGGGGTGGTTGGAAGTGGGGGGAAGCTGCTTTGTGAGTGGAATAGGGGGCAAAGAGCTTTAGGGTTGGGGATGCTGCTGGCTCCTGCTTTTGGCTGGATGAGGGGTGGGTGCCTGTCCTGTCCCCTTGTCCCTCCTTCTGTCCTGTCCCCAGGGCTGGATCACAGCTGGTGGACGCTGGCTGTGGCTGGGCTGAGGGGTGGGTGCCTGTCCTGCCCCGCTGTCTCCTGTCCTGTCCCCAGGGACGGCTCCCAGCCCAAATCCAGCTCTCCACTCCCTGTGTAGGTGCTGTGGGGGGTTTGGGTACCACCACCCTGGCACAAGCAAGCATCCCACTGCTGAGGAGCCGTGGTGGCCTGCAGGGATGTGGGCTCTTGGTGGCCCCTCTGTCGCCTGCTTGGTCTCTAACACTGAAAGCAAGAAGCAGGAACACACACACAGGCTGTGTGAGAGCCCAGTGCTGTGCAGGGTGCAGGGCACAGGGCACACTGTCCATGCCACGTGGGACAGGGCACATGGAACGGGGTCTGCATGGTCCAGAGCACACAGCAAGGGGCACGTGGCACATGTCACACAGCCCATGGCCCAAGGCACCTAGCCCATGGCACCCAGACCATGGCACCCAGACCATATTACCCAGCCCATGGCACCCAGCCCATGGCACCCAGCCCGTGTCACCCAGCCCAAATCACACATCCCATGTCACCCGTGTCACCCAGCCCCTGGCACACAGCCCATGGCACAAATCACCCAGCCCGTGTCATAGAGGCCATGTCACACATCCCATATCACCCATGTCACCCATGTCACCCAGCCCGTGTCACCCAGCCCGTGTCACCCAGCCCATGTCACCCAGCCCATGTCACACAGCCCATGTCACACAGCCCATGGCACACACCGCACACATCACCCAGCCCATGGCATGTCACCCATGTCACCCAGCCCATGGCCAATGTCACCCAGCCTGTGCCACCCACCCCGTGTCACGCAGCCCGTTTCATAGAGGCCATGTCACCCATGTCACCTAGCCCATGGCACCCAGCCCGTGGCCAGTGTCACCCAGCCCGTGTCACCCAGCCCAAATCACATCCCACGTCTCCCAGCCCGTGTCACCCAGCCCCTGGCCAATGTCACCCAGCCCATGTCACCCATGGCACCCAGCCCGTGTCACCCAGCCCAAATCACACATCCCACGTCACCCATCCCGTGTCGCAGCCCCCACCCCAGCCCCGGGGGTGCCCCGAGGGGCCGCAGGGCTGTGAGCAGCGGCAGTGACCAGAGGAGGGCGCTCTTGGCTCAGAATTGCCCCACCCGGCCCCTGCCCCGCCTCACCTGCAGCCCCCACCCCAAATCCCCCCCAAATCCCCCCCAAATCCCCCCTGCCCCCTGCCTCCCCCTGCCCCCTCCAGCCCTGCACCTCCCCCGGCTCCTGATCCCCACAGCTTGGGGGGTCCGGGCATGGGAAGGGGGCTCACCCCAGTGCACCCCCGGGGGGGTTCAGTGTCCCCCTGGGGCGTCGGGGACCCCCCAGGTACGGGCTCAGCCCAGGGAAAAGACAGAACCAGCAACGGGGACTCGGTGCCAGGGATGGGGACTGAGTGTAATAGTGAGAAAAAAAGGGGAAAATAAGGGAAAGTAGGAAATCAGCACAACAAAGTTGACTAAAGCAAATATTTCCATCCCTGCAGGAGGGAGCCGGGCTGACTGGAATGCTAAAAACGCCCCTATTTGCATCTTTTTAAATAGGAGCCGATAAAAGCAAATACTCCACTGCCAATAATTATAATATTTTAATTGTGTTTCTTCAGGGCTTTTGTTTTTCAGCGAGACACAAAAGCTGTGTGTAAACTGGCAGAAATAAATAATCCTGTTGGTGTGGGTTCGGGTGAGATTTCAGGGTCCTGTTTGTGTCCCCCAGGACCTGCAGCACCTCTGGGGGTCAGCTGTGACCTGGGGGGTTGCACATCCCCATCCCTGGGGGGGTGAGGGGGTGAATTTTGCTCCCCTCTCCCTCCCAAATTCCTGGATGCAGGATCCCCGCCATGTCCCTGTGCTGCTGCTGGGGTTTTAGAGCACCTTTAGAACAGGTTTGGTTTTGGGACCCTGCCCCCAGCACCTCAAACCCCCAGGTCTGGGCAGGACGGGGGGGCTCAGAAGGCTGGAATCAGATCTTAGAGGTGTTTTCTGTCCCAAACAATTCCAGGAAACCCCTCCCCAGCTCCATTCTAGTATGAAAAATCACTAACAAACAGGGGATTTGGGGTTTGGGGCTGATGCACCCGTGCTTTTTCCCCATGATTTTAATTCACAGCACGTTTTTCACTTGCCAGCAAGGGCCCCATCCAGA
The DNA here is from genome assembly GCA_026261815.1 of Monarcha castaneiventris obscurior. Taxonomy (NCBI): domain Eukaryota; kingdom Metazoa; phylum Chordata; class Aves; order Passeriformes; family Monarchidae; genus Monarcha; species Monarcha castaneiventris. The sequence goes on from JAMPIT010000114.1 coordinate 3,906,490, forward strand.
TGTGGTGAGTTTGGGATGATTGCCCCAGCTCATCCCAGCGCACCTGGGTGCTTTAGGTCTGCTGGGAGCTCCCAGCACCCCCGAGCCCCTGGAGGGGGAGGTTTATCCCACAGAGGAGGAGAGCTGGAGGCTGTGGAGGAGGCTGAGTCGTGGATGTCTTTATTTTTGGGTTTGATTCCTTAGCTGCAATAGAAACGTTGGGGTTTTTAACAGGTGAAGGTAAGTCTTGCTGTGTGCAGCTGTTTCCTCTCAGCTCTGCTGGTTCAGGGAAGGGAATTTTGGTGTTTTTCTCCCCCATGAGAAGGAGCCACTTCGTGTAAATCACCCCCAAACTCTGCTGTGGGATGGCCGAGAGCTGCTGCCAGGCTGCAGTGAAACAAACTCCTCTCATCCACTCCTGATAACCCGTGGAAAAATGATTTACCAGGAGCATTCCCCAAAACCACGCCCCTGCAAGTGTAGGGCTTGTGTTTAGTGTCACCAAGTGTGCCCAAGCATCTCCCAGCTCCTCAGAGAGCTCTCCACGTGGCTCAGCCTGGGGCAGAACAACTCCATTCTGAATTCCCAGAGGAATTAAAAGTTTTTCCGAGTTGGGTTCTAAGCAGGAGTTGGTTTTGTGGGTTCCATCCCCACGGTGGTGGCCCTGGCACTGCTCCAGCACAGGAGGGCTGGGTCCTCTTGTCCTTTGGGGATCCAGGGAAAGTGTCCTAGGGGACAGAGGGTCCCCCATTCCCTGGGCACCCCCAAACTGCCAGGGAAGGAGGGAGAGTGGAGCCCTCAATTTTGGGTGCACTGAGGTGAAACCTCATTTTTCCAGGGGGGTTTTGGGGCTGGGTTTGCCGTTTGCTGCCCAGGTAGGAACTTTCTCTGTGTTTTTGGCTGGTTTGGCTGATATTGAGATGTTTGCAGGGTGTAGGGATGGGGCTGGATTTCTGGGCAGGGGTCCTGGGGAGGGTGGGCTGGTTGGGAGGTGCAGGAATAAGCTCTGTAAACACCCAGAGGGATGGGGAGGTTTTCAGGCTGCGTTTTGGGATGGGAAAGAGCCGGGTCTGGCTGCTTCTCTGAGGAAAGGGAGAGAAAGAAAAAGAGAGTGAAGGGGAACAGGAGCAGCGTGGTTTGACCCAGGTTTAGCCTCCTGCTGTGGTGTAGGATTTAACTGGGACTGGGGGATCCCAAAAGTGCAGATCTTGAACCCCTCTTTTGGGGGAAACTTCCCCCTGCTGTTTCCTCTGAGCCATGCAACCTCCAGGCATAAATCCCGAGGGGAGCAGGGTTTGCCAGCTCTGGTGCTCCTGGGATGACTGGTTTTATTTAGGTTTTCATTCCAGGAAAGAGAGTGAGATCTTTTCCCTCCTCTTTTCAGTGTTTCGCTTGGACATAACACAGAATTTGTTGCTGTTTTCTCTGTGCCTGGCTCCAAAGCAGTGGGGTGGAAATGGGGATGGAGCAGGAGGGGATTTTTCCTTGTCTTTCCCCAGCTGTCAGAGGGGGACACAGCAACATCCTCGGGCATCACCCAGAGCTGCTGAAGCCCCTCCTGGCCCTTCCCCATCCCATTTCCAGCCTGTCCACTGAACCACGGGGTGCTGAACAAGCAAACCTCAAACTGGGGGGCACCACCAGCTTTTGTTTCTTTGGAGTTCAAATTAATTTCCCTCCCCCTGGGTCCAGGGCTCTGCTCACGAGTGCAAACAAACCCCAGGCACGTCTCGCTTGTGTGCCCCAGGATCCACGTGCAACAAGATATTTGCAGGGTCAGGGACTAATAATTTAAACTGCTGAGCAAAATAAATAAGTGTAAAGCAAAACCCAAACCCAGAGCGCCACAGGAGCAGGCAATATTGTTTGCTTTTCAAATAGACACACGAAAAATACAAACAGTAGCAGGAGGGATACAGAGATTAAAATTTTCATAAAAACAAAATAGCAGCAATCCCACCAGGAAGCGGTGTTTCCATTTTGTATGTGCATAAGATTAGCAACACTTTGCTGCCTGCTATGAGCATCCCTCTCCGCCTCCTCCTGGGAAAGTTTGACCAAAAAAAAAAAAAAGATCTTTTTGGACCAAAAGGAAAAAAAAAAAAAAAAAAAAAAAAAAAAAAAAAAAAAAAAAAATTGGGATTTCCTGCAGGAAATATTGAATTTTTGAATTGGACGTTGCCCCTGCTCTGGCCTGGGGAGCAGCCAGGAAACGTCCCCTTTCTACTTTCCCCACACAAACCCTGAAAATTTGGACTTAGATGCTTTCCTTGCGAATCTTGATGCGTCATAAACCTGAAATCCACACGGAAGGAGGCGAGGGATGTGCTGGCTGTGTGATGGGGAATTCTGAGCCAGAGGGGAGCGAGGGGTGCAGCTGGGTGGACACTGAGCAGCCACGGCTGATGCTCCTGCTGGGCTCTGAGTCCTCCTGCTGTAAATTGTGATTCCTGGAGTGCCACCACGGGGATTTTTGGTGGCAGGTCCCCAGGTACCCTGAGCACCACAGGAGCCCTGCCCTGAGCCTGCTGCCGTCTTTGCAGGTGCTTTCCCTTGGTAGGAGAACATTTCCTGCCTGATGTATTTTTAGGATCTCTGAGTGTTTGACTTTTGCAGCTTCAGAATTGAAAAGAAAAGGCTGAAATCGATGGTTTGGTTAATGAAAAGCTCCAATCTATTCCCTTTTCAACTTCACTTTTGCCATTTAACGCCTGGACTGGCCCTCAGTGCTCTGGTTTAGCTGACAAGGGGTGATGGGTTAAACGGACTCCCTGATCCTGGGGGTGTTTTCCAACCTAAAAGATTCCATGATTTGGTCCAGTAACACCTTGTCCAGGTGCTTGGAGTCACTCCTGAGCCCCCAGAGCTCCTCTCTCGTGCTGTCATGTATCCAAAGTGAGCTTGGAGCTGGAATTTGGAGTTTTTTGGACCCGGCATGGCTGGTACTGACCACGAGATGTGGTCAGCCAGCCCCAGCTCCCTGCAGCCCCCCAGCTTTGCTCCCCTCAGACGCCCCCATTCCCCTGGGTTCAAAGCTGAGCCGAGGCGTGTGAGGGCTGGGAATCGCAGGGAGCTGCAGGGGTGGCTTTGACAAGCAGATCCCACCACATCCTCACCTTCCCTACGAGTGCTTGTCGCTGGCGGGGGGCCGGCAGCGCCCGTGCCCACCCCGCTGCAGAAGGCTGGAGCCAGCATTTGAATAATGAATTCTGGTTAAGACTGAAAGCTCCGAGATCCATCTGTAACAAGACTCGAAATAATTACAGCTGATGATTGCCTGGTACCTCAGCCAGAAAAAACAGAACAGATTTTGGCCGCCAGCAATTACAAGCAGCACCCGCTCGAGCACAGGGAGAACTTTGTGAGCGAATTCATGAATACATTTGTGTGGATCGGGAGCGGTGGGGATGGGGTTTGGGGTGCAGGAGTGTGGGGAGGAGCTGTCTGTGGTCACATGGATCCCAGAGAACTTGTCTGGGAGAGCGATGGGGTGTCCCTTTGGGGTGTGTGGCTGTCTGCAGCATCGTTTGGGGCTGGGAGGAGCAGGGAATCCATACCCAGACCAGTATTTGAGGTTGTTACCCACACCAGGATAAGAATTGGTGGGGAAATAGGAGAAAAACAGGGAAAAGTGTGGCCAAATGAGGCCCTTCCCAGGAGAAGAGGGGTGCGTGGAGGCAGCGGAAGGGGGTGAAGAATTTTGGACTCAAGTCTGCCAAACATTTTTCCTCCTGCTCCTTTGGGTTGGTGGCTTCACAGGCAGGGGCTGAGCAGAGCAGGGCTGTTTCTCCATCCAACACAACAGCGCTGCCCCTCGGGGCTGCCAAAACACCCCGTGCTGTCCCTGCTCAGCTTTGCCTTCCGCATAATGGAGATAATTTATCAAATAGTGAATAATACGCTTCCCTTCTTCCATATCTCCTCCACGTATCATTTAAACCGACTGAAAATTGTCAAATTAGACTATTTTCCTTGACTGTTCCATTTAGGAGCAGGGGGAGCTGAAGGCTCCGATAATTGCGCCGTGCGTTCCGCCAACGCCTGGCGAAATAACAGCGAGTGAAACTGTTACTGCCCGAGCTCCAGGAATGCCCTCCTCGGTGAATCGTGGGCTCCTCTCCTGAAACTGGATGCTGATGATCCTTAAAAGTCTGTTTTCTTTGCCCCCGGAGCGTGGCTGGCTGAGGCTGACTCAGGGAAACCCGGGCTCGGGGACTGTAAGGACGCTGCGCTATCGCCTTTTCCCATCCGCCAAAATTGCGTGTGCTCGGAATTGTCCCGGCGTGATGCATCTGTATTAATCATTGCTCCCTTATCTTGTTCGCCTCCAATCTACAAGGATCTGCTTGGTTCTCCTCTGCACCTTAAATTCTCTTTTATCTCAACTGGTGTCACCGCCGGGCCCGCAGACAGCTGGAGCAGCTTCCCTCCTGCAGCTGGAAAATGCGGGTGGGACTCCCTGCTCCGTCCCCATCCCTGGATTTTCCTGTGGGATGTGGGATTGTTGTAGGGCCTGGCTGGAGCAGTGTTGGCATTAAGGAGGATGTGGTGGGTGTCTCTGCAGCCATCCTGGTGGGAGGGATGATCCTGGTGGCAGCAATGCTCCCAGCCTTCAGAGTGGCGATTCAAGAGCTCCAAAGAAATTTTGTGATGGGCGAGCCGTGTGCTCTGTCAAGCTGTTTCCTTCCCCTCTGGCCAAAATGACCTCACTGAGCCCTCATTTCTGGTGATGAGTCCATCTGGAAGTAGGAAAGGCAAAGCTGGGAGACCTTGTGCATCCCTGGGTGTTTCCACAGAGCATACAGCAAGGGCCTAGGGGGCTTTTCCTCAGGGACTCTCTTGCACTGGTGTTTCCCACCCAAGCTGAGGTGGATAACGAACCAGAAGCACTTTATTTTCTGCCAAAGCAGCCTGCCAGCCCAGGGCAGATATGCAGGGAGGGTTTGCTGGTCCTCCCCTACGTCCTGAGCTTATCTTATGTTGCCAGTGGGTTTTTGTAGGCTCTGTATTTCTGTTGGTATTGGGATGGCAGGATTTCTTCTTCAGCAATCCAAGTTATTTTTTCCCTTTCCATCTTTATCACTGGAGCTGGTTAATTAAAACAGGAGTTACAAAATGCCTGCTGAGTCCAGGTGCCCAATTTGAATTATGATGATTCTGTTATAAAATCCCAGAATCTTTAAGGCTGAAAAGGCCTTTAAGATCATCAGGTCCAGCCACCACCGTGTTTGCCATTAAACCATCTCCTCCTGTGCCACGTCCACGTGCTTTTTGAACACTTCCCAGGGTGGTGATCCCACCACTTCCCTGGGTAGTCTTTTCAAATGTTTTTCAACACTTTCCATGAAAAAAACTTTTCCTAATACCTAACCAGGCCCAACTTGAGGCCGTTTCCTCTCATCCTGTCTCCCTGCACCGCCCTGTTTTGGGATGAAACGTGAGGTGCCGAGTCTTCCATCCCAAACTTCCCCCAGCCTCTCCTGAAAAATCTCCATTTAAACCCAGAATATAGGAGCTGCTTGGGCAATATAGGCAGTGCAGCTTGGCTTAATGGGGCCCCAAATAAAGGGAACAGCTGGGTAATCAGTTCGAGTGGCTGGGAACCAGTTTACCATGCATTAAGTATTCTTTGATTCCGTTTAATTGGGACATTGCAGAGACCCTGACGTCCAGTAATAAGGACAGTGGGAAGCTGATCAGACAGCTCGTTAACACTCAATTAATGTCGCCCTGTACGGCGCAGCAGTAACTTTTAAAAAATGTATGTGCTCAGCCGAGGTGGAATGGGATTGCCAAGGCAATTTCCAGAGGGGCTGAGCCCAGGTTGCCGGGCGGGAGCGGCGCTGCCCGTGCGCAATTGAAGTGGAATTAAAAGTTGAAGTGCAATTTTTTTAGGTGAATGCAGTCACTTTACACAGTGCAGAATCAGTTCATTTTTAATTTATAGGCGCAATTAAAGCGCACTAAGAATAAAATTCATAAATCTTTAGCTAACTGGCCGTGATTCTTCTGAAAACTCTTTTTTGTTCCTTGTGATGGGGGCGATAGGGGTGCCTGGCATGCCTGGAATTGTATAAACAGCCAGCTCTTCCCCTCCACCCTCTGCCTTGTCAATCCTCCAGGCTTTATTCATCTTCCCTGGATGTGCCCTGGCCGTGCTGGGGTTGATAGCATCGGGTTAAAATGTTTCTAAAAATCATGGTAGTTAAGATAGGTCTTGGGAACGGGAGGGGGCATTGTCTTTGTTAAAATCATGTGAACCTGTACCTGGTGTACCCACTTGTATGGTAGAGGATGAAGTTAAATGCGATGATTGCTTAGTAAACATAGTTAAAATAATTATTTAATTACAACAAGAATCACAGGGAAGGGACAACAATCATGAGGGACGTTTAACCCATGCTTGGGTAAAAACAATATACACAATAGAACAACATCAAGTTGATGATTAACATATGATTATACAACAGTTATGTAAGGAAAGGGTATAAAAATGTATCCATCCCGAATCCATGGCAGGATCAGATTTGGGTCTGTCTGTACCCCTGATCCTCAGAGAGCTCTCAATAAAAGCACCTTAAATAATAAATCCAGTGATTATGTGTTTCTGCACTAACAGGGTGTTTGCTTTGTACCCATCCGAAGCCTCAGGAGCAGCTTTAACGTTGGCTTTGGCTGAGGGACCTGAGCCAGGAGGGTGAATCCCTGCCTGTGGGATTTGTTGAGATGCAGAAATGGAGCAGGGGATGCCAGACCCCATCCTTTGCCTTGCTTCAGGGATCTGTCACCTCTGCTAGGCCTGTGCACCTCCCGAGAGGCAGAGGGACAAAGGGCCATGGCCCTGGGCATCGTGGGGCAGCCGGGAGTCCAGTGCTCCCAGTGCTCCTGATGAGCTGGGCACAGTTCCCAGCGGATGGGAAAGGCCAAAGGGAGAGTGAATTTCCAGGCAAATCTGTTGTGGTCATTGCTGGGTGAAACAAGCACTGTGAAGACAAAATCAATATTGCTGACAAGTGTTCTGACTCCTGGGGACGCTTTGTGGGTGTCTCAGGGGCAGCCAGGGGTGGCCGTAGCTCCACTGGGAGTGCTGGAAAGGACTTGGAACCTGTAACCTGGCTGTCTTGGGGTGACTCTATGATGTGTATCCCCTGTCACGGCTCTATGCCAAAGATTTAATTTTGTGCCTTAAGGCAAAGGAGGGAAGGAGCTCTCAGAAGAGGCATCTCAGTCTCTGGTAGCTCTGCAGGGTTTTGCTGTGGCACGGATGGAGGAAGCTCTCAGTGGTCTGGGTTCAGCTTTTCTCTCTCCCAGTCGCTTTCCCATCAATTTCCCTCCGGCCAGCTGGAGTCCACGCTTGGCATAGCATGGCTGGAGGGGTAATTGCCATCTCTGCATTTCCCTAATGAGCTCTGGGTCTGCTAATGAGCCTATTGCTCCTCGCAGAGGAGGCCTAACAGAGCACCTCTGCTCTGAGGGGAGCACAGCTTTGATCAGGGGATGTCTCTTGTCCCCTGTGTGGTCAGAGGGGGACGATTCCCCATCAGCTTCTTTGGAACTCAGCTCCAAAGAACTCCTCCAACCATTCATTGCCATCAAACATGGAATCATTTAAGGGCCTGATTCCCCCTTCTTTCTTTCCTTTTATCCTTTTTTTATTTTTTTTTTTTTATTACATCTGCACACTCAGTCATGCAAAAAATTACACGATTGCAGAGCTCTGGCTGACTCTGGTCTCGGAGCACAGGGGCTGCTTAGTGCTGCCATCACCATTCAATTAGCTCTGAGCACAAAAGGGACCCAGGGAGTGACACAGCCTGGGCATGAAAAGGGGCTCTGTCCCGTGCTGAGCCCTCCGTGGGCAGCGCTGGAGCTTTCCCAGCTGGTCCTCAGCACTTCCTCTGCCCACATCCATTGGGACAACGATGGGGATTGGGTTCCAGAGGCTGGGTTGAGCCTGAACATGCCCAGAGATGCAACAGGTGGGGATGGAGGTGTTTGGTGCTGCTGATTCCCAAACAGGGGCTTTGGTGTTGCCTCCTTTGCTGGTTGTGTGTCTGCTGTGAAACCCAGGGTGGATGGAGCTGCTTTGAGCATCCTCAACCTCCCAGGGGACAGCTCAGCCTCCCTGCAGCAGCAATCCCCAGCGTGTCAGGCTGGAGAATTCCCTCAGCTCCTTGCATGTGCCCTGGAGGATGCTGAGCTGTGGGGAGGGCTCCCAGCCCTGCTGTGGGCTCACCCCCCAGCCCGGAGCTGCGTTTTTGCCCTGCCTGTGCAGCACTCGCAGGTGGGCTGCTGAGACGGGGGTGAGATGAAACACATGGCTGGAGCCAGCTCGGGGGGGTGGTGTGAGCTTCTCCTTGCAGTTTATAGACGACAGAATCCCGCCTTTCCAACACTTCCCCTCCTTCTCTGTGGAAAGCCTCAGTTCTGCTGCTAAGACGTGGTTTGCAGGAGAGGCAGGTGCCGGTTGCTGAGCGCACGTGTCACTCCCAGGACTTCTCTGGCCATCCCTGCCCCAGGGAGATGAAACACCACGTCACCTCTGTCATTCATGATCAAACCCCCTGTATTTTTAGGCTGGTGATGGCTGAAGATGAATCTGTAGCTTTGAAAGGAGGGGCAGAGGGTAAAAGAAAAGTTATTCCTTTCCTTGCACCTCTGCCCTTGAGTCAGAGTTGATAAAATCCAAAGGCTCTGCCAGGAGATCAGACTCCACTCCAGCTTTGCCCAGGAGCCATGTGGATGAAATATTAAGCACTGGGGCCGGAGCAGGTAGAGCAGGCACAATCAGATGAGTAGTTAAAGGTCTGGTATCCTGTGGGGACACGTGTGATTGATCAGCCTTGCAAAAATAAATAACCTGGCCCTTTAGATCTATGTAGCAATTTTAAATTTTTAATAAATCTGTGTGTATGGTGAAGGATAAGTCATCACCCTGCACTCTGTGCCTCTGATTCTCTGGATGAATTTATCATGCTCTCCTTTTTGGAGGTCTCACATCCTGCTGATAAACAGTTTAAAACTCCTGTCCCGTCTTTATCTCGTCGAGGTGCGACAGAGCCTGGCTGGGGATGCTCCATCTCAGAACAGGGAGAAAGGAGAGCCCAAACCTGGTACCTCTGGTTTGCCAGCCTGTGGTGCCCCCAGGTTTGCAGCAGGAGGAGGGAGAAGGCCTGGAGTGCAGTGGAGGGGATGTGGAATCCTCCAGAGAAGGGCGGCGTGTGGAGCAGGGGGAGCTGCTGGCTGTGGTGGCAGCAGAGATAACACTGCAGCCTTCCAGACATGGGAAATGATGGCACGAGGTGAGCAGCCCCTGCAAACTAATCCTGGCAGGGTCTACAGAGCAGGGTTCAGCTCTCTCCACCCGCCTGCTTGGAGTCGAGGCACGAGGGAATGATGCAGAGCTGATCTGTTTCTGCTGGAAAGAGCAACCTGAGAAAAGAGTTTGCTTCTCTGGGAGCGGGGAGTTGGAGGCAGAAGGATCCAGGTGCAGCTGAATTGCACATCTGAGGAGCACAGGACCTGTTTGAAGGCAGAATGTGCTTTTCCCCTGGCTCGGTGTAGGGCTCCAGGGAGGGGCTGTGGGTGGCAGCGCTCCCCTGGCACTACCAGAGCTTTGCAAAAGCCTTTTGTCACTTCAGTGCCGTTTCTGTGCTGTGCAGCTGCTCACTCACTCTCTGTCCCACCTGAGCTGCGGAGTGGAAGCTGCTGCCATCCCACGCCTCAGCATGCAGGGGTCTGCTGCCCTCTCCTAGCTGGGGTTCCAGCAGCCCTGGATGAGGTTTCCAGGCCCCTGATCTGTGCCAGGCTCTGGCACATGCAGCCCAGGGAACACAGCAGTGCCAGGGCTCTCCCTTTGCCACTGGCCGTGCCCCGTGGCCGGGATGTTCTCCCTGGGAAGAGCCTCTGTGAAGGATCACATCCCAGCTTGGCAATAACAACTCCGTGCTCGGCGGGGAGGCAAATCCGAGCTCGGAACACTTTTGGATTTTATTTTTACCATGGCTGTGGGAAAGCCTGTAAGATGTGCAGAGCCATGGCAACGTGGATGCTGCCGTTCCCCACGCTCGGTGGGATTGACACGTCTGCCTGTGTCACCTGCGTGGGGCCCTTGCTCCTGCTGCAAGCTCTTGGTGGCTGCAATTAATTTCTACTTAAGCCCAGATAATTACTGATTCTGGTGGTTTTTTTTTTTTTTGTACAGCGTTGTCTAACAGCCATCAGTATTTTTAAAACTTGAGCTGCCAGCAAATTCCAGTCGTGGTAGGAACCTCTGGAGGAGGTGCTGGTGCTCTCGGTGGTGCTGTGGAGGAGAAGGCAGGAGGAGGTGAGAGCTGGGCTCAGCTGGGTGTTAGCTGAGGGAAAACCTTCCCCCGCTCCCCTAACAACGTGTCACTGTGCTCTGGGCTCGGGTCAGCGATTTGGGAGCTCCAGGAGGAGGTGCTGGTGATGCTCGGAGATCTGGTCTGGCCATCGCTTGCCATCGGCAGCTCCGAATTTCCCCCCCAGCCCTGGGGACAGGGGACAGCGAGCGGTGACAGGCAGAGGGAGCCCCAGGCTAGAGAGCCAAGGGCTGAGCAGGGAAAGGTGTCCAAGGGGCTGTGCACGGCCCTGGCACAGCGCTGGGAGCCGGAGCTGCCGCCTCGGGGTGGTCCCAGCCTGGCAGAGCCGTGACATCCATCCCTTTTAAGCACCGCTGCTCCGCTCTTTAGGAAAACTTATTAAAAGCAAACATCTCCTGGCTCTGCAGTAATTGAGAGCTATCACTGGAGCACCAGGATGCTCTTTAAAGCCTTATGGGGGAGGAGAGAAGGTAAAAGCCCGGGGATGAAGGCCAGCCAGGCAGGATGAAATAGCATTTAACAGTGAGCAGGTTTGCCTTGGGCATCCTGGCAGGCATGGCAGCTCCAGGTGGGAGGCTGCTGGCACCCAGGTGGCATTTACTTTGATTTCCTGATGGTATTTTTAACCTTTCAGAGGCCAGGAGAGCCAGCCCTGCTATCAGCAGAGACGAGGATGGCTGTGGGGCCTTTGGTGCCTTTGATGATCTAGAGTAATTTGTTTCCCCCGTCATCTGAGGCAAACCATGGTGATGTTCTCTGTGCTTCTTCCTCTGCCACAGCCAAATGGGGAGCCAGGGACCTTTTTCTGGGGTGAGTTTGGCCCCGTGAGCATTGCAAGCCTTCCCACTGGTTTTTAAACACTCTCATCAGCAGAGCCCAGATCTGGCAGCCAGATTCCTCGCTCAGGTTTAAACGAGGGATTGCATCCCTCCTGCGCTCTGTTTGTTGTCTCAATTTCTCTGATCACCAGCAAAGATGGTTTTTTTAGACATTCTGCTTCTTGCAGATAATATTCCTCCTTGAGCAGACCTGCTTAAACAGGCAAAGCGTCAGGGGCTGCGTGTGCGGATTTTGCTGAGCTGCTCAGTGGGGAAGGTGAGGGGACCCAAAATGCTGCTCCTGAGAGAAGAAAGGATCCTCAGGGACAGTGGGTGGAGGTGAGGAGGTGGAGCAGAGCTGCCAGGGAAGATGATGGCTGGGGAGAGCCCTGAGGAGGAAGGCAGTGCCTTCCTGAGGTGGTAACATCAGCCCGGCCCCGTGCAGGAGAAAAGTGATTCCCAAGCATTCCCAGCGTGTTGTTCTCCCAGCTGTTTGGGATGCCACAGTGATTTTGGGCATGGCTTTGCTCTGCTGCAGCCCTTGAAAGCTGTTGTCCAACACGTCCCACTCCTGTGTGGCCGAAATAATTGTGTGAGTGGCATCCAATGCTCTCTTCGCTCCTTTCTGCATCCTCCCTCTTGTGAGTAAAAGCCACTTTCATCTCCTGCCTCCTTTAGCATTTTCCATCCCATTCTTTCCCTCCCCCCTCCTTTTTTCTCCCCACAAAACGCAAAATTTTTGAAAATGAAATGAGAGTGAAAGAGAGAAAAAGCTCAGATGCAAGTTTTTTTTTTTTTGCTCATGAAAAGGAAAGCGTGGAATACAACAAATTAAATAGCCACCCGGTGAGAAAAAAAGGGAGTGGAGTGGAAAATGGGCAGGGGGGGATAAAACCCAGATGAAAAAGGCAGGCTGGTGCTGGAAGATGGCAGACAGGTCTGGGAATAGAGGCATAGCATGGCGGTAAAATAATTGTACCCCTTCGGCTGAAGTCCAGCACTGCTTTCTGCCTCGCTACCCCAAGCCTGCCATCCTCTGTTAGCTCCTGCAATATTTTATCCGCCAGCCCCGGCTCTGTTTCACCAGCGATGGAGAGGACTAGATTAATTAGGAGAGATCTCTCTCCCACAGCCAGCCCGGCTCTGCGGGGGGAAGGCTGGGAACTATTTAAAGGGATGAAGATGTACTGCAGCAGCTGCCATCTCTCTGGCTGGTAATGTGCTCGCTCACCTAGCTGAAAATTCATCTCCTTTTGCCCTCTGCCAGTAATTCCCAGCAAATAAAAGCTGGTGAGCTCCAGGTTGAGCTCCAAGGCCAGCTGGGCTGGGCTGGGGTTTTGGGGAGAGCAGATGTGAGGGAGGCAATGGGAGCGAGATGTGTGTGGATGAAGCTTGGAACCTTGCAGAATGTTCAGAACCTGAATGCTGCTCTGGTTTGTGACAGCAGTGCCCATCATGGCAACGGGGCTGCAGGAACCCCAGGTATCCCCACAGCCAGCGTGGACCCAACCCAGCCCCACTACCCCATTTCTCAGCTCATTAAGGCCCGGCCTTGCCTTCGAGTGACACAGGTAATGAATCCTCTGCAGGGTGCCTGCTGGCTTTAATAAGCTGGAATGAACCGAGGATGAGAATTAACCTGGCAGGATTAGCTCGCTCTGCAGCGGGATGCTGGGGATGTCTCCTCGCGGGCCGTGACGGGAATTTTAACACCTCTGCTGCCCGCGCTGGCTCCCGGCTGCTCTTTGTAGAGCATCCAGCAGCTGGAACCCCCTGCGAGGCCGAGGGGAGCAGGCAGGGCAGCAGCACCCTGGCGTGGATGGGGCCCTGCTGCCCGTTTGACCCCTGAGCGTGGGGAGAGGAGCATCCCCAGTCCTGCAGCCGCCAGATGTGCAGCATCCCGTTCCTCCTGCCACAGCCTGCCTCCTCCAGAGCGGGAGAGGAGCATTTGGGCAGTGTGTGTGTGTCTGGGAGAGGTTTCAGGCAGTGCATGGGGTGGGTTTTGGCCAGGGCTCCCAGAGGCTGCTTGATCCCAGCACTGTGGGCAGACTCAGAGAGCCTCAGCCTGAAAACCCTGCAATTACCCTGCTGCATCTGCGTGGGGCTTCGGGCTTTTTATTTTCAGTAAAATGGCTTGGTAATGCAGCCCCCCTGCAGGGCGCGCTCCGTGGGGCGCAGTACGTGCTCCATGTCCTAAAAGCCGCAGGGATGGAGATGTGGGGCCACGGGGATGGAGGCGTGGGGCCGCAGGGATGGAGGCGTGGGGCCGCAGGGATGGAGGTGTGGGGCCGCGGGGATGGAGGTGTGGGGCCGCGGGGATGGAGGTGTGGGGCCGCAGGGATGGAGATGTGGGGCCGCGGGGATGGAGGTGTGGGGCCGCGGGGATGGAGGTGTGGGGCCGCAGTGGGGGCCGCAGGGGTGGAGCTGTGGGGCCGCGGGGATGGAGATGTGGGGCCGCAGGGATGGAGGCGTGGGGCTGCAGGGATGGAGGCGTGGGGCTGCAGGGATGGACATGAGGGGCCTCAGGGATGGAGATGTGGGGCTGCAGGGATGGAGGTGTGGGGCCGCAGGGGTGGAGGTGTGGGGCTGCGGGGAGGGAGGTGTGGGGCCGCAGTGTGGGGCCGCAGGGATGGAGCTGTGGGGCCGTGGGAATGGAGGTGTGGGGCTGCGGGGATGGAGGTGTGGGGCCGCAGGGATGGAGGTGGTGGGGCCACAGGGGTGGACATGAGGGGCCGCAGGGATGGAGGTGTGTGGGGCCGCGGGGATGGAGGTGTGGGCCGCCGGGGGATGGAGGTGTGGGGCCGCAGGGTTGGAGATGTGGGGCCGCAGGGATGGAGGTGTGGGGCTGCAGCATGGGGCCTCAGGGATGGAGGCGTGGGGCTGCAGGGATGGAGCTGTGGGGCTGCAGGGATGGAGGTGTGGGGCCGCAGGGGTGGACGTGAGGGGCCGCAGGGATGGAGGTGTGGGGCCGCAGGGGTGGAGGTGTGGGGCCGCAGGGATGGAGGTGTGGGGCCGCAGGGATGGAGGTGTGGGGCCGCAGGGATGGAGGTGTGGGGCCGCAGGGATGGAGGTGTGGGGCCGCAGGGGTGGAGGTGTGGGGCCGCGGGGATGGAGCTGTGGGGCCGCGGGGATGGAGCTGTGGGGCCGCAGGGATGGAGGTGTGGGGCTGCAGGGGTGGAGATGTGGGGCCGCAGGGATGGAGCTGTGGGGCCGCAGGGGTGGAGATGTGGGGCCGCCCAGGGGCTGCGGCTGTGCCGGGGATCCCGCACCACATCCAGGCCCTCACCTGATCCCTGGATCAGGGATGCTGATGGCATCCAGGAAAGGGAGCACCGTGTTCTTGCTTTGTTTAGCACAGATGAGGAGCTCCCCTGCTGCCCTGCTTTCGGCTGGGATAGCGTTAATTTTTTTATGAAGAATTAATTTTCTTCCTAAATCCCTGCTGGTTTGGATTTAGGATGAGCCCTGCTGTGATGCATCCCCCTGCCGTGTGTCACCCTCCCCTCCACGCTGCGGGTGCCTGGGCAAAGCTCATTCTGGCAGCCGGGTGAGCCCTGGTGGGTGCCCAGTGGCACAAAAGATCCCTCAGGATGGGAGGGAACAAGGGGAATGGCTGGTTGGAACATGCACCCGGCTCCACGGGCACAGGGAAGCGGGAAGGTGACGAGGGATGGCACCGCTGTGTGCCAGCCTGGCAAAGCCAACATCCAGGGAGCCCTGCTCTTTGCCAGGCTGTTGGGGAAGATGAAATAGGAAAGCCTTATAAATATGATCACCTGGCAAAAAATGCTGAGAATATGGAAACTATAAGCGAGATTGAAATCAAAGCAAGCTTTGAGTTACCCAACCCCAGCTACTGAACAACTGGAAAACAATGGTGTGGCCGACTCAAGGTAATCCCCTTTGATTAAATAATGCCCTCTGCTTGCAGAAAGGTCCAAGGGTCAGAGCAGACCCTGCCAGCTTGGCAGAGGGTCCAAAAAGCAGTTTTTAGAGTTTAAAATATAACTCAGCATGGTAATGCAATGATTCTTATAGGCTGTATGTAAATGCTATAGGATTTGTGGCTTATTCTAGATTGGTTGATGAAAATTAGAATATTCAGCACGGAAGATGATTTATTGTATTGTAAACGGGAACTGTGGTCACTTCTTCACTTTACACCAGACTTCTACATACCCTTTCTACTTCTTTTCTTTACTCTCTCTCTCTTGCTCTCTTACCTCTCTGACCTGCTTTGAGCTGAGGCTGCAGCTCCAAGCAGGGCCCCTGCACCCACGCCCTCAGCAATAAACCTCATGCTCTAAATCCTGACCACAGAGATCTCTCGTCTCCATCCGTCCCGACCGTCCTAAACCCATCATCAGACCCTTACACCAGGCCACCTCCCAGCCGGGCTGGCAGCTCTGGGTCTCCTCCGTGGGCATGGCACACATATCAATGTGCTTTTCCTGCCCTACACGAGCCTTCCCTGACGGAGCCTTGAAGAGCAGATGCGGAGTTTGAGAAACCCTTTTTTATAAATTGAGACACGCGCCCCAATTAAGTGTCTGAGCCAATGTGAAATTTATTCAATTAGCAAGCAAGCAAGCAAGCAAAAGCCAGCGCTGGGCGGTACCGGGGAGTCTCCGCTCCACCAACGGCACACCATCGTTTTCCAAGCTCCCCCATTTATACAGTCCCAGTTCCTGTTTTCCATAGTCCTCTGCACGTACTCCAGTGATTGAAAACTTGTCCGGGCTTATCTTTCTCCAGCAGACAGGAACTAGACCGGGCTTAGCTTCTTCCAGCAAACAGGAACTTGTCCGGGCTTAACTTCCTCCAGCAGACAGGAATTAGACCGGGCTTAACTTCCTCCAGCAGACAGGAATTAGACCGGGCTTAACTTCCTCCAGCAGACAGGAATTAGACCGGGCTTAACTTCCTCCAGCAGACAGGAACTTGCTTATCTTGGTTATAGCAGACAGCAGATCTGTTTGGACTTGTCCTCACTCAGTTACAACCTGGCTCCCTTAAAACTTGTAAGTCATGATTACAATCATTTCATACATTTAAGCAAGTATATATAAGATAGGTTTAGGCAAGCACACAGCATAAACTTAGGCAAGCATATAATATGGATTCAGGTAAGCATATAATACAAAGTGGGCTGTCCCTCAAAGGGGCTCCAGTCTTTCTTATAATGCACACATTCTTGTGCTCCTCTGCAGTGCACATACCCTCGTATATCTCTTATGTGATGAGTCAGTGAACAAACTAATTCTCATTTATCACACCTTGATGGCATTCTTGTAATTAGGATGTAATCGGTGCAATGGGGAGGCTGGGGGCTGATTTGTGTGTTCTTGGTTATACTGAGGCTTGTGGGGTTCTCCACCTCCCCAGACCTGGTTGGTGGGGGTTTAGTGATGCTGCTTTGCCTTTGGGTGGGTCCTTCCTTCTGCCCATCCATGGGGAGCAGGAGGGGGACAAGGATCGCAGGCACGGAGCAAACACCTCCTGGTGGCACCACAGCCTCGTCTGAGGGCCACCAGAGCCATCCAGAATTGATAACACCCAGGCTGTAACGAGCTCCCAGTCCGGGCTAGGAAATCACGGACAAGCTGATGTGGGTTTCCATGGAATGGCCTTGTTTGCTGAAGGGTTTCTGGGGTTTTCAGCCCTTAGTAAGAGTGTGAATGTTTTTATCTCTGCATGGGTGGTATAGCAAGTAGAGAGTGGGCACCACGTGCCCGGGTGTGCTGTCCCCAAGATGCTGAGGTGGGGACGGTGCTCCTGTCCCTTGGCATGGGGACAAATCTGGTGGCAGCCACCAGCTCCAGCACTGGGGCTGCTGATGGCTTGCAGGAACAAAGCCCAGGAGTGGAGCTGGAGGGAGCCTGGAGTACCCAAAGTGTTTTAAAAAAGACAATTAATGGTGAGAGGAGAGGGCTTTCAACCACTTTGGTTTTCCTAGGTAAAACCTGGATACTCTAAGGGTATATCCCAAATTCCTTGCAAGTTTGGGCAAGAGGCCTGTGCCTGCCCACCTTGGCCTTAAACCAGAGGTGCAGTCCAGGGAGATTTTTATTCCAATGCTGGATTTCAGGGATTCACAGGAAGGCGTCTGTTTTTCTCTCCCAACCCAGTTTGTGGAAGAAGGAAAACAATCAAAAAAGCGGGGAAGGTGATTTTCTTAAATCCGCCAGGGCTTTGAGAGGATATTGTTTGTGCTTCTTGAATAATGGC
This sequence comes from Monarcha castaneiventris obscurior, assembly GCA_026261815.1. NCBI lineage: Eukaryota > Metazoa > Chordata > Aves > Passeriformes > Monarchidae > Monarcha > Monarcha castaneiventris. The sequence continues at coordinate 3,923,858 of JAMPIT010000114.1, forward strand.
TTTTGATATGTAATAATATTGTGCGGTTTTTTTGATGGCCGATATTACATTTATTTTAAATGATATAATCAGCCTTCGGCGTCTCAGCTGATTTAGTCAATTAAGTTTTTAACCTCATGTCTTCAATCTCGTCCGTGAGTAATTTAAATGTGGTGATTTTAATGAAAGTACATCTACCTGTTCATTTACCCAGACACAGCGCTGCCCTTTGGATCTGTGGTGAGAGGGACAGGAGAAGCCTTTTCTCTTCTGCATGGAAATGTTTAGCAGGGCTGAGGAGACAACGCAGTGATTGGCATCAGGGAGCTAAAGGGTTCATTTTTTTTCTTTTCCCAGAGCAATGCAAATATATCAGATGCAGGGATTTCCAAAGTGACTGCATGTTAATGCTCTCAGGAAGGGCAGTGGGATTGCCTCGGGTTCTGGGGTGCTGTTTTACCCCAGGACATGCCAACAGCTGACCATGCAAAGCTGAGGGATGCACAACATCTCAGATGCTCATGCAAATGTCGTGTTTTGCCCTGATAATTACGGCAGCTTCAGGGATCAGGGGCTGAGATTCAGCCCCAAACCCCTCTGTGCTGTTTGGGAAACTCCTGACAGTGAAGTCCTCAGGGAGGTGGCACTGGGGGTTCCCTTCCTGGCAGGGGGGTGGTTTTGGGGTCCAGGGCTGCTGCAGCCCCAGGGGCAGCCCTCACAGTGCTTGTGGGTTTTGCCTCCTGCTGAATTCAAGCCCAGCAAACACAGCTGATGTTTTCCAGCCTTCACCAGCATTGCAAAGAGAAATCAAGATAAATGACCTGGGGCTGCTCAGAGCCAGCTTTGTGTGCTCCTGGACACACTCACTCCTCCCCACGGTGCTTTTTGGCTCAAAAGTGAGTCCTTTGCAGCGCCAGCCCAGGCTGGGATGGGTGATGGGGGTCCTTGGGCACACACCCAGGAGAGGTGACTGCTCCAGAGGGGATGTCTGAAGCCAAGTTCTTTGAAACCAAGCCCAGAAGCATTGGTAACAGTTTTTGTTCCCATCTCATAGGCTGACATACCTAAAATCCCTTTTTTCCATTTGTTTTTGAAGTAAAAATATTCAGAAGGGGCATTATATGTGGTTTTCTCAGAGAAGGCAACCTGCCTCCCCCTGAAAACACTTGTTTCAAAATTTTCAGTGGAAAATGTGAACAGTTTTTGATAAAAGCATTTCTATTCATGAGCAGTAGCTCAGAGAGATTTGCAAGAAATAAATAGGTTTTGGCAGCACAAAAGTCTCTGTTGAACAAGGGGATGGGGAAGGTGTGAAACTTGATTTGGTATCGTTTGCCCATGGAATTTCAGCAAAAGTTCTTCAGCAGAAGTGTCAGGGGATATTTTTCCATCAAGCCCCTGCCCGAATCTCCTGGTGCTGGTGAGAGCTACAACATTCCTGTGTCAGTAATCATCTTCTGGGCTGTTGCAGTGCTCAGCTCCTTGGAGATTTGTCTCCATCTCGCCCTGGGCCACGTTTGCTGCCTGCTGGCAGTGGTGGAGAGCTGGCCTTGAGCTCCCTGTGCATTTCAGCAGGTGAAGGTGCTTGTGCTGTGTCTCAGGAAAGCTGATTTCTCCCGGACTTCTGATAAACATTCCACCTTATTTCTGCAGGTTTTAACAAACTCTGTGCATGTCATCAAGCAGGGAAGGCAGGGACAGGGCTGGCGTTTGTCTGAAGCAGAGGTGAGGTTTTTATTTATATTTATACTTTGCTGATGCTCCATCTCCTGCGGACCTGGCGTGGAGGTGCCTGGGGCAGGGCAGGCTGGCATTCTCCTGCCTGCTATAAATGGTCAATAATTCCTAGCTGGGGGGTGAGTGAGTGATCAGCCTGCCAGGAATTCACCAGGATCCAGCAGCAAAATCTTCTTTCCATCATGTCTCCCACTTCCATCAAGTGGGGAGCATCTCATCTTGGAGACAAACCTTGTTTGGGTGTTTTCATGTCAGGTTTTTGGGCTCTGTCCTGCCCTAACTCTCCCAGCTGGAGTTTGGCTCTCTTCTCCTTGCTTATCTGAGGCTCTTTCCCTCCCTGCTGCCATGGATGGGATAAAACTGGTGATACTTGAGAGTGTGAGCTGGCCATGGATGGGATAAAACTGGCGATGTTTAAGAGTGTGAGCTGGCCATGGATGGGATAAAACCGGTGATATTTGAGAGTGTGAGCTGGCCCTGCACATCCACACTGCCTCCCCTCTGTGTTCCTTCAGAGCTGCACACAAGAAAACTCAATTTTATTGAAAGCTGCCTAAAAAAAAAAAGGGTATTTCCATACCTGGCAAGGAAGCACGGCGATGCAGGGATGCTTGGAACTGCCTCTCTACCTCCAGCTCTTCCCCCACGTCGGTGTGGATGCAGCTCCGCTCCCTGTGCAGAAGGGAGAGGGGAGGAGAGGCTCCTGCACTGCTTTCCTTTAAGCAGAGATTTGGCTGTGGCTCCGAAAGCAGAATTAGAGGTAGGGTTTAATCATACAAGCTCTGAAATATGGGAGATTAAATCTTTTTAAGGAGGGCAGCTAAGCACTTTATTTTCTGTGCAGGAATCTTCAGGGGGTCGGAGACCAGAGAAGTGGATTTAAAGCTTTTAAATTACTTTTTTCTTCTTTTCTTTTTTTTTAACAAGTTGGTTTTTTTTTTTTCCTTCCACAATACACAGTTGGACAGGAAAGTCTTTAAAGTGATGGTTAAAAACAAGAGACAGAGAGAAGATGGGTGGAATGGAGATGCTTGTTGAAAATAGGCATTAATTCTGTTGTGTTGAGTTGTCCGGGCACATTTAATCCTTAAAGTGCAGATCTACTCTGGGAAGTGATTTCTGTGGAAGGAGGGAAATCTTTCAGGTGTTCCTTGTCATTTCTTGCCATGTTTGACGACAGATTTTCTCCATGGCAAAGGGATTTGCAGCCCCTCTCCTGCTGCAGCCCCCGATAGCCCCGGAGGTGCTCGTGGGTGCCAGCAATGCCGGGTGCTGCGGGCCCCCTTCCCGGGGCTCCAGGGGGGATGTTTAAGCTGAGACTGGCACTCTGGCTGGAACTGGGTTTTGTTTTTCCCAGCCAGGCGCTGCCCCAGCCTTGCTCGAGGGAACTGGTGCTGTTTGGTTGCCTCTCACAGAGCCTGCTCGGGGACGTTCGCTTGTGTTTGTCTTGCGTTTTTCTTAATTTCACGGAGCTGAAGAGATCGATGGGAAGGTAGGCCTGGGATTTAAGGCTGCCTATAGCACAGCTCCGTGACTGATGACCCCAGCTCCGCTGCTGCTCTCGGGGCTGGGAGTTTGCAGGGCTGCCAGGGCCAGGGCCAGCTGATGGTGACATCCACGGGAGGAATGTTGTGTCCTTCCCGTGTGCGGGATACCCGAGTGGCTCATGGTGCTGCGACCACCCTGGGAAAGGAGCACAAAGTTGGTTTTAAAGCCTTTCAAAGGCTGAGCTCTGTCCTGGGAGTCCTGCTTGGAGCTGGTGGGACCTTGGCCTGGGGTGTCAGCAGGATGACGGGAATCCCGGTGCCGCTGGCTATAGCGGATGCTTGTTGCCATGGGAACAGCCTGTGGCACCGTGCTTGTTTGGAATGAGGTGGCATTGGCGTGTTGGCAGGACGCGCTGCACTTTTCCCACCTGGAGCAAGCGCCTTTGGCCACTGGCAGTTGTGTGTGCGGGGGAAAGAAGGGTTGGCTTGGGTGGCTGTGCTGGAAGGGCTCCGGCAGCCAGCGCTGAAGGCGATGGGAGAAGCTCCCCTTGGTCGTGCTCCGTTGTCCTCCGTGGTGCGGGCAGCACCCACTCGCTCTGCTCCAAAGGCTGCCCCTCCCCGGTGAAAGGTCTGTGCAGCCCCGGGTGTCCCTGCGGAGATCCCGCTGCATCCCTCGGGCAGCGCCAGCCCCTGCCACCCACCCGTCCCATAATGGCCCAATTCCACCGAGCCAATGAGGCAGCGCCTCCCAGCCCTCCCCTCGGTCTGCCAGCTAATTAGCACTCCATTAGCTTAACGAGGCTCTGCCGGCCACCCTGGACATGGCCACGGCGTGCGGGGCTGCCAGGAGAGGGGGAGGCGGGAGCCAGGCTTGGCTGGACCTGGGGGCTGCGGCAGAGCCTTTGTGGCTGAGCACGGGGGGCTTTGGGGCTGCCGAGGCTTTTCCTGGGAATGGCCAGGAAAGGGAAGGGTGATGGGAATGGCTGGCACTGCTGGAAGCTCTGGGAGGGAGCTGTGACGTTGTGTAGGCTGCGATGCTCCAGCATCCCGCATAGCCCCGTGTGTGCCACTGCCCCGCGGCCGAGGGGACAGGAGGCAGTGCAGTGTCCCTCGGAGGAGATTCCCTCCCTGCTGGGAAGGCTCAGACAGCGGCAGCTCCCTGCCAAAGCTTGCTTTGTTGACAGAGTTAAATTTGCAATTTCATGGTTTGGTTACAATGGGTTGAGTTTATAAAATTCATGAGCTGTTAGGAAGCGTTGAGGGGACGGGTGAAAAGCACGCCCGGGATTCAGCAGGGACGTGGCTGCTGGCACATCCAGCAAGGTCCTGCTTTGGGGACAGCATGGGGCTCGGAGATGGGATGTGAGAGCCTCGTGTAGGGCAGAGGGATGAGTCCCCGCCGGAGGAGAGATGCTGGTTTCTCCTGGTGGCACCCACAGTGTCTTAACTGTGCTGGAAGGTCTGCAGAGCTTTCCTGGGGTGGCCTTCAGGGAGCCACTTGGATAAACGGGAATCCTTCCAGGGATGGAGCCCAGGTTCTGTGGTGACAGGGCCTTGGAAACAGCGGGGCTCAGCCTGCTCAGGGAGCCTGCTGCTCGTTTGGAATTGGAATTAGTGGTTCTTTGGAGCTTTGATTGGGAATCCACAAAATCAGCTCTGTTCCTTTTTCAGAAGGAAAAAGGGAGGACTGGGAAATTCAGAAGGAGTTCAGAAGGACTGGGAAAGAGAGAGGCAGCTCCCTGGAGTGTCACTGCATGGGCAGTGTGCTCGAGTCCATCTCTTGTGAAATGAGCTGGTTCATCTCCTCACATCTGACTTTTCAAAGTGATTTCTTTGCAGCCTTTGCTGTGTGTTTGGGGGCTGCCTTGGAAGCAGCTGGAGCTCCTCCCTGGCTGGAGCTGCTTCCTCCATCCCCCAGCAATGGAGATGCTCTGGGAACCCAGAGCTGCTGATGCGCTGCAGAGGGAATCGAAAGTGAATCATCAGGAAGGATCTAAACAAATATTAGCTAATTAACGTGAAGTGCTGGGGGGGAGGAAGGGGAGGAGGAAGGGGAGGACTCACCTGAGGATACAAAGCCATGAGGTACCTGTCCAGCATGGCAATATCCGTGAGCAGCAGCCTGTGTGTGCTGCCATGGCTGGGGCTGATGTTACTGAGACATCAACATAAGGCTGGTGCTCTCCCAGATTCCTCATTCCACCACTGGACTCCACTGGAAATGCTAAGCTGTTGGTTTTTGAGGTTTTTCAAAAGAAACCTAGTGTCCCATTGCATGGTCTGTCACTCTGTGGGGTTGTTCATAGACACGGGCCATGAATAGGGCACCAAAAGCCCCTTTTCCTCCAGTGTCTGTTGGGTTGCTGATGGCCCAGGATCAGTGATCTCTAAGGCTTGGCAGAATCTGTTTGTACTGAACAAGTGGATGTGCTGAACAAGGCCCAGAAGCTGTTGGTGGAAATGGAATCGAAGATCAGGGCAGGCAGCTAGATCTGCCCAGGGCATCCAAAAACTGAAAGGGAGGTGCTTCAGGCTGACTCCTGCATTTCATTCTGGTGGCCTCTCCAGCAACGTTGTCCATGAGGAAACCTTGCAGCTGCTCTCCGTGTTCATTTCCAGCCTTTGGGCTGTAATCAGTACATCCTTGGCTTAGTGAACGTCTCCCTTTGCAGCCATTCACCGTGTGAAGGTTTCCCTGTGAAGCCGCTGGACTTTCTGGGAATGCTCACGGCTCAGTTGAGGGTTCCTCTTTCTCAGCAAGCACATGGGTTATGTTCAGATACAGGATGCAGGACCCAGGTGGGGTTCGTGGTCCTTGGATTTGGACATGGGGCCTGTCTGGAAGGAGATCCCCCCTCTTCCCTTTCTCTTTTCCACCCAAAGTGTTTAATCACCTAATTTGTGTTAAGGAGCATCGGCTTTTCATTTCCAGCTGTGCCAGCACAGAAGATGCTTCCTTGCTAATGAATCCTGGACTTGAAACATCTCCTGTGTGTGTGGGGGGACATGAAAGCCCAGGGAGGGGACAAGACTTGAGGGTGCATCAGGAAATTGGGAGCAAGGGCAGGACAGAGCACAGAGACGAGGCCACCCGCAGATCCGGCTGCATTGTGCTCAATCCAGTATCCAAATTTCAGTCTTTTAAGAGGATTATCAGGTGTCTGTTTGAATTACTCTGACACGAACAGTCACTCAGAAAATGTACATTCATTTGAAAGGTCAAGCACATCTGATTTCTGCCTTTGGTATGCGGGGGCTTATCCTTTCAACTCTCCCTTCCTTAATGAGATTCTTGTTTCAAAGAGTCGCGCTGTGCCCAGGATTTGACGGAGTCAAGTGTGCTGGAGATAGTTTTTGTTATCATGTTTACTCTTTTATCTGCCTGTCCTTTGAAAGCTCCCTGGCACACAATAAGGATGCAGCAGGATGGCCACTCGGGGCAGCTCTGCCAGCAAAATGAGCTTTTTTCGGGGCGGAGAGATGGAGATGTGCTAGCGGGGAGCTGCGGCACGCAGAATTTTGATTTCTGCGTGGCAAAGCATCCAAATGGAGAGAGGGCCTTTGAGGAGACCCCCAGCCACCACGGGGGGCTGGGCAGGCATTGGGGTGTCATCAGCTCCCACGGAAACCTCAGAGGAAATAAAGCCAAGTTGGGCTTGGCATGGCAGAGTTGTGTTTCTTGATTAAATTAATGTGTATTGATATTTCTCCTGTTGTTTTGACTTCACAGGCTGTTTAAATTCAGGCTTGTCACAACAAAATACAAAGGAGGTTGCTCAGAGATTGATTTTTTTTTTTTTCCCTTTAATCCTGTCTCTGAAGAAGAAGAGTATTTTAAAATTTTATTTTTTTTTTGTTCCCTCGCTACTTCCAGGTTGACAGCCAGGGAAGGCTGCAAACATTAAAACTGGTGCGCAAATAATTATGTTAAAATGCTGAGCATTCATTATGGAGGAGGGCGCTCCTTGATTGTAACGTACGAATCAATTTTCTGCGTCACGAAATTACTGACACCAGAGTTTGCTTTGGTGATTTATTCCCTGGAATGACGATCCTGTGACTGCCTTTCCCTGGAGAGAATTTGGTTTTTTTGTTGATGGGTGAAGCTTTGGTCTCCTCTTTGCTGTCACTGCTGTCTCCTCCCCGCCCCGGTGCCGCTCCCCTCCGCCACTTAAAAATAGCAGCTTTTATGCAAAGTGCGTCCCAAAACGCTCTGCCAAGTTAAATAATGTAGTCACAAAACCAAATATTGAATAATGACTGAGGCAAGGATTAAGGGAGACAGGCAAGGAACAAAAGAGAGATTCTCAAGTGTTTTGAACACAAAATTGAGAAGACACAGATGCGCAGGCGGCTTTTTCTCTCTGCAGCCAGAGGACTCAGATTAAAGCGGACCTCCAGGACCGTGCACCCCCAGCCAGCTTAAGCTGCCTAAAGACCTCTTTAAACCCAGCCTTTTCCACAAGCCCAGCTGGCTGGAGGAATTTCTGCTGGGAATAAATTCAGAGAATCATGGCATGGCTTGATTTGGAAGGGACCTTGGAGGCAAGGTCCAACCTCTGCAGGGACACTTTCCACTAGAGAACCTCCCACTAGAACCTCCCACTAGACCTTTTAAAATGGATTTCTGGGGAACATGTCTTGTTTTTGTTTTTTTTTCTGGTGGAAACGTCCCATGGGAGCTTCTCTGCGCTCACTTTTTGGAAAGAAAACACCATTTCTCTTTTTTTCCCTTGAAAGGCTGCAGCCCAGGCAGCGCCATCAACCCCAATTCTTTACACGACTCTGGTTTTGCGGGAAGATTTAAATAAAGAATGCCAGGGGCGGGGAAAAAAAAAAAAATCCCAGGCATGTCGTTTCTCATGCAACTCGTGGGATTTTTCAAGCCCACCTCGAAGTTGTTGAGTTGCAGTAACTCAGTGGGTAGCTGTTGGCTACTCATATGGTGAGAGAGGAGCAGGCTGAAGGAATGTTGCACAAAAACTTATGTAAATGTCTTCTGTACAGCTCAGAGAAAGTCTAGGACTCCTCTAAATCTCAGAGCTGGAAATTCAGCTGGGAAGCCATAAATTCAGTAGATGTCTTTTCCTCAATAAATTCAGAATATTGGCCAGTGAAGAAGCATCCATGTTTCACAGAAGGAGTTACTGGACCTTCTGAGGGTTTCTTTTTTTTTTTTCTCCTCATCCAGAAACAGTTGAAATGTAGCTCAGGATAAATTGCAAGGTGATGATTTACATGACAGGTGACACTGGCAAGCACATTATTCTCGGAGGAAGCATGAGATGGGATGTATTTACTGCCTGTCTGGGCAAATTATCCACTCTCAGATGTCTGGCATGTGCTTGTGTAGGGAATGCGTGTGTCCAAAGCAGCTGATAAAGGGGATGCAGGGAACAACAGTGAATAAATGCAGCCCCCCTTGGCTGCTGCTGCTGCGTCCCTCCTGCTGAACTCTCACTCCCTCTCTGGAGACTCTGATCTGCAGATGCTCTGAAGCTGGGTTGGAGTGAAGAAGCTCACAGAGGAATTTCCTTGCTGCTGCAGGGGTGAGATGGGCACGGCTTTGCTGAGGAAAGGAGAGGGATCTGTGTTTGAGGGGACATCAGTGCTCAGAGCTCGGTGTGTTCCAGTTTTGGAGCTGCAGGAGCCAACTCCTTGTCTCCTGTTACAACATCTCATCCACCAGGGGAACTCCTCATTTGAGATCAAGCAAATTACCCTGCTGTGGCTGCTGTTTGTTCCTTGGTCTTGTCAGGCTGGCTGTGATTTACTCTTAATATTTATCCGTCTTCACCTTATCTTTCCTACTGATGAGTAAAGCAGAATAATGAAGTGGTGGTGTTAACTCTAAGCCGATGTTATCCAAAGGGACTACAGCTCTCAGGCGGGGATGGATTGGGAATTTCAGAGCAGTTTTGGAGCCCTGATGTCCCTCATGGTAGCTGCTCATGACCCTCCATGCAGAGACTGCTCTAGGCCGTGTCTATTATGGATTATTGTGTTTCCAGAAGGTTTTTTTCTCCCCCACCCTGGTGGGGGTTGCAGGATGATTGCTTTTCATTTGTGTGTGTGCCCATGGAAAGCTTGGGATTTCATCTGGCATTTAAGGATCTGCTTCTGTTACCTAGCAGGTATTGTAGGTGGATGTGTAAATGAGGATCCTTCTGTTTACAAAGAAATGGATATATAGTATAAAAACAATTTACTTGTAAAAGATTCATCCTGCCTCCAGAATATGTTTGAATCTTAACACAAGACAAAGTAATTTAATCCCTCCCAAACCCATATGTTGTTTGCTTCTCATTTTTTCCAGCAAATTTTACCTTCATCAAAAGATAAATCAATTTGTAGCAGCTATCGGCAGCTCTTTAAGCTGCCGAATTGAACAGCTTAATTAGGGAAAATATATTAAAAGATCTGAGAGATGCTAACCCGTTCAGTGCCTCCTCTTGGTACATCAGTGTGGTCTTGCTCACATGTGGGGCTCCAGACCCCCCCAATTTTTGTTTGCTGCTGCTTTTGTGATGCTTTGTGCTGTGGTGATGGCACAAGAGGTTTTACTGCCCTCTAAAACCTGGCAGGGCTTTTCTAGGCCTGTCCAGTTTGAGGATTTGAAAGTTTGTTCTCTTACAATTTTCATTTTTTTGTTAAATCAAAGCAATAATTTTAAAAAATTACTGTAATTATTTGATGGCTCTTCCCAAAGCACCTGGCAGCTGCCCAGTGTCTGTGAGCACCTTGTGCTGACCCCCTGGCATCAGCTGCCTGGAGCATGAGATGGAGTCATGATCTCAGAGTTCTCACACCCAAATAAACAGAATGGGAGTGATTTGGAGCACCTTTCCCAAAGATCCCCTCTCATTCAGCGCCGTTCCTTGCACTTCAGAGGGGGGGATGGAAAAAGGCACCCAATAAAAGTACAAACTGTGTGAGTCAGCCTGAATCTGCTGTTGTGCCTCGTTCTTCCCATTAGCAAATACCACGGCTGAGCGTGTGGGGAGGTGGGTATCCCCTCCTTCCGAAATGACAGCTTGTCTCAGGGCTAAATTCATTAGTGATGCTGCTCTGATTAACATTCCCAGCCTGGCTCAGCCAGTGCTGAGCACATCCCTGCCTCTCCCAGACATCCTGCACAGGGGGTGGCTGCTGTTGATCTTTCCATTGCTAGGATGTGGACAGACCTCTGCTGGACCTGTGTTGGTGGGACAAAGCTGCTGTGGCCTCAGTCCCAGCCTTCAAAATCCTGCTAGGAAGTGGATTTTGGAGAGGAGTTTCCTGCTGCTCCTGTTGGAGAGGATGAGCATCAGCTGAGGATTTCACAGCTGTGCTTTGCAGCAAAGCTTCCAAACCTGACCTCTCTTAGGGCTCTTCCCTTGCATGATGTGTGGGTCCAGGGCTCCTAGAGATGAGCAGGCTCTGGACTGGCTTCAGCAAATAAGAGAATTTTCTTGCAAAGGCTGAGAATTCACAGATCTGAACTCCCCGAGGCTTGTGGGATGGTGATGGGCTACAACAAAAAAGCCATGTTTGGTTAATTTAAGCTTCAACTTGAGGTGCTGAGATAAAACAGAGTTGATATCAGGGTAGTCTTGCTTCAAAGGCAGGGTATTGTCAGCACAGAGCGAAGTGCTCTCCATCTGTTCCCGTGGCTGTTAGGAGCCAATATTAGATAGCTCCGCTGCAGGCTGGGAATCTGCGAGTGAGGGCTCGTGGCAAAAGCTTCATGTGGGAAGTTTTTTCCCTCCTTTGCCTTGCCTTAGGTTAACTCGCACCCGAACCAGTCAGGCTTTGCAAAACTGAGTGTTCCTGGTGATGTCTAGAACTCGTTTAACATCCTCCACTTCGCCCTGGAAGGACGGGGACAAAAGGGAAGGTGAAACATCAACTGCAGGATCTCCTTGTCATCATCCTGAAAATCTCCTAATGACCCAAGGAGTGGTTTCCTTGCTGTTGGAGCTTGTAACACATGACAGACCTTGAGGTTTTTCTTCTCCCACCTCGTGGTTTTTTTTTCTTTTTTTTTTTTTGCTCCGCAGAAACAGAGACGAAGTTTGGCTGCTGAGGGAAATGATGAAACTTAGAAAACGAGAGGTCTTGTGACAGGCTAACACCTCAGCTTGCTTTGAACTTGGTAGTGAAATATATAGACACAATTTTCGTTGCAGGTGGCTTTTTCCATGGCAGCATGTGGGTATCTGTGCCCAGCCCCACACGTGTGTGTACATGCACAGTTATTCTTGCCTCAGCACAACGATTTCCTAACGATCTCTTACCCATCCAAGACAGATTGCTTTTCATGGTTCAGTGGCCGCAGCTCAGGCATCCATTTTAATCAATAAAACAGTCAAAAGAGAGAATAGATTTACTTGTTTCTGGTTTTTTACATTTAATTGAAAATTTTCGAGTGATTACAAACATAGCTATTGTATAGATTGCGGAGTTTAGAAGACAATAAGTGCCAAAAGAAAAATGTCCCCGGAGCCCAACCCCTTCCCCTTGTGATGCACAATAGATGGTGGTTTGTGCCTGGCCTTGTCCTTTCTTCTCCTTTCCCAGGGTTTGCAAAAAGCGGGATGGATTTAATGGGGTTTTACCCAGGCATGGCAGGGATGTCTGTGATGGGCAGCGTTAAATCCTCTGACTTGTCATGAGGGAGAATCTCCCTTCACACAGAGCACGGAAGAGCCAAGGGAAACCTGGAGATGCATCTTCCTGTGAGCCACTTGGTCACCAAACCCATGTGAGGATGGGCCCTAAAATCTCTCCAGATCCAACAAAAAGGCTTTAATTTTAAAGAGAGCCGACTGAAAAGCCATTTCAGAGAACAAGAGCTTTTGGTCGTCAACAGAGGAAAAAAATGTATAATTTCTGTTGTGTTTTTATGTCGAAACCAATCCCCTTCTTCAGATGGAAGTCATGGGAATAAATAATTGGAGAGCAGGAGGGGTTTGGGATATTTCCTAGTGCCCCAAGGTGCTGCAGGGGTATTTATCCCATATTAGCAGTAGGTTAACTTTCCCCACTGGATACTGCCTTTGATTATTTAATCTGTTCGCTGTTGTCAATGGTGGGTGTCAATGCCGAAGTGACTAAAGGTGGGTGTGTGCAGTGGGTTGATCCTAAATTGACAGACAGCTTTTTGGACCAATCACGTTTCTCTCAATTTTACATATTTAAACCCCGTGGAAGGCAGGATTTTTGGGGGTTTTTCCATCCCCTCTCATCCCCGCAGAAGGAGCGTAAAACCCCCCAAAATCCCACCTTCCACGGGGTTTAAATATGTAAAACTGAGAGAAGCATGACTGGTCCAAAAAGCTGTCTTGCAATTTAGGGTTCTTTAAGTTTTGTGCCTGCTTTGCTTTTCTCCTAATGCTTATCTCACAGAAAGGACATCGGGGGTAATGCATATTTTGACCTAAAACCACCGCAGTGTGTTTGTGGGGGTACCACATAAATAACAACCTCCTTGAAATCTGAATAAATGTGAGCATGGAGCAACGAGTTGTTGTGTGGTGTTAGGAAAGGGATCTCCTGGACCCCCGCGTTTTCCAAGCTTGCAGCTTGGATTGATGTCTGACAAACTTTATCTTTCTTCTGGGGATTCCTTGGGAAAAATAACAAGCCATGCTCTCTCTCTGGCTGTAAATTTAATAAACCTGGAAGCATCACGGCAGCTGAACACATTGAAGCCATGGACTGTTAACTCCAGTGCAGGAGAACGTTAAAAACAGTCCTCGAGACCCCTGAGCTCCCTGCGAAATGAGATCTGAGTCCCCTCTAAGTTGTTTTTAATAGCTGGAATCACTGAAGATTGGTGTTTACCAGGGAGCAGGTTTGTGAGGGAGCTGCCTGCTGGGTGCCCATGGTGATATCATTTCCAGAGGTATTCCTGGGATAACCTCCCGGGCACACAGGTCTCCTCACAAATTAACGCTGAGCCCTGTGCGCCGCCCGGCTCCGGCTCCCAGACGGACAATTTCCTCGATACTTTTATTGTGGTCTCTGATTTCCTCAGCTTCCTTGCCTGCTGGAAGCAGATTTGTTCCGGCCTGGGCCAGGATGTGGCTCTGGAGGAGTCGTTGTCACCCTCTATCTGTCACGGGCTCTGTCAGCCCACAGAGTGTGGCTTTGTCCCCAGCAGCCCAAACCCGGGGTACAGCTCTCAGGAACCTGGAGATTCCAGGTTTGGAGATTCCATCAGAGAAGAAACATGGCTCACAGGGCGGTTTTGTCCACAAAATGAGGTGTTTTTGTCCATTTTATCCCTGAGATGATGTTGCAAGCTGGACAACCCCAAAGCAAATGTTGGATTATGTGCAAACGCACCCCAAGCAGTTTGCAGCAAAACTGATTTTGCTGCCACCAAAAAAGCTTATAGATTATGGCTATTCCTCTCTTGGCAGCATTTTAATTCTTCATCCCCATCGAATTCTATAGATTTTGTGGGATTTCTCCCCCCTGCGTGTCCCCTCACCAGAAGGAAATGAACATTTTGAGGAAGAACAGATCCTTTTCACGATTTTCTTTTCAAACTCAAAATCAAATTCTCTGTCAGGAAAAGCTTCAAATGGAAAACTCTGACCAGCCCAAATTAGGGGGGACTCCATTTACTCTGGTAGAATACTTTGAGAGCTGCAGATGAAAACTGCAATTTAAGTGCCTAATATTATAATTATACACCGATGTGTTTTATTAATGGGATTGAATGCTCATAGCTTTGTAGTAATGAGCTTTTTTGAAGATCCGTGTAATAGAGTTTTCTGATGGTGAGGACCCTGCCACGCTGTTCCTTCTAAAAGCACCTTGAAACTCAGTGAGTAGCCAGGGACAGGGTTAATTCGTTGACTTGAGCAGTAATTAGTTGCCTTTCTCCTGGAGGAGCCCTTCCAGGAGGGGAAGAGGAACCCAAACCTCCCACTTGCAGCGCCATGTGGATGCTCTGGAATTTTATTGGGGTGGGGCAAGTGACTCTGGAGCAAATAAAGCGTTTGGGGAGCCTTGGAGATGAAAGGTTTTGTGTTGACAAATTAGCACTTAGCAGATTGCTGGTATTAAAGAGCTGTGGGTTTGAGCTGTGTGGATGGTTGGGCCTTTTTAACACAGGAAGAAATCATTTTCCCATTCTCTAACAGCATTTCAATGCACTTCTGGTAATAAATAAGGAGAAAAAAATGAAACCCTCGAGTCTTTTCCTGGGCCAGGGCACCCCCTCCCACCAGGGTTAAGCTGGCTCAGTCAAAAAGATTCATGTTTATGGCTTGCATATTCCGTGTGGAAAAACCTGGAACAATCCTAACCCGGGTTCTGAAATAAAGTCTTTAAGATAAATTTCAAGTTTGAACAGAATATTGATACAGGATATTTTGATAGTTTAAATTTTTTTTCTTATCGTGAAATTATCACAACTCACTTTTCTGGGAATGAATTTTGACTTGGCTGAATCAACAAGTGGTATTAATTATATTAATAACCACATTAATTATATAACAGTGCATAAGAATTCAAAGCCTTCTAAGACTGAATAGGGAGAGCATTGAAAATAAAGTGGCAAATTGTAGAGCTGTTACAGTGTGAACTGGATGTGTCTCACTTGGTATCTTTTGACAGGGAAAAGTAACTTTTCAAAACCCACCACAATGTTCTTTACAAATCCTGCTTTTCTCTAAATGCTTCCCTTCTATGCTGGAGCATAATTAGCTTTTGTCAACTTTTCTATGGGCAGTTTTCATTTTGCACTTTCTTTGGATGCTGTGGCTGCTTTTCTAGAATAGCTGAAGTTTTGTTTCTTTCCCTGGCATCTTTAGTCTCCAATTTTCGTGGAGAAAAAAAACCCTCATGTTTGGCCTCCCCTCACTAGTTAGGTGTCCTTGATGCATTTATTTAGGAAATGCAGAGCCAGGCAAGTGTTCCCCTTCTCCCTTTGTTAATTAACCCAATGTGTACAGTCACATTTCATTTGGCAGCTTGACTGCAGGGCCCAGCTGCTGGGAGATGAGCCATGAGAGGGGAAACAGGAGCTTTGTGCTCAGTTAATACGTGGATTTTTGGAGCTTGTTGATGTTCCCTAGAACATCTGCTCCTTGGCACTTGCCTGTCCAGCTCAACCTGGAGATCCTTCCAGGAAAGGTGGGACAAGGAGAGGTGGGGAAATTGGGGTGCAAATGGGAAAATGGGATGCAGAGTGAGAGACTTTTCCTACTGCTGATGGGTGCTGCTGTCTGCGTCAAAGAGCGGAATCTTGGGAACTTCTTCAGGGCAAAACCTCCCTCCCAAGGCCAAGGAACCACGTCTGGCTCTCAGCATCATCCTCAGTGACCTGTGGCACGCTGGGTTTCGTGCAGGAGGGATGGCAGGAGATGGGAAGGTCCCTGTCCCGTGCGTTCTCCATCCTGCCCTGCTTCCCTCCTGCCCTTCTCACTCGTGGTCGCTGTCAGTAATGAGGTGGGAAGACTGGGCAAGGAGACAGCTCCAGTGCCACCCTGTCCACCCCCACATTATCCTGCCTTATTACATTGTAATAAATTGAACCATTCCACTTCATTATTTCATATTTGAGGAGATTTATAGATTGTCCTGGTGGCTGAAGAGGCAGTGATTAAAGGAGCAGTGTGCTAATGAATGAGCCTCAGCACAAAGCCTTTTTAATTAATGCACAGCCCAGGGGCTGTAAACGCCTTGCTGATAACAAGCCTGGCCCATTCAGGACATGAACTGACAACTTTGCAGAGAATGAAGGCTTATGTGGAGACATGGGTATGGTATTGAAATGGCAATTAAGGCTAATAAAATGATTCGTCTGCCCATCCATCGCCCTCCTTCCCTGTGCCCGGACCTGTCTCTGCCTCGGAAGTAATGGCAGGTGGAGATTTCATTTGGCTCCTCCAGCCTTTCTTGGTGATTTAATTTACAGGCTGCATCTGTTCCTTCACGAGGCTCTTTCAGTCACATTAGAGATGGATTTTCACTCCAGGCTATTCTGAACTCACTGGAAATTTCCCTGACTCAGATTATTTTGCCCAGTGTTTATGGCTGGTTTTCTTTTTATTCCTTAAAAACTTTTCTAATGGAGTGTCTTGCTGGGAGGGGAGGCAGTGAACTTGTTGGCAGTGCTGTCTGTCCATCCATCCCATCCATCCATCCATCCCATCCATCCCATCCATCCATCCCTGCATCCATCCATCCCTGCATCCATCCCTGCATCCATCCCTGCATCCATCCATCCATCCATCCATCCATCCCTCCATCCCTCCATCCATCCCTCTATCCAGCACTGACTCTGGGCTGGTCAGAGCACTGGAATAAACAGAGTGGGCTCACACAGCTCTGGGAAAGACAGAACCTGCCAGGGTGAGTTTTCAGCTTCTTTCAGGATGGCCTCAAAGCTGTCCCTGATTTCTGATGGGTTTCACGTCCCCTTCCTGCACATCCTGTGCTTGGCGGTGTCGGTGCATTCCACGCTTGGAAAGAGTGACTTTGAAAAGGTGCCTTAAGGAACGAGTCAGTGCTTGAACAAACTGTGGTGGCAAACTGGAGCTGCCCCTTGTCCTTGGGAAGTTACGGGGCAGGTGAACAGCAGGGACAGGGCATCGCTGCTCCACTGAATTCTGAGCAATCGCCCTGGTTTGTGCCATGTCCTGCCTGGTGGTGCTGAAATGCTGTGCCCTGGGGCAGCCTTGTGGCAAAACACCCTTGGTGTGTTCAGGAGCACACAGGGATCAAACCAGACATCGCTGATGCCTGGCAGCTCTGGAGAATTTGGGAATGCTCTATTCCTCTGAGCATCCCCTGGGGCTTGGGAGAGAGGAGGACACCAAAGGCTGGAACCTTCCCTTCTTCCCACTGTTCAGCTTCTGCATTTTGCCTCACTGAATCCCTGACAGGTGGAAGCATGATTTTTCAGTGAGGGACGTGGGAAGAGGAGATGGCAAACTTTTGAAACAAAGTTAAAAAAAAAAAAAAAAAAGACAAAAATATAAATGATGCTGCTTGTGGCCTGCAGATTTAATGATATTTGCCCATTTGATTGATGAAGATGATGAACGAGGCTTCGTGGCCTGTTGAGGGTGAAAAGTCTAAGTACCAGGATGGAGAGTGAATCAATCACTTCCCTCTCCCGTGCCAGATGGGATCATCAGTTACCTGCGGATCCCGGCAGCACCGTGCATTTCCCCTGGCTGAGGGACGGTGCTTCAGCCATGGCTGCTGCCTCCTCTCCACAGAGATCGATAATACATGGCCAGGGGAAGCAACACGGCCTAAATGAAACCACTAAAACTCCTCGCCAACTTTATTCTTGCGTCAGGTTTTGTTTGCCAATATTCATGTTCTGACAAAATGTCTCACAGGGGCTGGACTGGACACAGGGCTGTGCAGTGCTGGGCTCTTCAGGTGGGACACAGGAGCTGGAGCACGTGAGGAAAAGTGCTGGTGGTTTGTTGAAGAATAGTCTTCTCTGAGTGCTTGCAGTGCCCATGTTCTTTTTTGGTTTTT
This sequence comes from Monarcha castaneiventris obscurior, assembly GCA_026261815.1. NCBI lineage: Eukaryota > Metazoa > Chordata > Aves > Passeriformes > Monarchidae > Monarcha > Monarcha castaneiventris. The sequence continues at coordinate 3,941,554 of JAMPIT010000114.1, forward strand.
CTTTTTTTTGTTTGTTTGTGTGTGGTGAGGGGGAGTTTTATGGTCTTTATTTAGTATTTGAGCATTTGCTCATCATTTCCATGCTGAAACCCTCAGTGTTGGGGTGAAAAATGGTTCTGTGCCTGTTTTGGGCAGAGGGATTTGGGTTGCAGGGCTGCATCTCAATGCTGGACTCCTACAGCAGTCAGAGATCTCATTCTTTGGGCATCATGAGCCATGTCCTCCGTGTGCCATCCCCAAGTTACACCTTCTTTGGGCCAGCACTGTAACTTTATTATTTTGAGTAGTATTTGCTTTACACTTGGCAGAAATCCATGAATTATTTGAGGGCGTGTTGGTAAACAGAGTTTGACAAACACAGCCTCAGAACCGTGTAACAAGCTCAGGACTTGGGATGTTCATCAAAAGTTTTGGGGTTTTATATTTCCTGAGTTCCACCAACCTTGTGAGCAGAGCCAATGTGATTTATGGCTTTGTGTTATGTTCCTGTGAAACTCGCAGGATTTTGATATAAAATTCTCCTGGCTTTAACTATCAGGTTTCACCTGAGCCCTGTTTTGGAGGCCGTTAATTCTTTATGTTGTCATTTCTGAAGACCCTTTTACAGCAGGAGCTCAGCATTATATAGCACTTAATAATGGGCATGTTACACTCCAGAGTAAAGAACATTTTGCTGTGTTCAAACCTCTTACAGTGATCACTGCAGCTGCTGATGGCCAGCACAGATGTGCCCAGTGCTTTGCAAAGTATTTGTGTAGGGAAGCACCATTCTGCTCAGGCAGTTTTTGGGTTGTGATTTATGCTCAGAGGCGCTGGAGGACTTTCACACTCTCTGAGTTCTGCTGTCTAATAAAGTCCCAGGTTGTGTCAGTGGAGAGGGAGAGCTGCCCTTGGGAAGAGTCCATCCCTCTTGTTGACTTGGTCCATTGACCTCCCCAGTCTATTATCAGGACTCACTGGAGAGATGCCCTTAATTACCTGGCCTTAATATGATGGGTTTAATGTCCTGTCCTTCTCAGCCAGAGGAGCTGTCACATGCAGAAGTCCTCGCCAGCCATGAAGAACACGGTGGGAAGCAAAGGAAGGAGATACTGAGGTGATGCAGGGCAGGAGGAGCTGAGCTCCTTGTTAAGTTCATGTCCTGAGATTTAAGACCCTGAGAAGGGAGGTGTGGTGGGCCAGGCTTGGTCCTGTCACAGCACACGCAGAACCAGCCCCAGGTGATGTGGAAACAGGAGGATGGGGTGAATTTCAGACAGGGATGGCTCAGCACCATTTTTTCCCTTGGATGTGCTTGCAGGCTCCTTCTGTGACCTTGAGGATGTTTTCAAATCTTTCTTTTCTTCTTGTATCTGGGCTTTCTAGGGCAGGGAGCATCTCTTACAATGTCTACTTAATCGAGGCTTGCCTCTTGTTTGAAGTCTCTGGGCACTGCTTTTGATATCAATAACAATCATGATAGCGAGAGACCAAAGACAAAGGAACAATTCCCAGGATAAATAGAGCAGTGGTACTCTCCTGTGTTGGTAATTCAGGGGTGAGCTATAGAGATGAGTTTTGACAAGAAATAATAAGTACTGGGGAGCTCAGGCTGCAGTTCCAGAGGGGACTGAAAGCTGGTGTACAATGAACAAGCTTTCCAGACCTCCCTGTGCTCTTTGTCATGGGTGGGAGGGTGGGAAGGGAAATACAAACGTTTCCTAAGAGGATCTGTTTGAATTCACAGTGCCTAGAACAGGGTTGTGAGATGGGCCCTGAATCAGAGGCAGGAGCAGAGGATTTGGGGGGAGCAGCCTCCCCCAGTAAATCCAGGCAGCGCCGAACTTGCAAATGTGTGAAGTAGAGTTTTTTTCAGGAATTGCTGGCTAAATCCAGGACTTCTATCCAGCCCACTGCAGTCATTAGAGAGGGCCTTAAACTCATTCTCTCCTTCTCATTAGCATTGACCATTAGCTCTGGAGAGCCGTGTTATTGATATAAATGTCTTTGAAACCTCCCGAGCTAGGGGCTTTGACGGATTTCATAGGCTGGTTAGGGAAAGTGTTTCTTTTCATCAGTTTCGAATTTGTCACTATTTCACTGGAATCAAAGGGGACTTCTTGTGTTGCAAGGCAGGGAGGGTAGAAATACCAGATGTACTTTGTCTCTCTCATTCATTAATTCATATACATTTATCATAAGACTTCCTATTTGTCTCCTTTTTAAGATAAATAATCTCAGCCCTTACAATCCCTTGTCATATGGAGACAAGAATGATTTAAGGAGCTGGAAAAGTTCCATATGACACGGGATACAGAGATTCAAATGTTGAGTCTGGTCCTTTCATTTCTGGAGGACAGAGCAGAAGATGGAGATGAGTGGGCTGAATGTCCTGGTTCTTCTGCAGATGTCCTGTGTATAACACAGGGACAAGTGCATGGAAACACATCTCTCTGCCCCATTTTTGATGCTGATAACACATTCTGGGCTGTGATAAGTTTGAATTTAGTATGGAATAAGCTAAATTTGATCGGAGCTGTCTGTATGGCCTCTTAAACCCTAACTCCAAAGTGGATGCTGAACGTGTTCGAGTCATTCCCTCTGCAGGAATGTTTTATACCTTGGCTGAGGTTGGAGCTGTGGTATTTGCTTAAGATCTGATCTAGATCTCCTGTAATTGCAAGGTATCTTCTGGAGGATTTGGAAGATCTGGGCTGCCTTATTCCCTTCCTCCTAATTTGAAGGTTGTGCATCACAGTTTTCCCCTGGAATACAACAGTCTTTCCTGGGATATTTAGGAGGATCAGAGGAGGAGTAGCAGCAGCTCTGTTTTAGGGTACTAATCCTCTTGTAAATCCCAGCGCTTGTATATCTCCAATAATAATTCCTGGCACTTGAATGATGGTTTAAACACACCCATAAAGAAGTAAACACTGAACTAATCCTGTCAGCGCCCGGGGAGCAGCAGGGTGAGCAAGGAGTTAATGTTTGTGGGGTGAGTGGGGCTGCTCTCTCTTCCCTGAGCACGGAGAGGACCCTGGGAGCAGCTGATGGCAGGAGAGGTGTGGGGACAGGAGGCACAGCTCACCTGAGGGACGCCTCTGCAGCATCCTCACCCCACCCCTCGCTTTGGAGCTGCCTGTGAGCTCAGTCGGAACCAACTGCTTGAGAAATCTCTCCCTGCAGCCCAACCTAATTTGTGCTGTCAATCCCCTGCTTGCCTTCCCACGCTCGTATTTAGCGCCATTGATTTATTGGATTGCAGGAATATTAAGAACCTCAAACTATTAGTCCTGATTATAACTTCTTGGCGGCTTCATCACTCCATGTGTCTTGCCATGCTCCGAGGGAGACCGGGCCCTTGGCCGGCTCCTGGCAGCTATCGAGCCTCAATTTACCACTCTCCTCCTCTCTGCCCTTCCCTGCTCTCCCAAACTTTCCCAAACATGCCTTGCTTGCAGCCACGGGTGTTTTTGGGAGGGCGAGGTGGAATGGAACAGCTTTCCCAAGCTGAGATGAACTCATCCATAGCAGAGCCAGGGAGCTGAGGTTGCTCGTGTCCTTGCCCCGATGTTCCCAATGCATTGGAGATTCCCTAATTTCTCCTCTGCTGCTTCCCATCCCTTCGCTCCCTTTGGAGAAGTTGGCACTGCCTTTTCTTTCCCACCTTCAATGTCCTCTTTGAAAATCTCAACATCTTTTGCCTTAGAGCAGCCTGCAGACTGTCTTCCCTCCTCATCCCTTTTCCAAGTCCTGGGTGCTTCCAGAAAGGAACGGATTCATCCCGAGTATGGATGGGAATGCATTTAGGGAAGTAAACACCACTTGCAAAGAGATGCTGCAGTGGCCCTGGTTTTGAAGCTGGCCTGGATCAAGAGAAAAACAGCCTCTGGCAGTGAGGGAGGGGGAGAGCAGGGAATTTGGGGCGAGAAAAGTGCTGAAAGGAACAGTCTGTGCTGCACACTGTGCCTGGGGGGGGTTGGTGTGTGCAGATGGACCAGGCCCTGCTGGGCTCCAGCTGGGGTGTGAGTGCAGGGACACTGCTTGGGGGGGCTGGGGGAGCCTCCCCTGTCACCACCAGGATTTTGGGGGGTGACAGCAAGGGGGCTGCAGCCCCCACCCCACACTGCGGCTGGGCTGTGTGGGGATGCAGCAGAGTTTGTGTTTGTTGGCTTTGTCCTGTCCCTCTGCTTGGCTTTTCCCTCCACTGGGGAGCTGTCGGATCACAGAGGGGTCTCCTGATGATGCCTTCTCCAGCCACCTAGGAACAAAGACTAGACAAGAGTAAGGGAATAAAGGTCGGGATTTATTTGAAGGCCTTCAAGGCACACCCTGGGGGAGCCAGAGGCTGCCTCCAAAAAATGGACCCCAAGATGGACCCCAGGTCACGAGTTCTTCACACCTTTATAGGTTTGGTTCATTTGCATACCACGGTTAATTCTCCAATTAAAGCCCCAGGTTAATGATGGAATTCCCCTCAGCTTGCTGCCCCCTTAGAGGCTTTGGGTTACACATTTTGGGCCTAGAAGAGCCTGGCTGTCCTTGAAGGCAAAGCCTGGAGAGGCTTTGTTGTGTCTGCCCAGCACGAGAGAGCAGAAATTCCAGGCTACCAGGAACTGCAGAGTTACACTCTAAGCAGTACAGGATTTGAAAAATATAAAAGTTAAAACCTAAGGCATCACTGAGCCTTCAGGCTGGCAGGGCTGGACCCTACAAGCCTTGGGGTCACTGGTGGTTATTGCTCCCTGTACAGGCTGATGGGGTCTGGCAGCTCCCACTGCCAAAGCTGTGCTTTGCAACAGGGACCAAGACTTCACAGGGGAAATGGCCTAAGAGGAGTTCATTAGTGGGGGAGAAAATCAAGAGAAAAGGCTTTTCGCTGAATCTGAGAGTTCCATGTTATTAAGATCGGAGCTGCTCTTACCTCTGCAGTGCCCTCTAAATGATGCCAAGATCTCCCAAAATCTGGGTGGCTGGGAGCTCCCTGCCTGGGGTTGCCAGCTGTGTGATGCTTTGGAGAGGGTCTCATGCTCCTCTGTGACTGTAAAGGGTGGGGGGAGAGGAAGCAGGGTCCCACCACCCCATCCCTCCTCTGCCCTGGGGAGGGAGCTGCATCTGAGCTGCTGGAGCTGCTGGCAGGTGGGTGGTTCCTCCATCAGGACCCCAGTGGTTCCTCCATCAGGACCCCATGTGGTGTCCCCACTCCTGAGCCTCCTTCCCTGCCCTCCCGAGGCTCCCTGGTGAGATGCGAGCTCTGCCTGCAGCCCTGTCCCTCTTCCATTGCTCAGGGCCTCAGGAACATTTCACAGGAAGGGTTTCCAGTCTGCTGGCTCGAGGCTGGATAATGTCTGGGCGAGCAGCTGCTGAGTGATGGCTGGGGTGTGCTCCACAAGGACCTGGCCCTTTCCCAGGAAAGGCTTTCCATCATGCTTCCACCCCGTGGCCACTGCTTTAGCCTAATTACAGCAGCTCTGCTTAATAGACTCCGGAGCCTCGGCCATGTCTCCCGGCTTTTACTGCCCAAGGAGCACCAGTGCTCCCCGTGTGGATGGAACCAGAGAGGGGCCCTGGAATCACAGAATATCCTGAACTGGATCAGGATCAAACAGTCCAGCTCCTGGCCCTGCACAAACACCCGAAAATCCCACCCTGGGCATCCCTGGCAGCGCTGTCCAAACGCTCCTGGAGCTCTGGCAGCCTCGGGGCCGTGCCCATTCCCTGGGGAGCCTGGGCCATGCCCAGCACCCTCTGGTTGAAAAACCTTTTCCCAATCATCCTAAGCCCCACCCTAACAGGATGGGCTCCGTTTCCCCCTCCACCACTTCCAGGGTAGGACAGCAGCATCACTTGCAGCTGGAGTTTTAGGCTCTGCTCTCACCTTCAGTGAGCAGAAGCAAAGGACACTCTGCATGGATATGGATGCTTAAATTAGTTCTGAACATCTCCTCCATCCACTTCCACCCCTCATCCTTTCCCTTCTCCAGCCTTGCTCCCTGCTCCTGCAGCCCAGAGCTGGTGCCTGGGATGGCAGCAAACACGTTACTCACGGAGCAGCCAGCCTGCTTAAGGACCTAAATTTATTTCATTTTCTAAACTGCAGCTGGGAAAAAATAAGAAGCCATTAGGCTGTCAGTTGTCAGAGCTTTACAGGAGCATCAACACATCATGTTTTTCTTTACTGAGACATTAAATGTGTCAAGACCCAGTGATGGACTGTGTGGATCAGATTCAGAGGGCAGAAGGAATGGCGAGCGAGGGCAGGACGATTTTCTCTGCTTTCCCAGCACTGTCAGGCTCCAGAGTCTCGGGAATGCTGTGCTTTCCCAAATGTCAGAGTCCTGCAGCCACTTCACCTTAATGGAGCCAGTCACAGGTGTCTGCAGAAGTGTCTGCAGGGGTGTCAGCAGGGAATGCCCAGCTCGGGTGCTCGCCCAGCACAGGATGAAGCAGGAGCACAGGTCTCTGGTGCAGCCCTTGTGGGGAGGATTTGGATGCCGCTGGCAGCCAGGAGCGTTTCTCCCCATTTTCTCCCCGTCAGGAGGTTAATGACTGCCTGACCACGGCAGTGTGCCAGGGCAGGGAGCTGACAGGCAGAGCAATGTGGAAATCGTGACTTCAGCTAAGGAGAATTCAATGTGAATGGAGGTTTTATTTTTTCCCAAAGTACAGCTGGACCCGGGATTTTCGTTTTGTTCCTCCCGAGTTTGTCAGATGCCCAGAAACTTCCCCAAGCCTTCAACATCCCAAGGCTCTCCCGAATGCAGTGTTTGGTCTGCATGTACACGAGATGTGTGGCAAATATTTTATTTCAGATGCTGGCATATTTGCACTGGCACTGACTGCACTCCGTGTGAGTGATGAAAGGCCCTGTATAAATACGGTGTTTCCACTGGTATTGATTGCATTACGATTGCAATTCCACTTGCAGTGGGGCTGCCTGCAGTACGTGTGTTTTTAGACTGGCACTCATCCTCAGTGCCTGCCTGTGGCCGCTTTCCTTTTCCTCGAGTTCCCAGAATCACACAGAATCACAGAATCACCAGGTTGGCAGAGACCTTCAAGATAATCGAGTCCAACCTCTGTCCTAACACCTCAACTAAACTAAACCATGGCACCGAGTGCCACATCCAATCTCCTTTTAAACACGTCCAGGGATGGTGATTCCACCACCTCCCCAGGTAAACCATTCCAATACTTTATCACTCTTTCTGTAAAAAACTTTTTTCTAATATCCAACCTATATTTTCCTTGGCGCAACTTAAGGCTGTGTCCTCTTGTTCTGTCAGTTGTTGCCCGGAAAAAGAGACCAACCCCCACCTCACTACAACCACCTTTCAAGGAGTTGTAGAGAGTGATAAGGTCGTGCCTGAGTCTCCTTTTCTCCAGGCTAAACAACCCCAGCTCCCTCAGATGTTCCTCACAGGGTTTGTGCTCCAAGCCCCTCACCTGCCTTGTCGCCCTTCTCTGGACACATCCAAGTGTCCCCACGTCCTTCCTGAACTGAGGGGCCCAGAACTGGACACAGCACTCGAGGTGAGGCCTCACCAGTGCCGAGTACAGGGGAAGAATGATTTCCCTGCTTCTGCTGGCCACACTATTTCTGATCCAGGCAACCTGTTGCCTGTCTGACGTTGTGCCTGTCTGAGGTGGGAATGGAGCTGTGGGGGCAGAGCCGAGGCTGGGGTTGGGATGTTGAGTTTTCCTGCAGCGCTGGCCTGCCCAGGGCAGTGCCTGGGTGGTTCTGGACCTGAGCAGGGCTCCCCACTTGTGCAGGGGAGTGGCTGATGCTGTCCTGGCTCTCACTGCTCGGTGCCTTCAGCTGGATGTCCCCTCACACAGTGGGGTAGCTGAGCAGCTCTGCTCTCCTGGCAGCTCCTGCTGCTGCACTCCCTCCTGCTGTGCTGAGACCCCTAAAATTCCAAGATGCCATTGAAAATTCCTTCTTGCTCTCCGTGCTGACCTCCTCATTACAGACCCAAATTTCCTCAGATATTCTGTGCAGTAAAGTGTCTCTTCTTTGATTCAACCTCTGTCTTTTTTTTTTTTTGTTGTTGTGTTTTTTTTTGTTTTGTGAGACGAGGTGCTGCGGGCTCAGAGGCAGTTTTGATATTTTCCCAGTCAATATCTCTTCCTGCTAGGAACAAGATGTAATCTGTGTGCGTGTGCCTTCACAGGCTCACACAGAGCAGCATCAGGCTCCTGGAACAGGAAGAAAGGGATGTGCATTCCCCGAATGCAGCAGGGAGCTCTGACATTGCCTCTCCCCGGCCTCTGAAGCTGGTGAGAGGATTGCCCTTTGCGCCCCTGCCCTGGAAGTGTCATCCTGAGTGGAGAGGGAGTTCTGTGCCTGCTCCTCGCCCGAGGCTGAGGCAGCTCTGTGGCAAATTGATGAGGAGCAGATGCTTTGAGCTCGGGAAGGGTTTTCCCTGCCTGGGCGGGTGTTAATGGGAAAGGTTACAGGTATGATGGGGAGTGAGGACCAGAGAGGGAAGGGGCAGATGGATAAGGCAGGAGGTGGGGAGGAGGGGAGAAGGACAGAGAAGCAGGATGTCTGTGCAGGGCTTTCTTCATCTGCTCACTTAATTAGAGAGGAGACCCCAGCCTGGCCACCCCTGAGCCTTTGAGGAGTGGTGGGGGTTTGCTCTGGGCTCTGCCTCTGGCCTCGGCCACTGCCCCAGGGAATCTGCCTAACACTTGAAGAAAGCCAAAATAATTTTTAAAAATCCAAGAAGGGGTAAAAATGAGGAGGGGGAGGTGGGGATGAGGAAGGGACACAAAACGCACTCCTTCTCTGACAATCCACATGAGTTTGAAGTCAAAACATTCTGTGCATGTCTGTTTTTTTTTCTTCCCTCACCACCTGGTAGCTATTATCAGATGACAATTTATTCCAGGCATCCTCTTGGGAAGAGATTTCACAAGCATCAAGATTTTAAATCCAGAAAGTGCCACAATTAGCATGGTGTGTGCCTGAGCCAGAGTTTGGCTCCCCTTCCCATCCTGGGCTGTGCCCCTTGCTGGGGCTTTGTGTGTTCCGCTGGCAAAAGCTCAGGATTTGGCTCTGAAGTCCAGGAACCTCCACTGGACCTTGAACCATCTCTCTAGGAAGAGTTTCCAGCCACAGCTGGGATAGGGAAGGACTCTTGCAGCTTGGCCAGGAGAAGGTGGGAGAGTTGTGCCCTGGCTCTGGGATGTGCTGAAAAGGGAATTTTATTTGGCGTAGCCTCGGGAGGTTTGCAATGCAGATGTAAATGCTGCAGAGGAGATCGAAGGAGCTCCTGCGTTTCCCTGGAAGGAGAGGATTCCCTCAGCAAGCCTCAACATGGTTGTCTGTGATTCAGGAGTTTATCATCAGGATAAATTGGTGCATCAGGCAGAGCCTTTTGTCTTCGCTTTTCCTTTGCCTTAGAGGCTTATTAGTCAAATTGGTAACTATTAGAATATTACTTTACTGCTAATGACTTAGTAATAGGTTGCACTGGGGTGTTGCAACTCCAAAACCTGCTGTATTTATCAGAGAGCATGGCTTTTCCTTGTGTATTCCGGCTTCCTGAGCTTTCTGTCATGAGAGAATTCTTCCTCTGGTGTAAAATCCCACCCCAGCTCCTCTTGCAGTCGCCCTCTGGACACTCTGCTTGCCATATTCCCTAAAAGTGCCTTCCTGGTGCCACAGCCAGGCGTGACACACGGGGCTGTGAGCACCTCGGTGCCTTGCCAACGGTGAAAATAGACTTGTCATGTTTGGTTTGGTTTGGTTTCCAGCAGATGTATTCACAAATAACTTCATTTGATGGCAATGATGGGGAAAGAAAAGAAAATCATCCCCATGATTTTCTGAATGTTATCCAATGATCTATAAAGCTAGGCAGAAATTTAAAAAATAAAAAGGGAAAGAGAAAGGAGGAATTGTGAAGAGTTTGACAAGTATGTCAGTGTTTCTTGAACACATTACAGCACATAATTCAGTTGGCTTGAGTTCCTGGTGCGCTTCAGTGCTGGCTCCTGAGTGCTGAGCCGGGCTGTGCTGCCTGTGTTCCCAACACTGGAGGAAAACAACAAAATGCAGGAAAACTCAGGGAGCCTTTCATACCACTCCTCGGGCTGCAGTGGTGGTGTTTGAGGAGGGAGGGGTGTGATCAGATCCCTTTGGTATCCCTGCTGCTCAGTGGCTGCTGCCAGAGCTGCAAACCCCGGGGTTTACAGGGCTCAGCATGATGGGATCTTTAAAATCCAGGGGGTCTCAGTCTGGATTTGCTTCTGGCCTGCTCCCACTGCGAACCCAAAATTCCCAGGTGTGCTGAGCACAGCAAGAGGAGCTGGCCAGGTGTGGTGCAGGGGCAGTGCCAGCGAGCATCCCACAGCCCTGGTGCCCAGGATGTGCCAGAGCTCCTCTCCCTGCACCGCAGCTGCATTAGGGACCTGCTCAGGTGCTGCTGGCAGCCTCGGGTGTGCAGATCTGGGGGTCTGGGAGGAGCTGGGCCAAACATTCTATGCCTGCAGAGTGGCACTGGAGTGGTGCTGGTGGTGGTTTGTATCTCATCAAAGCAGAGGTGCTGGGTCACTCCAGCCAAGCAGCTGCAGCTCAGCACCTCCCTCACGCTGGATTTCGCTTTGCTGTTGTTTAAAAGGTGGATTTGTTCTGTTGGCAGGCAGTGGGTGAGGGAGCTGTGCCCAAGCAGAGAGGGGCTGTGTCACTGCAATTCTGGATTAGGCAGCACGAAGCAAGGAGGGGGAAAATCCGAGCAAATAACAATAATAATGGAAGCAGAATAAAAAATAATGCTACAGGAAGATTTAATGCAAATTCCCTTCCTGCCCTGACTGTGTGTCTGGTGACCAATTCTGTGACACCGGGTTTGGTCACCAGGATTGGGGCTCTGAGATGGGACAAGGGGCCTGGAGCTGGGTTTGTTGGGTGCTCCAAGGAGCCCGATGCCCCATCTGAGGGCTCATCTCCAGGTGCCTGGAGGCATAGTGTGAGGCTTTGTCTCTTGTTTAGAGAGCCTTGGCTTTTATAAGTTCAAAAAATGAGATGGCAAATTGAATTTATTCATGAGCATGGTGGCTCTCTGGGGTTTTCTCTTTAATTCAGTAGACTTGCTTTAAGGGACTCTGTTTTAGCAGAGAAAGGATGGAATTGGTGCTTTCATCTTTCAGGCCTCCTTTACTGGTGTTCCCCCCTTGCTCCCGACTCCCGCAGAGTCTGTCCCAGAGCAGAGATCTCCCCTTCTGTGGTTCCCATCCCTTTGTGGGGGACGCTGTGCCGGGTTTTTGGGATGAGGCTCCGCTCCCTGTGCGGGGGTTTGGGAGAATCCATGGGAGAGGCTGCAGCAAAGCCCAGCCAGGGCCCACCGAGGTCCTTTCTCCTTCCTCCCCATCCCCTTTGGAGCAGGAGCTGCCCGGGTGAGGCGATGCCTTGGCTCCTGGCTGGCAGCTGGCTCGTGCCACCAGGATAACGGGTGCCACACGGAATGAGCAGCGAGCCTGGCTCTGCCTCCCACCCCCCTGCTCCCAGGGAGCCCCGAGGGGTTCCCAAGCAGTGACAGGAGCAGTCACAGGCACAGGGACCCGTTAGTTGCTCTTTCACGGTTCAGCAGGCTCCGTTTCCACCTGGTGCTCTCCAGGGAGTCCCTGTGAGCTGCAAAAGGTGCCACGGGCAGGGAGAACGGGGGCTTTTGTGGGATGTGGGGCATCTCTGTGCAGGATGAGGGCGTGCGTTGGATTTGGGGGCTAAATATCCCCTCCCCAGGTTTTGGGAGATGCCCATTTCCCTCCCTTTTTTATTGGCATTGCTGCTGGAAGTGAAGGTGGGTTCAGGGAAGGAGAGGAGACAGAGGCTGCTCCAGCCTGCGAACACGGCTCGGTGTGGTGTTTTTGTCTCTGGTTTATCCCAACGAAGCGCCATGGGCTGGTAACCTCAGGGGGCTGCGTGGCAGCGCTTGTAAAAACCATGGAAATCAGGAGAGTTTTGCTGTGGTTTGAGTTTGCTGTGAGCTGAATGTCAGGCTGGGTTTGTGGTCCCTCTGGGAGCGTCGGGAGGCGGCAGACGGGAAGGTGCAGCACTAAAATTCATCGCCCGCTGAGCCAGCTGCTGCCGTGTGCGCTCACCTCGCGCTCCCAGCGCGTCCCTGGGGCTGTAAAACCCCGTGGAAGGAGGTGATAAACCCCTGAGACTCCGGCAGAGCTGCGCCTCCGCAGCTGCTCCCGGGGTAATGGGACCTCCTGATGCACCGCGAGGTCTTTACTGGGAAGGTGCCATTGAAGGACAAAGTCTGATGGTGTTTGGATGTTAATGTTTTACAGCTCCCCTGCCTTCGAACAATGCCTAAAAATACTAGTGTATGCAAATTATAAACTAATTTGGATGATGGAGCATGGGAATATTGCTCATACTCCCCAAGCATGGCATTTCCAATCATATCTTCGTTTCATTTTTAAGCAAAGAAATCATAATCTTGACATGTTTATCATTCAGTGCCTGCACCAATTATCTCTTTGGGTTCATTCTATAGTTCATAGAACTGATAGATTATGATCATGTTGTTAGGAGAATTGTGCAGTCATTATTCCTCCAGCTGGAGGAGAAGTTGAAAAACAATTATAAAGAATGATTCTCCTTTGGATTGCTTTTAGAGTTCATGGAATAGGCAAGTTCCTATTACCAGGGGCCAGGAGCTGTGAGGTTCCTGCCACCGGTGGGTTTGAACTCTTGTGATCCAAACCCCGTGACCTGCAACGCTCATTTTCTCCAGCGAGCTCCTGTTGTAGTTATTATTTTTTTATGGGTTGGTATCAGAGAGATGAATGCCATTGGCTGCACCAGGGCTGCGACTCGGAATGATAATTTCCAGTTTAATTACAGCGCAGGGCGCTGGGGATGCACCAGTGGATACCTGTTGGGTTAGAAATTGAGACTCGAGGCTTTGCATCCAAATAACCCAACGCTGGCATCCACGTGGAATTTTGGCTTGAAACCGGATGAAGTGGGGTTCCCTCAAATCAAGTATTGCTTTCCTCCAAGGTCCTTAATGAGACTCATGGGATCGTGACCCTCCCAAAGGAAATATTTGCAGGAGATGCTGCTAAAGGAGTCCTCTGGGAATTTGGGAGTTGAAGGCAGCAGGCTCCTGGGGGAGAGCTTTTCTTTGATCCCCAGAAGGAGCTCTCTAATCTCTTCCATAAACACACTTGGGCAGCTCCAGGGTGATTTGGCAGCCTTGCCTCTGTGATGGATCGTCCCCAGAGGACCCGGCTGCCTCCCCGCTCCTCCCTTGCCCCAGTTCTCCACTCTCACTATTGAATTTTCAAGTTTCTTGACCAGAAGGCAGCAGAACCAGAAAAACAAATGTCTTGTCAAGACATCATTCCCATGCAAGGATTTTGCCTCCTTGTCTCTGCAGGGCTTTTCTTTCCCTCCTCATGTCCCAGCTGGTGTCAGCACACGAGCAAAGGGCCACCCCCAGCGCCTTGGCTGAGTCCGTGCTTATCCAATTTGGGACTGGATGAAACCCCCCCGTCCCCCAGGCCTTTTTGTTTTGCCTTCTCCAAGTGGTCAATATCGACTGCTCGAGCAGAGCTATTTATTTAAGAATGCACCTTGTCAATATTTATGTAGCCTGCAGCTGGCTGAGCGTTCCAGAGCAGTGTGGGGAGTGATGGACGGGCAGCAGGAGTGCTCCAGCTGGGAAGGGCTCTGTGCTGGGGAAGGAGGGAGCAGCCTGGGAAGGGCTCTGTGCTGGGGAAGGAGGGAGCAGCCTGGGAAGGGCTCTGTGCTGGGGAAGGAGGGAGCAGCCTGGGAAGGGCTCTGGTGGTTTTGCTGTGCCTTGGAGCCGCAGTTTCCTCCCTGTCACACTTCCCTCCTCCTGCTCTGAACTTCTTCCTTTTCCCTCTGCCACCCTGGAGGGCTCAGGTTTTCCTTTGGGGAAGGGAGAGGACAATCTCATGCTTGCCATGAGACCCTCAGTTCCTTCTGGGAGCAGAACTTGCCTCTGCCGTTAATTACCTGTTTAAATTATGTGGCCTATAACAGAGAACCCTCAATTAGGTTATTCAGGTGTTGCACACCTGGGGAAAAAAGGTGAATGTCCTTAATCCAAGCTCCTGTTTTAATATGAAACCTGTTTTTATATGCTGGGTAGTGGTGCCAAGATTCCTTAAACTTCAGAGGAAAGATGGAGAAACCAGCGTTATTATTTATTATTTTCCAACACCTCCCACCCCGAGCTCCTGGAGTTAACAGGCTCACTGTAGCTCTCCACTGGCTGGGATTTGGTACATGGATAAACACATTTTGTTTCTTTAGAAAGGGGAAAGGTTGTTTACAAGTTTTAAACCAGAATGGAAATGTTGTTTTCTGTCAGGAGCATTTAGTGAACAATAACGAAATAATGTTTAAAAAGCCTTTGAAGTGTCCCTTTCAAACGAAAAACTGAAGTGCTGGGGGGAATATTAAACACCACAAACACAAGGTATTAACGCTTATTAATGAGCTAAGAGAGGAATAAAATGCAACTGAAAGCAGAAATTCACGCCTGACACCGAAACCTTTGTGAAGGCAGCGCCAGATCTCCACAGGAGAGGGTCATATCTTTATTTAAAAACAAATAAAGCCACAAAATGTGCCTTTGGGGGAAAATCAGCCTTGGGGCTTCCAGAGCTGCATTGAGGTTGTATTAATGGTGGTCAGGGGAAGATCTCTCTGGGTAGGAAACACCCGAGGAATTGCCTCTGAGGTTCTCGCATCTTCCTTAAGCAATGTGATGTGGATGTGATTAAGTGCTGCTAATTCTGCTTGACAGTGCTTTTCTCGAAGTGTGCTTGACTACTTTTTTAATATTAGACATTAGCAGGGGTAATATTTTTGGTGATTTCTCCTTTTCCTTTTAATTGTTGTAGCAAGGATACAAAAAGCTCTTTAAAACAGGTCCTCTGATGAGTCAGAGCAAGACTTGCTTGTCTTGAACAGCAGGTGCAAGGAGACCACAGGACATATTTCCAATTACTTCATGGCCAAACCCATTACAAAATAAAAATATTTCCAAGTGCCAGAGGAGGGAGCCAGCAAAACACAGGAAATCAGAACGTTTCTGCCTTTTTAATGTCTCTTTTCCTCATGAAATCAGAAGAAATTGAGTGGAGCAGCACCAAACTTTGCTGTCACTTGAGAAAGAGTTGATGAAGTGGTGTCAGTGTGTGACTGATGAGTTGGGAGCACTCACTTTAAAAATCAAAATTTGTGGCTCTGGGAGGACAGGGCTCTCTCCTCTCTGCTCTGCCCACCTGCTTCAGTCTAATTTTTGCAGTAATCTCAGGGGTTATTTTTGGCCTTTTCCCTGCTCTTGCAGCACAGAGTTATCCATGGGGATAACTTGGGGATTTATGCTTGTCCAGGCCTGTCACTGCTCTCCCCACAACGCAGAGATGGTTTTTGCTGATGGGCTCTCGGATGGGCCAAAGGAAGACAATAATTCATGGCCTCACAGAATGGTTTGGGTCAGAAGGGACCTTAAAGCTCATCTCATTCCAACCCCCTGCCAGGGCCACGGACACCTCCCACTAGCCCAGGTTGCTCTAAATCCCATCCAGCCTGGCCTTGGACACTTCCAGAGGTCGGCAAACACGAACTCCCCAGAGAAAGGAATAATGGCAGGGGTAGTCCCAGCATGGAGCTGCCCTCCTGCAGCCTCCCTTCCTGGGAGGATGTTGGGTTTGGGCGGGAGCCGTGCTGGAGTGCAGCTCGTGGCTTCCATGGGGAACATGGGGACCACGGTGCCGCCTGGAAAAGCTGGGGGAGGCAGGGAAAAGGACATCTGTGAGATGCCGGAGGCGTCTCCACCCCGCAGCGCTGCTGTGGGAGGCAGGGATGAGGCGGGAGGGATGCAGAGAGCTGCGCTCTGCCCTGGGCAATGCAGGCGAGCTGGGTGACCCCAAACATCCCCGAGCAGCCCTAGAACTCCCCCCCAACGCCTGGGATGGGCAGGAGCTGCCGTTGCCACTGGGTTTTGGGCCTCGCC
This sequence comes from Monarcha castaneiventris obscurior, assembly GCA_026261815.1. Lineage (NCBI taxonomy): Eukaryota > Metazoa > Chordata > Aves > Passeriformes > Monarchidae > Monarcha > Monarcha castaneiventris. The sequence continues at coordinate 3,957,546 of JAMPIT010000114.1, forward strand.
TTTTGGTTTGTGTGCGCTCCGTCACTCCGCGAATTCCCGTTCCCCGTCGCCTCGCAAAATGCCTGCGCCGCATATGAAATGGAGGAGATAAAATTGCAGGATCCGAGAATTGGCCGGGCTCTGTGCAATATATAACATACCAGATGGTCCTACAGGATGCCTCTGAAATATCTGTGCAATAGCATTTTAAGAAACTGATATAACTGATCAGGCAGCATATGGAAAAGACTTTCTGTGCTGCGTGAGGGTGCGGTGCCCCCTCTCCCGGCACCTGCTCTCCCTCCCCAAATTAGGGGTGCCACGCATTGATGAGCATCTCCCTTCTTTAACAGGAGATGTTCCCCTCACACATCTGGGATGGGGCCCTGCAGCTGGGAGAGCCCCATTCCAGCAGTGTTTTTTATATAAAAAGAAATGAAGTTGTTGTCATTAAAGGGCAGGGTGAGAACACGGTGCTTTGGTGGCTTCCTCACAACAACAACCTCCAGGATGGCCTTTTCCTGGGAGCATCCCAAGGATGGGGCTGTTTGCATGGAGTTTGTGACCACCCAGCCTCCCTCCTGGTGCTCTGCTGTAAACGGTGTTTTGGTCACATATTTCCCACCTCTCCGTGCCTTAAGCACAGGGCAGTGGGTTTGTGGGAGCAGACAGACCCCCAGAATGCTGCTGGTGGAAGGGAAGGAGCATTGCCCTCATCCCCTGGGCAGCAGCACAAGCCCTGGGTCTGCAGCTGGAGTTTTACTGCCCTCCACCCTTTGAGCCCCTCCAAATCCATCCAATTTCGGATGGGCCTCATGTGCTCCTCTTGCCCGTGGTGTCCCTGGGCTGCCTCTCTCCTTGTGCACATCCGAAGCCTCTCCTGCCTGTTTGCTATTCCCTACTCCTCCTGCTGCCCGTCTGCCTGGCCTCACACGTAGGCTGACCCCTCTGTCAAACAGAGAGGACAATATTTCCTCTCCACAAGGCTCAGCTCATATTCTTTAAGGTGCCTCGGGGTCACGGGATGAAAGGCTCCTTGCTGCTTCTGCAATGAGTCCAAGTCGAGCTAAGAATAGATCTATAAACAAGCCAGCAGGAGAGGCTTCTCTGGGGAACCTCTGAGGACTCTCAGAGAATGTCATTGCTGGAGTCGTTGTCACAGGAGATGTGGGCCCTGCCTTTGCCATGTGGGGGTGGCTCTGGGCAAGTCCTCTCCCAGCTTTCAGGTTGCTTTTGGTCCCAAGGAGAAGCGCTGGGGTTGGACACCCCAAAGCTGAGGCAGGAGAGGGAACCCTGCATCCCCTGGCTGCAGGAGCCGTGGCGGGTGATGCTGCAGGACACAGCTGGTGGGCTCCTGTTGGGATCAGGAGTGACGGAACCAATTTTCCTCCCAAACCTGTCTCCCTGGGTGCCCTGGGAGAGGGCTGGGATGAGCTGCAGGGCTGGGATGAGCTGCAGGGCTGCGTTTTTCGCCCGCACGTGAGATGCTCTGGCAGGAGGCTCCACGCTCGGTTGCTGCCCACGCTCGTGCAGAGAGGTATTTCGAGCTGTCAGTCTGGCGTGCTGTCTGTCTGTCCACCCACCCACCCAGGCATCTATAAAAATCCAGGCTGGATTAAATGCCTGTCAGAGCCCTGCTGCTGAGGCCAGGGCTCCTGATGCAGATCCTTGTCCTGGCACTCCACGTCCAGGTGGGGAGGGTTGGGATTGGAGTGTGAAATGTGCAGCTTGATCCCTGTTTCTGGAGTAATCTACATAAAAGCTGAGAGTGGGAATCTTGCAGAAAGCAGACTTCCCTCCTTTGTCTTTCCCGACTCTGTCCTCTGTTATCTTGATGGCTTCTGCTTGGCTGCCGTGTTGCTCTTTAATCTGGAGCCCTCTGTTCTTACCTGAGCTACAGAGGCTTGACGACGAAAGCCACTGAACTCAGAGAAAAATGAAAAGGAGCAAAGCTTAAAAAAATGTTTTCTTTCTGTCTCATTCTTGAAAAAAAAAAAAGAAGAAGAGAAAACCCAACCCCCAGAAGCGCACAGCCAGTGAGCGATGCTTGGATTCATCCTTGAACCATCTCCTGCTTATGGATCAGGGATGCATCATTTCTGCCCTGCTTTCTTTCTTTTCCCCCCGCTCTTCACGTGACATTCATTCATTTGATCAAAGCCAGGCAAACAAAAACCCCTTTGCTTTCAACCCATTGACTGGGAGAAGAGAATCCTGCTCCGGTCCTGGTGAGAGCATCTTTGGAGAGGATGGGATGGGGAGCCTGAAGCAGTGGGGCGTGAGGGGATGGGGGGTGGTGCAGAAGGAGCTTGATGCCTGCGTGGAGATAATGTTCTGTACATGACAACAACGGATAATTGCTGTGATCAAAGATCTGTGTGAGGGTATCCCGGGTTCCATCACTCCTGGCGCTGGCCCATCCTCCTGGCGGCTCAGGAGGGGAGCAAACTCCCTCGCTGCCTTTTCCCACCATCCTCCTTCCCATGGGGATTTCTCCCAGGAGACGGGGTGCTCTGGAGGGTGGTGGTGTTTTGGGGAGCACCTTGGGGTGTGCAGGGGCCGGGCTCTTCTCAGGAGTGCCAGAGAGGGCAACAAGCGCAATCAAAGTACAAGGAATTCTCTGTAAACGTAAGGAAAGCTGTTCCAGGGAAGCAGTGCTGCAGCCCTGGATTGGTTGTCCAGGGACGTTGTGGGGTCCCGACCTCCGGTGCTGCCACGTTTTCCACTGCTCACAGCACATCTTTGGAGGTGCCTCATCCAGCACGCGGCAGTAAATGATTCTTGACGGGAATTAGGACCCCGTCCATCTGGCCCCGTTCTGCCATCTAACAAGAGGAGATAAGTGCACTTAACAACACACCAGCTCTTGTTCAGGCCCCTTCTTCCCAAGCCAGAATCAATAGCAGGTCTCTACAGCTTTTAGAGACTTAGATCCCATCTTTTCATCTCTCCCTCACTCATTTTTCCCAAGCAGCACAAGCATGATTTCTCTGTTTTTTTCACGCTGCGGAAATTTTCCCATTCCACCTTTCATCTGCACCCGCGTGGCGCCAGCCCAGCCAGGGCTGCAGCTTTTGCACACCAGATAAGAAACCACCCCGTACCTGGGCTCCCCAATCCCCATTTCCACCTCTCTCCTGCTTAGGAGCTCCCCCACAGTCTCATTTATCTTCAAAGTGCTTTATAAACGCTAATTAATCCCCCCAGCAACCCGCCGGGGGAGGTGATGCAGGGCAGCTGTTTGCCCTCAGCCGCTGATGAGGGCACCCTCATTTCTCCCCCTCGGTTTCTCCCCTGCTCTCTGGGTGTGCTCACCCCGGTTTGGAGCTCTCCCCATGGAAGGGTGGCAGGGCAGTTGGTGTTTGTGTCACAATGGTTGGGGACCCGCGTGGAAGGAGCCTGACTGATGGCACTGCAAGCCAGGACCTTCGAGAGGTGAGCAGTGCTGCTTGCTCCGTCTCCTCCCGAGCCCCAGCCTGCCTCTCCCGTGGCTTCTCCTGCTCCTTTCATTGCCTTGTCCGGCTTAATTCTTCTGCTTGCCTTCCCCTCGGGGCTGGGTGGATGCTGCTGGCCCAGCCTGGGGTAACTCCAAGCATTTGCCCTTGGCGAGGGCTGTGGCTGTGAAGAAGCCCTTGGGGAGGATGGTGGGGTGGGTCCTTGGGCTCTCCCTGCAGAGCTTGGGGTGGCTGGTGCTCAATCCATAGAATCACAGCAAGGTTTGGATTGGAAGGGACCTTAAATATAATTTCATTCCAACCCCTTGCTACTGGCAGGGATGCTTCCCACTAGCCCGGGTTGCTCCAAGCCCTATCCAGGTTGTTTATTTCTGCAGGAGCTCTGAGTTCAGAGAGTCTTTTTTTTAAAAAAAAGAAAAAGAAAAAAGCGAGGTTTTTTTTTTTTTTTCCTCTCCTTGCACGAAATGCAAATCAATAGCTGTTGTATTCACATTCTAACAAGATGTCAAGGAGAAAAGGGTAGCCTTTCATTCAGCAGAGCACACACACACACACCCCGAGGGAGGGGACAGGAAGGAGGGAGAGGAGCGGGAGGAGGTTGCGGGGGCTGCCTGGGGCGGGCGCTGCGGAGAGGGCACGGGGGTGAAACCCACGGGCACGGAGGCTTTGGGAGGCTTTCTGTTTTCCTGGAGCCCTCTGCTCCCCTTTCTGCCCACCTTGGCATCCCTTCCATCCCAACCCTCCTGCTCCCCATCCTGCCCGCCCCAGCCGCTCTGCACCCATCCTGCCCACCCAAACTCTCCTACTCTCCATCCTGCCCACCCAAACTCCTCTGTACCCCATCCTGCCCACCCAAACTCCTCTGTACCCCATCCTGCCCACCCAAACTCCTCTGCACCCCATCCTGCCCACCCAAACTCTCCCGCTCCTCCTCCTGCCCACCTTGGCATCCCTTCCATCCTAACCCTTCTGCTCCCCATCCAGCCCACACAAACTCTCCTGTACCCCATCCTGCCCACCCCAACCCCTCTGCACCCCATCCTGCCCACCTTGGCATCCCTTCCATCCCAACCCTTCTGCTCCCCATCCCACCCACCCAAACCCTCCTGCACCCCATCCTGCCCACCCAAACTCTCCTACTCTCCATCCTGCCCACCTTGGCATCCCTTCCATCCCAACCCTCCTGCTCCCTGTCCTGCCCACTCCAGTGCTCCCACTCTGCTCCCCTACACCTCCAAGGTGAGCAGGCACCTATCAAGGCACCACTTTAAGAAGCCACAGCCCTGCAGAGAGGTGCTCGCCAGTTCCCTGGGGCTGGTCCGGGTGGGATGGTCCTGTGGGTGCTGGGGCTGGGAAGGAGAGCAGAGGTGGCCAGGGCAAGGATGGACCTGGGGCAGCAGGGAGCCAGCGCTCTGTGGCAGAGGTGATGCAGGACTCTGTAGGGATCACCTCTGGCAGCGGGGATCAGCCCAGCAGAGGCTGCTCTGGTGGCTGGGCACGGTGGTGGAGCATCCGTGATGGAGCATCCATGATGGGAGCAGGGGTGTTCCTCATCCCGCTCTCCTGCGCTGCTCTGCCCCCTCTCCCCGGCTGTGCAAGGAGAGGGCGAGGAAACCTCTGCTTCACTGAAAACGTGTTATTTCCCCCAGAGACTACTCTGGTCCCAGATGTGAATATGCATTGAGACAGCTGGGGAAAAAAAACCTCTGGAAATACACACAAAAATCATGTCTAAATGTGCCCAGTGGACCAGAATGTCTCCTCTCCGATCAGGGGCTGCCTGTCAAATTTAAATATGCATTTTAGATTCTCTGCTTGATATCGGAAAGCAAACAACCCCAAATATCCCAGAAAAGCTCCACCAGCTAAATACATATTTATACACCTTTTTATTATGTGTCTTGGAAATCAAACAAATGAAACAGGCCAGTGCCTGCTTGGTCCTGCAGAGCTGGTGAGCAGTGATGGATTTGTTTGGCTGATCAAAGCACATTTGTTCCCATTTTGCAGATGGGAAGGTAAAAGCAGCAAGGTACCAAAGGTCTGCTCCGGGGTCACCCTCAGAGCTGTGTTTGGCAATTCGGGTGCCAGCCTAATTGGCCAAAATATATGCAAAGAGAGCAGCTCGGTGTGTGCTGGATTTGGGTAATAATCAATGCCAGGTGAAAATAAAAAGCAGCAAATGGGAGAAGTGTGGTGGGAGAAAAAGAAAAAAAAAAAGTAAGAATGTGTTGTTTTGAAACTTACCCAAATATAGCTTTTCAACTCAGGGTTTGAAAGCAGAGCAACATGTTTGTTCTGAGTCCATCAAACATTTCTGTTAATTAGAAATGATTTCTTTGTTCATTTCCTTTAGTTCCTCCAGAATAACTTTATTTCCTTTTGCCTTGGGTGGATTCAGAGCTTGCTGTGTGGGTTTTGGAGAATGAGCTGCAGCCCCTTGGGTTCAGCTGAGCCCCAAAGCAGCTCAGCTTCCCCTGGGGACAGACGTCCCTGTCCTGGGCTGGCCAGGAAGGATGCAGCCGCGTGCCTGGCAGCCCTGGGAAATCCCAAATGCCTCTTTGCAGCTGTTTTCCCAAAATACTTGTGAAGCAAAGGATAAATTTGCATGGTGTCATCTGTTGGGGTGTCAGTTAGAGGGAAATTCAGGACAGAAATATCCCTGTCCTCATCCCAGGCTGAGGGAGACGCTCTGCTGGCTGCTTTTGGCTCAGTGTGGTGATTTAGCTCCTTCAGAGGTCAAACAACATAACTTGACTCTAATTAAAGGAATTAAATCCTTAGTCATGTTTTCTTCGGCGCGTTCCTGAGGGTGCAGGAGGTGGGATGCCTTCAGTAGGGATATGGTTGAGTTAAAAGCTTTTAAAAACTTGTGGGTTATTCATGCAGAGTAGAAAATAAAGGAAGATTAAAGGCTAAAAGCCAGAGAAAGTTTGTCCTGGCAGCGTGTGCTCGGCTCCCATCCCTCTCTGGGTAAGGAAACCCCTTCCAGAGCACCATGGATGGGGCTTTGTGCACGCAAGCCACTGTTCCTGCTCCTCCTGGTGCTGCTGGTATGGAAATCACGCCAGATAAGAGGGATGTGGTATCCAGTTGTAACGAGTGGGTGAGAGAAATGGGGGAAGAAAGACTCGAGGGGAGGGAATGATCAGGGGTTTGTGGCTGGATTTGGATGCCAGGAGGGCTCCGGCCCCAGCTCTGTAGCAGCTTGTGGGAATTGGTGTTTGTGGACCCATCATCCTTCCGGGATTCCTGCATCCCAGTGCTGATTGTCTCTCAGCCCAGCGCTCCCCGAGGTGATGGTTTAATGCAAAAAGGAGTCTCGAGGGAAAAGAATCCAGGAAAATGGTGTGTCCTGGGGATCTGGGGGGGTGAGAACAAGCCCGGGTGTAGATGAGAACAGACACTAAGGTGAGGAGCAGATGAAACCCTGGGATATGGGATGTGGAGTGTGTGGCCACTGGTGCCAGGGAGTTGTGGTGGGTTAGCTGGAAATCTGAAGCATTGGGCTGAAAGTTCTCTTGGGCTGGCCTGGAACTCAGAAAGAGACCTTTAGCCCTGAGTTAGTGAGGAGAGAGATAGTTTTGAGCAAAACTGAAGGTTTAAATTTGTCCTGAAGCATTAATAAAATGCTTACAGTCTGTTTTCAACAATGCTGCAATTAATGAGAAATGAGAAACATCTTTTTGTTTAGAAAATGTCAAAAAGAAGTACTGTTTCTTTTGGAAACTAACATTTGCAACCTGTTTTTTTTTTTTTTTGTCTTTTTTTTTGTTTGTTTTGTTTTGTTTTTTTGGGGTTTTTTTGTTTTTTGTTTTTTTTTGGCAATGCTGCAAATTCAAACCCTAACTGGTGAAGGCCTTGGTCTGGAGTTGGCTGTGGGAGGGGGATATGGCAGGGGCAGTTGTCCAAGCCTTGTGCTGGGGATGCTCAGAGCTCAGCAGGAGGGAGGTCTGGGGGAAAGGATGGAAATTGTGGCATCCTAGAAGGAAAGGAGAGCCTGAGGAAAACTCCTTGGTAGGGGATGGGATCGGGTAGGGGGTCTGCAGGAGCAGGTACCCCGAGCTCGGCATCTTTTTGGGGCTCTGTGAGATGCTGAAGGCAAAAACATGTCTCCAGTTGGGATGCACAGGGAAGATTGCTGCTTGCTTTCAGAGATTGGGTGTGAAAAACACCCACTCATGCTAAAAAGCTTGGATTGCTCCCTGGTTTGCCTCAGCCGTAGGAATAGCTGCTGCTGCCTTCCCAGCGAGGGGAGCAGAGGGCAGGGCGAGCCAAGGGGCTGGAGCCTGGGGCTGCCCCAGCAGCCAGCTCCAGGTTGGGGATGAAAAAAATTCCCCTTTGCAGGCGGCTGGTGCACGAGGAGCCGGTGCGAGTGTGCCCCGTGCCATCCCCGGGGGGCTGCTCCCGTGCCATCCCCGGGGGGCTGCTCCCGTGCCATCCCCGGGGGGCTGCTCCCGTGCCATCCCCGGGGGGCTGCTCCCGTGCCATCCCCGGGGGGCTGCTCCCGTGCCATCCCCGGGGGGCTGCTCCCGTGCCATCCCGGGGGGCTGCTCCCCTCGCCATCCCGGGGGGCTGCTCCCGGGGCAGCTCCCTGCATCCCGGAGTGCTCCCTGCATCCCGGGCAGCAGCTGGTGCCGGCAGGGACGCGCGGGGGGTCGATGCCTGCATTTAAGTGCCCGGTTGCGGAGCGGAGCCCGCAGAAGAGCGGGTGTGCGTGTGTCACTCAGCACCCGGAGCCAATGGGTGCCCGGTAGGAGGTCTGCGCTCCCGGTGCACGCACGGAGCCCGGCGCTCCGGCTGCCAGTTGTGTGCGGGAGCGTGTGCGTGTGCAAGGGGAGATCAGACGCCCTGACTGCCTGCTCCCTTCTCTCGCCCTCTCTCCAGCTCGCCAACTCCGTCTCCCTCCCTCTGCAAACATTGGATTTAAATCTGCTCAGAATTCAGCGCAGACGAAAAGCAGCGGCGGCAGCAGCAGCAGCAGCAGCGAGCAGCAAGCAAAGCAGCCGCTCGCCTACCGCAGCTCCAAGATGTACCATCCTGCCTGCTGGATCGTCTTCACGGCCACCACTGCTCTGCTCTTCATCCCAGGTAGCGCAGAAAGCTTTTTCCCCAGCGGATGGGAGGGCAGGGGCTCGCCGGGGGAGCGGGGTCTGTGCGCGGGGGGACCCGGGCTCCGCGCACACTGCGCACGGAGGCGCAGGCAGGCAGGCAGCGAGTTGCTCTGCAGCGGGGGATTGCCCAGCGCTCCCAGTGAGGGGCTCCGAGAGCCGTGCTGGACCCCCAGGTGGGCACCGAGCCGCCGGTACCTGAGCGGTGCCGGCACCGGCAGCCCCCGAGCCGGGCAGGGTCTGTCCCCTCGGGCAACCTCTGCCTCCAAACGATGGGCTCATGCAGTTTTTCCTCTTCCGAGTTGGGCACCTGCTGTGCCCTCCCTCTTTTGAGAGCTGTCATGCTATTCCCTGCGCTCCCCTCATCCGTGCTCCCCCGATTCCTGCCAGGCAAACTCGGTGCCTGCCTCTCGCTCCCTTTTACAAAGTGAAAATGAGCCCCCCGCCTCAATCCAGGCACCGGGGGCGGCCGTGCCGGTGCCGCAACCTCTGTGAACTGAGCGGGTGGCTCCCGAGATGTGGCTCGGCCTCGTCCGCACGGTTCGCCGGGGGGAGATGCTGGGGCTGCATCCAGCGCTGGCTCCGCGCTGATGCTCGCGGGGCAGCGAGCGCTGCATCCACCCAGGGTGGCGGTGGGGGTGGGCAGCAGAGCTGAGCGCCGGGGGGAGCAAGTCACCGGCGTATTTTTGATGCTGATGTGCACTTTTAGCAGCTGGAAAGATTGTCATCCCTGTGCGAGCTGATGGGGACTGGGTGTTGAGGCTCAGATCCGATCTTAAACCCAACGTGTGTATTTTCATGACGGCCGGGGGGAATTCTGCTGGACTCGGGAGGGCAGGGAGAGCACGGCTGTGGTTCCAGCAGCTGTCCATGGTTTAGGGCTTTGCTGGGCAGGGTTGGTGTGTGTGGCAGGAGGGTGAAGCTGCCGGGGGAGAGGTGACTCCTGTCACGGCTGGCACACAGCTCTGCCCACAGCAGTGCTGAATGTGAGGGTTCTCGGGCTAAAACTTGCTTGTGGAGGCTCCTGCCATGGGACCAGCCACATCCCGGGGTCCTGTGGAGCTGCCACAGTGCAGCCTGAGCAGGTCAGTGGGTACCAGACCCCCTGGAATGGGCTGGTACCACTCCGTGGGATGGCAGGGGGCTGGGATGAGCATCAGCACTGGGGTCAGAGCCGTGCCCTGGGCTGAGCCTTGGCTGGCTGGGGAGCAGTGGTGGAGAACCCTTGACAGCAGAGCCTCGAGCTCCTCAGCAGCACCAGGAGCCAAAATGGTGCATCTGTATTTTAGCACATGAGCACGAGGGAGCCGTGGCTGCTTGAGCTGCCTGACTTTGTGCACGTAAAGGGGGTTTTTTTGAAAATAGAACTTGAGCAGGACGGGGCGTGCCGGGTGTGGGGGCAGGCCTGCCTCAGCAGGGCTGCGCTGAGCAGAGCTCTGGCTCTTTCACCCTCTTGCTGGATGAGGTTCTGTGGGTTGGAATTGCAGAGAGATGGATGGAGGCGGCCGTGCGGGCCAAATGGGAGGACGTGTGGCACTTGATGGGCTGTCATCGAGATGTCCTCAAGCTGCAGGAGCTGGCAGAGGCCTGACAGGGAGCATTTGCTGTTTGCTGGTGCCCTGCTGCCGTTTCCTCAGGATGTGGCTGTTTGGGCCAAGGCCGAGCCAAGGCCTGGGCTGGCTCTGGCTTCTGTGTGTGCCAGGGCAGGAAAAGGCCCCTGCATTTAATCCCCTGGAAACTTGGGAGAGGCTTCTTGGTCCATACTTATGCTGTTGTAGCTTTCCCTTCTTATTTCTGTTAAGCAGCAATATCTGCTTTGGCTTTGGATGTCCCCCGAGCTAAACCAGCCCAGGACTTTGCCTGGCTGGGCTCAGCCCTTAATCCATCAATCCAAACCCTTCTGCCTGCATTAAAGGAAGGGAAATACTCTGGGCTGCTTGGTGCTTTGCCTTCCTGCCCTGGATTTTGAACATCTCCAATCCTTTGTATTTGTGCCTGGCTTGCAGAGGTTGGATGTTTTCCCTCCCTGCCCAGCCTGTCCCAGCAGTGATTTCAGCCATGGAACACGACTCGTGTTGGCAAAGTCATGGATGGCAGGGGGAAGGTGAATGGTCCCTGCTGCCTCTTGGAGCCTGCACCTTCCCAAAGTGGATTTTTTTTTTAGCTGTTTATTATTTGCAGGCGCAATCCCAAGGGTTTTGTACAGGTGACGCTCCCCTGGGATATGCAGAGGCTGTTTCTGAAGTGCAAACTCTTTCCCTTTCCGTTTTTATCCGAATCCTGCGGGAGTTTCACACGGGGTGGTTAAAGTGAGAAGGGAACCTGCTTTTAGAAGGTGTAATTAGAGTGAAGGGAAACATCACAACTTGAAGGCTCCTGCAGAAAATAGCATCGCAAAGTTATTATTAGCCGTAATAGCTTATTTGCCAGTTTTTCCTCTTTCTGCTGCTCCCAACCTCTGTCCTTCCCCACTTCTCTTATTTTTGTTAGGAAAGATGCATTTTTCCCATTGGGCCTCGTGTCGTCTCGTTACCAATTTACTCTCGTGGAATCTAAAGACACGAAAGGTTAATGCAATAATGAAACCCTGACCCCTCTGGTCATGGAGAGCGTCTTACTCTGCAGCTTTTTCTTTCTTTGTAAGACAAGTTTCTATCTGAAATAATTTCGAAGGCTTAATGCTGTTGTCATCTGGAGCCTTGGGGGAGGCAGGTTCCTGGACATGGGTTGCTCTCGGAGGTGGGAAGGATGCTGAGGATTTTTAATGAGCCCAGCACTGCAGGATAGGGAGGTGAGTGGGTAATTTAATTGTCAAGCTGTTGGCAAACGCTTTGAACTGCTGGGTATTGTGGGTGCTGCTGTTTTGAGATGAGGGTGGGCTGTGACAGAGAAGGAATTTGGGGCAGGGGGTAACCTATTTGGCTGAGCTGCAGTTACAGGGTGACATCATGGCTCTACAGGTGGCAAAAATCAATGCTCATCAGCCTCTTCAGACATTTATATCGCTGCCTTTGCAGGCTGGGGGAAATTACTTGTCATGGCAGTGGCTCCTTTCAGAGGTCAGAAATGTGGCAGTGCAGGCGGAGATGGACAATCCTGCTTTTCACTGCTCCAGGACACTGGGGTCAAGGTGAAGCTTATAGAGCTTGGGGTGTCCCCCTGTGCTCCCCCATCACCCTGGCACCCAGGCCCTGCTTTCTGCATCCTCCCAGAGACTCTGTGCGACCTCATCCTTGCTGGGGCGGCCTGGCTTTGGTGGTGGTTGTAAAACCTGTCTGAATTTACAAAGTAGACATTGCAGGCATTAAAAACACCTTCCCATTCCTTCCCAAAGGGGTCCCTGCTGTAGGAGCACACTTTTCCCACTGCCTGTGACACAACTGTCACCTCTCTGCAGTGGGGGATGCCAGGCTGGTGGAGGGCTGCTGATCCCTGCGACTAAGCCTGAGAATAAGTACCTGGAGCACATTAGTTCTGCTTTAGTGTCATTTCAATACGAGCAAGAGGGGCTTAAAGGGATTTTCTGTCCTCTCCCAAAGGCTGGGGATAGGTGTGGATAAGGCAGTGCAACCATCCGTCTTCCATGAGTCAGGGAAGCTGGGGAAGTTGTCCCAGCAGGATGGGGTGTGAGCCCAAAAACACTGTCTGGTCTTCCTCTGCCTCTCCCTGAGGCCTGGCCTGTAGTTTCCCTGTCAGACAGTGATTCCTCCATCCCCTGGCTCCCAGGACAGGGAGAAGGTTGGTGTTGGCCTCTGAGAGGATGTTCTATTTCTGCTGGGGAGGAGCAGCACTCGCTGTCATTTCCAAACGATGTGGGGAGGGAGCGTGGCGGGGGAAGAGGCACACACAGCTCTGGCTCTGTGCAAATCCCCCCGGTGCAAGTTCCCAGAGCAATCTGCCCTGGGGGCTGTGGGTTTCAGGGCTGGTGGCTCTGGCAGCTGCCTTTCAGGGTGCCCCAAAGTGCTGAACCTTGCTTTGCATTTTCCAGCAGCTTCTCTTTGACAGCGTCTCCTTTGTGCATTCCGTGCTTGCAGACGGCCGGGTGGAGGAGCTTTTGCTGGTGCGAATCCCTGTGAAAAACTGAAAAGGGAGAGATGTTTCAAAGGCACCGATGGGAGCTGTGTGCCTTAACTGGTGCCTTTGAAAATCTTCTCCAAAGGCTTGAATATTTGGTTATGGCGAATTTTGAGCTGCATAAACAGCTGTGTTCATATTTTACACTTGAATATGAAATTTGGAGTTTGTGCTGTGCTTGGTAAGAAACCAAAGTTGCCGAGTGAGGCTGTCGGGGTGCTGCGATGAACCCCGACAGGTTTGGGGGGGAGCAGGGTACCCAGGAGGATCCTTCTGCTGCAGTCGGGTGGGGATAGAGGAAAACCTGTTGGTTTTTATCTCCTTCATGACCCTGGGGTCACCCTCGGCTTTGCAACCCTGCATTTCCCCTCCTCAGTCAGGCAAAACTGGGCACTGATCCTGAGCCCTTCTTACCTATGAGCATCTCCCGAGACGCTCTCAGCTGCTGGCGTGTGCAGGATGGGGAGTGATTTCAGCTGTCACACTTCTCCTCTTTGTTTAAACTTAAAAATAATAACAGCTTTGCTGCAAATCTCCTTGCCTCCCAGTCATCTTTCCCTAATGAAGGCACGGTACTTATAATTACCAGTGCGGCAACAGCACATAACAGAGGTGGCTTTGACACTTGCTGCTCCGTGGGTGGGTTTTTCCAGGGAGCTCCTCTTCGTTTCATGCTTAGAGGGAAGAAACTCTTTCCTGCCTGCTTCTCCAAAACTCTGGGATCGTGTTTTCACCCTCGGAGGGTGCCCAGGCAAGGTGGCTTGTCCAGTGGGAGTGGCAGGGGTTGTGTCACCCCTGTGAGCTGATGGACACGTGAGCCCAGGTGTTGTGGGGTCTGGCTGAGTGGGAGCTGGGGGATTCTCCCTCTAGTCCCAGCTTAGGCTCAGACAGCTCAGGGTGGCTGAGGGCAGTGGTTTGGGATGCTCAGGTACTGCAGGGACCCGTCAGTGTCGAGAGCCACCTCCTTGGGAGGAGCTGATTTTGGGAAGTTGAACCTGTTGCCTGTGCGGCAGAGTCATGTGCGCCAGGAACACGTGTGAGATGAGGCAAGGGAGGGGGAAAAAGAGGAGATATTTTTAGGTTTACTTTTCTGTGAATTCAGCGCTAGTGAAAAGTGCTGGATTGACTGCTCTGGAGACTGAAGCGGGCTGCAGAGTGCAGGGAAGGGGCAGCCCAGGAAAGCTTCCCTGTGAGCTCTGTACTTCAGGATGGGATGCTGGGACTGGGACCTCCTCAGCTCAGACTGCCAGGACAGCAAAGCCAAGGGGGATGTCTGCAGTGTGGAGCAGAGCTGGTGCACTGGTGGGGTTTTCCAGAGGATATGGGATTCCCAGAAGAGCAGCTGGGGTTACCTGGGCTTCACGTGGCTTTGTCCTATGTGGCTCACCCCATGGGTTGCTCCTCCTGGCTCCTCAGCCATGCAAAGACCAGGTAACCATGAAGCAGGAGGGCTTGGGCTTCCATCTGGGTTCCCTTTCCACTAGCCAAACTTCCCAGGCATGCGTATTCCCATGCTCCTTGCAGAGGATGGAGGAAGATGTCTTGACATGTGGCTTTGGCCCTCAGAGCAGCTCCAAACTGGTGAAACTGGGCTGAACCGGGCTGCTGCCCACATGTTTTCTGAGCAGCATGCCCCTGCTGTCCCCTTGCCAGCCCTTCGCCTCCTCTCTCCTGACTGTTTACTTCTGGCTTTTGTTTCCTGGACTTGTTGCTATGCATGCGGCATGTGGAAGGAGCTCCAGCGAATATAGGCCACACTTTGATTGTTCAGCAGGCTGGAAAATGATGATTATAATTTTTGACAGAAGGGAAGGAGGGGGAAGGAGATCTCTGGGCTTTCAAATCTGCTCTGTCATAAGCAGGATCTTGCAAGGGCCCTCTGATGACTTCCCCCTCCCCAAAGGAAATGGCGTTTGCATAGCAAGAGGGGTTAGAGGAAAAATTCCTCTCTTCACAAGGACGAAGCAGCACTTCTCTCACCAAGCCTTGCACCTCGCGTGGCGGTCCTGTCACAGCACATCAGCCAAATGCGGGTGGTGTTGGCCAGGAATTGACTGGGAAGCATCCGGGAGAAACCTGGATGCTGCTAAAAGAATCCTCCTTCCTGTTAGAGCAGCACAGGGGGTGCATCCCTCGGGAGGCAGAGTTGCTGGCAGAGCAGTGCCCGCAGTGCCAGCCCCGGGGGATGTGGGCGCTGAGGTCCTTAAAGCCAGCCTGGAAAAGTCTGGAAGCCCCAAAGACTCCATAGACCAAGACCCCATAGACTTGTCCCAAAGAGGCAGCTCCGTTTGGGGCCACACCAGCACTGGACTTGTCTCATCCCGTTCTGGGTGGCAGCAGAGCCCCTGGAGACCTTGGCTGCTCCCACCGTGCCCCTTCCTGACTCATGGCTCCGTTGGCATCGGCTGCACAGTCCTCGCCAGATCTCCCCATTTATTTATTTCATTTAATGGCATTGGCTAATTTCCACTTCAGTATTTTTTTCCTTTTTGTTGTTTATTTTAATGCGATCACTTCTAATGAGGCTAATGACATTTAGTCTCTGTGGCGGTGCATTTTAATTTGGTCACCGAAATGTCAGCGCACGGCAGCCTCCTCCTATCTCCCGGTGACAAAAGGCACCTCAGACAAAGGGGCTCTGTCCCCGGCCATCCCTCGCCCTCCTTATCTCCTTCCTCCCAGGGATGGGCCAAGGCTTTTGGCAAAGCCACCTCCTGCCATCCCCTCCTCTGCTGGCAGCAGGGGAGCGGGTTTGGTCGCCAAGGGCTGCGGGGATGAAAGGCAGGGCTGCCGGAAACTCGGGATTTTCAGGCGAGCCAGCGCCACGTAATTAATCAGATGTCAAAAGCTCTCAGCAAAGTTAGCTTTGATCGGCAGGGAAATCTGTCAAATAGGTCGTTCTGCTGCCCCCAGTGCTTTTCTGTCTCGCTCTGCCCATTAGTCTACCTTGGCACTTCTCCTTTCTGTGGCAGAGGTGGGACCTTCCCGCTTGGAGAGCTGGGCCAGCTCCTCCTCACCTGCACCAGGGCTGGTGCCATGGGCACTGCAGGACTGGAAGTGGGAAAGGGGAGAGGGCTGGAGTGAGAGTTGTAGATATTTGGAGAGGTTGTGGTGCTCAGATGCTGCTCTGTGAATTTGGAGAGGGCTCTGGTCCCAGTTGGGGAGTCAGGAGCAGCCTAAACCCTGGGGGAGGTGGCACTGGGGTCATGGGTGACTGCACCGGAGAAGTGGTGACTTCTCTGCCTTGTGTTGTACTTGAGTCTCTCAAGATGCTGAACCTCAGAAGCCTGAGCCATTTTGCTTAAGAATGAATCCTTTTTTCTGCAATCTGGGTCCAAATGCAGCTGAATTTGATCTGTTCTCCTTTGATCTGTTCCTCCCTCGCTATTCTGTGTACCAGGAATGGATGAAGATTAAAGTTTGCAGTTTCTGAGCAAACTAGGTTACTCATCACTGCACGATACCCAATTACCTGCTGATACCTCAGGAGTGAGAAGGTATTGATCCTGCTTGGATTTGAACTTGTTGAACCAAAGACTCCGGATATTTCAAATCCGTTGCCGAGGACGTGCCGTTTCCTTCAGGAATCAAAGTGGGATGCAGGCTGTGTTTGTGCACCACGTGGGCTGGTGGGAGGAGGGTCTCTCCTCTCTGCCACAGGGGAGATGGCCAATAAGTGATAAATAATATTATCTGTACTCTCCACAGCACAGGAGGGATGTAGATGTAATGACTTTTGTGATGTGCCTGGGGAATATCTCAATTTTACTGGAAAGAAGTCCCCAGCAGCTGATTTTTACCCCACATGGGTGGGTTTTCTGTGTCCTCTCTGCTCACCGCCTCTTTGTGAGCCCTGCAGGCTGCAGAAGTGCCTTTGATGGCATCCCCTGTGTCTGCCTTCCTCCTGTCTGTCGTGTTCCCAACCAGAAATAGCCCATCAATTCAAAATAAACCCAAAAACTCTTCCAAAATTACCTGGTGAGACGAGGCCGGGGGGCCTGGATCAAAACATTTATTACTGAAACTCGGTGATACCAGGTCTCACTCTTACACAGTGGTTGTTTCCAGCAGATCTTAAAATACTTCACGGAGGAGAGAAATTTCATTGTACCTGTTTTTGTAGACAGGGGAGCCAAGGAATAAAGAGGGAGAATGACTTGCCCAAGGCATGTGCAGAGACACGTGTTAAGAGACGTGTCCTTGCTGTAGCTCCAAACCTGAAGTGCATTTTTCCTTGTGAAACAGTGGAGTTTGGGCTTCCTGCTTCGAGAAACGCGGGAGAAAGAATTCAGGATCAATACACTGGGTGCTAAAATCCCTGTACTGGGCTGACAGGGAGCTGGAGCATCACCAGGCTCTTGGACCTGCTGTCGGAGCACCGGGTGCCCCAGTTTGTGTCCTGGCAGGAGAGGCTGTACCACAGCTCAGGCAGCGATGTCTGGAAGTAGGAAAATGTGAATTCATGACCAGCCTGACTTGGTGAGTCGAGGGGCATCCTGTGCTCCTCTCCAGGCTGGCAGGAGGGCAGCGTGTGATTGATCCCCCTGCCCTTTCACGTTGCATCTTTGCCTGCCTTTCCCCTGAGGTTTGAGAGTGATGATCCCGGAGCTGAAAGCAGGAGATGAAGAGAGGAGAAATTCTCAAGCACGCTCTTCACTCAGCCCTTGGTCTCCAGATGGGAAATGCTCTCTGGAATTTCACGGAGAGCACACATTTGTCCTGTCAGTGCCTGCCCTGCCTCGGCTCCGTGTGCTGCAGCATCCTCTGGCCGCCGTGAGGCCGAGAGCCGCTGCCTTTGCCAGCCGCTCCGGATCCTCGGGATACTTTATCTTTATAAAGTCGCAATAAGTGGACAGTATAATATATTTCACTTTTAATAAGGTGTTGCCAGTTGCACACACTCCGCAGAGCAATTAGTGTCAGAGGCAGCTAAGCAATGGCGGGCACCGTAATTCCGCTGTTTACCGGGCTCTGGGATTTATGGGCAGCGCCGCAGGAGCCGCGGTCACAGCTTGGCTGGAGGAGCAGGAGGGGCTGTGCACTGGCTTGGAAATCATGCCCTGAGCCCTGGAACTCTTGGGGGAGAAGCAGGAATGAGCCACTGCTTGGTTTTGGTGGGACTCCAAAAGGAGATGCTGAGCCTGCTCAGATGTGCCAGCGGGTGGGCAGTTGCTCAGAATTCCGACTGGGAGGATCCTCTTGCTCTTTGTGTGTTGGCCTTTAGGGAAGAGCTTTGAAATGTGATGTTTTCCTAATCAAGGAAGGGAATCATAGAATCACAGAATTGGGCTGGAAGGGACCTTAATGCTCATCTCATCCCACATCCTCACCATGGGCAGGGACATCTTTCACTGGACCCAGGTTGCCTTTCTTTGAGCATCTCCAGGGATGGGGAGAAGTTTGGAGAAATCTCTGGTGTCTGGATTAAAGGGAGACCCTGAGGCTTGGCTGGCATGTAGGCATTGTGCTGATGGTCTGACCAGTCGGGTGGAGACAGGACTGGAGAGGGGAATTTTCAGTTCTGGGGGAGGCTTTTTTTGCATCCTTACAGCCCGTGAGGTACCTGGAAATATCCAGAGATGGTGGGGGACTATGCTCAGCGGTTCTGCTTTCTGTGAGTGTAACCCCATTTTCTATCCTGGGCATCTGGGACTTCTTACTTCAGTTTTTTGGGTTTTTTTTTTTTTAACATCAGGGCATGTTGGGCAAAGAGCTTCAGTGAGCTCAGCTCAGGGAAGTGCTTATCCCTGCCTCCTTCCCATGAACTGAACATTCCCGCTTTTGTCTGGGGACTCTCTGATCATCACAGGCTGTACTCTGCAGTTTTTATAAAGTCAGCCCATGTGCTGATCTCGCTGCTGAGGCTGTCAGGCAGCTCCACCATCCTGCCAGAGCTCTCCTACCCAGATCTGCCCAGGCTCGTGCTGCCCCTCGTGTGTCCAGAGGCTTTGTGGGAGGACAGACCGTGGTGTCCCAGCAGCGTGGTGAGGAGGGAGGTGCTGCTGTGCCCAACACATGGATTGGGCTGCAGATGCTGCAGAGTCAATCCAGCCAGGATCTGCTGCAGGAAAGCAAACTCAGTTTGTGTCAGATGTGTCGGATCTGATTCCGAGGGTCTGGAATCAGCCCGGTGGGGAATGTGGGAGCACGCAGCCGCTAACGAGCGAGGCGTTGTGCCAGGGATGCAGTGCCAGCTTCTGCATCCCTCATCTCCAGGTGCCTCTGCACACCTGAACCTGCACCTCTGCTGGCTTTTGCCACCCCAGCCCCGGGGATGCCCTCGCTTTTGGAGGGATCAGCCCCAGAATTTGGTTTTTAGAGCGAGCACAGGCGATATTGCTGAGCCCATGCCCCTGCCTGCTCCCCCATCCCCTGGTTCTCAGTTCAGTAAAGTCCCCGTTTCTTGGGTTTGTTCTCTGAATTGAAAGCCTTCCATTTTCACACCTCTGTAATTGGTGCTATCTGTTGAGAGAAACTCTGCAACTCCAGCCAGCCAAGGTCAGGAGGAGCTGAATTGAATTAAAAGGAGCAGAAATTGGTTCGAGGTGGGCAGAGGGCCGCAGGGAGAACTATGCAATTTCTCTCCTCGGGGCTCCTGATGAGCAGAGCAAGCGGCAGCTTCCCATCTCTGCCCATGGGGGGCTGGCACTGGCCCACCCACACCTTAATCTGCACACCGAGGTAGGCACCTCTCAATTGAAAACAAGGAAATGAAACCCAGCATCTCCTCCTTTTATCTGGCCAGCAGGCCAGGGCTCTGCTCCTCTGGCTCCTTGGCCAGGATGCTGACAACTGTCACTGAAATGACCTTGCCGTGATTAAATACAGCAGGAAATGATGTTTTTAATAAAAAACTAAAGCTGTGATACAAGCTGATGGCTGGGAGATTTGAGATGCTGTGTGTAATCCTACCTTTATCTCAACCCCAGGTTGAAAACCCCTTGTGCCTTTGGACTGAGTTGAGGGCGAGCATCCCGGCCTTTGGATCACGGTTCCCCAGCTCAGTCTCTGCTGGCTTAGGCTGGTGTAAAACCAGAGCAATTTCAGCCAAAGCCAGTGGATTTATAGCCCCGTGGCAAAGCTACGGATGGAGAATGCACTGGGAAGTGCCAGGTGTGGAGTTGTCTTAGGGGAATAGATGGGATGCTTACGGCTTTTACGGAGCTGCTTGGAAATTTTCCCACATTTTTTTTCCCCCGTGAAAAATGGTTATTTCGTTATCTTCACTCCCAGAGTGC
The DNA here is from genome assembly GCA_026261815.1 of Monarcha castaneiventris obscurior. Lineage (NCBI taxonomy): Eukaryota > Metazoa > Chordata > Aves > Passeriformes > Monarchidae > Monarcha > Monarcha castaneiventris. The sequence goes on from JAMPIT010000114.1 coordinate 3,977,403, forward strand.
GGGAGCACTCTTTGCTTGGCTCTGGGAACCTTGCTTGTCTTGAGGATGCTGCTTCAAGGAGCCCCATCTGAGGAAGGGAGTGCTGTGACCTCTGATCCCTGTGCTGCCCTTACCCCTCAGCCCATACAGAGTTCTTCTTCCCCAGGCCAGGCTGGGCTGGCTTTCTCTTTTGCAGCTCTTCTAATGGGTGTAGAATTAGTTTTTATAAGGGATTTGGCCCCAGGTCTTCCCCAGCCCAGCTAAATGTCCTTGGCTCTTCAGGACCAGAGCTGCTCTGGCTTTGGTGCTGGCTTGGTGAGCATTCAGAGTAGAGTGGCTCCAACAGGACAGTGCAGAAAGGGGGAGATATTTCAAATGGTGAAATTTCAGGCAACAAGGGAGCAATTTTCCACCCACTTCTGAGCTGGAGCGAAGCCCTTCCACTCTCCCTTTCTGTCGCTCCCCAGCTGGGCTGGCACCAGGGATGTGCCATTTATTAGAGGCAGTAAGAAGGCACGTGGCCAAGGTAGCCTCGGAGGATGCCAAGCGCGGTGCCCTGCCTGTCCAGCTGTTCAGAGGAATTCTCCAGCCCCATTTTTCCCCCCAGGGGACTCGCGCTCCTGGCCTGGCTGTCCCCTGCTCCCGTCCGCAGGCAGAAGAGGAGGCAGTGGCACGGCTGGAGCCGGCGGAGTGCCCTGCGGGCGCCCCGGGCCCCTGCTCTGCCTCTCTCGTAATTTATACAAGCGCAAGCCGATGTTCCCTTTTAAATTGACAAAGGCAGAGACTGGAGCCCGGGAAGCCCTCTGACCCCGGAGCCCTGGTCCATGAAAATTACAGGCGCTGTACAGCGCGTTTCCTCTTGATGTACTTGCAGTGGGGAGATGCTGGTTAATTTGCCAGGACTCAGAGGTGACCCGGGTTTAATAAAGAGGATTAATGGATTTGAGCTAAAGGTCTCGGCTGTTTGGAGCTGATAGCCTTCTCCTTCGAAGACACTCTGGCAAGGCACGGCTCAGCCTCCTGCCGGGAGAGGCGGGGGCAGCTCTGCTGGAGGAGCGCTGCCGTGCGGGCAGGGCACTGCCCCGGGGTTAATTAGCGAACCCAGGTACCCCGGCCCATCTGCCCGGGCTGGGCAGTGCTGCTGTGAGGCTGCCAGCCTGGCCTGTGTCCTGCCTGTCCCTGCTGCGGGGGAGCAGGAGGCTGCTGCTGCCCTGGGATGTCCGGGCACGTGTGGCACCCCTTAGGGGAGACACGGCCGGGCAAAGGGCATGGCAGCTGGGACACAGAGCCTGAGCAGTGCCTTCTGCTCTGGCTTTGGGATTCGAGGCTGATTTTGGGCTCAGAGCCCTTGTTTCAGCTTTCCCTGGGGCTGGCTTAGGATGGCAGGGCTGGTAGTCCCGAGGGGAGTTTGTGCTTTGCACCGAGCCTGGTGGTTCACACTCTTCCTCGGGGAGCACAGGCAGGGTTTTAGCGATGGGGATGGTCACACCAGCACACCCTACAGCGGTGGGCAGCTGGGGAGCAGCAGAGGAGATGGTTTTGCTCCAGGCCAGACCCCTGAGCAGTGTCACAGCTGCGTGTGGAGATTGAGGGAGGATGGAGGAGGAGTTTCTTGCCTGGAGGATGCACATGTGAGGTATGACAGGGCTGTGGGGGACCGGAGCAGCCTGAGAGCAGTTTGTCTTAGCATATCCATGCCGCTCTGCCCTCTGGAGTCCTGCTGTTCTCACAAGGGTTAACGGCAGTCCTGCGGGAAGGATCCCACGGGGCTGGCAGAACCCGTGGCAGGAGTGATTGCCTGCCAGGGGCTGTGCTGGGGAAGGGCTGAGCCGCTGCCATGCCCCCCCTGCTCTGCCTTCCCACTTAATGTTCCCAGCACGCAGAGAGCAATGAATTCCCCGTAGCGTCCCGCTCCCTGGCCCTGGAGTCTCTGGCGATATTCCCGTAATAAGTAAGTGGAGTAGTTTGGACAGGAGCAGCCAGGGACTGGGCCAGTTTCCCTGCCGGGAAAATGCATGCACGATCAATGCAATCAACTTACCCTTCAGGTCCTTTTTGGGTTGGATGGAAGAGATGCTCTGACTGAAACCCATTTATTGAGTGGGGAAGGTGCAATGGAATTACAAGCTGTAGCTTTTATCAGCTCCTGACTTCTGCCTTGTCTTTTCCTTTTCCAACAGAATGCCGAGTGTTATGAAGCATTATTCTCTTAAAACCCCATTACTCCTCATTTCAGAGGGGTGGGTAAGCACTCTGTGATTCATCCTTTGCCAACTACAGGTGGAAGTGTTCAACAGGAGGTCCTGGCGTGGAGCTGGAGTATTATTTATCCCTCCGGGGCTGGGCACTGACCTCTCTTAGCTCTCTTGCTCATCAGGGGATTCCAAGTGAACAATTCCCTTGCAGAGCTGAGCATCAAGTCAGAGCCAAAACCATTTGTGCTCCTCCCAGTGCATCCCACAGCTCTTTGGGACAGGAAGGGAAGGTATTTAATGTGTCATGGAGAAATTACATCCAGGAGCTGGAATGGATGATTCAGCAAATGCACTTAAGTGTCATGCCCTGTTTTAATGGATCCTGATGTGCTGCTGGATCCCAGGTGGAAACCCTGGAGGGAGTTCGTGGGGATGTCCATGGCTGTGCAAACTCTGAATATCATTAGGAATGAGGTCAAATTTTGTCCATCTCTGTGTGTGTTTTGGTCACTTCGTGCTGATGCTGGCAATATTTTTGGTCTGGATAGCGCGTGACTCATGGGCAGTTTCTCCCTCATAAACAGGCCTATTTTCAAATAGCTGCTGAAATGAAAAAAAGAAAAAAAAGCCCAGAAATTGTGGGTGTGCTGTCACTTAATCTCTTTAAACCAGCCACCACAGAGGTCAGGGCAAGATCCTGTCTGGTAAATAATCTTTACTGCTCACAGGCGGCCAGGACTTGGGCTTTGTCTCACTCCTGCTTCCTCCAGCAAGGAGCATCACCTCCGTGCCATCCTCTTCCTCGGGAGCCGGCTTCTGGCTCTCTGTGTCCCCGCCGGGCTCGGTGAAGGGCTCCTGATGTGAGACGAGAGCTGCGGCTCATGGCCCTGCGCCGCTTCCCCGCATCCGGGCGGGGCTGGGCTCCGAATTTAGCCGGGCGGTAGCTGGGCAAAGACTCTATTTCGGTCAGCGCAGAGAGGAGAACGCTCGGGTCCCGCAGCCCCTTGCCGAGGCTGCTCGCCCTGGCTCTGGATGCAAAGAGCCGCTTTGCAGTCGGGGCAGGCGCGTTCCTCCGAGCTCAGCGCTGAGCAGCCCGAGCCGGGGGTGCCGCAGCGGGGACCCCCTGTGCCGTCAGCCCCTGCCTTAGTGCACTCAGCCGGCATTGTCTTCCCCGCGCCCCGCCTGGCATTCATCCCCTGGGATGGCCATGTATTATTTAACTCGGCGCTGGGGATGCTGATTGCGGGAAGGCGCCGGGCAGAGCATCCCCAGCTCCGCGTTTTGCCTGGCGAGCGGAGCAGAGCATCGCCACGGCCTGGGATTCATCCCTGGCATCGCCATGTGTTATTTAACTCGGTGCTGGGGATGCTGATTGCGGGAAGGCGCCGGGCAGAGCATCCCCAGCTCCGCGTTTTGCCTACAAGCGAGCAGAGCATCGGCACGGCACGGCCCGACCCTGCGGCCCTGTGCTGCCGCCGCGGCTTTTCCCGGGAGAGCTCTCATCCCGGGCAGCAGACCTAGCGCGAAATTGCAGTTCACCCCTGCAGCAGGAGATTTAATTATCATTAGCTGAGCTTGCACAGCTCCACGTGCTGTCGTGCAGCTGCAAGTTTAGCTGGGCCTTTTTAAAAATCCAGCTGCAATATATTTATTTCACCCCTCTCCCCCACCACCCCCCACCGCTTTATTTCCTCGTGTTTTTATTCTTTGCCTCACACAAAAGCTTTGCTTTTATGTTTTGGGTCAATTTGGCAGCCTCTGAGCACAGTGAGGGCTGGGAGAGGGCGGAAAATGAGTATTTCAAGGAGATTTGCAGCCAGGCAGAGCAACCTGTGGGCATGTTTAAAATATGCAAGTCCCATTCCCAAAGATTGGGCGGTTTTTGCAGGATTTGGTGTTTGTTTTATAGCTTATCAATTACAGTGGGGGAAAGAAGAAAAAAAGAAGTGCTAAAAAATACTCTTTTTCTCGAGAACTGGAGTCAGGGTCATGGTGGGTGTGGGAGGAAGGATCTCTCCGATCCCCAGGGAATTTCCCCCTGTGGGCTGGAAAAGTCAAACTCCCTGAATTGCCCAAGATTTCCATTCTTTTTTTAAAGACTCAGGCTGCCTGTGCAATGAGCTGTCAAAACCCAGCCCAATCTTCCACAAAACTGCTGCTTTTTAGCAGAACTTTGTCTCCATCAGCCTTTCCTGCAAAACTTTCTTTTTTAATGCCAAATTGGGCTGGTTTTCCACCAAAAATCCCCTTTTTTCTGGAAAGTCCTGGGCAAATCCCCATTCTGTGGGCCAAATTCCTGGTGTGGTGACCTTTCCCCATGACTTTTCCCATCCCTATCCCACGCAGCCCTGGAAGCCGCTTTCCCCCCCATCGCCAATAAAGGCAAACAAAAATTAAATCTATAATTATCATTACTAATTCCACTTAATTAGTCACAAGCCAGCAGCCAAATTGGCTTTCTCATAATTATCAGATAAGCAGTAAGCACATCTCATAGATTATAATTAACACTGCTTAATTAAAATCTAATATACATACACCCTTTCCTCAACATATGCCTAATTGGGTTCACAAACGGAGGGGGTGTGAAGCCCCCGTCCCCGTTGCTCCCCCTAAGATTTGTTGGATGCCACTTTTGTGTTAAGTTGGTGGCACGTGGGATGTTCTTCCTGCGCTTCCCAACACCGTGGCTCCAAACAAAAGTGTGTCCCTGCTGCATGCTGAACTCACACAAGATGCTCTCCCGACTTCTCTATTTTTTCTTATTATTGTTATTGCTCCAGCTGTGACCTCTCCATAATCCCCCGTCGACGCTGGGCTCTGCAATAATAAAGCAGCTTGAATAAATTACGCTTTCAAAGGCGAAGGCCGGATTTTGGCGCAGAGCTCTGGAAATTGATGTCTCTCTTACTCCTTCTTTTCCTGAGCGGGGTCGGGAGATGCTCGGAGGCTGCAGTGAGGCTTTGTGCATGGAGGGAAACTCTCTCAGACTTGTTTGCACCCTGCCTGGTCATTGATACCTCACTGATATCTCATTGATACCTCACTGAAATCTCAGTGATACCTCACTGATATCTCATTGATACCTCACTGAAATCTCACTGATACCTCACTGAAATCTCACTGATACCTCACTGAAGTGCCCTGGGTGGCACAGCAGGGATGGCAAGGAGGCCCTTGGTCCCCTCCAAGCCTGGGTTGAGGGGTTGATGCTTGCAGGTAAGAGCCCACACGATGGTTTATGTGCCTGAGGGGGGCTTTTAGCTCCTCTTTCCCTGGATTTGGGGATGGGGCCACCCCTGTGGATGGGAAACCCAAGTCTGAACCAGCACAAGCATTGGGAGGGGCCACCAAAGCTTTGGAGTCCCCTTTGCAGGTGGCCTGACCCGTGAGCAGGGCACTGCCTGCCAGCACGGCCGCCCCTGCCTCACCTCGGGGCAATAACTACATTGTGTTCCAGGTAGCTGCTCTCCCATTCCCAGATAAATTCTCGCCTGTTTGGCTGCCTGAGAGAAGCAGAAACTCCTGATAGTGCTGATTATTAATGAGATCATTTGCCTGCCAGGTTTTGCTGAACTCATATCTGACTGGGGACTTGATTCACTGTGGGAGATTTACAAAATGTGATTTCCCTCTCGGAGATGCTGAGCCGAGCTCCTTTGGCCGAGATGGAGGGAGCTCCTTCTCTGGGATTTAGTCCTGGCGAGGATTCCTGGCTGCAGTGCCAGGGCTGGAGACCCTCCCTCTGGGCAGGGCAGGGGTGGGGCATTTTGACCACCAATCCTTGGGGATGGGGGCTTCCATGTCCGGAGGATTGCAGCTGTGGGTGATGCCAGGGCATCCCGGCGTTCCATGATGTCAGCTCGTCTCCAAAGGCCTCTAATGCAGTGGCTGTGGAGAGGAAAGGGAAGGCTTGGCACGTGTTCCAGTGTCGGGGGAGGATTTGCGGATTAGAGACGTGTAATTGTATGTAGTGCATGACAAAACAAAATAAGTGGCAAGAAAGAACTCAGTCGTATTAGGGATTCAAAGCGAGCGTTAAGCTTTTCTACATTAAGGGAGAAAAAAACAGCCGGGAAAATGCGCGCGGCGAAATCCCCTTTGCTCCTCGCTCCTGCTGCTCGCTGAGGGCTGCAGGAGCTGCGGGGTGAGGGACTCTCACCATCCATGGGAGATGGGGCCAACACTCCTGAAAACTTTTCCCTCCCAGCTGCCAGCCTTGGATGGATTTGCTGGCCGGGGACTGAGGCGCATTTGGAAAACGAAGGCGAAACACGGCTGGGGCTTCCTGGCTGGTTTTGCTGGCGATTCTGGAATGCCATGGGAGAGCCAGGTGCTCTGAGCTGTGGTGGTGGCTGAGCCCCCTCCCCACACCGTCCCCGTGCCCTGTGGCCGAGCATCTCCACAACTGCTGCTCGCCAGGTCCTCGCCCACCCATGCGAGGCAGCTGGAAGCTTTTGTCCGTGGGGATTTCTCGCCATCATAAGATCTTCCCAGATTAAGTAAATAATTTCACATTAGCTTAATTAAGTCTAATAGACTCATTAGCTCACTCTTTGCGCGCGTTCCCGAGGGAGGATGGCCGGGAACCGTGAAGAGTTGCTGAGGAGAAATCCTGTGGCATCTTAAAGGCAGGAGTGGGCAGTGGGAGCGCTGCTCCTGGGTCAGGGTTGGCTTTGCGAGGTTCAGGAATTAAACATTTACATCCTTGTGGTGACTTGAATCATGGGCAGGTCTTTCCTGTCCAAAACACTGCTGAGTTTTGGGCTGGCTGGTGGCTCAAGTGTGGCTGGGTGGGCAGGTGCAGTGTCCCAAGCAGGAACATGGTCCAGACCATGCCCTGGTGCCACAAACACCTCTGAGTGCTTGGGAATGTCTTGCCCTGCTTGGAACAGGCTGGCTCCATCAGACCAGTCTGGCAGTGCCACAAGGGCACGCTTTGGAATGAGTTTTTTGATGCTTTTGCAGCGTTTTTCTTCCTTCTCCCACTACCAAGAGGTTTCTAAGCCCATCATGCTCCCAAGGGTGGGGAAGAGCAGGGGCTCCTGATCCAGTGGCAGGGTTGGGACAGTCCCTTTGGCTGCTGCATGGGATGGCAGGAGTGGCTCCTGGATGGTGATGTGGGACACAGAGTGACCGGGGGGGACAGATGTTGAGCAGAGAAGCAGATGTGTGGGAAAAAAAGGCTGTGGCTGCCCTGGACAGAAGGTGATGGGGAAGGGAAGAGCTGATGGAAGCTAAAATCTGTGTTTGCAGGTGCTGCCAGGGTGGGAATGTGTCTGTTTGCAGCCCGCAGAGATTTTGGCTTTTCTCTTCCCTGGTGGTGTGTGGGACTGAATTATACTGTGGTGTACAGGGCATTTTTATGATGCATTTTTAAGTTACATCAAGGGCATTGAGAGCATATGGGTAGGTGACCTCTTTTTTGCATTTGCATAAATCTAAATAAATAAAATAAAATTGAGAGTGGGAGGCAGGGACCTGCAGATCTCTTCATTCCGGTGGCGTGTTCCTATCTCCCTCACACAATGCTGAGGAGCAGAAAGCACAGAAGCCCGAGGTAGACATCTGGTTTCCCTTTCAGAAGCCTTGCCTGTTCTTTATTTATAAAGAAATTATTGTATTTAAAGCCAATACTCATCTCTTGCACCAGCAGAGAGCAGAGATAGATGGATAGATTAGAGCAAAGTGGGTTGTGCATATAAATGGGGGTTAATTTGCTGACTCTTCGGAGAAGTGAAACCTGGCTGAGAGCTCCGGGGTTTTGGAGGTTCCTGGGGGTGTTTTTACCTTCAAAAGCAGCGTGAGAGGAGCCAGTCCTGGCCAGGGGGATGCTGAATCACGGCGTGTGCTGGGTACTGTCCTCATTCCTGCATGGATGGAGGGAGAAGGGAGATGTCTCAGGGCATCGGAGGGGACAACCTCTCCTCTCGTGGCTTTGGGATTTGCCCTCCACATCCCACCCACAGCATTTCTCTTTGCCTCGCTCCACCTGGGCAGCAGGATTTGGTGCTGGCCATGCAGCAGCTCCAGCAGGGATGGGGATGGGAAGGGAATAGATTGAAACGCTAAATATACCCAGCAGGAACCAGCTGGAGCCGGTGGAAACCTCAAGCGTGCACATAGAGAGGAAGAACACAATGTTTCATTTGTTTTGTTTTATTTCACAAGAAAAATCTTCACAGCCCAAACTGTCACTTTGGAAGTAATTTGTGGCTGAGGATTTCAACACCCACTCCAATGATATTTTATTCTGACCCTAAACAAAATCAATAGTTTTTTTTTCCCCTCCTCCTTTTTCTTCTTCCTTGAGAAAACAGTATTTTTCAGCTCAGTGGAAGAAGAAAATAGATTCTGCCCAGTGTTGTTAAAAAGATATTATAACCAGTGTCTGTGGAAGTGTAAAAAGTACATGATCTAATATGTCTGAAGCAATTTTGAAAGGCTGCTTTATTTAGGATAATGGAGAAGCAGCAGTAAACCTCATAATCTTCCCGGATAAGGAGTCCAGCAGGAGGGATCCGAGCTGCAGCCTTGTGGCCTGGCTGCTTTTTTTCCCCTGTCAGAGCCAGGGCTGAACTCTGGATGAAGCCCAGTGAGGTGGTGGCACCCAGCAGCAGCCAGGGAGGGTGAGAGGGGCTCCTATTTTGCGTCTGTCGAGCCCCTGAAGAGGGAAAAGAGGCTCTGAGATGCAGGAGCATCCCTGGGAGGGGTTGGGACAGCAGGGATGGTGGTCAGGGATGTGTCTGGCATTGCTGCTCTGTCTTTTCATGTTCTCGACCTCTGGAAGCAGAGAGGAGCCCTCAGCAACATTGTCCCCATCGGTTGCCCTCCTCGGGAATTGCAGAAAATCTTGTTTGTCAGAAGGGAGGCAAAAAGGAAAAAAAAAAAAAAAAAAAAAAGAGGAGTCTGATGAATTTTAAAATAAATTATAAATTATTTTTTTTTATAAATTATGAATACATTTTTCTCTGTCAGGATTTGAGGCTCTCTGCTCTGATCAAAAAGTTTCCAAGTGTGTTCTCTCCCCACTTAGTCAAATGCAGATGTGTGCATTTCTGCTCCTGATTTGATTTTATTTTATTTTGATGAATTTTTTACTCCACCAACAACAAATACTTTGTTTGTTCTTGATGGGCACTGGGGAAGAAAACTTTTGAAACGCTGCTCAAACACTTCGCTTGCAATCAGGGTGAGTGCTCTGAGGATGCTCTGTGCCTGCACAGCCCCTCGGGCACTTGGCAGGGAGTGGGAGAGGCAGCAGGGAAAGGGTGTGGGGGATCAGGGAGGGTGGATGGAGCTGGGGCAAGGTGGGCTCGGTGTGCCCCACCAGTCCCAATGCAACTGAGGCTGCTCGTGGTATGAAATCAGCTCTTGAAGGGCTTTCCAAAGGTCTGACTCCTTTGAAGGAATGAGATGCAGCGAGTGATGCACTTCCCTGGGTGGTTTGCATTCTCCTGTCTCCATGTCCGAGCTTCCACGTGTCCAGGTTTTGTGTCTGTGCCAGGTTCTGGCTCTGCTCAGGTGCAGGTGAGGACCTGGCTCCTTACAGTCACTTCTGCTGCCACCCAGAACGGCTGCCCAGCATCGTGTCCTTGGGCCACTCGTTAGAGTGGATAAAAGGGCTGGGATTAGCCTTCCCTTCAGAGGACAACAGGGCAATCACTCCTGGAGATTTTAATTAAAATGTTTAATTACACACAGCTCCAGCGGGCAGGAAAGTTAAAACTGATCCTGGCCTGTCCCCAGGCTTGGGGTTAGTGGGAGAGGAGGAGGTGGGCATGGAGGAGATGGCCTGAGCTGCCCATCAGTGACACCATGGACTCTCTGCAGAGCCTTCAGAAGGGCAGGAGGTGAACAAAGGCACAGGGACAAAGTCGCAGGGACAAAGTCGCAGGGACAAAAGCACAGGGACAAAGTCGCAGGGACACGTGTGCTGCTTATTCCTTTCTCCCTGGTCCACTTCGGCGGGAATGGCAGCTTCCTTGGGTCTCCTGCAGTTGGAGCCTGGTTCATTTCCTTTTTCATAGCAGTGGCTCCTCTTCATCCTGCACACAAGCCCTGGGTCCTTCTCACAGCTCCCCTGCTCGGCTCATCCCTTCCCAGCCTGTTGCAGTGGGTGGGATTATCCTGCTCCAGGTGCTCAGCTTGGCACTCCGCTTGATGTCATAGATACTCTTCAATATTTTGAAGAACACAGCTGCTCCTGTAAAAACAAATCCCTGAAGTCTGTTGAGGTGTTTAAAACTCATTTTTCCATATGGAGGTCCCTGGGATAACAGTGCCTGAAGAGGCAGAGCAGCCAAGGGAATGGCTGGACTAATTGGCTCATTTTAATTGTACTAGGACAAGAGGATCAGCAAGGCAACACCTCTCTGTGCTGGGTTTGGAGCCCTTTTGTCCCTTGCCTTGGATGCACAGGTCTTCCATGCAGGTACATCCCAAAAAAAGCATCAGAAATCAGTTCCTGAAATAATCTGTGAGGAAGGAAGGAAGGAGCAGAAAAAATAAATTGGTGCAATGTACAGCCTTTCTCCAGGGAGCAATTACCAGCCTGAGAAAAAGCTCTTGGTGCTGCACTCCCTGGAACACCTTTCATGTATGTGTGTCCTGTTCCTGCTGGTCCCACAGCAGCAGGCACAGGAGGAGCCACCAGCCTGGGAAAGAGACACCCAGCTCCCCCAAAAAACCTCCCCTGAGAGCGTGGAGCTGCTCCCTAAAGCCTCACCCTATTCTCCTTAGCCTGAAGAGGAAGGGAAGCCAGGAGATCCCCAGGAATACAGGGAGCTGTTGGAGGTCTCCAGCCTTGGTTTGCTCTGCTTTTATCCCAGGATTCTGCCTCCTGCTGCTGGGCACAGGGGCAATTCCAGCCCCCTTCACTCCTGGTAGTGGTTTTCCTCCCACTGGAAAATTCCATTTTGTCTGAGCTGCGTGAGGCAGCAGAGATACCCCTGACTCCTCACCCCTCTCTGTCCTGCTGCAGTTTGGGATTATCCTTACCTCATTCCCGAGATATTTCCTCCATGATGCACCACTCTTGTCTCACCATGCATGCCCAGGAAGCCACACGTCTGTTAACTTCGCTAATTAGAATTTGAGCCATTATCTTTATTACTAAGTGTTTTCCCTTAACAGACACTCTGTGTCCTGACATAACAGCGAAGGTGCTGTGTTAAAACTCCATCTTTCCAAGCTTTGGAGAGAGGATGCTCTGGGAGGGCTGGGCTTTAGGACTCCTGGCAGTGGGGTGAATTCTTCATCTGAGGGTGATAGTTACAGAATCACAGAATCACCAGGTTGGCAGAGACCTTCAAGATCATCGAGTCCAACCCATGTCCGAACACCTCAACTAAACCAAACCATGGCACCGAGTGCCACATCCAATCTCTTTTTAAACACGTCCAGGGATGGTGATTCCACCACCTCCCAATGGGTAAACCATTCCAATATTTTATCACTCTTTCTGTGAAAAACTTTTTTCTAATATCCAACCTATATTTTCCATAAGACTGTGTCCTCTTGTTCTGTCAGTTGTTGCCCGGAAAAAGAGACCAACCCCCACCTCACTACAACCACCTTTCAAGAAGTTGTAGAGAGTGATCAGGTCACCTCTGAGTCTCCTTTTCTCCAGGCTAAACAACCCCAATTCCCTCAGACGTTCCTCATAGGGCTTGTGTTCCAAGCCCCTCACCAACCTCAGAGCTGGTGGCCAGGTTGATTGAGGAGCTGAGGAGTTTTCCAGCAATAGTAATGAAGTAGCAACCCACGAGAAGCTGAGATTGTCGTGAGTAGCAGGGCTGAGAGGACTGGAGTTACCAGCTGGAGAGCGACGTGGTCTCGTTATCCCGTTAACACCTCGTGGAGCTGGGGAATATTTAGCTCTGGTTAGCAGGAGCCCCGGGGTGAGTGGCCAAGGGTTTCACAGCTCGTGGGTCGCTGTGAAAAGCCAGGGCTCACCCCGAGCTGAGGAGGCAAACGCCATCCCCAGTCCCCGGTGCTGAGGTCAGCCTTCTCCATCTCCAAGGCAGGCTCCTCTGCTTCCCCTCTCCGTGGCGATCGCTGACGTGTTTATTTCTCTGATTAATGAACTCTGCAAATTAACCTCCTCGCTGCTCTATAATTGCCATTAAGGCTTCAAAAATCACTTAAGCGTTTCCGGCGCCGGCGAGCCCATTCCGTTCGGCCGGCCAGCGCCACGTGCTGATTGCAGGGAGATAGAGCCCGGCTCCTGACCTCCACGTTTACAATTAATTATTGCATTCAGCACCCAAATTACCCCCGCTCTCCACGTGCTCAGCTTTATCTCTCTGCACACACAGGCTTGGCTTTTAATTAAAGGTCCTTCAAATTAAATGAAAACAAATTCAATTATTGCCTCTCATTGGAACAGCTCACCGCAGACTCCTGACTATACTTCTTCTGTGGAGAACCTGGAGACTGCTGGTCTCCCATAATCCAGTCTGACTAAATTTGCCTGATCTGCTGTTTTCCTTATCATCACTTGAGCTGTTCTCTCACTGCCAGGTCAGACGTGGGCTTGACTTGCAGAGAAAGCAGAGTTTTAAATGGGCTTGTTCTCTCTTTATGTTGTTGCCCTTCAAGGAGGAGATGCTCTTGTACGCTGTGGACGGGTGGGACCATCATCATTAGTCTTCATTTTGGCAGCAGTGGAAGGGTGAGGACCCCAAAAATGAAGGTTTGGCCTCTCTGGTGCTGGATACCTGAGTGCCAGGGGTGGGATGGGCCCTCACCCGAGGGCACTGTGGTGTTCAGAGCTGTTTGGTCAAGCATGGAGCCCTCCAAATCCCAAAGGGGTTCCCCAAAAAGGGGAAAAACCTCATGTGAACAGGGGCAGATTTTCTTCAGAAGTGTTTGTTATTTCTGATGGCCTTTGGTTTGTCAAAACCCATGTGGTTGAGAAGGTTTCACAGCAGGTGGATACCTTGGGAGAGCTTGACTCAAACAGGAGCCCTTGGCTGGAAATGAGCTTCATTTCACCCAAATTTTGCCTTCTAAAGCCCAGGTGCCTCTTCAAGTGATGTCCTTTCCTGCCTCCAGGCAGGATTTCTTAGCCAGAAAAGCGTCTCCCTGTCTCACACACACGAGTGGTCTCCTAAAAGGTCCCTGTCCATCTCCCATGTGAAGGAGAGACAGAATATGGCTCTGGCACAGCTCTGCCGAGTGGTTTGGTCCCAGTTATTATTTTTCCTCCCTTTGTGCAGTTGGTGCCATCATCTGTGCTGGCACGAGCTGGCAGGAGGGACCAGCTCCAGCCTCACTGATGCAGAGGGGGAAAGAGTCCAGCCTGCGGAGGAGGAGAACCAAGGTCAGCAAGCGTGCCCAAACCCCAGAATGATAATGGATGTCTGGGGTAGGGCTCTCTGGTGGTGCAAATTAGCAAAATATCCGCAGCGTTTTGCCAAGCAACATCAGCCGCTGATCGGCCTCATTAGCTTCACCTAAACCCTTCCCTGGCTCTCCGGGGCTGCGTGTGCCCGGCGAGGGCACTGGGCAGCGCTGCCAGGCGCGGCTGAGCCGGGAGGATGCTCTGCCAGCACGGTTCAGAAAGCACCAGCCCGCGCTTTGCGGAGCAGCCAAACTCCTCGTAAGTCTCCCGCTGCGCCGAGCTCTCTCCGTGCCGCTCTGTATGGTAATCACCCCAGATTATATTGCTCTTTAAAGGGCCGCAGCGATCGCTTTTATTTCGCTCGCAGCCAAGCGCGGCTGCCTGGCGGTGATTGAAGGTTAGGCTGCTGTGACCGCCCGCTCCCCTGGCCCAGGGCCCACTTTTCCCCCTCATCCGGTCCCTTCTGGGAGCTTTCCCTGCGTCCTCTGCTCGCAGCCGGGCTCTGGGATGTGGTACTGCTGTGGCATCTCTTTTCCCAGCGCTGTGCGGGGTGAGGATGGAGGGTGGCAGTGCGCTGGGAAGCGGGATGGAGGCTGCCCAGCACCCAGCCTTAGCCCGGGGTAGGGAGCATCCTGCAGCACCTCCCCAGCGGAATTTGCCATCCTGCAGCACCTCCCCAGAGGAATTTTCCCCTCTGCCTTTCCCACCCAGCCTCTGAGCGGTGCAAGGCCATGGTGGTGACACGAGCAGCCCGGCTGCCCTTCCAGCCCGAGGTGGGCTCCCCCTGGCTTTGCTCCTTTGGGATTCTGACCGGGAGAGAGGGAGAGAGAAGCGCCTGTGGATAAGCACGATGCGGGCTCTGTCCCTCAGCGCCGCTGCTGCCAGCGGGGAGAGGGAGGCAGCGCCCCGGGGAAGGGCGAGATTCAAAAGCCGGGAGGAGAAGGTGGTAGGGATGAGAGAGAGGAGAGGCGGTGCGGGTGGATGCGCGGGAGGGGACTGGAGAGGAGCAAACACCGGAGAGCCGGAGCGAGCTCATCTCTGCTGCCCGCGGGGTGCCCGGCCTGAGAGAGGCGGCTCTGCTGGCGTTTAATTTGCTGCTGGACCCCGTGTCCCGAGGCTCACTCGCCCTCTCGGGGCGGCAGCAGAGCCGCTGCCCGCGGGTCGAGGAGGAAGGCTTGTTTCAAAGCCAGGCATCGCTTTGTGGGTTGGTTTTTTTTGTCACCACCCGGCGTTTGGGCAATTATTAGTCTAGAGCAGTCGTGGAGGATTTTCTGCTTCAGTTCACGAGTTCCCTCTTGCTGCACAAACACTGGTGGGGAACCGATTTTCTCTGTGATGTTCCTGCAGCCTCAGAGATGTCAGCTTGGCGTCTGGGGTATCGCAATGAATGTCTCTTCCCCATCAAAACCATCTGGAGTGCTTTAATAACACGGGGTGAGATCCCAAGGTAGCGCTCCTGTTGCAGCTGAGGATTAAGATAGGATGCCAGAGTTTGTGTCCGAGGGAATCGCATTTTTCCCTTACCTGCAGCATCTTCCCGTCAGTGGATCTTGAGATGTGTTAATCCTTCAAGGCACAGCAGGGTCAGCACACTCGGGCTGGGGCTGGGGGGAATCAGGCACGGGGGGAGACCTCACAGCAGCCTGCAACTTCCTCGTGGTGGGAGGTGGATGGGCAGGCGCTGATCTCTTCTCTCTGGTGACCAGCAACAGGACCCAGGGAATGGCTGGAGCTGTGTCAGGGAGGTTTAGGTTGGATTTCAGGGACAGGTTCTTCCCCCAGAGGGTGCTGGGCACTGCCCAGGCTCCCCAGAGAATGGGCACGGCCCCGAGGCTGCCAGAGCTCCAGGAGCGTTTGGGCAGCGCTGCCAGGGATGCCCAGGGTGGGATTTGGGGGTGTCTGTGCAAGGCCAGGAGTTGGACTCAGTGATCCTTGTGGTCCCCTTCCAACTCAGGATATTCCATGGTTCTCTGAAATCACTCCTCTGAAGGTGGGTGGTCAGAGAGGATTCCTCACTCCCACCACCTCTATGCCATCCCTTTGCTTTTCCTTGAATAAATGCAGCAAATTCTCTGTGCTGAGCATCAAAGGGCTGCACTGTGAGCTGGTGCAGCCCAGGAATGCAGCTGAGGGTCTTATCAGCTTTGCTGTTTTTTTTTTTTTTTTCTGGAGGTTTGAAGCGTGTGGCAGAAACAGCAAGGTCGGAGTTCAGGTTTGACTGCAGTCAGGTGGAACAGAAAAGTTATGAGGCGTTTAGAAAAGTGTTTGTTTTGGGCTTGCGTTGGCCGTGTGAGGCCCATTACTGAGTGCAGGCCGCTCTCTGCAGCGCCGCGATGGCAACGTGTGGTTTATAGGCCTAATGGAGCAGATTTGTCACTGGAGCAAGGAGGTGTGACTCTACTCAAGTCTGCAAATTGCCCCCCTGTTTCTGCAGACGGCTGTTTTTTCTTTCCTTTTCCCCCTTTTCCTCCTCCATCCATCACCATTCCGCGCTCGCCACAGTGATTTCCCCAAAGTCATCTATCCCCAGGCTGTGCCATTAACGCGCCGGCTTCGGCGTGATGGCTTTGTTTGTTCTTGGAAAACTATAAATATTGCTGGAGTAATGGCTTAGAGGATGAAGCTGGACCATTTTGGGGTGTCTGGTTTCTGGAGGGTTGAAATGTATTTAAAAAAAAAACCAAACTGATGCTGTAAAAGGAGTGAAGGAATTGGGTAGGGTTTTGCTTCAGTCTCCATCAGACGCTTCATCCTTCCCGCTCCAAGTGTTTGGCACTGCTGCAACATCCAGTCCTATCCGGTATCCTCATCCAGACTCATGTCCTGAGCATCCCCTGCCCTCAACAAAGCAGGGAAGGGTTGGAAGTATCCTAAGGAGAAAAGTTCAGTAGTTGTAATACATAATTTGGCTGCCATTTGGAATTTTACCAGAAGAGAGCCTCTTTTTCTGGCGGGTTGTTTGGCTTTGTTGGTTTTTTTTCTTGTCTGTGTGTATAAGTGTGTCCATAAAAAGTGCGATTTGGGATGAGGGCATAGCTTGTTTTAAGCCAGCTCAGCTTCTGTGACTGCAATGTAGATGCAATTGGAGTAATTAGAGCCGGTGCCTCCGTCTCCTGGCAGAGGGATGTTTACGTGGTGCAGTGTTCCAGCCGTGGTATTTCAGCAGCTCTCTGGGCTTTAGAAGTGATGGGCCAAAACATTAAACAGGGTTTTATATTAAAAATGAGGACTTTCTGGCCTGTGGGTGCTGGAGTTCCCACAGAGAAGCTGTGGATGAGGGATGCTGGAGGGTACCCACCCTTAGGCTGGGTGTCCTTATCCCAAAACACCCTCTTTCTATTGAAGATGTCCTTACAGGATTTAGAAACAAAGGTGATTTGATTTATCAGCATCCCACTGGAGGCACAGCAAGTATTTCCTGGGATTTGATTGTGTGGGATGGTTTGGCTGGACTCAGCGGTTGGGCTGGATGATCTTGGGGACCTTCCCCAACCTAAACAATTCTATGACTCTGCTGTGAAAGCTGATAATGGATGTGTAAGAAACGGGAAATGAGGATTAGGTGATGACCTGTTTTCAAATGGGAAAGAATCTGTATTCCCTGGGTAATTTTCAATTGGCTTGGGATGGTTTTGTTGCCTGGGGCGTGGGTTTTCCCAGCCATTGAGGTCAGGAGAAGATGAGTGTCAGTGTTCTTGTGAAATGCTGCTCTTCTCAGCCTCCCCGAGACCTAACAGCTCTTTTTGCTGAGGGCAGAGCAGCTTGTGAGGAGCGAGAAATGGGAGAACCCAGAGGATGGCACTGCCACTGCTGCTGGAAAAGGAGAACGCAGGTGGAAAAAGCCGGGATTTGGCTCCTCTTTGCCAATCGGCTTTTCCCCAGCGGACAGCAGGGGTTAATTGTTATTTGGGGCCATCCCATCCCTGCCTTCATTAGCACCGCGGAGCAGGGGGACACGAGATGGACGGAGCTGTGCTGCACCTTGGCCTCCTCGGGAGAGGCGCGGCTCCGGGGGCATTTTTGCTGTGAGAGATGGGGTTAAACCCAGGGAGTTCTGCCTTTCCCATCCTCCCCAGAAGCTCCAGAGCCCACAGCTGTGTGGTGAAGCAGGGCAGAAAGGGAGATAAGATGGAAAGAGAGTGGTGTCCGGGAATGAGTTAGAGCTGTGTTAGGGCATTTTCCCTGAGAGAGGCTGTTACTGAGAATTGCTGGCTGTTACAATGCACGCAGAGGAGGAAGGAGGTGGTGGGGATGGAGAAGGTTTGCATGGGGAAACGTCACGGGGCAAGGCTTTTAAAGGGGCTTCCCAGCGTGGCTTTGTCTGGAAAGCAAGGAGCTGGGTTTTGCCTGATCCTGGCAATTTTCCATGTGTGCCTTGAGCCCTGGAGTGCGAGCCGTCGTGGCAGGGATGCGCACACGAGGATTTACATCACTCTAAATAAAAACAAAGCCAGCAAAATCTTCCCACTGAGGCCAAACTGTTTTTCTGCCCAACCTGAATTCTGCCCAAGGCATGGCTAAGGTTAAATCTTTCCTTTTCATCCCTGTCTTCTGTGAAGACTGGACGACTTCGCTAAGTGTGATTGGAGCAGTTTGTTTTTAAGCTCCACATAAGCACTAGGCTGGATTTATAGCGTTTTCATTCTTTTGGAATCGACCCACTGGGAGCCATTAAACTTTTATTGCTCTCTGCAGTTGCCTGGCCGGAGCGGGATGGAGCAGCCCTGCTGCTGGAATCGCTCCGTCTTCAGCTGCCAGGGCTGTGTTGGAGAGGAGGGACAGCAGGGAGAGGCCACCCAGGGACACCCAGGGATTTGCTTATCAGCAGGAAGATGCTTTGGATGTGATGATGGTTTTCCCAATCCTCTGCAAGGCAGAGGAAAAGCTACAAAAACATCCTCCCCTGGGTCCTGCTGTTTCCCACCTCTCTTGGCTGACAAAATCCCTCCTCATCCTTAAAGGCTGGGAGTGCAGGAGGCTTAAGACTCTTATTTTTGCTGCATCCTGGGACTATCCATCTTATGAAATACTGTTGAGCACCTTGGCTGTGCAGGTGAGGACCTGCAAGTGTGTCCTCCAAAGGGTTGTGTGGGGGTGTTGGATGGTGCTGTTTTTCGTGTTCCATCCTCAAGCCTTGTGCCTAAATATTAACAGTCCTAAAGATTCCCATCCTTCCTTCTTAGGGATGGGAAACATTTGTCCCGTTTCATAGTGTGAGGGAGGCAGAACATGGATGTTGCAGCCTGAGCTGCCTGCCTTGGCACTCTCTTGGCACAGGGAGAGAGAAGAGCCACCTGCTGAGGGCGTTTTACATGGAACAGAATTTCAGGACAGGTGAGCTGAGTGCCTTGTCCAAGTGCTGGTCCCTCTCCAGCCGTGCTGAGGTAAAGCTGGAGGAGGTGTTTCCTACACAGGAGAGAAGGACCAGGCTGGGAGCAAAGTTAGATCAAGCCCAGAAGGTGGTCCCTGACCTGGGTCTTGTGTTGTGGCGGCTGAACCTCAAACGCAGCAGCTGGAAGAGTTTCTGGAAGGAATTTCTCTTGGAATTGCAACCTGTGGTTCCTGTCCCACTGTCCCCAGACCTTCACCACTGCGGGCTTCCCCTTCTTCAAGACAAAACATCCTTTCTGGCTTTGTCTTTCTGGCTGAACTTTCTGCAACCTTTTGCTTGCACTCCCATGGGAGCCTTCCTTCAAAGTCAGGGCTCAACCACCCCCGAGGCTCCAGTATGCAACCCAAAACATTGGGCAAGTGGAATTCTGCAAACAAAAACTGAACATCCCAGCATGGCCACTTTTCCCTCCTGAAGGGAGGTTTGCATTATCTCCTTGTAGCTCCAGAAGGCCAGGCTGGGCTACTTCTGTCGGCATGTTTTCTAATTTAATTACTTATCCTTGTCTCAAATTGTTTATGGTACACTAGGCTATTAAATGTGCCATAAGCAAATGGCTCTTGAAAGAGGAAGAGGATTTATTTGTTTTAGCAACCACTCCAACAAAAGTCTATTTCCTCAGCTAATTAAGATTCCATTCGCTAATTTAAATGTTATGCTAATTAAAGCATAATTCTGAAACTGTAAAAAGGAACTTAAAAAAAAGTGGGGGGGGGAGAAAAAAGAAGCAGCAAGTAAGAAAGAAAACTGGTTGGCCTTTAGAAATTACATTAAATTTATTGTGTTGTTGTAACAATGGTGAATGGAGTAATTATTTCATTTGCCTCTCATGTGCTATTCATGCTGTTGCTTTTATACATTTTCCCCCCATTCTCACACTTCATCTCATTAACACCCCTTCTCTCCCCTCTAATGGGCATCATCTTGCGATGGTTTAAGATGAATTGTGAGCGTGATCCCTGTGCTTCCCAGAAAAGGGCCACACCGAGAGTATTTGAGCCTGTTTATCTTCCAGCCCGAGCTGAGACAACGCTCAGCAGCCAAACTCACGGAGTTACATTGTGCTCACTTTAATTAAATATAAATAACCCACTTCTGGGGAGAGAAAAAAAGGAAGAGAGCAAAAGGAGCAAGGTCTGTTTTGGTTTGTGTTTTCTGTTTTGAATCTGGCTGTACGTGCAGGAGACTGGCTCCTTTTCTCAGTTCACCCATCGGATTCTGGCCCCGCAACGTGGGAAATAGAACCCTTGAGCACTTCAAAAGGAGATTAATTCACTGGAGACTTAACTGAGATAAAGTCTGGTACTTTCAAGGACAGGTTGAGCGGGACTCTGGTTTTGTGGAAAGTGTCCCTGCCTATGGCAGGGGATGGAACTAAATGGTCTTTAAGGTCACTTCCAACCCAAACCATTCTGGGATTCTCTGGTTGTTAGTAGTTGAAATGAATATATAAGGGAAAAATTTCATCAGGAGTAGGGAAACTGGACTTGCTGTTGTAGTTTTGGCTCTCAGCTGAATGCCAGGTCACTGCCCACCTTCCATCTGGTTGATCCCACCAAGATTCATCACCCACTGGAGCTGGCACGGCCTTGGGACAGCCTGGGAGGTGCCAGGCTGTGGGCACCAGAACCCCAGCCTGAGCATCAGCTCCTTGCTTTGATGTTTGCTTTGCCTGGGCCAGGGTGAGACTTTGAGCTTTGCTGGAGCCTCCGGAGGCCGGGATGAAAGGGCAGAGCCATCCACAAAGTGGAGAGAAACCGAGTTCTCGAGAGCCTGTGCTGGAGAGGAAATGAAAGGAGAGGGGAGATGAAAGATGAGCATAAAGAGACCTGGCTGGCAGGAGCAGGACATGAACCCCAACAAAAAGGAGGCTGTAGCAGCCCCAGCCTTATCCCTCAGGATGTCATCCCAGCAGTCAGGATCCTCTCCTTCCTCCAGGTCCCTCTTTGCCCCCAGCTTGGGGGTGTCGGAGCCTTCTCCCACTCCTGGCTGCTCCACCTTGGGGGAGAGAATTTGGAGAAAGTTTCCTTGCGGTGCTGTCTTGCTGTGTTGGTATTACTGACAACCAGAAACAGGCAGGAGTTTATTATATTGCTTTGCTTGATGCATTTGGAGTTTTTAAAGAGCAAGCCAATTAAGATTCACTGATGAGCCCTCCAGCTCCCAGCGGCTTTGGGAAACACTCGCCAGGAGCTGCATTCAATCTGCGGCCAAACCTTTGTGTGTGGTCCTGATAAACACTTTTGGGTGATGCTGAAAGAACTGCAATATCTCCTCCTGCCTCCTCTCCTGCCTCCCCAGCCCTAATCCTGCTCACTGCCATCACTCTGCCTGGCAGGCTGAGTCCCTGCGTGGTAGAGGTTCAAAGTGGAGCTGGTGGAAAAGCCAGTGTGACATTCGAGGCGGGGCTGGCTGACTTTCTGCCCTGCTCACGGTGTGGATTGTGAGTTTTCAGCTGTTTCAGAGCTGGGCAATGTTGCCTGCATTGGCTGCTCTGGATGCTCCAGTTGGATGAAGGGGTTTTGGGGTATTGAGCTGTATCAGCTATGGGATGGGCACCGAGGGATGTGTGTTCCTGGCTCAAGCCCCTTCCCAAACCCCAGTCCCTCTGTCCATCCCTGGTTTCTCCCTGCAGCTGTGCTCCAGCTGTGGATCACCCCCTCTCCATCCCAGCTCAGCCCCTCACTCCAGACCCACCCAGCAGCACCTGCTTTGCCCGTCCTGGTCCGCAGATATATTTAAACTTTGATCTTGATGGGAAGTGACTGGTGCTACATTAAAGCCATATGTTTTAGAGGGAACGGCGAGGACGTGTAAGCTCAGTGATATTCACATCTAGAGAGAGCTGGGAACTTGTAGTGCCACCCACGCTTGGTATTTCTGCCGGCTCTGCGAGGCTTACACAGCTGGGGAAGGCAGAGTGGGAGCGAGATCTTCTGCTTAAGGGATTTTGTAGAGAGAAGTGGATTAGATAGATTTGATGGAAACTGATAGTTTATGAAAATGAATTCACCTGCATCTCAATTTGGTTCTTGATGCCAGGAGACAGAGAAGAAAAGGAATAAAAAAAGGCAAGAGGGGGAGAGGGAAAACAATCCCGAGTTAATTAAGGTGCAGTTTTTGATGTGCTGTGCTGGGCCGTTTTCTTTTTAAGTGTTCGGCAAGTGGGATGGATCCCTTTGTGTCAGCTTCCAGAGAGGAGCAAGCAAAGGGATGTGGCATCTTGGGGTTTCTCTTCATCTCCTCTGACTGTCTGATCAGTGGCTTAGGGGAAGGAAGTGGGACTGTGTCAGAAGAAGTGAGGAGAACCACGTTGGCCATGGGTACTTGGCAGCCTGATAAAAACTGCTTACGATGGCTGCGTTTATCTCGGAATTTATGGGAAGTATCCTGGCAGGAGTGGAATTAGCTCTGCTCATTCAGCACCCAGCTGGAGCAGGCTGCCATCCCCGCTGGCTGTCACGCCACTCCCTCATGTCTGGCCACTGGAAGCTTTGGGAGAAGCCAGAGGTTGGGTGGGAATAAACAAAAAATCAAAATCCCGTTTTCAACTTGCCTGTCACCAGAAAGGTGACAAACCAAAACGTGGTGTTTCTGTTGGAGGCAGGGCAGTCCGGGAGGATTCTCTCCATCCCAAGACATGGAGTTATGAAAAGCTGGGGAGGAAGTAGGAAGTGTGAATTTTGAAAAGTGCGGGAAGAGTCACAAGCTGCTTTCCAAAGGCTTTGGGTATGCAGAGGTGCCCCTGCCTTCAGTCAGGCAGGGCACAGGCAAGAATTTGCAGAGAGCTCCTTTGGAGTGAGGGTTGAGCTGGACTTTGGACCTTGGTTTGTGTATTTCCAGCTGATGGAGCTGTTGGGACAACTGGCGCTGGGTCCTGTGGGAAATCTGGCTTTTTCCTTGGTCTGGGTGCTCAAACAGGGCCTTTCCTTTCTTCCCTGTGATGGAAAGTGTTGGGGAAGATGAAACAGGAAAGCCTTATAAATATGATTGCCTGGCAAAAGATGCTGAGAATATGGAAACTATAAGCGAGATTGAAATGAAGACAAGCTTTGAGTTACCCAACTCCAGTTACTGAACAACTGGAAAACAATGGTGTGGCTGAAAATAATCCCCCTTTGACTGAACAATACCCTCTTCTTGCAGACAGGTCCAGGGGTCAGAGCAGACCCTGCCAACCTGGCAGAGGGTCCAAAAAGTAGTTTTTAGAGTTTAAAATATAACTCAGTATGGTAATGCAATGATTCTTATAGGCTGTATGTAAATGCTATAGGATTTGTGGCTTGTTCTAGATTGGTTAATGAAAATTAGAATATTCAGCACAGAAGAAGATTTATTGTATTGTAAATGAGAACCTGGTCCTCTTACTCTCTTACTCTCTTACTCTCTTACTCTCTTACTCTCTTACTCTCTTTCCCTTTCTGGTGCTCTTACCCTCTTACACTGTTACTCTCTTGCTTCTCCTGCTCTCTTGCTTCTCTGGCCTGCTCCGAGCTGAGGCTGCAGCTCCAAGCAGGGCCCCTGCACCCACGCCCTCAGCAATGAACCTCATGCTCTAAGACCTGACTTCAGAGATCTCTCATCTCCATCCGTCCTGACTGCCCAAACCGGCAGGAGATCCTACAGGAAAGCCCTCAGAGAGCCTACAACCCCAAGGAGCTTGTGTACCTCTGTGCTGGAATCCTGTTGTCAGGGCAGCGAAGGTCGGAGAGGTTCTTGGAGCATCATCAGAGCAGTGAGATCCAGGATCTGAGCCATGCTCCTCCTGCTGTCCATTGATACTCTGACTGCTGAATAATTATTGGCATTGCTGAGCAGAGGCAGCTCCTCAACTCCCCGTGGCCACAGGCAAATCTCTTCATCTCTGTGCTTTGATTCCTTCATCCAGACAACAGGAATAATAATCCTTATTTTCTCTCTGTTTATGTCACTCTTTCAATGTAAATATGAACTCCTTTGGGCAAGAAGTGTCTTTGGGAACACGTGAGGAATAATCGGTGTTTGGAAGTGGCATTACATGTACGAGCAGCACCTTTCTAACGGGGCTGTGTGCAGCTCCAGGGAGCATTTTTCAGAAGAAGGCTGGAAAGAAGCCAACTCAGAAAGTTGCAAACAAAACATGTGGGTAAATTAAGGCATGTAAGGCTCGCTTTGGAGTGCGAGGGAAGCATCTCTGCCTGGTTAGTTTATCAAAGGGAGGTTGAGAGGTGATTTTGTTGTGGTCTACATATTCCTCTGTGGGGGAGAAGCTGCTGAAAACGGACAGGTTTTTAATCTAGCAGCAAGGAGTGTGTCAGGATCCAGTGCTGGAAGGTGAAGCTGGACTCATTTACAATAGAAGCAGTGTCCAATTTTTGAAGGGAGGGTAATTAATCATTGCAATGGCTCACTCTGAGCCCCAGCAGGGCTGCCATAACCTGTGAGCTTTACACTTTAGGGAGATGTTTCTGAGAGGCTTTTGGGAGCCACAGGGAAAGCTGGGAGCTTGTGCAGCACCCACTGGCAGCAGCACCCTGCCATCCATGGGATGGGGACAGCCCCATGCTGGCTGCTCACCTCCAGAAAGCTGGACAAGGATGTTTTTATCCCAGCCTGGATGTTTTTATCTCAGCCTGGATGTCTGCACAGCGCTGGGGTGTCCCCAGGTGCAGGGAGCAGCCACGGATGCATTAAGCACTAATCACTGCCAGGCCTCCAGGGATCAGCAGAGTCGTTGTGCCCTTTTATTTTTTTTTTCCTTTCAAAAGCATTTTTAAAAATCAATACAAATAAATAAAGAGGCCATAAATCTAGGAAGACACCCACAGCTCCCTCTGGAGCCCTCTGTTTTGTGGGGATGGGTTGAAGGGTGATGGAGCATTGACCTGCCTGAGACAGATGGGAGGATGCTGGAGCCAATGTACCCTCTCAGGGTGCAGGAGAGGGGGCTCGAGGGGGCCTGCAGAGGTGAAGAGGTGCAGGATGTACATTTTAAGGTATAGGACATCCCCAGCTGGCCACTTACCAAGGGAAAAGCCTGGCTTTAGGAGCATTTTGCTGACTTGGAGGCAGAGGCCAGGGACTGCTTGAAAAACAAGACTGAGCTGGGGCAGACCCAAAAGCAGCCCCTTGTCTTGGCTCCCCTGACCTCATCTGGTCAGACTTGATTTTTCCATGAGTTTCAGCTCTGGGGGCACTCTCAGCTTGAGTTATTTGTGCTGAGCAGCATCACCTGCCTCTGGCAGAGAGAGGTGGAAGTGACGGTCTCATTCCTGCAGGGAAACCCATCCAAGCTCCCTCTTTTCCATCACAGCAGGAGGGCTGTTTTCTTGGGAATGGTTTGGGAACCATCCTGCCTGTCCCTTGGAACTTGGGGGTGGGTAGTGAAGCTCCTTGCCCTGCTGCTGAAAGCTGACCAGGGAATCTCAGATGGGTTGTGCAGCGGGTCATTTCCAGTGCTCCTTCATCCACACTTGGGAGGTACAAACTGGTTAAAGCTCTTCCTGAGGGACACAGCATATTCTTATAATTATAACACAAGATGCTGCTTGTACCCCCTCCTGTCCAGGATGAACAAATCCTGGTTTGGGCAAATAGAGCACAGAAAGGTGACAGAGGCAGCACTGTCCTTTACCTGAACGCTGTCGTCATCCCTGTGGCGTGCAGCAGGGAAACAGCTCTGCCTTGGCAAGAATCCTGCTGAGGGGGAAAATTTATGCATGGCACCTCCAAATTTGTATTCGTGGGTGCAAGATGGGAGCTGCAGCGGCTCCTCAGGGGATCCTTGCTGGGCCTCTGGGAGGAGAATTCACCTCTCTGTGTGCCCGGTGTGATCTCAGCAGGTTCTGTGGCTCTCTTGTCCCCCTTCCCCCCATTCCCCCTCGAGCTGGGCTGGTTGTTTCTGGGGCACGGAGGGTCTTCTTCAGGCAGGTTGTGCAGGAATTGCTGTGCTCCTTGGTAATCATGGACTGTCAGCAGCCTGAGGAGGGGAGTTCAGCTCAGCACTGGCACTGCAAGGAGAGATAGTGGTAAATAACCAGCAGCTATTGGGGAAGGTTGAAGTAAAATAAATGGATCCAATTTTCAGTCTTTCTGCTGGGTTTTTAAAAATTTTTCTTCTTTTTCTTGCTCTATCCTTTCTTCCTGTTTGACTCTAGAGCAGCTCGGGCTGGTGTAGCCCCAGCAGGGCTGGAGAGTCCTGCACCTAAAACCGAGGGTTTTTTGCTTGGATTTGCAGCCAGGTCCCAAGTTTTAATTATTGAGAGGGGAGGCAAAAAAGCAATTTGACTTCTTGTCAAGGAATAAGCTGGGAAGGAAAAAGCCTGGTCGCTGCTAAGTGGATGGAGGACAGGAAAAGGGGCTCAAAACCCCTCCTAAAGCCTTAAATAAATCTTTTCCCTAGTCTAGCTGCCCACACATAAACAAAATGCATTTTCAACCTGTTCTTCCTCTATCCTTGATAGCACAGTGGCAGTTTTTGCCAGAAGTCCTCGTGGGCTGCTGGTGGAAATGTGGTGGTGGGAAGCGAAGGGGCCCCGTGCCCCGCGGGGGCTGCAGGACTCGCTGCAATCGCTGCTCGCTGACCCCAGCTTGAGGCTCTGAAATCCGTGTGAGAAAACCGTAATAGCCTCCCACCTTGCACATCCTCCTTGTCAAAACAGAAACATTTCTTGCAGGACCTCATCCAGGACTCAAACACCTCCAGAAATTCCTCTGCAGCGACTCGCTTTTCTGTCTTGCGTCCAGGAGCTCTGCTGTCAAGCTGCTTTTCTTCCTTCCCAGCATCTCTCCCTCAATGCTGCCTGCTGGCTTTGGGGACCAGGAGGATGCAATCCTAATTATCCTCATGGTGTTTTCTGTCGATTCTTGCGATTACATCTCCCCATCAGGGAGGAGCAGGTGCAGTAACTGGCCCTGCTGCTGGCACAGAACAGGGGAACACTGGACCCTCCTTTGCAAAGTATTTTTGGGGCAACAATGAGGGGCTGGAAACAATTGGGGTGCTTGAGCTGGGGGCACCTTCTGGAGCCCTGGGTGCCCCTCGGTCACGCCAGCCCCTGCCTGCTCTGCTGAGTTTCCCAGGACTTGGGAATGACAAACATGCAAAGCACAGTGTAATTAAACACCCCGTGCTGGCTCATTAAGTGGTTGCTGGGAGTATCACAGAATCACAGAATCACAGAATCACCAGGTTGGAAGAGACCTTCAAGATCATCGAGTCCAACCTCTGTCCTAACACCTTAACTAAACTAAACCATGGCACCGAGTGCCACATCCAATCTCTTTTTAAACACGTCCAGGGATGGTGATTCCACCACCTCCCCAGGTAAACCATTCCAGTATTTTATCACTCTTTCTGTGAAAAAGTTTCTCCTAATATCCAACCTATATTTCCCTTGGCACAACTTAAGGCTGTGTCCTCTTGTTCTGTCAGTTGTTGCCCGGAAAAAGAGACCAACCCCCACCTCACTGCAAACACCTTTCAAGAAGTTGTAGAGAGTGATCAGGTCACCTCTGAGTCTCCTTTTCTCCAGGCTAAACAACCCCAGCTCCCTCAGCCGTTCCTCACAGGGCTTGTGTTCCAAGCCCCTCACCAGCCTTGTCGCCCTTCTCTGGACACGCTCAAGTGTCTCCACGTCCTTCCTGAACTGAGTAAAGCGAAGGCCTCGCTGACAGCCCGGCCTGGCAGGAGCAGGGGCTGTGGAGGTGACTCCTGGCCGAGCACAGCTCGATGCTGAGCACGTTTCCCACCCGTGCCCGGCTCCTTCCCCGCCCCGAGGTGCCGAGCTGGGATCCGGAGCACCCGCAGCCTCTCCCCGCCACATCCTGCTCAGCTGTCCGGCGCTGCCGATGAGACATGAAACAAACAGCGATTTTCCAGCCATGCAGGCTCTTTGAGCCCTGATTGCAAGCAGCGCGCTGTCTGCGTTTTCCAGTTCTCCTGCTAAAGCATGTCAGGTTTCCTTGGAAACTTCTGAAACTTCCCGTCCTTGGCGTGGATCCTCGGTGGTGCTGAGGACATCGCGTGCTGCAGAGTGGGTTGAGCTGTCGAGCCACAGTGTTGCCCTCCCTGCACCTGGGTGTTGCTCGGGGGGAACTTTCAGGGCTCTTTGGGATGCTGTGTGTGGTACCCCAAGGAGAGCTTCCTATGGGGGCATCATTCCCATTGCAGGAGCTTTACCTGGATTTACCTGCCGAGGCTGCGGGGTGGTAGCTGCTTTTGAGCCCTCCAGAAAGACAAGGCGAATCAGTAAATCAAATATTGTCAGGGAATCTTCTCAAATAGCACGGTCACCTCCAAAAACAGGGGAGATGGAGAGGCTCTTGGGCACCTTTTTACAGCTGTATTGATCCTCAGCTCGGAGCAGGCAGCCTTGCCGACCTTCCCACCCTCCATTCTGAGGGAAAAGCCCAGGCGGCTTTCACGGCTGCGGTGAACGATGACCCAACCCTTTTCTTCTCCCCCTTTTGAAATCTGAATTTTCCATAAAGCTGAGCCCACACCTCCGGTGAAAGGTGTCTTCTGCTGCACAGTCGTGGGGAGATGAGAAAAAAAAGGATCTTCTCTCTCTTCTTAAAGGCTCTTCTCTCGCCTTTTCATTTTCCTCGGGCCTTGGAGTGAAATTCCGTAAGGGCTCTGTGAAAGAGCGCTGACACAAGACTCTAATTTCAGGTGTGAATATGGAGACGTTTTTCATTAGGAAGCATATGGTGTTAAGGTTAAAAAAAAAAACAGAGATGAAGTTTGACAGCCAGGAACAAAACAATGAAATAATAACTACAGGTGGGCAAAGCCTCCAGCAGCGTTTGTAAACAACAAAACCAAGCCAGGGGCGGTTCAGATCTGAGTGTTATTGTTACTTATTAGAGTTGGTGGAAGATTTTTTCAGGGGAATCAGGGTTGTTTTCTGACAGAAACTTGGGTTTTCATCAAAAGTGGAATTTCCATGGGAGGTGTCCACGTTCTGCGGGAAATTTGGGTGTGTGGTAGGAGACAAAGAAAGAAAGAAAAAAGTGAAGAAAGACGTCAGAAAGCAGCTGAGGAGTTTTGATGCTGAGTGGTGGATGAAGTGGATGAGGTGTCCCCCCTCCCCGGTGCCAGGCACATACAGACTGGGAAGGAGCCTGCTGGCTGACTGGGTGCTGGTCACCTTCAGCTCAGGGGGTGCAGGCACCTGGCTCCATCCCTGCAACCTCACAAATACACAGCAGCTTCCCCACCCATAAGAAAACGTTTCCTCACTTCTTTCCTTTGGGACTTTGTGGAAGTTTTCTGCCTCCTCATCTCCTGATTTAGCCTTCTCTCTTGGAAGTGTTTCCTAATGGCTGGAGATCCAGATTGGGATGTCTGAGAGGCAGCTGTTACCTAAAACATCTTTTATTTCTCTTTCTGCCTAGTAAAACGGGGTTAAAGGTATTAATATTCCTGGTGAAATACTGGGGGAGATGCTGATTAAAAGCCTGGGATGGGAGGTGGATCTTTGCTGCTGGAGCATCGCGTCCAGTTTCTCATCTCTCCTCAGGGCTTTGGGAGAAAGTTGAGCTCGGGAGACAAATGTCATTGCTGAGGCTCCGCTTTCTTCTCCGCTCTTTGAATGCCGGGTCCCGAGCGGCCTTGCAATTTATGGTGAATATTTTATACCTCTAAATGATGTTTTGTGGGATTCCGCTCGTCTCGCCTGCTGTGCCTCCGCCAGTCGTGGAGGATGGAGCCTTTGTTGTATGTGTCAGGCTTGATGAGGCGCCGTTTTTCCAAATGGATAATTCTGTTCCTCTGCCGTCGAGGAAATTTTTTCCTTCCTGAAAAGGCTGATCTGTACCGTAAACGAGGCTTTGGCTGCCAGGGATTCGCCTGGGTGAGAGATGTAATGTGGCTGCAGGTGACCTTGAGATAAGGCATGGAGAGGGTGTTGAGGGCACAGCTTCCTTCTGTTTTTTCCTGGTCCCATTTTGGGAGCTTGTTTATACTGGGGGAAGCTTCAGTGGGGGTTGCTGAACCCCTGTCGCAGTTTTGGACACGAACACGTGGACTGAAACAGCAGGCTAGGAGCAGGTCCCAGCCACCTGGTAGAGCCAAAAGGGCAAAAAGGGGGCTGCCTGCCTTTATTATCCACTTTTATACCTCTTCTAAGACAATCATACATTGGTGGATGAGGTTAACACCTCTAGCATTTTACAGGATAGGAACACAGTCTATCACCTTTCTCCGCCTTGGAGAAAGGAATGAACAACAATGTAAAAGTTCCGTAAACATCCTTAGCCGGTTAGGAAAACAAGAGCTATGTTTATAGAAAGTGCATGAGAACTTCTACTACAGAAGTAAAAACATGGAGCACTGTGAAAACCAGGGCGACAAACCCCCTCCTCACAGATCAGTTCCTGTGAGCAGGCAGGGCAGCGCAGACAGCGAGCGGGCTGAGGGGGGAGCAGGTTTCTCTACACGAGAGAGAAAGGGCACTTAAAAAAGCAAAACTGGAAAGTGGGAAGATAAATGGCGTGAGAAGCAAGCTGCTAAAGCACCCAAGTCAGGAGCTCAGGCTGGGCATATGCTGCTCCTTTTCCAGTTCCAGCCATTACTTTCTGCTTTGGGCTGGCTCAGACAGCCTTGGTGCTGTGTGTCAGCCCAGGGATAACTCCCGCTCCCACCGGTGCATCCCTGCGAAGCAGGAGCAGGATGGAGCCCGGCCAGCCTTGCTGGCTGCCTTGGAAGCTGGAGCATCACGTTCCACAGGTGGCTGCATCCCAAAACCCTCGGCGGACGCGCTCCCGCCACGTCTGCACAGGGCTGTGACTTCAGGGACCTGCGGGAGGAAAGGTGCCGCGGAACCACCGGTTTTATTAACACCGTGGAAGGCTGCCAGCCATAATTAAAGCCGTGAGAAGCTTGGCGGTCTCACTTCACAGAGCCTGGTACAAATATTTCTGTTGGGTTTGATCCATGCTGCTTCGGAGCCTCTTGGTTTCACCTCGCGCCGCCGAGCCGCGTGAGGTCCCCGCGAAGAACGTGGTGAGCCCTCGCCGAGGTGAAGCAAGGCAAGGCTGACGTGATGTGAGCGCTGATGAGGCGACCAAGTTTCCTCTCAGCGGGCCACAGTTTGCCTGCAAAGTTTGGATAAATTGGATGGGAGTGAAGTAACTTGGAGAAGTCAGTTAAGTAGCGCCTTGTGTGGGATTCACCGGCATATTTCCCGCATCTTCTCTGTCTCGGGGAGGAGGAGTGTGGGGAAGGAGGTGGGGAAGAGCAGACTAAGAAGAGGAGGCAACCTTTCCTAAGTGCGTCGAGATGTCTCTCCTCCTTCCCCACTCTTGCAGGAGCCATCTGCTGCAGCTCAGCAGGCTTGAGCCCAGTCAAACTGTTTTCCCCCCTGCCTCATAAATTGCTTCTTGCAACTCCAGACGGGTGTCGAAGTCTCAGTTATAAATGCACCCTTTGGAGAACCTCTTTGCAAACAGGGTTGGTTTCTCTGGGGACTGGGAGTTAGTTACTTCATGGCCACCTGATTTTAGCTCCATGGAAATCCAGCTGTGGCAGGTGCCCAAGTTTCTCCACAGTCACTAAGGAGATATGGGGGACCTGAGAGTTACTGCTCACTCTTTGCACCTCTCTGGTGCTGGTGGAGGAAACCTGGAGGATTTGCTTGGCTGGGCACCTTTCAGAAGGCAAGAACTGCCTGAGGTGATGCTTGGTGGGGTTTTAGGAGAAGCTCTTCCTGTTGGAGCAAAATCTGAACAGAGGGACCGACTCAGAGCTCTCTTCAGGCTCTTACCTTTAAACTTTGAAGGTGACTCTAATCAGCTCCTGAAGGAATTGTCCCATCCTTGGCAAACTCCAGGGGATTGAGATGATGATTTAACTGCCGCACAACAGAAACATTTGGTACAGGACGTAGTAACTATGATATCATCTTTGTGACAACAGATGACTCATCCCCAAGATGATGAGAACCTCCCCAGAATTCTTAAAAGCCCTCTCTCATGCACACTGCCGAGCCCAGGCTGTTGGATGCAGCCTACAGACACAGTCCTCTTCTGCTGTTCTGTGAATTAAACACACCCTGGAGCACCACAACCACGGTTTGAGGGCGGCTTTCCTGGAAGCACCACCTTTTTCCTCAACAGCACCTCCCCAGCTGCGTGCAGCGGGGTCAAAAACGGAGAAAGGGACGAAGAGCTCCTTCCATCTGTTGCCCACCTCTCCTTGCATTGCGGCACCTCCCTGAGCCAAGGGGGCACAGCCGCCCGTGGGAGGCGGCACGGGGAGGCTGCGGGCACGCAGGGTATTTTTAACGCCGCTCCCCGAACGTGCAGTCGGCTCCGGCAGAAAGTGCCAGATTGCCAGCCCGGCCAACAATTCCGGGCTCGCGAGTTGCCGGGGAGGGAGCCGAGGCGTGAATTCAGCGTGCCGAGCTTCTTTCCAGGGGGTGCACGGAGAGGGCTGGAGCTTCCCTCGAGAGATGAGAGCTCCTGCACCCTGCAGGGACATCCCTGCTCGCCCCAGGTGTGGGCTTCGAGTCATCCCCTCCAAAATATCCCCTGTTCACCAATTCCCTCCTTATGAGGGAAGCCTCAGCCTATCTGGGGTCCCTGAGGGTGTTTGTGGGCTGAAGTGGTGCCAGCCCAGCTCCTGCTTGTCCCCCAGAAGGGGACAGCCGACAGCCAGGGGCTGAAGCCAAGCTGGCTGCTTCCTCTGCTGCAGCAGAAGCAGGTTTTTGCTTGCTCCTGACCTAGAAACAGGGCCAGCCACCTCGAGGTGAAGAGCTCTGCATCCTCTTACCCATCCCCGGAGCCTTTTAATCTTCTGAGCTGAAGATCTTTTGATCTGAGCAGCTCTGTAGTGCAGGCCAGGCTGGCCAGGAGGTGTTGAATGTTTAAAAACCCTGGGCTGCTCTCGCTGCAGGGGAGCGATGCAGGCTTAAAAACAGGTCTCTGGTTCCTCCTGTGGCCGGCCAGGGGATAGGGGGAGGACAAGGACACCTGGCAAACCCCTGGGTGCCAGGCAGCAGTGTAATATCCAAAGGATGTTCCTGTGGTGTCACTCGGAGCAGTGCCTGAGGCTGGAGCAGCATCCCTGGGGCTTGGGGCACGAGTCAGGACTGAATTCATCCCTGCTAATCCTTTGAGTTCCTCAGGAAACCCCTGCCTGGTCTCAAACTGGCCAGAAGTGCCTGAGTATCCCCAGGGGTGGGGATAAAAGCTTGGAAAGACCATCAAGGATCAGGAGCTGCTGTCCCCGAGGTGCTGGCAATGCACCCCCCCCATAAATGGTGCTGCCTGGGGGAGAGTCTGGCAACTGATGCCATGACCTGACAGCCCCACAGAGGGCTTCATCTCCAGCCTCCCAAGCTGCACGTTGGAGTCACCTCCTCAGCAGCCAGGAGAGCTTTTTGGAGAGCTGTAATATTTATCCTGCTGCTCCCGTGTGCACTGGGTTTGAGCAGCCGAGAGTTTTGTGCACTGCTTCTCCTTCTGGCTGCAAACAGGCCCTGTTTCCTGGCGATTCCATGGTTTTAGGGGATGCTGCTGTGGCTCTAGGAGGGAGCCGTGGCCTGGCAGGGCACAGCCTTGGACTCTGACCTCACAGAGCCTTTGCACAGCATTTGCTGCCTAATGAGGCTCAGGCAGCAGCTTGAGGGCGGCGTGGCAGATCATTGCAGGGAGATCAGCTATTATTGGAGTTGGTGCAGATGATCTGAGCGATGATTTGCTTCTCTCTCAAAATACAATTAGTCACTTCCACCAGCTCAAAGGAGAGCAAGGGCCTGAACTACTTGTGTCTTTGTGCTGAGGGAGCAGAAGAGCGAGTCCTGGCCTGGACAGCTCCAGATGAGCTTTGCCTCCTGGTGGCTTTTGTTAGTGATGCTCAAATCGAGCTCTGTGCTCTGTGCCTACATTTTTAGCACGCTTAGATTCACAGCTGTGCCCTGGGTGTGGAGTGAGGTGCTGGAGGCAGAGGATGGGCATGGATGGAGCCAACTGGGTCTGTCCACAACACGGCAGCAGCGGGGAAGGGGGAGAAAAAACTGATTGCCAGAATCCAGTGTGGAGACGCTGTTATTTTGTTCACCAGAGCGGGAGGAAGGCTGTACACAGCTGTATTTCTTCCCCTCTCTCTGGCTGGTGGGGATGTGGTCTGGGCTCTGCCCCAGGACAGTTTCTCTCCTCAGCAGGAGCTAAGGAGCAGGTTTGTCAGCTGGCAGGCTGCCTCCTCACCTCGCACAGCCTTGCTCCTCTGTAGGTGAGCTCTGCCTCGCTGGGAGCCAGCACCGTGCCAAGAAGATGCTCGTGTGAGATTATTCCCAGTTTGGTACCAAACCCCGGGTGCCTTAAAGGAGATTTCCTCTCTCTGCACTGCACTTTGCCTTTAAACACTGCTGGTTGGTGGTTGCTGAGAGTGTGAA
This sequence comes from Monarcha castaneiventris obscurior, assembly GCA_026261815.1. Taxonomy (NCBI): domain Eukaryota; kingdom Metazoa; phylum Chordata; class Aves; order Passeriformes; family Monarchidae; genus Monarcha; species Monarcha castaneiventris. The sequence continues at coordinate 4,011,693 of JAMPIT010000114.1, forward strand.
AGCACCTCAGGTCAATTGGTGTTTCTGAACACCTTAATTAAGTGCTTTTTGCTTCTATTGAGCCCCTGCCCTTAAAAACCAGCCTTGAAATTGCAACATGTAACCAACACCTTAAGGTTTCTTTATCATCTTAACTTTCTGCTTACGGGTTCTTTCTTGCTAGAGCAATCACTTCTCCCCGTTCTTCCCTGCCTGCTCCTACTGGGATCTCCCTGGGATCTCCCTGGAAGGGCTGCCCCACATCCCATCCCTGCTGAAACCTTCCCACCCCTCCATCCCACCAGGCTGGCTGTAAAAACAGGATCAGGGGAGTGTTTTGAGACTAATGGGGTGTGTTCAGATCTGCGGGCTCCCGGGGTTTGGTGTGGGCATCTTTGGGCTGTGTTTGGCATCGTGCTGAGATCTGGATCCAGGGAGGATTTGCGGGGTTCCTACGTTCCCCTGCCGTGGGCACAGACCCCCATGCCAGGGCCACGATGCCCAGTGCTGTCCCAGCTCTCCCACTGCCTTCCCTCTCCCTTCCTCTCTCCCGATCAGAGCAGCCGCGGTGTTTTAGGCTGTAAGCACCGTGCATTGTGAATTTCCATCAAGGACGTGTTGTGGAAGGGAATTGTATTGTATATCCCGGCTGCGTGCTTCCTTTTAAACTATACCCCTGTCACCAGGCAGCTTTCTACAGGTTGGTTGCAGAGCGAGCAGCTGAGAACCTGTGGGAAGACCCAAATGGCACTTAAATTATATTTGCTCTTTGATTTTGAAGACATTTAGTACCATTTAATAGAATCAGAATGCAATTTAACTCTGCCGAGTGGGGGAGGCCGCCTCGGGAGAAGTGACACTGCCATAGCTGGGGAAACAAAAAAATTTAAGTGAGCAAAACAGCAGGGTCGCATTTACTATCCGGGTAATTATTATTCAATAAAGAGCGGAGTGGGACTGTGTCTATCAGCTTCCCCGAGCACTCCAAGTGGCATTAACCACTTCAGGGCCGTGGGATGCTCCGGGTTAGGAGCACTCCGGGGGACTCCCGAGGCGGGGCAGCTGAAGAGGCTGTTGAGCGTCAGCCGGAATTAACCCGGGAGCGTTTAAGCGGAGGCTGATTTTCGTGCTAATGGTCCCGCTAGCCCGGCTGGGCTCCCTCCCTCGAGCCTGCAGCAGCACTTCAGCGCCAATATTGTTTTCTCCACCAGGAGCTGGTTATTAAAAAAAATAATGCAGGGAAAGGGTCAGGAGCTGCGCTGCGCTGAGCACATCTTGGAGACAGCTCCACAGGGAGGTCTGGCTCTCCTGCCTCCCTGTCTGGCTAAAAGGATGATGACTTTTTGTTTGACATTAAGCATTCTTTTTTATCCCGCCCCCCCCCCCCCTTATTTATTTTTTTTCCACCCTTTCCTGGTTTTGTTTGTTTATTTGGTTGGTTGTTTTCTTTCCCGTTGTTGTGGGGGTTTTTTGCTTGTGTTTTTGATTTTCTTTTTAACCTTAAGCTGTCCATTTCAGCCACCAGGGCGCCGTAGGTTTGGCAGCACTAAGTTCTCTGCAGTGAGGAGCAGTTAAGCCCGGCCTGGCTGCCTGGCAGTGGCCCGCTTAATTCAAGGTTTTTGGGCAGGTCTCCAATGCAGCGAAACAACGCCGTGGGCGGACGATTCCCAGCCGTTGTTCCCTGCCTGTTTAAAGGAGATAATAGCACTTCCCAGCCTCACCGGGGGTTTGCAGAGGACGAGTCTATTAAAGATTGCGAGGTGCTAAAGATGCTTTGCTGATTGGGGCCGTACAAGCAGCTGAGGGATCTGGTTTAGGGGAAGCTTCGCCGTAGCGAAATCAGAAGATTGTCTTTTTTTATTGCCTGGCACCTGGAAATCAGATTGAGTTGTTAGAATTTTATTTTTGCCTGAAAAAAAAATTACGGTGAGCTGGGAGATAACTTCTGTGTGGTGATGATACATCACATTCCTTGAGCGTGTTTTGGCTGAAGCTTCTCACACAGCAAGGAAACAATCCCAAATGCAGACGGGGAAACTGAGGCACTCGGGATCGAGGTGATGGGGATCACCTTCCCCAAAAGGACATGGGAGTCCTGCCCTCATCACCCTGCCAAGGGGAGCAGCTGGGGACCAGCAGATCCCAGGAGGTGTGGGGTGGGTGGGAGCTGTGGGGAGGAAAGGTCCCCCCTAAATCAGTCAGCACTCATTTCTGCTCCATCCAAGCCATCCAAAATCCCTGCTCACTGCAGCTCTGGGTGTCAGCAGGGATGTGCAGGCAGAGGCTGCTGCTCCAAGATGAGTTTCCCCTGGAAAACCTGGAGCCCTTGCAGAGCACCGTGACAGATGCAGGTCCCCATCCCTCCACTAGTACTAGGTGTGAATTTATGTCTGCCTCTCTCAAACAGCTTGATATGTCCAATCCTCCTGCATAAAGGCAAAGGATTGAATTATTTCCGAAGGACAATATTTCATTTCCTATAAGTGCCTTAATCTCATGAGTAAATATTACAGCTTTGTGCTATAATCCCTAAGCTGGTATATCTCTTCCCTTCCCAGTTACCTTTTGTGTTGATTTACATTTAATATGTTGCCATTAAATCTCCTTCTCTCCCTGAGGCCTATTATAAGTGCAGTATTTATTCTGTTGAGCCTTTTTTAGTCACATTTCTATTGTATTCTAATGTGCTCACACAAAAGACTGCCGGGCACATTCCTGGGATATTTGCATCTTTTTCTTCCCTGTTTTTGTCTGGGCTCCTGAAAACACACTGCTGCTTTGGCCCTGCACCCAAGGATTCCTCGTACTGATGAGATTCCTGCAGGAAAGCCTCTCTGCTAACTCCTGGGCTTTCCTGGTCGGCCAGTCCTGCTCCCAGGAGGAGCATCCTGCCTGGTAGAACTGAGCATCCTGATCCGTGGAGAAAATCCCTGGATCAGCCAGCGAGATCTCCATCTCATTTCATCCTTGGGCTCGGGCTTTGCATGAACCCAGCTCATTCATTAGGCTGCTCCAGGAGGGGTTTTCTGGAATTTGCAGGCAGGAGGGGGTGGTTTGAGAGCTGGCGGGGGGTGTTTAAGGGCAGGACAGAGCAGGGGGAGCAAAGACTGCAGTAAAGTTTTGGGAGAGAATGGAGGGTTTTGGCTCCTTGATGCTGTAGTGGGTCTTTCTAAACCTCTCCTGGGGTATCTGAGGGTCTCTGCAGCCAAGTGGCCATTTGGATTTGGGGGGGGGGGGTGGGTCACAAAGGTTTCCCTGAGCTGGAGATCCTCCCCCAGGTGCTGTTTTTGGGGTGGGTGAGGGATGCTTGGGAGGTTGGGCTCAGGGAGGATCAGAGGCTGTGGGAGGTGGTGGAGAGGGACAACTCTGTGCCTGTCTAGGGGTGGGGACACTGGGGGAGGTGACCCCCCTTTCTCTTGGGAAAGGGAGAGTTCGTCACCCCCGAGAGCTGCATTCTCAGGGGCACAGAGGAAAGCAGGGATCGTTCCAGCTGATCCCTTCCCTACCCCTGCTCTCAGCACCTGCCCTCAGTGGGCACTGCTGACCTGCTCATTCCTTCAGCCTGCCTGGTTTTTGGGGACGTGCCTCTGTTTCCCAGGCTGTGGTGGGAGGTGTGGGAGTCTGGGGGTGTGTGCTGCCTGGGTTGTTGATTTCCGTGTGCAAATCCTTACATTTTCCCATGTCCCTGTTCTTTTCTCTGCTGTCCCCTCAATATAATAGCTTTGCTCCTCTCTAAAGTGCCTGGATCTCTACAGATTAAGGGTGCTCAGCAGAAGCTATTATTATTGTGATGCTTTTATTGCATAGAGAGACTGAGATATTAAAGGACTCCTTCAGCTGGTGCTTTTAGAGGTAGAGGAGATTGGTCAGAGCAGATTTGGGTGCAAACATCCACCCCAAGAGACAACCTGAAGCAGCAAAGAGCTGAGCTCGTCTGCCTGGGTTGGAGGAGAGGCTCATGCTCAGACTGCAGATTTCCACCAGCAGCCTGAATGTCAGCTCTCCTCTGGAGCATCCTTGCCCACGGGAAGCAGGGATAAGCTTCCCTCACTCCCTGCCTTTGCAGAGGGTGGTGTTGAAAAGCAGGAGGTCCCACAGACTCTGTTCACAGGGCAGGGGCTGTAGGTAAAGCCTGTCTCACTTGGATGAGAAAAAATCCTGCAATTATTGACAAATGGTCTTAATTAGGTTAAAAGTGTGCTCAAACCTGGGTCTCCTGTCACATCACCAGGTCTTGTGGCAGAGCTGCTGCTAGGTCCTTTCTGGGACCATCAACGTGGCTTAAGCATCCCAGACTAGCCAGCCTTTCCCTAAGAGACTCGAGTCTGGGATTAAGGTTCTGTGAGATGCAAAGGCAAACGAGCACGTACGAATATCCAGGGGTAGTGACAAAATGGCTGCGTTTGAGCTGTGCCAATGAGGCGAACAGCAAAGGAAGGAAAAACAAATGTTGGCTGTTGGGGGACACGGGGAAACTATGCTTTTATCTGCTTTAAAATCACTCTGCTCTGTTTGGTTTTTAAATCTTCCTTCCACACTGGAGTCATTCTGCTACTACGTGCAAAGCTACCAGGGGAGTTGGGGGAAGAGGGGAAAAAAAAATTAATTGAATCCTTACATTTGAGTGATGGCTACTCTGAGAGCTTGTCAACCTGATGGTAAATCTTGGGGGTGTTAATTGCTTTGAAATCCCTTTCCTCTCGTCAGCAGTTCCCCACCTTCCCTGCAGTCCCGTCTCGCTTGTTTGCAGCCCATGGTGAGCTGCCCGTGCACAGCTCTGAGCATCCAGGGGAGGCTCGGGGTGAGAGGGAGGGATGCCTTCTCCTTATTCCCTTTCCAATGGCTCCTGTTTGCTGATAAGGTTAATTGATTTCTTTTGCTTTAATTAACGAAATTCAATTTCCGCTTAATGAGAAAGATTTTGGTGTGACACGTGTAAATGGCGAAGTGAGGAGTGCCAGGCGAGAGGGGAGGGAGGGAGCAGCCTGTGTGTGGGCAGGCAGCCCAGGGACGTGGGGTCCCTCCCCCGGGCATCCTCCTCGTGCCCCCAGAGCGAGGTGCTGCCCATTGCTGCGTCCTCTGCGGTCCCCAGGAACATCCCCAAATGTCCTCTCTGCACTTGGGTGCAGCTTTGGCCTGTTTGGAGAGAACTGAGCCTGGGATACAATCCCAGAGTGGTTTGGGTTGGAAGGGACCTTAAAGCTCATCCAGTTCCACCCCTGCCATGGGCAGGGACACCTCCCACTAGCCCAGGGTGCTCCAAGCCCCATCCAGCCTGGTCTTGGACACTTCCAGGGATACAGGGGCAGCCACATCTTCTCTGGGAAACCTGTGCCAGGGCCTCCCCACCCTCCCAGGGAAGAATTTCTCACAAATATCTGACCCAGCCAGCAGCACATGGGCTCCTTTTCGGGCCCTTGGCTTCCTTGTTTTTGCTGAAACTGGGATCAACAGGAGAGGAAGGTGGGGGGAAGGAGGACGGCAGAGAGAGAGAGTCACTTCTCATCAAGTTGATCAATCTTTCTGCTGTTGAAGCCTCTCAATGAGTTGAATGTGATTTTCTCTGCCTTACGCGCAAGGTGGAAGTCGATCGCTTTCAATTTTCAGCATGCAGAACTGGCACTCTGTCAAGCTCCTGCCTTGCATAACCATGATTGCTGCTGGCGACGGCTTCCAGCACAGCCAGAGCCGTGCTGGGAGTGGGGCTGGCTGTGGGCAGCACCCTTTGCCTCAGCCATGGGAGCTCCGGCCAGGGCGATCCCTCTGGTGACTGTGTGGGACAGGCTGCTGGGAAGAGGAGGGTGAAATCTCTGCACGGGGCTGGAAAAATGCTGTGTTGGGCTGCGAGGCGATTGTTGTGACAGCTCAATGTCCTGGGGTCAGCTTGAGCACCCCAGCATTCCAAACCCAGAGCCCTGACGCCGTTAACCTCATTGCACATCAGCCAAGGGCTCTGCAGCTCTGTGGTCAGGGAATGGGGTAGTGCTGAGTGGCATGAACCTGTCTGGGAATGTGGAGAAGCTCTGGCTGCCCTACGAATTCCCATTTCCCACAAATGAATCCAAAGAGAGGCCGCAACAGGCTCTGGCAGGGTGTTTGGGACGTGGTGTGGGGGCTGTTGTCAGCAGCCCGGGGTGTGAGCGTGGCCCCAAAGCCTCCTGCCTGCCACAGGGGCCAGAGGCTGCAGATAACAGAAAGTGATTTCTGGTTTTAATTAACTGAGCTTTCATTTCAGGATAAACAAAGGCCGTGTTTGTGTGCTGACAGCTGGCTGTCCTTCTGGGTCAGATAAGAAGGCAACTTATTGCCTCCAAGCTCTGGGAGGGACCAGGAGAGAGTCCAAGGAGTGGGAAACGTGAACAAATGCCGGGTGAACCTACACGGGCAGCCGGGCTGGGCTATTGTGTGTGTTCAATAGGGAATCTTGTGCCTGTTCATCCCCCTGCCCCTGGGTAGGAGCTGCTATCCTGCCATTGTCCCAGCAAATCCCTGAACCAGTGGCGAGTGTGTTGTGGCGGGCGTCCAAGGTTTGCTCTGCAAAGGTGGAGCGTTCCCGGGGCTCTGCTGGCTTTGGGAAGGATGCTTGCCCATCCCTGCGTGAGCTCTGTGATTTCTGAGTCTTCTGGTATCCCTGAGGATGCAAATGTCCCTGGGATGGGTTCCAGGGAGAGGAGGGAATTGCCCCAAGGCCAGGCACTGGTTTGCTTTGGCAGCCCCTGGGCTTGGCTGGAGCAGAGGCTCCTTCGGGAGGATCAGGCAGTGCCAGGGTAGATGCCAGGCTCCCCAGTTCAGAATCCCCTCCGAGGGGATTAAAGTGTTCAAAGACCTGAGAAATGCCAGCATTTGCAGCCTCGTGGCCTGAACAAGACATTCCACGGGGAAATGGGCACTCCCAGGCACCTGCTGCTGCAGGGAGGGAGGGAGGAGCAGGTACAGCGATGGAGGAGTGGAAACGCCTCTCCACGGCTGATGATGCAGGAATTCAGCAGCCCCCGTGGCACCTCTCCCCAGGCTGGTGAGGAGAGGGTGTTCCCAGTGCGTGCTGCTGTTCTCTGCTGTGCTCTGGCTGAGCAGGGGCTGGGGAGAGCCGGATTTTGGTGAGGATGGGCACAGGGAGCTGCTCCCTGTGGGTGCTGTACCCACGTGCAGGTGTCTGTGGGTGCTTCTGGTGGATCCAAGCACCAGGACGGCACCTCCAGGTCCCTGCAGCTCTGCACAGGAGACAGCAAACAGCTGGTTTGGCAGGGTCAGCAGATGTGCTGCACATCTGGGCAGGGCACAGGGAGCTGAGAGGCTCCTGCACTGCCTGAGAGCTCTGCGGGTGAGTTCAGCTCTTGTCTGAGATGCTGAAAGGAAGATGGTGCTGGATGTTTTCTCATCTAGAACATTTGCAGGAGGGCTTTCGGAAGGTCAGTTTTCTGTTACCTTTGTGAAAAATGCCAAAGCAAAACCTGAGGTTTTCAGGCTGTGGCTGTTGCACATCATCTGTTCGAAACTGAAGTTAGGAGTCTGTTCATTTCTTAGCTAATTTTTTACTCAACTCTTTCCTTGTTCTTTTTCGCTGGAGAGACAAAAGTGAAAAAACTGAAATGACTTTGTGGGATGTGGAGGGAAGAAGTTTGGTTTTCCTTTAATCTTCAGCCATACACGTTGGCAGTTTCAGTCCAGTTCCAGTCTTGGCACATTTTCTCCTTGTGCCTAATTTGAGGTGACCGCTGTAAGATCTGCTCTGGTTCCACATTCCTCAGCCTTGTGTTTTTGCACTTCCAAGACTGCGTGATGGATCTTAAGGAGTCTGCATTATACAGCCCTGTATCCATCTGTTGTCCTTACAAGTTAAACAGCCTGAAAAAAGAATGGATTAGAGCCTCAGCTCCCATAATGAAGCAGCAATTTGTCTCCAGATCCTGATCCAGGTGTAGCAGAGCTAACGAGCCGGCTGGCCTTGAACATCAGAGAATGTTAAATACATTTTTTTTGGTGGAGAAAAAGGTGGAGTGAGGAGGGGAAAGCAGCATTGGGAGGGGAGGGAGGGAGAGCAAAGGTGGGAGAAATTGGGAAGTGAGATGGAGTTATCCCTGCTGACCACTGGCCTTGGAGCCAAGGCGGGTCTCTGGTCAGGGTGGATATGCAGATTGTGCCTGGTGGCATCTCCAGGGTGTCTCTGAAGCAGTCGTTGACTGTCCAGTGGTGCCACAGGTTACTGCAAACCTGGAGGGGAGGGGAAAGTCCTGCTGAAGCCATCTGGCTGCTTTTCCTACGAGAGGATGCCAAGGCTTGCGTGGGCTGAGCCGCTCAGCGTCTCTCGCAGGGTGGGGATTGATGGAAGGGTCCCCCCAGTCCCTCCCTGCTGCCTTCCAGGAGAGCAGCGGGATTATTAAGGCAGGTAAAAAACGGTGGCGAGAAAATGAGAGGAGAAGGTCTCATTCCATTATGTGGGAGAAAATACTTCCCAATTAAAGAGAATGAGCTGAAAGTGGGATGTGTGGGGGGAGAGGGAAGGGGGGAATCGTGCAGCTCCTGGCAGAAACAGTCGCCTTCAGTGGGGCTGATTTCCCGCAGCAGCAAGAGGAGAGGATGAGGAGGATGGATGGATGGATGGTTGGGTAATTCTTTTTTTTTCTTATGGTGAGGAAGGTTTGTTTCTGAAAGCGAGAGGAGAGGGAGGGGAGGCCAGGTTGATGGAGATCACGTTTCATTCAATTTGGAGGAAAGGAGAGGGAGAAAAGAAGATGAGCCTGAAATGAGGCTTAATTTTAATGAAGAAAAATTCTCTGCTAAGTAAGGAGAGTTGAAAGGGAGGGGAGAGGAGGGTTTGAAAATGATAGGAGCCTGACACTCTATTGTGGTGGAGAGATTTCCTTTTCTTCTTTTCCCTTTGGTTGGAAAAGAAAAAAAGATAATAAAGACAGTGAAAGGTGGAGGAGAAAAGAGAGGAGAGATCTGATAAATGAGTTGCAACACCTGAGAAGAGGTGGCCCCGCTGCTGGGGAGGTGGCTCAGGGGTCCTGCTCAGCACTCCATGGATGCAGATGGCTTTTTTTCCCTGTTTTAACCCCCACGGTGTGCCAGGCCTGCAGGGGCAGGGCAGGGCTCAGCCCAAGCCTTTTAATTGATTTTTTAACTCAGAAATGACTCCTTTAATGGGTACCAGAGGGGCTTGAAGCACCCCAGGGGCCACCTGATGGATGGGGCCTCAAAGAATGATGAACATGAGCCCTTTGCTGCTGCTTGGGGTGTTCTCTCCTGCTGGGGGAGGATTTGGGGACTCGCTGATAGCACCATGGTGGGAAGGGCAGATCCAGCCCTGGGCAGCTGTGCGTAGTAGCTGGCACATCAAATAAAATCCCTTCCTGGCACCCAGGATGGATTTCTGGGCCCTTGGGACCTGGATTCACTTAGGATGTGCATTCCTGCTGATTCCCAGCTACTGATTTCCATTAGAAGAAGTTAAAAATACATGAATGGTGTCCTTTGCATCATTTTCTTTGTCTCCTGGTTGCAGCACCTTGCACACAACTGAGGCCCAGTCCCTGTTGAGGGGACTGAGGCTCAAAAAGGGGTCTGGTGCCAGCTGCTGCCTCAGGGGGGTGGCTGGCAGCACTGACCCAGTGGAACCCCTTCTGCAGAGGAATTCTCTTGCTCTGGGTGCTGGTTTGAACGTCCCAGGAACCTCTGTGGCAGCACAAGCCCTTCAGATATGCTGGGAATACTTGTCTGGGTGCTGTTGTCATTCTGGCTGCCCTCGGTTTGGTGGGAATTACTGGGTATTTCATGGATTCTTTCTCCATCTGTTTCCCAGATTTCTGCTCGTTCCCCAGCTCTCCTGCCTGGCTGGTAGCTGGTGGCTACGCAGGCTGGGAGCACCCAGGGAACCGCAGTTAAAAGCTCATCTCATCTTCTGCACGACTCACGCTGCAGAACTTGCTTGGTTTAAGGCTTATTAAAAGAACAACACATCCTCCGGGGACAAAGAAATCCATCTTGTTTCCAAACGCTTTTGTGGGGACAAATCCAAATGCTTGGCAATAGCAGGCCCGGGTGAAGCTCACATTCACTCATTTATTTCTTGCTCAGGTGACTTTGGCTTCATGCAGACTTCTTGTTCTTGATGAATAACACTTAGGTCTTAAAGTAGTATTTGTGTAAAGCTGCTGAAGAAACAGGAGGCAAATTGCCTGAGATTGCTGGATCCTAATCAACAAGCAAGCAAGAGAATTGCTCCCTCCCCTGTCCAAGCTGTCACCCTTCCTCTCCACCCAAGTGTTTGATGGTGCTCCCGAAAGCAGGGAAGTGGTGACGATTCCATTTCCCGTGCTCCATCATTTTTCCCCTTGCCAGGACACAGCTGAATGGGGAGTGCCAGCCTGTTCTGGAGCAGTTTCTGGAGGGATGTGAGGATGCTCTGGAAATCTCTGGTTCTGCTCTGGTAAAATGTTGCCTTCCCTCTGATGGGGCCTGAAAAGGCATTAGGAGAGTAACTGATCTGTGGCTTCCGGGAGGCAGCTCTGAAATAGGCTCTGTAATCTCAGACTTTGGACCTTTTTTCTCCATAATCCAAGGCTTAGATCCTTGATTTGGTGTGGATGAGTCCCTCCTGCTCCCCTCTTCCCCCCAAATCCTTTCCCTTTGAAATAACACCTGCTCATATCCTTGTGTCTGTCGTGGGGAGGCAGAAAGATCTTCTCATCACGAGGAAACGTGGCTTCCTTCAATCCCCCCCACTGCCACACATCCTCTTCCAAAATACTGCATAATGTCAGACTAAATCCTTATCAGAAATTTTAATGAGCAAAATAAAACCTGAAATCTGTGTGATTAAAATCAAATCTTCCCTCTTCTGCTCTGCTGGAGCTGGCTGCCAAAACAGAGGCACAACGCTGACAATGGGAGGCCCCTTGTATTTAATTACCTCCGGCTTCATCGGCGCTTTAGAGAGACGTCCTCTGGTCCCTGCTGGGGCTCTGGAGAACCTCAAAGAACAAACAGAGGGTGGTTAAAGTGGTACCCACTAACATGTGCTCAGAGAAGCTGTGGCTGCCCCATCCCTGGAATTGTTCCTTCTAGTGGAAGGTGTCCCTGTCCATGGCAGGGGGATTGGAACGAGATGATCCTTAAGGTCCCTCCCAACCCAAACCATTCTGGGATTCTGTGTTTGGCTGCTGCTGTGTGCTGTTGGAGATGACCCAGTTCTGGCTCCAAGGAGAGTCCAGTACCTCCAGAGGACTCAGGGGACAAAAGCTGGCCAGTGTTGATCCCAGGTGTTGCTTTTTCCTTCCCCCAGTGATGGTCTTAATACTTATGGAGGACTTTTCCATGGGTGGTGGCTGCTCCTGGCTGCCCTGAGGACTCTCCATCTGTCTGCTCACCTCTCTGCCAAATTCCTTCTCACTTCCTCTGTCAGCCCTGCATCACCTGTGCTGCTCGGAGCCCAGCTGTCCTTTCCTACCTCCTGGAGATCCCTTTTCCCTGCTTTGTCTGTCCTTGAAGATACGTCACGTCCTTTGTGGCTGCTGCTGGGCAGATGCACACAGTGCTACCAGCTACCATCACCCAAGGCTTCAGAGCCAAGGTGGGGCTCACCAAAGGGAGGAGAAGGGGTGAATCCTGGTGGCTCTTCCTCTTGCCCGCCTCCTTAGTACTGTTCCAGCTCCACATCCTCACTCTGTGCATGAAAAATCACCTTTCAGGCCCTTTTTTAAAAAATGCAGTGTCTGTAGTGCATTTCAGCCTCCCTGGGCACTCCTTGCAGCTGACTTCCAGTCAGAGGTCCACACAGTGCTGCAGTGAATTAATTGACTTCCTTCTCTGTTTCTTTCATTCCTGGATTAATTCCTTGAGTACCTTTTAAAATCACCATCTGACTTTCCCAAAGTCTCTTGAATTATGTCTTCACCCGTATCCTCTGTCGTTTGTCTCCTTCCAAGAGGCTGTTTCATTTCATTTGTCCTTCGAAGGAAGCGGGAGCATATTTCATGAGCCGGAGAATTGAATCAAATAGAAGAGAGCAGGGAGCACTCACCTGAGCTCAGACCTTTCCCCACCAGAAAGAGAAAGAGATAATTAAGAGATACTCAGGAGGTGCAGCCAGCCCATGTTTCTGGCAGGAATCCTGACTGGGTATCTCTCTCTGCTTTGCCCAGAATGCAGGATGCTTAAATTATCATAATTTAATGGCAATAATATGAGTATCCAGATAGGAATAACCAGAACAAATTCTGGGAAGTGAACGGGAGAACTTTGGTCGCAATGACCTTGCTGTGTCTTAAAACCTGATAAGCCACGGTGACTTGAGCTGGAGAGACAGTAATGAGGGGAATAAATGCAGATGGCCAGCGTCCTCCTCAGTTCCTGTGACATTGTTCCCAGGCAGGTGGACAGCGCTGCTGTCGTGACTTGTCCCGTGGGCAGCTGGCGCTGAAACGGCGGCGTGACAGTGGGACATCAACTCCTCTGTGCTCCTCCCCTTCCTCTTTCTTTTTATGGTGTGGTTTGAGAGGCAGGAGCGATTATGCCGAGATTAGAGTGTTAATCATCATTTGCAAATGGGGGAGTCGCTCTGAGGAAGCAATAATGTATTGAGGGAAAGTATGGATTGAGTGGCTTTGAGTCGGAAAGAAGCGCCATCCTTGGAGCATACGTCTCCTTGACCTCGCGAATGTGCTGTGCGATGCCAGGTCGGAAATCTGCAAAACTCACCCGAGAAATCCTGTTTTGATTAATGTCAGTCTGGCCAGACATTCCCCCCTTCTCCATAACCAGCCATGCAGTTTGCTGAACGTGCTGGGAGAAAAATTCTCAGCAACTGGTTTGTGGCACAGCTTGCTGTGCGCGGCACTTGATGTTCTCCAAGACGTATCCTAGGAAAGTTGGGCTGGAATAAAGCAGCTGCTCTCAGAAAAGCACCATGAAACTGGGTAGCAGAGCACAGTTCCATGCCTTCAGTCCCCTTGGCTTTGTGGGTTTTTGCAGGAAACATTTTGGAATGAAAAAAGAGCAGAAAAGAGATGTCTTATTGACATTTATTGTCTATTTGCCCTCTTCCAGAAGTTATGCTCTCTGGGACTGGAAATACAGACGCTCCCTGGAGGACCAGCATCTCCTTCCTCCTAATTTCATTTCATTTGACAGTAATAAAATAGAAACCCAGAATTAAATCCATATTAAGAGATACAGCTCCACAAAGTCATGGGGGCTGTTGAATTAAGGTCCAGCCCTGCCTGGTCCTGAGCACCTTTCCTTTCTGTTCGGCTGCAGTGGGGGCTCGAGAGTTTGCAGGCTCTCACGTGGGATCCTCAGCATCTTGCAGAGTTGGGGCTTTTAATTTTGCAGATCATCAAAGGCAAACCAATCCATCAATTATCAACGCTCCAGCTTGCTGCTGAGTAAATGAGAGTATTACGGTGTATCAATTAGCAGCATCGGATGCCCTGAAATGATAACAGAGGAGATTTGCACGCATCCCAGGCTGCAAAGCGAGAGAGCAGGCACCAGGATGTGGCAAAAAAGTGCTGGGATTTTGGCTGATGGGGAAGGGAGGATGCTGGACTCGGGAGTTTGATTTCATGGGGGAAAAAGAAAGGGATGCTCCTGGGTTGGGCTGATTCCCATCTCCTGTTCAAGGGTTGTAGCTCTTGTGTGTGGTAGGTGGTTGTGGTGGTTGGCTGCTGAGAATCTACTTGTATTTGGAATGGAAAGAGATTTGGGATGTTTGGGGGGTTTTTATGGTATTTACTTCAGTAATTCCAGATCAGAACAAAATCCAGCTAAAGGAGCAGCACTCCTGACCTCACATTCTGTGCCCTCTTTCCCCTGTGTTCCTCCACGTTCAGGGTGTGACATGAACAGGCTCATTGGGAATGTTCCTCTGGATTGTCCACAGCTGCAGGAGCCATCCCTAATTCCTCAGCATCCATAGGGGAATCTGTGTATGGCACAACAGTGAGTCCTGGTCCCTACACTGTTCTCAGTGGTGGTTTGTCCTGCATCCCTCCAGTTCATCACCAGCAGGTTCTCATTATCTGTTCAGACTGATGCATTTGTACTCCATTTATTTATTTATTTTTTATTCAGCTCTTAAGTGGAGCTCAGTGAATAACACATTTTTCTGATCGTTTGCTGGATGGCAAAATTCCTTTAAAAAAAAAAAAGGGGTGGAAAGCTCAGCCCCACTCCCTGCAAAGGCACTGTTTTGTTTAGATTTCATTTATTTAAATATATTCCCAGAGGGTTTGAATAAAACAGAAGGAAACCCTGTGATGGGCCTTTGAACTGAATGCTCTGCATGTTTTTGTGTTTCAGCACCTTTTGAAGTTGTTCAATTCTTCCCCTTTCCGAAACAATCCAGTGGGTTCAATCCAAGAATTGTTTGGGGTCACCAAACTTCTGGTTTCTAGAGAAAGATTTTTGATAATTTAGGTTCTCTTCCTCCTAGTTAAGAAAATGAGTCTTGCAGCCTTTCATGATGTGGGGATGGAAGGATTTTGCCATTTTAGGTTTGTGTTGCTGCTGCAAGGAAATGTGGAATGGAACCAAAGTTAATAGGGAAGGGTCTGGAGATCCTATAAGGAGCGGCTGAGGGAACTGGGAGGGCTCAGCCTGGAGAAAAGGAGGTTCCAGGGGGACTTTCTGGCTCTTCACAAGTCCCTGACAGGAGTGGGCAGCTGGAGGGGGGTCGGGCTCTGCTCCCAGGGAGCCGGGACAGGACAAGAGTCGATGGCCTTAAACTGTGCCAGGGGAGGCTCAGGGTGGACATCAGCAGGAATTTCCCCATGGAAAGGGGGTCAGGCCTTGGCAGGGGCTGCCCAGGGAGGTTTGGAGCCCCCATCCCTGGAGGTGTCCAAGGAAGGGCTGGAGGTGGCACTCAGAGCTCTGGGCTGGGGAAAAGGTGGGGATTGGGCACGGGTTGGACTCCATGGGCTGGGAGGGCTTTTCCAATGATTCCAAGAGCGATGATGAGGTTGTTAATTTAGCAGCTGGTGGCTTAATTCCTCAGGTACATTTTGCAAACAATTCCCCCTTGAATTCCTCTCACCAGGGGCTTTTAACATCACCCTTTCTGTGGGGAAATGGAGTCACAGTGGCTGAGCTGCCCAACCTCCCACCGTGACTTGCTGGGGTGAGGTGGCTTTGGTTTGCATCCAGCTGTTTGCAGTGAGGAGGGATGTGCTGAAGTCAGCCTGGGAGGATGTTTTGGGACCTTTATGGTGACCTGTGCTGGGGTGGCAGAAGCTGATGCTCCCTCCTCATGTCCAAAGGCACCTGGCAGCATCTCCCAGCCTCGCTGCCTTCTGCCTGGTGTGCAATAGCCTTAAATATTCCCGGCGTGTGATATTTTTGAGGAGTATTCATACAGCACTTCTCTTAACAGCTACAGCAGTGCACCTGAGGGATTAGAGCTGATCTTTGTCACGAGTGTTTAGTGCTTGATACACATGTTTATTATATATTTCAACTAAATTGGAGTCAATAAACTCTCTGCATAAATATAATGTCTCTGAACAAAACACACATCCCCTCCCCAAATAGGCCATTTGCTTTGCAGGAGCTCTAAAGGGTTGCAGGGATGTCTGATTCTTACTTCTGTTGTAATTGGCATTAAAATATAATACCCTCCCTTCAAAGAGAAGCTCCCATACTGTGAAAATGCCTTTTCTGTCCAGGCAGGGGCCAAATAATAGCAAATTATAAGCACGGAAAATATTTAGAACAAAAAAAAAAAAAAAAAAAAAAAAAGGAAAAAAAAGAGGAAAGGGAAAGAGGACTCCAAATTATCAGAGCTGATCCATAGCTTACAGTCTCATACAATTTGTCTTTTGAATACACCATACGAACCAGCTATGAATAAAATCAGTCAATTTAACCCAAAATCAATGTTCTTTTGTAGAAGTGCTTAAAATCTAAGTGGAAGGGAAAGCTTTGAAGCTGCCTATCCCTTGGTAAACGCCACGCTTACTCCCCATTTGATTTTAGCAGAAAATCCTTCCGTCTCCCAGTGCCCGGCACAGCACCTTCATTAGAAAATCTGATGAGTAATTAGCAAATGTGTGGAAAATGGCTAAACTTTTTTTTTTTTTTGAAAGAAAGCAATGTTTGTTCTTTCCATGGTTGGCACACATGGCTTCCATGGGCCTGGCTGCAATGAGGTTGTGTCCCAGCTCCCTTGGAGCCCCGACGGGGAATTGCTGGGGACACACATCCCCTGGCAAGGGCCACGCACGCCTTGCAGGGAGCACGGAGCTTCCTTTGTCTGCCCGGTGCCTCCAGGGAAAGCCCTTTGCTTCTCCACCTTGGGAGAGCTGCCAAGGCTGGGAGCTGGCAGCCGTTTGCTCCTCGGCAGGTTGGCAGGCTCGAGTCTCCACGAGGGATCCAGGCAAGCCAGGCTGGCTCCTGCTGCTGGATTGGGGCTGGGGCGTGATAAAGACGTGCAAAGTGTTTCCCTGGTCTCCTCTGGGGAGGGAAGCTCCCGGGCCCCGGGATAACGGCACCGTGGAGGTGCTGCTTGTGCTGGTGTGGCTCTCTTGGCTCCAGGCCGTTGTCCCCTTGGCTTCGCTCCTTGGCTCCTGCCAGTTTTATCCAAGCCAAATTTGCAGCCCAGGCAGGAGACAAGTCCCTGTGCAGTGCAGATGGTTGAAACCCCACTGAATGAGATGTTTAGAAATGAACGGGATGTCACAGCCAAAGAACTGAGCCTGACACATCACCATGGAGGTGCCCAGTGACCCCAAATTCTCTCTTTTGAATCCCAGTCAAGAGTGCTGGGATTCAGCAGCTGTGATCTGCTGCTTGGAGGATTAAAAGGCTGCTTGGGTCTCACCAAAAGGATTTTGCCCATTTTGCTGTCATATCTTGGCACCCCAGGCTTGCAAATGTGCTTTCTTTCCCCTAAAGAGATCCCAGCCTGACTGGGGATGAGAGCAGGGAGCCTGGGTGATGTGTCAGGCCTCGCTGGGAGGCTGTGGCAGAGCAGAGAGTGACCCCTCTTATCCAGAATCCCAGACCCTGTTTCTATCAGTAACATCTCTGCTCTTCCAGCCTCTTCCAGCCACTTCTTGTACAGAGGTCATCAGGGGCTTTGCATGATTGAATTACAGGGTCAAAGGTGGAGCTTGAGCAGGTTCATGAGATGGTTTTTTTCCTTCTGTGGTGTCGGGTCTCTTGAAGATCCATGTTTGGTGCAGTGAAGTCTTGGGGGTCAACTAAGCAATCTGCAGTCCTGAGGGGGAGGTGGTGGACCTGCTCTTGTCAGTCCTTAGGTATCAATTACTGAAGTGAAAGGTTTTGTTCTCCCTCTTTGTTTTGATCAATCGTTGATAAATAGCTCAGTGCTTGTGATGGATGTTGTGATCAGAAGTTTGAACTTGCCCCAGGCCTGTCAAATTTGATGTATCTCAGATGTCTGCACTAATTTATACAAATGCTTTGCAGTGCTAGAAGAAATCAAAACCTTGGAAACACAAGAGTTTGCCCAAAAAAGGAGCAACTTTTCTTTCTTGTCCCCAAAGACCTTGTGTTATTTCAGGTAAATGTTAAGTTATTGCCTGGGGACCCCAGCCCCAGTCGGGGTCCTGCAGCCCAGCTGTTGTAGCCAAGCACAGGAAGTCAGATTCTTTCTTTCAGAAAGCTGATTTCAAAAGAAACACAGCTCTTGAAGAGGAAAAAGGGAAATATCACAGTACCCTGACTTGCAGAAAGACGTGCAGGTGGTTGATAGTGTGGCCATGAGTGTAACCTGGTCACCTGCATCTTTCTCTTCACTAATCAGCTGCTTTCATTTCCCAGGCTGGCATTTCAAGCAGGTTAAACACAGAAATCAAAAAGCAGCTCTTCCTAAATTCCCTAAATAAAAACATTTTGTGGCTTAGCCTATTTATAGCTGGCTGAGTGAAGGCAGCACTCAGTGAGAGGGACATCAGGAGGTTAATAGGCGTGCAGCTGGTTTGGCCAATTGATTTTTGTGACCATTAAATTCCACTTCTGAGAGCCTTGCATACACATTTCAGTTGATCCATCTTGGACGGCGGAGAGCTCCAAAGAGTGCTTGAAGCTTTGTTTTGCCTGGTTTACGGGAAATAAGGTGTTGCTGGTGTAAGGTGCTGCAGATAAACGCACGAGGGTTCGGGTTTTGTTTTTTCTCCTCGTTGTTTTCGTGTTTTAATTGGCTGGCAGCTCTCCCCCTGTCTCCCCCGGCCCAGTCCTTATTTAGTTCAGCGTGCAATTCCGCACACAATGCGCACACGCTGAGGTGTGGTTTCAAGGTCTTCGCATGTTTAGCAAATATTTCAGCCGAAACGATCTGTTCAGCTGTTACATTGATTGCCAAGATTACAGCACGACAACAAACATTATTTGGGGGATCGGAGATGAAATTACAGCCCACTCTCGGCGGCGTCTGCAGCGAGGAGCAGATGCACCGTTCATTTGGTGCTGCAATGGCCATTAGCCGGCGCAGCGGTGTGGGATGCAGCAGCAGGCAGCCAGCCGCGCCTGCCGGTGCTGCCACGGAGCTGCAAACCCCGCAAGGACCCGCGCCATGCCAGGGCCTTTTCTGCCGACCGAGGGCTGGAGTGGTGGAAGGCCAAAGCAGAACAGGTGGTAGAGGTTGGCAGAGTTGTGTTGGACGGTCGGGATGCAGAAAGTGGCTCTTGAAACGGCGACAGATCCGCAGCCGGGCTGTGGAGCGCGGGGTGGTGGTGCTGGCCACCGTGCAGGCTGGGTTTTTCCATGAGAGTCTTGGACCAATGGAACGATGGCGTGACCATAAACCTGTTTGTTTTGGAAGGAGAAGCGATGGGCAAATGGGGCGTTTGCTCCATAAGCTGGCATAGGGTCCCCTTTGGACAGGATGGGGCACAGTTGTGTTAGTTTGGGACTCAAACTTTTGCTGGAACCCAAATCCATTGGTTTGCAGATTGCCTGTGACTCGAGCTGGTGGAGGAATTGGGCTTTGGCTTGTGAATTCCAACCCTGCAGGATGTGTGAGTGCTGCTGGCACTTTGACCTTGGAGATGAGCTGGAAGCAGCACCAAAGGCAGCAGGAACCCATCTGCTGTGACCCAGCCTGCCTCGTTTTCCCTGTGTGTACAGTGGGGAGTGTCCTGCAGGTGTGCAAGGGGAGCCCTGTGGAATGTTAGTGCATTGTGACATCAGGGCTTGGAGACGTGCTGGCACCCAGGGCACCAGGGAGGGAGCATCAGTGAGGGTGAGGAGAAGGCAGCAGGGCTCTGCCCCGTGTCCTCATCCCTGTGAGCCCTCCCCATGCAGCTGAGCAGGCTGTGGGGAAGGAGGATGCTTCCTTCAGGGAAAGGAAATGTGACTTCTGTGCCGTCCTTCCCCACGGCTCTCACTGTGGTGCCTCCCCTCAACGCACGCTTTTCACCTCCCATCTGCAGAGGGTAAAATATCTGCTCTAACATGGGAAGCTGGTGCCTGCAGAATGAGGTCACTGTGCTTGATCTCATCATGAACACTTTTTTTTATGGTTGAAAGGTGAGTATCAACTGTGTAGTGGCCACCGAGGAGCTCAAAGGAAGGATATGCAGCCTGATACATGGCACTGCCTTGAAGTTTGGGGCTGGGGCTCTGCAGTCCCAAGGACAAGGCTGGTTGAGGACTCTCTGACCTTGAATGCCCTGCCCTGCCCTGCCTGATGCTCCCAGGAGATTTCTGGCAGAGGAAAACAGCCCAGCCAGAAAAGTTGATTGAATGACATTCCTGTCCTGATGCTGGCTACGGGGTCACCCTTCTTATTAAAGTTAGGGTTATTGATAGCTCTTCGGGAGTCTGTATAGAGTTAATAAGTGGTTAGCAGATGTTAGAAGCATATTGCAGATATTAGTGGTAGATTGGGATAAATCCATCAGTGGATGATGCTGCTGGTGGCTACAGACATGAGCTGAGCGCTGCCTCATCGGCTGAATATTCAGCAATCCATTACCTGTTAACTATTTGCCTTTGTTAAGCCTTGTTTAACTCTCTGTTAACCAGCCAGAGCCCCTCTCTGGGAAATTTGGCCTGAAATAGCACCAAGTACACAAATCTCTCAACATCTCTGCCAAAATCTTGGCTAGCGAGTAATTTGTACATCTGATTTGTGCCTTTACTTTAAATCCCTCTCAGAGCAACCTCCTCAGCCCATTTCTCCAATTTATTAAGCCACTTTGTCCTTGGAGTGGTAGAGGCACAAAAAGGTGATCAAAGAGGAGGTGAAAGATCAAATATTAAATTTCTGAATGTTTTCTGCTAAGTGACAGTGAGGGAGCCAGGAATTGAGTGTCCAATATTGCCGTTTTCAATGGCTTTCTCTTCCAAATGTCACCACGTAAAAATAAAACTGAAGGGAAAGGGAAAAGCCAAACAGCAAGAGGGACACATCACAGCTAAATGACACACACCCCGAATGCTGGAGTGGTTTCAGTGGCTTTTATGGGAGCTGCTCCCATCTCGGCAAAGTTAATGAGTAGCCAGTTTTCACTGCCTGCTGGGTAATGTCAGGTCTAAAATACAGCAAAGCCTGTCTGAGGCAGCCACTCAAGGGAGCAACAAATACAGGTTGCAGGCAGAGACGGCTCAGAATTGCTCTCCACGGCCCTGGTCCTCTGCAGTGACCAAGGAGCTTGTCTGCTGAGCGGGGAGAGATGACAAAAGTGGTGTGGAGCCGTGTCCTTTGCTAGCCAGGGAGGTGTTTCTGCTTTTCTCTGGTTGCCTCTGGCTCTTGGTGGCCCTGTCCCTCCATCCTAGAGGAGATCAGTGTGAGGGTGTCCCTCACAGGGTTGCTTCTGCATTGTCAAAATCTTCAAGCATTTGAACCCCTCAGTTTAGCCTTGATTCGGGATTTGCACAGAGTAGGAAGCCAGAGAAAAATTCTGCTGTAAAATTATCTGAAATTGTTATGCAATTATTATAGACCTGCTACTGACAGTTCTGATTTTCTTTGTCTCCTACCGAGCTGGTCTGCGTGACCTGGTCTGCAGCTCAAATTTCTGCTCTATTGTCAGTTTTATCTGTGATTAAGCCAATCATGTGCAGATGAACCAGCATGACCCACACGGTCCCATCATTTCCCAGGGCACCCCTGGATCCTGCGCTGTGGCTCAGTGCTGACCCTCCTGACTCACTGGTGGCTGTGGGCTCTAATTACCTGTGGTGTGGCCAACTGAGGTGTATTTGGGAAATTGATAGCTTGGCATAATCATGAATTTTTTGCAGCTTGGTGAAGGTGGGATGAGTTATAGGTCAGTCTCTCTCCCTGCTAGAGGAGGGCAGTGGAGGAGCCTGTGTGTGGACGGGGTTGGACTCAGCTTCCAGGAGAGGAACATCTTTGCTCCATGGCCATTTTGGTAATCCTGCCTGGGGTTTTTAGCATCTCTGTGCAATGTGGGAGTCCTTTGCACCTTGGGGATGTGCTCCCTTGCACCTGCATGCAGGGTTTTGTGTCCCAGCAGAGAAGGCTCTCTAGAGGAGAGCCTGCAGGTGGTGTTCAGGGATGTGTCCTGGTGGGATGGCAGAGACTGGGGGTGTTCCTGGGGAGCAAAACCCAGACAGTGGCACCCCAGTGCTCATAAAACAAGAGTTGGGAGCAGAGGTTTGCCAAATGCTGCCCGTCCTTCACCCAGGAGGAGGAGGAGGTTTCCTCTGGCCCAGCTGCTGGTCCATCTGCATTTCTGCTGAGTAACGGAGCCGGCATGGGGGAGCGTGGGTGGTGCAATGCCGCCCGTTTCCATGGCATCTAAGTGCTTCTGCAATGCTCCAGCTCGGGAAATGGGTCCGTGTTATTATTCCCATTAGAGAGATGGGAAACTGAGGTGCAGGGAACTCGGGAACCAAGTTGGGCTGAGTGATGCTGTTGCTGTTTTGGGGACACGCAGCTCCGAATGAGGGATTTGGGAGAGCTGGGTGTTTTGCAGTGGGAGGCTGAAAATCCAGGGATGTGTTTTTCCCATTTGCAACAGGTATTGAAGTTCAAACAGGAACTTTCAGAATAGTTTTAAGGGTTGCAGTTGTTTGTGCTGGCCTTCTCTGGCTTTTTAAGCCGTGTTGTGCCTCTTGTGTTTGCTTTCATTTGCTTATTTATTTATTTTGAGAATCCCCACTTCACAGAAGGGATCTGCAGTGAAGGAATTAGTGGCCTGTCAAGGCAATTTCTCACCCTCTTCACCCAGGACATCTGGTTAGTTTACATTAGGGATACTTCAAAAAATAATTGTTTGGAGCCCATAATTCATTTATTATTCACTTCAAAACATTTGTGTATGGCTTTGCCTCTTTTGAGTTTTCTCAAGTCTTAGGCAGTTGACATTTACTGGAATTATTTTGTCCCTAATTACCTCTATTTTTGATGAAAGAGAATTAAAAGCATAATCAACATCCCCAAAGTATCTGAAGTCAGACAATTGCAGAATGGGTTCATTCCCAGCAATCCTATATATCATAAAGACAGCTTTTTTTTTTTAATCTTCTTATTCCTTTATTGTTTATTTATACAAAGCTCATTGTATATTTTACTTTAGCATTTTGTGTACATATTTCATCTGTTTCTCTACCGCATTCAGGATGTTTATATTGAATTTCATGCTCACTTATGCCCAGGCATAGTTTTTGCTTAACTGACTGACACAGCTTTAAGAACCATGGATGGTTACATGTTGTGTTTCCAATTTCACTCGGTTTTTTTATTATTATTTTGAGCCATTTCCAGTCATTGTAGCATGCCACCAGCGTATTGCACAGGCTCTATTTTAAATACCCGTGTCTTGTTAAAAATAATAAAGGTTTAAAGTGTTATTCTTGCAGTATCTTTAGCTGGTAATGACCTTTCTATTGCCGAGCGCTGAGGTAAAGGAAAGACACGGTGGTTCTTTATTACCAGAGGAGCCTAACTAAGCTGCAATTGCCAATGTCAAATTGCTTGCGAGCTGTTTGACCTCCTATTTACTTCTAATTTCTGCAAGCTGTTAGTAAGAGCTGCACTAAATCAACCTGTCATTTGATTTCGCCTTTTGCAACCATCACTGAAAGATTTTATACTTATGAGCATCGCAGAGGAACTGCCTGAAATGGCTTAAGAGAGAGTATTGGAGTTTACAGTGAATGCGGGAATGTTTGGGGATATAAACGGTGGAAATTATAGGGTAAGGTCTATGGGAGGGGAGAGGAGCTGGTGTTTCTTACACAGGAGGAATGTGGGAAGCAGCAAGGGAAAACACGGACCTAAAGCAAGGTGTCACCTGATGGAACTCCACATTTATTCTTACTCCGCGGTTCCGATTACGGATTTACACAATTTGTTCCTTCCCCCTAAGTGCTGGAGCTGCAAAATCAAGCTGCATTCACCCTGCTTCTTAGCTCATCACTATTAATAAAGATCCTTCAGCGGGAGTGGAGTTGACAGTTGTGCTGAGGACAGTCATCGCGGGGGCCGCGCCGCGAGCGAGGACGCGCTATTGTTCGGCGTGAACCGCTGTTCCCACATTGTACAGCTCCTTCAAAGGCTCTCACAACGCTGCTCAGTTGTTCAGCTTCTCAATGCCTCTGGTAGGGAGCTGGCGTTCAAGGTTTCCTGCAGCGGGGGAAACGGAGGCAAAGGAAGGATGAAAAGGGAGATGGGAAACAAAGAGGTGATTTTGATTCCTGTCTCCCAGTGGGGTGTCGGGACTTGCTCCATAGGAGACTTAGTCCCGGGCTCTGCTGTTGGAAGTGTCTTGATTCCCCTCTTCTGCAGCAGAAATGTGAGTCTGAGGAGTGCTCGTGTGTTCTGGTGTGTGGGTGCTGGGTAATGGCACCAGCAGCTTCTCCTGAGCAGCTTTTCCTGAGCATTTTTAAGAGCCTGATGCTGCACTGATGAATCTGCACTTGCAAAATAGCAGCAAAAGGTGTTGTACAGAAAACTGCCTCTATTACAGTATTTACTGATCTATGAATGTATAAAACCACTGCAGAAGGCAAAGCCATAACAGGCCCCTTTAACAGGTATTTATGGCCAGGTTCTGCTGTAGTGTTGTTCCCATTCCTCTTCCTGTCTCCCAGGAGTGTTTTGCAGACACAATTCTCCTTGGAAAAACAACCCAGGGAGCAGCGTGCTTCATCTTGGTGTGGTCACTTGGCTGGATTTTGGGTGCAGGGTTTGTCTTCTCCAACAGGAGCAAAATAAGTACTTTTGGGAAACCTCTGTGTGCAAGGTCTGCTTCTTTCACAGCATCAAGAGAAGGAGACCAACAAAAGGCAGAGCTGAATAGCAGATAAGGCTGGGAAGAATAATTCCTGACCTGTTCCATTGTGAAGATAAGTGAGGCATAAAACTAGGTCCGTATTAAAGTCTGAGGGAGAATTGGTTTCCTGGGATAAGGCCATGCTCTGGCCAGCACCTACTGAAGTGTTGCTGTCTCCCCTAATTGGGCTGTTAAACTCTAGGGGAGCAAAAACGTGGTAATGACCTTCCTGGAAACAAAGCTGGAGAGAGGAGGAAAGATGGGGAAATGTCTCAGCAATCTGTGACCGAGTGCTTAGCACCAGGTGCTTGGATGTGGCGAAGCTGAGGGTGAGATCTGTCTCCAAAGAGATGGCAGCGTTGTGAAAACACACTGAAGTAAATCACCTCTCCCTAAGCAGAGCCAGCCCCCATAAATCAACAATAATATCTCAGCCCTCGCTGAGTGCACGTCTGAGACACTGCACTCAACTCCAGTCACCGTGTTACGAAGGAGGAAATTACAGAATAAGAGAAGGTGAGAATTAGGGCAATAGGACCAGAGCTCTGTGAATATCAGGTTTTTTTTTCATAGTACTTCTGGACAATTGGGGTCAGATTGGTTTTGATTTTTTCTGTAAAATCAAAGTAACACCCAATATGAAATATCAGACGGTAGGGGGGAAAAAAAAGCCAAAATGGTTTGAAAAAAATCTCGCCCTTCTCCAGGCATGGTTTTTATATTTCTGGAAGTCAAAACCCATCCAGTGGGCTTGGCATAGTTTCACTCAGAGTTTCAGCAGAGCCAGGGTCAGATTTCTGGTGGTGCCAGTTCTCCCTGGCTTGGACTCCAAAGCACATTGGAAAAAGGGCAGTGCATGGAGGATCAGACAAACCTGAACCTTCTCCTCTCTGTAAGACGAAAAGGGAGGGAACAGCTGCTGGATGCTGTGGCAGAGGAGAGCAGGGCTGGCTGCTGCTTTGGTAGGAGTCTCTTCACAGGAAAAGCTGGTTTGGACTGCAAGGGGGTCACACAAGGCAAGGGGAAAGGAGAATATTAAAAGCTGATTTGATGCATGTAGCTGGTCATGACTTTCAAGTAAGATACAAAGACATTAAGTAAGGCATGAAGTGCTGGAGTTTGTCCAAAGAAGAACAACAGAGGTGGGAAAGGGTCTGGAACACAAGTCCTGTGAGAAGTGGCTGAGGGAGCTGGGGGGGCTCAGGGGAAACCTCCTCACTCTCAACAGCTACCCAAGGGAGGTTGGAGCCAGGTGGGGGTTGATCTCTTTTCCCAACTAACAAATGACAGAGCAAGAGTAGATGGCCTTGAGAGCAGGTTCACATTGGGTATCAGGGAAGATGTCTTCACCAAAATGGGTGTCAGGCATTGAACAGGCTGCCCAGGGTGGTGATGGAGTCCCGTCCCTGGAGGGGTTTAAGAGACGTGGATGTGGCACTCGGGGACATGATTTAGTGGTGGCCCTCGCAGTGCTGGGGTAACAGTTGGACTCAGTGATCTCAGAGGTCTTTTCCAACCTAAATGGTTCTATGATGAGCATTCCTTAGGAAGACAGACTTGCCCTGGGGGTTTTCCATGGGGCAGCTTGACTCCTCTGGCCATATTTAGCCTGGGAGAGTGGCAGCAAAACCCAAACCCTGCTGCCCTGGGGCCTGGGGCTCTGTGGCTTTCCTAGCAGTGAAGGTGGAAAAGGCTCTACCACTGAGTGATCTGTTCATAATAAGGTTCCGTTATTAATGCTCAGTAATGACCTTGCTGGGGCACAGTTGAGTGCCTTGTCATCTGTCCTGATCTGATTAGAGGCGTCGGCGGGATTCGGTGTGTGCTGGGTTCCTCTTTATCTCGTTGCCATCAATACCAGGAAGGCCCCGTTCCCAAGGGCCTCTGATATGTCTAAAACCCTCTTCGTGACTTGCTATTTTAAGAGTCACATTTATAAGAAAAAAATAGACAGTTACAGTAGACCAACAATGTCTCTCCTATCACCAGCAGATATATCAGAGATAAAGTACCCTGGCTCCTTCCTTTTGCTGGTGCCACGCAAGGGAAGAAATCCTGGTGATTCATGGGCTGGTGGTGGCTGTTGGCTCCAAGGCCTACTAATCACAGGTATTAATGGAGCCAACTGGAGAAGTGGGTCAGTGCTCGGCCTGAGTTAGGAGCAGAGCATGTCACCAGGAAGAAAAACGAGGGGAAAGCTCAGTGATGATGTTAGCAGAGGGATTTCTGCAGTCAGAGCCTGGGAGAGAGCCGAGAGAAGAACAGACTCTGGTATCTCCAGGGCAGACATGAGCAAACATCTTGTGCTGTTGTAAATGGGTGAGAGTGAATTGCTTGCTTGATTGTAAATTTAAAAAGATAGCGTGTTTCTATCAATAACCAGAGGCTTAAATAATAGACTTTGGTCTGACTACCAATCTCCTTTCCCCATTTAGGGAGAAAGTCTCTTAGAGCAGCGGGGACAGTCTCCACGCAACATCTTGTAACTCTATCTATCACCTACCTTATCAGTGGGTGTACTACAACTTGTTGTTCCAAGTCAGCTTTTTCTTTGTCTCTTCATCCTCTTCTTGACTTCTATTTGTGGTTTCTAAAATATTACTTCCAGGCAGGCAACACGATGGCTCAGTGTTGCTCAGATCCAGCCGTTGCAAAGGAGCTGGGAGCAATGCCATGGGTGTTTGTGTGTGTGGAGAACAGGATCACTGTCCATCCTGGTGTGGCTTTGGGAGGTTCTGGGGGTCTAACAAAGCTGAGTCTTTCTCCTTTTAGCCGCTGCTTTGTCTAAAAGGGCTCGGTAGCATTCCCAGCGTTTTACCTGCGGAATGTTTTGTGTCCCATCACTGGCTTTCCGCCGAATTTGTTGAAGTGAAGGAAGCCCATATGGTGGGGCCTTGCTGCACGCTTGGAAAATGGGATTCCAACCAGGAGCTCTCCCGTTGCTGCCTCAGCCGAGCCATTTTGTGCCCTGCTGCCGCACTATTAAAATAAGCACGAATTGAGAATTAGTGCAGCACAGTGGAAGGGACAGGCAAAACAAGTCCGAGGCTCCAAACAACAAATTATTCTTGAATCAAACATCTCATTAATGGCTGCAGTGTCGCCACTCTGCTTTGCATAATTAAGTTTCATGGGGCGTTACAATTAACAGTTGTGCCGCAATGTAGGTAGGAACAATCTCCCGTTTATTTACCCTGGCTGTATCTGAAAGTGCTGTGTGGTGAATAAGACGCATTTACAAGTAGATTAGGGTGCATTCTGGGTCATAAATTGAGTAAGGCTGTAATTGCTTTCCAACAAAGGAGAGCTGCAAATAAGACAGGCCGCCTCTCTTTTTTTTTTTCTTTCCCCCTCCTGAAACCCCTTTTTTCCTATTGATGTGTCTGAAAATTCTCATCCCCAGCTAAATAACACAGTTATGGCATTGAAAACCTTGTAGAAGCTTTTTCAACTTGACAGCTCCTACTCTGTAATATTTCAAGGCATATTTTCCCCCTTCTTCTTCTCCCTTCTTGAGTCTCTGCTGCAGAGACTTGTTTTAAAACCACATATTCTGGCTTTGTGTATTATCAGTCAAATATCCGCATGTGCATCCACGATGGGGAGGGAGAGAGGGGAGATGCTTGGGTTTCAGGCACTTGGAATTAACTGGGAAAGAAGCCAAAATGTCATTAGAAGCACTCGGATACGGCAGAATGCGAAGCACCTCCAGTCTATATTCAGATACGAAGGCAGGCCCAGGAATTAAACATTTATCAAGGCTGGGGGATTAAAGCCTGACCACAAATACTCTTCTTGGTGAAGGGCTTTCCCTGCAAGGAAGGAAGGATCCGGAGTGTTAGCAATGCCGATTGCAGGCTGTTGAGGAGCAGGAGAAGCTCTTGCTGCCTAGAAACTCTCTAGGCCAAATGAGCTTTTCTTGCTTCAAATATTTCTTAATCGTACTTTCTTATAGGATTATGAAGAGGCTGGTGGAGAATGTTAAAAAAAAAAAAAATTGGGTTTTTTTCAGCCTCACGAGTATTTCTCGGGTGATTGGTAAGACTTGGAGCCGGAGTAGCTCAAAAAGGGAGAGAAAGACTCAGCTCCCAACCAGATCTGTTCATCGTTATACACTTAAGGAAAAGCTGCCATTTCCTGCTAAAAACCCATTTGTCTTGCAAATTTCTATAATGAGCAGATTTTGGAATAAATACCATGTAATCTGCAGTGACAGTTCTCTCATTTCTTTTTTATTAGTTCAATCTTCTCAGCATCTGAAACACGTAGCGGCGGAGTCTCAGAAGAGGTTTAGGCAGCTCTGTGGGAGTTTTTTTAACACCTTGGCACACAACTCTGCCACTCGCTCTCCCATGGCATCGCTCCCCTCTCCGTTACCTTCCATTTATTTATTCAATTGTGTGTTTTAGCAGCATCTGTCCACAGCCCCAGGCACCCTTTAAGTCATTTAGAGCACACGCAGCCGTGCATTAGGCAGACATGCCCCATCCCACCATCCTCGATTCCTACAACAGCCTACGGAGCAACAGCTGCATGGGCACAGCCTCCTCGCTTGGGTTTCCGTGCTTCCAGATGCCTGTGGAAAAAAGGGAAGGGCTTCTCATGTATCTCCAATTAATATTTATCATATCCATGAGGCAGGTTTTTTGATGGAGGTTGGTAAAGTGGAGTTTCTTTGTCCTAGAGAAGGTCAAGCTGGTCTTTCTGGAAGGAAAGGATGAATAGTTGTGTTTGTCCTATGTGTGTGGGCTTGCCTGGTGGGCTGGAGATCAGGTGGGTTATCCTCACCTGGAAGGATGAATTGCTGCAGCTGGAGCTTGGGACAGATGGACCCTGAGCAGGTTTTTTCCATAGACCATGGAATCAGGGATGATATTTAAAATATCTGGTGGGATTGCAGAGATGGAAAGGTTGGTGTTAGACCTTGGCCAAGGATTGGGTAATTTTGCTGTTGGGGGAAAAAAAAACAACGTAAGAAAGAGCAGGAAGCACCTCTGTATGGATTTAAATTTTGGGATGGGAAGAGGCAGCTCTTGCCTCTGGAACTGAGGCCTGTTCTACAGGCTTGGGTAGGGGGATGGAAAAAGCTGAGACTTTAGATGTAAGAAAGAAAACAAACAGCTCATGGGATGGCCTTGTGACCCTGTGCCATTCAAGCTGCCCTTTACCAAAGTGTATTAAAACCTGGAGTTTTCCCCTTTGTGTTTCCTCCAGCCTACAAGTGAATTACAAATTCCATCACTTCTAAAATGCGTCGCGTTAAAATACTTGGTGAACTTTAACTTTCTCTTCTTTTTCCTCCTAGGTAAGTGGCATTTACTTAATGTTGAAGTACTTGAAGGTCCAGAGCGGGAATGTAAAACATCCTTGCCCAGTTGAAGGTGACTTGTCAGGTAAAGCCAAATCTTTTCCTTCCTTTTTTCACCCCGTGTCCAACCCAAGCTGTTTCCTCTCTCTTTTGATGTTCCTGAGGCGGGCTGATAAGGAGGGGAAGGGCGTGAAGGTGTGTGAGCTTCATTTCCAGTTCACTGCTTTGAGGAGCTGAGTTGCAGTTTGGATTGGCAGCTCTGACTGTCTCCCTCAGGGTTGAGCATCGCAGTGCAGGAAGGTGTGAGGTTCAAAATCCCCCGGAAAGGTGATGCTGAGCTCGATCCAGCCAAGTATTTCAGCAACGCTGGAAACTGTCACGGAGCTTGTTGCCATCACACAGTTTTGGAAAGCTTCAGAGCCGTGTTTCCAGGAAAATGATGCTTGTGCTTGCTCTCACCTCCCTCTGACCTTTCAAAGCATGGTGCCTGCCTCTGCAAAAAACTGTCACGTGCCTGACTTTGAAATATTTCTCTTGTACGGTGGTTTTCACACTCAATAGCAATTCAGGGCGATTTTCTCCCTCAAACCCTTTCAGCCCCAAACCCTCTGCGAGCTGGTATTTTCTTTGCTCAAAACACACCCCTCGTTTCCTACAGAGCCCCAAAAAGCCTGGGTGAGCCACGGCAGGAGCCACCCAGGGCCGGGAGCGATGTGCTGAGCCAGGTCTCATGGTGTCGTATAACTCCCGGCAGCTCATTCCCCGTGTGTCACTTTTCCTGAGGTCGCTGTATTATCTCACCCTGGCAGATGCAGCGAGGTAGAAATACAAGGCTATTTGCAATGCAGTTTATTAAGACATGTTTTAGAGGTGGTTTGAGGGAGCACTGGCTGGAAATGTTAATCATCATCTCTGACAATGTATTGACCTGCCTTCTGCCTTACCCCGCTGCCTCGGGCGCCGGGCTATCGCTGTGCTCCAGCCCTGCCTCCCCCACCCGCTCCTGCACCGCCCCTCCTGCGCCGAGCCGGGAGCATCACGGAGGAGAAACTTTCTGCCTGTTGAGAAGCAGTTCGTGGGTGGGGAAAGCAAAGGAAAACAAGCACTTTTTATTTTTTTAATTTTTTTTTTTTATTTTACTTTTTTTTTTTTTTTTTGAGCTGGTAGTTTTCTTGCAGGGAAGAGAGAGTAATCTGGCTTCTGTGGAAACAAATGATGTTGCACGACTGCCTTGCTGCCTTCTCCTGCTCAGCCAGAAAAGGTGTCATTATTTTTCCCCTTTTGTTTTAGACTTCTGTGAACCAAAAGGGCTTGAGGATTTTAATGGTCTATCTCAAAGATTGAGAGGCCCTTTATGTGTCAAGCCACAATCCCATCCTAGGCTGTACTGGCCTCTGTTTGATTTTATGAAGCTTATTTTGGATAGATGGTATTTTTATAG
Organism: Monarcha castaneiventris obscurior; assembly: GCA_026261815.1. Classification (NCBI taxonomy): domain Eukaryota; kingdom Metazoa; phylum Chordata; class Aves; order Passeriformes; family Monarchidae; genus Monarcha; species Monarcha castaneiventris. The sequence goes on from JAMPIT010000114.1 coordinate 4,042,627, forward strand.
CTCCTGCCTTGCTTCACCGATGGCCATATTGATGTAGCGCTACAGGACAGGGCTAATAAATAGTTTATAAAACTGTAGGTTCATTCTCCCAAGTGATGTAGGGCTGTGTCTGAGCAGACTGCAAATCACCATCCTGGCGATGCCGAGCCTCCGCATGGCGCGGTCCTGGGCACACCGTGGGGAGGGAGGGATTAAAGCAAAGCACAGCTTGCTCCAGCTGAGACCGCTCCAAACTTCCCCTCTCAGCGATGCTCTGCCCCGGCAGTGGATGGTGGAGCAGCCAGCTCGGTGCTGGGTTAGAGCAAACTGGTCACTGCAGGAGCATCCCTGCCTTCGTCCTGCCCATGGGCCCTGTGAGGATGCCATTGCTTTGGGAAGTTTTTCCTTAGGCTCCCTAGAGCCCATCGCATGATGTCACATTCCTATAACAAAATTTGGCTGGCAGCACCTTCCCTCCTGTATGGACCTTCCTGAGTCTTGGGGTGAAATGACCTGAGTGATGCCCGTCTGAAGTGCAAAGTCACATCAATGACCTGTGTGTGACCACAGTGGGGGCTGTACCTGTGGGCTTGGTAGGAGCTGGCTCACACTCGAGTGGAGCCCTTGGGAAAGTTGTTTTACTCCTAAATGCTCATTTAAACAGTTGTCTTTGAGTCTCTTTCAAGTGCTGAGGTCTGGCGTCTGCGTGGCCTGTTCTTCCTCATCCAGAGCTGTCTTTTCCCTTGTCCCCGGGAGCAGTGTGTCTGTGTAAACCCTCAGCTGGCTGCTGGCATCAAAGGCTTTCTCCTGTTGCTTCCTTTTGGTGTTAGAAATACGAGCCTCCCTCATTTCTCCCACTTTTCCAGTCTTACAATGCTTAGGATGAAGAGTCGATGAGGCTTTCTATTCGTGGATGGTGGCGTACCCAGCAATGGGATCCTAAAAGGGACAAGATATGAATCCATGTGGAAGCTGGGTTTGGTTTGTAGAAACACTAGAATTGATAAAAGTGCACGTGCGACAGGGAAGGGAAGCAGTGAGGGTGCGAGATGTACCCACACACTCATACACTGACTTTTACCATGCATCCCCTTCATGGTCTGGGCTTGCTTTGGAGGGGTCTCTGGGCAGTGACTATCCAAAAGTGTTGTCCTGTCCCCACCAAGGACTTTATTCATTTGCAGATATAGCTCAGAAGAAGGAAAAAAGCAAACCCAACCCACAGCCTTCCCCGCACCCGCCGTCCACACCCCGCCAGCATTTGGCAAGTGAGAAAATATTAAAGCCATATATTTTCCTGCTGTGCTCAGTTACCACGTTGTCCTTTTCTTTGGAAAGGAAATGCAGTTGGGAAGACATATGGAGGTGCTTGTTCTTCTTGTTGCCATGGGTATGTCTGTGGTGTCTTCAGACATGCGGCTCTGGGTGCCCAGTTTTGGCTTGGTCCCCTCAGCTCCACCACTGCCAGATGCTTGTCAGGGGGTTTAGGTCCATATTGCCAATTCCCTCCTTCTCCAAAATGCCTCCTGTACTATTTTAGGATAATTTTCCCTGTCAGCTCTGTAATTTGAAGGTTAATTTGGATATTACTATTCTGTTACTACCGCTCTGAGGCTCTTACGCGGGCTACTATGATCACTCCAGCAACTGGTGTGTCTTTAGGTGCCACAAGCCTGGCTTAGGGACACTCAAGCTGCTTTATCCAGGGTGGTCTTAAAGCACTGATAAGCTCCAAAAAGGTGAGGGAATGGCTAGGCAAGAACCAGAGCAACCCTGCAGAGGTGATGCATCCAAAATTGAGATCTCCTGAAGGATCTCTTGGAGTGAGTTTTGGGCTTTCGAGGAATAACTGGATGAGTGGGTGATAGAAATACAGCCATACTGCAAGGAGATTTCTTGTTTGATGCCAGCTTGCACAAGGAAAGGTGGGAAAAGACCTGTGGGGGCTGTCACGTCTTTTAATTTGTTCCTTGAAACCAGTCTAGGACAAATTGTTGTCTTGGTGTAGGAAACCTTAGGCTGTCCCTGCTTGTGTTGTGCCTCATTATAAGTACCTTACAGTTAACTTTAAAAGACTTCATTCTCCAGATAGCTCAGCTGAATGTTGGTTCTTTTTTTTCCTTTAGTACTGAGCATAAAAGAGAAGTGCAGCCCTTCAAGCTCCGCAGTGGAGTTCAATGAGAGAGAGAGAGATTGGGAGTCGATGCATTTATTAGAGCCATTAGGGCAGAGGAATGTGCACGGATACGTCGCCAGCTCCACGCTTGGAACTGGCATTTTTTCCCTGGATTGAGATTGTTCTTGGTCTTCCTGTGCTGATACAGGAAAGTCCCAGCATGGGATGATGAGATCAAGTGCGCATTGGTAGCAAATGCAATTTGTAAAGCGTTGGTTGGATAAATGACATTGTGTATGAAAGAACTGTTGCAACACAGCCGTACTAATGCAGCCATGTGACACCAATTTAATGCATTTTCCCCATTAAGCTGCTTGTTCAAGACATCTTTCGACCATTTCGAGTGCAGCAGTGGTGTGTAAGGCCTCTATTTTCTGAGCATTACTCATTTTGCAGCTAACAGATGTCAGTGTCTATTTGTCCCTTATGGAAAAGTCCCTTTAAAGTTCAATAGGGATTAAATTTGTCAGGCTCTATAGAAACATAACAGGATTCTATGGAAATTACTCTGCAATCCTATAGAATGTAACAGATAATCTCCTCGTCTCTGGAGGTATTTTAACTCTTGCATAATTGCAGACCAGAATAGAAAATCTCCATTAAATTCAACGAGATGGTTCACAAAAATCCTATAGGAAAATGATAATTTTCTATTAAAATCAGTAGGACTTTTTCATCAGCACGTTGGTATTCATAGGGAGGTTTTATTCATTTGCCAATCCTACTAAAAAGTGTTTTGTCAGGAGGCTGATACTTGCTTTGTTCTAGGGAACAGTGATTTGTGCATAAACGATGCTTATGTCCAATGCTCATATAATTTATGGCGAGGCACTAAATTCCCTTTCAGAATAACTGGAGCAGGATGAGGCTTTAAGCCCTGCAGGGAGGAAAAAAAAGAGATGTCGCTGGGGATTTGGAGAAGGGGTCTGCCTGTGAAGACCATCCTGCTGTTGTGCCACACAGGTCACCAGAGCCCACAGCGGACCCAGGCAGGGCGTTGTGAGCGTGCACGGATGTGCCACAGTCACAAGCTTGTCCCTGTCATCTCCCTGGCTCCAACGCTCCTTATCTAAAGTGTTCAGCCCAGGATGCTGCAAATTAATGTTGGATTGAAGCTCTGTTTCTGTGAAACTGCCCGTGGCTGGTTTGAATGGCTCTGCTGCCTCCCGCATCCGCAGGCTGGCTTTTCATGGCGTGGCCCGGGTGGTGGGGAGCAGCCGCTCCGCCAAAATCCAGGGCTTTGCTCCTGGAGGTCACTGCCTCTGCTGTGTCGCTGGTGGAGCTCAGCCAAGACACAGCTGGAGCAGTTAATTATGGAGAGAAAGCTCTGCTTGGCTGCGGGGGGTGCGAAAAGCCACCCCTTGAAAGGATCAGCCTCCTTTTCTCCAGCCTTGGAAGGTGCTGCTGTGCATGCTGATGAAGGCAAAGCACCCAGGTCAGCAGCAAAATGCTGCCTTGCAGATGGATCATCCCCTCTGCCCAGTTGTCGCTTCTTGAGACACGCACAGAGGCCACCCCATGAGGGAGCTGGCTCAGAGGAGGGCACAGGGGGTGGGTGAAGCTGTGGGGAGCACGCGGGGCTGTGCCCATAACCTCTCTCGGGGTCCATGCGGGGATGCGAGCGCCGGCTCTGCTGACACGGCAGTGATTGCTCTTCTCGCCGTCCCCGTGTAGGAGGATGAGTCATCTTGGAGAAGGGAATTGCAAACTCCTTGGGGGGTATTTACAGAGGAGAATTCTGCGAGGAAGGTTGCTTTGTTTTGGCAAGACGTGCTTAGAAGGACTTTTTTAAAAGGTTGGTGAAACAACTCCTCAGCTGGATATCCGCTCCCTTGGCGGCATTGCAGGGGGTCAGTGTCCTGTCCTGTGGTTGTGGTGGCCTCAGCAAAGCACAGCTAGCCCTGGGCTAAGGGCTGGCACAGATCTGAGTTTCATTCTGAGGTCTTACACTCAGTATGCACCTAGCAAAACTTTGGGGCAGATCCCGAGGTTTTGGCCCATGTGTGAAACACGGCACAGACGCCTCCCTCCCTCCCTGCAGTGGGAAATGGCTCGGGGAGAAAGGCTGCATAGCAGGGATGGGATCAGCTGATAGAGCTGAGAAGGTCCATGGCCAGGAGAAATTTCATGTCACGTGGTGAGGGTCAGGATGTGCCTCAGGATGGGGCGATGCCAGGAGAGACCAGGAGCCAGCTCCAACTTCCAGTGCCTGCATTCCTTAGCACTTCCCCAGTGCCAACGCTCACAGCGCAGACTATAAAAATCAATTGACACAACATATGTAATGGTCTCATTTACTGGCGAATAGAAATGTGTGTAAATCTGGCATTAAACATGAGTTTACACTGCTCCCCTTCTTGGGAGAGCAGTGATTGACAGCGCTGTGTAAATGACAGGAATATGCCGGTAGAAGCTGGGAAACATTTACCCTTCGGAGAGCCATGTGTACATTGGAGGATTGCCTCGCCTCGCCGGGCGTTAAACACATCTGGAGGGATCACTTCTTGCACGTTCCTCGCTGTTGCTTACAGTTAATACCTCTTGTGGTAAGAAGCAGTGCGTGGAGAAGCAACCCTGTCTTCCATAGATTATTCCTGGTGTTTTCATCCCTCCTGAGCCATGCTGTTCCCTCCCAGAAGGTGCTGGAGCAAAAGCTCCTGCAAACCCCTTGTGTAGCAGCAGGAATTCCAGCTCCAGAGGCTGGGAGGCTGCCCGGGTGAGTAGGGGCTGGCTTCTCTTGCTGTGCCCATCAGCCAGCTAGTCCAAGAGAAAATTCAATAACAGCCATTTGAGATTAAATTCTGAGCACTTGAGCAATCTAAAGCCAGCAAGGAGTTGGTGTCTCAGCAGTCAGTCAAATGGTCTGGGCTGTCATCTTATTAGAGGCAAAGAGAAACTTTGATTTAACCCCAGACCCTTAATTTTCAGTAATGTTTCCCGATTCCCACTAGCTGTTACCATTTCACGAAATCTTTGGGTTCTAAAATATGTGACTTGTCTTCGGGGTTTGGACTTCCCAGGCAATTTTCTTTGACAGGAGGATCCGTACAAATCAATTAATGGAAGTAGGGGTGGAGAGCAGTGGATTGTGTGGGCGTCAGAAGGGGATACTGGAGCAAACTCCCTGCGATGAAAGATAAAGGAGTTGCCATTTGCAGTGTCTGGATAATGGTGTAGGAAGGGAAAAAACAACCTAAACCTCAGAACTTGATAAAAACACCTGACTGAAGTTCTTCCCAGCCCCATGGCTTTCACAGCTTTGAGTCCTGGTGTGGATTTAACTTCCTGGGTGTACCTGTCCCTTCCTGCTCCTCCTGCGTTGCGCTCAACTGCTGCCATCTGATCAGAGCCTTCCAAAATCCTTGGAAATTAATTGCAAGCTTAAATACTACCTTGGCCTTTAACTCTGCTCCAGACTGAGTCAAGTAAAGGTTTTATCTCATCAGAAAGGTATTTTTCTGAAGAAGGGGAAGTTGTTCTTTTTCCGCTGGAATCCATTTTCCTTTTAATTGCGCAAAGCCCCGGCCCTTTGCCAAACGTGAGAATCAGCCACGAGCCTTTTATTTATGTAACTATACATTTATTTATGTTATTGCAAGTTCCCACCTTCTGGCTGAGGATGGTTTTTACCCTCGGAGGCGAGCTTGAGAAGTAATCCTGGGCGCTCTCTCCGCGTTTCTCCCGCGCTTGGGAGCCGCACAGGCAGGCAGTGCTGAGGTGAGAATTGGATTTCGGTGTCGTGGCGCGGGAGCTCTGGTTGTGCCACCTTCCCCCTTCAATGCAATCCTTCTTCAGCTCCTCTCACCTCCTTCCCTGCTATTCTTCCCGCATTTATTGCCTTCATTTCCATGGCTCGTCCGGGGCTGCATTCTCCCAGCCCGCTCCCCTGTAATGTGTGACCCAGATAGCGCTTTCTTTTCGGACAAAGCCATAAACAATGGCTTCCCTGACAATGTGCTCGGCTGCTGCTCCACGCTGAGTGGGGCTTGGGCTTCGCATTAGGGAAATATTCTCTGGGAACCAGATTATCTCAGGTACTCCATGTCCCCTATTACCATAGGATCTGAGCGCCTTGCGGCTTTTGAAGATGCTTATTTTCCCGTTAACCCTGTGGCGTTATCCGTTTTTATAAAAGGCTGGGGACTGAATCATCAGGAGCATAAGGAAAGCTCTGGGCACAGGGCCTGGAGTGGCTTTTTTTGGTAGGATTGCATTGATTTTTGGATACTTAAGCTGGATGAATTACAGAGGCGGCTGGGCTGAGCGAGGTGCTGTGGAGTTTTAACATCAGGGCTATTTTGTGCTGTGCCCCTGCCATCATTTTCCCTTCACTAGGAAAAGCTGATATTCCCTCCCCAGCTGGTGGAAATCGATGGAGCCCAGCTCCGTTGCCATCCCTGCAATTGCCCCATGTCTGTGAAACTCAGAGACCTTTCAGAAGCTCCAGAGTCCCTTAAAGCACGTTCTCCTTCCTGATGGAAATGACCACCTCCTTGTTGGTCCCATGCACTGGAGATGTGCTTCCCCCACCTTTGCAGGGACAATAATTTACAGTGCCATGCTGCTTCCTTTATCTCCATTTATACTCTCTTAATGTGGTTGGGAATCCACAAATTCCCTTTTACGCTGTTCTGAACGTAACCTACTAAACCTTAATCATGGTTTGGGGAGTAGTAATTCTTTCTTTTATATGGCTCTCTTTTATTTTTCCTTATATAATTTTTTTCCTTTAAGAAAAGATCATTAATCCATGTTTCTGAGCCTTCCCATCAATCTATAATTGAATCATATAAAAAAGACTTGATTTTACATCCATGTAAGAAAGAATTCAATTCTCCCTAATGCCTGTAGATTTATAGGTCTAAATTTCCAGATTTCTCTTAATTTTATTTTACTTTTAATAACCCAGCTTGTCTGGACTTATCTAAATTATTAGTGAACCTGAATATGCTGTGATCTGAGCAGATCAGTTTTCTTTTCCGCAGAGGAAGCGCCAGAAGCTGAGCAGGCCCATCTCTCAGGGAAAACAAAACCACTTCTGAGAGCTGCCTAACCTTGGTGTGCAGGGAAGCCCCTCTCACCGAGCCTTCAAAAGGTGCTCGCTTAATTGTTGCATTTTTAACACCGAATTGCCCTGCAGGGCTTTCCCCTCTCAAGTCTGGGCTCTGCTGTCACCTCTCCCTCTAAAGCACAAAGGGAACTCCTCGTACCTTGCTGTCTTGGGGGCCTGGGAGGAGAAACTCTGCCTTTCCAGCCCCGTCTCTGCCACCAGAGTGGCTTTTAAACCTGGGCTGAGTTATTGCTCTTGCCTCATGCAAGGCCCCTTCTCTGTTTAACGCAGCCTTTGGGTTGCCTTGGGTGGGTTGTACCCGCTGGGGTGGGTACCTGGTGCTGCTCCCAGTCCAGATTTTGGATGAATGCAGCTCTCAACACAGTTCTAGCACAATCAGAGGGATTTGCTTTGTGCCTGCATTGATGGGAAAGGGAGAGAGCAACCAGCTAACTTCACTCCAAGTCTTGGGGTCCTCTGCCAACCTCCTCTGAGCTGCAAAACAACGCTGGGTTTTTATTGTGATGTTGGGGTCCAGCTGGAGTGTCTGGGAGTGTAGGGCCTGCAGGGAGCCAATGGCTTTTGCTGATTTCATAATGCTCCTAAAAAATATGGGGCTTGGGTTGATGGCAAACCCATCAGCAGGGCTGCCAGGCTTGTACCCCCACGGCTCAGGTGGCCCTGCTTTAAAAGCTGAATGGTGTCAGCTAAAATGTGATGGACTTTGATGATCCTTGGGGGTGCCTTCCAGCTCAGGATATTCTGTGATTCCAAAGCAGCTTTGCCCTCACTGAGATCCCACCTTGGAGGTGCTCAGGCATCCCGTGGATCTCTCTGCTTCACCTTCTCCTTCCTCCTCCTCTCTGCAGCAGAGGAGACAAAGGCAGGTAATTGTGCTGTCTCTGCACACAGCAGATTCCAGCTGGGGTGTCCATTTTAAGCACTGCTTGGAGCCTTGACAGTGACATGTGTGTGGGAAATTGCTCTGAATTCCTCCAGCCTCCACTGTGTTTAACTCCTGGAAAAGGAGTTTGGAAAAACAACACGTCTGATATTTGCTCTGAGTTCCTTGTGCTGGGAAGAGGAGCAAATCCCAGGTTTTGCTGTCCGTGCGTTTACCAGCCTCCATCCCTGCCTTTCCTTGCAGGCTCCCATCCCATCTGTTCGAGCTTTCTTGCACTGATGTGCTTTTTCTCTATTTCCCTGCCATGCCTGTGCTGCAGATTCCCCCTCTTTCAATGAGACACAGGATCTGTTCTCTGCTCTCCTGCTGCGTCCCCTCGCTGTCCATCTCTCCTCCCAGACATCCCCGCTCCCTTTCCCTCTCTCTGAGCATTCCTTCCCTCCCTGGCCAGCAAGGGAGGGCTGCTGTTGAAAGAAGGGGCCTTGGGGTGCTCAGGAGATGGGGAGATCACTACTGGGGTTGGTCCATCCTCTGGAACCTCCCTAAAATGGAGCTCCAAAATAGGATTAAAATCCTGGGCAAATTTCCCCTCCTCCTGACCCCTCCTGGTGCTGGTGTGCAGGTTATGTGATTCCCAAATATCCTAAGGCTCCCCTGGCTCCCAGTCTTGTGTCACTAGGGAATCTCCTGGGTCTGTTGGAGCACTTGGAGGTAAAACTGCTGCTTGGAACGGCTGCAGGCAGATTTGTGCTCCTTTTTATTTTATTCATTACTTTTTCTCCCTCCATTCTCCTCGCTGCTTTCTGAGATTCAGATGGATTATCCAGATTGCAGAGCACAAACCTCGCCTGCCTGCCAGGCCCTTCTGTTCCCTTCCAGTTCATTTCTTACAGCCAGTGTTGCAACCCCTGCTTTTCACGCGGGTTGGAAGGTGCAGGAGCAGCTCTGTACATCCAGGTACCGGTGGGTCAGGGCTGTGGTCACCCCCAGGACACCAGTTTGTCCCACTGAGGTCTCTGCTGGTGGGGAAGGATTTGTTTGGCTGCAGAAAGAGGCCAAGGATTTGCAGGAGCCGCTGGGGTGGTTTTGCAGGAGGTTTCTTGGGAGGGAGTGTCTCGTGCAGGGATGTCTGTGCTGCTTCCCCCACCATGGTCTCGGGGTTTCTCCCTTCTGGTGTGCTTCTGCAGGATCATCCTTGGAATGTTTCTGCCTGCAGCCATTCCTGAGCTTGCTTTCCCCCTGCCCATGTTCTCTTTGGAGAGCTCTAGGAACCAAGGTGGCTTCATAAAGGTAGAAAAGAAAGGAATAAAGGGGTAAAACTATCCCAAAGTCATTTTTATATCCCCTTGTCCATCCAGATGGCAAACTGCTCCTGCCAGAGGCTGTCAGGACACCCCTGGCTCATGGGAGTCCCATCAGGGCTGGGGCCAGGCTCTCCCCAAGAGTAATTTCTCCTGGATGTCAGTTTGAAAACTGCAGGTTGGGAGACACTGAGTGATGTGGCAGTGAGGGGGGGAAAAAACCCCCAAACTTCCCCCCCCCCCCCTTTATTTTGGAGGTAGGCTCAGGAGTTTGGGAACGTGATTCCTCCCTTGAGGATTTCACTCTCCAGCTCGCTCCTTTGACTTAGCACACAGGGGGTGTTTTCTTTCCTTGGAAGGGAACAGACATAACCATTTTCTTTCTGTATTGATTAAAACCGGCAAACATCCTTGAGTGATTTTGTGCTTCCTTAGGTGGAGGGACAGAACGAAACTCAGGTCTTTGTTTGCTCATCAGCATCGTGAGGCTCTGCTCTGGCAGTGTGGGAGGGAAGAGCATTTCAGCACTGCTGCCACTGGGGCCCACCAAAAAGGACAAAAGAGGGTCTGCTCTATTACAAAAAACCGAAATTACTTTCCTGGCTGGGGTCAGAGGGGTGAAAAAGGCAATGCCTGTGGCCAGTCTGGGGATATAAGACCTGGTTTTCAGTCCCAGAACACTGAGCAGGTCTCTTTGCTCTCAGCCTGCCTCAGTTTCCCCCTCAGAAAACCTTGATGTGCTCATTCCAGCACTTAACCTTGTTCTGTGTGAAGTGCTTTGTACCTGGGGATGAATCTGCTTATAAAATGCACCTGAAATTCATAATGGATGTGAATTAGGGAACAACAGCTTTTCACTCTCTGCATCTGCAGCTCAAGGCGATGTCCCAGGTGATTTAGCATGGCCGTGAGCCAGGTTTGAGGTCCCACAGAATGTCACTTGGGACCCCATAGAGATGAACACAGGTGTTAAATACTCCCTGTGATCCCACAGCCCTGGCTCGCTGGTGTTCCTGGGGATGATGGATGGCTCCTGGACAGCTGAGATTTCTCTGAAACGTTCTGCTGGCTGTCAAACCCCGTCTCTTTCCCTGTCTATCCGTCTCCTCGGAGTCACTGCGTTCTGCAGTTCTGGGCACACGTGTTCTGTGTCTCTGTGGGGAGATCCTGGAGTGGGGTAACTGCAGGACTGCACAGATTAAGTTATTAAAAGCGGCGTTTGTGATGTTTTTTCCTCCTGAGGGTCTCAGAGCAATTTGCTGAGGTCTCTTTTACACATGGGGAAAGCAAGGCAGAGCCCAAAATTGCGCAGCGAGTCAGGAGCAATTTGGAAATGGAGCCCAACCCTTCTGCCATCCAGGGTTGTGCTCCTTTCTAGGGCTCAGAAGAGCAGAACGTGCTTCAAAGTTCAGTAAAGAGGCATGTGCTGGGCCCTGGGGGGAGGCTGGAGGCTGCAAGATGACAGAATCAGTCATCATGTCTAAGCAGTGATTCTGGCTCCATCCTCCTCCTCTTGCTGCGTTTCTCTCGTTTGTGCTACCCCTCTGGGAGTCCAGCTAAGGATGGAAGAAATTGCCTGGAAAAGCCATCAGCCCACGTCTAATTCCCTTCTGAATTGATGTTTCAGGCTCTGAGAGTTTGTATTAAGCCTGCAACTTTTGAATAACAATTTTGTTTTCCATCAGGAGTTGGTTCTCCCAGCTCAGAAGGCTCTTGTGGCACATGTAGGAACATATCCCAGGTTTGGGCTTGGTTTCCATGCTCTGGTTGCCTGGAGAAACTCTTTTAGGTATTGTGACATGGGGTTGTCCTCTCCTGCCAGCCTTTGCCTTCCTGGCACTTCCCAGGAGCAGCTCCTGGTGGGCAGCAGCTTTGTCTGCTGCTGAGGTGGAGGCACAAGGAGGAGCAGTGCTCCTCACCTCTGCTCCACACAAGTCCCTCAAGACACTCGCCTGCCCCAAAAAGGCAGCAAATCAACTGGAAGTGTTAATATTAAATATGATGAGGAAAGTGCCAGCCTTGGTTTCACAAACCACAGGGTACTTCTATTTTAATTATAGGGTGACTGCTTTGATTTGTGTCTTATTTGGGCAGCTTTGCATGAGCAAAGTTGGGCAAGAGAGTTTCTCTGTGCTGTGGTTTATTTGCCAAGAATCCTGAGTATGTGGAGCTTGTAGAAACCATCATTCTCCCTTGGAAATCCTGGTTTTTAATGGTTGGGAATAGCTGGGGTTCCAGCCAGGACAGAGCTGGGGAGCTGCAGCATTCTCCATCACCTTTTCTTGCTCTTTCAACCGGAGGTGTTGAGCCTCCCCTTCCTCTCTCGGGGTGACGTCTGCACTTTAATTAGCAACTGCCACTTCCCTTGCAGGAAAGTCCTGGAGAGTTTCATGGCAATGATACTAATGAACGTCTGTGGAAGTTGTTCCCGAAACATATGGCAATGAATATTTCTGTTGGGTTTGTGTCGCTGTCCCACCGAATGCTGTGACGGGGAGATGCTTCCCCGGTTTGCTTTGAAAGTCAAACACTTGTGCAGTCTGTAATGTCTGTAGGATTTTTCCATAAAGATGAAAGGTGTGAAGGAAAAGAAAATTTCTTATTGATGCTTAATTTTTGCTTGGTTTTGATGACAGAAGTCTTGGGCACCAAAGAACAAAGTTTTTGCCTTCTGGTCCCTCCTTACCCCCTAATACAAGAATTTAGGGATTCTCTGTCATTGTCAGAGCTGCCACGAGCCCCATGGATTATCCCAAACCCAGGAATAACCAAAACCAGCATGGTTTTGGCCCTGTTGTGGTGTAACTTTTAGGGTGAATCATTCCCTGTGCCATCTTTCCCTTTCCCTCCAGACCCAGAGCGGAAGCCCCAGGGCAGCAGGATTTTCCCTGTTGTGATGGCATGGGAAGAGCTCTTTCCATGCAAACAGCTGCCCTCTCCTGGCATTGCTATTGTGGTCTTTTGTCCAGGAGTTAAACTGCAGGGTTTTGCTGTGTCATAGCTCAGGTCTGACCTAAGCCCTGGGGACTCTGAGGGGTCCTGCAGAGGCAGTGCCTGTGAGAGAGCGTGGGAGGGGTACCTGGGAGCCAGGGCACGTCCCAAAAATTCCCACTATCCCACAGGGTGGGTAGAGCCACATCCCTGGTGATGCCAGAGCTCGGCATCTTGTGTTGCAAACCCAAAGACAATGGATTTTCTGTACCTTTTTGGGCTGGTGAGCAGTGGAGAGCCTCATTTGGAAATGCTGTGGTGGGAAGCTTGTTCCAGAGGCTTGAGTTTCTCCTGAGCTGCTGTGAAACACTTGGGTCCCAGGAGCACGAGCATGAGTCTGTGTGACATGAACCAAGCTGCAGGCCTCTAGATCCCAAATATTTAACTTTTCAGCAGTCCATACAACTTCCCTACAAGTCAAAACCTCCTTTTACCATGGTTTAAGGTCCATCATGTGTTGGCTGATGAGCCCTATGTGCCCCACAAGATGCAGTGGGAATATTCAGACCCATAATTGCAGCCTCTTATGGGATCCTCTCACTCCTCCTTTATTTGGGATCTCTCTGTGCTGACATCCCCAGCCTGCACAAAAATTTAGCAGGGAAAAAGCTGCTCCCAGTGCACCAAGCCCACTTCTGAAAGATGTTGTGTAAGCGACTTGGCGAGCAAGTAACTTTTGCATTTAGACTGTAATTGGCTTTAAATTCCAAAGGTCCGTTGCTAATGATATTCAGAGCGCTTTAATTAAAGGGACACTGTCAAGCACTTCCTTTATAGTTTTCCTTTCGCGCCTGCTCTCGGTTGTAATACCAATTTTTATTTTTTTTCCGTGAGCTTGAAGGTAATAATTAAAGTAATTCTCTGCTGATTTTGTCCTTTTCTATTTGGCAAACTTTGATCCATTATTATTTTTCAATGGAGATGAGATTAACAGGGCCACTTTTGTTCCGCGATCGTTCCGGTTCAATACGGCCCCAGATTGCGCTGGGATCTCGCCGCCCTCGTGCCGGTGGCATCGCTCGGTGCTGACATTGATGCTGCTTTGGGGAGGGCAGTGACATTGACGCAGCTTTGAGGGAGCTGCTGAGGCAGCTGCAGGAGCTCGTGCTCCACCTTCAAGAGTCTCTGAGCTGTCTGATCCACTGTTGGGAAGAACCCGAGTCTCTGGTGAAAGGTGGGGTTTAGAATTGCTCAAAGTGAAATGAAGATAAGCCTCTCCTCTCCCTCACCAGGAAAGCCCATCTTTTGTATATGTAACAGTATTTTCTGATGGAAAAAAATGTATTTGCAAGGTGTCGGCTCATAACAGAAGCCATCTCATGATCTAAGTTACAAAGACGCTCAGCTCTAAGCTGTCTCTTCAGTTTTCAACTCCAGGCTTAAATTGGGGATGAATAATTTGTCTAGGACTTCAAACTCCCCGGCTTCCCTGCTTGTTAAAGGGGAATAAACAGGGCTGAGAGATGGCAGCTGACTGGCCTGCAGTCAGGGGCTGCTGCAGCAGCTCCTCTTGCTCTGTGCTCTTCCCTCCCCATGCAATTCCTCCCTCAGAGCGAGGGATGCTCGCCCTGCCCGTGGCCCTTCCCCTGGAAGCACTGCCTGGAGCAAAGCCGTGCTTGTGGGGTGAACATGAACCCACTCAGGGCATGGGTGGGATGGAGCAGGAAGGTTTTCTTGTTCCAGGCACCCATTAGCTTTGGGACCCCCTGAGATGGGTCAGGAGGGAAACACTGACCGAGCAAAGATCCTCTGCATTCACCAGCCGCTCTTTAGTCTTCCCTGGGGCAGCCAAGTGTGGAGAGGGCTATTTAGATCTGAGATGATAAGGCAATAACCATTTTAAGAAAGATATTCGCAGTGGGTCAAATTTTAAACAATGAGAGTGTTTCCACATGGCAGCCTCTGCCAATTATTGCTTGTAATTGCTTTCCCTCCGGTGCTGCCTTTGCCCTTTCTCTTTTACAGGAGCTGCCATCCCCTGCCCACTCCACGTGGCTTTCTCCCACCTCCTGTTGGGCTGGAGCACGTTTGCAACAGTTTTTTTCAGACACTGCAAATGGCTCAATTGCATCTACAGGGATAAAGGGTTCCTGCTTTTCCTGCTGCCTCGGTTATTTGGCAGCAGCAGTGAATTCACTCAAGGTTCAGGTTGAGGTGTAGATGAGGTCTGAGTTGAGGGAACCAGGAGCTTGTTTTCTCCAGGCAGGGACTGAAGGTGCCAGGTGATGTGTCTGAGGGGCATCAGGGCTTTCTGGAGAGTCCAGTGGCACCATGGCTAGGGAAGGGTGCTGGGTGTTCAGGTGTTGTGGGCGAGCACACAGATCCTCACTGTGGTCATGCCAGAGGAGTATTTGTGATGGACAAGGAGACCACGTGAACCTACACCAGGACAAGCCAGCTGGGCTTTGGATCGGGCTGCAAACACCCACAGCACCTCTCTGAATCCAGCACTGCGAGTTTGGGGAATGCTTCCCTTGGTGGGTGAAGTGACAACCTCCCTGCATCCTCTGCTGAGCCACCAGCCCTCGAGGCCACGCTCCCGTTTAGCCCATTAAAACTGGCTCTCGTTTTCCCTGCTGAATCAATTTCTAACTCTTTAAATGGTACCTTCCTTGTGCTAATCATACAATAGGACTGCTAATGAATGTCTCAATTATTTAATGTTTGAATTGAGCAATTATTTTCTTGAGGTAGCAAATTGAAGTTTTCAGGAGGAAAAATACCATCTTGCCCCCCCCCTTTTTTTTAACTGCTACATAATTAAGTAATTGTATAGCCAGTGATTTAATAGCTACAAGATCAGGAGTGAAATATTTTATTCATTTTAAGCAGGACTGTTTCTCATTTCTCCTCTTTCTGTCTAGGAGCAGCCCTCACCACCCTCTGGGAAGGCTGGGGGAAAGCTGCAAAGCTTTGCCCTTGCCTCTGTCGCGTTTCTTTCTGTGTTTAAAGATTTTTATCTTCTGTGCTGAGCTGCCTCTGCCTGTGGCTGCCAGCGGGTGCTTTCCTGGCAGTCCGTGGAGGGTTGTTTTGGAGGATGGATTTGCTGCCTGTCACCACCACCAGCTTGTGTCCCACCCTCTCCATGTGCCGCGTTTGACGCACTTGGGTGCTCCCGTGTTTTTGGGGGCATATTTGGAGGGAGGAGAAGATCTGAGGCACTGAGTATTATTTAAGTGGGAGCTGTTTCTGCACCAGTGATGGCAGGAGCCCCCCAGGGAGTGCCCTGGTCAGGGGGTTTATCTCCCTTGGGAGCATTCACCCAGCCCTGGCGCAGAGCGTTTGTCACACATCATCCCCGGCGCGCTGTCGGAGAGACACACAGAGTGACAGTCGCGCTGGTGGAAACCTCTCTGCTTGTTTTAAATAAATAAAGAAGTTAATCACTAGGGAATTACCGTGCTCAGATGTTGAGACATCCTGGGGATGAAAAGAAGTGTCTAAGGAACAAGAATATTTAGTGTTGACTGAGCGTCTACCTGAACTCCCCTTATGTGTGCGCGTGTCAGCGGTGCAGGGGTATTGGTGCTGGGGAGCAGAAGGGCTGGGTGGTTGTCTGGACAAATAATTCACCTTCCCTGCCTGTTTTTCATCCACTGGTGGGCAGACTGTGGTTCCTTCAGAGCCAGTTGCTGTAGACAGGTAATTTCTGCTGGTGGGACTCATCCGTAGCTTGTATGTAGGAACCTGCTTGAGAGTAGAGACTGTTGTGGCTGTAAAATGCCCTGATAAAGAATGGATGATGTGTGATATCCCTGTTCTCCTGCCAGAGCCAGAGTCCCGGGCAGGCTGTGATTGCTCCCTCCTTGGATGAATGCAGAGCTAAGCTGTGCTCCTGGCGTGAGCGTTCGTGACCGTGAAGCCGAAATGGGCCTTTCTTGGCACCATCCCCCAGATTTCAGACAAGTTCCCAGCAGCGCGGGTTGGTGAGAGCGCTGGCAGAGAGGGAGCACAAATGTGCTGTGAATAGGCATCGGAGGGAATTCATTAACAGGACCTAATTAGCAAATTCTAAGCGGCAGCGCTCGGCTGAGGAGCGGGGCTGGACCGATGCAGTCACGGTGAGCATCCCATGAACTGCGTGGGTGCGAGGCAGGGATGTGCAGCCTGGGGCACGCACGTGCCTTCTGGAAAAAGCCACTTTGGGGGGAATGAGGTGTGAGCCACAGCGACACAGCCCCCGGCTGGACGTGCTGCTGCCGGCAGGGACAGAGCCGCTGTCTCCCGTGACGGGGTTAAACTCCTGTGACGGTGAGTGATTGCTCGCCAGATGACAAACGAGCCCAGGGCTGCCGTGGCATTGCAAGTAGTTTTTCAAGGGCTCGGTCTTTTGTTAAAGAAATAGCGGCTTGTAATTGTTTAGTTAAAACTTTGTGTCTGGGGCTGCTGCTTCTGCAGCATCTCGTGTCTCTCTCCAGCATCACCTTTCCCACTCCATTTGAAGCTCCCTCAGATGGGCCTTGGTGGCCTCACCACCAAGCCCTGGGGGTGACATAGCCCTGAGTGGTGGTGGCCACCCTTAAACGCAAACAGGAGTGGTGGTGATCTCTTCACAACCATTCCCAGGTAGTTTCCACTGCTGCTTTCTGGTGTCCTTATTTAACACGCACATTGTAATTAAGAAGAATTTCCTGTACTCCTCTGGGGCTCGCGAGAAATTTGAGAGCTGGAGGGTTTTGTGTGTTCTGTTAACACGCTTGTTAAAAAGGAGAGGTCTCCTCAGTGGAGCTGAATGGAGCCCAGATACCAGCTGGGACAGCTGTAATGTTGGAGAACCTTTGGGAAGCACAAATGTGGGATGGATTCCTGTGTGCAGGAGCAATGTTGGTGGAAAAGGAGGAGGGGAGGTCAGGATCCTTCACTTTGGGTTTGATTAGAGAGCTCAGGTGGCCACAACCAGCACGTGGGTTGCCTTTACTCCATGTCATCCAGCAGGGTGGCTCACCTTTGTGGTTGGCACTGAATCTGGGGAGACCTGATGGATGCTAAATGTGCTGGCTCTCCATTCCTGGTTATCCTGAACCACTGGGCCACATGCACAGCAAACCTTCCCATATAAACCCCTGAAATCATTCTGCAGCCTGGGCGTGGCTCTGTGTTCCTCTACCCACAGGAGTTTAGCTGGTCACTTTGGTGGCCGTGGGCATGGCCACAGTACGACACTGATGGCCTTTGCTTCCCAAAGCCTCCTGACAGTTTTGGTGTTTGTGGCTGGGAATTCAGCCCATCCAGGTGTTTGTTGTGAGCTCTCTGGCTCTGGGGGCTCCTGAGCTGTGGAGCGTGGCCAGGAGGATGCAAATGTCCTGCTGGGCCAGGCACTGTGCTGGTGGCTTGGGGCCTTTCTTTAGCTGGAAACTTTTAGAGTCAGTCCCCACAGGCAGATGTGGAATCACAGAATTGTTCAGATGGGAAAAGACCTTTAAGACCATCAAATCCAACCACCACCAAGTTTGCTATTAAACCTTGTCCTCGAGTGCCACATCCACGTGTGTTTTTTAGCACTTCCAGGTCTCCACCACCTCCCTGGGCAGCCTGTTCTGATTTTATAACTCTTTCTGTGAGGTAATTTTCCTAACAACCAATGTAAACCTCCCTTGATGCAACTTGAGGCTGTTTCCTCTTGTCTGCCACTTGTTCCCTGGGAGCAGAGCCCGACACCCACCTGGCTCCACCCTCCTCTCAGGGACTTGTAGAGAGCAATAAGGTCTCTCCTGAGCCTCCTTTTCTCCAAGCCAAATTTCAGCTGAAATCTCAGCACACTGCTGATGTTTGGGCAGAGGAAGGGGCTGGGTTTTCCCTAAGTATCAGCTTGCTTAGGTTTTATTCTTGCTTTCTTCTTTAGTTCAGCTTTCCATCGTGCTTATTGACAGTATTAGGAGCTCTCCAGGGATCATGTAGGAAAGAAAACTGTGGTGAGGCTTCACGTGGGACCAATCTGCCCTTCCCCTCGTGGTTCTGTTGCGTGCAGCTGTGTGCAGCTGTGCTTCTGCAGCGCAGCCCCGAGACCCCGCTGTGCTCCCAGCAGGACTCCCCCCACAGCTGCTGCGCCACGATGGTGACAAAGCCTGGATTTATGTGTTGTGACTTCCCCTGGCCTCTTCTGAAACTGGTTCTTGCCTCTTGGCTACGAGTGACCCCGTCCCTGACACCTCCCTGAGCGGCTCCGCTGCCGCCAGCGCCAGGCGAGTTCCGGAGTGTCCCCGGCCATAACTGTTCCCAGATGTTTACACGTCTGGAGGTGCCATCGCCGGGGCTCCGTCCCTCAGGCCTCATTTCATAAGGAGCACTTGTGTTTTGCAAAGTTAACTCCACTCCCTGAATCTCTCTGTGGCCTCGCTGTGCCCCACACTCGCATATTCCAGCAGCTGCTTCCCGCGGTGGGGCACTGGGTTGGGTGCTGGGAGCATCCAGCTGTGCTGGGAGCATCCAGCTGTGCTCATTGGCTCTGTTTTGGGCATCTGAGTGGGGTTTAGGGCTGGGGACTGTCAGAGGGAGGCTGTTTTACACTCCCAACCCCTCCAGTGGCTTTGCCCCCAGCTGAGCTCCATGGGGAGCGTGTCTGTGCTGGCAGCACCGGGCACAAGGGGCAGTGCCCGGGTGGGCAGAGGTGACCTGTTTGAAGGGAAAGGACACCCTGGGAATCTGCTCCGGTGTCACAGAAAAAAGCAAGGCATTGCATTTTTAAACATTCCCCACATGCAAGGCTTTTGCTTGCCTGTGTCACAGTGATCTCAGTTTAAATCCTAAATAGGTGTGAGTTAAATAACTTCTTGGAGTTGTCATTAAAGGCTCCTTCTCGGGTTTGTTTCTGTTTCTCCCTGAAGGTGAAAGCTGCAGGAGTCCCCAGTTGTCTTAATTTCACCTTGAGTGTTTTTGGCTGCAAACTTGTGGTGTTTGGCTTCGCAGAGATGATAAAATCTAAGATTTCACTTGTGAAGGCTTCACTCTGCTGAAAATCCCTGTTGAATGAGGAGTGCAGGATCAGACCCCTCATTTAGATCAATGGTTCAGGAAGGAAAAGAAAAAGGGAGATGAACTTGGAGCCTGTGAAGAAAACCTGGTTGGGGGAGAAGGGAGGAGGGGGAGAGCTGAGTTAATGGAAGAGAGATATCTCCAGCCTGGAAATGGATGAAGGGAAAGGGAACGTATCTCGCTTCGTCCTCCTGGGATTAATTTTGAATATCAAACGCTTGATCTCGAGCCGTTCCTCAGGCAGCCGGTCATGTTTCTGTGAAAGCTGTATTTTGAAAAGAATTTTTCTGATGCTTTAAAACAGAGGAAAGCAAAGCAAATGACCTTATCCTGCTTTGCATTATGTCACACTCGATGATATTCTTTTGCAGTACTTGCAGATAGCTTGACACATCGAGGCAGACAGCCCCTTATTATTAAATCTGTTTGCAAATGTGCTCAGATTGCCCTTCACATCCACCCCTGGTTATGAGCGGTGGCAGCCCGTGGCTGCAAATCCCAGGTCCCCACAAACACCCACCTTCTCCCCGCCTCCCCACTGAGCTTGTCAACACTTTAGGAATTAATAAAGTGTCCTATGAGAAAAGGAAAGGGCTTTCTTCCCCCGCCTGGGAGGGATGCAGGGTAGTGCCTCTTTCCTGTGGGTTCTGTTCCTCCGCGCCTCTCTGGGCTCCTCGCTGAGCTGCTGACCTTAGGAACGTTCCTGTGGCTGGCACGGAGGGACCCAGCCCCTGTTCAGCTGTGTCATGTCTCCCCCCGGGTCACATCAGGCCAGCGCTGCTGCTTTTTGCGGTCGCTGAAAGCTGAATCAAGAGTGCCTCACGCTGCTGAGCCGGGCTATTGCTGCAGCCCGTCCTCTCCGCATGCTGCAAGGATGCTGCTTCCTGCAAAAGGCCACGCTGCTCCTGCTGATTCCCGGCCTTTCCCCGGTAAATCCTCTGTGCAGAGCACCCCCGCCGTCAGCATCGCCCCATCGCCTCCAGCAGCAGCCGTGGCAGGGGTACAGGGATGTGTGGCTGCCTCGGGAGCTCAGGGGGAAAGTTCTGCCAAGAGAAAATTCTCTTTTCTGAATACAGGCTGTTGGTAATTGGCCCCAATCCTCCACGAGGACATTAAATAAATACCAGGCTGGCCAAAGCCACAAATGGGTCAGACTCCCAGAGGTTTTCATTTAGATCCTAATGGATTTTTATCCTACAAGCTGGTCTTTGGGTTTGACGTTTGTGTTCACATCTGATGCTGTTGGAACACACCTGATAGTCCCTGGGATCTGTGGAATTGCTCCCTGCAGCACTGGGAGCTCGTGGCAGAGGCTCCCAGGGCAGTTTGGGCATTTCTGCTGAGGCATTCACTGTCTGTCTCTTCCAGACTTGTTGGCTTTCAGTGTCAGTGATTTTGTGCTTTTCCTTATGGGAGGATGAATAAAAGGCACCACTTAACCTTGGGTTTTTTTGTTTCGAAATGTTTTTCTCCTTTCTCATCCTCCTCTTGAATGATCCACCCCAAACGTTTTCATTAGGTATGGAAATGTGTTTAGGACCACGTTTTTTCATTGTTATTTTCCTATTCTCCTTACGTACATCTGTCTTTCCAACGCTGAAGGTGATATTGCAAGTAGAGAATGTTGTTTTCTTCCATGAAACCACCACGATGTTTTCATTTACTGTTCTCCCTCCCTTTCTCTCCATGTCTTGCTTTCTTGGCCACCATTGTCTGTTGATCAGATGTTTTTGTTAAGTTGTCCAGAGTGATGTGTGGGTTTTTTCCTTCCCCTGAGTGGTTACAATTAAGTTAGAATCCATCAATGTGTATGAGTTGTTGGCAATGTTGCTTTTGATAGGCATTACCTTGTACTTGTCTGTATTAAATTTCAGCTGTCATTGTTTTCTTAATTGCCTGTGTTAGATAATGTTGAATTTCCCACAGTCCTCTCCTCCTGACTAAAATGAATAGCATTTGTATCACAAATGCTTCAAACTTGACACCTTTTTTCCCCCATGCCATTTAAAGCTTCACCTTGGTTTGGTTGATTTAATTTGCTATCAATTTCTCATATTTCGAGTTATTCCTTTCTTTCCTTTCCCTCTCTCTGTCTCTCTGCTGCCCTGTCAGCTTTGGGGGGGTTTCCTCCGTGGCAGGAGGTGTTTTGCACACCTTGGATTTAGCCAGGATGGGTGAGGAAATCTCCATTTTCCTACAGGTGAAAGGGTGAAGGTGTAGCACAGGTGGTGTAAACCCTTCTGGAGCTCTGGGATATGGTTTTGGGTTGTAAAACCAGGATTTTCTCAGCTGTGGCGACTCAAATCCAGCTAAACCATGTGTGGTCTCGTGTCCTCCTGGCCATACCAATGTCATTTTTGGGATCTGCCTGGTACAGGAGTGGGAGAGCCGTGATTCAGGAGATCTGGCTTTTATTTTCCACTCTCCCACATCCCTGCTTTGTGTGGCTCTTGACAAGCTGCTGTTCTTCTCCAGCTGCTGTTTGGTTTGTGTACTTTGCTTGTTCAAATGACATCCCTTCACAAGGCATCTGCAGGGAGATGGTTTTCATCTTCAGAGCCTGCTGCTTCTTCAGGGCTACTGGTTATTATTAAGACATTTTTGAAGGTCTAATAAATAATAACAGCTTTTCTTGAAAGTATTGTTGCCTTCCTCAAAGGACTCTAATGGATTAGAGAGGGGACACTTTATTTTCTAAAAGCCACACTGTGCCACGTCACATTCATCCAGAGAGTTTATTATAACTTTCAAACCCCTAATTTAACAAGTTTACTTACTGCTGAAGTAAGCCTTTGAAGTCTGGAATTATCTGTTCACTTCGAAAGCATGGAATGATCATTTCCATGCCAGCAAAAATTACTGAGTGAAATTGGGTGATAATTTTAGTCTTAATTTGGTTTTCAGTCTATGAAAGTTTCTCGATATTTTTAAATGATGTGAAAGGATCTCCTCTATTCTGTGTTGCCCAAAATAGTCTACTGCAGCAAATTAAGGCATTTGGTGACTTGGCCTTTATGAGAACTCTGTATGGCTTTTCTCCCTTTGAAACACCTCTTTGAGGAAGAGCTGGATGCCACATTAGTGGGTTGGCAGACCAGACCTTCAGAAGGGGCTGGAGGTCCATAAAGAGGTGGTGAGACCTCTGGCACCGCTCCCGAGGCAGATGAAAGGCACAGAGAGAGTTTATGAACCCATCTGCAGGAGGAAGGCAGCAAACTTGCCAGTTCAGCGAGCTCAGTTGAATCCTTCCCAGTCAGGGTAGATCCAAAGTTAATCGCTCGGAGGTCTGTTGGTATTTTTATCCCTGCATTTATATTTTATGGAACCATCTGGTCCCATTAAAAGCTTTCAAAGTCAGCTTAGATTGAATTGAGTTTCCCGGGAACTGAGAAGAGGAGGAGTAAGAGTAGGTGAGGTGTGGGGATGAAGGAGGCCTCGTTGCAGAGCGAGCACTGACAAACAGACGGGCAGGGGGAGAGGGATGAGGCCAGTTTGGAGCACAGCATTTAATCCCTGAGTGGTGACGGGGCTGTGCCTGCCCTGGAGGTGCCTGGTTTTCCAGCTGGGACCTTCCTGTCCAGTGTAACCCCATCAGCAGCTTTTCCTCTGGGGTCACTTGGAGAGAAGGAGACCTTGTGACTCTTTGTGAAAGCAGTGGTGACAACTTGAAAAATGCCTTCAGCAGCAGCGAGTGCCCTTCCCGGGCAGGAGCTGGAGAGAGTTGCTCCAGGACATTAAAGTCTCCAGCTGGGTCCCATCGACCCCCCCAGTCTGGTGCTGTGCATGAAGTGGTCCAGGACCTCATTGCCACATTTCCACCCCTCTCTCATCAGCCTTGCAAAGCTGGGGAGGGAGCTGCCCTCGGGAGAGGAGCTGCAGCCCTGGCACAGGACTGCTCCATGCTCAGGTCACTCCTGTGCTCCAGCAGTGCCAATCCTGAGAGGAGCAGCTGCCGACTCATCCAGGCTTGGAGCTTTCCCCTCCTCGCTTCGGTGTTTGCTCGCTTGGAGCCTGCCTGTCCCTTCCCCATCCTGCACGTTGCCTCTCCAGGGCTATGGCCTGGAAAAGCAGGAGCAGAGGGCCGTGCATGGAATCATTTGCCTTCTGTTCAGCAGCACTGGTCGCTTTCCCAGGGCTGGCCCAGCTCACAGCGAGCCTCGGTGGCACTCCTGGAGGGTTTGGCTGGGACACAGTCCTGCCGTGCCCACTTGGGATGCGAGTGGTTACTGTGTGAATCAGCTGCTGTTCCGTGTGTTCCCAACCTGTTAGGAGATGGGAAAGGAATTTTTAGGTGTCCTGGTGTTTAGGAGCACCTCAGGTGCCACAGCAACCTGGGAATAGAAACCTTTTCCTTTCAGCTGCCAACAAAACCAGCTCTTGTTCGATGGAGCCAATGGTTCCCCACACATCTGAAAGGCACGAGCCACCACTTCTATTGATTTCTTCCAGAGAATAACTTGCATTTGCTCTGTAAATGCTCCTGCAACCCCCTGTGATTTTTTTCAAACACCCCAAACCTGAATCCATCATTTGCCGCTGCCCGAGGATCTCGCAGCGCCATCGGATGGCAACTCCTTGCTCTCCAAAGGGTTGGAATGAGTGTCTGAAAAGCCCCTTGAGATGCAGAAGAAGGTGCTTGCAAAGGAACCTGCTGTTCCTTGGGCAGAGGGAGACTTCTGCAAACCCAGGGCACCTCCTGTTTGCAGTAAGGGATATTTTGTGGTGATAACTTGGCCCAGCTTATCGTGGTCACAATTCTCCCTCTTGCCCCCAAGTACCTCGGAGCTGCTGATAATGCTGTGGCTTTGGGACAGCTGCTCTTGAGCAAGTTAGATTTGAGTGAATAATTCATGAAAGCAATTTATTCATTGAATTCACCAGTCTCAAGCTTGGGGTATGTCTGCTGGGCAAGTTGTTATTTCCTTCAATTTATTAGTGGTGGAGTAATACGCCGATGTACATTGAGACTTCTGTGTCAGGAAACATTTGTAATTCAGAGATCTGGGCTGGCTGCTGAGCTCAGAGGGGCAGATGAGGGAGGGGGTCCTCCCCTGGGAGGCTGCCCAGTTTTTTGGGGAAAGCATCCTTCGGAAAACTTTCTGCTGGCCCACCCTGCTCTCGCAGCCCTGCTCTGTTGGGCGTGAGGGGCTCTGGCTTTGGGAGGAAGAGGGGCTGAAGCTCTTAATAGCCTTAGACCAGCGTGTGCACAGGGCTTTTCATTCACCCTCTGCTCCTCAAGGGCCGGGGGAATTGGAGCTCCTGTTATTATTTAAGTGGCTCTCCAGCTGCTCCTTCTCATCCTGTCATCTCCCTGCCTGTCTTTGATTAATGACTGGACCATCCATTCCAGTGCTTCCCTCTCTCCTTCACTTAATTCCCTATTTTTTCCCCCCTTTCCCCTCCACTTCTATTTTTTTCCTTGCACAAACTGCTGATCTAAATGTTCAAAATAAATTATGCTGAATAATGGATGAAGGCAGCTGCATAATTTATGGTGCCACAGGGTGAGGCGAAGCCCTGTGTGCTCTTCCTCTGCTTCTTGCCCCCTGTGCCATCCCATGCCCTTTCTCCGAGCAGACTGAGGAGCTGGTGGCACCAGGTTTGCCAGTGGCTGCCTTCAGATCCCACTTTCATTCAGAGAAGGGATTTAATACTTCAGGATTACTCACCCAGGGGTGTTGTGACCACGGGAGATGCGAGGTGCTGATGTTCAGCCCATCAAAGGTCGTCCCTGCCTGCTGGGGCAGAGGTGATGGGTTTAATTAGCCACCCCACGACGTTCCCCTCCTGCCTTTCTGCAGCAGGACGGTGCTGCTGGAAAAGGCTTTAGGATCAGGTGGAAGGGGTGGGTTTCTTCCTTATGAGGTCTTGCTTTGCCCCAAGTGTCAGTGTGAGAAAGTCTGCTGTTGGTTAGAGTGATTCATTCTGGCAGGCTGAGGCAATTTCTTCTGACTTTTATATTATATTCAGAATTTCTCTCCATACGGATATCAGATATAATTATAATATGTTGAAATGAAGTACTTCAACCTTATCAAAAATAACATTTTGATAATTTTTCGCTGAAAATGTCAACACAATCAATAGGTTCTTGCAAATGTTTTCATTTCATTAAACTCAGCAGATTGTTCTGCTGGCATGTTTTAACCCACACTAAATATCCTTTTTTCCATATTGGGATGAACTTAGATAATAAGGTTACCTTTACAAAGCCACATGGTGATGAAGTAGAGCTTTTTAGCAGCAGCCCTCCATGTTCCTCATAAAAGGATGAAAGAGTGGCAGAGATGACTGAGACAGTGAGGGAAAGAAAAAAAGGAGAGACAGAGACATTATTTTTCCCTCTCCAAGTTTATTATCCCATCCATTTGCCTCTGTCTTTCTCTGATGTCTTGTCCGTCAGCCGCTAAAACCTAATTCTGTAAGAAATAAATACAACTTGAGTAAATTAAGTGAAAAGGCTGCACAGAACCCAATTACTCTCTGTCCCCTGGATGCTCGGGAACAGAGTTCATTTCCCTGTAATGAACAATGTGCTGAGTGACAGCCTGGCAAAATGAGCCGTGGTTTCATCCAGGGGCAGATGTGGGGATATGGAGTCATTAGGGAGGGTTCTGTCCGTGGAGGTGGAGATGTGGGGACGCAGGAGCCTTCCCCTGGGAGACTCCAGCTCCTCTGTCTGGCTTCCCAAGAGAGATCACCTTTATTGTGGAAACCATTCGTTGCTAAAACTGGGAGCAGCAGTTAAAGGTGCCCCAGTGTTTCCTTTCAGAGTCTCCAGGTTTCATTTGCTTGAAGGTCTCAGTGTTGTGCAGGCAGAGCCTTCCCCTGCCAGGAGGGAAGTTCAGGAGGACCACGGCAGGCACGGAGCACTGCCTCGCAGCCTCTGGAAGGAGTTCAGAAAGAGGTAAACCCAAATGTATGTGGGATCTGTAAAGTGGTGTGGCTGAGGAATTAACCCGGGACTCAGGACTCAGCCCTGCTCTGTCGCAGCCCTGACTGTGTGACCTTCAGCAAATGGCTCTACAGTCTGCCTCTCTCTTCCCCAGCAGCACATCATTTTGTTCACTCCTCTCCTCTGATTGCAGGCAGCTTTGGTAAAAGATTTTGTTCCTCTGTGTGTGTATTGAACTTGGCACAAAAGCTGCTCGTTCCAGCTGTTGCTGTAATACGTCTGGGGAGATTTGTGAGGAGTGCTGGAGTAGGGCAGGAGGGAGCTGGGCTGAAACCTCCGCTTGGTTTTTCTTCTGTGCTTGTAGGACTAAACCCAAGAGCTTAAGTCAGGCAGAGGTGAGACTGTGAGCTGGCATTAAGATTTTATAGGGCAGTGGACGGGGTGCCAGTCTCGTGTAACACAGGGATCATGCGGTCGCTGTGACGCTGCTGATGCACAGTTGACACTTTCTGTTGTTACCATAAATGAGGATGAGCAAGTTTTGCCTGTTCCCTTTGCCTCTTTGCATGCCCAGACTCCTTCACGCAGCTCCCTGAGCGTTCCTGCGGCTCCACAGGGGTTATCCAGGACCCTGGACTGGAAGGGCTATCCCAGCACAGCCCCACTGTGTGCTTGTTTTAAGCTGGGGCTGCCTGGGGCGAGGCTGAGCCAGCACAGTTGTTTGCAGGAGCCGTGGTGGTGCAGCGGGTAATGACTGCTCGGGAGAAGGAACTTGCAGCGCTTTATTATGTGGAATATCCAGGCGGTGAAAGACAGCTGCTGCTGCTGCTCTGTGCAGTATTATACCCCCATAATCAATATCGGGGAGGAGGAACTGCTGGGCAACCTGTTCCCTATTATGGGCACTTAAGCAATGCTTGGGTTGACAAAGAACCTTGTAGCAACTGCAGGCAGCACATGTTCAACACGCTCCTCATATATCAGGGAGCGATCCAGCCAAAAGCCCAGATGCTCTTGACAGCTAACTTTGGAGAGGAGCTGGTGACAAAGCAGCCTTTCAACCACAGGAGCCTCCTTTTCCTCTGGACACTTGGGGATCAGCTTTGCCTGAGCCTAGAAGCCCAGAGCAGGGCGACTGATGGTGGTGTGCAATTAAGTCCCTAAATATCACCCAAGCAGGCGGCTGCAGTGCTGAGATCTGATGTCAGGTGTGAAGGACCCGGAGCCAGGACTGCTGGGCTGTTTCTCTGGCACTGCCACTGATTCATTTTGACTATGAGCAAGTCATTTAATCGCTCAGTAATTAATGCTATTCATACAGCTAAATTGAGTACTGCTAGGTACGTGAGCTCTCGCTGCAGGCACACTGTGGCCATTCAAAAAAATCACAGCAACACCTAGAATAGAAGAGAAGGTGTTTGATTTCAAAGCGTCCTGGGCTGCCACTTGAATCCTTCTCATCATGTACCTAAAAAGGCCCCGTGGCAGATCTCTGAAAGGCTCTGGTTCCTTACTGCAGGAAGGAGCGATGCCCACGGGCCAGAGCTGGGAAATCCATCACCTACCTCAGCAAATAAGTGTTAATGAAGTTCACAGGGCGTCTGGGAGGGAGGGTGGTAGGAAACAGCAGATGATTCCTGCTGTTTTAGCACTGATCTCCTCCCTGACCTGTGGGTTTGAGGCTGGCACAGCAGACCCAGGACCTGGGCTCCTGTGCTGATGTGACCCCCTGCTCTCCTGATCCGTGCCCGTTTAACCGAGGAGCTGCCAGAGTCAGTCAGAGCCCAGTGTTTGCAGGCAGGGCCACTGCCTGGTGCTGAGTGTTGTTATTAGCTCGCTACAAACTGCAGCAGAGCACTTATTGATTCCCGTGATCCACTGCCATCAGTAACATCATTTGTAAACTTTTGGGGAAGCAGGAGTGGTAGCAAAGGCTGCTGCACGAGCCCAGCCCCTGGGGCATTCAAATTACCTTTACTGAGAGGAGTGTTTGCTGTCTAAGACTCGACTCCAGGCTCGGCTGGGTCTGGAAGGCCTTGGAAAGCACTAAGTGAGTACAAAGAGCTGCAAACTCTGTCTTTGCCCACAGCCCAAGCCACGTGGCTTTGCCCAGGGGCTGGAGGCCATGTGCATGCTGCTTAACCTCTGTATTACAAGGCAAAATGAGAGACCTCTGGCGTTTTTATCTGCCCTGCCTTGAACTAACGCTGCCTGGAGAGGCTTTCTTGTGCTCACCATAAGTAAAATGAAAGATCTTTGCACCTTTAGCTGCAGGGCTTTGCTCAAATTCGCCTGCACTTATTCTTGCTCCTGGCAGACCCCTGTAATTGCTCTGCATCTCTCTGTATTTATGCAGATATATTATATATCAATCTCCTACCAAGTGCATCAATTTCTTGACTAAACCTGCTGTTTGGGAGTCCATTAAGGGCGTTTTTTTGACCAGATGTGGCCCCAAAAGGGAAGAGTTGCCCCTTTTCAGCTGCTGTGGATGTGGGTGAGGGATGTGAGGGAGCGGGGATGGAAATATCTGCGGTTCTGCACGAGCACAAAATGACTTCTGGGAAGCTGGGATAAGCATCTTGTTCCTTCAGCTTTTGAAAACAGCAGATCTCTATCACTCAGAGGAGTTTTTCACCTAAATAGTGGCAGTAGATCCACGGGGTCCTCTGGGGGAGCAATGGACTTACTGCAAAGTCAGGACAGTTTAACTGGAATTTACAAACCCACACAGGGTTTTGGGTCCGTGCTTCGTTTGAATGGGAATTCAATAGCTGTGTCTCCCAAATGGCTTAGGAAGTTTTGCTGTGCATTTCTCAAAAGGAGGTTTTACAAAAATGTGGAAAACCACCAGTAAAATGTGTTTTGCCACAAAAAAAAACCCTAGTGAATTTTAGATGGCTGGCTTTTAACTTATTAGCAGCTATGGGATGTTGTGGCCCAACAGAGGAAATAAAGCTCCAGTTATCCCCTTCAGTGCAACTTTTACCTCCTAAAGAGATGTCAAATTGTCCAGGACAATTTAAGAACACATAAGTCCATGTGTATTTTTTTTTCCCTGCTACATCTGCAGTAAAACTGTTTAGATTGATATGTGTTTTTAGGGATGCTAAATTGCATTTGGAGGGAGGAGTTAGGGAAAGGAAGGAGGGAAAAGGTGGTAGCAGAGACAAAGCCTGTGAATTAGCTGGGCTGGAGGGAATGATCCGGGCTACTGACTCATCCTTATCATCCACACATCAACTTCCTGTCCCCAAGCCACGCTGCCAGGCCATTTCCATTGCGTTGCCTTCAAATGCATCTTCCTGTGCCTCCAATCCCTCCCCTGGCTGGAGGTGTTGATGTCTGGAGCAGTAATTACTCCGGGGATAACTCCAAGATGGACTTGGAGCCACCTGACACTGTCTTGCCTCTGGTCCTGCCCTCCATGGGGAAATTGGAAGCGTGTCGGAGCGATGGCTGTGCACAAATTCCCAGCTGACGGGACGCGTGTTTGGGCTGCCTGGCTGGTCGGGAATTCATTAGGAACTTTTGTGTTTGCAGCTGTCTCTCGGATTATATCTTTATTGATCCTGCCTGCCCATGGCCAATGGGAAATATGTGGAAATGATGAAGCTCTTCTGAAGGGGAGTTCATAATCTTGCTCAAACAAAGCCAGGCCCCCAGAGAGAGGGATGAATGGCCTGTGTGTAGCCTATTTTGAGATGATATGGCTATCGCATCTTGTTCCCCTTGTTTTACTGGGATAACATTCAATTACCCCTGCCAACAGCAGCTTCCCGTAAGGGTTGTTGAGACAGCTAATTGCTTGCCCCACTTACTCCAGATGAGAAATACAAGGCAGCTCTGAGGCTGTGTGGGGCCAAGAGGATCACTGGGAATGGCACCAGTTTGAGGACTGCACAGGTCCCCTAAAAACCTGGTGTCCTGAGGAGGTTGTGGAGCTGGAGGTCAGCCTTGAGCCCAGCTCTGCCATGGCTTTGCTGCTTGACCACAGGAAATTCACTTCATTTTGTGGCAGGGGCTGAGGGAAAGGCCATGGGTGCTGTCTGGGAGGTCAGGGAGATGCCACATTAAGCTGGAGTTTGTGCTCCCTGAGCATTAGAAGTTGGCCCTTCCTGAGTCTTGCTCTGAGGACATAAAGGAGGGTGAGATGGTGGCTCCGTGGAGTGCAGAGGATTATTTGGGCTGTGCTGCCCTCCCTGCCAGGACTGCACAGCCGGTGCCACCATCAGCATCTTCAGCAGGGAAGCTTCTCCACAGCCCCCATTGTTCTGAGCGAGCCTGGGCAGAGCTGTCAGCAGGTAACAGCTCTCACTCACTGCTCAGTGCAGCACCCCAGAGAGGCAGAGCCCGAGCAGCCCCGTATCGATGCCTGACAGCCCCTTCCTGTTCGTACACCGAGCAAGGAGACAACTTGTGAGACAACTGCACTTAGCCCCTGCCAAAGCCAAGCGCCGGAGAAGTCCCTGATGAATTTAGAGAAACACACTGCCTTGCTGTGTCTGCTTTGGAGAAACCTTGCTAATCCTTCCTGAAAAGCCCAAAGGGGGATCCAAAGCAGCTTTTCATTAGCCAGACAAGCCCTACAAGTTCCCCAGCAAAATACATACAAGAGAGGGACGCTGCTGCAGGCGGAGTGACAGAGGAGGGGAGGGATGTGCTGGGCAGGGAGAGGGATGCAATGGGCAGGGAGAGGGATGTGATGGGCAGGGAGAGGGATGTGCTGGGCAGGGAGAGGGATGCTGCTGGGCAGGGAGAGGGATGCGAAGGGCAGGGAGAGGAACGAGAGTGCTGGCCTTGCATCCAGAAAGGGCTGGGAGATTTGGAAGGGGCTTGGAGGCTTTAGGAAGGACTGAAAGCTTTGCATTGCAGGGAGGGGTGACAAAAAAAGTGGGGTTCCTCCCTGGGATTGCACCAGGGTATCCCCTGGGGCTGCAAACCTCGGCCAGAGGTACCTGCTCCTTTCCCACTGGAGGAAGGCTCATTCCAGGACTCCCTAATAATGGAGAGCCCTCGCTGCTGCCTGCAGCCAGGGCTGCCTGGCGCATTTCTCTGTGCATGTGCAAACAAGCTATCCCTGACACAGCGCCTTTATGGCAGAATAACTCCATCCCTCGCGTTGGGCTGTGCTGCTTCTTGCTGAGCCAGTACAGCTCGTACAGGAACTGAGTGTAAACAAGCCCAGAATGTGTGGAAAGCACTTATTTAGACTTCCTGCTGCATTAGAGAAGGGATGGGAGTTCATTTCTCAGTGGGGCTGGCTGATCCAGCAGGGATGGGGGTCTATAGTCAGGACCTGGGGTGAGTGCAAACTGCAAGGTCATTAACGCTGCTGTGCACATGTAAATATTCTGCTGCTGCTTTGCCTTGTTCCTGCTGAGCATCCATCCCTGAGCTGCTGTCTCTGCCTTTCCCTGTCTCTCCCAGCCGACAGAGCCCTGAGCTGCAGCGGGTTAGATCCCACCCGGGATCAGGCTAATACGTGGTGCTAACAGGTTGTCAGCTCTGGAGCTGTAAGAGGATGCGTTTCCCAGGCTGTGGGAGCTAAATCCGGGAGGACGTGACTTGCATGTCCACAATTCCCCTCTTGAGTTGCAAGACTTGCAGGAGCTGAGAGCGCTCTGGTGATATCTGCAGGCATGGCAGAAAATCGTTTTCGGTGGTGGAAAGTGACTTTGCTGTATGGATAAAATCTTGTGAAATTACTCTGGGCTAAGAACAATTTGTTTCAGTCTCCATCTCCCAAGATGCTGATGTTGGAAATGTCCAGATTTGCCAGGCCTTCTGTCTGTGCACCCATTTTGAGTGCTGGGTTTGGGTGTTTTTCTGCTGTTTTGCATGGGCGTGCTTGCGGCCTTGGGGACAGGAGTCCCACTAAAGCAGATAAAGGACTTTAAATAATAAGCACCTGCTAAGATGCCAGGAGAATACCTGGGTGAAATTAAACCCCTGCTGGAGAACTGGGTGTGTAAGTGCCTGTATGAGAGCATACAGATGTCGAGGTGTCATTTTGGTGACGTGGGGCAAGTGTTCAGACCTGCCCTTCACATGCAGAGGGGCTCTCTGAGAGTCCCCACTGACACAGGCAGAGGAACTCGGGAGCAATATTAATTTAGATGGCTCTCCTTCCCATTCCAGGCCTGTTGTTATGGTGCTGTTGGTGTGTAATAAAAGACCTTTCAGTGCTGGGGGAAATCAAATAATCCTACGCAAATGTGAAGGCGTTTGGATGGTGATTGTCCTAATGAAATTGGTGATTCAGCCCTGGCTCTGAGTGTCCCCTTTCCTCCTCTTAAGGTGCTTTTTGCCAGCCTGTGGATGGATAGATGGATGCCTGAGTGCCTTTGTTATCAGGAGCTTGTCATTAAGGGTTTGTGCATTGCTTAGAATTGAGACCAACCTGGGCTTTTCTGGCCGGGGGATATTTTGGAAAAGATTTATGAATTTTATGAGATGGACTTAAGTAGTAGATAGTGGAGGCTTTGGGATGGTAAAAAAGTATTTATCTTGAAAAATAGGAAAATATTATGAACCTTGACATCTCTTTCACTCCAGAGGCAGCCTGTGAACTCCTAGAGCTGGAAAATTACTTGGAGAATGTGCCACAGGGCAGTTTTCTATAGTCTGTCATGCCTCCTCCTGTCTTACACCCTCTCCTGGCTTGACAGGGCAGAAAAGACTGTGAAGGAGAGCAAAATGAATTTTCTGGGCTAAGGGAGTTCCAGCTCTCCTTCCTTCCTTACCACCAGCCCTGTGTGTGTGTCCTTGGCCGGGGCAGTGGGAACGGGGATGCTCTGGCAACCCTGGGCACTGGGATACTGGTCCAGTCAGGGACCTGATGGCTCCCAGTGCCAGATACTGGGACCAGACCCAGTGCCCAGGACCTGGGATGATCTCTTGCCTGGGAAAGGTTTTGTCTGCACGTCTTGGTCAGTCAGTGACTGACCTGTGTGCCAAAGCAGAAGGGTTTAGGGCCCTGCTGCATTTTGATCTCTGCTAATACAATGAGGAGCTTCCTCGTGGGTCTCCTCCACCTCTGATTTCTGTGAAGCCCCATTTCAGCTCCTCCGTCATCGCAGAGCTCAAACCAGCCCTGTCAGAGGCAAGGGGGATGAAAAGCCACAGACCTCTCTTGTTAGAGACATGCTTCCCTGGCTTTCCTGCGGGCTCAGGGACTGCATTACCAGCACTCTCCGAGAAGGAAATGCACTTTGTACAAACCATTTAACCTCTCTGTGCCTCTGTTTACCCTTTTAAAAAGGTGTAATACCCGCAGCGATGCCGTGAGGATCAATTACTGTTTCTGTATTCTGAGATCCCTGGATAAAAGGGTAGAGAATTATCCTTGCCAGTCTGCCTCAAATATTGTTTTCATTAAGATTAACACTCTTCAGTAAACAGAACCGTTAAAGCCATATTAGGTGTTTAATAAGTAATATGGAGTTGTTATCCATCACCGTGTCTTTTCGGAGGCAGCTGCTGGGGAATGCACAGTAACAGGGCTGGGGAAGCGAAGCATCCTGCTCTAATTGCTGGTTTGATTAGCAGCACTTAGGGTTGCGTGAGGATGATTGGGTGGACCTCATCAAAATTCCTCGTCTCAAGGGCATGGAAGCAACAGGAGACACAGGAACGATATCAACAAGTCTGGGGATTGTTGAGACCAAGGTACAGAAACTCCACTCTGCCTTGGAGGCAGCGTCCAAAATCCAGGGAAAGGCAGCTCAGGGCAGATGGGGGTGGGGGAATGGGCAGAGGGCTGCAAATCCTGCTAAATCTTGGCAAATCTAAAAGAAAATATAAATTAATTAATCAGGTGGTGTGGTTTCCCGTTGCCCATGGTCAGTCTCTGCGCGTCCTTGGTTATGAATCCAGGGCTGCTTCACATGGAGCACTTGGGCTCCACCAGAAATGGGGAATCTGGTGGAACTGCACTCCCACTCCCCATCCCTGAACTCTGTGGGTGTAGCAGAGTCCACAAAAGGAAGATTTCCTGATCTGGTGCATCAGCTACTCTTTAAATGTTCCCTCTTTTTATCTGTTTCATGTGTTCCCAGACCCTGCCAGGCAAGAACCTCTCAAATTTCCTCCTCACTTTTGGTCACTATCCTTGCAGCCCTGACCATGGGAACAGGTCTCTGTCTCTCTCCATATTTTTGGCTTTTTCTTGCCCAGGCTCAGCTGGCAGGAGCTAGAGCTGAAGAAAAATAGAGTTTTAAAAGCCAACAGCCAGAACTGAGTCCTCAGCTGGGTCAAGTGCTGTGGTGATTTACACTGGCTGAGGTTCTGGCCCATAATCTTTTGTGCTCTATCATAAATATTATGTTGATTTAAAATGAACAGATCTGTCTCAAACTTGGCTGAGCCTTCAGTGTAAATAATGCAACCTTTGGAAGTTCACTTCCATGTTGTCCTTGCTGCCTGTGAGGACACAACTCTGTCTTAATGGTTTGGTAACAGAAGGGATTTTCCTTGCCTGCAATTTTGCTCAAATTTGGAGGAATTTCTTTCCAGTGGGCTGGACTGGGAGGCCAGCAGACCCATGCCTTGGTGCATCCAACTTATGGATGCTGTCTTATTCCCTCACCTCTGGAAAAAGCAGTGCTGGAGCTTCCTGGTCAGTTGTGCTGGGGCATGTTCACAGTTGTTGATGGCAGATGTTGGGTGCCATTTTGTTGGGTGCTGATTTTGTCGTGTGCAAGCCTGGAATTGACGGGGGCATCACAGCTGGATTCCCAGAATGCACGGAGTTATCCACCTCGGAAACTCGGACAGCTTTTAGCCAAGACTGACATGTGAATAATACAGATGAAAACCAGTTGAGTTTGTGAGGAATTACTTTAGTCTGAAAGCATGCCCTGACCCAGTTTGGGTGCAGCAGGCCTGTCTGTGGCTTGAATAGTGGATGGCATTCCCAATCCGTTCAGAGCCATGGCTGCTGCGCTCCCAGGCAGGCGTGAAATGACAGTGCCTGTAAGCCCTTGGCTTCACGTCTCTTCCCCAGGGAGGTGCGTTCTGAGCTATCACTGCCTCGGAGTGCTGCTCCCTGCTAAGTCCCGAGGAAATCCCATTCTGCCCACCAGCCAGAAAAGGAGTCTGCAGGATTTCTACCAGCCTGGAAATAATGGGAGAGTAACACCAATTAAGAGGACAGGCTCAGTCCGTCTCCCGCTGTTCCGCGGAGGAGATCAAGGCGGGTTTGTCGCTGTTTGAAGAGTGGCCTTTGAGGAAATTGTCAGTGAAGATGTTCTGAAACTGCTCCAAACGTTGTGAGTTGCTGCTGCTTGGATACATAGAGGGAGAGTGGAGTCTCCTCTGAAGAGGAGCCTCAGGAAGGCGGCAGAGCTGGATCCCTGTGGGAGGCTGGTGGGAGCTGACTCCCAGCAGGATGTGCCAGGATGAGAGGGCTAAAGCTGGTGAGAGCAGAGGTGAAGAGGGAAGGGGTTGAAGCAGGAGTTTGTGGGACCAGAGCAGCAAGGGCAAGGCTGTTCTTTGCCTTGAGCTGGGGGTGAAAAGAAAAGGGCAGCGTTTTCCCCTAGGATTGTCTCCTTCCTTATAACTCCCATCTTCTGGAGCGGGGTGAAGGATGAGGAAGGACAGTGGGATGGTAGAAGTGCTCAGGCAGCTTTGGCCCAGGCTGGTAGTTCAGTACACAGCCAGAATCTGTCTGGGGCATTACATGGTGAAAGCTCTCTGGCAAGAGAGGAGAGATGCAGGAACATTTCCATCACATTGGTCCCTCTTCAGTAAGGGTCCCTGAGCAGTTTTTGGATTTGGGGCTGACAGCAGCCTGGCACAGTGTCCTTAGCTGGGCCTCTCCAGCGCTCTGTTGAGGGATGGAGCATGTGAGTGAAACCACAGGGTTTTGTCCGTGACACAGAGACCCAGCAGGCACAGCTGTCTCTGGGCCACCAAGCCATCTTCCCACCTTCTCCATCGCATGAGCTGTGAGGTTCCAGCAAGGAGCTGCTCGGGCAGAGTGTCAACCCACAGCCCCTGTGGTTTGCAACCTTCTGCCTTGGATGGGGCTGCCCGGAGCTCCTCAGGTACAGCAGATTTTTAACAGTCTGTTTTCTGCCGCTGCAGCGCCAGAGCAGCTTGATCTTCCAGTGCTCCAGCAAACTCCTGCCAGCCCCTGGGGAGCAAAGAGCCCGAGTCCTCCAGCCCAGGACCTGGCACTAATCACCACCAGGATTTGGCTGCTCCGAACAAAGCCCTGCATCTCCCAGGCAGCTTTATCCGAGCTCCCTTTGACACGAACCAGGCTGCACCAGGTTAAGCTGTAGAACTGCCTGTGTCGGCCCTGGGATCTGGCTGAGGGGATGCTCGTGGAGGGCAAGAGCAATGGCCATTGCTTGCAGTCCCTGTGCATCAGTGTCTGGTGTTTCTGCACCTCTGACCCAGTGATTTATTTAAACCCTGATTACGGAGGAGGCCGAGCCCAAAATACGGCTCCAGCCCTCTGCGGGACTGAATTAAACATGTGCCATTGCTTCTTGCAGGCTCTTGCTAATTTTTGTGCAGGGAGGGAGGAGGGAGAGCTCAAACAGATGGCCCAAGTATCACTCTCGCTGTCTCCTACCTCCTTCCTAAATAAATGAGTGGTTCCCAGAGAAGTTTGGAGGGTGTAATGTGCTTTCAGGGAGGACACTTTCCAGGCAAGGCTGAGGCTGCTGGGGTCTGTGTGGATGTTGCTCTTACACCCTCTTGTCTTGAGACACCAGTTAATTTATGCAGCACTTGATCAGACTCTCATTACTGGAGATTCAGCAGGGACAGCTAGCGTGGGTATTATTTCCTTGCTCCATGTTCATTTAGTTCAGTAATTTCTTTCCCCCAGGAAAGAGTGGCTCAGATGAAGCATCCGGATTTTCAATGAGGTCCATCTTTATTTTAAGGTGACAACAGGCATTTGGCTCTCCTGTGAAAAACAACCCCATCACCTCCCATTTTAAAGGACAGGGTTTTTTTTGTAGAGGGATGCTGGATTCTGTTGATGAGAGCAATATATGGGAATATAGGATCAGAGGGAGTCTCTGCCACGCTGGGAAGGTGTTAGAAAGTGTCCTCCATCAAACAGGTCCATGACCCAAGAACATCAATGTCCCTGCCCTGGGGTGGCAGATGGGTGTAACCACCATATCCAGGGGCTTTGGCAGAGGACAGGAGGTCAGGCTTGGCCAAGTCCCATGGAGATCTCTTCAGATGGGGCCTGGCTGTGTCCCCTCCCGGGCACCCCTGCTGCCTGGAGCCTGCTGGGCTGGGCCTGGGGCTGCGGAGGCAGAGGCCATGCAGGGAGGGACAGCAGCCGCTGGTGGAAGAGAAAATGCTGACATAAATTAATCAAACGAGGCATCTCACAAGATTGAATTAGATCCTGATTTATGACTGCAGTGCTGCTGCTTCTGCAGTTCCGATGCTCCATGCTTATTCCTCACCCCCTGATTTATGGGGAGGCTCCTGCTGGGAAGGGGCCCCTGTGGAAGGGATGGATGGATGGACAGATGGATGGATGGATGGATGGATGGATGGATGGTGTTACCAGCTGGGCTAACACCAGCCATCACATCCTGCTGCTCTTCAGGACTTCACCTATTCAACTGCTGTATCAGCTCATTTTCGAGGTGTTTTGGATGCATCACGTAGCTGTTGAAAGGAAGACGCCTGGAACAGGAGGGAGCCTTTGATCCTGCATCTTGTTCATCCTCCACCTCCTCAGCACACCAAGAAAACCCCTACTTGCATCTTCCTGAAAGGCCTTTCCAACCCCTTCAGGTCGGGTTGCATTGTGAGTGAAGCTGGGTTATCTTCTGAGAGATGTTTCTACTGCCAGGGATGCGAATCCCTTCATTTCTGTTCCACTCGGAGAGCTCCTGTAGCTCCTGGCTCCCTTGTCGAGCCTGTCGAGGGGAGCCTGATTTGTCTGGACGTGTCCAATACGTTCCCACACTGCACAAGCAGCAGGTTGGCAGAGCATGAAGTGGCTGAGCACGAGCAACTCCTCAGCCTTTGCAGAGGAGCCAGAGTAGCTTTGAGGGAACCTGGTGCCAAGGTGGCTTCAGAGAGACTTCTGGGGTCCTCACCCCCAATGTGGAGGGAGCAAGAGAAAATAAAGGGAGTAGGTGAAAATTGAGTGTTGGGACAATGAGCAGCTTTGAGCAGAAAGTCGGGGTGAGGTCACTGATGAGCAGGGAAGGGAAATCCCATGGACAGCATGGAAAGTAGGAATGTGTAGGTTGTGTGGGATGAGTTAGAGGAGGAGTCTGAGGAGGGATGTAGAGGGTCTGTGAAGCAGGCGAGGACAGGGATTTGGAGAGAAATCAATACAGTCCTCCCTTCCTTAGGGCAGTCTTTTATTGCCTACCACCCATATAGGAATCATTCAGCATCATCCATGTAGAGAAAGCATTTCCCAAAGAGCCAGCCCCTCTCCTGGCAGTGAGTGTGTCCCTCTCTGTGATGACTGGTGTGGGGAACCGCAGGACTTGGCTTGAGCAGGAGGGAAGTAGCCCCCAGACTTGTTTGCAGTGATGTTCCCTGGGTACCCAGCATCAGAGATGAAGAATAGAAACAGATCTTGTGTCTTCCTGCAGCGTATTGATTTTTTGCTCCCTGCTCTGGCCTTTTGCTCATCCTTTTCAGCAGCTGGAGGTGAAATGAAATATAAGGTTTGAAAAACTAAAAATACAAAATGTGACAGCTTCATTGCTCCGAGTGATGGTATTTCGAGGGGACTCGTGACCTGAAAAAATGGAGGCGATGCCGTCCCAGCCTCTCTCCACTCACGTGGTGAGGAAGAGAGCAGTGGAAAGGAAGGATTTGGGGCTTGGGTGTGGAGTTGTGTCACTGCCGTGCTTGGGAGCAACCCTGCCCCATCTGCAGAGGCAGCTCTGGCTTGCCATGGAGGTTTGGGAATGGGAAGAGGTGTCTGCAGTCCCATGGAATGTCCCTGCCACACATTTACAGGGGACACATCATCCTGCTGTCCCCGTGTCCCCATCGAAGGGGGCTGTGGCACCCTGTGGTGATGGGAGCCGGGATAAACCTGGGAGCTGGGATAAACCTGGGAGCCGGGACAAACCTGGGAGCCGGGATAAACCTGGGAGCCGGGACAAACCTGGGAGCCGGCATAAACCTGGGAGCCGGGATAAACCTGGGAGCTGGGATAAACCTGGGAGCCGGCATAAACCTGGGAGCCGGGATAAACCTGGGAGCTGGGATAAACCTGGGAGCCGGGACAAACCTGGGAGCCGGCATAAACCTGGGAGCTGGGATAAACCTGGGAGCTGGGACAAACCTGGGAGCCGGGATAAACCTGGGAGCCGGGATAAACCTGGGAGCCGGGACAAACCTGGGAGCTGGGATAAACCTGGGAGCAGGGATAAACCTGGGAGCCGGGATAAACCTAACAGCCCATCGCTGTCGGCACTCGGAGCGTGTTTTAGGGCTATTTACAGGCTTTTGAGTGGTTACTAATTAGCGAGTGCCGCAGCTCACTGCGACACGGCAGCCGCCTTCGTCGGAGAGTGCCCAGCAGGGTTTAAATTACTTGTCATTTGCCTTGTTTTGCTTGGCCATTTGAATGCTTGACTCTCTCCTAATTGGCATCGTAACCGCTGGGGTGACACGCTCAGAGGCTCTTGATTATATTCCTTATTTTTTTTTGGAGGGAGGGGAAGCCTGGCAGATGCCACAGAATTTAAGCAATAGGATTTAATTCGTCTGTGTTGTTGGAGAGACGCGCGATGCAGAAGGGAGAAATCCCTTGGGTTTGCCATGTTAGGGTGAACTCAGCCTGGGATTTGGATGGTGCAGGTAGAATTTAAGCAAGGGGAGTTCATCCTTTCCCTTCTCCCTTAGTGCTGTGGGGTCCTGGGCTTTGGGACGGTTCTGCAAAGGTGGAGGGCTGGAGGTGCAGTTTGCACACTCGGGTTGTACCAGCAGAGATGGATAATTCTGGAAGGTGTTCCAGGGTGGTGGATGTGTTAATCTGTGCGTGCCCACAGGGAATTACACAGCCCAAAACCTGGGGCAGGCATAAAAACTGCCCCAGTACCATCGTGAACATCACAAGGGCTGTGGGGTTGGAAAAACAGTGCAGAATCCCAGAATAGTTTGGGTCGGAAGGGGCCTTAAGGAATATTTAATTCCAATCCCTCTGCCATGATCTTTAAAATCCCTTCCAACCCCACCCATTCCGTGACTCTGTGGCTGTAGGGGATGGCTGGGTGAGCACCTGGTGCACATCTCCGACCTCTGGCTTTGCCGTGAGCTCACAGACCGCAGGGGTTTGGGATGCCCGTGCTCCTGGGCAGTTTCTGTGCCCACTGCAGGGCCCAGCTCGGCGCTGCGCTGTTGTGGTTATTAAATCCGATGGCGATGAATGGGACATGACACCTGTGTATATGATTCAAATCGAGTCATCCCATTACACGGTGTAAATCAATAAACAAAATGTAGCCGCTGACAGCATTTACAGTTCCCCCTATTACTGCCAACCAGCCCATTTTCTGTGCATGAAAGAGGCATTTACACCCCATTTAACTGTGCTTTGATGCGGGATCCTGTTCCCGGGAAGAGGGGAGGCTTTGACAGGTGGCATTAGGAGAAGGGGAGATCTACAGTGCTCATTTGCAGAGACCTGAGCCGAGGGTTGTGAAACACATCTTCACCTGTTTGTGCTGTCCATCACCATAATTGATGATGTGCAGGGTTTGCAAATAGAGCTTGGACAGGGGAGAGGTGATGCCGGTGGTGGTGGAATACAGCTGTGCTGGTCTTTCCTGATGGATCGTGGCTTCAGGAGAGAGGGAATGTTGATTTTCCCTTCTGTCCTGGCTGGGGAATGGTCTTTCTCTCAAGCTGAGTGTCAGGGAGAGAAAGGACGAGGGAGAAGCAGGCTGGGACACGCTCCGAGGGACATCGCTCTCGGAACACCTCAACTGTCCAACTCGATTTTATTTAATGGGCTTTGCAATCTGGTGATTAATCTGGTAATCAGAGCAAATGTTACAGTCACGGCTGGCAATAAAAATATAACCTAAAGTAGATAAAAACTCTCTTTTTCTTCTCTTTTCCTTTTTTTCCCCCGCTGAGAAATTGTCAGATGACATCTCTCCCCTTTATGAGAGGCGGCAGGAGGGAGAGGGAGATGCATGTGATGGGAAAACCTGATCCCTGCTGCATCTCTGCAGGGCTCAGAAAACTTCCAGCTCCTCGCTGGTGCAGAGGGGCTGAGCAGTTCCCTTGCCCTGAATTTAGGCAAAGTGATTTTTTGGGGGGGCATGGGCAGGGATCAGACCGGCTGCCCTTGGAACTGCAAATTGATAGTTCTGTCTCGTTTCCTGGAACGCCACCAAATCGCTGGATTACTCCAAAAAGCACAAGAAAGGCCTGTCTTTCCCTCTGCCCGCCTTTGTTGTTGCTTGATTTTGTTGGTGTTTTGCCACTGCAATTGGCTACGTGGATGAAAAGGGCAGTTTTGTGACCAAGAGGCAGAGACGTGGTGAGAAAACAACAACGGGGAGCAGGGATTTTACAAAATGTACTGCTTGAACATCCTTTTGTCAGCATAGAGACATAAATCCAGGCACGTTTTTCACATTCCTCATCACATTTTCCTGCAGATTTCCACCAAAAATGTCCCTTAAGCCTCAAAACGCAGCTTGGCAGGAGGCAGTGCTGGTGTTGATTCTGGAGGAACAGTATTCCCATATGCTTTGCTTAGTCCAGATCTGCTTCCAGTAAATATCCTCGGCAGCCAGGACTGAAGTTCGATTCTCTGCCAGTCATCCTCATCTAAGACTTGCATTTATTTATCCTTTCTCATTCCCTCGGCCAATGTCCGAGGTGGCTTCAGTCCTTTCTTTCGCCAGCTCCTCGAGCTTTTGTCGGAACTCCCATGGGAATGGGGAGGTGAGGAGCCTGTGCCC
Organism: Monarcha castaneiventris obscurior; assembly: GCA_026261815.1. NCBI lineage: Eukaryota > Metazoa > Chordata > Aves > Passeriformes > Monarchidae > Monarcha > Monarcha castaneiventris. The sequence continues at coordinate 4,084,830 of JAMPIT010000114.1, forward strand.
CCTGGTGCTGAGGGATGCAGGGGATGGGGATGGCATTTCCAGACTGACTCGATGCCAGACCTGCAGGCTGCAGCCCGTGGAGATGGCAGGGAGAGGAGAGGGCTGGCAGACAGGGAACAGCGCTGGAGCTCCTGGAAGAAATGGGAAAGGGGATGTTTCAATGCAACTTCTCATTAGAAAAGGTTAAATATATCAACCCACGATATTTCTTCTTATTAAAAGGGTTGGGTTTGATGCTTCCTTTCTAATTAGGAACAAGTCAAGAAAGATTTTGAAACCTTTTGTGTGATTGTGTTGGAGCTGTTTCCCCACGGAGTCGGGAGCAGTTGGCGTTTGTGTGGAAGGGCCCTGGGGCTCTGGGTGGGAGCGGTGCCGTGTCCTGTCTTGGGGAGGCCGACAGGAAAAAAATAGCCTTGGACTTGATGAGTTTCAAGCTAAAAAAGCTTCACGTGGGCCAGACAGCACCTCCAGACTCATTAAAGCTCCGGGAAGGTGACCTGGCTCTCCTCAGCCAGCAGGGAGGGGAGCTGCAGGTGTGTTTACCTGCAGGCACAGGGAGTTCTGCACCCTCTGGCACCGAGCTGCATCATTAGTGTTGCCTGATTTCCCTTTGCCACCTTGGGAAAGCTGGATTTTAATGCCTCGGTGTCCTGTGTGCCCTCCTGTGCCCTTCCCCGGGCTGCTGAGCACCGTCTTTTAACTTTGAAGGAATTGTCACCCTTCTTATGCATCTTTCCCATCTTTCCTTGGCTGTCTGTCACCTTTTGCTGCCAAATTTTCTGGACTGTGAAATGAAGCTTTTATTATCTTCCGAGAAGGGGGGGGCAGAAATTAAATTAGTGAAATTAAAAAGATGATGATGATGACGACTGTAACCTGACTTCAACCCTTTTCATTCCGCCTCACGTAGCGAGGCAGCCGGCTCTGTTCTGGGGCTTCTGCTTGGATTGCTGGAAAGAACCGAACTTTTACTTTCAAATTAACCTGTCAAATAATATATTTATAAGGGAATTGAAGGCAGGAGAATGAGGGTCCCAGATATTCCCACGCATCAATTAGGGGGAAAATTAATTACAATTTACTGGCATTACCACATTAGAGCTCCCTTGATTAGAGAGCAACTTGCTCTGTGCTCTGGAAAAAGTTAAATTAAGGAGCTTGGAGGGAAGGGGTCCTGGGCAGAACCTCCAAGAGCAAGCTCTTGGATTTGGTCTCTCCTCAGAAAAGCTGTTTTGGGATGTGAGTGCATTGGACATTCCAGAAATTGTTCATTTGACCTTGGCAGAGCCCACGGCTTGGGCTTGGGTGATCACCAGCTGGGGCAGCTGGGGAAAAGCTGATTCTCCTTGTCCTTGTCAGCACATCTCACCCCATCCTGGTGCTGCATCCTTGGGCTGATGAGATCCCTGCTTGGTCCCACTGCCAGGGAGTCCCAAAGAGTCCATCAGATCCTCTGAGTGGTTATTCTGGGGGTTATTGAATATTTCATGTGCCTAAATTAGCGCTGGAAGGAGCCCCCAGGCCATGGTTCCCCCAGTGTCCCTTGTGTGGCTGCTAAATGGAGAGATCTGGAGAAATGGGACCCGGGGGAACGGCTGCAAAGCTGCTTTTCCATGGGAAAGCCAATCTCATTCCTGCTCCCAACAGCCAGGCCATTAACAATTTGCTGCTGCAGTAAAAGGTTGTGGCACGGGAAGAAGCCACGGGGTGAGGCACGGCACAGCCGGGGCCCTGCCACGGGAATTCCATCCAATCCCACTTTGTTCTGCACCCGAGGGCAGCTTTGTGCCATGGAGGCAGCAGCTGTGCAGGGGGAAGGTCAGAGGAGGCTTTGGTGGGGTCTGGGGAGGAGGGGAGGCAGATTGTGTGCTGCAGGGAGAGGGAGGGAGGGATTTCACGAAACTTTGAGAAGTTTGGGAACAGATGAACCTGGCACGCGGCCACCTTCCAAAGCCTGTTGTGGGTTGTGGTTTTTTTAATATTCATGGCATCATGCACCAGCAGAGATGAAGTTCAGAGGCTCAGAAAGCCCAGATTCGGAGGTCGAAACTCAGGCAGTGATGTCGAATCCAGAGTGGGAATGGAATTGTGGTACTGGAAATCACCCTGCTACAGAGCTAGCATCCCTGGGAGCTGGGAGCAGCGTGGCTGCAGGGCTGTGTCCTGTGTGGGAGTGCCTCCTTCCAGGCAGCTGGGACAGGGATATTTGATGTTTGCCCTGGGCAGGTGAGACTGGGCTCTTGGAGCAATGGTCCAGCTCCTGGGACCAGTCCCAGACTCCTCATCTGTCAACCCCTTGCAGAACAAGGCTGGTTTGTGGCCGGGGTGTGCCACCTCTTATCAAGGACACTGCAGCTGTGGCACGAGGTGCCAGGGATGGCGTGGCAGGGAGGGAGAGCCCGGGGCTGTGCTCTCATTCCCTGTTTGCCTGTGCCAGGGAGAGCAGGATCCAGCCTCGGAGCTGCTGCTGTGCCTGGGGCCCCACGGGCTGGGCAGGCTGGGGGTGGATACTCTGGGAAAGGGACTGCCTGTAGTGGAGGGTGCTGTGCCCTCCCTGGGCTGTCTCAGCCAAAGCCGGTGTTTCTGGGGTTGTCCCCTCCATGACTCTGTCGCCACATCCCCCTTTGGTGACCGGCACTTGCTGCTGCCAGTGAAACCAGCCCTGAGCCTGCCTGAGCTGTCAGGAGAGCTCTCAGCAGCAGCTCCAGGTGGATTTACACCAGGGAAGGATCCAGCCCTCCGCAGGAGCTGAGGGTGGGAGAGACACTGGGGTTAGGGACCCCGAAAGCACAAACATCCCTGTGACAAGCTGTTTGAAGCCGAGCTGATCAGAGAAGGTGACAGCCCTGCCACATCTGGGAACACTTTCTGTGTCCTCCTTGCTGACAGGAGGAGTTTGATTCCTTTAATATTTGATGCATTCTGTCTTTTGCAATGTTTGTTTTTGGCGTTGTGGGTTTTGACTTGGTTTATTTATTTATTTATTTTTAAAACTGCGCTGCTCCTCAGAACCAGCTGCCCGTTTGCCATGGGGATGGGAGCTCTGCAGGAGCCAGGGGAAGGGCAGGCAGTGTGACAGCAAATGAGACACTTGGGGGCCTGGAAACTCTGCCTGACCTGTGAGATTCCCACTGCTTCTCCCCATCCTCCCCCATCCACCTTTCCAGCTGGAGTTAGGGGTTGCATTCTTCCTATGTGCAAGAGGCAAAGGACACTAATACTGGCTTTTCATCCTCCTCCTGCTCCCTTTGTCACTCTGCTTGAAGCTGGGGGTGGCAGGAGCAAGGTGACCTCCTGGAAAACTCTTAGACCCTCTTTCCTCAGACCCCTTCTTCCCACCCTCGTCCTGCTCTTGGTCCCATTCCTGCTGCAGATGGGCAAAGCTCCCACCTGGAGAGCAAATTTCCTGCAGCTGGGATAAATTCTTCTCTCCTGATGGCCTTTTTTCCTCCCATGGCACATCCCTGCAGAGGAAAACCTTCACGTGTTTTGAAATGCTGAGCTGAGGATCTGGGAGGAGAGGGCAAGGAAATGTGTGCTGAAGCCACCTGGGGGGATTTTGGGAGTCTCAGTCAGAGAAACCATCGTGGAGGACCTGGAGAAACTCTGCAGGCAGCAGGACAGGGGGGCTGTGAGGTTTGGATGGGCTCCTGGAGCAGGGCTGAGCCGAGGAACGTGTTCCCCTCTGCCAGGGAGCTTTGCTTGGTGACGTGCTGCCCACATTCCCAGTGGGAAGGCAGGAGCAGGACCCCAGAGAGGATGAGCAGAGGCTGTCCCGGGCTCGGCGCTGGCAGGGCGAGCTCCCTGCCATGCAAATGCTCCCCCGTTGACATAAACGTAAGTGGGTGCCACAATTACTGCGGGCTCTGACATCTGAAAGGAGCAGAGCCACCCTTGCTGTAATTCGCTGCCACTCTGATTGCAGGGCAGAGCAGGGAGAAGTCAAATTATCCAACAAAGCAAAAATAGGAAGGGAGAAAGCCATGCCTCACTGGTGGAGGTCGGGGTGCTGCGGGGCAGGATGGGAGGCAGAGCTGCTCTTCTGCCCTTGCTGTGCCCAGGCAATGTTGTCCAAGCTCTGGTTTGAAGGTCTTGCCTTGGGCATGGTGGGATGGGGAGGTTCATCTCTGCAGGATTTGGAGGTGTGGGTGCTGTGTGAGCCAGGCCAGAGCAGAACAAATCCAGGACGTTCGCTCACGGGCGTTTTCTTGGGCAAATTTCTTCTAAGCGGTTTGTGGAGGAGTGGGGCTGACATGGGAGTTAGCTGGGCTGGGTGGGGATTACTGCTGCTTGGCTCGGGGTCAGGCAGACAAATCCTGCTTTCTGGTTGCTTTTTTGAAAGCCCAGCATGACGTGCCTGACAGCAGAGCTGTGGCTGGAGCCTCCTGAGCCGAGGAGCACAAATGTCCCCATTTCCCACTCCGGGTGTCAGCCGTCTCTGCCCGAGGGTGCTGGACAACCTAACTCCAGCTCCAACTCACCGTCAGTGCTTTTGAGACTCTCTGCCTGCATTTCCATGGGGATTTATCTCCTGCCCAGCAGCTGGGAGGAGGAGGAAAGCACTGCCACACATTTGACTGCTCCTTTGCAGCCACTGCATCTCCCCAAATCCCCCCCGAGTGCGTGGGGAGGGACCCTGGGTAGGCATCGCTCCTCTCCTGCTCTTCCCTCCCTCCTCCTTTTCCTCCTTTCAAGGTGCATTTCTACATCTGTCGGATGCAGCAGCGTGCCAGCTCGGTTAATTACAGTCTGCTTACCTGAATTCCCCTGTGGAATTCCAGCTGGATAATGATATCCTTCACTGGTGAGCCTTAAAGAATGACGGGCAGCCAGACCCCTCTGCCTTTGGGTGTAAATGTGGGTTTGTGATGCTCAGAGCTCCCCCAGGGCAGCAGCAGGGCAGCCGTGGTGGTTACCCCTAAAGGCCTGGGGGCTGGTGCCTTGCCTGATCCCTCTGGGGTGGGTCTGTCCAGGAGAGCAGCCAGCAGGGATGGTGGGAAGTATGGTCCATGGGAACAGAGCTGGAAGGCAGGAGGCTTGTAGGAGGTGGATGAAAGCACTTCGAGCTGCTCTAATGCTTAAGTGGACAAGATAATGGGATATTTTTTTCCTTATTGGCCCACCAGATAAGTCGTTAATGCAGGCGATTTCCAGCGGCGCCTGTGATTTGCATGGATACAAAAGAGCGAGATTTTCATTATTTGGTGGGGCGCTGCTTGATCAAGGGCTGCAGAGAGGAACTCGGGGCTGATTTGGTGCACTATTTATGGTCCTTCATTAGCAGCCGGCCGGGAGCTTTGTCCCACTTCAGCTCCGCGTGTCTCCAGCGTGTCGTTAGCACAAGAGGAGCATTTCACATGAGTCTTGTTGGATGATAAAGTTATCAGCATTCAGTTACTTTGTTGCCATTGTGGGCTCTGGATCAGATGGTTTTGGAGGCAATGAATGTGATTTTTGTTAACAAAAGCGCTCATCTACCACAAAACGATGAGAGGCGAGGCTGATGTCTTGAGGAGAGCAGCTTGGGAGGTGCTGGCATGGGAGGTCCTCTCTCCATCACTCCCTGCTCCATCTCTGGCTCATTCCAGGCCAGCCAGTCAGAGAAAGGATGCCCTGAACCCTCCAAAATCTCTCACTCATCCCGTGCTGGCCTCCAGCTCAGCGATCCCTGGGGAAGCAGCGTGCTCCTGCAGTCCCTGCTTAGCTCGTACTCTAAAGCAGCTTTTCTTTGCTCTGACTGATTTTTCCGCACTCTCTCTCGGGAAGACGATGTAATCTCTCTCCTCATTGACACTCTCAGCAGATCCTTATGGAGAATACGGCCTGGGGGTGATGCTGCAGCCCAGGAGCCGGGCGGTCAGGTTACTGAAACCCCGTTATTTGGGGTTGCAATTCCTGCCTCCTTGGGCAGGTGAGAGCAGTGTCCTGCGACCACTGCGGGGGTCCTTGGTAATGCAAATTACCCAGGAAGGGCTTCCCATGCTCTGGCATCACAAATCTATGAACAGCAGAGGCTTTTGTGAGCTCCTGTTAGGGGAATCTGTCCTTTCCACCCCGCTCACCAGAGCTTTGGGGTTCAGGGCTGCTGGCAAGAAGGAGGATTTGATATTCAAGGCACAGGGGCAGGAAAGCAAAGCCTGAAAGGTGTCAGTGCAATCTCACTGGCCTTTGTGCCTTTATTTATCTGAAATCCCACAGAGCTGTCCTTCACTGCGGCTTGGATCAAAATTCATCTGATTGTGGTGTGGGTTTTGCAAGGTGTTTCTTTTTCCTTTAAGCCCCAGTTCCTGCAACAGTGCAGGAATCTCGGTCTGCCTTCTCCTTCTAATGAGAAAGTTTGTCTGAGTATTTGGAGGTGAAGCAGAGTTTTTCTAAGGAAGGGAAGCTGTGCTTCCAGGCAGGGGTTTATTGCCCATAAGCAGCTGGCTTTCTCCTGTGCCACTGAGCTTGTCCATGAGCTGCTCTGAGCCAAATCCAGCCCTGGTTATTGTGCAGAGTAATCACAGAGGTGTCTCATTTAAACTAGGAGTGAATGGGGGCCAAGAAATAACTCTCCGAAGAACCAGCCTCATCTTCTCCACCTGCCTCTCCTTACCCCATAATCTGCCTCAGAAAGCTTGAGGGAGTGCATTACCTGCTCCTTCAACCCACAGGACTCAGGGCTTGGCGTGCAAAGGGTGCAGGATGGAGGCTGCCCAGGAGCCCCAACCTCCTTCTGGCCACTTGGCCCTGGGCAGAGCCAAGGTGGGCTCTGGAAAGGTTTGCAAGCTCTCGGCAGGTGAGGGAGCACCCTGGGGTTTGGGCAGGGCCGAGCCAAGGAGGGAGGGAGGCAGGAGGGTCGTGTGGCAGCTCTCGGGGCCGGCCGCCCTTCGGCATATGGAGCCGTTGTGCTTGGGTGCTTCGTTTTAAAGAATTTTCAAAGAGCCCGTCCATCTGGGCCCCCTCTCTGCTGCCGGCACGGCGGGGCACTGAGCAGATGGTTTGCAAACAAAACAGCTTCGGCTCGGGAGGGGAAGGAGACGTGTCCAAAGTGGCTGGAGCTCGGCCCCGGCACCGCGAGCGCGGCTCTGGCAGCAGCATTTCCCCGGGACGTGCAGGTGTGGGGCTGTGGGCAGGCAGGCTCTGCGGCTCTTGGGGGTGTTGGTGTCCCTGCAAACCACCTCGTGGCTGCTCTGTGAGGGCTTTGATCCCAAATCCTGCCCTGGAGAGCTGGCTGGGAGCTGCTCGTCCCCTGTGCCTCGCATCCCTGTCCTCACCCACGAGCGCTCCTCAGGCGCTCCTGAACGTGGGATCACTTTGCAGAGGTCGGTGCTGAGCAGTTTAGGGAAGGGCTGATCTGCTGCTCGCATTACCTGAGCTTTCCTTGAAAATCCTTCAGCCATCCAGCCGCTGACCCTGAGATGTGACAAGCTCACAGCTCTTGCCAATAAAGCAGTGACTCGGTTTGAATAATATCTGACAATTACGTGGTGAGCCCCAGCATTATGCAATATTTATGCATGTGTCTGGACTGTAAAACAGTGATTATCTAAAAGGAGTAATTGTTTGCAGTCTTACACTGAATTTCTTTTCTTCTTTGGCCTTGGAGAGCCACACTGTTAATCAGCAGCACACACGCCACTCGTTAAACGCTTCCACTAAAACCAGCCCCACCATTAGCCCAGCGGGGCTCTGAGCAGTGTCTTGGTGCAGTGGCAGGAGGCTCTGTGCACGGAGCTTTATTTTAGTGCCTCAGGCTGCTGGATTGCTCGTGCTTGGGGAGCCAGGCAGGTGAAGAGGGTCCAGCACCCGCCCTGCTGGCTGAGCTTGTGTGGGAAGACGGGCTTTGATGTGCTGAACAGAGAGGTGCCCGGGCAGAAAGGCTGAGCCCAGGCACCCAGCGAGGCTTTCCACCCTCCCCTTCCCTCCCAGACACTCAATCGTGCTCTCATGCCCTTGGAGTGGGGCAGTGATGAAAATCTCTCTTTGTTCCTCGCTCCCTCCACCACAGCCGCTGCCCTTTAGGTTTTTTTCCCCCCTTCTCTTCTTTTTCCAAGTGCTTTTGGCTGTCAACGTGGGCCGAGGAGGAAGTCAGAGCTGAAGAGACAAATGTGGGCTGTCACATCGCAGGGGTGGGGTGGGATGGAGAGGGCAGCCCTGCCTCCTGCCCTGCGGCCGGTGGGAGGAGGGAGTGCCCGGCACAGGGGAGCCCCCGGCGCGCTGGGGCCGCGGGGGTGATGCTTGTTTCTGCAGCACAGAAGAAAAGCCTCTATTTTGAGGAGAAAACAAGCTTTCCCATCCTTTTGGTGCTCTGCAGAGGTGGCAGCGGGGCAGCAAAATGTTTTCCAACTCGCACTCCGGTGACAGCGTGGTCACAGTGTTTGGCACAGGATGTATCCCAGCGTAATTCCTGCAGGAGGCTGGGATTCGAGGTGGAGAAAGGCTCAGGGGACCAGGCAGTGGAGACAAACAATGTGCCTGGTCAGCAGAACCAGCAGTGGAGCTGGAGAGGCCAGGATTACTGCTGCCACAGCTTGTTAACATAAACTAATACAGGCTGCTGCGTTGGACGCGGGGAGATAGGAGGGAGAAAAATGGGAAGCGTGTGCAGGAATAAGGGCCCAGATAATGAACCTGGCAATGAGAATGCAAAGCAAAACAAAACAGGAAGAAATGCTGTTGTTGCAGAGTCCAGGCTCTATCTGCTCCGGCTTCTTGCTGCTTCTCAAAGACTTTATTCGTGGCTGGGATGGTGCTTCCAACAATGCTGGAGTCGCTGCTTCACCCCCAGAGCTATGGGAAGAGAGGATGAAATGTCCTGTTTGAGGTCTCAGTGGCACCAACCCTCACTCAGCCAGGGGGTCCCACTACTGTGGAGGGGTGTGAGCAGGGTGATGCTTCCCAGCACCTCCTGGGACAGGATCTTACAGCAGGAGATGCGTTATCCATGACCAGGATGGGTTGTGTGCCCTTCCCAGCCCATACAGGAGTAGCTCCCTGCTGCTGAAGTGGAAGAGCCAGTGTTGAAATGGCTTTTGCCAGTGGCTTTTTGGGCTCCTGCAGCAAAACCAGAGCAAGGGCTGTAGTTATTCCTGAGAAATTTGGGATCAGAGGGCTCCTTGCACATCCTGGCAAGGGAGGGTGAGGCAATGTGAGATGCAGGTGTTGCCCTGGGATGTGGCAGGGATCACCACGCTGAGCTCTTGGGTTGCAAGAGGGCAGGGGACCTCCACCCCTTTTTTTTGGGTATGAAAAGCGTGGTCTCAGCGTGTGGGACTAGACACCCACCCTGGCAGCACAGGGCCAGCCCTGCTGAAAGGCAGAGGGTTTGATGAGGTGTGCTGCCTTCTTGCCTAGAGGGTCCTGCCTTCTCACAGGTCCCTGAGCCGTGGACAATTCATCTGGTTTTATGGTGATGACGGAAGAATCCAATCTGCAGCCTGTAGCTGGAAAGTTCAGAGCCACGCAAGGCTGGCTGGGGAGGAGAGCAGGTTTTATTGATGGCCTGGGCTCCTGGATGTTGTGTGGGAGGAATCTTGTTAATGGTTCCCTTGGGCCATTGCCTCTGACTCTGCCATATCTCCTTGTTCACCTGCCTCAGCTCCGATGGTTTCTTTTTTGATTTTCCTTTCTTTTTTTTTCCCTTTTTTCCTGCTCTCTTTTGGTGTTGCAAGGGCTTTTAAAAATGCAGCAGGAGGGGAGGATGTGGGGCTGACCAAGGCACCTGCCAGTCCTTCCCAATCCCTTGTGGCGTGTCCTTCAGTATCAGAGATTGCCACAAAAGATGTCCTGGGCTTCGTGATGTGGCTCTGACAACGCAGAGCGATGGCCTTGGCTCCAAGGTGACCAGGGAGCTGCTGATGGGCTGCAGCCCCATCAGTCTCTCGTGTCGGCTAAAGGATGATCACTCACTGCTCACCTTCCTGAGATCATCCCATGGCCGCGCTCCACAGCAGGAACTGCGCATCCTCCTGGGTGCAGTGGTGCTGCTGGAGCCTCCTGATCGGTGTCACGGGGCCTGCGGATCAGGCTCTGCTTTCTGGCCCAGTTTTGATAATTAATTGATAGTTGAAAATGTTTGACAAACCAACAGCAAACAGAAATCAAACCCGCTCACGTGCGCATTAACATTTCATGGCGCCTTTCTTGTTTGTTTGCTTTTAAATCACAAAACGCTGTGATACATTTTTAATCGAAAGCACTATTGGCTGCTGCCATCCCTGTTCCAATAACTTCCGTGATGAAAAAGAAGTTCAATGCAGAAATGTAATGGGATCTTTTAGGATGTGGGCGATGGGATCGTGACAACCGTTTTCACTTCTACAAAGGGCGTTTTTGTCAGGGAGAAATATATTTAAAAAAATTCTTATTTGAAGAAGGTCTCTGAGCTCTCGGGATGCTCTTTGATGGCTCTTGGCATGGCAGAGCAGCACCTGATGGGCTGCGTGTGGTGGGAGGGTAGAGGGTGATGACTGACCCTGTTCAGTGTCTCCAGGGCAGGGTCCTCAGCCCCTCGAGGGGTTGTTTCCTTGCAATCACATCTTTAAACCCTCCTTAAGGTGCTCTCAGAAGAAAATCCTGCCTCCTGGCTAAACTCAGTGACTTGCAGACAAGAGCCTTATCTTGAAAGCGTAACTAAGGTTTTTTCCCCTCCTCCTACGAAGGCAGGAGATGAAAGACAGTTGTTTGTGTGCGTCTGTGTGGGAATGCAGCACAGTAAATAGTGGGTAGGGAATATTAATACAGGACTAAACCCATCCCTGGCACGAATCACAGGGAGGACATATGTTGTGACAACTTTCCTAAGGGGGTTCTGGCCAAGGTAGATACCGAGTGTTCCCCAGAGGGAAGGAGGAGGGAATGACAGCTCTTTTCTTTCCAAGACTGATGTAATTAAAGAGTTGTAATGTCCTTTAACTTCGCTGCCCTTGGCACTCTTGTGCACTGGCATATTTATTTATTATTTTTTTAGCACTGATGGGTGACTAATAGGGTTTATGTGAAGAGGCAGGAGGCCCAGGAATACAGTTCAGCATTGTGTAGAGAAAATGTGGTTGTGTTTCCCTGGGATTGAGCGTCCGTCCATCCATCCATCCATCCATCCATCCATCCATCCATCCATCCATCCATCCATCCCTCCATCTTCCCAGACTCTGTGGCTGAGTGTGAGGTTAAACCCACCATCCTTCCCACTGTCGCTTAACACACCGAACTTTGTCAAGAGAAGCTTATTTTAATTTAATAGAGAAATACATTATACATAATGCTCCCCATAATTTTCCCTCTGATCTGAAGGAGAATCTGCTGGTCTGCCCAGCCCAGCCCAATACCTGCGGATTTGCTGCTGCATGGCTTAAATAATAACAATAACAATACCAGGAGCAATAATATCCTTTGCTGCTGTCCTTGAGTGACAAAGATGATGGAAAATGAAGTTGTAGATAGCTGGAGATGACAATGTGAGTATGCTCTACCCATCTTCCAGGTTATTAGCAGGTGTCAGTCACTGGAAGGAATCTAATCATTTCCAGACGCAGTGATGTCTCCGAACGTCAGCCATGCTGCTGTGGCTGCAGAAAGCAAATGGTTTTATGGGCTCAATTCCCATTTCTGCTCAGTCTGGTTGTTAGAGAGGCTGTAATGGTGCAGTGTCCGTGGCCACGTGGCATTGCCCACTGCACCACTCGTGGGTGTCACCATGTCACACGTCCAGCACCCGCTACCTGTTGCTGCTATTGCACCACCCATCCTTGCCCACCTTGCCCTGCTAATGGCCCTCACCCATTAATCCTTGATTAATCAGGAAGGGTGGTGATGGTGAGGCTGTCGCTGCTGAGAAAGGGGGAGCACAAGAGGTCTGTTCGCCCCTCTCCCCATCCCCACGGATGTGATGTGCGTTTCCTGAGCTCTTGTGGAACAAGCCGTGAGGGACAAATTGCTCCCTTGGACAAATTGCTCCCTTGGAATCTGCATCCTGATGGGAGTGGTGTAAACAAGCACTAATTATCCCTTTCTGAGTGAACACGACACGCACGGTGGGTGTCGAGGCTTGCTGCCCTGGGGAGGGCTGCTCCCACCTGCCTTTCCCGGAGGGTCCGGCCAGTCGGGAGGAGCCGGGGAGCCACAGGAGTTCATTGTTTTCCAAGCAGGTGGTGCTTTGCGAGCTTGAAGTGAGCACCAGATGGGCAGAGATGATGAAAGAGGCATCGGCGTGAAAGGCTTCCCTCTAGGGTGTTAAATATTACATTCCCCGAGCCCGCCAAACTGTTGAAACCAATAGAACTAATTAGGGAGCCGGTGCCGGGGAAGGACGCGCCGTGGCTGGCGGCTGGAAGCGGTGCCAGATCCCACAAAACCCTCCCTTTGTCCGCCCCAGCGCCTCGCGTGAGCGTGGCAGACAGGGCACGCCGTCCTTTGGGGGACAGCGCTGGGAAGGGAGCGTGTCCCCTGTCCCAGGGCCACCTCCCAGCGTGGGTGAGGGAAGCGGAGGGGGCAGCGGACTCCTGTGCAGCAGGGTTGGTTTCCCCCCCGTTTTCATCCTCTGAAGAGACTGAGCAGATCTCAGGGGTGCTTGCACACCTTTGGAGAGCTGTGCCATGTCCTGTGCTCATGGTGACCCCTGCCAGGAGTTTCCAGGGGAAGGGAGCAGAGCAGGGCTGGGCGGGTCATGGGGGCTCTGGAGAGAGTGATAAAGTCACTGTCACTGTGTGCCTGCTCCTCTTTTCCAGCGACAAGCCAGGCTCTGTAAGCAGAGCACCCCAGTGACCCCATCAGCACAGGCTGACCACGAGGGTTTGGCTGGATGTGAGACCTTGACCCTCAACTGTCCCATGTTCTCCCCGGCTCCACTGGCAGCCAGCAGTGCACCTCAGCCCCCCAAAATCCATCTTTTCCTGGATTTCTGTCTGTGCTGGGGGAGCTCCTGCCCCGGAGTGCGGGAAAGCCATGAGTGAGAGTGAATCCATCCCTGTACCCTCGTCAGTGTGAGGTCCTGTTCTCATAATGGGCTTGTTCAGCCCATGTGCCAGCAGCTGCCCTGGAAGAGGGCAGGATCATCCAGGCCAGCCCATGCCATCTGTGCCCTCAGCCAGAGCTGCTTCATTTCTGTGCTCCCTCCCTGGCAGCCCCTGCGCGTGAAATAATAATAATAATAATAATAATAATAATAATAATAATAATAATAATAATAATAATAGCAATAATAACAACAATAAAAGAAAAGGAATTAAGACAAGCAAACATAAAGATGAGTTGTTGCATGGCTCCTGTGCCGATTCTGATCTCAATGTCAAGGGAGCATCATTCCAGCCTAATGGCATCTTCCCGTGGAAGCGCTTTGTAGCAGTCATAAATAAACATGCCGGGTGAAAGGCACGATAACAAAAAAATGGAAACTGAGGCGCCGGGGATCTTTATTATTGAGCGGACAAAGCATCTGTGATTAGTAGGAACAGGAGAGAGGAGAGGGTAAAAATAAAAGGCGGCCGATTGTGTTGCTGCCTTGTCCGTGTCAAGAGAGGATCTGGCTGTGGTAGGTTGACAGGTTGTCTGGATAAATAGTTTGGGGGCAGAACACACATTTCTGATGGAACTTTCTTTTTTTACAGCCGAGATCAGGAGCTCCAGAGGTACTGTCAAGGACGGACGAAGCTCTATAAATCAGGACAGGCTTTTTTGTCTGTCTGAAAAGTCTTATCTCGGAGTTCGTCCAGGCAATTTTTTGAGGTCTCTCTGGCTTCCTCCCTTCTCCTTATCAGAGCGCCACAGCTTTAAATGCAGATAGATACCCTCTAATGGAAGCACAAGCCAGAGCCCTCACTCCTTGTAAGTGCCAGCTCGTAATTTAGTTGTGTGCCCTTTGGCACCGGCGCATCCATCAGGGGACGCGGAGGCAGCGTCACCTCCCGGTGCTGCGCCAGGGACCGCGGTGGCAGCGGGGGCTCAGCAGCGAGGGGACCCCAGCTCCTGCCCTCTTTGCTCAGCGTGGGACGAGCCACCTGTAAAATGGGCTCGGACCAGTGGGTTTTTTCGCTCTGTGGTTGTGGTGAGGGGATTAAGGAAGGATAAAGAAATCCTGCCTGGTATCTGAGGCAGCAGGGTGGAGGTGGGCAGGGTGGAGAGCAGCCATTCCTCTGAATTTTTTAGTTTTTCTCTCGCCGTGTCTCTCTCCCCCTCACACACTTTGTGTATTTAAACCAAATGAGTTGGGAAGGAAGGGTTGATTTTTGGCTGGCCGTGATCCAGAGGGATGTCATGCACCCGGAATCAGAGCTCAGCGGGATGAAAACCGACAGGGGGTTTGATGGGGGAAGCTGTCAAGCCACCCCTCGGCTGTGGAGCCCTACCCAAACCTCCTCGAACCTTTCGAAAACCACTTGTCACCTCTAACAAACAGTGCACAGCTAGTGGCGACACTTCACCATTCCCGACAGCTCCAGATTGTTAATTCCCCCTGTTTTTCCCCCTGAATGGCGTTTTGCCTTCTGGCCAAAGCAGCGTGGCTGCATCAGCCCGTGAGCTCCTCACCTGTGGACATGCGAAGGGGGTTTAATGGGTTTCTTCTCTTTGCCCCACTGGGCTGTGACCGGGAGGGGAGACAGAGCTGCCTGAGTCACTAATTGCTTTGGCCCTGCAACTCCCGAATGATGGGAAAGATTAAGAGGGAAGGAAAACAGCCATTCTATCTCTTTCTTGAAAAAACTTGCAGCATGAAAGGCTCATTAACATCATTAATGTTTCATTAACCTCTAGCCAGACAAATAAGCTGGAGGTAATTTAACAGTGCGGGGAAAAGAAAGAAAATTAAAAATTACCCAGGTGTAGGTGACATTCTCCCGTTTGCCTTTCGCTGTGCATTTTGGAGAGGTGTGGGCTCCTCTGCCTCCCCGCCCGGCGCTTGGAGCGCTGCCAGCGGCGCCGCCGGCTCCGGAGGGCTGCAGGTAATAACGAGAGGGGAAAGTCATTGATTGTGACAAAATGGGATTCATTTGAACACAGCAACATCTGAAATCTTGCGCAGGAACACCGCTCCGCACAATGCCGGCTTTAGAGAGAAAAAAAAAAATTGAAAAAAAAAAAAAAAAGAAGGGGGGAAAATCGGTGGCTGCAAAATGACTTTCTTTGTTTGGGTAAAAGGCTTTCTCCCCTTGTTAATTTTGGTTGGGTTTTATTTGATTTTTATCTCTGCCCGAGTTTACATGCTCCACCTCCACCCTGCTCATCCCAAGTCCATGTGAGTGTGTACACGCAGGGAGAGATGTTATTTATACACATGCAAACACTGGTGCTTTGTGAGCCCACTTGTAACTCACTGCTTCCCTCTCAACTGCCTTCCCTTGAGCAAGACTGGAATTAAAGAAACACGGTTCAGCCCTGAAATCTGAAGGTGGGTTGAAAATGGAGTGAAACTGCAGCAGTTTTTGGCTCTTGGCTGTGGTACAGCCTGGTAGCTTCCAGAATTGCCTGATTAATCTGGGTCATCCATAAACAAGTGATAAGAGAGAGTTTCTGCTTGTAAGAGAGCAGAGAATAAGGAAAATCAGCCAAAGGGAGAGGTTTCTCCCCATCCCCAATTCAGGGAGATGAAGGAGCCTTGCCCAAGGTCACCCTGAGGAGATCCCGCCGGAGCTGAGAGTTGAACGTGCTCCTCATGGATCATTATCCCCTGGTTTCCACTTGTTCTCCTGTCCCACAAAGCAGAACCCGCACAACTTTGCAAGGTTTGCCTGTTCCTGGGTGATTTTTGCCTCGTGGAGTTTGGACCAGCCACTTTCCTGCTGTGATCTGTGGGGTGGGAGGAGGAGATCTTTGCAGGGCTGTTCACGCTAATCCTGGATCTCCTGTTTGCTCTGTCTGGGGCTTTGGATGAGGTGCCTGATTTCCCTGGCTCTGTTTTCCTTAGCCATAAAGTGTGAGTAACTCTCCCAGAGTTCAAATTAGTCCCCATAAAGAGCTTTAAGTGTGAAGTACAACATTAACATAAATTTTCCTGTCTTTGCCCACTCCTGTCCTGGGACAGGAGGTCTCAGCCAGGCGAGTGGATGTTTCCTGGGCTGAGGTTGGGATCGGGCTGTTGTCCAGCATGAGGAAGGGATGGGAGATGCTCAGGAACATTGAACCACCTGCTCTGGCTGCTCACAGTTGCTTTCAGCTGCCCCTGCCCTGCTCAGGGACTTCAGAAAGCTGCAGTTTTTAGCGTTACAGGAATTTTCTGTCTAGTGCCAGCCCTCGGTATTTCACAGGTTCCCCAAGCAGCCCGCAGGCACAAATAACCTTTACGTCCTGCTCTCCACTGTTTATGTAAACTTGGCTTCTGCTTGTTCCTGTCACACCGTGCCTGTGCTCTTATTCCTCTGAGGATGGAGAGGGAAAGAAAATTCCTGTGTGAAAATTCCTGTGTGAAAATTTCCTGCTGGAAAAGAATCTCAGGTGAAAAATTCCTGTGTGAAAATTTCCTGCTGGAAAAGGATCTCAGGTGAAAATTCCTGTGTGAAAATTCCTGTGTGAAAATTCCCTGCTGGAAAAGGATCTCTCCTACATGGGCTTGAAGGGAAAGCAGCAGTGCAGGTAGGACAGGAACTGGGAGCTGGATGTTTCCGTGCCTTCTGCCAGGTTCCAATTCTGTGTCTGTGAGGACAAGGACTGGGTCAGCACTGGATCCTTGCAGGCAGAAGGTCCTGCCTGGGGCTGAGCAGCACAGCCTGCAGCTGCACGTACAGATGTGGACCCCACCTAGCCAGATGTGCAGGCAGTAAGTCTGATCCTCTGTTTAGGCAGGGCAGGCAAGATGAGGAATGTTTTTAAGTCTCTCCAAATTAGTCTGTGTGGTGGAAAACTCTGCCCAGTCTCCTGGGTGACCCTGGACTTCTCCTAAGGTGTGAAGATCTGGGGGCCTGTCTGAGCAGGGGCCTGTGTATGAGGAGTCATGAAGGGCTTTCTGAAAATTTGGGACCTTTCTTTGGCTGGATGAGCCCTTTGAACAAGAAGACATTAAAAAAATCGCCTGGAGAAGTCTTGGTCTAGTTTTGCCACAGTGAAACAGCACAAACTGAACCGCTGTGAAGATCTTTTTTATTGCCATCTATCAGTGTTTGTATCTGTGTCTCCATCCCATCCTTTTGACAACAGTGTATGAGCAGCCAGGATTTATCCTTCCCAGCTAAATCTCTTTCAACCCATGCAAGAAGCCCAGGAAATGATTTCATAAAAATATATAGTTCACCAAAATTATTCAACCCTGAAGCATTCAGGTTTAGGTCAGTGTAAATTTAGAATAAGTATTTGTTCTGGTTCTTATCTTAGCCAAGCTGATTTACCCAGGAGCAGCTGATAACTCCTTTTAAATTCACTACAGAATCATCTTCTTCCAAATGCTCATTCCCCACTTCTCCCCCCACGTCCCTGCCTGGGTTTGTTATCCTGGGGTTGCACACACGGGTGTTGGATTGTGGATGAGCTCTGCAGGATCCTCAGCCCCGTGTTTTTCCAAAAGGAGAAACATGCATGGCGTGTGCCTTGTAGAGAGGAATTTCATAAAATAATTAGGAACAGCTTCCCCAACTTTTCTTTAGAAGCCCGAGTTGGGAACAAATATTTGACTTGCACAGGGAAAAAAAAGTGTTTATGTGGTTTATGATGTGTTTTCACTTGTTCAACTTTTAAGCAGACTTTTTTCTCTCTGAACCTCAGCATTCCCTTCTTCGACAGCAAATCTCTTGAGGTGGAGAGTGCTTTGGAATAGAGTTATTTACCCATCTCTCTCTCTTTCTATGAACAGACTTTAAATGAGCTGAAAACCAGGAGCTGCAGGAACTTGCACTGGCTCCTGCCAGCTCTTCCCATCCACATTTCCCTCACCTGCTCCTTGTTGGGTGCGGTGCAAGAGTGTGAGGGGCTGCAAGGAGAGAAGTCCTGGAGCATCCCTGCTCCAAGCCGCTGTCATCCCTGCTCTGTCTGCTCTCATCCCTGCATTCCTGCTGCCCTGCATTCCTGCTGCCCTGCATTCCTGCCCATGCAACCAGGATGTTCTGCATCCCTGTGCCAGCAGCTGCATCCCTGCCCTGGCTGCTCTCATCCCTGCATTCCTGCTGCCCTGCGTTCCTGCTGCCCTGCATTCCTGCCCATGCAACCAGGATGTTCTGCATCCCTGTGCCAGCAGCTGCATCCCATCCCTGCATTCCTGCCTGGGCAACTGAGTCCCTGCCCAGGCAGCTGCACCCCTGCCCTGGCTGCTCTCATCCCTGCCCTGGCTGCTCTCATCCCTGCCCTGGCTGCTCTCATTCCTGCCCTGTTTACTCTCATCCCTGCCCTGTTTGCTCTCGTTCCTGCCCCAGCTTCCCTGCATTCCTGCTCTCCTGCATCCCTGCCCAGGCAATCACATCCCTGCCCCACTGCTCTGCATCCCTGGGCCAGTGGCCACATTCCTGCCCTGCATCCCTGCCCAGGGACTCACATCCTTGCCTGGACAACAGCATCCCTGCCTGGACACCTGCATCCCTGCCTGGACACCTGCATTCTGCCCTGCATCCCTGCCCTGCATCCCTGCCTGGACACCTGCATCCCTGCCTGGACACCTGCATTCTGCCCTGCATCCCTGCCCTGCATCCTTGACATCCCTGCCCTGCATCCCTGCCCTGCATCCTTGCTTGGACACTTGCGTCCCTGTCCCAAAAGCCGCATCCCCGTCCCACATCGCTGTCCCAGCCCGCCGCCCGCATCCCGGCCCCGCATCCCGGCCCCGCATCCCTGCCCGTGCCTGGGGAAGCAGCACCATCTCGCGTCGTTCTGCAGCCGGCACAGCCGCTCCCTGCACGGCCGCACCTCCTGGAGAAGCCGGGGAAATGCCGACGCTCCCCAGCACCAGCTCATCCCAGCTGCCTTATTCCGCCCTCTCAGAGCGCGGATCCTACTTTCCTCCTTTTATTCCCATTCTGTTTTTCAAGGACAGGGAATTCTGAAGCCTTCTGCTAACTGAGGTGATGTTGAGTGGTTCAAACGTGCATCATTTCTTTTTCCTGACCTTTCAGGACACGCAGACGTGCCGAGGTTTATTTGCTGCTGCTCAGGCTCCATTTACACCACCCTATTTATGCCTGTGTGAAATAATAGCACAATGGAATATTTTCGGGAGTGCTGTTCTTTTGAGGTGTGGTTTTCAAGGGTATGTAGGACCCAGACTTTACAGCAAGGAGTTGCTGCATCTGCTAAAGTAGTTCTATCCTCTCTAAGACTCCTGACACCCAGGGGTGGTGAGTTAAAAGGGTTTCTGATGAAAACAGGACTGGGGACAGCGTCAGGCCCAAAAAAGCTCATTCTGAGAGGTCTATTTCTAGCACTGAGAGATGCTGAAAGGCAGAGCTGGTGCGTCACTGCTCCCGCTGGTCAGGAGCTGTGTGTGTCGGGGTGGGGAGAGGCTGCAGAGAGCAGGACTTGCAGCCCAAGGCCTGGAGATGGCAGATCTAAGACTTAGCTGGGTAATTCCTTTCTGTTTAGAGCTGGCATGAGGATTTTCCTGTGTTGGAAACAGCCGAGTTCAATCCGACACCGAGCTGCTGCTGTCTGGAAATGATCAGCTCGGTTCCTGCTTGGGAATAATTTCATTTTAGGGGAAACTGAGGCACTTTGTCTTTAAAACAGCAGGAACAGCAGCTCTATCCTTTGTGAAGTGAAGTGAGTCTGGTGTGTCCCCAGAAGCTCTTGAAGCTGAAAGCTTGGATCATGCAAGGTAAAGGTGCAGCACTGGGGACTGGAGAGAGTGAGTTTTTCCAGGCAAAACTTTCTGCTGAAAAGCTGTGAAAACAAAAAAAATTCAAAGACAACATTTGGAGAAACAAAATAGTGCAGCCTCCTTCCACCAGCAAGTGAGTTTTCTTTGGCTTGCTCAAATTGAGATATTTGCATTTGAAACACACCTACATATATATATATTTATAGATACAGCCCTAGAAGGTGAAACTTGTAGTTTCAGCAAAAAGACTAAAATAGCCTCATGTTTTCGCCTTTATTTTTCCATTGTGGTTAGTAAAGAATCTGTGATTGGCATAAGGCTACTTGGAAAATGCCAGGCTGGATCAGTATCATCCTTCTGGCAGCCAGCTTGGGTCGATGGAGAATAAATTCAGTTCCCTCTGTGATCACCCTCTTTTCTTCACCGTGGCATCGTTGGATAGCAGTGGGGATACTTTTTAGGGGGATTTTGGGAGCTCTCTGTAACTATCCAGCAGCACCTCCACTGAGGCAGCAGGGAAGGGAACTCTCCGTGGGATGCAGGGGCTTTTCATGGGACGCAGGGACTCCCTGTGCAATGCAGAAACTCCCTGTGCAATGAGGTTTTCTGGCCAAAACCCCTCCCTGGGAGCTCTCTGGTGCCTCACAGCATCCCAGGGATGAGGCAGGAGCTCCCTGGGTCCCACCAGGCACCAGCACCAGGGATGTGGCAGTGGCTGCTGGGGGTTTCACTGCCGGAGGGCCCGAGGGCAGGAGCCAAACCGGGGCTGGATATTGACATTGAAAGTTGGCTTTTTGAAAGGCACAACAGCTTTTGCTTGCTGCAGAGCTAATTATTATGCAAATTCATGCTAATAAACTCTGCCTTGCATGTTGTGGAGAAGCTGCCTTTCCCGGTTAACATACCAGTAATGAGAGGTAGATTTGTAATTCAGATGCTGGTGGTAATATCCTAAATTACTCCGCGCCGTAATGGACTTTATTTCTTTCTCCCCTCGGCTCTCCCCCCAGTCCAAATGTCAATGCAAATCAGTTACAACTTTGCATATTTATTGCAGATGTATTTATTGTTGATACAGGGGCGAGACCCTCAGCTAAACAGCTCCTGCCGGCCCTGCCGTGGTGCCGGGGGGCTCGAGGTGTGGTTTTACCTGTCATGGTGCTTGGAGGAGCTCCTTCCATCTCCTTCTTTTTCCCTCTCCCAAGGAGCAGCCTCAGAGCGGGGAAAGCATATGTTATTTTTTTATTCATTAATTCCTTAGCATCTTTCCGTGTGTGGTTTTACATGACTGCTTATTCCCTGAGTTGGTGGAGATAACCAAGGAAGCACAGATCATTTTCAGGCTAAGCTAGGATTTAGGCCTAAAGCTACTGAACCAAGGCTTAGATTAGATGGCATCAGGCCTCTGTAATCGGTCTCTGTAAGATTTTGGCCCAACTTTGTCATCTTAATCAATGGAAAATCATGCAAGTCAGCTGTGCTTGACGTTTCAGCTGCTGTTGGGCCACTGCTGAGCCAGAAATGCCCTTCTGTTACTCAGTGTCCCGTGGAGCACAAATATAAGGCAGGTTTCTTTCTGCAGCCACGAACCTGTGCTCAGAAAATCCTGACTTGAGACCACCTGATGGGAAATGCAAAGCAAAACCATTCCCACATCTCCCCTGAGCTGCCAGAGGGGCAGGGACTGTGTCAGGGTATCGCTGGCTGGGCAGAGGGGATGGGGAAGGACAGAGTGATGTCCTGGTGGGTTTAAGCCAGATGTGGACTCTGATCTTACTGGTCTTGCCTTTCTGCTTGCTCTGAGGAGTGTTTTCATTTTCTTTGGCCTTGCTGCAGAAGAGAGAGGCTCAAAGCCTGGGAGTATCCGTGGCTCTCCAAATCCTTTGCATCAGTATGGACAAACTGATGATGGATTAAAAATTGGCTTTTGGGGGAATATTCTCTGCCCCTGGCTCTGGGGGTGATGATTTGGGGAAGGAGTGGTGATCTGAGCTCGAGCTCACTGAGCCGTTGCAGACACGCTGCGTGTGCACAGGGCTGTGCATCCCTCGGGACCATGGATTTCCTTCCCTGGGTTTGCTCCAGCCTGGAGCCAGAGCCTGTGTCCAAGTTCAAACACAAGGGACTGGGGAGGCTGTTCTGGCTGAGACCTGGAGTGTGTGAGTGGAGAGAGAAGCAGGAGCGCCTCCGGGCCTGCCCAAATCTGACGCAGAGGTTTTTGAAGCCTTTGAACATTTTTACTTTGCTTCCATTTGAATTCCGGCTTCTGCACAGCGAGAAACCAGCTGGGCTGAGAGGAGAGACTTTGAAAGGGACTGGGGAATGCTCTGCAGCCCTGCTCCTCCTCCTCTCCACGGACTCCCTGCGTGGACCAGGTACTGGACACCCGGAGTTCGCTCTGAATCACTGTTTGCCATTTTTTCCCAAGGCCAGGCTAAAAATTGTCAGAACCATCTCTTCCAGCCTCAAAATATCGATGAGTCACTGAGGAGCAAAGGCTGCAGAGCCAGAACACAGCGTGCAGCCTGTGGTGGGTAATTTTAGACCGAGAGTGGCCTTGAGGGCTGTTCAGCACTCCCAGCCTCTCCTTTTTGTGTGCCCCCCTGTGATGTTGCCTTGGCCTCACTCCTGTGCCTTGCAGGCAGCTGTGCATCCTCGTGGCTCCTCCTGGATGCTCCTGGATCCTGCTGGATGCTCCTGGATCCTGGCGCGTCCTCCCTGCACGCTGGCACGTGTGGGGATCGTGGGATGCCAAGCCTTGTGCTGCACGAGGCAGGCGGGTCACAGCGGGATCCCCGAGGGCCGGGTGCCTGCGATCCGTGCGGATCCGTGCGGATCCGTGCGGGGGCTGCGCCGTGAGGAGCTGGGAGCAGCGTGCAGTGCTGCCGCTCTTCCACACGGTGCTGACAAAACTCCACACAACACGCAGAAGCCTCTGGATCCTCACTCCACAGGCCACGTTGTCCCACCTCCCTCCGTAGTGCTTGGAGTTCTCCCCATCCCGTAAGCGGTGGAAGGCTGGCAGTGCCCACGCTGTGGCTGTGACCCCTGCAGCAGGATTAACTCCGCTCCAGGGAGGCAGAGCAGAGAGAGAGCTGCTCTGCTGGATGTTTAGGATGGATCTCTCAGCTCCCTGAGCTGAGTCTGGACACCCTGGATGATGCCCTGCTCCTCTTGCTCTCCAAGCCGTGGTGTCAGGGTGGACAAGGTGTGCTTCCTCCCATTTTCAGGCCCGCGGGTGAGGCTGAAAGGGCACATCCACACTCAGAGGGGCAGGACACAGCCTGAGCACTGCTTCTGTGCTGCAGGCTTTGGGTGGGCTCAGAGAGAGGCAGCTCCTGGGTTTGTGGAGTGGCAGAAGCAGGGCTGCAATCTCCTCTCTTCACTGTGTATGCTGCGCTTCACTCAGGAGCAGCCAACCTCCCACCGAGTGTCTGCTGCAGTTTCTTAATTGCTTTCTTAACTTCGTTACTCCTCTTCTGTTGGCAGTGCCCTGAAGCAAGGAGTCCCCCAGGTGCACTCGCTCTTGCATGCCAAAATTAGCTTCTTTTATTTAATTTTAAATAAACGTAGCGTCCTTTGAGTGCTCCCAGCATCTGCCGTGAAGGGGCACAGAGAGCGGGTGGTTAATTTTGCATGTGCTGCTCCTCAAAGGCCCGCCTGCTACTCGGCCTTTGGAAAGTTTTTCATGTTTCTTGCAGCTGTCCTTGGTGACCCTGAGCGAGTCAGGCTCCGTGGCTACAAAACGAGGAGATGAATTCTTCATCTCTCCGACATGTGTCTGTCTGCACTGCTTAGAGCCAACACTTCTCAGCGAGGCCGTGGGGGTTCTGGTGGATGCCGCTGCCACACAGAGCTCTGAGCAGGGTTTAGAGGTGGTAGGCTGAGCCCTAGGACAGGTTTTACCTGGGCAGAAGTGCAAGGTGGGACATCAAGGTGCCTGGAGAGCTGTTCTCTGGCACACTGTCCCCGTATGACCTTGGGTATGTCACCTGTCCGCCAGCTCCTCCCGGTTTGGGGTCACGATGGGGCGGCATTAGGGTGGTAACTGGAGTAGTCCAGCGTGGAGAGGGCAAGGAAGGGTCTCAGAAGAGCGTGAACCAGGAGGGAGAAGGGCTGGAGGTCTCCTCACAAAGTTTGCTGAGCTGAGGGCGGCGTGCACGTGCGTGTTTTACATAGGGCGCTGAAATAATTTATGGAGAGCTTCTCCCTTTCAGCAGAGAAGGTGGTCAAGACGAGCGAATAAATCTTTAAAAGAATAATGTTTTCAAAATCAGGCTCCTTGTCCTCGAACCCTTTGATGTATGAGAGCAATAGTATGTAGGACACATAGTGAAATAAACATGAGATCTCCCTGGAAGAGAATAGCGGAGTGGAGAAAATATTAGTGTTTACATCAAAACTCAATTGGAGCACTCGTTTCAAGATGATAGTTTATTATATTGAATCCAATTTAGTCCCACAAGGATGTTTCTTCTGCGGGTGACACTCAGGCTCACTCCGTGTCTCCTCCTCCTCGCCGTACCTGGGCACTGCCGTCCCCACTGGGTGATTCATCCTCTCCCTCTCACTGCAATTTCGGCATGCTTGGAAAGGCAAAGGGAGGAATTAATCAGCTTTTGGCCAATTTGCTGTTCCTTTCTGGGCTGCTGTCAGCTCGGGATGTCTTGACCCCAGGCTGGGAGAGATGTGCTGGGAGATGAGGGGATGCGGAGGGAAGGAACCTGTGGTGACGTGGAGAGAGGATGTTCAGGACATCAGTCCCTCCTGTCTGTCCTGATTGTTCAAAACCAAGCCATGATTTGTGCATGGGAGAGGTTTGCTGCTGCTCCCAGCACTTTTAGGAGCTTCACACCTCTTTGCTGAGCCTGGAGCAGTGGATTGCATTTGCCAGGCTCCAGGTACCTCAATATTGCACCATGTGAGGGTTGGGAGAGGAAAGGTGTGAAGGACTTGGAACCCTCCCAGAGCCCTGGTGCTATGGGGATGGGCAGGTGGCCCAGAGACACCTGCCCCTTCTACCCCAGCTGCAGCAGATTTGAAGGCCTGCAGTCCTCCCAGGTGTATTTAATGTGATTTTATTAGCACTGAGTCCATTATGGGGCTTTTAATGGCTCCATGACCTGAACTTGGTGAAGGGTATTTTTGGATGGATGATCCTAGAGGGTTTATCTGGATATTTCCTCCACACCAGGCAGCTGAGGTGACATGGGACAGCCTGGCTGTGTGGGGTGCCTGGCATCACCCTCAGCTGTATGGGGAGCCCTGAGCATCCATGGCTTCACAGCTGGGCCATGAGTCCCTTCCTGTCCAGCTTATCCAGAATAATGAATGGAGAATATTCTAGAGCCTCCAAGGTTAGTGATGCAGAGAAGTCTATCAGTTTGTTTACTCTTCTTTTTCTCGGTGCTTTTTCCTCCTGGTTATAAAGAGCTGTGTCAGAACTCCCTCCTGCCAAGTGCATTTGTTACCAGTCTATTCCCGTGTTTGGGATCTCGTTTGCTCTTGAATAAGATTGGCTGCAGTCCGTGCACATTGCCTGGGTTTGGTTGCTGCTGCTCCCCAGGGCTGGGGTTGTGGGGGCTGTGGGGTGTGATTTGCTTTGCAGGCAGAGGATGGATGCCCTCAGCAGAGTCAGTGGCCCCGTGGGTGCCGGGCAGGAGGGGCTGGCCCTGGGATAGGTGCCCACCCAACCTGGATGCACTCGGATTGCACAAGTTCTGAGCTCTCATCTCTCCTCCCCTTCTTTGTTTCCTAATGTGCAATTAGTTATTTGTATGTAAATTGCAGAGCGAGCAGAAGCAAAGGGAGATGAGTGAAGAGAGAGAGGGGAAAAAAAAAACCCAACCCAATAATTTATTGTGGTGCAAATGTTGATTTTTGTGACCCTGGTTCTCCCGGTGGTGCTGGGCTGGAAGGAAGGAGGTGGCTGTGCTGGGCAGCAAACGGGAAGCGAGGCTGAGAGTTTCAAAGTCACTTGGGAGATTGGGATGCTCAGTTCCCATTAATTTTAATAAGAAGAGGACATCTGTCTCATAGCTGACTTTGAAAATATCAGCCCAAACTTTGCCTAACCCTTAGTTCTTTCTCCACCTGTTGCTATCTCGTAACGATGCTTTGATGGCATTTAGCAGTAAAAGCAGCTTTTAAACATGTGGGTGCTTTCTAACCAGCTGCAGGGGTGGATTTACAGAGACCTTGTTAGAGGCAGGACTCAGCTTTTTCATGATTCAGACCTGCTGAAGGCAGCAGAGAGAAAACCTCTTGTTTGTTCTGATGATCAAGAGATCAGCTGGCGTCTCACTAATAGAGGGTCAAGAATATTTCAGGAGGATCTTTAATTCATTCTCAAAATCTCCAAGAAGAGGGTAACTCACATTCTCCCAGCTTAACTCGTTCCTGCTGGAGATGTGGTTTTCCTTGGGAGCTGATATCCCAAACTGGGCCCCGCTGCTGCTCTCAGCCCTGCTTGTATTTACCTGGTGATTGAGTGTCTATTTGCACACCCTGCGTCACAGCACCGCCGTCTACCTGGCCTTTGATTTCTTCATCCTCACTGTATTGCTCTGCAGTGGTCTTTATTGAATTTCATCTCACTGGTTTGGTGGTTTTTTTTTTTTTTTTGGCTATTTGTCTAATTTATCACCAATATTTTGAATTCTGATCCTCATTTTTGGAGCGCTCCACGCTCCTCTCTGCAAGGTCTCAGACTCTTTCTGCTTTATTATCCCCAGCACCGCTGAAATACAAAGCAAACAGACTCTGGCCCCTGGCAGATGAGGGGAAGCCATTTGAAATGGGCTCCTCGGTGATGGGAAGTGCTTGGCAGCTGCTCCCTGTGTCGGTTCAGCCGATGACACTTCCACCCCTGGCACTGCCTGAGCTTTCTTCCCAACTTCCTGCCTAGGGGATGTCACACGGGACGATGTCAAACACTTTAATGAAGTCAAGGTATATCACATCTGCTGCCTCCTCCCCTCCGATCCAGGAGACCAATTACACCGTCAAAAAAGGAAATTAAGTTGGTTTGACATGATTTGCTATTGACAAATCCGCAGTGGCTGTTCCTTATCACTCCATTATCTCCTCAGTGCTCCCAAAATTGATTGCTGTGTAATTGGGCCACGTGTCTCGTGGAGTATAGGGCAAAATGTGCTCAACCCCTCGGGCAGCCAGGAAAGTGGAAGCAAAAAGCACTTTTTCTCCTCAGCTTTCATGTTCCCAGAACCGTGTGTGCTGCCTTGGACACGCTGCTGGTGCTGGGGAGGGCGTGGTGGCACCAGGATGGCTCCTGCCCTCATTCTTTGGGCACCTTGGGTAGGCATCTCAGTCACTCCCATTTTGGTGGTGTCCAAGAAGGGCTGTGCACTTGGTTATTTAGGGATTTATGGGTTCTCAGGGGAAGCTCAGCATTGATCCAGTTTATCCCGTGGACTCCCAGATCCCTGGAGCCCTGAAGCAGCTACGGAGGCAGCTGCTTCTGCAGCTCTGCCCTCACTGCGGTCTCCCTCCACCAACTCCTGTGTTTACTCTTCTTATGAGCACCACGATTTAGTTTTATGACCCAGCGATCAATTCTCCATCAGGAGCTCTGGAAAAGCTACTGATGTGTTTCCAATAAATGGTACGTCAAGGAAAATATATATGATCCTGTCCTGTCCCTGTCTCGTTTCCTTCTGCGTCGCATGCAGCCTGTACAAACACCTCGAGGAGGCAGAGAAAGGGGGCTCGTTGTTTGTTTGAGGCATTAGGAATGAGGGGATATCGATTCCCCAGGGACAGGGGGATTGGTGGACAGGGAAATTCATACAGCAGTCCCCAGCGAGGCTCAGACAGGGAGCGTGTGCCGTGGGTCTGCAAAGAGCAATTGCTCCGGAGGCAGAAATGAAACAAGTGTCAGGGAGAATAACTGGAGGCTGATGTTAATAATTAAGCTTTCTAATGAGAGTATTCGTTTTTCTCCAGTAGATGGATTCAGCCTTTCCCGTCCTGGTGGTGTTGTGTGCAAACCGAGCTCGTTTTTTCACCTGCTCAGGACAAAGCACAGCACAGGCAGAGATTGCTGCTCGTGCCTTCTGGGATGGACAGGCCAGAGGAGGATGGGGACTCTTATATGGGAATGGGAACTGAGGGAGATTTTGTGGCTTCCTTTTGGTGGTCAGCAGAGGGACAGCACTGATCTCTTCTCTCTGCTGAGCAATGACAGGAGCCAGGGAAGGGCTGGAGCTGTGCCAGGGGAGGGTTAGGTTGGATATCAGGGAAAGGTTCTTCCCCCAGAGGGTGCTGGGCACTGCCCAGGCTCCCCAGGGAATGGGCACGGCCCCAAGGCTGCCAGAGCTCCAGGAGCGTTTGGACAACACAGCACAGGGTGGATTGTTGGGGTGTTTGTGCAGGGCCAGGAGCTGGAATTAAATGATCCTTGTGGGACCCTTCAGACTCAGTGCATGTTATGATTCTGTGATATTTAATGTACTCCTGCTCCGTGGCAGCTCAGTCCCGCCTCTGCAGCCTTCTGGTTTCCTAGTCTGGGAAAGGAACTTTGGGAGTCATGGAGCTGGGTGAATTTTAATGAAAAAAAGTATTTTCTATGAAGAATCTGAGTTTTGCTGAGATGGACATCTGTGGTGGTAGGAATGGGCTGGAAACAGGAGCATCTATTATGCTGCAGGTTTTTTTATTTGCTGGAGAAAATCCAAACTAAGACATTTTTTGTTTGAAATTGGTACATCAAAACATTGCAAATGCAGTTTGGTACAACGCCCTGGTTTGATGAAACAAAGAAAAAAAGTCCCCATTTCTGAATTTCAGCGTTGTGGAACTGATGATTCCAGAAAAACCTTTCAACTTCTCACCCTATCTCAAGATGAAAACAAATGTTGAACTACAGAGATTTCCCAGAGGAAGGAAATTCTGCTTTCCTAACACCTCTAACACTTACTTTTTGTTGTAAATCATTTTGAGCTCTACAGATGAAAAGCTCTTGGTAGATGCAAAATATTGCTGCTTTTTATTTTATTTATTATTCATCATGATAGTTCGTGCCCAAAGAGGAATTCATATTCTTTCTTTCTCAGCTGCTGGGTCCTGTGAAAATTGCCCAGCTACGGAGCCTGGCTGCCTGCACTTGTGGAAGAGATGGGAAATTCATTAAAATTTCATCACTTCTGGCTTAAATTGTTTACTTTTTTGACCAGCTCTGCTGGGAGATGTCATCTGGCTCTCCAAGACCTGGTGGGCTTTGCTTTGCCAGCACGGGCCACTTTGTCCGTGCTCTTGGCACGTCGCAGGAGGGAGTGTGGGAAAAGGGGGGATCCTGGGGGAGCAGGGTTGGGAAAGGAGGAGGCGACTGATGAGCTTTGCTAATTGCCAAGGCTTGCAGATGGCTGGACCCCGTCTCTCCCCACGCTGTGCCGGCTGGATTTGCTCTGGCACGAGGCAGACACAGCACCTGCTCCCCAGCAGCCCCAGGGGCACAGGTAGCCGGGAAGGGGGATATTAAAAGGACATCTGGCAAAGCGCCCGCGTGGCACAGGAGGGGAGGGAGCCTTCAATGAAGTTTCCCCAAATACGCAATTAATTTTGACTTAATAAGACATTTATTGTATAATAAACAACAACTGATTCTATGAAAAAATATTTATTGAGGATTTACGGCTGAGTAATGAATTTGTAGCTCAGTTTGCCTCGACGAGATTTATTTACATAGCAGTTAAACCCCAATCAATAATATGCTTTTAATAATCACTGTATTTAAGTAGTATTTCAACAATACACTGTAATTAGGCCATGAATTCTTCCGTAATTCTTTAGATTTAGTATACTTTGGGGTTCCGAATCTCTCCTGGATCGTGATGCGAGTGCTCCATTAACGTTAATTAAGTGCGTGCCAATCAAGCAGAGAATAAACGGCGCTGTGTGCGAGCCATCGGTGAATAGCAGTGGGGTGCTGGGAGGGAAGCAGCTCAGGCTTCCCGGGATGGAGAGCAGTGACTTCAGCATCCTTCCCTCTGGATCAGTCATCACCAGGATCAGCTCCTGGGAGAGGAAGGAGGGCAGAGACCAACGCTGCTGATGGGAACATTCCCATCCCTGTGCCACGCTGTCCTCTGCTGTGTGCCACAGAGCTCCCAAACACGGCTCTGCCTGCCTTTGGGATTAAACTGCTGGTTCATAGATGTGTAGCTGTGACTCTGTGAAACTCCTCGAGTCCCCAGGAGCTGGGTTTGCCGGGAATATTTGCTCTGTCTCTGGGAAAACAGCTCCTGGGCAGGGTGGAACAGAGGGTGCAGGATGGGGATGCTCGTCGATGGGGTGCTGGGGGCAGGGGATGGATCCTGCTCCTGTGCCTGTTGAGCTGATGGTGGAAGGCGAGTGGCCACAAGGAAGCCTGGCACTTTGCTTCCCTCTACCCATGGGAATTTTAACTTGGATTTTTAGCAGTTTAATATTGGGCTGGGTGCACTGAAAAACGCGAGTGTGGAGTGTGTGTACTTCGGGGCATGATGCTGCAAAGTTTTGCTCTACTCATCAGGCACTTAGAAGTCTTTCTAGATCAATCACGCTTTAAATGCACATTTTTCTCTGCTCTTGGTCTGTCTAATCTCTCTTTGTCTCAGCAATTGTACCTCCTGTCTCTGTCTGCAGCCGATGATATCGCTCCTGAGAAAGATACGGGCGTGTATATTTAGAAAATGTCTCCTGCATTCCTCTCCTACAAGGGACACTTGAAATGGCTTTGGGGGGGGGGAAAAAAAGAAAAGCCCAAAAATATGGCCCTGCACTGTCTTGCTTCTTTGTGCCTTGTTAGAGCAGGGCCTGAGGCAGGAGCGTCGCCACAGAGCCACGTGAGGAGCAGGGCTGGCAGCGCAGGAGGGGATGCACTGAGGGATATTTACTGTACCGGAGAAAAGATTTGGTGCTAAGGACTTGTTTTCTTTTTAATTTGGTAAATCACCCTGTGCTGTGGTTAAAGTGTGGTGGCAGAGGGGTGAGGGAGGCAGGGAGAGAAGTGAGGAGTGGCAGCTGCAGAGGAGATAGGGGAAAAACCTCCTTGACAGGTTAAAAGCTCCACGTGAGAACCTCCATGTGAGCTTTCCTGGGAAAGGCACTGAGTTCGGAAATTAAGCAAGACAGCAGGCAGGGAAGAAGGATGTGCCGTGTTATGGTAATCGCTCTTCTTAATTGCTTTGACTCCGATGACCACTCATTTCTTATCCTAACAAAGACATGAGAGCCTTCCGCTCCGGACTGCAAAGCAAATCCCGAGGGAAGCTCCCCCTGAGGTCTGTCAGGGACCCAAAGAGCTTTGTGACCGCCAGCCCCAAGGTGCAGCCGTGCTGGGACATCGTGGTGGCCAGTCTGGTGGCCATGGTCCCCCAGGAGGCTGAGCCCAAAGAGCCCAGAGGGGTTTTTTTTGGAGCAAGAGGTTGTGGGAGGCATCGGTCCCGCACCTCCACTCCTGCTCAGCCAAGGTACAGAAAACCAGGCAGAGCTGCTGCCATCGGTGTTTTACCAGCCCTCTTTGAGCTGAATAGAATCCTGTTGCTCAGCTGTGCAATTTGCACTGATTCCTCCGTAAATTCATGGTCTAAACTCATGAGGAGCAGGCAGAAAGGTGCCTGCTGCTTTTCGCCTGGGCTTGATCCAGCGCAGAATAATTGCATTGACTGTTTCGCTCTGTGCTTGGCAGTTCAGGGCTTAGAAATCCCCCACAAAAGAGCCCAGCACACAGAAACTTGACTCGGAGTCTAAAGCAAAGCTGCGACTGGCAGAGGTGCAGATCTTCAGGCTCAATCAGATGCATAAAGACAGGCAGGCCAAGCTGAGATGGGAATATGTTGCTTCAGCTGTGCGCTGAAAGCTGCTGAAATTTTCCATATCAGAGGCTTGCTTTACAAAAAGGGATGGTCTGGCCTGGGGTTTGCAGGGAGGAAAACAGCAGTGGTGACGACAGCAGCAATAAAAAGCTCTCCCTGCTTTCCACACTGGTGGGAATTGCTTCTCTATGCTCTTCCAGTGACTTTCCAAGCCACTTTTCTCCGTGTATGAATCCAAAGCATCTGCCTGTTTGCCCTTGGTGTGTCCCAGGCTCCAGCAGCCCTGCGCCAGTGTCACTGGTCACAGTGGAGCTGTGTGCCCGTCCCGGCTGCATTGCCACTGTCAGGAGTGGGCTGGGCTGGGTTTGGGCTCAGAGGTGCTGGAGAGCAGCTGTGTTGTGGAGAGGGGCTGGTTGAAGCAGTTGTGGGTATCCATTTAATATTTTTTAATACATGGAATGGTGATTTTATGCATTTTAGTAGAATATCAGGCTGGTTTGGGTTGGGAGGGACCTTAAAGCTTATCTTGTTCCACCCTCCTGCCATGGGCATGGTCACTTTCCACTATCCCAGGTTGCTCCAAGCACTGTTCACCCTGGCCTTGAACATTTCCAAGGCAGCATTCTGGGCAGTCTGTGCCAGGGCCTCCCCACCCTCACAGGGATGAATTTTTCCTCATTCCCTTCAATGTGCCTCTTGCTGATTAAACGAGCAGCTCAGCTGCAGGGGAAAATTATTGCCCATGCTCTGAGTTGTTCTGGAGTTCTTCAAAATGAGTCTGAGGAGGAGAGAAATGCCCACTGGTGCTCTGCAGGAGATTTTTAACCAGTCTGAGATACTCAGTCTGAGTGAGAGAAGTCATGTTTTTGGGAGGGGAAACTTTGCTGATACCAGCAGCATCTTTTCTTGCGGTAAGGAGTAACTGGCCTGGCTTGGGAGTGCAGTTGGTCAGCCCAGCTGGCCCAGGGATCCACGAGAGGACTTTGGCCTCCCTGCTGCATTTCAATTCCCCCAGCACTGCGGCAGCGATGGACACTCGGACACCGGTTGCATTAAACATAGGGTCAGTCATTTCCCTGCCTTCATTCTTTGTCTGTAATTCTGCATCTAATGGCAGCAATTAGTCACTGTCCAAGAAGGGATGAGCAAGCTCCTGGCTCATCCCGGCTCTCTGACGGATCTGCTCCTCCAGAGGGATGGAAAGGTCATTAGCAGAGGGTTAGTTATTGATCGGCTTGGGGGAGAGAGAGGGTCCAGAGGTGAAGCTCAGCACCAGGCTTAAACGATGGGCCAGAGGAAGGAAAGAAAAATAGGCTGGCAGCAGCCCCAGGGAGCCCCCAGCCACCGTGCCACAGATGCAAAGGACAAATTCTTATTGATTGGAGAGGTGTTTTTGGAGGTAGGTTATTTCTTTTCCCTCCCTAAAGCGGGGACCAATTATGGCTGTTGACTGGCAGAGACAAATGCCACAAGTACCAAGCCCGGATTTCCTGAGGCCATCCTGCTTCTCCTCATGGTGGAGTTGTACAAACCCACTGTGCTAAAACGAGCACCCTCAAACTGGCTGGGAGAGACAGCTATGTCCCAAAAAGGGGGACGGGGCTGGTTTTTGCACACACTCCTCCAGGTGGGCAGGAACAGCTCTGCAAAATGGCACAAAGAGAAACAAGTAAGGAATGGTTGGCTCTTGTGTAGGAAATCTGAGTGCAGGGTGGGGAAGGAATGGGGTGCTCTGGGCAGTGGCTGTGCTGGAGGGAGGGCAGAAGGATCTGGGGCAGATTCAATGATTTGATCAGCTCATTTCTGGCACTGACTATAATTAAGTCGTTCAGCAGATAAATTAAGGCCATTGCCAAGTTCTAGGAGGGAAGAACCTTTATGGTGGATGAGGGCCAGGCTCTCCTCAGGGTGAGGAGCTGGGGAGAGTCTGGCTGTTCCCAACCATCAGTCACACCTCAGGGCCTGTTGAGCACCCTCCAACCTCCTCTTCCATCATGGCCGTGTCAAAAAGAGGGATGAGGTTATTGACTGTGTCAACAGGGCTGATAAATCACAGCCTCCATGCCTGGCACTGCAGGATACCCTCAGTCTGCTTGGGTTGGGCTTCATCCTCTGCCCAGCTCCGAGTGTCCCTCCATGGATGTGGGGATGGTCCTAAGGAGACATCAGTAGTGATGCTTTCTGCTACCAGAGCTCTTCCTCAGGGTCTCAGAAGTGTGTCCTCTAACGTGTTATTCCTCCTCTCCTCCTGCCAGAGTGGCTGAGTTTCCCAGGTGCAAACTGGCTGGATTCCCTGAGTTGTCTCACTCCTGGAGGCTCCTTTCTCTGGAAAGGAGGCCTGAAACCATTTCCGCTCCTCCAGGCCAAGGGCTGCACATCAAGACAGGGGTGCAGTGAAAAGCTGACAAGCCCAGCCCTTGCAGGCAGCACTGCCAGGAACCTCTTGATGCTCCCACAGGCCCACAGCCAAGCTCGGCCCCAGTGGAAGCCGGGCTGGATTCACGTGTGGGTGGGAAGAAGGGAGAGCAGCAAGGCGAGATACCTGCACCCTTCCCATGCTCGTCCTGTCTCCACCCTGCCAGTGATGGAGTGTAACCCTCTTCTCTGGAGTGATTATCCTGTTCTTGGAGGCCTCTTTGACCTTCAGCAGCAGATGGATAATGCTGCGGGCAGGCAGGAGGAAGGCTCGGGAGCGTTGCCTTCAATACGGCTTCGCCCTCCTGATTTATACGGGGGAGCGAGCGGTGCTGATGCTGGCTGCTGCTCATAGATTATCTTCATTCCAGCAGCACTCAGGCAGACAGCAGAGGTAACAGAGAGCCACCCGCCACCCTATCCGTCACCTTGCCTCCGGCACCGGCGGTGGCTGCTGCAGAGCCGGCTCTTCCCAGGGAAACTTTCCCTCTCCATCAAACACCGCAACAAAAAGTCATCTTCTGCAAACAGGTCCATGTATCTCTGGGGAGCTTGTCATGGCTGCGTGTCTCTCAAGCCTCTCTGGAGGATGGGGAAGCAGGGATGGAATAATGCTGGAGAGGACGTGATGGGCTCAGGGGAGCAGGAGGGTTGAGGTCTCTGTTCAGCCCAGGGTGGTGCTGGGATTCATGGCTGTGTTTCAAGGTCTGGGCTTCTCAGTTCAACCAGTGGAAGGTGAATCGAAGGCACTGGGGACCCACTGTGATTTCTGGCACCGCTTTTATTTTATTTTCCCTCTCCTCACCTCTCAGGCCTTCATTTCCTGAACTGGGATTAATCTTAATCTTACTTACCCTCCTCCTAGGGGAGCGGAGAGGCTTGTTCTGTTCATGTCTGGAAAATGCTGTGAAATCCTCTGATGAAAGGTGCTGACAGAGCACTGAGGATTTCCAGGATTCACAGTTTTAGATGAATGGAGAGGTGGAAAGCACAAGGGGCTGAGGAGGTGGCTTTGTCAGAGTGGTGGGGCTCAGTGTGCCGGGGGGAGCTGGCAGTGGGATCCCTGGGAGATGCCCCCTACAAAGGACACTGAGAATCACATTTTTTGAGCTGAAAGTAGAAAGTCTTGGCAGCGGCACCAGCCGGGAGCATCTCGGGAGGAGGGGTGGGAAGCCTGAAGGCAAGTTATGCCTTTCTTCTCTCGCTGCCTCTGAGAACATGAATTATCCAGACTTCCTTTGCTGCCTGGAGACCAGGATCAAACCCAGGTATGCAGAGTGCTGGTGTTTGTGCTGAGGCTGGGGAGACGGGGGGGGTGCAGCAGGCAAGGTGTGGGGCCTGCAGTGCTCCCTCTTGGAGACCATCGTGTGCTTTGGCTCCGAATCGAACTTTAATTCCCCCTTTTCTTTTTGTTTTTTTCTTTTTTAATATTGTAAAATAGTCAGGCTTTAGATCTCTGCGCTTCTTTTTTTATTATCAGCTGTATGTAAAATGTGCCCAGTAGCCCAGACATAACGAGTGTACTCAGCATGGAGCCAGAGGAGCGTTGTGTGCAGGGAGGGCAAAGCCCAGCTCTGCAGGTTCCCAGTGCTGCTCCTCCTCCTTGGGTAGCTCCAAACAAAGCCCTTCCACTGAAACCTCCGCAGGCTCCAGGGCAGGTGGGCGACTGCACATCCCAACCCTCCTTCTGCTCAGGAGAACCCTGTTTCTAGCACCAATTTGATCAGCATCCCGTGGCCCAGAAACCTGGACTTGGTGCATTCAAAATTGCCCTGCGGCATAAGATGAACGAAATCTGAATGCCTGGTGAGCAGCAGTCCATCGAGCAGGAGGATATATTGCTCCAAATGGAAATAATTTCTATTGCTAGGGAAGAGAGTGGCCTGTTCTGAGCTATTGCACCGGGCTGCTCAGTAATTTGTGCAGTGCAGATGGGAGCACAGAGCCTTTACTGCCGGAGAAAGCTCGAGTCAAGTTGTTAAGGAAGAAATATAATCAGAAAGAGCCAGGAAACATAAAGATCAAAGTTGAAAATAATTTACATTTCATCAAGAACTTGTGGAAAAAGGACAAGGAAAAAAAAAGCAAGCCCTGTCGTTTATGCGAGGTTTTCAGCAGGAGGAGTAGGATTCGGGAGGAAAACACACAGAAATTGACTTTTCCCTGTATTTTCAAAGTGAGAATTGACTGCCGAGCCACAAGTGTTACTTGAAGTGACATTTGTGGGTGCGCTGTGAAAATCCTCAGACAGCACAAAGCCTTGTTCAGCACCAGCCATGTGTCACTTTGAACCCTGGGAAGCTCTCAGGGTGCTCTGACAGCAGGGACACAGGACCCAGGAGCTCGGAGTAGACAGCGTTGGGGTTATCCATAAAGTTGTGATTTTCCCCCAGCCTTTCACCTTTATTTTTGGGGGAGGACCATCATGCTGAGGGAGAAGTGGACACATGGATGGGTTGCAATTTGTCCTCTTGCCCAACTCCTTGGAATGTTCATGCGTCGTTCCTCTATCTGTAGCATTTTAATGCGTTTATAAAACGTTTCCTAACGACAGAAAGATAATTTGGCTAATGCAGCTCTGCACAATTAGGTTCCTCAGTTAACATCATGTTCCTGCATCAGATGCCCTTTCCTCTCGTAGCCTATTTTTCATACCCTGGGTAAATATGTTTAATAATCAATTGGCATGTTATTAACGCACAATAACGATCTCACTAAATCGAAGCTCAGGCTTTATTTGAGACACTTACAGTAAATATTGACTGTTCTGCAGAATTATGGCAGAGCCCTGAGCAGTCTGTTCCAATGGGAACTGGATCCATTTTTTAATACCAGTTATTGATTTTCAGCGAGCAAAGTGCCTTGAGACATCCGTGGTTTTCCTCCTCCTGCCTGTGAGCTGTTGGGAGGTGATGGACAAGCACCAGGGAGACGATTTCCCTGTGCTCCATCAGTAGTGCCACGGCTGGGGATGGGCAGAGCTGGTGGGCATTTCTCCCTCTCCCTTTGGAGGTTTTCCCAAGGCCAAGGTCCCTCCCATCCAGCAGTGCTGGCTGGGGACAAGCCCCTGCCACCTACCCTGGTGACAACTGCTTGCTGCAAAGGTTCTGGTTTAATTTTCTGCCCTTAATTGCTGCTAAGGGAAAAAAAAAAAAGTAGGCTTGTTTGGACATTTGATGAAGATTCCTGCCAGCTCCCATTTTCCTGCTGTCCTGTGACCTGTCCACTGGAGGGCTGATGAGAATTGATGCTCACTGCTCCCAGCACATCCCTGGATGACGTGCCCCTGGCACCTCCACATGGATGAGCTGGCTGATGTGGGGGTGACGTGTTTACAGCCCTGCTAGGATCCACTCTCTTTCCCTCCGTGCTCTTTGTGTCTCACCATTGCATCCTTTTAATCAGGGCCTCCCCCACGAGGACTTTTTTCCATGCCAATTCATGTCCCTGTGAGTGAGGTCGGTTGTCCTGCTCATGCTGTTATTCGGTGATGGTCCCACCAGCCCGGTGTGTTAGGCTGCTTTTCCCAGAGGAATGGGGCTGGCTTTCCCCCAGTGCTTACAAAAGCCGTGGGAATAGCAGCTATCTCGATTTTTCACTCAGGTGGGAGAGGAGGGAGATGGAAATGAGTCACATCCCATGCAAGATCTATCAGTGAACACCTCGGAGGGAGCAGGTAGGGATTTTCCCTGCTGTTACCTTGTAGGAGCCCTGTTTCCTTCCACGGAGAGAGGCCTGAAGGGTGACTCTCAGGGCTGAGTTACTGTGTGTGATGTACAACACATGGAATTCCTCAGGAATGACTTTGCAGATCATTCCCCTGGTGGGCAAATCCATTTGTTGGAGACAGAGAGGGACAAGGAGCGTGTCTGCACTAGGTGTGTGCCGGGATGCAGGGACAGCTGTGCACGCTCGGAGTCCAAAGGAGCTTCCAGATGTGCACAAGCTCTTGCAAATGGCTGTGATGCCCCGTTAGGGCAGGAGCTGCTTCCCGAGCCAGGAGCCAGGGAAAGGGCTGTGCCTCGGCCATAGCTCACGGAGATTTGAAGTCCATTGGCGTGGCTGACTGTCTGTGTATATTTATGTAGAAGACTTTGCGTCCCTGGAAGGTGCTGCTGCTTGTTATTTTGACTGATTACAGGAGAGTGACTGTACTACAATAGCAGGAGCCACTCATTAGCTTTGGCGTAGCACAGAGAAATCGGCAACTTGTTCCAGCCACATCTGCCCCTGGAGGTGAATATTAAACAGGAATTGATCCCGGGTAATGAGAACACAGCCCGGGCTGCTGTGATTAGCACCGGTTGAATTTTAAATAGTTAATTATTTCAACGGGCAAATGGTGGTGTTTGGGGGGGTGGGAGAGTGTGTTGTGTTTGGGGTGGTGGCTGTGTGTGAAGGGGTCAGTGTTGGTGTGGTGGCAGCGAGTGTTTTGAGGGCTGTGGGTGGCTCAGGTTTGGAAGGTTTGGGTGTGTTTGGTGTGAGTACAAGCAGGGTATGCCTGGAATGCTGCCTGGAGAGTGCTGGGGGGGTTTTATGCAGGTGAGAAGGTAGATGGGTGGCCCCATGACTTCTGGAAGTGCTTATCTTGGAGAAACAAGTTTTGGGCAGAGTTCCAAGAGCTGTGGAGCTGACAGTCTGAGGGCACATGTGTGTGCTGCCCCAGCTCTGTGCAGGGTCCATTTCCAGTCCCGTCAGCCTCGGGACAGGAAAGACATGGGGAAGCAGGTCAGAAAGTTGAGGTGGGAATGCACTGAATCTGGTTTTCCTTGCATTCCCCCATCCCTGCTCTCTTTTTCTGGAGCTCTGCAGAAACAAAGGGAAGGTGAGAGAAGGTGGCGGGTGCCAGGGGAAGGCGTGCTGTCTGCCTGGAGACAGGGGAATTATCCAGCTTCAATAAATACCTTTCAAAAAGAGAGGAAAGAAAGAGAATTTCGCCCTTCTCCTCACCCCACGCCTCCCAAAATACCAAATCACCATGATTAAAAATTGACTCAAATGGACAAGCAGGCCCGGTAATTGATTGTGGCCTTTCATTCTTGCAGCCACACTTAATTAACCTTTAGACTCAAATACCAAGCACTGGTTAGACAGAAAGGTGCAGGCAGGGAGGAAGACGACAGTGCCTGTTGGGAGGATCCTGGGCTCTGAGAAGTCCTTTGGGGTGAAGATGCCTGGATGATGCTCTGGGGAAGAGCAGGCTGTGAGATAACACAGGCTTGGATTTGGAGGTTTAGTTCCCTTTACCAGACTGCAGAAGGAAGAATAACCCCTTCCCAGGTTATTTCCCCCCAATGTGTTCCAGCTCAGCTCCCTTTCATGTGCTTGTTACTCATATTCAGAACCACTGACAGGAGCTGACACCAAGTTGTGCTCAGCTGTAGGAAACCACCAGGCTGAAAACTGCGCAGATGGGTTTGTCTTTGTGTGCTGAGTGTTACCTTGTAGTGGTGAGGGGGAAAAAAAATGTAAAATGTGTGCCAAGGAGTGCTGTAAATGGATTCTCAGGTAGTAAAAAACTGTTAGTTGAAGGATGCTCTTTTTCCTGGTGTTTCTTGCTAAATCAGTCTCCAGAACTAAAACAAAAACGTGGCAAGCAGGGATTCCTGTGGCCTTTCCCTTAGGGAAGGGTTCAAAGTCCATTTTTGGGTATGAGGACCTGAGAGGATAAATGTCCTGCCCCTGGGGCTGTGTGGGGCTTGCTCCTCCCACGGTATTTTCTCCTTGTTGGACCTCCCCAGGCTGCTCCCTGAGGATCTGTGAGAGACCATGTTTGGGTGCAAAGTGGGTATTTTTGTCTGTTTCAAGAGCTGCCTGTCTCCCACACATCCCCCTTTCCTTTCAGCCGTGGATCCTGTGGTTTTATGCTCGGGATCATTAATGCAGAGCTCCTCTGGCCTCCTTACAGCACGAGTTGTCTCTGCTCTGTGCAGTGCAAACGTGCTTTGACCTGGAAAGCCGCTGCCAGCAGCAGATGGAGCAGACCTGCAGGCCCAGCTGCTCCGTGCCCTGCCAGGTGCTGGGGATGCTTTGGTTTTTAAATGCTTTGGTTGAAAGAAACTTTGAGTGTGCTCTGGAATTGGGGATGTATCAGAGGAAACTTGGGGCAAGGCATCAAAATGTGTACTCTGAGTGAGGTGAATCATTTCGGAGGAGATAAGGATGAGCAAAGAGGAGGCTCCGAGTGGTGGATCTAACAAAGGTGACGTGGCTTTGATGGTGTAGTATCAGTTCTGGTTTTTACATCAAGCCCTGGTTCAGCATAAAAACAGGAGGGCTGATTTGGAGAGCACAGCTGAAAGCCAGAAGCGTGAATATAAAATTCACAGCATGATAAACAGGGAGGGTTCCTATAGGAACAGTGGCAGCTCTTCAATGTCCATGGGAAATCGTTTGCTTCCAGATATGTAAATGTCTGAGCTTGTCCAGGAAGCTTGGTCCCAAATTTTTGGGCTGGGCAGCGATGGCTGGGCTTGGCTTGTACTCCAGGCTCTGTGGCAGGACTTGGGCTGGGTCCTACCCTCAGCTCTTTCTGTATTCATCTCCCTTCGACCAGGGGCCTCGAGAGGCTTGGAGACAAATCACATCTGTGCATATCAGATGGAGACTTTGGGGGTTTGAGCAGGAATTGTCTGCCTTTTGTCTTTTATCATTACGAGTCAGGGATGGAGGTGACAACAGAGTCGTGTATGAATGCAGAGTAAACAAAGCTGTGTGTGGGTGTGATGACATGTTCCTTTTGTCCATAATGCATTCATCCTCCGAGTGCTCCAGGGTTATGCATTTAATTTGTTGTGCAATTGGCAGCCTCAGAAGTACTTAAGCATCCAGCTATCCTTGCCTAAAAATAACTGGAAAGCAACAGGAGTTGGGTTTTTTTGTTCAGGAGGAGGTGGGCCAAGGAGAAAAATGTGTTCTGCAAGCCAGGAATGCAGCCCACACCTGTCAGGCCCGCCATGGTTTTCTGGTTATTTGGGTCTTTTCTTCATCCCTTCCCCAGTTCGACGCAGCTCTGGGCACAAGCAGCTATGAGGGAGGAAGAGCAGGCTGGTGGTTGCAGCACCAGCCCAGGATTTAGGTGATTTAGGCTGAACCTCTCATTTTGCTGCTGTCTTTCTGTGTCATCTTAGTCTCTCTGCAGTTGTAATATCACCGTTTCTGCACAGGGGGGTTGCAAGAGTAAATATATTAAAGATTGGGAGGCATTAAGGTGCTGTGGGAAGGCTCCTGCAGAGCAAGAGAGCGTGCACCTGCAAATCTCAGCGGCTCACAGGGTCGACAAAAGCAGCCTCAAATATATTATTTTTAATATCTCATTATTTCTGAGTCAGCCGAAAGATTTTGAACCGTCCTTGGCAGGGAAGGAGACCTTCCTTGCCAGGTCATAGAATCACAGAATTTAGGTTGGAAAAGACCTCCAAGATCATTGACTCCAACCTGTGACTGATCCCCACCTTGTCAAGCAGACCAGAGCACTGAGTGCCACATCCAGTCATGTCTTGAACACCTCCAGGGATGGGGGACTCCACCACCTCCTTGGGCAGCCCAATTCCAATGTCTGACAATCCTTTCAGTGAAGAAATTCTTCCTGATGTCCAACCTGAGGTCCAGAGCAGCGGCTTTGATTTCCCTCCCTTTGTGCCATCTTTCATTAGACACAGGAGTATCTCCAGCCCCACGTGAGCCCTGTCCCCACAGCTCTGGCAGTGCAGGCTCTCCGTGGCACTCTCGACTGGGAAATTGAGGATTTTGAGCTAGTCTGGGTGCTTGGCACTCCTCAAAGTCGGGCTCAGGGTGCTGGTGCCCGGAGTCATCTCCAGGTTGGTTCAGCTCAGCGATGGGCTGGGTTCTGCTGTGGAAAAGATGCAGCAGCTCCCTTCCACACCAAGGCCTCGGTGCTCTCTGCCAGAGCTGCTCCTGCTCCGTATTTAGCAGCAGCACCGCTCAGGAGCAGTTTCTGAACCCTCACGGATGTGTTTGGCAGCTGATAACGGGGCTGAACTTTTTGTTTCAGATCCTACGGAAGTTTGGAGCGGAAAAACCTTGTGAGCCCAGGGTCTGAACCCCTAGGAAGATTAAAATTCCCTACCCCTACTTCGAAAGGCGCTGAGAGTCTGTCTGGCAAGACAGGTTCATTAACAAATTAATAGAATAATCAGCAGGGCTTTGTGTGCGTTTTGCAGATAAAAAACTGGTAACAGCGTTCTTTGGCTCTTTAATGGGCTGATAAGAGCCAACTATCTGCTCCATGGCGGGGCTAATCACAGAGATAACAGAGGTTAAATCAACTGCGGGGCGCTGGCGAGAGCCGCGCAGAGGCGGGGATGGATGGAGGTGGGAGCTCAGGGGTTTTAAACACGATGAAAGGGAATAGCAGCGAAGTGAGGGGAGGGAGAAAACCAGCAGGCAGCTCCGTGGATGTTTTTAGGAGCACTGTGCAAAGACCACGAGGGCTGAGCCTCTGGCAGGCTGATGCTGTCGGGAAGTGGCTGGGGGGGTTGTAGGGAGCTCCCGTCTGCTCTCGGGTCTTTCCATGGGGGTTTGGACAAGGAACAGGGTGTCCAGAGGAGCTGTGGCTGCCCCATCCCTGGAAGTGTTCAAGGCCAGGTTGGGCGGGGCTTGGAGCAACCTGGGATAGTGGAAGGTGTCCTGCCCATGGCAGGGGGTGGAATGGGATGTTCTTTAATGTCCCTCTCAACCCAAACCAGTCCATGACTCCACCATTCTACGAGAGTTGTTGCCAGCACTTTCTCTCTGCAATAAGAAGCTGGGAACAGCGGGGGACAGGTTTTTTAGGAGGCCAGCAGGGAAGAGGCAGAGTGGGCTGCATGCAGGTTCCCAGGCTGGTGCAGCAAAGCCGAGGCACGTCACGGCCAAGGGTCCCGCCACAAAAAGCCCGTGCAGAGGCAGGTCTGAGCCTCTCTGGGAGGATTTCAAGATCCATTTTAACACCAAACCACCCCCGGCCATGCTCGGCAGCTCTCCTGCCTGGCATTCCAGCCCAGCATCCTCCTCGCTGCACCCCGGGAGCCAAACACAGCAGCAGTGAGTGGCAGGTGGAGGAGACCAGGTTGGGTAGCGCTTCCAAAGCCTTTCAAATCCAGGAGTCTCCTGGTTTTTGTGAACAAAGCCCACAGCCTATCTCCTCTCTGCAGGCCCTCTGCACCTGCGACTTGCAGCGAGAGGGAGCAGCCCTGGGGTTTGCAGGCGGCAGCGCTGCGAACACGCGATGGCTTTCGCGGAAGCGTCGCTTTACCTTCATAAATTACAAACGTGCGCGCTGAAATATTGATGGGGATACGAGAGGGATCCTTGGGTTTGCCTCAGGAATGCAGCAGCCGAGAGCAATCAGGATTCAGGGCGTGTTTTGCTCTCTGCAGCCTCCTCCGTGGAGGTTTTGAGGTGCATCTGGCATCCAGGGACCTCTGCTCGTCTGTCAGGCCAAGGGTGGAGGCTTTGTCCTCACGTCACCTCCCCAAGAGCGGGGTGTGGAAAGCGGCCATGGGAAGCGCTTGGCTCCGTCTTTCCCTGAAGGACTATTAATTTATACAATATTTGCTTTGTTAAAGGAAGGACGTTGTCAGGCGGCTTTCAAGCGGCGTGTGAAAGTGACTCTAATAAGACGTTCTGGGGAAGCCTGCGGGCAGCCCCGCCTCTCCGCCAAACTTCTCCGGGCCTTCTTTGAAAAGGAGCAGCAGCAACCTTGATCTCCCTCTCCTCCTCTTCCTCCTCCTCCTCTCGCACTAGCAGAGGCAGATGCTGCAAACTGCGGCGCAGGGAGCCGGGGGTGGAGGCGCGGGGCCGAGCGGGAGGGCCGGGAGCCGGATAATTGCTGTGTCTGACTGCCAGGGAAGGGAAGGGAAGGGAAGGGAAGGGAAGGGAAGGGAAGGGAAGGGAAGGGAAGGGAAGGGAAGGGAAGGGAAGGGAAGGGAAGGGAAGGGAAGCGAGGAGGAGACGGTGCGGAGGGGTGGGAGCTTCCTTTGGAGAAGCAGCTCTGGGCTGGTGCTTGGCTGATCAGTGCAGTGTGGAGTAGACTGTCAGCGAGACCCGGCTCTTCCTCTCCAAAGCCTCGTGGGCATTGTGAAAAACGAGGTTCACTCCCCTGTTAGGATTGAAAAGTTTAATAAAGGATAATTAGGGATAAAGATAATAAAGCAAAAGTCACAGCGCTGGGTGCTGTGGCGCTCAGCCAAGAGCACCCCTGCAATCCTGGGGACTCCCTTTACATACACATGGACTTACTACATATTTATAAACAATTATACAGATTCAACACCCTTTCCAGGAACAGTTCTCCTCCTCCCAAAACCAGCCGATCTGTGGAGATAGGCCTCTTGGCAACCCATATTCAACACCCTTCCAGGAACAGTTCTCCTCCTCCCAAAATCAGCAAATCACTGTGGAGATAGGCCTCTTGGCAATGATTATTATCTTATTTGC
This sequence comes from Monarcha castaneiventris obscurior, assembly GCA_026261815.1. Lineage (NCBI taxonomy): Eukaryota > Metazoa > Chordata > Aves > Passeriformes > Monarchidae > Monarcha > Monarcha castaneiventris. The sequence continues at coordinate 4,129,206 of JAMPIT010000114.1, forward strand.
TGGTCCAAGCAAATAGTTCATAAGCACAGCTCTTTCTTAAGTTTTTGGTTGGATAAAAAAGTATTAAAAACACCATCTTCGCAACCAAGCTACCTTAAGTAGCATCTATTTTGTAATAAAGCTAATACATATATATATTAAACATTTATTTGCGACAAAGCCACTACTTTTAACATTACTTATTTCAACATTTGCAGAAAGCCAATATTATAGCCTCTATTTATCACAGGCATCCTCCAACGGGGATGTGCTTGCAGCGCCCTTTGGATGGAAAAGGAACCCCAGTACACTATCACCAGCAGCTTGTCCCACTCAGGATCTGGCGATCGCTGAGGGATTTTGGTCTCCCTGGGGTCTCGCTGCTGTCTGTGTGAGTTGAACAGAGGTAACTGCTGCTGTCGCCCACCTTTGTCCATGGGACAGCACTCAGTGCGTGTGGCTCTCCCCTCACATGACCACAGTACTGCCTGCCACATGCTCTCATCTTCTCCAATGCCAGGATGAAGGGTTGGGATTATTTAAGGTGCTTCTTGCTGGGCCATCCCCTTCTGTTACAGGAGAAAGCCAAAAAAAAGCCCCCAAATGAAAAGCAGCTTCTGGGCAATGAAGAGTCAGGACCAGCCCTGGGGTGTAAATCTGGGTGTGTAAAGCTTCCTGGGAAAACGGTGTTTTCAGGGATTTTTTTATTGTTTTTGTAAATATTGAAGGAATTAAGTATTGATTAACTCATTAAGGCTGTGCGCTGCTATCCCACCTTTCATCCCCGAAGCTCCAATCCCATTACAGATGTTAACGAAGTGTGAACACAGGGGGATGTGTGTGGAGAAGGGGTAAACTGAGGCACGGGCCCAGGCTCACCGAGCTCTTCCTCTTCCTCCAGGCCCGGAGCAGAGCCAGGACTGTTGGTAAAACATCCAAAACCTAACGAGAGAACAGAAATGGGAGCTAAAAGGAGACCCCTTGCCTCACCTCCCTCCATCCCCAGAGGCATCCCTGAGCCCCTGGGGGGTGTGAACCTGTGGAAAGGACTTTTAGGTAGCTCTGGCACGTGGGAAGGGGAAAAAAGATAAATAACTGCAACTAAAAGGCACAAGAAGTAAGAGAGGAGCCCAGTTCCTGCACGGGGCAGTGGTTTGAAGGTGCCATCTGGGAGCCCAGAGAAATCTCTTAGTTCGGGGCCTTGACACGAACTCAGGCAGTGACAAAATGCTTTCCCCCCACCCCCTTTTTTTTTTTCCTTTTCTTTTTTGTTTTTTTAATTTATAAGGATTCTAGGGCTGTTGGGTGGCTTAATTAATTAGTTAAGATGTTTTCCACTGTTATTGTGCCTCCCCTCAAAGGCTTCTGACAGTAAATTCTCATCAAGTGGAAGATCTAATAAGTGCCAATTATTGAAGTTTGCTAATTGCCAGCTAATAATAATGCTGATTAATAATGCTTTTAACACCACTGTTGATTTCAATTGTGGGTACATGTGCTGCAGCACCATTGATTTAAATTGTCATTTCTTCTGCTTTGTGGCTAATTGGGGTAAAAATCAGGTCGGTGGAATTTTTTCGTCCAAAGAGCACATTGTTCTAACCCTGGAAAAACGGGCGAAGTTTTTAAGGAAGAGATTTAAAAATAAAGAAATAAGCTCGGGAGGATAATGCATCGCCGAGAAGCGGTTCGTTCATTTCCTTGACAAGTGTAATTTAATTTTAATTATTTATGATTCTTCATAGCCCGCTAGAAAATGTTCTGTAGGATATTTTGTAAAACTAATGAAGTCTTAGTAATAGGAAACCTAACTGGAGCCCTGCGCGGAGCCGCGGGAAGATGCAGCTTGTCTCTCTCCTCCTGATTAATCCATATCAGAGCAGGGATGTTTTGCATGATTATACTTTAGGAATCCCACCCAGGCGGGGATGCTGCTGCTCCAGTTGTGTGGGAAGTGCATCCCAAAGCTTTATTCTGGTTTTGTTGTAAAACTTTTTTCCTTTTGGAGCTGTAGGGATGGGACGCTCCAGCGAGAGGGGAGCCTTGCCCTCATTAGAGCATCCCGCGTCACGCCACGGGATTTGTGATCCCACGGGATTGATTATAAACTGGGGTTTCCCTCTCGATTATTCCTATTTTAATTTCTGCCCCTAAATGCTCCGGGAGGGAGGGGGGTGAGGAATCATGGAGCAAGGAGGGGGGAGGCGCCTTGCTTTGGAATTCCCCAAAGGAGAGCAAATGAGTGTTCCTGCTGCGGCATCGCTCAGGGTCCGGGATGGGCAGGGATGGATCCGGGTCCGGGATGGGCAGAGATGCCGGCATTCCCGGCCCCTGGGGATCGATCAGGATTCGGGATGGGCAGGGATTCCGGTATTCCCGGCCCCTGGGGATCGATCAGGATTCGGGATGGGCAGGGATTCCGGCATTCCCGGCCCCTGGGGATCGATCAGGATTCGGGATGGGCAGGGATTCCGGCATTCCCGGCTCCTGGGGATGGATCAGGATTCGGGATGGGCAGGGATTCCGGCATTCCCGGCTCCTGGGGATGGATCAGGATTCGGGATGGGCAGGGATTCCGGCATTCCCGGCCCCTGCGGGTCGATCAGGATTCGGGATGGGCAGGGATTCCGGCATTCCCGGCCCCTGGGCATGGATCAGGATTCGGGATGGGCAGGGATTCCGGCATTCCCGGCTCCTGGGGATCGATCAGGATTCGGGATGGGCAGGGATTCCGGCATTCCCGGCCCCTGGGGATGGATCAGGATTCGGGATGGGCAGGGATTCCGGCATTCCCGGCTCCTGGGGATCGATCAGGATTCGGGATGGGCAGGGATTCCGGCATTCCCGGCTCCTGGGGATGGATCCGCCGGGCAGTCGTGCCCACAACAGCACGGGGCCTTGAGCGGAAACCTAAATTTAAATGTTAAAAAGCTTTTGTTCATTACTGGTGGCATTTCCTCCCCCTCCCCATTTGTCACTTGGAGCGGAGCTGTGACTCTTTTAATATCAAACAAATAATAAGCTCCCTCTAAAGTGATTTCTCTGACAAGGAGCTCAATATATTAAACTTTATCTATATTTTAATAGCCAATTTCACACCAAACTGCCTTCTTAATAATGTATTTACCACCTGGGGATATTATTCCAACCCATCTGGAAAGAATTGGAAATTAACTGTCCCTAAACTGAGTCTGTGTGTGCTTTAGATGCAGTGGAGATAACAGCGGTGTCATTCCTAGGGGAAGTGGGGGAGGAAGCTCATCGTGCACCGAGCAAAATGTCAGCAGCAAAGACAAAGGCTGGCAGGGAAACGAGTGCTCTCCTTCCTGCACCCGAGAGCCCAGCCCCAGCCCACCTCTGGACTATTCAGCCTCTCCCAGGAAGAGCTGAGAGCACCTCAAGGGCCTCTCCTGTGCTGTGAGAGTGGAGGGTTCTGGTTTCCAAGGATGCAGCATGGATGCAGGGCTCCGGGGAACGGCAGCGTCGAGCCCGAGCTGCCACTGGTCACCTGCCACTGTGGTGGCACCTGGAGGAGGGGGAAAAGTTGTGTTTTCTGAGGTGGTGCTTCCATGGCAATTTCTCTGGTCAGGCAGAGTATTTAACTTGCCTGTTTTGGCGTGGTTCTCTCTGGATCGCTCTGATCCCCTCTGAATCAGCTCTGAAGCCTGGGCAGATTGCAGCCTCCCCCTCTCCGTGTGTAGGTGTGTGTTTGGAAAATATCCCGTTGTTTAGTCTAAGCTGTATTTATAATGATTGTTACTATTCGTTTCCTTCCCACCGTTTCAAGGGGTTGGACAATTCAGCTCCCCCCGGCACTGGGTTCTGTGTGAAAAAAACGTGGGGTGATCCAAACCCCATCCAACCTGGCCTTGAACAGGGATGGGGCAGCCACAGCTTCTCTGGGCACCCTGTGCCAGGGCCTCCCCACCCTCACAGCGAGGAATTCCTTCCCAATATCCCATCGAACCCTGCTCTCTGCTGGTTTGATCCATTCCCCTCGTCCTGGCACTACAGTTCTTGGTAGAGAACCTCTTCCGCTTCCTTGGAGACCCCCTTCCGATACTGGGAGGAATTTTGACTCTATTTCTTATCAAACAAAAGCCTATCAAGGTCTCTCTAGGTGACGTTACTCATTCCTGGCTGTGCAGAGCATCCCTTGCACTGAGGCGTTGCTGGGACATCCAATCCGAGCCAGAACCGAGCTTTCCTTTTTCTCCTCAGCAAAAATTCCTTCCTGAGCTTCCCGGGTGTGTTTGCTGGGAAAGGCTGTGGGGTCAGGGCCGTCGGTTTTTGTGCCACACCCGGTCTTACATCACTTGGTGATGGCTGATAAAAGGCTCGCAGGGCACTGATATGGCTGCCAGCATCCCCAGGGATGCTCTCCTCGGCAGAAAAATCCCGAAGAATTCCATTGTTCTAAAGTTTTGCTTGCATGTGACTGTGTTTGGAGGTTTGTTTTTATTATTCATAAATTTCTAGGAGACGTCGCCCGCACCAAAGCAGATTAATCCTTGCAGTGTTTCCTTTTGTTTTAAAAATAATTAAGGGCAGCTGCTACTTAAAGTCAGCTAAAACATCCCAGTTTTAGATAAAAGTGCCTCGTGTTTGTTGTTGTAATGAAGTAGTTTGACACGGAGATGAAAGTCTCTGCTGTTTGTGCTGTAAAAACTGGTTTTGACGCCATTTTTGAACAATGTCAAACTGTTTCCTTACATTTCGAACAAGACATGCTTTGATCTAGGGGGAAAAAAAAAAAACCTCCAACCCTGAGATGTTTCAATCAGAATGGAAAAAGCAGCAGCCCTTAATGATTTTAAAATAGGATCAAATGTTTCAATCATTATGTTATGTCACATAATGACACCCTCATAGCTGTGCTGTGTGATGCTCAGCGTTGCATTTAGCATCGGGAAATGTTGTAGAAATAATTCAAAATAATCTAAAATGCTGAAATGAAATAGTGAAATTGCAAAGTGGTTCCTTAAAGCGTCAAAGGAAAATTCTGGTTTCTGGCAGTTTCGGAGTTGCTGAGCTCATCGGAAGAAAGTGTGCGGCTGCTTTTGGGTTTTTTCATTCTGAATCCCAACGAAAACAAAGCGTGGAGGAGTTGAAAGCACTTTGTGAAATGGAAATTCTGCAAATCGACCCATTTTAGCTGTGATCCCCTATTGCTGTGGCGCGAGGGGAAGCACTGGGGAGGAGGAGGAGGAAAAGGAGTGGGACTCTCCAGTGTGTGGCAGTGCCCAGCCCTGTGGATCGGGGAGGGATTGGTTTGGGAAGGGGTTGGGAAGCAGAGAGGTGTTTGTGCATCCCTGTGCTAAACCAGGCAGGTTTGGGCCCTTTCGCTTTTTGCTGCTTTTGCATTTCCCAGGGAGGTGCCGGCAGTGAGGGATGAAGGCAACAGGTGCAGGTCCCTTTCTGTGGCCCAAAGGGCCTGGTCCCGTGGCACCTGGATCTTTGTGTGTTGGGAGCAGGGGGTGGCGGCCACCTCTGTGCCCCCCAAAGCCTCAGCCGAGCGCGGGAGCTGCGGTGCCAGCCGGGTCAAGGAGGAGAGGGGCACGAAGGCTGCTGAGATGCTGCCAGGGGAGGGATATGAGCGCTGGCAGTTACCTGGGGACCCGGAGATACCAGAATCCCTAACTTAATCAGACAGATAACGGGAGCAGCTAGAGATGAGGCAGGAGCAGGAACCTCCGAACAATAGGAGCCAGCCCCCCCGGGCCCTCGTGCTGCGGCTGAGATAATAAACTATATAAAAATCTGTCACTGTGCGATAAGTGATGAATTAGAATCAATTATATGTTTAAAATAATAGACCTCCCCGTGGTGTTACTCTCCAGAACGGTGATGGCTCCTGCCTGGGCTTGGCAGTGCTGGTGGCACGTGCTGGCAGTGTCGCCATCGGGGCTGGGACACCTCTCACAGGCGGCTTTGAGGCGCCGGGGAGCTCGGCGTGGTGGCAGCCAAAATCAGAAGTGACAGCTGAGATTTTGGCGTTTAATTTTGCATCTCCTCCTGGTCCCAGCAGAGCCACGTGTGGCGGGTGGATGCAGCCAGCGGATGCCGTGCCTGGTGCGGAGATCTCCAGCGCGCTCCTCAGTATTTGTGGTTTTTAGGGATTTGCCGTTTTTCCTGCATTTTCCGCCTCTCCACGTGCGTGGCCGCGCTGCTGCTCCCTGCCTGGAGCAGCGATTTCCGAGCAGCCGAGTGCTGCTGTGCTACACAGCACCCCTTGAGTGTGGTTTTCCTCTCCCTCAAATGCCAGGAGGAGAGACAAAGGTGTGAAAATGCAAGATTGACCCTGTGAATCACCCATGAAGTGATGCGGGTGTTTGTGAGGCAGCAGGAGGAGGATCCCGGGTCCTGTTAATGCATCGTGGATGTGATGGTTGGCAAATGTTCCCAACAAAGCTCTTGCAGGATGGTGGGATGAGCCTGTCCAGCCCACTACTGAATCTGGGTTGACAGCAGAGCCATTGGCCAGAGAAGCTGTGGCTGCCCCATCCCTGGAAGTGTCCAAGGCCAGGTTGGATGGGGTTTGGAGCAGCCTGGGACAGTAGGAGGTGTCCCTGCCCATGGCAGGAGTGGGATGAGATGAGCTTTAAGGTCTCTTCCACCCAAACCTTTCTGGAATTCTGTGCTATTTGGTCTTCTGACTGTGCTGCTTCCCAAGGGGCTCAGGAGGAGGGCTGGGGCTGGGAGGAACATCCCACCGGGAGGAGGTGGCTGTGTCTGGGAGCTGCTCTGCTTGGGAGCTGGACTGGATGACTTTTAGATACCCCTTCCAACTTCAGGCTGGACTTGATGATCTTGGAGGTCTTTTCCAACTTTAATGGTTCTGTGACTCTCAACCATAATTCTGTGGTCATTTTGGTGAGGATCAGAGCTGAGTCCTTGCTTTTCCTGCAGGAATTGCAGTGCTGTGACGTGTCACAGATGTGCTGCAAAGGATTTTAAGACACTGGGTCCTTCCTTACTTGGCACATTTCCAAACCCAGCCTTTCCAAACAAACCCAGAATTCTGCTCAGGTGTTCTCAAGGGTTTGGAAAATTCTCCATTGCCCTAATTAATTTGAGTTTTTTTTCCACTGAGGGCAAAGCCTTTTTGCTGCTCTCCTCCAGCCATGTCCCATTCCTTCTGCAAGCTGCGGAGTTTCCCAGCTCTCTGTGCTGACAGGAGGGAAAATATCCTTTGTCCATCAGAAGTTGGACCGGAAACTTGTGCCTGGGCTGGTTTGCTTTATTATTTTGTTAAACAGCACAACTCTGAGCCACAAAGCCCTGGAAGGCTGTGCTAAGCAGGGGCGCTGGGACCAGCGCTAATGGATTGAAGCGAGCGGCTCACCAGCCACAGGGGTGCCCTGGGATTTCCCTTTTGAATCTTATTTACATTCGGACTAACTATAGCTCCCAAGCTTGGCTATAAATAATTTCTGGGAAAGAGTTGTCTAATTAAACGTACAGCAGCAAAGAAAGTACTTTTAACCACAACACTGGTGTCCTAATGAACGTAATCACTGGATGGGGACAGCTTAGGAAACAGAACTTGACATCTCCCCGCGGAGGCAGAGAGATGGAGGGGGAAGCCTACTTGGGGAGAATTCCCAATCAATATTTAATTGTGTAGCACGTAATCTGCCCTAGTATTTTTTAAAATGAAATTAAAGCCCCACAGAAACTGAAGAATCTTTAAAGCAGATTTGAGGAGGGGGAGTCTTTCCATTTTTTACAGCTGTCTGGGGAGGGAACAGCATCTAACTGCCCCCACAGGCATGCAAATTGTTCTGTGCTTGGCAAAATGGCCTGGATTCAGGCTTTGACCAGGGATTTACAGCCTTGCCTCATCCATCACAGTCTTTCTCCCTTCCTGGGGCCTCAGTTTTGTTGTCTGTAAATGAGGAATACAGAAATTCCCCCAAACCTCGCAGGTGTCCAGCTGTAGCTTGCATCTGGAAGGCATTTTGAGAATGAGAAGTCATCAAATAATCTGTAATAATGGATATCCATAAAATTCACAAGGGCATGGAGTGACAGGACAAGGGGGAATGGCTTTAAGGTGACAGAGGACAGTTTTAGATTAGAGATTGTGAAGAAAACCTTTACAGTGAGGGTGGGGAGGGCCTGGCACAGGGTGCCCAGAGCAGCTGTGGCTGCCCCTGGATCCCTGGCAGTGCCCAAGGCCAGGTTGGACATTGGGGCTTGGAGCACCCAGGGACAGTGGAAGGTGTCCCTGCCATGGCAGGGGTGGCACTGGATGGGCTTTAAGGTCCCTTCCAGCCCAAACCACACTGGGAGTCTGTCTCAGCCCTGTGCCACGGTGCTGTGGAGGTAAAACACAGCAAGAGCTGGTGGGTGGGTGGGTGATGGGCCGAGCTCTGTGCCTGGGGCAGATGCAGAGGCAGATCCAGGTCGAGCCTGAGTCAGCAGAGAGGCTTCCGGGCAGGGCCTGATGCTCAGCTGGGAGGTTTTGGCTCCGTGTGGGAGCAGGCAAAGGTGGAAATGCCTGAGAAGAGGCTGCTCGCTGGCAGGAGGGATCTGTGCTTAGCAAGATGTGTCCCTGTCGCAGCCGCCGGCCAGAGAGTAAAGAAAGACTCAGAGACAGGAATGCAGTCCAGCGAATAGATGGAATATTTTAATTAATAAAGAATGGGTTTTTATGTGTTTAGTTCTCTAAGTGTCTACCTAGATGGCAAGAGGTTATTGGACCTCTTGCTACTAACTACCAGAGTGATTGGTCAGTTCTCACATCGTTCATTCTCCTAGTCGAGATCACAACAATTCTAATTATATCTGCAGGTGCAAGATAGCAGACTCGGTTTACAGAAACCTTATCATGTTTTGCATAGTTCAGCATGAGAAAGACAGAGCTCTCACGAACTACTGCAGTGAGCTGAAGAAATCCTCTGCTGAGGCTTCTTCAGCATCCATATGTCCCCACCTCCGTGGAATGTCATACCAGGTGCTGGTGAGCCACTGGGAAAATCCAGTGTTAATGGTTGGACTTGGCTGTCTCAGAGGGCTTTTCCAACATAAATGATTCTGGGATCTATGATTCTATGAAATAAAGCAGGGCAGCTCTGGCTTGCACCCTGCAGCGTTTGGGCTTCTCACAAGGCTGGGACACAAAATTAGAGGGCCACCAGCAGAAATTCATACATCTCCAGCTGGAGCAGAGGTGCTGATTTGTGCTGCTGGACCCGCAGCCCCCTCCAGCGTGGAGGAGGATTTGGGAATAGAAGCCTGGAGCGCCTGTCGCGCTGGTCTGTGTGGCGGTGGCCCTGGCAGGGATGTGCAGCAGCGGGATGCTGCTGTTCTCCGCCTGCTGCCGCTCAGAAAGCACCGCAGCCCTCGCTCCATCCCCCGGGAAGTCACTCCGGCTGCGCTGCGATTAATCTCATCGGCCACTGGATGTCAATGTTGCCTCATCCAATTACAAGTGGGAAAGTCGCGGCTCTTCAGGAAGGGGGAGAAAATGCTGCTGTCAGAATCTCGCAGGTCGGATGTTTTTTTCTTCGGCGAAGTTGGTTATTAAACACCGTGCAGCCACGTACGAAGGTGCCGGGGAGGAATCAGTCACTGCTCTCGTTTGGCTCAGCCAGGGCGGGATTTGATGCCATCTGCATAAAGACTAAACCTTGGTTTGGGATGAAAAGCTGGGTACCAAAATGTATCCTGTCCCTTGAGGCCCAGCTGAGGTGTTGGTGGTTGGCACCGCACCCTGACACGGCGTTCAGCAGGACAGGGATGTGCTCCTTGGAGCTGGGTGCCAGGGAGCTTCGAGGATGTGTATCCAGAAAATCCAGCTCTGGAAGGGGAGGATTGTCGGGAAGCAGGTCTGGATTGAAACACTGCAGCTTGGCCTCCTCCCCGTTATCCATCTTCCAGCCAGTCGTGGGGAAGCAGCTGTATCCTGCCAAGATTCATGATCAATAACGCCTCTCCCCCACCTCCTTCCTCCTTTCCACAAATATTTTAAAGCCAAGCCCTGGGTTGGGAAACAGGTGCCTGTCTGCACACCCAGATGGGACATCTGTGGTGACAGCGAGACTCCTTGGGAAGTGGGAGCCCTGAGTTGGGGTGCAGGTCTGTAGGTGTGGCCTGCTGGGGTGAGATGCACCCCAGTCCTCTCCTGGAGTGTGAAACTGCTCAATCTGGACCTTCCCACAAGGAAAACCTGGAGATGCAGAAGCTCTGGGTGTGTCCCTTGCTTGGATGGAACATCCCTGGCAGTGGGATCTGCGGGATCGTGAGGGCTCCCTGCCCTCCCTCACACCTCTGCAGCAATTAAAGCCAGGACATTGCTCCCCAGAGCTGCCAGCCTGCTGCCTTTCTTTCCCAGCTGCAAAATAGAAGGAAAATGGATTCGTGTTTTCCATCCCTTTGGAATTATCACCCCCCCTTTCATGCTGAGTTGATTTGAGCACGTTAATATCTCAAGTTTAATGATAAGTCTAACGGAATTCATTTATAAGATAAATAAGATGTTATTAGTACATTAGTAGCAAAAAATGTGCAAGGACACTGCTAATCTAAGGTGAAAATGCCTTCCTGCGTGAAATTTAATTAGCAGATTGTGTTCTATTAGTGACTTTTATGGGGATTTCATGAAAATGAATACAAATATGATCCAGGCAGCCTCTCCTGTGAAATGAGAGCCTCGCTAACCTACCCTCCCTCTCCCCACCAGCAAAACACAGATGTGTGTCCTAGTCCTTTTCCACAGGGAGCTTTGAGGAGGCAGGAAGGCAGCCTGTGGCCACCTTGCAGCGTGGGGCCGTGGTCGAAGGGTGTCACAGAAGCTGAGCGTGCTCACAGCGAGAGAAACAGACTGGGGGAGTCAGAAACATCCCAGCTTCTCCCTCTGCCTGAGCCAGCAGCTGGCCAGAGCTGCTTTTCCATGAAAAAGGCAGCGATGGTTATGGAGATCTCCTTCGTGCTCGGAATTTTCTCCCTAGCCAGCTGTCCTGCAGCAGGCAGCAGCGCTGGCAGAGGATGCCAGGTCCTGCCCAGGGCCCGTGCGGTGTCACGGTGCCCTGTGCTGGCACCCTGCACATCCCACATCCCTGCTGGCGTCGGGGAGCTGCAGGGAATGGAGCCCATCCAAGAACATCATCCATATTTTAAAGACTTCTAGTCCCCCAGCAAGCCCGAGGGGGTTGTGCAGCTGTCACTGCCAGGCTGGGCTGGAGTCACTCGCTGCAGAGATGGGCTGCTGCCCCTTTCCTTGCAGCTCATCTTGCAAAGCCAGCGCAGCAGGGAGCCCGTGAAGGAGCCGTGGAGGTGACGCTGCTGCGTCTTCCTTGGTTTCATGCTGAACACCAGCACTTGGGGTGTTTCTGGAGCTGGAAAACATTCCCATGCTGTGGTTTCAGGAGCTTACAGATGACTTGGAAAGGAAAAGCATCTTGGCATCAGCAACAAGGAAAGAAATAAATGAAAGGCTTTTCTGTTCTCGGTCTTTCCTGGGAAGATTGCTTTCCATACCCTGCTTTGGGAATAGTTGTTGCTGTGGTATAACCTCCTGCACTCGATCTGGAACCTCCTGGTCCCAGTCCCTGTGGGTGACTAAGGGAGATGGAATCCCAGGACAGTTTGGGTTGGAAGGGACCTTAAAGTTGATGAGGCGGTGTCGGGTCATAGGATGGACTCAATGATCTCAAAGGTCTTTTCCAGCCTGGTTAATTCTGCCATTCTGTAAAAACCATCCCATTTCACCCCCTGCCATGGGCAGGGACACCTTCCCATGGTGCTCCAAGCCTCATCCAGCCTGCCCTTGAGCACTTCCAGGGATGGGGCAGTCACAGCTGTCCCTCAGTGATGCTGCGCTGGCTCCTTGCTCTTGGGACCAAAACCCAGGTTGAGGTTCTACCTCGTCCAAAGCCCATAGCAAAACTGCCACTGGCTCTGGAGTGGCCAGGAGCGTTGGACAAAGTGTCATGGGCTCTCCATGTGATGTTTCTTTGAAAGGACTTGGGAAGGTGTTGGAGCTGCAGAGGAGCCTTTGCACCCTGAGGAGCAGCCCAGGAGTGTCACCTCCCCTTAGCAGACCTGTCCCACTCCCTGTGTTCATGCAGAAGGAATCTGGTGGCCCTGCCAGGATTCTGAGGCTGGGGAAGAGGCCATGAGTTGCTGTAGGAGGCATCTGGTGGTGGTTCCAAAGCTCCTTCCCTGCCATCTGCGGGTGCAGGATCCGCCTCTTGCCAATTCCTTTGCTGAACAGAGAAGCAAATGCACGGGGAATCATTATTCATGCAGATGATCCTCACAATTCAATAGAGGTAATTAGGAGAATGATGGAGGAAATTAGCACTTTCTGCGGGTTTATTAATATTAATAAAATGATTCCATGGTTAAAAATAATAATAATAATATTCATAAAATAAATACATAACTGCAGAAGAGCTCTGCCCAGCTCCTAAACACCAGGCTGCTCCAGGCAGGAATCAACAAGCAGCTGGAATCAGTCTGCTGGCTTTTTGCCCCCTCTAAAGATGGAATCATGGAAGTCAGGATCAATTGAGGCATATTTGGAGTCATTTCTTCTTTCCCACATTTATCTTCCACGTTAGGGAGAGGAGCTGAAGTTCAACAAATCCTGAAGGCTTTGGGAAGTTGAGGGACTCGTCTTTAGTGTGCCAACAGTCTCGAAAATAGGATCTTTTCTGAGAACTACTGATGGGACAAGGGTGAGGGCTTCAACCTGACAAAGGGCAGGGCTGGAGGGGATATTGGGAAGGAATTCTTCCCTGTGAGGGTCGTGAGGCCCTGGCACAGGGTGCCCAGAGCAGCTGTGGCTGCCCCTGGATCCCTAGAAGTGCCCAAGGCCAGGCTGGACGGGGCTTGGAGCAGCCTGGGATGGTGGAAGGTGTCTCTGCCATGGCAGGGGGTGGCACTGGATGGGCTTTAAGGTCCCTTCCAACCCAATCCATTCTGCGATGATTCTGTGATTGAGGCGTATTCGGGGTCACTTCTTGTTTCCCACATTAGGGAGAAGAGCTGAAGCTCAGATAATCTTTAAGGCTTTGGAAAATTGAGTGGCTTGTCTTTTATGTGCCAATGGTCTTGATAACAGGATGTTTTCTGAGAGCTGCCTCTGATCCCTGTTGTCTTCTTGCTTCTTCACCTGCTGTGCAGCAATCCTAGGAGGAAAAGCATTCCCACATCTCCCCTTGCCATGGATTTGGTGTAACGTGGCTGTGGATGTTGCAAAGCATAAGAATCCTGGCAGAGAGGCCCCAGCCAAGTTCTGTGCAGTTTCCCTTATCAGGGCCTGAGGAATGCAAGAAGTGCTGAATTGGGAAAGGAGACATTGGAAGACAGAATAACAAGGCAGCAAGAAAGCAGATAAAGAGGGACTGAACCATCCTGGACTAGAACCAATCAGTTCCCTGAGGGGTGCATGCAGGGCACGGGGACAGTGCTGAGGGTCCAATCGGGTCATGTGTGATCGTGTGAATGACACTTACAGAAATGCATAAGAATGGAGTGATGGAAACAATAAATGGACTCCTGTGTAATCAACTTGGTTCGTTGTTCAGGGGTCCCGTATTCCTGCATGTGGATACTCGTTTCTGGGTTGTTCCCTCTGTTGTGTTTCCCATTCCCATTCCTGTTGATCCCAGCAGAGGACCACGGATCTCTGCCCCTCATGTGCTGTGTATCCTCAGGAATGGTTTTCAGCTCCCTGTGCCGCTGGCGTGCCACAGGGTTTGGAGGAGGTTATTTGCAGAGGGTGAGGACATTATCAAATTAAAGACAGCACAGAATGCTATTAATGAAAATACATGACAAATGTATTTAAACATGTAAAAATTTAATTAGAATTTTTATTATTAGAGTCTTGCTACAAGTGCTTTCTGAAGCCCTCTTCTTTCTGCGGAGATCAAGGCTGCTTCATTTTCTTGCATGCTAAGAGGAGGATTTGGGGAATAATTGTACCAAACGGCTTCTGAAGAAGGCAACAGGACTTTTCCTTTGGATGCTGGGTGCGGGATGAGGCCTGGCTGGACCCATGGGAATGCCTGCCTAGACTTGATTCTTTTAGAAAGGCATTAATAGGGTTTTGCAAGGTGAAAACACTTCACAGGCCAGGAGGGACATCTGGGGAGGTTCAGTGTGAGCCTGAGGGTGGTGCTGAGCTCTGAGGGTGGCAGCAGGCTGTTGGGAAGGGCAGCAAAGATCCCAGATGGGCTGATGGACTTGCAGCTCCTCCATCCACGGGAGATGTGCAAACCCAACAAACTTACAGGGGGAGCAAAGAGGAGGAGCTCAGGGCTCCATGGAGCTCCCAGGCTGTGTGCTCCCTGCCCTTTCCTCCTCGGAACACCTCCCATCTCCCTGCTCGGGCACTGGGGAGCAGCTCTGCTTGTTTTCACTCCACAGGGAGCTGGGAACACGCCAGGAACAGCTCTCCTGGCTGACCTGATTGCGCTGGCACTCCCGAGCTGGAGATGCCAGTCTGGTGGGTGGTGCCAATTCCCCGAGCCTTCTCCCGCTGTCTTTATTAAATGGGAAAAGATCAGAGCGGTTGAACCCTTTGCTTTAATGAGAGATTGCATTATGTTAAATGGTAATTGCAAAAAAATCAGTTTCTATAATTAAAAGGAGACCTCACAGCCGGGCATGGAGGCTTTCTGCAGCTCCAAAGATCTCCATCTTCAACATCCTGCTGCTGGGGATCCTCATGTTCTCCGAGTTTCTGGGTCGCTTATGGTCAGCAAGAGCCAGGATGGGGACTGGGATGGGATTCCCAGTTCCATCCATCCACTCAGGAGCCATGCCCAGTGCTGTATATCCTGCACTCCACTGGCAGAGCTGGTGAGGGGAGGCAATTATTTCCATTCCAGAGGAATATGCAGGGTTGGCAGTTTTAAGGAGGGGGGAAAGCAACCCTATCTCCCAACTTGTAAATTAAGCAGATCTGGTTGGGAACTGTCACCGCAGGAGAAGAAATATGAAACCTCTGGGGTCATGTATACAGAGTAATTTTTCTGACTGTAACTCTACTTAAAAGTAAGGATATGATGGAAATGCTTAGAGCATTTTAAATGGACCCAGCAGAGATCTGCTTCAGTTCCAGTGAAGTCTGTGCAGACTTTATTGGGTGGTGACTTACTCTAAACTTGCTAACACCAGAGTTTAGTGCGTGACTGAGAAATAAATTGGTTCCTTCTCCCTATTAGCTGAAAATACTCAACAGATGAAGGAGAAGAAACAGTCTTACTTTAATATTTTGGTGGGATTTAAGGCATGAGAGCAGGAGGTCGGTGATGTTGAGGTGAGACTTGCTCCCCACCTCGGCTCAGGATGGATCAGGTCTCCAAGTGATGGAAACTCCCCAGGGGTGAAGCTGACCTTGAAAGGCATCAAGGATGTCTGTGCGTTTGTCAGGCTCGCTGGCCGTGTGAGGGAATACACGACAGAGCTCATTGTAAGGAGTTTATAAAAAACCCTCCACAAAAGCTCCAAATGTGAGCCAACATGAACCTCCCTTGGGAGTCACTGAAGGCACTTCCAGTCCCAATTCTGCTCCCAAGGTTTTCCCTGTCTCACTCTACAGTGGCTGAGCAAAGCCAGCCTGGTGAAACCTCTCAGAGAAGCCCTTTGAAAGGAGCTGTGACCCCAAAGCTGTCCATGGGTTGGATTCTGGGACATGCTGCGTTCGGGGAGCTCATTTAGGGGGAAGAGCAGGAGGAATGCATCATGGCCTCTCCCTGGCGTGCAAACCTGGGGAATGGCAGGGTTTTCCTCCCAAGTCTGAATTTGAATTCCCACTCCCAAAGACCCCACTTGGCTCTGCTCTGCTCCACCCCACCAGTGAGACATTTGAAGGCTGGCGCGCGTCGGTTTCTGGCAGGTGGAGAAATGAGTGTGCCCAGGCAGAGGCAGGAGGGTCCCAGAGGATGGTGAGCAGAGGGTGTGAGCTCCTGGTGCACCCTTTGTGAAGTGTATGGAGCCATTTGGGACCCAAAGAGTGACCCAAAGTGTTTTCCTGCAAGGCACAAGCAACAGGAGAAGGAAGGGTTTGGAGTTCTTCCCCTCAGAGCCATGGCTCCCTCTCCATGGGGGTGCTCCTGCCTGCCTTGGCTGTTCTCTGGGAAGCAGGATGGCTGAAGCAGCCACAGCAGCCCAGGCAGCAAATGCACTTCCCTCGGGTTTGGTTGGAAGGATGCAGACAGGGCAGGGTGTGCTCCATGGGGAAGTGGCTCAGTGGAGAGCCCGGTGGGCTCGGGACAGCCTCCTCCTGCTCTGGGGTCAGGCATCCCCTTCCAGGGAAGGGTTTTAAGCTCCCAGATCGCAGTAGGGAGGCACAGGGAATCTGCTGCTTTTCTGCTTACTTAGGAGCATAAGGAATGCTCCAGATTATCAGCCCGGGAGGAATTAATAAAGCTGGGTTTGCTGGCTGATGAAGGCTGGGCAGCTGTGAGTGCATTCCTGCAGGTATCCATGAAATGTAGCCTCTAGATGCTCAGGGCTGAGGTGTGATAGGAGGAAATCAGGATGGAGAGGAGAGTGACAGCCACCCCAGCTTTTCCTTCTCCTCCCCCATCTCCCTTCCTGCCTCCCCTGGATTTCCGTGGTGTGAGATTTTTCACCTCGTGCACTGGAAACAATATCTTGGAGCAGCTTTGGAGCCATTTGTTTTCCCTTTAATTGGCTAGTGGGGAGAAAATAACGAAGGGAAGTCATGCAGGGGAAGTTCTCATCGGTGCCATTTTTGGCAACAGAGTCACAACATCCTAAATTTATTTATTTAATTGCATTATTAAAAGTATAAATAAAAATAAATCCAGGAGAGCAGCCGGATCTATGCTTTGCATCTCTAAAATAGAACCATAAATGCCACGGAGCACTGGGGGAATGATTTATTAGCCTGTTATCGTGAGTGACTGGGACGCTTTCGATGGAGTCCTTGCTAATTTCTAACAGCTGCATTAAATCACAGATGCTATCAGCTATTATAAAATAATCACCCAGCGCTCTGCGAACCAGCACGAGCCCAGGGTCAGTGCTGGAGCCCTGGATTTGTTTCACATCTCAGCCCCTCTGTTTCCTGCGAGGGTGGGAAATAAATAGGGCTTGTAGCGGCCTCATTTTATCATCCAGGAGTTGACAATAAATAAAAACCTCTATAAAACTTTTTTTCTAAAAGGAGTTTTCGAGCGGAATTTGCAATGAGAGGAAACCTGATTTTGTGCTGTGTGATGTCAGGACTCCTGGGTCCTGTTTCTAGCTCAGAAAAGGAGCTGAGTTTGCTGATTTATGGGGCAGCCGGAGGATTTCAGGGGTTTGGCTGCAGACAGGGCTGGAAGGAAGGGAGCAGATCCTGTGGCAGTAAGAAACGTCTGCCTCGGCTCCTCCGCCTTCGCTCCTCGCTGCTCTTTCAGACAAGTCACTTAAATTTCCCTGCAGCTCCACTGCCTTCCTCTCGTTTGACAAATAACGTGTGTGTTTATGTGCCTGGGCTCCGGAGGGGGTTAATACTTGGCCTGGAAATCTCTTTAGAAGTGCCAATTTGTAGCGACAGAGAAACAACAATGAATAGAAGAGCCTGCGAGGACCAGAAGAAGCGAGCGAGCGGCTGCTTATCAGGATGGTGGCTCACAGAGCCAGCTGCAATAGCAGGGGTAGTTGTAAAGGGTGAAGGAGACGGGAAGGAAAAAAATGAAAAAAAAACCCACCCACAAATAAATAAAAATAAAGGAGTTAGGAAGAAAATGCCGCCCATCTGCAACACTCATATTTTTCTAGGCAGTTTTGCTTTATGTTAGAACAGCTGCTTAGCATGACAAACGCCAGCTTTAATAACGAGGAGCGGGAGGAGATGCAGGGATGGAGCTCTCCTGCTCATCCTGCTCTTCCCTGGGGGTGACCAGCCCAGGCCAGGGTCACCCTGGTGTCCTGCACCACCTTGTCCAGCCTGGGAAGATCAGTTTGGAGCCTGTGCCTGCTGTTTTGGGGACAGTCGTGGTTCTGAAGCACTGTGTCCTTGTTTGAATTGTGGGGTTAAAGGGGTTTTAAGGAAGAAGGAGCCTCAGGGTTGTTTGTTGGTGGGGCAGCAGCTCCTGGTGACAACCTAGGCTGCTCCAAGCCACAGGGAGCAATGCTTTGGAGGGACCCTGGGCTTCCAGGACAGCTGAGGGCAGGTCTCTTATTTCCCCAGAGGTATTGGGGCTCCTTTGTCTGTTCCTACCTTGTCATTCTCTCTGCGAAATGGGATGGTGGCTTTGCAGCCTGCAGGTTGTTTCCTTCCTGCGGTATCGGAGATTGTCGGGCTGTCAGCAGCCTGGAGATAGCGGGGATTGCTGACAGCAAGCAGAACTCAGTCAGAGCTGTGCACAGAAACCTTGCTCAGCCTTTGAAACCGCAGTCAAACCCTCCCCCAAGGTTACTCTTCCTCATAAAACACGCTTAGTTTTGTTTGCTGCAAGCCTAGGTTTTAATCCCAGCATCCAGGCAGAGCCGGGCTTTGAAGAGAATTGGGTTGGAGTCAGAAGTGAGTGGCTAAGACCAGGCTGACTGAGACAGATGAATTAAAACTGACCTAGGAAAATGGAGATGTTCCCATCCGCACCCCGGCTGTGCCACTTGCATATTTATCTCATTGTGCCCGATACCACTGGGAATAAATCAGCAGTGAGACATGCAGGGAGCAGCTCTGCTGCCTCTGAGAGCAGGGACCTGCACCAGCATTTACCCACAGCTCCCATCAAACTCCCAGGGAAGTTTCCCAAAGCCTGCAGGAACTGAGAGCCTTCCCTCACCTAATGGTTTTCTCCCCCTCACTTCAGCCCTTAGAAGCAGGAATTTCAAAGGTGAAAAAACATCACCTGCACTGGCCACAGAGGGGAAGACTGAAAATACTGAGAATTTTTATTTCTCCTGGGACCTGCAGCACAAGCAGCCTGGGTAGTTCAGACAGGCTGAGAACAAGTGTTCAGACCTTTACCTGCTTAACAGAGCTGCCAAACCTCCCGGCAGCGCCTGGAGACGAGGAGAGAGTGGAGGGGTGAGGAGTGGGAACAGGGCGATTTCCTCCCCAGCTCTGCAGAGATCCCACCCAGCTCCCTTCTGCTCGCAGCCCTCCTGCCTCTGCCCCTTCCAGCAGCAGCACAGGCAGGATCTGAGAGCTCCCACGAGCTGCCCCAGCAGTGAGATGTTCTTGAGGCTGATTTGGGAGAGCTGGGTGTGTCTGTGTAGGCGTGAAAATCCCAGAATGGTTTGGGGTGGAAGGGACCTTAAAGATCATCCAGTCCCAACCCCTGCCATGGTCAGGGACACCTCCCACTATCCCAGGTTGCTTCAAGCCCCGTCCAGCCTGGCCTGGGACACTTCCAGGGATGGGGCAGCCACAGCTTCTCTGGGCAGCACTAAAAATGAGTGTCTCGAGGCAGAGGCAGAGGCAGGGCTGCCTGGGGTGGTGGTGAGGGCCGTGGGGATGTTTGGGATCGTCCTGCCCAAGCTGAGAGGACCATGTTGGAGAAGATGAGGGTGGACAGAGGAGCACAAGTGCAGCACTTCAGCCCTCGTGCTGCAGGGCACGATCCATTGCTTGCAGGGGAACACAAGTCTTTGAGTCCCCATTTATCTCTATGGAATCAGTCAGGCGTGTTTTTCTCTTCCTCTTTATCTTGAAATTTTGTTGCTTTGGCTGCTCTGCTGATATTGAAGGTTTGGTTTGGGCGGGCAAACCCTGCTGCCCTGAGTGTGAGCAGGGCTCCAGGGTGTGCAGTCCCTCGCCTGTGCCTCACAGGGGGATGGATTTCTGGTCCTGCTGCCCCCGACCACAGGAGTTGGTGGTGCCAGCCCAGGCAGCTCCGTGAGCAGAGGCTCTGGTGCCATCCAGGTGTGAGAAAGAGCAGCACACACCGACGAGGGTGGGGAGACAGGATTTTCCTTTCTCTCACCTGTGCTGGGGATGCCATTTGGAGCCTCCCAGGACAGCCCAGAGCGTGGTGTTTCCCTCTTCCAGCACAGAGTGTAGGTGGCACAGCTGCTCTCTGATCATCCCTGCATCTCTGTATTTTGTAAATAAGCCCCGAGGCTACGCGATGGCTTCGTGTTTAGAAACAGCATAAGCAGGGCGATGTGATATCTATTTATTTGTTCTTTTATTAGTTCAGTGCAGAGCTCACAAAACACTTTGACAGCGTCTATGAAATGAGCCTTGTAATGCTCCCAGGAGAGGGAAGAAACATTCCTGCTCCACTCAGCGGCTGGGGGAAGCTGAGGGCTCCAGCCCCATCCCTGTGGGTCCGTGGCCAGGGTGAGACTGTGCTGGATGCAGGAGGGGATCCCAGGTCCTGTTTTCCATTTCTGGTCTGTAATGGCTGGGAAGACTCAAATGCACATTTGCATGGCCAGGCCCAGCATCTGTGGTCCAGATCCCCTTTTCTGGTGTTTCTCCTACTCCTGGACTGATTTGGGAATGGGATTGTGCCTCCAAACCTTGTCCCAGGGAGAGGTCATTAGGTACTAATGATGGAAAAATCCGTTAAACACAGGCTGCCCAGAGAAGCTGTGGCTGCTCCATCCCTGGAAATGCCCAAGGCCAGGCTGGACAGGGCTTGGAGCACCCTGGGATAGTGGGAGGTGTCCCTGCCATGGCAGGGGGTGGGACTGGGTGTTCTTCATGGTCTCTTGTGGAGATGGGGCACCCACATCTTCTCTGGAAAAGGCCAGTGCCTCTCACCCTCACAGAGAGGAATTTCTTCCTAAAATCCAAGTTAAACCTGCCCTCTGTCAGGTTGAAGCCATTCCTCCTTGTCTGGTCACTCTCTGCTTCCCAAGGCTGTGGGAAATTTGGGACGGGGCTCCTGGAAGCATCTCTTTGCAGAGGCTGTGCGCTGCAGTGGGGTTTTTATTGTGCTGTTTGGTTTGGTTTGGTTTTGTTTTTTTCCAAGACAATGTCCTTGGTGAAGCAGCCTGAACTTTGGCTGTTTTGATATGGAAATGTTTTGGCAATGAAGCAAAATGTCACATGTCTGTAATGGCCCCCCCATCTCCTCCCTCCAGAGTTGGGTTTTCAGGGAAAGGGACCGCACAGGAGTTGAAAATTTGCCCGAATGCACTAAATACCATCAGAAAATGGCAACAAAAAAAAATCTTGGCATCCCAGAGAAAATCTTAACATTTTGCTTTCCTGAGAAAAAAATTAAAAAAACCCTCAAAGCATGCTGGATGGTTGTCAGAAATGCTGCAGGAAAATAAAATCCGTGTTTTTCAAGCTTTTAGGGTGATGTTGTGACGATTCTGCTGCCCCTGGGTGTCCCAGCCCCTGGGAGCTTTGCTTGAGCAGCGTGGTGCTCTCAGAGCTGGTGCTTTTTATTCCTTTAATATTTGGTGTGAGGAGGAGGCCGCTTTAACTGCTCCAGGTGGGTGTCTGAGGAGCTGCCTCCGTTTTGGATTTCACTTGTCAGGTTTACACAGGCTTTAAACGCGCCATATGCCGGGGTTCAGCCGGGGACTGCAGCCCAGCGTTCAGCGTGGAGTAATCCCATGAAAATCCACAGGGATCCCCAGCTCTGGGTCCTGCTGCACCACGACCTGCCTGGCCTCGCTGTCCCCCCGGCTCCAGGCTGGGTCTGTGTGGTCTCAGGGGGATTTTATGGAAGAGGGAAGGATTTGTGTGTGTGTTTAGGGCACGAGGATGGTGTTGGAGGGGCTGCCTGGGCACTCACTGCTAAACCAGCCCTGAGCCGAGTGTGAGGAGCTCCAGCCTCCAGTCTGGATTTTCTGCCCAGGCACCACGATCAATATGAAGAACGAGTCACATTTTTTTTCCACAATTACCTCAGCAGGATTTTGCTTTTTGTTTTTGTTTTTTTTTTTCCTTTTGCTAAATTCACGCGATAAAACGCATTAAATGTAACAGCACGGAAAATAAAAGTTGGGTTTGCAGAGAGAGCCTGATTTAGTGTGAAGATAAAACAAGATAAAACAACTGGAAAAATTAAGTGGCATAAATAAATTCTGTTGGGAGGAGGCTGAGGTGACAGAGGGGGAGGGGTGTGTGTGCCAGTGGTCAGTGCAGCTGTGAATCCCATTCCTGAGGCTTTCCACCTGGGAAAGGGGGTGATGCTTTGCTGTACCCCGCTCCCACAAACTGGTGGATGCTCGGCTTTATCCCAGGACTGTGAGATGTGATTCTCCCTGCACGGGGGTGGGGGTGTGTTCCTCCTGCCTGTGCTCGTGCTGTCTCTTTTGGGTGAAGAAATGAGAATATTCGGCAGCAAACGGGAAAAGCACGAAGCGGGGTGGCGAGGTGTGGGGGAAGAGGTGTCGGGATGGGTTGCCAAATATGCTGGGGAAAAATTAGCAGCTGCAAGTGTGCAAGGGAAAGGTGGAGAAGAAGAGGGGTAGGGACAGATGGAGAGAAGGAGGGAGAGAAAGAGGAGGTGGGAGGAAAGGGAGGAGGGGATAATAGTGTGGAAAGAAATTAGTTAAAAATCTTATAGCCCCGAGCCCAGACACCATCTGGATGGTGCAGGATACTGAGACACAGCTCCACACTCACCACGGAGGTGTCACATATGCCTTGGCCAGGTAGGGTGGCCAAGAGGCTCACAATTAGAAATTTCCCATGCCCCAGGAGAGAGATGCCTTAAAAGAGCCCAGTTTTTGGAAAAAAAAGTGTTGGCAGCTGCCTGCCAGCACCAGAGAGGAGCTGTAGTTGTTGAAAAAGCTTTCCAGAGGGAGATCTGGAGAACTTCCACTGGTGCTGGAGGGTGAATCCCTGGGAGCAAAGATTACTCTTTGATTAGACAAGCCCAGGGCCTCCAAGGACTGCTCTTCCCTTTGGCTCTGCCGGGTTTTCCTTTCCTGGGTGCAGCATTAACCCCTTCTGTTGTGAACAGGGCTGAACGGCTGAGACACAGCAAAGTTCATCTGAGGGAAAGGCAAAACATAGGAAAAAAAATGCTCTTTCCCATTATCCTTGCCTTAAGATTTAGTTTTCTTTGCCTGCTGAGGACTGTGACAAGGACGTGGTTTGTTGTGCCCACTGTGGGAGAAGCTGCTGCCCTGGGGTGAAGCACATCTCGCTGGTACAGCTATGTCCATGCTCCCTGGCATTCCCCTACCCAGGCAGGTTTAAAAGGAGTGAGAAATGGTCCTTGGATCCCTTTTGGAAGAGGCAGTGTCCCAGAGGAGGAGGTGGCAGTTGCTGGCCAAGTGCACAGCGTCCCAGTGGCGTTGCAGCCACTCCATCCCTCCCTGCACTGATCCCAAGGGAGCTGGGCTCACTCCCTGCTGCACAGCGAGCGTTTCAGCGTGCCCTGAGCTGCCTGGAGGAAGGGGAAATACTCTGGGAGCAGGAATGAGGCTGGGGAAGGAAACCCGGGGTGTCCATCCGTCAGTCCCAGTGGCTGCCGGCTGCTTCCCAGTACGGGGCTGGAGCAGCGCTGTGGCTGAGCTGCCCCACGGCCCCCAGGCTCCGGTCCCTCACTAATTACTTCCAGGCCTGTACTCCTGACATTTGCAAGCTCCTGATTAGAGCAACGAGGGAGAAATCTCGGAGGGAGAGGGAGGCCAAACTGCACCACTAATAAAAGCCGAGATTGACAATCGGCTGGGAGGCGAGAGCTGGGGAGGAGCAGGGACTCGTCCTTGCCGGCTCAGTTTCTCTCTGAGCCTCTGGGATGATGAGAGAAGGTCAGGGCTTGTTAACGTCACCGTGAGGAGCAGGATCCGCCACTGCCATATGCCTGGTGCCCCCAGGGCCTGTGCCAGCCTTGAGTCCCTCTCAGCGAGGCGGTATTTTTAGACATGGACCTGAACTGAAGCCACCCTGCACAACCTCGGGTCTGCAACTGTCTCGGTGCAAAAGTGCCTCTGTGTCTGCTGACTTTGTGTTTCATGCAAATTCTGCAGCCTCCTGGATTTCAGGTTCTTTTTCCCCTCGCCCTTTTCTCTCCCCTGTCCCATCTCGCTCCCTTCATTTGATGGCAGTGCAGTCGCTGGGGAGGTACCGTTAACCCCAGCAGTGGGACTGGGACATATTTGTGGTGGGGTGGCCCAGAATACCCAGCCAGGAGAGGCTGCTCTGGCTGCCTGCAGCGCTGTCGGGTGCCCGAAGTGGCCTCTGGGGCGAGTGTGGTTGAGCCATTTCTCCTGCAGTCTCCTGCAGAGCCATTCCGGGCTGTTGGGTCCCTACCCAGTTACATAAATATGGATCACATTCATTTTCCAGCCCTCTCTCTCCCCTCCCTGGTGCCCCATATCCTCTTACCTGTGTGTAGCAGCCAGTTTAGCTCTCTCTCTGTCCATTTGTTCCCTGCCTTTGCATCCGTTCATGGCTCCATGGCTCTCCAGCCTCCTCAGTCTCTTTGTGAGGCAGACAGGCTTTTTCCCCTATAAATCTTCCCTCTCCTGGATTGCTCTGGCTCTGGCAGGCTTTGTGCTACACGCACTCTACGTCTACAGCTTCTATCCCAAGGGGTAAACACCATTTTACCCAGCAGAGCTTGTGGTCCCTGCAGCATCCGTGTCCCCTGGAGCTGATGCTGCTGCTGGATGAGGCTCAGCAGCGCCTGTGGCCTCACTGCTGGGGGCTGCCATGGGTTTGTGCCGGCTCCTGCTGCTCCCTCCCTTCCAGCAGACACAGTTCCTCCATGCCAGAGTGGAGCAGCTCAGGAAGGAGACACAGCGTCCTTCCTCTCCCATCCTCCCCCCACCCTGAAGGATCCCTGGCATGGAAGCAGCCGACCTGCACGTTCAGGGTTAAGCCAACTTTTCAGCAGCTGAAGAGGTTTCTGATGGAAAACTCAGCCCTGCTTCCCTGGGCTCCCAGGCTGTCCTATTTATCCAAGCTGCAGGAGCATCCTCTGGTGCTGGAGCTGGTGCCGGGAGCCAGCACACATCTCTGCAGTGCCAGCCCGTGCCCAGTGGGTGTTTAGGGTCACCGAGTCCCACTGCCACGTACAAAGGACCTGCTCTGCTAAAAATTGGGCTTGGGATCACTGAAAACCCCTTGCAAAACCTCTTTATCAGTTCTAACAGTTGTGTTTGGATCCCAGGATGAGGTCAGGGTCCTGAATTAGCTAAAACTCCTCTGTTGGTGGTTATTTCCCTCCTCCAGCCCCTGGAAGGGGCAGGTTCCATGATAGAGGAGGCAGATGCCCTTTGGAGGAAGGCACCCAGCCAAGGTCCGGCCCGGCTTGGGCAGGAGGAGCTGTGTGAGGAGCACTGGCAGTGTGGGGTTGGTTTTCTTCTGTGGGCACACAGATGTGTCTGGATGGTCACCAAGGTCTTGATGCCCTCAGCTGCTCTTCGAGGAGATAAATGGTGGTCTGCGGGTGTCCCCAGAGGGGGAAATTTGTTGAAATTTATTGTTGATGCTCTGTTGTGAGTGGTGGGGTGGGGTGGGAAGCCCTCGGGCTTCCTAATCCAAGGATCTCAGTGTCAGGGAGCAGGGACAGCACAGGGAGAAGCTTTGGAGCTGCCTTCCACCATCCCGTGGGGCAAGGACGTGGGGACAGGACCCCGTTTTCTCTCAGGGCGAGAAAAGTGGAGCCCGTCCCCCACAGGGACATGCATCAGGTGGATGCAGGGAAAGATGCTGGGGTGGGCGAGGCTGTGGGCAACCCGCTGCTCTTGGGGAGTCCCACAGCGAGCAGGGGGGTGCGTGGTGTGAGAAAATCCCCCTCTGCAGCGGGGCTGGAGCGGTTCAGGGGTTGAGGGGGGGGTCCCTCGGCTGGTGGCGGCCCCGGTGCCCGTGCGGGAGCGCGGCGCGGCGGGGGTTAATGTGCGTGTCCTCCTGCGCATCCCGCCCCGCTGCCGCTGCCGCCCGCCCGTGTGCGGGGCTCGGGCCGTGCGGGAGCCGAGGCGCCGGGCAGCGCTGGAGCCGCTGCCATGACAACCCCGGGGATGCTGCGGGCCGGGGCCGGGGTGCTGCCGCCGCCGCCCCCCCGCGCCCCCCCCGCCCCGCGGCGCGCCTGAGCCGCAGCCGGAGCAGCGCCGGGACCCTCTGGCCACAGCCGAGGAGCATCGGGGACGTCGCCTGCAGCTCCGCGGGGAAGTTTCGATCTTGCGACAGAGCCGGGATTTTGGGGAGCTTTATTGGGTTTTTTTTTAAAATAGATTTTTTCTATTTTTTTTTTTTTTAAATTCTCCTTTCCCTCTATGATTTAAACAAAAGCGCAAGAGACGGAGAACAGCCCAGCCCCGGCCCGCTGTGCCCCCCGGTGCCGATGCCGCCCTCCCCTTCCTTTCACAGACACTCACGTTTCCTCCGTGGGTTATAAACTTTTGATGCCAGATCTCCGCAGCGCCTGCCCAGCTGCAGCTGAAAGTAGCGTCTCCAGCAGCCACACATCTGTGACCTTCATCTCGTGCTCCGCACCTTCTCTCCTCCTCTTCCTCCTCCTCCCCCCGGCCCTCCCGTCCTCCTCCCTCGCCCGAGGACAGCGGGACTCCCTCCGATGCCGCTCGGCAGGCTCAGCGCTCGCAGCCAGCCTTGCCGGGGGCTCTCCTGATCTCCGTGGAGCTCCGCAGCGCTCGCCCCGGTGGTTTTGCTCCCCCCCATCCCTCCTCTCCACCCACCCCTTCCCCCTTTTCGCCTTGTCGGGTGTGTTTTTTGCCTGTTGGAAAAGTCCCCGCTGCCCAGGATGGGGGTCGGTGGGTGCTTGGCCCTGCCCTGGAGGTGCCTGGTCGTCCTCTGTCTCAGGCTGCTCTTCCTTGTGCCCGCAGGAGTGCCCGTGCGCAGCGGAGATGCCACCTTCCCCAAAGCCATGGACAACGTGACAGTGCGGCAAGGGGAGAGCGCCACGCTCAGGTAGGAGCAGCTGCACTGGGGCTGGGGGCTGCGGGGGTCCTGCTTGCGCCTTTTGGGGGATGCTCTGTGCCCGGCGGGGCTGCCGGAGGGTCCTGGGACCAACTGGAGACTTTGCACGCGTCCCAGGGGCTTGTCCCCGTCGTGGCAGGGGTGGCACGGCTGGCAGCTCGTCCCCGCCGTGCTGGGGTCACCCCGTTGGAGGGACGGACGTGCCGGTGCTTTTCGGGCTGCAGCGCGGGGCTCGCAACCTGCTGGGGGGGCTGCGGGCGCCAGACGAGGAGCCAGCACAGGGGTTTAGGTGGCAGACAGTGAGTTAGTGCTGCCTGACACTCCCAAAGTTGTGCCTGCGTGGGAGGGGAGGGGGGTCCGTGCTCCTGGCACCGGTGCCAGCCTGCGCTGCCAGCGGCTTTCCAGGGCTGCGATGCCTGCGAGGTTTCAGTGTTTGCCTCGATCGCTTTATAGTCTCCGCACGAATCCGTTAATATCAAATCAATCTTTTACTCCAGGGGTGCATCTTATGAATTCTGATGGATGCTTTCCCTCACATTGTTTGCTGTAGGAGAAACACAGGCGGCTGATATGCAGATGGGTCACTGCTGCGCTTCCCAGCACAGCCGAGCACCCCTTTGATTCCCTGAACGAGTTACAGGTGTACGCGGTGCACTGCCCAGCGAGCGCAGCAGCTCTCCCTCCACAGGCATCGCAGCAGCGGGGCCAGACGAGCAGGGAGCAGCCCAGGCTTTTCCTGGAGGGCAGTGGGGAGGCAATCCGTGGCCGGGGCTTTGGGTCGTGCTGTGCGTGCTTCAGGCGGCCCCGGGAGGACTCCCTTTAATCCGGGAGCCGTGGGGCTTGGGGAAGGAGCGTGGGGATGGTGGGACGTGAGCGTGGAGCAGGAGAGCCCGGAGGAGTTTGTCTGCTTTCCCTGCACCGGTGAGCAGCGTGTGCCCCCCACCCGAGGCTGGCACCTGGAGGAGCAGGGCTGCAGCACAGAGCTCTTCCCAGAGCCAGGCACGGGCACGGCACAAGCAGAGCCTGTCGCGCTCTCTGTGAGCAGCCGAGCCGGTGCCGCTTGGAGCAGAGGGTGCTGTGCTCACCTGGGTGGTCGGGCAGGTTTTCCGTGCCTGAGGTGGGTTTGCGGGGGGAAGTGTTCGGTGGTTGTGGGAATCAGGCTCTGGCTGGAGGCTCTGGGGGTTCCGTGCTGCTGAGGGAGGCGGTGGTTGCCTGTCTGCCCTCTTCCTGCCATCCCCTGCCAGCCTTGGGGATGCTGCCTGTGCCGGGCACGTCCCTGCTCCTCAGGCCCTGCCAGGGACCCGCTGGGACAGGCTTGTCCTCGCCCCGTGTCGCTGGGGGCTGTGGCACAGCTGGAGAGCAGAGGGCTCTGTCTCCTTGTGCTCTTCCTAATTGGACTGCAACGATGATTAACCTGAGCTGTGTGAGCAAGGCAGTTTAAAGAAGGACAATCCCCCAGAGAAGTGCCTTTGGCCCTGGTGCTCTTTTCCTCGCTGTTGGAATTTGTCTCCGTGCTGAGGTGTGGGCTTTGGGGCTCTCGGAGGCGATGCTGGTGGCGGTCAGAGCAGGATGGGTGCCTGCTCCTGCTCCCTGGGGAGCCCCTGCAAGTCCAGCCGAGCCTGCTGCCAGCAGAGGGCTGACTTGGATCTCCTTTTTTCTTTTTTTTTTTCTTCTTTTTTATTTCTAAGCTTCTGGCCTCTTTTCTGTGCTGTTTGCAGGAGGGGATGTTTGTGAGGCAGCCCCGGAGTGGTGGGAGATTTTAGACTTCCCATAAGAAACTCTGCATCCCCCAAGTACTGACACTTAGAGGAAGCCCCTGCCCCAAAAGCAGCTGGTTTTACCCAAGTCCCCCCTTGGCATCTGCTCCTACCCAGGCTCTCCAGAGCATCTTTTCCATGCTTTTACCTCCTGCCTTCTCCTCAAGCCCAGCTTTCCCCTGCTGCAGGCAGGTTTCTGCCTCGAACTCCAATTTTCCCCCAGTCTCTTCTCCGTCTTTTTCACACTCCTGTTTCCCAGTGATCCTTCTCTTCCCTCCTCTCCCTGTTTCCCTGCTGCTGCCCCTCTGCAGCCTCGGGGTGGCAAGCAGTTTTCCCTCTTCCCTTGGGATCTGGAGGTGGGCAGGGAATTGCACACAGCAAGCCAAAGAAGTGGCACCAGTGCTGGGCTGAAGGCAGGAGGACAAAGGTGGAGCATCTTGAGGATGGGGCTGATGTTTATTTGCAGGCTGTGCTTTCCAGGGCAGAGCCAGGCAGGGAAAAGCGCCCTGGGAAGACCTTCCCAGTGAGTGGTGTTATTGCTGAGTGGTGTTTTCTCCTGTCACCCACAAGAGGAGGAGGTGGTGGTGTCCTCTGCTGTCCTCCCCACAAATGGCACTTTTCTTGGGGCTCAAACCAAGGAGTTGGGCTTGGAAAAACTGAGAGCCGTAATTCCAGCGCGTAGCTCTTGCAGAATTAGCCCCAGTCCTGCTGGTCTGGATGGCCAGGTCCTTTCCCCCATCCTGGTCATGAGATGGGCTGAGCCTGTGCTTCTCCCTGGCTCCAGCAGGGCTGGTGGAAGCTCTTTGCTTTCCAAGATCAGCTCTTCAACCACCCCTTTCATTGCCGAGAGGAGCTGCGAGAGAGAGCAGACCCGCATGAAAGTGATGGAGGAAACCTGGAGGCTTCTCAGGCTGCTTGTGGGTTTCCTGTATTGGATTTTGGGTGCTTCCATTTCCAGCTCTCCACCCTTTTTCTGAGGGAGGCTCAGCATAATCCTTGCAGAAACTCAGGCTCCATCTACAGGCAACTTGCAGGTCATCTTAGATCAGCAACAAATAATTTCCGTTTTAAGCAGAGATTGTTGGTAATTCACTCCTTTTTATTGTAAGAGCAAACAATTCCCATAATACTCGGGCACCTTTCCTCTCCAGGGAACTGAAGGCGGTGTGGAAATTCTGTGTGGTGTTAAAAATAAAACCCAAACTGCCTCTTCCCTGACTCAGGAACGCAGCACTCGGGTGTTGGGATGGCAGCAGTAACTCGTGTTACCCACCAGTTTGGGACACTAAATGGAACAAGGAGCACACTGGTAACCAACAGCGAGGTTGGAGATGGTCACTTTTTCGTCTCCCAGCTGGGATTTGATGTGGAAACGAGGATTAAATTCCTGCTTTTGGGAAGAGAGCCATTCAGCTCACTGGATGCGTGCCCTGGGGTTGCTGTGGGGGCATCGCTGGCAGGCCATGGTTGGCCAATCCCGATGGGTTGATCCTGCCTGGAAACTCTGGCTGGGCTTTATCCCAGCAGCATCGCAGTGGTGGAAGCTTCTCCATTGCTGGCTCATGAGCCAGAGGGGAAAGTGTGGCAAATACTCCCATGGTGTTAAAATGGGGATGGAAATGGGATGGCCCCACCCTGCCGCCGGCAAAGCGACCTTTACAGCAGCCATCAGTACAGTTCATAAAGACATAAACCACCAGCTGCTCAGAATTTCAAGGCTTTATAGTTTTATCTGTATTTAAGAAATATTGTGGGGTTTTTTAAGGGAAAGAGTGCGTTTTAGAGGTTGGAGGGATTAGCTGGGAGATGGGGTGTGCTGAGTTTTCTCTGTGGCTGTCACCGCAGGGATGGCAGGACTTGAGGAAGTCCCTCAGTTGCTCTTGGCCTCAGTTTCCCCGTCTGTAAGATGACCCAGCAGCAGTGGTTTGTCGGTGATGATTAGAGGAATGGGTGCTCATAGGTGATGCTAAGGCAGGCATAAGTAGGCTTTTTTCCAAACTAAATAACACAGAGCTGCTTTATCTCTGTATAAAAGGGCAAATTTTCAAATCAAATCCCCTGTGGTTGTCTGCTTCTGGTGAACCCATGGCCTCTCCCACTGCCTGTCCATGAAGGAGACCAAGAAGTCAGGATAGCTTCGCTCATTCGCATCCAAGGCTCCGTGCCTGGCTCTATTCTGTCAATTAGCGAGTGTGAGAACAATCCCAATTAAAAATAAAAAGCCCGAACAAAACATCATGAGATGCTGCTCTTCCATTTATTTTTGCAATTATAGTTTTAATTATTTCTGACAATGCTGCTTTGATTCTTCTTTTTTTTCTTCTGGTGTAATAACCTACCGCAGTCTATTTTCCAGCACACGACGAGACCTCAGTAAAATACAACCAGCAGGAGCAGGCGGTTGGACCACAGTCTCCAGGCATAGGTCTGGGAGGTCAGGAAATCACATTTTTTTGCCTTTTTTTTTTCAGTCAAACCGCTGATATTCTGTGTATCTACCTGTTAATGGGGGTTGTGACACTCACCTGCCACCCTGCAACAGCAGCCACGGACCCGGCAGAGAAAAGAAGCGTTATTGCAGCCACGTCTCTGCTGTTAAATCCTTGCTGGGGAGCAGGAAGAGAGTCACTGCTCTTTGTGTGCCAGTGCTAAAAGCGTGGGGATTAGCGCAGAGCAGATTAGCGAGGACTTGCTCCATTGCTGCCCCTTCCTTCCCCCCCCTCTCCTCCCCAAAAAGTTTTCTGGAGCAGCTAAATATATACCTGCCGTTTCCAAGGTAGAGCTCGCTGCGTGGCGGAGCTGTAATTGGCGACTCAGGGAAATTACAGCCACGGATTCTGGCATTTGGATCCTCCTGGCTGGCATAATAATTTCTCCCTAGGTAGCTGGTATTTAACTTGTCTTATCTGCTCCTGATAGTTGTAATTACAGTGCCCGCTAATTTCGCTGTAATATTGCAGCCGCTGGAAGGGTGGTTGGAGAAAGGTCAGGGGGTTGAAGGAGGGCTCCTTCCTCCCCAGCCTGCTGCACCAATGGTGCTGCCAAAATGCAGATGCTGAGCCCGTGGAGCTGGTACCCCGTGTCCCTGGCTGTGCCCCTTCCCACCTTGGTGGGGCTGGAGCAGCCTCACACCCCCCAACCCCCCATGCTGTTGTCCTTGTTGGCATCAGGGAAGGACGTGCTGGAGGGAGGTTTAGGTCGTGGTGTCCTTTGCTGTGGGGTGTTGGTCTGCAGCTCGTGTCAGGGCTGGCTGGTTCGTGGGAGGTCACTGCTCGGGTTGTGCTGTGACAGGCTGGTTGTCCCCGGGTGTTGGTTGCTCCTGGGTTGGTTGTTCCTCAGGCTGGTTGTCCCTGAGGCTGGTGTTCCTTGTGGTTCGTTGTCCTTAACATTGGTTGTCCCTGATGTTGGTTTTTCCTGATTGTGTTGTCCCTGAGGTTGGTGTTCCTTGTGGTTCATCATCCCTGCAGCTGATTGTCCCTGCGGCTGGTTGGTTGTCCCCCCTGTTCCTGGTTTTGTTGTCCCTGAGGCTGGTGTTCCTGGTTTTGTTGTCCCTGAGGTTGGTGTTCCCTGTGGTTCATTGTCCCTGTAGTTGGCTGTCCCCAAGGCTTGATTGCTTCTGGGGCTGGTTGTCCCTGAGGCTGGTTATTCCTGGGTTGATTGTCCCAAATGTTGGTTGTCCCTGAGGTTGGTGTTCCCTATGGTTCATCGTCCCTGCAGCTGGTTGTCCCCGAGGCTGGTTGTTTCTGGATTTGGTTGTCCCCAATGCTGGTTGTCCCCGAGGCTGGTTGTTTCTGGATCTGGTTGTCCCCAGGGCTGGCTGTCCCGGTTCCACAGTCCTGCTGTGCAAGGGGAAGATTCGAGTCTGGCCTTGAGGAGATTCAGGGCTGCCTTGGGGAGTTCATCTTCAGCCAGCAAGGCTCTGGCTGCTGCCTGCGCCAGCCCCTCTCCTGCTGAGGCTGCACCAGGCAGGTTTTACGTGGGTGTAGGGCTGGACTCGGCGTCAGGGAGCTGGGGAGTCCTGCTGACACGGGTTGGAGCCCCAGCACCGGGGGTTTGCTTCAGAAAATTCTGGTTTTGAGAGCACAATGAGCTGGTGGGGCTCTGCAGAGGGAGGAGGAGACCCTCAGTGTCACCTCTCCCAGGGCCAGAATTCGAGCCCTGGGAAGGTCCTCTTGCCTAGCAAAAAATTTAAGCTCCACTAGGCAGAAATAGTTCCAAGTGGTGATATTTACCTCCTGGGGATGAGACTGAACTGTTGGTAATCCTTGCGCTATAGGGTACAGAGATCTTTTTGCAAGGATAATAAACTCCCTGGTAATAGCTGTCCTTCCCCTGGATCACGCACACTCCTCCAGGAGCTCGGGGCTTTGTTTCTGGAACAGGATTAGGTGTTAACGCTGCAAAACGGAACGGGGGGCACAGTGGCTGTCTTTCACATTCCCGCTTTCCAAAGAGTTTCTCTGTTCCCTTGACTGCTCGCACAGTTTGCCTCCTCCTTGCATTCCTCAGCCCTGAACCACGGATGCTTTTTACAACAGCTGGACATATTGTTTTAAGTGATAATCTTTAGATACTGCAGCCTAGCAGACAGTTCATAAGAAATATCTGATTCGGTGACTATCACTTCTTCCTCTGTCCTTGTGAGCAGCCTTTGAGGGTTAGGATGTGCTGGTTTTTCTTCCTTTTTTTTTTTTTTAATGAGAAAAATAATTTCCCCACAGCCCCTGTCAACAATTTTTAGCCTGTAATGGGTTGTTTACTGCAGGTTGGATTTGATATGTAGGTCTTGTCTTTCCTGACAGAACCCTTCAAGGTCGGCTCTTCAATGCAAAACAGTCACATTTTGTATTTCTGTTTTCCTATGAATATTTCCCAAGATTTGCTTAAAATGAGTTGTTTCCATGACTATGCTCACTTGACGGACTTGTTCCTTGGGATACAAATGGGTCTCCAAGTCTGTGTCTTTTGTGTAGGGGGAGGATAATGAGAACAACATCTGTTGTGGTGTAAGCTGTAAATTTAAGATATTTTTTCTCATCCTGTAAAAGATCAGCAAATTGTGCTGATGCTGATGAGGTGCTTTGTGCCATCTCCAGTGCTGGTGGGTTCAGAGTGGGGACGTGTCACTTGAGGACATGTCACACGTCTTGCTTTTGCTTCTCTTGGTGTGCCAAGGCTTGTGTGTGGTGTCGCCTCCGGGCTGGAGCTGGAGAGGAGAGGAGTGGGAGTCCAGGAGGGAGAAAGTGGAAGAAAAGAAAGAAAAGTTGGGAGGGGGGAAAGAAAAATGTCAGCTGGAAGAAGGGAGTGGGGAAAGGGAAAACCAGGGCGTTGAAAAGGGTGCACCAAAGAAAAATCCACGGCTGGTAACTCCCAGCATGTGAAGTTCAGCGTTGTGGGATGAGCTCCTGAATTAGAGCCCGGCAGCCAGCACAGAAATTTGGGGGGGTTTGGCTTCAGCCAGCTGGTACCTGAGTTCCAATGGGGTAGTGCATCCCCTCACCTCCGATTTTTTCTATTTTCCCTGTGTGTGTGCATGTGTGTGTGTGTGTATATATATATTTATATAAAAATCTAACAAATTTCTAACCCATATAAATCCAATTACCCATGTTTTGCCTGCAGGGAGCGAGGGAGATTAATGTTTGGTATTTTGGCAGGAATGTAAAAAGAAATAGGTGGTAATAACAATGAAGGCTCATAAAAAGGAGCCGATAGTCGTGTCTGCGCCCGGAACCCGGCTGTAATTCTCCTGGGGATTTGTCAGCAGAGTGCCCTGCTCCCGTGGAGGGGCAGGAAAGAGCCAGGAGTGCTTCCTGGGCACTTGAGCATCCATCCTGCCAGTGAAGGTTCCATTAATGTGATAATAATAGAGGCTGATAAAGAGAAATGGTTTATGCTCCCAGGGCACCTTCCTGTGACAGATCCTGCTCTGTGTCGGGGCTCGTAGGAGCCACGGGAGCGTGCTGTTCTTATTCGTGTTTCACTGAGAGGCGAGTCCCAGGAAGGGAGGATGAACATGGAAGGAGAGGAGGGAGCTGAGCTCTTCTCTACCCTCTGTGATGAGTCCATGGTGGTGCTGGTCCCTGCAGATCTGGCTTGGAGTGACATGGCCTGGAGAGCTTCAGGCAGGAGATGGGAGAGCCAGAGTTGTGCTCTCATCAGTTTTTCTCCACTCTGAGCCCTTTCCTGCAGTGTCTCTTCCCTTCCCTAGCATGAACCTGAGGTGCCTTTTCCTGCAGCTCTCACTCACGGGACAGCAGCTTTGTTGGAGGATCAGGAGTCACTGCAAGGCTGTTCCCATCTCATCACGTCACTGCCTGGCCTCGTCCCCTCATGCCTGTGGCCTGTCCCGTGTGGTGCCTGCTGTCAAGAGGCTGCTGTGACAGAAACCCATTGAGTGACGGCTTTCTCTGCACGCTGCTCATTGGGTGTGTGCCCTGGGGTTGCTGTGAGGGCAGTGCTGGCAGGTCATGGTTGGCCATGCCCATGGGTTGATTCTTGGCTGGGTTTTATCCCAGCTGCATCACGGTGGTGGAAGCATCTCCACTGACGGGCTGCAGGCACTTGGGTCGGAGGTGCCTACCAGGAACCTCCACGCCCTCAGCTTCAACACTTGGGAGCCAGTCACTCATCATCCTTCCCTGGCAGCCTCCCTCTGGTGCCTGGGTGAGCCTCCCTCTGCTCTTGCTGTCCCCTGTGTCGCGGGTGGCACCGGCGCTGCTCCTGAGCTGTCACCCGTGGTCGTGTATTAATCATGGTTCAGATATTGTGTCCCTACAGCGGGTTCTGCCTTCTCTGCAGGCTTTGCATCAGGCTCCTTGCTCTCCGTTTATTACCACCACCGGTTTTACAACCCACTTTATCAGATGACTTTTTTTTCCTTTCTTAAAGAGCATAACCCATGAGCAACTCATCATTTCTGAGAGAGGGAGAGCACCGTTAGCGGGAGAGCAGGGCTCCGTGCTCGTACCTGAAATGAAGAGCCTGCTTTACCGTGGTGTTGCGTTTAATTCAATCAAGGCAGTTAAAGCCAAGATTTAAAGTCCTTTGTGTGATCACAGGAGTTGCTCTGATGCGGCAGCAGGTAGAAGGAAAGATTGAGCCCATTTCCGAGGAGACTCGGAGTAACTGTTGGAAGCAGCCAGGCCTGGGGCTGACTGCGGCAGCGGCCACGGTGGGAAGCTGTTAGCATTCACAGCGCGTCCCATCTCTGTCTCCGTCACCCTCCCTGCTCCTGCTCCTGTTTATCCCCATATATTCCTTTAAGTAGAATTGATTAGTTTGCCTTTTTTTTTTTTTTTTTTTAACTGGGGGGAGGGTTGGTTTTAATTAATATTCTTAACTGTATGATAATTGCACTGACTGGTCCCATCGCTGTCTGAGTCACCCTCTCCTCCCTTGTTCTTGCGGGAAGGCTCTTTGGACTTAATTAAAGTTAGGGATCCAGGGCTAGTGGGAACAGCAGGAGTCTTGCAGGGTTTTTGATGAAATGATTGCTGTGGGGGAAGTGGCTATTTCCTACCCAGAGCTGTGGATTGTGATGCTGAGACAGTGTTACAGCAGTCTGCTTTGACCACCTGCTTTACACAGGCCGCTGCATCTGCTCCTGCATTTCACAGTCTGTGCCCACCAACCTGTCCTGGACACCCCAACCCTCATTTTGGGGTGAGAGGAGCCCAGTTTCTTGGCATTGCCTCTGCTTAGAGACATCCCCTCCTTGAGGGAGCGTGTCTTGGAGCAACACCAGCTGAGCTCCCTGTGCCCATCACCGCTGGGGTCTTGCAGGTCGTGGTGGGGAATTTTGGGGGGATAATGGAAAAGCTGCGTGGACTCAGCAGATCTTTTTCATCTCTGGTTTCAGAGCTGGTGCTTGCAGGCAGCACTGCCACCAGAGCTCAAATGCAGCCCAAGCGAGAGCTTAACAAGCTCCGAGAGCTGTCCAGAAAGTTATCCTGACACCAAGTGACAGACTCTCAATTGATATCCTCTGGAGACTTTAAACTCACTTCTGCGAGGTTTCCAAAGCTGGTTTTGTCTCATACCTGAAGAATCCTTTATCTGCTACGATGCCTTCCCTGCCTCGTCTCATTGCTCTTGACGTTTCTTTGTTGCCTGCTGCAGCTCGGGTAAACTCCACTGCAAAACTATTTAAGAGTGGTTTCTCTCAGCCTTTGCTCTGTTCTCTTGCTGGAGTTCTGGTATAAATCGCCTGGGCTGATGCTGTTCCTGCTTGGCTCTGCAGGGAAGTGGCTGGAGCGATGTCAGGACTGCTGCTGCTCATCCCAGAGAGCAGGGAATGCTCCAGACCCCTGGGGAAGGGCAAATATAGTGGTTGATGTGGAAAAGGGAGAGAAACTATTGTAGGAGATCGCTCACCTTCCATCCTGGCAAAGCTCAGGAACAAACAAGCAAAATCATTTGTGATCAGCTAGAAAGGACAAGAAGCTGTGCCACAGCCAGCAGAGATTTGTCAAGGAGAAATTGTGTCAGACGAATCGAATCTTGTCTATACCACGGAGTAAGGAGCCTGGGGAAGCAGGAGGTGCCTCAGACGGTGACCCAGGCAAGGCTGGAGCGGGTTGGAAACCTGAGGTGGGAATCACTGTGGGGGATGGCTGTAGGGAAGCTGTAGGGAGCTGTAAGGTGCTCCCCTGCTTCTGAGACCCAGCCCAGCCTAAAATGCTTTCCCAGCTGGCAGGAAAAGCCACCTTTGCAGTAGTTTCAGGCTGCAGCTGGCTGGTAATGCCCTGCTGGGTGGCACAGAGGGCTTGGGGAACTGTCTTTGTGTCCTGAATCTCCTTGTGCAGGAGCGTGCCTGTTCATAGCATCGTTGTGCTGCAGGATGGGCATTTTGGGATGCCATCGAGGACTCTGGATGTTTCTGAAGCAGATGTGTGCAATCACTGGTGTTTTGTCCTAGACCCCATCCTGTGGTGCCCTGAGTGGGAAGGTCCACGATGGAGTGTGTTGATTTTTCCTTCCATGCAATGGGGTTTTCCACCCCGCTGCAGGATGGCTGCTGGCCTCATCCTGCTGCCTCCTGCTGCCTTTTTCTCTGGTGTTCCCAAGCAGCAGCACTTTTCCTCCTCTCCTGGCCGTGGGTGTGGTGCCCCAGCACCCATCACAGGGCCAGCCAGCCCTGGACCCCTTCCCCGGTCATGTCAGACCTGTTGTGTACAAGACAAGCTTTTAAGAGGCAGCTGGGGCCTGCCCAGACTCTATAACCGAGGTTGGACACTCTCAGGGGTTCAGTTGAGGCATTTTCCTTGATTTTGCTTTTATTGCCAGGTAAATCAGCGGCAGGGCCAGCCCGTCTGCGGGAAGCAGCTCCCTGCACTGAAAGGTGCTCTCCCTGCTCCATGTCTCTCCTAGCCCACCTCCCCAAGCTGGGAGCCCTCCTTTAACCCCCTGACCATTTCGGGCTCCCTCTGGGAAGAAGCCCTGACATCTGCTCGGCCTCACTCTCCCTTGCTTTGTCCTGCAATTGCTGAGCTCGCAGCAGTTTTCAAGACTGATGCTGCACTTAGCAGGGTGCTGCCAAACCCGTGGAGTCCAGCAGGTTATTTCCCTTCAGAAGCCATTTATCTTCTCCCTTTCAGATGCCAGGCTTCTGTCTCTCATCTCTGGTTTTATCTCTCACGTGGGAAGGAGCTCAGTCTTCCCAATCCTCCCAAATCTCTGGCGCTGGGCATGGGGTCAGGCCCCATCCTGGGGAGGAGAGGCAGCTCTGGAGGCAGGGGGTGGCAGGGCTCTGTTGATTCCTTTCCCGTTATTGTTTAGGGAAGTTTGCTCCAAACTTCAGCTACTTGTGCATGTCTTCTCCAGCTGGGTGACGCTGCCTGTGGGCTGGTGGGATTCCACAGGTGCCAGGCTGGGGTTTGAAAGTTTTATTCCAGCAGGGAATTGACAACTTGTCTTTCTTTTTGGGGGGTTTGCGTGGGTTGAGAGGAAAGCTGAGATGCAAAATGTCAGATGGGAGGTTTAGGAGTGCCTTTGGCTCTGACACCACCTCTTGCTTGACCTCACTTCACCTGAGGCTCCGAATTTCCTGACTTTTTGTTCATTTGAGGGACTCTGAACCTTGCACGCTGCCAAACACTTTGGAAACTCCCATCCAAAAGTTTCCTACGGGAACAACACTCTTTCTCATTAAACACTAACTTAATAGAAGAGGAGAATGCTGTGTGATGGATATTAAAGTTTAACAACTGTGTATATCTATTACCTTGCTGCTAAATCTTTATATGCCTTAAATAATCAATTGATATTTAATTAGCATACAGTACTATTACTGCCTTCCTAAATCTATAACGATAAACCAAGTTACAAGTTATTGGACGTTAATTACTATCTGATGATTAGAAACAGCAAGACATTTACCAGCCTCATCCCGGATATAATCCAGCGTGTCCGAGCACACTGCTGAGCCGAGCCACGCTCCCTGTCTCTTAATAATCAATGGCTGTTCAACATGCAATATTTGTCTAATTAGCACTAAATTAAATCCTCATTGACAACACTTCAGGGTAAGAGATCTGCATCAAATATGATGGATTAGACACGGAAGGGCTGTTATTGTAAGCAGGAGATGTGCGTGTCACTTGCTTTGCTTGTCATGGCTGGCACATGGCTCCCTGTGACTGTCAGCCCGCTCCTGGGGGGACGGTGATGGAGCGGTGCCTGGATGTTGGATTGACAGTCCTGGAGACCCTGGGTCTCTCTTTAATCGAGCTGCAGACATGAGCAGCTCTTCCCAGCACCCTCCTCTGCTTCCAATCCTCTCTCAGCCATGGATGTACAAGTGCCTCCACCGGCAGGGTGGGTTTGGGTGGGAGCAGGGCTTTCTGTGCCAGGGCTTTCTCTGCTGGCAGAGGGCACATCAGCTGCCGTGGGCAGATGTTTCTTCTGCATTTTGTGCTTCCAGCAAACTTTTCTGGGAGTCTGCGTAGCCTCTGTTTGGCCAATGAGGGTCAGGGAGATCAGAGAATCCCAGAATGGTTTGGGTTGGAAGGGACCTTAAAGCTCATCTCATGTCCCATGGGCAGGACACCTTCCACCATCCCAGGCTGCTCCAGCCTGGCCTCGGACACTGCCGGGGATGGGACATCCCCAACACAAGATGTTTGCGGCCCGAGTCTGAGCTCTCATCAGGGACACGGGGGGAACTGGGAGCGGTGTGGGGGTGAGAGCAGTCCCGTGTTCTGGCGCTGCAGGGAGGAGCTCCCTCGGGAGCTGCCGTCTCGCACACGGCAGCCCCGCGCCGCGGTTTGTCAGCATCCATGGAAGCTGTTTTGCGAGAGCAGCGGGAAGGATTGCACAGCCGCCGGCTCCTTGCGAGACTCAGCCTGTCCTTCACACTCAGCGTGGATGTAATTAACTGTGCTGATGGGATGTTATGCCAACAGCAAAGCAGAAAACACCAGAAATGAGTCAGGAGCGACAGCGGGGCTGTTCAGCGTGGAGAGGAGGGAAGTGGCAGCCAGGAGTGCGGCTCCGCTCGTGTCCTGCCACACGGCAGGAGCAGGAGCATCGTCCTGCAGCCTCCCTGCCTCTGACCGAGGGCAGGGTCTGGCTCTGGAGAGGAGCAGCGGAGCACAGAGAGCCTCCCTCAGCATCTGCCGTGGCTTTGCTCTTCTGTTCAGGGCAGAGACAGTCCCTGGGAGATGCTCCTCTTCCTGGATGTGCGACGGATGTGTAACTTCAGCTCTCAGTTCCCTCTTTTCAATCCTTTGCAAGGAATCACTCTCCTTGCTATGTCAGGGATGTTTCTCAGCACTGGTTTTCCTGTCTCTTCAGGGTTTTACAGGTGGTGAAACCTCCTGAAGCCTGAGCAGCTCCTTGGCTCCTCACAGGTCTCTCTCTGTCCCACAGAAGTGCAGAACCCCACTGGCTGGGAGGTCTCCTGCACTTGGCAGGAGCTGGGATGAGAAAGAGGAAAAAATTAAAAAAAAAAAAAGACTTCCAATTAGCAATTGAAATTGTTCTTAAAAGAATTTGCCTATTCTGCAAGGAATGTTTAGTAATTGATAGCAATTTCTAGCAATTAAATACAAATTAATTCGTGCTACCGAGAAGCAGTTTATTTATGGCTCCGTATTTATGGGCACTCCCTCTCCTTAAAACTATCATCGTTGCTTTTGATAAGTAATTAGAGTTTACTGAATAATTTCCCAATGTAGGTATGAATTTTAAATAATTTTTAATACCATGCAAGTGTTCCATTGTATCGCTGAGTGAGGGATCGTCATAATTTATATCGTAGTAGGGCCTGGAGGCTGGGACAGGCACTGTGCAAGTGTCTAGTACAGAGATAGTCCCTGCCCAGAACAGCTTGCAGGCAGTTTTATGTCAGCAGCAGGATGGTGAACGTGCTTTTCCAAGAAATAAAAGTTATTTGGAGTCGTTTGCACCTGTGTACAGCACCAGGCTGCAAACCTGTTTCTCCTTCCTCTTGATTAGGGGGAAATAGTAATTCCCTGCTACTGATAGTAATGGTTAATCACTTAGAAGAGGAGGGACAAAGCCTAGACTATGAGGGGGTGAACAAAACCCATGTGTTTTTGATTAATTAACTGAAGTTTGGGGTTATATGAGCAACCTGGGATGGTGGAAGGTGTCCCTGCCCATGGCAGGGCTTGGAACAAGATGAGCTTTAAGGTCCTTTCCTAACCCAAACCATTCTGGGATGTTTTGAAGTGCCTTTTATTTGCTTTGTGGCTTTTCTAAGATGATTTCAGGTCATGGCTGCAAACTTTTAACCGTGTTCCTACAGCTCCACACACACACTTCAGCTCTTCACACGGTGAGATCTTCGTGCAATCCCATTTCCAGGGCTGGCAGATTTGAGCGGAGCGGGAAAAGCAACAAGTGGGTGGGAGGTGACACTGTGACACCAGACACGGAGAGAGCTCTGGCCAGAGGAGTTGGTTTTAGGAAAGCTGTGTCCCCCCAGGCACCTCCCATCAGGTGTGTGACTCCCCTCAAAGCATCCAACGGGGCAGGGCTCTTGTCAGGGATGGTGTGGGAGGGAGAGATGTCTGCTGGTGCCTGATTTACAGATGGGGAAGTCATCCTACAAATGCTGGAAGCAGGAGTTGGCCAGGCTGGAGGGAAGTGCTAATTAAAGCACATGGTGACAGCATCCATGCGAGGAGGATCCTGGAGAGAGGGAGAAAGCCAAGCCCGGAGAGCAGACACCACGTTCAGAAGGGAGCCTGGGAGCTGGCAGCAGCATCTGGGCTTGCAGTGCCAGGCAGGAGTACACTCCAAAGCACAGACTTCGTGCCCTAAATATCTTTTCGGGGTCCTGAGGTGAGTGTTGCTTTTATGGAGAGTTAAACACGAGCCCGGGAACCTCGGAGAATTAAATATCCCACAGTGTTGTTAATGTGGGATTTACCACATGCACTTGTGTTATAGCTGACTGCCCGTGGGCTGTTTGGAACTTTGAGGCTTCTTGGATCCTTTGGAGCACCACGGAGGTGCCCGACCCCATTGCTGCTCCTGTCCCCTTTGTCACCTGCAGGTAGTGGGGTCGGCCCCCACCTCTGATTCAAAGCCTGTGCTGATCCTGCCTGTGGCAGCACAGCCTGTTCTGGCTCATTTCTGCCTTCATTACTGAGCTTGATTAAACGGTACTTGTACAGCCAAGGGTTGGGAAAACACACAAAGGGACTTTTCTACTCATCTGAGGCACTTGGGTACCGTGGAGACAGATGCTGAAGGGAGAGGGAGACGTGGTTTGACATTGCGGTCGCAGTAATGAGGTGTAACCCATTAGGGCAGCGTCCTTCTGGGATCCAGGTGCCTCCAAGGGAGGGAAAGGGTTCAGACAGAGCCTCAGGACATGGGGAAGGCTCTCTCTGAAGAAGAAAATAGTGAACTGGGAGTTGTTCTGTCTGAGGGACAGGGTGCTCTGGCTTTTGCAGAGAGTGGGGCTGGGAGAATATGGTGGTGAGACTGTTTTGGCCTCGGGTTCTCACGTCTGTATCTCGTTTTATAGAGTCTGTGTGTGCAGCCAGCGATATCATTGACACTGTTAGAGCACACAGAGCTGCATTTAACCAGCACCTCTTGGGCTGTGCAGCTGCTGAAGCATCACGGGATGTGAGCAGAGCATGGGGTGATGCTAAGGAGATGACTCCTGTCACCTCTCCGTGAATCCTAAAGCAGGATGGGGTCTCCCAGATCAGACCAAGCTTGTCTGTGGAGGCTGGGAAAGGCAGGAGGTGGCAACTCTTATTACAGGGCAGCAATGTGTGAGTTTGGGCAGCCCTGAGGATGCCAGGTCTGGGACAGTCCATAGGGTCCACTCTGAGTGCTGGTGTGAGGCAGGTGGCTCAGCAAAGACAAGCCCAGGAGTGACTTCTGAGGATGAGGAACAACTTCAAACCAGCAGGCTCATGGCCTTGAACTCTCCTGCTCTGGCCAGTCTTCCCTTAGATTTCTCAGCCCAATTATTTTTGTGCTGTCCTTGCCATGCTGGAGGAGCGCGGCGCTTTCCTCCCTGCCCGTCTGCAAACCTCATCGTGTGCTTCATTTAAACATTTTCCTTTTACCCGTTCCCTGCTGCTGCGAGGGTCTGGGGCACGA
The DNA here is from genome assembly GCA_026261815.1 of Monarcha castaneiventris obscurior. Lineage (NCBI taxonomy): Eukaryota > Metazoa > Chordata > Aves > Passeriformes > Monarchidae > Monarcha > Monarcha castaneiventris. Next base: position 4,172,316 of record JAMPIT010000114.1, read on the forward strand.
TGGTGGCTTTCATCCCTCCTTCCCTGTGATGATTCAGAGCTGGTGGCTTTTGGCCTCTGCACTACGGGTCTGTGGTTTGTTAGATGCTGTTATGAGGTGGTTTCTGGTGCTCTGGTGCACGGAGGAGAGAGGCCGGGGACTCTTCTGAGTTAATGAACTGCCAGAGTGTGAGGGATGACACTCAGTGACACCCCGGGTCCCTTTGGGAGGTGTGTGCCACCCCCTGCTCTCACCCTGTGATCTGAGTGTGCTGGCACTGGGCTGGTGTCTGGACTCAGAGATCTTAGGAGATGGTCGAGGCTTTTAACTGTGGGCTCTGATGGCCCTGCCGTCCCTTCCAGCAGCTCCGAGAGCTCGTGTGATTAACTCCACATCCCCAAAGTCACTGCCTCTGTGAAGCTTCAGGACCCTGCCGGTGCTTCTGACTGCTCCAGTGCCCTGTGAGTCTCCAGACAGGGGTCAGCGAGGCAGCTGCTGTCAGAGGAGCTCAAAGGCTCCAGGTTGGAGAGGCAGGAGCACTTCTCCACCCTTGGATTGAGGACTGAAGCCCCCACAGACTCCGAGGGCTGTAAGCAGGGTTTGGGCTCTCAGCAGCCACGTGGTCACTGAATGTTTGTGCTCAGCTCAGCAGGGCAGGGCTGTGGCAGGTGCCAAAATCACCGTGTGATGAGAGAAATGACAGCGATGGCTTTGCTGAGGATTGCTGAGGACAGTGGCCGTGCAAGGAGGTGGGTGCGGGGAAGGAGCTGAGCCATCCTAATCCCTTCTGGAATGATCACAGTTAAACTCCCGCAGCAGGATTGCTCACCAGTGATTCATCAGCCTGAGCATTAGGGCGGCTCTCCCTTGCTGTCTGCAGAAATAACACTGGGAACAGGGGAGGGGGATGCATCACCCCCAGGGAGATTTGGGTGGCTCTGAAGTGTCACCTCATGGATAAGTGACCGAAGCTGGGGGGTTGAGAGGAGGAGATTTGCAGGCTGGAGGCAGGGGTGCTGCTGGCACGGTGGCTCTTCGGTGTCTCACTGACCCTGTGTGGACAAGGGATGCTCCAGCCGTGGGTGGACACTCAGGTTTGGGGTGCAGATGTGCCTGTCTGTGGCTGAAATGAGATTTTGCATTTTAGAGCAGAGAGCTTGAACCTTCTCCTGTTGCTCGACCACAAGCAGCACCTGAACCATACAAAACCCAGACAGAGTGAGTTTGGCAGGTCAAAGCCTCCCTGCCTTTACTGCCTCTTCCTGACAGCAGCCCGACCCTCTGCCAAATAAAAATTCCACACACGGAGCCGGTTAAAAACATCAATTAGCTCTAAAACAATTATTATTTTTTTTGAAATGCCATTTTATATATGCAATAACACAACACAATAATCCTGGGTTATTTAACAGAGCATTTACCATGAAAACAGTCATTACTCTTTAAACGCTGCTGACTGTACAAGCCTCTTAACATTAAACGGCAAGTGAGGCAGAAGTCTTGCCATCAGAAATGCCACATTCTCCTGAATGCATTAAAAACGCTGGCACTGGGATGCTCACTGCCTGGCTGAGTGGCTTTTCTCATGCTGGGAAAGCTCTTGAGACCTTGGGGCAGCCCATGGAGCATGGGAGTATTGTCCAAATTTTGGTTGGTTTAGGTGTGGGTGCTTGTTGGAGGGGATTAGATGGGTTCAACCCAACTTCTCTATGGCCCCATGCCTTCCCTGTGCCCCCATCCCTCTCTTTTTCACCCTCATTTGTGCCAGAGCAGGTTCAGGTTGGACATCAGAAGGATTATTTTTCACAGAAGGGATTTGTTAGACATTGGAAGGGGCTGCTCAGGGAGGTGTTGGAGTCCCCATCCCTGGAGGTGTTCAGGGGAGGGCTGGACGTGGCACTCGGTGCTCTGGGCTGGGTGACAAGGTGGGGATTGGTCACAGGCTGGACTCAGTCTGAGAGGTCTTTTCCAACCTCAATGGTTCTGTGGTCCTGCACCATCCTGATCTCCAGGGGTAGCAGCCAGATTTGTTATCCAGCCTAAACCCAGTGGATTTAACAGGTTTAATAGTCTCGATAGGGCCTATCATAATGCACTGATAAAGATGTTTTTGGCTGCTAAGTCAATAATGAATTTAGTAGTAACTTCTGCATTTTCCCCCTTTTGTGGTTCAAGGGAATTGTGCTGGATGTATATTATTTGCTTATTTATTAGACCTCTTCTAGCTACCTGGCACGAGCCCGAGGGAGCAGATGGAAATACCATTCACAGGCTACCAAAAGCCTTTGGTTTAAGCAAAATAGTTGTGTTTAAAGATTAATTTAAGATGCTTTAAAAATTGAGCAGGCCATTCATTTTTAATATTGATTGATATTATTATAAAAGATTCAGCTGCAACTCTTCTCACCAGGACCTCTCTTGGCGCGCAGACAGCGCGTTTGTCTGCGAGGGACGTGGCTTAGTTATTTTTAATCTTTGATACTTGTTCTTGTGAAATTTATGGGAAGCATCGTCTCGTGTCTGGCACATCAGAGCATCCCAGGCGGGAGCTGGGAGGGCCTGGGGAGGAGGTGAAGTTGGATGAATGGCTGGTGGGGGCTGGAGCCCGTGTCTCTGCTGGATGAAGGGAAGAGCTTGGTACATCTTATTCCAGCAGCACCGTAGGACTGGGAGCAAATCTTCTTCCATTAAACTGGAAGGAGCCGTGGTACAGTAAATTCTGGGGGTCTGAATAGGCAGAAAATCTGCCCAAACAGCCAGGACTTTTGTGTGCTTCTTGCAAACCTCCCATAGCTGTGTTTTTTATTAAACGTTTTTTAAAGTGGAAGTGGGAATGAAATACTGGCAGAGCGCCCAAGTCTGGGCTCCTCCTTTGCATTGGCATCCTTTGATAGTGTTTTGTTGGCAAACTGGGGACACAAGGCAGGCACCCCAGCCCTGGAGGAGCTGAGTTTGATGCTGAGGAATAATTCTCTAAATTGCATTTATTTCACAGGCGTGAAAGGTCACAAAGTGAAGGGAAACAAGAACTGTATTCAATTAGACAATTCGATCAAAATAAATCTGTCAAGATGGCATTCCTGCTGAGGAATCAATTGACTTGGAAAATGAAGGCAGCTGCTGCTGCTGCTGCCGTTATTGTTGTTATTATTATTATTATTATTATTATTTTAAATTAGCTCCAGTACCTGCCACGAGGACCTGAGCCGGAGTGGCTCACATCATCTATCACTCTTATTAGATATTAATACATCCTCCTCCACCTCGCATTTAGTGCCCTGTTATTGGTCAAGTGGCCCCTGAGTGCTTCCTGGGAGGCTGATGGGAATGATTAGTAATGAGAAGGGATGGCCAGGGTTTTTTTGTTTTTTTGTTTTTTTTTTGTTTTTTTTTGTTTTTTTTTTGTTTGTTTTTTTTTTTTTTTTAATTTTTTTTCTTTTTCAGCCAGAAAAGGTTCAGGGAATAAAAAAACCTGGTGAGATGGAGAACAAGCAAGGACGAGCACGGCTGGTGTGCTTAGTCACACACGGTTCTTGGTGGCTCTAAATCAACCTCAGTAGTATCACTGCATGTTCCTTTTTGTTACAGCAGAGAAGCACCCAAATAATTGAATTTATGGCTGGTGATTGGGAGGGAAGGGGTTTGTCTCCCCATGTTGGTGCTGCTCCTGCTGCTCTGGGTGTGCTGGCTCTGACTGGCTTGGTGGCACTGGGGCTGTCCCCAAGCCCTGATGGGTAAAGGAGTTTGCCAAGAGATGCTATGGGGGTACGGGGTAGAGGGATGTGATCCATCAAGCTGGAAGCTGAGGAGAGGCTGAAGTGGGCAAAAGCTAGGATGAGATGTTCCCTTAGGGAATAAATTATTTCACAGAGGAAGAAATCCTCCCATTGGAGAGAACTCGAAGCCTCCACAGTCCTCTCCATCATCTGAGCTATTTAAAACTTGACTTGATAGAGCACTGGAGAATTACAGCAAAGCAACAGGCCTGCCCCAGCTGGATGAGAGCCTGGAGAACTCTGACAGATCCTTTCCAGCTTTGGCGCTTCCCTTCCTGCTGCTGTCAGCCCTTGGCGGCGGATCCGGCGTCGCCTCCCGGGGATGTCCCGTCTTTGAACGTGAGGCACAGGGAAATCAGATGTGCAGGTTCCTGGGGCTGGCAGGTAGAAGAAGTGTCTCGGAGTGCCTGGGCTGCCTCTGATGGAAAAGGTGATGAGAGGAGTTTCCTTCATCTTTTACCAACTGGGGTGTTTTCCTTTGTATCAGGCAGACTTAAAAAACCCACAGAAAAGAAAGAAAAGCCACCAAGCTCCTTTAAAGACAGATTTTATCACAGCAATGGATTTCTCTGCTTGCCAGCTGCCTTCCGTTTGGTGCAGCTCATCAAAGAGCCTCTTCCCATGCCTTGGGCAGCTCTGCCTGGGTACAGCCTGTGGCCAGGAGGCTTTGCCCCAGGTGGGTCACCTGAGGTGGCACCAGATCCTCCTCTCTCTGTCTCAGAAGGTGGCTGAAGTGTTGGCAGTAGGTGCCAGGGAGAAACAAGGTCCTCCTGGACATCTGATGGGTAGCAGCTGTTGGGTTTGTTGCTGACACCGTGCCCCAGATGGGTTTTGTGGGTGTGACTCCATCCCTTTCCCTTAAATAACAGAATCATTTCTGCTGGAAAAGCCCTTTAAAATCATCAAGTTCAACCATTCCCCAGCACTGCCAAACCCACCCCTAACCCATGTCCCCAAGGGCCATATCTGCACATCTTTTAAATCCCACCACTGCCCTGGGCAGCCTGTGCCAGTGCTTGAAAACCCTTCCCTTAAAGATTCCATATCCAGCCTATCATTCCTAATATCCAGTCTACGCCTTCCCTGCTGGAACGTGAGGCCATTTCCACTTGTTCTGGTCCTGCCTGGCCATCAGACCCCTGCTCTGTGCACAGGAATGGCTGTAACTGTGCCCACCTTGAGACTCTGGGGCAGGGGACGTGCACTCGGAGCCAGGCTGAGGATGGACTTGCCCTTGCACCCCTGTGTGTGCCGTGATCCAGCCGGGATCACACAGGGGCAGTGTGGCAGGAGAGGGACCCTGGCTATCACCTCCTCCTCCCATTGCTTGAATTTTTATTGACTGGTGATGACAAACTGGTTTATGGACAGATCTTTTATACCCGCTAGGACTCGGCAGTTATTTTTGAGATGATGCTTTGCCTCAGAATCTTCCTTCCTTCATCCTTCATAAATCTTGAGCGAGGCTGCTGCATTCAGACCAAGCTTAATATTCTTCTTGCAGATCTCTGCACCAAAATGGCTGTATCCAAGCAGGGAGGGGTTGGCAGATTCCCCTCCACCCCTTTGCTCTGCTCTAAGGCCACCTCAGTGTTAGGGTCTGTAAAAGGGTATGGGGTCCTTGGAGGGGGCAGGACGATGCTGCCTTGGGGGTGTTTGTGTGAGGATCCAGGGTGTGGATGTGAACCTCTTCTCTTCCAATCAGGGTGTGGGCTGAGGAGCAGTTGGAGTATGGAGGTGATGGTGGTACCTAGGGAAGAGCAATGAGGGGAATAATGGGAATAAAAGAATAAGGAAGGGATAGAAAGAGAGACTTATTTTGCAGCCGTGTTGCTATTGCTGGCTTTTTTCCACTGAAAAGCAGAGGAGAAGGAGTCCAGCCCCCTCATTTCACCTCTCATCTGTCCTCTTCGGCTGCAGAGGACAGATCCCATTCACTTGGCCTTTCTCCTCTCCTCATTAACTCCCATGACCTTGGGGCTGTGGCAAGAGCAAAGCGTTTATCCCAACAAAAGGATTATCAAAATAAATAACCAGAGTTTTCAGAAAGGTCGTGTCCCTCGCAAGCCCAGGCTGAGGCAAAACCTCTGTGCTCAGCTCAGTTTGGACTGGCTTTTCTTCCCAGTGCGTTGGGTGCTAAACCCCACTTGTGCCCCCTCACCCATCAGTGCCATCCTTCTCACAGCAGAGCTGAGGAACATTTTCCTGGGAGCTGCAGGAGTGGGGAGTGGAGCAATGCACTGTCCCCCTGGGATGTCTGAAAAGCCCCGTGGGATCGTGGTGTTGTCATTGCTGCCCTTCCCAGAGCATTCCAAGGATCTCCTGGTGGGATGTGACCAGCAAAATGAGCCCCAGGCTCCCTGTTAGGTCACTGGAGGACTCCTCCTTTAGACAGGCTCCAGGAGAGGAAATGGATCCTGAGGAGTTCAAAATCAGGGCAGAAGATGCTGATTATTGAGGAAGTGTTGGATATAGAGGAATTAAGGATACACTCAGATATGAAAACAAAGCCGCAGGTGTCTCGGGAAGTCGTTCCTACAAATCCACCTGTGTGTAGGTGTTCCCAGATAAGTCCTAAAAGTTGTTACTCCTGATCTTGGAGTTAAAAATAAAAACATTCCCTCTATTTTTCACATCCTTTGGGATTCCCTGTGTACTGCACTGCTCTGGTGTAGTTCAGGCTGGGCTCAAGGGACAGGGTTTGCCCTCAGCTTATCAGGCAGCACCTTCTCTAGCACGTGGTCTTTCTTTCCATGTTTCCTACAGCAAACTTGTCTCTGACCGTCTCCCACTTTCAGTCTCTGCAAAAAGTTAAATTCATGTTTGCTGATGCAAATGAATGCGGCTGCTTCCAGGGAACCCTTGGGAAGCTGTCAGGAGCAGGCAGGCGCTGCGCACCCAAGTCTGGAAACGCAGGAGCCGAGCTGCTGGGAGTGCAATACCTGTGTGGAGGAAGAACAGAGCTGCCTCGCTGCGGGAGGTTCTCACATCCAGGGTGAGCTCCTGCCTGGGATCTGAGCTGGCTCGGCTGCTCCGCGCTTCCCTTCTGCTCCTCTTGGTTCATGCAGCTGGGGAATAAAAAGCACCTGCCTTTGCTGCCGCTGCCTGAGTGAAGTGTTATCAGGTTTTATTCTCCCGCCTGTCTCCCTTTTTCACACCTGTGTATCACAAAAACGTCTCCTATCATCACGTGCCCCGCGAAACTCTCCCGGAGCGTTTATCTATTCGAGAGCAATAGCGGAGGATGTGATTTTGAGGCTGGCGTCCTCCCTCTGCCTTTCATCCCTTCTCTTTGACATGATAGAGCATCTCCGAAGTTGTAAAGAGCATCTCTCTTTGTGTGGGTGCACCTGCTCCGCGCGCGCCGTGGGTGGGGGTGCTGTTAGCAGGGGGAAATCGGTGAATAATTTACCACGCAACCAAAAGGACCCGTGGAGCTTTAAATTATTAACACCAAGTTCAGTTCAGAGGAGAGATGTTGGAGCTGTTTGCTTTGGCTGCAGGCTCTGCCTCCGAGTTGGGGTGGCGGGAGTAGGAGTGGCTCTGGAAGGATTCTGATGCTGCGGTCATGTTTGGGCTGGAAGAGCATGAGTCAAGGAAATAAATAATTAAAAAGATCCAGATAGGTGTAAGAACAATCCCAACAGCTTTAATTATGTAAACTGGTGATGCCCTTCCCTGGGAAAGAGCTAAAAAAAATAATGACCTTTTGTTGCACTGCCAGAGAAATGGCATTTTCTTTCATTGCCTCCCTTAATTCTCTAGGAGGCAGAGGAGCAGGTGACTTCTCTCCCCTTCCAGGAAGCCCCGGTGTGGGGCAGCTCCTTCCCACCCCAATCCAGGGATCCAGCACTGCAGCCAGAGATGTTCCCACACACATTTAACCTGCTGATTCTTTACCTGCATCTTTGCACCGCTGTGTGACTCCTCTTGAATCATGTACCACAAGCCCAGCCAGCAGCTGCACCTGGAGCCCAGGCTGGGGTGCTCACCCAAACCACCAAAATTCCAGCTGTTTTTGGCAGCTGAAGGTGCTGCCCAGCGGCTCGGATTCTATTCCCCATCCAGGCAGCGTTTGGTGGGATAGGAGCTGAGTGTGAACCGGTGCTGAACCTGAATCAAGAGCTGCCGTTGAAGGGGCTTTGCCTGCTTCTCTCCTTTTTTTTTTTAAGCATGCCGAGAGCTGGGAGTTAATTCTGGAATCATCACTTGCACAAGGATGTTTCTGGCAGGCTCGGGGTTGCTAAGTGTAGTTAAGTGCCTCGAGCATCCCCAACTATTCGGCTCCTTGTTTTTTTTTTTTTTCTCCACGAAAAGAAACTTTCTGAAGAGGGAAGCGAGTGCAATCAGCCGTGCTAAATAATCCTGTAGGGTGCTGCAGGAGGTGCCATCAGCACTGATGTGTGGGCTGCCTGGGCTGGCTCCTTCCCCAATTTCTCCCCCTCCATCTCCCATCTCCTCTGGATCCTTTTGCTGGCGTCTGTGGAGTAGGGAAGTGTTTGGAGCTGGGTGTTGGTAGACCCTCAGGAAGGCAGCAAGGAAGGTGCCTCTGAGATGTTTCTGGACTCACAGTCCTCTTGCTCCTGATCACACCAGTGCACGGATGGGCTGGACTGGGATGTGCCAGGATGGAGAGCTCCAGATGTCTGTGGCACCAAATGAACTTAAACCCACCTGTGCTCTGTGATCCCCACGTGCTCTGGGACACTGGGCGTGCATTAAGGCAGCAGCAGGGTGGGCTGTGCTCTGTTCCTTCGTCTGGAATGAGGTGCTTGGTACCACTGAGGGCTCTGGAGGAAAGAGCTCGTTTTTGGAGTGGTGTGATTTGCCTCTGGTGTTTTCAGGAAGGATTTTTGTAACTGTTTAAACCTGGTAAATTGCTAATTACTTAACAGCGTGTTTCTGAGAGGAGCATAAAGAGAAGGCTCCAAAGCTTCTAAGTGGTTTTTAACAAATACAAGTTTCATTTTCTATTAGGATCTTGGAATTGGTTTCTGAGGTGGTTAATGCTGCTCTTTGTAGTCGTTTTGGGTCCCATTTCTGTGAGTGTAGGAGCTGGCCCTGTAATGCAGCTTGAGCCCCAAAGCTGATTCAGTTTGGTGGCTGCTCTCACTCTCTTTGCTCCTGGTGTGGGCCAGGGGGCCCCAGTTAGACATGCGCTGGGCTGAAAAGCCTTGCTGGCGAAGGATCATCCATTCCTAAAGCTGCACGCATTTTCCACTGATTCAGCACAGCAAATTTCCTCTTTCTCCTCTCTTTTTTCACCCTCTAGTCCCGTTTCCAGGGGTGAAAGAGGGAGCGAACGACCCGAAGCCTCTTCTCCTTGCCTGCCTCTCATGCTGCAAAAATTAATAACAAGCTTCAGCTCCCGAGCCCGTGCTCCCAGAAGCTTATTTATACCTGTGCTTAGTGTTGATTCAGCTGCCTCACATGCATCACTCAAATTCACAAGAGCCCTCATGGAAAGGAGAGATGAAAACTGCCCTATCCCGCTTCTGCTTCCCTTTCTTTTCTATTTTCTCTCTCCTGCACGCACGCAGCACTTGCCTCCAAAGTTTTGAGCACCAGGAAAAAGAAGTTGTCACCGAATGTGTTTCAGAGCCTCTGTGTGAGCTCCTGGCCTCTCTCCCTCTTAGGCCTGGCCTTGCAAAGCGAGGAGCTGCGCTTAGCAGACCCCTGCCCCTCAGAGAGCCCACTGCCCACATCAGAGGAGAGGAGAAAAGGCCCGACAGGTGCCTCCTCGGCCGTTCCAAATCTCCCACCGTCGGCACATTTGTGTTAGATATTGATTTCTGTTTAATAGAATAAGCCAGGAGAAATCACACTCTTTGTTGGCGTTCAAAGGATAAACCATAAAAGCCATTAAGAAGTACTGTAAGCGGCGGGATGATTAATGAGACTTTAGGTGCATTCCACTGACTGCTCCCAGATAATGTCTTTGAAAGATCCCGTTGCTTCTGGCTGCAGTTCAGAGCTATTTATTTGCAAGGTGAAGCTCTGAGGAGCAGCGTTTCCAGCCCTGCCTGATACTGTTACGGAGACAAACTGGATGCCCCCGATTTCCCATCTCCAGAGGGATCTTTGTGCATTGTGGTTTTGCTCGTCAGCCTTGTTGAGATACTGGGGAGGACAAGTGAAAGATGCAGTGTCTGTCCTCAAATCGCTGCTCTGTGCCTGTGGTGAGAGGCTGCCTTAGGGAGAGAGAGCCATGGGCTTAAAGATTGTAGGATTGTAGCCCTTTTTGGGACATACCAGTCCTGTTTGGGTTGTTTTTCCTGGTGCTTTCATGCCTTGCTGTAGATCCATGTCTCTGTCCAGGGGAGCTCTCTGGCAGTTGGGCTGTCTGTGATCCTGGCAGTGCTTGTACCCCATAAATCCCCCTTTGGTTTCAGTCTGGGCAGAGCTTACAGCTGTGTGCTGCTGCCTCCAGGGCTGAAACCCCCCAAAACCTCTCTGCTGGGCCTCTGTGTGGGTCAGCATCTCACTGTGAGCCCCAAAGCCATGTGGATCAGCATCCCACTGCCACCCCAAACCTGTGTGGGTCAGCATCCCACTGTGGGCCCCAGCAGACCTGGGAATGAATATTTCTTCCAGTCCCTTTCATGACACCTCTGTGGACTTCTGCTTCCTGGGGTTCCTAAACTGGGTTTTTCAGGACCCCCATTTTTCAGCAGGTGGGGTCCCCAGGACAAGCTGGGGAATGGTTTCTCTTCCTGGATAAAACCAGAGGGGCAAAGGGAGTCTCAGACACAAGGTCTAATCTGTTCTTTTTGCTTTGTTTTTCCTGTTGCACAACTTGCAGACTTCAGGGTGTGATGTGCAGAGTGTGGGGTGGCTGGAGGTGCAGAGCTGCTCTCCAGAGCGGGGCTGTGCAGCCCCACATCCCAACTTCCCACCTGCTCTGCCAGGTTTCTCTTTTTCCTAGGGAGGTGGAAGTTATCGGTGTCACAGTTGGTGCTGTTTGTTTCTAAACCAAGCCCATCTGCAGTGAAATAACAAACAGAACTCAAGGAAACAGAGAAGCTGAGTTAAAAAAAAAACAACCTTGCACTTGAAATGGTGTTTTTTTTAATCCCTGGGAAAGAAAAAAACCTTCCCTGTGGCAGGGCAGGATATGGGAGGCAGGAATTTTCTGTCGAGGGAGCTGGAGCTGCCAGAGTTCGTCATCAAGAATAATAACAACCAAATTATGATTGGCAAACTGTCGTTGAGGGGGTAATGAGGATATAATCCAGTGCAGCAGAGGAGCAGGGAGGGGGAGCAGGCAGTACCCCATCTTTGATGAGCAGCAGCGCTGCTGGTAGGAGGGGAAGGATCCAATTCTGCTCTTCCCTTCCTCGGTGGTCATGCTGCAGCAGCAGCCAGAGACAGAACCCACCTTCCTGGCAGTGGATTGGTTTCTCCCGTTAAACTTGAAGATAAAAGTCGGCTGCTAAATTGCTGTCACTGTTTTAATTCTCCCTGTCTCGCCACCTCCCCTCTTCCCCCGCTACCTCCTCCTCCTGCTTTTCTCCTTTATTTTTGTCTCCTTCTATCTCCTTTCTGTGCCTCTCCTCCATCTTTGTTTTGCTCTGTCAATCTCTTCCTTTATTCTAAAGCTCCTTTCCCTTCCTCCGCTCTCCCATCTCCTTTATTCCCTTTAAATTCATCGCTGCTTCTCTCTCCCAAGCCCTCCTCCTCTCTCAGCATCCTCTCCATCGCCGCCGGGCTTTGCAGCCTCTCCTGGGGGCCCTCTGCTCCTCCAGCTCTTCCCACAACTGATTTATTGGCTCACTTGGAGAAAATCAGGGCTGGTATTTTCTCTTCCAAGATGCTGCCAGCAGCCGGGAAGGCACTAAAAGGGCACCGGGTTTGTTTTCAGGACCACAGTCAAGTGATGTGGTTTGGGCTGGGTGAGCTCCCCTGCGTGCTGTGTGTTTGGAGAGGTTTGAGGGTCTTTTGGCTTTCAGCATCCTCTCCCTTTCATACCTGCCCTCCAGACATGAGCTCTCGAGCAAGGTGCTCCCCAGACTTTGCTTCTTGCATACACTCAGCATTTAATAAGCAAAAGTTTGTAGTTAAAACAGCGAGTGGAGGGATGTGGGGGGTTGGGAGCCCTGAGGTGGGGGATTTATAATGTTTATGAGCTCCGGGTTTGCCTCTGCCACTGACTGCTGCCGGAGATTTAGCAAATCCTTTAATCTCTCTCCTTCCTCAGTTTCTCCAGTCGGTTAAGTGAGGATAATGAGCCATAACTAACTTGCAAGCTGTCGTGGGAACGATTTAATTAGCGACTGATCTTGCTAGGTGCTGTGGGGCTTCGGTTCCATCGTGGTACGGGAGCATGGATTCAGGCATGGGAAGGCTCCAAGGGGCTCAGGACCTGCAAGATATTTGCCTGCCTAAACACTTTGGGTGATCCAAGCCCCAGCTCATGAGGCAGCTCCTACAGAGTTGTCTCCTGGGGAGGTGCCATCCCTGGTCGCCTGTCCAGCTGAGCCCCACGGCAGCGAGCAGGGGATGCAGGGACAGCAGCTCTGCTGTCCTTTGCCATGTGTTTTGCAGGCAGTGCCTCTCCTTCCCTTCCTGCTTGCACAGGGGTTAATTGCCTCGTGCATCTGCCAGCCGCAGGGCTTCCCAGCCAGCTCCGCTCTTCCAGGAATAGAGGCTCTTGGTTTGCAGCTCTCTGTCATAAATCCAAAAAAAAGGAGAGAGAAAGAAGGGAGGAAATCTATTCCTTCCAGCTGTCTCTGGCTTACGTGGCCGTTAAGATGCGCTGGTTTCATTTGGAGTGGGCGGGAGGAGAAGGAAAGGTGGTGGAGGAAGAGAGGTAAATATTGGTCCAGAGACACTCCTTGGTTCTGGGGATCAGCTGTGGATCCTCACATGAGTATCCCCCACTCTTCCTGCTCATTATCCTGTGAAAGATTCCTGTTTCCTTCATCATGACGCTTGTTGCTTCCTTTGGATGCTCTCTAGAGCTTGGCTGCCTTTCTCTCCCAGGGTGCAGGAAACAGTGCACTTGTGAGATCTGATCTGACTTGCTTTGGGAGGATGTGTGTCTTGTTATGCCCAGGGGTTTTTGGTTGTAACCACACTCCAAAGAGGCATGACAGGGATTTGTTCCTGCCCCCTTCTCCGTGCTGGGGCTGTACATGCTCCATTCCAGAGGATTAGCTGACACTGAAGCAAAGCACATCCACTGTCTTCCTTCTGTCTGCCTGCTTTAGTCCCTTAACAAATGCAATTATATTTGTCTTGCACCATCTTTTATCTCGAGATGAGCCTGTGCTGATCAGTGTTTACAGTCCCATTCTCTCTTCCCCTGCCAAAAAAGGAGGGAATGGTGTTCACATAAAAGCCTTTGAGAAGCAAAGAAGCTCTTGAAATCTCACCCTGGAGTGACTTTTTCCCCCTTCCCTTGAGCAGGCAAAGGGCATCGTGTAACCCATCTGCTGAATCCCATAAATCGTTTTTACAGACATGTAAAATATCGGTGAAAAATACTTCATCCCTTTAAAGAGAAAAATAAACAGCTTCTCTCATCATTATACAGTTTCTAGGAAGAAAAACACAGTTGGTATTGACAAAGCTTAAAAAGGCGAGGGGGGGGAGAGGGGAGAAAAAAGAAAACCCAAACTCAGGATGCTGAACTTCTCACAAAACAACCTGCCTTTGATATTTACAGATGTGTAATTTGCTCCTTGTCGGATTTGGTGTGAACTTGTCAGCAGAGCTGCGTGGGGGCACAGGGAGGCAAAGCTCTCCTGTTTGGTGGCTGAAATTGTAGTGGGAGCTGTTGAACGTCTTGGTGGTCATTGGGTCTGTCAAGGGAGCAGTTCATTGCACCCTAAAAAACTGCTTAAAGGGTGTTTATTTAAAGAATCACAGAATTTAGGTTGGAAAAGACCTCCAAGATCATTGAGTCCAACCTGTGGCTGATTCCCATCTTGTCACCCAGACCAGAGCTCTGAGTGCCAAGTCCAGGCATTCTTTGGACACCTCCAGAGATGGGGACTCCACCACCTCCATGGGAAGCCCCTTCCAATGTTTAAAAATCCTTTCAGTGAAGAAATTCCTCGAGATGTCCAAGCTGACCCTTTCCTGGTGCAGCTTGTGGCCATGTCCTCCTATCCCTTCCCTAAAGGCTGCTCTAAATGTCCTCCCAACCCAAACCTGTGATGGTTAATGATGAGATTTGATGAGCTTCAAGGTCTTTTCCAACCTCCACAGTTCTCTGATTGGGGTTGGCCATCATTCTTTGAACAGCTTTGAAGGTGAACCTGCACAAGGTATGCGACTTCCAGACTGCTGTGTTTAGCTGAGCTCGGTGCTACCCTGAGCGCTCAGTGCAAGGTGCTCACCTGGGGTTTGCACCACCAGCAGTCTTTTGTCTCTCCAAAATTCCCTTTCCATCAGCTGGGCTTGATTTCAAGATGTGAACTTGACTTCTCTTGTGACCTGCAGTTGGCTGCATGTTCTGTTACGTTTCAAAGTACTCTGGGAGCCGTAGAAATGTGAAGCCTTGTCTTTCGCCATTGAAAGATTTTTATTCTTTCCTCTTCCTGGGTTTATTGCCTTTGAGTTACACATGTGCCTTTGAAGTAGGGATGAAATTTAGCCATGGAGTTTCATCTCGAGGTGTAGATCTGCGCTCAAAGGAGGGAAGCATTCACTACCTTTTCTTTTCCCATTCAGCCTATTACAGAGTTGGAACCAAGCTGTGAAATTCAGATGTAAATTCTTCCTAAGCCACCACCAGACACGGTTTGATTGCCCAGCTTATAGCTGGTGAGCACTGATAGCCAGGATGGGAACTTGGGAATGCCTTCCTCAGAGATAGGAGTGACCACTGACTGTCATCCTTCTGCATCCCGAATGCAAGCTGGGAGGGGGGTTGGTGAGAAGCCACAGTTTCTCCATCTCCAGCTTCCCAAAGCTAGGCTTAAAAAGGCTGTTGCTGTGTTTGCCTCCAAAATGAGTCTGTGATGGAAAAGAAATGAAGGTTAGATTCTGGTGGGGGAAAGATGGGATTCTGGTGGGGGAAAACATCCGTATGATGCCCCACTGCCACTCTGAAAACATCTGAGGTGCTTTGTCTCCATGGCATCCCCCACGTTGTCTTTGGGAGAGCGGGATTTCCTCGTGGCCTTGCCGGCAGAGCCGCCCTCGGTGTCTAATTGGCCGTAGTCACAGCTCCCGGCTCGCTCCATTTATATCCACAAATGGGGATTACTGGGAGCCGACCAACTTCAATGCCAGCTGCGGAGGAACGGAGGGGGAGAGGGGAGAGCAGGAAATGAGCCGTGCGGATGTTGGAGAGTGAATTAGCCTTTCAGAGTGTTTTCCGTGGCAAGGCGCTGCGGCAGCCGAGGTAAGAGGGAGCAGGATGCTGACAACATCCCTCCAGCAATCCCTCATATTTACTGAGGGATTGAGATGAGTTTGTTCTCTTCCAGCAGATTGAAGGCTGCGGAGACCTCAGAGCATGCACCTCCTCAGGGTGCATGGCAGGGCTTAATAATAAAGAATGAGTCAGGTCTTCAATATTTTACATGAAGATACCGGGCTTAAATAATAAATGAAGCAAAATTAATCAAGGTGTATCCGAAGAGAGAGGTTCCAATGCAGGGAGCTTGGGAGCAGCTCAACAACTGTCAACACAGAACAGAAATGAAGTTGTACCTAAAAACCAGCCAGAGAGGAGTCTCTAGATGATGTTCTTCTTCCTTTAAATGCTGTGAGTTGTTCTGGGATTTTGTGCTAAAGGATTCGCTGCTGCCCAGAGAGAGTTGTCCATAACCAAGAAAGGCAATTCTTGTGGAAAAGTTGTGGTGCTTCAGTTCCAGTCTTGTCTGGTGGGTGGAAAAGGTGAGGAAAGGCAGAAATAAAAATGTAAGGGAGTGGAACATCTTGAGTGATGCTGGGTGGATGCAAATTCAAGCTGGGTTTTGGGAAAGGGCAGCTGTCTGAGGCACAGAGCTTCCTTTCTCTGCCCCCCTTTTTCATCCCTTTCCTCCCCTTCAATACTGGAGTTCCTCCTGCTGATCCCTCCCAGCCTTGCATCACGTAGAGGGAGAAGCAGGAGAGACCCCATCACATCTCTCTCTGCCTTTGGTACTCCTTTGGAGCAGACAAGCCCAGGCATGAAAGCACCTGGACTTATTTCCATTTGGATGGTTCAGAACGGCCTTGTGGGCTTAGATGTTCTTCGTCCTTTGACTTTCAGTGGGCCGTGGCTCTCAGATTCCTTTGCAGATCTCGGCTTAAAGCCTGGCGGCTTTCCTCTCCGACAGGGCTCCGTTTAACCTTTCCTCTTGTCTGAGGGAAGCACATCACGTTAGCCCATGCACACAGATGGAACATTGAAGAGGACCTTTGCCCTTTTCCTTCTTCAAACGTAACTACTCAGGGATCCCCCGTGAAGGCTGGATTTCCCTTATGAAGCAGTCAATGGCAAAAGACCTCTGAGGTTATTGGAAGAGTAGCCAGGTTTGAGATTAAAGTTGTTCCATCAGCTGAGACATTCGTCAAAAGCTTCCCCTCTGGCTGATTTACATAATGCTCCGAACCAGTTCGGGAGGAGTGTTGGGAATCCCATAATGCAAATAACCCCTGAGTCTCTATAATCAAACGCCTTCACCTGATCCAAGATGAGCCCAGAAAGAGATTTGCCACATGTTTTACCCGGCTCAGCAATGTCTCCTCTGCAGACGGAATTGTTAACAATATTCCGACCTGTTGGAGCACAACATTGAAACGTATAGAAACAAGACCTGCAGCCACGTTCTGCAATTCAATCTTGTCTTTATTGCGGTGGTAGAGGTGTGCTGCATATTAGCGAGGAGTTTTTCCCCTGACTAACCTTGGCCAGGTTTCATTACCCGCTCCTGCCTCTGCTGGGGTGTTGGTCTGTGTGGCTCCATGTCCTGTCGATGGGAATGTGCCCAGCTCCCCATCCTGCTGGGGATGGGGTGGTGACCAACATCAGTCTCCATATGCTTTGTCCTGCTAAATTGTAGAATCATTTAGGTTGGAAAAAAACTCTAAAATCGTGGAGTTTGAAGGGCTGAGAGTATTGGGATCGTTCATCCTGGAAATGGAAAGGCTTCAGGGTGACCTGATTGTGGCCTTCCAGTACCTGAAGGGAGCTGATAAGAAAGATGGAGAGAGACTTTTTGCAAGGGTCTGGAGTGAGAGGACAAGAGGGAATGGCTTCACATTGAGAGTAGTTGTTAGTTGAGGTGTTGGGACATGGGTTGGACTCGATGGTCTGAGAAAGTCTCTTCCAACCTGGTGATTCTGTGATTCTGTAGATTTAGATTGGATATTGGGAAAAAATTCCTCCCTGTGAGGGTGCTGAGGCCCTGGCACAGCTTGCCCAGAGAAGCTGTGGCTGCCCCATCCCTGGCAGTGTCCAAGGCCTGGTTGGACAGAGCTCTGAACACCTTGGTCTAGTGAAAGGTGTTCCTGCCCATGGCAGGGGGTTGGAACTGCATTATCTTTAAGGTCCTTCCAACCCAAATAATTCCATAATTCTGTGATTCATTAAACAAAATGCCCAGCTTGAATTCCCACCAATGGCCGGATGGAGTCAGGGATGATGGGAGAGGACATGCTCTTAACTTCTCTGGATTATGGTGATGCTGCAACTTCAGTGTCTCTACACAGAATCCCCCCTGTTGAGGATCCGTGCTCTAATCCTCTCTTCTTTTTTTCCCCACTTTTATCTTCTGGAGAAGAACATTATATCTCTTACCCGCTTGGTAGTTTCTGTTCCTCGATTGAATTATACAGAGGGTGCACTCGAGTGATTTTTAAATCTAATTGAAAATGTAAAGAACCCTTTGCCGGAGTGCCGAATCCTGCAATGAGGCAAATTGTTTGACTTCTTCACACCCCCATCTGGCCCTAATTGATTCTTGTAACCCAACTGTGATTTCTAACATGTTCTAGGCAGAGAAATCTACCGGCACTAATTCAACACGGTGAGCACTGGTTCGGTGTTTAATGCGACGATGAGATCAATGTCCCTTCCGAGGGAGCCGGCGAGTGCTCATCGCCCGCCCAGCCACGGCCAAACAGCAGCTCCAGGGCAGGCTTTTGCCCAAAAACTTTGTTTTCAAAGATGGGAATTTTTCTTTTTCATCCCTCTCTTATTTTTTCCCCCGTTGAACACCTGCAGCTCTTTCTTTTCCCATAGAAATCCCACAGGAAGAGGCTGCTCTTTCGGGAGCAAAGATTAAAAGCATTTTAGATGAGCCTGTGTTCTCCCTACCCCTGCCTGTGAACCCCGGGATGTTTTGGCATTTGGATTCAGCCTGTGGCTTGGGCAGAGGTTGAATCCTGTTTCTCGGCAGCAGCTTTCCTGAGCCTCATCCCTGCTGTGCACAGCAGGGATCCAGGGGCTGTCGTCCAAGGATGCCTTCACTCAGCATTACAACTTGGATCCTCTGGAGCCGTGCTATGAATAGAAGGGTGCCTTTGCTTTTACTATGTTTTTTTTTTTTAACTATGCTAAAAATATTGGCTTTCTGGATATCCTTGGCTTCTTAATAAATGAGCTGAGAGCGTGGACCTCTGGGCCTCATCCAGCTCTTGCGCTGAGCTCTGCTGGGAATAGCAGGAGGCCCCAGAAGGAGTTCAGCCAGGTCTTTGGAGCCACAGAGGAGCCAGCCATAATTTCTCTATCCCTACAGCTTTCTGGAAGTGTTAACGTTTATCTCTTTGCTCTGGGCTTTCAATGTCAGGGAATTGGAAGCCGTTTACCCTGATCATCATATTTTACATGAGGAGTAAGGGCTGTGTTGGTGGCAATATATAGCCACAAGGCTTTTCCACTGGAGTAGGATGAGTCACAGGAGAAACCCTTGTGGAAGGGAGTTTTTGTGGAGAGGAGGTAGATGTCGCTGCTGCCTCCTACAAGTGTGTAAGAAATGCTCTGTGGTGTGGTGATGGATGTGGGACAACTCCCCCACCTTAGGCTTGGCACCGTGCAAGGGTGCTGCAGTCGTTGTCTTGGTCCCTCATTGCTCCACTTTCCCCTTCCCACCTCCTCCCCGAGGCATTTCTGGCTGCCAGCACTCGGCTAGAGCAATGTGGCATTTTGGGGCTGAGTGTGATGAGCCTGGCAGGCGACAGGCAGCTCGATGGCAGTGAGTGATGGGAAGCCGGGCTCCCAGTTGGAGATGACAGGTCCAGCTGACACCTCGCCATGCGTGTGGGCTGCTCCTCAGCCCTGCTGGGGGAAACAAACAGCACTGGGAAGTGCTTTTTAGTTGTCCAGCCGTTGTTGTCTCTTCTGTGTTGCTCCACTTGCATCCCCAGATGCCATAAGATCAATCTTCCCTGGCTAGGTGATGGTTGGAAGCTCCTTTTTGGCCACAGTGAAATGGCTGAGTTGACACTGGGAAGGCAGCACTGGCCACAGACAGCACTTGGCTTGTCCAGGCAAAACCCAGGTTCACCTTCCCAAAAATTGGGCTCACAGGGATTTATTTGTGTGCTGGTAGCTGTGTGTGATGATGGGTATGGCATGGGTGAGGGACGAGCTCACCCTCTCCCAAAGCAGACTCTGTAACTCCAGCTCTGGAGTTGTTTGCTGTAGTTTCTCTTACACAGCTATGCTGAGATTTAAAAAAAAAAATAGGAAAAAACAGATGTTGGAATCAGTGAGATGAGATTTACATATATAGAAGGGCTAAAAAGCTTCATTTTTGTTTGGTTTTGTTCCTCTTTGTTTGCTTTCTTACTTTTCGGACTGTTTTCACATTAAAAATTCAAGATATGTCTGTCTTCTGTTTTCTGGGAGGCTCGGAGGACATCTGGAGAACTTGTTAGGATTTTGTTGTTTGAAACACGATTTCTTTGGAGGCTGAGGGGTAGCTCTGGCTGTTTGAAACCCCAGTTTTGGTGGTGGATCGTGTTGTCACCTCCTTTTGGAATGCTTATTTTGGAGAAAAGCTCGTGAGAGAGGTGTCCTTGTTAAACCCTGCACCGTGAAATAATGGCTCAGAAAAACCTCCAGTTTGGGGGAACCTCTAATGAGCCACCCCAGGAGGCACAGTTCTGTATTCTTGTTTTGTCTGAGGTAATGGGAAAAAAGAAGAGGCAAGTCAAGTAGTGAAAACATTTTTTCAGTTAAAAAAATAAGAGAACAGGCAACCTCAAACCCCGCCTGTCTGCATGCGCCGCTTGTAAGTCGGGGGAAAAAAAAAGGCAGCACCCTGCTTTTTTCCATTAAGCTTCTTCTATAATGTATTAATAGAGAATTATATCCTCGCTATAGGATTATTAAAAAAGAAGGGAGATAAAAATGATAGAAATGAATCCGTGTGCTATTATGTGGATGACAATAGATACACTTAAGCCTTCCAGCCCTGACCTTGGCACATGTTTCATCTCAACTCGCGGAGAGGCTGAAATTGATACGCTGACACTTATCATTAATATGAAGAACCATTATCTTCCCCCAAGAGCATGAGGGGATGGGAAGCATTTTGCCGATGTTCCGAGGGGCAGAGAAAGGCCTCTTCTTGTCCCAGTGCAAATCCTTATGTCCCACTACCTGATTTTTCTTTATTTTTTTAAATTAAACCTGCTACAGAAATTTCTGTGCGAGGTGTTCAGCTGTGTACCATCCTCCTCTCTCCCTGCCCTGTGCTCCCCATTTGATCATGGGCTGGTTGGACAAGGAAAAGCCCATTCAGATGTGCCCCAAATGCCACCTCAGCAATTCGAGGGGACCTTCACTCCAGATTCCTTTGGTTTGGGGCACACAGATTGGTGCTAGAAAAAAAAGACTGTGTGGGAATGAATGAGACCAAAACAGAGTTGATTTTTTTTCCCAGATATTTAGCAATTTGAGTCTCCCCACATCTGGAGACAGCTGTTAACCTTCCCCCCCCAGTGCTGTGCATTCCCTGGATCGGGCAATATCCACAGTGCCCATCCTCTCCTGCAGCATCTCTTCCCATGGCTACTGGGGAGCCTGGAAAGGGAAATTTGTTTTCCAGGAGCTTCCTCTGTCTCTGCAGTTGGAAGGAGGGCAGGTTGCTGCTGTGGATTTGTGCCCACCTGGAGCAGGAGCAGGAGCAGGTCCTCCATCCTGGCTGGTGCCTCTGCCTCCCAAATATCCCAGCCTGGGATGCCTTTCCCAAACTCAAGCTGCCAGACATTGCTGCTGTTTCCCACAGCCCGCTGCTATCCATGTGGGGGAGGCAAAAGATTTCTACTCTCCTTTCCTTCCTCAAATGAGGTTTGTTTAGCCCTTAAGCTCCTGTGAATATTGAGAGGGAGAAAGAGCTGTGTAATGTAGTGACAGTTGTGCTGTGTTCCTGCTAATGCAGATATCATTCGATCAGCGTGATCCTCCGCAACCTCTTCCGAGGATTAATAATGAAGAACGTTTCATTGGAATGAAACCTGAGGAGCAGCAGATTTGGTTATCCGAGCGCTCCAGGTGGGAGCCAGCTGCGAGCAGAACTTCCAGGGAGAGGGACTTGTGGTGGGTGTCTCCGAGGGAGCTGTGCTCGTGAGATGCTGCTGAGGAGGGGGAGGATGCAGCAAATGAAGGGGCACAATGGGAGGGAAGGGCGAGGCTGGCAGCTTTCCTTCCACTCGAACACAGATCCTCCCCATCACCTCAAAAATGGGGGACTGGCCATGGCACCTCCCCATCCCTGCGCTTTCAGCTTCACCATGGGATGCTCTTGTGCTGCTGGTCGTGGCCGTGGTGCTGAGTGCCCACCCGGGGATACAGCATCCGATTTGGCCACAAAGGGATAAAGCAGGGCAGCTGGGAGGGCACGCAGGAGGAATTCTCTCCAAAGCCCTCGGTGTGGCAGCTCTGCTGCCTCTAAACACCGCGTGTGCCTCTTCCTTTCTTTCTTTGTCTCGTTTTATTTATAACTCTGGCTGGATTTTTTTAATTATTACTATGATTGCTCCCACTGAGCTGTAAAGGCAGTAAGGAAAAAAGGAAAAAAAAAATACTAGGGCAACTGTATCAGGCAAATTGAACTGG
Source organism: Monarcha castaneiventris obscurior (assembly GCA_026261815.1). Lineage (NCBI taxonomy): Eukaryota > Metazoa > Chordata > Aves > Passeriformes > Monarchidae > Monarcha > Monarcha castaneiventris. Next base: position 4,194,075 of record JAMPIT010000114.1, read on the forward strand.
TTTGTTATAATCAGCTGCTGCTGCTGTATCCTTGGCTGTCCATGGCTCTCTCTCCATAGTCCCCATGTACATATAGATGCTCTCCCTCCTCTCAATTTCAGTGTCAAGAACTTTATTGGCATGACAAGATACAGTGTGTTGCTGGAGTTAATACAGTCTCAAGTGTGTATGTCTGAGAGAGGTTTTCACAGTAGTAATTGGGTTTTATACAGTGTGTCCAGTTCTATATTCGGTGGCTGAGGCGCAGCTATATCAGGAAGCCATTCCTGCCACCTCTACTTGAATTATGCAGAGGATTTTTTCCCTCACTTTTAAGGGCGAAATAGAGGTGCTTGTGCAGCCAGTTTGCTCCTTGCCCCCACTGCTGTGTGGCTGGAGGGGATCCCTCAGCTCAGCCTTGTAGGGTGAGGCTGTACTGGGATTGCTGTCGTGCTCATTTCTGCTCCATCCCCTCTGGCACCAGGATACCTCCCCATAGAAGCAGATCAAGGGCAACCAGTGGGGCTGTGCCTCCAGAGTGGACTGAGGGTATATTTATCCTGTGTGCTCAGATGTTGCTTGGTCCAGGTGTCGGCTGGGTGCTGCTCTGGGAGAAGAGATTCTCACAGATCAAAGAATCCTAGAGTGGTTTGGCTTGGAAAGGACCTTAAAATTCATCTTGTTCCAACCCCCCTGCTGTAACCAGGGACACCTGCCACTAGACCAGGTTTCTCCAAGTCCCATCCAGCCTGGCCTTGGACATCCACCATAGCCAGAGCTTGCTCTCTTCTTCCCTGGCTGTGTCCTCTCTTCTCCCTCCCCTGCCTTCTCCATACCTCCCCTTGCCATCCGCTTCTTTTTCCTCACTTTGCTCCCTATTTATTTCAAGATTCCCTTGTCCCCACATGTCCCTACTTTGCCCCATGGGGGTATATCCTGGCCCCACATCTGGAAACCCCCCAGCAGAGAGCAGGATGACACAGGGGCTGTTTGCAGAGCTAAGGGACAAATGGGACCGAGGACAGCCAGTCCGTGAGACAAGGAACCTTTGCTCCAAGAGGCGATGAAAAGCAGCAGAATTGGAAATTATTTTATTTCAATTAGATTTTAATTAGCTGCTGTCTCCCAGCCGCTGGATCAGTCAGCAAATAATTGAAAAGCAACAATATTTGCATGTGGTGCCTGGAAGAAAAGCTGCGTCTGATCTGTGGCAGGGAGGCTTTGGGGAGATAATTCCCAAGGTCAGCTGCTCCTCAGTGGTAGTTCAGCGTGGACAAGTTTCTTGAAAATAACCCACTGTAGCCTCACACTAATTTTACAGTAAATTAATGCCAAGCCGGCATTTGTATGGATTTAATTAGCAAGCAACACAAACTTTTATAAACCTTTTGCAGTGGCAATTTAAACCTGATTGCAAAGTTATTAGAGGCAGCCATGGCAGGCTGCTTCCAGGAGTCTGCAGGGACCTAAGGCAGGGGGGCTACACGCTGTGTTGGTGCTGCTGGAGCTTTTCATGCCACAGAAAAACAGGAGGAACCCTGCTGACTCGCTGGAGATGTGCAAGGCTCAACCAGTGCATCACCCACCTGGTGTTTGCTCTGTGGTCGGAGCAGAGCCTCACTGGTCGTTCCTCCTGCATTCCCCAGCAGGCTGCATCCTGCTAGGAGACCTGTTGGCTCCCAAACCTCCCCCAAGTTGCTGTTCTGCTCTTTTCCAGGCAGTTGCCGTGTGGTTTTTACAGTAGCTACAAATAGTGGGGAGGCGGCGCAGCCCATAAAAGGCGCTGCTGTCCCCTCAGCACAGGCAGAGCCGTTTATGAGCAGGGCTGTGGCAGTAACGTGTCGCGTGGTCCCTGAAGAGAGCTGCTGGAAATCACGAGATCATGAGTTTCACAGTACATGTCTAGTGCTGGTGTCACAGATAATTAAAATAAGCGGGTCAGGAGCCTCGCTTGGGCGCGTGGATTACAGCTCCCGTATTTCAGGGTGGGCATGGGTGGCTTGAAGCACGGAAGAAATGGCCCTGCAGCAGTTGGACGGGCTGGATGGCCGTGCTAGGCATATTAAAAATATTTATACAGTCTGGAACGATGGGAGTTCTTTTGAAATGCCTGCAGAATGAGGTCATTTCTTATTTCACAAATAATTGCATTTAAAATCTACCTATATCTCTATATGTATGTGTGTATGTATAGGGGAAGACGCAGTCCTTGGCAGAGCAGGTTTAATTGCCAACCTGCCTTCATAAGAAATGGGCAATAGCAGCTTTTAATTACAGCTGTGGTGAGTGCAGGACACCTCAGCGATCAGGCCGATTCCTGTCCTCCATGCTTCCCTCCTCACATGCTGGAGGACAATGGCAAGTCATTAACGAGCTATAATGGGAAAAGCCGTATCTAATGATTACATTCTCTTAGCGAGGCTGGGTGGGTGAATAACCACCGGGGTACTTTTTCTTCCCTTTTCTCCTCGCTAATAGCCTTGCTGGAGCCGCTGAAGCCTGGCCCAGCTGCCGGGCCACTGACTGCTCTGCTTGGCTCCGGGCGCCGGTGATTGAGTGCCCAGCCCTGTTTTGCTGTCTGTTGCGCTGTGTAGATCTGGAGTCGCTCCACGGGCTTGCATTTGTCTGACATAAATGGGAGCAGAGCCTGGCCTGCTTCAGCTCCCTTCCCTGGTAGCTGGAGGAGAGCTCTGATTAATGATTGATTGCCGGTATTAATTTGCTGCGTGTAAGAGGTGTCCAAGGACAAGGCTGAAATGGCTCTGGCGTATCCAAGGGGAGTCGGGAAGAGCTGACGGCTTCAAGGGGAGCTCTGTGCTGGCAGACACCCTCCCTGGAGTGGCTGAGAAACAGGAACCCCTTTGGGAAGGTTTTGAAGTGGCTGGTTAGTCGCTGTGAAGTTATTCTCTCCTTAGCTGCTCTGTGCCTGTACCCACCGCAGGTCCCTGGAGACACAGCCTGGTTTTCAGAGGTGCTGTGCTGGTATTTTTCCATACAGGTAGAAACTACTGGGTGTCCAGCATCTTTAATGTGGGAATGAGATGTTCAGGGGAAGTTCTGAAACTCCAGTTGTGCTGGTCGTGCACAGGATGAAGATGGGATGCTGGCATCATTGGAGAAGCAGTTTTTGGGGTCTTGGTCAAAAAGAGCCCAGATTTTAGGCCCTCTGGTTTTTGAAAAAGTGGCTGCAGCGACCCAGACCCTTCCCATTCCTGATTCCCTGGTCCCTGCTATAAACCTGGATCCAGGCAAGGTGGACAGGGAAGAGGGGAGCGCTAAAAAAGTCATGAACACAAAAGTAGATGATCTGAGAGATATTTCTAGATGGATATGGGTAGGAAAATGAGAGGAGAATGCTATTTGCATCTTGCAGTTAAAATAAATGTGAACAGGAGAGGGGATGGCAGTGCTGAGTGTGTTGATGTGTCTGATGAAGCAGAGCTGATTCACCTGGAAGCTGACACAGCTGTGTTCATGTGCAGCACACAGCAGCTCCTGCCTGCCTGTGAGTCAGCCCCGATGGGGCCCAGCCTCACCTGGGAGTTAGAAAAGCTGCTGCCTCCCCTTTGAGTGGAGATGGTTCCTTGCTGGGCTCCCACGCACGCACCCAGCTCCGGCTGCCAGGCAAAGGAGCAGCGCCCACCGGGGCAGGACGTGGGCACCATTAACTGTGTAAGCTTTTCAATTGCCACTCATTACTTTGTTTTGCAGGACCGGGGAATGTGTGCAGAGAAGTGGGAGAAAGGAAGGACAGGGATGTGACTTTTTGAGTGTAATTGCAGTGATTTACCCATTTGCAGTTGGGAGCACAAGTGAGTTGGCAGGCAGGGGTCTAATGCTGGGGAGCAGCAGCGGTGCTGCCATTTGGGATTGAAAGGGGGAATGAAAACCCTCAGCCTGGGGAGTAGAGAATTCTCCTACACCCCCTGCATGCTCTAAAAATAACCATGGGTAATCAAGCTCCTGCCGCTCGCCTTTGTGTCTCCCTTGTTGCTGGTGCTCATCAGGCTCTCAGGTATAAATAGCAGAGCTCCTGACAAAGCCACTCGATCTTGTTTTGCTGTCCCAGGTGCTGTGGTGGTGCTCAGTGTGGTCACACAGATGCTGGGATGGCACAGGGCTGGAGAATCAGCTCTGACACAGACCCTCCTGGGAGGGTGGGGCTTGGGCACCCACTCACAGGGCACTCCATGGGAGAAATGCAGGGCTGGAAGGAGATACAGCTGTGTGTACAGGGAGGGAGCTGGGCTTCATGCTGCTTTTTGGAGTTTTTCTGTTGCCTAAGCTAGAAATTACTGCTTGGTCTGTTGGATATTACAAAATCACGGAACTGTTTGGGTTGATGCTCTGTGGATCATTTCTTCCAGGGGCACCTCCCAGTGTCCCAGGCTGCTCCAAGCCCCGTCCAGCCTGGCCTTGGGCACTTCCAGGGATCCAGGGGCAGCCACAGCTTCTCTGGGCACCCTGTGCCAGGGCCTCCCCACCCTCACAGGGAGGAATTTCTTCTTAGTAACCATTCTAAACCTTCCCTCTTTCAGTTTGAAGCCGTTACTTCCCGTATCCTTCTCCACCCCAGATCCTTTAGGCTCGGGGGCTTCAGACCCTTGTGTAACCCTCCGAGCAGCAGGAGAGGGAAGGGGCAGATCTGCAGATCAGCTCCTCTCCCTGTGGAGCAGGGCTGGGCGTTTGTGGAGCCAAGCAGAGCTCCTGGAAAACCTCTGAGTGCCGCCTGTGGGACCTGCAGGAAGGGAGGGAGATGCGATCTCGTTTTTTCCAATACGTCAGAAGTTGTTATAGAAAAGAGACCGATCGATTGCTCTCCGTGTCCACTGCTAGACAGAACAGGAAGGAATCAGATTAATTTGCAGTAGGGAAGATCAAGGTTAGATATTTGGGAACAGCAGTCTGGTGCAAGCATCGGGAAGCTCTGGGAGGGGATGGGGAGATCGGTGTGTCCTGTGACTGGGGGCTCTGAGAGCAAATACGAGGTGGGGATGGGATGGGGACAGCTGGTGCTGCTCCGTGGTGGAGTCTGGGACAATCTGGAGGTGGTGGCTTCCTGGTGTGACGTTGTCCCTCCCCGCCAGATGTGGGGACAGTGACGGAGGCTGCAGGGATACAATGCTTATTAAGCGATTACTGGGGGAAGCAGAGAGGTGTCTCCAAACTGGCTGCTCCGCAGCTTTCCCATGCAAACTGTCTCACTGAAATCCAAATGTCATCCGTCATCAGCAGCTGAACAGCCTCTCTGAAACCTCTGAGTGGGACGTATGCACTGGTTCATTACAGCTGTCATCCTGCGGGTGCTTGGGTTTATTTGTGGTGGTGGTGTTGTTCACAGAGAGCCTCTGCTGTGCTTTTTGGGCATGAACACTGGCTCCAGGGGCTGGGAGCTGGAAGAACTTCCATCTGCTTGCTCCGAAGGGAAAGGCTGTGTCAGCACCCACCACGGTTTCCTGAAACCATGCAGGGATGGAGTCAGACAATTGATTTAGGTTGGAAATAACCTTTTAAGACCATTGAGTCCAACTGTTAGCCCAGGACTGCCAAGTCCACCACTAACCCATGTCCCTAAATGCCACATCTCCACATCTTTTAAATCCTTATGGGAATGGTGACTCCACAACTGCCCTGGGCAGCCTGTGCCAGGGCTTGACATCCATTTTGGTGAAGAAATCTTTCCTAATATCTAATCTAACCCCTCTGCTGCTGCCCTGGCCCCTCTCTGTAAGCAAAGGCAGCAGCCTCCATTGCATCCTCCCTGCTCACTTCTTTTGCAAGGACGTGGAGAAATGGGACCTTGGCGGAAGGATTTGAAGGGGATGGGATGAGGAGGAGCAGGATGGGTTTCCAAAGCTGCAGTCCTCATGGGAGATGTGGCTTGACTTTCTCCTATGCCCCGTGGTGGTTTGGAACACATTGGCAGTCCAACTGTATCCCCTGGGGTAGGTGTCCAGCTTACAGCTTCCTCCACTGAACCAGAAGCTCCTTTTCTTCCAGGAGGGAATTTCTTGAGACCTTCCTGGGGAGCACAGAGCTCAGCATCCCCCGGTCCGAACAGACTTGCCCCAAATCTTCCCCCATGGCCCATTGCAGGGTTAAAACAGTGTTAAAACCTGTTTTAAAAACTGTGTTCCCCAGTGCAGTCAGAGAGGGGATCAAATGTGGAGCCAGGAAAGAGGAAACCTAATGGGTAGGTAATTAAAGGACATGCCAGGGATAGATGGATGAGCGGAGGGAGGATGCGGAGGGGCTATAGAAACACATTAATACATGTATGAGGAAGGGAGAGATGGACGACAAGATTAATTTACGATCATTCCTGTCTATTATTATTCTGAGTCAGACACTCAGATCACATTTGGAAAGTCTCCAAACCTGCCCCGGTGCCATGAGGTTAATACAAGGCCAGTGGCTCCGCGAGATCCCCTGGGCTTGGAGCCGGATTAGGCAAACGCCAGCTGAAACCTAAGGTGGGCAGATAGGGGAGCGAGAGATAAGAGGGTGAGCAGAGGGGTTAGAGGGTTTTGTGGCTGGGATTAGCGAGGGATGATCCAGGCTGGCACCAGCTCGGGGTCACCAGAGGAGCGTTATCATCTGGGATGGCGGCAGTGGAGAAGCCCAGACTTATTTTAAAAGGGAGAAAGTAGTGCCTTGTTGTTTGTGTGATGGGGTGAGGTGAGCCTGTAGTTGGTTGTACTCCCTGCTCCCTGGGCTGGCTGGATTGGAGCACTGCATCTCAAATCCCTCTCTATCCCAGAGGTGCTCCAGCAGCTACTGGCAAGTAAGGGTTTTGGAAACCTTCATTGCCCAGGGGCTGCTGACCTGCTGCTAGGGGTTTTTATAGGTCTTGGCTGATTCTCAGCAGCTGGGGAGCAGTGAAGGACTTTGTAGGGTGTGGATCCCGAGTTCAGACCCCCGGGAGAAGTTGTTTGCTGCTTGCTGTAGCTCAGGGGCAGAAGCTGCAGTGGTGCCCAAGCAGCGATACAGGACATTCCCAGCTTCCCTGTGTGCAGGTTCTGTGCCATGGAATGGCCCTTTCTCCTTGTCGGGCTTAAACAAGTGGCTCCCTGGCAGCTTCATGCCTTGCCCTTGTGGCTCAGAGCGGGTCTGCAGCCGTGTGATCCAGGGAGGGAGTTCAGCAGCTCGGGAAAGAGGAGCAGTACTTCACACCAAGGGGTGAGCCAGGAGACTTGTTGGAAACGGCAATCATTAGATGTGCTCCTCCTTGGAAACCTTCTGAGCGTTTTCCTTCCCCCTCACTCCTCGTCTGAAGTACAGCTCTTTGCTTTGGCTCCGCAGGCTGGGTGGGCTGAGGTTGATTTCCCTTTCAGATCATGCAGACGGGGCAAGGAGAGCCCCAACCAGCTGGAGCGAGGGTGTGCACCCAGGGAAGGCAGTTGGGAGGGACGAGGGCGCATCGCCATTTGTTTATTCCTTGCTTTAATAATCGGCTGATTAAGTTGCATTTTTATTTGGTTTCAGTGGCAATCAGATTGAGAGCTGTAATATCCACTCACACCTCGTAATTACCATTAATTTCTCTCTCCTCTTGCGAGGCAGGGCTGGGGTTGGCAGAGGTAGCTGGGAGCGGGGTGAATCAGATCCTGGCACTTGGCACATTGATGAGCCGAGGTGGTGCCCGCTCCTTGGCTGGGGGCCGAGATGGAAGAATTGGAGAGGAGGGAGAAGGGGTGAGGAATGGGGGAAAATCCACCTTAAATCCCAGACAAAGGCAAACCCGGCAAAGTGTCGGAGTCAGCACAACAGGCTGTGTGAGTCTAATTACCATAACGATGTGAAAGAGCCCAATCAGCAATCTGGGGCTAATCTTTCATGTATTACAGGTCTCTCTTTCGCAGCGCTCCACAGCTAAATGCATTTTTAATGAAGATATTCCTAGACTTGCAGATAATTTCCCACTCTTTACAAGGAGGGTATCAGAGCTCATTAAGTGGGTTGTTCTTTTTATATATATATATATATTTATATATATGTTTCTCTGTGTGTGTATATATATATATATTTATATATATCCCAGTTGTTCACAAGGCCAACGTCAGTGCTGGTGGCAGGAAAAGGAAGACATTCCCTATCACAGGGAAGGAGGGATGTGGTGGCAGGACCAGCTTTCACCAGGAAAGTTTGCTCTCCACATCTCCCATGGGTTTGTGTGCTTTCCCCCCCTTCTCTGGTGCAGTCAGACCCAATATAATAAAAAAATAGTGGGAGTGGGGATTGGGGTGCTTGGAACAGGAAGGGTTGAGGTGAGGCCAAAGCCTCTGCCGTTATTGCAGCCTCAGCTATGGCTGTTGAGGGACTGTAATCATATTATTGCTCCGATGGTGATTTCTCCTATCGCTTCCTAAAGTGCTGTCAGATGAAATCTGGCTGGAAATTAAGGGAGAAGCTGTGGCTGGCATGCAGAGGATGAGATATTTGGGGAGGGAGAGGGGCTGTCTCCTCCCGCTCCCCAGGATCTCAGCAGACGCTTTCATGGGGAACAGGGAAAAGAAAACAGGGAGATTGCCTTTAAAGCCTCAGACAGCTGGCTCCTGACAGGAGGAGAACGCAGAGGGTGTGTTTCCAATTATCTCTGTAGATGGGGCCAAATCCCTAGAGGGGATGAGGAGCCGTAAGTCAAAATGAGATCGAGGAATTGCCGGAGAGAAACTGGAGCGATGATGGGTCTCGTCCGAGAGCGGCCGTGTGGGGAACGTCACGGTGCTCAATTATAACCTGCCCGAAGGGAAAAGACTTTGAACTCGAGGGAAGAAGCACTTGCTGTGAGCCTGCAAGCAGGAGGGTGTCTGAAGTGTCTCTGATGCCATTGAATCGTTGGGTTTTCTCCTGGGCTGTGCATTGCCAAGTCTTTATTTGAGCCTCGGCAGTAGTGCTGGGGGCTCCTTCCCACTTGGGATTTAGCTTGTAAACCTAAAAATTGAAAGGTCTCTGGAGCGTAGAAGTCTTTGAATGTGCTCTGGAGTTGGGCAGGAGCAGCGATGTGTTAGGTCTGATCCCTCGCTTTCGGGTATGAGCCTTGCAGGAGCTCACTTGGTGGCTGAGCCAGACTTGCCTCTTAGGTCTGGATGCTTGCTTTTGGTGGCCAAATTTCCTTCTTCTCTGACACCTCCTTCCAGCTTGCAGGGAAGTTTTGTTTCTTCTTGGACTCATTTCTGGCCTTGTTCCTTCTTGCTGTTGGGATTACAACCATGTTGAGGAGGCTGGGAGAGATGAGGGATAAAAGGCTTCATTTAAAGGCAGGACCAGCGATTTCTGGAGAAAATGCCCTGGTGAGGGTGCTGGGAGCAGCTGCTTGTACATCCTGAGGGAATGGCTTCTTTGCTCAGCCTGTCCCAAGGGCATCCAGCAGGAGACTGTGGGTGGCAAGGGGTTAAAGAGGCAGAGGAGCGAGAGGAGGACAGCAGAAATTTGCAGGGATGATAAACACCACCGAGGATGATTTTCTCTCCATGGAACAGTCCATTGATCTGTGATTAGAGGAGCTGAAGCTTTTACAGTCAATCAGGAAGGAAATCACATCACTGCGGGTTCAGAGGTCAGAGAAATCAGGGAGAGCGTGAGGAGAGGGAAGAGCTGACAGAGCCTCTTGAGGGGCTTGGAAAGGCAAGGAGGAAGTGTGGATGCAAAGCTTTGAGGGTCCTCAAAACAGCCAAGCATCTTCAGCTTGGTTTGGCTGCCCAGGTTGGGGGAATCAAGACTTTCCTGACTCGGGCACTGAGTATTGGTGTGGTGTCTTTTGTGCTGTAGGCAGCTTGGGGTGGCCAGACCAGGTCTGAAGCCACAGCTGTGACCTCAAGATGATTTCTCCTGTTGGTCCTAGAGGTGCTGCTGCTGGGCTGGATGTTAAATGCCATGAGAGGCTGAGGTTTGTCCCAGGAGCAGCCACGTGAAAACATCACCCCGGTCCTTTTGCTGATGGGGCTGTGCTCTCTGCCCCAGAAACACCCGCTTCAAGCAATCCTTCTGAGTTCGTTCCTCCGCTTGGAGATGCTCCTCGAGCTGGAGTCCTTCAAGCACTGAAATTTCACTGGGGCTGGGATAAAAATAGCTCGTGGATCTGGTGCTCGTAATGCTGCTCTTTGATACCGCGCTGAGGAGTGAATAGATTATGTGTGCGCCTTGGTGCCTGCTGTAAATAACTGGCTGCTGGAGCCAGGTGGGTATTATGGATTAATTCAGTAATTGGTCCATCTGGAGCATCTACTTACAATATCAATTTTTCTATGTACCTCTTAATATCTTGAAAGGAGCTTTAGGAAGATGCACACTCGTAATGAGAAAAGGAAAACTAGGGAGAGCTCGTTTAGCAAGAGGATGGAGAGGAAGGTCAGGAGATGAGCCATCAGGTAGGTTGGTAAAGGGTTACTCTCAAGCAAATCGATCACGTGTAATTTGGCCTTGCTCTGAGAGAAAAAGGAATAACAAAGGTAGGGCAGATTAAATAGAAGACAAAGGGAGAGCGTGTGATTACAGCCTCTCCTGTCCTGCTTTCCCCTCCTCTGTGACGGCAGCTGTACCACTCATTTTCTGCCTCTTATTTTGCCTCTGGCCTCAGCCCTGTGGCTTCTCAGCGGGGTGTTTTAAAAATATGATATGATTCCTTTGCCTTCTGTGTTTGGAGACCCATAGCAGGCACTGACCTTTCAAGTCTCTTCGTGATTAAAGCTCTTATTAATTTCCTGTGGGGCTGCAGACACTCTGAGGCAGTAAAGTGTTGGGAGTTCATTAACATGTGGGGCTTTAATTAGTCGGCAAGAAATCCCTCTCTGTCCTGGTTTGACCAAGGAAAAAAGAGGAAGGATGGTTTAAAAAAAAAAAGAGAGAGAGAGAAAACGATGTTGAAGTAAAAATAGTTGCAGCAAACATCTTCACAGTAGGAACAGATTTCAAGGCTCACGATCTATTTATCAGGCACTTTAGACCTGTGTGCATGTTCCCCATACAAACCATCGGCCATGGCTCTTTATAGACAGACGTGGGGACAATCGTCCCACTGGCACCCAGAGCAGTAAATAATAGTGGCAGGAAGGGAATGAGCAGAAGGGTTTGAAAAGCAAGCCAAGTGAGCCTGTGCAGCAGCTTCTGCACAGCCTGATGCTGCCGTAGGCAGCGCTGCCTGTTCCACTCTCCCAAATTTCACTGGAGGTACACGAGGATTGCTGGAAAACCAGCTGCAATGAGCTTTGGTGTGAGGGGGCTCGATCCTTCTGCCTTTTCAGGAGTGGCACTGTGCAGGCAGCACCCCTGGTAGAGGAGATCTAGGTGGAGCAGAGCCCGGAGTTGGGCACAGCAGCAGGGCAGAGGTGCTGCAGCCGTGGGAATGCACCGTCAACACGTGGTCCTGGTATTTATTTAAACCTTGGCTGGAATGATGTATGTTTGATTGCCCGGTTGATCTATTTGTGACAAGTGTTAAAACACATGTGCATTGATTTTCTTTGAGGAGCGTATTTCTAAGGGTAATTTAATAGTGGTGTTGAGCATAGCTCTTACTGGCCAGGGAAGAGGCGGAGGGAGGGAAGGGGGGATTAGATGAAGAAGAGAGAGACGCTAATGGCGTTTTCACAATGCAATTGCTTAGGTCAGTGAAAAGCTGTCACAGTTTAATGCACTCGCTTGTTGGGGATGTTATCATATACAGGATTAAGCCATTCCAAAACATGAAAACAAGAGCAGCTTGTTAGCGAGGGAAGCTGTTAAAGAGCTGCTGTTGCAAAGTTATGATCTCTGTGTGGAGGGAGTTACGTTGTGCCTCTCCTGCTGCCAAGACTGCAGGGGTGCTCTTGTCTTCTGGGAGCAGCTGGTCTTCATTTCCCTTTTTCCTGGAGGTGCTGCTCCCTGGATCCTGAAAGGGGATTAGGGGACAGGCACAGGAAGGTTAGAGCCTTGGTGAGGGTAAATCCGTGTGCACCTCTTGGCTCCAGGCTGGGGTGTTTGGATGTGCCGTGGTGTGATGACCAACAGCAGCAATCCAGTCTGGGGCTCTCTGGGCTCCCATCTGCCAGGGACAGTGAGTCCAATACCCACACGCCATCATCTCAGAGCCTTGGTAGATTTGCTTTTTGGCTCCTAATGAGGAGTAAAAGATTTTCTACTGGCTCAGGCTGGGGTCTAAAAGTCAAGCTGGGCTTTTCCAGGTGAAATACTGTCCTTGTTCATATCCATGCAGCCTCCCTGTCTCTTGGGGGGTTGCAGAACCGGTGCTTGGATGGCAATAACTCCGTTCAGCACACGGCACTCGGGGGAGGCTCTGCTCCCTCCTTCCTGGCTGACTCCGTATGGCTGCCAGGAGCAGAAAGCATTACAAACTTGTCTGTGTCACCCAAAATCAGCAGCTCCAGCTCTGGATATGTGTGGGGAGCTGCTTTGTGCAATAGGATGGAAAGGCTGTGCCATCTTCCCATTGCCACTTTCCGCAGCAGGTTGTATTTTAGTCGCTCCCTGTGCTGGCATGTGGACTCCTCTCCACCATATGTAATATTTAGTTCTCCATCCAGTCTACTTTCAAGTGTTGAAAACAACGGAGCATCTCCTCCTTCCTCCTGGGAGATGGTTGCACAGCCCTGTAGATCTTAGCATCAAGAACTTTTTTCATTTGTGTGCTTGACCTAAATTCTCTCTCTCAAATAGCCACAGTTTTCACCCTCTGGCAATATCCCCTCTCCCAATATCCCTCTCCTTTAGAGTGCACCTACTTGAAATACTTATGGTTGCAATAATATGGGTACCTTTATATGTATTTTAACCAGGCTATAAATCCTGCTGGTTGACAAGGTTATTGTTATCTGGCTTCTGCCATGACCCACTGTTAAAATACATGACATAAATTACACAGAACGTATCATACAAGCCGTTTTTCCTCGTATGAAGCCTGATAAATATTAATGGCCCATTGCTGTAGCTTTGTACTGTGGTAGGATTGGAGTCAATGAGGTTGATCTGAGGCACGATAATTGCTGGTGGACATGGACCCCAGGCAGCGCTGAATTAGCTGTCTCTCCAAGCACTATGCACTTCTGGAGCTCTGAATTGTGTCGCCAGGGGGTTTATTTTGGCCTCTGCTTTTTCAAATTCTGTCTCATAGAGGCAAGACTCAGGTTGGATGAGACAAGTCCCCCCCAACCTCTTCCTTTGCTGATTTGTCCTCACTTGGGTTGTCTATAATACTAAATACTTGCATTCATCCTTGCCACAGATGTGGAGGCAGTGTGGATGTCACCTCTGTCCCCAGGCCCACATCACTGCTCATCCCTCACACCCTTGGGACTCATTGCCCACACCTCCCCTTATCTCCCCAGTCCAAATTTTCGGCGCCTGCCAACTGTAAATGGCATTTTATCCACCGGAAATGTGACTCCGGTCAGCGGCGTTGGCTCCGTCACGCTTATCAGAAATGCATTATCAGGTGGGGATTAGACAGAACCTCGTGCTCCTGTTGCTATCCATGCCAGGCGAATAATGAATAATGAAAATTCCCAGGACCAGAGACAAACACACTTGACAGGCAGGGAAGCGCCCGGGCTGCCTTTCACTCACTTTAATGTGACAAACGTGGCTCCTTCAGAAATCTTTCCACTCCATTCACCATGGCTTTTATTTTTTTTTTTCCTTTTTTTTCCCCTCCTCCTGCTGCCTCCCCACTCTCCCAGCCCCTGAGCCCCTGTGCCATAGAGGAGGATTCAGGAGATCACTCCCACCCTGACTTCCAGCCAGCCTTGTGGAGACTCCTTTGTGTTCACACACGGATGCTGTGTGCTTTGGGTGCTCACCTGCTCTGAGCTTTGCTGCTGCAGCATCTCTCCCCTGTTGTTAGTGAAGCTTCCATGGGAGGACAGAGCGTGGCACAGACATTGCTCTGCTCACACAACCCTCACCTCCATGGCCACAGTGAGTTTGGTGGGGATGAGAGGGAAGGGACTGTGTCTCCCAGGATATCAGTCCTGCATCCTTCAGTGCTGACCTTCCCCAACCCTTGTGGTTTTGCTCCCTGCTCCTTCCCCAGGCACTCCAGACCTGTCCAAGCCTTGTCCTGCACCACAGATACCCCGGTTAACTCGAGCCCTTGCCCTTTTCTCAGGGTCAGTGGATGCTTGATTTTCTTCTGTCTTGTACCATCACCAACATCTCGTACCTGCCCTTCCTGAGCCGTGGAGAGAGCACGGCCTTCCCTGGGGCTGACCAGCCACTCTTGGCTTTTGGAGTGTGTAATGCAGGAGGACTGAGCTCCTTGTCATGGTCAGTGTAGGAACGGGAGCAGCAGGTCCTACTGCAGCATTCCTGGGCTCAGAGAGAGGTTTCCTGCCAGGGCTGTTCTCTGTGTGCCTTGTGTCTGCCTGTTCTGTACATTTCCCGTGCAGGGGTGGAAGGATGTGGGTTCCATAGTGATGCACACACTGGTGCAGGTGGCTGCGAGGGAGCTCCCATTCTCCTAAGTCCCTGAATGCTCTGGAGCTTTCTCCAGGATGCTGTGGCTGACCTGTGGAGTGGGGCACTGCTCAGAGAGGATGGGGCCAAGGAGAAGGGGTTTGTTGCTGATGCGGTGTGGAATTTTTCCCAGGACTCAGGTCTGGCCTGCCTCTTGTCTCACGTAAATCAGCCGTGGTGATGCCATCTGTAAAGGCTGTCTACACAAGACACAACTCCAGCATGGTTTTTTTTTCCCTGCAGTTGTCATCTAGAAGCAGGCAATAAATTTTATGGACCAGGGTTTATTGAGCACAGAGGATGAGGAATTGAGCTGCCTGGCTTGAATCTGAAGCTGATGTTCTGGAGGGAGCAAGCGCTTTCAGACGAATGCTTCGATCACTCACTGCCCACTTTCCAGAAGAAGTCAAATGACCGCGTCCCATCTCGGCATTTCCTGGGGGAGCAGTGCCCTGGTGCCAGCCATCCCCTGCCTTTGCCCTGTCTATCATCTGTCTCTTTCTCAGCCTGCCTCTTTAAAAATCATCCAGGCTGCTGCTGGGAGGGCATCTTGGCTCGGCACCGGCGGTGACAGTCCCTCTTGACGCAGTCTTCTTGGCCGCGTTACACCAACTCCGTGACTCCAGCTCTTCCTCCCCTCCACCCGGCAGGGAGGGAAGGAGTTGTGAGCCCGCATCACATCTGCTGCGCAGTGTGAGCCTTTGCCAGTGAGATTCCTGCTAATTAATGTCAAACTTATTTTAGCAAATAATGCACATTATCTCGTCCTGGGGAAGGGGCTGGTGCCAGCAGTAATCGCAGTGGAGGAGATGCAGCTCCCGAGCGCTGGGATTTGGGCATGGGGTGGGAATGTGCTGGGGAGTGTGGGTGTGGGGTTTAGCTCCATGCATGAAAATGCTCCTGGAGTTTCATGTCTTGGACTCTTGGCCAAACATGGAGTCATAGAATCATAGAATGGCCTGGATTGGAAGGGATATGAAAGATCAAGTTCCAACCCCCTGCCATGGGCAGGGACATCTTCCTTTATCCCAGGATGCTGCAAGCCATGTCCAGCCTGGCTTTGAACACTTCCAGGGATGGCACATCCCTAACTTCTCTGGGCAACCTGTGCCAGGGCATCACCACCCTCACAGGGAAGAATTTTTTTCCCCTATATCTAATCTAAACCTACTCTCTGTCAGTGTGAAGCCGTTTCCCTTCATTCTGTGCTCTTGTAAAAGTCCCTCTCCATCAGGGTACAAGACACTCCCTTCAGTCCTGGCTGTATTTCCACACTTGTGAAGCCAGTTTGTGCCACTGACTCAAGAAAGAACAGATGGGAGTTTTGAAGGGCCCTCGTACACACAGGTTGTACTCCTTTGGCCTTTTCTGCAGCAAGAGGTTTATTTCCTTTTCTCTTGAAGCACGTGGCTCTCGTCATGTAGGGAAGCTGGTGGAAGAGTCAGAGCGAGCCCCAGTCCTCTCCTCCCTCTCCCAGTGCTGCAATATTCAGTAGCTGATGTTTGTGGGGGAATTTGCCAAAGCACACCTTGCTGACCGCTGCCCCAATTCCCCAACTATCCCAGGGCAGAGATGAGCTGGTGATTTATTGTTAATGCTAGGAAAAGAGAACTCCATCTCTGGTGATGCTCACAGGGTCGCTTCTGTAAGCTGAGACAGCTCATCTGTTTCAGCAGAGCCAGTATTTCAAAGATTGCCACTGTTAGCTGGCCATTATCATCCCCATTTTTCATACAAGTCAATTGAGGCACGGTGAGAAAACAAGAACAGTAGATAACAAAGAGCCAAAAAATAGCCAGAGGTCCTGGCACCAAGCCCTGGGGTTGAACTGTTTTGACTGTGGTGCCTCTTTGAAGGCATCTGAGGGGACCTCCTTTCTCCTTGTCCCATGTCAAGGCCGTTGGTGCTGGGTTGTGCCTTCACTGCAGTCAAGGTCTGGTTTTATGCATTGGGTTTTTGGTGAGTGAGTTCCTCCTATAGTTCTGATACCACATTATAGAATCAGAATGGTTTGTGTTGGAAGGGACTTTAAAACTCATCTCGTCCCACCCCCCTGCCATGGGCAGGGACACCTCCCACTATCCCAGGTTGCTCCAAGCCCCATCCAACCTGGCCTTGGGCACTGCCGGGGATCCAGGGGCAGTCACAGCTTCTCTGGGCACCCTGTACCAGGGCCTCATCACCCTCACAGGGAAGAATATTTTCCATGTATCAAACCTAAATTTCTGAAATGTCTTTAATTAAATACCTTCAGTTCTGGACTCCTTTTCCCTTACGGGACAGTTGCAGTTGATTTTAATGAAAGTTATTTATTCCCATTAATGGCAGTTTCCATTATTGTACTATTTCTATTTAAGCTGCCCTGAGGGTCATGAGCAAGGCTGGGTGACTCCTCCAGGCAGACCAATGTGCTGGGATAACCCAGAGGATGTGCTTAGTCCTGTGCTCCACCTGGAGTCACAGGAAGAGCCCTGGGAAACCTGAAGAAATTTGGGAGTAGAGGCTGGAGGAAAATTTCCTTCAGAATATCTTTCACCCACCAGAAAAAGACTGTCTTTGTCAAGAGACACTGACGTGGGAAACATCTGTTCTGTGCTAAAAAAAGGGGAAAAGGCGGATAGAGGGAAAAACTCGAGAATGTGATTTCCCCCTCCCCTCTGCTTGTTAAGCAGCAGAATGGAAACAAGAATAATTGTGAGCATATGGGGTGAAAAATTATAAACAGGCAAATAAAGTAAAATGATGTTCTGGCTGGGCAACTGATTTTTTTGGATTTTGTTTCATTTGTGGATGTTGGAATTGGTATTGTGGGGGGATATGTTGTCAGTAAAACAGGCGAACAGAGATCAGTCAGATGAAATTAATTGTGAGGCTGAACACACAGGAGGCTGAACGTGGAAATAACATTGCATTCATGGGAGCTCTGAGCCTGGGCTGAAAGAGGGGTGGCACTCGTGACCTGCTGGCTTGGAGATTGTCCATGCAACCCCAGATCATCCCATTTGTGTTAATGGGGCCTCTCCTAACCCACTCCGCTCCTCTGGGAGGAGGGGGCGATCAGGGAGCAGCCTGTGGTTGGAGGCTCGCGTGAGAGATGAGCACTAGACTGGAGTACTCTTAGCAGATGCCAGCGCTGAACTTTCTGCCTCACTTGAAGCGAGCAGTGTTATTTCTCCGCAGCCGTAGAGGAGGAGGCTGAGTGAAGGCAAGCGCGGAGCTGCGATCCTGCGTAAGTGATAGCACGTCAGGCAGAAATGAAATGCTGCTTCCACTTCTCCCAGCCTGAGCCGTGCCCGGGGATCATCTCCCCCTCGCTTTGCTGAGCTTGTTGTTCCTCGGGGTTGATGCCACGCTGTGTGTACCCAGCCAGGGACAGGAGTGGTGGTGGCAGGGAGGACCAAGTGCGGTGTTTGATCTGGGGTTTGGTGGGAGCGCTTCCTGCGCCTGTTTGTCCCTGTCCCTTCTCCTCCTGGCAAAGTGGCGCCGTGTTTCAATCAGAGAAGGAATCTGTCTTCACAGCTAGAGGGACAGAGGGAAAGGGAAACAGCTTAAATCCTGCAGGAAGCAGGTATGGTGTGATAGGCCTCCTGAATTCCAGCAGGACAGTGGCAGCCAGTAGAGAGATGGCCTTTGCCAACCGAGAGCTGAAGCTCTGTCACCTCTAACTCATGTGCCAATCCTGCAACCCATCCGTCTTGTCACAGGGTGTGCCCGTGCCTGGTGATGGCCCTTCCTCAGGTCTCCTTGAAGGGGCAGAAGGCGCCAGGGGCATTAGAGGGCCCAGGACACTGTGCCTGTGTGAAGGATGGTCATGGCCGTGTTGCCCTGTGTGCACCGAGGGCACACGGGCACCGTGGTGGCCCAAGGACCACGTGTTCTGCAGGGTGCAGGCGTAGCTGCTCTACAGAGCCCATGAAGGCAGGGCACAGGGAACTGCCCAGCCCCTTTGCTCTTTGATCCAGGTCTCCAAAACCAAGGAACAGGGTCAATTTCCCCTCATGCTTTGCCATCCCACAGGTGAGCTCTCCTGCCTGAAACCTCCACGCTCAAAGTCCCAGCTCCAGTCCCGGCTTTGCAAAGCCTCTTGCTGGGATCATGGGTTGGGGTTCTCTCCCTTCCTGAGGGCTGGAAACTTGCCTCTGGCCACCTGGCGCACTTGCCTTTGGGTTTGCAGCTTCTCCTGCTCATTAGCTCATAAATAATATGGACCAGCAGCGTTCAGTGCTAATTAATTTTGTGAACTGAACCAGGGTGAATGGGGTAATTGCCCGTGGTGCGTGCAGGCCGCCAGGTGAGCCCTCCTGCTTTTGCCCTCCTTGTTTACCAGCTCCTCTCTGTTTATTTTAAGAAGCATTTGGTCCCTTCTCCATGTGCAGAAGAAAAGCCATGTGATCCAGCCCAGAGAGATCGCAGCAGGCGCTGAATATTAAATTAAAACACATCCTCGCTTATACACAAAAAAACCCCAAGCTGGAAAGGTTAAGAGCTAACAGAGATCCTCAGAACAGTCTCTGTCTGTTTGGAATGAATTAATCAGACCATTAAACAAATCTTTTAATCTAAAGTATCCCTTTCATTTCAGTACTCTGTAAAACAAAGTGACTGGAGTATTGAGGGAAGAGTTTGCCATCACTGTGCTTTATTTGTATTAGGGAGGTGGGTGGTGCGATGATTTTTTTACCTCCCTGTCTTCCTCTTTTAGAAACAAAAACAGTGTTAGGAAGAGCACATGAGCTGGAACTAAATGGGCATGGAAAAGGCTGGAATTCCCGTGGTTCACGAGGTGTTACATCATGGGCAGAGAGCGTTTTTTTGTCTTGGGAGGCAGAACAAGCATGAGATGAACAATGTGGAAAGTTCATCTCAGCTGGAGATGAACAATGTGGAAAGTACAGGGTGTTGAAGTCCAGGGATAGCAAGGCTGGAGCAGGGAAGGCAGAGAGCATTACTGGGGTCTTGCAGGCCAGAAAAAACAGGAAAGTTGCTCCTGCAAAGGCTTAGTGGAGTGTATCAGACACGCGTCTGGGAGTCACGGGGGCACTGGTTGGTGCTCAGAGGTCTTGGCTGCAAACTGTGCCACAGGCTTTCCTCAGCCCGAGCATCCTCTGGCAAGGGAAGGGTCTGGGAGGATTGTACATGAGGCAGAGCTCAGAAACTGTGTGCTGCCTTGGACAACTCACGTCTGCAAGGCAGTCACTTTCTGAAGTGCTGAGCAGCACTGGGGCCTCTTGAGTTGTGTTTTTGAAGGCATTTATGAAGTTGGTAGTGCTTTAAGCTTCCCATTCCTGTTGGCTCAATTGGGAACCACAGCCTTAACGTTCAGCTCTTCGGGGCGGCCCTAAAAGCAGCTCAGAACTCCGTGAGGATGCACTCTTCCCCTTATTCTTTACACTTCAAGCAGTGCTTGATGGGATTTTTAAAGACATTCCTGGCTTTTTTTTTCCTGCTAAATGTGTGCAGGGAGACCTGACTTAGGAAAGAACCCTCTGACGTGGGCACAGCTTGTGTGTGTGTTTTCCCCCCCACCCTGTTTTGGTCCTTGCACCCAAATATTTGAGAAAATGCTGCTATCACCCTCACACGTGCAGGAAGGGGAGAGGCAGAGAGAAAGGGAAAGATAAACTCAGGTAAAATCAGGCAATCCTGTTGCAAAATCAAATGTATCCTTTTTCTTTTCTCCCTTATTATTTTTTTCTCCCTTTTTAATACACTCTTCAAAGCTTGCTAAGATTAAGTGCGCGATTTATCTTCGCCAAGTTTGAATTTTAAAAGGAACAGCCAACTGTGTGATCGTATTATTAATATTTATACCTCGTCACAGAATGTTGACAGATTAATTATGCAATATGGTATAAAAATCAGCAGGCAGCGTGGGAGGGCAGTGGCAAAGTTCATGTATTAATAACACAGCGGGGTGGCTCGCACGCTCCCTGTGTGGCTCCCTGTTATCAGCACGGCATCCGCGCCCGGCAGAGGCACCTTCATCCCGCTGGAGGCATGAGGATGCTGACAGCGAGAGGGGAAAGACAAATGGAAAAAAAGGCTGAGAAATCCCAGCTCTTTTGTGCTGCTCCAGGAGCCTTTGCGGGGCCAGAGAGCAGATGGGAGAGCTTCACAAGCCTTCCTGGCCTGGAGGACACCGAGAGGTGGCTTTGTCAGTGGAGATGCTGGATCGGGAGTTGGGGGTTTGCTCTGAAGTTGTGTCTTTCATCCTGTCTCATGCCCCTGCCCCACCAATTTACCCTTAACGAGTGATGTCAGCCTGTCTTGCCAAAATTGCTTCTCTCACCTCTCCATGGTGGCTGGTGCTGTGCCTATTCTGAGGTCCAGATCAGCACCAGGCACGTTGGAAAAAGGTTTAAATCTTCTGTAGTGGACAAATATGAGATGGATGGTTGTACAGGGAGAGGCTTTTCCTTCCCCAAGAAGCCATCTGGGGTCATTGGGCGCAGCATCTGAGAGATTTATATAGGGAAAAATAGGAAATGGAAATTGTGTGAGCCCCAGGGGTGGGAGCAAAGTCATTTGAGAGCACCCTGGTGTTGTTTGCTGTCCAGCCCTGACTGGAGAACTGAAGTTTGTGGATGTTGTGAGAAGCATCTGTGGAGTGTTACCTCTCAGGATCTTCCCTGCTGGGCTTCTCCTAGAGATGTGCATCCCGTGAGCCCGATCCTGCCTGAGGGCCTTTATCCATTGGCATCCGCTTCAGTGAGACGGATGGACGGATGCTAAATTAAGGTCGGGTGTGTGGATGATCCATGCCAGGCAGCCTGGCCGGGCAGCAGAGGTCTGTGGCTGGGAATAAATCCTTCAGCGTGGAGCCAATAACACTGGCTATCAGCAGAGCTGCCTGTGCAGCTGGCACAGCTCAGCTGTCCCCTGCGGTCACCCTGGGTGTGAAGGAAAGCTCGCCCTCCCCAAGCCCTTTGGGGTTGCTATTTCCATCCCAGCCTCTCTCTGCCTAAGCGCTGCTCGTTTGGGTTTTTTTATTAATGAATCTTTTTCCTCAGTGTGTCTCAGGGGGATGTTTGATATGAAACGATTTGCCTGATCCTTCTCAAATAATCTCAAGCAGCGGCTGGGTCAGGCTGCGGGGATGTACTTGGGCTGTTAGAGGGGGCTTTGTCTGAGAAGCCCTGGATTTTGGAGAGGCAGCACAGCACATCTCTCCCTCCTGCTCTCCTCTTGCATCCCACTCCCGTTTGGCCCTGGCAGAAGCTCTTTCCTAAAAAAACCCATCCATGTGCAGCCAAGCTATGGAGAACAGCCTTTGGGGAGATGTGCAGAGGCATTTCAAGACAGATATCCCAGTTCCAAGGAGGTGTTTAACCTGCCAGACAACAAAGAAAGTCATTTAAGGTGGCTTTTGAAAGCCTTACCAAGGATTTGGCTTCTGAATTTCCATTCAAATGAACTTTCCCTGTTCCCTTGCGTGCAGCTTCCCAATTCCTCTTTTTACAGCCTTGGCCTTTCAATCTTAATTAAAAAAACGGAAAGAACAAAGGCACAATTGAGCAAAGCACTTCAACAAATGGTTGAAGTAACAGATTTTCCTGGCTTTCAGTGCAGGCTTAGAGGTGTTTCGGGCCTTTGCTCCATGAAATTGGGGTCCTAAGGCTACTGGCGCAAATCCCTCCAGTTTTTTCACCCCAGGAGCAAATCCACACTGATGGGAAACGTTTTGATCCACCTGGAGGAGATTCTCATCACAGAAACTTGAATTGTAAAGCTGTTTTTTCCCCCATTTTTGTGGGTTTCTTTTCTAATTGGGATGGAAACAAAGGCAGAAGCCTCAGAGTTGTTTAGAAAATGTATTTTTTCTGCTAATGGCAAAGTTGATCTCCTTCCGGATGGCCAGGCAAGATTTGTCAGCATTATCTGTCAGTGGCCCTTAAGTCGATGTGAATCTGGAAATGCGAAGGATTGGCTGGTAGTGAATGGAAATTGGGAGCACGGGGTGAGGGGAATGGCGAGGAAGGTCCAAAACGCCAGCGGACAGAGCCGTCCCCTGCAGCTTCCCGATCGGAGCCGGAGCTTCCTCCGAGTCCCCTCCTGCCTTTGCAGACGATAAACGTTGGATAATTGATTTATTCCGGCCGCGCCCCACCTGGCTGTCGGCTGTCCCCTTTCCCCCGAGTGCCTGCAGCCGCTTTCCTGCCCCGCTCAACCTCTCTCCCACCACGCAAGGACACGGTGCCTTGGCAGGGAGCAGATGGACAACCCATCCTGTAGCCATCGAGTGCAGGAGGCTCGGTGCTGAGCTCTTTGGAGGCTGACGGCTCCCAAGACCCCGGAATGTTGCGGGGAGCAGTCGAGAGAGGGCTGTTTGTCGGTGGGCAGGCGGCTCTTGCTGGCTGAAGGTCCTTTTCCAAGTAGCCCTCAAGGTTAAAGTTGGATGCTCCTTCCAGATGGTCTCCATCTGATGCATCTCATTACGGGCTTGAGCTGCCTCGCGTTCCCGGCCTCCCAGTGCCAAGAATAACAGGGAATGGAAGCCAGCAACAGCGATGGCTGCTGTTAGAAGGGCATAAGATGATTTAAGGGTCAAGACAAGACCATATGGCCCATCAAGGTCCCGTCGTAACAACCCGGAGGAGTATAAAACACCTTGTGTTAGTTCACCCTTCCTGCCTCCTCTCAAGGCTGTTTGCTGTAGCCTTTGTGAGAGCAGTTCCCCAGCTCCACCTTGCTCTGATTTATGCCCTGAGCTGCTTCCCAGAGCCCGCTGGGTCCCCTCATGGGGTGTCCTCCCTGGCGGGCAGGCAGGAGGAGCAGAGGCATCCTGGGATCTGTGGCTACAGGCTCAGTCTTCTGTCACCCTGCCTGGTTTAGGGAAAGCCAGGAGACCCTGCATGTGCAGCTAGGAATTTGGGAGTCATGTGTGAGCCCTTTCGGCACCCGAGGGTGTGCTGGAGCATTTACTGCTCCTGCCAGCATTTCTCATCCTTGCATCAGTGTGAAGTGGCCTCTTGGTGTTATTGATGGCTCACCCCTCCACTGCCTCCAGCCCTCTCGGCCCTCAGCCAGCCCAACTAAGCTGGATCAGCCACATCTGGTTGGTCTTTCCTTGAGATTTAGATGCATCTGGAGGGTGCTCAGCTTGTTGTCTTCTCAGATAGTCTGGGGCTTTTCCTTGGTTCCTCTGTGGACTCACAGCCTTCCTTTACCAAATTCTGCTAAAATAACACTCATTTCCATGGAGGAAGCACTCTCAGGGCAGGAGGGACCATTGCCCTCAGTTGGGGAAGGGTCTGTCTGCATCCCATCACTTTAATTCCAAGGTAAAGTGCAGCATCTCAGCACAACCAATCCAAGTGCTGTGGCTGCACAGATAAATCTGCATTTCTGAGAGCGGAGACACTGCTTCCTTGGAGTGCCAGCACAGGGCTTGGCAGGCAGCGGGCTGGAGGCAGCGATGCTCCTGTTCCTGAGGCTTTTCCCAAAAAGGGAGTGTGTGTGGGTGTCTGGGATTGTGTGGGCAGCCACACCTCAGGGCCGTGGCTCCTCGCCCTGGTGCTGTGTCTCTGCCCCACTTTGGTGACGGGACAGCCGCCGTTCCCTGCTCGGTTCTTGTCCTGCAGTCCATTTCCCAAGGGAACACTTACAGCGCTGACCTTAAAGAGCAATTTCGGGCAAGCACGGAGCAGTTCAATTGTTCATAAACCTGACATTTATGTCTCGGAGATTCTTCCTCTGCAGGATGCACTGCTCTTTATGATTTTATCAAATAAAATGCCCCTTCGCCCCCAACCAAGCTCTTTCTCCTTCCCGGATGTTTTTGTAGGGCAATCATTGTGAGCAGAGAGCTTGAAGGCATCTGCTTGTCCTTAATGTCGTGGCACGGCGAGGGTTAGGGAAATGCTTGTGCAGGCATTAGCGAGCACGGATGGGTAGGGCTGAGCTCTGGTCCTCTAATGTTGGTAATTACTGAGCAGGGATTAGGGACCTGCGCTGCACACACGTAGAGAAACTGGGTATTAAATGCAAACAGATCAAACCACCTGACGGACCTGCAAAGTTTATTCCTGTGATTTTCACTGCTCCGCTGAAATGCTTCCTGGGCTTTCAGATCCTTTCCCTGCTCATCACAGGGGTGGCACGGTGGCTTTGGAAGCAGCAATGTGGTGTCATCCCAAAATAGCTGCTAACTGGGGGGCAGGATGCCAGGATACAGGAGTGCATCTTCAGCTTCAGGCTTCCTGTAAAAAGCTGGAGCAAAAGCATTAGCTGTGAGCAGGGATGCCTGTGTGAGAGCAGCCTTTGGTCCTGTCCCAACTCCACAGGGACAGCAGTGACCTGAGACACGGTTCTCTGCTGCTCTGTGTCATCAGGCTGCCCAGAAAAGTTGTGGATGCCCCATTCCTGGCACTGTTCAAGGCTGGGTTGGATTGAGCTCTGAGCAACCTGGTCTAGGGAAAGGTGTCCCTGCCCACAGCATGAAGCTTGGAATGAGATGAGCTTTAAGGTCATTTCCAACCCAAACCATTCTGGGATTCTGTGTTTTCTCTGATGCTATGATCTCCCCTTCCTTAGTGCTGGTCCTGTCTCCCAGCTCCTTCCTGCTCACCACACAAGGAAACCCACTGGATGAACAAACACCACTTGCTCTGACCAGGGCATCTCCTATGCAGTCTCTTAATACCAGCTGCACATGGAGGGCTGGAAGTGTTAATTAGCTTCCCCCCTCCTTCCTCCCATTATTTTTCTGCCTCGCTCTTTAGAAGGTCTCTGAACCAGGAGATCAATGCCTCCTGCTAATCCGCTCTTCAGCAGCTTAGAGAGGCACCACAGAATAGTCCGTTTAATTCTCCTCTAACACCTCTGCTAATCATCCTTCCCAGCCCCAGAGCCCCAGGCAGGTGGGGAGGGGAGAGGCAGGATGGGAAGCACAACAGGGGCTCATTTACACCTGGCACGGAGACCCGGCAGGACTTGCACACCGTGGTGGGAAGAGCAGGGGTGCAAGGGGGAAAAGCAGTGGGAGAGAAAGGAGGGGAAGATCCTTTGGGATGAGAAGCGTGGCATCAGCGTGCAAACCTTTTGAGTGCTCTTGGAGTCATAGAATCACTTAGGTTGGAAAAGACCTCCCAGTGGTGCTGCTTCCCATCTTGTCCTCTCCCTCCGTGCTGTAGGTACAGGTGGTGTTGTGAACTCGTGCAGATAATGAGGATAACTGCTCCTCTTGGCCTCTCCACACAGTGCCCTGTAAGGGCTTGTCAGTGTGGGTCAGACCCCTGAATCCTGGGATCTGAGCTGAGCTGTCTCTCTGAGCAGTGATCCCTGTCAGCAGGGACATGCAGGCGGTCCCAGGAGCGAGCAGTCACCTCCCTTGCTCTGCCATGGTCCTCTGCAGCAGGACATCATGGAATCATGGAGTCCTTATGGTTGGAAAAGTCCTCTAAGATGAAGGCCAGCCATCCTCAGGCTTTATGGCTGACTTGAGCTGGGGGCTGTGGGCACTGGGAGCTCTGCCATTGCTTCTCCAGCTGCTCAGCTCCCTGTGCTTGGCCACCCTCCCCTCCGTGGGAGCAGGACTGCTCTGGGGTCACTTTGGCTTTCAGAGCACAACTGCATAAATAGCCTGGGGTCACTCTGAGGGTCAGGCAGAGTCACCCATGGGGGACAGTTGTGCTTTGACTCCTTGGCTCTTGCTGGGGAGGTTAACCAGAGGCTGTGTCCTCCATGGAGAAGACAGTGACCTGGGTTTAACTGGGGGGACTTTGCTAAGCTTTTCCACCTCCAGCTGCTGTTCCAGCTAAACGGCTGCGAGCAAACACCCACGTGGAAGTGCAAGTGCATGCTAATGACTCGTGCTGCCAAAACCAGAAGGAACCAACTCTACAGGGATTTGGTACTTTTATTTTTTTTTTCCCTGCTACCCAAGTTCAATAGCAATGAATTGCATATTTCTCTGAGGCTTCTCAACAAACAATTTACAGTGTAAATATATTTGTTGGCATGCAAATCACTCTGCATTATGAGTCTTGATTAATATTATAATGTGTTGATGAAAGCCTCTAAGTGGTTCTTGGAACTAAAGTTCCTGACAAAGATCAGCTGTTTGGGTGCCCAGTGTTTGCAAAACATTAGATTAGGGTGATTTTTTCCTTTGTTTTGGTTTCTTTCCCCCATGTGTGTTGTTTAATGGGTTGTTTCTTTTCCCCCTCCCTCTGTTTAAGATGCTGAGTGCAAAGTAGCAGTGGCTCTTCAAACCAGGCAATTAATTAACCCAATCAAGCTCTTCCCCACGCTGCTGCCACCCCTTTCTGCTCCTTGTCCCCCATGTGAGAGGGAAGCTGCTGTGGGGGTGGTCCTCAGCCCCTGCTCCTGGAGATGCTGGGGAAGGACAGGATAAAGGATGCAGGGCTCTCAGCAATCCCTGTGTGTGCCAGTAGCCAGGCCAGGACATGGAGCAGTGAATCCATGTGTGGATGGAGCTGTTCACTGAGCAGAAGAGTAAATGAGGCTTGATTGCCTATGGAGCCATCCCAGGGGCTTTGTTCCCCTGGAGCCTCTCTGGTGTGGAGGAAGATTTTTTGGTCAGTCCAGCAAATGTAGCACCACGAGGCTCCTTCCCTTCTAAGGAGATTCCCAGCACTTCCCAGAACTGAAGAGCTTTGATGTTGTACCTTCCCTGCTGGAACAGTGCCGTGAAGGACTGCAGGGTTCATCAGAGGGACGCCATCCCACCTTCACTGCTCTTCCTGCCGACTGCATTCCCAGCTTCATCCTTTGTGACAGCTCCTGAAGCACCTGGAAAACCTTTCCCTCTTCCACCCCATTCTCCTCACCCAGAGCAGGCTGCTCTGGGTGCTGGGTTGTCCCTGGGGAATAGGATGTATTTCCAGCCCCTCTCTGGCATTTGCTTGTGGAGACAGGAGAGTGTGGCAGTGACAGGCTTTGAGCACCTTGCTCCCCGCTCCAGCTTTTGTGATGGCTGCTCTCATTGCTATTTTCCTTCTACCCTTTGGAGCTGAGTTCCCAAAGGTGTCAGGACAAATGCCACACTCATCAGCGTGGCTGTGCTGGGAGATGCTGCCCAGGCAGGCAGGAGCAGGGAGAAAAGGCAAGAAAGGAAAAATAACCCTGTTTAGCAGGCAGCAGAGCAGGGTTTAGTGACAGCCTCAAGTCTTGATCTTTGTTAAACTGCTGTTTTGCTCAGAGACTGACAGGGAGCACCATGAAATACGGAGTTCTCAGCTTGTACTGCTCTGGAGAGCTGTGCGGGTTGTGTGTGGCTCTGCTGTGAGGTGCCTGGCAGGGAGCACACCCGGGGGGCACCCTGAGCTCCCCTGCCCCAGGAATGGGCTGGTTCGGGACAGCATCTCCCCTTCCAGCAGCTTCCCATGGTGAGCCCCCTCCTGGGTTTGCTCCCCTCCGTTTCTCTGCAGTCCCAAGTGGTTCTCTGCAATGGCTCGGGGCTCATCTGGCCATCCCCAGGGAGAGCAGGGTGGCAGAGCCATCCCCACCCCGCTCGTTGCCCTCTGAGCGTGGCAGCTCCTGCTGAGGTCTCGGAGTTGGAGCCGAGCTGGGCAGGGAAAACATGGACACCTAAAGGAGAGACAGAGGGAGGGGGGAAAGAGTGACGAGCACACGTGCTTTAAAAGAACACACTGCCTTTTTTTTCCTCTTCCTTTTCTTTTTTTCTGAAAGCAGCTGTGCCTTTTTCCAGCACTTTTAACTGGTTGCCAGGGAAACAGAGCAAGGGAGAGTGGAAAGGTTAGATGGATATTGGACGAGGCTAATGCACTTGTTTCAACCAAGAATTGACAGGTGCTTAGGACACTGAAGGTCCTGATAACTCCTCATTTGCACGGCTCCTTTGCAGAGCCTCGAGTACCTCCCTACCGCCGTTAATTGTGTTTTAATCATTTGCAAATTATAATCCATCTCCATCAGGGGATCTCTAATGGTGGCTTTATGGAGCGCGTCCGCATGTTCCTTAGCCCTTCTGGGATACTGGGGATGAAATATTGGGTACCTTGGGTCTCGTTGGTATGGGTGGTCTGGCTTGAAGGGACTTTGACTCCAGCAGAGGTCCTGACGGAAGAGGTGGGAATTGCAGCTGGGTGATCCAAACGTGCTGAGAACAGCATTGGAGGGAAGCCATGTGTTTGTGGCTGTCTGGTTTTCCCAGCAAAGGGGCTGGCATGGGAGAGGTGGTGATGCACAAGTCCAGTGAGTGCATCCCCTGGTCCCAGTGTTGGCAGAGTTCTTGGCATCTCCCTGCCCGCCAGCAGCTCCCATCCAGCCCCACAGGGCTGCTGGGGCGCTTGGTCCCTGTGTGTTTGCAGCTCCACTTGGCTTTTTTTAACCTTCCTCTGGGTTAAAACCAAAGACAAATGCCTCACTATGGATTTTTGTCACCATTGTGACGCTCAGAGGGCTTTTTCCCTCTGCTTCTGCTTTAGGTTTTGTTTTTGTTTTGCGTCTGTCTTGTCTAAAATAGCAGCTTTATCTAAGAAATAACCAAGGGGCCTGAAATACGGCTGTTCAGGATGAGTGTCACATCTGGTCTGTGCAAAACACAGCGAGCGAGAAATGGCTACAGAGTCGTAAAGCTCATGCTCTGGAGAGGCAGGGGTGGCTGCTCTTATTGCACTTGGGGTTTGTAGTGTTTTCCTGGGGAGGGCAGAAGGGCAGTGATTAAAAAACCCAAGTTAAACCTCGCTTCTGTCCGTGGGTGGGAAGGTGGAAGGAGTGACGGGGTGATGCTGAGGGCTGGGGTGCCCCAGCTCTGCCTCTGGTACCCCGAGCCTCATCCTGCAGCTCTGGGTGCATCGAACACTGGTGGATAACGGGGCTCCCTCCTCCCTGGGGTGACCTCAGGGGACTCTGCCTTATCCTGCTGGCCCCTCCAAAATGCCTGGCTGAGTCCTCCCAGGCCAGCTCACAGCCAAGCCATAGAAGATGGCAATCCAGCTTTTTCTGAGCCAGGGAGAGAACGGAATGTAGTCCTTGCCCAGGGCTGCAAACAGAGCTGCTCACTGCTCCTTCTTGTCAGCAGTTTCCCAAGCCTGCCGCCTCTCCATCATTCCTGAGTGATGGGTACCAGGCCAGCAGAGATGCACAGCACTCATATCCCTATTATGACATTGTCAGTGTCACAGCTGAGCGTGAGGGACTCGGAAAATGTCACTTCAGGTATTAGAAAATGACTGTGCTTTTGCCACATTGTGGTTCCTGGTCCAAAGTGCTTTTCCTCCCATCAGTTCCAGCTGGAGGAGCCTCTGCCTTTGACTAAGGTATCTCTGCTCTGGGGTTTTCAGTGGAAAGTGTGATTTTAGTCGTGGTGCAAGGAGCCAGGCTGACAGCCCTGGGCCATGCAGCCACTCCAGCTACAGCACAAATGCTGAATGAGTTCCACATCTCCTCCGTGCAGGGCTTTCCTCTCCCCAGCTTTCCTTTTCTCCCTCTGCTCCAGACTGCTACTGGCACACTGTGCCCTGCCAGGGCCTTCACCAGCATCTCCCCTGCTTTGGAGGGAACCTGTGCTAGTGACAGGAGAGGAGCTCAGTTCTAATCACCAGCTCCCTCAGGGGTGATGTTTAAACATCTGACACATGGGAAATGCAACCGCTTTTCCCATCCCTTCCCAGCAGTACATGGAATTGTCACCACTATGGGCTGCTGTGGGGCTGCCTTGCAGCCGGGTGGGCTCTGGAACTGGTTGCTGGGATGTAGAGACCTTGTGAGCAGCTCGAGTGGCTCCAGCGTGTCCCAGTCGCGTGGTCTCACCCCCTTGGCATCAGGAATGGCTCTGGTCGCTCTTGGCAGGGCCCACGGTGCCAGGGCAATGGGCTCCCCAGCAAGCTGGCATTACACTGCCTGAAAGAGAGATCAGGAACGGGAAAGGGAGTGGAAGAAGAGGAATGATTTATGAGGCTTCGCTTGGCCAAGCAGGGCATTCTCAGCATATTCCAAAATAATTTAGCATCATCTATTGTGCCTGCAGCGGGAGCTTGTTGCGGAAAACGAAAGAGAGCAAAAAAATCCACCACATAAAGAACGCAGAAAGCCCCTTGATGGGATGGTTAGAGCTTGAAGTTTCTTTTTTCCTGAGGGCTGCTGTCTCCTCTCCCCAGTTCTCTCTGTAAATCAAACTGCCAGTGTCGGATTGGCAGCTCCGTCTTTCCTGCAGCCGCTTCCCCGAGGCCTCCCCGAGCACCGAGGGGACGTAATCACCACCTAGAACAGCTTGAAGGACACAAGCGCGGGAGCCGAGAGGACGATTTGTAGTGAATAATTTAGTGGATGAATTTAAAGCTTTTGTTCTCGTCGCAAATTACCTGCGAACTGTACGGGAAGGTTTTGATCATACAAATTCATTTTACATCGTCTCTCTCTGCCAACAGACCCACCTACCCGCTTCGCTGGGGTTTGAACCAGTGCATTTTCCCCTGCACATCGGTGTGTTTTGGGGGTGGGTTGGACCTTTAATTAACCCGTCATTTCAGTGCCTGTGGTTTTAATTACCAGCATAGGATTGCCTGTCTGAGCTGTGCTGGAGATTGGAGAGCGATGTTTGTAAATAGGAATAATTTGTGAAGTTTTCCTGTGTACCAAAGGGTGTTTGCACAGCCTTCGTAGTGTTTTGCTTTTAGGTGGAAGGAGATGAGGTGGGCACAAGGCTGGGATGCCCGGGCAGGGATGAGTGCCAATGTCAGCATCCTGGGATGCACTGCCAGGACACCGTGCAGTTGGGGTTGTCCCCTCCCTTCTTGCAGAGTGCCTTTTTTAAGGGTATTGTAGTGACAGAAGGGGAAATGACTTTAAACAGACAGAGGGAAGGGTTAGATGGGATATTGGGAAGGAATTCCTCCCTGTGAGGGTGAGGAAGGCCTGGCACAGGGTGCCCAGAGAAGCTGTGTCTCTTGCATCCCTGGAAATATTCAAGGCCAGGTTGGATGGGGCTTGGAGCACCCTGGGATGGTGGAAAGTGTCATTGCCCACGGCAGGAGTTTGGAAAGAGACGGGCCTTAAGGTCTCTTCCAACCCAAACCATTCTATGATTCCCCTGCCTTGCCTCGGCTCTTTTTTACACCCTCGAGAGGCTTTTCCCTGTCTTTGTGCTTGGTGTGGACAGTAGGATCCAAAGCTCTCTACTTCCCCTCCACTCACTGCTGAGTTTGTTTTGGACGAGGGAATTCAGCAAAGCGCATGTGAAGGAGGCTGCAGCCTGCCCAGAGACAGCCACGTGAAATGAAGTTGTATCACTCTCAGAGATCAAATTATCCTTCTCAGCTTTCGGGGAGAGGACTCCAGCAGCCCCCTGCGAGTGCTCGCTGCCTCCTCCTCAGCTCAGTTTATATCCTGGTCCCCCGGCAGACTGCAAATGCTCCCTCATCAGGGCCTGCTCTCTCTGCTAATGGCCCTCTATAAATAAGCCCCAGGAACAGCGATAGAGAACAATCATAAAAGGCAGGCGCATAAATTAAAGCCGATGTTATAATAAACTAGACAAGCCCTTCATCGAGGGTTTTATGTTTCTCCTTGGGTCGGCAGCTTTGCCAGCAGAAAATGATTTCCGTGCGCCTTGGCCCAGTCCTCTGTCTCGCTGCTCTGTAGGTGCACACGAGTGGGTGGCAGAAATAGCTGGCATCACCATGTCCCTCTTTTGGCATTCCGGGTATTAAAGCTGCAGGGATTTCTCGGAACAGCTCTCAGCGTGTCCTTAGAGTTGCAACAAGACCATGGATTTACTGATGGGGTGGCTCTGGCCACTCCTTGTGGCTATAAATGAAATGCAATGGCTCTGGGTGGCTGGAATTCCCGGGAGCTCAGCCCTGTACCTGCAGAGAAAAGTGGAAGTTGTTGCGCTCGCCCCAGTGAGCTGCAGTCAAACCTCCTGGAGGGAGAAGCTGGTGCATAAAACAGCAGCATCTTGGAACGTGTGGTACCTCTGAAAGGCTGCTCCTTCCCCTTTGCCCCGGAGCATCTCCCTGGTTGGAAAAGCACTCACCAGTGGCTGGCACGCAGGCTCTGTGCCGCAGCTCCGGAGTGCCTCAGGAGTGCTGGATACACTGCTCCCAAACTCCTGCCTCTCCCGGCGAGTTCAGAGCTGTCTCTCCAAATCACATCCTGGATGACTGAAACTTGGCAGGGAGAGTGGGAGCAGCAGGCAGAGCTGCCCGCTCCCGAAGTACAGCTTCCCTGTGCTGGAGTCATCCGGGAGATGCAGCAAGTTGTGCCGTGGGCTTGGAGTCGGTCAGGAAGGAGCCCATCTCCAGTTCTGCAGCCCTGTGGTGCTACACAGGGGTCTTTGGCAAAGTTCATGTCTTGGTCACCAGCTCAGCTTGCTCCCAAATCCTTTTTTGGACACTTTTGATCTCAGCTGATGACCCTGCAAGTAAAGTGCAAACTGCTGCTCCGGGCTCTGAGCTTGCTTTCACCCTGTCCACCCGTCCTTTATGGTCCATGCAGTGAAATCCAGAGGCAGAGATGTATGTTGACAGGGAGGTGTTACCCCGTGCCTCTTGCAGGAGACTGTGTGGACAGCAAGGAGGAGAATTCCAGGCATCCAGCTCCTCATTTGAGGTTCAGAACGATTTGCAGGCACATGTTCAGCTCTGATTTGAACGCATGCCCAGCCACATGTGCAGCTCCGTGCAAGGATTTCCCCCCTTGCTGTGCAGTTACATCCGCCTGGGGCAGCTCAGACACATCCCCTGGGTGCTCGACCAGCTTCCTCCTCTGGAAGTTTGATGGAGCTGCAGTACATCTTGTGCTGGTGTGGGAAGGTGATGGCCAGGCAGGTTATGTACATGGTGGGGTGCAAAGGATTGAGGGAGAAGAAGGAGAGGAGGCAGAAAAGGAGGGATGGAGAGAGAGGGTGAGCTGTAGGCTCTGCTTTCTGCTCTGTGCTCCCCTGCAAGCTCTGGCCTGAGCTCCCCCTCGTGTTCAGCCACACATATTTCTCCATTGCTCTTCTGGATCTCCTCTCCCACTTATTGTGGGGGTGTTCCATCTTTCCTGCCACGTTTGCATTGGAGAAGCTGGAGCCCCATTGGGCAGTCCACTGGCTGCCAGCTTCATATCCCCACAACCGAGGCATCCCCTTTCTCCCCAGTGTAAGTGCAGCACCTCCAGCCTTTCTGAGTATTCAGCCCAGACACTCAGACAAGCTGCATCGAGAGCCAGAGATCCATAGTTTTGATTGTGCAAGGAGAGGCGTGTGCCGCAGACGTGCCCTGGAGTGTCTCGCCAGGTTCCCTGGAGGGAGAGAGGCTGGGATGTGCTGTGCTCTGCCAGCACAGCATTAGTTCCCTGCAGAGGCTGCCGGGCACTCCCTGCCACTGCCCCGCTCATCAGCCCCTCGCTGGTCTCGCACAGGATCGTTTTCTGCTCCATTTCCTCCCCCAGCCTCCGGATTCCCCCTCCAAGCTCTCTGTTTTCTTCTTCATCATCCCGGCTGGGATAGAATGTGACTGCAGCCACAAAGAGCTGAGATCGCAGCTGCCCTCGGGGCTTGTTTGCCCACATCACCTGTCGGATCGGGAGCCTGCATGTCCTTGGAAAAATATGTATTTCAGGCCGCCGGGGTGCTAATTTGCAAGGCCCATTACTCAAATGAAACATTAAAATGGCCGTCCATAAAGCAGAGCCTTTATCCGTGCCTCCCCCTCGGTCTGTACTCCCCGCGCCAGGTATAGGCTTCCTGTCAAGCCCAAGAGCCAAAAGCAAAGATTTATCGGAAGGTTCCTTGACTCCGACCTGCATTTTAATTATGTCGCCGCCAGCCTGTGCCGAGAATAAACTCGGTGGCTATTGTGTTCCCCTGGCTTCTCGTCTCCGGATGAACGCACCGCGAGAGACGCGGGTTTGCGGTGTCCCCAGTGGGGACCCTCTTGTGTTCCCACCTCCCTTTCCTCCCTGCTCACGGATCAGCAGAGTGGCTGCCTGCTGCTGAACCGCTGATCTGCACGTGAGCTTGGGAGGGAAGGATGCAGGGAATGAATCCTGTGCCTTATCATGCCTCAGTTTCCCTTCGTGTGGGAGCTGTCCCCAGCCTCCCCCAACCCGCTGTGTCTGCAGGGAGGGTGAGTGCAGGCCCTGCCACAGCCACCGTGGTGCTGCTGGGGCAGGAGGCAGCGAGCAGGGCTTGGAGTAGTGCCGGAGCCCAAATTGCTTTTTGGAGAGCTCAATTTCACGCCGGCAGCGGAGCTGTGGCACCGTGGGGAATTGAGGAGCCACGCTTGTCAGGGAGGAGATGCGCTGAACTTTGGAGCTGGCTTGTTTATTTTGCCTGTGTATTTATGAGCGGGGGTGTGTATAAATATTGCTCGCCCGTGCCAGACGATGCTGGTGTCGTGCTTCGTGCGGGTGCAAAGCTTGACCTGGCACTTCCCGGCGGGAATGATGCATATTTATTAGCGAGGCAATGGGTGGGAACGGCTCCCTTGCTCGCTGCCATGGCCGACACCGGCTCAGCAGAAGGGGGGTTACTGTTATTAAAATAAATAAAAGCAAAAGCAGCTCGGCCACCACCGCATCTCCCGTGCTGACTTCAGGACAGAGCCAACTTCTCCTAGCAGGAGAGAGGTTTGTGAGCAGATGCTCTTGGGAAGCTCCTGGCTGTGTAGGGATTGACTCTGTAAGCTCCAGGTGCCAGAGCACATCCCCTGCCTCAGTTTCCCCATCGATAGCAGTGATTGAAGTGATGTAAGTCTCAGCCTGGCACGGGAGTGCGAAATGCTCTCTTCATTAATAGGCACAAAGTGCTTTGGTATTTTTAGATGGAAGTGCCATGTATTGTATAATATTACTGTACCTCGTTTGACTTCTTTTTCGGTTGCAAGCCCCCTCTTGATCCCGCTACCTGCAGTAACAGTTATCTGGCTATATTTTATCATCTGAATATTTCAATTAAATTACTTTAAGGGGAAAAAAAAAGCAGCAGCCTAGGCTGAAGTTGGAAATGATCACTGTATCACTCCAACTTCCCTCCATTCCCAGAAGGTTAATTGAAAGGCAGCCATCTTGGTGACGTTTAGACAAATGAGGATAATTATGTGTTCTCCAGCTCTTTGAGAGGTTAATTGCTTAGATGTACGAAGACTTGAAGAACAAAGAAGGAATAAATCAGAAGCAGGACTATGATCTGATAATGTAATTTGGGATATTCACGTGCAACTCAAACAAATAAACTCCCTAATTGCATGCAGTTGTTCGGCCCCGTGGGGTTACCGAGATCAGGCTCCTGGTTCTTGGGGATGCTCGGAGAGGGGAGTACCAACAGGACAGGTCTTCATCTTGCTTGTGCCCAGGAGTATCTGTTGTCATCTCACACTGATGACAACTTCTTTATCTGGCACCGGAGATGACTTCTTCATCTCCACGGAGCTGTCACCTGGCTCCTTAGTGCCTGAAGCGTCCAGCCCTCATCCCAGCAGAGCAGCGGTGGGTGGAAATCAGATGGGTCAGGGAGGCGCAGGAGCAGCGTGCAAAGGATTTCCTCTGGTGGGTTATTTTATTTTGCCTAATTGCTGGTGAAATTCCTGCAAATTGGCAATTATATTCCTGAGCTGATGGCTCACCCAGGTCGTTTACAAGAGCTCACGTTTGGCAGCAGCGCTTTACGGTGTTCACCATGAAATATGGCTTCACTCTCCAGCAGCAGAATTTCCCTCTTTTTAGCGGTTATTAATTCCGTCTGTAAGGATTTTGCACCTATGTCTTGTGGCAGCACCATCGTGAAGGTACCTGAATTTTTTCCTTTTAATTCATCCTGGCGGATCATTCTGGGAGTTGGTTTGTCTTCATCCTCTTGGGATGGGATCTGCTAGGCACTGGGAGTGACTTCCAGGTGTGAGGGGTGTGGAAGGAGTGAGCTGATTTCCCCCTCAGCTTTCCCTGCCCGCTGACACTGCAGTGGGTGGTGCAGTGTGGAGCCAAGACCTTGGAAAGCTGGAGCTTTTATGGAAGTCTCGGGGTTGTGTGGAACATCAAGCTGTCCAGCCAGGATCAAATACTGCTTCATCTTCCAGCCATGAGGGTCAGGAAAATGATGCTTTTTTTCTCTGCTGAAAGCTTGAGGGTAAAACATCTTCATCCAGCATCTTTCCTCCTCTGTTCTGTCTCTGGGGAAGTTGGAATTGATTTCAAATGAGCAAATGCCTCCCCACTCCTAACGTGTGAGGAGCCCTGAGCCTCGGCCTCTGAAGCACTGGTGAGAGGTTTTTCTGTCGATCTGTCTGGAATTGCAGTTTAATTCCCTGCGTTTGCTCCTGTACCGTGCATTAAGATACAGCGAGTTTATCCAGCAGTCCAGCTGTTTTGAAGATAATTACTACAGAACTCAACCTGATGTAAAATAATCCTCCTGGGCAAGCAGCCAAGAGCTTGAGACTTATCCTCCAAAGACTGAAACCTCTCCATTACCCCTAAGAGCCACAGAGATAGCGGTGGGCATCTCATGACAAATATATTTTTGGTGGTAATCAACGGCAGGATGTGAGAAGAGGTTTGCTTTCCGCCCTGACTCTTGGGGAGGGTGGTGTGGCCCGATAGACCGACCGAGAGCGAGGCCCACATGTGGCAGAGACACGGCTGGCTTTCCTTCCAGAGGGCCCTACCTGCTGTTGTTTCCCCCTGGAACCCCTTTTGGGGTGATAACACCATCCCCTTGCTGCATTGCACCCCTGTCCTGCACTGCGGTGGCTTCAGACCAATTTTCCCTCCTTGCAACGCAGGGACAAGGCTCCGATGATTTTGCTCCAGGTGCTTCTCTTGCGGTCCAGGTTTTAATCAGCCTGCCAGCATCCTTTCTTCTTTTCCAACTGTGGGATGCTGCTGGAGCCATGGCCACCTCCTCCTGGGTTGAAAGTGTCCCCCTCATCTATCTGAGATGGAGACAGTCACCAGTCCCATCAGGATGGCTGAATCAGAGTGGTTGGAGCCCCGTGTTGCCATCCACTAATTACTGCCACTGAACTGCGTGTCCAGCTGTGACAGCCAAAGTTATTCCTCTCTCTCCCTGCCTGGACAGGTGAATGAAAAACCTGGCAAAAAAAGCAATAGCAAGGAAAATCCCAATCCCACAATCCCAGTGCAGGCGTGGAGGACTTGAGGTTCTCAA
Organism: Monarcha castaneiventris obscurior; assembly: GCA_026261815.1. NCBI lineage: Eukaryota > Metazoa > Chordata > Aves > Passeriformes > Monarchidae > Monarcha > Monarcha castaneiventris. Next base: position 4,231,579 of record JAMPIT010000114.1, read on the forward strand.
CTGCTCAGCTCTGCTAGCGATGAACTCAGTGTTTTCTTTGCTGCTTGTGATTGAAGAACACTGGAAATCAGCCGGTTGCAGGTGCAGTATTGTGTGAGATTAGCACTGATTTGGGCAGGGTGCAGGCACTGATTGAGCAGGGGGCTCTGCCAGCGTGCCAAGGACAGGGGGATCTCCAGACTGTGTCCCTTAATCAGCACCTTGAAGGGTGCTGAAGGCATTGGCGGGTGTCTCTCACTGGGTTTTTCCCTTCTGGGATGTAGGGCGGGGCTTGGTGTAGGGAGAGGGGGATTTGGCTTTCCTGGTGAGAAAACAGCTCTCTGCGTGTGTTTCCTAGGACAGATACCAATGCCTTGGTGGTAAATGCTGCTGGATGGTGACCATCTTTTTGGACAGGAGCTGGGAAGTTGTCCCAGCCTTCTTCAAACCACAGGAGGGCCCCAGTGACCATGGGGAAGTTGGAAATGAGTGCCTGGCTGTGTTAGGGAGAGAGTGCAATCATTCAGGTACGATTTCAGGCAAGGAAAGATGCTTCACTGCACTTCTTCCAATTTCTGTGGTTTTCCTGGCCTGGCTGCCCCTGCTCGGTGCCTTCATTTTCATCTCTGTCTTTGGGAGATGAGGTGTGGCCGCCAGCATCGACTGACTCTGATGGAAGCATTTACGTGCCACCTGCTCTATAAACATTCCCATTGATTTGCTCTATCCAAAGGCCTCCCGCTTTATTTCTTTTGCTGCCACCTCACATTTCGTTATGAAGATTTTTCCTGAGCTAATAACAGCTGTTGGCTGTTGAGCCTTAGGCTGGTGCCTTCTGACCTTCCCTACCACATGCAGGGATCATCCCGGCACGTGGACATGGATATTGATGCATTGTTGTGCCAGAAATAAGGGAAAGTGAGGTGGGAGCTGGGAGAAGTGTACCTGAGCACCTGACCTCGTCCGGGCCCCCTTCCCCTTGCCAGTGATGTTGTCAGGGTGATGTGTGTCCCTGCAAGCTGGAAGTAAAAGCAATGAGGAATGAAAGAAGGGCTTTACAAACTGAAGGGAAAGCCTGGCTCTCTTTAACAGAGCTGACTGTTTCTGGATTTGCTCGATGTGGAGCATTAATTCAGAAAATCCTGTGAATGGCTTTCGGGAGAAGATGTGATCCGTCAGTGGGGGCACCGTGCAGCAGCTCACCTTGCTGAGCATCCCTTCCCTCCTCAAATTACAATTGCTTTCTAAGCCACCTGCAGCACAGCTGTGCCCGTATCAGCTTTAGCATCACTCAGTGCCTCCTGCAGTGGTCCCAGGGCCACCCCTGACTCCAGGGGGCTCAGGCCCCCTCCCTGAACTAATGTCAGCTCAAGCTTGGCAGCGACCTGGCACCAGGCTCAGCTTTTGCATGCCCTGGGTTGTCACAGAGGCCACCCAAAGCCCTGTGAATGCTGGGTGCAGAGCAGCCAGTGTTTTGTGTGGCATGGACCCCTCAGGGACTGCATAGCGAGCGTTGTCTTGACTTCTGATGCCTGGCGCAGACGGCTCCCGCCCTCCTCATCATCTTGTTATCATTCTAATGTCTGGGAGCTGCAGTCATGGACCAAAACACCATTAAACTATCTGAAATGGAGCAACTCGACAGCCTCTGCCCTCACAGGCTTATTATCTTTGCAGATGGATATTTTATATTTAGCAGTCTCTAATGTATCAATTTGGGCTTTGATTTTTCATGGGGAGCAGCTTCTATTCTGGTGCCTGGTGGTGGGCAAGCTGCCACCGCAGGGGAACCACCAGGGACAAACCCTCCGTGGCAAGCCCCGAGCCTCTGGAGAGGGCAGAAGGGTCCCATAGCCCTGGGAGGGCTTTGGGGAGGGGATTGTTGGCAGGGAACAGGTTTTCCAGTGGTCTGGGTTGTGTTTGAACAGCACCGGGAGCGCCTGGGGAATCGGAGCAGTAGCAGTGGGGCCAGGCAATTAATTAAACTTGCAGAGAGCGAGAGCCGGTGGCGTGTGGCTTTGCAGGAGGCAGTGGCTGAGTGCCGTACAGTGGGGAGGGAGGAATGTTATGGAGAAAAGGAGAAATGTTTGGGCTGGCCAAGCTCTTGTACATCCCATGCTCCTTGTTTTCCCACAGCGGGTATGGATGTGGTGATGGATTGGGACTTGCTGAGTGGCTGGTGAAGGCTGGATGGGAGGTGGTCGTGCTGGGTGATGCCATATGGTGCATCCCGAGTGCCCTCTGCCCTCGGGGTGCTGGGATGGTGTGGGGATGGTGTGGAGCTGTGGTCTCTGTCCTCAGGATGCTGGGATGGTGTGGGGATGGAGTGGAGCTGTGGTCTCTGTCCTCAAGATGCTGGGATGGTGTGGGGATGGAGTGGAGCTGTGCCCGCTGTCCTCGGGGTGCTGGGATGGTGTGGGGACGGGGTGGAGCTGTGCCCTCTGCCCTCGGGGTGCTGGGATGGTGTGGGGGTGGCGTGGAGCTGTGGTCTCTGTCCTCAGGGTGCTGGGATGGGGTGGAGCTGTGCCCTCTGCCCTCAGGGTGCTGGGATGGTGTGGGGATGGCGTGGAGCTGTGCCCTCTGCCCTCGGGGTGTTGGGATGAGGTGGAGCTGTGCCCTCTGTCTTCGGGGTGCTGGGATGGCGTGGGGCTGTGCACTCCACATCCAGGCACCAGGATGAATGGGAGAGAGGGGAGAAGGGACACTGTGGGTACCTCGGGGAGGGGACAGAGTGCCAGTGGACAGGATCAGGATTAAAGACAAAGTGCCTCGTGCCCTCCACCCCCAGAATAAACAGCGTGGATGGCAGTCACGGAAGCCGGGGTGGTGCAGCCCTGCCCTCGGGAGCTGCCGTGTGAGACCCGCCGTCACACGGCACAGATGCCATTGTTCCTGCAGATAATGTGGCGGGTTACATTGTTGGGAGAGGATTAGAGGAGCTGCTGTGTTTTGAAGGCCTGCTTCTCATTTGCATCTTGAACGAAGTGGGAGCACAGCCAGGTTCTGTTCTTTTGTGTTTACTTCTGAGGAAATGTGTTTATTTCCGATGATTACAAATAAATCTCCTCTGCCTTTGCTCCAGCCGCCCAGAATAAAAAACATCCGGCGCCCCTTAACTGTGGAGCTGGGGTGAATATTGGAAGTGAAGGAGAAATCCCATTAGGCGTCACTGGCAAATGTAATTAACAATTTCTTCTCAAAGACAAGGGTGTTCGTTCTGCCCCTGTGACAGGTATTTTTGGTTGGAGGCTTCCCAGGCTGAAGCATCACCTGGTCGCTGTCGCGGGGCTCCGCTCCCGATCGGGGTGAGCTATTTTAGCCACTGAAATCTGGGTCAGCTGGCAAGTTTGCAACTGGTTTTGGCATCTCCATTTGTCATCCTGACGAGACATGTTACCTACGGGAGAGAGAAGCAGTTTGGGGTTGAAGGGCCATAGAGGAGTTTAAAAGTAGAGCACTGCTGGTTTGAACAAGGAAACAGGAGGGGTTTGAATCCTAGAATCACCAAATATCCTTGGCTGGAAGGGACACACAAGGATCATTAAGTCCATGTCCCGTCTCTGCACTGGACAACCCCAAAAATCTCACCATGTGTCCAAAAGGGTTTGGACAACAAATTTGGGTTGATCGATTCCCCCAGCCTCTCGGCACAGACAGGGACTGGTGGTCTTGGCTCTTCAGGTACAAACATGTCCCCTGCATGTCTCAGGATGTGCATCAACGTTTTGGGGTCCCATGCATCCCATTCCTCAGAGTATTTTGCACCCATGGAGAGGGTTATGCAAGACTTCCTTTATGCTTCCAACTCTTTGTGTGCTATTTATCCCTCCAAATTACTGCCAGAAAACTTGTGCTGACCCTGGACACAGCATTTCCTTCACCATGGGGGAGATGCTGAGGGCAGCCCCAGGTTTCACACTTGTGTCCAGCCGAGTCAGAGGTGCAGGAAAGGTCTGTGACGTGGCTGGGGAAGGCAGGCGATGAAGGTGGAAGGTGGTGTGGCTCATCCCACATGTAAGAGAGGCACTGTGAGTGTCATTGATGGGGCTGGGAAGGAGCCTGCTGTGGGAGCGATGTGGGGTCTCTCCTAATAGGTGCAGGAGGAGGGAGCCGGTCACTGTGTGCCACCGAACACAAAGAGCACGTCAGCAGAGTTATCTGTATTGTTGACACTAAGTGAAGTAATTCCACGGCAAACTTCAAAATTAGCATTTAAGAATGAGGAATAGGGGCAATTAGAGGGGAAGCAGCGCAGCGTCGGTGCCCCCAGCTCCCACCCTCATGCATCTTCTCACGCTGCCGCGTTCAGGTTCATTGCTCTCGTCTCTGGTGGAGCACTGGGATCCCTACAGCAGCTCTCGTCCTCCCGCAGAGTGAGGGGATCAATGTGGGTCTCAGGAGATGAAGCCTTTGAGAGCCCGCATGTATCATTGTAAGCACTGTGGCGGCCGGAGCTCCAGCAAAACCCCGCATCCAAAGCTCCCCAGCCACTCTGGAGGAGAGCAACAGTGGCTGGAGGCAGCTGAGGGGTTGCAGATGGTGAAAAGTCTCTGCTCAAAGGCAATGAGGGTGTAGGTGGGATGCAGAGATAGAGGAGCTGATGGGACGGGTCACGTTGCACAAAGAAGGGATGCGTGGGGTAGCTGGGATGCAGCGTGTGCTGGGGGTTGATGATATCATTCCCGAGATATTCCCTCTGCCTTGCTGATGGGCTTTCTCCAGGTGAACTGCAGAGCCAGGATGAGTTTATTTCCCTCCCATGTGACAGGCGCTTTATTGTCTTTTATCCCTTCTGGACTCGTAAGGAGGTTTCTGGAGATGGATACGGTGCCTTCAGGAAACTGTTAATGGGGGTTTGTCTTTGGTTTTAATTAGATCCCTTCAAGGGAAAACCTCCTGGCCTGCTTTATTATCCAGCTTTGTCAGAGCTTGTCTGCTTTATCTAAACACTTTGCAGAAGTCTCTTTACCTGTTTGCTTACTGGAGACATTATCATAATCCTGGTCAATTGGAAATGGGGAGCAAAGACGGCTCAGCAGACAAGCGAGCGCCGTCAGCTTAGCAGCTAATGGAGATCGCTTTTCCAGACAGGTAAAGAAGCTGATGAGGTGCTCCTTGTGCCAGGGTATCTGTCGGCACTCTCTTTGTAGTGCCAATTGCCAGGGCACGCGAAAACTGGTGGTGGGAAGGTGAGATCAGCTGAGAAGATGCCCCCAGGAATGCCACATGCTCTGTGCCAGCTGATGGATGGGGCTTTTCTGCTGGTGGTGGTTCTGACACATCCACAGGAGGTGCAGGAGGGCTGTTTTTTTGCAGGAGGGTTGTTTGTCTGGTCGTCTGTAGCTGCAGGGGACAGTCTGGCCTCTGGTGGAGAGAAGAATGATGCTGCGCCAAGCCGAAGGGACTCGGTCCTAAATTAGCTATTGAGTGGTGGCAGCTGAAGAGTGAGCTGCAGGGATGGGAAGGAGGAGCCTTTGCCTCCTTGCCCTTGCCGTGGGTTTGTTACAGGGGTCTCCAAGTTGCTGCTGCCTGCTTGTTCCAAGTGGTTTTGAGGGCAGTACCTGTCACCAGCACCACAGACGAGGGAGGGTGATGCTGTCCTTGCCCTCCCTCCTGTGAGCGTGTCCACCTGGGGCATCCCTGGCTGCTTGTGCGGGAGCAGCTCTGAGATGTAAATGTGAGCTGTAAATGCAGAATGAACCATCCCAGTTCCCAGGCATCCCGCAGCGGCCCCAGACCTCCTCGGGAAGGACATCCTGCATGTGCCAGCCAAAGCTGGGCAGCAACAGTCGAACGTACTCAGCAGCGGCACGAGCGTCTCATCCCTGTCACTTCAAACCCGAGTCCTTGTGCTTCACCCCTAATGAGGGGACCCGAGAGTACCTCGCAGGGCTGTAGTCTGGATATTTATATGAGCGCAGACATGCAAGTTGTCTGTTTTACATATTGCTGCCCTGATTTTTCAGTGCACGCAATGAATAATTTACAGAAGCCGTGTGTAAGTATCTCTTTATTATTCATTATAATGAAGTGAGACAGCAGTAATAGTCCACTAGACTGGAATCCCCCAGGGCCGAACTTAACTCGGCTGTGCTTAGCTCTCCCCCAGTTAATTTGAAGGAAGAGAGGGCTCGGCTTCCCGACAAGGACGATGCCGTCTGCCGGCACGAGGCTGCCTTGGTCCGGCAGAGCCGAGCTGGCGCCGGGGCATGTCTGACACCGAGCAGGCTCCCGGCGTGCCGGCAGTGCCGCGGCGGCCGTGGAGGGCCATCCGTCTTTCCCGGCATCCCTACGTGATGTGGCTGGCAGAGACGTACAGCTCCTGCAAGGGGAAAATTACTTGTTTGCAGGAGAATATATGGCTCGTTCCTCTGAACCGAGCACCCGGGGGGACCCTCAAACATGCCAAGTATCGCCCCTTCCCTGCGCCCGATTAATAATCTCGATCGAGGTGACGCTCTGCAATCTCAGCAAGGGAGGCATATAACAACCCCGGAGCCTGGGCAGGAGAGGCTCTGCGATGGGGACGAGGACAGGAACAGCCTCCCAGCCCCTGTCTGAATTTACAGGCATGTGGAGAGGGACTCACACGAGTTTCTTGATTGACTGTAGGTGCTTTTTCCTTCGGTCTTGGCTGCACAAAGCTGTGGCAGCTCTGCCACTGCCGGCACTAGCTCACTTCTAGCTTGATTTCCCCTTTTTTTTTCATACCAAGAGAAAGCTTCCCTAGCCTGGTCCCCAGGTGGCAAAGGTGGAGCTCCCAAGAGGTGCTGGGCTCTTAATTTAACCAAACGCTCAGAGCTTTTGCTGCAGGTGCCATGGCGGCAGCTGAGAAGGCCACAAGTAAATAGATGGAGAAGAAGCTATCAAGCAGAATGAAAAAGCCATGTTTTCCAGGAACATTTTCATTCCCTTCCCCCCCATCCCATTCTTTGCCAAGTGTAACTCAGCACTGTGGACCGGAGCTGCTGAGCTCCTGCGTGTCTCAGAGCGGGGAGGGTGGGAGCCAGGCAGGAAATAAATAATGGAAACGACCGCGTTGTGTTTTCAAGGCACTTGTAGGATTTACAGCTGCTTATCCAAATGTTCCTTTCCCTTCCCCGTGTGCTGGCTTGGCCGTCTCCGGCTGTTTCTCTTCTTCCCCTCTCCCCGAGCGTGTGCCATGGCCCCTGTCCCCGGCAGTGGGGGTGTTTATCACCCCGGGGATGGCTCGAGGGCCGTGCCGACAAGCTGAACTGTCAGCACATTTTACAGCTTCATCTGGAATTCTCAGCGCACAGCGAAGGCAAGGGGGGCTGTGGAGGTGGGGGAGAAGGGGGATGGAGATGGTCTGGCTGGCTTGCAGAGGTCAAACAATGGGAATTTTGTCTGTGGTTCCCCGGCTGTGTGTTAAAGGAAAAGAGAGGTTTTATCTCTGGAGAACCCAATGTTTATATGAAATCTCACGTGATGGGGGGATATAGAAACAGGGAAGCGCAGCCATGGCGTGCACCACCTCCATGCTGGCAGTGCTGGGGAGCCACACTCCCATCCTGCTCCCATCCCCTTTTGGGACCTGGGGTGCTGTCTGTGTGTCCCGTTCCGGGTGTGTGACCCTGTGTGTGTCCCCCTCCAGGTGTACTGTGGATGACCGGGTCACGCGGGTAGCGTGGCTGAACCGCAGCACCATCCTGTATGCCGGCAATGACAAGTGGTCTATAGACAACCGCGTGGTCATCGTGTCCAACACCAAGACCCAGTACAGCATCGAGATACACAACGTGGACATATATGATGAGGGCCCCTACACCTGCTCCGTGCAGACAGACAATCACCCCAAGACTTCACGTGTCCATCTCATCGTGCAAGGTAGGTCTGAACGTGCCTCGTGCTGTTGCTGGGTGGTTTGATCTGGAAGGCTGCCTGGACTTGGGAAGGGCTTGGAGGCCCTCTTGGTAGTGGAGTTGAAGCCAGCATTAGCTGCTTCATGGGTTGCAGGGCATGGGAACAGTGGTGTGGACAAGTGCCCACCATGCCAGGGAGGAGATGAACGTGCATTGTCTCAGCCTCGCTGTGTTGTACGGTTGTCACAAAGGGCAGAGGACACCTGAGAACTGACAGTGGGGCTGCTGAGCTCTTCCTTATTCCCCCTTTGCCAGTCCCTGCTGTGAATTGGACCTTTCTCCGCTGCTTGGAACCATGTTACTCAGCTTGCTCCATTAGGGGTTCATTAGTAAGGTGCTTCAGCGGAGCCAAAAGCAGCGTGCTGCCAGGCACAGAGGAGAAGCAGAACCCAACAGCAAGAGGCTCCATGGTTTTGGGGGAGAGCTCAAAATCACTGTGCGGCCATGAAGGACTTTTGGCACAGGCCTTCATAGGCAAATGTATCAATATAGCAGATGCTGTTGGGCTGCAAAGCAGCATCTTGGGGATGTTCTGATGGGGGGATCCAGGTGCTGGCAGATCAGAGGGGCCAGTAGCACTCCGATGGATGCTGCCTCTGGATTCTTGCGGCTTTGCACCAGCTACTGGCTTTTGTCCGGTCTCTAGATTAATTTTTCAGAGTTAGTGTTAGTTCAGGTTAGATAAAGATAATGAAAGTTTCCTAATCCTCTTAAAGAAGATTTATTTGGCTGAGTAGAAAGCTCTCAGAATACAATAAAGCGTGTATAAAACCAGGACCTAATCTTTCCTTTAATTTCAAACAGCTGATGGGTATTGATTTTGCAATGAGCAAATCTGAAAACTTTCTCAGCCTCGACACGTCTCTGAGAAGCCCCCAACAGAGTTATGTATGTATTTATGTACCCTTCTCATTGGCAGGAGGCAGGGGTTGATTGTGGTCACCCATCCAACAGGTTTTCCTGCCTGGAGGTTGTGGGGGTGTGTTGGGAAACCTTGGATTGCATGCACCAGGCTGTGGTGGAGAAGGGGAGTGCTCACCTCGGGAAGAGGGGAGCAGAGATCACTGGAAGCATCCCTCCATCCCCCTGTTCGGAGCTGTCCCTCTTCCCCTTTTTGAGTTGTGTGCGAGCTGTCCATCTGTGAGGTTTAATCTGTTTATCCTGTCTGCTCTCTAACCGTGCTAATCCATCCAGTCAACACTGGTGAAGTATCCGAGTGCTTTGCACCTAATGAAATCAGGTGAACTGGCGGCGATGCTCAGCACCCGCCGCCCTCACCCCTTTCTCAGGGTGATGCAGGCACTTGCCAGGCTTGGGCAGGTGAAGGTGACAGAGAGTTTGTGTCCAGAGTGACTGCCCGGTGGTGAGGCATTCCTTACTGTGCTGGGGAAAGGTTTTTCCTGGTGTGAGCAAGTCCTGTTGAACTGCTCCCACCGCAGCAATGACTGTGGTTCTCAGCAGTGTCACTTCTCCACAGCTGGAGGGAAGCGTGAGAGGAACTGGGGGTGCAGACACAGGAAGTCCTGTTGAACTGCTCCCACCTCAGCAATGACTGTGGTTCTCAGCAGTGTCACTTCTCCATAGCTGGAGGGAAGTGTGAGAGGAACTGGGGGTGCAGGCACAGGTCAAGTGGCCCATGCTGAGCAGTGTCTGTACTTCCCTTTCAATGTGTTAAGCTCAAACCACACGGTTTGCCTAAGCTGGGTTGCTGAGAAAATCCATCTGTAGGTGCCTTTGATGGTGGTGATGAGAGAGGCAAATCCTCCTGTGCCCTGTTCCCGGTCCAGCCTGAGGAAGAGAAGAGGTTGTATGGAGCCTTCCAGTATCTGAAGGAGCCTACAAGGAAGTTGGAGAGGGACTCTTCATCAGGAACTGTAGTTAAAGGAGTAATGGGTTCAAACTGAAAGAGGGGAAATTTAGGTTTGATGTAAAGAAGAAATTCCTCCCTGTGAGGGTGGTGAGGCCCTGGAACAGGTTGCCCAGAGAAGATGTGGATGCCTCATGCCTGGAAGTGTTCAAGGTCAATTTGGACAGAGTTTGGAGCAACCTGGCCTAGTGGAAGGTGTCCCTGCCCATGGCACGGGGTTGGAACGAGATGATCTTTAAGGTCACTTCTAACCCAAGCCATTCTACCATTCAGCTCCACTGCAGTTCCTTGGTGGCTAAATTGTGCTTTCTGTGATAGTGAATAACACACAGTCCTTTGCTCAGTGCTGAGAGGAAAGGAGTGATTTTCCAAAGATGGATTTGGTCCTGGCTCTTACTGCAAGCAGAGCACACACTTTACAGGGATGGGAGCAAAGCCCTGTTTCTGGCCTCAGAAATGAAGTTTAGGTCTGTCCTCTGTTTGTTGCCCTCACTGTGCCAGCAGGATGACAAACAAGCAGTAATGACCAGTTAGCAACTATATTCAGGTCAATTAATTTCTATTTGTATTTTGCAAAACTATAAGTTGGCCGGAGAGAGTATTGATTCTTTGTCCCCGTGTTCAATTGGGTTTTAATTGTGCTACTGCAGGGCCCGGCCTTCCCTCCCAGCAACCCAGCGATAAATCTGCCAGGGAATCGCCGTCAACAGTAAATGTGTCTCTTAGTAGCACTATTAATATGTCTCTTGCATTGGTTCATTGCAACAGCCGTTAACAGGCTTTATAAGAGCGTAGATGGCAGGAAGCCAGAGGGTTTTTTTTGTCTCCCTTTTTCCTCTTTTTGTCAGGAGCTGACTCGTGATGAAGGGATGGATGCTTTCAGAGATATGCATGATGTTTATGGCACACTGGTGTGCTCTGGGGAGAGTTTGGGATGCAGAGAGAGCAGGCATTTAAGCTCATATAAGTAAAAGATGAACCTCCTCATCCTCCTCTTGTCATAAAGGCTGGAGTGGAGCCGAAGGGGGGTGGACCTTGGTGAGCTCTCCTGCCTCTCTGGGGTGAGCACTGCAAAGGCCACCTCTCAAAAGGGGGAAAGGGGGAGAGAGCTCCTGGGAGGTGCAGGCTTGCAAGGAGGAGCCAGGAGACCATAATGGTATCATACTGCAGGATGGTTTTGGTGTGAGGAGTGTGTTAGACTGTAGGCAGGACACAGCCCTGCCTTCATGGCTTGGGCTGCTTCAGGGTGTTCTTCAGTCTGAAATGTGGAGCTCAGGGTCAGTGTTTGGGTGGAGGCTGTGAGCTTGGGATCCCATCTGGTGGAGATTTTGGAGATAAACCTTGGTACTTGGCCACCCTTACCTAACAGACATCTTTGGTATTCTTCAGATGTCCTCTGTTTCTGATTTATTTAGAGAACTCTTCCCTCTACTGCCTTAATCTTCTCGCCACAGATTTTCGCTGAAGTCTGTCCCAGTGGTTGGCATTGTAACTGTTGTTTCTGGTTGGCACAATCCACTTCCAATCCTGGTGTTTGCTGCTTTCCTCATCCAGGTTTTGAAGGGCCATGGCCTTCATTTACACGGTGTGGTTGTGTGATGTGTTATCCAAAGGCACCTAAGGATGCACTCCTGGAGCTGGTCCTGCATCTCACCCACTGCCTCTCAAAGCAGCAGCAGTGCAGACGCAGCTTCTCAGTGAGTGTTTCAAAATCAAACTGAGTCTTTTATTTTTCCCTTGTGATAACAACTGGCTCCTTAAGGCTCTCAAATGGCCACCCCACACCCCCCCACCATCCAGCCCAAGCCGTCCCCATTGAGATATATTTCTCCAAAGGGAAAAGGCTGGATGGAAAGGAGCAACCAGACCCCTATCTCAACCTTCCTTCCTCCCTGAAGAGGCAGAGGATGGGCAAGAGAGTGAAAATGGCCAAACGTAGGTGATGCAGGAGCAATGTGGCAGTGAATTCAAAGGCAAAGCAGCCCAGAGAAAATCTGGAAGGAATAGCAAAGATTGAAGAAGGAAGCAACTGGAGGGGGAATAAAAACAAAAAAAAAAGGATGAGAAGAAAAGCCCAGAGACCCTGGAACAAAGGAAAGAGAGAAGGAAATGTGCACACACAGAAAAGCACCAGAGCATCCAAAGGGCAGGAGGCAGCAAAGGGGAGAAATGAAAGAGTAATGAAGGAGTGAGGGCAGGGAGAGGTGGAAGGTCTGGAAGGAGGAAGAGTTGGACTGGCAGACAGAAAAGAGCACACACTGCCCAGACAGGAACAGCCACTGTCCCTAAAGTGCCTGCCACGATGTGCTACCCCGAAATCCGGATGGGAGAACGGGAAAGGGACGGGATGGGGTGCACCCAGACAGTGTCCTTGGGCTCCCATTCTCAAAGCTGCTTGAAACTGGTGAAAAGGAGTCATCAGGATGTGCCACAGAGACCAGCAGCATCAGATGATTAATTACTGCAAAAAAACAGAACTGGGGAAGAGGAGGGAGAACTGGCGAAGTTGTTTCCCCATTATACTTCCGAACAGAAAGAACGTTTTAGCTTGTGCACAAATAGCTCCCTGGGAAGCACTCTCACTTCCTAATTGTTCATAAATTTACTGACAGGTGGTTACACAGTAGGTATAACACTGTGAGTTTCGGTTTTATTGCTTTCCCTGTCTCAGTGTGAAAACTTGGAGAAAAAGGATGCGCTGCGAGCAGTCGGGCGACTCTGCCTGGCAAAGGGTGCTCGGTGCCTGTATTCCATTTTTGCCATGCTCTTTCCCATAAAAGGATGCCACAGAGAGGGTTTTACTAGGGGAATGCTGTGAAAAGTGGATGTTTGAGACCCAGCAAAGGGAAAGGGAAAATATTCCCAAAATGGAGTGCCCATAGAAAAAGTGAGGCCATGACACGCCACTCGCTTGGCAGGGAAATTTGACAAAAATCATTTGGTTGACCAAACTGTAGCTTTTAGAAGTGTTTAATCCATTGTCTCAACAGAATCAGCCTCTCAGACTGGGCTGTCATCAGGAAGGTCAGATCAGAGATGATCATTGTTGCTGCTGAGAAGCAAAGCGTTGTATTGTTAAAACTCCCCGTGTCACTCCCTTACCCTGGTCACTTCCTCCATGGGAACATCGAGGTGCATTTGCACAGGGTTACTCTGTGTGTCCTCGCAGGTGTCTCCTGCACCCCGAAAGCAGTGAGTTGGAGAGAGGGAAAACATCCATTTCCATCTGCCAGCCAGGAGTTGGCTCTCAGGGACCCCATTTAAGGGCATCAGCCCCAAACAGGAGCTGTTCTAGGGAAGGCTTCGTATTGCTGGTGCCTTCAGCAGACACACAGGGGCAGGAGGAGGCCCCGGTGCCACCCCGCTGTGCTTCTCATCAGCGAAGGACATGGAAAGCACAGGCAAAATGTGAGCTTTCAGCATATTTGCCTCCTTTGTGCTGACTTTCTGTGCGCTAATGAGACCTTGCACGGTGACACCTCTGACAGCCCCATCCTGCCTGTGCCGGGGAGGCTTGTGCAGAGCTGGAGATGCCTGGGGCTATAGGCAGCTGGGGTGCTGTGAAGGGAGGCAGTGTCATCTCCTGCAGGCGTCCGACCCCTGCTAGGGTGACAGTCCTTCTCCCTGCCGGTGACAGCATCACCTGTCACAGGACACAGCTGGACACTGCAGCTGGAGAGGTGAGGGAGCTGCATGAATGCTGCACCTCCCCAAAATAGGAGGGGTGTGACAGGGGATGGAAAGTGAGGGGCCAGGGCAGCACCACAACGTTCTGTAGGTGTCCATGGAGGCTTCAGAGCTCTGAAGATGAGCTATCCCTCCCTACTGCCCCTATGGGGACCTGTCCCCCGAGTCGAGGTGGACAAGTGGCTGTTGCCTGGTGGTTTGAAGAGCCCGTAGGTATCCATCTGTCATCTCCCCTTATCAGCAGCGTATGAAGAGGTCTCTTTTAATGGATTAGGAGCTAATGATGTGGAGGAGGGACATCAGTTGCATGTGTCAGCCGCCGTGCTCATGCAGGCTCTCTGCTCCGAGGCGTGCAGCAGTAATGATCTGGCAGCTAAAAATAATCCGGGGCCACGGCGGCGAGTGCCTCTGGTAGGGATGGGCGCTCGGGAGCGGCCGGGGATGAGTCAGGCTGCACGCGCTCGTGTGCGTCAGCGCCGTGTGTAGTCACTGATCATGCAGCCATTCCCGAGGTGCTGCTCCTTCCCGCACGGTTTAGCAGGGAAGGGGCGTCCCTGCCGGCAGTGACCATCCCTCCCCACGCTCGGGTAGTGGCTCACCAGGTTCGAGCTTTCCCATTGCTTTTGTCCCTAAATGGGACAACAAGTGCAAAGCCATCACTGGTGCCCAGTGCAGACGGCGGGATGGGACATCCTGGGGAGAGTCCCACAGATACCCCGGGTATTGCACGTAGCATCACAGGACGTGGTAGCATCACCAAGGTGTGATCCATGGCCAGCCCCACAGGGCCCAGTCTGGGAGGTGAGGGCAGGGATGGCACCTCACAGTCCCCATGGATGGTGGCAGACACTGGCACGCGCCCAGGCCCCATGGAGAGCGTGGATGGGCGCATCAGGCGGTTCAGGTCTCGAGTGGTAAAGGAAGGAGATAAATCATGGGCTTATTGTTATTGAATTTAGTGGCATCGCTTTCACATCCAATTTCTCTCGCCGGCTTTCCGAACAAACAAGAAATTACAGTGCAAATGTATTTTTTGGCTTACCAAACCTTCTGCATTAACTTCCCTGTGATTAATATTACGCAGGGTTGACGAAATCCTCTGTGCGCTGCTCGTTGCTCCGGTGAGACCGCGCCGCTCGTCGCTTCCCAAGGATTTATTCTGTATTCAATTTGCTTGTAGTTGTAGACTTCTACGAGGAAGGACTATGGATAAAAGGGGATAGAGGTGGTGTTCTGCCCTATTTTTCTCACTGCAGCTGTGTAGGGCAGAGGGAGAGAACTGTAGAGAACCAGAGGTAATTCAGGGGAAGGATGCTGTCAGCAGGTAAAGGACTAGGAACAGCACCTGCAGTCATGCTGGAGGGCCACAAGGCATTAGCAGGGCTGCCTGACCTGGGAGGGGACCAAGGGGCATCTGTGGGGCATGGGAGAGCCTTTGGACTCCTTGCCCAGCACCGATCCCAAGCTGTCACCACCTTGAGACACAGCAGCTTTGGTGGGATGTGCTTGTCAAGGCAGCCATGCCTTGGCCATCCCTGTCCCATGGTATTGACAGGGCGTGGCTGCAGGTTGGTTTTATCCACACAGTCGTGTTTGTCACCAAACTTGCCCTGCCTGCATCCCTAAATGGCCCCAGTTTCCACCTGCTCCTCCTAGAGGATTAAATCCTCCCATGGCAAAGCCAGCACGTCCTTGAGACGCCATCCTTGACAGCCCAGTCAGTGGGATCTATAAAAATGTAATCAAGGTCCTTCGATGTCCTTCTCCAAGTCCTGGTAACCTCGTAGGCAATGATCGCAGTCACGGGTATCGAGCTGCCCAGTGGGGTCTCTGTGCTGTCCGTGGGTGTCCCTCCACTGCCCTGCCAGCTCACAGGGACATTCCTGATTGGATTAGGGCAGGCAGCTGTGCTTCCCTGGCCTCTGGATGTTCGGGAAATGCAGTTCCCCACGGTGAGACCTGCTGGCATGTCTGTGTCAGCATCCTTTGCTAAGGGAAGGGCTTTCAGGCTGATGTGTGGTTTCGTGTGGCTTGGGGTTTTCCGAATGGGAGCACTGGGACTGTAGTGGTTATGGGTAGTGGTAATTTTTTCCACAGGAATGAAAGTATTTCTGTGCCCAGGAGAGGGACAGGCTCACATCTGTGTGCAGAGCACCAGTTTGTACTTGTGGTTTGGGACTCAGGGGACAGGAAAGGGATGTCAGCCTTGAACTGGAGGTGGCTGGGAGGGTGAAGATAGAACTATGACCATAATTTTGCTGATGCTCTGCATCACACGCCATTGCTCTAGTCCAGCTCCACAGCATCTGTAGGCAAGAACATGCAAGGAAGAGACTGGCTGCCATCTGGAGCAGGGGTGGCATCCCAAGGTCTCAGCATCCACTAACGATGCTGCTGTCATCTCAGACCAAAACTGCTCACGAGGAGGGCTGGTTTGCAGGCTCATGAGCAAATGAAAAATGCCCAGTTGTGGGAAGCCTTGCTCTGGATGTTCTTGTAGTTTTTAGATGTTCCTGGTGCCGGTTTGAGGTGCTGTTATTGGAGGGGAGAGGTGCAAGGATGCTGGTAATAGGGGTTGGTGTCATCTTGTCTGAGTGAGGAAGGGCCATTTTCAGCCTTCCTGGAGCTCGCTGTGGCTGCGCTGTCGGAGTTGGCCGGCTCTGCTCCGAGCGTTAACTACGTTTTCCAGCAGTTGCCGGCACACACTTTTCATTTTTGGATTGCTGCTTTCCCCTGAAGGACTCAGACAATCTCCCTCTGCTATAACAGACTGTACTTCTATATTAATGTGTCAGGTTGCTGGGAAATTTACTGCTTTGCAGAACTTATAGGGCTGCAGAGCCCGCGCCGCATCTTTGCCATGGCTCATCCTGCTGTGCCGCCTCTCCCGTGCCAGGAGGGAGGAGAACCTCCCTGGGGGTGTGAGAAGAGCTTCCCTGGGGCTGCTAGGAGAGTCAGGTAGCCCCGCTTTCCCTTGCAGGCAGTGCTGGTGTTGGCCACAGTGGTTTTCAGGTGATTATCCTTGAATCCCGGCGCTGTGGAAGAGCCCTGGGTGCAAGTGTTGGGCATCTGATGCCACTTGACCCTGGGCTCTCAGCATGTTGTGTGCTTGGGGAGGGGGCACAGGGCATCCTTTCTGGCGTTGTAGGTGTGGTGTTTGGTTTGGGGAGGGTTGTTAAATATGGCCTGATGTACTCCCTGGGGTGCAGACCCTTTAGGGGGTTATGTCCGACAGCCCAGAGCGCCGGGAAGCGGCATCGGCTAGCGAGCTTTAATTGCTTCTTGCCATGGCTGGGGATATTTATGGGTACGGAGATTGCCAAGTTATTTATTAGATGGAGTATCTGGGGATAGAGTAATATAAATCACCCTGGCCGGTATTGAAGGAGCAGACGCTCAGTAATTTAAACAGCTTTAATAAATATGCTAAAATATGAGCCTTGTCGCAGGCCATAACGAGAGCTGGTTATCGGGGTCCCGGCCATGGAGCGGGGGCTGGCACAGTGAGGGGACCCCTCCATGCTCCGTATCCATGCTTGGCTCCAGTCCAAGATACTGGTTTGGAGACACGGAATTGGTGACCGGACAGGGCAGTGGAGTGGACACCAGCGTCACGTGATGGGACAGATCTCATGGCTGGGGCCTCCCAGCAGGGCCTGGCAAGCTGGTGTGCTGATGGTGCCTTTGGTGGCCTTTATGTCTTGCAGTGCCCCCCCAGATTGTCAACATCTCGTCGGACATCACCGTGAACGAGGGCAGCAGCGTGACCCTCATGTGCCTGGCCTTCGGGAGACCGGAGCCCACCGTCACGTGGCGGCACCTCTCTGGGAAAGGTGAGCCTTTGCTTGGTGTGGATGAGCCTCCTGGGTCTGAGGAGGGGCTGTCCTGGCCTGTGTGGGATGGATGGATGTCCCCGTAGAGGCAGTCAGGGTGGCATTAAAGTGACAAACAGTCAGGGGTGCAGACCTTTCGGTGTGCCCTGGAACAGGGCTGAGGATGCCTGTCAATGGCTATCCCAAATTTCCTGGGTGAAGGGGATGCCAGACGCCCAGGCAGGGGCACGGGGGAGTTCCTGCTGGGGGTGTCCATGGGTGACGGTACCACACGTTCAGTACATCCCCCAGGGCAGACCTTTGTGAGTGAGGACGAGTACCTGGAGATCACAGGCATCACACGGGAGCAGTCCGGGGAGTACGAGTGCAGCGCTGTCAACGACGTGGCCGTGCCGGACGTGCGGAAAGTCAAAGTTACCGTCAACTGTGAGTGCAGGGGGCGGGGGAATGGTGCTGGGGTGGGTGCACAGGGCCCAGTGTGACCCAGCACGATGTCTCTGCAGACCCGCCGTTCATCTCCAACGCCAAGAACACGGGCGCCTCGGTGGGCCAGAAGGGCATCCTGCAGTGCGAGGCTTCGGCCGTCCCCGTGGCGGAGTTTCAGTGGTTCAAGGAGGACACCAGGTGAGGGGCTGCAGAGGCGGTGGAGGATGGAGGGGCAGCCACAGCCGTGGGGTGACAAGGTGAGGAGGTAGAGGGGGGTGACAGTGCCTGAGAGCATTATGTGGAAGAAGGCTGAGATCAACTCGTTTTGGTGGGTGCTCAATTAAGTGCTGAGGAAATCCCGGAGCCGTTTCTCCCAGGGATGGTGGCTGTGGGACACATGGATCAGGCTGGGTTATGGGATGGACAGTGGGGTGAAGAGTGTGTCTTCAAAACTGGGATGCACAAGTCTGGTGGGGGAACGTGTGGGTGTATAGCGGTGTTGGCTGGTGGGAAGCAAAGGAGTGCTCAGGGAGGGGCAAGATTCATCCCAGAGCCCCAGCCCCGCTCTCCCAGCCCCGTTCTCCCAGCCCCGCTCTCCCAGCCCCATTCTCCCAGCCCCGCTCTCCCAGCCCCATTCTCCCAGCCCCGCTCTCCCAGCCCCGTTCTCCCAGCCCCGCTCTCCCAGCCCTGCTCTCCCAGCCCCGCTCTCCCAGCCCCGTGCTCCCAGCCCCGTTCTCCCAGCACCTCTCTCCCAGCCCCATTCTCCCAGCCCCGCTTTCCCAGCCCCGCTCTCCCAGCCCCATTCTCCCAGCCCCGTTCTCCCAGCCCCATTCTCCCAGCCCCGCTCTCCCAGCACCTCTCTCCCAGCCCCGTTCTCCCAGCCCCATTCTCCCAGCCCCTCTCTCCCAGCCCCGCTCTCCCAGCCCCGCTCTCCCAGCCCCTCTCTCCCAGCACCTCTCTCCCAGCCCCTCTCTCCCAGCCCCATTCTCCCAGCCCCGTTCTCCCAGCACCTCTCTCCAAGCACCTCTCTCCAAGCACCTCTCTCCCAGCCCCTCTCTCCCAGCCCCATTCTCCCAGCCCCGTTCTCCCAGCACCTCTCTCCAAGCACCTCTCTCCAAGCACCTCTCTCCCAGCCCCTCTCTCCCAGCCCCATTCTCCCGCCCCATTCTCCCAGCCCCGCTCTCCCAGCCCCTCTCCTCCCAGCACCTCTCTCCCAGCCCCTCTCTCCCAGCCCCGTTCTCCCAGCACCTCTCTCCCAGCCCCGTTTCTCCCAGCCCCTCTCTCCCAGCCCCATTCTCCCAGCCCCGTTCTCCCAGCCCCATTCTCCCAGCCCCGCTCTCCCAGCCCCGCTCTCCCAGCACCTCTCTCCCAGCCCCTCTCTCCCAGCACCTCTCTCCCAGCCCCGCTCTCCCAGCACCTCTCTCCCAGCCCCGCTCTCCCAGCCCCGCTCTCCCAGCCCCTCTCTCCCAGCACCTCTCTCCCAGCCCCGCTCTCCCAGCCCCGCTCTCCCAGCACCTCTCTCCCAGCCCCGCTCTCCCAGCCCCGCTCTCCCAGCACCTCTCTCCCAGCACCTCTCTCCCAGCCCCTCTCTCCCAGCCCCGCTCTCCCAGCCCTGCTCTCCCAGCCCCGCTCTCCCAGCCCCGCTCTCCGCGTTTCTCCGCAGGTTAGCGAACGGGCTGGAGGGGGTGAGGATCGAGAGCAAGGGCCGCCTGTCCACGCTGACCTTCTTCAACGTCTCGGAGAAGGACTATGGCAACTACACGTGCGTGGCCACGAACCAGCTGGGCAACACCAACGCCAGCATCATCCTCTATGGTAGGTGCCGGTTTTTTGCAGTAAGGTGAGGTGGCAAAGAGGAATAAGAGAAGGAGGGTGAAGAGGAGGCATTTGGAGAGGAGGAGGATGAAGAAGAGGAAGAGGAGGATTAAGAGGAGTTTGAAGAGCACAATGAAGAGGAGGAGGAGGAGGATGAAGAGAAGGAGGCTGGCAGATGGCCAGTGGTGGAGCGATGGAGCAGAGCTGGCTGTATTTGGTGTTCCTGGTCCATCGAGGTGCCAAAGAGCACAAACCCCGAGCAGTGAGGTCCTGCCAGAGGAAGCTCAGAGGACGAGATCTGTGTGACCCCGACACTGGGTGCACAGCACAGTTGGCCAACAGTCGGCTGAGGCCTGGTGTTGCTGGAGCACAGGGGTGAGGAGGGAGCCTGGGACAGGTGAGAACGCGCTCCGGGTGCACGGTGTGGGCTTTGCCCCTGTTTGCTACTGGCAGGGCTGGCAGCAGTGATCACATGAGACTGGCCACAGCCGGACGGGTGGCATCAGCCTGGGTGATTCAGGTGGCCAGGGCAGGAAGGTGTTTGAGGAATGGCGTCATCAAGGACAGCTGTCACTGAGGAAGGTGATGTGTACCTGTGGTGTCCCTTTGGCATTCTGACAAGCCCAGAGGGCTGTCACAGTCCAAGGGCAGACAGCAGGAGCCTGCCTTTCCCCAGCAGGGCTCCAGCAGGAGGGAGAGGGTGGAAGTCAGGCAGCAGGCTCAAGGAGACGTTGAGAGGGAGAAGTTTCCATACCAGCTTGGACTTTGGCAGCATCAGGGTGGAGAGTGGGAGCTTTGCACTGTGCTGGGGGCCTGGGGGGTGTTGGTGATTTTGGGGGGTGGGAGGGGCACATCTTTGGCTTTGGTTGTGGGGCTGCCCAGCCCATTCAGGTGTTTTTGGCTCCACTCTGTTCTGTTGGGTTGTGTTTGGGTCTGGTGAGTGCCAGTCTGTGGTGCTGGGGTAGGGGCTGGTCCAGGACTTTCTATTCTGACCAGTTCTCCTCTGCCCTGGCCTGATTTCTTCTCTTTGGGTCAAAGCTTTGGGTTTTGTTCCCTCTCTGTTCTGTTCTCTCATGTTTTACCTTTTTTGGTGAAGACATTTTTCCCAATATCCAGTATAATTCAGTATTGTATAATAGGCTATATATAATATAATACAAATATAATATAGCATAGAATATTAATAATACATCAATAATATAAATATATAGGTATGAAAATATATATTATTAATAAATTACATTTAATAATAGCATCTTGTTGACATATATTGTTATATATAAGCATATTGTTCCTTATTATATATAATGTATTATAGTACATAAATTATAGTATATCTAGTTTACATCATTAGTTTTTATACAGTACAATATATAAGTTACAATATATATGAGGTCTTATATATTTATACAAATGGTTTAGTGGTTTAGGGGTTGCTGTGGCAGTGCTGCATTGATGGTTGGATTTGATGCTCTTAAAGGTCTCTTCCAACCTTGATGATTCTATGACTCTATATAGTAAATATTGTACTTATGATATTTAGTACATAAATAAGTACATTAAGTTTCCAATCCAGTTTTCCCAATTTCCTTTTTTTTTTCCCCATTTCCCTGTCCTGCAGGCACGCAGGACACTTGCTCTCTCTCTGAGGTGAGACAAAATAACATCACCTAAGTCTTTTTCCCATTACTTGAAACCAGACTAGAAAAATTTCAGTGCAGGTAACTCCCTCTATTCAGAAGGGCCCTGGATTAGGGATTTTTGATTTTGTTCCATGCTATGGATAAGTGCAGCTATCTCATGGTTATCTTTTATTTGACATCATCTGTTTTCGGGCATTTTTCCTTCTCTCAGCAGTTAATGCTGCTCTTTGCAGACCCCTCCCGTGACAGCACAGCAATCCTCTCACACCAGTTATTAATTGATGCCAACATGCAGAGAAAACAAAATTTCACCTTGTTTTAATAAATTAATCCCTCAGATCCAGCAGGCTGAAGTGAAGTACATTAGAGGTGAGTCCATAGCTGGCAAATCAGGGATATTAAAAATCAAACATCCATAAAAAGTGAGATGTAGGAGCCCAATCCTGGGGCCAAGTTTAACAAACTGTCCCTGCCTTGTAGCAAGTCCATTACTGTTAGTAAGGGTCTGTTCAGTGGAATATTCCTCTAATCCTTGTTTTATATAAAAGGGAAGATTAGAAAAATATTTACTGTTGAGACAGCAAGGAAAAGACTTAGTGAGAAAAAGTTAAAATGTTCCATTTGTTTTCATGTGAGTTATTTACCTGCACCAACACTGAAGCTTAAATTTGTCTTTGACAGGATATTGGCACATCCTTTGAATATTGCTCTGCGAACACTCAAAATACCTAAAGCTATTTTAATTTCATAACTTTTAATGGAGAAAAAGGCAAACATTCATATTCTATTCCCCCCCCCATCTTTCAAGTGTGTATTGAGTGAAACACACTGGAGCAGTGAGGAGCAGGCCGTGGAGTGGGCTCAAAAAGGAATTGAAGCAGGTGGGATTCCATCCCTCCTCAAGGATTGCGCTTTTTTCATTTTGTGAACGTGTTGTGAAATTCAACAGCTTGTCAGTCAAAACTGCAGCTTCTTGGAAACACAGGGGAGAGCAGAAAAGATGGGCTCTGTGGAGAGTTTCTATTTGGGTATGTGCGTGGTGATTCTTGGACAGTCTCTACCAGCCTTTGCCAAAGGGGAGAGGAGCACAAGTGGTTGGAAATCTGCTAATTTTTTTATTTAAAAATTTCGTGTCTGGGTTCGCTTTTTGATGAGAACGTTGCATGTTGTACTTGCTATTTATATGTGGAGATAGGGGAAAAAAATCACCCAAACCTGGATCTTTATGTCTCTTTCAAGTGCAGCGTGTCCCTCAGTCACCAAGGGAAATTCTCCATTCCAAACTGGAAGCCCTGGGACCTTTTATTGGCCCTTTCCATTGAAGAGCTATTGGAATAAAGAGAGACGTAGATGTTTTATAAAAGATGCCATCTGCATTTTTCTGATGTTCAGGGTCTCATTTCTAGTATGTAATCTCTGTGATTGATGATTGGGTGAGTTAACTGAATGTAAGTTAAAATACCAAGTGTTAGATGTGATTTAAACCAATTATTCTATGGAGAGATAAAATCTTTTCATGCTTTATTGTGCACTCTCTTAAGAATCAGCAGCTTCAGACTAAATACGTAAAAGCAAGGGGAAGCAATTATGTCTTTAAGAATAAGAGCTCTGATTCAATATTTAAAGACTGCTTGACTTAAAACACTTAAAACACAACTCATAGAATCACAGAATTGTTTGGGCTGGAAGGGGCCTTAAAGCTCATCCAATTCCACCCCCTGCCATGGGCAGGGACACCTTCCACTGCCCCAGGGTGCTCCAAGCTCTGTTCCAGCCTGGCCTTGGGCACTCCCAGGGATGGTGCAGCCACAGCTGCTCTGGGCACCCTGTGCCAGGGCCTCACTAGAAATTATTTGCATTTTGCAAAAAGACAATCAATGCAAAATAGATGTTAAAAAAAAAAAAAAAAAAAGGTAAGAAATAGCATTTTTGCCCTGTTTAGCCATTGCTGTGCAGTGTCTGTGATTTCAGTGATTTTCTGTGTTTATTTGTGCACACAAACCAGTAATCTGACAAACCTAGGAGCTACTGCGAGTGGAAATTAGTAAGGAGAGGAGAAGGAGGCAGTGCTGCATTCAGGGAATATGAATCTGAACCAGGTCTTTTTGTACAGGAGAGAAAGTAATTAATTACCCCACATCTATTTTTGTGCATTACAGGAACTTTGAAGGGCAGGTGAATCTGCCCAAATGCTCTTTTGTGTCAGCCACCAGCACTGCTTTTTGGGTCAAGGGAGCAGCTCACACTGATGCCTTCTGCAGCCACCTAGAAACAGAGACTAGACAGGAGTAAGGGAATAAAGGTCGGTGTTTATTTGAAGGCCTTCAAGGCACACCCTGGGGGAGCCAGAGGCTGCCTCCAAAAATGGACCCCAAGATGGACCCCAGGTCACGAGTTCTTCACACCTTTATAGGTTTGGTTCATTTGCATACCACAGTTAATTCTCCAATTAAAGCCCCAGTTTAATGATGTAATTCCCCTCAGCTTGCTGCCCCCTTAGAGGCTTTGGTTTACACATTTTGGGCCTAGAAGAGCCTGGCTGTCCTTGAAGGCAAAGCCTGGAGAGGCTTTGTTGTGTCTGCCCAGCACGAGAGAGCAGAAATTACAGGCTACCAGGAACTGCAGAGTTACACTCTAAGCAGTACAGGATTTGAAAAATATAAAAGTTAAAACCTAAGGCATCAACACCTCATTTCATCATTCTGCAAGTTGCCACCTGCCATTATTAATACCCCACAAAAAGTCTGAGATGTGTACGCTCCAAAGTTGCTGCCAAAGAGTTCTGGGAATTGCAATCCCCAGCGTTATTTTGCTTCAGGGATCTGCTGGTTGGCAGCTCAGGGCTTGGTGGCCACACCCTGCTGTGCCACGGTGCCACAGCCAGCCTGGCTGGAAGCAGTGCAGGGGACAGAACATTGTTGGGTGGAGAATTACAAAGGCTTCCATTCTCTCTGGTCAACAATAAAGTGATTTTTTTCCTGTTAATTGAGTGGATTATGCTGTGTGGATGCTCTGGGTGGGAGCAGGGCAGAGGTGGCTGGTGCTGGGGGGTGGCTGTGCTGCTGCTCGGGGCCTCGTGGCTCTGGGCTGGGCTGTCCCTCCCCTCAGCCTCTTCTGCTCCAAGCAGCCCTCAGGAAATGGCAGCTCTGCTCTGGAGCCAGGCTGGGAGAGGCAGGAGTGCTCACCTGGAGCAAAGAAGGCTCTGGGGAGACTCTAGAGTCCCTTCCAGGGCCTAAAGGGGCTCCAGGAGAACTGGAGAGGGCGAAGCCTTTGGGTTAATTTATGTCATTGGGGTAATTTGAGGTCTACTAATTAACATGTGTAGTTGCTATAAATTATTTGACCAGGGGTCAAACTCACATTCTGTAGAGTAGGTTATGGTTACTTTAGATCAATTAACACTTGTGTGTCATTGAGGGTTACTAGAGGTCAAACTTGTTCTATTCGGAGCTCTTTGAGGTTACTTGTGCTCATTACTGGAGGGCAACCCGTTACTCTTTGGGGTTACTAGAGGTCACTGGGGGTTACTTGAGGTCAACCAGTTAATTTTTGGGGTTACTGTAGGTCATTGGGGGTTATTAGAGGTCATTTGGGGTTACTTGAGGTCAAACATCTTCTGTGCAGAGCACTATGAGGTTACCTGAGGTCAAGCAGTTCCTATTTGGGGTTACTCTAGGTCACTGAGGTCACTATAGGTCATTGGGGTTACTAGAGGTCAAACTTGTTCTGTGCAGAGCACTGTGAGGTTACTTGAGGTCATTATTTGAGGTCAACCAGCTTATTTCTGGGGTTACTATAGGCCATTGGGGGTTACTTGAGGTCAACCAGTTACGATTTGGGGTTACTAGAGGTCATTGGGGGTTACTTGGGGTCATTGGGGTTACTATAGGTCAAACCTGTTCTGTGCAGAGCACTGTGAGGTTACTTGAGGTCATTATTTGAGGTCAACCAGTTCCTATTTGGGGTTACTACAGGTCATTGGGGTTACTAGAGGTCAAACTTGTTCTGTGCAGAGCTCTTTGAGGTTACTTGAGGTCATTACTGGAGAGCAACCAGTTCCTACTTGGGGTTACTAGAGGTCATTGGGGTTACTTGAGGTCATTGGGGTTACTAGAGGTCAAACTTCTTTTGTGCAGAGCACTGTGAGGTTACTTGAGGTCATTGTTTGAGGTCAACTGGCAACTGGGGTTACTAGAGGTCATTGGGGGTTACTAGAGGTCAATCAGTTACTTTTTGGGGTTACTATAGGTCATTGGGGTTACTCTAGGTCAAACTTCTTCTGTGCAGAGCACTGTGAGGTTACTTGAGGTCATTACTGAAGGTGAACCAGTTATTATTTGGGGTTACTATAGGTCATTGAGGGTTACTAGAGGTCAAGCCATTGCTTTTTGGGATTACTGTAGGTCATTGGGGTTACTAGAGGTCATTGTATTTAGTCGTGGTCACACTTGTTCTGTGCAGAGCTCTTTGAGCTTACGTGAGGTCATTAGTTGAGGTCAACCAGTTCCTACTTGGGGTTACTAGAGGTCATTGAGGGTTACTTGAGGTCAATCAGTTCCTACTTGGGGTCACTGTAGGTCATTGGGGTCACCATAGGTCATTGGGGTTACTATAGGTCAAACTTCTTTTGTGCAGAGCACTTTGAGGTTACTTGAGGTCATTAGCTGAGGTCAACCGGTAGCTCTTTGGGGTTACTATAGGTCATTGGGGGTTACTTGAGGTCAATCAGTTACTTTTTGGAGTTACTCTAGGTCATTGGGGTTACTCTAGGTCATTGGGGTTACCAGAGGTCAAACTCCTTTTGTGCAGAGCTCTTTGAGGTTACTTGAGGTCATTCTTTGAGGTCAACCAGTTAATTTCTGGGGTTACTAGAGGTCATTGGGGGTTACTTGAGGTCAAACTCACTCTCTGTAGAGCACTTTGGGGTTACTTGAGGTCAATCAGTTCCTATTTGGGGTCACTATAGGTCATTCGGGTTACTATAGGTCAAACATATTCTGTGCAGAGCACTGTGAGGTTACTTGAGGTCATCAGTTGAGGTCAACTGGTAACTCTTTGGGGTTACTAGAGGTCACTGGGGGTTACTTGAGGTCAACCAGTTAATTTTTGGGGTCACTATAGGTCATTGGGGTTACTATAGGTTAAACTTGTTCTGTGCAGAGCACTGTGAGGTTACTTGAGGTCATTACTGAAGGTGAACCAGTTATTATTTGGGGTTACTATAGGTCAGTGGGGGTTACTTCAGGTCAACCAGTAAATTTTTGGGGTTACTATAGGTCATTGAGGTTACTAGAGGTCAAACTTGTTCTTTGCAGAGTACTGTGAGATTACTTGAGGTCAACTACTTTATTTTTGGGGTTACTATGGGTCATTGGGGTTACTGCAGGTCAAACCTGTTCTGTGCAGAGCTCTTTGAGGTTACTTGAGTTCATTAGTTGGGGTCAACCGCTAACTATTTGGGGTTACTACAGGTCATTGGGGGTAATTTCAGGTCAACCACTTAATAGTTGGGGTTACTATAGGTCATTGGGGTTACTAGAGGTCAAACTTGTTCTGTGCAGAGCACTGTGAGGTTACTTGAGGTCATAACTGAAGGTGAACCAGTTACTATTTGGGGTTACTATAGGTCAGTGGGGGTTACAAGAGGTCAACCAGTTAATTTTTGGGGTTACTAGAGATCACTGGGGTTACTTGAGGTCAAACTTGTTCAATGCAGAGCTCTTTGCGCTTACTTGAGGTCATTATTTGAGGTCCATCAGCTGCTTTTTGGGGTTACTAGAGGTCATTTGGGTTACTTGGGGTCGAACTCACTCTGTAGAGCACTTTGGGGTTACCTCAAGTCATTATTTGAGGTCAACCAGCTTCTATTTGAGGTTACTATGGTTCATTGTGGTTACTGGAGGTCAAACACTCTCTGCAGAGCACTTTGAGTTTACTTGAGGCCATTACTGGAGGTCAACTGGTTACTATTTGGGGCTACTACAGGCCATCGGGGGTTACTAGAGGTCAACCAGTTAATTTTTGGGGTTACTAAAGGTCATTGGGGTTACTTGAGGTCGTTGGGATTACTATAGTTCATTGGGGGTTACTGTAGGTCATCGTGATTACTATAGGTCAAACCTGTTCTGGCAGAGCACTTTGAGGTTATCTGAGGTCATTAGTTTTGGTCAACCATTTACTGTTTGGGGTTACTAGAGGTCATTGGGGGTTACTAGAGGTCATTGGGGTTACTATAGGTCATTGGGGTTACTAGAGGTCAAACTTGTTCTGTGCAGAGCACTTGGAGGTTACTTGGGGTCATTCGTTGAGGTCAACCAGTTCCTATTTGGGGTTACTGGAGGTCATTGGGGGTTTCTTGAGGTCAGCCAGTTCCTATTTGGGGTTACAGTAGGTCATTGGGGTTACTAGAGGTCAAACTCCCTCTCTACAGAGCACTTTGGGGTTACTTTAGGTCACTGGGGTTACTTTAGGTCAGCCAATTAACAGGGGATTGCTGGAGGTCCCATTCCACCTCTGCTGACCGTGCTGGGCTTCGTTGAGCTCAGCCATTTCTCTTGTTCCACTATTTGAGGTCACCACCTCCAGCAGTGACAGCAGAGCTTGAAGCTGAGCTTGTGTCCCTGTCAGGGCTCCTTCTGTCCCGTTCCACACCAAGGAACCCCCGTGTGCCATTGCTGTGGCACTCCAGGCTGCCGTGGTGCCACGGTGGCATCAATCCCACCCTCACCCCAGCTTGCCCCGTGACTTCCAGTTCCCTTGTCACCTTGTGGTGGCTCATGCCAGGTTCTGGCCCCTGGCCCCTGCCCTGGCTGTGCCTCCCAATTCCATCCTGCCAATGTCCTGTGAGCACCTCTGTCGCTGTTCTCACCAAGGCCGAGTAGAGAAACGACACAAGGACCAGGCCCAGGGTCAAGTGGCAGCAGCAGCTTTAATGAATTCTCAGAAAACTTTTATACGTTAGTTCACAAAGTGCATTAAGTGGCATAAGGTGATTGGTTTTGCCATCCACCCCCTAAGGGGATTGGTCAAGTTCTAAGACACCATCTCTGAATGTTTTTCTGGTCAAAGCCACAACAATACTGCAAAACAACCCACAGGTGCAAGAAGTTTACAACACTGTAACCTTGGTCAAAGTAATCAGCATGGGAAAGACAGAACTCTCACAAAATGCTGCAGAGAGCTGAAAAAATTCTCTGCTGGAGCTTTTCAGCATCCATACACCTGCACCTCTTGGCCTGTCTGCACATGGGCTCCTCCTGTGCTCAGTTTTATTGGGAGAAGATGTAGATCCTGAGGATCTGGAGCAGAGCTGTCCCAGTTTGGACAAATTTGGAGCTCTCCAGCTCCATCTCTTCTGGCTGGTGCCCCTGAATCTCTGTGTCCCTCTGTCCACACTGACCTTTACCTCCTGCAGCTGCAGATTTGGTGAGATGTTTCAAAGACAGCCACACAGTTTGAAACCTTAAACCAGGCTTTATTAGACAATCATTAACATCACACGTCACCCAAGGTTAGGCTTTAATCATCATCATCATCAATACACAGGTAAATAATTAGTCTTTACTAAACTTGGCCTAAATTAGCTGTGAGTCTCAAACAGGAGCACTGGTATGGGGGGGCAGAGGCTGTGCCATGGTGCTGTGGTTTGGGCAGCTTTAAGGTCTCAAAATCTAAGGTTGCCTCACGGGGAAGGAAGGAAATATCCAGGAAAGGAAGAAAATAGCCATAAAGGTGGACACAAAATAAATCAAGAAGAAGAAAACTAAAAGCAAGCAATAATAAATAACTGCAATAATAAATAAGCTGAATAGAGGCAGCCAGAGTCCAGGTGCACTCACACCTCAATGCCCAGGCACTGGGGTTTGAGCAGAGCAGAGCCAAAACATTTGCTGGGATGACAGGGCTCGGGAGCTCAGCTGAGTTCTCTCCCTGTCCTGGTGGGAGCTGTTCTTTCCCCACAGGGAGTGACAGTTCAGAGAACACACAGGAGTCACAGGCAGCCTGTGATGAAATGAGCCATCTGCCCTGGATTCCCTGATCCTATCTAATTACTACTTTATTCTGTCCCTGTATCTTTATGCTTGTCTCTTCTCTAGAGTATCTTTACAATCTTTACAAGGCCAAGCTGTCTGATACCAGAATACATTCTTCCACGGAAAAGAATAAAGAATAATTTGAAGAGAAAAATACTTGTTTTATTTTGTCTAGTAATGACCCAGCACTTTTAGTTTTATTTCCTCTCTGTATTAGGTGACTTATCTATTTGGGAACTCTCCAACTCAACCACAATGCAATTGCTTTAAGATAGATTATGAAATTTCTAAAAGTGTCATTAAATCAAAGCCAATAACCAGTGCAGAACTGTGAACTAGAAAATAGTGATAAGGATTAGTCACACATTAAAATCCACTATCTATAGATAGAGATGCCAGAGAAAGGCACTGATTTAGCAGTGTTTGAGCAGGTGTAAATACATAAAAGGTAAAGTCTAATCAACATTTAGCTTCAAATGTGCAGAAATTTTCACTATTTTTATAGTTTTGGATGATGTGCTGAGCAGCTGCCATTGGTTTGAGGGGTCAAAACCAAAGAAGAGGGAGCAGTAACAGCTCTGAGAGAAAACCAGTCTCAGAAGCCCTTTCCATTCTACCTGCCAAGGCTCTGCCTGCCCCTAAAAAATGCCTGTGGGTTTCCACCTTTCACATCACAGGGTCTATTCAGCAAGGAAATGTCTGATTACAGCATAGCAGTTTTACCCCTCTTGGATGATCATGTGCTCTTATAATCAATTTTGTTTGAGCATGGGCATGACACAGCTTCTTGCTCATCACTCAATCTTCCCATCATTTCCTTCACCTTCTGGCAGTGCTTGGATTTAACATCTCGGGCTCTCCTTTGCCTCTTCCTGAATTAAGATAAATGTTCACAAAAAATCAGTAGATAAAAAGACAAGGAATAACACCATCCTGAGGAAATTAATGTAACTGGATATGATTTCAGAGAATCACAGAATGATTTGGATTGGAAGGGGCTACAGAAAAGCTGGGGAAGCACTTTTGATAAGGGCATGGACAAGGGGGAATGGATTTAAACTGAAAGAGGATGAGTTTAGATTAGATACTGGAAAAAAATTCTTCGCTTTCAGAGTGGTGAGGCCTTGGCACAGGTTGCTCACAGAAGCTGTGGCTGCCCCATCCCTGGAAGTGTTCCAGGCCAGGTTGGATGGGATTTAAAGCATCCTGGGACAGTGGAAGGTGTCCCTGCCCACGGCAGGGGGTGGAATGGGATGGGCTTTAGGATCCCTTCCAACCCAAACCATTTTGGGATTCCGTGATGAACCCATTCCAGGTGACTGAGCAGGCCTGAGAGCATATTCACAAATGCCTCAGAATCCCATTGTAAAGTCACACCTTGTCCATGCCCTGAGTGTTTATGCTAAGACAGCTGAGCACTTATTTCTCTATTTCTTCCCTTTCAGAACTTCAGTACTGGGACTCAGACCTGCAGCTTCCCCAAATGCCTCTCCCTGGCCACAGGGAGTGTGGGCAGACCCACGAGCAGAGCATGTGGTGGCTGCCTCTGCTTCCCTCACTCTGCCCAGCTCATCTGTCTCATCCCATCCTCACTGGCCCCCTGTGTGCCCTGCAGCCCAAACGACAGCCCCAACACACAAAAAAGCAACAAATCTCCTCTCCAGCCTCCTCCCTGCCTGACCTACCTGCCAAGAACCCCCCAGCGACCCCAAAATGCTCCTGCATACCTGAGAATCCACATCTGGGCAATGCCATTTCCTGAGCCGAAGATCCTTTGTTACCAGTCACAAGTTGTGCCACCCTGGAGCACCGAGGTCTCTGGTCCTGGTGGCTCTCATGTGGTTGCATCAGGACTCTCCAAGCAGGGCAACTTCCAAGCACGGTGGGGCTGGACTGACACCTGCCCAGGGCATCCTCCTCCTCCTCTGACAAGGACTGTGTCTCCCCTAAGTGTTCCTCAAGCTCTTTGCCTACTTCCTCACCTCCTCCTCAACACTGACAATGCTCTCCAAATGACGGACAAATCCACCTCCCCTCCAAGGGGGAACAAAACACCCTGGTCAGCTGAGGGGTGGGATGTGAAGGGGAGCTGCAGAGACAAAGGGGAGTTGGGTTCCTTTCGCTCTATCGCATCACCTCAGCTCTGGCCCTAACGCTGTCCTCTGTTTCTCTCTTCTCTCCTCCGAACAGGGCCCGGAGCGGTGCACGACGGCGGCAACGCGGCGTCCCGGGTGGCTGCCGGCCTCTGCCTCTGGGCCACCCTCCTCGCTCGCCTCCTCCTCGACTTTTGATAAGGGAGCGGAGGGTCCCGGGAGGCCTCGCCGCACCTCTCCCCCGCCGCGGGCTCGGCCGCCGCGCCGCCCGGGGACTCCTCTCCGTCGGACGGGCGATGCACCGGAGGACGGGCGGCGGTGCCGAGCGTCCGAGGATGGCCCCGTCTCCCACGTGCCGGGATCGTTCTCGCCGCCGGTTACGCTGTACAGACCCCACCACGTGCCACCAGACTGTCACCCGCCACCATCGCCCCGGGGATGTGGCCCGGCACGGACGGTGCCCCCTGTGGCTGCCTCATCTCCAACGCTGGGGGCACGGAGCCGTCGGGGCGGGTGCCGCCCAGAGCCTTCACCGGGATGTCCGTCTCGTCGTCTCACTAAGCCGCCTATGCCCAAAAAGACCCCAAGGTTGAAGCCTCCTGGCCCTGCCTTCAGCCCTCTTGGTCCTGAATGTCAGTTCTCGTCGCCAAAGCTCCTCCCTAAGCACCCCGATGTCGCCAGCCCTCCCTCACCTGCCTCTGCTCCTGACAGGACGCTCGCTGGCCCTTTCGGAGAGGGTCACCAGACACAACCTGTTGTCCTTCAAGGGTCACGCACTTCCCACTGCTCTTTATTCCAGCTGACGTCGTACCCCTGTGCTTCCCACTAAAGTCCCCTCACCTTCCTGAGGACACGAGGCTGCTCTCCCAGGAATGTGAGCCCTGGGGACTGCCACCAGCCCTCCTAGGGACTAGAGCCTTCTTGCTGCATCGGACAGCCAGGCCCTCACTCCTTGCTCCGGATCCCAGCCTACTCTGCTGCTGCTGCCCCGCTGATGGCAGGGGCTGCCCCATGGCTCTCACCTTGATGCTCTGCCAGCACTTTTTGGGGAGGTTTCTCTGGGCTTGTTTTCCAAGCACTTTCCAACCTGCACATCAAAAGCACAGCACCACCAGCACAGGGCAGAGGCTCTGAACGACAGAGCCAAACACCAGCTGACAAGGCACTTTTGCTACAGTTCTGACGCTCATGACTGCCTGTATCTCTGCCCCTCTGAGGGCCCTGAGCTGCAATGTCCTCACTGCCTTGTCTCATACCCATCACGTGCCCCTGCCTGAGGAAAGTCTGATGTGTCTGACCCTGTGGAGGAGGCCTGGGCTCTGTCGATTTGCTGTGCTGGCACAGCAGGGACAAGGATGGCTCCAATGCTCCCTGCTGTGACTTGCCTGCCACACCAAAACAGACACACCCAGACTCTGCCCTCTGCCACTTCCAGCCACCCTGGGAGCTGCCACCCATGGTGGTGGTAGCCATGTCATCTCCCCGCATATGGAATTGTGCTCCTGATGGCCTCGTGCATCACGGACCCCCTTTGCCTGGTACATTGTGGCAGCCCTGAGCCTTCTTGTCACTCCGTGGCCACCCAGGAATGCTTTGGGGCCACAGTCTGGGGATGGCCACTCCCATCCTGCTCCTGGAAAGTCACGCGTGGCACCGGGCCCTATTGCTGTGACAGGGAGAGTCGACAACAGCCAGGCACCAAGCAAGCACACAGAGCATCCCCTGTCCTGACCCGGCGCCTCCCCGTGCCTTGTCCCTTCCTTCTCCCTCCATAAGTGAGATGACTTAAGAACAACAGCCACGCGCACGCTGTCTTCCCCATGCAAATTCTGCTGCTGCCCAAACCTGCTTTCTGCGGCTGCAAGGCAGCTGGGGTGCCAGCCCTCAGCACACAAGATGGAAAAAACCACCCCGGGCCAGAGGCCATGATGGGCCACCACCCTGTCCTCTATGCAGCCGTGCCCGTCCTCATCCCTGCTCTCAATGGGCTGCCCAGGACCTGCTACAAAATCTCAATGGATGCTCCTGCCCCCCCATCCTGGATGTTCAACATGTACCATGGCTGATTGACAAAAAACACCTGGCCCTAGGCGGGGGCCACCCCAGTGCTGGCCTGAGGCGCTGGCTTACCTGGTGGACGGGGATCCGGCACTGACTGGGTGAGTCCGCGTCCTGCGGTCCCTGCGGTGCTGCTCTGCTTCTCCACTGGCATCCAAGAAAGGTGGCACTGTCAGCGATCTGGGTCCTCTCCCACGGCCCCGGGCATGTTTATCCAGTGGGGATGACGCTGTCTTCAGCCAGCATGACAACACACACATCCTCCCCCACATGCCCGCTCCAGAAGTACCCTGGGTGCAGGAGATGCCTTGCCCCGATGCCTTTACTGGTGTGCACTGCCCCACAACAGCCCCCCGCTGCCACCCTGTGCCCTTTCCTTGGTCAGCCCCAAATTTCTCTGTCCCCACAGCAGAAACGCTGCAGAATCACAGGGCCAGAGGCCATGGCATATCAGAGAGTGGCAGTGACGAGACGCCACGACGCACACTGAGGCTGGGCCTGGCGCCAGGGCTGCCCCCATCCCATCCTTCTCCCTGGGCCGGGTGGGCTCCCCTGTCCCCTGCCAGGACGGCATTCGACTTTCTCGTGCCATGTAACGTGCCATTGTGAGGAACGTGTTGGCTGTCTGAGGCCGGCCCCGCCGCGGCTCTGCCGGGTGGCAGACCCATTTGTGACCACTGCTCTCCATGTTTGGATGCCCAGGGGGTGGCCGGGCACCCAGGGCGGGGGCAGTGTGGCTCTTGGGTCTCTCTCTTGCTGACGGCCGTGATGGCCGGTCTTGAGTTTCTGTCGATCATTGTATTCCAAGGGTGGCTATACTACCTGAGATTTGTGCATGTTACATTGTAGTTGTAACCTTTTCTAATTCGGCAAGAATAAGAGATGGTTGTGATTGTGCAGTGTATCAATAAAGTTTGACGAACTTTGTACCTTCGGGGCTTTGCTTCATGGGCCCCGTGCACCCCAGGGAAGGGATGCAGTGCTGGGCACCTGCTGAGCTGAGCTGGGAGGGCTCCCGAGTGCCTGGGACCCCCACCACTCCTGTGGTCTCACCCAGCCCTTGGTTGGACCCTCTTTTGATTGTCCCCTGCAATAGTGATGCTTCAAGCCCCACAACTGGGGGCCTGCTGCTGTTTGGACCATCCCTCACCCCATCCATGCATCCCCTGGAATCCACCAGTGAGTCCCAGGTGCTGCCCACCTCTGTCTGCCAATGAGCACGTACCTGTTGATGGAGTCCCTGCAGGGTAAGGACTGGCTTTGCTCTCATCACTCACCTACGTTCAGTGGAAGCAGCAGGATCGGGGGCCTCTTTTCCACGACCCAGCCATTCCCAGCCTCTCCTCCATCATCTTGCAACAACACTCACTCTGACAGCTAAACCTACCCCTATGAAGGGATGCCTCTGCAGACAACACTCCCAAGATTTGCTCCTATCGTGATCTGGCAGCGTGTGACACAGACCAAATGTCTTCATCAAAGGACAAAATCCTCGAGGACCAGGAGCAGAAGAGCTGTGACCCTCAGCATCTCCCTGACATGGCTGTAAGCTCACAGCAGGCTGTGCCCTCTGCTCCCAGGGGATGCCTCACCTTTCCACACCATCAACCAGGAGAAAACATTCAACAAGCTCCTCGAATGTGACACCTGCTGCCAGGAGACTT
This sequence comes from Monarcha castaneiventris obscurior, assembly GCA_026261815.1. Classification (NCBI taxonomy): domain Eukaryota; kingdom Metazoa; phylum Chordata; class Aves; order Passeriformes; family Monarchidae; genus Monarcha; species Monarcha castaneiventris. The sequence continues at coordinate 4,266,560 of JAMPIT010000114.1, forward strand.
GGGGCAGTGGGACTGTGCCAAACCCATCTGAGTCTTGCTCATTTTGAGACCTCCTTTTGTCTTCCCCAATGTGGGAATGAAAAGCCCAGTCCCAAGAGATTTTCCCTGAGCCCCACAACAAGCAAACAGCTCCATCCCAGCACTGCTGTGAGCTGCTGTGACCTTGCACATCAGGGACACCTCTGCTGTCCCCCTCCAGTGACCCCAGCAGAAAGGTAAGTGATTCTCAAAACCCAACAGCCTCCTGAGGGAAGGGATTTGGGAGGGATGTGTCACCTTGCCCGCTTTCCTCAGTGTCACCTGCAGTGAATCAAGCGTAGCTGACCACCATGGGAGGCTCTGCATTGAGCCTCTTCCAAAAACCCCAACCTATCAGGGAGCCAGGGCTGATTTGATGTAACTACAGGTGTCACAAAGCAGCACTCACCCCTTGCATGTGGCCCCTGGGGATCTCACCACAATCCAAGCCTCCCTAATGCTTCCCATCTTCCCATGCCAGTTCTGCTGGACACCCAGTGCTGGAGCTGCCTCCACCGGAGCGAACACCTACAGATGCCCAAATGCTCCTGCTCATGGCACATCCCGATGCCTCGCCTGCACTGTCCCCATCGCAGAGCACGAGGAGGCGATGCAGCCCCTCTCCGGCCATGGGATACCCTCCACCTCCCTTTCCCGGGTGGAGTGGGATGTTTCTCCATGGCTCTCAGCAACACCCAACCTGTGCCTAAGGACAAGGACCTCAGCTGCTACATCCAGGGGGAGGGAGGGCATATTTCAGACCATGACCTCTGTCCCTCCCCAGCATCAAGAGACACCCTTACCTATGTCAATAAATTATTACATAAACGTATCCATCGAGCCGCCTCTCTCTCTTTAACTTCCTCTTTGTCTGCTACTTTGGCACTGGACACTCCTTGATCTCTCACCTAGAACACCAAAAAAGTTACAATTACAGAGAGGAGGTGAGGGAGAGAGCGCTGTTACCTCCACACCTCTCCCCGGATCCCTCCCCATAACCCCCAAGCATCCAAGCATTGCCCCTCCTACCAGGTTTGCTCTGCTGTGGCTGGCTGGTCCAACCTGGGAGTTGCAAGACTCCATTGTCTCTGCCATCCTGACCCTGCTACCTGTGCCCAGCTGTCTTGTCCTCACACCCTCAGTACCCTGTCCCTTACTTGGGATGTGCCACAAATCTTGAGCGTGGTTCTTCCCCTACCCCACATCGGTATCACTTGGACAGTGCGTGTCACACCTCAAGGCAACACCTTCCCATCCCTCTTCTCCGTGCTCATCTCTTGGGTTACATCACAGGGTCAAGAAATAAAAAAAACTCACATGAAACTGTCACGCCATCAATAGCAACCAACTTCTGATCCTGAAAATGTGCCAGGTGACCTGAAGAAACCAGCACCCCGGAGGCTACAGCTGAGGCTGAGGACCAAGCTCACTAAGCAACCTTCCAGCATCACCAAAAACCAGGACACTGAGCAAGACAAGGCTCCACGGACAGCAAAATGCACCCAAATGATCCTTCTGTGCTTTGCCTTTACCCAGCACTGCAGGAGGGATCCTGCTCCCCACACCCACCTCACATCACTGTCTCTCCTTCCCACACGAGATTTGTTTCAGCTGCTCCATGAGCATCCCCTGCAACGCTGTGCAGCTGGGCCAGAGAGCCACACTGTGAGCTCAGGGGCACTGAGTGCAGTCCTGAGCAGGGCAATAGGGCACAGCTGTGCCTCACACCCTCTCCATCTACTCACCAAAGCCTTACCTGTGACAGCACGCCTGCTGGGCTCACCAGTGAGATCCAGGGGCCATCTTTCCAATACTCTCCTGGCCCATTGCGATGACTCGGTGCTCCCATCTGCCACCCCCGCTCCAGCATCCCTCCCCACATCCCTCCCCATTCCTGGTGGCGCAAGGGGAGAACGCGGGGTGGCCCTGGCCCCCGCGGCAATGAGCACCACAACCAGACGGAGCGGCCACATGGAACAATCGTTTTAATGGATAGGCAGAGAGAGCCCCCTCGCCGCCCGCCTGCCCGCGCCCGGGCCCCCCGCGTGCCCCCCACCGCCGGCCGCAGGGAAGGAAAGGAAATCGAAGGAGGAAAACCAATCGCAGGAGAAACCCCCGCCGAAATGGATGGCGAGGCAACAGGTCCTGCACCTCAGCAGGGGCCGGTTGCTTCACCTTCTTTTTCTTATTTCTTTTGTGGGTTTTTTTTTTTATATATATATATATATATATACACACACACGCACACGCACACACACACATATACATACACATATATATATATATATATATAAAAAATATAAAACTGAGCTATATAGATCTCCCTCTGTCCCTCAGCTCGCTTTATTCCACCGCGAAGGGGCTCGGGCCACGCGGCAAAAAGCGACGGAGAGGGGCCCCGGTCCCCCGTGAGCCTTTGTCCCCGGTGACCCGAGGGTGGAAAGGCAAGGGGGGTTCAGGGACGTGTGGACCGAGACGCTCGTCTCGTTGAGAACCGATACACACCTAACTCCATATACAGCATGCAGTAATGGCAGCGGAAGGACCCTGCTGGGAACCGTGGCTAGAACTCTAACAAAAAAAAATTATATATATATATATGTATATTTATATATACTGTATATATATATCCCATAAAAAGATTCAGCGTCTCCCTCCACCTCAACGCGCGGCGAGTGTCGCCCGTGCCCTCGGCAGGAACTGTCCAGACGACTGCTTTTGGGCCGGTTTTGGGGGGGTTCGGCACAGGACTCCTCATCCTCCTCCTCGCCGGGCTCACAAACCTCCTTGGCTGGTCGCCTCCTCGGCAAACAAACTTCTCTCCGCTTGCTCCCCCTCTCCTGGATTGTTTTTTTTTTTTTTCTCTTTTTTTTTTTCCCCCTCTTTTTTTTGCATTTCTGTTTTTTAGGAACTAAGAGTTCTAGGCTCGTATCAGAAAATACAATTAATAAAATTAACCATGACTCAGAATCCCTTATCATTCACGATGTCCGCGGATGGTACGATGAAAGCGTGGCTCGATGCTGGTCTCCTTCCTCCCTTTCCCTTCGTGGTGGTGTGGTAACTGTTGAAGATCTATATATCTATACATATATATATCTATACATGGAGATATATATATATATATATGTATTCTGAAACACAAATGGCAGCACAGTCCATGAGAAGACGGGGAAATCTTGGCAAAGGAGAAAACCGGTGTGTCTGGATGGAGGGTCCCACAGGAGGGAGCAGGCGGGCGGGGGCGGTGAAGAGGACAGGGCAGGGGGCAAGTGCCACACCCTGATGGCCCCATCCATCCTCTGTGCTGGCCCATGGCAGAGAACGGCGGAAACGGGGGAAAAAGTGGCAGGGGACAAAAAAAAAACATAGGGTGAAAAGAAAAAGACTCAGTCGCATTGCATCTTCAGCAGGAAGCCTTGGATTATTAATTTTTTTCCTTTTTCTCTCCATTCCAAATTCCTGTTGTGGTGGTTTTTTTTTTTTTTTTTTTTTGGCGTGTTTTTCCTCTCTCCCCCTCCCCCAGGTGGCCTGGCCGGATACTCTCTCAATTCTTATGATTATTTTCGGAAACGGTGAACACTTCTTCTTCTTTTCTTCCTCTCCTTTCTGCTTGCACTCGCTGGCCATGGTCGTCGCCGCCGCTGCTCCGCGGGCCGGCTCTGGGGTCAAAACTGGCGGGCGAGGTGGGCGAGCGGGAGCAGCAGCAGCCACCCGCAGCCGCTCTGCCGCCACGCGCCGTTGTTGCCATCGTGCACCGCGCCGGGGCCTGCGGGAAGGGACAGGAGCGCCCACGGGGTTGGTCACAAAGTCAACAAGTAGCAGAAACCATGAAATAAAGATTAAAACGAAAAAAAAGTCACTCTGTGTGGGGCCCCGGTGGTGTTGCGCGTGGTGGGGTTGCTCTGTGGTGGAGCTCCCCAGGTGCCCCCCTCCATCCGTGCTGTCCTCAAGAACATGGGGACAGCCATCCCTGTCCCCACCAACGCTGGGCTTTGGGACAAGATCCCCTGCGGTTCCTTTTCAGCCCAAGTCCTCATCCCAGCACGCTCCCTGTGCATCACCACCATCCTTCAGCCCCCTTCACCCTCCTCCAAATCGGTCCCAATTTTCCAGCCACGCTGGCAGGGGAGATGGCAGTTTTTGCCCAGCACATTCTGCCCACCCCAGGGCGACCACCCTGTTCCCCTCTAGTGTCCCTTGGGAGGGACAGTAACCACCTGCCCACCCCGCAGAGACAGCGCCAGCAGCACTACATCGAGGACTTGGTGTTTTGCACCTCTCCAGAGTCTCTGTGGGGCTCAGCATGGGCCCAAACCACCTCAAGGAGATGGGATGAGGAGGCTGGCCAAGAAGAGCCAAGCCCACCCATCTTTGGGGATCACAGGGGGTGAGAAGTTCAAAGCTCACTGTGGGAAAATATGTGGAGGATATCTTAGCCAATGGCTTTCACCAAAACACCCATTTTTGGATCAAATAGTTGACCCAGGAGAAGACTAAGGTGGGAAAAGACCTCAGGAAGGCATCCACGCTGGTGTCCTGTGGAAGCAGGGCTGACCACCAGGTCTGATTCACAACTGCTTTGGAAACCCCAGGACATGTCCCCTCACTTCGAAACCTGAGCAGGGCACTGAGTATCAGTAACCATCTGGTTTCCCACCAGTAACCCTCTCCAGCACACTCAGACACCTCACACCTCGCAATTCCAGGCACCAAATCCAGGTCTCACACACTACCTCTCTCCACAGACATCTACAAGTCATCCCAAGGACTGACCACTCAATTCATCACAAATGAAGCCACCCCAAAATCATGATGACACCAAGCCACTTGGCCGGACAGTAAGATTGCACAGCAGAGAGCTGGCTGTTCTGGCCAGGAATAGCACCAGGAAGGGGACCAACTGCCTGTCCACCCCTAGCTCATCCCATAAAAAAGGCACTGGAAGCATCCCAGAGGAGGAAGGACATGCCGCAAGACCCACTAACAGAGTAGGACTGGGAAAGCAGCCCAAAGACATCCCTGCTTTGCCCTGGCAATGGGGAGGGAACGGGACACCATGGGATGAGGACAGGCATGCAGAGGGCACCAGACAGGCACAGTAGGCTGGTGGGGAGGGGGCAGGATGGGAAGGCGGCTAAGAGAGCCCTAATTCATCCCTACACCAGTGAAAGCAGTGGGGTTGTGGGGCAGGAGATCCAGGTGGTGGGTGCTGCGGCTCCTGCTGAGCTGAGTTGTGGTGGGAGCTAGAGGGGCCCAGGGGGAACAGCAGGGGAAGCACTGGCATTGTGGGGGACCCCCAAATTACTGACCTTTCCAGGGTGTCAGAGCGGTAGTTGTCTCTTCTAAAAATTAAAGAACAAGTGAAAGTTAAGGCAAAAGGGCAATGGAAAGCGCAGGCTCGAGACACCTCCCTCAGCCTGCCCTCGACCTGGGGCAGGAAAACCAGTGGATGGGGTAGAAATGGGATCTGTTACCCAAATCACACCCCGCTGCTGTGGGGCCATGGTCCCCTCATCTCGGAGGGAACCTGAGATGAGCTGAATATGGGACCTCAGACCTGGCAAAGCCTGTAGTTGCACCCTGTGCAAAAGGCAAAGCACAGGGGCTGGGATTTGGGGGATGCAGGGGGTTCACCTCTCCCCCATGAGTTCAGGGCACGTCCCTCTTGCTAATCCTGCAACATCCCAAATAGATTTATGGCCTGACAGCCACCTCTGGGAGCAACATGGACTGTGTGATGGGTGAGAAGCAGAGGGTTGGTTTTTTTCCCCAACTCCACAGAGCGATGTGGTTTCCCTGAGCACTTCATCACATCCCAGACAGCACCAAATGAGCCGCTGAATGAGGCGGCAGGTCTGGAATAACGAGTGCTACATGTTAAATAAAACACTAGTTGACCTCCCTGAAAAATTAGATTAAAAAAAGGATTAAAAGATGAACGCTACATTAGCCTCTCGCACAACCCCAAAAAGGCTCATGTCACGGTAATCTGCACAGATTAAACCTCCCTTTGTGGGGGAAAAACTCCAAAACACTCACTCCGTTTCAGCGAAAAGGAACCACTCACAAAATTGTCCCCCAAAACCTCACAGAAGAGACATTTCTCATGCGCAGGTAGCGCAGCCACCGCATCCACTTCCCTCTTCTCTTTCATTAAATAAATAAATGTGTCGATTAATAAAGGCACATTAATCGCCAGATTGAAGACACTGGTTGCTTAGGGACGGGTGAGTTCGGCCCTATGACACTTGGGGCCATCACACTGCTGATAATTAGGGAGGGATTGTTCTTGGGGGTGCTGGGGAGCCCTGCACCAGGAGATGGGGGGCCCCTGCATGTCACAGTCTCCTCAGGGAACCGTCACCCCCCAATTACTAAACACTGAATGGGTCATTCAAACAGTGCGGCTTTATGGAAATTATGGGTGCTCAAAGGACTCTGATTTTGTTCCCTGACGGAATTTACAGTCAGACCACAAAGCTAAGGTGGGGATCATAAAACAAGCTCAGACTTTTGTGGGATGCTTCCCTGGGTCCCACCCAACACTGCCATCACAGCACTAGTCCCACAAATGGGTTACAAACCAAGGAACTAAGAGTTCATCAGCAGGGAGATGTCATCTTTGCTTTTAGGCTGTTCATCCAGCCTGGATCTGCAGATGCCAAACCAAAGGCCCCAACTAATTAAGATTTTAACCTCATAAACACATTGGAAGGCTGCAACATCACAGCTAAGGATATGGCTCGGGCTATGTTGGGCATTTGGCATGGCCACCCTACACCTGCAGCGCAGGTGGAGCCAGGCCTGGGTGGCTCTGCAGTGCCAGAGGTGTTGGGATCCCTAAAATTGGGGTTATTGGATTACCAGGAAGGCTGGCGGGGAAGAGAACTGAGATAGTTCCTAAGCAACGCTAATGATGGCTTAGCACAGGCAAACCTTCACACACAGCTTGGACTTTACCAGGGCAGCAAACGGGTCTGAGCATCCAAGGATGGGATGAACCCCTCTGTCACAGCTCAGGGGAACCTGGCCCAGCTGCCAATACCAGTGGCAGGGGAGGACAAGCCTGTCCTCAGATGCCTCCCCGACCCCATGTGTGGCCCCTGGCAAGGCCTGACATTCCCTACTGTCCTTAAACAAACTGCTCCCCTCTCCATCCAGCCCCTTCCCAAGACATGGACAGCACTTCCCAAGGCCTCCACATCCCTCCCATGCTCCAATGCCCCAGCACACTCCAGAACCCAGCACATACTCTGAGACAGCTCCCTGTCCTGGGGAGCTTTGCATGGCCAGGGGTGCAGCCTGCCCTGAGCCATCCCCAGGGGGCCTGGGGATGAGGAAGGCTCCTCTGTCACTCTGCTCTGCTCCCCTCTGCCCACACAATAATGACAGACAAGGAGATGACCAGGCACAACAACCGGGTGGCAAGGAGGAGGCCAGTGTTTGGGTGACATCAGGAGAGGTTGGAGGTCCCCAGTCCCCACTTCTCCTGTATGGTTCAGCTGCGAGAACCACACACCCCACACCCCAGCAGGGAAATATTCCCAAGCAGTTGCCCAGGGATGAGATCTGTCATCCAGTTCTGGCTCCTGGTGAGCACAGCCCCTGCTCTGGTTTTGCTGCCACTTGAGAGGCTCGACAAACACGTCAATCAATCACAGCCCTTCCCAGCCATGAGCAGTGTCCGAGGGATGCATTGCTCTCATCCCAGCTCCAGCATGCAGGGAAAACAGTACTGGGACAAGGGTACAAACCTCCTCCTCCTCCCTGCCCTCCACGCCTTCCCATATTCCTTAGCAACAAGGATGTATCTGCTTGGCAGCAGCAGAAAACACAACCTGGAAGGTGATGGAGCAGGGGGCCTGTTTATTCTCACGTAGGAATGGGGCAGCAATGACCCTGAGCACCATCTCTCCTCCCACCCATCAACACAGGGGGATGCCTTCACACAGAGGCTCTCCTAGGTACTCATCAGAGCAAGAGGATGCAAACCTGCAGCCAGTTTCTAACTTTGCATTCATGGCAGATCCCAAACACGGTGCCAAACCCCTCTGAATGGTGGGAGACATCGGATCTGAATCAGGAGGCAGGTTTGGAGGCTCTCCCCTTTTCCCTGGACTCACCACAACCTCCAGCCCACATGCCAAGGGCAGAAAGGATCAACAGCAAATACACATCTCCCCAAAAGACATGGGAGACCCTTCCCACGTGTCTCCCGTCGGTGGTGTCACTGTGAAGCCATTCCCCCTTCCTGGCTGATTCCCTCAGCCCTGCTCACCGTAGAGGATCATGCTGGCGTTGGTGTTCCCTAGCTGGTTGGAGGCTACGCAGGTGTAGTTGCCGTAGTCCTGCTCGGAGACGTTGAAGAAAGTCAGTCTGGAGAAGAAGGCTTTGTTCTCCACTTTCAGCCCTTTCTGTCCTTCAGCCAGTCTGGGAGAAAAGAGGAATGGGAGGTCACAGGGGTGGCATCAGGAAGAGAAGTGCCCACTATTTCCCATGCCCAGGTATCCCCTGGCTGCGCCCATAAGTGGGGACATAGGGCCTTGGAGAAGAGGGAAAAGGTATTGGGAAAGATAAGAGAGATGGATGCTGTTCTGCTGCCAGCCCACACCATCCCCATGCTGACCAGAGGCGTCCTCACTGCGAGAGGGAAGTTCCAGTGCCTGGGGAGGGAATCTAGGAAAGGCTCATTCCCAGCCTACAGAAGAGCCTGGTTTCCCTCTCGTGTCCTCAGTCCTCTCTGCTCTGTGGGATGCCTTCTTTGGCCTTCCTCTTCCCTCATCCCTGTGTGCCCCAGATGGGTGATGCGATGGGCACCCACCACAGCAGGGAGGCTTCTCAGCCAGCACAAATGCTGAAGCATTAACCAAGAGCTGGGGCTTCCCTGTACTGGTGCCCCCATCCTGCTCAGCTCCTGCAGCTCTTTTACTTGCTAATTCCTCACGGGAAGTGCCGGATTCCCATTATGATCCATGCTGGGTGCTGATCAGGCGGGCTGAGCCCGCTCCTGCCGCTGCTCCGCAGGCCCTCGTGATCTGACCTAGTTCTGAGCAGAGCCTTTCATCTGCCACACAAACATCTGCAGCTTTGTACACTCTGCTGCTCCTTTCCTCTCAAACCAGGCGAGGCAGGCAGACCCAGACTCCCCTCCAGCTTCTGGAGCATTGGAGTTTTTTGGCTAAAACATCCCTCCTTCTCAGTGACTGGTGTGGCTTGTCCTGTGTTTGGCCACACCATGGCCCCTCTGGGCTTTCCAGGGATAATCAATGCAAAAATTGGTTAAAACCACTTTGCCTGGGGTCTGAGAGAGGTAATTTCTCCTGAGTGGGACCTACCCTGGGCTGTGCTGCTCCACTCCTCATTCCCCAGCCATGTCCCTGTACTGCTGCTTTGGCAGGACACAGAAGTTGCTCTTGACCAAAAAGGTCCATTTTCACCCCAAAGCAGGGCAGGCTGTCTCTGGGGCATAGCAAACCCTGTCTCTTGACCAACACATTTCTTTTGCCTTTCCAAGAGGTGCCTTCTGGCCAAAGTGTTTAAAGAGATGACAGAGGTTTCATCCACTCTTAAGTGCCTGGATTTGTGCTGCCAATATCCATTTTGGCTGTTATGCTTCACCCAAGCAGGGATTTACCTCAACACCTTCAAACAGAGGCACAGCAGCAACAATCCTGCCCCAATGGGGCTGAAAGAGGTTCCTGGGAAAATCCCCTTCCACAAATGTGATGAGTTAAATATAAAGCCTTTAACAGATCCTGGGTGGTGGCAGCTCCAGCTGTGGATGCTGGCTGCCTGCTGGAATGCCTGGATTTGCCCTGGACGAGCACAATCTGCTGCTGTCAGAGGGAGCTGCATCGGAATCCAAATCGCACTTGTGCCAAGGGTTATGAGCCGGAGCTGCTGGCACTGGGAGCAGCTCAGGTGGGGCCGGTGCCTTCCCCCCTGTTGTGCCCCCCGGGCTCTTACCGCTTGTCATCTTTGTACCACTGGAAGTCGGCGGAGGGCACAGCGGAGGCCTCGCACAGCAGGATGCCCTTCTGCCCCACCGGCACCCCGGTGCTCTTCGCATCCGAGATGTACGGCGGGTCTGCGGGGAGAGGGGAAACCCGGGGTCAGTGCCCAGCAGCCTTGAGGATTCCTATCCCTTCCCCTTGCTCCTCAAGATCTCCTTTCTCTCCCTGCACGTAGGAAGGAGCCAAAATCATCTCTGAGCCCATGCTCAGCTCCTGTCACTCTGGTGTTGCTGTCCAGAGGTTTTCAGGCTCATGGGGGTTCTCTTCCAAAAACAAGAGCTCCCCAGCTCATGGGTGCCACATGTCCAGCTACTGGAGTGACCAGAGAGGGGTTTAGCAGGATCTTCACGTATGTGTAACCATGAAATACGCTCCTTTCTTTCTCTCATTTTTTCTAACAGAAAAAAAAAGTTCTATTTACTGCTCACTCCTCTCCTCAGAGGTTATCAGCACAGCATCTCTCCATGGGCGAAAAACCCTGGTTGATGGAGACAGCTGAGGAGGAGGTGGTGGAAAAAAAAAGGAGCTCGAAAAGAAGGGGAAAATAGGGCAAAACACCACCTGCTCAGAAAAACTGCTGCCGCCTGTCTCGCTCTTTGTGTGCCTCACTTCCAAGTGCCACTCCCTCGTGGGGCAGCACAGTGACCCTCTCCAGCCCCACCCTGTCCCCTGGTGGCCCCCAGGTACTCACAGTTGACGGTGACTTTGACTCGCTGGACGACGGGCGCTGAGACATCGTTGGAGGCGCTGCACTCGTACTCTCCCGACTGCTCCCGTGTGATCCCCGTGATCTCCAGGTACTCATCCTCGCTGATGAAGCCCACGGCTGCAGAGGCAGAGACAGAGGGCCCTGAGTGATGGGGAGGCACAACAAACCTGTGCCCACTGGCTGGTCACCATATGTGAGAACGTCATTCTGCACCAGGACACCCAGCCCGCAATGCCCTTGTACCTGTGCCCCTCCATCCCGAGAAAATCCTGGCCAGAAAGGTTTCTGCAAACACTGGACAGCAGCTCGGGCGCCCCTGAGAGCATCACTTGCTGGAGATAATGTCCCTGAGGTGCTCAGGGTGGGCAAATTGGGCAAACCTGCCCCCTGAAAAATGACCTGAGGTCACCTCTGCACATCCACCATGCTGAGAGGTACCTCCAGGCTCGCCCAGCTCACACAAACACCCTTCTCCAATTTTTCAGCTTCAATTAATTCACAGCAAGTCTACTCCCATTAGTGGTGGTGCCAACACCTCCCTTTAGCTGCAACACCTCATCCCTGTGCCACTCCAGGCTCATTTCTGTGGGGCCTGCACTTGTCCCCCTCTTCCCCATCCAGGCTGCAGTGCAGCTTCCAGTTTCACTCAAAGCCAGAAAGATGCAATCAGTGGCATTTTCTTCACTCTGGCATCTTTCAGCCCTCCTTGCAGGATCTCTCTTTATTTTGACACACTCCTGGAAACACACAGTGCTTGGCTGGCCAGGAGCAGGTTGGGGCACAAGAGTCCCCAGGATCTCCCCCCAGACAAGCAGCAAAAATGACTTTTTGCAGCCCCCAAAACAGGGACAACTTCTCCCTTTCCTGTTGTTTACATCTCCCCACTGGATCTCCCGCAGCCAGGATGCTGTAATTACTGCATGGAACATCTCCGAGCCCTGTGTCACACTTAATATTCCTATAAATTTTAAACGGTAGTCCTTGGTACATATGTGTGGCAATTGGTGTCATATTTTAATTAGGCTTGCCCTACACCATCTGAAATTAATAATAGCTCGAATTACCAGTGTAATTTATAAATTAACATTGCTGCAGCATTAGGAAATAAATTAGCTCTGGACAGCTGTTTCTGGGAGTGAGTGCCAATGGCAGAGAGGCCAAGCACAGGTCCCTGGTCCCCAGGGGGATGCCGTGAGCTCGGTCAGCCCTCGCTCCCCACCCGGACACTGCTGTCTGTGCTGGCGTGACCTGATGGGCCACAGCTCGCTGCGCTTGACCGGTCAACCCTGTGCATCCTGCTCCTAACAAATGCATGCAAAATCCAGGTGTGGGAGGCTCCCAGCGGGGCACACACTGCCTGCATCCCACCGGCTGATGCTTTTATGGCATCTCTTCTTGTGCCACAGGAACAGCGTGGTCAGACTCCACCACCCGCCACGGAAAGACGGGAGCCAGCACTGAGGGTATTCCTGTAATGCCCTGGAACAGCTCGACACAGTGAGCACCCGAGGCATCTGCCAGGATCCTGCTGCTGCAATCCCAGGTGCCACTACTGTCAGCTCAAACTGGTGCAAATGTGCTCAGCCAGGATGAAATCCCACCTTGGCTCTCTCTCCCCTCACCAGACCTCGCAGCTGCCACCTCCACACGGCATCCCCAGGATTTTGCACGTCCACTGCTACCTGAACTGAGCACCCCATGACCACACGTGTGCATCCCACCTTCCCAGGCTGACCTAGCTGGGAAGGCAGCCCTGTGAGCTTTGGAAAGGAGTGAAGTGAATTTTCCTGTTGATGAATTGCTGACATCCACCAGTGTCCTCAGCCCTGTGCTGAAATTCCCACCCGAGTGGCTCGTGGTGCGAACCGCTGAGCTCATCAGTACTTAGTGCAACTGAAGGGTGAGATATGAAGGCGTTACCCCAAAATCAATATCCTTTAGAGACACACAAATTACAGCGTTACATCCAGTGGCCCTGCGGCACTGCAAAAAAAAAGGAAAGAGGGGGGAAAAAAAAGAATCCTTTTTGTGGCTGACCTAGAATCAGCTTCTCTGTAGCACAGCGCTGCCTGCTGATAAAGTAACGACACAGCCGGTGGCCTTCAGATGCTTCGCGCACAAATCTGACTCTGGGTTGTGCAAAGGCTCAGATAACACTGCTTCCCAACTAACCAAAGGCCCTTTCCCAAGTTCCGGAGTCGGCTCGCACACGGCAAGAATTAGCTTTTGCCATAGTCAAGCCATAATTTGTGTCCCTGGTTTGATCAGGGAGCAAAGCAGCTCGAGTGCATTTTGTTCCCCAGCAAAAGACTTCATTAAAGTAACTGCGAGGGTCAGATTTCCACCTGCAAAAGCTCAGGAAATTGGGGGATGAAGGTTTCCTCTGTGCCTGTGTCGCACTGAAGTCTGAGATATGTGCACTGTAATTGGCTGATGGAGAGGCAGAGCACGAAGTTCAGGCACTCAGGGTCTGGCATCCTGGGAATTTGGCTACAGCTAAACAGAGCCTGCCCCGGACTGAGACAGGATGCTCTGAGCTGGAGCTGACTCCTGTTTCTGCCCTGCACAGCCTGATATAAATCATGCTCAGATGACAATGGCATTAGGGATACCACCCCTGCTAGAGGCTCTGGCCAGGGATGCCTCCTTGGTGCCAGCTACATCACCCCAAAGATTTAGGTGACATAAAGAATCCCTGCCTGCTGGTGAAGGGGGTGACACCAGGTGACTAAGACACCATCCCCCCTGTCCTGTCCTATACAAGTGGCTTTGCAGGAAAACCAGATCCATAAAGCTGCTTCACTCTGCAGGATCACAGCCTGGAAGCACTTGGAGCTTAGGAATGCTCAGGGCAAGGCTTGACCAGAGCCCTGCAGCTCCAGCAGCTCCCTGAGAAGTACCAGTCCTTCTCTGCCTGAACTGATGGTGGGAACTTTCAAGGCTCTCTCTGCTTGAGCACAATCAGGAGCTGAAATATTGCAGGAATTAATGGAGAGCTCTCTCATCTCCTCAGGAGCTAGAAAACCAGCACAGCCAGCACCCATCATTATTATTATTAATACTAATAATGTAATACAGGCCAGAAATGGAACGGCCACGGACAAGGCACAAGTGTAATGCTTGCTCATCAGCCGAGGATGATGAACTAACCCAGTGTGAGCCGGGAAGATGGAAGAGCAGAGCCTGAATCCTTGTGCTCAGTGAGCAGGAGGCTGCACACAGACCACCACACACCATGCAGGACTTGCTCTGCAGATCTCCGTTAGGAGCCTCAGGGAAGGAGAAGCTTGACCATCACGGCAGGGGAGGAGCCACAGAGGCGAGGTCCTGGTGTGGCACAGAGCACCAAGGCCAACCCGACAGATGGCCAGGCTGTGCTTGGGGCCCCACACGGCACGGATGCGATGAGGTGTGGGCAGATGCCTCCCACATCCACATTCCTCCCCCCATGCCTTTCTCCTTCCCTCGCTTCTCCTCGTTTTCCCATCCCGACTCATCTCCCTTCTGACTCCTCCTCCCCATTTGCTTCCATTGAGCTTCTGACAAGATAATAACTCACCAGAAAGTGAACACATGTTCCCAAATTAATTACATGCCACTGTCCCCTGGCTCACTGTTGCAGCCATGTTCAGGTCTCTAGGACACCGCTCACAGCTTTCCCTGGCTGAAGGCTGCCTGTGATACCATTAAAAAGCTTCCTTGGAGCTCTTTCATGTGTCCATACCAACTCCCTGCACCTCAGATCAAGCTGAGCCAGCCCAGCCATGCAGGGCTGCAAGATTTTCACCTCTAAAGTCCAAAGGCACAACCTCTACAGTGGTCCCACAACAGGTTTGGCATCTGGGTGCCCAAAGTCCCCCCACTGATCCCGATGCACTGCCCTGCCCACTACACTGTGCTGCTGCATTTTCCGGGCACTGATCCCGCTAGCCAGGATCAGCCAAAGAAAGAGAATATTTTATGGAGATAATTTTATTAAAATGTTTACAACAATGCAGATATTGACATCTCGCTTCAATCAATAGCACAATTTATTGTCCTTCAAGGTGAACATTAAGCCAAGCTGCCCATTAGTCAATATTTACCTCCAAGGTCTATAAATCTTTATACGGGCTTCAGCGGATGTTGACAGCAGCTGATTCCAGATAAGTAAAAGTAAGAGCGTGAAACATTGCTCCTTTTGGAGGTGAAATAGTAACTAGTTAATTACAGTCCCTACAGCAATTCTCAACTATCAATTTATGGCTACTTCTGGCAATAAAAATTAACATCGCGCAGACTCCCGGCTCCGAGTGACGCACTAAACCCGAGAGCCATATATTTCAAACGTCACCCCGGTGCGGTGCTGATGGCCATCCTAAAACAGTTTACGGTAAATAAATAAAACACACAAAGGTAATAAGAGAATTGTTGGCACCTGAGACCCGCTTCACCTTTCCTTCATGTGGCAGCAAGAGGAGAAGTGCAGGATGGGTGGTTTGGTAGAATCAGAGAGGATGGGGAAGGAAGTGGGGGAAGGAATCACCCCAAATCACCCCAAATCACCCCAAATCCCTCTCAAAGGACGCATGACACAGCCCCAGGTATGTGGGTAAACAAGAGCTAAGGCTGCCTGCAGTACATGCCCCAGCCAAACTGGGAGATGTACCTGCTTCACCTCTTATTAACCAGTATTAGCCTCTCCTGATGGCTCAATTAACACGTAAGGAACAAAGTTCAGGCATTTCTGAAATTCCCTTTCCCAGTCTTGTTTGATCAGGTGCATGACCCCAGCTAGGGCAGCTTCTCCTCCGTGCACCCCCTCTTTTCAGCTCCCCTGTGCCAGCTTAATGTTGCCATGCTCCAGTGGACAAAGATTAGGGGTAATTAACCTGCTGGAAACCATCCAGCACAATCATTAAAAAAATCATTTTTTTTAAGATTACCCTATCGACCCAGACAAACTCCTCTTCTCCTCTCGTGAATATTGCATCCCTGAACCCCAGGCTCCAGCCCAGTTCCATCTGTGACCCACCCTGAGATGAGCAATCCCTTTAGGAAGCACACCTACACAAGGAACAGGGTACGAACCTCCTGTTCTTCATGTTCACAAGCCTTCAGAAGAGGGACCGGCAGCCTAGAAACGGGCACGCAGCATATCAGAGTCTGCGTTGTGCTTACACGGGGCCAAGGCACTCTGTTTTTGAAGTTTCCCAATGACAAGGAAGGAAATCTCTCCTCTGACACGCTTTTCCATGTTAATGAGCGTGTTTCCATGGCCTGATGCTGTGCAAAGCCCCAGGGGATGGTGCATTCGCTGCCTGGCACTGCGCAGCGCTCGGGGACGTGGGAGCTTGGCAGGAGCTCCCTCCACTGCTGCAGTCTGGAGTCCCTCCTCATCCTCACACCCCAGGGGTGGTGACCACCGCCAGCTGTGCCTGGTGTTACCAAGGAGAGGGAAAACATCACGTTTTCTGTACTAAGACCATTTATTACTTTGGATTTGGGGGAACTCTCACAGCCAATTTTGCTCCTTGTGCTCGGCAGTACAGGCTGGGAGGGACAAGGGGTGGCCATAAAGCCCTCGACATAAAATCCTTATCCTGCACTGGTATCAGTGTCCCCTCCTCCCTGGGGCTGTGGGAGCCTCTCCTTGCGTGTGGCCATGCAGTGCTGTGGCTTCTCTTCCCCTTCCAACTCTTTGGGGCACAGGTGAGCTGATAGTGCCTTGAGTTTTGCCTCAAGATGCGACAGAGGACCCTTCCAGGCCTGATTTTGTGCTGACATGAGCACAGGGGACTATTTCTGAAGGCCCCATCTCTGGCTGCCCATGACCACAGGGTCAGGACATGGGGATTCCGACAGGCACATTCCAACACGGAGCTGTCACGAAGGCAGTGGCTCTGCAGCCAAACCTCCACTCTTTGCTGCCAGGAAAGACATCTTCTTCAACTTCCTGCTCAACGCAGAGCTAGAACTGAGACAGGACCCACATTTGTGGCTACATTTGCTCAGTGCATCCCTGAGATCACCTTGGGGCTCATATCTCATACAACAACACTGATATTTAACTGTTAAGTGGGCCCATGCCACACATCTCACTAGTCACTGGGGCATGTGACCTGCAGAGACCTTCCAGATGCCCCCACGTCTCCTGGTCACTCAGCCCGTAGTCACATATGGTCAATACACTGGCATCAACTCCAGAAACAGCCAAAGCAAGGCACTGGGGGGCCCTGAGCAACCTGGTCTAGTGAAGGTGACCCTGTCCATGGCAGGGCGTTGGAATGAGATGGTCTTCAAGGTCCCCTCCAACCCAAACCAGTCTCCGATTCCCTGCCATGTCCTTCCCCACGGGGTTCCAGGGACACCTGCCCACTCCTCTCGCCCCACCGATGCTACGCAGCGCAGCCGAGTCGCCTGAGCCAGCCATTATAGCACCATTGTGAAGAGTTTTTAGCTTAAAAGTCCTTGAAAGTTTCCCACTGTGACTCGTTAAACAAGATCTTTTTCACTTTCCCTCTATTCTCCGCTAACAATATTTATACTCATTTCTTTTATTGAAATCTATCTGCCGCCTGTTCTATTAAAGCCACCTGAGTGGCAGCTCCTATTCTCCGGGAGCCTGCAGCCCATCTATTCTCCAGACAATGAGGTACAAGCAGTCTATCTTCTATTGTGCTTCCCGGCCTTCGGCTCTCAAATCTTCCTTCTCCAAAAGGCATGTCGGAGACGCCTCCATGCAAAAGATTGGAATCCCGGGTTGTGGGGGCTTCCCGGTGTTGGCCGGGCTCACTGCCCTCCCTCTCTGGGCGAGCGCCTCCAGGGAGATGCTGCCGTGGCACCCGTGATCCCTCAGGGATGCGTCCCCCCCTTCCCTGCGCATCCTTAGCGCCGTTTGTGGCGTCAGCCAGCGCACAGCTCGCTGCTGCCGGGATGTTTGCACGTCTCAGACAACTTATTTGTTACCAGGAATAAAAGAGGAGCATTAAACCTTTTGTTTGCAAGAAGTAGTTCCTTGGGAAATAAATGGATTATGGAAATTAATATTTAAAGAAACAAAACAAAACAACTCGGGGACCAACCACCCTTGAACGAGGCTCTAACTCAGGAGTAAATGAGTCGAATAAAGAATGAGCCCTTTTATTTCGGTGAGGGAGAGCTCAGAGGCAGCTCGAGGCTCGGCAAAGTGGCAGCTACTGTCTTCAGCATCTCCCAGCCCCTGCCTCCTCCTGGGGTGCTGGTAAGGACACTGAACCCCAGAAAAAGGTCCAGAGGGCACGTGCCACCCTGTTAGAGTAAATTAGCAACAGCTACAGTTCACAAAGAGCTTAAGTGGTGTCAGATCTGCAGCAAAGAAGGGTGCGGGGCTCGTTAGAGGGCTGCTGTTCTTAATGATACCCATTATCACCAGCATGAGCTGGACACCTTCCTCCTTGGCCCTGGAAAGGCAAGGGTGACCCTTGTGGTGACACTGGGAGGGACTGGTGCTTGGCAGAGGCTGTGACTGGCATGGAGCCACTTCCCACGGAGCTTTTCTGCCTCCTTGCAGAAACAAATGCAAAAGGTACATGAAAATCAATGTCAAGGCTCCCACAGAGCCAAGCCCTCTTCAGAGAGTTCCTGAGGAGACAGCGTCTCCCAGCAGCTCCGTGCTCCTGCTCCAGCACTGACACTGCTCTTGGCACCACTCTTCCTCCCATGTTCTCTCCCACAGCCCAGGGCATCCAATGAGATGCCCAACACAAAGTCCTCTCTCCTTTCCTTCCTTACTCCGCCTTCTTCCCCATGATTTTTTCCCCGTAGCCGCTTCCAAGGTGAGAGAGGACAGCGTTGCTGGAATGAAAGATTCTCCGGCGTGCCCTCTCCCAGCAGCGGCCCTAATTCATTTTTCATGGCCCCTTGCAGTGACAAAAGCCGCTGCTTCTCTCTTGTAAGCGTGCGCCATGCAATAAGTCAAAGCTGATGTGCATTTTCCCCCTGGGTGCCGAAGCTGTGCTTTTGATTTAATTTGTCCTGTTGTTTGGCGCTCAGCCTTTGCCGGTGAGTTCCCTTGGAAAGGTGGGAAGTAGGGCCCCATCCATGTGGAGGGGCTGCCTAACAGATGGGGTGCAGTGGGTAGTGGTTAAATAATTTGTTGCAATGGTACCAAGATGTTGGAGAGCGACAGATGCTGCCGGAGAAAATCGCTCAAACACGCATCCTGTTTGTGGGAACGCTGCTCCTCCATTAAATCCTGTCGCAACTTGGCTCCTCTGGAGCTCATTCCATTTCTGGCAGCTTCCTCGCTCTGGGAGAAGCTGTGGTGCGCAGGGCTTGGCAAGGAGAGAGGCACCAAGAACCGAGGTTGCTCCTGCCTGCTATCTGCAAATGCTTTGCAAAGAACCCCCAAAAAATTCCATGGGAGATCCACCACCACACCCCTTCCCAACCACTCCATGTGACGGCATTGCTGTGCAGGAGAAAGCATTCCCAACCCCTGCCAAACTCGAGGCACCCTGCTTTCCTCTGGATTCAGGTGAAAAAGAGCTGCTGGCAGCCAGGACCGAAGGGTCCCTCCGGCTGGAAATTTAAACCCCAAGGCTTTCTCCGCAGGACAAGCTCTTAAGAAGCAATTGCAATGCAAAGCGTTAAATGGCTGTAACCTCGGCTAAGCTGTATTTCAGCCGCATTAGGGAAATATCCCTCAGATGGGAAGCAAGTGGCATAATGGCATTAGAGTAAAAAAATAAGCATCAAGTGCCGGCTAAATCCATCCCCAGTGCTGGCAAGAAGTCATGGGGATCTGGGAAACATTCCCTTCTCCACGCATATCCCTACAGGCAGCTCACAGCAAGCCTGGACTCTGTCACTGCCATGACTTTCTGCAAATGGGGGATATTTTCCATCCCTCCTTTTCCCCTGGGACCCCCTGACCACTCTTCACCCCCCAGAGCCATCTGAATCACGGCAGGGTGAGACTCGCTGTCGCCTCTCCATCATCTTTATCCCGTCTTTATTTTTTCAGACACGCTATTTTCCAGCCCAGTGGCCTTGCTCTGTCCCTCGTGTTTTATGGCACTGATGTCTCCATTTCTGCAGGATCACTCGCAATATTGTGGCTTATTGAGAGGAGCCAGGGAAATGCAGGGGTGATGAGTTGGATGGGTTTGGGGTCTGGGGGCTGGTGGGGATGCCCTGAGCCCGGGGAAGGGGGGATGGGGAGGTTGTGACAGGAATTTCAGGGATGGATGATGCTGGGTGACTGAGACTGGGGGACTGGAGACTGGGCTGAGCCTCCTTTCTTGAGCCTATCATCCACTCCTCAGGCCTCTGTGTAGGTATTGGCCCTGCTACAGGAGCTGGGAGGGCAGTGAGAGGCATTGCTCTGCAAGGGAAAAGCCATTTTAAATAACAGCAGTGTGTCACAGGAAGGGGAAAAACCCATGGGCTACAGCATTGCTCTGGCTTTAAATTATACCGTAGGAGAATAAAAATAAAAGAGAGGAAGACAGAGAGAGAGGCCAGGAGGAAAAAGAATTGCCATTGTTTTACCAAGCAGATGGGAAAGTTCAGGGGATCAGAAAAAGACTATTATTATCTTGACTCGACCGAGAGAAGATGGGAAAGGAAGAGGCATTTTTTTTCCCCTGCAGTGAGGAATGCTGTGGCTGAAGTAATTTCAGCAAAGAGTCGGAAGGAAAAGGTGCCATTGGCTCGGGGCAGTGCCCAAGTTACCCCCACAGCCTGGGCACTCCACCATGATTTGCCCTTTCGTCCCTTTTCCCAGCAGTGACACCACATCCTGCGCTGCTATTGCAAGGCTGGGGAGGGGTAACCATGGCACACACCCCTCGCCGCCTCCAGCTGCAGCACCGTGCCAGATGTGCTGCCAGATGTGCCCACTGCCAGTGGCGCTGCAGCTGTGGGCACCCCTCCACGGCACCGCTGGTCCTGCCACCTTCCCAGCCTCGAGGCACGACCACCTGCCCCAACTACCCAAATTCCTGCTGCCCTGCCCCAGAAACCCGTTGCTTTGCCACAAGCCATTAAATACCCTAAATACACAACAAATTTCCTGCTGGCTGTTTAACAGGAGCAGAACACGATTTTTTTCTCTCCCCAAATTCAAGTGAAAATCCCTTTTTCTGTGTCTGCAATGGTATTACAGTTCCGTGGCTGCTCACTGCTGTTCTCCAGCTTGGTACCAGGCAGCTGAGCTGCTCCAGCTCGCCAGCACGTTCCAGCTCCTTGCCCTTACAAGCACAGCAGCATTCCTCAGCCTCACCAGAGACAAGGAGACTCTTTTTCTACCCATATTCAGGCCAGGGGAAGGGCACAGCCCTGAGGCCCACGGCAGTGACCGAGCACAGACATCAACAACTGATTTACAAACTGGGGCAAACACTGGTGCAACAGCTTCCCTGATGAGTGTCAAGGTCATGGGACAGGGAAACAAGGAGGTGAGTGTAGGTCAGCTCTGCCAGAGCATCCTTCGCCCACCACATCCCTCCCTGAAGCCGCTGTGCTGCTCACTCCATTTCCTTCCTTCCCCTCTATCCTCACTTTCTCTCCTCCTCTTTTCCCTCCGCCACATGGTCCTTCCCTCACTCCCTGCACTTCGCCTTGTCACCTTTCCTTCTCTACACCCACTTCTCTCCCGCACCCCTGGGACACAGAGAGGGGCTGGCAACCTGCCCTGCCTAATCCCGGGGCTACCGACTCCTCGGGAGCTTAATATTCACGACGGAGAGAAACATTTCACGGCGAATTGGACGCACATTCAACTGGAAATGGAAATTTTATGACTCTTCTCACTCCGCGCAGCAGATTACACCAGCTGAGAAAACATGGAAGCAAATGAACAACCTGTGAACTGTAAAGTATATTAATAATGAAATCACAGCCCGGGAAATGAAGGCTTTATTCTGTTTATATTCTGCTCCATTAATGGAGAGTGCTAGCAGTAGCTCCGCCCCATTAGCCGGCAATCTGCGCCCCAGGAAGAGCTCAAGGATGGTAGGGGAATGGTGGCACAGGGCAAAAACCTCCTTCCCTCTGGGAAGTTTGGCTCAAAGCATTTCCTTGTGCTGCCTCCATCTATGGACAGCGGAGGTGGGTGAACACGGGGGTGATCTTTGGTGCCCTGCCCCATGCAACCCTGGGAGCAAGGTTATAAGGCAAGGAATGGAGCAAACGGCGATGCCAGGAAAAAGAAAGAACAAATTTGGGTGGAAATCAGTTCCAACACCGCAAGGAGCCACCCAGCAAGCTACCGGCACTGGGAAAACCATCCATGTACAGCCTCGAGTGCTTTCTCCTTGTGCTGCTCATTCCTGTGGTTTGAG
This sequence comes from Monarcha castaneiventris obscurior, assembly GCA_026261815.1. Classification (NCBI taxonomy): domain Eukaryota; kingdom Metazoa; phylum Chordata; class Aves; order Passeriformes; family Monarchidae; genus Monarcha; species Monarcha castaneiventris. The sequence goes on from JAMPIT010000114.1 coordinate 4,288,609, forward strand.
CATCCCCACCTCTCCATCATCCTTCCCACCCCCTCATCACCACATCCCATTTTTCCAGGGATGGAAGTCCTTGTGCACCCACTGCCCCAAAGCCACGCTGATGGCCACAAACCGAGCCAGGCCAGCAGGGCTTGTGCAAATAAATATTTCAGTGCTATTCCCCGGCACACAGCCCTGTCCTTGGCTCAGCAGACCTGGGCCACGTGTGACACAGCCCAGCCGGGCTCTCTCCTTCCCGAAAACAACAGCAGCAGCTTATGCAAAGCACATCACGGGAGCTAAAAGGAGCCAGAGCAGAGTTTTCTATAGCTGGAGCGACCTGGTGTTGACAGAATGGGGACGCATTTCCACAGCTCAGATTTTTATAATAATACCTCAGGGGAGTCGCTGGCAAAGTTTGGCCCAAATATAATTAGTTTGCACAGCTATTAGGAGCTGATAAAAGGTTTTAATTTGCGTGGAGATCTCTGGAATCTCAGACACTCCCGTCCCTTGCTCTTCCCCAGGCCAGCTGAATGAAAGGAGAGTCCCAGGCAGGGAGTGACACAAAGCCATGCATTTATCAGGGAGTTGTGTTCAGCAGTAAAGAAGAGATGGAAAATCCAAAAAGCTGACACTGCTGGTGTGTTGGGTTTTGTCCGCTTTGTCCCACCACACCAAAGAAATATTAACATATCCCCTTCTTCGTGTGGGTTATGCCATGCAGAGCACGGATCAGGGCATTTACAAATCCTCAGCGGGCCTCACATTCATGGGAAAGGTGGTCAGGGACCGAGGGGATAGGACACAAGATAAAATTTGGGGGTGTGGGCAGGGCTTCCTGCTTTTGCCCCCTATTAGGGCAGCAGGCAGCTGCTTCCCCAGGCCATGATGAGGAGCAGAATTCGCTCTGCCTCTGGCAAATAGGGAAAGTGTGATGTTGCAAAGCTGCATTTAGGGAATGTCTTAAAAACCAAGAGGGTGTTTGTCCCCCTTTTCTTAAGGGAAAGACGTTGCCTCATTTGTAGCTGGAAGGGGTCTCGTTATTTTTGTACCAAGATGCATATTTTAAAGGTAACTATGCCAAATATGCAAAATCAGCTCAAAGAGTTCATTTCCACCTTGCAGGGAATAAAAACCACTACTTTTATACACATAAAAGTACATAATCTCCTATAGGTTTGCAAAAGCAGGAGGAACCAGGGTGCATCAGGAAGGGAAATGCTAAAAGGAGCTTCCCACATGGCACGCTAACCGACTTTTAGTCATTCCCTGGGGAAAAAGCCTGGAGCCCATGATGTAATTCCACCAGGCTCTGTCTCCTGCCAGGCCAGATCCCACTCCCATGGGAGCTGATGGGGAAGCTGCTGGCCCTCAGCAGGCTAAATGTTCCCCCTGCCCCTGTCAGGATCTTGCTGGATCTGTCCCACGTGTCCACACTCTTCTCAAACAACCCATGGCAATGCCAGCTGCCTCCTCCACCACAACCACACAAAAACCAGTGGCCATCTCAAAGTCCTGCTTCTCCATGGCCTATTTATTTCCCCTGTTTGTACACCCTACACGATACAAGCAGAGCTGGACCACAGCTGACCCTTTGCCCGGCTGCTCCATCTGGCACACGCTGATTAAAAGAGTATCAAAAGTGGTGGCAGATTTACAGGTTAACAATGATTTAGTGGAGAGCACCGCAGCCAAATTAATGCCGGCTATAATGTAGTTTACCTCATTAAACAATGCACACCAAGATCCTGTCTGTTGTAAAACAATTGGTCTCTGAAGCCTAGTGTTCATCTTCCAGGGTTGCTGGGAGATAATAAATGGGTAATATTCCGGCGATAATGGTAATGGAGTCACGGCTCAGAGCTAATATTATGGCAAAGCAGTAATTATTTCAACAGTAAACAAGGGGATGGTTGAGCTACCGACAGGATGGGAGCCAGTTGAAATGCTCCAGTTAATACAGTGGCACCCAGGCCTGCAACTGCCTCTTGGAAGGAGGTGCTTGGCCATCAAGTGGGTCAGCTGAACCTCTGTTGAGTCACCCAGCAACCAAAAGACAGGAGAGACACAAGCAATAGAGGTGGGACAGCATGTACAGCATGGTGGCCATCCCAACCCAACCCAGCCCATCCCATCCCATCCCAACCCAACCCAGCCCATCCCAACCCAATCCATCCCATCCCAGCCCAACCCAGGCCCACGGCTCAGGCTGGGCTCTGTGTTTTATCACACAGCAGGATCACTCGCTGCCCTTCTTTGACACACCACTCGTGTTGGCTCAAACCAAATCTCCAAAGCAGGCAAGAGGCAGAGCAGAGACACAAGACCCGGGATGAACACAGAAGGAGCCTTACACGAACCATCTGCTCCCTCTGAGAGGTATTTCCCTGCTAAAAGGGCCAGCAGAGGACACGGCTCTCTGGTCTTTGGTTAATGAGGTGATGTGAGGCCAGGCTAACGGGAGCAATGTCACAGCTCGGGGAGCTGATCAGGGGAGGAACAAGGCACCACAGAAGCAGGCAGAGATTTTCCCACCCAAGTGGATCCCCCTTCTCCCTGTGCCTCCCAGCTAGGCCTCAAATCCTATAGATATCCCCTGCCTCCTCTCCAGGGAGAATCCTGGAAGGATGAAGAGGGCAGACCATGTGCTTAAGGGACAAACCTCTGAGATGGGAGGGTGCATCCCCTTTCCAGGGACAAGCACCTCTTCAAGCTGGATATTTTTTGCAGATATTTGTCCTCTTGTTTTAAGCCTTGCCAAGAGCCAGGGAGAATCAATATATCCAAATATACCAGACTTCTCCCAGAGTCCCTTTGCTGGTTTGCTGCTGATGTATAGACAGATGATCTCATGAGACCTCTGCCACATCAGGCCACCGTGTCTCATCTATCTTAAGTGCATATACGAGCTGTGATTACTGCTGCGTCTGAGTGCCTCACGTCTGGAATGTGTTTATCCTCCCGCAGTTCTCTGAGACAGGGGACTGCGATTGTACCTCTTCCAGGGAGGCCACGGAGGTTAAACGGGCTGATCATGGGGGATATCCTGCATGTGGCCACATCAGGATCCTCCGAGCATCTCCCCAGTCTCTGCCTTGTGGCACTGAGGCATCACCTGCTCCACAAATGGCAGCTTGGCCTCAGCTCAGAACTCCGGCTCTGCACGGGATCCAGCTTTTAGCACCCAGCCTAATCCTGATCTTAATGAGGGATTCCCGCCTCAGAGAGGCATCACCTGCTCCACAAATGGCAGCTTGGCCTCAGCTCAGAACTCCGGCTCTGCACGGGATCCAGCTTTTAGCACCCAGCCTAATCCTGATCTTAATGAGGGATTCCCGCCACAGAGACCTCTCAATCAGACCTCTCACAAGTAAATACACCATCAGCCAAACCATAATGTTTTCCTACCCTGGCAGCCACTGTCTTAAGCCTCACACCAGAATCCATCACACTACAGCGAAAATCAAAAAGCAATTAGATAAAACCATGGCAGAAAAGTCCATCAAGGGTCATTAAGGATGACGACTTGGATGCAGCCTCTGGCTCAGGATGTCTGTGTGTGGCAGAGCAGTGCTGGATGAGCCAGTGGAGGGATCCACACGCACAACCCAGTTTTACATCCTTTCCTTGTGCCTCTGGCCCTGTCATGGCACAGTAACCCCACTTGCCTGCCCACAGAGCCCTCCTCATCATTACTGCTAAGCTGTGCCTGCTGCTCCTGGGACAGAACCTTCATCCCTCCTGGAAGATCCCTCACTTCAATTCCTTGGCACATTTCCCGAGCTTAATGGGAGGCACGACGAGCCTTGTGTCTGCAGCACGGATAAATATCCCCTGGATAGCTCAACGTGGTGCCACTCTCTCTGCCAGTGCCTTGGCGTCCCCCTGAGCCGGTGGCCCGGGATGCTGTGCTTTTTCCTAGCCAAGAAATCCCAGCCTTCATCCGCTGAGAGATGGAAACCCGCCTGACAATATGACAATTGCCATGACAACATCAGTTACCCCCCAAAAATAAATAAAAAGCCCCGTAACTATGGAAACACCTGAGTGACCAAAACCAGGCTATTAACTAGAAGACCTCGCCACAGTTTACAGACGGCATCGGCACGGCGAGGCTGGGGGCTGGAATCCAGCCAGAGCCTCGGAAACTCAGGCATGCTCAGCACCTAAGGGTGCAAAATGGATGTTTAGGGGCACACACAGTGCTGCCCTTCAGACCCCTGAGTCCAAGTCTCTGCAACTTCCACCTCCTCTGGGCACACACTGCTGCCTTCATGATGGGTCTTACATCCAGGCCGCTGTTATCCACATGGTTCTCTCCCTCTTTGCCTGCTCCCTCCCCTCACCCTGCTGAAGATGCCTCTCTTAATTGCCATCCCAAGGGTCTGGGCCCCACAGGGGTGTCAAGAAGGGATGGAGCTGCCCCATCCCATGCCAGAGCTTGGCACCTCTCTGTGGTTTCAGAGAGCTGAGTTTTGAAGCCCCAGTGCCTGGCAGCTCCACTGGCACTTGTGGTGCCAGTTGGAGCATCCAAGCCCAGGACAGAGCCTTAAAGATGTTAAGCCTCCTCTGCTGAGGCAGAAGAAGCTGTGACTCCAGCAGCTTCACTTCATTTTCCACCTCAATCTGTTCAGATGCATAACGAGCTGCTGTGAGTTAAAACAGCCTCACTGGGCACAGAAATAAAATAGGACAGAGAGGAGTGAGGCAGAGGGACAGAAGACAGGCTGCATCACACCTTAGCTGCACTGGCCACAGGTTCACAAAGCACTTCTCCAGAGCCAGCAGCCTGCTTTTGCTCATGCAGGAGGATGAGGATGGGCACAGGTAGGACCAAGGCTGAGAACTGATGGAGGCACCAATGGGGACAGCACCCCCATGATTCATGAAATCAGAAGTACAAAACTCTCTTGCTCAGGTTCACTCAGCTCTTGAGTTATACCATGAACATATTGTCCTCATCCCAGCTGCAGGAACTCCCCCAGCCCCCAAAGCAAACAGAGCCTCCAAAACATACTTAATGGCTCCTAGAACACAGCAACAGCTGCAGACAGGAAAATTCAGCAGAGTTTACCAGCCCAAGCCACTGAATGCAAATTCATCAGAGCAGAGACAGAACAGCAGAGAGGTCAGAGGAGCCTGGAGTGGCTGGAAAAGGGTCTTGAGTGAGATCAGCCACTGGGGAGCTGGGCTGCTCTCAGTGTAAATCCTCTGAAGGGCCTGCCCATGCACTCCCTGGTGAGCAAACAGTTATTTGCTCCATTTCCCACCAAGAAGTGCACAGTGTGCTCGCAGGTGCCAAGAAAATCATAAAACCTGTGAAGTGCCTTTGCACAGAGCAGCACTCACCAGTGTCAGCACGGTCCTTCAGCTCCCAGTGTGGCCGTGCCTGGCACACACAGCGCTGGCACAGCCTGTCCCAAGGAGCACCGCTGAGAGCCACTTCCCCACCCGCTGTGTAAACCCTTAAATTATGCACCAGCACTCTCTCAAACAATTCTCCCTCGTCCCTTGTCTCCACCACTTCAAGCGAGATGGTGGAAGATGGTGAGAAGGAAAAGGAGGCGGCTCGCTCGAGACTTCCCATGGGATGAGTAGCAGCACAACAACCGAGAGGGGCCAGCAGCAAGCTTTGGGTTTTGTTTGCCCCAGGCTCTCCAAATTAGAATATATCCTACCAGGAGAAGGGACACCATCCCAGCATCTGCTACAGCACCTCTATGCATTTTCCCTGGCTCTCATTTCAGTCCTCACGCTTCTGAGCTTCATCTTTGCTGTGTGTGGTGAATGCAAAATGGAGAAGTAAGAGGTTCCCCTTGGCAGCTTGGCAGACCTAGAAACAGAGGAGCTGCCCACGGAGATGGGCAACCATGGAAGTTGTCCTGGGCCACCTCTGGGCTCATCACCCTCCATCAGCAGGAGACCAGGCTTCAGTAAATCTCTGTGATCATTTGTTCCCTTTGAGTTTTGAAAGCAGAATGCCTAATCATGGCCAAAATCAGGAAAGAGCTGCTGCTGCAAATTACACAGCGCCACAGGTAATTTCTGATTAGCTCACTCTTCCTCTCCTGGTGCATCCTCAGTTTCCATAGCAGCTAAGTCCTAAGTAAAATGGAAACATCTGGTTCAAGCGCAGGTAAAGATTCCCTGGGGAAAAAAACCTGCTGGATGGCAGCAAACACAGAAAATAGCCCTTGTGAAAGACAGAGGCATCAGGAGCTGGGAGCCTGGTTAGAAGAGGATGGATGGCACGTGGGAGAAGGCAGCAAGGGGCACATGAGTGGGAGACGAGGGTTCTGGGGAGCAGGAGGGGATGTGGGAAGGAGAGTGGGGCCGTGGGAAAACAAGATGCCTGTGTAAAACATGTGCTGAGGAGGCTGAGCAAAACAAAAACATGTCAGGGTAGACAAGGGGAAGAGTAGGAAGACAAGGCTTCAAGGTGGGAACACATGGACTGCCTCAGCCATAAATGCTGCCTGATGGCGACACACAGTGACAGCAGCTTTGATTCCATAGAGAGACACTCAGGGATGGGGAGGAGCACGTGGATCCATGCACAGACCCTGACCAAAGCCTCCAGCTCGGAAGCAAGACCACCTACAGTGGCTAAGCCAACGTGCTCTGGGGGAAGGGTTTGTAGAGGCTCCTGTCAAGGGAAGGGGCTGAGATGCCGCCGACTCAGCTCGCTCTGCCTGGGCTTTGGAGAGTGATGGATCTGGCCCAGCCGATCGCTCCAGCGCAGACAAATAGCAAAAAAATCAATGGAGCTGCAGCGAGACACCGCAGCCCTCGTCAGGAGCTGGGCAGGGACAGCAGCCACGGTGCCATCCGTCACTGCCGCCCCTGCGCCGGCTCCTTCAGCTGCCGGGCAGCCCAGCCGGGAGTCCCCGAGGAGAGCTTGAGGCAGTTGTCTGGAACAACAGCCCACGTTGGTAAAACCTCAGGGGAAACACGACTCTGAGGTGGAACTGAAGCGCTTAGACAGGATCAGAGGATCAGAGGCAGGCATTGCCGCTTGGCCGCACGGCTCATCCCACCCAGAGCCTCCGGATCTCACCCCCGGCTCACCCACAAGAGCCTCGCAGCCACCTGGGAATAACAGAGCAGCAAAATGCAAAGCAAATGCCAAAAAGCAGCTGGGAAAGGGGGTTGAAATTATACGGTCCTGAACGCCTGGGAATTTGCTTCCCAGCAGTCACACCCACACAGTTCTGCTGAAGGTTTGCTTACCAATTAACAAGGCCACCAATTAATGCTTCATGTGTTTTCCTGCTCATTTGCACTATTTACAATCATCCTTTGAAGCAACCTGTAAGAATTGCCTGAAAAATTTTCAAAACATGGCCAGACAAGCACGTTCAATGTGCAGTGCGTGTGGCCCATGCAGGAACTCCACGATCCCTGTGTGTCCCTTCCAACTGAGAATATTCCCTGCTTCTGTTAATCTCCAAGCACAACCACCCCAACCTGGCACCTACAGCCAGTCCTCCACAGGACCAAAACCATCAGCTCCTCTTCCAGACCACCAAGATGGGTCTTCCTCTACCAAAGTCACCAAGTCCTGTTTAAGTCACATCTTTTTGGTGCATTTCACTTTCTCTTGGCAACTGAACAAGCCACCAACCCCTCCCCAGCCACTCACAAAGAGTGCTGTGCCCTTCCCAAAATATTTCTGGTGACGTTTGGTTCTTACCTTTGGGTGAGATGTGTCTCCAGGTGATTGTTGGGTCTGGCCTGCCCGTGGCTATGCAGGTGAGGCTGACGTTGCCGCCCTCGTTGATGGAGATGTCGGAAGAGATCTCGGTGATTTTTGGAGACACTGCAATGACACAAAGAGGAGAAGGGAAATTAAACTGGTTCTGCTTCAACTCAAATCTTAAACTGTGGGTGAGGAGGATGAATTTCCATCCTCCCTCCACTTTGACAATCTATGCAGTAGCCCATCAGTCTCATCTCACTTGACAGGAACAAACAGGGAAAAGAGGAGGCAGAGAAAACACAGCAGAAGTGGGAAGAAACTGTAGCCGGAGGGAATTCAGTCATTTTAGGGAGGCTCGAGAAGCTCCTCCTCAGCACCTCTGTGGTGTGAGAGACAGTATTTCTTCCTACCCCACTTCCAGCATTCCTTGTGTCCTCTTAGCCGTGACAAACCCTCCCCAGCAGAGCTGCATCTTCCTGAGAAAACACCATTCACCCCTTCAAACTCCTGCAGCTTTTCCTGCAGCTGTGCAGGCTCCCTGCCAGGCCCTTGTAGCCACAGGAGCACCAAGAGGAGCTGGGCATGAAGACAGAGCCTGCTGAGGAGCCTCTAAGGTTGACCACCATGCAAAGGAAGGGAAATTCCATGGGGATGAAAGCATCCCACTGCATTGGCACTGCCACCCCAAGCACGCAGGAGTGGGTCACAGAGGGTCCAGACCCCAGGAGGGGACACAGGTACAGGATGGGGGTGATGAGGAGGGGGCTGGGAAGGGATGAAGAGCAAGCAGGGAGCACTCAGCTCCTGCTGCTGCATGAGCACAGGACATGATCTGGCTGCTGAGGAGGGCTGGAGGTTCTGGGAGATCTGCATGAGGGAAAACCATCGGCTGCTGTTATCAGCCTGCACCTGCAGAATGTGATAAAGACCCTCACCTTCCTGGGTTTATTTCCAGGCTTTCTCCAGAGCCCGGCAGGGACTGGCACCCTGCTGCAGCGCTTTCCAGGAGAGTCACAAATCACCCACGCCTTCCACCCTTCCTGGGAGAGCCCCACTCATCACCCCACTCAGAGCTGCAGCCCAACACCCCAATTCCTGACTTGGACCTCACTCCCGAGCCTCCCTTCCCTGCCTCTCCCCACCTCCCACACCTTCCCGGGCTGCGCCAAGCCGGAATGACTGCAATGGCCTTGCACGCAATGCCTCTGCTGTGCAGGTAAGTAATTTATTGATCCGTAAAGCACTCCAAGACGCTCTGGAAGGGATTATGTCATGCCAGTGCCGTGCAATAAAATAAAAAATGATGGATTTTTTGTGAACATGATGGTGATTTAGGGTTTGTAGTTGGAAGTGTAGTTAAAGTACATTTTAAGTGGAAATCAAGGTGGGTAATGAATTATTCTCTGTTTTGAAGGGCTGCTGGGAGTTCATTTTTTTGCTGCTCTGGGCACGATGGCTAATCTGCTAATCATGCACTGGAGAACAACTCTGGATCAGATGCTCCCAAAGAGAGGGGGCTCTGGGGCAGGACAGTGGAGGGCAAAAAGACAACACCTAAAGAAATATTAATACACTTCAGTGTCACCAAGGGGACAGCACATTCCTCACGGGACCACTCAGAGCTGGGAATGCCCTGCCCATGGCCAGGTCCATTGAGGAGATGCAATTAATTACAATGTCGTTATGATTGCCCCGCTGTGTTCCTGCTGAGGCTGGGACTGCCAGCCAGGAAATCCATGTGTGCTCTAGAAACACAGAGCTGATGGTCTGGACAACAAAAACAAGGCAAGGGGGTATTACCAGTGTCATTTTGGAGAGGTGGGAAGAGCCAAGCAGAGGCGGAGAGATCGCCCACCCTTGCCTGGGAAGCAGCAAGAGCTTCCAGCTCTAAGTCCTGAGAAAACTAAAGCAGTATCCATCATCTTTAAAGCGCTGTTTGCTGCATCACAGAGGAACCTTTCTGATGTTTTTAACTGCTGAATCCACATCGACCCAATTCAGCTTGTTTTGCAGAGGCTTTAAAAAAAAACAAGCCAGACTTTATACAGCTACTCTGGGACTGCAGAGACACATTTGCACCCACCCAGGCGAGAGACAAAAATCAACTGACCAGGTTATAAAACATAATTAAAACAACTTAAACTCGCATTTAATTGATAGGACAAAAGGGAATGGCTTTAACCTGAGGAGGGTTGATTTAGAACAGGTATAAGAAGATTTTTACAATGAGTGTAGTGAAGCCCTGGCACAGGCTGGCCAGAGGAGCTGTGGCTGCCCCATCCCGGGAAGTGGCCAAGGCCAGGTTGGATGGGACTCTGAGCAACCTGGGATAGTGGAAGATGTCCCTGCACATAGCAGGGGATGGAACTAGAGGGTCTGTAAGGTCTCTTTCAACCCAGACCTTCCCATAATTCTATAAAAGCAGCTCAAAATTCTCATGCAACAGGGAAAAAGTTCAGCATACTCTGGGCAAGCTCAGGACACTTTGAGGGAGATGCAATTTACTGTGTCCCATCTGGAATGAGAGGAGGCAGGAACATCTGGGAAGCAAACCAGAGAAACATCACCGAAGCTGTTAACTAAGTCTGGAATTGTCTATGCAGTGGTTGGATTTAACACGGTGGTTACTGTATGCTAATTAAATATTTGAATATTTAACCACACAAACTATTCCAAATGCCTTTCTGGAGAGCCAACAGGTGTGTTGTAAGGCTTTTACCAGACTGGGGAGAGAAATCTTAATAAATAAACGATCCAAGTATATATTTAATATTACTTAACAGTCGCTGGTGCTTCCATTCCCGCTGCACTAAAGGACTTTCACCAGCACTTGGCATTTCTGCAGCAGTGGGGCAGAGGAGACATTTCCTCTGCCGAAAGCAGGACGCAGATGGAGCTGTGCCCCTTTGGGAATGAATAAATAAATAAAGCTAAGTAAACGCAGGCTTCCCAGGCGGGAGCCCTCTCCTTGCGGGCAGTCCTTTTGTGTTCAGCATCTCTCTTGCTCGGAAGTGATTAAACATGGCAGCGTTGGCCAAGCTGCTCCGGTGACACAGCACAGATTTCCCCAGAGGCAGGCTGGTGCTTTATTGATCCAGCTCCTTTTTTCCCTCCTCTATCCTTGCCACAGCTCTGGGAAGGTCTCTGGGTGCTCTCAGCCCCCTGCAGGTGCCCAGGGCATGCCCCCAGTTTGCCCCAACGCGGTGCCCGCTTGCACACAGGAGTCCCCAGGACAGAAAGCAGCTTGCTTAAATATTTAACCAAAGCATATGGTGAGCTCCACATTCGAGGGTGTTCAGTCAGGTGATAGATGTCTTTCCAGATCCAAGCATATGTGCTTGCCGACACACATCTATTCCCTGGCGCACAGACGCCCTCCTGCCACTGGCACAGATGATATCCCAGCTCTGCTTTCACCTCCAAACACCCGCTCCCGAGCCAGCACAGGTGCACAGCTCATGGATCCCATGCCTGTATCCCACGGCAGTGCTGCACACAGATCTTCACATCCTGGGAACGTGGTGGGACTCCCCTGGCATTTCGGCCACCCCCTCTGCCACCTCTCCCATGGCACTCCCTGCAGGACTGATGCCTTCCCTGATTATTCCTCCAGCTGCCTTCTATAGCTCATCCCAAACTGCATAAATATCCCCAGCTTTGCCTCTTTGCTTGGGCCCTGCCACCTTCATCTCCATCATCATCACCTCCCCTCCCACCTTCCTGGCATGCACTGACCGGGCTTGCCTGGGCTTTCCTCTCCCTGACCCCATGTCCCCACCTGTCTCCTGACACCCCAGCACCCCAAATTTCAGCCAGGCCGACTGGAGGATTCATCTGGAACAACTTTTCCACCTCAGACTGGCAAGGGGACTTCAAATGAGCCGCACCAAGCTGCCTATTCCTTCTTCAAGGACCAATTTCACTTTTTTGCCTTAACCACCCCCTTTTCACCCACTTTTGGGAGCCAAGCAAGAAGTGTAGAAATACAGCTGTGACCTTTCCAGACCAGCAAAGCCCTTCTAGTGTGGGAGTGAGGCAGAGCAGGTGCTTGTCCCAGCCAAGGGGTCTCAGCCCCTGGCACAGCCTGGGAGCGAGCAGGTTCTCCTGGTAAGCCCAGCCCTGCTTCCCCTTCATAAAACATGCAAACCTCCATCTTCCAGCACGAGCAACATCTGCTCCAGATCAAAGGAAACAACAAAGAACAACTATAAAAGTGTCTGGAAGAAAGAAAAAGAGGGAGAGTCAGACTTGCATTCTGCAGGCGATCTGTGATTTGCACTGGCAGCTTCCTGAGCATCAGCCTGACGCTGCTCCTGCTTTTCATAACAGCTTCTTACTGCTGTCACACACAGACTTCCCTGTGTTTCACGGACTCTGCTGCCACGGGTCCTGCCTCTGGGATTCAGCAAGGGGGAGTCTTGCAGTGCTGTGAGTCAAACCCAGCCCACCCTCTGGCAAGAGAGGGTCTGCCAAAGCCAGCCAGGGTCTGCCAAAGCCAGGGACCCCAACATCCGGCTCCAGGACTCCTCCAGGTTGTAACCAGAGCACTTTGTATTTGCCAGGCCAGGAGAAGGTGCAGTGCTGGTTGCCACAGTGCCAGGCACCTCCATGGTGCCTCCTCTCCCTGTTTTGTGTTCCAAAGCTTTCTGCCTTTAGGGAGCAAATTGAGAGCCCTGTGCCTTCAATTACAGGTGTATTATAATGGGCTTTTAAATCAGTTTGTGCTGCTCTAACACAATTATAGTTAAGAGAAAAGCAGAGAGGGCTTCATCCTGCTGTCATATCATCCTTCCATCATATCAGCCCCGCTCAGGAGCTGTTTTGAGCCTGTCCAAAGGTGTGAGGAAGGGCAAACACAGCCTCAGAGCCTGCTCAGCCACAAAGGTTTGGACACAAACCCCGTGTGGGTGCCTACCCTCTTCCCCAGGGCTGTCTGGACCCTGGGTTGGCACCACTGCCCCCTTCCCGGGTTCGGCACAGCTTTGCCGAGGGGCTGATCCCCTCTTCACAAACCTGGCAGCAGCCAAAGCCATGAAGAAAGAAGGCTGGAAACAAAGAGGACATACATAACGACCTTAATAAGCAATTAATAAATAACTAATGACAATTGCGGGTTCTAAAGCGAGGCGTAATGAGATGTGTCATACGGCACCAAAATGTGTCTAAATGATTTCCCAAACAGGTAACGGCTCCTGTTGCAGGGAAGCTTGGAGGACACGAGATTTTTTACGCCCATCTCTGCAGCAGGTTATACAGCACAGCATCATAATAACTCACAGGAGGAGGGGGAAACAAGACGTTCCCAATCATTCATTAGTAAAGTATTTGTGAACGCGGGTATAATTCACCGCATAAACAGCAGGGTTTCTGCAGACAAACTTTATAGCTAAGTGCCAAAAGGGAGCCCAATCTGATTCCACTTACGACAGCATAAATCAGCACTACTGCTGCAGTCAACAAGGGATACACCACAACAAATGTGGCACAATAGGAGAGTCGGGTCTCAAGCACGAGGATTTTTCCCTCTTTTCTGGATGGGTCCAGGTCACCAGCCTGGATCAAGAGCGGCTCCCTCAGGAGTCAGGATGCTGCCTCATTAGATTCACTCCCCTGCTTTCAAGACTCTGAAGGGATCTGCATCGTTCTTCCTACTGCAGAAAGGAAGAAAACACCTGACACCAAGCCCTGCACCTGTGGGGAATCAAATCAGAGTTGCCTTGCATGGCTATTAATGAGCAGCTTTAAGAGGAGGCAGAATCCCTCCCTCAGGTTTGGGAGAGTTCTGCGTTCATGTTCCAATGCTTGAAGGAAGATGTGGGACTGCTCTGGACTTCATTGCCTCCTTTAAAATGAGTCTAATGATGCTGAGTGAAAAGAAAACAAGAAGAAAGATATAAAAGCAAAGTTTTTCCGTTATTGTCCATGAAGAAATGCAGCCAAACAAGGAGTGTTTGGCAGTTCAGCTCCCTGTCTAGACAGATCTCATTTTCAACTCCACACACGCTGCACGGATCTAGTTTCCAGTTTTTGCACCCCGAGCCACCTGGGATTCCCCCTGCAAGCCAAGCAACGCCTCATGAAAGGCAGAAAATTGAAGGATCTTGAATCCTTAAGACACCTGCATCATTTTTGCAGCATTATTGACACCTCTCCTCAAGGCACGACAGCCTCTCTCACAGCTGCCTCCACAGTGACCATCAAAGTGACAGTGACTCTGTCACACCCTGCTCAGGGGATGCAGGGTCCCCAGCTCCTCTCATCCCACTGGGTACCAGTGAAGTCTCCATCAGACCCTTGGGAAAATCCCAGTGTGGGGACGAGCCAGAGCGTGCCGACAGCACCCCAGAAAGTTTGAACACGACTTGTGGTTAATACAAAGCTTGTCAAACCCATCACCTCGAAATGCTGAATGTCTTTATTAGATTCCTTTATCTCCCCCTGAGATCGGAGGGACAAGACGAGATGATTCTCGGCGGAGATGTCATCATCCAGAAACTAATTAAAGGCTGCGCGGGAAGCCGGGCCACCACACTCTGGAGAACAAAACGCATTAGCAACCCGAGTCGGGGAAAATATTACAAGTGAACTTCAGATCAGAAAGGGCGAGCGAGGGATTTCAGAGCAGCTCTCCTCTCCCTGTCTGTCCTCACACTCATCCCTACACTCCCTTGTCCTCGATAGCTGCCCCCCAGCTTGGGGATGGTTAGGACCAGCCTGGGACCTGGGGGCCAACAGGGGATCCTTTCCTGCAGCGGGTCACGCCCTGGGAGAAAATCATGATTTGTGGCATTTCCTTTATTTTTACTGATAGAAAAGCCTCCTTGCTGTGGGTCAATAAGTGCAGAGAAGGATGGATGGACGCTGGCTCCGCCAGAGTGCTCCTGGCAAAACCCTCAGTCTCGTTGGGTCTCATGTCTCCATCAACGTAATGACAAGAATTTCTCATCCTTGCAGGCTCATGAAAAAGACAACAACATATGAAATTAGAAGGTACCCAGAGCCTATGACCACAGGAACTGCAGGTGGGGACGTTTCCCCATGGGGACGGATGCACAGATCTAGTTTAGGACATGTGTCTCAAGTGGAGGTACCTGCAAACTGCCCTTCCAGTCAGCCTGGAGTGTCCCGTTCCAACGGACAGCAAATACCCACAATATTGCTCATCTGATCCATCAGCCCACGCTGTCCTGCTAAATTCTGCTCAAACCCCCAGCTCCCCTCCCCTCAGCCAGCCAGAGTGGCCATGCCCCACCCTCCTGCTCCCCCCTCTGCTCCCTGAGAGCAGGGGGGGCTCTCCCTGTCCCCTCCAGCTCCCTGTCCATGCAGAGTGGGCATCACGCCAAGGGCTGAGCTTGCCGAACCGCCCCTGTGCCACTTTACTCCTCAAAAGGGACCTGACAGGAACAAAGGAGCTCAAACGTCCTTTCCAAAGATAAATCAGATGCTCTAATGCAGCCTGCATCTCCAATGAATATAGGGCAGGTGTCTCTGAAGTGAAGTATTAGTTAAAATGATGCTCTTTAAATTACATTTCGGCTATTTCAGGCAGACAGGTTGTGTGTGGGTTGGGCTGGGTTTTTTTATGATCTATCTAGAGGCTTAAAAAGACACAGAGAGAAATAAATCTCCCTTCCATTAAAAACACACTATGCTCTTGCATATTTGTTCTTATCTCGGCGCTCTCGCTCTCGTGCTCCCTCTCCCTGGGCTGGAGCACAAAGTAAGTGTTTGTGATTACACTTCCACGCTGACACTCAGCTAATTCGAGGAGCTGCCAGCCCGTGCCCAGGAGGAACACCCAGCCTGCCTGCCCTCGCAGGAGGACGAGCTGTGCTTCCCAAAATGCCACGCTGGACCCAGTGGCTTTACTTCAAAAATCATCGAGATCGGTGGTGCTAACGTGGAACCGAGGGAAAGCCTCAAGTTTTGATCAAGTTATTTGGATCTTCTGAGTCTATCCATGCCCTTTTTGCCTCATTTATCGATTTACATCCCTCCAGTGCCATCACTGCCTGTCCCCTTTCCTGCCATCCTTCCTGAGCTCCAGCTCTTCCAGGTACCCCTTGTGCTGCAGGCAGGGCTTTTACTTCTGCTTGGGCTTCTTCCCATCTTTGCCTTTGACTCCAGTTAAAAATTAATGGATCAGGCAGGGAGCACAGCCCTGTTATTGTCTGATTAGGTGGTTTGGAGGCTGCTACTTATGACCAGACTCTGTCTGGGAGAACAAAGCCTGTGAAGTGGGAGAACAAAACTCAAGAGGTGGGAGGTCAGCAAGGTCCAGCAGTTCCAAATGAAGCACAGGTGAGGTGATCCATGCATCCACACGCTGCCACTCCTCCGATCCCCATGGGAACACATCCATCACCCCAGCAGAGGCAGGTCCCAAAGATGCCCTGATCCATTCCTTACTCCTCTTAGTCATTTCTTTACATCCCTGCTTTTTCAGGCTCTCCTTCTTGGGCTCCAAGAGCCCCCCAGCCTTCCTCGCCCTTCCCATGGAATACTTCTGGTCCCTCATCCTATCTCAAGTCATGTTTCTAAGCCAACTCACAACTGCCCCAAGCCCAGGGGAACCAACCCAAAGCTAGGCCAAAGCTGCCAGGAACAAGCAGGAGTGCAAATACCAGCGATCCAGAGTCTGTGGGATGATGCTCCCCGTCCTTCCCACACCTGCAAATGTGGTTTATCCCTATCATCAAAACACCCTGGGAGATAAGGGAGCATTGTTATTCCCACTTTACGGATGGAGAAATGAGACCCAAAGATCAAATGGGCCAGAAGTGCCTGTTCGGATCCGTGCTCTGCAGCATCTGCCCTTCAGGCTCTAGAGCTTGGAAAACCATGGGAAAAAGGCACAGGGAGAGTGAGGGTGGCTGCCAGGGCAGGCATTTCCATTGGGCTGCACAGAATGAGAGCTCCATGGTTAAAAATCAGTCATCAGGCCACCGAGACACAGCCGTACATCCCTGTACACAGAGGGGCAATTGAAACTCCAATCCCCAATTTCAACCCAAACAAGCAACATTTGACAGAGCTAAAAATGAAGGAGAAGGAGGGAGCGACGCTCCCACAAGGGAAGGGTATCGATGCGCCTGGAGAATGTGGAGGCTGTTCTCCTTTCCCATTAGGAATGCTCCTTCATTTCCTGTTTCTCCTAAACAAAGCCCTCGAGCCTTCTTCTCGGCCACACTCATGCCTCCGAGAGTGCCAGAAAAGCCACAGGGAATTATCCCCGCCAGAGCATCCTTAATTTCCCTATTTGTCTTCCTAATGCCCAGCCTCATCACCAGCACCGTCTATTCCCCATGTGCTCCTGCTTTACATGGAAGGACTATTTTTACCCCATTCTTCCTATGCTTCTTTTTCCTCCTATTTAATCATTTTAGAGGCTTTTTATCCGCACTTTCCTTTCCTTTCTTTCCTCTTCCCCTTTCATTTTTAATACCTGTGGTTCTCCGATTCAAAATCATTACTGTTTTTAACTTGACTCGAGCCTCTTAATTAAGTTACTTTCCATTATTTTTTATCTAGTCCATTTGTCTACATCCCCCGCTCCCTCCCTAATTCTCCCTTTCCTCCCCAAGGCAGGCTGGGTATGAAATCTTACATTTCCATTTGGCTAACAATCACTTTGAATTTTTAAATGCTATTAAATTGGATCACACCAGTCACTGGACTGGAGTTGTCGAGCTGTGATATTTACTCGCGCCAGTCAAAGGGAAATGAAATTGTGGCGGCGCAGGGGGGAGGCGATGGGGGAGCCCAGATTTATTCTGCCCGCGGTCCTCGCAAACAGGCACAATCCCCTCGGATTTCTGAGCGAGTTCAAAGGAAACCCTTACGCTCAACCATGAATGTATTGTAATGTCTTTAATAAATCAATTACTTGTTGGCAGGGAAGTGTCACTGCATCTCCAATCCTTGTAATCACCTCAGCCTTGCTGTGTTTTAAGTGCGGAAAGCTCACGGAGGCAGACGGGGAGCCAGGAGCGTCGTCGGCGTAGGGCAGAGCACGGAAAGCACCGCTCTGTCTTGCCAGGAAAGGCCAGAGAGTGCAGAAAGGATTTGCATCATGTAAAAACACACACAGAGTGACCTCCAGCTCCAGGATAAGGGCACCACGGTGCTGGAAGGACCCTGCCAGCACTGCATGGGCTCATCCTTCCCAGGGCAGCTCCTGGGATGCAGAAGCTTGGAAGGAATGACCACAGCAGGTTCACTGGGAAAGGTGGTGTGGTAAAAAAATGCCTGTCCCAGGAAATCGGCCTGCGGTGATGGGGGCAGCCCCTGCTGCTCCCTGCCCAGTGCTGAGCAGGGGGATATTGGACAGCAGCGTTTTCCCACTGCCCCAAGAGCCAGACAACCTTTTGCTGCACTAATTCAGACCTTGAGTTTTGTGCTTCTGCTTCAGGAGGGTACCATATTTCAATTTTACTAAAAGAGGCCTTTTCCACTCTAAAATTTGCTAAAGGGAGTGGGATTTGATTACAAAGCAGCCCTGGCCAAATCCAACCCCTCCTCCTCTCTCTGTGCCGACAACATCCTCCCCTCCACAACAACAATCATCTGAGCACAAACAGACAACAGAGCTTTTCAGAAAGTAATGAACTCCGGTCGGAGCCAAGGCAGGAAGGGTTTAATGTTCAGCGCAGAAAGCTTGGCGAGGCCATCAATTATATAGCCCTGCTGCTGAAGGAGCAAAAAAAAGAGAATATTTCAGACAGACCCGGCCAAAAAGAAAAGATAGGGAAGGAAATCACTGTGAGAGAGATTTAATTTCACAAGCGGAGAGAAGTGTTTGCAAAAGAGGAGGAGGATCAAAGGCTGAAGCTCTCGGGCTGGCTGTGAGGAGGAGGGATTACAAGGAGGGCAAACCATGGAGGAGACATCTCTGTTGATGTCTTGTGTCAAGGCTGGGCCAGGCAAGGAGAGCCCCCTGCACAAACCGGGGAGTCTGTTGGCTGTGGGGCTCAGTGACAGGACACTCGGGCAGAGGGGAGGGTGGTTGAGACCTGTTCATCTCATCTCACACAGGGCAGCAAACCAGTGTGGGGTCTGTGGCCTCTCCTGCCTCATCCCAAATCCTACCCAGGAAATTACACAAGATGCTACCAAAAAGGAGAGCTGAAATCTTTTGGGCGTCTCTGTGACTGGGACCAGTAACCCAGAAATGAAAAATCCCAGAATCCCAGAATGGTTTGGATTGAAAGGGACATTAAAACTCATCTCATCCCACTTCCTGCCATGGGCAGGGACACCTTCCCCTAGCCCAGGATGCTCCAAGTCCCATCCAGCCTGGCCTTGGACACTTCCAGGGATCCAGGGGCAGCCACAGCTGCTCTGGGAACCTGTGCCAGGGCCTCCCCACCCTCCCAGGGAAAAATTCCTTCTGTATGAAGGTATTAATCCAAGAAGATCCCCCCACCCTGTCCCCTGCTCCCAGTGGGGCCATTCTGATCCCTTCTAGGGATCCAGTCATGGACTAAGGAACAAATCCACCTCCTTTCTGAGGGATAGGACAAAGGGGTCTCACTGCTGTCTCACAGCAAACATGGAAAACCCAAACCAGAAATATTTCAAGACCACATTTCAGTATCTTGTTTGAAGAATTACATTTCCATATCCTTTGCAAAGATATTTTCTTTTTTGTTCTCTACTTCCCACTTCTCCTCTTCTTTCTAAATCTCTTTCTTCTCCACTGCATCACCGGAACAGAAAGGAAAACAAAATCACAACTCTCCCAGTGTTTCAGTGCAGCTCCTTCTTCCCAGCTTCCACCTCTCCTTCCAAACCCAAGCAAGAAGAGTATGAAAAACCCACATTTCCCACCCAGTTTCCCCCTTTATTCTCCCAGTGACCTCCCCCAGCCTGTCCTCAAGCCTGGGGATATTTGCTGGAGGTTCTCCAGCCCTCGGAGGCAGCAAGGCTGGGCAGCTTTTCGGCAGCTGTTCCCTTGGCCTCTCCTTTATCTCCAGCATTGTGTTCACATCTGTTTCCCCCTCTGCCTCTTTCCCTGCCACTGGGAGCCTGCTTTTAAATCACTGCTCAGCACAGCACTGCCAGGCACAGGTTCCATGCCCCGTTTGGATGGGGGATCCAAAAGCCATTTGCAAACCTCCCTCTGCCTTTTTTCTTTTCTAATTTTCTTAATTTTTTTTTTATCCTCCCGAACCTGCCGGTGCTGCCACACTGCTTTTCTCTCCTCCCTTTTGGCTGAGGAGCTCTCTTGGCTCTGGAAGCATGTTCAGACACCTGGTTGCTGGCAGTGTGGGGTTTGGCAGTGGCTGGCAGCGTGCAGCTCTCTGATAGGGAACGGGAGGAGTGTGGGGATCATGGTGGGGGTCACAGCTACCCACCGTGGCTATCAGGGGTGTGCTGGTGGCCACTCGTACTGCTCCTGGCTTGTTGGTGGCTTTCCACCACCCACATTCCGCTGGCTTTGCCTGCAGCTTTGGCCAAGGCCATTTCTGGTTTTTCTGAGGATTTGTAGGGTAAAAAAGCACAGATTTGTGCAGCACCACCCAGGAGCTGGGAAGGCATTTAGGACAAGGCACTGCCATCTGTGGCTCCTTTCCTCAGCAGAGTCCTGCTCCCGAGAAGGGCAATTTTGGCAGAGCAAGGCAGCAAACCCTAGGGAGCAGAGCCAGGCACGTGGAGGGCTGGATGCCTCACTGCCACCCTGCCCACGCAGTGGCTCCAGGCTAAATTCCCATTCCAGATTGCAATCTCTCTGTGCTACCAAAAAAAAAAAAAGAGGGCTATATTCTTCCGGCAGCCAGTAATGTACAAAATTCCCTGAAAAAGCTTGGCTGATTCCTCCCCAACCTCCTTTCACTCAAGGTCTGTGCAGGATCGCGGGCCAGGATCCCCATGGATGCCACCTTCATGGCAAAGACTACACCAAACAGACAAAAATCCCTTGGGAAGAGCCCTTTGCTTCATCCTCTGACTCCCCAAGCCTCCGCAACAGGTTTTTGCTTCTGGACTCGCCTCCAGAGAGACTGGCCAGAAAAATCAGTTCTAAAGGCCAAAAAGAAGAGCCAGATTAAAGTATCAACTCTGAATTTATGCTCAGGACTTAAGGTTTAATAATGCAACAGAAAATCAATATTTAATAAAGCAAATGATGGAGAAAAACAGTGAATGGGAGATGAGCTGCTGCTGGTGTTTTCAAACATGTAACCCCCGGAGGAGCCGGGTTGGCAGGATGGATGTGGAACCAGATTGCCACAAAGAGCTGGCACACAGGATGCCCCAGGTCCCAGCGATTCCAGCTCTGGTGTCAAGGGGAGCTCACAGGTCTTTTATTAAAGGACAAACAAGGAATTACTGCGGTGGTCAGAATCCAAATACCCATGGAGAGAGATCAAGTGCTGAGGCACGAGGGGAGCCAAGCAGCTGCTGCACTGAGCAGCACAGATTGGGGCTGGGCTGGGGGAACGTGGGCAGGCAGCAACACCCCCAAATTCAGGTGCCAAAGAGCTGTCTTGGGATGGACACCTGAGAAGCTGGGAAGGAGCACAAGGGCTCAAAGAAGAGGGAAAATTCCTGCCTGCTGAGGAGAGGGGGTGGTGTCAGTAGTTCAGGTGGGCAAGTGGGCAATTGGGGCACTAAGCCTGGCTGGCAGGGGTGGTGGCACAGCAAGGGTGCAATCCTGGCTATGGTAAGGATGCAGCCCTGGGCATGGCAAGTGTGCATCCATGAGCATGGCAAGCACACATCCTGGGCACGGCAGCAGTGCAGCCCTGGGCATGGCAAACCTACACCCCTGGGCACAACGACTGTGCATCCCTGGGCACAAAGCCCACATCCCTGGGCAGAACAAACTTGCATCCCTGGGCACCAAGCACACACCCTGGGCAGAGCAAACCTGCATCCCTGGCACATCAGGAGTGCATCCCTGGGCGTGACAACTGAGCATTCCCAGGAACAGCAAGCAGATGTCCCTGGGGACAACAAGACTGCATCCCTGGCTGTGGCAAACCTGCATCCCTGGGCATGACAAACCTCATCCACGGGTATGGAGCACACATCCCTGAGCACAGCAAGAGCTCATTCCTGGGCACAACAGTCATGAACCCCTGGACACAGCAAGAGTGCGTGCCTAGGCCAAAAGCACACATCCCTGGGCTTGGCAAATGTGCATCCCCAGGAGCGCAGGGCCTGGGCAGGATGAGGGAGCTCCGCGATGCTGGGGACAGATCAGCAGCTCTGCCTCCCTCCCCTGGAGGCTGGAGAAAACTGCAGCGAGTCCCCGCATGGCACAGAGATGTCACCTGCTTCTTGTCCCCCCTCTGCATTTCCAGCCCTGATTCAATGCTGCCAGCTGGGAAAGGGGGGAATTTTGTCCATAACCATGCCAGTGATGGCAGGTGCTTGTTGGGGTGCATGGCTTAGGGTGCACAAAGATCTGTGCCCCACCTCACAAAGTCTGGGGACTGGATAAATCCGCTAGGCAAAAGAGACTCTCACTTGCACAGGAATCAGTGCCCTTGGATGAAACCCCTCCTCTGGCACGCTGCGTGTGCCGGGTTGTCTGCCTGGCCCTGCAGCACGGCAGTAATTTGTAGCTTGTGCCGGGATCCTTCACATTGAAAGATGACATATAAATATAAAACGTTATCACTCCATAACAGCCACATGCTATAAAACGCCAGGCAGAAGGATCTGGAACTAGATGGAGGCAGTGCTTTAAATCCTTCCCTGCAGAGTTACTGCCGCTAAAACAACAGACCTGCTCCAAAGAGCTCCGGCAACGGAGGGAGAAGAGGACAGACCCTGATAAAAACACCACAATTGAGGAATTAGATGAATAAGTGATGGGATTACAGCATGACCTCCCCACGCTGACAGCCCCAGGGTAGCACTAGCACCGGCGCACCGCTGACGTCTCCTCCCATTCATCCCCTGCTGTGATTTTTGGCGGCTGCTCCGTGCTCCTGTAGTAACAACAAAGCGCTGGTACCGACGTTCCACTACAACGGGCTGACTCCGCTCCCGCGGTTACGATAACAATGCTGTTACTGTAGTAACATTACAGAGCCGAGGTCTCACTGTTCTACCCTTAATTTTATTGTCGTAAGATTAAATTGCAATAATGTTATTGAGCTGCCATTAGTGTTGCCGTGGCAACAATAACATTAAGGTAGCGATATCACATTACAGTGGTCCAACCGTTCCGCCACAAATATTTTAATGTAGTAAAACAAAAGAGATTACTGCAGTAACATTAAACTGCAGTGACCTCATTAAACCCCCACCGGCTTTATCACACTGCTGATAACAACACTCTCCTGGAAACCACACGGGGCAGTGGGAGATGCCCGATGAGCATCCTGGGTGCTGCTGTGCCACCCCTTTGGCTGGTAAATCCATGGGGAACAACAGGGAGAGCCACACACAACT
Organism: Monarcha castaneiventris obscurior; assembly: GCA_026261815.1. Lineage (NCBI taxonomy): Eukaryota > Metazoa > Chordata > Aves > Passeriformes > Monarchidae > Monarcha > Monarcha castaneiventris. The sequence goes on from JAMPIT010000114.1 coordinate 4,311,695, forward strand.
CCAGTCCTGCCTGCCTGGAGAGCTGCTGGCACCGCTGGCCTCCCGGATTCAGCCGCTCCGCAGAAGGGATTAGCGGAGTCACTCTTGAATGGCTCTGGGTGAGGCAGGTGACCTCTCCCTGAAAGCCTTTGGAGAGGATGGGTGAACGGGGCTGCCGGGAGCTCGCGTGCTCAGAAAGGCTCAAAGAGGAGCAGACTCTTGTTTTCTAGAAGAGGGGTGATCCGAGGGTGACCTCCGCAGCTCGGAGGGAGTAGCAGAGAGAGTTCCACTGAGCTCTCCTCACTGCCACAAAAGTGCACACAGCTGAGCCAGGAAGGATGGAAATAGTGGAGCCACGGGGATGTTGGAGGTGGGAATGCCCCCAGCACTGAGGCACGGGGCATCTGCAGGCCACCACACAGGACTGGTGTTAGCGCTGCCTGAGGGAACCCAGTGACACTCGGGACTGCAGCACCAGCGCTTCACTGGGGAGACAAACAGGAATTAGCCACAGCCTGGGTGTACGCGAGAAAGAAAAACAGGAAGGAAATGAAGCCGGTCTGTGTGTCCTATGAATCACTGGAGCTTCCTTCTCCTCTGCTCCAGTCTCCTGGCAATTATTTCTCCTTGGGAACAGGATACATCCTCCCATGGGTCTGGCGGTGCCTAGCCCGCTTCATCGCTGGGGTGCCAGGCAAGCCCGGAGGGTGCCAGGCAAGCCCGGAGGGTGCCTTGAGGAAATGGTTTGAAATTGGAAAAGGTTGATAAAGAGGAGATCTAAGGAAGAAGTTTTTTACAATGAGGGTGGAGTAGCACAGGGTGCCCAGAGCAGCTGTGGCTGCCCCATCCCTGGCAGTGACCAAGGCCAGGCTGGACGGGGCTTGGAGCAACCTGGGATAGTGGAAGGTGTCCCAGCCCATGGCAGGGGGTGGCACTGGATGGGCTTTGATGTCCCTTCCTACCCAGAGCGTTCTGGGATTCTGTGCCTTCCCTTCATCCCAACCTCTCCATTACCAAGTTGCCCTCCTTCTAACAACGTTAACTCACTCGAGCACTCTTCACCTCCCCGGCCCTGCCACTCTTTACACCAGCAGGCTCATCCACAAGCTCCAGGAAGGAGCAGCAGGGTGGGACACATTGCCACTGGGATGCAGCATGCCTGGCTCCCTCCAGTAGCAGCAGGACATGAAACTGGGGCAGCCTAAAGCTGCAGCAAGGGCAGAATGTGAGCCCAGAGCAAATTCTTTCACAGTACAGACTCTGGAGTCTCTTTTCCCCCTGCTCCCACCCCATGATATAATTGCTAATTAATAATAACGTTTAGCTCTCAGATAGCGCGTTCCATCTTCAAAGACCTCTGTCGACATTAATGAATTAATCCTCATCAACCCCCCTGTGAAGTAGGTGACAATTATTATCTCTGCCTCACAGATGTTAAACTGATTTGCAAAGAGGTCAAGTGACTTTGGGGAGGCTGGAGGGAGCCTGGCCGGGTATGAGGCCACTCCACAGGGGACCACGGACAAGCACATCCCAGAGAAGCAAGGGCTGGGATCCGGGGCTGTGGGGCAGATGGAAAGATCCAGGGGCAGTAATGGATGTGGGACCTGCAGAGCTGCTCCCCGAGGGCAGAGCAAAATGAGGATAAAGAGCCAAAAACTAGGCCAGTGCGTGAGAGCATGTGGGAGACCTTCAGTCCTCCACAACAGCCCCGATACAAAAGGCAAAGATGCTTTGACAGAGCGACGGTGATCAGCAACAAAAGGGAGACGGGAAGGAGCACATCAGTCAAAGGAGCCGAGAGCGCAGGCGAAGCGAGGGAGGATTTCCATTTCGTGCCGCTGGTTTCCTCCCCACCACCGCTTTGGGGAGGCTCTCCCAGCTCCCCCGTGCCTTTTAGGAGTTATTCTCTAAACCTGCTTCTGCTTCTAGAAGGAACAGCTGCTCCCACGGGGGGAAATGTGTGGCCACACCAGTAAATCCGTGCCAGAAGCAGGGGGAGCATCTCGCCCAATGTGCAACTCCCATGGCTTCAAACGTGACCAATGTCTGCACATCCTGTGCCACTGGTGGGCTAATCCCTTTGTCCCTCCTCGCTCCCAGAACCGGTGCCATTGGTGGCACAGGGCACAGGCTCAGCCCCGCAGGTAAGGTGATGACGACTACAGGGACTGAGCCTTCCTCCCAGCCGCTCTGCTCACAGCAAAGGCATTTCCCAGGCACCCAGGCAGAAAAACAGCCACAGAAAGTTCTCCTTGCTGTCCCACGAGTGAAAGGGGCTTGTGGCATCAAAGGAAAATTAATTGGGCAGAGCTGGTGGTTGAAACAAAGCCGTCTCGGGCACTGCAGCCCCACCGGTGGCTTTATCTCGCCGGCACAGACCTTGGCAGCGCTGCTCCCCCCGCAGGGCCAGGTGCCACCGGCACTGCCACCTCTGCCCCCGCCGCCCCCTGCCACCGGTGCCCGAAGCCCCCCGACTCCGCCGAGCAGGTAATTAACTCCCAGACAAAGGCAGGGATTTGAAGATTAACCTGGGCTCGGGAAGGAGTGGGGAAAACTCATTTACACCAAACAAAAGGGGAGGGGTGATTAGTTGCTCCAGTGACAACAGCAAGAGCCAGATAGGGCCAGGGAAACTGATAAAGAAGCGGGGAAAGCGCTAATATCCCCCAGTTGCCTGCTTTTGCCTTTTTTTTTTCCCCTTCTTTCTTTCTTTTTAAGCACTAAAATTCTACCATTTTCTATCATGCAAATTCGTGTGCCTAAGTGAGATTAAACTCGGGCAGGCTCCGTGCCTCCTTCTCCAAGTCCATTTCCCGCGCAGAGATAAGGCCAACTTCCCTTAATGCATCTTACAAGGCAGTGGGAGTGTTTTGCAGGCACGCATTGGAGACGGCTTATTATCAATACAAATAAGAGCTTTCCAGATATCGTCCTTCTCCTCCTCTCTCCCCTCTCTCCTTTAAACCCAGGAACCCAGAGAACCGCTTAAATAGCTCAAATGTCCAGCAGGGAGCAGGGAGAAGGGGGAGGCTGCACCTGAGATGATGCTGCAAGAAGTGGGACTTGCTAAGGAAACCGGAGTGGGACACAGAAGAGGAGAGGAAGGAAAAACATTGCTCCTCGGAGGTCAGTGGGACCTAAATCCTCTCCCTCTCTCTGGGTTTCTGCCCCCTCCAAGTTCACAGCTTGCCTATTGCAAGTGGGGCTCCCTTGCATTTTTGTTTCTCTGAGATTTACTCCCAGAAACATCTCACTCTCCCCGCAAGGTCCAAGGCAGATTCCAGCAAACACAGGCAGTGCTGCTTCCTGGTGCTTTGTCTGGTCTTATGGCAACCCCTCCTAAGAAGGAATGAGGACTGAAGGAGTGGGACCACTTCCAGACCCTGCAGATGACAGGGATGCTCCCTGAGCTGCTCGTTTTAGGTCCGTCTGTAATCTGGGAGCACCTTTCCAGGAGAGATCCAGGTGCTAAGAACCTCCCTGTCCCTTTGGCAGCTCTGTTGTTGGCTGACATCAGCTTGGCACCACCAGCCTGACCCCATTTAGAGCAGTCCCCAAAATAGCAGGTCTGAACTCTGGTGCATTTGGTGCCAAGGGTCTGTTGTCTCATTCCTGAGCTCATTTGTCCCACATTAGCACAGAGGCACCGACCTGCTATTCCTGGATCAGCAGCAATCACCTTTTCCCTTTTGTACCAGGATTTCAAGACTGACAAGTGTTTCTGAAAGCCTGGCCAATGAGGAAAGGCGGGAGAAACAGAGCTTGGATGGTTTCAGAAAGAAGGCGGCTAAGGGGCACCGGGATAACAACCTTCCCAAAAGCAAAAGGTTATTACAGAGGACACTGATCAATTGTTCCCCAGATCCACTGGGAATAGGCTGAGAAAAACTCCACCTCATTTGCAACAAAGAAGGTTTAAGTTAGATATTAGCTATACATTTTCTAATTAAAAAGGTAGCAAAGCAGTAGAATAGATTGTCTGGGGAGACTGAAGAACCTGCTTTGTTAAAGATTCTCAAGAATAGCTTTCACATGTGCTTGGCAGCGAGGCCTCTGCCTGGTTGCAGGGGGACAGGATAAATTAGCTCTTGAGGAGCCTTCTCCCCACCTATTTTGGGATCTCGGCCACCCAATAGAGCCAACCTAGAAATAAATGCGCAGTTCACCCCCTGCTGCAGCGTGGGCATCCTCAGTTCCAGGTGTCTCTACCCAAAACTCTCTTTGGGGATCATTCCCAACCCTCATACTCTAAAGGAAGCTCCTTCTCCCACCCCTATCCCTCTCCTGCTTTTTGCTCTTCCCCCCTCCCATAGCTCTGCTTCCCTCCAGCAGCCCTCAGCCAAAACCACGGATGCCCTCCATCCATGGCTGTTTCCCAGCGATATCCCCTAACCCTGGGGAGGAGGAGGGAAGCAGGCACGGGCTGTGAGTGTCTGGGCCTGGCTGATATGCACCCATCCTGCTTGCCTGGGGGAGCAGCAGGCTGCTGGAATCGTAGCTGGAAGGGGAAGAGCTCCTTGCCCCCCGCAGCCAGTCCCTTTGGAGAGCACAGCCCGCCCCGGGGCACGATTTAATTGCATCCTGAGAGGCTGGAGTGCTCCTGCCTCCAGAGCTGTGCCCCCAGGCCCTTTCCTGGTGCAGCAAGGGGAACGTCAGGACCTGCTCAGAGCAACCTGCACACCTCCCTCTTCCTGGCTAAACCCCTTTAAAAGGAGACACCCCCTTTCCCACCTCCTTGCACCACCTCTCCTGTCCTGTCAGGCTGAAGGAAGGGGCAAAATGTCCCAGGGCCATGTGCTGAACTTGGCACATCCCTGAAATCTGGTGCTTAGCCACCCTGCTTTCCTTGGAGGGGGCATAAGCACCACCTCCCACAAGCTGAATGTCATTTTGGACAGGATTATTCCAAAATACATATTTATAGGGCCCATTTTCCAAGGCAGGAGAGTTAATCCTGGCACCCCAGTCCAATTTTCATCGAGGTCATTAAGGCAGGTTTCCCTTTAATTGGACATGATATTCACTTTCATGTCCTGCTCTGAGAAAGGGCTGGGCGAGCCAAAGAACAGCTCTTCAAATTAGGGGGCTCGCTCTCCAGAGCCGGAATTTCTGCCAGCAGCACGAGGATCTTCAGCACATTACAGGACTGAGCCCATCACTGAATCATCCCCTACTTAACTGCTGCAAGGAGTTAAGCTCTGACCTTTTCCTGCAGCACCCAAATATCTCTTCCTAATGATACAGCGAGACACGGGAGGGATGGGCCTGGATGTCTGGTGATACAGGAAATTTAGGTCAGGAAATGGGAATCAGAAGAGAACAGATAGAAATTGTCCTGCATCACCTCAGCATCTGATAGCGACTTCAGAACTTGCTGGTGATCGACTTTAGCTTAAGAAACTCAGGCAGGTAATAAGAGATTGCAAGATAAACAGCCAGAACTGGGGCTGGCAATGCATCCGCTTCCCCTCCGCACTTAATGGAGATGGAAAAAGTCCGGCTCTGGTTAGTCAGCTTGATTGCTTGAAGAGGAAAGGGAAAATGAAAAGGGAGGGAAGAGGGAAAATAAAGGCCCTGAGTCTGGGTTTTTTCCCCACTTCTATTCATTAGGCTGTCAATAGTGCTCAGGCCTGGAATATCGACGGCGGATTAGCTCAACCTGACTCTGTGTACAAGACCAATGCCTTTTTAACCCAGCTTGTTTCCAAATCAATACACCAATCAGCATTCGAAAATTAGCCCGAGACGAGATTCCAATACTCAAGCTGGTGTGTCATGTTAAGAGGGCTCCTGGCCAAATCACAGAAGAAGCAGCAGGAAAAAAACACGGTTGCTAGCAAGGGATTAGAAATTTTCCATTAATCTTCCCCCAGGCTAAGAGCTCATCAGGCTCTGTCTGCCCCTTCACGAGGCTCCTCCTTGCCCAGCTCACGTCCTGCCACATGGACACAGGATCTATCTTCCATGGATGTCCATCTGCTTGACCATCACATGTGGCCACGCCTGTCTGTCCCCTCTCGAGAGGCTGTGTGTGCTCACACACTTGCTGAAGAGCACCCACTTAGCCACCAAAAGTCCTCCAGCACCCTGCGCTGGCCTTTCTCCTCCTCTTCCTCCTCCAGAAGTAGGGAATTTCAACACACAAACACATATTGTTGCTAGGCATACACACACCCCCACAAAGCACACAAATCTGCCAGCACTCTCTTTTCCCCCAACACAAGTTTTACTTCAAGCAATGCCTCCAGCTTGGAAAACAAAAAAACATCCAAAAAAAAAAAAAAAAAACAACAACAACAAACAGCACTGCGGGTTTGCCAGTGACTGTGTCAGGAGGCAGAGCTGCCTGTATCGGAGCCCTGGGATTATGTCAGGAAAGTTGGATAAAACCAAGCCTGACAGAGTTCAAGAAGCTTTTGGAGAATACCCTCGGACGCATGGTGTGGCTCTTGGGGATGGTGTTGTGCAGGGCCAGGAGTTGGACTCCATGATCCTTGTGGGTCCCTTCCAGCTCAGCAAGTTCTCTGATTCTGTGAAATTCATAACCTAGCTTGGGACGATCCAAGCTTGTAGATCAGCCTCTCCACCTGCACCGAGCTGTGTCACATGCTCGATGTAGGAGCGATGGGAGAAGACACAGCACAAAAGGAACGAAGTCCCAAGCCCAACCCCTCTCAAACTCCCTTCCTCTTACCTTGCACGATGAGATGGACACGCGATGTCTTGGGGTGATTGTCTGTCTGCACGGAGCAGGTGTAGGGGCCCTCATCGTACACGTCCACATCCTGGATCTGGATGCTGTACTGGGTTTTGGTGTTGGCCAGGAGCACCACCCGAGGGTCCAAGCACCACTTGTCATTGCCGGCATAGAGGATGCTGCTGCGGTTCAGCCAGGCCACTCGGGTCACCCGGTTGTCCACGGAGCACCTGGAGAGAGGCAGAGGTGACCCATCAGTGTGCTGCTCCTGGGCGCTCTCCCTCCCTCCCTCCCAGCCTTCCTGGTCCTCCTGGCACTATTTTTAGCTTTGCTGTCAGCAGCACTTTCAGAGACCAAGTGCTTTCAGTGTCCAAAGAGGACAAGGTCAGCACTTTCCCTGCAGTGCTCAGGGCACCGATATCCATCTAAATCGGAGGCTCCAGACGTTTGCCCAAGAGCTTCACAGAGTTTTCAGATGCAGGGATGTCAGAGCCACCCAGCACCAGCCTTTCACTCCTCCATTCCCATTTATTATTTGCAAACTCCTGGACAAACAGACCTGAGCCCAAATCTCCATCTCGAGTCCACACTTTTTTGGGGGGTGCAGGTTGTTACTTCCTGCCCAAACTCATCACCTGTCATTCTCTCTGCAGACCTTCGCATCCCTGCAGCTGGACTAAGAAACGCAAAGTGGTGCTGGGAAAGCAGCACTTTGCTGCTTCACAAAGGAGCAAGGGAAATTTATCTTTGGAGAAAGCCAGCTCTGACACACACCTCTAAAGAGAAGCCTTGAGCATCCAAGCATTTGTCCCCTCTGTCAACTCTTCCTTCCATACCCATCAGCTGCACCGCTGCACCTCTCTCACTTGTGCACCTCACCCCAGCTGAGCATTTCACTTATCCAGGGATGTTTTGGAGGTAGAAAACCTCTATATTCAGCCTCAATAAGCACCTGAGTTTCCCCTGGAGACAACACATTGCAAACCTAGAAATTATTTTGATCCTGAAGGAGATTATTTTCCTGTCAACATTAACTGGGATCAGTTTTGCTCCTCCCAAAGCTTTCTGCCGGCCCTGTAACCCCCCATCCCCATGTCCCCAAGCCAGGTTTGAATCCTCCCATTGCCACAATCACCAGATAAGCATCAAGACCTTCTCTAAACAGAAGAAACCTGCACCCCCTCCTGCTCCCAGCCAGCTAAACCCCTGCTTGTCTCCGAGGAAGTTTGGGATTATGGAGCCATCGGGACTTAGCTGCGCTTTGCTGGATGCTGGCTCCGGAGGATAACGTCCCTGCATAAAAACACTCAGCCTCAGATCCACTCTTTATATTCTTCCCCAACTACTTCATCACTTGTGCAGTCGCTGGGATGCAAATTAACTTCAGAGGTGCTGAGAGAGAGTCCGGCAGCCTCTGGGAGCTCTGACATGGGGTGACTTCAAGGAACGTAGGAGACTTAATGGGCTCCACGTGCCAGGCTGCACTAACAGGGGAGCTAATGGCAAGGGTGGGTGCATCTGTGCCATGTGGACTTGTCCTGGACACTTTAGGGAGTGTGTCCTTTCTCTGGGTGAGCTGTCTCCTTACTGGGGGTCCTTACAGCCTCCTTTGGGTGGGGATTCATCTTTTCTCCCAGGTAAAAGGCAATAGGACAAGAGGAAATGGCCCCAAATTGCACCAAGGAAGGTTTAGATTGGATATTAGGGAACACTTCTTCACTGAAAGGGTGGTCAAGCCCTGGCACAGGCTGCCTGGGCAGTGCTGGAGTCACTGGAGGGATCTAAAAGCCACGTAGATGTGACACTTGGGGACGTGGGTTAGTGGAGGAGCTGGCAGTGCAGGGGAACTGTTGATCTTAGAGGCATTTTCAACCTTAATGATTCTGGGATGGGAGAATTCTCTTCCTGTGTCCACTACTGATGCCAGGGAAGACACAGGTTTCCACCTGGGGACAAGTTGTCTCGTCTCATTCAGCCTCTTTTTGGAACTCTTTGGCTCCATGATTACAGGAGAAGCCAAAATAACCCACCCAGACTCGACACACAGCTTTGGGGGTTAGGGGTGGCAGAGGAGACGTGCCCAAGGTGAGATGTGTTGTCTGCAGCACAGGACACCCCTGATTTGCCAGTACCCAACTCCTGCTCCATCCTCCCTCTCTGGTGTGAAAAACATCCAATAAATTAAACAATTTTACTACTGTTCCATAATGATATTACGATAATAATAAATTAAATGTGAGCAGATTTTTATGATCTACATTAAAAAAAGCAATAGATTCAGTCTGGGCTGAACACCAAGAACTCGGCTCTTGCTCTCAGCTGCATTACAACTCGAGTAAAAGGCCTGAGAGTTTAGTTGCACAAGTTGAATTAAACTGGAGATTTCTTCCCAGAGGATGGGTTTAGTCAATTGAACTCCAAATCTCAGCTCTGTTGGTAGCTCGGACCTATGGGGCACGAATAAAATGAAGTGGATATTTGGTGTTTGGCTCTGGTACCATGAAATAGGCTCCTGTGGTGGTGGTTCTGCACAAACACAGGGGTGTCCAGGGCTGGGTGATGAGAAGCCAGACGTGACTTGAATTTCTCAGCCAGTCCCCTCTGCAGACATTACCTTGAGGAACTGTAAGCGGGCTGAACTAAAAATATATATTCCCTCTCTCCTCCTCCACGCCAGTTTTCTTTATGAAATGCATCAGCTTGGAGATCCTTGGATAATAATGGAGCCAGACAGTGTGCAACCCAGGCATCCCCTCTATTATATGGGCATTTAAGTGCTTTTGAAAAGCAACGGGGCTCAGGTAACGCATGAGGCAACAGTGAAATAAGTGCTTTCGCCCTTCACAGCACCCGGGCACAATCTCTCCTTATCACCCAGCCACGCTTCCCTGTCCCTGGGATCGGCAAGCTTCAAGCTGTTACTTTATATTCTTCCCTGCCTCTTAAAGCTCCTGAGCCTACATATATATATATATAAAATATGAAATAAAGCATGGCAGCAGCTCCTGGGGAAGAGGCGCTTTGACCTCTGGATGTGCTGGGCTGTTTAGGGATTGGAAGTTGTGCTCCTTCCCGAGCTGCTTCCCAGCACCACGCTCAACTTGCTCCTCCTCACACAAATCCTGGTCGGGGTCCCTGTGGCCGGGGCTCATCACAGCGACCCGAAGCTCTTCCAGCCCCTCCATCTGCTCCTCCTTCCCTCCTCCAGCAGCTCCTCTCCCCAGCAGCCCGGCGCAGGGATGGGAAGCCTCCTCTCCCACGCACAGGCAGCCGAGCGGAAAGCCTTTGGCTTTGGCCAGGAAGCCACGCTCCAGGCACAGGTGGAGAGCAAAGCCACTGCTGAGGCCACAGCCTCCCCTCTTCCCACCCCGCTCCTGGCAAAGTGCAAAGCCTTGGGATGCCTCCTCCACCTCGCTGGAAGCTCTCACTTCCCCCTCTCACTCCACGATGTGCCAGGGAAGGAGGGGAGGGAGAGGTCCTTGGGGTGCCGGAAAGCAGTGCTTGCCTCCGAAAAGATGATCTAAAAACAATTAAGCACAGATGAGGTAATTTTCTCTCTCAAGATCCTTAATCCTTATTCCATTCCTGCTCAGACAGCAAGGACTTCTCCTCCAGGAAGATGAAGAACTGCTGTGTGCCAGCACAAGGAGGAGATTATGCTGCTGTGGATACCGCTGCCTCTCTCTGCTGTTTCCCAGTAAACCCAGCATCCCAAGCCTCGGGGTTTCTCCTCTGGGAGATGGGAACTGCCAAACTCACCACTGCCACATCGTCCTGGGGCAGGCAGGATGGTTTGTAGGGACAGGCAGCTCCTCACGCTGCACCAGACCCTCTGCTCCCTGCAGCTTCCCATGGCACCTCAAAATTACCACAAATCCGGGCATTTTAAGGCAGTTACACTGAGCAGAGGTGAGAGCTGCACATCTGCATCCTCCCCACCTGTCCCAACCTCCCTGCTCATCCCTTGCCCTGCACTCCCTGATCAATGACGTGTGGTGGGCACAAAGGGATACAGGCTGGTGCTGCCCCTTCCAGATCTGTCAACATCTCCCACAGCCAAAACTTCCTGGCTTTGTTACCCACGCTCTTCCATCAAGTCAGTCCTTTAGGGACAGGCCTCTTTCCCCTGAACCAGCATTCCCAAACATTCCCACAGCCTGAGGTTTGAGCTCGTGCAGCCAAAGGGCCCCACAGGTGAAGCCAAGAGCCCGCCTGGCTGCAGGGACTGCACTCAGAGACCAACTGGAAGAGGGAAAGCAGCACCACAAGGATTCTGCCAGCAAGCACAAAGACGAGCCGGGCTGAAAATGCCAACAAAGCCCTCGGTGGGGACAAAACAGCCTCACAAACAAGTACCAGGAATAAATAAGCACCAGGGTGCTGACGCCGAGTTCCCTGACCACTGACCCCCACCCGTGCCGCATCCAGCCCCCAGCACCTCCCTGTGACGCCAGAGCAGACACAGATGGCACACGCCAGCAGTGACGTGCCCTCCTGAATTTCTCTCTTTGCTTTCTTGAGTTTGCACACAAAAAATGACAGGAGAGGAGGTGGGCAGGCAGTGGGGGGAAGGAGGTTTTTAATTACTGAAGTGTAGTAATTGGCACACAACACTTTTTTGTTGCCTCTTATGCAGATTGCTGGTGTTCCAGAGGGCTGGGCTGGAGAGCACAGATTGCCTCAACCCAGCAGGACACACAAGAAATGAATAATGTTAATTAGAACTGAAAAGAGCTCAGCAAAATTACCAACCTGATTGCTGCTTTCATTGTAATTATCAGGGTACAGGCTCCATCACGGGGAGGCAGGGACGAGGCTAAGCCTGGCTCACCCCAGCAAAGGTGGAGGCCCAACCTGGGCTGTGACCAAAGTGACCCTCCCCAGGCTCATTTCACCTTCCACCACCACTCAATTTTCATGGCATGCCCACCCTAGAGAAAGCACCTCCCCAAATCCAGGCCACCTGATGGAATTTCACAACGGCACCGAGCCACCTTAGAACTGTTCAGGTTGGAAAAGACCTTTAAGACCATTGAGTCCAACCACTTACCCAGCACTGCCAAGCCTACCCTAATCCGTGTCCCCAAGTGCCACATCCACCATCCAGCATCCCCAGATGTCTTTTTGTTTTCTTCCCAGTCTAACTCAGCCATTCCCACACACTTCTGGATTTTTAATCAATCCCACACCAGCAACATTTTGTCTCTGCTATGAGATAAACCAAGCTGGACATCACAAATAAATTTGGGGTTTATCTTAGAATTGGGTGCACATCCTCCCACTGCGGCTGGGTAAGGTGCCAAGATGCTCTGGCCCTGCCTTGGCCCCAGCCTCTCATGTCCCAGACATCACCTTCCAGCCTCTGCATCGTCAGCCGAGCTCTAAATGATCAACTAAACCAGCCTGCCGCCGGAGGCAGAGCTCCACATCTCAGATTTATTTCTGTGATTATCACATTTTATTGTTATTTATTAGGATTAATTAAAGGGCAGGCTGTGAACAACTCAATCCCAGTCAGGCACAGTCTCACAGACTTTCCTCTGATGTTTAGAAGAGAATTTTGGCCGTCAACTCCTGAGCAAAGGGAAAGCTGGGGTCAAATTGTGCCCTGCTTCTTGGGACAGGCACTGGGGACAGCCCACGATCCTGTAAGGCTGGGATGGGCATGCCATGGACAGCCTGAGGTGTGGATATCCCACAGAACATGGTCTGAAAGCCCTTTAACTCATAAATACTAAGCCAAACCCCTCCTTGTTACAACCCAGTCTGGTTTCGCTCTCTGTATTGGGCTAAGTCACGCACCAGCAATTTCTCCCAGCCCTTTCTCCAGCAGGATTTACAGCATCTGCTCCCTCTCCGTGCACACCCAGCCTGCGTTTGCTCGCACGCCCTCCCTGCAGCACCGTCTGCTCACATCCACAGGGCCGGGCAGGGCTGCCCTGCACAGCAACCCCACAGAGCACACACCGAGGGCAGGGGTGCCAACCTCACAGAGCACACACCGAGGGCAGGGGTGTGCACCCACCAACCCCACAGAGCACACACCGAGGGCACGGGTGCCAATGTCACAGAGCACACACCGAGGGCATGGGTGCCAATGTCACAGAGCACACACCGAGGGCACGGATGTGCTCCCACCAACCCGACAGAGCACACACCGAGGGCACGGATGCCAACCTCACAGAGCACACACCGAGGGCACGGATGCCAACCTCACAGAGCACACACCGAGGGCACGGGTGCCAACCTCACAGAGCACACACCGAGGGCAGGGGTGCCAACCTGACAGAGCACACACTGAGGGCACGGGTGCCAACCTCACAGAGCACACACCGAGGGCACGGGTGTGCACCCACCAACATCACAGAGCACACACCGAGGGCATGGGTGCCAACCTCACAGAGCACACACCGAGGGCACGGGTGTGCTCCCGCACACGTGGGGAGCAGATTGTGCTCTTCCTCCAGCAACAATCCCATCCTGCTGCAGCACACACACCCAGGAGGCCATGGAGCTTGGATGATAAGGTTGGATGTGCCAGTCACAGGCTCCGTGCAGGAGACATTCAGAGTGCAAGTTGGACTGTTGGATTAAAATGTCCATAGGTTTAGTGCTGCTGAAAGCTCCCAGTGCTCAGTCAGGGACTCTGATGGGGGCTGGAGGCTCAGCCCTGCTGGGCCAGTGGCTCTGATCAGGTTCTTGGCATTCCCATCCTCACCTGCTCCCCAGGACCAGCCCAAGCCATCCTTGCCCTCACTGCGAGTTTGGCTGGAGGGCATCCCTGGGGCTCCCACTGATGTGACACCACCAAAGACACAGCCTGAGGAGTTTTTCACAGCCCAGGGCGGCTCACAGGACCAAAAGAACCTCTTCCCTGCATGGGGAGCCTGGTGCCTGGCAGGCAGGAGCTGACCCAATGATTAACTCAGCAGCGGGGTCCGGCAGGAAAGGGGGATCCCTGCTGGGGCTGGCGCCTTCCTCCCACCCCCCTGCAGCAGCCAGAGCATCTCCAAAAGCTGCGGGGTGAGGAGGTGCCCTCAGATCAGCTGCCACCCCAGTGCCTCTTCAAAATCACACTGAGCTGGTCAAAAGCAGCACTCAGAAGTGAAAAATAAAACCCCTTTGTGCTTCCCCCTCTCTTCCCTGCCCAGACAGTTCCATGTCGGCTGCTGCAGAGGGAGTCAGGGCTGGGAGGTCCTGCCTTTCCCACTGGCTCATGCAAGTTCCTGCCCTTCATAAAGCTTTAAAGATATCTGGCACCTCTTTGCCAGGGAGTGTGAGTTAACTCCTGTTTATAAAGTACCTGATCTCCTCAATTGAAAGTTTATACATGCAAATGATTCACACTAATTACATTAATAATAATACTGGGCTCGAAAAGATCCGCCTTGGTTCACTGCCCAGGATTCGCAGAGCTGCAAACAACTCCCAGTGTGCTGCCTTAGACACGGTTATTGGCAAACGCCAAGGAAACAGGAGGAAACCGGACTGGGAAGGGAAGAAGAGCTGCAAAAAAAGCTGGAGCTCCCACTGACCCAGCAGGCAGGGCAGGGAGCAGGCAGGGATCCCATGAACACCTCTGTGAGCATCCTGAGGGTCCCGGGAGAGCCCCGTGCCCGCCCCGAGGGCTGGTGCAGAGCGGGCAGATCGCGATGCAGCCGGCAGGGATGGCTTGTCTGGAAAAGTCTTTATCTCTCTGCAATGCAGCAGTGCACCAGCACCTTTCCAAGTCCCGTGCTCGGCTCATCCAGCCTTTCTATTCATCCTCCTATTGTCTCTGCTAACAACAGGGCTCTGCACATCTATAGCATCTTCCATCTCGGCATCTCGGAGCGTGCCACAAAACATCAATGAGGGCAGCGGCTCCCCGAGAGCGGCAGGAAGCGCGTCCCTAACCTCGGCCGTGCTGACTCCATGGGCCACCACCGGAGCGTGTTCCTGGCCCGTCTGCTCGGGTGCCCTCCTGAAGTGCTGAGGACGGGGTGACACCAGCACCAAAACGCCTCTGGGCAGCTGTGCTGGGGCACGGCTGGTTTACAAATGACACGGATACCACCAGGGAACTCCTGATGGGATCCTGCACTGAGCTGTGGGACAGTTACTCCTCAGCGTTTTCTCCTTTTTTGCATTCCCAAAGCCCAAGTAGTGAACAGGAGGCTCCTGGATGGCAGCAGGCAAACAGCCCTCAGTGACAGCCACCCCTTCCCTGGCAGTATTCCAGGGTTGCCTACGGAAGGATCCTCATTCCTGCAGGGAGGGCATCAGCCTAGTCCAGCACCAGGCTCTGGCAGCTTCAAAAAAAGGTGTGGAAAATGCCACAAGAAGAAAATAACTCCCTAATGATCTCATCCTCTCCCCCGAGCGTTACAGAGCAGTGTAAACCCTGGAAAACAAGATCTCCTCATCTGAGGAGGTGTGGAGAAGTCGTTTTCTCTCTCTGCCTCCAAAAGAACAGGGATCTCTCTCCTTGCTCTGCGCTTCTCTCTAGAAAAATGCTCCTTTGCCACCTACTAGCCCCGGGCTGAGCCACTGAAGTCACCCCAGCTCCCCATCCTTCAGCCCCTCCGGCAGCTCCCGCTCTCCTCCCGCCGCCTGCGCTCCCAGCAGTCAGTGCCGATCCCCGGCGCTGAACTCGCTCAATTACAAGCTGTGCCCCGGAATAAATCCTGGTTCTGCTTTGCCAAGTGACACTAATGGCCCTGGAATAAAGCGATGCCATCCACCCCAACGGGCTGCAAAGGAGCGCGTTTAACTACGCACACAGGCAAGGGACTGCTGAGCTCAACTGCACTGAAAATGTATTCCAAAGGAAGCGATGCACTTAACTTATCACAAGTGGGAAATTATCACTGAAGTGGCTTTTCCTTAGAAGTTGAGGCACAAAACAGGAACGGTGAGGGGTGAACGCTTTCTGCCAGGACTGCAGAGAGAGGGAGAAGGGAATTGGAGGCTGCTGAAGGATGCTGCGAGTCCAGGGGCTCTGTGAGGAGGAGCAGGGGGCGAGAGAGAGGAAGAGGTGCTGCAAACAGAGGGCTGAAGGGCACTGATGGGGGCAACACAGGGAAACCAGCCCAGAAAAGGGCACAAGATCAGAGATCAGGTTTTCAAGGCACTGGCAGAGCTGCTCAGGACACAGAGGAGCTGGGGGAGCTCGCACTGCCACTGCCTTCTGCTGACCAGCTGGGTCTACAAAGGATCATGGAATGGTTTGGGTTGGAGAGGACCTTAAAGATCATCTCGTTCTATCCCCTGCCATGGTCTGGGACACCTTCCACTATCCCAGGTTGCTCCAAGTCCCGTCCAACCTGGCCTTGGACACTTGCAGGGATCCAGGGGCAGCCACGACTTCATGTAGCAAAAACATGCTGCTGTTCTACATATATATACACCACATCTATATATATCCATCTCTCTATTCTTTACCTATATGTACAATATCTATATTTTCTCTATCTATATATACCATGCCACCTCTATAATTCTAGCCTGGGAACAATTGCAGGTTACAACATCACCTTCCTACACCAGCTCTCCCTCACGCTCTAATTGCATCCTCACCACGACGCCCGAGCTCATCGTGCTTCTGCTGCCAGATGGGGAGAGATGGGGAGAGACAGAACAAGGACGAGCAGCAAATCTTTAAAATTAAAAATAAAGAGGTGGTCCCGGCAACTCAAGGCTGAGTAGGAGGAGCAGGGCATCCCAAGCCTTCGGAGATGAATCCTGAAGCTTTGCAGTGCTGTGCTGCATCACAGGGTGATTGTTCTTTGGCAGAAGAGCACAAACAGCCAAGAGAAGCTAAGCTGTGCCTCTTGCTCCGACGTCGCTCTCCTCAGAGAACCCAGCTCCCTAACAAGAACCTACGCAGCTTCTTACAGACACACAAACCCCACCTCAGAGCCAGATCTCCTCCCATCACCTAACCAGAAGGTTGTTTGCTATATAAACAAAGTTCAAGTGCTCATCTCATGACTCCTATCACAATGGGATAGGGACTTGTGCCTGATAGAAGAGGCTGGAGAGGCACTGACATAGCAAGGGAAGTGGAGAACCAGAGGAAGTGGAAGGGAGGGACGGGAGGGATGTCAAGGAAGGAAACATGACGGAGCCAAAAGCAACGGCACCTTCTCCAGCCATGCCATGGCACCAAAGCCCTCTCCTCCCTCATTTATCAAATAGCATTAATGAAACCAGAAACAAAAGAGGGAGTGAGGGAAAGGACCCTTCCCAGTAAAGACCCCCCCAATCCTTCCCTCTCCCCTTGAGGACATCATCCTTAAAATATATTTCATTTCACAGCTGCATTATGGTACCACAAAATCCTGCGAATCCAATTTAAGAACAGATTACCTCCTCACTTACTTCATTTGAAGCAATTACATGTTAATTTTCATTGAGACCAGCCTAATGCATACCAATCTGATGCTGCAATCTCATTTGAATACTTGAGGGAAAGCTAGTTGGGCTCCGGGCTCTGGAGGCTCATATTTAAAGGGCCACTTCACATTTCCTTTCCCTTTTCCCCTGGTTATTTACATTCTCATCACACTTGTGGCGCTCCCTCCCTCCCTTCCGGGTGTTCCCAACAGCTGCTGCCACCCCTGAGACAAAATAAAAATGCCCAGTTAGTTTTGCAGCAAACTCTGTGGAATGCTGCTGTGTCCACCACCAGTCCAACCCCCAAAGCACGACCTTCCCCAGGCCAAGATTCAATATCAACCAAGTTTTCCTCCACCAATAAATAACATCCCAGCGTCAAAGTCACTGGGAAACACGTGCTCGTCTCTGCCAAGAGACTCCTCCTCCTCCTCCTCCTCCTCCTCCTCCTCCTCCTCCTCCTCCTCCTCCTCCCAGGCCAGGAACAGCCTCCACCACGTTTCTGGCTGATGGTTATCTCCAGCTCCCTCACACTCACTCAGAGCCTCCTATCTCTGCAGACCCGTGGTATCGATCGGTGTCTCGGACACTGAGCTTTGAGTAATTAATAATGCCAGGAGAGTGTGGATCCCGCTCGGGGTTGAGGCGGGGAGGCAGCTGCCCCTGGCTGGCTGCACGCATCCCGGTGATAAGCATTCATGTTGGAGGCTGCACCTTAATTAGATTTTTCAGATTGCAGAAGCCCTGAGACACTCGTGCAGACACCATATAAATGTATATTGCATTGTACTGTAATTAATCCAAGGTGATGGAGCAGGAGCCAGGGATTCACAGCGAGGCAATCAGCCCCAAAACTTTAGCACATCACGGGGCTCAAGCCCACCCCGTGGCCCAAACCAACAACTGCAAACCAAGAAATCTCCCTCTTCACTCCACCAGAGACACACTGGACAGCAGGAACATCCCAGAAGCCAAAGGTTTCCTGGTGCCTCCTCCCCAGACAAGGCTCCCGCCATTAGGTGGACACTTTTCCCTCCACACAAGCAGTTTAACAGCCAGAAAGTCAACAAAAAGCACTAAAGACAAGCAGAGATTAATTGCAGCTCCTCCTCCCCAAAAGAAATAATCGATTGCATCAGGCAGGTGTCTGCGCTGTCGCTGAAAGCACTTGGATGTCACAGCCATGGGCTCCAGACGTTTGTATTCCACCCCAGACAGCCAGGATGCTCCATGAGCGGTGAGGGAAGTGATGGGGTGAGAGAGTTTTGTTGGAGAAAATCTTTGGAAAAGGAGTTTGCTCTGAGGATAACTCAGGGAAGATGCAGGAGGCGGTGAAGGAGGATGAAAAATTACTGTCTGAAACATCACTCTACCTCCTAAAGCCTCCTGTGCCTGTGCAAGTCACCTACCTGCAGTGACTTCTGCTTCCTGGGAGCTGTGGGACTTTTTCCTGGCTCTTATGAGCTTCCCTAGGAAAAAGAAATGCACAATCCGGGCTTGGACAGCGCAGGACTGGTCCCTGTGCCCACAGATATTTGCCTGCAGCAGAGATGCTCTGCTGACCTTGAATACACCCAGACCTGGAGCTGAGCTGGGTTTGCACCCGACTGCCTCACCCTGACCCTGCTCCCCTCATCCTGGAGCAGCCAAGAGGTTTCACATTAAAGAAACTCCTTTAATTTCAATTAATGCAATAAAACTGCTGCTGCTCGAGTCCAACAGCCCTTACCTGCAGGAAACAACCACCAGCACACTGGACCCTTTATGTAGAGTCACTGGGCTGGATGAGATCCCTGGGGAACATCCTGGCTGCTCCAGGCCTGTGGTGGCTCCTCAGAGGGTCCCAGGACATGATGGCTCAGCCTCCACCGTGCTCACAGGGGAAAAAGCTCTTTGGGGAGGGAGGGAGCTGAGCTGGGAACCTGCTCTGCCACCAGTGGGTTTGGGAAGGATGGAATGAGTCGCAGGGCGCCAGGGCACATGGTGAGAAACCAAATCATCAGGATTCAGGGGAGGAAAGGCAGTTACCTGGGCAACAGTGAGCTGCTAATCCATCTGCCACCCCGCAGGACTGCCCAGCTGCTTCTGCGCTGCCACGGGGAGCCCCCAGACCCGACTGCAGCTCCACGGCCTCACGGGGCTTTTCCCAACCCATCCAGGCTGGGTGGGAAACCAGAGGTGACCCCACACTCAGCCCTGCCCTGGTGCAGCCCCTCTCCACCCACGGGCAGCTCTCAGCAGAGCCAGCAGCTCTTGGTGCCCATCCCCAGAGCCCCAGTGAGGGTGGCCACCACTGAGACACAGAAGGAGCTGACGTCCCACGGCTCTGCTGTCCTGCCCCGGCTACCATCCTTTCCCAAAGGACTGGCCATGCTTTTTCCCTGCTCCATCTCCCAGCACACCCAGAGCTCCTCTGCAGTGAGCAAGGAAGGAGATGCCTCTGCTGGCAGACCTGGATGCAGGTGCCAAGGTGACACAAGGACACAGAGGACACGGGGGATGCCAGCACCCAACCCTGCGCCACCTTCTGGTCCCAAGGGCACCCCCACCTCTCTGGGGTGACTCGGGGCCTGCAGCAGCCTCTGCTCCACATCCAGCTGGTTTGGCAGGCGGAGAAGCACCAGCACTCCAGCTAAAACAACACAGTTATGGTGGCTTGGGGACAGCATTTCAAAGCACCCGGAGAGACTTTGCCTGTTTTCTACTGATCCAACTCAGTCCCTGTACAAGCCTTTGAAAGCATGTCTTTTATAGTTTTCCATTTTGATGTCACATCTGTAAGAATATATGGTGGAGCTTTTTTCCTTCTTCTTACCCTCTTCTTCTTAAGAGGAGATTTCACACTTTGAACTCTAATTTTTATTTATTTTCGTTTCCTAGAAAAGGACTGATTCCCCACTGAGCCGGGATGGAGGAAGAGAAGAGGGGGTGGGGAGGAAACCTTCAAAAAGTGCCCAGATTTAATTTTTTATCAGAGGAACAGAAAGAGAAATTTGTTGATGATCAAACAGATTCAAGTACCTTAAAAGAACGCGACTGCCGGTAAATGGGAACTAGTTAAGGAATTACATGAAAGACATGGGAGACGCTCGAGAAGCAGAAGAAATGCTGTAACCAAGTGGAAAACCAAACCCATCAGTCCCAAACCACTGGAGCAGCGAGGAGCAGGAGGTGAAGTGTTTGCTCTGCAGCAGCAGATGACGGGAGCACTGGGGGTTTGCAGAGGTGCTGAGGCGGCTCCGTGCGAGCGGCTGCCGGAGGGACCCCAGCGCCAGGAGCCCGCACCCTGCCAGGCTTCTACCTGCTCGCCTCCCCACACAGCTAAAACAAGTGCAGGCAGGCAAATAAAGGGCTGCATCACTTTGAAAAACAGCACCCCGGGGGCTCTGTGTTTTCCTTTTCCTCCTCGGCACATTTCAGCTCGAGCGCGCTCAGTTTATAAATGCGAAGGGAGTGGGATTGTTTGGGTTGGTTTTTTTTTTCCTCCCTTTGCTTTGGTTTTAATCCAATGGCAGCGCTCTAACACTCGGGCTGGGAGCTGAGAAGCCGGCAGAGCCGGGCAATGGGATGTGGACAGAGTGATTTAGGGAAGGGAGGAGCAAGCAGAAGAGGAGGAGGAGGAGGGGGTGAGACCATGGCAGCACCAAGCTGGCCTGCAGGAGTCAGATGTGGACAGGGCTTGAGCGACGGAGCCAGATCCATCTCAACCCTAACAAGCCTTCCCAAGCCCCTCCTTGCCAAAGCCCTGAAGAGGCCAGATCCTATTGCTTCCTGAACTGTGACCCACCTGGCTTAGCTCGGAAATCTTTTAAATAGGAAAACAGAGCCGGCATTTGCTTTCATGCAGAGTCAGTGGTGAGCAAAGCCCAAGGGTTGCATTAGATTAGCAGCCGGCTCCTCTGAAGGCTTGGAAACTTTGATCATTTAATATGTATGCGCCGTGTCGGAGCGCACAGGTCTCCAAACCCCAGTAAATGTTTTATTAGGGCAGCTCTGGCTTTTATGCCCAAGCCTTGCTCCTTTTGGACTCTGGGGATCTTGTTGTGATTGGAAAGACACTGCTCATCATCTCCCTCTCTCCCAAGAAGGGCTGTGCAGCTCCTGCCTTGCTTTTCCCTCAGATCTCACTTAGAGTGCACGAGAGCCCAGGAGCCTGGATCGCTGCAGGAATGTCCCAAAATGACCCCCTGCCTTCCTCAAAGATTCTTCTTGCATCTTGCAGCGAACCCCAAGACGTGAACTCTGATGTCAGTGCTGATCACAGTGGGAGCAAGGCTCTGCTCTTCCTGCTCCATCACCACCGTAGGGACTTGGGGACACGCTTTAGTGGTGGACCTGGCAGTGCTGGGTTAATCCTTGGACACGATGACCTTAGAGGTCTTTTCCAACCTTTCTGACTCTATGAAAGTGGCCACCAGGCCTGCCCAGAGCTCCCAGTCCCACTAGGACATGGCAGAGCTGGTCACCCTCACCGAGAAGCCACCAGGCAGGAGCCTCTCTGGAGAGGAGGTTTCTGACTGAAGCATTGCAGAACCAGCCCCAAGCTCCCCTGAGTGCAGAAGCAGGAGTGGAACATCTCAGTGTTATCAGAAGCACTCTGTGATTTCATTTTTTTAATCTGCAAATGACTCGTAGTTGCCAAAATTTGGAAATGCTTCACTGCCAAAGTGATTATTTGTTGTTGAAAGTGTCATTTTTTGTTGGAAATTGTGAAAAAAATCCCAGGGAAACAGCATAGTTTGCCCTCCACACTGCCACACTCAACTCAAAATGGATATAACCTGCTCACTACTGGATTTCCAGCTTCCCAAAAGTTGGGATTCAGATTAGGAACCAGTGCATGAAGAGAGAATGGGGCAGACACAATCTGGGTGTACAAGGACTCTACTTCAAAGGATTCTGGGCCAGGACCATAAATCTGAGTGCAGAGCCCTACAAGAGACATTCTAGGGGGAAATGACACCACTTGTGGAATTAAAGCAGCCCCTTTTTTTTTTTCCCCCGATTGTAAAAAATATTTACATCCAAAATAGACAAGAGAAGCCTAGTGCCAAGAAAATAGGGGATTTTTATAGATCCTGTTTCTGCAAGAAATTACCAAGACGACAACAAGTCACTAAGTTCTGAGAAAGGATTTGACATTTTCCTGAATAAAAATAGCACCTGAAGTGGCATCATTTAGGATTACACCTTATGGGCAAGTGCTGCCGAAGCAGCCGGAGAATAAAACCCTTCCCATGGGTGGAAAAATTCACCCATGGGACCCCCACCAGGGATGCTTCATTGTCTCCTCTTTTCTATAGGATTTCACACTAATTTCCACAGAATACTCTTGGTTTTGCCACTATTAAGTTTGATAGGATTTTTTTTTTTTTTGCCATAAAGGAATTACAAGGAGCAGGAATTGTCTTGAAGCAAGGCATGGACACATCATCAGCTTGGAATGACACCAACCCCACGGTGCCATCCGGCACAGCAAGGTGTTTTAGGGGATTTCTGGATTAAGCACAAAGCCTGGCTTCTTCTCCCAGGTGCAGCCACTTGTGAGATTTGCCTAGAAAAGCACACTCCAAAATTCCAACCCACTGGGCTATGGAGCAGACAGGTACCTGGTGGGAAGGGAACATCTGATCCAGGCAAGGCTGCATCTCCCAATCCTCTGGCTGTTCTACCTTTCACTTTTTCTCTTAAAAGCACAAAAAGCACCCACGTGCACACAGCATCACACCATGACAAAAGGAGACCGCAGGCCAAGAGACAGAGGGGAAAGCTTGGACACGGAATGACTGAATGAGGACACTGGGATTTTGGATAAGCATTATGACCATGACAGCTTTCTGCATTTTCTACCTCCAGCAGCAGAAAGCCCCGAGGTGCGTGGAGAAAGGCAGAAGATGAGGAGTCACCAGTGCCACGAGCACCTCAGACCTCACGGGAACGTACGGGAACGCTGCCAGCGGCTGCATCCCATCGGATGGGATCCCGAGATCCAGGAGCACACATCCATCTCCTGGAGCTGACAGCGGGATGTATCCCATCGGATGGGATCCCGAGATCCAGGAGCACACATCCATCTCCTGGAGCTGACAGCAGGATGTATCCCATCGGATGGGATCCCGAGATCCAGGAGCACGCATCCATCTCCTGGAGCTGACAGCAGGATGTATCCCATCGGATGGGATCCCGAGATCCAGGAGCACACATCCATCTCCTGGAGCTGACAGCGGGATGCAGCCCAGCTGCACCTCTCCTCTCTGGGAGACTTCCCGTCCCCACAAGGCTCAGTCCTCTCCTCCCCACGGCTGCTAATTAACACCCGACCCGATGAGCAACCAGCGATGCCCTGCCGAGTGCCAGGCGCTGCCCCGGCGCTGCCCCCACGCCTTGGGAGGCTCCATGCAGAGCGGCCTGCAGGCAGATGGACAGCGAGGAGCAGGAGGAGCAGCACAATGCCGATGGTTTGGAGAGCCAGGGAAGGGAAGGGAAGGGCTGAGCCTTCTGCCAGAGGCTCTGAGCGTCGCTCCGTGCTCTCCACAGCTCCTCTGGCGAGGCCGAGCTGTCCCGCTGCCCCCGCTGTCTCATCCCTGCCAATGCCAGGCTTGACCCTCTTTATCCAGATGGCCCAAATCTTCCAAGCTCTGAGGCTCCTGCAGTTTTCCAGGAAAATGCCCAGCGGTCTCATTATATCCAAAACCTCTTCCTCCACCAAGCCCAGATAATTCACTCCTTCCTCCCTGCCCGTGTGAAAATCAGGGAGAGGTGGGGGATTTCATCTATCCAGGGGCTTGATTTCTTCAAGTTTTAAAACCTAGAATATGAATGTGTTTATTTTTAATTCGAAATTCAAACTAATTATTAGCAGGAGTCTTTCAAGTCAAATGTAGGTCATGCAATGTGATGGGGGATAATAGCAATTGTTTCAGCTTCAGGAAGCACAGAAGTAATGGAAACTCAGGAGTTGTCCGGTTTGGTTAAGCACTTTTAACACAAAAAATTGGGCACCTTTTTGACTTCAGCCTGGCCACCCTCTTCTCTGGCACTCTAGGAGTGCTGGACTGGAGTCATGGGGTGCCCACTGCAGCACCCAGCAAGGGTTTTGCAGAAGGCTCAGAGCAGACGGCTGAAACACAGCCCACAGCACACCCAGCTCACCTCAAAGGATGAGCTGGACCTCACAATTGCAAAATTTAAAGATAATAATTAAGATTATTTAAATGGAGACTTCAAAACCAGGAGTGGGGTTGTACATTTCATGCTACTCCTTCAAACAGAGGTGGGGGTGAGACCTCCCCCTTCCTGCATCTCAGCCATCAAAACTGACTTAACCCATTGCACAAACGAACCAATCTTTGCACCCATTTCTGCTCTAAGAAAAGCCTTGAAAATAAGAAAATCTTGGGACGTCAAGAGCTGCGAATCCTCAGCAGCTTTTCCCCAGCGCCAGGTGCTTGTGGGCAGCAAATATCAAAGCCAAAGCCTGGGAAAGCAAAACGTGGCGTTTACACATAAAAAAATGTTTGGCGGCAAGAAAATCTTTGTGTTGCACCTGGTTGGAAGGGGCAGGATCAGGAGGGAACTTCTCCAAGCCAGCCCAAGGTGCCTGAGACAGCTCAGAGCAAACGTAACCTACTTGCAGTGAACTGCGATCAAGGAGAAACAGAAAAGCTGCCAATTAAAAACACAGAATGATTTCAAACAACAAAGAAACCCGTGGACATTGTTTGATCACGCATATTCTGCACGAGAAGAAAGAAACACCAAAAAAAAAATTTAAAAAAAAGAGGCTAAAAATAGGCTGGGTGCTGTGAGCCAGATCCTCAGCCCAGCAAAGGCACCGGCTCTGGGGAGTTATGCGGCTTTAGCCGTGCAGCCGTCATTGTTGCTAAGTTCTGAGCTCTATTCAAACTTGCAAAACGTTTTCTTTTCCTGCAAAAATACAAGAATCTCCCCCCGCCCTCCCCATCTTGGAGCTCATCTCTCCTAAAGCAGCTCACATGATGATGATCAAAAATAAGCCCTCCAAGCCTAAGCTCACTAACATTCATTTCTCTCCTGCTAATGCTGGACTTCTTACTGTTAATCCTTAAATATATCCTTAAATAAGAATGACAGTACCTGAAGCACCTAACAACCCTGTATCATAAACAGAGACAGCCTCTGCATTCCTAATTTAGCTTGCCACAGAAGAGCTGACACTAATCCCAGATCCTGAGTCCCGGATATCTCCAACGTAAATGCCATCGCCTTGCTCACCTTGACATTACAGAGCAGCCTGAACTTTCCTTGTCCTGCTCAACTTTCAGCTGCTTGTTTGTTTTTTTCCCTTGTTTTGTACAAGAGCTGACCCATGTCAAGCTCAGCCTCTGAGGCTGGGTGTTAAGGGGAAATGTCACCTTCACCCCGTGTGGCTCATTGCTGCGGGGACACCAGCCACGAGTGACAGCGGGGGTAGGGGACTGCAGATGGAATCTGCATCAGGCAACAACCTGCAGTGAGAGTGCCCAAATCTCCTCTAGAGAGCTCACAGAGACAGAAAACAGAGCAGTGGGTAAAAGGCAGGGGAATGGAGATGGTCATGTCCAAAAAACCACTGGTTTTTGCAATTTCTAGGTTTAAGGCTCCAGTTTTCAAAGTGCTCCAGACCAGCACTGAGAATCAGGCATAGAATCACAGAAACCCAAGACGGTTTGGGTTGGAAGGGACTTTAAAGCTCATCACATTCCAACTCCCCCCAACACCTTCCACTAGCCCAGGTTGCTCCAAGTCCTGCCCAACCTAGCCTTGAACAGTTCCAGGGATGGTGCAGCCACAGCTCCTCTGGACAACCTCTGCCAGTGCCTCCTACTCAGCCTGTGAGTAAATGGATTTGTTCCCAAAATACCAGGGACCTGGGTAAATGTGAGCACTTAGGAGGCAGGAAAAGAGCATTTGACATTTTGCACAGACTCCAGAAAGAAAGGAGAGCGAGGCTTTACAAAGCAGAGCTCGCCCATCATTCCTCAGTGGATTTTCGTATCTCTCCAAAAAGGCAATCTGAAAACAAAAGGCTAGGAGGAACTGCAGCTGGCTCCCACAGAGCAGGCACCAAACCCAGCCACTCCATGTGATCTTTAACAGGGGAAGCACAGAGGAGGGAGGATTTTAGTAAATTGCAGCAAGGAATTAACTCTACATCAATTTGGGGGTTTGTAGAGTAATTTCCCCCCTCAGCATGAGGGCGAGCACGCTGCAGCTGCAAGCCAGCCACGAGCCAGGGACAAGAAATACCACCAGAGCAGTGAGAAGAAGCATCAAGTGCCAACAATAAGCCAGGCACAAGCCCTAAAGTTTATTGCAAGCCTCTGTGGACCCAGGAAGGCACCGTGGGCCAACTCCAAGCTGGTGATGGGAAGGTGCCAAAGCCCATCATCCTGTCACAGCCGTCAGCTGGCAGGGCTGCTGTGGCACGCCGGGGCTGGTGGCCCCATACCACGGCCAGGGGACAGGCAGTGTCCCTCTGCAAAGCATCTGCTGTGGTCGGAATAATGAGAGAGAGCAAGGGCTTTGCTCCTGCTTTCTGCAGATTTGCATTGCATGAGCTCTGGGCGTCCCAGAGCCGGGCGGAGGGACGGGGCTTTGCAGCCCAAATTGGCTCCGCTGTGCCTCAGTGCACTGGCCCACGCTGTGCAGTCTGGAGGGATGGGTGTCTGCAGGGGCTGGGCAGTCTGACACCCAGAGGGTGGTTGGGCCCTGGACAGGCTCCCCAGGGACACACGGGGTCACAGCCCCAGGGCTGACAGAGCTCAGGAAGCATTTCGACAACGCTCTCTCTTTGGGCACAGGGTGTGACTCTTGGGGATGGTCCTGAGCAGGGACAGGAGCTGGGCTCAGTGATCCTCATGGGTGCCTTCCAACTGAGCAGATTCTGTGATTCTGTGATCCAACATGCTCGCTGCCAGGTCCTGGGGAGCATCCTGGATCCATGCTGGCCTCAAAGCTCTCCCCACCAGCTCCTCACATAACACGAGCATGTCTTGAATGGCAAAACAGGGCTTGGCACTGCTTCGCCTCAAAGCCTTGCTTTGATTTTCGTGCCATGGCAAAACCGAAAGGATAACGCCTGCCTTGCTCCCAGGGAACTGGAGGGATTGGGGGTTACACACTGCTCACTGCACAGCACAAAGTCCTCCAGCCCAGAAACGCTCAGATTTAGAGACAGACGGATGTCCCTGAGGCTTACACACCTCTGTGGGACAGGACAAGCACGCTCCAAAGGGCGGGTGCAGCTACAGAGCAGAGCCACAGGTTCCCAGGTTTGATTCCTATCACTGAGAGAAGCAGCAACTGCAGGCTGGGAGCAGGTTTGGCTTTCAGGCTTTTGCTCAGAGCTGGGATTTTGCTTTGGGCCCATCCTCAGCCAAGAGTGAAGTGGAACAAAATCACTACAAGAAAGCACTTGGCGTCTCCGTTTCTCTGGACAAGGTCTGGTTCCCCCCCGTGCACACTCCGGTGGCTTTGGAAAACAAAATCCTGCTCCTTCTGTGCATCAGATCCCACACACAAATGGGAACCAGCAAACAGCTCCAGCTCTCACCGGCAATTTCTGCTGGAGGAAGGAGACCCAGTGTGTGTGTGCTACAGACAATTTACATCCCACTTAAAGACTCTGAGGAGGGAACTGGGGGACTGGACTCTGTCTGGCTTCTGCTGGACCTGCTTTCATCCTTGGATGGAGCCCGAGGAGCTTTGTTCTATGCAATAACACATGAGGACATTTCCTGGTGCTGCCAAACTTTACAGTATGACCAAGTGTTCCACAACCTTTCTTATTTTCCTTTTAAGCCCCAGCTCTCACTCGTATATCATTATATAAGAAACCCTTGGTGCTCCTCACTCTTCCCATTCAAAAATACATAAATCCACAGGAAAAAAAAAACCCAAATCAAACAAAAACGACCCAACAAAGCAACAATGCAATGCTTCAGAAACCACCTCCACTCGTCAGGCCCACGGTTTGAAAAGCAAGGCTCCGGATTTGGAATCTTTAAGCTCTGCCATGCTTACTCCGCACTGCACAGGAGCCCCTAAGAACAACTCTCTGGCTCCTTCCTGTCTTTAATCTGCCTCAGCAGGCA
This sequence comes from Monarcha castaneiventris obscurior, assembly GCA_026261815.1. Taxonomy (NCBI): domain Eukaryota; kingdom Metazoa; phylum Chordata; class Aves; order Passeriformes; family Monarchidae; genus Monarcha; species Monarcha castaneiventris. The sequence continues at coordinate 4,339,865 of JAMPIT010000114.1, forward strand.
CAATAAACAACTACAAATGGAATAACAATATCGGAAAAGGGGGCTGGGAGGACGGGAGAGGAGATGCTATAATGCAGAGAAGGCCTGAGAATACCGGCGAAGGCTTTTAAGAGCCACACATGCTAATTATGGTGTTAAAAATCTGTCAGTCGAAGGGCTGGATATTAAATGGAATTGGCTTGAGATGACAGGGCTGAACTGGATTTTAAAAAATTATTTATTAAAATGCTCTGGATACAAATTAATGTTCTTAGTTCAAAATGTATTATTGTCTCTCTGGCTTTGATCTGCGGAGCACTTTGAGTGATGAATAGGAGAGGTTGTCAAATTTCCCTCTGCACTGCACTCCAAGTGAGTCCACAGCCCTCACTGAGAGCCTGCTTTACAATTTCCTCCAGCAATATCTTTCCTTACATGCCCAGGAAGATCTGCACCACCAAGGCCATGCCCCTTGTTCTGGGGTGAACCATTTGGGACAAAGCACCAGCGCCTGGACAGGGCAGTGCTTGGGATGGATGGAAAGCTTGCTAAAGTCGGAGATGAAGCTGCTGACAAGCTTGGGATCTAAGAGCCAGGGCTGAGGTTTGCACAGAGAAAAGTATCTTTGGGAAGGACTCGGCTCTCCCTCCCACTGACTGCAATCAGCTGCTTGGTCTGTGCTCCAGCCCGATGGAAAATAACTGCCCCATTTAGTCATTTGGGATCTATTTGTCCTTGGCAATAGGACAAGGGGGAAATGGCTTAAAATTGAAAGAGAATAGGTTTAGATTGGATATTACAAAGAAATTCTTCCCTGTGAATGTGGTGAGGCCCTGGCACAGGGTGCCCAGACCAACTGTGACTGCCCCATCCCTGGAAGTGTCCAAGGCCAGGCTGGACAGGGCTTGGAGCAGCCTGGGCTAGTGGGAGGTGTCCCTGCCCATGGCAGGAGGTGGAATGGGATGAGCTTTAAGATCCCTCCCAGTTCAAACCATTCTGAGATCCTATGATTAGGAAATCAGAGGCTGAGGGGTGCGACCCATCCCCAAACCCCTGGAGTGGAGAGACCAGGAGCAGCAGCACTGCACTTACCCTCCCAGCAGCCTGGAGGAGGGAGGAAGCCCTTGCTGATGTGCAGGGAGTCCGGGAGGCTCCTGCTGCAGCTGTGCACAGTGATCCCTTCCTAATGACAAACCCCCTCCACTCCAAACCCAGGGATGCATTTTTGGCTAAGTCCACCCCACACCATGCCTGGCAATCACATTCCTCGTGCCCAGGGAATCGTTCTCCCCTCTCCAGCTTATCCATCACACACAAATTCACCCACTGCCTCCAGCAGCCACCGCTGGCCATGCGCTCTGGCTCTCTACAGAGTTCACTCCACTTGGCTCCCAGGTCACCTCCTTCCTTCCCACTTTATCTCTCCTTAGTTTTTATTTTCTGATATTATTTTTTTTTAACAATGTCTGTACAATTTCGCTCTCGATAACACGCGAGTTAATTAAGCCGTGATCTCCTGGAGACAGGTTGCTACAAGGAGATAAGCAGCGGCTTCTGTTCGCCATAAACAGCTGTGCTCCTCTCCAGCTTCTGGGAATTTGCTGCTTTTGTACAGAAGACAAAACAATCATTGCCAATTAAACCTGGACATCGTATTTTCCCCACCATCGGTGAGTCTCTCGACGTCACCTTCCCCATGATCCTCGCAGAGGAGCGAGGGTGCAGCGCTGTAACGTGAGGCTTAGGGGAAATTAATACCTGAAGTTGTAATAGGCCAGATAACGGCGTGAATTCAACACAGGGCACGGTTTGAAGGACAAAAGCCACTGCAGTTCCAGCAGAGTTATGCTAATGTGGCTTTGGTGGGTGGGTGACACCGAGCTGATGGGTTTGCAAGGGGTGTGGAGGGATGGGTCTGGAGTTAAAAAGGTCACAACACACTTTAGGATATGGTCTGACGTGAAAAGGAGGAAATTCAGTGAGTGAAATTGTGAAGCAGGATGCTGAAGAAAGGAAGAGTCTAAGCAAATGAAAGCAAGACCAAACACTTTTGCTCTGCTCAGTGTGGGAGATTTCTGCCCAGCTCTTTACCTGCCACTCCTTGCCCACTGCAGAACCAGAGATTTTTACCACTTTGCACTGATTTTGGCAATAGACAACACCAAAACTCCGATATGGATCCAGAACCATAAACCAGGGACAACCACCTTGAGATCACTCTGCACCCAAGGCTGGAAGACACCGAGATGCAGAAGTAAGGAGGGACCTGGAGATGCACAGAGCTGGACTCCTGGCTCCCACTGCCGAGGCAGGGCTGGGTGCCAGACCAGAAAAATCATCAAAATGGCAAAAAGTGAGATTTTTTTACTTCTGGCTGCTCAGTAACCTCTTCTTGGTCTGCTTGTTGTCAGCAGTGATGTGCTGCCTCCAGATTTATCTTGGAGCCTGGTTTTATTCCTTTACCCCTTCAAATCTGGTTTAAAGCTCTTTCAGTGAGACCTGCTGCCTCCTGCACAGAGATGCTTTGAGACAGGGGTACCCCACCACAGAGACCAAAAAACCCCAAACTCTGCCCATGCTACACCAAGCTCAGAGCCAGGTATTGATCTGCTGGCTCTTTCCATTTCTTCCCTCAGCATTCCCTCTGACTGGAAGGACACAGTAGAGCTCTGCTTGTGCTTCTGATTCCTTAACCAGTCATCCCAAGGCCACAAAGTCTCTCTTGATTGCCCTTGGACTTCTTGCTGCAACTTCATTGCTGCCTATTACGAGTGACATGCCAGGAGTTGCTCATTAAACACAGTCACTCAGTCTTGGGGGGGAAAGGAGGTGGGGGGGTTCCTTTTTTATTCCCCTTGAATGTGGCTTTAATGATTTTAAATCCCTTCAACCCAATTACAGCTCTGTATCCTGATTAGGAACTGAGCTATTGTGTGCTGGAGCCATTATCTGGTGGCCCATAGAAAAATTAGTACCTGGAGAGGCTGCACTGGGAAATAAATCTTTTCCTGACATTTTAGGACCAATTCTTGGCCAATTAGAGCACACTTTGCCATGTAGGTAATGTGTATCCAAACTGCTCTCCCTGCTGAAAAGGGCAAGCAGAGAACAAGCGTAATCCATGCAAAAGAGGAGGAAAAATCACCCGCTGCCAACGAACTCCCCAGTGCTCCCCGACAACTTCTGCAGAGCTCCCTCTGACCCCAAAGCCATGGGGCATGGAGCAAAAAAAGCTGCTGCTCTTTGTGCCACCAGCCCCATCCCACTGCTCTCCTGTCGCCCGTCCCATCTCAGAGCCTGGGGCTTGCCCACGATGCCCCCTTTGCCTGCAAACCCTCAGCCACAGATGGGGGTGGGTACAGGAGGATGGACACAAAGCCAAAGGAGGGGGCCTGGTTTGGGATGGACATGTCTCAGCACGGCCCTGAGGATTTGGTTCTGCAATCACCAAGGTTTTGGCCATCCTGACAGTGAGGACCTGGCCAGTGGAGCTGAGAGGCTTTTCACAGGTTGTACAGGGACTGATGACAGCTCCAAGACATCCCAGAGGGGACAGGAAAGACCTCAGGTGGATCTGAGGAGGTTTATGTCCAACCTGGGGTGGCACGGACCAGAAACCTGCTCCACCAGCCCCGGTCCTGCAGCAAGAAATGCAGCCCCCATTGCACACAGCACTCGGACAAGGTGGGCAGACAAGGGAAATAAAACTTTCCAGGAGGAAGCTCCTTCTGAGCCATTTCTCCTTTGTTGGCACTTGTTCAGTTGGTTTTGCACCTCTCTGTCCCCTCCTCCTCCACCCCTCGGCTGGAGCTGTCCTAGCAGAGATTCCCTAATTGCTAAAAGCTGCAAAGAACCGCTCACTCGGTGTCCCAGTCCATAACCAGTGCTGTGTACAACTCTCCCAGTTGTCCCCATGGCACAGCAGGAGATGCTCCCGCTGCCCCCCTGTGCACTGGAAGCACCAGGTCACTTGGCTCTCCCTTCTGCCATCCCTCTCCTCTGCAGTGTTTCCAGGGCAACAGGGAAAACAAGGATTTAAACAAAACTGAACCCAAAAAGTAGAATATGCCAATTCTACCCCCTCCCAGCTGAACAGAGGGATCTGCTCGGCCCAAAGACCTGCCACGGGAGCTCAGACAAGTGCCAGAGGGCAGGTGAGCACCAGGCAGAGGCACTGCAGGCTGCTTTGAGCACAGATCCTTGCTTCTGGCCCGACCACATGGTGCCTCCTGGCTCTGGGAAGGTCTCATGCTCCAAGATTCCCAGAGCAGGTCTGGGAACATCTCAGCCATGGGTTGGATGCACCCTCTGGGCCAGCTCCTTGACATCTTGGCAAGGTGGGAAAAGCCTGGCTCCACCTTGCAGATGAATTTGGAAATAACCATTCATCCTGACCATCCCTCCAGGAGAAAAGAACGGAACAAAGAGCTGAGAGCCCAGCAGAAATCAGGTACCACCACATTGGGACCATTCCGACCTCCCCAACCCCAAAAACCGAGCTCAGCAAAGACCCAAACCCCCAAAGTTCCTACCAGCTCCAACCACGAGACAGAACCTCGAGCTCCAAGAGGCAGCTGAGCATTTATGATGTATTTGCCCTCGGTTCCACAGCGAGATCTCGGCGGGCAGCCCTGGCTGCCACCAGCACAGCAGTCCAGCTGTGCAGGCACTAATGGCACAGCTGGGCTGAGCCAGTCACTTGGCAAATTAAACTGGTGCCTCGCGTTGCCTTTTAACACCTTCCCCGCTCTCCCTCCCGGGGAGGTGGCGGGAGAAGGGATGGAAGGTCTGTGGGATCATGGCACACCCAGGGAACATCCAGGAGGGATCACATCATCCCCCCACTGTGGGGTCGAGTTAATGGTGCGTGGGCCTCTCGATGCAACTTTTTGTCTATAAAAATACTAATGGTGAGCAGTTAAATTCATCCCTGGTGAGAAGATGATCATAGTTAATGGAATTAATGCAAGGTTTTAATTTGCCTCTCGCTGCTTGGTCCTAGCAACTCCCCAGCCTCCGGCAGAAGCGCCAAAAAGATGATGTTTGATCTTCCCTCCCTTGGTACTCGTGTACTTCTCATCCTGTTCATCATCTGGAGGTGGGAAAACCCATCAGGCCTCCCTGCTCTGCCGCAGGACTGATAATCAGGAGACGTGGTGCTGCAAACCCCAGCTCAATCTCACCTCTGGGGGTGCAGCAGCAGAAGTCCAATTTGTGGGCCTCAACACGTGGTCCAGCAGCTTCTGGGAAAGGACTGGGATAAGGGGAGGTTGGCAATGAAGGGCTCCCGTGGCCACAGCAGTTACCAGCACCTCCTCTTTGTGCAGGAGCACCCAGGGGTGCCCCCAGCCCTTGTGTAAATAAGGGAGAAATAGTTCAACATAGTCCAAATTTTGGGGTGAAAACTCAAACACAGAAGAGTTCGGGGCTGCTGGGATGGCAGGGCCACCAGGGAGCACAACAGCATGGCAAAAATATCCCCATGGAAAACTGCAAAACCAAGTAAAGAACCAGCCAGGAACAGTCTGATCCAAATAGACTGGAACAGCAGAGATGGGGGGAAAAGGAAAACAGTATTAAAAAAAGCAGCGGTGTGTTGCTGAAATGAGATTAGAACAGTAACAGGTTCCCTCCCGTGCCAGCTAAATCCCCATTAAATCAGATTAATGCAGATGGTCTTTATGTAACTGACCAAGACGATAGATCAATATTGTTGTTTCAGTCGGGGAAGGAAAAAATTTGTCCTGTCTGACAAAAACACATCATTACCTACCTACAGCACCTTGCTCAGGACTGCCCAAACCAGGCTGGCTGGGTGGGTCTGGAGAGGACAAACCATCACAGATGGCTCATCCCAGCAACTACTGCCACCCTGGGGGGGAAAAAAAACCCTAAGTGAGGTTTTTCCTCTCTTAGAGGGAGAAAATTTGGGGTTATCCCCTTGCCAGGGCTGTGAAGCTCCCACAGCAGGACCTTGCTGGGAAGTCTCCCAGCAGCCACACTTGTAACCCATCCAGAAATTTTCCTGTGTCAGCAACACTGAAGAGCTGCATCCCACCCAAGTGCCATCTGCAGTGACATTTTCTATTATTCCCCACTCCTACTAAACCTGCTCCCACTTTTGCTGTGGACAGAATTCCCTCTCCCTGCAGGGCAGGTGGGGGACCTTGCGAGAACTCACCCCCTCCCAGCCCTCAGATCCACCAAGTGAATAAAAAGGGGAAAAAAGAGGACGGAGAGCAGGGGAGGCTGGGATTGTTTTCTCCCGGAGCCGTTATCCAGGGGCCTGCAGCACAATTAGCACCTGGAGAGGCTGCACTGCGATATAAATCTTTGTGACATTTCAGGACCGATTCCCCGCCAATTAGAGCACCCTGGCTCTCGCCGTCAGCAGCCTCGCCACCACAAAGGCCAGGCCCAGAGGATGGAAAAATCCATCTGGAGAGAAGACAGAGCAGTGCAGTGGGGCTGGAGCTGGGCCTCTCCCCTGCCAGCCTGGGCCACACACCCACGGTTCTCCTCCTGTGCTCCTGCATCACACCAGCTGGTGGGAATCATCCCCCTGGCTGCCCATCCAAAACCCATCCAAAACCCATCCAAAACCCATCCAAAACCCATCCAAAATCCCAGCTCAAGCTCTTCCCACAGTTTGGAGAAGCACCCAGGAGCTCTGGCTCCCTCCTTCCATCTCATCATTAGGGATGGATGAGATGCTCTGCAGAAAGTGCTATTTTTGTTCCTCAGTCCGGGTTTGCAAAGGGAGAAGCACCACGGATGCACCAATTCAGCCACTTTTTGTTCTGGATTTTAACTCCAAACTCTTCTGTTTAAAACAGTCTTTCCCTGCAACCTTTCCTTTACATTTGCTTTATATCAGCCACAAATCTGAAAGCTCAAAAGCAAACACCAGACTACTTGGGTTTTGCTGAGGCAAAAGAGTGAAATCCAGTCAGAATGTTTTCCCAGATTTTAAATCCACTGACATTTTGAAACATTTCGGTTGTGAGCTGAACCCGAATGATTTTTTTGATACCATCAATCCAAGCACCACTTCCAACCTCTACTGCCTTTTCCAAGCTATTTGCTCTGCCCTCTACAAGAGCAATGCTCCTCCATCCCTCCTCCTGCTCTGAATTGCTGCCTCCAAGTGCTCTCTCGGGGAGATTTCTCTTGGATCACGGCTGCTTAGCCTTGAATCACAGAATCCCAGAATATGTGGGGTTGGAAGGGACCTTAAAGTTCATCTCATTTTCCCCCCATCTTGGGCAGGGACACCTTCCACAAGACCAGGCTGGTTTCAATCCCCATCCAACCTGCTCTTGGACACTTCCAGGGATAGGGCAGCCACAATTTCTCTGTGTCCGTGCATGAGGAGGCTGAGCTATAAGGATTCCCTAATTTTATAGCTCTAATCCCAATTTCTTAGCTTCCACAGCCTCCCACCAAACCCACGGCACCGGGGATGGGATGGGCTGGGCTGGGAGAGGTTCAGGCACACAGAGCTCAGCCTTGCTGTGGAATCCCCTTTGGTGCTCACAAAGCTAAAAATAATCATAAATTTCTTCCCCAGGTAGTGTTCTCCCATCCCTGGGGGAAATCAATCACAGCATCAAAGGGAAGGAGGCTCCAAAGGGCTCTGGCAGAGCCGCACGCGCTCAGAGAGAGGCACCAGGGGGTGGATAACAGCAGCAAACCCCATAGTCAGCAACCCCTCCCCAGCCGGTTGTTTTTCTCTTTTTTTGGTTTAACTTTTAATTATTTGTAAAGGTTGTTTGGGGTTTTTTTCAGATTTGCTCAGGATTGAGTGGCAGAAATCTCAAATTTAATTTAATTAGCACCTCCTCCCTGCCTGGAAATGGCTTTTCTTCAAGTCTGACAGTTCCACCCTTTGACTGCCATCGCCTCCTTCCCTCTGTGTTTCCAAGGGACCTGGAAAAATCTTATTCCCTGCTTTATTTGTGCTCCAGCCCCAGCAAAGACACACTGAAAGCTGCTGGGATGGTGGAGGGATGCAGCAAGCCCAGCAAGACTGGAAAGAAGCAGCACACAGGTTGTTTTTTCCTTCTCCCTATCCTAAAGGAGATGCTGATTTAATTGTACTTATTCCTTGGCAATTGGTAGCAGACGTGGAAGCGACAGTGACATTAGATGGAAGGCAGATAATAAATACCAGCATTAAAAACAAACCCATGTGTGGGTGCAGGCGCTGTGAGTTGGCATCTGTGCAGGACAAGAGTCACATCGGACAACATCCCATGGCAAAGCTCTCCATGTACAGTGTTGATAGAGCAGGAAAGGCACATAAAATCCAAAGATTCCCACTGCTTTTACAAGCCCGGTGTGTTGAGGGCACAGGCAAAGCTCCCAGAGCAGCAGTTCAATGTGCAAATCCACTTGAATGAGCACAAAAGGAAAAACCTCCCTGCTCTGGTGTCCTTCTCCCCAGGAAAAAGCATCCAAGCGACCCCCTCCTTCCAACAAGGGGCAGAATTGGCCCTGAATACATCCCTCCAGCAAGCCAGGAATTTGTTATTCTAAATATACACTAATTACACATCACTGGAGAGGGCGAGAAGACCCTGCACGGCCGCATGAATGAGCCTTGATTGGCAAGGCAGGCTCGGCTGCACTGTGTCCTTACAAGTGTGCTGTGTTTGCTGATGGGGACATGGGCTGCCTTTGGGGGGGGCCCTGGCAGCATCAGGCTCGGGATTAAAGTGCCTTGAGGCTCCTTGGGAAATCAGCACGGACCTCACCCGCAATCAGGGACACCGAGGTTGCGCTCGTGATTAGCTCGGAAAAAACATCAGTGTAGGGAGGGATGCACTTGCAGCTGCCGGTGTGCCCGGTCCTCACTGGAGTTATGCAGTGGTTTTGGAAGCAATACTTGGTTTCTTGCTGAGAAATGGACCTCTCTCAAATCCTTCTGCCTGAGTTTTGAACCAGTTTGGGGAGCTGGATGTTGCGCTGGGGAGGCGGGCTTGCAACGTCTGCCGATAAACCCGCATTTCTAGGGGGAAACTGGGTATTTGAAATTGTCTGCTTTCAGAGGTGCTTTCTTAAGAGAAAGGGAAAAGAAAAGCCAATCCCACTCGACCATGCCCTTGGCCCCAGCAGGAGCTGTTTAACCCCTTTGCCACCCACAGTGTTTTACTCCGGGGTAGCAGGGTCCCTTATAAGTCATGGTCACCAATAAGTGCTACAATCACGTATCACAGTGACTTCCATGCTGGTAACCACTAAGCTGGGACTGGATTTGCACTGGGAAGCAGGACAACACCCGGATCAGGGACTGAACCTCAGCACAGCACGAAGGAGGGAAGGGATAGCAAGTGGGGATAGAGTCTGGATCTCTTCAGTTCCAGGCAGTCTCCTCCACCAGACACTTTGTGCCTCCCCAGTCAGCACCAAAAATTAGGAGAGGGACAGGTGATACCTTCATGGGCACAACAAGGCGGGACAGACCTGAGGCTGATGGAAACTTGTGACATGGGAAAGAACTTCTTTACTCTGCAGGTGACCACACACTGGAACAGGCTGCCCAGAGAGGAGGGGTCTCCATCTCTGGAGATGTTCCAGAACCATCCAAAATCCTGTGCCATGTGCTCTGGGATAACCCTGCTTAAGCAGAGAGGTTGGAGCAGGTGACCCACTGTGATTCCTCCCAACCTGACCCATCCAAAAGCAGAGACTCCCAGACATTCACAGCAGGAGCAAAGGGGACACAACCACATCTCTCTTCTCTTCCTCGAGCAACTTGGAAACGCGGTACCCTCGCTTGCCTCCTTCTCCCTCTGCTCTCCAGCACCCCACCAAGTCCTGACCCTGCTCTTCTCCTGGTGCTGGCCCTCCCATCTCCTGTTGTTCGAGCACACACAGAGCATTGTCCTTTCTAAACAGAATCTACAACCCTGCAATTACCGAGCGTGGAGAGGAGGACGGGAGTTGTATTGACTTACAAAGCCCACACGGTTGGAATGCAGCCCAAACAAATCAATGGCATATTTAGCCAAATAAACTGCTCTAGCAAGCTGATGACTCTAGACCTCCACTGGTCTGGAGGATATTTTACTGGAATGCCTGGTGGTTTCCAGGTGGAGCAGTTTTAAAAGCACAAAGCAAATTAATGTAGTGACAAACAAGGGGAGATGGTTTGATGCTCAAAGAGAGCAGGTTTAGATTAGATATAGGGAAAAAATTCTTCCCTGTGAGGGTGGGGAGGCCCTGGCACAGGGTGCCCAGAGAAGCTGTGACTGCCCCATCACTGGCAGTGTCCAAGGCCAGGCTGGAACAGAGCTTGGAGCAACCTGGGATAGTGGGAGGTGTCCCTGCCCATGGCAGGAGGTGGAACAAGATGGGATTTAATTTCCCTTCCATCTCAAACCATTCTGGGATTTTGTGATAACATCGGTGCTATGAACGTGATTTCCATATCAGCAGAAGGTTCAACCAGGTGACGTCCAAGAAGTTTCATCAGACTTAAATTATTACATGACTCTGTCCATGTCGGCAACCACCCACAGAAATTTCCTCTTTTCCTCGAAAATCTGATTGTGAGGAAGGATTGGCGACACTGTTCTGGGGTCACAGCTCTTGGATAAGCACAGATGGGAAACCAGGAGTGTTGAAGAAGAGACACTACTAGGGAAGAGAGATATGAAAGGGGAAGTGGAAACACAAGTAGGTGTAGCTCTGCTCTTCCAGAAAAGCCAACTCTCTTTGAAATAGCAAACCCAGTCAGTCTCACACCCCATGGCTCCCAAATTCAATCTTTAACAGCTGGAGTAGATGTTGGACTATTTACACCCCAAAACCATCTCCCTTCTCCAGAGAAGTCAATCCCACCACACAGCCTTGTACACCAGCCCATGAATGAGGCCAGCTTGTAATAATCACTGTGCAAACACCAAACAGGTCCTTGAGCAGACTGGATCTGCTCTTCCCATAGCTTTATGTCCAGGGACCAAAAACATCTTCTACACAGAAGCCACAAATCAAATAACCAGAGTACCTGAGGTCATCTTCTCCAAACCTTTGAAAAATGTATATGTTATTAAACAGACACATGTCAACAGGGAACGTAATTTGGACAGAAAGACCTGAAATGTTTGTTTTGCAAAGTGCTTTTGGAAATGGACACTTTCCAGGTTTTTTAATTTTTCCTTTTCTTTCACTCTTGGCTGAAACTCTTCACCACGTTTGGCAGGGCTTCACAGATGGCGCTGGCCGACCCACAACTGAATTTTTCAGAGAATAAGCTATTTGTCCAAAGGAAGAAAACATGCCCAGATTTTCTAGGTTCCAACCCTCTCCCACGCTGCTCCTCCTGCCTCTGCAGCCGTCGGCTCGCCCACCCCGTGGCAGAGGCTCTTTGGGGAGGTGAGGAGTGATTCCCTCCTCAGGACAGGGATGCAGAGGGCCAGGGGCCATCCCTGGCCAGGAGCATTCCCTGCAAGGCCCATCCCTGGCCAGGAGCATCCCCTGCAAGGCCCATCCCTGACCAGGAGCATCCCCTGCAAGGCCCATCCCTCACCAGGAGCATCCCCTGCAAGGCCCATCCCTCACCAGGAGCATTCCCTGCAAGGCCCATCCCTCACCAGGAGCATCCCCTGCAAGGCCCATCCCTGGCCAGGAGCATCCCCTGCAAGGCCCATCCCTGGCCAGGAGCATTCCCTGCAAGGCCCATCCCTCACCAGGAGCATCCCCTGCAAGGCCCATCCCTGGCCAGGAGCATTCCCTGCAAGGCCCATCCCTTCCAATGAGCATCTTCTGCCACGAGCAGCGTATGACACAACAGCCCCCCACGCCTCCCTGCGCTTTCTCTCTCCCTGTGATGATGAGGAGGGATATTTGCACCCAACGGGGCTCTTTCCCTCCTCAGCAAGTTCCCTTGGTCTCTGCCACCCGCAAACAGGACATAAAGCTTGGCCTGGGTGCATGGGAATGATCGTGATTTGCAAGTAAACAAATGTGCTGGGTAAGATTTGCTCTATCGCCGGGCAAATCCTCTTTGAGTCTGAGCCTCTGGAAGCAGAGCCAGTGGAGGAGATTAATCCCGAGGGCCCCTATTCAGCAAGCTCAGCACTGAGTCAGGCTGGGGGGGGATGCCCAGGAGATGTGGGTGCTCATCCATCGGGATACATCCCACCAGCACACCCTGATCTCTGAGCACCTCCAGGAGAGCTGGGAGAGGCTTTTTAAGGACACTTAGAAACCTCTTTGCAGCCCTCCAGCAGGGACAGGGAGACAAAGCGCTGCCACTCAGCCCATGGTTCTGCAAGACACGATGCCAGCTCCTTTTCCTGCTGCAATCCCGAAGGCAGCCCAGCTCCCTCCTCACCCTGCAACCCCCCCAAAGCTGTGATGCCACAGCCTCAAAAGGACAATGGGGATGGCTGGCACAGGGGAGCAGAGGGACAGTGCCCTGCCCTCCACTTCTCCTCAGCTCCAAGACTCTCTGATGGACAAAGCAGCCCCCAAACTTAATCCCAATCTCCTTACTGAGATAACACTCAGCCCCTGATCCACAACTGGGGAAATAGGAGTGTTTATCCATGCCAGTGATGGGAAGTCTGAGTCCAACACACTCGAAGAAATCCCCACTTAGCTTAAACTCCCTGCAGTTCTGGGGGCAAGACCGAGAAAGGAGACAGAGATTTAAGGCCCTGGAAAAGCAGGCAGGCACCCAGAGGGATTTTCCAAGACTTGGGAGTCAGGGAAGTGGGGAAAGTCTCTGTGGAGCTGACCCTCAGCTCCACCAGCACCCCCCAGACACAGCCCTGCCTCGATCCCTCACGGCATCGTTGGGAGCAACACGTTCCAAGCTGATAACACAAAGAGGAGCAGGGATTTGCCGGAGCTGGGGGGAAGTCTCCACATGGCCGTGTCTGCAGCAGCTGAGGAGCGAGCTGTCGGTGTTTGCTCACAAACAATATGCTCGTCAGGATCTGGCCTCGTCTCTCAACTAGAAGATTTCCTTATGGAAGTTTCTCCACAGGGAGCAACGCTACAGAACACGCACGGCAGGATCGGTCTGGCATCCAAACCTCCCAAGGAAAAGGCATGGCCGGTGTTCTAAACACCTCTCCATCAGATCTGTCTTCCAATTAACTAAATATTGTGCTTAATATCATTAAAATGTCTTTCCCTCCTTGCCTGCAGTGCCCTGATGGTGCTGTTACCCTGCTGCTTTTGTTTGAGCAAGGAACCAAAAGAAGTTTTTTTGTTGTTGTTTTTTTCACACTTTTGCTTACCAAAAAAATCGAAAAAGAAACTAAAAATCTATTTCTGGTTATTTGTGGCTTTGCTTCCTGACAAGTTCACACCTCTGCTGTCCCTCCAGAGGATGCATCAAACTCTTGTGATGTGCCAAGTGACCTGGAAGAGGCCCCAGCTGGAGCTGCGACATGATACCCAGTGCTGGAGAAGCAAATGCCGCCTCATTTTCCCAGGAAGCCCCACGGAGCCTCAGTCACCTGGAGAGGGAGAGCTCCCAGTGCGCCGGCAGCCTGATTTCATAACTGGCATGACACAAAGCCTGAGCAAGGAGGATGGTCATGGCAGCCACCAAGCAAATTCATTTCATTTTTAAACCTAAAGGAGAGCTACAACTTGGCTGTGGAGCGTGAGCACAGCTGGGAGCTCATCCTGGAGCTGAGCACCCCCCATCCCGCTGCTGAGCCTCCCAGCCCCACCTGCAAAGTCAATTCCCTGCCTGGGTTTATTTGTTGCGGAGAAAATTCCCCATCAGTGGAGGCGTGTGGGGAGAAGGGCTGTAAATCTGCCAAGCTGCTGCTCCCGAAGCCTCCCCGGGGCCAGAGGGGCCGGTGCTGCTGAGGGAGCCACACGCGGCTCCTCGAGTGCCTGATCAGCTGTGCCGAGTTTGCACAGCTTGGGAGGAAATGAGCTCTTCCAACTCATCCCTGCCACTGCCAGCTCTTCCTTTTAGCCCCCTGCCTGCGCTCCTTGGAAGACCCTTGCCCATAAAAGCAGTGGAGCAGTTATTGTGATACCCAGGGATCCCGAATGTTGCCATTTCCAGCAGTGTCAATAAAAAAGGCAAAAAAGAGGTTCCTGTGGGTGCTGCAAAATTCACCCTTTGGGGGTGCCCACAATTAATCTGAATTTCTGAAGTTCCCAACTCTCTGGCCACCTTCAATCCAGCCTGTGGCTTGTTTAACTTCCAGTTTAAAAGAGGAATGGGGATTCCCCTCCAGCAGCAACACTTCCCCTGCTGTGAACCACAGCAACGCACACAGGATGGGTTTTGCTCCAAGATACGGAAACCAAGGGGACCTGGGGAGCCCAAGGCCATGTGCTGATCCCCCCCTTGCTGCTGTTGTTCAGCATCCCATAATGTCATGTCCATTTGCAGATTGCACTTTATTGGTTTTTATTTGGCAGCCTTGCTTGACTCTGCCCTTTAATTTATCCATTATACATCCTGATTAATTGGCCGATAAAGCTCCGTCCAGTTTTTTAAAACAAATTCCCAGTCCATTTGCTTTTAGTGGAACTGCGAACAAGCAGTTTAACTCATTACATTATAGCGCTCGTGCCTGGGGTTCGCTCTGGAAGCAGATATTTCAGGATCATACATATGGAACACAGCTCCGATCTGCATTAATGATCCCTCCGAGGCCGGGGCTGGTGCAGGAGGGATCCCACGGCTCTCCTGGGGAGCTGCACAGGGACAGCCCCTTCCTCTGGGTGGTTCTTTACCAGGAGAGTGGAAGCTTTTCTCTCTCTCCATGCATTGATGCCAAGTTGATGATTATTTCCCACAAAACCAACTTTTGTATCTCTTTTATTTTTGGCTTTGTTGCCCTGCTGCCCTTTTTTATAAGGAGCCATCTCCAGGCTCCCTTTCTTCCCATTTTAAGGAAGAAAAATGGAAAAAAACCCTCATTTAAGGCTGGGAAAACATCTCCCTAACCCAAAGCATCTCCAAAGCCACTGCTGGAGCCTCTTTCCATCCCTCATCCATGGCACAGCCCTCGGTGGTACCTCCATCAGCAGATTCCTGGCTGCAACCCCTCATTCCCAGGTATCAAGCACAAACACCTCTGCTTGGAGGTTCTGGAGGAGGATTCACATCACCCGTGGCAGATGCCTCCTTGGGCATTCCTTGCTCCCACACTGCTCCTTGTTCTGCCTGAAAACCCCCAAATCCCTCTTTTTCTCAGCACCCAAAGCCCCCAAAAGTAAATCTGCCAGAGCCTGTTCCAGGTGCAAATGAGGAGTGACACACGTGGAGATGGGAGCGAGGGGAGAAGGGAATTAATGCTGCTGGGCTGGCTCTTCAAAAGCACGAAAGGAAGACAGAAAACTAAGGGGAGAGCAAACGCCACTCCCTGAATATGAAACCAGGAGTGAATAAGCAATGGACTTCCAGGGGCACCTTAATTCCTGTCCGTCAGCCTGGCTCCCTTTTCTCCCCTCCAGATGTTATTATCTCTCTCTCTCCTGGCGTGAACAGGGCTGGGTGCATCTCTCCGTCTCACCAGCTCAGCTGATAAGCCTGACAGACCTGGGCACTGGTGACAGCATTCACATTTCCAGTGGATAAGGTGCCATTTACATGAGGCAAGTGCTGGTGATTTTCCATCAGCCAGGACAGAATGAGGATGGGAACAGCTTGTAAGCTTCCCTACTTTTTTTTTCCGGTTTGCTTTTTTTTTATTGTTGTTGTTGTTTTTTTGGGGTTTTTTTTAAGGGCAAAATCTGGACTTTCTCCTCCACTCACATTTATAAACATCACCACGAACAAGGCCCTGGCCCTGATTAAAATTCCCAGCATGCCAGAGTTTGTAAAAATCTCCGGCCCAAAGCAAAATAAGCTCAGGGAAAAGTCTGGCAACCCATTTTGTCTGGCTGTTGTCGAGGGGATTAGAGGGGAATTTGGCATGCTCCCCTTTTCCTTCCTTCGGACTCATGCCTTATATTTTTCAAGGGCCCCTCTTTAGCCCACACTGCTTTTTTCTGGAAGAGCCGGGTGGTTTTTAATGTTCCCTTTTGTCTTCCCATCACTGCCATTTTCTTTGCCTTTTACTTGACAAATTGTTGCCTTCTTTAGGGAGGAAAACCAGGGGCCAATTCCCACAAGGAAAACGGAGGGCCTGGGAAAAATGTGAGGCCGAGACAAATTCCTCTGCTATCAGTCTCCTCCCACCAAGGCCTCCACATCCTTCTGCCCCTCCTCAGCCCTTAAGGAGGACACTGATCCAGCCGACCTCATCTGGTCCCCTCCCATCGTGGATGAAGGGAAGAGGCTCTCCCAGACATGGAGCTATCCCCAGGGATTGCCGGGGGGATCCAGGGGAGGCAGCTCAGCCCCAGGCTGTGTGGAAGAGCTGCAAACCTCATTCCCAAACCCCTGCTTGGTGCTTTGTCCCCTCTCCAGACAAGTCATGTCTCCAGCAGTCACGCCACCAACACAAGGAGAACTCCATCCCTGGCGAGCGGGATGGAAGCAATAAAGATCTCTGACAGCACTGATAACACCAAGGTCACCAGCTAAGGGCACGCTCTGCTCTGACAACCCAGGCTTTACTGACTTAATTAAAAAAATAAAATATCTCAATACCTCTTTTTTTTTTTTTTTTAAATTTTTAGTTTATCACAAACTTCTTTGCCGCCCTGTTTCAAACCAGAAATACCAAAGTCAGGAAGGTGGATCCCCATCCAACAGCTCTGTTCATTAATCCCTGTCGTGCTCAGGGGACACCATAGCCCTGCCATGGATGGGGCTCCATGGAGATGACAATTAGGCTGAGCTCAACAGCAGCAGCCTTGGAAGTTCATGCACGGAAGTGCTGGAGATAAGGGTGATGCAAGGACAAAAACCCCTGGCAAATGAACAGTATGACTGATGGAAATACGGGAAATCCTCTTAGAATCTTCTCTTTACTTTATATTTGCAGGAAGACTCTACTTCTAGGAGTTTTATTAGCAGAATTCTAAGCCTACCTATTGCTCTACGTCTCCATCTGCCTTCCTGATAGGAAAAAATAACCAGAAAAGGGGGAAATCACACATTTTTACCATTGATATGCTCTACTTAACTGTCCACAAGCAGCAACCAAGCATTTACATGAAGGACAACAGGACACAGCCATGCCACAGGTGATGGATTGTGGAAATGGAATACAAGCTCAGGAACGGGAGAGGCAGCAGCAGCAGCAGGGGAAGGGAAAACTGGAGAGAGTTCACCTTGTTTCTGCCCCATTTTATTTAGTTACCCACCCATCCCTGCTGCAAAGTCATCTGCTTGGACACCTGCCCAGCACTGGGGACAACATGGATGCTCCAAGAAATTTTCCAAGGCATTGACCCCCAGCTACAGCCTTTGCCCTGACAGCATCCGCAGGGACTGCCCTGATTTCACACCTAAACCCCTGCTGGAAAGGGCAGCACCTAATTCCCAGCTATGCCAAGGGCTGCCGCTGGGATTCCAAGGATAGGATAAACCCTAATCCAAGCAGAGGCTGCTTGCCCCAGGGTCGGGCACAGCCTGGGTGGGAGGCTGCTGCCCACGGGGGCCGAGCAGCAGCCGTGGTGTCTCTTTGCCTCTGTCATTAATCATAAGAACACAGGGAAGGGTTGCAGTTCCTCCAAGCAGGCAGCGAGCCAGGCACGGAGAGGGAGGAGGGAAATAGGAGACCCCTTTTTCCTTCAGGGATAATCCTGGAAATGCTAGAAGCCAGGAGAAGTCTTTGACTTCATCCCTGGCTCCATCCCCTCCCTTGAAGTGCTCCAGCAAAGCCCAGGAGCTGCAGCTCCCAAACCAAAACTGGGAGAAATCTTCCTCCTTTCTCCATCCTCCAAAGCTCCTCCCGGCACGGCAGCTCCAGGCCGGCAGGAGGCTGCACGGGGAGGAGCTCGTGTTCCTTCACATCCTCCTCTCCTAAAACCTTCCCGGGCCGGCCCCTCAACATCTGCCGTGCTGCTCCTGCTGCCCCTCACCTGCTGTTCACACAGACATCCCCGCCCGGCTCCAGGCCTCCAGCTGCACTGGATTTTTCCAGTACCACCTCCTCCTCCATCCTGCAGAGCATCTCCATCCCCACGTCCTCCCGCTGCCGGACACAGCAAGAGCCGGAGGCACTGCAACAACCCCAACCCTCTTATCCAGCTGGAAACTCAGGATTTGGGATTTAGGATGCTCAAGCTCCTATTTAATTCATCCTGAGATCTGCCCTGATATCACAGATCCTGGGAGAAAAAGCTCATTTACTACTATTTATATTAATTCATACAACCTGCTCCTCGAATCCTAGCTTATGGAAAGGATACCTTGGGAATTCACAAACCTTTAGGGATACAAATATTGCACGGAGCACGACAGCCTCGCAAACTGTACATGATAGGTAAGAAAATCAACTCTCAGCCTCATCAGTGAAGGCTCCAGAGCCCAAGTCAGCTCTGAAGCTCCAGTTTTCCTTGGATTGCACTGCAAAAAAATAACTCCCCAGAGTCCAAATTCACAGCCATGCCCCCAACTATCTCCCCAGCCATTCCCTCACAAAGTCTTTCTTCTTGTCCTGGTGCTAAGGAGGGTTATTACTCCTTCCTCCCAGCATGCGACAGAAATGTTTGTGCAGAGAAAAAAAATCCCCCAAGTCAGTACATTAATGTCCTGCAATGAAAAATAGATCTGTCTAAATATGCTCAAGGTAATTCAGAATACATTTGAGGTGATTTCAGGCTCTAAAGTCTGCCTGTAACAGCATTTCAGGCTGTGTTTATCAGTGCTTTCCCCCTGCACTTGCATTTTTTTTTTCTCCCTAGTTATTTTTAAAACATTTGCACAACAACAGAACCTAATGATCATGGCTAAGGGTAGAAATGAGCCTCCCAGCAGCCTCTCCCAGCTCTGGAAATTTCACCTCCCCATTTCCCCAACCCAAAGCCTTGCCTGCTGCAGGCTGGGGTTGAGCTGAGGTCAAGGTGAAGAGTCCGATCTCCGTCCTACACCTGCAAATCTGCAACGAGATCCCTGAATTCAGCCAGATTTCAGCCTGGGAAACGTGCAGTGATTCGGAGTGACACCAAAGGTCGGGTGGGAACTTCGTCCTGACAGCTCTGGCACAAGCAGGAGGGAACTCCTCTCCCAACAGCCAAAGCTGAGGGTGCTCCCTGAGTTTCTCCAGGACCAAACCCTCCTCTGGTTTCAACCACCCCACCTCACACCTGCTGAAGGATAAACTTTTCCAAGCCAAAGGGTGCACAGGGTTAGGATGATCCCTGATATGATTTCCCTGCTGGGGAAAATCCCATGAGATGCTTTGGAGGGAAAGCTCCACAAAGGCCTCCCAGCCTTCCCTGCTGACCCCCACAAGGAGCCAGAGGGATGACCCAGAGTGACCAGCCATCCGTCCTAGACGTGAGCCATCAAACCACTGCTCCCTGGAGCAGATCCCGCTGCAAAATCCCATTCCTGCTGCAGAGCCTTGGGGAACAGCTCCGTGGTCCCCCCCAGGCTGCTGAACCTCATCACTTGTGGAGAGGGGCAGAGTTTGGCTGCAGGGCAAGGAAGCCCAAGCAGAAGGAGGTGGCTGCAGGGGATTGTCCCTGTAAGACAAAGAGAAATCAGGAGCCTTGGAGCCAGTTCAGAGGTTTTACCTGGGGCAAACCCACCCGGTGCAGATCCTGCCCTGAGAGCACTGCGGCAGAGGAGAGCACCGTGAGCTGGGCACGCTCCAGCACTGCCCTGAAGTACCAGCTTGGAAAAGGAACAAAGAGAGATGGCTTTGGGCTCCAGAGGACCCATCTGTTTTCGAGGAGTATTTATTTATTTATCAATTAATGTATCTATTTTACCTTGTGCTTTTGTGCCATCTTGAAAACAAGGAGTCGTAATATCCCTCAAGCAATTCTGTCCCTTATCCATCTGGTAAACAGCCATTCTCTTTTATTTCCCTGGCTTTTTTTAAAGCTTTTCAGTTTCTAACAGAGCTGAAATCCACAATTCCATGACAAGGACATCACCATTAATGATGATAGCAGGAATAATGACACCGCGCTCGCCTCGTGCCTCCGCTGGCAGATTTCAGCCCATTTCACAGTCACCTGCGATCACCCATCTGAGGAGCCAAACTCGGTGCTAATTTTAGGAGTAAAAACTTGTTGAGAGGAGCCGAGCTCTTCTTCCAGTCCTAAGACAAGCCTTTAGCAGGGTTATAAATAGGAGGAAGGGTTGCCAGCCCCTTTTCTCCCAATAAATACAGGATGTCACATGTGTGTACACGCGGTGACATTTTCCCAAGCATCTCGCAATTAAACCCTTTCTCTGGCTTAGCGCTGGCTCAGTGCAATCACCGAGAGCTTTTCCAGGCCCAGTCTGGCATTTGCCAGCAGAGGGAACCTTCCCATTGCTGGCTGGGAGACGGAGGGACCCTTCAGAGCTTCTCTGCAGCAGCCAACATCGCTCAGCTTCGCCCAGCTTTGGGATCGCAGCACCCACAGGGATCACTCGTGACCCTCTCAGACACCCCAGTGCATCTCGGGTGGGTGCAGAGTGTCTGCCCCACTGCAAATATTCCATTTTCTGGGGTGAGCACTGGTGACAAATCCAGCCCCATACCCAAATGTCGCCATTTCAAAAATCCATTTGCATCTCCCTGGGACACATCCCTGCAGATCCCACCTATTGCTCAACAGGAATTGGTACCAAGAGCCCCCCAAAAGCCCCCAAAATCAAATTCAGCCTCTGCTCTGGATCAGCAGGAAGCTCCCACCCCACGGACAGGGGGTTCTCTGCCTGTTGGGGCAGAGGGAGCTGCTGCTCAACCCCAAATGGATGCATCTCCAAAGCAAATCCCACATCCATTATTCACGCTGCTCGCCCCAGGCTATAAAACATTCCTCCTGAAAAGTTTTCAAATAAAATAGAGCCTCTAACCAAATGACACACGGGGTTAAACTAGATCTATTTCCCAGCAAAAAAAACCCCATTAAATTATAACATATCTCTATTCCCCCCTGGATGAGGGAGCTGGTGCTGCAGCTGGAGGCAGGGCCTGCGCTGGAGACTCGCAGGATTTATAGCCACAAACCCTCCAACAGTTGTTCACAGCATCAGCTCCCTGCACATCAGAAACACTTCCCATCCCCAGCTCCTGCACGGATTGTACTTTGCAGTTATGAAGTTGTTTCCACTTCCTCCTCCCCCCGCTCCCTCCTTCCCTACTATAATATTTAGTCTGCAGCTCTGCTTATTTACATACTTAATTTCAGTTCTGTTTGCAAACACAAATTAGTTTTGTGCAATTACTTTGTGCATGGACATGGAGTTTATCCGCTTCAGCAGTTTAACAACACGGGAAGTGACTGCACAGGACCATATGGCTCCCGAAATATAATCACAATATTACCTGCAGATTAGTTACATAAGGGCTGCCAGAGCAGCAGCACAGGGCACGGAGTTCAGAGGGAAAAAAGGGGGAAAAGGGGGAAGGGAAAGAGGGGAAAAGGGGAAGAAGAGAAAAAGAGGGGGAAAGGAGGAAGGGGGAGAAAAAAGGAGGGGGAAGAGAAAGAGGGGAAGCAGAGAGAAAGGGGGAGAAGGAGGACGGAAGAAGAGCAGAGAGGAAGAAAGGCAGGAAGGGGAACAAAAAGGGGACGGGAAAAAAGGGAGGAAGAGGGAAAGAAGGGGAAGAGGAAAGAAAGGGAGGAAAAAAGAAAGAAGGGGGAAGGGAAAGAAATGAGGAAGGGAAAGAAGGGGGAAAGGAAAGAGCAGGGAAGGGAAAGAAAGGGGGCAAAAGGAAAGAAGGGAAAGAAACTGGATAAGGCAATAAAGGGGGGTAAGAGAAAGAAGGGGAAGGGAAAGAAAAGGAGAAGAGGAAGAGAAAGGGCAGGGAAGGGAAAAAGGGGAAGGGAAAAGGGGGAAAAGGAAAGGATGGGGAAAGGAAAGGGGGGCAGGAGAAAAGAAAGGGGGAGGGGAAGGAAAGAAGAAAGGTGGGGAAGGGGAAGAAAGGGGGGAAGGGAAAGAAAGGGGGGGCAAGGAAAAGAAGGGGAGAAGAAAAAAATCAGACAAAAGGAAAAGAGAAAAAATTCTAACAAAAAAGAAAGAAGAGAAAAATTAAAAAGAGAAGAAAAGCAAAAAATGGGGGGGGAAAGGAGAAAATAAAACAAAGAAAGGAAAGGAAAAAGATTCCCTGACTCCACAATGCCGGCAGCGTGGGAGAACAGAGCTATGCAGGAAATTGATTTTATGACAAAAGTGAAAAATCAGGTGAAAAATTGTTTGAGTCAAATTAAATATTTTGTTCAACCAGAAAATAAAGGTTTTGTTTCATTGTCAGGTGTTCTCTGGTTTAGGTAGCAGGTTTCTCTGACCTTAATAACCACAGTTTGTTACATTTAGCAAGAAAAACCAAACCCAAAACAGTAATTGAAACAAAAATCCAAATATTTTTCTGGAAAATGAAACAAGTTTTCTAGATGGTTTTTTCCTTTCCCTGACCCAAAATTGGTGGTTTGAGCTCAGTTTGGTAATAATTCCAGTCATCCTAGACCTCCCTTTTCCAGGGAAATTATTATGACTATGAAAACCTGTGATGGGATGCAGCAGATGGAATTTTTTAAGCACAACTGTGAGTGGCTCCTGCCTGCAGAGACACGCAGGGTATTGGGGAGGGGTTTGCAACTCTTTCCCTTCTTTTCAGTTTTTTTTTTCATGGGTTTCTTTTCAATTGTGAATCAGCAGATTTTGCTGGGAAGGATTTTAACCACGTGTAGCCATCAGTGATCCCAAATGCCTCCCAAAAGGGGTCAATCAGGGCCAGGCTGGACGGGGCTTGGAGCAACCTGCTCCAGTGGGATATTCCCATGGCAGAGGATGGAATGAGGTGGGCTTTAAATCCATTCCAACACACACCATTCTGGGATTCTAATACAACAAACCTCCCAGGGCTGGTGACCCCACAAGGGGATTTTCTCCTTCATCCTCACTCCTGGTGCCACCAGGATAAATCTGACCTGAGAAACGGGCAGCTTTCCTAGGGACAGCGGGGTTCTCATCCCTGTGACAGAGCCTGAGGGGTGCTGCCTACTCCTCAGCTCCTCCTCTGCCCCTCTGACCCTTGGAGGGATGAGGGACCCACTGATCCCAGGAGCACCCGGCTGGTGACGGTCCCCTTGCAGCAGCACCTCCACCACGGCTCCACCCCCACAGCCCGTTTAATCCCCAGTTTTTCCATCCAGGCTCTCAAAGCCCCTGCGAGTGCATCGCATTTCCTGCTCTGCCAGGACCCGGAGTGAGAACACAAATTCACTCCACGTGCCCTGAGCAACCTCGGAGCGCCAGGCCCGGAGTGCCAGGAGCCCCTGACCTACACATGCAGCACCCCAGGGACAATTCCCAGAGCCCTTTTGGGGCTGGACATCCTGAATCCCTTCCCAGCTTCACCTATTCCCATGAACATCGCAGAAACCTGGTTTTTATTTAATTCCCCTCTCCCCCTGCCGCTTGCAAGACGGTCTTTATTTATATAATACATTTCACATCCAAGACATCGCTGAGAGCTCTACACAAATATTAATTACCAAGCCCTAGGTGGTAAATTATAAATATCCGTTCTCTGCAGATTAAAAAAAACCCAGCAACGTTTAATAATAATAATAATAAAAAAGACTGCACTGTGGCACATAAAGTGCTACATGAAGGAGCACTCCTTTGCTCCAGGGCTGCAATAAAACACACCAGAGCCCAGAAAAGTTAAAATAGGGGATGACTGAGGGTCGGGCCACCGAGCTGGTGATGCACAGGCAGCTGGGCATTTGCAGCCTCGGAAACACAGCAAGAGGATGCAGGGAATTCAGTGCTAATAATGATGGGTGGGAGCAACCACTGGCAAACATCTGGCAGAGGGGGCTCACAGCCCCTGAGCATCTCTCCTCTGCCTGGCCTTCCTGGAGCAGCTGGAAAACGCTGCCTCGTGCCATCTCTGCTGATCCCATCTCGCAGGCAGGGCAGGGCAGCATCCCCTGCTTGTCTAACACGGATTATACCCAGCAGGATTTCTGTGCTACACGAAGTGTCAGAGTCCCGACAAGGCGATGATGGACTCGCCGGGTACAAGGCCAGGTGTAATAAGGCAGCAGCTGCTTTTGGATTCTGCTCTGGGATCTCTCGTCCTCGCAGAGGACATTTTTGGGGGATATTTGACACTCCTTCCCCATGCAGAAGCTGCCACAGCTGACAGCAGTGAGCAAGCACGGCAGAGATAAGACCCTGGCATGATAAGAGACCCAGGGTTGGCTCTGCTTGGCCACAGAATGAGGCAGTCCCTGGTCCAAACAGAGAATCATAGAAAAGGAGTTGGAAAGACTCACAGGGATCGTCACATCCAACCCCCAACCCTGCACAGACACCCCAACAACCCCACCCTGCACATCCCTGGCAGCGCTGTCCAAACGCTCCTGGAGCTCTGGCAGCCTCGGGGCCGTGCCCATTCCCTGGGGAGCCTGGGCAGTGCCCAGCACCCTCTGGGGGAGGAACTTTTCCCGGAAATCCAACCTAAATATCCTTGGACAGTGCAAAACCACAACCAAGAAAAGGGCCACGCCCATCCAACCCCCAAATCCTTCTGGCTGCCCTGTTGTGACGGAGCAGGATGGGGGAAGCAGCTGGAGGTCCAAGATCTGTGTCCACCTTCTGCAAGGTGAAGAGGGAGAGGAAAAGTTTCCTCTCTCAGTCTTTTAGCTCCCACCACGAATGCACCTTAGGCCATGCTGATGCTGCTAATTCCTCAGCAGCTCTTGGGGCCTTTGCAAGACTCACCAGATCTCTCCCAACACTAAAGCAAATCCTCCAGGCACAGTTCACCTCCCAAATCCCAGAACAGGAGCAGTTTGCTGCAATTCTTGCTCTTTGCATCCTTCCCAACCCTGCTCAGCTTCCAATCGAGCACTCAAACACTTCGCTTCCAAGCTGCTGATGGATGGCACTAACAGGGCAGATCATTCAGGGCTTGGAAATATTTATTTATGAATACTTTTTCTCTTTAATTTTGATTTTCTTCATTGCTGCCTGCTGGCCTCCTCCCCTCCCCGCTTTATTTTTTTGTTTTTTTTTTTTTGTTGTATAGATCAAAGCAATCACGGAAAAGGACAAAACCCAGCTTCCCAGAGTGGGAGAGGTAGCAATCAGAGCCTGTGGAAAGGACACGCCGGGAAGTCAATGAAGATGGGAAATAACATTTACCCACGCGGGGCTCAGCAGGCCCAGGGTACTTTGCCTGGCTCTTTGAACAGTGTGTGCTTCTCTTTCCCTTTGAGTGCAGCTGCTCCCTGAGGAAGGGGACCTGAGGATAATAACTCTGGGATGATCCCTGCAGCAGCCTCACGGTGCTGTGATTTCTGCCCACTCGGCTGGCAAAGCCCAACTTTAAACACAGGAGGTGTTTAATGACTTTCTCTGGCCACTGCCTCCCTCCACACCAAACCCCAGCGACGTTTTAGGGCTCGGGAGCAGCAGTTGGCAGCGGGGCTGAGCGCCCTGCAAGGGGCAGGCAGGAGGCTGGACACAGCACTGTGTCCTCCTGCTGCCCTCATCTTGCACAAAACACCAAGCAGAAAGAGACAGTGGCTCCGCTTGCCACCTAATTTCAGAGGCTGGTGCCTCCAGCTGCCTCTTCAAACCACCCTCAAAGAGGAAGGCAGCTTCACTTGGCATTGGTTTAGCAAGAAAAAGCACAAGTCCTACAAAAAGCCACGAGCAGGATGTCATAACTATTTACTGCTCACCCACAGCAGAGCGCTGCTGCAGCATTCTCCTCCCCAGCACACACATCCCATTCCCAAGGAACCAGGGAAGCACAGCACACCTTCAGAGAGACACAACGAGAACGACAGGGGGGAAAACGTCCCCAGCTTAGGGGACTGCTGGATTTTAAAAGAGACCTCACATCTATGCACACAGAGAGCAACCATTAATTCTCCAACATGTTGGAGGTTGGACATGGAAAAACGTCACCCTGTCCCCCTTTTTCTGCCTCAGCTCAATGCCTTGGAGGAAAGGAAGGGTTTTGCTGATTCTGGCTACCAGCACCACGGTAGAGAAGATGGAGCACACTGGGCTGCCAAAGTGCCACTCATCCATAGTCCAGGACCTGGAGAGCTCCAAAACTCCCAAGGAGCAGAGCAGGACATCCTGTAGACTGTGGTAATGCCAAAACACGTGGGGAGCAATAAGACCACCTATAGCCATAATGGTTTTCTCCCAGTCCTGATTCCCTCCTCCTCCAGCCCCAGCTGTGGTCAGTGGGTCCAATTTCACAGCTGCTCAGTTCCAAATTGGACTTGTGCTTCCCAGCTGTCCTCCCACTCCCGCATTTGTTTGCTATCAGCTTTAATTAGGAGAGGTTTCCTTGCCTGACACATCCAAGCCTCTGCTCCAGCTCCTCCAGGGCCACCTTCCTCACCCACTCCATGCTGAGGGGTTTGAAGGTTTGCAGCCACAGCCTTGGATCCATCTCCTTGCCTCCTGCCCTGCCAGCCAGAGTAAGTGTGGGGTAAAAGGACACAGACCCCCACCCCAGCCATGGGCACCTGGGCCAGGTCTCTCCTGCCTGCTCCTGCCGAGCCGCGATGCAGAACTGAGCTGGAGAAATCAAAGCTGATTCCAATCTTATTATCCAACACGGCCCTATCAGCTGAGACAGCGACATTTATCACATTAATAGGAATGATAGAAGAAAACTGGGATCCTGTCCAACAAGAGCACTTTATCACATGTTGCACTGTCTTACAAATCCAATTATCACCAGCCGAAGGTCTTAACGGCCCTCCAAGAGTGGCTCTGGAAACCTTAAAAGACTATAAAAGCACTTGTCCAGAGCCTGGAGCATCACCTCTGCCAGGGTTTGGGAAGAAGCATCACATCCTACTCAGGAGACTGGAGCAGCTTCATCCCAGAACAGGGAGACAGCTCTCACCAGGACATTGCACCATGGCAGGGGAGAAGGAATGAGAGAGCCAAGTGCAGCTACACAACTCGGAGGAGAATCCCACCACCAGCAGAGCAGGGATGAAAGCAGTGCCTGACCTGCCCCCGCATCCCAGGGGAGAGGGGATGCCTCCGGATGCTCCCTAAAGCCTGTGGGATTTACCCATGCAAAGCCTGAGGTGCCATCCAAAGGAGAGGCAATAAGAGCTTGCTCTTCTCTCTCGTTTTCCAGACCAAGAACAGCAGCAGGAACAGACCTCTCCAGGCACAATCCCAGAGGATTCTGCTGCTCCCTTGGCCTTCTGACCTGTCTCACTATGAAAAGACTGGAGCAAAGCTTTTGTCAGCTCTCACTGAATGAGGAACAGTCAACCCAACATCAATTCCCCCATTTCCCTTCAGCCGTCAGTTACTAAGGTTGAATTCCAGCTTGATCCCAAATGATTTTTCCCCCCATTTTCAATACTGCAAGCAAAGCAAAAAGCAATAAAATTTACTTTTTCCTCCCTCCCGTTGCTCTAATGATCGTATCTTAAATAATTTATCCACTCCTCTTCCACACTCGCGCCCTTCCCCATTTCCCAAGCACGCTTCAGCATTCCTCCTCCTGCCCCACTTCAGCAGGTCAGGAATGATGACATGGGGAATTTGTCACAGCAGGACAGGCTTTTCACATCATTCTACTCCACTGAGCAGCCAGAAACAGCTTCTTGTTGCCATCTCTGGCCCCGTGCAATCATTCTGCAGCTCCCCAGGGCACGTGGGGCATTGAGACACCTCCAAAGCCACTGTGAGTTAAGCATCCGGGCACCACCCATGTCTTCCAAAGGCTGCTTTGAATTTCAGCAGGTTCTGGGACCAAGTGATGACAGGAGAGGGACAGACGAGGTGCAGGGAAGTGGAAAATCCCAGAGCTGCCTTCAGCCACGTGAGGAGCAGAAGAGAGGAACAAATTCTGCTCTTGTTTGTGCTGGTGTGGCCACAACAGGGAGCGTTTGATTTCCTTCTGCCTTCTGCGAGGGGTGCAGGGAGCTCAGAGAGGGTTTGGAGGCACCTCATCCCCCCTGATGGGGATGGCAGCCAGACCACCCTGGGTGAGAAGAAACAGGACACGTGTCCTCCTCGCTGCCTGAACCTTGGAGGGGCCCTGAGAGCTCTGCCAGAGTCTGTCCCTCATCCTGTTGCCATCAATAGGGGCAGGTTTGTGCGATAAAGGCAGAACACCAGATAAAGGCAGAGACCAGTTTTGTTGGAGCAGAGGCGACAGACTCAAGCAGAGAGGGCTGAAGCATCCCTTGGATCCTGCCAGAGGAGAGGGTCCAACACCAGGGCGGGAGATGGGGACTGTGGAAGGGCCACGCTCGGTAACTCCGTATCTGCAGACGGGTGTAGTGATGCCTTAGGTTTTAACTTTTATATTTTTCAAATTCTGTACTGCTTAGAGTGTAGCTCTGAAGTTCCTTGTAGCCTGGAATTTCTGCTCTCTCGTGCTGGGCAGACACAACAAAGCCTCTCCAGGCTTTGCCTTCAAGGACAGCCAGGCTCTTCTAGGCCCAAAATGTGTAACCCAAAGCCTCTAAGGGGGGAGCAAGCTGAGGGGAATTACATCATTGAACTGGGGCTTTAATTGGAGAATTAACTGTGGTATGCAAATGAACCAAACCTATAAAAGTGTGAAGAACTCGTGACCTGGGGTCCATCTCGGGGTCCATTTTTGGAGGCAGCCTCTGGCTCCCCAGGGTGTGCCTTGAAGGCCTTTCAAATAAATACCTTTATTCCCTTACTCTTGCCTAGTGTCTGCTTCTAGGTGGCTGGAGAAGGCATCAGTAGCACGGTCCCTGCTCAGACACCAAAGTTTACGGGCACAGAGGCTCTCCTGGCTGCTGCTCACCAGCTCCCACAGGCACAGCAGGTCCCTCTAATCTGGATTATTTCTGCCTGCAGGAACCAAGCTGCCACAAAATGAGCTTTACCCTGGTGAAGCCCATGCAGGAGAGCAGCTGCCGCCTCACATAATCTCTGCTGCGCCACGATGAACTGATGCCCCCCTCGACCCCCGGAGCCGATGTGGGAATGTCTCTCCTGATTCCATTTCCAGGCATTGCTGCTAAATAAAGCAACAACCAGGCAAATTACCCCGGTTCTCCACAGGGCTCCCCCTTTTTGTGGCCGTGGCACAAGAGAGCAACGTGCTTATCCACACCTGACTGGCATTACCAGTGCCGGGAAACAAGGGTCTCCATCGTGCTGCTCGTACATATTTAAAGTGATTTAATGGTTGTCATTCATTATTAACCACGGTTATTAGAAGGATGCCTAGGAACACATGGAGAACGGGATCTTTGCCTGGCTAGACACCGCACAAACACTGAGCAGAATAAAAAGATCGCTTCTAGGAAAAGCCCTGCTCTGATAAAACAGCAGCACTTGCAGGAAATATTTGGATTTTGGGGGCAGGGTAGAAAGAAAGAGGTGCACATATTTCATAAAAGCTTTTCCAGTTTTTAATCCTGGTGCGTTTCATGGCTGCCTTGTCCCAGCAGGACTTGCTGCCCTCTACTTATTCACGCTGAGGTGGCCTGGGAGCCCCTGTGAGGGGCACAAGCTTCACTGAACAGGATGAGATAAAAAAGATTCTCCCTCCCCCTGAGCATCACCCTCCAAAAGACTCCTGGCAGGGATAAATCCAGTCAATTCACAAGGCAGTGGGGAAAAAACCACACATTTGCAAAGCGCTGTCGATGTTCTGGGCATTAAAGAGACATTTTAATAAGCACCATAATGGAAATTTATGTCAGGGTCCACAAAATAATACAGATGGCGGTTTATGCAGCCCTTGTATTTAAAACAAAGTAAATTATATGATCCTAAAACAATAGAAGAAATTGTAAAGCACACTAAGAAATGGAACATCTCCAGCAGCACGGGCAGGACCCAGCATCCCACAGCCGATGCTGCCCCTTACAAATCACTTTGTTGCCTTCACTCATTCCTAATTAAAATAAAAAGCAGCTCCCAAGGCTTGGGTAACAGAAAGAGCCCTCTCCACGTGTGCACAGCGAAGAGCTGGATGACAGCAAGGAGCGGTGGATGAGTGGGGGGATGGAGGGGAGAGAAAATAGGAAGGGGGGCCGGGCTGGGGGAAGCAAAGAAACTATCAAAAAATAGGATTTTTGAAAGCACAGCTTTAATCTTTTCAGAAATGATGGGGATTTGGTAAAGCTGAGACGCACACCAGGAATCCTGGAATTGAACACGGGTGCCTTGTCCGGGCACAGCATCCCTGCCTGTGCCAAGGGCACGAGGGGCTCCCAGCTCTCCAGCCCCTTTCCCTGCTTTGGAGGGGCTGAGGGGCTTGGGGGCGGGCTGAGGAATGAGCCTTGGTGGATTCCTTTGCACTTCCCTACCACCTGATTTCCTCTCAGCAAAATATCTCCCACACCCTTTCATTTTTCACAGCTGTGGAGGAAAATAGGAGAAAAAGCCCAAAGCTCAGCCAGTGCTTGTTTTTAAGCCCCTCGAGGTTTTGCTTGGCTTTGGGAATCGCAGAAGGTGCCTGGGCTGGGTGTTCAGTGCAGTTTGTTTTCAGCCCATAGAAGCATTTACCAGGTGGATTTTCTGCCATTTCCACAGAGCCCTGCACACCGAGGCTGGAAGCTCTGCTAAGAGGAGGTGTCAGGGCACATTATCCAGAGGGGCTGATGCCTCTGGAGGAAGGAAAGTTGAAACTAAGAGTGAGAATGAGGAGAGGTGACCGACAGACGAGATGTGCATTAGAAGGGAGAAGGACTCAATCAAGAAGGACATGATCAAGAATTTTAAAACACATTTGCTGCTTAGTTTTGGATGGACTGAGAGCTCCTGGGCTTTTTACCCGTCCTGCAGTCACCATCCACTGGCACTGCCTCCTGAATTTGTCTTTCCAATGGGGTTGTTAAATCAATGGCAGCAGGCTAAGGTTGTCCTGTAGCAGGAGATCTCCTAATTCTCCTGACCACAGGCTGGCATGAATTCCTCTTGGAGATGTTCTCTGCCGATCCCTGATGGGGCTGAGGATCTCTGTACCCACCACTTACAGCTCCATGTTTCAGTTAAATTAATTAATTTCAGTTAATTTCAATTATTTGATATTCAGTCCAAGTGGCAACACAACAACGTTCTGCAAAACTCCAAGCCAGGCTGGACATGCCCTGGGCAACCTGATCTAGCAGGTGGATCCCTGCCCGTGGCAGCGGGGTTGGAGCTAAGTGATCCACAAGGTCCCTTCCAACCAAACCTTTCTAGGACTCTGTGAAAATTCCCAGTGCATTCCTTGCTGACTCCAGCAGCAGCTGGGCTCAGAAAAGCAGCAAAACAGAGCTGGTGCTGCACCTCGTGTGCTGTATGACAGCACCCCCAGCTACCTGCCCTGAGGCCAAATTCCAACACCCCAAACAAGAATGTGGGGACACAGAACTGGCCACCCAAAACCAGGGTGATTGTGACAGCACGGACAGGCACTGCCACCCTGGCAGGGCACAGTGACAAGTACCAAATATCCACTTTTGGGGATGTTTGTTCCAAACTCCCACAGCTGAAAAACCAGCCTGTGGCTTTAAACAGATTTCAGAGGCCCTTTGCATTTGTTTTTTTCAATTTTTACAAGCCTAATGTAATCACGGAGGGTCTCATTCCCTATGTTAAGTGCCCAATCCCTGCAGACTGAGCAAAGGCAGGAGGGAGCATGGCAGCTTGTCAGGGAACAAAAGTTAGCAGAGCACTTGGCTGGGGGAGGAGGAGGATGAGGAGGAGGGCAGCAGAGGTGTCTCCAGGGCTCAGCTCAATGCTGCAAGTCACCGTGTCTTCACCCCTGAGGCCCCTGTCATCCCTCAGCTCATTTTACACTGGTGCAGGGATCAGCAGCAGTTGGAAGTTTGGGTTTTTAATGCCTGCAGCCTCAGCTTCCCCCAGCACAATTCAGAGGAGCTCTGAAAACCTCAGAAGGCACCGAAGGGTTCCCTGGGTGCACAGTGCAGAAGGAGCAGGGAGAGGCTGGGGGCAGGTGTAAGAAGTTTGGGCACCAGAAGTTATGAGCATGGCAGGACTAAGCTCTGTCCTGGCTAATTAACCCCTGCAATCAATAGGGGGTGGTAGTTTAATGAGGGCACCCCAAAAAAGACAAGCAGGGCACAAATGCCAAGACTGGTCAGGGAGCAAACCAATTGTTCTTGGCAAAGCTGTGGCTGCCCCTGGATCCCTGGAAGTGCCCAAGGCCAGGTTGGACGGGGCTTGGAGCAGCCTGGGCTAGTGGGAGGTGTCCCTGCCATGGCAGGGGTGGGATTGGACCTCAAGCTCCCTTTAACACAAATCATTCTGGGATTCTATGAAACAGCACCCAAAGCAGCCATTCTCCCTCTGCTTCTCCATCCACTCCTCCCTCCCTCCCTCATTCCCTCCTTCCATCCATCCCCAGGACTTCCCCAGAGGCAGCAAGAACTGGAAAATCTCTTTGTCAAGAAGCAAGGAGATATTATTGGCATTAGTGAGTGGTCAGAATGACTGGGCCGTCTTTGCCTTAATCCATTTATTTTCCTACTTTTAGAGCTTTTGATCTCTTCGACCCATTGGATCCATATGGATCGCTACCGACCCGAGCAGGCACAGACCTCGGAGGGAAACCACACACCAGGATGAATTTCTACACCAGGCTGCAAACGAGGGGGAAGACAAACAGCTCTGAGGAGCTTGATTTGGGGAGATAATAAATCAGAGCTCACAGGCAAGGCGGTATTGAAACCTCAGGGTCTAAAGACCGTCAATGGGGATGATCCAACAAAGGAGTATTCATCTCCTCCGTGCTGGAGCTGGCTGAGCATCCTTCACAGTGAAATCCCCCAGACCTGAGCAGCAGGGACAGCATTACCCTGACAGTGTAAACACATTAAGAAAGCAAAGAGTTACAAGCTCAGATGCCGAGTGGCGCAATCACGTCCGAGCTATTTAGCAAATAACGTGGAAAGAAGACATGATGGATAAAGACGAAATTAATGACTGAACTGGTGCTCAGTGATTATCAAGAAACTAGTGATGAGGACCTGATTACATTCACAATGGATAATAAAGGCTTGCCCCAATCAGTAATATATATACTCAGGGCTTCAAAAGGACTCATTTCCAACGCGGGGGAAAATTATGGGAGAAATTGGCTGGAAGGAAAAATGTCAACAGAGAAATGTGGGCTCGTAACACAAAACTTATTAGAGAGCCAAAAAGTCAGGACTCCACAATCCAAAAAAGACAATTTTGGCTAAAAGCCCTATTCTTATTGCTAAAGCAGCAATCAAGCATAACACAAAAATAAAAAGGAATAGACAGCAATCAATGTACATTAGGAGTTATGAAGTGCATTGATAAGGAGAGCTAAAAACACCACGGGGGAGGCAGTTGCTGCCTGCCTGAAGCACGGAGGGGATTTAACAGCACCACCCCCAGCCCAGCCCGAGGCAGCTGGGTTCTCGCAGCTAAAAGGCATCAGCAGGAATAAATCACCTTCGAGGCTGCTGGAGACCCTCTGCAAATCCAACCACGGCATTCTCCCCCTCTGCAGCTCCGTTCCCAGCTGGGAATGGGCACAGGGACAGCTCCTGTCCCCGCTGCTGCTGTGACCACCGGAGCCCCCACAAGCCCAGCGCCCTTTTCGGCAGGGCCAGAGCCAGACCCACACCCCACCAAGGAATTCCCAACCAGCCCCAGCAGCCTGAACACCAATCCCCCCACTCTGACTTCTGTTTTGACCCAGAACTCTCTCCCCAGTTATCAATTCAAGCCTTTTCCTGTGCAAGGAGTGAATTGGTCACTAAGCAGCAGCAGGGAACAAATCATTTTGGCTGATGGCGATACCACAGCGCTGATTTTGGGAAAGGAGCAGCTTCCCGGGACATTTTGTCCTAGGAACCCCAGTCCCAGCTAAGTTTCAGCCCAGGTAATTACATCTAATCTCCCTGGATGCTCAAGCAGAGGAAAATACCCTCCTCCTACCTATCCCTGAGCGGCTGAGCCAGAAAAGCTGCGCACTGGGAAACAGATGTGCCAAGCCTGGATATTATTGTAACGCCTTTCAAACAATTTGTATCCCCAGAACGGTGGTAAAGAGATATCGTATGGCAAATAAATTAAAGCATTTGGCCATAAAGCCAATAACAGAGAAAGAGAGAAAGGAGTACAGACACTGGAGGAGAGAGAGGTTTTAAATGAGATTAAAGGAAGATGGAAAGTCAACAGGAAAAGAAGGAATCCTTAAAAAAAAAAAAAAAAAAAAAAATTAAAGCAGCAGCAAGGATGCGCTTTCTGGGATTTGTGGATATGGCTCGGACAAAAGGTCAGCCCATTTGTACCAGTCTCATGAAAAACTCTGAGATGAGAGGTTAAACCCTCACAAACACCTGAAGAAACAATAACAGCAGAAAATAGAAAACCAGGAGAGGTGAAGAGCAAGGGGAGCTGCTCCAGGAGCTCTACTGCCTGGCTGAGCCACCCCACTCCCTGCTCCCACCTCTGCCACAACACCAGGCACAGGTAGATTGAGCACTCACACGATTGCTGCTGCTCCAGAGTCCCTGGGATGGCTTAAAAAACATTTTTATTAAGCCAGATGGAGAGAGGGGGAAGGGGAAGGGGAGGAGGGGAGGGAGATACATCTATGTGCCAGGTGCCAACAAGGGGGAAGGAAGAGAAAAAGAGAAATCAAGCGTGGAAAATAAGAGAAAATGTAGTCA
This sequence comes from Monarcha castaneiventris obscurior, assembly GCA_026261815.1. NCBI lineage: Eukaryota > Metazoa > Chordata > Aves > Passeriformes > Monarchidae > Monarcha > Monarcha castaneiventris. The sequence goes on from JAMPIT010000114.1 coordinate 4,374,545, forward strand.
GAGATATAAAGCCTGTCAAATTGGCTGCAAACAGTAACAAAAGCAAAGGAGAGATAGTTTTCTCTTTAACAAATGCTTTGATCAGCTGTAGTTGATATAATTACTATATAAAGCTACAGCAAGACAGAAATAAGACACATTTATCTTCACAGAGCAAAGAGAACCTTTCTGATCGCTTCCTTTCTTTCCCAAGCTGTGACAAGCAGATTCCAGGCTGGAAGGTCACACAGCTGAGATTTGGCCAGTCCATTTCCAAGGGGCCATGGGACCTGAGCCTGCTCCCTTGGGCTTGGCTTTGCTGGTCTGAGCCCTGGGAGCTGGCACAGCTCCTGCCAAGCAGTGCCCTGCACGATGGGCAGTGCCCTGGGCACGGGGCAGGGAAAAGGGGAGGTCACAGCAATGGAGGAGGTCACTGATGGGGAGTTTTCCTCCCTGTGGTGAGGAGCGGCTCAGGGGAAGGGTGGAAATATCTCAGCGGAGAAAGCAGACGCCCATGGGAACGAGAGGCAGGGGAGGGCTCAGGGAGGGCAGCACGGTGCACACCCAGCAACCAAAACCTGCCCCCAGCACTCCCAGCTGAGTGCAGAGAGCAGGACAACAGCCAAGGAAATTTCCATTACCAACCCAGACACTCCACGTGCTGCTGCAACCATTGCACAACACCTGCTTTGCCTCCTTCCTCCCGTGGCACTGACCTTCCCCACATCTCTCTCGCCACCACAGCTGGCTGGTGAGACTGCCAGAACCCAGAAACATTCCCCTGCCCCACAGAGCCAGGGAACTCATCCCAAGCCTTCCCATTTTCAGGTCACACCATACCCAGAGGTCTGATTCCGTAGTTTCCAAACATCACATTTGAATTTCAACCACTCTTATTTATTTCAGTCTAGCTAGGTGATGTTAAAAATAAACACCACAACAAGCCATTTCTATGAAATATCTCCCTCTTGACAAACTGACATTGCTCACTAGAAATACAACGCAGCCCAAAAACGCTGCCAAACCCCCCCGGTCACAACCACTGCCATGCACAGGGGGCTGCCCGTGCTTCAGTCACAGCCAGCTGAACACCTGCTTGTGCACAAAAAGCAGGGACAGCCCCGTAGTGCCACCGGGGCTCAGTCTGGGACACGAATCACCGTGGAAAGATAGGGGGATTTGGGTTGGCAGGGAGCAGAAGGGTTACGGGGCAGTGCTTGGAACAGGGATGGAGCGTATTGCAGGGTGAGGGATGCAGCAGGGGAGGCCAGCGTGGCACAGGGCTCAGCAGGACACACCATGTCCTGCCACAGGACAGCCAGGATGTGTCCCCAAGGACAGCAGAGCTCCAGGACTGGTGCCCACGGGGACAGCAGGGACAAACCCCCCTGGAGCACACGCGTGTCCGTGCAGGCAGCAAGGGGGAGCGGGGCTCCTCTCCCATGTTCCATGCAAACCCCTGATTTATTTAGACTGGAACAATTTGTCGTCGGCTGTAATTTTAACTACCTCCGTGCTGAGGAGCCAATCAGGGCTTGTGCTCATCGAGGCTTTTATGAGTTCCCATAAAAGCAGCAAAATGAAAACTCAGGGGCCCTTAAAATATACTCCGTGGGTTTGTGCAGTGCAATTGGAGGCTTTTATGACTCCTGTCAGGGCTTTTATGACCCTGTAAAACTGTGCAGCGGCCCAGCCTGCGATGAAAAGTGACCTCAGATGTCTTAAAAGCCTAAATGGTACTGTACATTTACAAGATCTGCTGGCTGAATCCAGGGAAGCCCTGGGGGACGTCACCCTGGCTCAGCTCTGGGTCGGGGAGGACACGAGATGAGGGCCAGCACCAGAGCCCCATCATCTCCCTTGAAAACACAAACCCCATATTTTTCCTCAAATATAGGGGGAAAATAAGCAGTTTCCCTCCCGTCAGGACAGGGCACAGCCATGGGAGGTGTTCTGAAAAGCCACGAGCTCCCTGGCTCCACATAACGTGATTTGCAAGCAGCCGGGATGCAATCCTAGCGGAGCCCTGGAATAAGTGAGTTTGATGGCATCACACTCTCATTTCCCAACACAAACACCACTTGATTTAGCAGAAGCAGCAGGGTTTTGATTCCCCCCCTTAAATGAAGGCAAGACTGAAAGATTAGGGATGCGGCAGGGAGGCAGAAAGAAAACCCATCAGGCAGGCAGTGACAAAGAAGCATTAATAAACTGCACGAGGTACCAAATGCCACGCAGAAACGGGGGAAAGAAGGGCAAAAGGATAATACAAGATGCAGGGATGTGGCCAGAGCTTGCAGGATGCTTGGGATTGGTGCTGGGAGCCAGGGCAGAAGCACATTGGGTCACTAAGCCACAGAATGACAGTAAATGATGCAAATAAAACCAGTAGCACATCGCAGAGGGCATTAGCAAAACACATGCCTGATCCCATAAAAAAATAAGCCATCTCCCCATGCTCTCCTGAGCAGGAAAATACACCACAGTCTCTTAAAACAAGAAGAGTTGCTTCATGCATGAGAAAAATGTGAGTATATGAGCACAGGGAAACATCCAGTCTCCTCCAGGCCACATTTAAATATCTGTTTTATCGTGCTGAGAAGGTGAGTGAGGAATCCCATCCCCAGCTGGGTCAAATTCAGCCCTGGCCTTGGACACTTCCAGGAAAGGGGCAGCCAAAGCTACTCTGGGCACCCTGTGCCAGGGCCTCCCCACCCTCACAGAGAGGAATTTGTTCTTAATATCTCATCTAACCCTATTCTCTGTCAGTTTGAAGCCATTTCCCCTTGTCGTCTCCCTGCAGGCCCTCGTAAACAGTCTCCCTCTGTCTCAGGTTCCTCTGTGGGTGATGGTGGGGCAGCGGAATTAACCATTTTTCTCCCAAAACTCTCATTTTTTAATATAACCCAAGCTCAGAAACCAGCAGAAACCAGGTCCTGATTAATATCAACTATCCCATGATCCCAACCCTTGATGGATATTTTATGCTGCCTCCCCCCATCCCTTCGGCAGCGTTACAGCTTCAGCACGGTACAGGAAGATGCAGTGAGGTATTAATTCCACAAAACGAGGGTCAAAATGAAAATGCCAACAGATCGGTAACATGCCAGACTTGCCAAAATTCTGCAATCCGTCTGGAAGTGTTCCTAAGCAACTTTGCACACCCAGCAAAACACAAATCCCACGGCAGAGCCGGCGTTGAGCACTCAGGTTACTGACAATTAACATTCAGGGCAAACACATGCAAAATCGGGAAAGTGAAAAAAGAGAAACTGTCTTTATTTTCCTTTCCATCTCCCCTCTTCCCCCTCCCTTTCTTTTTTTTAGGAACAGAGCATGGATGTGGAAAATAGCCTATTGAGCCCACTTCCCCGCCTCAGAGGAGCTGCAAATGTGATCCTTTGCTAGCTCAGACAAAATCTGCCATGCTACATTAGGCTTGATAGCAAATTTGCTACTTGCAAGCTTTTATCAAAACTGTATATCTTAAAAATCTTAATAACACCGAGCTTTGGGTTGGCCTTCCCGGCTGCCTCCTTCCACCCCTCCGCATCCTCTCCCCGCCGGGCTCTGCTCGGAACCAATTCCCAATTTGGAGCTCAGCATTTTCAGCCGCGGAAAAAGAAAAGCAGAGAGTGCTGGCGTGGGGGAAGAAATCAGCCAGATCTCCACGGCTGGAATTTATTCTGGTGTGGAGAGGCCCGAAGGAGGCAGGAACGCTCCCTCCACCCCGCTCGTGACCTATTTCGAGGACTTACAAGTTCATTTCTGAATGAACAACCATCCACAGGCAGCAGAACAAATGTAACACGGCCTTCAAGGGCTCTCCAGCCACGTTCTCCAGCGGCTCTGAAGGTGCAAGGGCTGGTCAAAGATGGTTTTTTCCTCCCTGAAATTGCTTATATAGAAAAGTCTTTCTCCTCAGCCACTGTCTGCTGCCTAACAAAGGCTCTGCATATGCTGGAGCCCCAGTCTCGTGGGGCTGATGTAATAGCTGGGCTCTTTTACCCAGCCACCTCTTTTAATGAAATTTATAGAAATTTAATATCTCTGAGACCTCTTTCCTTCTGTCAAATTGGGTAGAAATTGGCCAGGAATTGGCCAAAGGGCTCAGAAACATCGGAGGGGTAGGAGCGGGTAAGGCAGACAGACAGGGACCGATGATTGCACAGACTCCTCTGGAAGGATCCAAACTAAAAATCAATATCTTTTTCTTTTGTCTCTATGGGTTTGTATTTCTTTTTTGGGTTTTGCTGTTAGGAAGGTGGCTTTTTACACAGCAAAATTCCTCACGGAATGTTTCCCATGGCAAACGCATGATGGGAAGCCTTCAGCCAGCATCGCTGGGAGCTGCAGGACACCCTTTGGAAAGGGGACACCCCTCCTCAGCACTCAGTAGCTGGGGTGTTCCCCAAATCCCATCCCCACAACGTCTAACCCACGAGAGAGGTGATGGAAAAGCAGAGGTTTTGTGCCTAAGAGAGGCACAGAGCCCCTACACATTGATCCAGTTAGAGGATCGACTCCACGAACTGGAAAAAGACACTTTACCTCCCTAAATCTCTCCACAAAACACCAGTGGCCTCAGTGAACAAGCTCATTCAGCCTCAAAATTGAGAGAAAATGAGAAAAACTTTGGTGGAGCTGTTTAAACCCCTGCTCCAGAGTCATCTCCAACTGCACACGCTCCATCTGGAGCCACATTGACCAGGTTTTTTGTTTCTGGAGTGAATTCTATCACCCAACAACTGCCTGAGCCAGCTGGGAGCTGAGGGGTTTCCTTGAATTATATTAGAGGGATAATCTCCTCACCCTGGCTCGGGAAGCAGGGGGGTCTTAACTCCATTACTGAAGTCGACAGAGCAGATGGGCACAAAGCTTTCTAGGAAAACGGATGCCCTGCAGAATTCCATGAGCTAAGCAGGGCAAACTCCAAGGACTCCCAGACTGCTGAAATGCAGAGGACTCCACTTAATTCCTAATGGAAGTTTGTTCAGGCTTTAGCAAAGGGCAAAGCCTTGCCCCCTGCAAGGGGCAAGACGCTCTTGCCAAGTACAACAATATCTGGATTTTGTAGCTCGCCCAGTTCCAGCTGGCCAAATCCTCAAATAATACTTAAAGATATTCTCCAAGGCTGGTCTGGACACGGAGAGCTGCTGTTGGAGCTCTCCAATGCTTCCTATCCGAGGGGCAACTGAGCTTTGGCAGGCTCGCCTGAAATTAAGCTTCCAAAGGGTGGCTAATGAGATTCCTTCCTCTCCTTTCTGCCCCTTCAGAAATGCCTGATTTAAGGGGAGACCTCGTGGACTGGAGGATTTTTTTGTTTCCCCTTCTAATTCTAAGGAGGGAAAAGGTGCCGAGGATCTCTTTATTCTGTCACAGGGTTTATTTCAGGTACTGAAATGCCCAAATCCACCCGCCCTGATGTTCTCTGCAGCACAGACACACAGAGCTGCCAGTGCCTCCTTCCAGTGCTCAGATTGATAGCTGAGCATGAAGCTGTCGAGTCTCTCCCAGACAAGGCACCGAGAGGAGTATTTTTCCTGCATTAACCATCCTTACTCCTCCGCTTGACTGATTAGTTACTACGCAGGATCCTCTGGATTTCCATTAGGAAGGGAAAGTGATGACAGGAGCCTGTACTTCTGGTTAATTTTGCAATTTGTCACTTTTCTTATGAAGCAAACAAAGAAACCATCTGCAAACACACCGCACCCCTCTGGGAGAGGCAAAGGTAGCTCTACAGGAGGCAATTCCCCAATTCCACACGGAAAGGGATTCACCCCAAGCCCCATTTCCTTGCTCCATCCCCCCTGGCTGCTCCAGCACGGTTGTCACCCCACGCTGTTGGGTGTCACTCGGTGACTCTCAGCCCTGCTCTGCCCTCCACCCCCCAGGCACGCTGCATTCCCAACGAGGCCCCGGTCACAGCCACGCTCCTCCGGCTGCACCGATTCCCTCAAGCACAGTGACCAGATAAGACCTTTATCAGTCAATTCTATTCCACAACAGGAAGAACACGGGGTGAAATTCAAAGAGGTTGGAGTCAGACTTCATAAAAAGGGCTGATTACCCACTTCACGAACCAGAGCAGCAGCTCCCTGTGCCTCTCTGGATTCTCCGTGTCGGTGCAGAGAAGGGATGCTCAGCCCTGCTCCCTTCTCCCTCTTCCCCAGCCAAGTGACATCTCTATCAGAGCTGTGCAGGCTCCCCAGACCTGTTGCTCACTGCCTGGAGATCCTCAGTACAAGGTGTGGAGCGAGGTGAAATACAGCACCTCGGTATTCCAACCACTAGCACAACTCCAGCAGGGAAGGAAAAATCCTTGAGGAGTTGAGATCCCCTGGAGCACCTCCCGTGGGAGCTATTTCCTTGCCTGGCTGCACTGCTGTGCACGTGTCACAGGGAGCTGAGGACGTGGTTATGGCACAGACCTGCATGTCAGCTCCGAGTCTGCCTTAGAAATGAATGGTTTCTGCTATTTCCCCGAGGAGAGAGGAGCGAGCGCTCCCCGCACACACACAAAATCAATAAGTCGTTGGGTCTCGGGGAACAGCTCTTTTAATTACAGCTCTCCTCTGAGCTGGGCGCAGGCTTTGCAGGTCGGCAGCGTGGCAGAAAACAGGGAAGGACAGTCCCTGGGGGTGTGCAGGGACCATTGGTGATGCTGGAGGCGAAGAGGGGGAATTAACCATTTCTCCCAGTACATTCCCAGTCCCGCCTCGGCACTGTCCTGATCCAGCCCAGCCTCACCTCACCCCGGCGTCAAACTCCAGCCAGACAGACACACGCTGCTATTTATCATAGAGGGACTTAATCCACAGAACCTTTTGCTGCTGGCTTTATCCATCGCGTTTATCTGCTGATCTCTCCCATCTCATCTCGCATTCCGTGCAGCCTCCCCGGAGCTGCAGCTGGTTTCTGAGCAGCAGCATAAAGCCTGATTTAATACCTGGGAATGGGGAGCAGTGCCCTTTTCTAGGGAGCAGCAGCCGGGGCGATCCCTTTGCAAGGGGCATCGGGATGCTGCCAGTCCTGTCAGGGCTCTCCGAGCAAACAGGCCGCTCGATCCCAAAAAACACAGCCAGGAGAAAGGTGAGACCTTCGCCCTAAGTCTCCCCCGGATTCAGCCAGCTCCCCCATCCCTCCTCCCTCCCGCCTGCTCCTTCTTTAACTCCGTTTCCAAGTGCTGAGTTACTATCAAGGAAGGTTTAATAGGATCCTGGATTTTAAAGCCACTGGCAACACAGTCTGGGCCTTTTATGGTTAGTAATGAATAAAAGAACTCAAATCACCTTTTTTTTTTCTCTCTCTTAACAGTCTCTGCCTACAAATTAAAGTCATTGTGCTTCTCGCTCTGTCTCACTCCTTTTGTCTTCCTCCAACACCATCCGAGCCCATGCTGCACTAGTCCAAAACGTGCCCCGCTTCCCTCCCCCCTTTTTATTTATTTTGCAATATTTACCCCTTCCAAATCTCCCCACTACTTGCTCTCACTTCCATTCAGTCTTTTTTTTTTTTTTTCTCCCCTATCCTTTCCTTTCTTTTTTTTTATTACCCCATATTATCACGGGAGCAATGACATTTTGGAACCCCACTGCAGAATGAAGCCCTTGACTCCTTTCCCTAGAGCTGGCAACCAGCCCTTCACGGTAGAAAAAGCCAAAATTGCTACTATCTTGTCACCAATTCTGGTTATTTTTAGCACTCTTTCCCTTAAAGCGCCAGCTCCCCGAATCATGTGATTACGACATGAATCTTATCTCCGATCTAAAAAAGTTTCATGCCCTCACAGCTGCCAGAGAAGTGCTGGGAAAGATGAGTCAGACTTTCAAAAACAGGCAAAAAGACTGGGCTTAACTGCATCTTGCTGAAACCGTAACTCAGGGGACACCTAACCCCGCTTATTAAATGTTCCTAATTTTCAATGCAATGCTGGAGAGAATTAGCCATTCAAGCACTGCCGGGTGGCTTCAGAAGTCTCCCCGTTACCTCACTTAATTAAGACAGCACCGAAGATCTTCATATCCTTTGGGTGAAGCGCTGGCTCTGCTGGACATTTTTTCATTAGCGTCACCATAAATAAGATTTCAAGCCTTGGCATTTACCACAGGAGCGAGGATGAAGAAATCAACGTGAAGACAAAGCCTTTTGGTAACCACAAGTGGATTTCAAGGCAAACCCGACTCTCTTATCTTCGCATTTATCTTTATCCCATTGATACGGCGCTATCGATGGCCGGCAGCTATCCGATGGCACACTAACAGCTCTATTTGCAGCTCACAAGGCGATAGCCCCGCGCCCTCCCCATCACCAGCAGATTTTGTATGACAGGAACGTTTCGCGACCTTTCCCTCCACTTTTTCACCCGGCCTGGATTCGCTCTGCGTGCAGAAATGACCGGCTAGCCCTAAAGAGCGCCTGAGTGACTGGGAATTGTATCATTATTGCATATAAGCCAAAGAAAAAGAAAAAAAAAAGACAAAAAGAGGAAAAAGATGAAGCTCCTGAGCTCCATCTTATCTCTCTCCCCGTTCCTGCCTCCCTGCCTCATATTTACCCTTCTCACACGTGCTTACAAATTGTCCCTTGTTCGGCACAGGGAGATGCACTGAATGACATGGGATATTTAAGTAAACATTTTACCGTCCTACTGTTATTTATTATTAATAATATTCTGCTAACTCTGCCCTTGTAGGCACCTCCAGGAGGGAAACAGAGTCTCTAAGCCCTGCTCCCTCCCCGTGCCATTAACAGGAGCACATCCCTGTTTGTCTTCCCTGGTCTTCGTGACTTTCTCCATCTTTTTTTCCATAACTGGATAAATGCTTCCCTCACCCCCACACAAAGGAAAGCTCAATCTCCTCGCACAAGCCCCAAAATATATTCTCCCACCTTGTGACTGAACTTGAACCTCCTCCACTTCACGCGCCTTCCAAAATAACCCCGAGTCAAGCAGTTCAAATTAAAGCGACGAGAGCTGAGTGTTTGGCCCCCCTTGTTTCAAATGACACACTCCAAAATAAAGAGCCATTTTTGGCTTATTTTTCCATGCTTTCCCTTTCCCCCGGACAACTTGAGAGCTCTTGTATGAATGGGGAAATGATTTCAGATGGCTAAAAAGGCATTATTATTTCTACAGGAAAAATGCATGTGGAATTTGGTCCGGCTGCCACGGGAAAAGAGATCCTATGTCTGACTGACCATAAAGGCAGATCCATGTAGGATAAAATCACTTCAGGGAAATCAGAGCAGCACAAGGGCTTCCTCCAAGCTCCATCTGGCTCATGGGGACGCCACCACCAAGGCCACTATGGCAGCTCTCAGTGCAGGGGACACTTTTGGGACCAAAACCTTTCCACACAAAGTCTCCAGGATTTCAGATCTGGGCTCCACAATGATTCACCTTCCAGCATAAGAATTTGTTGAAAGCAGAATATGGTTGTACACAAGGACAGCTGATGCCTGACATTTATCTTCATGACTGAAGACTGCGGACCACAGAACATGAGAGGCAGAGTTAGTTATCTTCTCTTTAGCCATGACTGACAGTAAATGTCAGCAAAGATTAGTTATTCTGTATCATATCCATGCCACGCATGTTTTTAATTCTCCTACTGCTCCAGTACTGTTTCCACTTCCAGTTGTAATAAATCAAATGTACTTGCTCTGCGTGAAGAAGAGTTTCTGCAGTTGGAGAAGACCTGCTGGTCACCCACTTCACGTGTCCTCAGCCCAGACAGAGCTCCCTGCTCTGTATCTCTGATCGCAACTGTTTCATTTTGGTAAAAGTTGTAATTACATCCATTTGCTATTTGTGCATTGCCTTCCATCGTGATGGACCCAGCAACACAAGGTAATAAATGAGTTGCTTCACTCAGCAGTGAAACGCAGCCACATCTGGGGTGAAAGTCTCAGAGTTTAACAATCTGATGCCACCTGAGTGGCTGTTCTGGACAGGCACAGAAAGCCACCAAGGAAGAATTTGGAAAGAAACAATGGTGAAGTCTGGAAAACACAGAAAGTACCGCCTTTGCCAGCAGAAACAAACCCCAGCTCTCTGGAACATGGTCAGCATTCCTGCACTTTGGGTTCAGCTCGTTGCAGTGGGGTGACCTGGCAGGAGGACAGCAAACCCTCCGTGCTCTGGGGAGAGCACACATTAGTGTCTAGTTCATATCCCAGCTCTGTGACTGAGCTACTGACAGCTCAGAGCCAGCGAGCTCTGCTGTGGCAGCGGGGCTGGAAGGCCGCCTGCCCCAAACTCCCTGGGCATCACAGTGAGCCTTTCCTTGTGCCCAGGGCCACCCTTAGACCCACACGGTACGGAGGCACTGGAAGGATTCCATCCCACTACTTCATCTGTTCCCGAGCTCTTCCTCACCGTGCATCACATCACCACCCTTGGACGCTGAGTCCCATCTCTACTCCAGGTACAATGAACACAAGTGACACCACGTTTCCACCTTTTGCACGCTGCTGCCTGATCTCCTCTTTGTTTCACCCCACCTTGCACAAGCTTTGCTGCTCTCCTTTTGGGGTCCCCACCCCAAGCAGCCCCTCATGGCACCCAGCCAACAACTCCAACCCAAACCCAACTCCGACTTTATTTCAGAGTGGTTTTCTCCTGTTCTCCATTTCATCCCCTGATTCAGTGCTGGGGTTTGCTGCCAGTCCTGCGAGCTGGAGGAGAAACCAGCAACATCTCCAGAGGGCACCAGGTCCCTTCCTAATGGCTTTTGTGTCTTCCTGTACCTTTAAATAATTGAAATCTCTCTGTTGTTAAGTACAGCCAAGCAAGAGGGCACTAAAAGTTTTAAACCTCTCTGGGGACACCAGGGCCAGGAAATCTACACAAGTCACAAGATGTCCCGCCACCAAAGAACCTTGTCTCCTGAAACGAGACCGACTACGCTGCTCCTCGGAGCCACTCCTGTAGTGGTTGCTCTCTCAGGGTGCTTGTCACTACTACGGGAAAGGCGTCCTCCTTGATTCCTAACAGCGTTTTCAAATCTGCTTTAAAAAATCATTTCAGCGTAGAGCACGATGCCTACAAAGTGCTCCCCCAGAGAGAAGTGGCAGCAAGGTGACACGAGGTTGCTGTCAGCCCTACAAAAGCAGAGCACGGAGCTGCACGGACGTGGCTGGCCCTGGTAGCAACTGCATTACATCCCTAAAGCACGAGAAGCACGGAGAGGTGAGTCAGGCCTTTCTGCCCCATGAATTCCCCAAGGGAAAGAACACCTAAAAAGGCCTTTTTTCTTCCCATAAGAGGAAGGCGACACTACAGCTGAAAGGGGTCAGGATTTTGGAAGCAGGACTAAGCCACAGGTCAGCTAAGCAATGGGGCAGCTCTGGGTGCTGCTGTGGCTGCTCACCCTCAGCCCACCCCGAGCTGCTCAGCAGCAGGAGGCCAGCAAGGCATCGTTCAGAAATCAGATCTAACAGCTCACCCTCAAAGTCCACATCTCTTCAGAGATGTGCCTAATTAAATAAGCTTTTCATTTCATTTGAAGACAGCAGAGCCTACCTAAAGACCCTGACAGCTTGCTGATGATCCCGAGGTGGTGGGCACAGTCCCTGGGTTACAGAGGGAGAGGATCAACACCAGGCAGGTGCCTGGGCACAGCAGGATATCGGAGGAATGGCCCCACACCACTGCCCTGTGCTTCAATCACCAGTTGCTGCTTCCGATAACTAAATCCCCGTGCATCACTCCTGATGTAAATAACCATCCATTTATAACTCCTTGTAATTACCTGCCTATTTCTGCGGCCCGCCTTCACAAGGTAGTCTCTCTGCAATTATAGTTAATTGCCTTGATTGCTACTGCATATTTCAAGAAAGTTCAGAAAAAAAATGTATGAGACAGGGTAGTTTAACAAAGAGCCATATACAGACCAGAGAAGAAAGAGTTAACATTTGAAGCTTCTGATTTATTTCTTATTGCTGTCAAAGTAAACCCTGAGGATGTGAAAACCCTTCCAGAACCACCGACACAAGTCTTGACCACTTCTGTAATAACTTGTGAAACTTTCTTTGAACACAAGTCCCGAGCAGCAGGTGGAGCAGCCCCTGCCAGCCCTCTGCAGGTGTTCTCACAGCGCAGGGATGATGCAGGTTTATGTCCCATTACCTACGGTAACTGCAAATGTCCTTTCACCCAAAATCACGGGACTCATCCGTGCCCAGGCTCCAAATTTCCCAGGGCTCTGAGCTCCATCATTTAGCAAATTAGCAAACCCCAAGGACAATCACTCCCCATGCCAGAAGGCTCCCCCTGCTCTGCCACGGGACTTGAGCCCAGGCTTCCACACGGGACCAAATGTCAACCACGAGCCATCGGTGTCCTCGTTTGCCCTCTGCTCATTCTCTGCTATCCCAACCTTCCCGTGCCTCCCGGGTCCTGGCCGGTGCCCCGTGCCCAGCTCCCGGAGCTGCACCCACGGCGTTACAATCCTCAGCCAACGGGAAGGTCAAGCAGAGCAAAAGCTCCCACCGAGCCACAAATCCTCTGCTCACCTTCCTTCTGAAGGGACATCAATTTCTCGGGGCTGTCAGGATGATAAGGCAGCCCGGCCTCCACAATAAGGAGGATATTCTGGCTAATAACTTCCATTAAGCTGCTCGGAGCTGGATGTTTTCCATGCTTTTCTGCAGGGCTGCTGCCAGGGCTTGTTTGCTCTCCTTACCCAGCTAACTCTTGAAGGGATATGGCTTGAGGCACTGTTGTAAAATGAGCTCTCTACCACCAGCCCGGCTGGAAATCCCTGGCAGAGCTGGACAGAGAAACCACAACCTCAGAGTTCTTGCTCTGATCCCAGCTTAGCCTTTCTCTTCCAAAGGAAGATGACAGCATTCATCAAATTTAAACATTTTCTTTTTTAAAAGAAGTGGAAGAAACCTCTTATCCCTGACTTCTGACCAGTTTATTGCCTGCAAGCACATTCCCAGCATGCTGAAGGGATGCCAGGAGAGGATGGCTGGGATGTTACGTTTCACTTTTTCTCCCCTCGATGTTCACTAACCTTCAAATGTCCTTCCCCACCAACTGAGAGGTGAATCTAGAGGTGAACCTCAAGTTCAGGCTTAGTTTATGATGCCGAGCTGAAGATTCACATTTGCATCCCTTCACATCCTGCACCTCCTCCTCGTCCTTCCCAGCAGCTTGTCCTTCCAACGACCACATCACCACACACCAGGGTGAGAATTCCCTTCCTTCCCTTCCTAATCCCAGCTGGGAAGTACATCAGGGATGCTCAGGGAGCTCCTCCAAAGCGCTCCTTTTTGTCCTACATTTCTCAAGAGTACAAAACTGGGCTAGACTTGTGGGGGTTACCTTTACCTCAGGAAATCTGCTTGAGGAAAAAGAAATCTCTGTTCCATTAATGCTTCATAAAAATTTTACAAGGTTTCAGCTAAAGGAAGGAAAACAAACAGAGATGGTGTCGGCACCCAGGCACTGTTGAAATCAAACATTCTCTCTCTAATGCATTTTTTTTTCAAATAGTACCAATCAGGAAAGCAATCAAGCAAGAAGCCCACAGCTCCCAGTGCTTCCATCTCCAGCATCGGAATTTTTCCCAGCTCAGGACATTCACTCTCAGTGCCCCCACACAACCACTTGTCCCACCAAGTCTCTGGAGCAGCTGGTGAGATGAACACCAAAAACCTCCCAGAAAGTCAAGGACACCACATCCTGCCAGGATCCTGATTTTGATGGAATTCATTAAATTCCCTGCCCCAGCACCCAGAACTGGGATGGGATCGATGGGGACTCAAGGGGACTGTGAGCATTTTCCAAGCACGTGGCGATGGGTGAGGGAGGAAGCTCCTGTCTTTCCCTAATAAAGCAGGAAGCTTTCCATCCACCACAGCATTAACAACTCCTTCATTAAAATCCAGAGCCTAGGCTGTTTTTCCAGCAGGGAATGGTGCAGCACAGCCAGGACAGTAACGAGAGGTTTGCCATTAAATCAGCAGCTGAGGTCTGGTCCAGGCAGAGACATTTGGAAAGCGGGTACCTGAGTCAGCTCGAGACCTGTCTAATCAGTCTGGGGAAATGTCAAAGGTATTTCTGCAGTGTTCACTGGCCAAAAAGACCCAATAATCTCTTTTTCCCCTTTGTTCCTTTGTTTTTCTGAGACCTTCCCTTTCGCTGCAGGAACGTTCTGCTGTAAACATACATGGCTCCCAAAAATCAGGCTTCTTCATAAACTGTATATTAAAAACCAACCCCCCAAAGAAAACTCTGCAACTGAATACAAAACACAGTTATTGGAGAGGCACAAAGTGACAGCGATGAGGAACAAACCCACCCAAAGTAAGGGGGGAAAGAAGCAAATCAGGAAAATACCAAGGAAAAAAATTCTGCTGAGAACTCAGGAAACATTAATTGTCTAAGATCAAATGTGCACGGATAAAATATACATAAGGCTCATAAATCTATATCACAGAGACAGATACAATGCTAAATATATATTGGTTATTTTGCAAAACTTGAAATTAAAAACTCCATGTTCTCATCCATAAATGGCTTTTGCTCTCTTCACCTGCCACAGGTTCTGAGAAAGGAAAACCTTTTTTCCCCGAACAACTGCACAGAGATTTGGGATAACTCCTGGGATGCAGCCAAAGCAGGTGATGAAGCCACCAGCATCCCACCTCTGCAGTGAGATCCTGGCTCTCGCTACCTCAGGCCCCTCAGCTCTCACCTCCAGCCTCTACTGAACACGTGTTCATTCCAAGGAGAAGAATGAAACCCTTTAGACCAGAGCTGCCTTTGGAGGAGGAGAATCCCATTTCCCAGAGCCTGCTAACACCCCAAAAACCCACACTGCACCCCACTATTCACAGCCTGGCTGTGTTCCATTCCCCCAAGGCAGCAAAAAGCACCAGAGCTGCCAAATAAAGCCAGGGCTGATGGCTTCTCCCACCCATCTATCTTCCCCCTGGAAATTTCAGAGCTCTCTGTGGATGTCTAAGCTGGTTAAATACATGGGGGGCTCCCAAAACACGCTGGGGATAAGTCAGATTAGGGGAGCTGCATTTCCACCTCGTATTTCTCAAACCCCTCTGCCTCCCCCAGGCTGCAGCCAGAGCTGCTGAGCATTCACAAGGTGCAGTAGGAGAGAAGCCCACAAGCCTGAGAGAAAAGAAAAAAAAAATAGCAATAAAGGCTTTGCTGCCTCCATGGCTGGCTCTGGAGAGGCCGGGAGGCCGGTTAATGGATGTCAGTTCTGTTTCCATTGAAGAAAAGAAAAATCAATGAGAAGCCTCTTAGGCAGGCAGGGCACAGCCACGGCCCTCGTGCTGCTTTGCCTTCTCCTCACCCAGCACCCCAGCCACAAACGGAGCTTGGATCCACATTTTCCAGCCCAGAGCAGAGCCAAGCAGCCCTGTGGGTTCCCACAGAGGCAGGAGAAATGGGAACACCCATAACTTAATCCTCCACGCTGCCTCTGTACCTGCAGATGTTCACTCCTGTGGATTTCTGCAGTGATGGCTGTGCTGGGGGGAAAAGATCCTCGGCTCAAACTGCCACGTTGGCAGAGACCCCACTGCAGATGCAATTATAAAGCTGAAATTCTCTTTCCAGCTACTTTCGGGGTTGGTTTTTTTATTGCACTCCTGTGGTTTTTGCCACACTGACACGAGCAGCGCTTTGCTGGCAGAAGGGACCCGCTCTGGGTGGTCTCCGTAGAGCTGGAGTCGGATTTTTCCCTTTAGTGCCTCTGTTTCAGCCTCTCATGCAGAAAAGATGCAGCTCAGACATTTCGTTAGCACTAAAAAGAATACTAATGAACTCGCAGGTTGCTGGGTGAGGCACCTAATGACAAGCCACACGCAGAACTGCTTAGCTGAGTCTCCTGGAAGTTACAGGGATGAGATTTGAATGGACTCAGGATGCAAAAAAATCACAAAAAACACCATTTCTTCCCCTATTTCTGCTTAGCACAGTACCAGGTGTTTTCCTGCTGCTGAACACCCTCACGGGGCTCTAGCACACCTGATCAATGTTAGATACTTCCTATTCTGATCCTTTGCCTTCCTCTAAATGCTGGGGTTGGGATTTATCACCTCACCAGCCAAGTTCAACCATTTGGACCCCGTTTCAGAGCAAATGGAGAGAAAGAGGCACTGCTAGGACACAACCTGTCCAACCTATTTTAGACACCTGCCTTAGACTGGGATGAATTGCACCCTCAAAAGGCCCATTGCTCCCCAGTGACTGCAAAGGGGGACTGCACAAACACGCCCAGACACAACCATGCAGCAGCTCAGACACCTGCAGTTGCAGCAGCAGCTATCCCAGACTGCTCCTGCTTTTCTGGGCTCCTCTGGAAATGCTCACGGATCAAGAGACACCCAGCTTTTGACAGCTTTTTTCCAGTTCCTGTGATTTTTCTTTCTTCCCCCTTGGCCCACGTCCTCCTGTAGTGAACAAGAGACAGGACTCTGGGAGATGGGCTGGTGCCTCTCTCTTCCCAAGACCTGCTTAGACCAGACACCTGATTCCTGGATGCCAAAATCTCTGGATGGATCTAACCGGGAACACAGAATCCTGACACCTGTGACAGAATCAAAGCATCCTGGTTTAAGACATACTCCTGGAGGAAGCAGTCTCTGACAGGAGCACATTGCTCTCCCAAAGTTAACGTCCTCCTCAGGCTGAGAGAGCCCTCCCAGCCCTTGATGGAGGAGCTCTTCAGCAAACAGCTGCCTGAAAATACGGCTGCAGCATCCTGGGATAAGGATCAGAGCCTTGGAAAAGCATGGACGGGGCTCATTTTGGACAGGAAGCCATGCGTTACCAGAAATAAAAGATGAAGCACCACATCCCACCCAAGGCAAAGTCCATCTCCACCGAGGAGCTTTCTAGACTCACATCTAATATCTCTCATGCTGGGGAAAGGTTGGATATGGATCCCATTTTCCAAGCTGCCTTCTCTCCAGATAACATACCCTGATACATTTTTAGCCTTGAGTCCTACTGGGATGAGCTTATTCAATTGTGCTTTTCACCTGCACACCTCTGTCTAGCAATCTTCCCCAATAACTCGTGAAGCCTTTGGCCAATTTTAACTAAATTTGACAGAGGAACAGATGGCTCAAAGACATTAAGTACCTGCAAGCCTAGTGCAGATAGGCAGCCAGGTACAGGAGAGGGATGCTGCGAGTGCCCCACGGAGGAAAAGGCCACAGGAAAATGAGATTCATCCTCATCTGAACCTCGGAGAATCCACTCAGCACAAAGCCTTTCCAAACGTCCTCACCGCAGGCAGCAAATCATTGACTCCTACTTGGACTAAAATGAAGTAAACTTAGAAGAACCTCGGCTTTATCGGCCTCCGTGCCAGTCAGAGGATGGATTTTGCATATGAAATCAGAGCCTGTGTGACAACTCAGACAAAAGAGGAAAACCAACAGGGAAGGAAAGTCAAGTTGCTGCTGGCACCAAAGAACTGCAGGAAATCTTGCACCAAACCTTCTTGCATCTATCCAGGGGCCTTGGACGCTGCATGAGGGATGAGGGGATGCGTGATGCAGCAAATTTTGGGTGGTTCCTGCACCAAATTTTTTCTTGGCTCCATTCAAGACATTTTGTGCATCAAGGGAGGGCACCAAACACACGATCTCAGCGGCCCCGGGCTCGCCCGGCACGCCAGACGCCAGTAATAGAGCCGCTCATCTATTTCCCATCAATGTATCTTCTTAATGAAGGAAGACGGCTTTTTAATAAATAAAAGCTTTCACCAAAAATAGCTGCACGGTCATCTATAATCCCCTGAAAACTCGTAAAGGTCTAAAGTTGAGACACAAAGCACAGAGCAAGAGTTAGTGGTGGGTGGTGAGGAAATGGGGCAGCCACTCCCAAACCTTTACAGCCAGAAGGAAAAGCAGAACACCTTTTCTGCACACACCTGCACATGCCTCACCCTCCCAGCACCAAAGCAGCATCAAAAGCATTTTGCAAACTAATATTCCCAAATTCCCAGAGCTTAGACAAGTACTTCTGTTTCTATTTCAGTGCAGGGGGGAACGAGGCAAAGAGCAGCAAAATGACTTCATTGGAAAGGGCGAGCTGGTGGCACAGCGAGGACAGAGGGGGCAGCAGCCCCCCTGAGCCAAAACCAGGGAGGGATTAGGCACCGAGCCACGTGGCCACCTCCCCTTTCGTGTCTATCAGCACCATCTCCCCTCTCCTCCAAGTAAAGCAGATTTGTCCACAAAACCAGCTCCGGGTGGCGCAGCCTCGCCCAGCAGGTACAGATGGACTCGCTGATCAAGATGAATCATTTGGCACGTCCCGATGACCCGGGCGCAACCGCAGAACGGGCTCTTTGCTCAGGGCCCTCTCCAGGGCCGGGGCATCAGGGACAAAAACGAGAGGAGCCTCCAAAACAGGCAGGGCCCCCACATCTGGCCCCTCCAGCTCATCTCCCCCCCTCCCCACCAAGGTCTGGCTTGTTTGCCTCACCGAAGCCCCCTCCCCGCTCTCAGACAAGGTTAATAGGGTAGAAAGAGAGCATCTGTTTATGAGAAGGTTATCAAGTGAAAGGCAGTAACGCAGCCTCCAAACCAGCTTTTCATAGCCTCTTACTTATTATTTAATTTGGCTCCAGTACGTGAAATTAGGCTAATGGCTGTTAAGTGGTTAAGGCACGCACATTGTCCATCTGCCGAGAAGGCTCCAGGCCGTTGTTCTGTTTCAAAGGCTAAGGAGGAAAAATAATATGAAAGTTGCATGCTGTTAGTTTGAGAGCTCATAAATGCATTTTTTCTCCTCTTTCCCTCGCTTTTATACTTCTTTTATCTCCAGTGCTTTGCCTGTTGCAGCATTATGAACTTCTGGAAAGCGAGTTACTGGCCTTATTTTTTTTTTTTGTCGGTGCTCTTATGCCTTTTTTTGCCTTTATATTTTTTCTGAGCGGAAGGAAGGGTGAGCCAGCCCGTTCCAGCAATGCCACAGCCACCAGCTGTTGCAGTCTTCCCATTCAGCCAAGCTCAGTGCAGCATCCCCCATTTGAGAGAGGAGAATTAAGCACAAAGCCCTGAGCTTTTGTCTCTTCTCCTTGACACCGGGACTGGCAGCTTCTCTCCACCAACACAACATCAGCTCTGCAGTTTTCCTTACGCGCAATCTGGAGCTCTCAGCCCCTCCCCACCTGCACTCCTTGCTGCATTTAATGAGCAGTTCCACACATAGCATGGAAGACGTGTGGTTTCCTACACATTTTAAACCTTAAACGATGCAAGCTCAGGCTGGAGCTCCCTCTTCTCTTCAGTTTTGCACGTAACCAGCGCCCACGCGGATTCTCGGGTGTCTCGTGCAAGAGTTGAGCTCGTTCTGTTGTTACTTCAGAGGAATAATGAGGTCTCTCGAGCTCTACTGTTTTCATGGGAGTTGTAGGAACACAACCTCCCTGTAGAACCTGACCAAAACCAGGCAGCTGATTCACAAAAGCCAGCAGGGGCAGTGAAGGGGAAAAGGGACACCTGCATCTTCTTCCGTGAATCCACAAAGAAGGTGTGAATGACTTCTAGGGAGATGAGCTGCAGACATAGTGAGGCTAAACCACGTGGAAGACCTGCCCAAAAATCCTTGGAATCACAGAATCCCAGAATGGTTTGGGTTGGAAGTTTAAACATCATCCAATCCAACCCCCTGCCATGGGCAGCCACAGCTTCCACTACCCCAGGTTATTCCAAGCCCCATCCAACCTGGCCTGGAACACTTCCAAGGATGGGGCAGCCACAGCTTCTCTGGGCACCCTGTGCCAGGGCCTCCCCACCCTCATAGGGAACAATTTCTCCCTAATATCCCCATCTATCCCTGCCCTCTGGCAGTGGGAAGCCATTTCTCTTTGTTCCATCAGACAAGGGAAACGGCTTTACCTGACAGCAGCCCTGGGAAGGACGGGCTCCGAGGAGGGGAACTGCAGGAAGGAGAGGGAAGGGAAGGAACCCTCCAGCCACAGCAGAAAATGAGAGCCCAAAGCCATCTCTGTCCCCTGCACAGGAGCCGAGCCGTCTCCGAGAGAGGAGGGTTATTTATGGGGACACGAGGAAGGAGAAGGCAGCTGATGAGCAGATCTCATTTCCCTCCATCACAGCAACCCCACTTGAAATCCAACTTTATGTCTTCCTTTCCAAGCCAGGAAAAAAACCAAATAACTGAATGCCACAAACAAAGTCAGCCTTCCATCCTTGTTATCCCCTGGTTTTGCCAGAGGATAGTGGGGTGGTTTCAGACTCGCAGCAGGAGAAACAAGAAGCTGTTGGCAGCACCAGGAGAAAAGATTGGTGCAGTTACCAGCAGGCTTGTCCCCTCACCTCTCCCAAAAGGAGCCCCCAGTGCTGCTTTTCCAAGGAAACACTTTTCCAGGGTATAGCTGTGGCATCCAGGCTTGCCATCTGCTCCATCTCCCCTGGCTTTATCCCTGTGCCCTGCCTCTCTCACCAGGTATCTGCATGAATTACTCCTCCCTGCTTGAACCTTTGTTCACAAGGTATATAAATATATACTTGCATTTTTAAAAAACTTTTAAGCGTTTCAAATTTTTGCATACAAATACACGTATTTATTTATGCATTGGGAGTTAGTACTTTCTGGATTCTCTTTAAGGCCCCTTCCAACCCGAGCATTTCAATGATGCCGTGACAAACACACACAAATTTGGTCTCTGCATGTGCCCATGGCTGACACGTGCAGAACCAATTGTGCTCAGGGGGTGCTTTGTTATGACACTCAACCCCTAAATTCCCAGCCCTGTACTCATTTTGACACCCCTCTCCTGCAGAACCTGACCCAAAACGCACCATCCAGACTGTGTTTTTTGGGGAAAGATATGAGGAAAACAGGAAATTAAGCTGCCGGTGCTGCCTGACGGGAGGATGAAGCGGCTGTGCTGGAATAACCACCAAAGCGAGATGCTCAGCCCATGTCCTGCAGCTCTGCACCTGCTTGTGCTGACAAATAACTGCCCGGCGTGCAAAGCTGTCTGGGATTATGGAAGGGAGCGGGATTCACAGAAACCTGCCCAGATTTGGTCGACCAGTGCAGGAAACTCGTGCTGGTGCAGCAATTTCCAGCGGGGGGGAAGCGAGCTCGTGCAATATTTTTATTTGACACTGGCAGAAGCCCTGCTCCGACACATTTCTCCCTGTTCTGCTGCCAGCGCTGCTTAATTCCCGTGGCAGGCTGGCGGGAGCGGTGAAGCGATCCTAGCAGAAGTCTGACACCACCAGAGTTCTGTGTGAATAGCATATCCCGCAAATCTGCAGGATAGAGAACATCTGAAAACCAGGTTAAGGGATAAATACTGACAAGCCCTGACTGGAGAAAAGAGTGTTCATTCCAACACCTGCGTGAACTGGAGGATTGCTACGGTTTTCCCTCTAAACGCTGCTGAACCAGGTGATGGAGCCACACGGAAAACCAGAAGGAGGAGGCAGCTCAGACCCTCCAAGCTGCCCCCACATGGAGCGTGGGGGGCTTCCATCTGAAACTGGGGGAAGCTGGCAGGGCAGGGGGTGCAGGAAGCATCCTTCAAGGACTCCTTCCTGTTACCACACGGCCAGGGAGCATATGCAAGGAAGGGAAGGATTACAGCACTTTGCTTCTGATCATCCCTGTTTTGAAGGGGTTTTTTGGCCTTAGTCGCCAGCAATTTTGGCAAGAGGCTTCCCAAGCACTGAGCTGGCAGTCGTAGGGAAGAGGGTGGCTTTATCCAAGACATAAAAATCCAGGGAGATGGCTTTGAACTAAAGCTGATGCAGGAGAAAGAAAAAAAAAGGAAATATCCTTGTGGGCACAGCAGCTGCTCCAGAGACAGCAGGGAAAATTTGTGGAGAGCAGGATGAGCTCAGAGAAGAGTTTTTCCCTGACTGCAGGATCGCAGTGTGGAAGGAGGAGACCCGAGGAGCATAAGCTCCATCTTTTTCCTCTGATTCCTCTAAGAAAGGGAAGCTTTGACCCCCTCCTCCCATCTCAGGGGAACAGGGAAGGAGGACACGCTGCTCACAGCCTGCAGCCTTGCTGGTGGGACGGGAAATTGCTCTGCTCCTGCTGGGATCTGCAGCCCTGGCCGCTCTAGGGAGTGATGGATGAAAGGGAGGGAGAGGAGGAGGAAGCTGTGTCTTAAGGCTCTGCAGCAGCAAATGGCCTCAGCGATTAGAACTGAGTGGGCAGCTGTGTATCACTCTGGATTTTCTGCCTGTTTCATCACTAGCAGTGACTCAGGAATATTCTTCATCGCCCTCAAGCGAGGATATGATCATTTTCTGCCACTTGAGATGAAGCTAATTTTACAGCAGCTTAGAGGGAGAGAGATGTCATGTGCTGATTTCTGTGCTGTCTGCATCACCCAGCGCTGCAGCACGGCCAGGCCATAGGTGCTGGCTGCTGGAACTTAAACCACCCAGCACCAGGACAGAAAAGCCAGGGAAAGGGTGTTTGGAGCTGCAGGTCCCAGAAAGATGAGAGAAAAGCAGCAAAGAATTAAGAGTTCCCAGTGAGGAGAAACATAACAGCATCCCTTAACCAGGCAGGTTCATGGCATCCCAGCATGGTTTGGGATGGAAGGGACCTTAAAGCTCATCTTGTTCCACCCCCCTCCCTTGGGCAGGGACACCTTCCACCATCCCAGGTTGCTCCATGCCCCGTCCAACCTGGCTTTGGACACTTCCAGGGATCCAGGGGCAGCCACGGCTTCTCTGGGCACCCTGTGCCAGTCCTGCTCAGTAGGAGGAGAAGCATCCATACTGCCTGAAGGTGTGGAATCTGCTCCTGATAGGACAAATGTGCTGAGCAAGACCAATGGGCAGAGGGCAGATCTGAAAGGGCTGATCTCATCACTCAAATCCAACCAGTCCCCGAGACTCCAAATTTACCAAAACCAAATCCCAATGAGTGAGAAGCCCACTTTTCAGAGAACCACAGAATGGTTTGGGTTGGAAGCACCCTTAAAGCTCATCTCATTCCAACTCCCTGCCATGGGCAGGAGCACCTTCCACTAGACCAGGTTGCTCAAAGTGAAAAGCGTTCACGATGCCTGTGATGCATCTCTCCCTTGGCACATCAAATCCTGGGTCTGGCTGAGCTCCCCCTCTCACCCCCTCTGTCTTTCCCATGGAGCCGGGATGGCACAGCAGCGGAACCAGCACCACCATGGGCACTGCGGCTGGGAACCAGCCCTAGGGCCACATTCAGATGGGTTTCCTTGCTCACTGCTCAGGCCATTTATTGATTTTTGAGATGCAAAAGCTGCCTTCGCACCAGGCCCTGGCAGTGCCTCGCCGGGCTCCCTGCGCGAAGCCGCGCTCTCCCAGCCACCGCCCCGCATGTGATTCCTTGACAGCCCTGGCTTCAGGAGCTAACTGGCAGTGGTGGCTGCATTTGCAGGGGAAACGGAGCAGCACTGCCAGCTTTTAGTGACAAAGGGAGTGTTTAT
The DNA here is from genome assembly GCA_026261815.1 of Monarcha castaneiventris obscurior. NCBI lineage: Eukaryota > Metazoa > Chordata > Aves > Passeriformes > Monarchidae > Monarcha > Monarcha castaneiventris. The sequence continues at coordinate 4,397,980 of JAMPIT010000114.1, forward strand.
AACAGGCGCGGTGACAGCTGTCCGAATGCCACATTTATTTACAAAACGTTAGTTAAATTACTGACAGTTGGTGCTGAGGAGGGAAGCTGAGAGGAAGAGCTGACACGTCCCCGGCGCGCTCACTCGGCAGCCCCACGGTGCCTCTCAACAACCTCCCTTTCCTTTGCTCAGGGCATCACCCGCACCTTCTCTCCTTCCCTTCCTACCAAACCTCCAAGGGGATCATCCTGCAACTCCCACAGACCCCAGAGGGTCGGTCCCAGCAAGGTGGGTGAAGTTCCTCCAAACAAAGCACAGCCACCAAGCCCAGTCTTTTCTAGAAGGACCAAGAGGACATTGATCACCCTGTGATCCCTTCAGCAGTTCAGATTATTTCAGGCAGCGCCACGTGAATGGATGGAGGTCACCAAGGGCACCTCTGGATGGCCAAAAATGTCTGTGTTGTGTTCAGACTCACGGAGGTGTCTGAGGTGAAGGCCCCGTGTCTGCTGAGCAATGTCAACAGTCTGCAAGCTGCTGGCTTGGAACCAGCAAGGAAATTGCAGCTGCCATCCTCCAGGAGACAAGGACAACTGGAGAAATTTAGGAGCCCAGCTGACATGCACCAGTGAAAGCATCTCACCAGACCAACCACTTCCATGACGAAGCAATAACAACCCAAGATGGGATTTGGACTTTCCGACCACAGAATTGCTTAGGCTGGAAAAGATCTCTAAAACCATCAACTCCAACCATTCCCCCCAGGCCACCACTCACCCGTGCCCCAAGTGCCACATGCACATGGCTTTTAAATCCCTCCAGGGATGAGGACTCCACCACTGCCCTGGGCAGCCCATTCCAGTACTTGACTGCCCTTTTGGCATAGAAATGTTCCCTAATACCCAACCTAAACCGCCCCGATGCAATTTGAGGTCATTTCCTCTTGTCCTATCACTCATTACACCTGAGAAGAGACCGACCCCCACATCCTACCCTGCCACAGAGCACAAGAGAGGGAAGAGACTCTTTAATTCCACTAGTCAAGGCCAACAGAGACCTTTGGCTCCTCGTGTTTGTCGAGGACTAAATCACGTCACCTGCACACACACCATGAGCAACCTCCAAACTGCTCCCTCCCAACACCACCACGTTTTGCCCTGACTCCCACACTGTGCAAGTTTGCAGAGCAAACAGGGTCACGACGTGCCTTGGCCAGCTGGAAATTTGGCCTTGGAAAGCATCATTCAATATAAACTTTGTCTGATTCAAAACAGAGCAGCTCTTCCAAATAGCAGAAAGTAATAGCAGAGATGAAGTTCGATGAAAAAGTTGACCCAAGATGTAAAGCAGTTTAGAGGTGAGTAGGGAAAGGTTTATTTTCAGCTAAAGGGAAACTCTGTGTGTCCAGAAATCCTTCCCTTCTGAGACTGAATGAAATCAGAATCTCACTATTTCCTATAAAACAATTTTAAACCCCAAACCTTGCTTAAGCTTCCTCAGAGAACTTCCTGTAACATTTGACAAGATGCTTCACTGAACTCACAAACTCAGATAAAAGGAAAGAAATGTTTTTCCAAGCAAACCCAAACCTGCCCTCTTCCGCACTAGGGAATTCTAAGTCAAATCCTTTCCAGTCAAGGTACGCAAGGAAGAAATGGATTGTTTAACAAAAGTATCTGGGTTTGAATTTAAAAAAAAAAAAATTTCTTATTTAACAAATGACACACGTATGGAATTTTTGAATGAAAGTAGAAGCAGGTGCTCTCCCAGCTCCTGCTGAGTAGTAATGGAAGAAAAAGGACTTGGAAAATACTTCCTTGAATTTTCACCTCAGTCACCCTTCCTTTGAGCTCATCAAGAGCTTTCTACTGGACTGTAAGAGAGGAAAAGGGATGAAGGATGATTAACATTATCTTTATGGTTTTTAAGGTTATTTAAGGAATAAAGCTCTACACATATAATTGACTGAATTTGGAGGACTGAAGGGTAAGAACCCAAACATGCCTTCAAATATTAGTGCTGTGGGTCCAAAGCATCCTGAGATTTGGAAGTGGCTCTGAGCCTGGAACTGCCCTGCTCTCCTCTCATACCTTTGAGAATTTGCTTTTCTCAACAGCTTCCTCTCATGCTTCTTATTAGAGATGTGTAAAAACCACGAGGCTGAAAAACACGCTGGTTGTGCTGAACTGAGGATGTGAAGCTGCGAAAATAATGATCCTTCCATGAAAAAAAAAAGGGAAAAAGAAGACTCAAAAATCCCAAGTAATGAATGTTTGGATCATGGCCGGGGCTCTGCATGTGTCTGATAAAACAGACACAGGTGTCAGAGCCATTTATGGTTGCAGGCACAGAGCCGGTCAAAATCTCCCATCTCTGGGAAAAAAATCCTGTGATATTTCACCAGCTGCTCGTGTTGGAAGGTGGTTTTATCCCTTATTTACTCTGTCCTCATTGACATGCAGAGCTGGACTCGCTCGTCTCCTGCTTGACCCTTGGTGTCCTTTCCTATTTAGCACTGTCCCCAAAGGTGTCCCCACCTTCAGACCAGGCTCAGCTCTCCAGACCTTGTCTCAGTAATCCTCTCCCTGCTTTTTCCAGGGGAGAATCCAGCTGCAAAGTCAAGTTTGCCCGCAGATTTTCCATACCCACCCATCTGCCTCCTCACTTCACACACAAACTAAGGATGCTTCCCAGCGTGACTGTGGTGGTGACAGCCAACACCACTCCCCGGCAGCTGAAGAATCCTTATTTAAACCAGGATTTTTAATATCCCTACATGATGGAGATGCTGTTGGCGGTTCAGCAGACGCTGCAGCATCCAGACAGCCAAGCCTGAGCCTCAGACTTGGCTCCTTCACAGCCTTGCACCTCAGAAAACCAAACCCAAGGAGAGCAGAAGGTATTTCCCACTTGCTTTGCAAAGGTGCCACATGCAACAAGGAGCAAACCCTGAGGAGAAGGAATTCCACATTGCTATTCCACACACAGCCCGTTAGCAGCCTGCATATTGTAGCAAGACTGAAATGCTGTCTTCCAACCTGATCCCCAGTCCATTACAGTTGGGATAAAGACTCGTGGTGACATTAATGAGCACTGGATCAGCCCCTTTGCTGGCATAAACCTCTCTGTCGCATCGGTGGGATTGCATTTTCCCCACTTGCCTGTTTGTTTGGCTCTGGATTCTCATTACAATTTCTATTAGCCCAGGCTCCCACTGATGTGGTCGTAGATTAGTTCCTCCCTGATTTTTTCCTCTTTCTTCCTGAAGGAAAATAAGGGTGTCTGAGTTCAAAGTGGCAGGTTTTGGCAGGTCTGGGGGGAGGAAGAAAACAACTCTGTCTCATCAAGAGGAGGATTTTTCCAACGGCGTAAATTGGAGTAACTCCAGCGAAGCCAACAGAAGTGACAGAGACTTGGGCAAGCTGCAGATGCCCCACATGCCCACCCAGCTCGGTTAACACACAGCTGGAGCTGCCAGCTCAGGCCTGCAGTGCCAGCAGCAGCGTGGCCCAAAGGGCTGTGCCAGGGTGGCACTGGGACAGCACATCAGGACAGCCAAGGGCCAGGGACGAGGCCAGGTGCCATCCCTTGGACTGGCAGCCACAAGTGCTCAGGTCCAAGGCTTACGTGAGCTCACAGAGGCGGCTTCAGAGCAGAGTTTGGGGCTGTGAGCAGCCCCACAGAGGCATCGCTTTCCCAGCTCCCAATATCCCTGATTTGACTTCAGCTCCCACCTAATCATCCATCCTCCCAGCAGCTCTGCAGTGCCCCAGCCATACACCAGGTACCCCCAAAATGACAATTCCCTGGCATATCCAGCAAAAAAATGTTCCCAGTCGCCTCTTCAAATGCCACGCAAGGGCAGGGCATGGGTGGACACCTCTGGTGCCCTCCAGTAGGACACTTTTAGCATTTTCCTTGCAGAGGGATGAATCCTGCCACAAAGAGACTGCAACGCAAGCAGATGACTCATGGAGCAGAGAAAGGAAGCGTTGCAATTGCTGTGCACGAATCAAGACATTTATAGGACCTGGGAGGGCACCTAACGTCACACCAGGAGCCGAGGGCAGGGCTGACAACCGAAGATCCATTTCCTAAGCCTGCCTTAACCACGAGAAACACCACCCCAGCACCCCTCCACTGGCCACCCGTGGGGCTGCTCTGGCCTCCCTTTCCCATCCCAAGGCAAAGTCTGCTTGACTTCAGCATGTCCAGACAAGAGATGCTTAACCTGGGATGGAGATGACAGCTCCACAAAAGCACACTTGTCCCCTAGGAGACCCCAGCTCCAGAGGCAGCATCTCTACCAGGCAAGCTATAAAGGGAAACCCTCCTCTGGCACAGCAATCAGGCGCTTGTCTCATCTCAGATGGAAATTGCACTCAGGAGAAAAAAAAAAAAGAGAATAATCCATGCATATGACAATTTTTTTTCACCACTTTAAGCTGATTCCATCTCTGAGATGGGAGAGAGGTGGCAGAGATTTGCTGACATGTCACTTTAGTAATAAACTCCTCTTTCAGAAACGTGCCATCGCCAGCAAAGCAATCGGCTCTGAGCTACAAACCACAGCGAATGCTGCACGTGGGGCTCCTGCAGCCTCTCCCACAGGGCATCCCCAGGAATGTGGGGACAAAACCCTGACCAGAAAGGAGGACCCAGCAACAACAGGAGGAGGAGAGGGGGAGAAAGGCAGGGGTGAAGTGGCACCATGAGGGATGCAGGAGAACACGCTCTGCTCCTTCTTCACCTTAACACAGAAGGGGTCACCACAGCCCTGAATTTACTCCCTAAGCCTCAGGATGAAAAGGAAAGAGGTTTGAAGGAGAAGGGCAAAGGTGCTGGATACTGGAGAGTCAGGGAATAAACTGGGGTGGTTAAGACATGAGTGGGCAGCTTGGCTCCATCCTCACCCCATCCCTACAGGATTGCCAGAAGCTGCTCCCAGCCCATCCCAGGTGCTCAGGATTCCTTAACTGCTCAGGAACCAAGAAAAGCAAAGGTGTGACACCCTGGCCTCTGCAGCCTGCAAGCCCCAGCTACATCCCTCCAGTCTGGGTTTGGGAAGCGGGCAGGTAAAGAAGCAGGAGTCTCTGAAATAAATAACTGCAGCAGGATGAACACTGCCAGGTACTGGGCTTGGAGACCATCAGAATGGGATGACTTTTCCACAGGTTTGAGCTCTGGAGGGGCAGATGAGTGTTGATCTGGAAATAAGGAATGTGGTGGTTGTGCAGGGAAGGGGGGAGTTGGCTGGGCAGGGCAGGAGATGGGAACACCTAACTTGGGGTGTTCTCACCTGCTGGGGCAGGGTGGACGAGCAACACTCCCTCAGTGGGGTTCCCACAGCTCAGAGTGGGAGTGGGAGCCTGGAGCAAAACGGACACAGAGCTGGGCAGCCACCCAAGGAGGCTGAGCAATCAGGGCTGGCCCCTTTCATCATCATCATCCTCTGCCCTGGCTGGCTTTTGTTGCTCACACCAGGAGCCCAGCAGCGCGCTGGGCACTGCTCCCTGAGCCCCCCGTGAGCCCCCCATGAGCCAGCCGAGGCTACAGGCACGGCTTTCCCAGGCACAGGCAGCCTGCAATGGGCTCCCCTGCCTTCCTCCCCCCGCAGGATTTCTGCATTCATTGACTGCAAACCACAAAGGCAGCTGCCCAAAACCTCAGTGAGAATCACCCTCGCTCAAACCCTGGCAGGAGCAGCCCTGGGGGAGGCACGGAGGCTCCCCCAGGACCTGAGCGCTGGAACACACCACATTTACCCACTGGAGACCACTCCTGTTTTTCTATTACAAAATAAAAACACAGCAAGGCAAATTCCTGTGAATAAAGGGGAAAAGATGGGGCAGCAAAGAGTCACAGAAAACAGACCCATCTCTGAGAAACAGTCTTTTCTGCTTAGCAAACAAGCACTTTCTGTTTGCACCCATCAAACAAACATGCTTGATTTTGTTTTGTTTCGCAGCCAAGTCATCATTTCTCCAAAATTATTTCAAGAGCACAACAGGGGCCAAATAAATTTGCAAAACAGGCTTAGGTAAAGCACGGCAGAGCTCAGTGGCAAAGCCCACAGCCCTTTTCAAAGCCTGAGTGGAAACCACAGGAAACATCAGGGTTAAAAAAAGCTTTGCCTCCTGTTTAACTCAGATTTGACTTTTAGTGTTGGAATCAAAGAGGGGAACAAATGAAGGCATTGCATCACCCTGCCAAGGAAACCAGAGGAGATGGAGAGAGGAGCACAGGCAGGTTCAGGGGGACACCATGCAGGCGCCTGTGCTGCTGATGGGAACGTCAGAGCCTCGCCATGGAAAGCGCTGACTGATGCCAATTAAAGTGAAATCATAATCAGGCCATTTGTTTTGGTGCTGGGAGAGCTGCTCCAAAGGTCTCAGCAATGCCTGGACTCGGTTCAAGCGCTGCATGGAAGTTCAGGATGGGCCCTCTCCAGTGTGAGCCACTCGCTACTGGTGAGGGCAGAGCTGTCTGGACATGGTGGGAGGGGATGAAGATCTGCCTCATCCTCACTATCTGGGCTTGGGGACACAAGCAAGGACAGAAAGCTCCGACCTTCACCTGCACACAGCTCCTCAGTGTAACCCCAAAGGCAGGACCAACACACCCATTAGTAAAACCACTGAACTGTTGGACACAACACCCTCAAACCCTTTCCTTATTCCCACATCCAGGAGTAAATCCTACCCCTCCCTATCCCAGGTAGCAGCTCTAACCCAACATCTAAAGCTTGATTTAAATTTAATACAGGGATCTAAAGTGCTGGTACCCAAGACATGTCTGCACCCTCCAGCAGAAACATCACGAGACAGAAGGAAATATCAGAACATCTCCCACATCTCTGGTCCTAAACTGATTCCCTACAGTGGATTGTACTGAGCAAAGCCTTTACAACAGAGACGTCTCCTTGCAGCTTTCAATCCAGCTTTTTTTCCGGCACTGAATTCCCTCTGCTTGGAGGGACAGAGTTGAAAAGAGCCTCTTGGCAGGGCACTGCTGCTCGAGCTCCTCGGCACCCGCCACCCCAATAAAATAACCTATTTCCAACAGCCAAAGCCTCTCCTTTGGGAGGAGGAGGGGACAGGACTTTCCAAACCCTCCAGAGAAACAGCAACTTCTGCTGCTGAGTTTTCAGCTTGCTCTTCCCTTTTGGCATCTGTGGAACACCAAGAAGGGACCTCTAGAAACACCTCTCCTTCCAAATCCTTGGCTGTGGCTCCCCGCCCTCCCACCTTGTATTGAAATGAGTGGGATTGGATTAGACCTGATTTTTTTTTCCCTTCTCTGACTGCCACCCATGCAGGGCTGGGCAGGAGGTGGCCGGGAGCATCGCTGGGGTCTGCCAGAGCCTTTGTAGCAGCATTGCTATTCCACACAAGTTAACTCCTCCACAACAGATCGATGGGCACGCCGGGCCGGGAGGGGAGCAGGCAGGAAGATTCATGTTTCCTTGATTTCCTCTGCTTTTCACATGCTCTGCTCCTCCCGGCTCCTGCCACAGCTCAGCACGACTGGGACCTACCCGGGGATGCAGCAATGTCCCACTGCTTGCTGGGCCAACTCTCCCACCTCGAACCAGCAGGAAAACACCTCAAACCAGCAGGAAAACACTTCGAACCAGCAGGAAAACACCTCAAACCAGCAGGAAAACACCCCGAACCAGCAGGAAAATGCCTCCAATGCCCAGGCCAAACACACTGCTGCACCCCTCTGCCGCCAAAGCAGCGCACTGAGCCGGCAGTGGCAGCACACCATTAATTCCCCAGAGCAATCCCTGCCAGGGGCAGGACAGCAGGAATGTCATCAGCACAGTGGGAACGGCATCCGCACAGGCTGCATATCCCAAAGCCCACGTGCCCCTCTGCGGGGGCACACCTGGATGGACGAGGCACCTGCCAAGGGACGTGGATATCCCTGGCCACCAGGACGGCTCCCAGCCCTACCGGGATAATGGCACATCGCTGCCCTCCCTCCCCAGAGCCACCTGCCCGGCGCAGGATTTGTGCCCCTTGCCATGAAGCCTCCTCCACAGAAGGAAAGATCCCCTCCTGCTGACTCACCCAGGCTTCCCTTTGTTCTCCTCCAGCACCTGGCGACCACCCAGTGCCAGGGCAGAGCACCTGGATCCGTGCTGTGGATCGGGATCCCTGATCCCTGCCCGAAACCCTGTGCAGGCCCTCACCAGAGCCTCTTTCCATAAGTTTGCAGAGCACCCACCCAGCTGCCGCCACCCCCCGTGAGTTTCACTGCCCAGACCCCCAGTAACCCAAACCCCTCCCTCTCTGGCAGCAGGATCTGTAGGATTTTTGACACTTGGGAGAACACAGCGATTCAGGAAAGAAAAGGAGCTACTACTTTTTTAAGCCAGGCTCAGCGAGGCAAATTCCTAAGCAAGACACTCTGTCCTCCACCCTCTGCCACCCGTTTTCCAGCCTCTTTGCCCAGCCGTGCCATGACGCAAGACAAATCCAGAGGAACGGCCACAACACAGCTCCCACCCTCCCAGGAGCACTCAAGGGCTGTAGGGGGACACAAGATTTGGCTGCAAACAACTGAGTGGCAGGAAAATTCCTGCTGAAATTCCTCCTGGGGGTTTTTTTTTTTTCTCTGCCCTGGCTTGGCCCCTCTCCACGGGCTGGCGTAGAGCAGGAGTGCGGTGTCACCGCACACACCCAGCTGGCCCCGCAGATGTTGGTGTCACCTATGCAAAGCTCCGGAGGAGGAAAGTCACCCCCGAGCATGCCGGAGTTGCAAGCACCGCTTCCCAGCACTGCAATTAAAACCTGGCTTTTGATTTTTAATATCCCTATCAAACATCCTCTGGGATGACTGCGCCCATCTGCTGCGAGGACAGGGACGGGTGTCTGGGCATAAGATGTCCCAGAAGTTATGCTGAGCAAAATTACGGATTCCTTGGCAGCTCCTGAGCCCTTCGGATCGCTGCTGCAGGAGACAGGACCCTGGTGCAACGCCCAGCCCCAATCTCCCCCCTCCCCAGGGAGTGAATGATGCCAGGGAGCAGCGACCCCCTCCCTCCGGAGCAAGAGGGTTTTTAGGGAGCCGAGCATCCACCTGCCCGGAGCCAACCCTGTCCTGCACTCGCAGCAGGTCTGGACATGAGAAAAAGGCACAAAGCCACACCAGGGGGTCAACAACTCCCCCTTTAGCCAGGCTGGGGCGGTCTGACACGGCTGAAGACACCCCGGGCACGGCACTCCGGGAGCAGAGCAGGATTTGCCTGCACCGAGCGCAGCCAAAGCGCCCGAGCCGTGGTACCGACAGCAGGAATCGAGCCCCTGCCTCGCACTGCTGTGGGGCAGGGCACCAAAAGGGAACCACAATCCTTTATTTTTCACCCCCCAGTAACTTTCCCGGAGACAACTGGGGGGGCTGAGCCCAAACCCAGTCCCCTGGCACTCCAATCTCTCAGCTCGCTGCCCGGTACCACCCTGTACCGCCAACCGACACGGAGCATCCCCGCGGGGAAACTGAGTCACGTCCCCAAAGTCACCGTGCAAGCAGGACCCCCGCAGCCCCCAGCCCCAGTGCAGCTGCTCCTACCTGAGCGTGGCGCTCTCCCCTTGCCGCACTGTCACGTTGTCCATGGCTTTGGGGAAGGTGGCATCTCCGCTGCGCACGGGCACTCCTGCGGGCACAAGGAAGAGCAGCCTGAGACAGAGGACGACCAGGCACCTCCAGGGCAGGGCCAAGCACCCACCGACCCCCATCCTGGGCAGCGGGGACTTTTCCAACAGGCAAAAAACACACCCGACAAGGCGAAAAGGGGGAAGGGGTGGGTGGAGAGGAGGGATGGGGGGGAGCAAAACCACCGGGGCGAGCGCTGCGGAGCTCCACGGAGATCAGGAGAGCCCCCGGCAAGGCTGGCTGCGAGCGCTGAGCCTGCCGAGCGGCATCGGAGGGAGTCCCGCTGTCCTCGGGCGAGGGAGGAGGACGGGAGGGCCGGGAGGAGGAGGAGGAAGAGGAGGAGAAGTGGCAAAGGTGCTGGGCGAGCCGGTTCTTCGGGCAGCAGTCCGAGGCTCACTTGGGCGAGGAGGCGCCGGGGGGGGCCCGGCTGTACCCCACTCCCACACGCTTGTCCCGGGGCGGGGGCAGTCCAAAAACCAGTAAAAACCCCAAAAAACACCCCCGAGGCGAGCTAGCAAAGGTGTCCAGGCGCAAGAAGGCACAGCGGGCGAAAGCCTTCGGGATGCCCTGCAGCTCCTCTCCTCCCGCCCCGCTGCCGGGGGCCCGATCCAGGCGGGATGCAGGATGCCGGGATGCAGGATGGGGATGAGAGGACGGCGGGATGCGGAATGCGGGGATGTCAGGCTGCCGGAGCCCCTGGCTGGCCTCAGCGGCGGGCGGGGGGGGCGCGGGGGGGCGGCGGCGGCAGCACCCCGGCCCCGGCCCGCAGCATCCCCGGGGTTGTCATGGCAGCGGCTCCAGCGCTGCCCGGCGCCTCGGCTCCCGCACGGCCCGAGCCCCGCACACGGGCGGGCGGCAGCGGCAGCGGGGCGGGATGCGCAGGAGGACACGCACATTAACCCCCGCCGCGCCGCGCTCTTCGGGGGGGATGTCAAGACCCCCCCGTCCGTGCTTTCTCCTCTCTCCCCCCTGCGCTTACCTGCGTCCCGCAGCCAGCACCGCGCTGCTGTCCCCCTTGCCCTCCTCTACCTCTGCACCTTCCCCATCCCGGGCGGCAAAGTCGCTGTGCAGGAGGGGAAACTGAGGCACGGGCAATATCCCCCCCCTCCCCCCCAGGCAGGTGATGATGAGGAGAGGCAGGAGCGTGTCCTCCTGGTCCCCTGCACCTCACAGACACAGCGGGAGCTCCTAAGTGGCAAATTCCTCCCCAGCCGCAAGCACGGTCCCCGCGTACTTTTTATCAGCTCATAATTTAACAAATATCACATTTGCTTATGCCGAGTAATTCCTCCTTCCCTCCGCTAGTGGCTAAACACATTAATATTTCCAGGCACAGTTCCATGCTGGTGAAAAGGTGCCGGGGAGCATCCTCAGAGCACAGAGTCCTGGAGGCAGCAGTCAAATCACAGCTCTCGGGGTGCTGCACCCCTCAAAGCCCTCAGCTGCAGCAGCCCAGCCTCAGGGAAAACCAGGTCTCCCTCCTTGCTGTGCCCAGCGACTTCCCTGCTTTGCCTTACCCAAAAATCCTCCCTCCATCCATCCCCCCACCGTGTGCTCGGCAGCTTTTACACGGCACCAACGTGGGGTGGATTTTTTGTTGTTTTTGAGTTCGCTGCTGGCAACCTGAGCTGGATTCAAACTGGTGACCTAGATGTGAAAGGATCCATAGCCCGTTACTAATCCCTGGAGTCTCCGAATCCCCTGTAAACTACTGCTTAATTCACTAACTGTGCTATTTAATCTCTAAAACATTATGAGCTGTGCCGGGCAGAGGAAACACTCCATCAAATAAAGCTTTATTATTATTGTGCATGCTGACTGGTCCTACGAGAAGGGGATTGCTCTGCAAGTCTCTCTACTTTTTCCTTGTCTGAAGGTTCTGTGCTCCTTGAATTTAGCGCTGGTGGGACGTGCTGCCTCGAGCCCTGTGTTTTCCCAGAGGAAACGGCAGCTTTGCCCAGCTCTTGGCAGAAGGACTTTAATCCCTGCAGTGAATTTGGCTGTCTGAACCGGCAGGGGAGGGGGGAGAACGCTGCATTCGGCGGATCCTTTGGGGCCACAAATTATATGGGAGAGGGTCTCCAAAACCTCACTGCAGAAGGAGGGACCATCAGAGGCAGGGGAAAAGACTCTGTCCAGGGTTGTGCCATTGCACCAGGCTGTACAAGACAGCCAAGAATAAAATACACCGATCCTGCTGGTTGCTGCAGCATCCAGGCACCCCCGGCAGGATGGGGACCCCGCTGGGATACCTGCAGGACCCTCACACAAGAGCCTGCTCTTTGTGGGGCCGCTCCTTTGAATGGGCAGAGACCAACTCCTGTGTCAGCAAAACCAGAGGGATTCCAATAACCACAGCCAGTTAACCTTTTAACACGGAATTCAGCCCCGGATCGCCAGGAGCATCTTAAATTATGAGGAAAAAAAAAAAACAACACCTCTCTGCACTGAAATCGTTCGAGGCTGGGGCAAAATGTGACCCGCAGAGCTGTTCCAGCCCTTGCCAGGGCTGAATTTGGCCCACTGTTAGGAGATCATCAGCAGCATTGTTTGAAAATCCCAAGGAATTTACATCCAATACGCTCCTGCATACTAAAGCCCGGCAGAATCCCTGGTCTCCCTGCCTCCCTTGCATACATACAATGTACATATAAATCAGCCTGTCACAACTCGTCTCTTTTCTGACAGCTGTAATTGCTCCGGACTATAAAAATATCTATAGACAATAAACACGACGCGGGAAAACAGCAAAGAGAAAACCAAATCAAGGTTCCTTTAAATAATTCAGTTGCTCCAGCAGCAGAGGAGCCAGCAACTGAGTCCAGCTGTGAAGGTTCAGCAGCGAGAGAAAGAGAGCTTTGTAGCCTCCTCTGGGGATGAGAGAGTCTTTTTTCCTTCATTGGGTTTTGACCACAGCAGCAGCAGAGTTTGCTGCACGCGGGCTGAGCCCATCTGAGCACCAAACAGCCTCTCGCTTTCAGCTTCTTCCCTTTCTTCCTACTTAGGTAAAAAGTCCTTTTTATTTTTTTATTTTCTTCCTCCTCGTTGCGAGCAACAGGCAGGAGACAAACAGAGCGAGCCACGCACGGCACACTCGAGGTGCATCTTTATCTCCGCATCCATCTCGCTCCTCGCCTTCCCAGCAAGGCTAAAGGCCCCCCTCTCCTGGCAGAGACCACAAACAGGGCAGCAGGAGCAGCGAGGGCTGGACCGGGTGGGAGGCGATGCAGAACCAAGGATGGAGCCAGGGGAAGGATTTTCCCCTAGGGAGGTGGCAGCTGCAGGGGAGGACGCTGAAAGCCTGGATGGAGAAAGGGTTAGAAGGGGCGAGACCCTGTGGCTCTGCTTCCCAAAGGAGCATCTCTATCCATAGCTGGGGAGGAGGAGGCTTGGAGGCAGAGCAGGGAGCAAATCACTCCCAAAAAGGTCCCACAGGGAGGAATGATGGCATTTGGATCGCTGCAAGGGACCCCGACTCCTTCTGCAGGACCCTCCCAGCAAACACTGCCCCAAACTCAGGCTTTTCCTGCAAAACCAAGCCTGAAGCAGCTAATCTGCAGATCTGAGCGGTCCCAAGGGCCGACAATCAGATGCAAATTTGCAGTTCAAGTTCCTCTGTCAAGGAAAACAACAACATTGCCGCATTTTTTCCTCCTTCCTCCGAAGTATCGAGCACGACTCTATTTTATTGTAGCTGTTTGCAGGTCCAAGTTAAAGGCCCTCCCATCCTACAGACCTACATCCAAACAATCCTACACCTTCCCACACCAATGGATTTCATTCCCAGAGAACAAAAAACTACTTTCAATAAGTAGGTCATAGCGAGGCAATTCGTACAGCCAGATTTTCCTTTTAATTCCTTTTCAGGGAGTTGATAGATGGCAATCTATAGCCCCAAAGTGGAAATTTATTTTTAATCTGAAACGGCCAAATATGATCAGAAACATAATTTATGCTCGAGACATTCTCGCTCCTTCTGAATGAGGAAAACACGATTTTATAACGCCAGCCGTGCTATCGCATACAACATTATTCTCCAATAAGCTCAGAGTTGCCCAAAAAGTGCTTAATTTCCTTGGCATTAGTCAGGTGAATGACACACGAGGCCGGGGGAAGCTTTTCCTGAATAACTGCTGAGCCCTCCGTGCCTTCAACCATTCACCGGAGCCACAAAGGACGCGGGCTCCAGCTCCGCGCACTGCCTCATTTATCCCCTCGTTAACGCTGGCCCCAATTAAGGAACAATGATTGGGAGCCTTACTTGGCCGGAGCCGTTCTGAGCCCTTCTCGCCCCAAAGGCATTCCCGCTCCGAGCTGGAGGAATCGCCTGCTCTGGGCTGTTTCTAGGGCAGTTTTTGGAATGCAGGCAGCATCCTCACGGGCGCTCAGCCCTCGGTCCCTCGTGCTGGAGCAGGCAGGGACTCCCGGCACCCTCTCCACGGTGTTTAAAAACAACGCAGGAGACCCCATTAATCCCTGCTAGAGATGCTGTTAATATTTAACTGCAGCTTAGATAAACTTACAGTAACCATCCCATTAAATTTAAATAAAATGTGCTTTTGGGAGCCTTCCCCTAAAGCCACGCTGCCCTGCTCTGCCTGCACTTTGCACCAAGAGCCTCGCAGTAAAAAAAGGAACATTTTGTTTGCCCTTTAAAAAACTGCTGGGCTCGGGTTTGTCGCTTGCTCTCGTCGTGCTCAGGGACTTCGGAATTTTCAAGCACGAATTAACTCCTTCCAGGGCACCCCCGGCTGAGCTGCAAAGCCTCAGCCAAGGGGCTGGGGGAGCAGGTGCTCTGGAAAAGGCTGCAAATCTGCCCCAAACCAGTGCTGCAAAGCCAGCACAGGACTGATCTCCCTGCACCACCTCACCAGGGAACCCGGAACGCACCCCCGGGGGACAAGGAAAGCCAAAACGCCCCACACAGCACTGCCAGCCCTGACACACGGCAGCATCCTCGGGGATGCTCAACAGCTCAGCCCTGGCAGCGTTCAAAGCCAGGCTGGACGGGGCTTGGAGCAACCTGGGCTAGCAGAAGGTGTCCCTGCCCATGGCAGGGATGGAATGAGATAAATTTTAAGGTCCCTTCCAACCCAAACCATCCTGGGACCCTCTGTCCATTGCAGAAGGGCCAGGCAGGGCTGCAGCTGGGACACAGAACCAGGAGGCTGCACAGAAGCCCTCGAGGCTTCACTTCTCCCTTTGGGTCACTCCTTTCTGCCACAGCCCTCAGTGTCTGGGCCTTTTACAGCAGCCCAACCAGGCACACGCAGTTATGAAGTGACACCTCTGCAGGTCCAGACTCTACATTAAACATCTCTGCAGAGAGCTAAAAAACTGATCAAAGAGCTACTGAGCCACTCGGGCACAGTGAGAATTACGAACTGGGATTGATCCTTGGTACAAATCAATATTGATTTTTACATAAATCTGCTTCTTACAGCTTCCTTGTGAGGTTATGGTGCTGTATGAACACCCCAAAAAGCTTCCTTGACACACACCCTGCATCCCCAGCAGCGTTTGAGCAGCGTGGCTCAGGTGCCAGGGACAGTGATGATGTGGGACAAAGCCATGCCATTATCCATCTAATGGCATTTGATAAGTGTGTGACATTAACCCAGAGCTCTACAACTCAATCCCTGCAGCCAGTGAAAAGGGAAAAAGCTGAATAGGCTGAAAAGCAAAGCCAGACACTCCTCAGGTCTCACCACAGATATCTGAGAGCTCCTGCACAGCTCCCTTAAATGTGAAAACACAAAGTTCTACCCACCCTGAGGCTCTGCCCACAGTCTGGGGGCTCTGTGCTGGATTAACTGTTTGCAAAAAGAGCTCCAAGAGTTGCTGTGCCTTCTCCTGGGACGGTCCCAAGGAAAGCACAGCGAGCCAAGCCTTCCCCAGCCCATCTGGATATCACACACATCCTACACTGCAGGGAGCAGCAGAAAACCTGGCTGGTTCTCCCCCCTTCCACCTCAGGCTCCCCCCCAAACCCCTTCCTAGCAGAAAACTGCTCAGTCCCTACAAAGCCAGGGGAAGCAGACACCAAGGAGCAGCACGTACCTCAGTTTAAGGGAACCATCTGCAACAAAAAGCAAACACTAAGAGCAGAGCCCCTAAAATCGCTCTTTTAAAAGCACTGAGTGTGCTCAGCTGTGCTGGGTGGGAGCCCAGCCCACTGCCAGGTGTTCTGCATCCTCGGACTCAGCCTCTCCTGGAGCCACCGATCTCCCTATTGCCTGCACCTGCCTCCAGACTGGGACCAGTCACCTCCAAACCGAGCTTTCCTTTCTGACTCCCCACCAGCCGCTGCCAAAAATGGGCTTTTTTCCCATTTTCACCTCAATCCAGCACCTTTGCAGCACCCATCTTTTGCCAGCCTCCTTCCCTGAAGTTGCCAAATTGCTCGAGCATATTCCTTGGGAAAAAAGTCCAGGCTCGCTGCTGTATCAATTTGAGTTTTGCCACTGGTCCTCTGACCCTGACGGCTCTCTGCATCCAAGAATAATATTAATAATAGCCATGCCATTAAGCAAGATGCTTGGTTTGAATCTGAAGATTTTGAGAAATGATCTCATAAATTTAATTCCCGGGGTACCATCTTTGAGCGTTAACAGGCACAGTCGCCTCTGAATTCTGGGAAATGAGCATAATTACATGGAGATCGACAAGGCACAAATGCCAAGAATTCTGTTAACCTTTAATACTGCAAAAAAACTCTCCCCTTGTAATTATCTCTTTCCTTTGTCTTAAATGTTACTGATGAATATTTAGTGGGATAAGCAAATAAAAGGAGGCTGAGGGGTGCAAGGAGGTGCAGTTCTCTGCGGGATAAGCCTGAAAACCTCACAGAATCATTGTGGGTCAGGGTAGGATGGGACCCCAGGTCGCCAAAACTGCTCTGTGGAACAATGACACCCCCGTGGTGACACACAGCATGACAGAGCCAGCAGAGGCCAATTTGAGCCACACCAAAATCCAGATTAATTCCCAGCACTGCTGCAAATGCACCTTCACCCAGGTCTGTGAAGAGCAATCCCATGGCCCCCAGTGGGATGGGTTCAGGTGCCCTTTCTCCAAAGAGAACTTTGTCTTGGAATAAAACTTCCCAGGTAAAAAACACATCACCTTTCAAACATATCCTCCCTAGGGCTGCAAATGGCACTGCCCTCTTGCTGCACATGGAGCCTGATGGAAAGAAGATTTTCTCCTGGTGTGAACTGCATTAATATCTGTCAGAGCTCTGGCATTTCTGCCTATAATGATGAAAAATATGTGCCGGGAATGCGGGGTGCTCCCAGCATCGCCTCCCTCCCCATGAAGTGAAATTAGAAGCAGCTGCTCCTGCTCCTGTCCTCTTCACAGCCCTACGACATTATCTCGGGAAGATTTTTATTTGGGGATGGTGTGGGGACAAGGGAGCCCCGCATCCCATCCGCATTCCAGCGGCGCGGTGCTGCAGCCAGGGCTCGGCTCTCCCCTCCCCGGAGCTGCAGAGCGGTGTAAAGGTCACTCTCCTCTCTTAATGTCGCGTCAGAGCCACCGCTGAGGGAGCAGGGGAAAGAAAAAGGCACATCTCCCCTGCTGGATGGAGAAAATCCAGCTCCGCCCTGGGAGCAGTGTGCCGGCAGGAGGTGGCTGGGCTCTAATCACCTGCAAGGCCAAATGCTTTTGGAACGCTGTCCAGGAGCTCTGGAAGAGGTGGAAGGAGCTTCCTCCTGGATATGAAGACGCTGCTCTCAGCCACATCCCAACCAGCAGCTGGACCTGCTGATGTGGATGGGCGAGGAGGCAGCGAATCCTGTGCCGAGGAGGAGAGGGATCGCAGCACACCCCTGTGCTTGTTCCAAAGTGCTGCAGGCACCAGGGGGACAGAGGACATCCCGCCCATGAGGGTGCCTATGGATGCTGAAAAGCTCCAGCAGAGAATTTTTTCAGCTCTCTGCAGCATTTTGTGAGAGTTCTGTCTTTCCCATGCTGATTACTTTGACCAAGGTTACAGTGTTGTAAACTTCTTGCACCTGTGGGTTGTTTTGCAGTATTGTTGTGGCTTTGACCAGAAAAACATCCAGAGATGGTGTCTTAGAACTTGACCAATCCCCTTAGGGGGTGGATGGCAAAACCAATCACCTTATGCCACTTAATACACTTTGCGAACTAATGTATAAAAGTCTTCTGAGAATTCATTAAAGTGCCTTTTCTTTATCCCTGAGCCTGGACTTTGTGTGGTTTCTCTACTCGGCCGCAGTGAGAACAGCAACAGGTTCCAGCCCCAGATCCCAAATTAACCAATACTTTCCTGGCCACTGAGGTTGGGAGCTGGTCCACCCAGAAGCCCCGCAGAGAGGCTGAGTGTCACAGGAGAGGCTGGAGCAGTCACAGAGCAAACTTTCCTCCCAGCCTCAAGGCCAGACCTTTACAGATTCCCTCCTCCCTCATTCCAGGAGGAATGAAGCCAAAGCAGTGTTAATTCACAGAAGACCGGGGAGAAAAATGAAAGGAAAGAGATGAGTTCATTAAATCCAACACCTCCCTCTCCCAGGAGGGCTCTGCACTTGTGGAAGGGAGGAACATTGTCCCAGCCCAGGGCCAGAGCTGTGACCAGCAGCGAGGGCTCCAAACCTCCCCGAGAAAGGAGACACCACAACCACCTCAAACCTGGGGTCCCAGCAGCTCCAGCCACCCCCCAGCTGCTCCTGACCTCAGAACACAGCACATGTTTGCTCTCCTCCCTTTCCCTTTCCCTTTCCCTTTCCCTTTCCCTTTCCCTTTCCCTTTCCCTTTCCCTTTCCCTTTCCCTGCTTTCCACTGGAGCGAGGTTTCTGGTCTCCAAGCTGCTTTTATGCCCCTTTAAAAGGTTATAAAAGCTGTCTTTATATTCCAATAAAGGGATATAAAAACAACCTTTTTTGCAGTTCAATAAACGTGGTTAACTTTTCCCCCCATTAATACTTTTTTGCCTCAATGCTGTGTGCACACGTGGGCTGCTCCGGGACGAGGAGGAGGACGGGGCTCTGGGCATCACCTCTCGAGGCAGGAGACAGCAGAGCACCCAAAGGGAGAAGGAGCAAGAGGCTGTGCTGGGGGCACCAGGCAGGTCTGATGCCAGGCAAAGACGGGCACCCTAATCTAAGCTGCTGCCCAGACAGGAGAGAGATGAGGATATACAACCTCACTGGATACTGTGCTGGTGCATTTGCTGGAAAGAAAACACCTCCTGGAAGCTGGTGTGAGCTCAGGGAAGGGCTGTGCTGTGGCAGGAGAAAAATTCAACTGATGAACTCTATAAATCAAGGGGCAAAGAGTTGCCCAGCAGGATTTTGCCTCTCCTGGTAAAGCCCGTGGATGTAAGGGATGATAAACTGCAGCCACCCTGGTCCCCATCCCCACACGAACCCGCAGCTGCTGCACCCAGGGCTGTGCCACCTCTCTCCTGGGTGACAAGGGACAGGTCACTGCTGCCAACCCCCTGCTCTTGGCAGCATCATTTAGACCTTCCAGGCCATGGGTCAGGAATTGTCCTGTCCGGAGCATCAGTGCCACACGAAGCCTGACAGGTCCCTGCTCCCCACGCAGCCTCCAGACATGGCTCTAATTATTATTTACCGTTTGTGCAGCCATCCCGTGGCTTGCAATCCGTCTTTCTCAGAAGCGTCCTTTTCCTTGGAAGAGGATCTAAACCTGTCCTGCTGCTCGTCCAACAGCCTCTCCAGGCATTAAAACAAGGAGGTTTATTATTTTTGGTGACAGCCTGTTCTGCAAGGTGAACACAACTCGTATGAATCAAACCGACCTGGATTTCATACATCATCCCCCAGCAGCACCAACGTGAAGGGCAGGAGGGGTTTGGCTGCCGAATGCAGAGCAGAGCAGGGAGTTCATCGGTGCTGATCTGTTGGTGATGGGGGCCCTGTGGGGTGCTGGGACTGTGGCTGCTGGAGGGAGAAGAGTGGGGGAGATGTGAGTCCATAAATAAGGCAAGCTGGAGAGAGCAGCTACCAGGATCTGGAATTGAAGCCCAGCACCAGGGCAGTGAGAATCTTTCTAACTCTGTTCCTACCTCCTGACCTCGTTTCTCCCCTTCCTGCCCCTGCACGGGTACTGTGGGATGGGGACCAAACTCTGAGTGGGGCAGGAGCAGGGCAGGTGATCTTATCCCAGAATCCCAGAATGGTTTGGGCTGTAAGGGACCTCCCACCATGAGCACCTTCCACTATCCCAGGTTGCTCCAAGCCCCATCCAACCTGGCCTTGAAAACTTCCAGGGATGGGGTAGCCACGGCTTCTTTGGGAAACCTGTGCAAAGGCCTCACCACACGCTCGGTAAGGAATTTCTTCCTCATATCCAATCCAACCCTGCTTTTGGCCGAGGGGCTCCTTGCCCCCACCACGCACCCTGTCCCAGCTCACTCCATCCCACCCAGGCTGAGCCCTCCCTGCCACCTCTAGCTAATTAACCCAGCTAATTGCCTTTGCCAGGTTCTTTTTTAAGGAGAATGATGAGGGTGAAGGGAGAGGGTGAGCATCCAGGGCTCCCTGGGGAATTCAGAAGCATTTACAGTCCCTGGCACGAGAAAATCCATACTCATCTTGGCTCTGGGAGGCAGGGCTGCCCTCCCACACTCCTATTAGCAATTCCCAATCATCTTTTATTAGGCCTGCATTGATTTGCTGCTCATTTCGGTGGGAACGAAGAACTAAGAGCCTCAGCCTGGCCTCAGCTGAGGAATCCAGGCATGGAGCCCACGGAGCCGGAGGAGATCTGGGGGGATGCTGACCCAGGTTCGGCTGTGCCACTACAGAGCAGAAGCAGAGCTGTCCTTTCAAAATGGCCTTTCACACCCCACAAAGCTGGGAAGCACGTGAGGAAGAGGGATCAAGGGTAGGAGGGGCTGGAGGTTCCCCCTGGTCTGTATTTAGGGTGCTCCTCTCACACTGAGGAGGGGAATTTTGTCTAGCAGGGATTCCTGGGAGAAGTCGCCTGCATCCCACACTGTGAACCCCAGCCCTGCAGAGCAGCTCGGGCCAGGTATAACCCCCTGGGAGAAACAGTCTCCTAACACTGCTCCGGTTTCCAAGCCAACATTTCCATGTAGCTTGTGAAACACAAATTCTGTTAGGAATCATCTGAATGTTTTGTTCTAATAATGCCATAACACCAGCGTACCCATTAGCACATACACGGAAAGGAGTATTTGAATATCAAAACAAAGCGAATTTACAGGCGTTTTCTTCTCCTCCTGGCAAAGGCACCACTGCTAGTTATCACTTTCCAACTGTTTGCACCACAGCTCTTCCATGCGTGTCCCTGCTGTCATCAAACCTGCTGCTCCCTGCCCCCCGTGTCCTGAGATAACCCGAGATGTGCAGCCACGGCCACAGAAGGGCCCCACAGCCCCCGGGGAGGAGAAGGGCTGGGAATGACAGGGGGCAGCTCTGCAGAGGGGAGGGTGGGAGATGCAAATCTCCAGCTGTGTGAACCACAGATAAATGCCTCTGCATCCGGCAGCTCCACCTCATCCCATCACAGCACCCACCTCTCATCCCATCACAGCACCCAGTGCATCCCATCACAGCACCCACCTCTCATCCCATCACAGCACCCACCTCATCCCATCACAGCACCCACCTCTCATCCCATCACAGCACCCACCTCATCCCATCACAGCACCCACCTCTCATCCCATCACAGCACCCACCTCTCATCCCATCACAGCACCCACCTCTCATCCCATCACAGCACCCAGTGCATCCCATCACAGCACCCACCTCATCCCATCACAGCACCCACCTCATCCCATTATTGTCTCACCTCATCCCATTGTTGTCTCACCTCATCCCATCACACACCCACCTCATTTGATCACAGCATCCACCTCATCCTATCGTGGCAACACCTCATCCCATCCCAGCACCCACCTCTCATCCCATCACAGCACCCACCTCATCCCATCCCAGCACCCACCTCATCCCGTCACAACATCCACCTCTTTCCACCACAAAACCAACCCCATCCCACCACATCCCAGCAGGCTGAGGTGGGGGGATGCACTAAAAGCCACGGCTTTGTTGCATTTGGAGTTAATTATATGTATTTTTTTAGAATGCCCCTGCATTTCGAAAGCCAGAGCCGCTCTCTAAAGCACCCCAGGAAATACGGAGCCAGGAGAGCGGATTCAGAGAACAGCTCACAATGCCTGCGGTGAGGCAGATGAAAGCCGAGGGCTGCATCCTTGGATGTCCCTCACTTCAGACGGAGCAGGAGGAAATACAGACACTCTTAAAGCTCTGCCCCAGATCTGCCAGCACAGAAACTTTCCCTCTGCTTTGAACCAGGCAACCGACTCCTCTCCCTGGGAAGCGGCCGCCTCCGGGCAGCGTGCGGGAGGCAAAGGGAAGAGGATACTGGATATTGGCAGGGTCCAGCACTGCCTGGGGGTGGCCGAGGTGATGCTGCAGGAGTGACTGACTGTCACCCACCCGGGTGGAGCTGGGGCTGTAGCACCCAGGATCCTGAGTTAAGGAGAGGGATGTGAGTAAACCAGGTGTAACCTTTGCCACCAGGAAGCAAGGGATTGCTTCTACGCACATGTTCTGATGCCAGTTACAGGCACGTAAGGAGCAAATTGGGTCTGGTCCAGAGGGTCTGAGAGCAGCAGCTCTTCAGCTTTTAATCAGACCTCGCATTACTTAAGGCTCCACTGCCCATTTTTTTCTCCGTCTACCTCCAGGCAGTCCAGGAACAAGACAGAGAGATGAAATCTGGAACCCCATGAGACGTGAAGTCCTGTAAGGAATGCGCTGTTGGATTCCCCTTTCCCTGCCCATCAGTGGATGCTGGTGCCCCACAGCAGACAGAGGTGCAGGAATTTTGTCCCACACTGAAATGGGGCTGTCACAGCCCTTGCTGGAACCCGCCTTGCCTTTCGCCTGGCATCGGCACACAGCTCACAACGGAGCGGGCCAAATTCCTCCCTGGCGTAGCTTAATTAAAGTCAATGATGGTACACCAGGGATGAACCTGGCCCACTGTCCTGAGCTGGAGTCCACGACAAGTCCAGCTGGCAACTCAGCGGCAACAGCAAGGATCCCTGGCACTGGGAGCAGCGCTGGGAGCTGTGGTCGGCATTTGCGGGTGGGAGACAGACTCAATAAACCCAGGGCTAAGTAAACCAGATCCGTAATAAATAACAACCAGCGTTCCACCTCTTCCAAATGCTACGGAGATCCGGCCCAAATTGTCCTCCCAAGCCCCGTGAGCGGTGGGGACATTTCATTAGCCCTGTTATGCTGACAGGGAAACAGGCGCTGGGAGCCTAATAATAATAAAAATCCATTATGTCACAGTGCTTGTTGTCTGTGTATCCCAACTAGCAGCTCCAAAAGGCAGGGAAATGGCTGGGCTGGTTTTACTGGAGTCAGGGGGATGCAAATGTGCAAGGAGGCTGGTAATTAGCTTCAGGTCGCTCATCAAGATGAAGTTTGCTGAGTGCTGCCACCAGGCCACATCCAGGCTGGGCTGAGGGGCTCGAAGCTGCAAGCAGGATGGATCAGGGAGAATGCTGTTCTACAGCCAGTAACTGAAGGAGGTTTCAGGTAATCCCAGAATCACTGAGCTTGGAAAACCCCTCCAAGATGATCGAGTCCAACCTGTGACCAATCCCCACCTTGTCACCCAGCCCAGAGCACTGAGTGCCATGTCCAGGTGTTCCTTGGACACCTCCAGGGATGGGGACGCCACCACCTCCCTGGGCAGCTGCTTCCAGTGCTTGACAAACCTTTCCATGAAGAAATTCCACCTGATATCCAGCCTGAACCTCTCTGACACAGCTTGAGGTCCTCTTGAGCTGTCCATTGTTCCCTGGGAAAAGAGGCTGATCCCCACCCAGCTGCACCCTCCTGTCTGGGAGTTGTGGAGAGTGACAAGTCCAACCTGTCTGCGCCTGGATGGACGGATCTGCAGCAGCTCAGACCCCTCTGCCCATCCAAACCCGTGCCAACAGATCCCAGGGAGGTCCCACCAAAACCCTAATGTGGCTTTATGCTGAGCTTGAGGGATGTGATTGCCCAGCAATTGTGGTGTGATTACACCACAGCTCCGCTGCCCACACCTGCAATTTTCACTCTACTCCTACAACTCCAAGGCAAATTCATTAAAGTGTAAGTGCAAAATCAGTGGTGCCATTGAATGTTAAAAGTACCATTCTGTGGTGACCGGGAAGCCAAAGCCACAATTTTGGAGATGGAGGTAACGTTAAGAGCTGAAATGTAGAGAAATTCCAGTTATAGGGACAAGTGGGAGGCGGTGAGGTTATCCAAAAGCTTTACCATGGTGTAATTACACCGTATTCGTCAGGTAATTACAGCCCTGCTATTATATGCTACAACTCTCTGTTCCATGCCTAATCCCACGAGGTAGATTCAGAGGGATAAAAGGCAGCAGCAGCAGACACCTGACTGCTGCAAGAAGGAATGATGGATGTGGATTGACAGGGACAGCGAAAGGAGAGGAGGTAGGAATGGGAATGCTCCAGGTATCCAGAGCAATCGCTTACACCCAGAGCAGCCCCACGCTCATTCCGACCCTCTGATGCTCCAGGGATTCCCACCATGCAACGGGGAAGAGCCGGGCTCAGCTGACTGGGATCTATTGAGGAGATAAAAGCATTCATCAAAAGCCAATCTGCTTCTGGAAAGCAGAAAAAGAGGTTACTCCGGATTAATTTTTCACTTCCGAAGCTTTATGGGGAGTTCTGAAAGCGTCAGGTCGCGACGCTTCAATATTTTCTGAACGAGAAGCTCAAGCGCTGGTTCCAAACTCCTCTGTTTGGATTGTCAGGTAATTTGTACCCAAACATTTCAATTAAAAATTTCTGTTGGCTCATCCGTTTCGGTCTTTTTCTGGGGAGAGAAATGAAGGATTTGGAGATTTTGCTTATTTCCCAATTTCTGTCATTTTGATGCTTTATAAGCTACTTCAGGGTTGAACAGCGAGGGGGAAACCTAAGAGCCCATGGCAGGGCAAGCATCCAGCCCTGGCTGCGGGGTGGGTTCATCCCTACAGCCCTTCCCCTGTCCTGTGGCACATCGGAGTGTGCCGGGGTCCCAAGGGGATTTTTTCTGGCAGCAGGGCACTGGTGGAATCCCCATCCCTGAGGAGCTGAAAAGCTGTGTAGAGCTGGTTCAGTGGTGGGTGTGGCAGTGCTGGGGGAATGGGGGACTCGATCTTAGAGGGCTTTTCCAACCTCAATTATTCCATTCTATTCTATTCTATTCTATTCTATTCTATTCTATTCTATTCTATTCTATTCTATTCTATTCTATTCTATTCTATTCTATTCTATTCTTTCTTCTATTCCTCTCCTCTCCTCTCTCCTCTCTTCCT
Source organism: Monarcha castaneiventris obscurior (assembly GCA_026261815.1). Taxonomy (NCBI): domain Eukaryota; kingdom Metazoa; phylum Chordata; class Aves; order Passeriformes; family Monarchidae; genus Monarcha; species Monarcha castaneiventris. The sequence continues at coordinate 4,423,000 of JAMPIT010000114.1, forward strand.
CTCCTCTCCTCTCCTCTCCTCTCCTCTCCTCTCCTCTCCTCTCCTCTCCTCTCCTCTCCTCTCCTCTCCTCTCCTCTCCTCTCCTCTCCTTCCTCTCCTCTCCTTTTTTTCTCCTCTCCTCTCCTCTCCTCCCCTCTCCTCTCCTCTCCTCTATTCTTTTTCTCATTTTACTCCATTCCATCCTATTTCATGATTTCCAGGGCTTGCCTCCACCCAGACCAGCACAGGGCTCCTGTTCCACAAGGCTGGGAAAACATTCAGTGGAATAAATCCCACCCTGCTCCGTGGGGTCCCATTTGGAGCTCCAGTGCTCCATGACCTTATCTAACATTCCCCATTGCCAAGGCAGCCCAGCCCAGCCCTGATGTTCCTCACAGGTCTCCTACTGCTCCCTACTCCCACCTGATCCTGTTTTCCTGGTGCTATTTGATCCACATTTCCATGGCAGGCGGGCACAGGAGGGGATGTACGGATCCATATCCGTGGTGGAATGCAGCAAGGTCTGGAATAACCCCAACCCTTCCTGTTGCACTGCACAGCACGGAAAACAGAGACTATTCCCCTTTGGTGCTCCCAAAACACTTCCACAGAGCAGATGTGGGCATGGAGATACAATCAGATGGAACACAAACTGTGGTTTTTCTGGGGTTTTTTGTCATTTGGGTTTGGATTTTTCCTTCTTTTTCTTTATTTTAAGTCAAGCTGGACCAAATTCTTTATCATCTGCTCCTGCAGAAGCCGTGCAGGATTTGTGGAGCCACAACGACAGAGAAGGAGCAAATCCCTGCGGGATGCCAGAATGCATCCCAAGGGAGCAACTCACGGAGTTGCCTCCACCTGGACTGGCTCTAATCCCTCTGGGTGCAGTTCCAGCCAGTGAAATCCATCCTTTAAAAGGGGCCAGCACAGCTGCCATGGGAAATAAGGGCCGAGCCATTGCCAGAGTGATCTTACAGGAACGATCCCCATCTCCATTAGGGGCTCAGCTAAGCCATGAAGCCTGAAAGTTGATTATACCTTTCGTTAGGAATGACTGAATGATGTTTTAAAGCTGGAAAATGAACTCACAGCTAAGAGGAAACACTTTCTTGGCGAGGCCGTAGAGTAGGTTCCCTGCGGAATAGATGCAGCTGTGAGAGTCAAAATTAAATTGATATTAGAAAATTTCCTGAGGGGAAAAAAAGTCATCTGGTGCCTGCAGAAATGGCATCGTGCAGAGAGCTGACTAGGAAATGGAAAGCCGCTGAAACTCAAATATATATACGTGTACATATATATATATATGTTTAAATAAAAAAGAAAATATCCTCTAAATTCTCCGTCTCAGCAGAAATATCCAAAAAGTAAGATTTTCATGGAATGGATTATTTTTCCCCCCTTTTCAGCTAATGCAAGGACATTCCAGCTAGCTCCTGGCTCCTGGAAGAGTTATCTGTGTCTTGTAGATGGGACAAAACATGGCAAGTTGCCTTCCAGTGGGTTTTGGGGTTTGGGGCTTTGGGGTTTGGTGCTTCCCACTGCCTCCCAGCAGGTCTCCCTGGCTAACAGGGACAACTCCTGGCTCAGACAACCAAAGCACTGAGCTCCTTCCAGGCAATCACCTAGATTGGGATTTTCCCAATGGAAAAACAATTTCTCTGAAAAAAAAAAAAGAAGAACAGTATCCCAGGAATTTTGCAATAAAGGCACTTTCTGTGGGGAAATGTGCATTGATGGAAGACTCATGGGGCTGACCAACCTGGTCTAGTTGAAGATGTCTCTGATCTCTGCAGGAGATTGAACCAGGTGAGCTTTAAGGTCCCTTCCAACACAAACCATTCTGGGATTCACAGCCAGAATTCCAAAGGTGGCTTTGTCCATCCCTCCTCGCCATGCCCTGATGTGCATTTGGGAATGGGCAAACGGAGCAAAGCAAAAAGATGCAGATGCAGAAGCACAAAGCCCTGGTGGAAACAGGAAAATCCCTCTTGCATTGGCCTCCCTTGTCTCCCTCCATTCAGACAGAGGCACCAGGAGCCTGCACGTTTCCATTTGCACTGGCAGGGAGAGCAGGGACGGCTCCAGCCACATCCACAGCGGGAACCTTCGGATCGGATTAACGAAAAGCCGCTGACGGCCACAGTTCCTCTGCTGCTGCCTTCGCCCGCTCTCAAGTCACTGTAACAGCCTCTGGAAAGGGACGCGCATTCCTTCGGCGTTTATCCAAGGAAAGGTGGAGGCTCCGTGGGGAGCGCGGCCTGGGGGCAGCTGGAAGGCCACTGCCAGCACCCACTCGCCCCCACCCTGCGGCATCGCTCCCGAACACGCTGCTCGTCCCAGCCCTGGGACACATCCCCCAGCCTTGGCTCTGCCTCAAACATCACCTCGTCCTTATTTGTTTAAATTAAATCATCCAGCACGGCCAGCTCACTCCAGGAATGAGTTGAAGCACCCTGAAACACAGGGCCACCCCTCCATCTCCACAACCCAGCACAGCACTGCACTCCACTCCTTCAAAATTCCCACTGGGAGCACCTCCATACCTCCACTGCTCCGAAGTAGATCCCCCCCAAACCTTCATTTTCACCTCTACAATAAAAACAGCCATAATTAAGATGGGCTGGGTTTATTAGCTGGGAGATTCCAACAGTATTTCCATACTTCTTCCTGCAACCCCAGCATCTCAAAGCTGCTGCTCACCCAAAGCCTGGATTCCTCCGCAATCACACGGTGCCAGTAACATTAAAGAAAACATCAACTCTGATGAGACCACTGAGACCTGCAATAAAAACAGGAGGGCTGGTTGCACCACACACATCTGCTGCCAGCATCCTCCCCCACACCTGACTCCTGCTCTCCAGGCTGGAATCCAAAGGGGTCACGGCACCCTCAGGGAGCCCCACACCACCCACCCATCTCCAACTGAATAGAACCATTGCCAAATCAGAACTCGGAGGATGGAAACTCCAAACACGCGCTCCCGAAGGCAGCTTGTGAGAATCTGCAAGGCAGCAGCGATGGAACGAGGTCAGAAAGGGAAAAATCAGTGGCAAAGAGGAGCCAGGACCTCGAGTCCAGGCTTTGAGAGGGAAGATAATAAAAAGGCATCATCCCTTTGCAGTCAGTGAATTGTTGCTTAAGCCTGAGGATCACAGACAGCCCTCTCGTCTGAACGGAGCAGTCAAGTGAAGACATTTCCCAGCCATTAAGTCGAGCGATAAAGCGCCCGCAGTAAAGTCAGGGAAGTGGAATTTATCATGGCACCGTACAGATTGTAGGGCCAGGAGAGAGCTGGCTCGGGTCAGCAGGCTGACCTCTTGTGTTGTCTAAAGATCTCTCCCTTCATCACCTCCATTAACATCCCATCTCCGCGCTGCGGCCGGCGCCGGCGCTCCCTCCCCAGGGACTCTCCCCCCTCCCTCCCAGCTAGGGGGGCCCTTTCTTAATGGCCAAGCAAGAAAACTTTCCCTTCCTTAGCTCCAGGCCACTACTCCTTGTCCTACCGCCTTTGGAGACCACGAATAATTCCCTTTCTTCATTTCCAGCATTGCCCAGGAGGTCTTTAGAGACTGTGATCCCTTCCCACCTCCTCAGGAGGCTTCTCCTCCTTTGCTAGGGTACAATTTAGGGCCAGAATGGGGCTTTGTGATGTGCCTGCTCTGGGAAGTCACCTCCACCTGGAAACTTCCAGGGAAGGAGTTTTATCCTGCCAATGACTTTATTTTCTGCTCAAATCTGCCCAGGGATCATCCTGCTCCTCCCAGCCAGAGATGCAGCTTTAAAGTCTCTGTTGCCCAGAGCAGCTGTGGCTGCCCCATCCCTGGAATTGCTCAAGGCCAGGTTGCACGAGGCTTGGAGTAACCTGGGATAGTGGAAGTTGTCCCTGCCTGTGGCAGGGGGTGGAATGAGATGAGCTTTACAGTCCTTCCAACCCAAATTCTGTGATTCTGTGATTCTACAAAATCCTCTTTGGTCATGGTGCTCAATAAGGAAACAAATAGATTTTGAACAATGGCATGCAGCCGGTAAGGGCAAATTGGGGCAGTCAAAGATGGCAAAAGTTCCTCCAAACCCCTGTGATCTGAGATCTCAGTCATTCAACTCACACCAGGCAGGTTTTTGTTTGGGATCAATGACCTTGTTTAGACCAAAACCATCCAAGCCCAGCAACCTGCAGCACAGAAGACATTTTCTTGCTGTTGGTTGGCTGAAATTACTCTCATTTCTGCCTTTTTCTATTTCCTAGCAGAGACAGCAGAATAACCACCGGGAAGACAATTCCCAGGATGATTCCTGCCTTGTATCAGAGGAGCCAAAACGCGCAGATGAAAACTCTGCAAATGTTTTGCAAGGGAGCAGGAGCCCTTTTGAAGATGGCTGATTTCCCAGCACAAACATTTTATCCAGCCCTGAGAGTTCTTTGCAAAACAGTTTGAGCCCCACAAAAAAACAACCAACAAGAAAACCCAAAAAACTGTCAAAACATTGTGAAGGAGGCTGAATTCTTCTGTTCATTTCAAAAGGAACCACCAGCACCCAGGACCAACAGACTGGTGGGTGCATAACAGTGAGGGGAATTCAGGTATTTGGTTTTTCTGCCTTCTTCATGCAAGAGCCAAGTGGTCGCAGTGCTCCTTGTTGGAGGGACAGCACAGGGTCACCTCACCAAAGCTCCAAAATTAAACAACCAAACTCTCTGCACCCAAAATGTGCAACCCAATAAAATGCTGAACCCCAAACATCATAGAAATCCAGAATTTTTTGGGATGGGAGGGACTTTAAAGCTCATCCCATTCCAACCCCCCTGCCACGGGCAGGGACACCTCCCACTAGCCCAGGTGGCTCCAAACCCCGTCCAACCTGGCCTTGGACACTTCAGGGATCCAGGGGCAGCCACAGCTGCTCTGGGCACCCTGTGCCAGGGCCTCCCCACCCTCACAGGGAACAATTCCTGCCCAATATCCCATCTCACCCTGCCCTCTGGCAGTGGGAAGCCATTCCCTGGGTCCTGTCCCTCCCTCCCTTGTCCCCAGTCCCTCTCCAGCTCTCCTGGAGCCCCTTTAGGCACTGGAAGGGGCTCTGAGCTCTCCCTGGAGCCTTCTCTTCTCCAGGTGAGCACCCCCAGCTCTCCCAGCCTGGCTCCAGAGCAGAGGGGCTCCAGCCCATGGAGCATCTCGGTGGCCTCCTCTGGACTCTGTCCAGCAGCTCCAGGTCCTTCTGCTGTTTGGGGCCCAAAAACAAAATAGAGATTTGATGCTATGCTGCTTTTTCCTCCCTGCCTGGCTGCTCTCCACCCTCTCCCCTTCCCATCTGCAGCCTCTCCTGCTGTCCCCCAGGTCCCACCGATCCCCACAGCCCCTCTTGGCCACCCGGGCCCCTCGGCTGCTGCCCATCCATGCGGATGTGCCAGGAGCACGGGGGAGGCTGTGCCCGCGTCTCGCCCCGTTTCCTCCTCTCCACCTGGCTGCTCCGGCGGCTGGCTCCTGCCAGGAGCAGCCAGGCGATGGCAGCGGGCAGGAGCACGGATGGATGGATGGATGGATGGATGGATGGGCAGTGGCTGCCAGCACAGCCAGCGCTGCACAGCCGCTCCCAACAAGCCCCTGGGGCATCCGCCAGCCCCGGGCCCGTGTGCTCCCAGCTATTCCTGCTGCCCCATCCCCTCGCCCCGGCTTGCTCGAGCACCAGCTTAGTGCTGGGGCATCGTCCTTCTAGAGAAGCAACAAAAACCAAACTGCTGGACCATGCTCAGCAGGAGGATCATGGATGTTACACACACTCCTGGCTCGCTTGCCAAAAAACCAGGCTAAAAGTAGGGTGATGTGGCCGAAACCTGCAGTCCCTCCTAGGATTAGCTCTAGATGCAACCTGTCCCTGAGCACGGGTTTAACATCCAAAACAGGCTGCAGGCGCCTAGGGAAGCACATGACCCCCCCTCGCACCCAAACCTCCAGAGGCAGCCATCCCAAGCTGCTGCCCATCCCTCGTTTCTCTGCATTCCAGCTCCAGCTATAAAAGCCAGCTGGGAGGGAGGGATGCAGGGAGCTGCTGCTTTCCAACCACGCCAGAACGCAGCTCTGGCGCTCCCGAGCATCCCCTCCCCGTGCGAGCGCCGGGGGAGGAGCGGCACCCTGGGTGCAGCAGGCTGGGGGATGATGGGATGCAGCAGCTAATTTGCACTAATGGTCCCAGAAAGGCAGGGAGTGCTCTCCAGAGGAGAACACACTCGAGCAATAACCTAAATAGCTCCGCGTTTCCAAGCACAAAGTCCTTGAGGATGGAAGAGAGGCCCTACAGTGGAATTTCTCCCCCCACCTGCACCAAAACTTGGCCGGGGACGTTGGAAAACAGCTGCCCAGGCAGGGAAAAACATCAGATCTGCAATGTGGGCAGCAGCTCTTGGAAGAAGCTGGACCAGGGCTGGATGTCCAGCTCTGCTTTCCGTGCCCACTTGGACAGACTGGGGCAGTCCTGGGAAGAGCCCAGCCCGGAGCACGTTTGGCTCCGTCGTCAGCTCAAGGCAAAAAAGTCAGCCCATCTGTGCTGAGACAGGTTGATATAGAGGGTGAAATGCCTAAGTAAAATTCCACAACAGGGCATTAAAAAGATGTAATAAAATATACACGAGTTATTAAATATTGTCATCAAGATGAGTCATAAATCAGAGATTTTATGGTTTCTGATTATAAATTCCATTTATTCTGTAAGCGTTTAAAGAAAGAAAAATGGAGATTCAGTAAAGATTTAAGCCCAGCCATGATGCTGCTGATATTTCACTGTTGCTTGTGGCTGACACGGCTGTGGGAGCCCAATGTTGGGTGCATGGAATTGTCTGGAAGGATCCTCTCGAGCTGCTGTGCCATGAAAAATTCCAGCATCCTTATGGACACCACTACAGAGCTCCTGTACTGCAAACTCTCCCCCCCAGCTCCCTCCTCACCCTGTCGGTGGGTTGTAAGATGCAGCCGACTTTCACAAAGAGAGCAATCATCATTTCGGAGAAGGGAAGGCTAAAACCAGCGAGTGCGTGTGGGAAATACCTTTTCCCCTCTTCAAATGCCAAGAGAAATATCAAAGAAATTGCTTTCTTGGAAAGACTCAAGGGTTCAAAGAAATTGTCAAGCGTCGGGTGCCAGCACCTCCCTCCTACTGCCATGGCAGGGCCGTGAGGCTTCTCCTGTAGAGATGCCACCACAAGGAACTGTCAGCAGACACAGGCCTTGAGGAGATTCCCGCAGGAAAACAAGCAAAGGGACAGCCCGTGCCATCCCATTTTGAGGAGGATCCCAGCTCAAGGCAGCCTGAAGGTACCAAAACCCCGCTCTGCTCTGGTGTTTTACAGGCACAACCCAGGCGTGGCGACAGCCCTGGCGCTCCCTCAGAAATGAGTATGTCCTGTATTTAATGCCCATTCCCATTTTTCAGCATCACAAAACCGAGCCAGATTGTTCCTTCTCCAACCCTAAAATGGGTTGACTCAGTCCCCAGCCTGCATTTTTCAGCTAAGACAAAACACGCACCTGATGTACAGCTTTGCACGGGCTGTTTCCGTTCACCTTAATCCATTCCCCATCCTGTTGCAGTTCATTTCCAGGGGAACCAAAGCCCACGGACACAGATCCATAACCTCAACCATTAAATCCCATCTCTCAAGATAGGCTGGGTGGAAGCTGGACCACAGGGCAGATCCTGTTTAATTAGGGCTCATAAAACCAGCTCAGTGCTGCACCGGGGAGTGGGGCTGATTTGCAGCTGCCTTTAAAACGGAGCAGGGTTACTGCTTCAGCAGTTTTCCCAGCCAGTTTTATGGATGCAACAATAAAGCCAAAAAAAAAAGAAGTTTGCGTGCCAGGAGTTTTAGTGCCGAAGCATCTGATAACGTCACGGCAGCTTGTCGTGGGATGGAGGGAAGGAGAGTGCTGGGACGAGTGGAGATGAGGATGAGCTGCGGGAGGGAGGCAAACCCAGCCTTGCTAAGCCACAGCAGCTCCTCGACGGGGAGATAAGGCACGTTTAAAATGAGCTGTGCCGTATTTCCAAACAGCCTGGGTGAAGGTTTATGTCTGGCCAGATGAAGCAGTGATGGGCTGCCAGGCTGGGGTTTATGAGGTGCAGCAAGGAGGGGATGCTGTGAGCCTCAGCTGGGGGAAACACTGGGATATAGAGAATCCCAGAATCCCAGAATGGTTTGGGTTGGAAGGGACCTTAAATCTCATCCAGTCCCACCCCTGCCATGGGCAGGGACACCTTCCACTAGCCCAGAGGGCTCCAACCTGGCCTTGGACACTTCCAGGGATCCAGGGGCAGCCACATCTTCTCTGGGCACCCTGTGCCAGGGCCTCCCCACCCTTACAGGGAGAAATTTCTTTCCCATATCCCAACTAAAGCTACTCTCTTTCATCAAAACAAATTAAATCAGGCTTCTTCTTTTTTTTTTTTTTTTTTTGATTTCTGAGTAGAAATTCTGTAATCTGCCCACTGTCAGCTCTTCCACAGCATCTCAGGCTGCACCTGAATTGCTGTGCTGGGGTTTTACAGCCTGGTGCACATCCCTGGACAAGCTCTCCCTGCAGTTTGCAGGTGGAATCCACCTCACAAGGAGCCAGACTGTGGGAAAGGAGCAGGAATGAGCTTATTCCTGCTGCTGAGCCTCCAGCATACAGCCTGGCCACTGCTCAAGGTGAGCTGGTTGTTTGTGGGAGGCCCCGTGACAGCCCTAGGAGCAGGCACAACAATCCAGGTGGGCATTTGGAAAGGTGAACTGGCAGATCAGGGAAAAAGGGGGGTGGTGGGCAAAAAGCAGCACACGAGGTTTCTGGGATAGGAAAATAAGAGGATGAAAGCCTCCCTCAATGCCAGCCAGGGCAAATCAGCACTTCCCTTCCTGCCTCGCCGGCTGTGGCTTTGGGTAAAAATGTGATGAAGCAGCTTTATGCATGAAAGAGGCCAATTTAAAAGGGAAAAACCAGGGCAAGTGTAAGGAAAAAGAAGAACAGAGCGAGACTGATGGGGTCAGGGCGCTGTTAAGGATGTCAATACCCATCACTCACCAATAACCTTTCTGTAACTCCTGACCCCGCGGTGGCTGTCGCGAAACCGCAGCAAAATTAAAACAGAAATGAAGCAGCATCAGGTCCCGGAGAGAGGAGGCAGCGCCTGACAGGCAAGGTAAGGGCCTGACGCGGGGACAAGAAGGGGGCACGGGGCCGGGCCACGGCGTCCCCCGCGCTCCCGGGAAAAGTGCGAGGGATGCAGGATGCGGCGGGGGCAGCGGGAAGGGGCAGCGGGAGGGACACAGCGGGACGCGGAGCGGGGGGGCTCGGCTCGGCTGACAGCAGCGGGCTGGAGGAGGTGAGGATCGCCCCGGGGAGAGAGGAAGGACGAGGCTGAGGTACCCCAAGAGCTGAGGCTGCAGTGGGGCCAGCGGCTCGCGACAGCCAGCGGGGTTACAACACCACCACTGTGTGCTTTGGGGGATTTCTGCTAAGCAAAGGCGATTTCCTCAGGTTCCAGGTGGGTTTTCACGCAGTCCTGCATCCCATCCATCCATAAAAGTAGCAAAATAAGCAGCAAACCTCCCTCTGAGAGGGCTGGAGCTGCAGCAGCACGACGCTCCCCTCTCCTCCTGCCCCTGGCTCTCTGTGCAAATTTAAAGCATGTTCCAGATATGGGCTGACCTTTCCAGAACACAGGAAAAGGCAAAAGGGGAGGTGGAAATGCACAGAAGGGAAAATGTGCCTTGCAATGGAAAACAGAGCATGCACATCCCAGCCAGCAGGATGGGAAAAATGGGGGAAGAAGAGGCTCTGGCCTGGGATCAGCCCCAACCAAAGCCACATCTTCACCTCCATGCTCTCCCAACCCCAAAGGACAGGTCCCAAGGCAGACCCTGAGCAGCTTTAGCCCCAAAGCACATGGGACCAGCTTTTCTGGCAGAACTGAGATCACCCTCCCTGTGCTCCTCCAGCTTTGAGACCGGTCCAGCAAGGGCCAAAGCACGAGCCCCATCAGCGGCGTTGCCCTTGCTGGGAAGCATCCCCAGGGCTCATCCACAGTGATCTCCCAGCTATTTAACCACAGATTCTGAGGGAGGTGAATTCCCCAGGTCAGCTTATGGAGCAGGCAGTGGCCAGCAGACCATGGCCAAGTCTCTCCAGCGCTGTTTCACCCCTCTCATGCAGCTTGCAGAGCATCCTTCTCCCTCCCCACCACAGATACCTGCCTTTCTCTTTTCCCAGTCTCTCCCTCCGCCTGCTGTTGTGAGAAAAGGAGGACAAGCTCATCCCCCGGTGCCAGCGGTTCTGCGCCGCACCAGGCACAGCCCTCGCCAAGAACAAGAGCACAGAGGGAAGGCAATCAGGAGAACCACGGGAGATGCTGTCACACGCAAACAGCGCTGAACCTGCTGGGAGCCTGTGGATGTGTGTGGATGGCAAGGACACGGATTCCTGGGGTCCTCCCTTCGCCGTCACGGCTCTTTCAGCTTTAAGCTGGGCCAAGGTGAGGGTTCCTGTGCTTGTGGGCACGACCCTCCCTCCGCCTCCCAGCCCGGCACAGCGTGCAGGATCAGCTCAGGCTCCTCTCTGCAAGACGTCCAGAAGCTGAGACAGAGCTGATCCATCTTCCCCGCTGAAAGAGTGTAAACAACTCAGCTGCAGGCTTGGAGTGCAAGAGAGGACACGCAGTTGGAAATTTTAAGGGCCAATTTACTAGGTAATTTACTAAACACGCTAATAATTGACATTGCAAGCACCATCCCGCTGTCCCCAGCTCCTGCCTAATATCCGTAGCAAGAGGGAGAAAACAGCTTTCCCTGTCCTCGTCGCTCTGCAAAGCCTCCTCTGCCAGCCAGCTCCTCGATGCCATCTGGGCAGCTCCGCTCCGCTCAATCCCAACCAACACAACAGCAACCCTGGCAAAACCCAGGCTCCTGATTAGTATGCATATTTCTGAGCGCTGATTCCACCTGAGGATCTGTGCAAGGGAAAGGTGTGTTGTAATTACCACCTCTTCCCTAGCTGTAATTAAAGACAAACTGAAGGGAGTTATGCCCAGGCTTTCGGTTTCCCTGAAGCTTTTCCCCATGCCAAAAAAACAGCTCTGCAAGAAAATTCCCAGCAGCTTCTTGGAAAAAGGCAGCAGCTCAGCCTGGAGTTACAGCCTGGTTTAGATTACGGTACTTAGGCTGGGCTTCTCATCCAGACACAAGGTGAGGGCTGGAATCCAGGTATCCCACATCCTTTAACTGCCTGCAGCAGGAGGGGATGAATGGCCCTCTCCATGAGGAACACAGATCATGGAAGGGTTTGTGATGGAAGGGACCCTAAAGACCATTTCTTCCACCCCTGCCCTGGGCAGGGACACCTTCCAGTAGCCCCAGGTTATTCCAAGCCCCATCCAGCCTGGCCTTGGACGCATCCAGGGGTAGCCACAGCTTCTCTGGACACCCTGTGCCAGGGCCTGCCCACCCTCCCAGGGAAGTATTTCCTCCCAATATCCCACCTAACCCTGCCCTCTGGCAATGGGAAGCCATTCTCTCTTGTCTCTCTTGTCCTGTCACTCCAGACCCCTTTCCAAAGTCCCTCTCCAGCTCTCTTGGAGCCTCCTTAGGTGCTGGAAGGTCTTCCCTGGCTGGCAGATGTCCAAGTTAAACCAGACCCCTATGATTTAAGTGACTCAGCCTGGGTGGGGTGAAGCCCAGCACACCCAGTGGTGGCATCTCTGCGCCAGTGGAAGTTACACGTTCAGTCCTGTTCAACAAACCATCCCAGGCCCTTAAATCCCTGCACAAAAGGGAGGGATTTGGGCTGTTTGTTTGGTCAGACATGCTCTTTTGTCGAAATTTAAAACTTCCCATGGGAACACGTTCATTTTGACAAAGTCACGTTCGTGCTTTTATTGCCTTGATTTGCTTCATTTTAATTCCAAGCACCTTTGCTGGTTCTAAATGGTTTATATTCCTACCTAGCAAATCTCTTGGAGAGCTGCTCTGCTTCCCCCACTTCTCCCCACAGAGAAGCTCCACTTGCAGGGCAGGAAATGAAATCCTAAATTCAAAATCCAGTTCATATGTAACAAAACCTCGGCATTACTGACATGGATTCCAAATCAACCCAATCCTGGGCACTGTTGGGAGCACCCACAGCCCGGTGCCCAAAGGACCAGTGAACACCTTTGAATTTATTTCTGTCCTGCACCTGGCTGGATCTACACGTTAGAAATGAGGATGAAAATCTGAGGAGCAGTAAATGACTGTGCCCTCAAAGGCAGAGGGCTTTCAAGAGCCCTCTCGCCCCTCTCTCAAGAAAAAAACAAACCAGAAAAACCTCCCAGGGTCCACAAAGGCCTTTCACATTGAGCATCTCCAGCCTGAAAAGCCCTTCAAAGTTGTCATTCTCAGCGAGCCGGGTCACAGTTTGCCATTAATCATTCACTTGATTAATTTTGCCTCCTTTCGCCTGCAGGTCCCCGCGGGCACTGCCAGGGTGAGGATGCCGTGGGTGGTTTGTGAGTACCCCAGGTCAGAGCCAACGTGGCTGTGCCTCGGGAGCACGAAGCTCAAGCCACCCACGGCACCCTGCAAGCGGGGCCTGGCATGGACACAAGGTCAAAGCTCTTGCCCAAATGCCTGGGCAAGCAAATTCCTTTAAAAAATTCCCCTGGTGGGTGTAATGACCTCGCTGAGACATCGCATCACACATCCCTCCTCCTCTTCACCTCACACTCAGCCTTGCTCTACTCTCTCCAGTGGGCCAGAAAAATGTTCCTTTCAAATTGCTGCGAGTTTTTTTGGTGTTGGTTTTCTTTCATTTCTTTCCATTAGGAGACATGTTCATTAGGAAAATATCAGAAACCTCTGGGGCAGCTTGTGCTTCTAACTCATTTTCCAAATGTATAATGAGCCAGGAGTAGATTTTTTAGGGTGAATTTAATTGACCTTTGCAGTGGCATTAGGCAGATTGGCTTAAAGTCTATTAGAGCATAATGTAACCTGGTGAGATTTTAGGGAAGGGTATTGGAAACACCGATGGAGCTGGACCGCTCTCCTCCCTTCCTCCCCAAGCTTTCCTTACAGAGGAAAAGAAGGATGGCTCGAGAATAGAGAGGGATGAACAGAAGGGGAGAGGGATGAACAGACGGGGAGAGAATTAAAAGGGAGAAGTGAGGAGAAGAGTAGGAGGCAGAGAGAGGGGAGCAGCTCCAGCTGGCCCTCAGCTGCAGCAGGTTTGGCTGCTCAGGGACAGACCGAGCAGCTGGGCCGTTTGCAGGGTGCACGGTGCCAGCCTCCACCAGCTGAGGATGGGGCCCTCGGGCCATGGAAGACATCCCAGCTTTGCAGGGACGGCTCGGGAGGCGCTGGTGTCGCAGGGAAACGCGGACCTGCCGCTGCTGACAGCTGCTGGGCTCGGAGCCGCTCCTAGTGCCACGGCCAGGGACCCGCAGCTGCTCAGGGACACCCCCGGGGTCACGTTAAGCTGTCCCTGCAGAGGCTGGGGGAGACAGGTCAGCTCCACATCCCGGCTCATATCCAGGAGGAGATGTCAGCCCTCCAGTACTGCTAATAGGGGCTCTCCAGGGGCTGCTGGGAAGCAACAAAAGGTGAAAACTACAGAATTTTGCTCCAGCGCAGAGGAACAGCACGGCAAGAAGGCACCACCCTACAAAGTCATGTCCTGCACACACCTGTGACTCCAGTCCTGGGCTCTCCAGGCACATTTGGGACCCGAAGGCAGAGTGGTGTCACCCCATGTGTCACATGGAGCCTCCAAGCACCTCAACAACTCCCCGTATATAAATTTATATAAAATTAGAGAGTCATAGAATCCCAGAATGGTTTGGGTTGGAAGGGACCTTAAAGCTCATCCAGTTCCCCCCCGCCCCCTGCAGGGACACCTCCAACTAGACCAGGTTGCTCCAAGCCCTGTCCAACCTGGCCTGGAACAGGCGGGGAGAGAATTAATGTTGACACCTCCAGGGTGAGGAGTCAACAACCTCTCAGGGCATATATACACACACGGAGTTAAAAAACACCCACCCCTTACACCAGTAACAATTTTCCACCCCCAGACTGCAACTCCTGCCTCCTTCTAGCAGCTGTGGAGGGAACGTCCCCGCTCAGGGTCAGCACCCCCTGCCCAAGCCCCACCTGCAGCAGAACCGGGGCACAAGAGAGCGGGAACAGCACCTCCGCCCTGGGCACTCACACACCCCTTGGACTGACATGAGTAAAACTGCAGCAATCAAAGGCCTCGGGGCGAAGCTGGGTGCCAGGAAGCTGGCACAGCACAGCTGATCCCACCCTTCCCTGTTTCACAATGCCGGCACACCAGTCCCAGGTTGTGTTTACAGGGAAGCCGAAACCTCCCCCCGATGGAACCCTGGGGTTGCGGTATCGATGGACACCACGGGAAGGGCTCTGGCTCCCAGCACCATCCTGCTCTGCAGCCGCCTCCTGAAGCCCTGCTGAACCCACACCATTTATCCAAGCCCTGACTGTCGCTCGGCTCAGGGATGCCCCCGGGGAGATCACCCAGGAGCACTCACCTCTAACCTGGCAGCACTAAAGAGCTGCTTTTCCTTTGGTGTTTTGGCACCGGCCTATGAAGGCGGGCCGGCAAATCAGCCTGGGAAAATCTCCTGGCTGTATTTTGAAACGTCACTTGTTTTCCTTTTCTTGACCCCCACCCAGCCCTGATAATCTCAGGCACTCCCTGCCCAGGCAGGGGTGGGGTACGAAATGCCAGGCTCATTCCAGCCCACACCATTCCCACTCGGCATGGAGCAATCCTCCCTCAACTCACTCCCAACGCTGATAAGGAGACGGGGTTCAATCCCTGGGGATGGGTGAGCAACGTGACTCTGAGAGCCCAGGGCTGAACCCGGCTACCCCCGGGCTCGGGCTGGTGCCCTGATGTTGAAACCATCCTCCCTCCCTCCCTCCCCTGCCCTGCGGCCAAACAGCTCCGCCGGGATGCTCCGCTCTGTGTCAGAGAGGCAGCTCTCACTTGCTGTCCCCCTACTGCGACATAAATGAGATTCCAGCATCCCAATTTCCAGTTACAAATCCTGCACCGTGCACTGACCGGTGCTAAACGTGCCTGCGGTGCCGGCGGGGCTTTGCTCCCGCAAAGGCGGATGCACAAGCCGGGATGTGGGAGGCCTCTGGATGCCCTCCCTGCAGCAAAGCGGCCACAAAAGGGTTACCGACCTGCTCTCCTTTCCAAACTTTGCTGCTTCATCCCCTGAGAGGCTGCAGCGAGGGAGAGGAGGGTTTCAAAAGCGAGCCGGAAAATGAAAGAGAAAAAGGGAAGGTTTCAGCTGGATGCAGTGAAATGGAAGGCTTTGTGTTTTCGGAAATTAAGGGTGTAAGGGGTCTCTTTGTGCTAAATGCTCTGGATGGGATGAAAGTAAATAGAGCTCAGCTGGGCAGGGGAGTTCGGGCAACACCGAGAACAATTTTTAGCCCCGTTAGATATTAATTTCCCATACATCATCCTCCTGTCCTCTGCCCGTTTGAAGTGCTCAAGGTTTCAGGCTTCAAAGCGCACCACGCCGGCCACTCGCACAAAGCTGGGGATCCGTGGGGAGCCGCAGTAGCAGCTTCCAGCCCCGCGGCTCAGCAGGACCCCTCCCCACAGTGGCAGCCCCCAAGCGCAGGCAGGGCCAGCCCCGGGATGCGGCAGCCACCGCTCGGTGACTTCCCCGGGGCTCTGCTGCAGGAGGGAGCCGCCGGGGGATGAGGGGGGCAAGGCAGAGCAGATGAAAGCGCTGACCCACTTTGTGGCCCAAAGTGCTCATTAAAACCCAACCGCATGTCCGTGGGCGCCTGGAAAAGCCGGTGGGGTCATAAACCCCATCCCTGCCTCCCTGTCACTGATGAAGCACCTACCAAAATCAATGGCGCTTTGTTGGGTTGCGTCAGCTAACGAGGAAAAGGCCTTTTATTGTTTCAGCGGGGAAAGGCTGACGCACCACAAAGAGGGCCCTTTGCCTGACTCAGAGCAAATATCTGCGGCTTTTCCAGGGTGATTTGCCTTTGACAAGAGGCTTCTGTCCTCCAGCAAGACGCCTGGGCTGACGGTGGTCCCCGCCGGGAGAAGCAGCGATGCTTCTCCGGATCGCCAGTGAGGGATCCGCATCCAGCATCAGGGATGTCGGGGTTTGTGATTTCTGTGGATGCACAGCACAAGCACAGAGCAAGGCAAGCAGAGCCGTTCCAAATTTTCTCCTGGGCAAAGCGAGGCACAGCTGACCGAAGAGCAGGAGGCAGAGCCCAGGCTGAACCAGAGCCAGGCCGGGCAAAGCCCAACCATCTGCCTGCTGCAAAGCCAAACGAGCTGAGGTTACTTGATTGAAACAGCAAGTGCATAAATATCCAATAAAATAAACAACAGCCATAATTAATAATAAAATAAAAATAGCCTTTCCTTTCTGCTCCTGCACTTTGCAGCCGCAGAGCTCAGGGCACATCACACGCCAGAGTAACAACTAATTATAAGCACCAATTATGATGATAATGAAATAATCTACCTTCCAAACCTGCCTGCCATTAATTTTCCCTGGCTGTAAGGAAGGTTGAGAGCTCACACCGGACAGAGCGAGTGATGGGGGTACACCCTGCTGTGTGCCTCAACACCAGTCTGACAGCAGGAGGGGGGATAGGGGCACCCACACACCCTGGGACCTTCCCACAGCAGTGACTTCCCCAGGTCATTGCCGAGAAAAGCTGTGGCTGCTCCATCCCTGGAAGTGTCCAAGCCAGGTTGGACAGGGTCTGGAGCAACCTGGGGTAGTGGAAAGTGTCCCTGTCATGGTAGGGGTGGGATGAGACGAGCTTTAAGCTCTCTTCCAACCCAAAGCATTCTATGATTCTATGAAAGCCACACACTCTTTGGGATAAAACAGAAGCAAAGCAGCACAGGGAAAACTTGATTTATCTCCCCTCTCAGCAAATGGAAGCTTTTCTTTCTCAATACCATCAGCAGACAAAAATAAAGGGGCTGAAGGAGGACAATTTGGATGAGACGCTGAGAAGCAGCGTTTATCCCTTCCTAGACGGTGACTCAGGGAATCATGTGGGCACGGACTGATTTGTAAGCCAGCAGTTAAGCAAGAGCCTGAGTGATGAAGTACTCGAGGTTTGCACTTCATCGTTCTCCTGAGTCAGAGCCGGCATCTTGCTCCCAATCCCGGCTCATCCCGCGCAGGGCTCTGGATGTCGCTTGCCCGCGCCGTGTCTCCGCTGCCTCTGGGGCAGAAGGGCGCTAACGATGCTAATGCAGAGCTCTGCTCGGGTGTGATAAGGACACTCTGCTTCCCAGCTCGGATCTGGCCTGAGCTCCAAATGTGTGCTTCCAGCCCAGAAAGCCAACCCCATCCTGGGCTGCATTCCCAGCACCAGCAGCACCAGGTCCAGGGAGGGGATTGTCCCCCCCTGCTCCACTCTGGTGAGACCCCCATGGAGCGCTGTGTCCAGCTCTGGGACCCCAACATCAGAAGGACGTGGAGCTGCTGGACAAAGTCCAAGAGAGGCCACGGAGATGCTCCAAAGGCTGGAGCACTTTTGCTAGAGAGCCAGGCTGGGAGAGCCAGGGATGTTCAGTCTGTAGAGGAAAAGGCTCTGGGGAGACCTCAGAGCCCCTTCCAGGGCCTAAAGAGGCTCCAAGAGAGCAGGAGAGGATCTTTGGACATGGGCCTGGAGTGCCAGGACAAGGGAAATGGATTCACACTGCCAGAGGGCAGGGATAGATGGTATATTGGGAAGGAATTCCTGGCTGTGAGGGCGGGGAGGCCCTGGCACAGGGTGCCCAGAGAAGCTGTGGCTGCCCCTGGATCCCTGGAAGTGTCCATGGTCAGGTTGGATGCGGCTTGGAACAACCTGGAATAGTGGGAGGTGTCCCTGCCCTTGGCATGGACTTGAAATAAGGTGATCCTTGAGGTCTCTCCCAACCCAAACCATTCTGGGATTCTCTGATCTTGTTTCTGATTGCAGAGGAGCCTGGCTGGTGCATTTCATCAGCGAGGACAGCGACCAAGCCTCGAGCTGCTCCCCCCCCAACCTTGCAGAGAGCCATCAAAGCACAGCATTTGATCCAAAATGGAAAATTCCTGGGCTGCAAAGCGGGAAAAGCAAAGTCTGTGTGTCAGAGAGGGTCAGAAGACCCTCATGTCCCAGCCCCAGCGGTTCTGAGCTACACGATGCGCTGCAAAGCCCAGGGCTGGCGCTGGCACCAAGGGTGAGCAAAGGCTGTAAGATTGATTTCTTTTTGTTTTTGATTGACGGCGTGTTTGCTAGAAAATGTCATTTTCAGGAACCGAAACTATCTGTGGATTCAAGTCAGGTTTAGCGAACAGTTTTCGCAGAAAATAAATAGAACGGGGAGAGGAGGGAGCTGCAGAGAAGTCAAAACATCTCGTGGATGATGTTTCTTGTGTGTTACATTTCAATCTCTCACTTGAAATGTCATTGTCATTCCAAAAAATTGACATTTATCTAAAAGGTTAAAAAAAGGCTACGCTGAGTGAAGCATATGGGTTGGTTTCCACGTTTGCATAAACTGTTTCATTAGGATTTGACAGAAACACTGGCTTGACGTCACTGAAAGGAACCCAGCTCCCCACTTTTCTCCGAGGTGACCTCAAGTCCATGTTGTTTCTTTGCCCTGGCCACCAACCAAGCTGTGAAAAAGAATTTTAAAAGCCATTATTCACCCAACACTGGCAGTGCTGGGGTTGGGAGAGTGCGTGGAGCCTTTCCCACCGCAGGGAATCTTCCAGAGTGGTGCCGGTGTACAAATCCCCTTGGAAAGTCATCACAGGTTTCACAGCTATGACAGAGCTAAACCAGCATGAGTCCATATTGAACTAATGGGGGATCTTAAAATCCAGGAACGTGGAGAAAACAGGACGGAAAAATAACACAACCAGCACATCCAGGGAATACAAATTGTCCCGTTCATCCTGAATTTGACCTCACATCTCAGGAAGCCCGTGGAAGTGTAAAGACCAGCCATCACCAATTTAATCCTTCAGTTTAATCCCATGATAATTATAATGCCACGCTCCCAGGTTGGAACAAACAACCCCTCCCCAAGGCAGAAAAGGCCTTTTCATTTGCCCTCTGAAAGAACCGGTCGAAGTCCTGATTTTCTGAATTCTCCCCCAGACTGATGCAATGCAAATAAAAATTACAGGGCCTGGGGGGAATGACTGACTGGAAAATAGAGGGAAAACGTCTCTGGGAAATGGTCGGTCAATGGGTGTTCTGTGATGCAGCAATCTGAGATTTCCAGTGGGGGCACCACTGCAGGGGAAATGTTCAGCCCAGTTTTGGGGAGATGCTTGCTCTCCCCTGTGTCTCTCAGGACTGGGAATGTGGATCCCCCCAGGGGAAGGAGTGAGATGCCCAAATCCTTTCAGCTTCGTGCTCGGATGGATCTCAAATTGCCCCAAAAGCACAACTGAGGATCTCATCCTGCCCTCTCTGCTCCCTCCTGCCACAGCACCTGAGAGGAAGGGACTTATTTTTACAACCTATTTCAAACAGGCTCTGCTCATAAATTAATGTTTTTAACAACTTTGGATCTTCCTAACAGCAGCCAAAATTCATAGAATTCCAGGATGGTTTGGATCAGACGGGACCATAAAGATCATCTCATTCCACCCTCTGCCATGGCAGGGGCACCTCCCACTAGCCCAGGTTGCTCCAAGCCTTGTCCAGCCTGGCCTTGGACATTTCCAGGGATCCAGGGGCAGCCACAGCTGCTCTGGGCACCCTGTGCCAGGGCCTCCCCACCCTCACAGGGAAGGATTTTTTCCCAATATCCCATCTATCCCTGCCCTCTGGCAGTTTGAAATCAACCCAGAGCAAGGGTTTTAGCAGTCAGAGCTCTGGCAGCACTTCTGATCTGGATGTCAACTCTGTAGCAGCTCCTTTTCTTTTCCTTTTTAATTATTCAGTTGTTTTTATTTTTAATATTTATTCATTCCTTTTTTAAAAAAGCTCCAAGCTCCTCAGAAAAAGGCTGCGTGTTTTTCTAGTCTGTGCTTGGATGACTCTCAGCCCCCTGACAGAGAATCTATAGGTGCTAACAAAACACAAGCGGATAATTAATCACCATAATTGGGGATTGGGTGGCTTTTATTCATTTCCACCTCCTCTGTGGTGTTTCTCCAAAAGAAAAGGGGGGAGAAAAAAATCTAGCAGAGAAGGGAAGAAAAGAAATCCCGTAAGTCTAAATGGGCTGCACAGATTTATGGAGAATTAGTTTAGTCCTTGGGACCTTGTGACATCAGAGTCCAACCAAACTCCATTCTTGGCTTTATGATGTTTTCGAGCCCCCTCAATGCAATTATTTCCTTGTCTCCCTACAGCCCATCCATTATTCTCTATAATAATATGTTTTCTGAAACTCCTTTCCATAAACAACGAGAGCAGGCAGCGAGAAACCTCATTGTTATTGATATCATGTCACATCACCAGTAAAACGGCTCCTGCAAAATGGGCTGAGAATGGAGATGGTTTCAATTGAAAACGTCCCCACCTTTTACATCGTTCCAAGATAAATGAAGCCAACTCACTGTGACGTCACACGGGGAAATTTAACCCCCACGGTGGCTTTAGGGACAGGGCTGAGACAACCTTGTTGTGGATCCCAAATTGCTGGCAGGAAACAGGTCCCTGGCAGAGTTTGTTTGCTCCTTCCACTGGATCTGGCCCCACGCCATCGCTCACCAGCCACGAAACTTTTCAAAGCAAAAAGTTCCAGGCTTATTTGCCCCTTGAACCCACATTTATGCAAGGAGATCAATAAAATGTTGTTTTCACCCAGCATATGATGCTCAAAAGCACAAGCACCACCCAGCTCTTGCTAAAATTGCAACAATCCTCAGCCCCCAAATCATCATCCTGGGGGTTCAGGCCCACAATTCCCATTATAACTGATAAAATCGCAGCACTTGCAAGGTGTAACTGGTAGTTTCAGTGGCAATATCACAAACAAAGGTTTGAGACAAGCTTAAATATCTAAAAGTGATGCTTGTAGCAGTGAATATCCAATGTAGGGCTGGATTCTGGATTTGTAAGGCTGGGAAGACAGAGTTCAAGCCACACCGATGCTGTTTTTGCACTCAGACAAGTGAATCATGTTCATTCAATTAATTAAAATAGTCCAGTCATGATCCTGGCAACAGCAAACAAGGATTAATAAACTTCCTACATTTTCTAGCTACACCCAAGTGCATGTCTGACCCCCCACATGCCCCAAAGATCATCCACGGCTCTAAAAATTTCAGGTATAGCTTGAATCACCCTAAACCTTAAAAATAAATCCATGGGGTAAGAACAATGGGATCAGACTATTCATAGATTCCATAACAAAGATTTCACATTAAAAGATCAAGAGGGAAAATCACTCATTTGCCACTAAGAGAATAAAAATAAAAGCAAGAACACAGCTGGAAGCAGCCCCGTAGGGGGAGATAACTGATCCCAGGGCCCTGCATCCTTCCTCATCCTCCTGCTTATTCTGACATTTCAGCAGTAGGAGCATCCAGGCAGTGCATTTTCTCAGGGACCAGATTTTTATCATCCTAATCATGGTCCGGGACCGATACATGGAAGCATTTACTGGTCCAGAAAGCATTTGTACTGTTCCAGTAACTAAGCATTTTTGAAAGACTCTTTTCCACCTGATTGTAGGAGCTGATAGCTGAGGAGCCGCTAGCGAGAGATTGATGCTTCATATGTTTGAAAGCTCAAACTCCAAGCAGAGAATATTGCACTGGTTTCTGGCTCTAGTGGTTTTCATAACACCCGGCAGCAATATCATGTCAGAACAGCAGCTGCCAAATCTGGTCTTCAATTATTGCCAACTTCAAGTTCAAGGAGAGCTAAATCCAGAGGTTTGGTGCAACCTGATGTAAAGTGCAGCTCTAACAGGACTCCCTTTGTCTTTTCCCCTCTCCCATACATATTACAGGAGCTGCCAGGTGTCTGCATCGAATTAGAGACTGGGGGGTTCAAAGGTGTGGATGGCTGGAGGCATCCCGGCCACGCACTGCTGAAAGAGATGGGATAAATGGTTTGGACAAACAAAACTTTAATGCTTTCGACCTCTGTCGAAGAGACCTTCAACCCTTCTCCTCGCCCTTCTCCAGCCTGCAAAGTGGAGCACTGGAAAATGGGAGGTTGGGACCTGCTCTCCTGCCTGAACTCATTCAGCCCAGGAAAACACAAAGGAGATTTACGGTGTCTTTTGGGGAGGGCAAACTTGTTGCCAGAGAAGCTGCAGCTGCCCCATCCCTGGAAGTGTCCAAGGCCAGGCTGGATGGAGCTTGGAGCATCCTGGGATAGTGGAAGGTGTCCCATGACAGGGGGTGGAACTACATTATCTTTAAGGACCCTTCCAACCCAAACCACTCCATGATTCTGTGACCTCATGGCTTTAATTTGCATGTACAACAGGGTTGGAAACTACAGAGCAGGACTCTGTGACTATGGAGAGATGGATTCATGCTAACCCTGCTGCCCCATCACTTCAGAGCCTTCATTCCAGGTTCTCCCACCATCCCCCAACAAGAAGATTTTGGCAGATAAAATCCACCAGGTTACACACGTTCCTGCAGCACAGAGAAATTCCCAGAGCTGGGTTGCAGAGCCTTCCCCCTGCAATGTCATGTGCAAACATGTTCTGAGCAATTTGGGGAATTCAGTGATATCCCACGTGGGTTGTGCAAAATCTCCCAGCAAAAAGTTTCATTTTGTGTCACACGAGCGACCTGTGCGGAGCAGGAAAGCAGGGGGTGGGAATATGCTAACATCCCTAATGCTATCACTTTTGCAAAAAAAATTAATGATTTTCAAGCCCTGGAGCCATCAGATTCCAGTTCCGCAGGGACTAGTGCTGGGTGAGCACCAAGTTCTCTCAACCACATGGGAATTTCATACTCCAGTGATATAAAAGATGAGGGTTAAGCACGTGGGGAAGCTACGTGAGGACACAAGAGAAAGGCCATGATGAGTTCCCATCAATCCACAATGTCAAAGGCCAGAAGAGACAATCAAAGCTGACAGCCTGGAGAAGCCAAGCCACCCAATTTCATCCTGTGAGCCCTGAAACAAACACAGGGATCATTCCCTTGCACTCAGGCAAGCAAACCCGGTCACTTCTTGCTGATGCGCCGGGTGGGTTTTAGCAGGACAATCAGTCTTGCTTAAAAGACTTCGAGTGATGATGAATTCACCATTTCCCCCACATAATCAAGGGATAGCTTGGTTTGCATCTGGCTCCTATTCTACCGGAGTTCCAAAGATGTATCACACAAACCAGCCTGGATTCAGGTCATGTATCACTGACATCTCCATCCGAAGGGAAAGGCTTTGCCAGCACCTACAAGAAAAACTCCTCTACCTCCAAACCAGCCCCTCAGTGAAGCCATCCCAGCTTAGGGCTGGTGAGGGTGAGATGTCCCCAAGCTGCCTTAACACCAGTCTCCAGCCTGGGAAGCTGTGGAGAACCTCCACATGCTTCTTGACACCTCCATACCAGTACAAAATCCCAGATTCCCTGAATGGTTTGGGTTGGAAGAGACTTTAAAGACCATCTATTTCCAACCCTCCTACCACAGGCAGGGAACCTCCTGCCAGACTGGAAATGAGGCAAAAGACCCAAAAACCTGCTGCAATGGTCAAGTCGGACCCAAAGCATCCTCTGGGTCTGGTCTGGGGGAGGGAATAAACCATGGGAAAAATAAATAAATAAAAAACCAATCTCCATTTGGAGGCACTAAATCCCCACTCCTTTCCAGATGGCTGGGAGATTTCTCCCAGGTGGTAAATATATTATTAAGAACTCATTTCACCGTGAAATTGACTATTCAAAACACAGACAGAAGTTAATATATTAGGACAACCTGTCTGAAAAGCTCACGTTAGAGGGAATTTATTTTTGTTTAATATAAAACGTGGCACTACACACATGGCTGTCCTCGAGCTGCTCCTTGGCAGAAACACGCGTTCAGACATTGGGGAGGTCTCCTACAGCAGGACAAATGGCACTGGATAAAGTCACTGCCACCTTTGGCGTGGCACAGCCATCAAGGACATTGGCACTGGGAAGTGGCACGTGTGCCATGGCTGGGAGGCTTCTCCAGCCCTCACTGACCATCTCCGTGTTGTTATTCCGGCACTCCTCAGGAGCCCAGTGCTTAGAGAAAACCAGAGCAAGGTGATTATAAAGACTTACTGCTCAGGGACATCCTTCCACTGACTCTGCAGGGAAAATCCAAGCAACATGGCAAGGACATGAAGAACACCTTTCACAGGGAGCCATCAGGTCAGACGAGCCCTCTGGACACCCCTGATCTACTCCTCCACTGAAAGCAGGAGCAGGTGTCAACCCAAAGTTGAACCTAAACTTCCTCCAGGTTTAGATTAAACCTACACCTTGAAACTTTTCATTTAAAGACCAAATCCAAAGCCTTAGGAAGGCTGGAACCTCCCATTACAAACTGCACAACTAAAGCATTATTTCTTATTAGCCACTAATAAGAAGATGCCTAAAGTAAGAGGTTTTCTAAAGCATTTCCTAGTTGAGTCAATTGTTGTGATTGGGTAATTATTTAAAAGTATCCCAGATATTTTTTAGCAAGGAGGAGCAGCATAATTTTGCAAATCAGTAATGAAGACGCCTCAGAGGGTCGACAAATACTTCGGATTGTTTAATTTGCTTCCCAGCCTTTCTGTCAAGGAGCTCCAGCTTTGCTTTGGTGTAAGATCTGCCTGGGGGAGGTCATGGAAGGTGACCTTTTCCTTCCCACTCAATAGCAAAGGATGAGAGTCCGAACTGCTGGACACACACAGACTTCAGAGCGTGTCTTCATTAGAGGCTACACGACGTCTCTGAAGTCTCAGCCCTTCTGGAAAAGGGTGGATGGGAGAAGCCTCTGCAAGCCATGGGTCTATTAGACTGTAACTTATTTCACTTTAATTCAGCTGCTAATTAACTCACTTCAAGCTAAATGCCTATGTCTTGAGTAAAGTGGCCTCTTAGCAGACCTTTGGTCCAGGACACACGTGGTGGCTCGACAGCCACCTCAGCTGAACGCTGAGCTCTTCGGAGAGATGTCCCAGGATCCCTGCACTGAGCAGGAACTTGTGCAGCATTCCTTGGGAATTGGGTGATGGCAGCCTGGACATAATCCAGGCTGGACAACTTGTCCTTTGAGAAGGGAAACTGGTGGAAGGTGCCTGAGGAAGAAGAGAGCATAGAGGTCCAACAGAAAACATATGAAGGGAAAGAGTTATCCCATCCTGGAAAAAGCTGGACATTTCACCTTTCCTAGACCTTGGAAAATTTCCACCTAGAAAATTACAACCCCTCTACCACTCCCCAGACCAACACGATTTATCTGCAGCAATCTTTAAAAACCAGTCCAGAGTTCCTGCTCAGACCTAGAGCAGCAAAGCCACTTGAACCCTAAAAAAGCCTCTTATCTGCAGGGATAAAATTCATGGCCTCTCTTGGCAGCCAAACCCCCCAGCAACGAGGCTGCAGACTTGGCCTTGTCTCTGGCTTTGTCTCAGTCTCTCGCAGCCATTCTGCTGCAGATAAATAATTAAGCACACGTTGAAACAGGGACCTGAGCACACGTCCCCTCCATCCCGGCTGAGTGCCCGAGCTGATGGGCTATAAAATCCCTCCTGGCTCAACAAATATTTATTAATGCAAAATGGAGCAGCTTGGATGAAAGAGAGATGGAGCCGTGCTCTCTCCCTGTGATCTCCACAGAGTTCACCCTGGAGCAAGCACTGGCAAGGTGGAGATGTGGGTTTGTTGGCCAAACTCAGAATGTTTCCATCTCTTGGCTGAACTCCTCATCCTTCCAAACTCCACCATACAAGGAAAAATAACTGTAATCATTCAAGAGCAATCTTTATCAATACAATGGGGAGGGCACTATTATTATTAATAAATATTAATAAGATTTGGACAAGGAAAATATCCCCCTTATCTAGGGTGCTCAAACTTGGCTGTTTGGAGAGCTGAGTTGGAACACACAGTGGGATTCCTGGGGCTCTCCTGTGCAGGGCCAGGAGCTGGGCTTGGATAATCCTTGTTGGTGCCTTTCAACTCACAATAGTCTACGATTCTATGAGTATTCAACATGAACAGCCATGGTGGCCTCTTCCAACGGCCATCAGGGCCACCAACTAATTGCCAACTCCAGCAGTCCTTGAGGATGCTACGAGACACCTGGTCCTTTAGGAATCCCTCTAATTAAAGCCTCCTTTCTCCATTTGCTAATCCATGTCAGCAAATCAAATTCCTAGACAGAATTCCCCTTTCTGGGCCCTCTTAGTTTTGATTCTCTTCCCTCTCCAGTGGATGAAGGGATCATTAATCCCATCCATGGAAATGAGACTTTTGCTCACATACAGGGACACACCTGAAGCTCCTGCAAGAAGTAACCCCTTGGTACCCTGACATCAGGAGAAATGGTCCTGGGGAAAGGTCCTGCTTTTCTTTTTTCATCAGTAATTCATTCAAGGCACCAAACCCAGCTGTTAGGAGTGGCTGGCATTTGCTTTACAAAGCACGCAAGGCTAAAATAAACTAAAATACAAAAACCTTCCTCTGTGCATACGTTCCTTCTACAAATCTGAGTGCTAATAGTATTTGACATGTTGGTAATCTGCGTTTTTTTGCCATAATTCATTTAGAGTGGTTCTGCTTGATTATTGTACATTTTACACCATGATGCACAGAAAATGTTGTTGCTTTTTCTTGCCTCCTTAACTAGTTTTATTCCTTCTAGAAATCACTCATTCATAGTACCCACATTCGAGACTAGAGAGGGAGGGAAGAAACAAAGCGAAAATCAAAGAGAAAATAGGCAGCAAGAGAATAGGAAATAAATGAAGAGAAACTAAAAGAGAAAAAAACAATAAGGAGGGAAAATAAGCTGAGAAATTATGCAAATAGAGGAAAACAAAGCCAAGAGCCAGAAGGGCAGAGAGAGGAGCCAGCTCCCTGTTTTGGGAGAGCACATCCAATTTCTGCCCAGAGACTGGAGCAAAGGACAGTCTAGCAAGTGAGGGCTCAATTGTATTTATTTTCCATGGAGTTGAGTCCTCTTTAACAACCCAACATCTTCTCCGTGCTCAGAGTGTTTGTGTGACATTAGACATGATGTTCTTATGGAAATCTCTGCAGTCGGAAAAAAAGCTGGGAAGAAAATAACTGTTCCTGTTCTATAAAAATGTTGCCCTTTCCCATGTAGGGAAAGAGGGGGGAAGAAACCAAAATTCTCAAATTACTCAAACTCGAGAAAAGTTGGGCCAAAATCAACATGATCTTTAGATTTCAATTTTTTTTTTTTTTTTTTTTTGCTTATTAATTATAAGAAAAATTCAGCTACGTTTCAATCTTATATTTTGAGCCAGAAAATCACTTGTTTTCCTTAAGGAAAAAAAATCAGTTACATTTTAAAATCTTGCAAAATGTTTTAATTTTCCTTGTATTTGTTAGTTCTGCTCAAACACCCCTTTGAAACCAGCCTGTTCTCGTGGAAAGCCAGTTTTCCTAAACCTGCATTCTCCAGGTTGAGAAGAAGCAGCCACCTTCAATCAGCCCATTTAAGGCCATTCTCCCTTGTAGTGACAGGATAAGAGGGAACGGTCTTAAACCAAGGGAGGGCAGATTTAGATGAGATATTGGGAAAAAATCCTTCCCTGTGAGGGTGGGGAGGCCCTGGCACAGGGTGCCCAGAGAAGCTGTGGCTGCCCTTGGATCCCTGGCAGTGCCCAAGGCCAGGTTGGATGGGGCATGGGGCAGCCTGGGATAGAGGGAGATGTCCCTGGCCATGGCAGGGGGGTTGGACTGGATGGAGCCTTAAGCTCCCTTCCAACCCAAACCATTCCATGATTCTCTTCTCTCCTAACCAACCACAGCAGAAGGGAATTCCATGCCAGTGCCATGAATCTCAGCCCACCCTCAACTCCTCACACACAGGACAGGAAAAGATTTGCTCCCTCAGCTCCCAGCACCTTGGGATAAATGGATGGACAGGAGACAGAGTCCACTTCGGTTCATGACCAACAACAGAGACCTGGATAATCCTGCCAACCTCCTGGCAGCAGGAAGGAGCCGCTTTGCTCCCAATCCATCACTGAGGTTATTACACCTCTCTGATGGCTTCAGGCTGCCTGGAATCCCCAGTTAGTTAATAAAGAAAACGAGAGATTCAACAATTGTTTGTGCTTGGGCTGCCGTGTAAAGGCTTCGTCTCTCAGCAATGAAACAAAAGGGGACTAATAACACCCCGTGCTGCTAAAGCAAGTGCCAAGGAAAAGACAGAAATCAATTATCCGGGTGAAATTCAAAGGGAGAGGAAGTGGTGAACACGTCCACATCAGCAAACAGCACACATAATCCCATTAACATGGACGCCGTCTCCCTTGCGGGAGCGCCGAGCCACGGAGAAAGATGATAATTAAAATAAACAAACAAAAAGTAGCCTCAACTTCCCACATAAGGGACGGTGGGATGGATGGATGGATGCCATTGGGACATGGCAGAGGGCAAAAGGGCAGCTGAGGGGAAGCTGAGGGGATCAGGATGCTGAATTCTTGGGAAAGCCACCTGTCCCTGGCACCAGATGCTGTGCAGGGCAGCTGCAGCCAGAGGATGGTTAAACATCACATCTTTAATGCAACCTGCAAAATGCAGCCTCACAAGGCTGAACAAACCCCAAGGAGGGATGGGGATGCCCAGAGGATGCACGGCTGCTCCTCATGGCAGGGACAACCCTCCCAGCATCCTCCTCACCCCGCTCTGCAGGAACAGGGATGCTGGGCCGGTACCCTGGCGCTCACAAAGCCATAAATCAGCTATGCCAGTCACCCCAAAATGTCTCTCCTCTCTTGGCTGATTCACCAAAATCCTTCAAACCCCATCTCTCATTTTTCTGTCATGATGCCCCATCCCTGGAAGTATTCAAGGCCAGGTTGGACAGGGCTTGAGGCAACCTCATGGAAAGTGTTTCTCCCCATGGCAGGGGGTGAAACAAGATGAAGTCTAAGGTCTCTTTAAACCCAAATCATTCAGGGATTCCATGATAAACCGAGGCAGCCTTACTGGGTTACACAAAATCATCATTTAAACCCCTTCAGTCTCTTTTTTTAACAATCTGCTCTGGCAGAAAATGTGGCACAAGTCAAGAAGAAACCCGAGCCTCCCTGGGAGAGCACTGTGGAAAAGCTGAGCCAGCTGGGAAGGGCTCTGCCTGCCGTGAGCTGGGCTGCAGAGAGGGACACGGGGCTCTTGGGGACACAGCTCTGTGCTCCAGTGACACAAACTGGACAGCTGCCACTATAAATCCATGATTCCCACGTGGGGCAATTGGAGCCAAAGTGGTTTGGGCACAATTAGACCCTCTAAAAATGGGCAAATGGATGCTGTAATATCAATGTGTCCACTGGGATTAGGGCAACCCCAAGTGCATCTGAGTTTTGTACTGCATGGATCCCCTGAGAGGGCACAGGAGAGGTGAGGGGATGGCTACAGTGCTCCTGCACGTGACCACATATGAAAGTCTCCCCTGCAGCCCCAAATGCAAAAAAACCCATCAGTTTTCAGGAATGGTGCTCTGTGAGGCACTTCCTGCAATTCCCCCAATGTTCTTGCCCTGGAGACGGATTCAAGGAGACACGGAGGGGAATTGCAAGAAAATAAACCAACATCAACCCTTCTCTATTCTCTTGTCATTTCTTAATGCTCAGGGCAACACGGCAACACAGATGACCCTTCCAGTTCTCCCACATCCAACAACATTTCAAATCCTTGTGACCCTCTGTTTTATCTCAAGGACCCATCTGGGCAAGGACAGGTTAAGCATAATTGTTTGTGCAGCCCCCAGCCAACTTCCCAGATGAAATTTATTGCTCCAACATAACTCTCTCATACTTTTTTCCCTGAGCATCTGCTGCTGGCAGCTTTTGGAGATAGGACACTGCACTGATCTGGCATTGCAATCCCAATTTCTGCTCAGAAAAAGGCTTTCTGAAGTCTGTGAGAGTTAATGGGAAATGGGATACACAACATCTTCCAAGGATTTGTGATCAGAACCAAAATGAGCTCAGGAAGTCAAAAAAAGTCTCAAAAAGTCTAAAAAAGTCTAAATCCTTTTCCCCTTTCCCCCACAGCTGCTCTCCCTGACAGAGCCCCTTTGCCTCCAACTCTGGCTCAGATATATGGCTGCTCTATAATTTATAATTGTCTCCAAAGACCACAGAGCAGTTCATAAATTTAAGGGGGGAAAAAAAAAGTCCTTTTCAAGGATAATTTTAATATCAGGCTTTTCATTTAGGGAAAGAGCAACTCAAATTAATTCCTGGAAATACTGTCTTTTGCCTGCTCCACTTGGTCCATCTGTCCCAGGAGCATCTGTATCCAGGGACAGGGATGGAGAGCGACTCCAGAGCCCCAGGCAGACCTGCGACACATCCCCACAATGAATTAAAATACAAGATTAAAATACAGTCACTTAATCCCCTGCAAAGCCTCTTAAGTGTTTCTATCAGGGTCAGCTCACTTGGTTCTTAGTCAACCCACCTCTGAAAATACCCCAGTTTAGGTCCTTCCACGACTGTCAGAAGGTTGAAATGAGGGATGGGATCAAAGGCAACAGGGACCAAGTGGATGGAGGTAAATGCCATATAAATAATCCTCATTAGGGAGCAAGGGACTTGCATAACCTCCTCTTTCACCTCCATCCCCTCCTTGGGCTGCTCCCACGTCCTTCCTCAAGTCAGGTTTTCCCTTCCCTTGCTCATCCCTCAAAGTTTCCCTGTGACATAACAAGGCTGAATTATCCCAGGAGTGAGTCCAGCAGCTTCACTGGAGGCATTTTCTCCAGAGAAAGGCACTCTGGGGGACAGCAGAATGGCTTTTAGCTGGAGTGGGTGATGGAGAGTTAAACCCTGACAAAACCATCCCAAAATGGCTCTGCAAACTCTTGGACTCCTGCAGCCCTTCCAGGCTTTCCATTTGCCCCTTTGCTTCTCCTCATGACCTTCCCCAGGCTCCTACCAGCAGCTCACCAAATCCCCGCAGCGTTATCCTGGAGAAATTTGCTTCCTGGAGAACTGTCCTGGAAGATGGTGTTACAGAGCACAGCCAGGAATGGGAAGGGCTTGCAGCAGGTGTAATGAAAACAAAACATCCTTGGGCAGTTTATTTAGGCCAGGCTCTGTGCTCTGCCGCATTCACTTTGTATCATCTCACAGCCCCAAATTTCCCTTCTTCTTTCCCTTTTCCCTTCCCTCCTCACTTAACCGAAGTTAGAAGGGAGATGCTGAGCTACAACAGCAACTCCTGCACCAGTCCCGCCCCTGACACGTTCAGGTGACAGCAGGAATCTGCATTAATGGAGCACTGGAGGTGGAAAACCAGCCCTGTGCCATGGGACACACCGAGCCCCAGGCTACCAGCCCGTGCTTTCTGCACAGAGCCCTTCCCAGCCCGGCTGCCAGGGGGAACCCAGCTTCCTCTGCTCTGCAGCCCTGCCCCACAAAGCACTGGGACCAAGGCTCCTCCAAAGCTAGGAATTAACTGGATTCCCCTCCCTGAGAACGTAGGAGCAGCACAAACTCCTTGCCTGAGCCGAGGGCTGGTAACAGCACCCGGAGCTGTTCTGCCTCGCCAAGGCCCCTGTGTGTGCAATTATAACCAGGAGCTCCGGTGTATTTACGTGCTCACACACACCCAGACGTGCAGCCGCTCTGCAAAGTCCAGATGATCCTACAGCTGTATTTTAATATTTCAATATCAGGGTCAGAGTGAATCTCACTGTCTCCCTCTTATCTTCCCTCCGCATACCAGTGCTGTCAATGCCATCGGCAATTTTACATGTAAATGAGCCCATCCATCACTCCCTGCTCTGCAGCTCCTCACTTCCAAGACTACCATGGAGTTACACCATTAAATCTCCTGGCTTTACAATATACATCATGACATATTTGACATCAATCAGCTGTGTCAGTCCGCTCACTGTAAACCATAAACTTGCTCTGCATTCCAGCTCCGTGCACAGTGATTAAAACCTTCTCAGCCTGGCTTCCTGATTATGGTGACAAATGACAGTGCCTTCCCTTCTGACTCAACACTCACCCAGCCTCCCCTGAGTGCCCCTGGCCTGGCCAGCTCTCATCCCAAGTTATCCATGGGCACTTCTCACCCCTCTGTCTGGCTCTCCGGACTTTCCCATCTACAATTTCTGGGCCACCTCATCCATCCATTCACCTCTCCTACAGCTCCACCCACCCCCATGTCCTCTAAAGGGCTGCTGGTACAGCTCTGACCACCTCTAGAATTTAGGTGAAGCATCAGAAGAGACATTTTTGGGAATAGCTGTGACCAGAGCAATCTGATTTAGAGGGTGGCATCCCTGTCTATGCCAGGGAGTTGGAACAAGATGATCTTTAAGGTCCCTTCCAATCCAGTCCATTTTAAGATTCTGCGACCTGAAGGGATGTAGGTGGGACAAGACAGTTACCCAAAATCATCCCTCATGTGCTCAGCCAACACCTGCCAGGCTGTCTTTATACACATTCAATGCATCGAGTGACTTCGGGCAGACATTCCATAATCCTGCTTCACACAGCATTGTGCTTTGAGGCACCTGAAAAAAACCCTGTTCCAATTGTCAGGACGCCTGATCCTTCCCTAATCCCATTTGCTTCCTGAAGAATGAGCAGCTCTACATGATTCCCGAGGCTGTTAAGTATCAGGTCTATCAAGTCAGGAACCAGACTTCACACACAAATGCAAGTTCGAGGGGTTGGCTTCAGGCCACTGAAATTTTGCCTTCTACTTCATTTTCATCTTTCTCTGCTGGGAAACTCAGGAAGAAGAATTTAGTTGGGCAAGTCTAGACTTTAGTATGTGTTCTGAGGACATGTTTTTTATCAATCTGCCTCAAATTGCAGTAACTCAATACTTCAACATCACGGGGAGAGACTATTTACAAGAGCATGTAGTGACAGGACAAGGGGAATGGCTTCAAACTGCCAGAGAGCAGGGATGGATGGGATATTGGGAAGAAATTCTTCCCTGGGAGGGTGGGCAGGCCCTGGCACAGGGTGCCCAGAGCAGCTGTGGCTGCCCCACAATGTCCAAGGCCAGGTTGGGCAGAGGTTGGAGCAACCTGGGCTAGTGGGACGTGTCCCTGCCCATGGCAGGGGGGTGGAACTGGATGAGCTTTAAGGTTCCCTCCATCCCAAACCAGTCTGGGATTCCGTGATTATTTTTTATCACAAACACGTTTTTTCTTCTGGACACGTTTCTCAAAACAACCAACCTTGCTAATAACTCAGGCCCAAGATCAAAACCACTATGGAAGGTGTGATCACATCACTAAAAAACCCAAACTTTAGCAAAATCCCACCACCACCAAGGACAACACTTTCTGACTGGGCTCCTCCTAGATTAGGAAATTGAGGCATTTGTGAAACAAACCCCAAGTGACTGCAAGAAGCCACACAAAAGGAGATCATTTCAGCTTCCAGCCAACTCATCTTGCTAGAATTTATGACAGCATCTAATTATTGCTGTTTCTTGCAACAGATAAGCCACATAACTTTTGCCATTGCTCCCTCTCTCTGCACATCCCCATCAGAGTCAGGGGTAGAAGCATCATTAGGACTTGCAGGATCTAAACCAGACTTTTAGGTCTTGTGCCATGCCATGGGACTTTTCCAGGTACCTTTCTGCCACCACATTACCTTCTGAGCACCTGAATCAAAGAATAATAGAATATCCTGAGTTGGAAAGGACCTACAAGGTTCACTGAAGCCAAACTCCTTGCCCTTCACTGGACAACCTCAAGAATCCCACCTGAAGGCAGAAGGAGCAGGAAGAGTAGCTCAGAACTGGTGTTGTTCCCATCTAGAGCCTTGTAAATGTCCTGAGATGAAGCATGGAAACCATGGAAGAAACCAGACAGGCAGAAGAGGGAAGAAGTTAACAACTCGCTTTCATTCTTGGGACATCCACAGAGAAATGATCCCTCCTTCACTGGAAGATGAATGGGCAGCTGTACAGGTTATGAGGGAGGTTTTATTGCAGATCAATAAATCTGTGTCACAAACCCCATCTGGAGGGAGTTTTAATTTAAAGAAAAGAGTGATGAACGCTGAAAGACAATAAATCAAAAAGTTGTGAAATCCCATCGGTATTAACCTTCTGTCAATGCAAGCACAGGCTCTGGACAGGGCTGGGGACAAGAATTTGCTGCCCCCATGGACCTGGGATTCAGGAGCATCAACAGGGATCAAGCAGGCAAGAGAAACCCAGGATTTATGTCTGTGGTGCTATCAGAGATCAGCAGGTGTCAGGAGGAGATGGTTCTCAGATCCACATCGGAGAGAAAAACAGAAAGAATAAACCAGGGAGAGCTCACGGCAACAAACTTGAGACAGGACTGACAGAAGAGGAGAAGAGCAGCGATTATCTCAGATCTCTGCTCAAAACACATGGAAAGGAACTTCCTCCCAAAGCCCTGCTTTCCATCATGTGGCTTTCTCCATCTGCCAGGTGCTGGCTCAGCTCGGAAGTAGAAGCCAACACAAACTAACCCAAATCTAGTCAAAGACAGTGACAAGGGAGGCTCTAATAAAGTCAAAATCCTTCAGGGGGAGGTTCTGGAAGAATCCCCAGGTCTCCAGGTGGGGATTCCAAGCCACTCCTCATCACCAACCTCTCTTGGAGGCCACACCTGGACAATTCAGCTTTGCTCACCAGAGAGGCTCTGGTTCCTCCCGCAGACTGAGGATGAAATCAGGTGCCTGCAGCCCTTCCTGCACACCTGAACCCCCACCCCGTGCCCGAGCCCACCTTCCAGCCACAACACCTCCTGTTCATGGAATGGCACACTCATGGAATACTTTGGGTTGGACAGAAATCTCCCCAACAGCGAGGTTTCCAAATGTCTTGAACACCAGTTGCTTTTAAATTTTGGAAATCTGCACTAAATTCCCGAGCTGTGCTATTAATCTTATCTTCCATTAGGCAAACGAGAGCTTTTTAAAAAATCCAATTTACTTTTCCCCGTATACACTTCAGGTTAACTTTATTTTTCACGTTACTCAGCTTGAACTAAGCAATAATCATTTCCAGATTAATGATGATAATTTCAAACACTTTTCAGAGCAGGCATCTTAATATCCTCTCTGACCAGCGGAGAATTTCCTGTTCTACAACAGGATTACATTTAGGAAGATTAAACACATTTCTGTTTTGCTGGAGGTGGTGGGGATGGGGACTTGGTGAAAGACTCTCAGTGGAAATCTCCATCCAGGACAAGTTCAGGAATGCAAAAAACAGGGGTTATTTTTTTCATTTAAGATTAATGTAATTAATTTTAAAAAGTACAGTCCTGTAGCAGGTCCTGGAAACAGCCATCCCATCTGTGGGAAAATCACAGAAACATGGAGTGGTTTGGGTTGGAAGGGAGCTTAAAGCTCTTCTTGTTCCAACACCTTCCACTATCCCAGGGTGCTCCAAGCCCTGTCCAACCTGGCCTTGGGCACTTCCACCAATGGGGAACATCCTGTCTGAGCAGCCTGTCCCAGGGTCTCTGTATTCTGACAGTGGATTCAAACAACACTTTTTGTCCCTAAATCCATTCATTTAACCCAAAAAAGAAGTGCTGCCCCACTAAAATGGTTGTTGGTTCTGCAGGACATTGGAGCAAGGGGAAGACCCACCAGGTTTGGATTTTGGAGCTGGGAGGTGTCCTCAGCTCCACCCTGCAAAGGGGAGACTGAGGCCAAGAGAGGAGATGCTGTGGCCTAACTGATGTTTAAATTGAAAACACAAATTAAATCCCAGAGGATGCAGTCAAGCCGACTGAAAGGGGCTCATCCCAGGGGGCTGATGTCGGCAAGATTAGAAAAATCCCGCTACTGTATTCAGTCCTGCTTCTAATGGATTCAGCTTCCTTTAAAAAGACAAATACTATAATAGGAGAGGATATTTCACATTGTTCTCAAGGGCTTTTTACAGGCTTTGAGCCACGAAAACAAGAGGGAGAGCACAGCAGGCACTTCAGCAGCAAAAGGCAGGCTGATGAGGTGATGGAAAACACGGAGCAGTTTGGATGCACAGTTGATGCTCCTGCAATTCAGGAGCTGATGAGAGAAGGAAACCCGAGGGCTAAGTGGAAAACAGCAAAAATGTGATCAGAAACACACGATAGAGCTCCCTGAATTAAAATTACCCCGAGTTATTGCTGCTTTTCCCCCGTGCCCCAGCTCGGACCTAGCTTGGAACAACCACGACCGAAACCCTGTTGCTCCCATGCTCTCTCCCACTCTCATCTTCCTCTGAAGAGGTCAAACCACAGCAGACATTTCTGCACTCCAACACAACCAGCTTTCAGGCGTGGAGGAGGAAAACCAGTCAGGAATTCAGCAGCCCTCACTAATGACTTGTACATTCACTGAGCTGATAATGCTCCCGTGGCTGAGCTCCGAGCCTGAGGTTTCAAGGCAGCGATGTTTCCCCGAGCTACAGCTCAAAACGCCTGGAGCCATTCAGAACAGGACGGCTTGAAAAATAAGCAAAGAAGATTTTTAAAAACCCAACAAATCCTTCAGTCAGATGTGAATGAGCATCACTAAGGCAGGAGAAGTCCATGAGTACAAGCCCATCATCATCCTCAGTGTCACTTTATTGATGGAGGCTCCTTTGGGACCCCGATTTCTCCCACAGCCCAGCCCAAGAGGGTGAGAAAGGAGTTTTTTCCTGCTCAAACCCAAAGCTTTGACAGATAGGCAGAAAGGAGAGCGAGAGTGAATATTAGCACATCAGCTTTTTGGGTCACCATTAAAAAGGATCATGTGAAAGGAGGTCAGATAAATATTTAACACGGTTATTAATATCTGCTCCTAATTTCATTCCTCCTCCTCCTGCTCCCAGCTCCTCCCTTCACTCTTCATCTCTTCACTTGACGCGGTTGATCCCTTTTAAGAAGGTCAGTCGGGATCATAGGACGGCGCTGCCTGGCAAAGGGGGGCAGAAAGGGAGAGCTGCAACCTTCCTCGTGGGAGCACGGCCGGAATTAGGCTGGGGCTGGCACTGGATGCGAGGCCTCGGTGACACCCTTGGCTCTCTCCTCCCAAGTGCACGGCACCACTCAGCCCCGGCAGCACTCCGGCTTCGGCGTGGGGGTGGTGATGGAAAAACAGAGCTGCAACCCAAAACATGAGGATACGGAGCTGCTGGAGCAAGTCCAGAGGAGGCCACAGAGAAACTCCAAGGGCTGGAGCTCCTCTGCTCTGGAGCCAGGCTGGGAGAGTTGGGTGGGAGAAGGGAAGGGGCTCCATGAAGACCTTAAAGCCCTTTTCAGAGCCTAAAGGGGTTCCAAAAGATCTGGAGAGGGGCTTTGGCCAAGCAATGGAATGACAGGGCAAGGGGGAATGGCTTCCCACTGCCAGAGGGCAGGGATGGATGGAATACTGGGAAAAAATTCTTCCCTGTGAGGGCAGTGAGGCCACCCAGAGAAGCTGTGGCTGCCCCATCCCTGGCAGCGTCCAAGGCCAGGCTGGATGAGGCTTGGAGCACCCTGGTCTATGGAAGGTGTCCCTGGGTCCCTGCCCATGCCAGGGGGTGGAATAGGATGAGCTTTAAAGTCTCTTCCAACTCAAACCATTCCATGATCCTTAAACAGTGGTGACAGCTCACCCTTAGAGACGCACACGGGTGAAGAGCTTGTCCAGAATTCCTGGCAGAAACCCCAGAGAAGGAGGGAGGACATTGTTCCAGCAAAAAGGGGCATCTGTGAGCCCTCAAAAGGCCTCACCAACACTCACACCCCATCAGAAAACCAAACGTGAGCCCAAACCACACAAACCAGCTCCTCCCCACAGCTGCCACCTCTGTCACTGCACTGCCAAACTCACAGCTGTGGGTTTTTCCTCGTTTCTCCATGGGGAAAACCAGGATCAGGTTCCACTTTCCACCTTCCTGAGCCACTGCCACTGGGACTTGCTGGTGCTGGCAGGCAGCCCCTGGTGATACACGCTCTGCCTTCACCAATTTGGGATCTTCACAGCTGCATATCATGGGGTTTTTTTAATTCTAAAACCTTATTTACAGATTTCTCAACACACACCTGTGTGCACTCCTTTGCATTTTCCTATCCTATACTGCCATCCTGCCACCATTTCTTAAGACAATATTCCCTCAGGGAGAAAAGAGAATCACCTCATCCAATTTTCCTACACAAACAGCCCCAAAAATGCTTCGGGGTCTTCAGGTTGTGACCCCTGCACCTATTCCCTCCTTGAAAGACAATGCCAAGAGCTTCATCCCCCTTCATATCCCCAGAACTCATTTCTCCCAAGGTCCTCACCCTGCTCACTGGCTGCCAGGCTGCCTTGGAGAATTTACAGCTCTGTCGAAGGAGCACTGCATGACTTAGGGCCAGGTCTGGTTGGAAATAAAAGGATCCTAACTCGAGCACAGATAAGTCATCCTGCACCACACCGAGCCCAGGAAAAACAACAGGGAAGGAAATAATTTTAAAGGTGGAGAAAGAAACTCCCTTCCCTTGTTTGGGTTTTGGATAGACTCTGTTACAGAGAGAGGCACCCGAGGGAAAAGCCAGCAGCCCTCTGCCGCTGTGCCAGGACACGTGGGATCCCCCATCCTCCAGCACTGCTGGTGTGAACTCTCAAAGACAGCCCTGCCCAGAGATTTCAGCTCAGCATTTTGCTCTGAATTGTGGAAAAACCCCAGGACATGGTGAGCAACCAGCAGGAGGCACGAGGAGTCAAGTGCTCGAATATCAGGTCAGGCACTGATTCCAGCTCTGGGCACATCCCCACCCCAAGCAGGCTTCAGCTCAGGCTCTCACTGCTCCAGTGGCTCCAGGTCTTATTTATTTTACACTGTTCCAACCTGCTCCGAAGACAAAATTATTCACCTCCTCCTCAGCATTTTCTGGTGCTTCCCACAACAGTGTTAAATGCCCTGGAAACCTCCACACATCCATCTTTGCAGCCCTCCCTGCACATCATTATTTTCCCTGCTTTACAACCAGGAGCAAAGCTCCTGGAGCTTTGGTGCTTCAACCTCCCCAGGCAACCTTTGTCAGCAGGAGAGGAGGAAGTAAGAGCACCAAACTCAGTGGAGCATCCAGGGGGACGAGGATGACCTTCAGGCAGGGATGAATAAACAGTTCAGACCCACAGCACCCGAAGTGTGGGGTGGGATGTTTACACACTTGTAATTCCAGCATCTAATTTAAGAAACTTTTCCCCCCTGGAAAAGCTGAGTGAGACAGAGCTGCTTCTCCAGGAGCTCACCCAAGGAGATGCCTGCCTGCAGTTGAGACAAGGGGCTCTGCCAGGAGAAATCATTCCTGATGTTCTGCAGGATGGCTTTGAGGAACCTGGAGGGAATGCTGTGGCAATGGCACCCTGAGGACCTCCGTGCTCCACCCCCAGCATTCGGACATCTCCTGGAATACCCCTCACTTCTCTCAGCTCCATTACACCAGAGAGGCCCAGCAGTGCCAACATCCACACACCAACGGTCCCGTTCACGAAGCCAGCCCTTCAGATCTAATTTCCAGCCTTTTCTCCCTCCCAGCCATCCTTTTCTCCCTCCAGACCTCCCTTCTCCCTCCCTTTTTTCAGTACACAAAAGGTCTGCTGCTAAGCAGGGGTTGCCATGAAAACAAGACGAGAGTTCGGGTGGGGAAAAGTGCCCACGTACCATCCTGTTCTCCCAGTATAAATAAATAAGGGGGGGAAATAAAAAGAGATGTTTAGTGTCACTTGAGAGGAGCACGGAGCAGAAATTATGGCAATTTCCTGCAACTGGAATCAAATGCCCAACTTGCCAGCTCGCAGCGGGGCACTGCCATTAATTCCAACACTTGTGCGAGCGCTGAGTTCCCATTAAAGGGGCCAATTTCGAGTCCATTTCCCTGATCAACAGACGGCTCTGAAATTGGGGCTTGATAGATTTGATCAGGGCAGAGTTTGCACAGGTTGTGATTTTGGCGAGGAAAACCGCGAGAAAAAATGGTGTTCGAAATCCTCCGGTGCTGGTGAGGGGGTGGGAGAGGCCTCTCATCCCAGCACCATCCCAGTTATCCCAGGCGGATATCGCTCAGCAGCAACTTGCTAAGGGAATTGGATGGATTAACCGCTGTAAAAACAAAAATGTTATTTAATCAAGGCATTAGGAAGTCCAGCTATCTCTTGCAGGTTGCCACAGGGATTGGCAGAGCTTCCTGCAGCCCTAGCTCAGGGCAGTTAATCTGCAAAGGAACTCCTGATTCCTGCAGTTTTCTCCTTAGTATTTCCAGATAAAGGATCGATTCCTGCACAGCAAATATCCCAGGATGCCTGAGGGTGGTGCAAAGGTGCTGCACCAGGGTGCTCACAGAGGTGCTGCAGACAGACTGACGGAGGGTTGCCAGCAGCAGCACCGAATTATCTTCCTGGAGACTGAAATCTGGATCTCTAGACCAGAAAGAAGGAAGCACATGGAGAAGGTGGCATCACTTTTTCTGCCCTGTCCCAACCCAAGTCAACATCTCACCAGCCCTGCCTGAAAATCAGGACTCCAGCTTGCCTCATTTCTGCTCTGGGACATATTTGGGAACAGAGAGCCCCTCCTCAGTCCCTCCTGTATCACAGCCCTGGAACAGGGATATTTGGGGACAGACAGCCCCTCCTCTGCTCCCCATCCCAAAGCCAGCCATCCCCATGCCATCCCTTCTGGAAAGGGCTGTAATCCCCCCTCGAGATGGGGAGCAGGATCACAACTCGCACCGCAAAGGATGAATATTCATTCCAGCACTAAGTCCCCTATCAGGACTCCCAGGCAGGTGGTATTAAGACTGGATCCCCAGAGAGTTTCGTTTTATTCTCTGGAAGCAGAGCCCTGACTTGGAGACACAATAACTCACTTAAGGAAAGCTAATTCTCTCTGCCAGGGAAATGGAAGTGCGCTGGGAAGGCGACACTCAAACGACAGCCTGGCAACACCACTCGTGTCCCTCCCTGTCCATGCCCCAATCCTGGCAGGGAACAGCCACAAATCCCCGGATCAGCTACACGTTTGGAGATGGGATCTAAAGAGGGACAAAATATTCCTTGCTATTCCTTTGGAGCCAGGACACCCGAGCAAGAAACAAAGCCCCTTTGCAGGCTTGTGCCAGGCTCCCCAGTGCCGATGCCTAATGAAAACATTTGCAATTACAATGATAATATTATGATTTTAAAAGGAATTAGATTCTGCTGACCTAAATATTAACCATGCAGAGAGTCAGGGCTATGTGGACTTCTACAAAGAACATTGCACCGTTCTTTTCCAAGAATTTTCAGGAGCAAGGGGTAGGAGGGGGAGCGACACCACAGGAACCCACACCACCCCTCACCCCCAGGACTGCTGTTGCAATGTGCTGCCTCAGTTTCCCCACCTTTAAAAAAAGGGTGAATGGAAAACACTGAAAGAATGGCATGTTTTTTCTCATTAAAAAAAAAGAAGTGGCAATCATCAGCAAAAGATGTTTCTCTCATCTGAAATTGCCGAGTATTAAACTGCTGAGCAGTTGTGACAGGTGCTGTAACAGCAGCATTCATTATCGGCTTGGTTCTGTTCAGTGCTCCTCACTCACGTGCTCCTCCCTAGAGCCTGCTTTACTCCTGCTTTACTCCTGCTTTACTCCTCCCCAGACACGGCACTGACTTT
Source organism: Monarcha castaneiventris obscurior (assembly GCA_026261815.1). Taxonomy (NCBI): domain Eukaryota; kingdom Metazoa; phylum Chordata; class Aves; order Passeriformes; family Monarchidae; genus Monarcha; species Monarcha castaneiventris. The sequence goes on from JAMPIT010000114.1 coordinate 4,464,750, forward strand.
GGTGCCCCTTAACCCAGTGATTGATGCCACAGCATCGCCACAGCAGTGGAGCCCAACGTCCCATCCTGCCAGCCCCTGGCAGCCTCTGTGCCACAGAACCCCGGCATGGTTTGGGTGGGAAGAGACCTTGGAGACCACCCCCTTCCAACCCCCCTGCCATGGCAGGGACACTGCCACTGTCCCAGGCTGCTCCAAGCCCCAATGTCCAACCTGGCCTTGGGCACTGCCAGGGATCCAGGGGCAGCCACAGCTGCTCTGGGCACTCTGTGCCAGGGCCTCCCCACCCTCACAGGGAACAATTCCTTCCCAATATCCCATCCATCCCTGCCCTCTGCCAGTGGAAGCCATTCCCTGTGTCCCGTCCCTCCAGCCCTTGTCCTCAGCCCCTCTGCAGCTCTCCTGGAGCCCCTTTAAGCCCTGCAAGGGGCTCTGAGCTCTCCCTGGAGCCTTCTCTCCTCCAGGTGAGCACCCCCAGCTCTCCCAGCCTGGCTCCAGAGCAGAGGGGCTCCAGCCCTTGGAGCATCTCCGTGGTCTCCTCTGGACTCGCTCTGACAGGCTCACACTCCATCCCTCCTTCCAGAAATACCCAGGACCACCTTCCCCCTCCATAACCCACCTTCCTCAAGAGGCTTCTGTTACCTGAACCATTTTTTAGCACCAGAACCCCACTGAATCCATCTGTAGGAGACCAAGTTGCCATTCCAGCTGGACGTGTGATGCACTCTCCCATCACACACCTGGCAGCAACACACCTGCTGGAACAGCACCCACGCAGATAATTCAGATGGCCCAGAACATGGTTTGTGCCCCTCTATCCTCAAGGTTTGGCTAAAATAACAGCTGAAGAGCTCTGGGACTACATGGAAATGTCAGGAAGGTTATTTCCCATCCACCTCTGGAGGAGCACAGATCTCCTCACCAGTGGGCTGGCATTCCCTGTTCTCATGGGTGAAGGGAGGCATAAAACACCCAAGCTCCAGCCTGCACAGGGATATAAATGAGCACGAGGTCTGCTGGTGCTCCCTTCATCCCAGGACCTGGGTGCCCAAGACCACGACCTCTATTTATCAACAGCTACAAACCTTTTCCTGCTTGAGACACTGCTTCCCACACTGGGCAGCTCGTGGGGGATTGAAAAGCAGCTCAGTCTCTGTCGGGGAGGAGGTTAATTATGGCTACACCATCCTACCACGGACACGCTGCAGCCGGGGGCTGATGAGAAACCTCTTCCTTTCCCTTTGGATTGTGAAGATGAACATATTTAATCCCTTCTGTGCTACTCACAGAGCCCTGCGAGCCCGAGAAGATTCATGGCTGGTTTTTCACGGTGCTGCTCTTCCTGCTAACGATGCCCTTCCCGCTAATATACGCCGGATGGGATTCGCATTAGTCAGGAAGGGGCACCATAAAACGGCATACGGCACAGGAGAGGAGCCTGCAGGCAATAAAACACCTGGGAGAAGCACTGCCACCGGAGGAACAAGCCTTGGTCCCCCCAGAAAGGCTCTGCCCTCTGTGCTGAGCCACCCCACCGCCAGCAGAAACTCTTCCCCTTGCTGTGGCAGGAATTTTATATCCCCTTTCCAGAGGCTGCAGGAGGTCTGGGATGATGATACAGGTGGGAAGTCCAAGCACCACCCTGGGGATGTCAGGGGATGTCAGCATCACCCTGGGGGTGCTCCCTCTCTATCTCTGCCCAGCCTTCCTGAGTGAAAGCTGAGGGTGGAAAAAAACATCATTTCCCTCCTCTGAAATATGTATCCCGAGCCAGCAGAGGGGGGAAAAGCCAACAGGAACCGGCAGAAGGTTGTGGGCACAGCCAGCTTGGATGCTGAAGGTGCAGGTTGTGCCACAAGACTCTGTCCCCAGCACTGCAGGTGTCCCCAACACCTGCGAGAGGAAGAAATTCCCTTTCTGTGGCCAGATGGCAACTGCAACAAAAACAACGTGCCCTCCCAAAAGAAAGGGAAAAAAAGAGCAAGAAGAACCAGGAGCAACCTTTAAAAAGGTGCGTTGTTTCTTTCCGCTTTTTAAATGGCATCATATCAAAACAGCCCATAAAAAATGAATCTGAGTGTGTTTTGTAAATTATAGATTAGCCAGGAGCAATCCTTCACTACAAAGCTCGGTGCCAAGTTGCAATTCCAGCAGCGTTTCCGCGGAGCCCGCTGGGCAGGAGGTCACAGCAGTCGTAGCAGTGTGTTCTCTCTGTATTATTATTATTCTGATGCAGCAATAATACCGGTGCTCCACACAAGGCCAGTGAGTGGGGAAAGAAAAGGTGGGTGGTGGCGGATGGAAAGGAGCAAGGATGGGGCTAAAATTGTTCTTTATTCCCTTTATCTTGCCCTGACTAACTGAAGGTACATGTCAAACACAGCTGGGTGGAAAAGAAATCTCTCCTCTACCTTCCCCCTTTGAGTCCATCTCTGTATAATCTGAGAGATTCTTGCGAAATCAAGGTCTTATGACTGAGTGGGAGGGAAACTACTGCTCTAAATACATAGTTTCAGACTCTGAAGCCGAACAAATGTCTGTAGCTCTGGGCTGTGAGCAATCCTGGGGATGGAGTACACGATGTGGTACCCGAGTGGAGCATCACTGACGTGATCTGCTGCGTTTGGGGTTTTATTTCACTCTTCTCTGCAGGAATCACACTGAAGAGGTTAATATTAAAGGCACCTCATGCCTTTAAAAAGTGGGTCTGAAAAATAGCTAGATTTGGGGTTTCTGCTTATTTCTAGGGAGCTTTGATTTCTCCTCCTTTGTTTGGCAATTCTTTTTGAACACCGGTAGCAAAATTGGCCAATTACCATAATTGGGTCACCCCTAAAGACTCTGATAGACACCCAGGGCAACCTACCAGAGAGAATCTGACTTATGGCTCATTATTAGCGAGAGCTTGACAGGTTATTTCAGTAGCAGGCAGCAAAGGCAGCAGAGCAAAGGCACTGGGGAGAAGCCGGGGGCTGTGCAGCCGCGGCATCGGCTCAGCCACTGCTGGTCCCACAATGTCACCACGTAGGGATACTGAACAAGCCTCAGCAGAGAATTTCTTCAGCTCTTTGCAGCATTTTGTGAGAGTTCTGTCTTTCCCGTGCAGATTACTTTAAACAAGATTCCAGTATTGTAAACCTCTTGCACCTGCGGGTTGTTTGGCAGAATTGTTATGGTTCTAACCAGAAACCAGAGATGGTGTCTTAGAACTTGACCAATCCCCTTAGGGGGTGGATGGCAAAACCAATCACCTTATGCCACTTCATACACTTTGTGAACTAACATATAAAAATTTTCTGAGAATTCATTAAACGGCTGCTTCCACTTGACCCTGGGCCTGGTCTTCGTGTCGTTTCTCTACTCGGCCACAATGAGAACAGCGACAACCACGGGCACTGCTCTGGGCTCGGGATGGGGTACGGGGTGCTCCGTGTAGGGCTGCAGCTGAGCTGTGCCTGCAGCACAATCCCTTCTGTCCAGAGGTTGGGTGTTGCACATTCAGCTTGGCAAAGCGGTGACAGCGGGATCCCGAACACCCCAGAGCTCCGGTTCATCCAGAGCTGAGCTTTATCGCAGTTTTGGGAATTTTTTTTTCAGTATTACAAGGATGGCTGCTGGGTTTTGTGGTGAGGAGACTGAGTAGCAGCTCCTGGTCCTTGCCCATCTCTGGCCTCAGTATTCTTGAGGCGAGAAGGTCATAGAAACACAGAATATCCTGAGTTGGAAGGGACCCATAAGGATCACAGAATCCAGCTGCTGGCCCTGCACAGGATGGGAAGGATCCCAAGAATCCCATGAAGTGTCTGGGAATCAAGTGTTTGTCTTCACCTACGTGAGGCATGAGTGAATACACTCACTTTGTAACCACAGCTCACAGGAGGAAAGAAGGGAAATGATGATTTCTTACCAAACTCCTACGAGACTCCTCCAAAAATCCCGAATCCCGATTTCCTGCTCCCATGCCTCAGCATTTTGCCCCACCACCATCAATCCTGGATGAATTTCCTTCCCGGGATCCCTTCCAAGGAAGGATCCTGCTCCCCCTTCCTGCATCACCACGACGAACACTCAGCAAATGCATCTTTATCCAAACCATGCGCAGCCAGACAGCTCCGCCGAGGAACATCTCCCTCTCCCCGAGCTGCTGAAGGACTGTGGAATCAGGATGGAACAGATGTTTTAAGGACTTCATAAATCTGTGAAGATAAAAAAAACCACCCACCCAGCACTTTCTAGCAGCCCCCCGTGCTGACGGGCTGGCGCACCGGAAATAAATACAGCCACCCACCAGAAAGTCAGATAAATCTCTGAGTTACATTCCAGATATATTTTTTATATATATATATATGAGTCTGTGCATATATATAATTTTATATATATATATGTGTGTGTGCACACATAAGAACACTCATGTTTTTTAAAGACTAAAGTTGCTAAATTTAGACCATTATGACTAAAAAAGAAATCTTCCTTCCTCTCTCCTATCTCTTCTTTTCTCCCATTAATCTGAGCAGCTCCCCCATTGCTCGTGTATCCCTCTGTCCCCTCCCTCCCACGGCTGTTGCGACTCCCCAACTCCCCCCCACCACTATCATCTCCCCCACTAACTCCTCACCAAACTCCAATGAGTTTTTCTAATTAGAGTAATTAATTTTCTGCCCAAGTTAATAAGACTGTCCTCAGTTCAGAAATAATTGGGCTTCCCAAACACCAATATTCCCTCCCTTTCCCCCCTTCTCTCAGCAGTGAGTGACGAGAGGGCTCCTCAATAACTCAAACTCTCTGTTTTTCACCCGATGGGTTTGCGTTTCCAGCGTTATTTAGTTTTTCCATTAACACTCCAACACCAGCCTTGCCCAGCCTGGGGGACATGGGAGGGAAGTGTGTGCTGAGGGATGCTCTGGCATGCGGGGGATCCCTTCCAAGAGGCAATAAATCCCTCCAGGAACCAATAAGCACCACTCCTCCCATGGTACCAACCACCAGGGTAATTTCCCCACTCCAGGCTTTGCTTTTTCCCCTGCAGAGTATTCTGGAGCTGGGATTGATTTGGGCACCTGCTGCTGTAAAAGGACATTTTGCCATGAGGAAACTCTCCATTATATCCCCTAGGTAAGGCTTCCCTAGAGATTTCCAAGACCCTACAAGACATTCCATGAGAGCCTGAGGAGCCTTGCAGCGCTCTGGGAGAGATTTGCAGGTGTCCCTTGGGGCCATGGTGATGCCACAGAACACAAACCCTGAAAACCCCAGGTTGTCCAAAACATAAACTGGCCTGAATCTCCACGCAGGCACCACAGTTTGTGATGTTAAACCTGGATAATTTATTTTCCTGGTGGGAAAGGATTCAACAGCATCAGAGGCGCTGGAGCTGCCAGGTGGGGCTGGGCCACACGGGGTCAGCATCCCTCATCCCTGAGCCTGAGCATCACACAGGCTCAAGGTCGGAGGTCAGACAGGACAAGCCACCAGATTTAGCTGCCCAAATTTAATACTAAAGTAGGTTCAGGAAAAAAACCAAAAAAAAAGCAGAATTGTGACAGCACAGGAAAAAATATCTCCGTTTTAAAAGCATTAATGGAGCAGGCAATTCAACAACCTTCACCCGAAAGCACCCAAACACTTCGACTTTATAAAAGAAAATGGTTCGGTGACAATGAAGTTCAGCGTTTCAGTGAAAAGGGCCTGTCAGGTTTGGAGCAGAGTGAATCAGGCCAGCAGAAGAGGCAAACTCACATCAACCCTGACTCATCGCCGAGGCAGAGAGGAGCAGAGGCTTTGTGTGGGTTTTGTCAATAGGAACCTGGACCGAGAGACCCCGGCTCACGGGGATGGGAGGGCTGGAGCAAGGATTTCATGTCCTGACACCCTCAGAGCGTCTCCTCGGGGTGAAATTTTGGCTGGTGCCACCCAGAAGGTCAGAGTGGATTAGAGCAAAGAGCTGCCCAAGCCTTAATTCCCCAAAATGGGCATCCTGCCTCTCGCTCCCTCCGCTAATCAAATAAAAGAAAGAAGATAAAATGCCAACCAAAAACGAGAGATTTGCAGCTGGGGGATCTAATTCCAGGAGGCTGCAGGCCATAAAAGGAAGGGATCCATTAGCATCCACTTACCTGCCATGATGAAGTGACCGCGATAAAGTGCACAGGATTAAATAAATTTAAGTGAATCCCCTGACGGCATTTTTATGGGATTGAAAGGGGTTTTATCCACTCGCAACCTCTATCCTCGGAGGGAACTGATTCAATAAAAACCAAACCCACTTCATCTAGCAGGAAGGGAAAAAAAAAAGACACAAGAATTCCGCAACGTTTACAGAGTCACTAAAGCAGTCAGGGAAAAAAATTAAATATAGGGCAAATCCCTGAGTGGGAGAAATGCGCAGAACTCTGCTGCTACAGCTCAGCTCCATCATTTTAACTTCTAACTTTTAATGTTCCTTCCCTCCCTGGGGCAGGAGCAGTCGGTCCCTGCTGCCAGGCACCTCTCAGCTCCCACAGCATTTGGAGTGGGGGAAAAGAAGCATTTCCCACCCTTTTCTCCATCTCTGCAGATTCCCTCCTCCACCCCTCCAGCTCAGCACCTAAACTGCCCCTGGTACCCGAGTCCAGAGCAGCCTGGATCCCCAAACTCCCTGCAAGCTCCTCTCCCCCAGCCAGGCCAGAATTAGGTCTCGCTCCCCTCTGCCGAGGGGGATGGGAATTTGTTCCTTCCCTGCTCCGCTGTTTTGTGCTGAGCTTTGCAAAGGGCCGCAGCCGCTGCCGCCGGCAGATAAAATCCTGCTGCTCCCCGAGCACGGAGCTGCCATTGCCAGCCACAGCCTCCATCTGCCGCCACAGCCCCTGCGCACCCGAGCTCTGACATCCCAAACACTGACATCCCAAACACTGACATCCCAAACATGGAGCACCCCGAGCTCTGACATCCCAAATACTGACATCCCAAACACTGACATCCCAAACATGGAGCACCCCGAGCTCTGACATCCCAAACACTGACATCCCGAACATGGAGCACCCCGAGCTCTGATATCCCAAACACTGACATCCCGAACATGGAGCACCCCAAGCTCTGACATCCCAAATAATGACATCCCAAATACTGACATCCCAAATACTGACATCCCAAACATGGAGCACCCCGAGCTCTGATATCCCAAATACTGACATCCCGAACACTGATATCCCAAATAATGACATCCCAAATAATGACATCCCAAACATGGAGCACCCCGAGCTCTGACATCCCAAACACTGACATCCCAAACACTGACATCCCAAACATGGAGCACCCCGAGCTCTGACATCCCAAACACTGACATCCCAAACACTGACATCCCAAACATGGAGCACCCCAAGCTCTGACATCCCAAATAATGACATCCCAAATACTGACATCCCAAATACTGACATCCCAAACATGGAGCACCCCGAGCTCTGATATCCCAAATACTGACATCCCGAACACTGATATCCCAAATAATGACATCCCAAATAATGACATCCCAAACATGGAGCACCCCGAGCTCTGATATCCCAAATAATGACATCCCAAATACTGACATCCCGAACACTGATATCCCAAATAATGACATCCCAAATACTGATATCCCAAACATGGAACACCCCGAGCTCTGATATCCCAAATACTGACATCCGGAACACTGACATCCCAAATACTGACATCCCAAACATGGAGCACCCCGAGCTCTGACATCCCAAATAATGACATCCCAAATACTGACATCCCGAGCACTGACAATCCCAAACACTGACACCCCAAACACTGACACCCCAAACACTGACATCCCAAATACTGAGCATCCCAAACACGGAGCATCCCGAGCACTGACATCCCAAACACTGATATCCCAAACGCTGACATCCCAAACACTGACATCTCAAACACAGAGCATCCCAAACACTGACATCCCGAGCACTGACAATCCCAAACACTGACACCCCAAACACTGACATCCCAAATACTGAGTATACCAAACACGGAGCATCCCAAATACTGATATCCCAAACACTGACATCCCAAATACTGATATCCCAAACATGGAGCACCCCGAGCTCTGACATCCCAAATAATGACATCCCAAACACTGACATCCCAAACACTGACATCTCAAACACTGACACCCCAAACACAGAGCATCCCAAACACTGACATCCCAAACTTGGAGCATCCCAAACTTGGAGCATCCCAAACTTGGAGCAGCCCAAACACTGACATCCCAAACACTGAACATGCTGAACACTCACATCCCGAATGCTGAGCATCCTGAACACCGAGCATTCTGAATGCTGAACATCCCAAATATGGAGCATCCCAAATGTCAAACACCAAGCATCCCAAACACTGACATCCCAAACGCTGAGTAGCCCAAACACGGAGCATCCAGAACACCAAACATCCCAAACACTGAGCATCCCAAACTCCAAGCATCCTAAACACGGAGCATTCTGAATGCCAAGCATCCCGAACATCAAGAATCCTGAATGTTGAGCATCCCAAATGCCAAGTATCCCAAATGAGGAGCATCCCAAATAGTGAGCAACCCGAACACACACTGTCCTGAACGCAGTGCATCCCAAACACCGAGAAACCCAAACATGGAGCATCCCAAATGCCAAGAATCCCAAACACTGAGCATCCCAAACACCAAGCATCCCACCCACCCCAGATCCCAATCCAGAGCAGAAATAGCAGTGCCTGGAGCCCTGAGCCTTTTCTCCCCTGTGTTCCTCTGGCCTCAGTTTCCCCAGCTGGAAGGAAAGCGTGGCACAGAGGGCACCATCTCTGCCACCTCAGCTCTGAAAGGGAATTTGCTTCCAGCAGTGGGGCCTGGGATTCAATCTGGGGCTGTCAACCCCTGGAAAACCCCACAGACTTCACCCAGACCAACCCTTTCCTGAAGAACAATGACACCACTCCAAGTCATGGAATTTCTCTGTGAGATGAACGTGAGCAGAAGGAGCAGGTCCCAGGACAGCTGTTGGACACCTTTGCCGCCCCAAACAGGGACATTTGGGGTCCTTTCCACCCCAAAGATGGAGCTGAAGGTCAGTGGAGCAGTGCTGTGCCCTGCCAGAGCCACACATCCTCCAAGCCTCCCTGCATCCCTCTGCATCCTGCACCTCCAGCCCAGCTGAGGAGCATTTGGGATTGCAATAACCCCCACTGCACCCCATTTATCTGCCCCTGGATCTCCCTCTGGATGGATTTCCCTCCCAGCAGGGCTTCCAGAGGGGTTTGGCTCCTCCTACCCCTATCCCTCACCCACCCGTCCAGCACTCCCAAATTTATCTGCCCCAAATACATCATTTAACTTCATCTTTTAGAGCCTCTCCGGTGTCTCCTGAATTATCCAAGGGGTTCAGAGCCATGGGGCTGGGGAAGGAAAACCTCCCGTCTTTAGGAGCTCCAGCCACAAACTCCAGAAGCCCATGATGAGAAACAATCCATAAATCTGGCCCCAAACAACCAACGGCATCAATTCCTATCAGAGGAAGGAGAATCAGGATTAGAAGCTCCTCGGAACAAAGCCATTTTCCTCTGATGTACACGAGAGCGGGGGGAAAAAGCCATTTTAATTACTGATCAAAAATAAATGACTTGCATTTGCCAGGGCTCTTTTTTTGTTATTATTATTTGCGAAATTACTTTTGTAGAATGACTTAAACTTATTAATATATTTATAAGGAAAGAAAACACCCATAAATGCTTGGAATACTGAGCCAACGAATTAATTAACATCAAATTACTCGTGGTTACTCCAGCTTGATACTAAACATTGCTCCCCTATTATGTGGAGGATGGACAAAAATCTCTTGCAGCTGTTAATTATTTCAATTATTAATTTTACTTAATAATTCATATCCCTTTCCCAACCCCCTGGAGTACGTTACAGTATCTACATTTCTTCCTCTCTGTCTCCATTTCTCCCTAACTCCACTTTCAGCAAGACAATCCATCACTCCACAAGGTTACTGGCTTCAGGAGAGAGGGGGTTTTTTTATTATTATTATTAGTATTATTATTATTTTATTTTTTATAATCGACAGTCATTTCCTCCGAGAAATACCCCCAGTAAATACCTGCTCTAGAGAAACGATAATAAATCCTTAAAGGTGAACTCAGCTGCTTTTTCCCCTCATGTGCTGCCTTTAAAGAATAAAAAAGTAATAAGTCTTAAAAAAAACTAAACCCACCCTCTGAGAGCCCAAATCCTTACTAGTACATACAGGGAGAGTGAATTACAGATAAATCCACTTGAAAGTCAAGCAGGGAGGATTTTTTTAAGCACCTTTTAGGTCTGGATTAAGGTTCTCAGCATCGCCCAAGGCTCTGCTCAGCCCATGGAACCTTCCCAAGCGTGTTCCTAAGCCCAGGTGATGGCAGAGAAAGGGAAACCGAGGCACGAGGAAGGGAAATTTATTAATGAACTCAGGGAGCCCTGAGTTCAGCTGTGGCTGCCCCTGGATCCCTGGAAGTGTCAAGGCCAGGTTGGATGGGGCTTGGAGCAGCCTGGGATAGTGGAAGTGTCCCTGCCCACGGTGGGGGTGGCACTGGATGAGCTTTGAGATCCCTCCCAACCCAAACCACTCTGGGATTTTGGGATTCCCACATCTTCCCATCACACAGAAGGATGTGGAGCTGCTGGGCAGAGTCCAGGGGAGATCACAAAGGTGCTCCAGCAGCTGGAGAGCCTTTCCTACAGAGCCAGGCTGGGAGGAGGTGCTCAGCTGGAGAAGAGATGGCTCCAGGAAAACCTCAGAGCCACTTTCAGTGCCGAAAAGGGCTCCAAAAGATCTGGAGAAGGACTTTGGACAAGGCCTGGAGTGCCAGGACAAGAGGGAATGGCTTCCCAGTGCCAGAGGGCAGGGCTGGATGGGATATTGGGAAGGAATCCTTCCCTGGGAGGGTGGGCAGGCCCTGGCACAGGGTGCCCAGAGCAGCTGTGGCTGCCCCTGGATCCCTGGCAGTGTCCCAGGCCAGGCTGGACGGGGCTTGGAGCAGCCTGGGACAGTGGAAGTGTCCCTGCCCATGGCAGGGGTGGGACTGGATGGAGCTTTAGGGTCCCTTCCAACCCAAGCTATTCTGGGATTCTGTGATTCCCACACCTTCCCCTCCCACGTGTCTCACTGCAGCTCTGAAGGGATCCCTTTTCCCCAGGCACTCCTCATTAGGTGAATACAGCCCTTAAAATACAAAAGGATTAGAACAAAAAAAAAATGATGCAGTTGCAGCCTTTTCCTATTTTTTCCCTCTTTTCTCCCTGTTTTTAAGCGCTCAGCAGCTGCCTTTTGGAGCTTTTGTGCTTAACCACCCTGAATAGAGACTTGCTTCAAAGTGAAAAGGCAAGTTGGGATTACAGCAGGGCTCCCTATCAGCCGGAGCATCAGGAAAACTGCCTTGGCTTTGGAAGCAGGTGAGAAAATATTGCCTGGGGAAAGGTGTGAAGCTCCTGCAAAAAGCCCTGCCACCCTCGAAGGGAAAAGCTCGGAAAGAAAATGGGGATGGAGGGGGGAATTGAAATTTTTAAAAATATATATATTCACATTCCTATCTATCTATATGTATTTCCATAAAAGAGTTTAACCCTACAAAAACTTGGCGCATTTGGTGCTGCCGGGGTTCAGGGATGTCACAGAATTTGGGATTGATCCACAGCTGGTGCCACCAAACCACTTCCTGCTCAGGGATGCACGGGCCCTGCACACTCCCGTGTGCCTGAGTTCATCTGGAAATTAATTTCCAGATCAAAAGGAGCCTTTTTAATGACAGAATACAAACGGAGCTTGGTGGAGGATGGAGAAAAGGATGAAAAACTTGGCAGCCCCAGGGAAGTCCTTGCTGTCGAGGGGATCCATAATTCTGATGTGGTTTTGGGGAGGAGAAAGGAGGAATTTGGTGTTAACTCTGGGGCAGAGAGCCCCAAATTTGATTCCAGACAGGAACCATTTAAGGGGAAACAAGAGCTCCACACTCCAGCACACACACAATAAAAGCCTCATCTATTAATCTTCTCCCTTGATCTAGAGGAGAGAACTAAAATGACACTTGATGCTCTTTGCTCATCTCTGAAGGGCAAATCAAATCCCAAAGGAGGGGAGCAGCAGCTCCAAAACAGACACGCTGAAAAATAAACACTGGGATTCTTGGTTTGGGGCTGTTTCTGGGAAGGAGGGAGGGGAGAGGTCACTTCCAAAACATGGGGTTTTTATTAATTCATCTACTAAATACGGTGAGTAACAAAATCTGATTATTTGCTGCGTGGCCTGGGTGGCCTTTACATATTTTCCAATGGGATAACAACAGTTTAGAGCCTAAATCTGACAGCTGAGTGCCTGATCCTGTTACTGAGCCCCAAAAGTGCCCGGCCTTTCCGTGGCATCGCTTTCCCAGGGATGCCCAAGCGCTTGGCAAGAACAACCCAAACTTCTCTCACACCCCTGTTAGAGGCAGCAGGTAAAAAATCAGTCCTGCTTTGAACAGCTGGGGAAACTGGGGCAACAAAAATGGGAAACAATTTGTCCATGCTGGCTCAATAATGTGCTCACAAAAGGAATCCGAGAGCACTTTTCCCATCTCTCCGCTAACGCTCCCTCCCTCCCCGAGCGGCTCTGAATAACTGTGTCACTTTTCCTGCAATTTGCAGAGGCCCCACGCTGTTCCTCTCTTCCCCTCGCTCCCACTGATTGGCATTTCCATCTCCACAACGTGCTGCTTTTCCATTCTCCGAGGGAAACGTGGTTCTTAAGGGGCTCCTGGCTCGTTCTTCAACAGGGAAGGGGTTGGAAAGCGGAGAGTGAAGCCCAGCAGGCACAGAGGGAGCAGGGAGCAGGCACAGCCTCTGCTTGGACCCAAACCTGAAGGAAATCTGCATTTTCCTGCAGTTTCTCCCTTTTTTCCCCCCTCTTTTCCTGCACACCCTGTGGCATTGCAGTGGCTGATCCCATTCCTGTAATGCTGCTCCCACCATCAGCTCAACTGCCCACACCCCTGACGTCCCCGCACCTTGCTGGTGCAGGGAACCAAATCCTGATGTTTCCTCCCTGGATTAAACCCCGTGGCTCTGCCTTTTCCCGCCTGGCACGACCTCACTGGGCACAGCCCTAAAATAAGAATTACCCCGGAATTTTCTGCCCCTCCAGCATCCCAGCCCCAAACCTGCTCCCTAACAGGGGACAACGTGCACGGCACCAAGATCATCACCCAAAGAGAGCTTTTCCAGCACACACAACAAACTGATCCCACACACCTCCTCCAGAGACACCTTCCTTTAAGGAAAGGCCTGGGTTTTGCTAGCTGGGTCTTTTTTTCATTCCCCCTCTTTTTCCTCTTAGGCCTGAATGGTTTAATGAGCGTCCTTTTGACCTAGGAAACTTAGTTTTAATTTTCATCCCTTTATCCAGAGAACAATGTGTCCTGGGGGCATCTTTGAGCACAATGTACACTTTCATCATCAAAACAAATGCTAGAAATACCCATCTGCCATGGTATCAGAGCGTGTTGGCTCACTGAGCCGGACACCGCTTAGGGGACAAGGGAGGCTTTTACTCTTCTCAAAGTCATGAGTGCTCCCTCTAAGCTCTTTAGCATTAGAGATTCCTGTGGAGACGGGTATTAGAAGCTCCATTTCTTTTTTCCTTGGTCAGGAATGATGGGGGTTGGAGCGTTCCTTGGAGATTTCTGCTCCCACGGGGGAGGAAATAAGGGAGGCTCCTCTGTCAGTCATCCTGGCAGGTGCCTTGGAGGCTCTCAGGAGCACATTGCTCCCAGGGAGGGATGGAGCAGCAAGGTCCAAAGCCAAGGACTCAGCTCTGAGCTGAAGGTTACCCGAGGTGGGCAAGTACCCAGCAGGGCTCCACCTCAGCTTTCTGTCCCCAGAAGGGGGTGACAGCTCTCTCTGATTTATTTTATCACAGAATTTCACAATGGTTTGGGATGGGAGGGACCCTAAGGCCCATTTTATTCCACCCCTGCCATGAGCAGGGACACTTCCACCATCCCAGGGTGCTCCAAGCCCCGTCCAATCTGGCCTTGGACACTGCCAGGGATGGGGCAACCAGAGATTTTTGGGACACGGTGTGCCAGGGCCTCCCCACCCTCTCGGTGACTGCACTCGTGGGCCCGGATCTCCAGCTGGTGAGCACCAGCTCCTCTCAACGCCCTCCCTTCTCCAGACCTTCTCCAGACCTTCCCAATTTCCCCACCAGCATCCCGATATTCAAGACCATTTCATTCCATGCCACTCAGCTTTTTAGGATTTGGCCCCTTCCCCAAACCCAGCCTCCAAAGAGGTTTGCCAGTTACAGCCTTCTCTCCGTTCCAGACTGGAATAATTTGGAATAAGTTATAATAATAGTAAACATAGTACAAACAACAACAAATCAAACCTGCTTTGTTACTCCCCAGGCACACACATTTGTCTTCCAAGCGACAAAGTAATCACATTTTTGGTTCTAATTTATGACGTGCATTTCAGTCGGTGCCTTGGGGCGTTATCACAAGTCACAGCCCCAGTACGCAACGGGAGGAATCCAGGCTCTTAAATCCTCACCTCCTTTAGCTTCTGCACCTGCCAACAATTCCAAAGACACCTTTTCCTCTGTTGGAGCTGACTGCAGCAGAGCCCAGGGATGCTCTCCCACCTCCACGGGGAAGAGCTGAGCCCCTGGGAGCACCAGCCCTGTGGAAAGGGGCGTCACAAAACCCACTGAAAGCTGGGCTGGGTTTAATTTCCTAAGGAATTTGCATGGAAAAGCCTATTTTTACCTATTAGCTTTTATGTTCTCCCTTCAAACAGCTTCAAAACATAATGTCCATCATTACTGTTTATGGGACACCGACGCACACAGAGAAAACACCGGAATGTGGAAAAATACAGAGTTCCTCTCTCTGCCATGGGTTCCTCCCACCAGCCACCAGTCACCCAGGCAGCAGCTGGAACACGGAGGTGAGGACCAGCTGCAGAGAGGGATGAGAAGCTGGATCTCGGGGCAATTTGGGACGTGGCTCAGTGTCTTTCCAGCTGAATTTGGAAGGGTGGAATGGGAAGGGATGAGGCTCCTGGAGCAGTGCAGCTGTACCTGCCCAGCCTCTCCCTCCACACTGAGCAGGCATCGGAGCTTCCACGAGAGATCTCCATGCTCAGGGCACTTCCACAGGGGAAGACAAGGGTTTCCCCTCTCTTTTGATCAAGAACTCTTTATGCTGCTGGGATTTTCACACGGCAGGTGTCAGTTTGTGCTTGACTCAGGGAAGCACAGTCACACCTGCATCAGGCCAGAATAAGCAGCAAGCCTTTGCTGGGCTGGGAAAGGGGAAGGAAATGGGATGGGGGCTGAGATTTCCTCCTCCGAGATAACACCAAGAGAAATCTCTGCTGCAAAGCAGAATAATCACATTTCTTGCCAAGGAGCACAAGGCTTTTGGCAGGTCGGGGATGGATCTCAGGAGCTGACATGTCTCTCTGCCATCTACAGCTGATGAAGTGTCAAATGAGATGGAACAGAGAGTGAGACCCATCTGGGAAAGCTCCAACAGGCTGATTGATACCGGGAGGAGGAGGGAGGAGGTGGCTGGAGCACCATGGGGACCTGCTGCTGGTTGCTCCCACACTCAGCAAGGTGATACCGAGGGACACTTTGGGGGTGGCCAGCCCCAAGCATGTCTGTGACTCCTGAGCATGTCTGTGACTCCTCCTCCTCCTCTCCTGCTGGCCAGAGCGGGGAGGGAGCAGCCTTGGTAATTGCCAGAGCGGTCAGCAGTGACAGCACTCACAATCCTCAACACAAATAGCAATGATCATTAATTACTGTCCTTATTCATTAGTGTGAGAGGGGGTCCCTGAGCAGGCTCCTCTGGAGCTGACAGGTGGCTCAGGGGTGAGTGGGCCCAGCGCTTTGCACAAGAGCTGGTTCTAAAAACTCAGGTTAATGTCGGGTTTTTGGCAGTGCAGGAACAGGGGGAGGAGGGAAATCGGTGCCTCTCATCACTGGCTCACACTGACACCCCAACTCACTGCACCCCAACTCACTGCACCCCAAATCACTGCAAGTCCCTGGGCCGGGGGCTGCAATGGAAACAGGGCAGGGACGGAGATGTGCTGGAAGAGCAGTGATGCACCTCGGGGCACTGATGGGGTGAAACGAAGCTACGACACCCCAAGATGTGGGAGGGTTGGTAAAGGGGAGAGAACACATCCCCTGACCTTGCCCACAGCACCTGCATCCCATACAGGGATTATTACAATTAAGGAATTTCCAGCCTGACCCTTGAACTGTCACAGTTCCCTCAATCCCAACAGAGCACGAGTCTTTCCAGAGCAGAGGGTGACCTTCAAGCTGTGGGGGATGTCTTTTCCTAAAGGATCTTACAGAATTTGGTCCTGAATTAATGGAAATCCCTTTTCAGCCTAAGGAGAGACCTTTTGAGGGAGGGTTTGGGAAGGCAGGGCATGAGGCAAGGCAAAGATCCACCACATGACCAAAAAGCCCTGCTCCCAGAAAGGCAGACACACACAGCCACGGGGTGCTGTGTTCCACGGTACCCCTTAATAGGATCAGCAAAACAGGGCCAGCATATAAAATACAGCTGCTTTGGAGATCACAAAAAATACTTTAGTCTGCAGTGGCTCCTCACCTCTAGGGGCCTGTGAACTGGTACACTCTATCTGCTTATTTAGCTGATCCTGTTAAAAAGCTATCAGAAAAAAGCAGAGAGGGAAAAAGAAAGAGAACTCTTCGTTGTGTGAACCGAGCCAGAGAAAACTTTCCCTCTAGCAAGACTCTGGCAAAAATCCCAGTCCCACTCCACTGGTGCTTTGAAATACAAACACGAAGATCTGCTGGTCCTAAAGAGCGTTTCCCATCGCCCCGGGGCTCGCTGCCCATGGAGAAGTCCTGGAGATGCTCCTTGGAGAAGCAGGGATGAGCTTCACAGCCCATGCAAGGAAAAGTTAGGAGATAAGGCAAGAGGGAGATGTGAGAAAGCAGGAGCGTCCTGACCGCAGGGAAGCGTCCACAGGTGAGTGCCTTGGAAGGAATAAAGCACCACGGATGTTGTATCCGACCGGGAAACGAAACTCCCCTGTCCCCGTGCCTCTGTCAGAGCTGGAGCAAAGAGCCCGAGGGCAGTGGCAGGAGGACTTTGTCAAGTAGCAACATCGGGAGGTGGCTGGGAGAGCTGGGAACGGGGGAGAGCTGGGAGCAGGGCAGCGCTGCCGCTCTGGGCACAAGCCTGATAGAGACATCACCCGGCCACTGAGCATGAGGGAGAGGCAGGAGCTGCCTCACACAGAGCTAAAACCAGGAGGAAAAGCCACAAATGAAGGTAAAATGCAAAGGCAAGACACAAACCCAGCTTTTGCCTGCCTTGAAGAAGTTATCCGGCTCTGGTGGGAGGCAGGAGGGGAAAATTCCTGCTCTGTGAGGGTCTGCTGCCCACCAGGTTTGCTCCAGCTGCTGTCATCCAGCTCCTGCCAACCTGCTGCTGTTGACTCTTTTATTCAGGATCCGTAGTTTGGTCAGGTTTACACGTCAAAGGCAATAAAGCAAAGAGCTGAGTGAGGTGTGAGAGGCACAGCAGGGTGATGGGGCTGCCAGAGCCCCAGGCAACCCACACAGGCCTGGGATCCTTTCATGGGAAAACAGAGCCACTTCTCCAGCCTCTCCTGCTGCCCTGAATGGAGCCCAGCAGCAAATCTGAGGGGAAGAAACAACAAAAGGCAAATCCCAAGGGGTACCTACAGGGTTCCCTAATTTCATGTGGAGAGATGGGATCTGCAGGCCAAAGGACCAGCAAAATGTGAAGGGATAAAGGTCCATTCTGCCTAGTTCATCACTATGGAATAACTGCTGGAAGAGGACAGTGTCTTATCCCCTTGGACACATTGGACAGCACCCAAACATGGCCTCAAGGCCTCCATATCACCCTGACAAAATCCTCATGCTTCCCCCTGAGATAGAGTCCAGGAGCCCAGTCCCAGATCCTAGACCTGTGTCAGCAGCTCATGCTGCTCACGGGCGATATTCCAGCTGGGACACTTTGGAGAAGCAGGGGGACCCACCCTGAAACCATCAGCATGCCAGCAAATAGCCTTCATCTTGTTTGAATCCTTAAAATCAGTAAATCTGCCTTAAGGAGAAGGTTGACAGCAAAGTTTCAGCACAAGTGAGATTTTGGGGCGCTGCTTGTTCTGTATAACCCTAAATCCCTGGAAGAGAGTTGGAACTGGCTCTTAAATACAACCATACTGATCATGCAAGGAGACACTGCAGAGCATCCAGCCTGGCCAAGGAGGGACCAGGGCTCCTCCTGCCTGCTGCTGTCCCTGTTCCTGGGCTGGGCTGGTGGGAGCTGCTGCTGCCATCGCTCGGAGCCAGTTCAGCCCCAGTCGGTGCCCCCAGAGCAGAATAAAATGGAAAATCCTGCGGCCCTGGCACTCCCGTGGGAGCTGGGGATGGCAGCGCCGCTGCCTCCAGCCCTGACCTTTATTTTCCATTAATGGACCCGGGTGACTGTCAGCTGTGTTTGAAGCTGCATAAAATGAACTGAAAATAAGAGAAATAAACAGCAGCAGTTAAGGCTCTTTCCCCACTCCCACACTCCCCCCCGGTTTTTTTTCCTTTCCTGGAGCAATGCTGAACCAACTGTAGCAAAGTTACTGACACACAGCGAGGTGCTTGCAGGCACAGCTGACTTGTTGGGAACCAGCTCCCTGCCTAAGCAGGGAAGACAAACCCAGAGGAAAGCAGCTCCACGGGGGGAGCTCTGCGAGTCCCCAGATGTCGGAGAGCCTCTGGTTCAAGTGTGAGCAGGACAGAGCCAGCCCAGCTCCCTCTGGAGAAAAAGGGAATGAAAAATAAGTGAGCATTGCTAGGGCTGGGAAGGGAAGCCAAGGAGTGGGAAAGCGGTGCTGAGGGCAGATTAACTTCATACTGACATTCCATGCCCTGAGCAGGTGTCATCCACCCATGGATGCAATTTTCCTCCCTAACTGAGGTGCTTCACCCCCCCAGTCCTGCAGGGTACAGAGCATCACCTTTCTGATGAAGCCCATAAAGAAAAGGGGATCCTCTTTAGGAAGAAATTCTTCCCTGGGAAGGTGGCAAGGCCCTGGCACAGACTGCACAGACAAGCTGTGGATACCTTGAACACTTCCAAGGATACCTGGAAGTGTCCAAGGCCAGGCTGGGCAGGACTTGCAGCATCCTGGTCTAGTGGAGGGTGTCCCTGTCCATGGCAGGGATGGAACTGGATGAGCTTTAGGGTTCCTTATAGCCCAAACCATTCCATAATTCCATGATGATTCTCCCAGATGGTGCCAATAATCCCCACACCAAGGAAGCAACAGGAGCCAGAGGGCTCCAGTGGGAAGCAAGACCAGGAGAACTGTCACTGGGGTTTTCCACACCCAGGCTGCCATCAGAGGGAAAGAAGCCAGCCCAAAACTTTTAAAAACATTA
Source organism: Monarcha castaneiventris obscurior (assembly GCA_026261815.1). NCBI lineage: Eukaryota > Metazoa > Chordata > Aves > Passeriformes > Monarchidae > Monarcha > Monarcha castaneiventris. Next base: position 4,484,228 of record JAMPIT010000114.1, read on the forward strand.
ACCTTCGCTGGTATTTGCACAGCAAACAGGGAACTCACACAAATTAAATGGCAATGTGTTGCTTCCTTCTGCTATTCCAGTTTTAGGAATGCAGGTTTCGGATTCCAGTGCATGCTGTGCTAGCCTGCTAACCCTTTAATTCTTTAAATCCAAGCTCATCTCTCAGCCAGGCCTTTAATTTAAATTTCGCCGGATAGCTGCCCCATGTTTAATAAATAACTATTGACTATTTAAAGAGCACCTGGGCTGAGGTTTCCCACCTCAGGCTGGGTACACACGTACAAACACACAGTGCCTATTACTGCCTTATTAAACCTTAGTCCTAGGCAAGAGCTTAATAGCCACTTGCTATTTAATTAGCCAGGGAGTTCAGGCCTTATTGGGGAAAAAAAATTAAATACCAGCAGGACTGTAGCTCTGACAGCCCTGGGAAATGGCTCCTCCTTTCCCTTTGCTATCCATGGAGGAAATCCATCCATGGCCAGCATCAAGGAGGGGTCAGAGAATCCCAGACTCATTTGGGTTGGAAGGAACCTTAAAGCTCATCTCCTTCCAATGTCATGGGCAGAAACACCTTCCACTGTCCCAGGTTGCTTCAAACCCCATCCAACCTGGCCTTGGACACTTCCAGGGATGGAGAGGCCACAACCTCTCCGAGTGACCTGTTCCAGCATCTCAGAGATGTGGGGAGGATGGGACAGTGGCTCCCACTGACCCCTTTGAGCCAGCACGGTGGGGGGGCTGGAAAACTGGTGAAGAAGCCCCAGGCCACCACCCATGGGGCCACCACCATGGCCAAGCCAAGGGGTGTCCAAACCCTGATCACCCAAAAGCAGCTGCTGAAGCCCCATCTTTACAAAAACCAGCCCAGAGCTGCTGTCTGTGCTTCTCATCGGTGCCACCCCTAAATCCCCCCGGGAGCACGTTCCCTCCTGTGCCCTGCACAGGGCTGCCCTTCCCCAGACTCAGCCCTCCCATCACTCACACTGCAGGCCAGATACTCAAAGGGAAGCTCCCAGCAGGATCCAGGGGGATTTATCTACACGGGCTCCCATGAAGGGTAAGAAGATGAAGGCAATCAGCCTCCTACGTTCCAGTTTGGCCAGTATAAATTCCTTCACTTCATCAGATGTCTGCTGGAGTCATGGCAAGGAATGAGCAGGGGTGGGGGAAAGAAAAACAAGAAGGGGAAGAGGAAGATAAAACACTCCCAGGCTACTTCTAGCTTTGCTTTTGTTGGGAAGGTGGTTGGGATCAGAATTGTAGAATCCCAGACTGGTTTGGTTTGGAAGGGACCTGAAAGCTCAGCCTGTTCCACCCCCTGCTCTGTGCAGGGACACCTCCCACTAGACCAGTTTGCTCCGAGCCCCATCCAACCTGGCCTGGAACATTTCCAGGGATGGGGCAGCCACAGCTTCCCTGGGCAACCTGTGCCAGGGTGTCACCACTCTCAGGGAAGAATTCCCTCCCAATATCCCACCTAACCCTGCCTTTTGCCAGTTTAAAACCGTTTCCCCTTGTCCTGTCACCACCTGGATCCCTGGATTCAGCAAACACCAGCTGGGAGGGTTCAAGGCAGCCTTTCCCACCCTCTGGCAGCACTCTCCTCTCCCAGTGGACACACTGGGTGATCCTGGGTGGATCGGGGGGTTATTTTGGCCGTTTCCTTGCAGGATTTCTCGCTGCTCGTTTGCTCCCTCCCAGCGGACGTTGCCATCTGCCAGCGCCTCACCCGACAGGAGATTTTGTCAGCGCCACGGTCGGCGTCACTGTGAAGGTGTCACTTTCCAGGGGGCTGGCTGTGGTTTGTGTCTGCTTTCAATTTAGTCACAGAGCAACTTAAAAAAAAAATAAATAAAATAAAATTCAAACGCATCCAGAAGAGATTTTGTAAAATTACATTACATTACAAAACTCGAGGCTTTCAGATGTTGTTATTGTTCCAGTGAGCCCCAGAGATAACGGCTGAAATCAGGGCCCTGCTGTGCACTTCACAAACAGGCAAAAAACCGTGCGTCCCTTCAGGAAAGGTCTGTGTGTGCTCTGAGCTGCAGCAGACAGAGGAGACTCGGTGCTAAGCTGAAAGCCAGATGTCTTATCGGGCACTCCCACCGAGAGGTGTTAACTCTGAAACCTACTGATGGCGAGCTCCAAGTCATCGTGGTGTTTGAGGGGACTTGCTCAGCCACTCTCTGCTCGTGCCTCCCTCAGCCTTCTGCTTCCTCTCCAAGTAATGGTCCCTTAGCACCCCAAAACCAGCCCCAAAAGGGCAGGCAGAGAGCATCAACCCCATAAATTAACCCACACAGCACAGAGTAGGACGCAATTAGCACTGCCCAACATCCTCTGCATCATCAGGTTCTCCTGCTCCTCCTCCTCCCTCTCTGGCTGGACACAGGGTCCGGACAATATTTGCAGAGCTCCAGCACCGTTGAGCCAAGCCACCGCTTTCCTGACATGGCATTTGTTATCCCTAATTACCAACTTGGCTTCATTTTAAACTCATTTGCGCTGATTACTCTGACTGCTGCCTTGGGTAGTCAATGACTTAGATTAACTAATCACTGCACACAGAAAAATATTTTAAATATATGTATATTCACCTAAATTCCTTTAATGTCCTGCTTTGTGGCATCTTGGCTTAAACTGATGCCCACTTGTTCCTGTAATCTGACACGAGCTCAAAGAGTCTCGTGGCATCAATCCGCTCAATTCCCTTCAGAAACGTGTAAGCCCTCAACGAAGCCCCTTCTTAATCCCCTTTTTGCCAGTGATTACAGAGCTGGTGTCTCTAACCCAGCCTGGATCAGAGTCCCCGTGTCCCCACCGAGCTGCCTTTTGTTCTGTGGGCTGCGCGGTGCCGCTCCTGCAGCGTCGCCAAGCCCACGGTCACCTCCCCTGACGGGGGCCTTAATGCATGTACAAACTGCTCGGCCTCCGGGGTAGTTTGGAGCCACATATTCAAGAGTTTTAAGAAAAGCATCAGACAAGAAAATTGTAAGTTAAACCCAAGAAAAGGGAAGGAAGTCGAAATTCGGAATTCAGTTCCTGATTGTGGCAACTCCGCACCAGAAAATAAATTCCCTGGATGTGTGATGCTTTGAAGAGGAAGCTCGGCACCTCTCCCATCCCACTCACACGTACCCCAGGATCCCTCACTGGACCCACTCTCATTTTATCCCCCATTAAAATCAGGATGTGAATGTTTTATGTGTTTAAAATCAGGATTTTATCCCCCATTAAAATCATGTTGCCATACAGACACCTCACTTCTTGCTCCAGAGGTGATGTCAGCTCTCCTGAGCTCACTGAAAAGTCATGCATGTTGCAAAACAGGAAATAGGAAAGTCTCATACATGTGACTGCCTAGCAAACGATGCTGAGAATATGGAAACTCTAAGCAAGATTGAAATGAAGACAAGCTTTGAGTTACCCAACCCCAGTTACTGAACACCTGGAAAACAGTGGTGTGGCCGGCTGAAGATAATCCCCTTTGATTAAACAATGCCCTCTGCTTGCAGAAAGGTCCAGGGGTCAGAGCAGACCCTGCCAGCTTGGCAGAGGGTCCAAAACGTAGTTTTTAGAGTTTAAAATGTAACACCGTATGGTAATGCAATGATTCTTATAGGCTGTATGTAAATGTTGTAAGATTTGTAGCTTGTTCTAGATTGGTTAATGGAAATTAGAATATTCAGCACAGAAGATGATTTATTGTGCTGCAAACGGGAACTCTCTCTCCTTCCTACACCATTTCTGCACCCCTGCATCTCTTCACTGCTTCTCTGACCTGCTTCAAGCTGTGTCTGGCAGCTCCCAGCAGGTCCCTTACACCCACTCCCTCATCAATAAATCTCATGCTCTAAGACCAGCTCCAGAGATCTCCTGTCTCCGTCTGTCCCGACCGTCCGAAACCCTACACACCAGAACCTTACACATGGGTACCTCTGGCTCCAGGGCTTGCATGGAGACTTAGCACAGAATTACCAAATCATGGAACGTTTTGGGTTGGAAGGGACCTTAAGGATCCGCCTTGTTCCAACCTTTGCCATGGGCAGGGACAGCTTTCACTAGACCAGGTTGCTCAGAGCTCCATCCAATGTGACCTTCTCCCCTCCCTTTCCATGTGCCTCGTGTAGGTGAGAACATCAGGGCTGTGGGCATCAGGAGGAGATGATGCCCAGGGACGGACGGACAAACAGCCGGGCACGCGGCTCTCCCTGAGCCAGCGCTGCTGCCTCTGCTTCCTGCTGGGATGGATGGCTGTGCTTTAGCATGCAACAAACTCCTTCCACACTTGGCATCGGGAGGAAAAGCAGCTGCAGGAGCCACGGCCAGCTCTCGCCGGGAGGAAACATGCCTTAGGCACAGGTCGTAAACACGCGTGCGGAGAGGCTGCTCCGAGGAGGAGCAATTCCAGCTCGGCACAGCCTGATGGCAGGAAAGCAAACAAATGGCTGACCAGCAGGAGCCTGCTCTGCCCACGGCTTGTGGGAGCCAGGAAGGGCTCTGCCCAGCCCTGCCAGGCAGCTGCTCCCCGAAAGGGAGGGGAGAGGCCCCAGGCATCCAAACCCTCTCTGATACCAGCGTCAGATGGAAGAGGAGGAGGAAGGAGAGGAGGAGGAAGGAGAGGAGGAGGAAGGAGAAGAGACGATGCTGCTTTGTTGTTTCCACAAAGATGCTCTGTGTGTTTGCACAGGGGGAAGGGACAATGCAGAGCTGGCAGGAGAAGCAATCCACACCTGTAAGGAAAATCCCTGAGGATCCAGCCTGGGGATACAGTGGAGATGCCCTGGGATGGGCTGGGGTGGCACGATGCCCACGAGAGGTGTGGTGATTTCCCACACAGCAGGCTGAGCAGGCCAGGATTGCTCCATGCCTGGCACCACTGGACAACATGCCCTCAGTCCTTCTCCAACCAGCCTTTCACTGCTCCCACTTCCCACCCCATGAGCATTCCCAGTGCTGCAGTGAGTTCTGTCCGGCCTCAGAGCCCTGCAAGTGGGGTGGAGGGGGTTCAGTGTGAGCCACGGCTCTGGGGGGATCACAGAGCAAGGGAGGGAGGAGAGCACGAGGTCCAAGCTGCATCAGCTGCAGAGCCATTGCATCCTGGACTGAGGCTGCTCAAGGTCAGGGAAGAGTTGAAGCTGCAGAAATCGTGTTCCTCCAACTTATCTCTTCTTTTTTCCCAAATCTTCAGCCGAGACACTGGGGTGAGGGCAAGGAGGATGGGGGGTGAGGGCACAGAGGATGGCAGGGTGAGGGCTGGGAGGACGGAGGGTGAGGAAGAGAAGGATGGAGGGGTGGAGGGCTGGGAGGATGGCAGGTTCAGGGCCAGGAGGATGGGAGGGTGAGGAAGGGGAGGATGGAGGGTGAGGGAGGGGAGGATGGAGGGTGAGGGAGGGGAGGATGGAGGGTGAGGAAGGGAAGGATGGTGGGGTGAGGGCTGGAAGGAGGGAGGGTGAGGGCAGGGAGGATGGTGGGGTGAGGGCAGGGAGGAGGGAGGGTGAGGGAGGGGAGGAGGGAGGGTGAGGGAGGGGAGGATGGTGGGGTGAGGGCAGGGAGGATGGTTGGGTGAGAACCACGGGCTTTTTCCACGGCTCGTTTTCGCCATCTAGTGCTCAGCTCCATCTTCCATGGAAAACCAGCCAAACCCACGCTTATTTCCCAAGTACGGAACTGTGCAGAATAAAACTCTGCTTTTCCAAGTCAGTTCAGACCCGGCCCCTGTGCACCCGAAGCCCCAGAGCACGAGATGGCCATAAATTATCATGTTTACGTGATTTTTGAGTATTTTTTTTGCTAGAAAACAAAACTGAGCCGTCCCAGATTGGCACAGAACAAGTCCAGGGAAAACACATGGTTTTCAGCCCATGAAACCTTGCTTTCTCCGCTTGCTTCCCTTGGCCCTTTTCCTTGCCTTTGAGAAATCACTGGGTGTGCCTCAATTTCCCCAAGCAGAGGAAAACTTCTCCCTTCAACAACACAGGGGAAATTATCTCTTGTCCCTCATCAGGATTCTGGGATCCACAAGGGAGGGAAATTCGCCTGTATCTTCTTGAAGGATAAATGCCTGAACACGTTTTCCACAAGACCCAAAATGCACAGGCAAACGCAAAGGAAAAGCAGATTTTGATGTCTGTCCGCGTGTCCCACATCTACCCGGACATTTGCTAACTCAGAAATGGTGACACTGATGGGAAAAGCACAGCGAGTCCCGGGGAGAAAACACTGGAGCAGGCTGTCCAGAGAGCTGGTGGCTTCTTCATCCCTGGAAGTGCTCAAGGCCAGGTTGGACAGGGCTTGGAGCAACCTGGTTTGGTGGAAGTTCTTCCTGCTCATGGCAGGGGTTTGGATTAGAGACCTTTAAAGGTCCCTTCCAACCCAAACGAGGTTACAATTCAGCAACCCCCTCTGGGGAGGAGCACCACGGATGCTCCGAAACGAGCAGGAAGAACAATCCCAGCCCCATGACGAGCTGCAGAAGGAACCACGCAAGCCAGAAAATGATGAACCAGAGCTCAGCTCACCACGCTGAGCCTGTGGGACGGCTCAGCTGCTGCAGGCAAGGCAGCGCTGCCTGGGGAGGGGGTTCCCAGCAGTCCCCGATGTCCCCCAAGTGCCACCCGGCTGCTCCGCCTGCCGCAGGAGGGCATTGCCATCTGCTGACAGGCTGCAGCCCTGCACGCTGCTGCAGCAAGCCCTGCCTGGGGGCTGCTGGCCGGGCGGGGGCCGCCTGCTTCCCTCCAGGCAGCAGGGATGGAGCCCAGCCAGCCCCGGCGAGGAATCCCCCATCCCAGGTGGGAGGAAGCTCCTGCTCCAGGATCTGCCCGGCAGCACCAACCACCCCGGCAGGGTGAAGGCAGCCCCATCCACCAGCAGTGCCTTCCACTCACGAGTGAATAATCAGCTTATTACAGATTCAGATAGAAAATCATAATATTTGCTAATCACAATATTAATTTCTTGCTAATTGGCTGCCTGATGGCACAGGCAGAGCAAGGGGGCACCAGCTGGCTGCCGAGGCAGGGCCTTCCCTGGCTGCTGCACGGCGCCGGAGGTTCTGGCTTCCTGCAGCAAAGTCGGGTGCAGAAGTCAAGTCCCCAGTCCCCAGGGTGGGAGAAATCTGCAGCTTTCCTTGCCAGAGGGATCCTCACCCTCCGCTGAGGGAAGGAGGAGGGGAAAGGGCTCAGGGAAACGGAGGCATAAAGCCACCACCCGATAGGGAATAGGAGAGGAGCAAAGCAGAGGAGCCAGAAGCTCTGAGCATCGTTTTGACACCTGCACCCTCTTTCTGTGCAGCATCCCAGCATGAAGCCAGCACTGCCCTCCCCATCCCAGTCCAGCACTGCCATTCCCCATCCCAGTCCAGCACTGCCACTCCCCATCCCAGTCCAGCACTGTTCCCCATCCCATTCTCCCTCGGGAACAGGGGCTTGGGGAGGAGGAGGAGGGAGGCACTTCACAGGTAACCCCTCTGCACGGAGCCTGTGCGACATTATGCAGGTTGGATGCCAGGCAAGGCTGATCACAGAGTCATTGCTGCTGCTGCTGCTAATGAGGCCCTTAGGCTAATTAAAAAGACGAGTAGAACACAAAAACATAATGAGGAGCCAGTTTATCAGTCAATCGGAGGACATGAATACGCCAATAAAAGTTTGAACTACCTCCTTGCTGCCAGCATCCCGGCGCTGGCCCAGCCCGGGGCTGGAGGGGGACCACTCACCGAAATGGCTTTGTGCTTCCCAGCTCCTGGCTGAGGAAAAAACGGGGCCGTGAGAGGCTAGGAAGAGGCGTGCAGCCTCCTCTGTGCCCACCTGGCATGCGGCTGGTTGCTTTTACTGCACTGAGGATGGAGGGCTTGAAAAGCAAATCATGGGAGGTGCTTGGGTAGCTCATCCTCTTCGGACACGGAAGTCCCCAGGGGCATGGAGGGACTCCCCCGACCCAGCCCTGCTACCCTGCGCTCTGGGCATCGCACTTTGCACCCACTGGAGGACAGCACCGATGTTTCAAGGCTCTTCCCTGGCCAGCAGCACCATCTGTGTGCACAGAGCTGCTCGGATCCCTGCCTGGGCCGGCTCCGGATCCCGGAGGATGAAGGATGCTGTGGGAGGCTCCATCCAGCCAAGTTCCTCTGGGCTGTGGTGCCCTCCTCTGGGTTTCCCATTAGCCTCTAACCAGGCGGAACGAATGGGCAGGAGAGGCTGCAATCCCGCTGCCAGAGCATTATTCTTGTCATTAATATTATCATTATTAATATTATTATTATTCTCCCTATGGCAGGCTCAGCCAGTGAGAGCTGCAAGGGAACCAGGGGGCCGGCAGTGCCTGCTCTGAAAGCAGCCAAAAACATGGAAAGGTCCTGCCTGACCCCAGCTGGGGCCCCACAGCCCCCACCCAGGCACCCAGCCCTGTTCCCTGCACCTCCAGGCCGAGGTCGCAGCCGGGTGCTGGTTTTTGGGGGGTGTTTTTGCTGAGGAATGACTTCCGTGGGTTTCCTCGCTCAGCTCTCCGGCCCAGCTTGCGGATGAGCCAGGAAATCTCAGGGGCGTCTTTGTGATAAACAAATGTAAACACTTCAACCTAAACAGCAGCAGCTGGAGCTGCCGTGCCTGAGCACCCCGGGCAGCCCCGGCTCGGGATGGAGGGGAGGAGGAGCGGGGCCCTGCGGGTGGGACAGAGCTGCAGGAGGGCGGGAATGGGAAGGGGCGAAGCAGCACGAGAGAGGAGGATGTGGGGAAAGGAGGGGGCGTCCAGCAGAAGAGGAATTTGGGAAATCGCCCTTCCTCAACCCTACCCACGGGCACTGCACATCCAGGCACCTGAATTCCCCAGCCGGTGCCTGATTGCTGCTGTGCCACACGTGCCCTTGCAGGAGAGAAGCCCCAGATCTACCAGCGGGGCTGTCGCAGATGCTCCTCCTGGGCTGCATCCATTACAGCCAGGCTGAGGCTTTGCACGAGGCCTCCCATTGCTCCTGTCCCCAGGGCTGGGGCTGCTCTGCCCCACCCCGAGCTGCTCCCCACGCCCAGACACTGAATTGGCAGCGGCCCCCCGTGCTGGCAGCAGGGCACGGGCTGGCTCTGCCTGCAGGAGATGCTCCCTGCAGTGCCCTCCTTCAGACCAGACGCAAGGATTTGCCCTTATTCCGTGTATTCTCAGCGCTCTCCTTTTGTACGACCCTAGAAACTTCATGTACCTGATCCCGCCAGTCACTCCCTGAACACGCCCGTGGGGAGTCCAGACCGGCCAGAGCCTCCCCCCTGCATCTCCCTGCACTTCAAGAGGGATTACAAATGGAGAGAGAGTGACTTTTTACAAGGGCATGGAGTGACAGGACACGGTGGGGGGTGGTTTTCAACTAAAAGAGGAGAGATTTCGATTAGATATTGGGAGGAATTTCTTCTCAGTGCGGGTGGTGAGGCCCTGGCACAGGGTGCCCAGAGAGGCTGTGGGCTCCCTATCCCTGGAAATATTCAAGGCCACAGATGGATGGGGGTTGGAGCAACCTGGGGTAGTGGAAGACATCCCTGCCCATGGCAGGGAGTGGAACGAGATGAGCTTTAGGGTCCCTTCCCACCCAAACCATTCCATAATTCTAGGACTCTGTGACCCCCAGCTTTGGGGGGAGCCCCCACGTCTCCTTTCGAGGAGCCCCTCTGCAGCCCCAGCTCCTCTGCCCTGGCTGCCAGGCAGGCTCCGAAATGGAGCCGCTAATTAAATTACACTGCCAGCCAAAACTGCTTCGTCAAGTAAATAAATAAATAAAAATTAGAAGGTCATCAAAGTTGTGTTTGGAGACCATCGCATTAGCATACATCTGCATAGTAATGAGGGGAAAAAAGGGCCATTTAAAGAGAGCTGGTAATTTACCCAGCCAAGTAAACTTCATTACCTTTAAGTAGCGCCCACGACAAGCACTAATTCACACCTTTAACGACCCTGGCACAGATGGCAGAGAGGGACGGGGAAGGCAGGGCCAGCCAAGGTGCCCTGGGCCCCCGGGGGCTCTGCTCGGTGCTGGGGTCACAGCAGCACCCGCAGCACCCCCAGCACCCCCGCGGGCCCGGGGAGTTCGGGACAGGGGGGTGTCAACGCCGAAGCTTCGTGACCTGGCGGTGCAAGAGCTGGATCGTGGCACACGGGTGGGCTTTGCCTCAGCTCCTGGAGCCCAGGGGAGCTGAGCTCCTTCTGGAGCCCCCCCAGAGCACGGCAAAGCATCCCACCTCCTCACCAGTGCCACCAGTGCCGCCCGCCTGGCACCGCACCAGAGCCCCCAGGGGCAGACGAGGAGGGAAACGGGGCTGTCCTTCTGCCTTTGGATACTCCAGCACCCCGCGCATCCTCCCAAGCATTTGACTCCACGGCGGAGCCTTGTAGTACCCGTCGGAGCCGTGCGAGGCCAGCACAGCCCCGCGCTGCCGTCCCTGCCTCTCCGTTAAATGCAGCATCCCATTTCTCCAGGCTGCTATCTGTGTATTTATTTCCAATGAGGTCAGGAGTATCAAGGTTGTAAAATAACATATTTCCCCTTGTTTTCTTCCCAGATCTCATACGGAACGCTTCCGAAGTCAATTATCTCCCGGCGGCTGAGCTCCCAGCCTGCTCTGCCCTGTGGCACAGCAGCCCCTCTGTGGGGCCAGAAACCGGGCTGGGGGATGAAGGAGGGAGAAACCAGGCTGGGGGATGAAGGAGAGATGGGAAGAGGGAAAATACAACGTCCTGACGGGGATTTCAAGTCTCCAAAGTGATAATTCCTAGCAAAAGACAAGGGGCAGCACATCAGCGCTCCAAGAGCTGGCGCTGGCAGGGGAATTCCAGCTGGGAATGTGCAGGCGCCTTCCAGGTCTTTGCCTCCCACCAGAGCACAGAGCTCACCTGCGTGCAGAGGTTAAGCTGTCACCCTCAGGTGGGCAGCAGGAGGGGGAGAGGGATGCCAGCATCCCCAGGGCGTGTGGCTGTGCCCTTAATTAGGACAGGGCTGTTTGCCCAGACACTTCTCCTTCCGCCCTTCCCCTTGCGGCCTCCTGGAATTCAGCATATTTGATTAGGATAAGGGCTCTCCTTTTCCAACAGGCTCTGTCCTCAACCCACCAAAATCAAAGATTGCTTTGTTGGGCTCGCAGAGTTCCAGAGAAGGGCTCGAAGGGGCTCACAGTCACGGCAGGAGTGTTACAGGAGACACACCAGCCCACCTGGCAGCTCAGGACTTCTGGGAAATTCAGCTTCAAGCCCCTCTCAAATTCAATCAAACCAAAACCTCAGTGCTCCTTCAGGCCACATCCCAGCCATCCTAATCCTAATGGGTGGGAATATGGGCCACTGTTCCCATGCCCGTGCCACCCAAGGAGCCAGCTGGGCACGACAACATCCAGCCCGCCAGGACAACATCCTCATGTGTTCCTTCCCTTTTTTCTTCCCTATTACCTTTCCCTTTTTCCTTTCCTCTTCCCTTCCCTTCCCTTCCCTTCCCTTCCCTTCCCTTCCCTTCCCTTCCCTTCCCTTCCCTTCCCTTCCCTTCCCTTCCCTTCCCTTCCCTTCCCCTTTCCTCTTTCCTTTCCCTTCCCTTGCCCTCCCTCCTCTCCACTTCCCCGTATTTTTCTAAAGAGCGCTTTTTTGCCATGTCTCATTTCATTCCTCATCAGATGCTTTCCCGGAGCATAATCCCGGCTTGTCAGGCAGCCCTTGCAGAAAGGAGTAAATCCTGTTTGATCCATTCCTGTGCACTTTGAACATGCAGAGAAGCACCTGAGGCAGAAACACAATTCCCGGGTGCGGGGAGTGCTGGGCTCCTTAATTACCCGGCCCCGGAGTCCTTCAGCTCCGGTGCAAAGCGCTTTAACACGGCTGCTCCTCAGCTCATTTCCAGCCGGTTTCTCCCTGCCTTTAACTCAAGCACCGGCATAACGAGCCAACAATTGACGGAAAACAATAACAACCTTTGTAAAAGACAAGGTCGGGGTTATTTCTTTTCTCTCTCCCTTTCATGAGACAATAGCGAGGATGATGGTGGCGATTACCGGGAATTTCATGCTGTGATTGAGGGCCTACAATAAGCGGAGATCATTCATTGTCTGGGTTCAGACTGAAGGAGGAGAAATTTAGGTTTGATGTACGAAAGGAATTGTTCCCTGTGCGGGTGGGGAGGCCCTGGCAGGGAATTTGTGGCTGCCCCATCCCTGGAAGTGTCCAAGGCCAGGCTGGACGGGGCCTGGAGCAGCCTGGGACAGTGGAATTGTCCCTGCCATGGCAGGGCGTGGCACTGGATGAGCTTTAGGGTCCCTTCCAACCCAGTCTGGGATTCTATAATAAGATTCCGTTTTGACATGAGGAGCCGGGTGAGAGGCAGGCGGGTACCGCGTGTTCCTGCCGCTAGGAAAGATGTCTATGGATTGGTTGCAGGCTCCGTGCTCGGCCAGGGCCGGCTCCCCGGCATCACCGACAAACCTTAACCAGAGAGGGCTTCCACCTCTCCTTCCATGCCGTATTCCCACCCCACAAGTTAAGCAGCTTGGACATGGACCCCCGAGATGGGGACCATAACGAGATCTTAAACTGGTGTGACTGAGTCTGACCCAGACCCAAAAACACCCTCTCGGTGCACAGCTACCCTCGGCCGATCGGAGTTGTGTCGCGTTAACCGCACCCATCTCAGAGCAGCCGGAGCCGTAGGAACGCGTTCGAATTCGAGACAAACTCTCCGAGGCAGCACAGAGATTGTTCCGGAGTGTTTGCATTGCCACAATGCACGGTTGGCCCCATTACGGCCCTTCCTGAGCACCTCGTAATTACCGACGCTTGTACCCTGCAATCCCCTGCGAAGGCAATGTTCCACTACTGCTCCCCATTAACAGACCGTGATCTGCGATCCGGGGAGGCGAGGAAAGGGGTTATAAATGAATAATTCGTGCTCCAATATAAAATTCCAAACTATGTATTAAAGTTAAAATGTAACTAATATAAAATGTAAATAAAAGACTGGTTTCGGGGAAAAATTGTAACCTTCACTAGGGGAACCAAGTTGAAAAACTGGTTTCGGGAGAAACTGCAGTCCTGCAAGCTGGACTTCAGGAACAAAGACCCATCCAGGGAGAAACTAAGGCGTCTCCTGGCATTTACATCTTCAAGGAGAACTTCTCGGAAGGCTGATCAAGATCTATGGAGAATTTCTCCCTGAGTGTGGCCGATTAAAAACCTGCGAAAACTCCCCTCCCAGGTGCAAGGTGCCAAGGACTGAATCTAGAGCCGAGATATGAGACATCACGACCCATCAGATAACGTCCTCCGGTGATGGGACATTCATCAGAAGCAGGATGTGTTTTGTTTCTCCCAGCACCGTGAATAACATACTTTGTGTATATGCTGATGGACAGAAATGAGATCATAGATCCAAACTCCGGGGGAAAAACTGTATAAAAATCGGCTGCTGGGAACAGTGGTTGTGAACAGAGGGAGGTCTGATGCGATAGAGGTCAGACCTGTGTTCACCCAGTGCCAACCCTGGGCTTGGCACTGTTTCCTTTTTCGATCGTGGCTTTGCGTGTTTGTATTTTTGGACACGTAATAAATTTTATATCTGTTTTATATTAATTCGGCGCATTTTATTTATATCAGGGGTTTGCAAAGTAACACCGAAACAACGCTGCAAATGCTCAGCAGGGTTTGCAGAAGCATCTGTGTGAGTACCTGACTCGTTCAGCTACTCGGATAAAACCCGCCCAGGGCATCAAAACGAAACCTGGTCACCCATGGCAGGGTCTGAAGGTCGTCCGAGAAGAGCATCAGAGGGAAGCCGAGTTCCAGAAGAGCAGCACATCCACCAGATCCATCCCCGCCACCCCGGCAGCTGCTCTGGGAGGTGACAAGGTGGCTCTGGTAGCGCTGCTGGATTAAAATGGGACACAAACACTGCTTCTCCCTCCATCCCTCCCCAGATTCCTCTCCCCTGCCTTCTCCTTCTGTCCCTCTCCTGATTCCTCTCCCCTGCCTTCTCCCTCCATCCCTCTCCTGATTCCTGTCCCCTGCCTTCTCCTTCCGTCCCTCTCCTGATTCCTCTCCCCTGCCTTCTTCCATCCCTCCCCAGATTCCTCTCCCCTGCCTTCTCCCTCCATCCCTCCCTGGATTCCTCTCCCCTGCCTTCTCCCCAACCCCACCACACCCCCCAAACCCTTTTCCCCGGCTGCTGCCATGAAAGACGCTGCACCAGACAAAGTTGTGTTGCAAAGTAATTGCACCTGGAAGGCAGAGCCGCTGCTGCGCCCAAACACCGGGCTCTGCCTCTTTGAAATCTGGGAGAAGAGCTCCGGAACACACTGGGAATAAAAACAACAAAGAAGAAAATTGGGACAAGCCGCACTAAGACAGTGGAGGTGGGAGCAGGCAGTAGCTGGAGAGTGGGGGTGGAATGATTGCCCTTATTCCCACATGAGATCTATAGACACACATATAATATCTATATAATTTTAATATATTTTTTTAAAGAAGTTCCTGCCTTTTTTCCCTCGTTAAAATCCAGCCTCATTTCAGCTGCTGTACCGTTACCTCCAGAGAAACCCAAGCCATGGTTGTGGCTCACAGAAACGTCTCTGAGCCAGTTTTAAGCCATCTTTTTCAGGAAGCAGCAGTGACCCAGCTATGGAAAGAGTGCACTGGCCAAAACACAGGCAGCCAAAACCCTGCATCCCCATGTGCCGAGTGACACAGATGAATAATCCAAATCCTAATTCCCAAGTTTCTTTTTATATATATATATATATATATTATTTTTTTTTTTTTTTAATTACTATTATTTTTTTAAACCCCTTAGGATGCGATTCTCTGGATTGACATTTCTCCTGGCACGGGGCTCTGGGCTGGCAGGCACCCACAGGCAGCAGTGTGAGATGGATGATTAATACAAGCAGACAGGGACACCCTGGAAATCAGTGCTGCCCCCTGGAAATCCCCCCGCTGCTCACCTCGTGCATCACTTCACAAAGGTGATCCTGCTTGGATCCCAACATATTATCCCCATTTCTTTCTAGAATCCCTTTTATTTTGTTTCTTAAAGCACCTCACTTCAGTAATAACTCGGAGAGATGTCTTGGGATGCCAAATAACAAAATGCATTTCCGCAGCGGCTTCATAATTAATGTTTGCATCGTTTATCTTTCATGGAAAGATTATTCTGACTAACGAGGTTCTGGGCCACTAATTCATTACAGTGCCTTGTCACTTCCTGCTCCTTCTTATTACCCAGAAATAGACTCATTAGTCAGAGTGCAGTGACAGGGAGAAATTGTGTTCGTTAATTTAATTCCTCTTCTCTCCCTTTCTGGGTCGGTGTTTGTCCGAATTCAGGGATTCAAAGGAGAGGGAGGGAACACGACCTGTTGCAGTGCTCGGTGCTTCCCCCCTGCTTTCCACCGCCTTCGGGGGGAGGAAACTCCGTCCATCCCTTCCCTGCAGCAGCAGCCACATGCAGGGATGGCTCATCTGCTGCTCTTTAGCCTCAGAGCTTCTCCAAGGCCTGGGAAATGTTGGATTGCAGTTGAATTTTTCCTGTCGGCCACACTCAAGGGATGGAGGGAACTGGCTGCCCCTGACTTGGCTGGAGCTGGAGCAAAGCAAACCCCCACCAGGTCCTGCTGAGCCCATCCCCTTCCCACTGATCCCTACAATAAACTTCCCTTCAGTGATTTCCCAGCTCGGTGTGATGGAATCACAGCTCCCTATTTCATGATTATCCATTTCTGTTTCCGTTCTCTCTTGCTGTCTTGCTCCCAGCAGCGTTTCCAGCTGGGCATCCCCCAAAAGCCACAGGAATCATGGAATATCCTGAGTTGAAAGGGACCAACAAGGATTGCAGAGTCCAACTTCTGGCTGCTTAGGACACTCCAAGAATCCCACCCTGTGCCTGGAAGCTTTGGTTAAACATTCCTTGAACTGGAAGCCTTGGAGCCATGACCATTTTCCCTGGGGAGCCCAAGGGAGCACCCCCCAAGCAGCAAACAAAGGAAAAAATCAACAGCTGGCCATGGAGATGGAAAATCCATCCCAAATGAGAGGGGATAACAGTCACCAGTCAGGGCTGGGGAGGAACCACTTCAGCTCATCCTTCCCCATGCAAGGCAGAGGTCCAGGGACAGGCAAGGGGGAATTAGAGAAGGAGCAAAAGCTCTTTTATTCCCTCCTGCATGTCCTAAAACCGGAGCGATTTGTGTAACACCTGCAGCATTTAACACGTTTAATACAGCAAAGCCAGCACCCAGCAGGGCACCGCGACAGGGAACAGGCTCGGAGGCATCTGCTGCCAGGGCTGCCCAGCAGGGAAAGGGTTAAAAGCCCTTGGATTTACACAGGTTTGGCAGCACGTTCCCGGTTTTCCTACAGGTAATTACAATAATTGTGGCGTGTAAACACTTTCCAGGAGAGATCAAAACCGGGGGTGGGAATGGGAGAGGGATGAGGACAAGCAAGATCAAAGGAAAAATTATTAAAATCTATATAGTGCCGCTTCCCGATCCCTGTGAAGTCTGACAGCGGGGCTGCGGGGGTGAAGGAGCAGCCCCAGCTGCCTTCATCTCCCAGCCCGTACATTCCCATATTTTCTGTTCAACCACACACGGAAACCTCCACCCAGCACCACCCCAAACCCAGCCCTGTCCAGCACCGCGGGGCACCTTTTGTATGTTCCTGACACCAAACCAACGAGGGATGCACAAGCTCATCATTTTGGGGAAGAAATTGCCTAATTACTTGCTTTTCCGAGCGGGATCCGAGCAGAAACTCTGGATCTTGGGACTGCTTTGACTTTGCGATCCCCCCACCAGCGATGCGCTAATCTGCGCTCGGCAGGAGGATCCGCTTTCCCCTGCGGGATCGGCTATTAACAGTTGACGTTTAGTTTAAACAAAGCCTTGAGATTGTCCAAATATTTGCCTCAAACACACTTTGTGTTGTGCCTCTCAGCTCGGCTCGCCTCGGGGGTGTTCCGCTCTGCTTTTCCCGTCCATCCCGGCTCCCCCAGGCCGCCGGCGGGAGCTCGGGACTCGCCGGGAGCGCGGGGATGGATCTCGAGCATCACCCGATAAACCCCGAGCTCACGCACCGACTCCCTCCCTCCCCTGAAACTAAACATCAAAGTGAAGGGAAAATTATCTTCTTGCAGCAAAGTGGGTTTTAAGTCATTTGCTTTTAATTTTTCCCTCCTCTTCTGCAAATCCAAGCAGGAGAAAAGAGAACACCGAAGTTCAACACGGAAATAAAAACGCTGATTTTTTTTTTCAACCCTTCCTTTTCCTCTCAGCTCCCCACAAAAGGGTTCAATTTATACTTTTAATATAACTAATTGTTTGTGGGAACATGCTTCAGCTCCTGCACGCTTCATCTCCTCCCCATGCCTCCATCCCTGCTCCTCCTGAAACCCCCACACCGGAGCAGCAAAACATGCTCGGAAAAGGCTTTGACAATTTCTTTTGGTAAAGAAAATAAGCAGCTGAAAAACAAGAATATGGCTTAAAAAATATTCCCCCCACAGCAAGCTGCTAATGAAGAACAGCAATCCCAGAGAGTCCCGGGGAGCTGCTCATCCATGCAAACCTGGGGTAGGATTTCATGGAAAAAACAACTTCCTATAGACCTGTGATCTCCACGGGCTGTATTTATTCTCTTCCAGCCTCTTTTCTTAGTTCTGCCTTCCATTTGAGTCAAAAAATGTAGATTTCCAGGTGTTTCCTTGGCTCAGCTGCAGCCGGGCTCTGGGATAACCCTTGGAGCATCAGCACCAGCGTGTGCAGGGTGGGATTCACTCAGAGGCCAACTCAGTTACGAGGAGCAGAAATGGAGACGGGAAATAGAGAAAGAGCTGACAACAAAGGTTACAACCCGCTGCTCCACACTCCTCAGGGCTCCAGAGGGATGCTGGGAGGAGGGATGCGCTGCTCTTTGCTCAGGTTGGGATTTTTGCTGTTGTTTGCAGGTATTTTTGTCTCTTCCACGCTCCCAGCTCAGCCCTGCAGCCGCATTCCTGCCCCGTCCCTCTCACATACCCGTGGTTATAAAGTCATCCTGCTGCAGAGCGAAGCGGGGCAGGAAACAATAATTCCTTCCCAGCCCTTCCTGGACGGTGCCCAGGGTATTTGCTGCTGTAATTCAGCTTTGTCTCACCAGGGCAAATCTTCAGGAGAAGTCAGCACACTCACAGGAGATCAGCCTGGAAAGGCCCCCAAGAAATTACCTCATTCCTAGTGCAGACCATCAGCAAAAGCAGCTCCCAGTAAATTATCCCATATATTCACATGCTGTGAATATTCACATCCACAGGCAGCAGCCCAGAAGTGTTGGCCCCATCGCTGGGAGCTTTTAGGGATGGGAGGGATGCACGAGGAGATGTCCAGTGTCATGGCAATACATATTCCAGGAGCTCAGAGAGCATTCCCATGCTCTAACCGGATGCAGTTCCATGCCTGCCGTGCTTTCCCCCACACCAAAGCACCAAAACATCACCCAACATCATTAAAAAAAGGCTGCAAAAACGCCAGTGAGCCATCATATCCACACCCCTGATCCTCAGCACATCCACTGCACCCAGATCCCACAGCAGCATCCAAAAACATGGAGTGAGCCCCATGCCCACGATCCTGATCCCCAGCACGAGCTTCTCCTGCCCAACAGGATCTACCCCTGCTTCCCTACGGCGGCTGGGAAGGCCCCTCCTGAGGATTTTCCCTATGATTTTCTCAAAACTGGACACACTGGAGGATTTTGGGATAGCCCGATGTCCCCCAAGGGCTGGACCCCTTTCCTTTCAGCCCCCACCTGGAGTCACCTACCTGGGCAGCTTTGGATGCCTCTCTCCCAGTGCCACTGGCTGCTGTGCCTGTGTGGCTCCTTCCCTGAATGTCTTATCCCCCCCTCTCCAAAAAAAATAATCCAACTTTGCCTCAAGGATAAGTAGAATAAAATGTCACTTACCTATTAGGGGGAAAAAAGAGAAGAAAGAGGGAAAGTATTACACACGTATTCTTTGAAATCAGGTCAGCTTAAAGCTTTGAAATGGCAAAAATTGAAAGATATTTTCCTCCCACTTCCCTTCCTCTCTTTTTTCCCAACTCTTTTAAAGGACTCTCTACTTTCAAAGGTTTCCTTGAGTCCAGTTTTCCTTCTGGAACGGTTTTTTCTGCTCCGTGCTGAGCCAATGCCCACCTGCTCCTGTCCCACGTGTGCACACGGCTGCTTCCCCCTGAGGGGCGAAGGAAAGAGCTGGAGAAAAGCAAAATAACAAATAAAGGAGGCGAAAGCAGAGACTCACAGGATGGTTTAGGATGGAAGGGACCTTAGAGATCTTCTAGTTCCACTAGACTGGTCCAAGCCCGGTCCAGTCTGGCCTTGAATGTTTCCAGGGATGAGGCATCCACAGCCTCCTGTTCCATGGAGGAATTCATCTTTGGTGGCCTCATCTTCACACATCTCAGCACATCCCACTCAAGGATGGGAAATCCAAGCACAAGGGGAGCCCTGGAAGTCTCCCCGCTCCTCCTGCAGCTCAGGACTCAGTGAAGGGCTTTCTCCAGCTCATTCCTGAACGATTTAAGGCAAATTCTCCTACCCTCATCTGTTCCAGCGCTATCTGCAGCCTAACAGGCCCTATCTCTAAGGAAAGCTGAGTGCCAAAAAGAGATATTTGTTATTAAAGAGCACTTTTGTCATCGCCATCCATCTGCCTGCCCACCTTTACAGCACTTAGATGAGCTACATATAGAAAACCTCAAATGCAGAATGTGATGTACAGCCACACTCGCTCCAAACAGGAAGAGGGAGAAATTCGGTCTCATCCCTCCCCATCCCTCTGCAAAGCATCTCCAGCCCCTGCGCTGCCTGCAGGGGAACGCCAAGGGTGTATTTAAGATGTGGGGGGTTTTTCAATCAGGCTGAGCATCGTGCTAACGATTCCCACCGGGAGCGGAGGGAACAGCTGGAGGACCCTTGCATCCATCCATATGCCTCTCCCATATGCAGTGGCAGGCACTGCCTGCACGCTGCACGGCTGCTCTGCCGGGAGGAGAACACATCCTGCTGCAGGCTGGGCTCGGCTGCAGCGCTGCATCCCCGGCCTGGCTCATTCCAGGGCAGGTTCGTGGTTGGTACCGAGAGCAGCGCATGCACGAACCCCTCCTGCCTCAGCCTGGCCCAGCCCGGCTCAGCTCGGCTCAGCTCGGCTCAGCTCGGCTCAGCTCAGCTGAGCCCATTGCTCCTGTGATGGGCACCGGGGTTTTATTGCAGAGCACCAGACTGAGACAGCCGAGCAGCCCCTGTCTGTGACGGGAGGCTGGAGCTCCGAGCGCTCCATCACCTCCGTCCCCGTGGTCTCAATGTCACAGTCTGCTGCCCGTGCTTCATCCTCACCTCCTCCTCCTCCTCCCCTTGAGGGATTCACAAATCCCGCCCATCCCAACCCTGCTGCTGCTCTCACACCCCTCTCCTGTGGGTACATGAGACATAAATCCCTTTTTTTTTCCCTGCAAAGACCTGTGGTTGAGACCCACTTGGAGGATGCTCTAAGTGCTCTGCAGACCCAGCCCAGAGCTGGCAAACGAACCCTGCTGTAATGAATTACTGGTTTCTCATTCTAACACATCCTAAAATCAGGAGGTTCCAGCCTCCCTGCCCCTCATCCCCTTAAACTCACAGGGTTTTTCTCTAACGCCATCCTAAAATGAGGACTGGTGACAGCCTGCCCGCTCCTCACCCCCTTCAGCTCCCGAGGTTTCCTCACTTTCAGCTTTAGGAGCACAAGTGGCTCTGATGGGTTTCCCTCCCTCCCTCCCTCCCTCCCGCTGCCTGGCGAGGGTTCGGAGCAGGGAGGCGAAGGCAGGGGTTAAGCTCAGCCTCTCCCCATGGCAGAGAAGCCAAAGCCAGGGAGCTGCAGCGGTGCCAGGCACGGCTCAGCCATCGCTAGATGGGGACAGAGTCCCACCGACGCCTGCAAGTGCCCGGCTCCCGCCCCGGGGCACTGGGATGCTCCAGCAGCGCGGAGAGGGACCACGGCCCCTTTGACCCTCCCCGGTCACCACTGCAAAGCTCGAGCGGGAACGGGAGAAAACCACTCTGGGAAAAACAGGGTGAGAGTCAAACCCTGGCCAGCAGTTTGTGTGTCCTCCCCGCCGGGTTCCGCGGCATCCCCCGCTGATCCCATTCCACCTCGCCAGCGGAGTGTTGGATTCATTATCAGCTTCCTAAGATCTCCGTCTGCAACCACTATTCCTTTGAGAGGAGCTCTTGCTCTCCCTTGTCCCTGCTTTTTAGCAAGTTTTCCTGTGCACCGTGGGGTTTTGTTGTTTGGGATTTTTATTTTTTTTTTGCAGGGAGCATATTTATTGATTTTTCACACTGGGCAACACAACACGTTCCACACCTGTGGGGATCTTCATTTGCAGGACCCATCATCCCTCCTCGAACAGGAGGGAGGACTGAGGCACAGAAAATGCATGACAGCTTTAAACTGTTGCTCCTGTCACCCAGCAGGACACAGGTCCACGGCAAGCACACAGAAAGCATTCCTTTTATTCCTTTCACACTGGAAAAAAATGATGTGTTTTTCCAACTGACAGGATTTTCCTGGTTTAAATCCCATCCAGGAGAAAATTACTGCAGCTGGCCCTGGGATGCTGTGGAGGGTTTGCTCAGGTTGGCACCAAGGGCAGAGCCATTGACCACCCTCCCCACCAATAACTAAATATTCGCATTTCTCCCAATTCTCTGCTTAAAATGCCCCACTCCAGCCACAGCAAAGCGAATGGATCCTCTCCAAGCAGCAACACAGAGGGTGCTGCATCCCTTAGGGAGTGTTATTGCTGATCCTCGAGCAATAACCCCCTTTTCCAACACCTGTAAATACATTCCAGGGTCTAGGATCCCCCTCAACCCCCCACGCTCCCTCAGGAGAGGTCCCTGGTCCTCTTCCCCTTCCCAGGCTTGGAAATCTCCCACAGCCCTGCAATTTCAGTGTGATCAAGGGGAAGGCACAGCTCTCATGGCTCCTCAGAGCTTCCCTCCTGCGGCCCCATCCGCAGGCACTGCAGGATTTGGAGGGATTTGGAAGACACCAGAAGACATTTCGCTCACCCGGCACGCCTCTCCCTCCTCCCAGCCCCTCTTGCTCCCCAATATCACAGGTATCGACCCTTGTCCTTGTTGCATTTTGCTGCATTTAATCCCTCAAGGCAGGGGAGAGGGAGAAAACTACTATTTTTTTAAAAAAATCCATACAAAAAAGAAGGCAAAAGGGAGGAGGATTAAGTCAGAGAAACAGGGATGTGCTGAGGTGTTGCTATTATCAATACCAGGGACCTCGATCCCTTCCCTGCAGTTTCTTCAAGGCCGAGAGTGGTAAATAAAAGGGGGGATAACAAATTTGGGCAGGGAGGGCTCAGGCACTGGACCCTGGTGTCCAGGGACCAGGAAAAGGCACATCCATGGAACACAGAACCAGCCACATCCCTGGCAAACTCAGAATTCCTTCCCTCTCACCGATACTTTTAATAACCAATTAATATTTAGTCAACAAGTGGCTGAGCTAAATCCAAGGAGATGGATTTCGCAGGAGGGCTATTTCATGTTAAATGAGCACTGACTCATCAGCAGCATTTACTGAGGATTATGGATTAGCTGCGTGCCCAGGATCCATCACCATAAATCCAGCGGGGCGGGAGCTGCCGGCGGGGCCAGCACGCGGCTGTCCCGTGGTGGGGAGCACCTTTGGGATGGCCACAGCCCCTCGAGGGGCCCTTCACAGACACACCCCTAAGGGGGACATTCCCAAATGGGATTGTGACCCCAGTCCATGATTCTGGACAGCTCCCCCTAAAATATGGCACAGCAGGGAGCTGGGATTGAGCAAAGGGGCTACGCAGCAGGGAGGAGAGCATCCTGATTATCAGTCCCTGGAAAACAAGGCACACAGCATCACAGCCTGCAAAAAATGCTGCAGAGGGATCTCGCTCTCAAAGTGTGTTTTGCCAAGGCTGGATTGGTTGTGCAAAGCAGCAGAAAATACAAGGTGGGTCCTTCCATCCCTGGAAGTGTCCGAGGCCAGGTTGGACAGGGCTTGGAGTGACCTGGTTTAGTGGAAGGTGTTCCTGGTTTGGGATCAGATTGTCTTTAAACCTCCTTCCAACCAAAACCCTTCTAGGGTTTGAGGGCACAGGAGCACTGGGCTGTGGCAGGCAGCGTGGGGAGCACCACCTCTCTGATGAGCAGGGAAAACTCATCCTGCCCAGTCCTGTCTCTGCTGAACAGCAAAATGTGTTGCTGATGCTCCCTCTCCCCTCCTCATCCCGCCAGGAGACCCCCAGGCAGTCCTGCCCTCCCACAAACCCAGTTCAGGCTCAGCTCAGGCTGGTTTCATTTGTGGGGACCCCATCCCTAAGGAAAGTTCTTCCCTGCTGATCCCAATGCCAATGGCCACAGGGCAGCTTCCCCAGCCCCCTTGCACCCCAACCCTTTCGGATCCCGCTCGGATTGGGGGGATCCGGGCAGAGCCGGGCTCTGTTCCGCTGCTTATCGGCGTTGCTTCTGCTGGAGGAGGTGATTAACTCCCTGACCTGCCAAGCTTTAACACGACCTCCGAGAATAGATAGAATCTTGTTATCTTGTAATGAGTTTTATGGCTTATTTCAGTACATTTTGGCCATGTTTCTCCAGTGATTAGGGCAATTATCAGCCTGTGCGTTTCAGGATTATGAATTATGGAGCCTCTGAAAGGCTACAGAGATTTAATATCTCTCAGCGTCCCTCTGCCTCACTTCCAGCACTTAACTGGCTCTAGACTCCTTCCGTTTGGAGCACGGGAATGAGTGCACAGCAAAGGAATTATGCATCAAAGCTTGCGAGCGGGATCCAGCCGCCACAATTAATAACAGGGAATATTTAACACTGCATCACCCGAGGGTGCAGGGCACAGCCACAGCCCCGGGGCACCACCAGCAGGGATGCAGGCAGTGCCTGTCAGGGCAGGGGGAGCAGAGCCTGGGTGTCCTGGCCCTTGCAGGAATGAGTCACATATTCCAGGCTTGGCCACAGGCTGGGATTTAGGGGATGTGATTTAATCCCAAAGAGAAGCCAGGCACAGCCAGTCCATCTGAGCTGGCCTGTGGCTATTTCAGGCCTCACCTGGCTGGGGACACCCAGTCCTACTCATGGCCCTCTCCCTGGAGAGCCCTGTCCCATCTGAAGCTTTTTTAGAAACCTAATGCCACTGAGCAGCTTAGGCCTGGACTGCGCACGCGGGATTAGCAGGGAAGGGACACTTCCCGTCAGACGCAGCCGGGCTTGGGCCTGCTCGGAGCTGTCCTGGGCAAAAGGCACAGCCAAGCTGGAGCCAGCCACGTGGACAACAGCAGTGGCTCTTGCTCTCCCCTGAGAGGCTCCAGAGCACCTCAAGAAAAGGCATCAGCATGATTTTGTGGAAGGGGAAACCGAGGCATGATGTGTTGCTGTTGGGAATGAAATCCACTTTCAGCTTGGAGCTCCAGGATGAACAAAACCAGACCCATGAACAAAACCAGCCTGAGCTGAGCTGGACTGGATTTGTGGGAGGGCAGGACTGCCTGGGGGCCTCCTGGGTGGACAAGGAGGAGAGAGAGCATCAGCAACACGTTTTGCTGTTCAGCAGCCCTGCCCTGGGCATGAAACCAGAGGGCAAGCCCTGCCCAAATCCAGCCCTACGCACACCGAGTTTGGATGCACCAAATCCATGCCCAGCACCCTCCTGCTGCTGGGCCTCACTGCACAGCCCAGAGGCGCAAAGGGCATTTGGAGGCTCTTGCAAGCCCCCAGATCCCACCTAAATGTAGAAATATTCTGTTTGCCTGTCGCTGGTTGCAATGGGGACAGCTGAGGCCAGGCAGGGCCAAGTCCTGCTGCCATCACCCATCCCTAGCAGCATCCAGATGGAGCCTTTTAACGATCTTGATCCACGCTTGGTTTTATTTTTATTTTTTCCTCCCTGCAAATGATCACTAGAACTTGATGGCTGCTTGGGAAAACACAGACGACAGCAGAAACCTTTTGGTGCGAGGAGCTGTGCTGGCTCAGCTTCCTCCTCTCCCCCTCCACGCGGATGCGGGTGCTTGTTCCAAGCAGGAAAACGAAAAATATTAATTTTGCATAGAAATAAAATTAAGCTTTTGGAAATGAGCTCCAAGAAATAAAGCCATCGCTTGAGTTAATTAAGAAGTGATTATACTGAAAGGCTGTAATAAAAGCTTCACGACACAGGACACACCGAGCTGGGGAAAGACCTGGGCATCGTCCTGGGGAAGGGATGGGAAGAGCAGCACCCGGGCTGATCCCAGCCTTGCTCCGTCCCCTTTGCTCTGCTCCATCTGGTGCCCATCCCTCACCTGCCTCTCAGCCGGTGCCTCTCCCAGCCCTGGACTCGGAGAAGTCCCTCCACAAAGCACTGGATGCAAAAAATATGCAAACCCAGGCTTCCCCCAAGGGGTGCAAGTGCCTCTGCCCTCCACGAGATGACAGATAAAATCCCCTGTTACTGGAGGAAGGTAATTTGACATAACAGCTGTTCTGACATTCTCTCCCTATGGATATTGCCTGCAATAAGAATGCAAATCAGCACTCTTTGCACATCTCCTGGAGAGCAACTTTCACCTGAGAGCACTTCCAAAACGTGAACTCATTACCCCCCGCCTCCTCTGGAGCTGCCCTGCCCGGCTGCCTCTGCCCTGGCCACGGCCACCCGGGAACAGAACCTGCACCCTGCTGACCAGAGCAGCAGGAAAAACAGGAAACTTGTCCTGATCTTGGCAGTAAAACCACTGTTTGTCATCTTGCCTCAGTTTCGAGGTGGTGAAAACCAGGATCGAGATGCCTGTGGTGGTAAAAGGCCTGGAAACGAAGCAGAGACGAAGGTTGCAGGCAGCAGGAGCTCGGGGTGACTTCTCAGAGTGACGCTTTCACTCATCCAGCACCATTTCTCCAAGTCAGAATGAAGCTACCCACGTACACCCCATTCCCTGAGTGCTCCCAGGGGCTGTGCTGGTGTCAGACCTGTTCCAAGCAGGAACCTCCTCACCCTTCCTCCCCATCGCTCCACTGCCTGGGCAGAGGAGGCTCCAAACCTCGAGGGAAAATGGTTAGTGCCCTGCTGCTCTCTGTATGGCAGCTACTAATTATCCCTAGAATTTATGGGCTCCCGGGATGCACGCAGATGGATACTTCAGCTAACAGCAGCCTCGGATTGTTTGCCATTCATCCCACAGCAATACCTGCTTGGCAGCCGACCCCCATGAAATTAACGCTGTCCTGCACAGCCTGGACTCCCCAGATTTGCACCACAGCTCTTCAACAGGAGAAGGGAAAAGATCCCAATATCCTCCACTCCAGATGGGAGCCATTCTGCTTCCCCCATCCACCGGGACCCAAAGCCTGGTCCATGTCCTGCGTGCCGGCATCCTGCCAGCCACCCCCTCATCGAGCATTCAGGGGGGCTTGCTCCCTCCTGTTGATGATATTTTACTTTGTATAATTAAACCTTAATGAGAATAGGGACCAGAGCTTCCCCAGCGAGTCTCCTAACCTCTGAACGAGGGAGCCACTCGGATTCCTAATTAATAAATACCTATTGGTACACAAGGCAGAGAGCTCGGAGCAGGGGCCAGCCCAGCACCTCCCATCCACCAACGTCCTCCAGTGCTTCCCAGTGAGCTGCAGCTTCAAATTCCCCAGGCAAAAAAAGAGCAGGATTGATTCCCAGGCGGCTGCTCTAAGTCCTCAGCTACTGGATTAAAACACAGTTATCACCACTCCATTGCTTCCGTCAATCTAGACCCAGGGTTTTTTTTCCCTCCTGCAGTTGAGCATTTTGATTAATTCAAATCACATCACTCCCAGACAAGTCACAGGGATTTACTGTCCACTGCAAAACAGATGTACAGGTGGACTAAGGCTCCTCCACGTCCAAAGGCTCGGGTTTGAGCTGCTCTGGCATACGGAAAACCACCTTAACCTTAAACTCAGCACCGGGGAGCCTTGGGGAGTCAGGCTAAGCTGGAGCATCCCCATCCATCTCTTCAAACAAACCCTGCAAAACAAATGTCACAACAAAAGGGATGTTGGACTGCGGAGCGTGCAGCCCCCTCCAGCCTGGAGGAGATGCTCCAAGGCATCCTGAAATGCAGAGTTTGATGGATGGAGGCGGGATGCTGGCAGCACAGGGTTGGGGTTTAAACTTTATCTTGGAAAAATGTCAATTTTTCCATCCTGCAACACAGAATATGGCACTGGTCCAGCTTGACCAATTAAATTAAACCTGTTTGCAACTCCTCTATTATCATTTTCAGTTGAGTTGGTGGAGCAGCAGCTATTTTTTTCCAGGACAGACGCCCCCTAAGGTGCCCCTCACCACCAAGGCAACAACGCTCTTACAAAACAGGAAAAATTCATAATCCCCCATCCCACATAGGAAACCGAGCCCCAGAGAGGAGAATTTGACAACGTCTATGGCAGAGCAAGAAAGGAAAATCAGGATTCCCGAGGTCCCCCAAGGACTGGGCCATCCTCACTCTCCAAACCAATGAAACCCCCGAAAATGGACACACTTAAACAGGCTTAACCCTCCATTAAATCAGTTCAGTCTCACTTGGTAATTTACTGTTGCAAGCAAAATCAATTTTAGCAAAGGTTAAACTAGTTCTGTCTGTATTAGGAGTTTGCACCATTTTAAATAAATTGATTTAAAATGAATTCACTTGATTTTGTGCAAATTTCTAATACAAGCAAATGCGTCACTAAGCTGAGTTTGAGTTTCAGCCCGTTGCTTGCTTTATTTCCTTGCTGATGCTTTCCCAAAAGACGTTAAATGCCAAATTTGGATGATAATTTTAAGGAATGATGAAATCTCTGTAGTTAAGCCAGCTTTAAATAGTGATTATCCCATATAAAAGTCATGAGACTCCTCCAAAAGGAAGCAGCATTGCCCAAAGTTTTCCGGGCAGCACAGAAGATTCCAACCTGCTTTTCCCAAGCAACCAAAGGAGAACCAATACACACAAAAAAGCTTTTCATTTTTTTGTTCCCCATCCTGGGCTGCTGCCCTGCCCTCTCTCTCCTCTTTGGTGGTCTGGGCTTAGATCATGAGCGGGTCCAGGTGTGGTTTCAAAGTGTCTTTAGCATGATGAGGACTTAATAATAACCCATCTCTTCAATTCCTGCAAAGGCCTCTCCGAAACGAGGCCATGAAAGCACCCTATTGACTGCCTGTCCCACCACAGGGTGGAAAAAGGAATAAAAATAGCTCGAGATCAGTGCAAGGAAAAAAACCCCACCAAAGTCCCCTCCCTTTGTCAAGCAGAACTGACCTCTCATCCCACGAAGAATAACCCCCAGCAGACTGCCAAAAGCTTGGAAGAAGCAGGGAACCATTTGATTTTCACCCCCGTGGGCTGCATAAAATGGGGAGGAGGCAGGACCTTTTGTGTGCAGCATCATCTCTAACCCAAAAATTCCCGGAGCGTGAGGAGCCGTGGAGGTGGCTGGGGGGACACGGCAAGGCAAGGGCTTGGATTGCAGTCCTAAGGAGCAGGATGGGATGAGGATGGAGAAATCACCTAGAACTGGGGTAGGAGAGCTCTAGTCTCATCCCAAGTGACCCAGGACCCGGATTCCCCATCACTATCTGTTGGGGAAGATGAAATAGGAAAGCCTTATAAATATGATCGCCTGGCAAAAGATGCTGAGAATATGGAAACTATAAGTGAGATTGAAATGAAAGCAAGCTTTGAGTTACCCAACCCCAGCTACTGAACAACTGGAAAACAATGGTGTGGCCGGCTGAAAATAATCCCCCTTTGACTGAACAATGCCCTCTGCTTGCAGACAGGTCCAGGGGTCAGAGCAGACCCTGCCAACTGGGCAGAAGGGTCCAAAGAGTAGTTTTTAGAGTTTAGAATATAACACAGCATGGTAATGCAATGATTCTTATAGGCTGTATGTAAATGCTATAGGATTTGTGGCTTATTGTAGATTGGTTAATGAAAATTAGAATATTCAGCACAGAAGATGATTTATTGTATTGTAAATGGGAACCACACACTTCTTCTACTTCTTTCTCGCTCTCTCTCGTTTGCTCTCCTGCCTCTCTGGCCTGCTCTGAGCTGAGGCTGCAGCTCCAAGCAGGGCCCCTGCACCCACGCCCTCAGCAATAAACCTCATGCTCTGAGACCTGACCACAGAGATCTCTCATCTCCGTCTCCAACCATCCGACACCAGCAACACAGATTCTGCAGCTACCCCTTGGGAACTGCAGGAACCACCTTGGCAAAGGTTTCTCCCCCACCCCACACTGTGCCAGGTGATGCAATTCCCTGGAACAGCTCGTTCTTCCTGGAGTCTGCTAAAGTCTCTCTTTCGTAATGCCTTGGGGCAGGAGGTGTCACAGGGCAATTGCATCTCTACTAAAATTTTATTGTGGATATAAAATTCCCCTGTATCAGCCTTAATTTTGTGAATTTTCAGTTCCATAGGAGCGTCCTTGGATGCTGAATTAAGTGAGAGCCAGCAGCAACTGCAGCTGAGCTCCCCTCCAGCACCAACCCTCCTGTGAGAGGTGTTGCCCAGAGGAGCTGTGGCTGCCCCTGGATCCCTGGAAGTGTCCAAGGCCAGACTGGATGGGGCTTGGAGCAGCCTGGGACAGTGGGAGATGTCCCTGCCCACAGCCAAGGGTGGGATGAGATGAGTTTTAAGGTCCTTTCCAATCCCAACCACTCTGGAATTTTATGAGTCTATTCACACCAAAAAACACTCCAGAGAAGAGGTGAACAATTTGGTAAACAAGACCCTGATCCCTGTGTCCTGGTCCTCTAAATCCTTCCACCTTCTCCCATCCCTGGGCATTCCAAAAGGAACTATTTGCAAGTTCTATATTTTACAGCTGACAATGCAGGCAGTGATGTGCAGAGATTGGTTTTTCTTTCCCAGCTCCAAAAGATGGAGAGGAAAAGGATCAGAGGGGAAGGGAGAGGATTTGTGGATTTGGAGGAGGGAGCTGAGGAGAGGACAAGGTTGGAAATTTCCTCCTGGCAGCCCTTTTCAAGAAGAGTATTAGAATTTATTTTCAATTATACACAAGAATAAGCTGTCTGCAGTATAGTTAACTTTCAATTTCAACCAATTTTCGACACATTCAATCACAGATGCCTCAGTGATTAAGAATCTATGTTGCAAAACAATTCCCACTTTGCAACAATGCAATCAAACAGATCTACAACTCATAACCCATTATCCAAGAGTTTTTCAGCTCATTGGGGAAGTGAAATGGGATTCACCAAGCATGCCCTTTTTTTACCCAGTGAGCCCCCAAGCTCATTTGCACACAGATCTGTGACTCCAAACAACCCACACGGGGATGGCTTTTTTTTTTGTGGTTTGTGTTGCTTTTCCTTCCTCTCTGGAGATGCTGAAGTGCAAGGCTGGGATGTGCGACGCTGTTGGAGGGGCTTGGAGCTGCATGGGAAGGCAGTGGGGGGCTGGAGGGGGGCTTCCCATCACCCATAAGGGTGAAAGAATGGGAAAGGCTTTGGAAAAGCTGCTTCACTGGCAACTGGCTGCTTTTCCCCCACCTTTTTGCATCTCAGAGTGATTCTGCGACCGACAGCGACAGGCAACAGGTCACAGCCAGCAACGGCCTGGAGCCCTTCCCATGCTGGCCTTGGAGATGCCCCCTGCCTTCCCCCATCCTGCTGCTGCCCCTGGGAAGGAGAGGAGCTCCCGCAGGATTTGCAGGGCTTTGGTGGCCAAAGGAAGTCTCCAGCCTCCACAGCCCCAGCAAGCACCGGATAAACTGAACCTCTGCATGGCGAGCACGCCACGGGGGCAGCGACTTCAAACACGAGATGTTTCCTCTCCAGAGACTATTTTGAGTGGATAAATATGATTTGGAGCAGCACAGACCCCCCCCCTACAACCCTCAGGAGCAGAGCAGCCAATTATTCCTGCTCCTCGAGGTGCCGGTGTGTCCATCTGCTATTCCACGCACGGAGCACGTCCGGCCCCGCTCACAGGGACCTCTCAAAGGCCATCGGATCCCTCTGGGAAAGGACCCGTCACAGCTGAAGATGCTGGGAATAGAAGGGCTCAGGCTGATGGGAGAGGAGGAGGAGGATTTTAAAGCTCGCTGAGCCTGGAGGAGAGGCAATAAAGCAGCTGAAGGAAATTACTTTCCTGGGTAAAGTGTCGTTTTGTCAAGACCAAAGTTCTCCCTGGGAACGAGCTGATTTTGAGTAAAAACCATCACGTGTGAGGGACCAGGTGTTTGAATGACACGCTCTGGAAAGGCAAAGTGGAAGTGCCACACAGCAGCTGCACAGACCTCAGCTTGCCTCCCCGAGCTCTCACACCCAGTGGAAAGTGCCCTGAAAACTCCCCAAATTCCCTGGTTTGCCCTGATTTGGGAGAGCAGGCGCTGATGGGATCCATGGAAGCAGACGGACGTATCCACTAAGGGTGGCAGAAATTGGGCTCCCCATCCCAAGGGACCCCACGTGCACCCCCTGCACCAGCTCCTCTCTCCCTTTGATGCCGACAAATAACAATTTCAAACTGGGGAAGACACCTGGGAGAGCCGAGGCACTTGTGCTACAAGATAATTAGAGATTATTATAATCGAAATTTCATTGCCACATCAAACTGTGTCTTTTAGCATTAATTAATCTCCTCTCCCAGCCTCTGAGCACTCCCGGCTCCCGCGCTGTAGGACAGCAGCTTGTCAAACACACCAAAGACTTGCATCTCATTACCTTATCAGAGGGGCTGAGTGGGGAGCCGGGGAGCAGCACTGACACATTCCCCAGCACAGCCAGGGACGTGAGGACGCCTGCAAAGCCGCTCCTTGGATGGCAAACTTGTCAAACAAGGCACACGAGGGATCTTCATCCCCTCACAGCACCCTCCTTCCTCTACCTCTCGCCCCTCCTCAATAAAAACGGGCCTGGCAAAGATGCTGCTTTGTCCCAGTCCACTGTATGACCTTGAATAAACCATAAATGAAAACTGATGATTCTTGCAGGGGGTGGAGTGCTCATTCTGTGCTTTCCTCAGGCTGCTGGAAGTCAGGGCAGCCATGCTGCCATCCCAGTCACAAAAATTCCCATTTAAGATCCCATTCCCAGCCTGATGCATGAGACTTCCCTCCACCAGGAGGGCCGGGGAAGGTGTGAGGCTAAATCCAGTTTTCTGCATGAGGCTCCCAGCAGCTGCTGGATGAGACCAGGCAAGACTGACCTTGGGGAGCCAAGGAGGTGAAGGGAAGCTGGACCCAGCTAGGGGCAGATTCAGACCCTTTCCAAAAGCTCTCAGCACCTCTGAAAAAACCCAAACCAAACAAAAATCCACCTGCAAGGGGAGAAACCTCAGCACAGGCACACCCTGCATCCCTTTTAGCGGCAGCTGGAGGAACTGGGCACCCCCAGCCCCCCCAAGAGCCGGCCAGGGCTGTGTATATATTGGTGCTATGCATGAGGGGCTGTGTGTTCTAGTCATTGATTCTCCACTCCTTCCATAGCTCAGCTGGAAATAAATATCCTCTCCCTTGTTTCCACCTCTCCACTCCCCCTTTCCCCATTATTGGCTTTCTGACGGAAGGCTTTAATTTATTCCCCCTGCCATATCTTTGTGCCGCTGCTTTCCAGCGCTTTACACCATATATTACCCACCGTCCTGTGTCATTTAACTCCACAAAGCACTCTGAGATACAGTTTGCTTGAAGGATGCTGGAGCCATTAATCCTGATTCCGCAGCCCCGCGGAATGCCCCTGGCATTGCCACTGTGCGCACACAGCCCTTCCTGGCTGCTTTTACAGCCACTGAAACCCACCCCCGGCCCTAATTTAACATCAAGGCAGTAAAATCAAGCTCTTGCTGACCACTCGTGGCTTCCCCCCATTCCCATTATCCAGGCAGAACCTCGCGGGTGCAAACAGTCCCAGCTCCAGGAGAGGGTGGTGAGCAGCTGGATCATGGCAAGCAGAAACCAGTACGGGGAGGGGAATACCAGTCTCCTTCGTCCCGGAAAATGGGACAATGAGATGATGAAAAACACATCAACTACAGCAGATCCTTTCCTCAGAGCCGCTCCGTGCCACGCTGCCTGCAAATTGCTCACCAGAGGGAGAGCTTTGATGAAAAATAGAAAGGGGGAAAAAAATTTTAACGAAACGAGAGAATGTCATTTATTTTATTTATTTATCGGAATATTTCCGCGTGGGGAGAGGAGGACGGGCATGATTATTCATTGGATTCCACATGGCAGGCTCCACAGGGAAACGCCGCCGCCGCGCTCGCATCCCTGCGCTGCCTGACACGTCGTTAGGGGGTATTAATTGTGCCGGAGTGAGAGATGAGAGAGAGCCCCCGTCTCAAAGAGCTGCGAGTCCAACACAGCACCCTCAGTGCCAGGCCATGAGCAGCTCCAGCTGCAGGAAACAGTCACTGAACTCCACAGCTATCCCGGCTGGAAAAGGCAAACAAATCCCAACCCAAACCCTCGTGCTCCTGCCGACTGCACAGAGCAAGCACTGACTGGATTTAAAATCACGTCTGTTTTCAGCACCACTGACACAACAGCAATCTGTGCCTTCCATGGCATTCTCCATATGCCCACAGAATCACAGAATGGTTTGGGTCGGAAGGGACCTTAACACCCATCTCATTCCACCCCCTTCCAGGGGCAGGGACACCTTCCACTGGAACAGAGGGAACTGATCTCACCAGGAAGGATGTTTTCCTGTTGCTATTCTGCTGATGGGGAAACCGAGGCCCTTGGGCAGCAGTCTGGTTTTCCCTGGGCCGTGTGATGCTGGAGCATCGGCACCGTGGCTCCTGCCTGCTCCTCCTCTCCCAGGCTGCTCTGGAACTGCTGCATTTCAATAACTCCTGGCTTTTCTGCTGCACGCACAGGGATTTTAACTTCCAGTGGAACGGTGGTGAAGCTGCAAGGTTTGTGGGGAGAGCTCATCTCTTTCTTTGGAGCAGCTGAGGCAGGTGGGAAAAGGTTTGTGGCCCGGATCTGATTGAGCTCTGGTGAAGGGATGCTGCATTTGTCCACCTCATCTGGCTGTCTAATAAAACCTCGGTCCCTCCAACTCTTTAAAACAAGGGAGCAGCAAACAGCTGCCAGTCCCCACCTCCTGAGTTCAAACACTCCCAAAACCCCTTGGGATATGCAAATATCTCCATGATTTCCCAGAAACCTCACAAACAAGAAACTATTACAAGGCCCTGAACAACAGGATGACCTGAAATTCCTGCTTGGATTCAGGAAAAACCTCACAAGGCACTTTTTTCAGAGTTACTGAGGATCAGTTTCTTGAATTTGTGGGAGAAAAGGAGTTGTTTTGGAAGCAACAAGCACTTTGTTGCCATCACTGAAGCCAAAATAATGGCCCACCTGGAGACACACTCCCCTGCACGCAGCTCAGCATTCCTGGGATGAGGAAGGGAAGAAGGCTGAAGAGAGCTGGTTTTGTGGTTTAGTTGTTTGGGTTTTTTAAAAAAAAATCACTATAATTTAAAGGCCAAAGCTCTAACGAGTGCACAAGGGCAAGAGGCGACAAATGCCTCGGTGAAAAATACAAAATTACCATTTTAATGGATGAGTGTTGACTCCCTGGCTCTCCCTGGGGACTCCTGTTTGATTTCCTCAGCTTGTTAGCACAAGGATTTGACACAAGCGATTAATGCCGAGTTCATTAAGGGGGGGTGAGTGCTTTTTGCTTTTCCACTGGATTCAGCACAGGGAAAAAGGCTGGGGGGGAAAAGCGAGGGATCAGTGGTAGGGAGCTCCTGCCCCTGAGGATGCAGAGGATGGAAGCAGCTCATCACACCAGTGCCC
This sequence comes from Monarcha castaneiventris obscurior, assembly GCA_026261815.1. Lineage (NCBI taxonomy): Eukaryota > Metazoa > Chordata > Aves > Passeriformes > Monarchidae > Monarcha > Monarcha castaneiventris. The sequence continues at coordinate 4,519,110 of JAMPIT010000114.1, forward strand.
AAGAGCACCAGCCCCAGAAACGCTGCTCATTTTGGGGCTCAAGCTTCAAATCTCTGTCCTCAGCATCCTCACATCCCAAGGATGGAAGGAATTGCCCTCCTTTACACCTTCCACCATCACAACAGAGACCAGCTGTGACCCTGAAGCCTGAAAATAACCAACCAGCACAGTCCCTGGCAAACCCCAGCTCTGCCGTGGGGAGAAACTGAGACAGAGCACTGGGAAGGGCTGGGAAGGGCTGACCTTGCCCGCCGGCACCTGCAGCACCACTGGCACCAGCCACTGTTGGGCACGAGTCACCAGGCACAGGGACACACATGTGGCCCTTGTCAGAAGGGCAAGGCAGGCACCGTGCCCACGGCTCTGCCCTGCCCAGCCGCCCCCGCAGAGGGAGGGATGCAGAGGGAGGGATGCAGAGGGATGAATGCAGAGGGATGAATGCAGAGGGAGGGATGCAGAGGGAGGGATGCAGAGGGATGAATGCAGAGGGAGGGATGCAGAGGGAGGGATGCAGAGGGATGGATGCAGAGGGATGGATGCAGAGGGATGGATGCAGAGGGAGGGATGCAGAGGGATGGATGGGCTGCATCCAGCCCTGCTCTTCCCACAGGCACTCGCAGCACCAGCTGCTGTCCCCAGTCACGAGCATCTGCCCAGAGGGGACAATCAGCATCCTTCAGAAGGATGGCAGAGCGGTGCCACCCAGATCCAGATCCCGATCCCATGCCAGGCCCGTGCCATGGCCCAGGAACAGCTCCATCTGACACTGTAAAGTCTGCCCCTGTCCCCTTCCCACCAGCCACGGCACCTCAGCTCCCAGGGGAAGCTCCCTCTGACACAGCTGAGAGATTTCAGAGCCTTTGGAGAGAAAGAAAGGGCAAGCAGGGATGAATCCCCGTTTCCCGGGGGACCCTGGGAGAGCCAGGGCTGCCTGCCCGGAGCCGGCAGCTCTCCGCAGGCCAGCTGCCTGCCTTCCCCTCCGTTCTGATAAAGTCCCTGCTCAGCAAGAGCAGTTTGTTTGGGGTTTTTTTTGTCGAGGAAGCACAAGCAGAGGTGGAAGGTTAAGTCCACTCCGGTGCTCTTTGCTGGCTCTCTGGCCGATTTGGCAGATGAATTCCTGCACAACAGGCAGCTTTGAGGAATGAAGGCAGCTGGCGCTGGCGGGCTGTGCCCTGTCCTCTCCCCCTGAGCTGAACACAAGGCTGGCGATCTGCAGAACCACGGCCTCCCCTTTCCTGCACCCCCAGAAGCCCCCCACACATCACTGATGCTCCCACAATTTTACCAAGGGATGTAGTTCCACTGTTCCCCAGCTCTGCACCAGAGAGGAGCAACAAGGCAGCCATGGGGAAGAAGCGGTTGCAACTAAAAAGGACTTAAGAGTTCTTTTTTCTTTTAAAAATAAAGCCCTTCCTCCCTTTCTCTGGCTCCTTCCCGTTAATCCTCTCCCCTCAGGGTTTTTGGCTAAGTGCCGCTCCCCAGGCACGGGGCTGGGATTTTATATCCCATCACCCGGGGCAGGGAACTGGGAAGATGCTTCCCAGTCACAGCTGTGCCCTGCCACATCAGCTCATGTCATCGGGCCATTACTGAACTATTACCAGCTTCCTGCAGAATTCCCTCCCCCTGCATTCCCCAGATGCCCACGGATCTCTCTGGGTCCTCGGAAGGGGCACGAAGACGTCACTGGCTGCAGCGATTCCTGGTTTCTCTCCTGGCTGGAGAGGCTTCTGTTTGAGACAGGCAATTACTCTGTGCTGCACTCTGTATTTTGCAGCACTCTGCTGGCTTGGGCTGGGGGTGGGAGTTTCTGGCTGGGGTTAAACCATGACAAGCATGGGATGGACGCTCTCCCAGACCGGGATGCTCCAGGAACGCCGGTGACCTGCTCACCCCCCAAGAGCAGCCCTGCTCTGCCTGTTTCCAACCCATTCCCACTGGGGAAAACTCCCCTCTGGAGGGCTCTGTGTCCTCATACCTCCCCCGCAAGGATGGCACAAGAGGTGGAACTGGCACGGGCTGGTTGAAGGAGGGAGGCATCCCTCACCTGGCACCTGGACACAACAGAGATCCCCAGGGAAGGCAGGGGAGGGAGGGTCTGGCAGAGCTTCCATGACCCCATGACTGATGAGGAAAGCCAGGATGGAAAGGGACAAGTGGCCACTCACACTGAGGATGCAACTCAGGAGCCCCAGCACAAAGATCAGCTCTGCTGGGAGAACACCAGCAGGATCTGAGCTGGGCTATCGACTGAACCGGGAGCCAGGCTGGGTAGAGATCCACAAACCAGTTTGGAGCAACCTGGTGTAGTGGGAGGTGCCCCTGCTCAAGGCAAGGCGTGGAATAAGATGAGCTTTAAGGTCCCTTCCAACCCAAACTGTTCTGGGGTTCTACGAAACACCCATTTCACCCTCAGCTCTGCCCAAAACACGCAAATAAAGTCCATGCCCAAGCTCTCCTCAACCCACAGCTCTCCAGGAGCTTGGTTTGGGGCAAACTGATATCCACAGCCAAGCGCAGAGGGGCAGATCCAGGCTGGCACAGCGGGTTGGATGCATGAAAGCCCTGATGACAAATGGCATCAGCACCACGACACCAATTAGCTGCTCTGTGAGGTTAAGACAATGCGAGTGCCGTCCCTGCCAGACAGAAGATGCCAAGGGAACGTGTTCTGAAAGGTTTGGCCTCCTTAGCATCTCTCCGAAGTAATTCCACTTGTAACTCATAAAGCTTCCCCAGCCGACTGCACGGGGCTTGCCAGCTCCTGGATGAGACAGACATTTGTATGAGATATACAAAGCCATTTAGCTGTTCAAAAGCTATCAGCACTTACATGCAAGGTTGAAGCAGGACAGATTCTGCTGTATTCAGGGCATCAAAGGGGATTATCCAGGAAATGATAACAGATTTTAATTTAGATCCTCCAAGATGGGTATTGGGGCTGGGCAGGGAGAGGTGGAGGAAGAGAAGGGGGGAGATTGTAAGGCAGGGAGGGGGAGAAAAGAAAAATAAATAAGCAAGGAGAGATAGCTGATCACGAAAGTTGTGTCCACACATTTGCCATGCTGACCACGGAGCTGCCGCTGCCACATCGTCATCCCTGCGCCTGCTCTGCCCGTGCTCCTTTTCCCTAATCCTTCACAATTCCAGGGTGAACGCTGAGCTGCAGCCCCTCCACACCAAATATTGCCATTTTCCTAGGCACTGCCTCTACTCCTGCTCAGAGCTGGTTTTTTCCAGGCAGGAGAGGCAGAGGCTGCCCATCGGGCTGTGACTCCGGCTATCAGACAGTCTATCAGCCGCTTCTGGGTACATTAAGTTCTCCTTTGCAGCGAGATCTCGATACTCCTGTCCTCCCAGCCTGATTTGCCATGCAGATTGAAGAGCTTTACACAACGAACACCTCTGCCTCTCAGACACGCTTGGGTTTGTGTATTTCAAGTTATCTAATTTGAGGGGCAGGGTCTGAGACGTCCCACGCAAGGGATGGGTGGATGGATGATGGATGGATGGAGGGATGGAGGGATGGATGGATGGATGGTGGATGGATGGATGGATGGATGGATGGATGGATGGATGGTGGATGGATGGATGGATGGATGGATGGATGGATGGTGGATGGATGGATGGATGGATGGATGGTGGATGGATGGTGGATGGATGGTGGATGGATGGTGGATGGATGGGTGGATGGATGGATGGATGATGGATGGATGGATGGATGGATGGATGGATGGATGGATGGATGGATGGATGGATGGATGGGTGGAGGGATGAATGGAGGTACCTCCAGAGACGCTCAATATCAGTGCTCTGCGAGTCGCTTTTCAGAGATGCTGGAGGCCCAGCTCAATTTTGAACACTCCCTCAAAATCAAAACATTTCATTAAGACCATAAAACCCGTAGCTTTGTATTTTAAACTGTTTTAATTGAGGATACATGGCAAATCCTTCCAGATTGAGGAACAGTTTAAGTCAATCCCAAGCCTTGTTTTCTTTTTAGAAGCAGCTCCTTGCCTCATGTCCTCTCCTGCCACATGGCTTCTTTGCAGGTTTTGCCTTTCTATTTCAGACAGTCCCAGATGGGATCTATGAATAAAACTGAAGAGGAGCTGGAGATTGGCTCCGAGTCATTAACGCAGCAAATATAGACTCTGCTTAAGATCTAAGGCATGGAGGGGGGAGGAAAAAAGCTCCCACCTCTCTTCTGGAGGACGGATCCAGGCTAATGTGGAATGACGTATCCCTGCCGACATTAACGGAGCAGAGGGGACAGTTCTTGCCTTTTAATCCCTGGATAAATTCAGTGTACACAGCGGATATACAAAATGCCTCTGGCTACACATGACACAACTTTCCTGCCCAAAATGCCCGTCTCCTGAGGCTGCTCTTGCAGAAAAACCCTAAAGATCCCAAACCAGTCTGTTCAGTGACCCGTATCTTTTGCCTGTGGAAAGATGTTTTATACATGGAGTTCTGTAGGAGCCAGATGCCATGGCTGCAACACAAACTCACCCTCTGGTCTGACCTGCTCTGCCGGGAGACCTCTGCATCGCACCCATCCCCAAACACCCACCCACCCCATGCAGCTGGAATGTGGCTGGCTTGGAGAGGAGACATTTATCCAAGAGGAAAAGCGGATAACCCGGAGTTATTTTTAGTCATATTGATCAGAATCCTGGTATTCGGTCAAGAAAATTTCTCGGGACAATTTCTCACCCCTCATTGCACAATTGGGCTGCCTGGATGGATCAGGGGAGGGATCAAGCCCAAGAAACACACCCGGCATTCCCCCAAAAACCCCAAATCCTCCCCTTTCCCAAGCTAACACTCAGGACAGGTCTGTGCATGCACTCAGATTAATAAAACGACCCAAAACCAAGAGGGATGAGCCCAGTGAGACAAGCTGGGTGTCACCAGCCCCACCAGCACAACCTGGAGGGAACGAAGTCCCTCTGCTTCCAGGCATCGAGGCTGACCTGATGCCCAGGTCAACATCACATCATCAACTAATGAGAACGTCTGAACACCACAGCAGAAACCCACCCACCCTTCAGCCATGTGGTCCAGGGAGAAAATCCCTGTCCCTGCATCCCCACTGCCCGTCCTCATTTCCCCTTCTCGGCAATTAAAGCAATAAATAAAGGTGAAGGAAACTCATTCCATTTTTAAGGCAAAAAGCATGAAAACGGAGAGCGAAGGGCACCGCTGGGAGAGAAGGGGCTGTAATTAAACCCTCCCCCTCTTTCTGTTTTCGCTGTTTTTCTGAAGGCCTGACTAAAACGCCCTTAAAACCTTCCTCCACAGGAGCGGGAAAAAGACCCCCCTTCCCCTCCCACCGCCCGCCACTAAATGGAATGAAATGGATTTTTCAAATGTCATGCTAGTATCCACTTAATAATACATTTTCCTATAGACAGGACAATAATATATATTTTAATCACTTTTCTACAGGCAAATAAACGGCATGGAAGCCTGGCCTTCACTGGTGCTTGGAAATTATGAATTTTTCAATAACCTTTTCTATTATTCATCCCGTGTTATTCCGTAACATTTCTATGTGAGGAATGTGCTTGCCAGACACTTTATGAATCTCTTCTTTTATTTATTAAACAGCAAGGTGTCTCCCTGAAACCCCTCCTCCCTCCTCTGGAAAGATGTTGGCGGAGCTTGGGCAAGGCTTAAGACATAGATAATTACACCTTGGGTCATTAAAAATTTCCCCTCTGTAAGAGCAGCCACGTGAGCAGCTCCTGCGATGCAGCTGCCTCAGCCTCAGGTGGGTTTGGGGCAGATGCAAGGAATAAAATCCAAAGTTCAGGGAAGAGGATGATGGAGTGGGCTCCAGGGAAATGTCCCATAAAAGCATCTTCATACAGGGAGGGATTCACTGCTGGCACAGCACAATTCCCTTGGCTCTGGTAGGGATGAGCCAAATTAGGAATCAAGGCTGTGTCCATGGATTTTGTGTTTGGGAGAAACCAACTCTGCTCCCATGGGCACCCTCCATGAGGGTCTGCACTGTGTCCTGCTGGACTGGGCAGCCAGAGGCTGAAAAAAAGCCTTTTTCACACCAAAACACCAGTGCCCCACTGTCCCTCCTCATTTACACAGTGACCTGCTGCAGGAACAACACCATAAACAAAAATAAAGTCCTTTTTCACGGATGCCTCCACCTCCCCCTGAGCACAGGGACCAGGGCGGGTGGTTGGATGCTGTGTATGGCACAGGAAGGGATCAAACAGGGAAGCACCACTTCCAACACCTAATGCCAGCTTAATTATGGGATGCTATCTGTGACTTACGTCCCTGCACAACGCAGAAAGCTCAGCAGCTGACGGCAAAGATCCTCTGATGCGACCCAATTAAGAATCCAGATCCGACACTCGAGAGCCGAACGCACGGCAAAAAGAAAAAGCAAAGGAGACGACAAGGAAGCAGACCTGGAATTAATCTGAGTGCCGTGCTCATGGATACCCACGAGGTAATGGTTAAAAAGATTTATAATTCGAAGGCAGTGACCCTGTGGGGGAAGAGTGGGGGTGCTCTTCTTGCAGCAAGCGGGACCTTATTATTTTGCAAATGACATCTCCATCACGAGGCAGAGCCTCTCGCGCTGAAATACAGATGAATAAATGATACGTGGAGGAGCTTTATGCAGATTCTTGGTGGAGATATGAAGAAAAAGGGGGGAAAAAAAAAGACAGAAAATTAAGGCATAGATTTCCCACAATGTTCCTGTCTCCATCCCCAAGGTTCAGATATCAGCGTCACCTGGGAATTAAAAAAAAAAAAAAAATGAGAAGTAAAATGATCGAAAATACCGCCTGGAGCTCTGCACTTAAGAAAGAAGGAGAAGGAATTTTAAAATGGGATGCTGGATCTAAAAGCAGCTTTGGCAGCGCAGCTCAAAGCAGCCAGAGCATCCCCAGGCATGGTCCTGGTGCAGCACCTGGGGGCCTTACCCCACACGTGGAGAGCTGGAGCTCATGGGACTGGCCAGACTCAGATCCGAGCCATTTTTCCCTCAGTATCTTTAATTAGACAATCCCTCCTGCCTGCCGCAAGGACACAGGGAAGGACATCGCCCCAGCCTGTGGCCAGGAGCCTGTTCCATACCTGTTCAAATACTGATAACTCCTACTCCAGCTGCCTCAGGTGCCTGTGGGCTGACACTTGGCAAAGGATGACTCCTTGTAATCAGGATGGGAAAACAGCCCCACTGAACCCAACAAAAAAATAGATTAAAAATTTTTAAAAGAGCAACTGTGAGAAAAGGCTGGTGACAGGGACTGTAATGGATTTCCAGGGGCGGGAAGTGCTTTTGGTTCAACTTTTTGTTGGTTGCAGCAGGGGGCTGGAATTGGAGGAATTGATTGCAGGGCAGGGATGCAGCTCAACATGCCAAGGCTAGTGTCCCTGCTCCAGGGGCCTTGCTAGACAGCCTGCAAGGGAAAAATCATTCCACTGTTGTTACTGATACTGTGGTAATGTGGGGAATCCTACTGCGGGAAAGAAGCTCAAATATAATAAGGAAAAACTCCCGGAAATTAATTTTTTTCTGTACCTTGAGGATGAGGAGGAGAAGCCCAGAGAAACATCAGGTAGCTGCCATCCCCAGGATGGCAAAGGTCACGTCTGAGGCACAAACCCTGCAGGTTCTATGCCAGGTGTGAACTGGAGCGACCATGGGCAGCGAATCCCAGTGCCCTCATTAGCCACAACTCCTATTTCATGCCCAGCGCTGGTTATTTTTAAACCTGCACATGAGCAGTTTTAAAATCTCACATGAGCAGAAAGCCCAGAAGACGGGAGGCTCCAGCCAGAGAAGCAAGATCCATGGACAAGGGCAGCATGGAGGGGTGAAGGATCAGGAGAGCAGGGCTGGGACAGGATGCTGTAAGAAAGGACGAGCACAACAATCTTGGGGTTCAGTGTGGATGGTGAACATCAGAACTGTTCCAAGACAGCCAGGAACCTCGGAGCTTCCCAGCTGCTGGGAGGGTGGGGAGGTGATGGCACAGGTTGCCCAGAGAAGCTCTGGATGCCCCATCCCTGGAAGTGTCCAAGGCCAGGTTGGGTTAGGATTAGGGTTAGGGCATGGACGGGGCTTGGAGCAACCTGGTCAAGTAGAAGGTGTCCCTGTCCATGGTAGGGGGTAGGAATGAGATGAGCTTTAAGATCCATTCCAATCCCAAACAGTTCTGGGATTCTGTGAGTGTATGATCCACGCTCAGAAAGGTTGGGAGGAGGGAGCAACTGCCTAGTGGGGAAGTCCAGGTGGAGAAGGGATCAGCATCCTCGTGCACTCCTTTACAGCACCAACAGCACAGAAAGCTGACCCAAATTCCCCAATCCCACAGGAATTTCTGGACCTAAAGGCAGAGGCTGCCAACTGCACCCACCTCAGCAGCTCTGCCAAAAGCACCACAGGCAACCCAGAAATGAGGTCTCCCAGATCCCAGCCCATCGCCTTTGTTCCCTGTCTTTGTCCTTGGCATAAAGGTTCTGGCAATCAGGTCCAACCTCAGCTGGTGGGAAACGAGGGCTTTTTGGACCTTGTGAACCTCCCAACAACTGCAACCTCCAGTAAAATGGAGCAAAGGCACCGAAGTGTTGTGCTGGCCAGCACCTCCAGAAGGATCCCCTGGGCTGGGCTCAGTGCAGGTACCAAAGGAAGCAGTTGCATTTTCCAGTGTCCCCAGGGAGTTGGCTGTTGAGCCCCCGAAATGCAGGAATTTGTCCAGCAATCCAAACTGAGCACTTTGAGAAACACAGACTGAACTAACCGCTTGGAAAACAGCTTCCAAGTCTCTCTGAAGCTTTACCCTGAAATGACAGCTCCAACTTTTTAATGGCACCCAAAGTATTTTCAGCCTGGTTTCCTGAGGAAATGAGCCTTACACACCGGCAGTGCCTGCCCGGCTGTTTCCTTTCCCCATCTCCACTGATTTCTAAACCTTATAACCCATTTCAATAAAATCTGATGGAAGGACACGTTTATCTCCAAGATACAAGTTTGGGGAAAATAGGGAGCTAGTCAGATGAAAGATACTATTAAAGCTTTTACCCAGAGAAAGGCAGCACTGTGAATTCAACTTTTTTTAAGCACCAGAAAATCTAGCACGACTTTGCTCTCGAGACACAGGCACAGGGATCCAGGAATAATTATTTCTGCTGTTCGTGGAAGTAGCTGTGTGTGTTTTTTATATGTATGAAATCAACACTAGAATATTTGCCTGGATAAACTAATCGAAATTGCTTGTTGGATGAGTTCACCGGCTATAAAACCCTGCAGTTACAAGGTATAATTACAGCAGCTTTTATTTTCCTCAACAAAAAAAGTCTTCATTAAAACAGAGTTAAGGTTGTAAGCAGATCATTAATTTATAACAACACTATCAGATGGGTTACAGTTATTAAAAGAGCACACACCGAAGAGCCAGGAAACCGAGAAGTGAAGGTTAAAACCAGCTGAAATTTGGAAAGCTGAGTTTCATAAATATCCCAGCCCTGGCCTGATCAGCTGCAGGGATACTGCAGCAAGGACACCTGGAGAGATCTGCATTATGGATGGGCTGGTGGGAGGCCCAGCAATGCCGGGAGATGCTCCCGGAGCAGGCACGGACACGGAGCTTCCCCAGAGATCTGTGGAGATCTGGTCTAGCAGGAGGTGCCCCTGCTCATGGCAGGGGTTGGAACAAGATGGGCTTTAAGGTCCCTTCCAACCCAAACCAGACTGGGACTCTCTGATTTGCCTCACTGAACACCACAGGGATCCCAGGAGGCTGAGCCCCGCCCTGGGTGACACCTCCTGAGAACTTTTTGGGCTGCAGCTCATCTCACATGGGTCGTACCCCAAAGCACTGAACCCAGCGGGGTGTGCCCAGCTATCCCAGCCCCAGCTGGAACCCGCCGGGTGCCCACGTGTGCCCCAGAGCAGTGACAGCCACAGGGACCACAGCAGGGGATGCCCAGCAAAGCCACTCTTCTCTTCTGAAGGAAAAGCTCATTTAAACTCGGCCTTCGGAGAGCAAAGACCAACAGCACCACGGAATCACAGGGAGAAGGACCAGGATGGGATTTCACCCAGGAGCTCAGGAGCTGGCACATCCCTGTGCTGCTCCATTCAGGCAAAGGTCTCTCATCTGGGCAGCGGAGCAGAGCTAACAGCGAATGAGGGTGAGCACACACAGAGAGGGGAAATCACAGGAATACAAAGAAAATTGGGGTTTTCAGCTGTTTGCTTTTCCTCTCAGCCTTGGGTTTGCATTCCTTTTATCCCTCACTTTTATAGTAAGTACAAAGCATTAGTTGTCTCTCAGTAACCCCTGCAGGAGCCAAGAGCTGGAGTGATGGACCCAGCAGGGAAGGGACAAGGATCCCACGTGTCCCCAGCTCCAAGAAAATCTGAAATTTGGTGCCTTGCCATAAAGCAGGACACAGGCACAACCAATTCCCTCACGGCCATGGCTCGAGGCCTCCTTCTTCTCTTGAAACCTGCCCCAGGTTTGCTTTCAGCACATCGAGTGGAGAGAGAGAGAGAGAAATAGAATAGTGGAAAACCTTTTAAAGCCTGCACAGCTCTCCCTTGATAGCACATTGTTAAAAGGGATGTTATTGCGAGGGGACACTGTGAATCCATACAGTCAATGCTCCAGAACTTTAGAGGCAAAACAACTCAATAGCCTCAATTGACTGCATGAAATTCTATCATTTTACCACTGCAAAGAAAGGAGGCAGGAGGAAAAAAAATAAATAAGAGACTACATTGCATTTGTCTTTCGTTAACTCCCTGGGCAAGAGCATCTCAATCCCTGTGCTTAGCACAATGTGAGCCAACTCCTAAGGGGCTCCAATAAAAAAATAAAATGCCAAATACATCCCAAATGCATTCCCACACTCCAGAGCTGCTCTCCTGACTCCCCCAAAAAGAACAGCCTCGGCAGCACACAGACACAGCATCAGCCTCAGGCAGCTGCCTTGATTACCACCTTCCCTCTGATGAAGATGACGTGGGATATGATTAAAGATGCTCTGAAAAGACACACAAGTAATAGAGGAGAACTTTTTGCCTCCTTTCCCCAGCTCGGTCACTAGGTGCTCCTCCTCAGCAGCTGATTTCTTATTCCAAATTTGTCCAGACCTTGCTCTTCTTCATCAGCTGAAGAGCTCTGAGACCGCCGGCGCCTCAATTGTTCCTCTCCTGCTGATTGGGCTTTGTGGCTCTTGGGAAGCTCAGCCTGATGGCAGGAATGTGTCTGCACCCTCCACCAACTGGTGCTTAAAGGGGCTCCAAGGCACCGTGGAGGGTTCAGAGCATCACAAAGAACCAGAAAGTATTACTTTTGTAAAGCAAAACCCCCGCTTAGCTTCTTTTCCCCCCTTTTTCTCATGGTGTACACTCAGGAATTCAGCTGCTTTCGCCACAGCCACTCGGAAAGATGCCAACCACCCCGAGCTGTCCTCGACCCATCCCCATGAGGGAGAGAAAAGACACTTTTATTTCGGGTAGCACAATCCAGCAGGCAGGTCAGGGGACTGAGAGAGCAGGCAGGCGCCTGGCTCCCTCCCCACACTGCAGTGTGACTTTGGGAAGTCATCGCGCTCCGCCAGGTCCCCTCCCACTTTCCTTCTCTGCTGCCCTTCTGTGCCATCTGACACACGGGCTGTTTCCTTGTCCCCCATCCAAAGCCCAGCTGCCGCAGCGCTCCCTGCAAATGCTAATGAGAGCTGCCGTCGCAGCCCGGACGTGCAGGGCTGAACATCTGTGCTTCCACAGAAACCGCTGGATTTAGGGCCGCAGGGATGGAGCAGCACAGCCAGCACGGCTTTGCCTCAGTCCCCAGCCATCCCCTGCGCTCAGAGCTGCCCACCCCAAAATTCTCTCCCCAGCCCCTGGGTCCATCCCGGTCCGTGTCAGCCCAAATTCCACCGAGACAGAGCACGGGATGAGCACACGGATGCCGGGAGCGACTGGGCCGACTTGTGCAGCCTCCTCTGTGCAAGGCAGCACCTGCCGGGATGTCTCATCACAGGCAATTGATATTCTACTGAGCATCTTTGGAAAATAATCTGCAAACAAGACGCTGCAGGCTATAAAATCACTCCCTCTCCTTCGCTTTAGATCGCAGCTTAATAAAAGCATAACACAAGGTAGCCGAGGAAACCGCCGCACTCTGCCCAGCCACATCATCCCTTTGTGTATTATTAATCGGTTTCAAGTTGTACCACGGTTTCCTGGGGCGGGAAGGAGAAGGGGGCTCCGGTTGTGGAGGAGACTTGTCTTTTTCCCTTTCAAGATTTGCTACTAAAAGTCTCACTTAACGGAGCAGCGAGGAAAGAGCGGCACTTACACCTCTGGCTCCCCACGATGCTCACGGTGAGGATCGATAGGAAAAGTCATTTGGGGTTTATCTCTGCTGAAGGACACAAGCGCAGCACCGAGATGGAGAAGTTTCAGCCAAATCGGGTGGAAAAAACATTGTTGGGAAAATGGGGAAAAAACACCAATTTTTGAGAGCATTGTTGGGGCCCTAAGTAGCACCCTGGTATTTTACAGTAGATGTCTCTCACCCAAAGCTTTCCAACGCTCCCTTCCTTCATAAAATCATGGAATTCAGTTTGAAGAAGACCTCTAAGATCTTTCTGGGTCCCTGATGGGTTTTCAGTAGCTCAGTGCAGGGGGCTCCTCCCTGATCACAACACATCACACAGGAACATTAATTCTGATGTCTGCAACCTGTTCCCAGACCTCCACACAGGTTTGGTTTTAGGCACAGGCAGAATCCTCTCCAAATGCTCCCAGGATGGAATCAGCAGCTCCCTGGATGCTGCAGAGTGTATTGGAGAGAGGCTCTGAGATGCTGAGTGCTCCCATCTGTGGGATTTCTGCGTCACCTGGATGAAGAAGGGTTTTATGGTGGGGAAGAAAAGCACGGAGCATCCATCAGAACCCCAGGAGCTGCACGGGCAGGAGACCAACAGGCTGCTGCAGAGGCTTCCGATAATTTTTCCACTCCCACTAAAAAAGTACAATATATTGTCTGTTTGGGAGCAGTTTAAGTTGGTTCATTTCACACAGTAAATTAACCTGATTTCTTTAATAGGGGGTTTTTATTTGGTGTCAAGCCCCAACTGTTATCCCAAACCCTGCTCCCTGGGACTCCAGCTATTAAACCTTCTCCCTGGATATGGAGCTGGAAGCGCTGCTGGGGCAGAGGGTTTGGTGACACTCAGAAATAAATGGCTCAATCATTTCTAAACATCCTGGCCATTTACTGCTGCCACCTGACCCAAGGGATTTCTCAAAGCAAAGCTGCTTTTTAGATTTACCAAATGGAAAACAAGGTATTGGGAGACCTCCTGGAGTGCAGAGCCTTCCCAAGCTGCTGTGGGGATGCTGAGGGCAGCTCCATGCATGGAAATTCACTCTAGGATGGGATAAAACACTAAAACTCCCTGAACACCCTGGCCAGGGAGAAATTCAAGGTTTTCTTTTCTGGCCAGGTTCAGTCCTGACTTCCTTCCTCATGGCTGCTGCAGCATGAACACAGCTCCTGTGGTGGAAATTGGCTCTCTCTGTGCCAGGGATGAACCACAGGATGTGACCAGGCTGATCCCAGTTGGGCAAATAACAGCACAGATCCAGCAGCCCAATTGCTCCCCCCACTCCCCTCCGTGGCTACTGGGGCTCCACAGCCCGTCATGGGACCAGAACCAGTGGCCAAGCTGGGAGTCACCAGCCCTTGCTCTGCCAGCAGAGAGGCACCTTCCTTTGAGATTGAAAAATACCCCGAGATTCTTAATTCCTGAGAGGTGAAGAGCAGCCCCTTGGGAGTAAGGATGTAATAATTGTTTTTAACTCCCATGGAAAACTCCAGCTCAACATGGCGCCCACAGCACCGAGCAGACACCGCCTGTCAGGCAGAGCCCAGCCCCAAAGGCAAAATTCCCTCTCCAGTGAATCCAGCTCCTCTTCTGCCCCTCTTCCACCTCCTCGATGCCTCCCACCCCATCCTGCCAGCCGTCTGCTCAGCATCCAGCCGCTCTGCTCCGATCCACGCCTGGTTAACCAGCTGACAAATGCCCCCAGTTAATTTTTCTCCTCTCCCCTATCTGGGGTGCCGCTGACATTTTGATATTTCCCGCTGAGATTATCCTTCACATAATGAATTTTCTCCCCAGCCCCTCCTTTTTTCCGTGCCTTTTGGCTTTGCCGGCGCACACTCTCTCTCAACTCTGCCGACTCCAGGAGCATGCCCAACACAAGATGAATCGCCCGGAGACTCCTGGTGCATCCTTCTTTACACTTCACATCTTCCCAGCGCCGATGAGAAATAGGTTTTTTCCTCATCCATCATAAGTCAGCGTGACAAGGCTGTCGTTCTCCGGCACCGCATCGCTGTATCATGCGCCTCTCCGTCCCGCTTGGCTGAGCAACCCGCTTCCCCCCGAGCATGTGGGACCTTTCCGAAGCGCTGTCGGTTGGATCGGGAATTTGGGCACTGACAAAAAGTTATTTCTGAACATTTCCAGCCTCCAAATTGCTCCCTGACTCCTGGGCTGTGCCCCAGTAAGATCCTGCACGGCTCAGGCCATGTTAATCCTAAGGAGGACTCATGTGGAAGGGGAAACTGAGGCACAGAGCAGCTTTGTGACTCCCATGAGGTCTGACTGTGAGCCAGGAATAGCTTTCCACAAATCCTGCCTTTTTATCCCACATGCAGCCAGCGCTGCTTCAATAACCAAACCCCAAACGTGAGCAGTGGCATCAAAACCAAAGGAATAAAAAGGTGAAACTGTCAATTCTCATCTCTCCAATAAACTCCAAGTGTTTCACTTCAATTTTCCTGCTGTAACATCAATCAGAGAAAGCAGAGGATTCTGCTTCAGGTACAATTTGATTTGGATACTTCCCTCTTTTTGACATGAGATTTTTTTTCCGACAACTTCCGCTTACTCGGAAATTCCTCTCAGGCCTGGGATAGAGGGAATTTGGAGTGGGGGAATCACCCTGCCATGAATTCAGGCAACACAAAGACCAGCAGAAAGCTGCAATCTCCTGCCAAGGTTAGGAGCAACCCACAGCTTTCAGTTCCTGCTGAGCGCCCATCCTGGGGAAGGCAGTTTGTGAGCCTGGCAGCGGCACCGGGGGGGCTGGAGTGAGGATGTCCGGGAAAACAGGGGCAGTCAGAGGCAGGCAAGGGTCAGGTGGCTCTGTGCTGCCTGCTGCCACCTGGCCCTGCATCCAAGCTTGTTTCCATGACAATAGCAGGTAACTCCACTCCAAGCCACCAGAAAGAAATGGGATGGAAAGCTGTCCAACAGAGACAGAGAAGTGACAGCTCAGCCAGTGGGATCAGACCCCCACGAGCAGGGTCCCTCTCTGCTCTGCTGTTCCTGCCCAGACAAATCCCTGCTTTTTGTGTTTCCCCCTAAAAACAGCAGCAACGCCCTCGTGGTGATGAGCCTGCAGCCCTTTCCCTGCCGGGTCCTACAACACCTGCTCCCCCCCAGCAGAGCCGTGAGCAGTCTGGAGAGCCAGGAGCAGCGAAGGAGCATCCCTGAGTCTCCCGGCAGGAGCAGGGAAGAGCTCCCAGCCATCCGCCCTCCTGTCATTGCAAGACAAGCAGCTCAGCCGGGAAAAGAAGATTTAACTGTGTTTGCTTCAAAACCCCAAAATGAGTTCCCTCCCATCTGCCGGGAGAGATTGATCTCCTAAGTCAGCCGTAAATCGCCTGAAAACTCCCTTGGAGCACTTTAGCCAAGAGAGGGATGGGGCCGGGAATCGTGCGCACTCTTAGGTTCACATCCGCAAGGACACTGCCAGGAAGCAGGAGAGTTATCCAGCTTGGATGTAACCACTTTGGCTTGTTAATTAATTTTCTAATTTCTTTTACCTGCAGGTAAAGATCCTTCCACCCCAAAATGAGAATCCCAGTTCCCCAATTCCTCATTCAACTTCCTACATAATGCTGACTCGGCATTACGACGAGGAGGAGACGCCTCTGCCGTCACTGAGGTCACAGATACCCCCAGGAGAAACTTTGCACCTACTTAATGTCACTTTTGGGCACTGGACAGCGTCACAAGGGGAGAGGAGCCTCTTGCAACCAGGCTGGAAGTAGCAAAATGCAGAAAATTCAGAATAAATAGTGGACATCCAATATCATGTGTGTTTGCAGCCCAGCCAAACCCACGACATCCAACTGCCAGTACTTCAAAGGCACAAATGTGAGATATAGAGATATAGAGACATATATAATCTTTTTTTTAAACTCTCAGGCTCATTAGTCCAGTTCAAGCTGTGTTGCTCCACTAGAAAGGCTCTGATGATGCCAGTTTTATTCCCTACTGGTACCTTAGTTTTTCCTTTAACTTTTGCAAGTTAAAGTTTTCAAAGAGACCTGCTTAAAAGTCCCTTTCTATAAATCCATATTAACTAATTCCATGCAAACCCACGGAAGGTGCTCTCGGTATTGTTGATGCCAAACCTTCAGCAGGAGTTTAGTCCTTAAAAATCAGATTGGAAAATACTGAGGTTGCTTTTTCAGCCTTTTAACCTAAAACCTCCTTTTGGTCCGTGCTTTTAAGTTGTTTCTTGCCTCAGCAGAACAGGAGATTTCCCCACAGCATTCCAAAACCCTACAGGTGTTTGCAAAGGCTGAACCCTCAGAGACAATGGGAGAGGAATCCAAGTGTCTGAATTTTGCTGTGGCAATTCCTGCTGAATGCAAACCACAAAATAATTGGGGACTCGAGATGCTCGTGGCGATTCAGAATGGCAGGATAAAAGAATAACTCTTCTCTGTGAACAATCACCAAACAAATCACTCCTGAGCATATGCTCCGACAAATTAGAAGGAAAACCAGAGAGGCCCAGAGAGGCCCCTCATGGTACACAGAATGCAGGAGTTAGGAGTTCCCAGATGAATGGAACGGATGCTGCTCAGCCCTGCCAAGCCCAGGAAAGGGGCAGAGGGTACCTGGGAAGGTGGGGAAGCAGCCATGGGCTGTGTGGGGTGGGTCCTAAACATAAAAAGGACGTGGAGCTGCTAGACAGAGTCCAGAGGAGACAAGAAAGAAGCTCTGAGGGCTGGAGCCCCTCTGCTCTGGAGCCAGGCTGGGAGAGCTGGGGGTGTCCAGTGTGGAGAAGAGAAGGATCCAGGGAGAGCTCAGAGCCCCTTCCAGGAGAGCTGGAGAGGGACTTTGAACGCAGGCCTGGAGTGCCAGGACAAGGGGGAATGGCTTCTCACTGCCAGAGGGCAGGGATGGATGGGATATTGGGAAGGAATTGTTCCCTCAGAGGGTGCTGAGGCCCTGGCACAGGGTGCCCAAAGAAGCTGTGGCTGCCCCTGGATCCCTGGCAGTGCCCAAGGCCAGGTTGGATGGGGCTTGGAGCACCCTGGGACAGTGGAAGGTGTCCCTGCCCACGGCAGGGGTGGCACTGGATGATCTTTAGGGTCCCTCCCAACCCAAGCCATCCCATGACTGTGATGATTCCCTGGCTCTGATTCTGGCACACTCCCACCTTGCAACCACTCCTGGGACATTCCTAAACCACAGCCTGCTCTGCCTCTGCCCCAGCTGGAGGAGATGTTATAAAGCTGCAGCAGCACCACAATCTCAATTTCATCTCCCTCAGGACAAATGCAATTCCTGGCACTGCAGGAGGTCCAGAGGATCCAGATTTACGTCTCCCACTGGGACATTTGGAGTGAGGGGACATGTCCCTCTAACCCATGCAATTCCCTCCCTGTCCTGGCAGGTGACACACGCCTGAGATGGCAACAGCACTGGCACTGCCAGGGCGGGATGGAGATTTAGGAATCCCAGTCCTTCCACTTCCAGATAAAACTCTTGAAAAGAACCATCCCGATGGATCTCACAGCAGTTCCAAATCCTGCATGTGAAGAAGACAGCACTGAGCTCGTCTGTCTCAGCTGAGCCAACTCCTCTGCCCACCACCTCCCACCACATCCCCATCCTCATGCGGGTGCAGGATGCAATTCCCAGCGCTTCCCAGTGCTCCCCACCTTATCTCCCACCACCAAGGCATCTCAGGGCCAGCAGCGAGGGATAAACAGCTGGAGACAGACACAGGGAGGGAAAGTATCCGTGAGCAAAGTGATGGAAGCTGCCATGTGTCACCGAGCTGCAGCCACCAAGGCTAATTGAGCCTTCAGGCCCTGCTCCTCCCGATGACGGGAGCGGCTGAGATTAATGAACAGAACCAACCTTCTCCCTTTTTTTATGGTTCTTTTTCCCTAGCAGTGTCTGAGCACGGCGGCAGAACCAGGATCAATAGGTGGGAAATGTAGGTAATAAGCGGCCTCTGAGGAGACAGCTGGGACCTGCATGTCCTGCTCAGCTACAAATCCCCATCCTGCCCGACAGGCACAACTCTGGCACACGGGCCCCTGACTGATGCAAATCAGGGCACAGAGGCCAACAACCGGAGCTGCTCTAGGGACTGAGCTCATCCCTCAGTCCCCACATAAGGAAGGGATCCAGGATCTCAGGCTCATTGAGGGGGGCAGCAGGAGGGATGGCTGGAATGAGATCCCCAGAATATGGAAGGATGCTGATATATCCATCACTTTTGGGAACACGTTCAAGCTCTGCCACACCATATCCACTCTTAGCACCCACCAGTGCTAATTAAATGGAATTAATTTGCACAGGAGCCACAGGGACTGCTTGGGATTTTGAGGCACCCTTCATCTGCAGACCAGGAATGGCTGGAGAGGGACTTTGGAAAAGGCCTGGAAAAGGTCAGGGGAGAATAGCTTTAAACTGGGGGAGGGCAGGTGGGAAGGAATTGATCCCTGTGAGGGTGGGGAGGCCCTGTCACAGGGTGCCCAGAGCAGCTCTGGCTGCCCCATCCCTGGAAGTGTCCGAGGCCAGGTTAGAAGGGGTTTGGAGCACCCTGGGATAGCAGAAGGTCCCTGCCCTTGGCAGGGGGTGGAACTGGGTGACCTTTGAGGTCCCTTCCATCCCAAAGCATTCTGTGATGATTTGATGATGACAGGAGGGAGGGAGAACACATCCTGATGGGTCACACCTGTGAGCAGCATCATGTCCAGCCAGAGCCAGCACCACCCGTGCCATAAAACGTAACTGCACCAGCTCCTCAGCCTTGTCCCGAGTGCCCTCAGCTCCTCAGAGCCACGGTTATCCAGGTGGGAGGGCAGGGCAGCCCCCAGGAAAAGCTGCAGCCTGGGCCCCCACCTGAGAGGGCAGCGTGGCGGGGCAGCAGGGCTGGGATGGCAAACCCAATTCCTGCATCCCACAGCGTTCCAGCTGAGAACGCCAGCAGCCTGGGGGCTGTGTGTGGCCTCAAGTGCTGGTTATTATGCGAGTCAGGCAGCTCTGGTGACAATTAGGCATCGCTCGGAGGCGGCGCAGGTGGCTGCCTGCACCTGGGGCTGCGCTCCGGGAACCCGGGGCTGCTGCGGGAGCGCTGCTCCCTTCGCTGCGCTTCTCCCCACTGCCCTCCTGACTCGGGGCCACAAATCACGTCAGAACCCTGCGTGGCTTATTGAGTCTCTTCCCCACAAAGCTCAGCCACGTTTCAACAGAGAGCAGCCTCTCTAAGGGGCTTCTCTCTGAGAGAAGCCACCTGAGACAGGAGCAGTGCTGCCCACGCATAGGGGATGGACTAATTCATGTCCTGGCCACCGAAAGCATCCCAAGTCCTGGCTAAAGACCTTTCCCATCCTGTCGAGGCATTAATCAGCTTGGAGTGCTGATTTCACACGACTTCTGGAGGCAGGCAGGCTCCCTGGCAGGAGCATGGCCATGGACTCCTCCAGACCTCTTTCTCTCCTCATCAGAGTTACTGTTTTGGGTAATGATGAAGCAGGGGAATTGATTTGAAGCCTAATGAATAATCAGCCACCATCAATAATTGTAATCACTAATCTGGTGCAATTAGAGGCAATTATAGTAAATGCAATTTCCTCCCGAGCTGCTAACGAACTGCAAAAATATGAATTGACTTGAACTGGCTGCCTGTGATTTATGCAGTCGCAAGATCAAGGATCCCATTACACCAACAAAAGCTCTTAAAGGGACATGGAAGCCGCTTTGTCCCCCTTTTCCATCCCACCCTCCCAGCCAAGCCACCAAACTTTGGAGGGAATTCCAAAGTAGCATCGTAAAAGGGACGAAATCCATTTTTTCCCCCTTCTTTCCCTTCCGTGTGGGACGTGCCACATCCAATTCCCACAGCGGCTCCTGCAAGGCACGGATAACACGTTGTGAGGAGAGGTGCCACCCGCCACGGCCGTGTGCGAGGAGAGATTGCCACCTATTGGCACATCCACGGGGACGATGGAGGAGGCGGCATCACCTCCAGATCCACGAGGAGCAGCCGGTTCTTGTCGGTTTGGAGATGCAGCAGCGATTTCAAGCTGCCTGTTATCCTCCCGACGCCGTCAAAAGCGCTGTTTCAAAGCACCCTTTAATTTCAAGTGCCCGGGAGGACGCGCACCAGCCTCAATTGGAGAAGGTGATAAGCACAAGAGTGGGATCTTAGGAGAGTTTTTCGAGATGAAAAGAGAGCTCGCGAGCACTTTTTTCTTCCCAAACTGCAACAGAAACAGAAAGATCTCGAAGAAAAGCACAAACCACTTCCGGAAACAAAGGAGCTGAATTCAGTGCCAAGAATTGAATTGAAAAGCACCAAAGAGAGCAATTTTAGGGATTTGGGGCAGGTCCCAACTTCTTTATCAGTTTGGGAGCTCTACAAAACTGGATTTTGTGTAGAAAATACTGAATCTTGACAAAGGTGGCTGTGAAGAAACCTGGTCTAGTGGAAGCCTGTGGCAGGGGGTTGGAATGGGATGATCCTTGAGGTCTCTCCCATCCCAAACCAGTCTGGAATTCCATGATAATGTGGAGATCCATTAGATTTCCAGTCCCAAAGCCCATTTGATGACAAGCCATGGGGAAACAGCTGTCACCAGGCAGGAACAGACATGGAGGCACTGCATTTCCATAGTCTGTCCCTCCCGAGGCTGCAGAGACACAAACCAGCGGATCAGACATGGAAATAAACCTGCCTCCATGAGCAGCCCCCCACTCGATTCCAGCCATTATTCTCCTCAGAGTCAATAGCTTCCACTCTCCCGTCCGTAAATCTTGGTATTCACCTCCCCAGAAATCGATAGCTGCCTATTATTGGTCTGTAATTGTTACAAAAATTTAATCAAGGGTCAATAAAGAAAAGGAACAAGTCTATTGCAGCAGCAGAACTCCCAGCACAAAGTATTTCACTGCCCAATTATCCCCCGCTCCTGACTTTTGCTAATATTATTTATTATTCAGGCAACTACAACGCCCAGAAGACTCAATCTCAGCTCCAAGTGATATTCCTGCACAAGCAACAAAACTCCCACTGTTGCCCAAACCACTTGCAAGGCAAAGCACCGATGATATCGTACAGAAAAGGGTACAAACTGCTGGGGAAATGATCACTGCAATAAATCTGTGCCCAAAACTAAGCACCAAGTAAGCGCTGAGAAATTAAAAGACAAATGAGAGACTCGTTCCCAAAGGAAACACAAGTCGGCGGTAACCGGTGGAAGCTGGGGATATTTTTTCTAGGTGTATTTTGGAAATGCAAATTGGATTTCTGTGCAAAATTGCTACTTCTGTGGAGATTATTGGATCAAATTCACCTTAGAGTAAAAAAAAATACATATATATCAGGAGAGAAAAGGATTAAAAAATCCTTTGTAATTTCCACCTAAATCAGTTCCAGGGGATTGTTTGCTCTCCAGGCTTCATTTGTCTACGTCTTGCAGTCAAAAAAAGGTAAGGAAAACAGCAGGGACATTAAAACAAGTCCAAGTGTCTTTCAAAATAAGAATAATTGTCATTCTGACCTGTGCCAGTCCCACTGATAATTTGTGAGAGGTTTGAAAGGGTGAGAAACTTTCCCAGAGCTGCCATGTCCCACACTGCCACTTGGAAAAAAATCGCATTTCCAGTTTTCCTATAGGTTTGGAGATCTCTCCTGCCTCATTCTCTACTTGCCTTTTGGGCTTCAAAAATGAAATTTTAAAGCTTCCCATAAATCCAGCACATTCATTCCATGCAAAACGCAGAGAGTGTCACAGGTCTTCTGCTCACAGGCTGGTTGCATTCATGAGAAACTCTGGGGACTTTCCTAAGGCAGTCAAGGGCCACTTTTGCTTCTCTTCTTCCCCAAAACTCCTCTTCCATTGATGTCTGCTCACCCTCCACCCTTCAGAATGCACGGAAGCCAAACAATTCCAAACCACAATTCCCACACACATTTTCCCTCACAACAAAGCAGAGGCTGCATTTGTGCTCTAAGGTTTTATGCCCAAGAAAGGATCTAAATAAAGCCATCACATAAAACCCCCGAGAAAACATAACCATAAAAAAAATCCGCCAAAACACCACCTTAAACAGATAAAATATAATTATCCAGCAACAAATGGTGCCAGCACTCCAAAGAGGCAGGAGGAGCACAGGCATCTCCAAACGCACGGAAATTTCCAAGTGCAAATTTCCCCCCCTGTGGTGCAACGCAAGCAATAAATATGGAAATCTGGAAAGAAAGGAAAAACAGGGACTCTGCTGTGTCTCACCAACAAAGTACAAGGTGGCTTTGTAAGGAAATGAGGAGCTTTATTCCTTCACTGGGCTTTGACGGGCCCAATACCCCAATATTTGGGACATTGCTGGTCTATCATTGGCCCGGAAGATGGACACGGCAGGTGTAGGGATATATGGAAAGTAGGAGATGCAGCAGAGCATCCTCAGCCTCCACAAACCCACCCAATCCCAAATCTGTAGATTCGGAGCTTCATTCCACTCTCCCAATCAACTGTTCCCAGCCATGTTCTCCACCAGTGACTTCCACAACCCAACTAAGCCCGGCTTAAAATGATACTTCCTTGGATCACTCCTGTATTTCTTGCTTCACCATTTCCCCGAGAACTCTGTCACATCCTCCTGCCAGGCTGCAGATGGCCAAAGTCCCCCAAAAAAAGCTTTTTTAGAGCTGTTCCTCACTGTACATATCCAACCACAAAGCCTCACCCCCTCCAAAACCAGGATTAAACCCTTAATTTGCTGCCAGTTGGTAAAATTTTGGCTTTGTTTCAAATCATACTTGAAGCTGAAGTTTTCTCCAAATGTTTTGCTGCTGGGCAAGTGGAGCATTTCATTTGCACACAACAATTTCTGCGTGCTTCAGCTTCCCCTGTTTCCCAATTCTATATTGCGAGACGCAATCAGAGGAGTGAAAATAAAGCAATTAAAGGAATCGTGTGGGATTCCCAGACGGCCACTGATACCAATCAGCTTCAAGAGGGTCTTGGCACCCAACCTGCAAAATATTTGATTTTCTGGAGTGGATTTGAGGTTTTTTTTCTTTGATGAGTGGAGTTGGAGCTCGGATCCACATTTGCATATAAAGAATTACAAGGATGGCTCTAGAGAAGACCCCAACTGGCAACCAAGCTCCAGCTTTTTGTGATGTTTTTCTTCTTGGAGCAACCTGGATTTATTCCCTGGAGCCTGAGGATCAGGTTTAGTCCTTCCTCAGCCTCTTGCTCTTTCCTTGTTCATCCCTCCCTTTATCTCCTCCACCCAGAGTTCCCGTTTACATCTCTGTGTAAGCGGCCGCCCCGGTAATCACAAAGCAGCTTATTTTTAATTGTGCTGAAACTAAATTGTTATTTAAACTTCAGATCTTGCTTTTCTCCCCCAAGACCCCTTTAATTCCTCCCAGATGTTAATTATACTGAATCACAAAGCTGCAAAAATCTCAGGCTGGCTGAAGAAAGAGCCCCTCCGGCCGGATCCTGACGGGAAATCAATGCCACCCCCGGAGCTGTATCATCTGCATCCGTGCCAGGCTTTGGGAATGGGAGCCACCTCCCTGTCTACAGCACCACGAGGACAACACTTCCCAAAGGACCAAGGTGATTTTATTCCCATTTTTCCACGCAATTCCCAGTCTAAGATCCATTAATTTTTAATGAAACCTTGTGGTTTGCCAAATCTCCTCTGGAATTTGGAGCAAAGCCTCCAACCCATCAAGGCTGTTGTACCCTGGGTGTCTACACCTTTGTCCTTACGCTTGATCCCCAATTTCTTTTTCCTTGAGGATGATAAGGAGGCCAGAGATGATCTGGAGGCAGCAAGGATTTTATCTGGGAGGATTTGGAATAATTTTCATATTTATCTAGAACCAAACAGCTTAAATGGAATTTCAGGGTCGTTCCACCAGGACATATTGGTCTAGGGGAAAGTGTCCCAGCTCATGGCACAGGGTTGGAACAAGATGATTTTTAAGGTCCTTTCCAACCCAAACCATTCCAGGTCTCCATGATTCCATGATATCAGTGGTTCACACAGGATAACACTTCTCTATTACACCTGGACATGGGAAGCAGGACTTGCACCTCACTCCATCACTTCAGATGTGGTTCAGTGTTTCTGCTGCTGCATTTCTTTCTTGTTGGGATTGTTTTTTATTTTAAATACCTGTCAGGTGAAGTCGTGGCATTTTGGTGGCTGACTTGATAACCCTTAGGTTATAAAGGGAATGTGAAAAGTGCAGAGAAAAATCTGTTCTTCCTTCTCCTCCCCACCACGGTTCAGCAGCAGATATAACCCGTAACAAATTGATTTGTTAGAACGAGAGAGACAGCACATGGTATTAAAAAATTATGAATTATTAGGGAGCTTTAAAAGCCAAAAATTTGATACCTATAAACCATTCCTCTGAGCAGATGCCAAACCCTTTGGAATTAGCAACGCACACAGCTACAGTGCAGGTCCTGCAGTCCTGCATCCAGGCTAAAAATACCAGAGAACAGGGCCAAGCTCCATTTTTAAGCCCTTTTCCATGCCAAACCCTCAATAGGGATGCTCCAGCTCTGATTTCCCTCCTGCTCATCACAGCTCTTCACAAATCAAAAGCATTCCCAATTTATTCCTCTCCTTTCCAAGCTCCTCACTCCTCTCATCTGCTCAGCCTCGCAGAAAGCTCGTTAAACAATTCATTGCAAGCGCCCGGAATATAATGAGCAATGGGAGGGTTGGGAAGGCTGGTGCCAGCAGGCACACGGGGCTCTGCATTCCCAGGGGCTCTGCCCCCCCAGGATGCTTGGGATGGCCCCAAACCCCACGTCTGGAAGTGGCCATCCACTGCTCCAGGTGCTACAGAGCAGCTCGTGTCCCTGAGCAGGTGAGTTTAGTGATTCCTCTCCCTCCTCCTGGCATGGAGCAGGTGCTTGGAGAAAATAAGAATAAAAAGAAGGCTGAGGAATGTCTGAGAGCAGCGTGAGGCCCAGGGGAGCTGGGGCACAGCTGAGAGAGAACAGCCTGACCTCCAGCGAGAGCCTGAGCAAAGTGCAGGTAAACCACTGGCACAGAGCTGCGTGTTCCCAGGATGCTCCTGCTCTGCTCTCCTCCAGCCCCAGTCCCAAACCTCATTGTCCCTGGGGGAATCACCGTCCCTGGAGGTGTCCAAGGAACTACTGGCTGTGGTACTCAGGGCTCTGGTGTAGTTGACAAGGTGGGGGTCACAGGTTGGATTTGATCTGGGAGGTCTTTTCCAACCATAAAAATCCCTGGATTCAGCAGCTCTTTAGCATGGGGGGGTTCTCCAGGGGAAGGTTGCTCCACTCTGACCCCACCATGGACACACAGCCCCTCCTGGCACCCAGACAGGCATCCAGCACGGCCTCTCCAGCCTTCCCAGGAGATCTGAACCCACTCCATTCACACAACATTAACCCCAGCGCCGCAATCTCCGGGTGAACCCGGACTTTAGCCTAATATGTATTTAAAAATTGAACGTATGTATCTATTTCCAAACATCCGCCGTGCAGACACACGGCTAATCCACTTCCAGACATTTTACCAATTATGCCAGGGTCTTCTGCACAGCCCATTACCCCGTAGATGTTACTAAGTGCTGCATAAACAATCCTCTGCTGCGTGGCTGACACTTAAGCGGACAAGTGGAAGCCGATTGCAGCAGGACAGCAAATGGAGCCAGAACAGTCGCAGCAGCAGCTCCCCCGCCGTGAAAGCCATAATCATCAGCACATCTGGGCTGCCTTCCCACACAGGAATCGGCTGGAAGAGCCACCTCCGCAGAAAACTTCCCCCCTTCCTGCTGCTGATGTGCTGCCTGGCGGGGTCAAGAGAAATTTGGGGTTTGCAGGAGGCTGGGGTGGAGTTCATCCGTGTGATGCCACGGATCCAGTGTGAGAGAGGGCTCCAAGCAAAGCTCTGCTTCCTTGGCTCTCCATGCAGGAAGCACTTTCCATCCATCCCTACACACACCCGTGTGCATGGGCTGGAGAGGATCAGAGCTGCAGCAAGGTCAGGGGGCAAGAGGAAAGCCTGGCAAAGGAATGGCGTCCATTTTGCCCCTTCCTTACCAAACCCACAGTCCTGCTCCTCACAGCAGCTCCAGGACGTTGGAAGAGGCAGAGGCTGGTGGGACCGTGTCCCCCTCTGTCTCCATCCACCTGTGGCTTTGCCCCAGGGGTGGGTGAGGGACGTGTCCCAGGACAGCCTGACAGCCTCCATAGCTCCTGCAGCCCGAGCAGAGCCAGCAATCCCAGTGGCCGGCTCAGGGCCGGGGACAGCCGGGCCGATAACCCCAATCCCCACAGGCTGCTCAGTGCAGGGAGTTGCAGTAATCATGCAAAGGGCATGGACTTTGCACACAGGATGGGAAGTGCAAAGATGTTCATTGCACAGTGAGAATTCCCTAAAATACCAGCACACACAGATATAACATCATATAAACAGGAAAAATGTTCACCAGAGTGTTCCCCAATCACCTGGGGTATTGCACAGATATTACCTACTATGGTAACAGGCAAACAATACCCTGTAAGGCCACAAACTACAATTATCACTTCCCATAGGTCCGACACTGTCCACAAACCCACAATCCTCTCTCAGCCCATCCCTGGTGACCTGGATGCACTCCCAGGGTCACCTCTGGGCCCAGGAAAGAGGCTCTCTCTGGCCCTCAGGGCTGAACTCTCTATCACCACATAGTGCACCCCAAAATGGAATCCCCACAGCCCCACTCTCTGCCTCCTCTCCAGGAAGCAATTCCCTCTTTAAACTGGAACCAGTCCATTCTAACTCTCTGGAAGCTGGGCAGCACCTTGTTCTTCCTGGAGAGCCCACAGAGCACCCGTCCATCCCCGTGCCACCAGCTCCAAATGTCACCACGTGCTTTTCCTCTTCCTTTCCCTCCTCCCTATTGTTTTTAAAAGCAGCTAGACTGTTAATTAAAAAGGCAGAAATCAATTGCCCTCATCTCCCCATCAGAAGCTCCTCTGCATGCCGGGATTAAAGCCGGCTTCTACTTTAAGTCAATTAGAGATAAGGGGAAGCTGACATTTCTACAACCCGCCTTATCAAACTGCTTGAAAACTGCTCAGATTAAAATGTAAAAAGATTATTTTCTCAGCTCTCTCTGCTTCTCTTGCCTTTCTTTTTCAATAATTATTCATAAGAAACCCGACAAACGGGTGCTGATAGTCCGAGATAGCCCTGCTCCTCCATAGGGCTATTCTCAGGATCATCCAGGAGCATCCTGCGGGATACTGAGATCCCCCAGCACCCCCAAAACAGGAGGCAGAGCCCTCACAACCACAAAACTCAATCCCTGAGAGCCACATCCTGACTTCCCATCCAAGAGCCACAGGGAAAGGGTCAAAGTCCTGGTCTGGATGTGATCCTAATGAGGCTCTGCTGTCCCTAATTAGCGGGAGGCAGAGGAAGCTGGGATGTGAGCAGGATGCAGGCCAGGGACCACACCTGAACCCAGGGCAGGTTTGGAATGATAAATAGAGTCGGGGACAGGGGCAGGGACACTGCTGGCACGGCACAGGCTTTGTCAGCAGTGCCTGGGAGCTGCAGCCACACGGTGAGAATGCAATTCCTGCACTGGGATCTACTGCCCTGCATCACTCAGCTCCCAGCCCCCAAGGCTTTCCTGGGATTGGGAGAAAATGGGGCTGGAGATGGAAAATAGCTCAGCATCGAGTCAGCTCTGCTGATGGGGAGTGACCTGCTGAGCTGAAATTGTGGTATCTCTCCTGTCTGTCCGTCCATCAGCTCCTCTGAGGAGAATACAGCAATCGGGATCCTCCTCAAAATGCAGGTTTGGGGGCGTGGGGGGCAAAATAGAAAAGTTTCACATCACAAATGCATGAGGATTTTTTCGGAAATATTCTGAATGTTAAAAGCAAACTGCAACAGCCACCGAGGAATTTCTCTGATGTTTTTCACACTGAATAAAAAAAAAAAATCTCATTCCAGCCCCAGCTGTAGGAAGCAGAAAGCTCTTTATTCCTCCAGGCAGCAGTGCCACCCAAAAAGTCACCAAAAAGAAAATCTTTACGTCATAAACAGCAACAGAGATGTTCCCTGGGCTGAT
Organism: Monarcha castaneiventris obscurior; assembly: GCA_026261815.1. Lineage (NCBI taxonomy): Eukaryota > Metazoa > Chordata > Aves > Passeriformes > Monarchidae > Monarcha > Monarcha castaneiventris. The sequence continues at coordinate 4,547,575 of JAMPIT010000114.1, forward strand.
CCTGGTCCCCAAAACCTCCTGTCCCCCCAGAGCAGGGAATCTCTGCCAGGGCTGGAGCTGCCCTTGCAGCAGTAACGCTCCAGGAGGATCCAAGGCAATGGGTTACTGCAGCAGCAGCAGCTGGGGAAGGCCAGGAGCTGGATTTGGGATCCATGTCAGCGATATCCCCTGCAAAGGGAGTAGGAGATGAGAGCACAAAAAGAAGAGTGGGGGGGAAAGGGGAAAAAAAGAGTAAAAATAAAATCAAAGGAAAAAGGGAAAAAGAAATAAGAAAAAGAAAATAGGAAAAAGGAAAAACAAAAAAGGAAAAAGAGAAAAGAGAGAAAGGAAAAAGGAAAAAAGAAAATGAAAGAAAAAGGGAAAAGAGAAAAAAGGGAAAAGAGAAAAAAGAAAAGGATAAAAGAGGAAAAAACTAGAAGGGAGAAAAAGATAATAGGAGAAAAAAGGAATAAATAATTTAAAAGGGGGAAAAAAAGAAAAAAAAAAGGAAAAGAAGAGGAGGAAAAAAAAGATTGATGGGAAGGAAATGGAGGCAGAGGACAGGGACCAGGAGCTGTCCCAGCAGGACACTTGGTGAGTTCTCTGCTTCCACCAACGCCTGCAAAACCACAGGAAAGGCAAAAAAACCCCAAACCCGAGGCAATAGAAAGCATTGTCTCATCACTGGGGAAATGCCATGAAGTGTCTGGACTACCCTGATCCCCATGGGACTCACATATCCCATTCCTCCCTCTGCACGTTCCTGTACCCGAGCCTCAGTTTCCCCCTCAGCAGAGGAGGTGGAATCCTTCCCACAGGCACGAGGATTTCATTAACTTAAACCCTTCAAGATTTATAAAGCACTTGTGAAAGCTCCCGCGTAGGAAATATCCCAGTGTCACTGCAAACGTCAACTGTAACATATTAAATCTCTCTCTCTTAAAAAAATAATAATATGAGATTATGTCCCAGGAGGAAGTTTTCCCACTAGACTTCTCTATTCTTATAAAAACGATCCGGCATCACTTAACGGTTCATAAATTCCATCTCCCATTAAGCAGATATTAAACACGTATTTATAAAGGTTTAAACAGATCAGTTAGCTTAATTTTCAGTTCGCCTTCAGGCAAAAAATGGTGTGTTTGAATGGGGAGAATCCCTGCTGGGGCTGATGGAGGAGGATCCCTGAGATCAGGGACAGAGGGAGACCTCTGCCCAGGACAAGCAAGGACCAGGATCAGCAGCACCTTATGGCCCTCTGGGACAACACTGATGGACAAATTCATCATGGGAAATACAGGATCCTGCACTTCAGCAGCTCAGAGACTCCCAAGTGAAGTATAGGGTGTAATTCTCTTATCTACTTCACAAAGGGAGTAAAACCAGTTTAGCTCCCCAGGCAGGTGCCTGGACCAGAGCTCTGACACGTTGTAGCCCAGCCACCAACCTGGCTTACAGCAGTGCTATTGATATCATTATATTATTCTTCTTTATTTAATTACTTTTTTTACACCCAGGTCTTAGGTCAGTCCGTTCTACCAGCCTATTCCAGTATGGAGTGACACACCAATACTGAATCCTGGGATGGGATATTGGGAATATCAGTGTTCATAATGGGACAGGTGGTGACACTGAGGAGGTGGTGACCTGCAGCCACAGGTTGTGGAGGAGCCCCAGACTCCCTTATTCCAACCAAAAATTATCATTTTTCCCTGAAAACAAAGGCTGGGATCACCCCACAATGCTGTATCCATCCCAAAGAAAAACCAAGGAAAGAGCAAGCAGTTACTCCTATGAAATCCCAGAATGGGATTAAATGGGAAATCTCTCTAAAGAGCATCTACACAAAATACATAAAAACAGTCACTGAAATTCCACATGGTCAAATTAATCCCGGTCTCTCCCAAGATTTAGAAATATCATTCCAAGGCCTTTACCTAAAGCAGCCTAAAAATGTTCAGAGGGATTCAGACCTGGGTCAGGAATTGCTTTTTGGCTCCATCAGTGTGAATTTTAGACAGCAAATACAGACACAAACTCCACAGTTCATGTGGAAAAGTTTTCCCTGTTTGTTTTAGACACACAAAGGCTGGATTTGCTGAGAAAATCGAGGGTTTAAAGCTCAGTAAATAGCAGAGAAGGACACTGTGACCCAAGAAAAAGAGCCAGGAGGTCTCCCCAGTGGGCAGCGAGCACAGTCAGAGCAGCGAGAACAACCTCAGATCTTCCCCTCTCACCCACAACCTCCCCAAACCAGCTCCCGAGCAGAATCCCTGAGCATGGACAGCAGGAAGCTTTCCAACGGCACAGGTCTGCTGGGGAGCAATTAGAGAGTAAGGACATGGAGGAGAAATGAAATCAATTCCGTGGGCATCTTGCCCACAGCAGGCACGGGGGAGGCGGCTGTGCCGGGCTCACTCCTGCTGCATGCTGACCGGGGATCGGCGGGACCCGAGCGCGAGGAGAAGGATTAAATGACAAGCCCTGGGACAGGTGGTGACATTGAGAAGGCAAACTCCTGCCACAGGGTGTGGTAGAGCCTCAGATCCCGTATTCCAAGAAAAATGGGTTACCTCTTCCTTGACACCAAAGGAAGTGTTTGTATCCACTCTGTATCCATCACAAAAAAAAGCAAGGACAGAGCAAGCAGGGTCCTTACAAAATCCAGCGATTTGGCTGAGGCGTGGTGAGCAAACCTCGAGCCAGTTTTCCATCCCTAATCCTCTTGCTGCTTCCAAGACATCCACAAAAGGCTTTTAAACAAAGCAAACACAACTCCATTATTATCGTATAAAGCAATCTGTGAACGTAATATTCCTCAAAAGCTCTGTGCCTTCAGTTGGAAATTTCTAGGTGTGACGAAGATTGAGTGTTCCTGTCTTGATGAATGGGATACAACAGCAGCAAAAGCAGACAGCTTTATTCCCTGGGGAGGGGAGGGGGGAAAAGCCAAAAAATGTGAATTCTCTTTTATATGAGAAAGACTTTGAAATCTGGGCAAAACCTGGGGCAAAAATCTGAAACTGTGAATTTCCTTCACATCGGAGAATATTCCCAGGAACAATCTTTTGAGGTTACTGAATGCTTTCATTTTGATTCCATTGTTTTTTGTTATGTAAAATAAGACAAAAAGAAAGGCTGGAAGAGTCTTCCACTGCCTAAAGGGGCTCCAAGAGAGCTGGAGAGGGACTGGAAGGACAGGACAAGAGGGCATGGCTTCCCACTACGAGAGGGCAGGAATAGATGGGATATTGGGAAGAAATTCTTTCCTGGGAGGGAGCTGAGGCCCTGGCACAGTGTGGCCAGAGAAGCTGTGGCTGCCCCAGCCCTGGAAGTGCTCAAGGCCAGGTTTGATGGGGCTTGGAGCAACCTGGGATAGTGGAAGGTGTTCCCTGCCCATGGTAGGGGTTGGAACTCGATGAGCTTTAAGGTCCCTTTCAACATAAACCATCCCATGATTCTGTGATATTCCAGCCTGTGGAAATTATATCCACAGGTATCTCTGTGCGAAAGCTCCAGTGGAAAAGTTCTTAGCAGATATTCTGATCTCACTGTAACTGATGGTGGAAAAGCCCTTCATCACACACCCAACGCCTAATGCTTCCCAGTCCTCAAAGAGGGGAAAGAGAGGAGCCTCTCCATGAAATTCAACATTGCCCCTGCAGAGGTAGGAGATGAGGCCCCTCTTTCCACAAGGCCTGATTAACCTCTGACACCGGGTATCATTAAATAGAAGAGCTTAAAAGGGAACCAAAAGGCTGCAGGACTGATAGGAGCAATGAGAACCTGCAGGGCTCCACGGCAGAACAGAGCAAGCCCCTTGTGCTTTCAGAGAAAGAAACTTCTCCAAGCGGGATGTGTTGGCAGTGCTGGGCTAATGGTTGGACTCAGTGATCTTAGAGGTCTTTTCCAGCCTTAGCTATTCCGTGATTGTAACTCTGCAGTCACATTCTGATAAGCTTCTTGGACCCTCCCCAGACTCCCATTTTTCAGAATGAGGACAAGGGATGAGCTGGCCCACTGATCCTACAAGTCCCACGCTAGTCCAGAAGCCGAGAGTACTGAAAAATAAATGAGAAAACCCTCGTGTTCCCATGACAGGGTCGCTGAAAGCGTGGCACTGACTTGTCCCTTTTAATGAGTGTTAATGCTCCCCTTTCATTTCTGCGGCCATGGGATGCCAACACATTTATCTGTTTTATGCGTCTCCGTTCAATTTCAAGAGACATTTCTTTGGACATCGAACATTGTAATTTGCACTGGCTCCCCATTGCGAACGGCTGAAGTTGGAAAAATCACCGAGTGAGTGATCAAACACATTATAAAAATAGTCAGGCAAATGCACCACTATCTTCTTCTCAAGAGCCATTTATAGGGGCCAATCCTAAAGCCATTGAAGTCAATGGAAAGACTCCTGCAGAATTCAATGGGGTTTTGATCGAGTCCTTATTGTGCTATCCATAAGAAATAGGTCAGATATTTATATATAGTCTTGAAATGTTGTGTGCCACCACGCTGGCAGCTCGCTTTTTGAGGCACAGCGTCACTTCTTGCCGTGCCTGCTGCAAACCTGAGGACTTTGCAAGTCCAGCTCCTGAACCTTTCCCACTGTGGCACCACTGCCATGTTGGCTTCCACCCTCAGCTGTCCCCTCTGCATGAAGCCCACACCAGCACACTCCTCCTCCGACCTGGGGATGGTTTCATGTCCAGCCTGTGCTCCCTTTGCACATGAGTAACGCAAACCTGAGGTGGAAAATTGCTCCTGGATCCCTCATGTAGGGAATAACAGAGGGTGTGGAGCTGAGCAAGAGCTTGTGCTGTTTAACAAGACCCCGTTATTAAACCGACCCACCTAAACAGGGGCAAATACTCGTGAGCACAAACTATTTCAGCTTGAAAAGGGCTCATCTTAAATATGTTCCAGATCAAGGTGAAGAAAATTGGAGCCCTTCATCCTCACATGTTTTCCAGCTTAAATATATTGGGTTAAATTCATATAAAACCGTACAAGCAGATGAGTCTTGTGCTGTTGGCACAACTTTCATCACACACACCTTGAGAGCACAACTGCAAATTAACCACCTAATTCTGCATTCAGGGCGTGCTGTTTTGTGATGACTTGGGAAGGGGCTTGAAGCAGGTTTAGGGAATATTATTTCACCTGAACACAAAGGCTTCCAGTGAATTAATTGTTATTTGTTACCAAAGTGACTTCCCTCAGTCCCAGTTTTAGTTTAGACAAGGCTTTAGAATCAATATTTTCTGGGGAAACAAACCTCACCTTTCTTCATCTGACGCACCCACCGGTTTTTGAGCTCTGTGAGATGAATAAAAGCAAACCTCAGCCCTTCAAACCATTATTCATAAGCTTAAATTTATACAAGTGAATCATCCCACTGAAAGTGGTAATACCTCTCATGTACTCCAAGTGAAATACATGGCTGTTTACCAATTAGTCGGACTGCAGTAGGTTTAGTTGCTGTAGTTCCACGTTAATTATTTATAACGCTTTGCAGTACCACCAGTAAATGTACAGGAGCATCTTCTTTAAAAATAATGAGACCTTAGTCCTGTGCAAAGTCCCTGCAGCAGCTGTTATTAAAACTTCAGTGAAGCGAGAGAAGAAATGGATGTTTTTGCATCTGCAGCGAGAGCAGCAAACTTCTGCCGCGTTGGATTTAGCCTTTGCATGGTTTGGTCCTTTCAGGAGAAATCAATGGGGAAAAATAGCAACATCTAGGTTTTCACTGGTCCTTTTATTATCAAAAAAAAAAAAAAAAGGGACACTTTGGGAATGTGTCACTTTAATGACTTGTCATTTTAAGCACCCAAGGACCAGGAAATGGGTGAGTAGCTCTGAGGCGCCCTAATGGAGCTTAAGGTAGGTGTTCTTGTAGGATCAATTTGACTGCGGATAAGCCTTACTTCCTGGCATGGATTTGATGAATGCTGGGCATGGCTTAAAGATGAGATAATCTGCTCAATTTATTCTTATTATTTATTTGCTCTCCTTGTGACAAAATGAATTATGATTCTGCACAGAGCCAGAAGCGGGGATAAAGTTACCATTGGGGAAGAATATGTCACTGTAATGGGATCTCTGCTTTTTTCCTTCCCCTGAATGAAATCAGCACACCGAAAAAACGCTTCACACATAACCTAAAGGAATAATTTCCAGACAGCAGAGGGGTAAACTGAGCCTTTTTGCTTCACTGTACAAACACAATTACTACAACAGCAGCTTAATACAATTGTTTATACAGATGCCTCATGTTTCCAACAGCCAGAAAAACCCTTCTCTTTCTAGGAAGCAATGCAGGGCTCAGCAGTGCTGTGGAGCTGTACTTGGGGAGAAAAGAGGCTGTAATTTGGGGGATCTTGGTGATCTCCACTTGCCCCTACTCCTGCATCCCAGGTTGGCCTCCCAAGATGGAACAGTTGAAACTCACAGAATCATGGAATCATTTAGGCTGGAAAAGCCCTCTAAGACCACTGAGTCCAACCATTAAACCAATGGTTGGATTTTCCATGAAGAAATTTTCCCAATAGTCAGCCTAAACCTCTCTTGGCACAACTTGAGTCCATTTCCTCTCATCCTGTCCCTTGTTCCCTGGGAACAGAGCCTGGGTCCCCCTTGCTGCACCCTGCTGTCAGAGAGTGGTGGAGAGCCAGAAGGCCCCCCCTGAGCCTCCTTTTCTCCAGGCTGAGCCCCTTTCCCAGCTCCCTCAGCTGCTCCTGGTGCTCCAGCCCCTTCCCAGCTTTGCTGCCCTTCTTAGGACACATCATGGGACAACCTGCACAGACAAACCCCTCTGCCATCAGCACATGGTACCTGAACCCCCTGGGCATGAAGCAGGTTTGTATCCAACCAGAAGTTGTATTCAACAGACAGTTTGTGTATGGGGTAGAACCATCAAATGCCTTGAGCTGGAAGGGATCCATAAGGATCATCAAGTCCAGCTCCTGGGTGGACTCACATTGTGCTGTCTCATGGCCATCATGAGATGCTTGGCTTTGGCTCGGTTGCCTCCACTCCCCACCCTCATCAGCGGGCAAACATTTCCCTGCCGTACAACTGCCAGTGGATAAACCCAGCAGGAGCAACAGTTGGATGTTCTACATCCCACAGCCCATTAATTTACGATCAAAGAGGTGTTACAAGGATAACGGCATTAATGATCGAGCCCTTGGATGTCTGATTGTTGGGCAGCCGAGGGTGCGTCAAGGAACGTGGCAGACAAGTGCTTAAATTTGCTCCCTGCACACAGAGCCGGGTATTAACCCTTCATCGAGGCTTTGTGTTTATTTTCCCTCGCATAAAGGAAGGGCATGAGCTCTTTGAAGAGCTGAGCTGCAAGAAGAACACACAAGGTTAAAGCCCTGGAAAGTCCTGATCAAGGAGCTGACTGGATTACAGCCAAAGCTGCGGCAAATTTCTCTCTTTCTTCCCAGACAGGGATCTAAACACAAAAGAAATAGGTTTTTGGGGGGAATTCCGTCTAATTCCATCAAATCCTTTTTGTCATTTCCTCACCATCCTTTAAACATCTGACAAGGCCAATCGACCGCACCAGGCACGGAGGGAATCGCAGCACCGGGGCTATAACTCTAAGTTCATTAAGCGTGAATTATTATTTGAGCCAGCCTCAATTTTCGCCAGCAGAATTAGACATTCCTAAAATAATGTCCCTGACACATGCAGAAAATGGGCTTTACGGCTCTCACCTTGAACTCCACCAGAACTCCCACCTCATCTGTTACCCTTCCACGGGCAGGAGACGGAGCGCGGCGCTGCGGCTTCACCTTTAATTATGCCAGGTATTTAAGGGCTAATGTTCATAGAAGAGGAGTATACGAGGCAATAAATGGCTTTTGCAGGTGATTAAATGCCCAAGCAGAACAGAGGCACTTGATAAGCGCAAAGGCCGTTTGCTCGATTATGTTCCCAGCGCTGTGAACTTTATTCCTGCTTTCTGATGAGGAAGGGGAATATTCAACAAGAGAAAGAAAAACATCAATGGACTGCGTTTTACATATTAAATATATATATTACACATGCATAATTCAGGTATTTTTTTCTTCACTGGACACTGAGGTTTGCTCTGCCCAAGTGCAACAACTGCAGAAGTTTAAATGGCAGCTGAAACGTCACAAACCACCTGGATCGAGGAGGATTTCATCCCAGATTCTGCAAGGGACATAAGTCACTCCTCACTACAGCTCCTTTCCATGGAGTGAACCCGTGGAGCAAGGAGAATTTATAGAGAGTTTGTGAGGTTTGGTGATGCTGTTGGCTCCTCCAAGGGCCAGCAGGCAGCGTGTGAGGTGCCAAAGGCTCAGGGAAGCCCTGGGGACAATAGATGGGGCCTAAACCATAGGAGAACCAGGTCTGGACAAGTCTTTGGAACCAAAACATGTCCCAGTGGGTCTGGCTGAGCCTCTGCTGACTTCCTACCATGGTTGTGCGGGGGGAAAAAGTCACCTTCAAGTCAAAAATTTGATTCTTACTAAGTACTTAAATTCAATTTGGAGCCCTTTATATAATGTCACATTGCAAAAGTCTTTATTTTAATGTTTATTTTCTTGGTAATGGTGAGGAGTCTCCAGAAACATCTTTGCATCAGCAATTCCTTGCAGTTGCAGCTGCAGCCCAGAAGCTGCAAAAGCAGCTTGAAATCCCACTCTGGCCATATGTCCAGCAGCACAAAAAATCTATAACTCTATTTTGCATCGGGTCACTTCCACCGGCGTGACTAAGGACATCAGCCCCATTTGTTAGGAGATATCCTCTCTTTCCTTCCAGTGCCCAACCCAGAGCTTTTCCCCGCCATAAAATCACACACAGAACCCTCCTCAGCCTTGTAAGTTCCTCACATCTCTGCTGAGCCCAGAAACTTGCCTGGTTTTTGCCAGCGGCGCATTTTGGAGCTGCCCCTCTGCAATCCCTGGGAACGTGTGAAATCCCACCGCTCCATGAACATGTGGATACAGCATCACTCAGCCCAGTAGTTGGAATAGATGCTCCATATATAGCAGATTTGGCCTGTTTTTCCCTTCCCCTCACTTAATACTGACCATTATCTCTCCAGGAGGACGCTGCCATTGCCACACACAAGGCCACAATCTAATTTATCCCGTTCCTTTTCATAACTCCCAACGCTCCATTATTAGGGCAACTTTATATTTCTCTTGCAGTCAAAGGCCACAGCCCCAGTCACCCCGTGTTTCAGACCATTAAGAAATAAGTTAAACAACATTAGACCCCAGAGGAAATTTGAAGCCCACGACTGCTAAGCTTTTGCTGCAATGAAAATTGATCTATTTGTCTTATTTTCCATTTGCCTTCAAGTAGAGAGTTTGCAGCTCCTAACAAGGCTTGGCCATGCACGACTTTCATATCCATCGTATCCTTGGTATGGGGGACAAAGCTTCACACTCTTCCAAGCTCAATTATTATTAAAAAAATCAATTAAAAAATCTTTAGTATGAAGTTATTGAATGAAAAATCATGCTAAGGTTCAGCAAGAGCATAGCAAGGTCAAGAGCGAATGGACTCAAATTACACCAAGGGAGGTTCAGGTTGGATATTGGGGAAAATTTCCACACTGGAAGGATTGGCACAGGCTCTCCAGGGCAGTGGTGAATTTGCCATCCCTGGAAGGATTTAAAAGCCATGTAGATGTGGCACCTGGGGACATGGACAGTGGTAACCTCAGCAGTGCTGGGCTGGTTGGACGCAGTGACCTTAGAGGGCTTTTCCAACCTAAACCATTCTGTGATTTTGTTTCCCCTCTCCTCCGTGTTTGTCTTCCTCCCATGAAATCCCTTCTACAAATAAAACCCAAAGATCATCACTACAACCTCATTTTTCTTCTGAATGGGAAAGGAGCATCCTATTCTGGTAGGGACAGGAATAAAACACTCTTCTGCAAGCCAAATACTCATCTTTCTTCTGCCTTGCTTGCACTCACTGCTGAGCTCTTTGTTGTCAGTGTTTGTTTCCTACCTGCAGAAATGGATGTTTCTGTTGAAATCCCACTGGTTTGGGATCCGTTGCCAGCAGTGCCCAGAGCCAGATGCCTCAGGAGGTGGAAAACCCCTTCCAGGGCCCATCCTGGTTTGCAGTACTGCACTGGGAGATGCCTTTTTCCCTCTCCAAAGTCCAAATCCTCCATCTCCTGACTGCATGTCGAGCAAATGAATTTGGTCACAGCCAACTTTGGGAACAGGGAAAAATCTCACCTCCTTCCCCTGCTTCTCACCTCAGTGTGCAGTACAGCCTGACAGGTTTGGGCAGGGGACAGAGATTTCCTGGGGTTAAAGCACACGAAGAGAGTGGGACCTACCAAAACATAGCCACACCACTGAAGGTTTGCAACACAGGGCCACAACTCCAGATGATTTCCTACAAAGTCTCACTCCAAAGACTAAAAACCAAGGTGACAGGACCGGATTAATTTGTCCAAGGGACATATTTCCCCTGGCTTTTCTGGGAAGAAGGGAGCAGGGGGAGATGCAGCCTGGGAAGTGGCTTTGACAGACGGGACACTCAGTGCTCTGGTCGAGTCGAAAAGGTGGTGATCCATTAGAGATTGGACTCCATGATACTGGAGGTCTTTCCCAATCTTATTGGTTCCATGATTCTATGATTTGGAGAGTCCCATGGTCCAGAAGGGGACATCCCACCCATTCCCATCAAAACCTGCGAGACATTGTGTTGATTCAATTCCAGCTCCAGGACTTTGGGAGCACCGAGAGCTGCAGCCACTGCTCCAAGCAGAGAAGAGCTTGGAATTTTCAGAATCTGGAAGAATTTGGAGCAGCCTGAACTAAAACACCACCTGGTAAGTTCAAGGGCTGCTGTCCCCAGCAGCTGTCTCACCACCTCGCCTTGCCCAGATGTGTTCAGGGAGGATGGAACAGCATGGGAAGCAAATCCTGAAGTGCAGCAGATGGTCCCAATTTTGCATTAACTCTCTGCTGTAACTGGTGGCAGCTCAGGAGCCCTTTTCCATGGTGTTCCCATGTCCTGGCTGCAGAGGTACCTGTGATATCCCTACCAGGGACACCCACTGCCTTCACCTCCCCCTGCAGCTGAGAATCTGAAAAGCCACTTTGCTGCTATTTTATTTTCCCCAAACATATCAGTCTAAGAGAAGATATTTTCTCCCGTCACAGATTTTCCCTCAATAAAATGTGACATTTTCCTGCCTTCACCCATTTATTGCACAACATGAGCTCATTCTCTGGTGCCGATTTACATGCAGAACTTTTCAAATTTGTTTTATTTTTTAATTGGGGAAGGAACTCTGTTGCTTTGGTTGTATCCTGACAATTTAAAACCCTGGAGCGAGCTGTTTACAGACTGCCAAATTTCTGTTTAGCGCTCTCCACATCTCTCTTCAAACCTCACTCTTCCTTTATAACCTTGGAAAAATCACAGGGGGATTATTCTAGGAGTTCTTATTAACTTGGACCACGCGTTTCCCCTTGGCTCAGCTGCCTGTAAAATGGGAATAAGGAGAGCTGCTCTATTACCTGTGGGGCAGCTCTGTCTCTCACAATCAACCTGTGCAGCGCTTGGTGTGAGGATTCCTGACGTCAGGGGGGGACTTTTGGGCAGCTGTAGGAATGTGATGACAAATAAGATTTGCGAGAGAGGTAGATGAGATCTTGTTAGCTCTCGGGCAGAGGTGATAATAGATAAGATAAAACCTACATGCCCACACTGCTGTAAAACAAGAAGGGTCGGGCCACTCTCCTGTACCAATTTGCAGAGGAGTACGACGAAACCCCGGAGAATGTCCCAGGGAAATAGGTGCTACTCCGAGCACAGCGTGGGGAGCTGCTTATTTACTGATGGCAAAAAGAGTGGAAGCAGCTGCAAGGAGCCATCAACCTGTGATTGCCCTGGAAAATAATCCCGTCTCCCTGCCTTTCCGCGATCAAGGCTGGAGGAAAATCAATCCGGAGCTGAGATTGGATACAGTGATACAATATTTATGGCTTTGGCACTCGAGCCAGGCACTGCCTGCTGAGGAGGGGATGAAGTGCAGATGCTGGTGGGTCCCATGGGTGCCAGAGTGGTGTTCAAACAGAGTGGGATCCGTTTGCATCCATGGATCCTGCCCTCTCCGCCAGCCCTGCACTAGCCAAGGGACTTAGATCCCTCTCCTGTAATTCCATCAACATTTCCATGTGCATGAGCACAAGGCAAGGAATAGGGTCCCAAACACATGATACTCCTGCTCTTCCGGGGAGTTTCCCTGAGCAGGGCAGGTGTTCCATGCATGGCCACCCTGCAGTGACCACTGCCAACACACCCCTGTCCTGCCATCCCATGGACTTGATGGTGCCACTGGCCTGGGCCCCAGCACCGGAGCTGGCTGGGAGCTGGATGTGACCTTCAGGCTGGAGCCTTCCAGCCACAGTCCCGAGGAGACACAGGCAGGGGGTAGCAATGGAGGGGAGGAACGAACGGGTCCTGCCAGAACCTTCCCAGCTTTATTAGGGCTTAGCAATCCCTTTAAAACAACGGGAAGACCACTGAGCACCCAACTCCTTGCTTTGCCTGCTGAGAGCGTCAAAGAGATGCTCATCCTGGCATACACATGCAGGGGGGCATGGAGGGAACACGGTGGGCATGGATGGAACAAGGAGGGCACAGAGACAACAAGGAGGGCACAGAGACAACAAGAAGGGCACAGAAAAAGCAAGGGGGGCACGGAGGGAGCCAGGAGGGCATGGAGGGAGCAAAGAGGGCATGGAGCAAGGAGAGTAAGTCTGAAATTCCAGACACCAACCCTAAAAGCCTACTAGAAATACCCAAACCACCCCTGCCCCATCAGCCCAACCAGCAGCCCAGCAACACCGCCCAGTCAAGCCATGGGGATGCTCCAAGAGCATGGAAAACAGCAATGGGGCATTCGGCCAATCCTTCCCAAACATCATCAGCAAGGGCACCATTCCCCCTCCCGAGTGACCAGCCCCCTCCATCTCCAGAATTTATAGGGCTGTCCCGGTGACACAGCGTCTCCGTAACTGCAGAATGGCAGTTGTAAAAAATCCCATTTGCCAGCGTATTAGAATCCTATTAGCGCTCCCGGTGGAGAAATAACGCCGGCCCTCCTGGCGGGATTAAAGGGACTAGGACTCAGCCTCCACAGTTTTATGGCCCTCTCCCCCATTTGCTGATCAAACTGACAGATATAAAGCTGCAGGCGAGAAGTGTCCTTGGCCCATAAGCCCCACAACAAGAAAATGCCTTTGAAGAAACGAGTGCCAGTGTGGAGACTCCAGTGCCGCCAGGAAAGGGAAAGGGGCCATTCCTTCTTCCTCACAGCATCCTCTCCATCAACCCAAATTCTGGGGTAGAAAATGCACAGGGACAGGGTAGGAAGGACAACAGGGCAGTGCCTCCCAGATATGCCCCTGTGCAAGGCAGGGTCCTGCAGATAAGGCCCAGCAAACCCTGACTTGGCTCTTGGCTGTTTAAAGGACCTGTTTTCACAAAACACCAGGGGTTGTGTAATTACTGGGAGGATCACTCATAAATATCTACTGATTGTCTGGGAATGCTGCAGGGGAAAATGGCTATTTCAGAAAATCAAGCCCCATCCCTGTAATTGTTCAAGGCCAGGCTGGATGGAGCTTGGAGCAACCTGTTCTAGCAGAAGGTGTCCCTGCCTATGGCAGGGGGTGGAGCAAAATTATCTTCAAGCTCTCTTCCAACCCAGATCATCTTTTGATCCTCCCTTATGCCCCAAACCAGCTGCAGATACACTTCACATGCAACAGGCTCCTCCAACACATCTCCATGCAAAATATTCTCCTCTTCCACAATAGATTTTCCTGATTTTTGCAGCTTTGGGCACAAGGATGCCCAGCCAGAGCAGGGCTGAAAATACCTCAGCACAAGGAAGGGCTGGGTTTTATTCCCTCCAAAGACAGACACAGCACGCAGATGCTCCCAGGGCATGTGTGCTGCCTTTAGGGATCTTCAGGGCATCGCCTGCCCACTGGGAGCCCCATGCAGAGGAGACAGCTTGGGGCTGGACTGGGAAGCCCTGGCAGCATTCCCAACTCTCTGGGTTCACCAGTGCAGCGTCCTGGGGAGAATAAATAAATAATTGCAGACTGCTTGCTCAGCACTGCTGTAAATAGTTCATGAGTTCCAGGAGATTTATTTCCCTCTCCTCGCCTTAACGAGCCCACAGCCGCCACGGAGGGATGGGAAGGTTCAGAGTCTACAGCCACCGACCAGAGTTCTCTGGGGCTAGCAGGGACCCCTGTTATGCACGGCACTGGCCAGTGGGATTTTTGGGAGCAGCACACACAGACCCACCGGCATCAGCTCATCCAGCAGCTCCTGCTCCTGCCCATTCCCAAGTCCGGGATTTATAGGTCCACATGCCAATGCTATTTCCAGCCCTCGAGGATTTGTTACAAGGTCCTTGGCGGTGATCCCAAGTGCTGCCTGCCTTCCCCTTGAGATGGCTCTATCCACGAGCCATTAGGAAGACACTTCCCAAGAGATTTACGGTGTGGTCTCATACAAACCCAGGAGACCCAGTCGGGCTCCCAGGGAAACTGTCTGTCCCCAGGGGGTTTGCAGTGCCAAGAGGACACGGGAAGTATTAACAGCTAATGAAGAGGTATAAGTGTGACAGCCACCCTGGGGACAAACACAGCTGAGGACTGCACAAGGAGGCGACTATTCATCCAAGCTTTCTTTTTGAGGTCCCTGCTTTATTTCCAAAGCAAACTTGGCCAGACGGAGTTGTTCCAGGAGAATTTCTCCCATGTCACCTCTCCCTTGGAGCCATCTAACAAAAGGACCAGCAAAGAGTGTGAGCTCCAGCGGGCACCCACCCCTCCTCACAGCAGAGCTGGTGCTGTAAAGGCTTTATCAATCCCCGGAGCCATCCAGCCTCCCCTGCTAGGTCTCTTTATTATGTGCCTTGACATTTCCAAGGGTTATATTTCCGCCTGTGAGAACCATCAGTCCAGCAGCACACAGTAATATATGGAGTAATAGAGTCTCAGCACAGCAGGTTTAATCTCATATTGCTGAAGCCCCTGGTGTCCTAGCTGAAGTAAGTTTGTCATTAGGAATTCCTTTCTCCCGACCTTGTTTTGTTTGGGGTTATTATTTTACCCCTAAAGAGAAGAGAAACACTCAAGATTGATTTATGACTTTCCCCTCTCTCCCTGTGCAATGCAAACTGGCAAGCTCCAGGCAGAAGGAGAGGAGAGGGAGAGAGCCCAGCGCTCGCTCCCCCCGCAGCCAGCACAGCCACGCCGTGCCACAGCCACCACCAGCTGGGCGACACCTCAGGGACCCTCCTGAGCCCCGAGCAGGGTCAGAGCCCTGTGCAGAGATGGCTCCACAGCTTCACCCCAGCAGATTTACCAGCAGAGCTCGGAGCCACAGAAGATTAATGATCAGCCCTGGTGCATCCACCGATTCAATGAAAGGGGCAAGGCAGGGGAAGGGAATATAATCGGGATATTTTCTACAGTGCCAGCTTGGATTTGGAGGGAGGAAGCAGCAAATAGGGCAGCAGAGACTGAAAATTCAGAATTCCTCTGCACCTTTTCAGGGCTATCCAAGGGAAATGGGTTGAGCTCTAAAAGCTGAAAGCATCTGGAGCAGGTCAAAGACATGCTGGAGGAAATAACCTGCCTGGACAGGAGAGGGACCCAGCTCTCCCATGCACAAGGATCGTGTTCCTTCACTCTTTGGAGCCTCAGATTTACATCCCCATCCAAACACAACACTTGGGAGAAGAGGCCAGTATGAAACCAGTTCATTTTCTCTGGGTATCCCAAGCATTTGGGAAAGATCATGGAATAGATGGAGTGGGAAGGGACCTTCTAAATGTAATCTAGTCCTGCCTGTGCATCCCAGCACCTCCCCATGGTTGCAACAGCCGTGGGAGTATTTCCACAGGAGCCCAGAACAAGGCTTGAACACGTGTCTCCAGATCCTTAACGTGCTGTGCCCTGATGGCCGTGAGGATTTTCAGGCTGTTACACAAAAACCAGGATTAAATCAAGCCCAGTAATGGGGCTGGCAGCCTTCTGGAGCCATCTGAGGCCAAGAGGGCCCAGGGGACAGAGCAGCTTTGTGCTCTGCTACTGCGTGGCTCCAAAAAGGAGGGGATGAGGTGGCAAGAGCTGGGACAGGGATGCACGTGGCAGTGCCAGACACCAGCCTGGAAGCCCCACACAGAGAGGCTGCCCCGCTACATCCAGCTCCAGCTGGAAAGCAGAAACACCACCACGGCCTCCAGTTCCTCAGAGCCCTTCGCAGTCTCCTGGGTTGGATGAGTAATACTGAAAGGCTTTATCTCAGACCCCCAAAGCACAGGAAAATCGGGGAAAGCGCCAAACACGCCATTCCCAAACAGAAACACCAGCTGAATGAAAGGACTTGGGAAGCCTGTCCACGCTGGGGGCCTTGGGAATAGGTTTTGCTCTGTTGTAGGAGCTTTACTCCTTGCTGCATTTGATTGCTGCTTTCCCCTGGAGCACGGTCATCCCTGAGATCATAGCTTCATGGAGGAACGAGATAAAAAGGTGCCAGGAATGATGCCAAAACCCCTTAATCCATCCAAGGCTAGCTGACATTTCCCAGCTGAAATCTCTGGCTCTATCAGAGCAGGAGATGCTCTGGCAGGTACCACACAGCAAATCTGAGGACATGGACACAATGAGAGGCTTCATTCTGATGTCCTGGCCATGCCAAGGAGCTCAGTTGGCCTCTGCAATCTCTGGATTTTCATTTGGGAAACTAATTGTGAAAGTTTAGGGGTGCTTTGGGGGTCATCCAGGTGCATCTAAGCAACCAGGAGCCAGGTGGACCTGCAGAAGTCTTTTGGGGTAACAAATGCAGCTGGATAAACCCAGTGGAAGTTTCGGAGCAAACCCCTCACAGCTCTGCATTGGCTGTTAAAGCCTCCAGGAACCAGCAGGTACGAGCTGGAGGGGAATGAGGTTGAGCTGAGCGTGGCACCCTCCCGCTCTGGGGATGTGCCCCCGCTGTGTGCTGTGATGGCAGCTCATCCTGACTGTCCACGGCAGTGGAAGGACACCACTGGCTCATAAATATGCAGAGGCAGGGCCAGAATTAACATCTCTAATGAAATTAAACACAGGCGAGAGGATTCTTTGCCTGACCATGGCTTGGGAATCATGAGAGCAGATCATGGAGAGAAGCAAGTCCTGGATTCTGCCTGGCAAAAATATCCTTCCCTCCTCCCAGCATCCACACTCCTCTGCCAGCGCTCTGATGCAAAGATACCCACAGCAAACCCACGGGTATGGGAGCAAAGAGGCCACTGGGAGCATAAGGAGCAAATGTTGAAGGCACGTTGTATCTCCTAAACCATGAGGATCAGACCCAGCTGTGCTGGAGCAGCCTGGGAATCCCAAAACAGCATGGCTGGGATCCCCAGGTGAGGCTGGGGACTCCTCTGCTCCCCCCGGATGTCAGGGCAGCCTGTCCCTCCGGAGGGAGAAAGGGATCCTCTCTCACCAGCAAACCAATCACTGCTGTATTGATTCCATTTCAATTAGCAAATATTCCCATGGAATGGGGGGCTGGGCAGAACTGGAGAGGCCGTGACAGGGTTGGTGGGAATATTGAACCTGCCTTACAGAGAGAAACACATCCCAGCCCAGAGGCACTCCTGTGCCTCTTGCCACAGCAAGAATCCCCAGGAGAAAAAGGCCCAAAGACTCCCTGTTAGATGAGAAGAGCCTTATGCAACGAACCCCAGCCATGCTGCCCTCTCCTGATGCACGTTCCTATTTTCCCAGCTCCTTGCTTCTTTCCCAATCCACTCATTTCTATGCTAGTCAGGATGGCAATCAGTCCTTCCCATGGGCACTGGAACCAAGGCTCAACCTCACAGCCCCAGCTAAAGCAAGAAGGGTTTTTTCCTGGTGCAGACGTGATCCCTGTCTTTCCTTACCCTGTCTCCAGTGGCAAGGGCAGCATATATCTGCCAGGAATACACACTGTTTAATCTACACCAGCAGCCCTTTCAGAGGCTCCAGCTCCATCAGTAAGACTTTCCACAGGGAAGTAATTTCAGGATCAGTGACTTCTCTTACACAGAGCATCCTGACCCAGCCCTCGGATGTTGCAGCATCACAGCAAAGCCTTTCCCACAAAGGTTTGGGGCTGGCGAGCCCAAATCCCAGCTCGCTGTGGGGTTAGGAGACCCTTATGGCACTGAAGGAGGATGAAGTTTCTCCCTCTCTTTTGTCAGGTCAAATTTACTGCAACAAGAGAGCGTTTCAGGAGAGATTTGTCATTGTTTGTGGCAGTTTGGAAAGCTCCTAAATATGTTCTGTGCAATCGTGAATGTAAATTGAATAGAAGGAAAAGCAATTTGCGAGGCATTAAAATCCCTCTGCAGGTTCCTTTGAAGTGATCGATGTCTTAAACCACGATGTTATCTCGACGTAACCGAGTTGGGCAACGCAATCCAATCCCTGAAGTCATTCCCTTCTCAGGTAACTTATCAGCCCATGGACCACATTCGATCCCGACCTCTGCAGGCATCGCTGTGCCTGCAAAGAGCTCCCCTCCCCATCTCCTAGAGCACCTTTATCGCAGGGGAGGGGAAGGGAGGGACCTGGCACAGCCAAATTTTGGGATGCGCCCTCCTGGCCTGGCTGAGCTCCCTCCGAGCAGCATCGCAGCCCCTGAAAAAGGGGCCAGGGTGGCTTTGGCTTGTGTTTTTGCATGACGCACCAAAACCAGGTGGCACCGCTGGGTGTGAAGCTGTTAACCTTGAAGAAGTGCAGTTCTCAACCCGAAGCAGCGCGGCCTCGCAGCTGCTCAGCTCCTCCACCCGGCACGGACAATCTGCAGCCAGGCTGGAGCCATCGCCGCATCCCCGCTGCCTGCAGGAGTGATTTTTTTTGGGAGGATTCTCATCACACCGGGCATCTGGCAGACTTCAGTGCGCTGTGATGCAAGCCCCAAGGCAACACGTGGAATCTAGATTTGCACTCATCAAACTCCCGGACCATTCCCACAGCCTGTGCATCTCCATTGTGAAAAGGTGTGTGTGTGTCCACTGGATTAAGGATTATGGAGATTTAAGAGCTTTTATGAGTTTTCATGAGATGGGAATTAGCAAAATTGTGCCAAACCACTGCTGGAATGAGCACTCTGTGAAGCTCTTTTTGTAGGGATCCCTGGATCCTGGAGAGCATGCAAAGCACATGCATGAGAAGCTGCAGATGCCTTATCCCTGGAAGTGCTCCAGGCCAAGCTGGACAAGGCTTGGAGCAACCCGGACACTTGGAGAAATGGAAAGGAGAAATCACACGGAAAAAGATGAGCTTTAAGGTCCCTTCCAGCCCAAACCATTCCATGATTCTGTGAGCTGCGAGGCTGCTTCCCATCGATCCACCCGCCAGGAGCAAAGGGGCCGTGTGGGCCGGGTGATGTTTGATGCACCACGGGAAGCAGCCGCGACACAGAGCCAATGAGGAGGATATGAGAGCTGGGACAGAACAGACAACGATCCTCCAAGCCAAGGCTTCCTCCTCCCGCCGTGACCGCTGCTCCCGGCATCCCGGGGCACCCGGCTGCAGCAGGCAGATAGGCAAGGATTCCTCTGCAGGAAAAGTTCCTTCCTAATCATATTAGCTGGAGCTGGGCCCGTGCCCTGCAGCAGCAGGTCAGTATCTATTTCAAAGCTTTCACTTATGAAAATAAATTTACTATTAGTGCTGCGGAGCTCTGGCGCATGTATAAGCAGGAGGTTTGGGGAGTGGGTTTGGAGTCCTCGAGCAAGGGGACAAAGCAAGGAAGGAGTGAGACAGCAAAGAGGGAAGAGGGAGAAAGGGTTAAAGCTCCCTCCTTCCCTCCCAGCCCAGGCAGAGGAGCTGCTCTCAATCAGTGTGTGATTGCAATCAGCAGGAAGGTGCCGTTTGCATTAAACAGAGCAGACAGGGGAAAAAAAAGACAAGACAGGCTGTGCAATCTGAAAAATTTATGTAAAAATCACAAACAACAATAAAAACCAGCTTTTTTTTTTTTTTTCCCCTCCCTCTGCTTCTCCTTGTTATTATTTTCCCCAAGGGCAGAGAGCCGGGATGGAGCAGGGAGCCAGCACTCCCGGTGCTCCTCTGCCATGCCTAAACCCGCCCTACATCAAACCTTGCAATCAGTCTCCTTTACTACTAATTTTGCCTCATGTTTTTTAATTAAATTTGCCGCTTCCTTCAAATACCAGTCAATGAACCATCCACATTTCCTCCAAACACCCTTGAAAATGTGGAATCAGACAAATAAGCGCGATGATACCCAAAGAAATGTCACTGAAGAGGCATTGCCCGGAGCATGCATGGCCACAGCAGGAGCCAGGGAGGAGAATTGGGGTAAAACACGGAAAACTTGGCCACAGAGGATTTTCAACGAGCTCAAACTGCAGTAGCAGCACCCAACCTTCTCGTTAGAACTTCAGGAAAAAAGGTAGCGACAATCCTGAAGATGGCACTCCTGGGCTACCCTTCCCAAGCCAACCTCCCTTCCTGACCCTCCCCAGCCAGAGGGTGCCCAGCACCCTCAAGAGGGATCATTCAGAGCTCCTGCAAACTCTCCAAGGTTGTCCAGGTCGGCTGGGAAAAGTGTCCTTCCCTCCTACCCTTCCACAGCTACTCTTTGGTTTCAAAGGTAGCTCCTGACAAGGGACTCGAGGCCGAAGACCAAGGAAAAAGCAGGCTGAGAAACTTCAGGAGAAACAGCGCATTCTGTGAGAGGGCAGAAAAAAGGGAGAAGATTTTTCTTTCATCGATTTGACATTTGCTGCTTTTTGGTTTCTCTCAGAAGCGTCTCCTGACTGTGCACCACCAGACGGAGGGGGGCCACCTGCTCCCTTTATTCACCTGGATCCCCTGTGCCAACCTGGGACCAATTTATTGCATCCGGACTCAATGGGAATTGGATGAACTACGACAGTTTTGCTCGGCATTTCTCTTTGAGGGCTGAGGCTCGTTTGAACAGGCAGCTCAAAGGGATGGGAAAAGGCCTTTGAAGCCCCCCACGGTGTGGGACTGCATGAAAAAGGCCCCTGAGCCGCCACCGACTCAGTAACACCCTCATTCCCTTTGTGCCAGGGCTCACTCGCTCCTCCCTGGAGCATCGCTGAGAGCTCAGGACTGAGCCCACACAAGTCCTCATTGCTCCACAGGAGCCACATCCAACCCTGAGCAGGCGAGAGCTCTGTGTGGAGCAGACAAGGCTGAGCACTCCTCAGCGGGGCTGCCACCCTCACACCAAAGAACCTTCCCAAGTCATCGTGCAACAATGGAGTGGCTCAGGCCACCAGCAGTTAAGACCTGGAAAGGGGGGAAGACTTCTGGGAGCGGCTGGAAGCAATTTGATCAATGATACGGAGCACGAGTGAATTCTAAGATGCATTTTGAGCATCACAAGTCGTGTGGGTGAAGACCCAACCTCAGCCACGTCTGAAGCTCCTCAACATTCCCAGTCGACTCGTATTTGGCATTCCAGCTCCGCACAGGGACATATTCTGCATTTAAATGGACAAGACCCTCACCCCAAGGATGAAGGGGGAAGGTGGGAAGGCAGCGTTCCAGCCTGGGGGGGATGGCAGGAGGATAATCAGGCACATCTTCCCCCCTTGTCCTCCCATCACCTTGAGCACAGTGACTTCCAGAAGCTTTAAACCCAGGACAGCACTCGGAGCAGGGCGTTCCGAGGGCTGCAGCGACAGGATGAGGCAGCGCTGGTGCTAACCAGAGGCTTTATTAGGCTCATTCACTTATTTATTTATTTCTCCAAGCAGTAGGTGTTAGCCTGAGGTGAGTGAAGAAGCGCCGGCACCGGGAGACAGGGTAATATGTTATGGAGAAATCTTCTCCGAGTGAGCAGAGGGCTGGGCTGGCTGCTCCTGTGCTCCATGCATTATTTATGGCCCTGCCGAGCGCCGCCAGCCCCTTTATCTGCCTTCCAAGGGGCTCGAGAAGGAAATGAATCTTTGACTCAGCAATTTTTATCCCAGCCAAATGAAAGAGAAATACACACACACACACACACACATATATATATATATATATATATAAACTGAATCCACTCTGGGGAGGTGACAAGGAGCTAATCCAGCCCCCCGAGAGGCTGCAGGTATTGGTTCTGGGTGGCTCAGAGAGAAGAGATTTAGCTCGTACATAAATTGTCTGCGGCTCTTCCCCTTCTGCTGACCTCCAGCGCCGTGTCTGTCTGTCCTTAGGCTGAGCACAAACCCCAAGCCCGGCCTTTGGGAGAGCTTAGGAAGTGCCTAACACACTCCAGGTGATGCCATCAATTAAATAAATCTGCATGATGCATCACACAAATAAATAAATAAGAGGAGATGACTGAAGAGCTCCATTTTTTTCCCAACTGCACATATACACACGTGTACTTAAAGCCAATTTTTCAAACAATAAAACACTTGCATTTTTTTCTGCATGAAAAATTCATCCTGTCTCACAGCCATCTAAAAAAGCAAATAAGCAAACAAACAAATAAATTCTTCTTGGTGGAAAACATCACCCAAATCA
This sequence comes from Monarcha castaneiventris obscurior, assembly GCA_026261815.1. Lineage (NCBI taxonomy): Eukaryota > Metazoa > Chordata > Aves > Passeriformes > Monarchidae > Monarcha > Monarcha castaneiventris. The sequence continues at coordinate 4,570,146 of JAMPIT010000114.1, forward strand.
TTCCTCATGATCTTCACCACACAGACACAATTCCCAACCAGCCCTCGACACCCTGGTTGTTCCCACTGTGGGAGTGAAGAGCAGGTCCTACATCTATGAAAATAAAACAGTGACAATAAAATAGCATTAATCATCAGGGCTTCTTGGAGAGAGAGGCAAGGAGAAGGGACTCAGTCCATTCCAGATCCCAGCAGTGTTTTTTCGGGGTGTGTGAATCTCCCTGTCAGCACAGGGACTCATCCGAGCCCCGTCCTGCAGCGCAGCCACCACCACCAGCTAATTATCACCTCTTCCTCCCTGCATCCAGGCTCTTTAAAAATAGTTCTTTTAATCAGGGCCGCTGTCCCCACCGGGAGCCTGTGTGCAATCCTGGCACCGGTTGCAAATGGGTGCCCCAGATCTATTTTGAGCTCCCCAGGGCTGTGCCTCTGGCAGGTGCCCATCACTGGACACGGTGCGAGAGGAGCTGGAGCTGCCTGAGCCACAGGGAGCACCAACCAGGAGCAGTTTCCCTGCCTCCAGGAAGGAAGCTGCAGTGCTGCTGGTTCCTGCAGACGAGGAGCCAAAGGCACTCACATTCTTGTATCCAGGTTAAACCCTGGCTAGAGAGCCTCTGAGAAGGGATGCAGAAGGGATGCTGGAGACATTTGCAATATGTACCACGGAGATAAGCTGCTTCCAGGCTCTGGGAGTGGGGAAACAGCTCCTCCCTTCTCTCCTTTACAGCCCCCCTCAGAAATTCTCACCTGGCACCTCGTCTCTGTGATAAAAGGTGGGAGAAGGGCCAGGTTGCATGGGGCTTTGAGCAGCTTGGTCAAGTGGAAAGTGTCCCTGCCCGTGGCAGGGGGTGGGACAAGATGAGCCTCAAGGTCCCTTCTAACACAGGCCATTCTGTGATTCTGACGGTGAAGTGGGTTCCTCACCCCAACTCTCCACAAGACTTTTCCCATCACAATGGGAACAAACGCCAAAACACCACAAAGGGGTTTCCCAAACCCCAGTGCAAACACAGCCACGGCGCAGACAGAGATTCATCCATCCCAGAATCCTATGAAATAACATAAAAAATATTGTATATCATCCTTAAAACAACGTGAAATACCATCCTTAAAAACAACCAAACCAACCCAAAAGTCTTCCCTGAGATTTTTTTTTTTTTTTTTTGGAGGGCAGACGGTGGTTCAGATGCTAATATTGAGTCTTCTTCACCCTGCCACCACCCTCCCGGGGTGACACGGCTCCCGTGCAGCCGTGCCTTTGGCTCTGGGACAGCTCTGCTCCACCAGCTGGTGGGGAGAAAGGTCAACCAAGTGACAGCCAGCACCGCTCACGAGACAGGTGGAGCAGCCTGGGTTTTCTGCTTTGTTTTTTTGGGGTTTTTTTGAGACATTTGCTGCCCATAAAAGTCTCTCTTAGCATAGAAAACACACCCACTGCCACCGACCCGGCACGGAGGGGGCTCACAGAGGAGACACGTTCGTTATCAAAGTTCAGAAAAGCCTTAAAATAATTGAAAAGGTAAATAAAAGAGAGGCGGCGAAGCAGAACGGTTGGCAGTGCCTCCTGCTCGTTGGGAAAGGGGGGCACTTAACACTACACAGACAGCAAATTAGCCTTTAATCATCGCCTGCCTTCGCTGGGTTTTATCTACGAGTGAGTTTCAGCCCAGGCACCTCCCTCGTGCCGGCAGCCCTGGGGACTCCAGCTCGCCTCCTGTTTATTCCCCAGCTGCTTTGTTGTCTCAGATCAGCAAAATAAGGGAGCCGTGTCGGCAGAAGATACTTCTGTGCAGCCAGCAAGAAGTTCACACAGAAAATTGATATTCGCCGCAATTTATTTGGGATGATTTACTGGAATGAATTAACTCGCAGCAACGCGGAGAAAATTCCAACAGCACTGCTGCCTGCCTCCCACCGCCGACGGCAGCGCTCGGATTCCAGCCTTAACTTTCTGTTGTGAGGATGAGATAAGGATGGCGGGAGCTTGGAGAGGGCCCTGACCAGGGCTGTGGCTCAGGAAGCTCCGACATGGATGGATTTGCTCTGTGGATGCTTGCAGAGCCTCCAGGTTCGGGCTGCAGCCTGGAAAACCAGCCCAACCCAACGCAGTCATCCCAAGTTACTCATCTTGCACCCAAAGCAGCCTGGGCAGCACGGAGAGGGAGGGGATTCTGTACCCTGGTGAAAACCCACCTGCAGAGCTGCCTCCAGTTCTGGGGCACCCAACAGCAGAAGGACCTGGAGCTGCTGGACAGAATCCAGAGGAGGCACCAAAGATGCTCCAGGGCTGGAGCCCCTCTGCTCTGGAGCCAGGCTGGGAGAGCTGGGAATGTTCCCCTGGAGAAGAGAAGGCTCCAGGGAGAGCTCAGAGCCCCTTCCAGGGCTTAAAGGGGCTCCAGGAGAGCTGGAGAGGGACTGGGGACAAGGGATGGAGGGACAGGACAGGGGCAGACAGGGCAGGGTTAGATGGGATATTGGGAAGGAATTCTTGGCCATGAGGGTGGTGAAGTCCTGGCACAGGCTGCCCCAAAAAGCTGTGGCTACCCTTGGATCCCTGGAAGTGTCCAAGGCCAGGCTGGATGGGGCATGGAGCAATCTGGGCTAATGGGAGGTGTCCCTGCCCAGGGCAGGGGGTGGAACAGGATTGGCTTTAAGGTCCCTTCCAACCCAAACCACTCCAGGATTCTGTGATTCTATCTTGGTTTCCTAACGGGCAGCAGGAAGGGAGATGTCCCATGGATGACACCTCTTGCAGACCCCAGTGGCTCATGTTGGCACCCTGGGGAGTTCTGAGAGGGATGGGGGCACGCAGGGAGGGCAGGGGCTTGTCTGACCCCGGCTCAGGACTGCTACCTTCGTTCTGTTTGCAAGAAGCAGAGATAATGCCACTGATTGATCTTTTTCAGCTCTTTTGAAATCACAGGATAAAAGACTCTGCGCTTAACACTGGGAAAAAGGAGCATATCCTGCTGGGCCAGCCCTTCCCTTTGTCCAAGCCCTCGTGATGGCGACTTCTGCAGTGCTCCCTCGCCACCAAAGTGGCACCATGAGGGAGCCTTGTGGCTCACGCAGGGCTCGTCACTGCCAGCCAGCTCAGCAGAGGGTCACCCCGAGGCAATGGCGTTTAGGGATTGCTCTGAGGCCGGGAATGCACCCAGCCAGCTCTCCTCTAACCGCGACTCCGCTGACTTTGACGGGCTTACAAGAGGGATGAACTCAATCCCTCAATCCTGGATTTCCCTCCCACCACCTCTCTGGCCCTAAATATGAGCAGCAAGGTTTTTTGGGAAGAGGGAGCCCTCCTGCACCAGGGGCTTCTTCAACCACCCACCCACCCACAACTGGCAAAACCAAGACAAAAAAAGATCCCTCTACTCCTTTCCTTGGCCAGAGGAGAGGAGGAGGAGGAGGTTGGCTGCAAGCCACCTCCACATTTCCTCCGTCCTGGGATTGCTCATAACCCTGCCTAATCCCCTGAGTAGCTTAAAGCATCCGCAGGGATCCGCTGCTTTACATGCTGAGCCCTGCAGAGCCAAGAACAGCGAAGGACACTCGCGACAGCCACGTCCCATCCGGGAAGGAGCTCAGCACCCCATGACCAAGGATGCCCAGAGGCAGCGCTGCCCACCACAGCCCCCCTTTTCAGGAGGACAACATGGGCTCCCACCCTTCCTCCAGCACAGAACCCTGTCCCAAAAGCAATACTGATATTCATCCTCCATGATTTTCATCCTCCATGATTTTCACCCCCAGTCACCCTGAGGCACAAATGTCCATCAGGCAGGAGTCATCCCATATTTACCCCCCCTGCCTGCCCACTGTCCCCTCCCCGCAGGGCATCCAGCCCTGCCAGGCTGTTTTCCCATGGTCAGTCCATGTAATAGCCTGTACATAACCACCTAAACGCTGCAAACTCTTTGAAATAAGCACGGAAATTGGTTTCCAAGCTCCAGCAGTTTCTAAATAATGGATGTTTAAGATAATAATAAAAAAAAAAAGAAAAAGCAAGTGACATACAAAGTGGATTCTAGAGGGGAAAAGAAAAAAGGTGGAGCATGTTCTCAAAGAAAAAATCTCCAAGAAAACTGAAACAGCACAGAGGGACCAAGAAGCTCTGGCTGCAGCTGCCAATTTAACCCTGTGCTCTCACAGTGGAGAAAACCTCATTTCCCTGTGCTCCCCCCGTAACTCCTCCTCACTTTATATTCCGCCTCGCCGCAGATGTAATATATTCTGTCAGTGCAAAATTTGGGCTGAAAAATGTGCTGGCCTTGGGGAGACGTCTGGATTGGATTGGATCAGGGAGAAGGATGAGAAGGGTGTGTGCCGAGAGCAGTCAGGCGCAAGGGAGGGAAGGGAACTGGAAGGCATCAACCTTTGGCTCTCTCCATTAGCCAAAAGCCATCCCAGGCTACTACTCTAAGCAAACGCCAACTAAACTGCTCATTCATTGGCAACATCACCTGCACGACTCCATTTCTGCCACAAAAGAGAGTACTCGCTTAAATCCATAAAAATTCCTTAACGCTGGGCTTGCAGCTGGAGTGTGCAAGATGGGCATTTCCCAGAAGCTCATCAGCAAGGAAGTCTCAGTGATCACAAAAGTGAGGATTCTGGAAGCTGAGAACAGCTGGCAACATGGGAAGGAGGCTGTGGTACCACTACAAGGAAAACCATAAGAGAATGGAGGAACAGTGAGTCCCTTCTCACTGCTCCCTCTGTTTCATGAGGAGGGAATTCACTTCTCCTCTTCAACAGCTCGGTCATCAAGGATCACCCTTCAAGGGAAGGGATAGTTCAGGGGAGCTGAGCAATGCTTCCCACACCAGCAGTAGGATCTGCCCAGGGCAAGACCATCAAAGCAGCTCCTGGACACCCGAGGGCAGCGGCACCGACAGGGACGGATGTTTGCTTTAATTACAGTTACCTTTACACGTCGCCCAAATCAGCCACCCCCGCGGCATAATTCACTCAAAGGGGCTTTTCCACCCGAGTCAGCAGAATGAAGAGATTCAATTACAGCCTTTGACTGGGCCTGCTTATTGTTATTTATAATACAATACATCCCGGCTGCTGCGGAGAGAGATGTACGGGTCCTGAAATGTTGGCTGTCTTGGCAGTTAATTGAAACGCCGGCGCCTCGCTAGGATTGCTTGTCCCGGCCTCCCCGACGCCGAGCGGTGGCATCTACCTGCTGTACCCTAATAGAGAGGCACTGTCACCAAAGGCCACCTGTGGCAGGAGCAGACCTCTTAATAGCCGCCAGCTCCTGCGCTCCAAACCCAACAGCCGCCGAGCTACAATGGGGGGTTTCAAATGAATCCTGGAAGAGCACTTGGAGGAGAATGGCTCTATTTTTGAAGAATGACACGGGGGGGATCCACAGCCATTTCCTCTGAATGGCTGCAGACCCAGCTGCACTTTATAAAAAAAGAGATGGATATTTTTTCTCCCCTCTAGCTGCTCCGTCTCACTCCATCTGCGATGAAGTTGCGCTACCTGAGTCCTTTCCGTCCCTGCCTCACAATTAGGGAGAGGATGCCGAGGTGGAAAAGGAACTCATTAGCTGGTAGCAGGGGCACAAAGAGGGAGGAGAAGTGGCTTTCCCTCCCGGAGCAGGGCGGGATTCACTGGGCTTGTGGGAAGAGCTAGGCTCGGTGCCAAAGACTTCACAGCTTGCCTGGATCAAGACACAGAGGGATAATTTCCCAGGCATGAAGCATCCAGTGCCACCAATGCAGACAGCAAACACCCAGCAGCAGCTTCACAAGTACACACAAACCTGGACCAGCATTTCATGGAATGGTTTGGGTTGAAAGAGACCCTAAAAATCATCTCCTTCCAACCCCCTGCTATGTACAGGAACACCTTCCACTAGACCAGGTTGCTCAGAACTCCATCCCACCTGGTCCTGAACACTTCCAGGGATGGGGCAGCCCAACTTCTCAGGACGTCCCTTTTTTATTTTGGTGGAGAAACTCAGCCCTGGTGCACTCACAGCCACACGCTGGGGAGAAGAGGAGGAATGAGAAGGCTGGGGTGCACCAGCACCTGCAGCCCTTTGCTGGGCTGCCACTGATGCCTTAGGTTTTAACTTTTATATTTTCAAACCCTGTACTGCTCAGAGTGTAACTCTGAAGTTCTTTGCAGCCTGGAATTTCTGCTCTCTCGTGCTGGGCAGACACAACAAAGCCTCTCCAGGCTTTGCCTTCAAGGACAGCCAGGCTGTTCTAGGCCCAAAATGTGTAACCCAAAGCCTCTAAGGGGGGAGCAAGCTGAGGGGAATTACATCATTGAACTGGGGCTTTAATTGGAGAATTAACCGTGATATGCAAATGAACCAAACCTATAAAGGTGTGAAGAACTCATGACCTGGGGTCCATCTTGGGGTCCATTTTTGGAGGCAGCCTCTGGCTCCCCGGGGTGTGCCTTGAAGGCCCTTCAAATAAACACCGACCTTTATTCCCTTACTCCTGTCTAGTCTCTGTTCCTAGGTGGCTGCAGAAGGCATCACCACGTGCTCCTGAGTGCTCCATGGAGAGGTTTGGGACTGGCACAGGAGCTCCTGCATGAGGATTTGCCGGCAGCCACGAAAATGAATCAAAACTTGCCGTGCCTTAGAATCACAGAACCATTTAGGCTGGAAAAGCCTTTTAAGATCATTAAGTCCAACCATTCCCCCAGCGCTGCTGAGGCCACCACTAAATCACATCCCCAAGTGCCACATCTGTGCCTTTTAAATCCCTCCAGGAATGGGGACTCTACCACTGACAGGGCAGCCTGTTCCAGTGCTTGACATCCCTTTGCATGAGGAAATTTTTCCTATTGCTGATATAAGCCAGGGTGCCTTTGGCCTTCTTGGCCACCTGGGCACTCACTGGCTCAAATCCAGCCTTCACACAGGTGCTCCTGTGCTTCCCCCACAGAGGCACCAGTGGAAGCAAACGGCTGTGAAGGAGTAGGGCTGGCTCTGTAGGAGGGCACCTGGCACTCCTGGGACTGTCCTGGCTCCAGCCCTCTCCTAACAGGGCAGGTGAGGCCTCTACCTTAATCCATGCCTGGGAATAATGCTCAGATGAGCCATGCCAAGAAGGTGGGAATGTAGATCCAGCCAGCCCAGAGCCTCTCTTTGATGTTCCATCAGCTGGAAACCCTGGAGGAACTCAGTGGGAAGTAAATATCAGGTGGAAACAGAGGCAGGATCAGTCAGGAGGAGAGACTCTGTGCCAGCAGGACGATGAGATGACATCTTTCGTACCAAGCTTTCAGCCCCGACAGTAAACACTCAACTAACCTTATTATTATTATTTTTATGTGCCTATAACTTGCTTCAATGACCTGAAACAAAACCGTGGTTTTCACTGGGAACCATCTGAACGCCTCTGAATTTTTTCCCTTCCACTTTGCAGAAGGTTGGTGGCTCCTTACGGAGGCGTGGGCTCTGCTCCAGGCAGCCCCGTCCATGGAATGCTGCCTGCCTGCTGCCTGCCCGCGGCCCTCCCAGCCAGCTCCTCGCTGCCTCTTGATTGATTGATCGGCGTGGCAGCCTAATAAGCGATAACAGCACATATGACAAACTAAACAACCATCTAATGAATTGATTGACATCCGAAGGATTTGACTTGATGCACAACCCCAGTCGCAGATAAGGTTAATGAGGGAGAAATTAAAATGTAGCTCAATGGGTAATGAATACAGCATGTGCCTTGTTGGAACACATGCCAGATCCATCACTCTGAATCAAGTGGTGGTAGCAATTTCTAAATTATTTATTGCACCCCTCATCCTCCTGTCTCGAGGGAAGAGGCACTCGGACTGGCCTTTGTATTATTTTTGTGTATATATATATAACTGTATCTCTCTGTCTGCGCATTGTGAGGATCCACAGCCAAAGAAAATTGCTTTGAATTTTGCAATTTTCATGTGGGATTTTTTTCTTTTTGTAAACTCAATAGCAAAAAAATACAACAATCCAGAACCTGTCATGCCATTTGAATCATAATAGCTACAAATTCACTCCTCTGAATAAATGGAGAGGCTTATTTATCAAATATATACAAGATGTCTGTCTAGTTGTTAACACACAGAGGTATGAGTAGGCAGAGGAAATCGAGAAAGTTTACATATTCACTGCTGTCTCCAGGGACCTTCCTTTTCCTCCTACTTCTTATTCCCTCTCCCTTCCCCCAATCACATCTCCAACTTGCTTTGACTTGCTGTGTTTTTCCTTTTTTTTTTTTTGGCCTCAAATGTGTCTGGGTGACAAAACTTGGGCTGTCAGAAATGATCAAGAGATGAAGTTGCCAAGGAAGGGGAGAGAGATTTGCATGGAGATGCATTTCCCCCGTCTCACTGCCTGCATGAGAGGGGATCTCCTCCACTATCCAGGAGGGGAGCAGGGGACTCTCAGTCTGCTGGAAATGCTTGGTTATTGCATGGATTTATTTCCACTTTAGGAAAGAGGAAGCCAGATTCACCAGAAATGGGCCTGTACTGGTTCCCAAAGGGACAGACTCTGGTGGAGAGAGAAGTCAACCAGCACCATGTGGGCTCTCTGTATTATTTATTCCTGAACTCCAGGGAGCTCCAGGGTGCTTGGAGCAGTGACCAGGGGATGTGTTGTCCAAAGGGGGATGAGGAGCAGACAGGGGCTGGGCAAATGGCTGCCCACTGCCAGAGGGCAGGGATGGATGGGATATTGGGAAGGAATTGTTCCCTGTGAGGGTGGGGAGGCCCTGGCACAGGGTGCCCAGAGAAGCTGTGGCTGCCCCATCCCTGGAAGTGTCCAAGGCCAGGTTGGACGGGGCTTGGAGCAGTCTGGGACAGTGGGAGGTGTCCCTGCCCATGGCAGAGGGTGGACGAGATGGACTTTAGGGTCCTCCCAACCCAAACCATTCCATGACTCTATGAAAAGCAGAGCCTGCACCAGCTACAGCCTTTCCCTGCAAATATGGGGCTCCTGTGGCTCCAGGTCCTGCACAATCCTCCAGGATGTCCTGGCTGCTGTGCTGAGGATCAGCAGAGGAAACCACCCTTTCAACCACCCCTTGGGTGAACCTAAGAGCCAGGGAGAACCTAATCACCTTTGTCCTCATTGGCAACCTGAGATGGCGAAGCCAGCAGGTCTGAACTGTGTTTTCCACCAAATCTTTTACAAATAGTGCCTGGCTGCTGTGGGAATAAGTCCCTGCAGCAGCGCAGAGGCGAAACCTTTGCTCGGTCCAGGACTCCTGTCTCTCTCCCATGTCCTGCCCAGCAGAAAGCCCAGCACAGACACAGAGAGATGGGTAAAACAACATCCTGCAGCTCCCAAAGCCAGGCTGAGGTTAAACCTCTGTGGGGATGTTCAGAAACATCAAGGGCTCCCTGACCTTCCACACCACGTGAAAAGCCAGTGTCCGTAAAGGACACAGAGGAGTCCTGCGACTTTACTCGAATAAAGGGAGAGAAAACGCCCGTGGGGTTTTTTCTCTCTCGAGGTTTCAGAGGGCAGAGCCTCCTTTTGTCCCAAACTCCCGGCCACACGTTGCCCTCTTCCCTTCCCCATCGCTGAGGTACCAGGAAGGTGCAGCCTTCCCAAACCGCCTGCCCTATACCTACCCTAAACCTGGCATTTTACCCCAAAGGTCAGAAGTTCAGGCTTTTGCAGACGCCACTTGTCTGTTTCAGGAGCCAAACTGTCTGGGCTCTGCCACAAACCTTTGGTAGAGACATTCAGACCCATTTCAAAGCCGTTCACACCCATCCCCTCACCCCTGGAACTGTCTGTGAAGACACCAGCGCACAGCTTCCCTGTCGGCACGGAGAGGTCACTGCAGACGCCACCACAGAAGGCGCCTGTGCCATGGAGCGCTTTGGCTTCCCACCAGCAGCAATGTTTGCAGATGAGCAAAAGCTTCCAGAAGGCTCAAGTGAAACATTCACATTTTTTAGGTGCTCGTCTGAACCCATTAGCACATCTTAATTGCTATCGGCACAGAGGAACGCCAGACTTCCCCACGTCTGCCGAGTCTGTCTGCCGGCTCGGGGATAAGGGAAAAGCACCGGCGCGCAGCCCCGCATCCTGCAGGCTGGGAGTTCGCTCTCCTCTGTGCACAATCTGTCCCTGGGGCTCCTCAGCTGCTTGCAGGAGGAAGCAGGGAGAGGGAAAGGAGCCAAGGCTCATCTTCCAGCCCTTCTCTTGGTGAGTGCCGGCAATCGCAGCGGGCTTTGCCAAACCACGCTGAGCCCAGAGAGACGCCCCATTCCCACCGAGCCAGCACCGGGGACACCCCGCTCACCGATGCCTTACGTGCCTACAGCACTGTGGGGACGTGTGGAGGTTGCCCGAGGACGGAGAGGCTTCCCCAAAGCAGGGAGGGAGGTGGGAGCCAAGGGACGGCATCTCCCTGCCGGCTCCCGGGCAGACCCCGCCGCAGCTGCTGGGAAAAACTTGGAGCTGCTGCAGAGCATCGGTTAATTTGTCATCATGGAAACAGCCAGCCCGGGTCAGCGGCTGTCGGCGGAGGAGTCGGGAAGTGCTGCTGGTGGTGATCTGTTCTTTTTTTTTTTTTTTCCCCCTTTCTTTTAAGGAGATTTTTTTTATATTTATTTTTTTAAGCTGTCTTGATAAGGAATTTACCAGGGCAAAATGAGATTACACCGGAGCTCGGAGTAGCTAAAAGCAGCAGTTTGCTGGGGACTCGGAGGCTGCTGCTTATCCTATCTCTCTATCATCACATCTATCCTTCTATCTAATCTATCTAGCACCATATATACCCTTTAGCTCGCCAGCTCCCACAATCCCTGCCCTCTATCCATCATCCACCTATTCATCAACACACATCCAGCTCTATCTACCTAGCCATCACTATAAATATCCCATCCATCCATCTCTCCCAATCTATCTCTCATCAGAGAGACCCTTTGCCTACCTACCTGCGGATATATCCACATCCACATCCACATCCACACACCCCCCTCGTCTGTCCATCTGTCACCGGCAGCGCGCTCACCTCCTCTCCCCCATCCCTCACCGCACGTATCCTCCCATCCGCCGGCCCATCCATCACAGCCTCTTGCTGCAAGGGGCTCGGTGCCTCTCTGCTCCATTTACTACCCGAGGGCACCAGATATTTCCCTGTGGATCGCTGGATCCATAGCCCACCGAGCAGCAGCCCCGGAGAGGGGACGGGGCGGGTGGGTGCTGGGAAAGGCTCTCTGAGCCTGTCGAGGAGGGGATGTGGAGTGCTCACTCTGCTGAGCTGGGCTGGGCTGGGCTGCACCTGCACAGCCGCCGGCAGGGGCACGGAGCACGCTCCTAGTCTGGGCAGGAGCAAGGAGCAAGCTCCTGGTCTGGGCAGGAGCACGGAGCACGCTCCTGGTCTGGGCAGGAGCAATCCTCGGGAATGCACAAACCCCAGGCAGCCGCTCACAAGGAAGGTGCAGCGAGGATGTAAAGAAAATCCCGATCCCCACACTAGGGAAGAGCATCAGTGTCCTGTATCTCCCCAGGTCCTGCCTAGCGCCTCTGGCAGGTGCAAGAGGAGAGGAATTTTCCTCTCACAGATGCGTAGGCCACCAGGGCTCCATAAAGGCCGTATTCCCTCCCCAGATCAGCCACTGACCAAGCCACACCACAACCGGCCCCTCACCAACTGCCAAGGCTGGCACAGCGCCTCCAGGCTGGAGCCAAAGGCAGCTCAGGCTCGGGATGGCAGGGGGAGGATGCTGCCGAGTGGCACCGAGCCACAAAATTTGCCAGAGAGAAGAAAACACCCAAGCAGTGCTTAAAAACTGAAAGCTGTTACTTTAATTACGGGCTTTCTGCTTTATCACCAATAGCGTTTCTCACACATTCATCAGCAAACCTGGTAATAAATCAATCGTGGGTAGCCAGGAGCTGCAGTCTGGCTCCTTCCCTCTCTCTTCCCTGCTCCCTGCGAGCTCTCACACCATTAGTATGCAGTCCGGCACTGCCAGTCTGTGCATTCCTCATCGGCTTTGGACTGGAGCTGGTATCAAGCGGATGCCCCCAGCACAGATTTCACACAGCCAGCTTTGCCTGTGGGGAAGGCAGGCGCTGGCGGAGGAGATGGTGGACGTGCCTGTGTCTCTCAGGGCACGTGCACCCTCCTGGCTGCACGCTGTAGGGATCTTCCTGCATCCACGGGGAATTTCAGGATGGGAGGGAGACAGGGATGAGGCAGGGGACTCACATCCCACATCAGCTGCTGCGCATGTTCCCGCTCCGGCTGCTCCTTGTTCTGTGCCCAGAAATCCCGATGGCAAGGCCGGGGGGGGCTGTGGGCACATTGGCTGAGCAGAGGGGGGACCCCGGCCTCGGGTACAAAATCTTTTCCATGCACGGCCAGTGGTCCCGCAGCACAGCCCGCCTGGCAGGGCGCTCGAGGCTCGGGAGAACCACGTGAAGGTGTTTCCTTGTGCCTTTGCTGTGCCCTTGCACTTGAGGCAGCCATGAAAAGCCAGCTCTGCTACCTGCCCCACAGCCAAAAAAGTCACATTTTCAGGTCAGCTGGGATGGTGCAGCATCCAGCCACGCTGCACTGGAGCTGCCAGTGTTATCCCTGCACACACCAATTCCTGGAGAGGATATTGCATGTCCTGACTGTCCACAGCTCCCAGGAAGGGCCAAATCCTCCTGTCTGGATCTTGCTGGAGCAAGATTCAGCAGTGGGAACTGAGGCTGCTGACCCTTGCTGAGGACTCTGTGCATGGGCTGTTTAACACCTGCCCTCTCCTTGACCTCTCTGCCCACTGCAACAAAACCAGCAACAGCTCTGCTGCTGAAACACAAATTAAACAATTCCAACCTGTCACCTCTGCCAGCTTCCCAAATCTATTTTTTCCTCCTATCTGAGTGTTTCTGGGTTCACTCCACTGTGGCAGAGGTGCTCCCCTCTCCCCTCTCCCCACCCGGTACCTGCTGCTTCCCTTCAGCCGTGTGAGGGCTGCACAGATGTGCACACAGCAGTCCAGATGTGCACGGCACACTGCCAGGCTGCCGGGGGGATGATGGAGAGGGAGCAGCCTCTCACCTCCCAAAATGAGGAGATGGGGTCCCTCCAATTGCTGCTGGAGCGAGTGTGCAAATCCAATTGACCTTGAACACTAATTGGCCCTCTAATTAACACTCAGCAGAGAAGCAAAGGTCCAAGAGGAGGCTCTCTTTCCAGAGGACGTGGCCAGGGAAGGGGAGCAGCCATCCCGCCACGCTGTTTCTGCGGGGATGAAAGGACACATCTCCGTGTTCAACCAGGAAAATCCCGTCCCCGAGGCTCATCCTTGGGAGCGGGAGCCAGCCCGACATTCCGGGACCGCAGTGCCAGGGAAAGCATCCCGAGGCAGAGTCACACTCCGTGCCACCCTCACAGAGCCCCACGCAGGGTCACAGGCATCTTCCCGGGATCTCTCCCAGCCTGTTCCCTGCAGAGATCAGCTCCAGCCCTCCCTGTCGGGGTTTGCATCCCCGGCATGCACCGACTGTCTCCCCCCATCGCTGTCCCCACATCTCGCCCTCCCACACCAACACACGCATTTCCCTCTGCTCATCCCCTCCCTCAGCCCGGCGTCAGGAGCTCCAGCACTGACATTTTCATCTCCAGGTTATTTACAGGAGGGCACATCCGAGGAAGCGGTCACAGGTGATTTCCCCGCGCTGCCGGCTCCGCTCCGCACGGAGCCGCAGGGGGCAGAATCCTCACTGCAGATATCATTAATCCTGCAAATCCCCAAATCCCACCCTCCTGCCACCCTCGTCCTGGGGAATGTGGAGCCACAACAGGCTAAAACTGGCAGCAACTCCTGCTGTCCTGGCTGCTCCTCCCTCCACAGTCCCAGGGCAACGTGGAGTCCCACGGGCTGGATCCTGCCTGGTCCACGGGCAATTGGAGCAAACAAGGAGGGAGAAGGACCCTCCATGGCAGCGCTTCCCAGGCAGGGAATTGCTGGGATCACGCCTGATTTGGATGCAGCAATGGAGGGACTGAATTCCAGGCTGGTCCTGCTCTCACGTGGGGAGAGGCTGAGGAACCTCACCTGCAAACCCAAACCCAGCCCTTAACACGTTTTCTTCCAAAAGATAACAAACTGATACCGAGGGATTGCAACAACAGAAACTGAGGGAGATTCATCTGCTACGACTCCTGCCAGGAGCTGCTGCTGAACTGGAAAATCGCCTCAGAGCTCCTCTTTGGGGCTGCTCCTGCAGAAGGGACACCTTGAGCTTCCAGCTCAGGTGAGCTCTGTCACCGTCTTGCATTTCTCAGGTGGATGGTCAGAAAGGAGATGAAGTCGTGCCTGCAGCCACCACGCTGCTGCCCTGCCCCAGCTGGCACAGCCCGCCCTGAACCCTGATGCCTTTGGTAACTCCCCCTCTAGCAGGGATGGTGTCCCAGAACCTCTGGGCTGGCCAGGACCCGAGGAGTCGGGCATCACCTCCACCCTCAGCAGCGCTCCGAGTCCAGAGCAGCACACGAACGAGGCCCCAGCAAAACCCAGCACCCCTGGCTCACACCTCACAGCAGGAGTGGGATGGGAAGGGGCCATCCCGGGGAACTCCCAGCTCCCAGCCTGGCAGCACATCCAGGAGCTCCCCAGCTGCTGCTTTCTTCACTCAGTCGCCTCCCTGACCATAACTACTCCTTAATTATTTAATGTCTGCAAAACACCTCGAGACTTTGCACGGGAAGGGAGATGAACTGCACGACCTAAAATTGGTCTTTTCCATCTCCAACTCCTTGCATTTTATCCTGGGATGAAAGGAGCTCTATTAGGCAAAGCATCAGTATTATTAGATTTCCTTGGAGCCCTAACAAACGGATATTAGATTATTACTGCAGATGCATTTCTAAGGCACTCATCACCAGAGTATCTGAGCATCAATTACACAGATTTAGAGATAAAAAATGCTTTCCCCCGGAGAACAGGGTACAAAACCCCTTCTCTTTTTGCCTCCCTTCCCCATCTCTTCCAAATACATTTACCTCCCTCCCACTGCCTTCTGCAGAGCTGGAGCTGCTTACGAGGAAAGCTCTCGGGTTGATGGGCAACCCTGCAATCTTTGAAACATCTGAAGCAGCAAAAGCTTTTTGTAAAGACTGGCAGGAGTCAGCTGAAGAGATTTCAATGTGCATATGGACATAAAAAGATGCAAGAGGGGGAAAGAAACGTTGGATTTATTGTTCTAAGGACAAAGGATTTGCTATTAGATGAGATGACCCCACGGCCTGGCTCCAGCACCTACAGGTCACAGTGCACAGAAAACCCATCCTGCTTTTGGGGTGAAAGGGAAAAATGGAAAAAAGTTCAGGTTTGACTGTGCTGATAAGGTCTCTGATAATTCCCTGCCTTACCGTTGCCATTATGCTAACCCCTAGCAACACCACAGGAACTGGGCTGGATATTGAACACACAAATCCACAGCTGGAAGTGCTTAAAGGCTGAAGAGAAAAGATCAAAGTTTGAGAGGGGAAAACACGGAGAAGGGGTTTGGCCAGGATCCCACGGCTGGGACCAAACTGCTCCTCATCGCCCAGGCCCCAGCACAGGCAGGGACCACGCCACAGCACCCCTGCCTAACTCAGTCTTTCTTGCCCTTTCAGCTGGTCTTGCTTCCAAAAAGACTAAATATCACTATGAATTTAATCTCAATCCATGTTCTTTAATTTCAGCTGCTGGATCCAGAGATTGTGATTTGGCCCAGCTTCAGAGCAAAGCATCAAATCCATTCCTTTCACCAAGCCAAGCCCATAGGTAAATACTTCAGGACTACACTCAGGAGGTGCTTCCAGTCCCACGACAGCCCCCTCAACAAGCTGTTAGAAGGGGCAAAACCCAAACAAAACCCCTTAATTCTCTTTCCAGACCAGGATCTCAGCCCCAGTGCAGGTTCACGCTGCCTTGCGAGCCCAGCCCGGCTGCCTGGCTCATCCCAAAGCCCCTCCTGCATGGCTGGTGGAGACAAAGCCACTGCTGCAGCCAGCCCAGCTTTGTGTGTCGGCCAGAGAAGCCACTGGGCACCAGGGAAAGCAGCTCTGCTTCACAGAAAAGCTTTCAAAAGCACCTTCTGCTTCTATCCATGGGCAGGACTCAGAGCCAGGATAAGGCAGGATGCTCCTGCCATCCCAGCTGTGCCCCACCAGGACCAGGAGCCTTAGGTGTCAGTCTTGGAAGGGACCTTAAAAATCATCTTTTTCCACACCCTGCCATGGGCAGGGACACCTTCCACTGTCCCAGGTTGCTCCAAGCCCCGTCCAGCCTTTCCTGGAACGCTTCCAGGGCTGGGATGTGTGTAGCCCTTCCAGTGGTCAAGTGCAGCCCCAAGCAACGCAGCCCATGGCATCCAACTGAGCAGACATCACTGGGATGCAGCAGATGTCCCTTGGTGCAGAAGCTGCCCGCCCTGGGAGCGCTGTGCCCAGGGTTAAACACTCTGCAGGATAGCTGGGAAGGCCCAGCTCATGCACAAGGTGATTTGGATGCAGCCATGGCCCTGACTCCTGCCCGACAGGGAAAACCTGCACGGGAGGGATGAAGGAGAGCCAGGGCCCAGCTCTGGGACACTTTAAAGGGAGAGGGCTTGGGGCCCGATGCAGAGGGAGGGAGCACGAGCAGGGGGATTTGGCTATGTCAGAGCAGGGCATGGTTAGCAAAACCACAAATCCCAGAAACAGAGCTCCTCCTGCCCCAGCAGCACAGGAAGCTCACAGCAGCATCCAGCCACGGGGTTGGCACAGGGGCATGGGAGTGGGTGCCAGGCACAGCCAGAGCTCAAAGGTTAAAGAACAAAACCCATCACCCTCTTCTGAATGATCTCATGAGTTACAAGGTCAAGCTCTTGCTCCTCTCTCAGGCAGAGATGCAGTTTGACCTTGTGCTGCTGCCCTAAGCATGGCTGTAAAGGCCCTGTCCAGCCCCAGGCAGGGTCAGGCACCAGCAGCACTCCTGCTCATCTCCCAGATCCCTGCCCAGCTCCCAGCAGAGCCTGGGGATCCCTGCTGAAACCCCCCAGGACTGCAGGCCTCCTCCCCAGCAGCCCCATGCAATCCCATCACCACCTTCACTACCCGTGCTGGGGAGGAAAAGCCATTCCAGCACATCTCCTGCCCCGCACAGATTCATAAAGAAGAGGAGGGAGGTTTCCCAAAGGTTCAAAGACCCATCTGTTCCTCCTCTCCTGTAGCTTCCCCTCCATCTCAAGTATCTCTCCGTGTTTCAGGAGCAGCCTCAGAAATCGATGCTCACTGAATCACAGTTAGATCCTTTGGTTTATTTATTATTTTCCCAGCTTGAACTCAAACCTCCTTCCGCATGGCGAGAGCAGGGGATGAACCACGCAGCGTTTCACAAGCACGAGCTCTGCAGGAGGGACCAGACAGCAGCGAGACACGGGAAGGGCAGGAGACCTTCCCTCCCAGCACATTGTTCCAGATACCACCAGGTTTCCAAAGCCCAGAATGGTTTGGATTGGAAGGGACATTAAAGCCCATCTCATTCCAACTCCTTGCCCTGGGCAGGGACATCTTCCACTATCCCAGATTGCTCCAACCCCAAATCCAGCCTGGCTTTGGACACTTCCAGGGATCCAGAGGCAGCCAAAGCTGCTCTGGGAAACCTGTGCCAGTAAGGAATGACCCAATGCAAGCCAGTGATCAGCTGATGGATGCAAGATCTGGGAGAAGAAGGTTGTCTGTGCATGCCTGCTGTTGAATAAGTTTTTCTGAGTATTCTGGATTTTGGATTGCCTGGGCTGTGCTCGACACACCGGCCCTGCTGCAATTCTCCTGCGAAGGCCGGATGAAGGAGAAAAGCAGGCAGTTGTCAAAAATCCCCGGCAGCAAGGACAGAGGGACACCAGGGCACACGCCCTGCTCTGATATTTTCACCAGCAATGTCTCTCCATCACCTTTCTGCTCCTAATCTGCCACCTTTACCCCAGCCAAGCACCCAACGCTTGGATCAAGGTTGGATGTCAAGGATGTTGGATGTCCACAACAACATCTTTGAAACAAGGAGGCAGGACCGCCAGGTTCCCACCTTGGCTCTGCCCTCAGCGACATTGAGCAGCTCCCAGGAGTTTCCACAGTGGGCACCAGCTCCTTACACCCCCCACCAGAGGGATCCAGACCCATGGAGGTTTCCCCAAACCCCTGTCCCCCCGAGCAGAGCCCTCCAGCAGCCCTGCGCTCGCTGCCTCCCAGCCGGGGCTCACCTCAGCCAAGTTAATTGCAAAGACGGCAGCGCCGGAGCAGAAAGCAACCAGCGGGGCTCTCTGGAAAAGCCAATTCCCACAATACAGAGCTGACGGGATTTCTGTGCGGAGGAGGGCAGAGAGGGGCAGGGGTGAGGGAGCTGAGCGTGTCCCAGACAATCGCTCTGCCGGCGCTAACCTGCGGATAAATAGCCAGTGCTGCTATCTGCTGAGGAATACCTTTCCCGCTCCACACTGAGAATTGCAATCTAATAATATCCCAACTGCCCCCCCCCTCCATCCTTCTCCATCCCTCCCCCACCCAATTACCGAGCCTGACATTATCCGTCATCTTCCCTTTGTGTCGGCGAGAATCCAAACGCAGACGCCGGGAAATTAATAATAATTGTTGTGTCAAAATGCGGGATGTAATCAGGATGCGGCGTGGAAGCTAATACAAACACAAACAAATGGTATTTATCCTCCCGAAAGATCCCTCCCCTCCCTTCCCAAAGGGCTGCTGATGATAATACTCATGGAAGAGATGAATCAGTGCTAATATAGGGATTAGGAATAGATCCCAAACCCCAGCCTGGGCTGCAATCAAAAGGAGCGCTCTTAATTGAAATTAGAGCTGGGATTTCGGTGCCTCTGCAGAGATGGGTTAAGCCCATTGGGGCTAAACAGAAGGGAAAATAAAAATAGCATCTTTATTCAAGAACAAGAAGGTGGGAATGAGAAAAAAGATCCTCTCTGGCTTCGACACACCTGGTTTGCTCCGTCTTGGCTTTGGAGCTGGGTTTTGTCCCAGCACCGATTCCCGCAGGCAGGGCAGAGACGATGCTCCTGCTTCTCCCTCAGGCATCTCTCTGCCTTTTCAGCTCCAGACGGGTTCAGAAAGGATATTTCAAGATCAAACTGCACCTCCCATGCTCTGAGGGAACCCAGGGCAAGCTGAGCTCGGGGTCCTGTTCCCGACTCTTTCCTGAAACTTTTTACTGCTCTGCAAGTGAGACGTGCTCTTTCCCCCGATGCTCACGCCAGCAAAGATAAGCGTTCCCGCTTTCATTCCTTTTATTCAGAGGCACAAAAGGAGAGGAAAAGACCACCTGAAAAAAGGCACAACTCCTGCTTCTATTGCTGCTTCATTTCCCACATCCCTCTGCGCCCCAGGGCCACCTGGACCGATATCCTCAGCAGCAAAAAGACAATTTTACCAACTGAGCTCATTTCAACCATTTATTCAGCGGGGCTGAATTCTTCCCAGATCCCAGTCCCAGGCAAGAGGGATGCTCAGGAGCCAGGTGCTTAATGGCAGCATCTCACTTTCTCCCTTTCCAAAGGTTTTGGTGATTACAGACTCCTCTTACTGACTGTCTCCCAGCCCTACTCCCATCCCCCTGAGTGATCCCTCTCCGTGGATGTTACTCAAAGGAGTCTAACACACATGAGAAGCAGAAAATGGGATCCAGGCACAGATTATTCCCATGAGCGTATTAGCAATTCCCGTGCTTTAATTCCAAATTAGATTTTACGTCTAAAAACAGGTTTCTCAATTCTTGGCTTGGGCACTGTGCCACTGTCTGTGCCTTCTGCTAGCACATACAAACCCAGACTGAAAACTGGCCCCAGAATAAATCACCCAGCTCCAAAGCCTCCTGCTGCCAAAGCCTGGGATTTGGCTCTGACCTTCACCAATCTCTCTCCAGCCTCCCTCAGCCCAGTTGTGGAAAAAACTTCTGTAATTTTCTTTTTTTTTTCCAGCCAGGAAAATCCCATTTCCAAAGCTGAGGGACAGAGAGAAAACCCTCTATGAGCAGTGCAGACTTAATTCATCTCCTCAGTGGCAGCAGGTCCTTGAGGGCAAGCCAAGGGCTTGCAGGTCAGGAGAGACTCAGTGGAGTATGGCCGGTTAGAGATGACTTAGATGCATTCCCATTCCCTGCTTAAACTTTCTGTGTCTCCACAGGGTCCTCTCCAGGAAAAGCTGGCTCGACAGCACACAAGTGTTCAAAAACATGAAGGAACAAATGGTGGTTCTGTTCCTCACCCCGGGATGATGCTGTGGGTTTTACCAGCCTGCTGCATCCCGGCCAGACTTGGATTTGTACCTCGAGGCTGTTGACAGCTCTGAGGACCCCGAGCCCACTAGATGGTTGTAACAACCAACACAGGAGGCAGCGATTGGTTATACAGACACCTGAGGCTTGAAGACCACCCAAAAATCCCCCAGCAGCTTTTGTTTGTGCCTTCAATTACAAGCACACCAGGATTAGCCATAAGAGCAGACTTTGAGAGCAGCTCCCAGCTCCGAAAAGCCTGGCTCATCCCACACTGAGCCCACTGAATCCAGTGCAGGTCTTGAGCCCAGTCCAGAGATAAATTGATTTTAAACACAAGCACGGTGCAGAAACTCGGCATTCCTCAGCCAGTGTTTGGGGGTTGGTGGGCAGAGCAGCTCATCAGGAGCTTGGGCCTGCACACCTAAATGAGCTCCCCATGGTCACACGGCAGGAGCACATCTGCCCCACCCAACTCCTGCTCCCAAAACCTTGGCTAGCTTGTCCAAGGCAGGAATCTGTTTCTTCCACCAGTAGCAGAGGTTGATGCCTCTAAAGAAGCCCTATTTAAGGCTGATGTGAAGGGCGCCTTGGCACTGCCTCTCTCCCTGCTACCCACCGGACACGAGGGCTGGGGTGCAGCCTCCACACCCCAAGGATGCTGCTGACAGAGAACCCCAGAGTGGTTTGGGTTGGGAGGGACCTGACAGATCATCCCATTCTACTCTCCTGCCATGGGCAGGGACACCTTCCACCAGACCAGGGTGCTCCAAGCCTTATCCAACCTTGGACAGTGCCAGGGTTGGGGCAGCCACAGCTGCTCTGGGCACCCTGTGCCAGGGCCTGCCCACCCTCACAGTGAACAATTCCTTCCCAATATCGCATCTAACCCATCCTACTTCAGTTTAAGCCCATTCAATGCTCCACCTAAGGAGACTCAGCAGAAAAGCAAAGACCTGAGAAGCCCTTGTCCCTCCTGCCACCTCTAAACAGGCACTTTATTCCCAGGCTGATTTTGCTGTCTGCAGAGCACATGTCCGCCCTGTCGGCATCCCGAGGCTGGCCATTATCCAGGTCCTCCTCCCGGCTCTACCAGCCCCTCGCCGAGCTGGAGCTGTCCCTACATGATCCCTCTCAAGTCACAAATTACGAGGGCAGAAGAGGAGCTGGGCAAGCCCCGGCGGCTCGGCGGCAAACGCTGCGCCCACGGCGGGGGTGGCGGCAGGACCACGGATTGGTGAGAGCATGGAAATTCATTCATATGAATTTGGAATATAATACCTGACACAAGATGTATCACTGCTGCCATGCTGCAATCCCAGATAAGGACACAGCAGTAACAGATGGAGGAACAAGGCACTTATCTTGTTAGCTGATGGATTTATCTCTCCTTCCCCCACCCTTCCCTACATATTCCATAGTGTGCAGAGAGCCACGTTCCTCGGCAGAGCAGCATATGGAGCACGAATTGATTTCTTCCTAACACCCCCTCCACACTTTAATTCAATAAGAGCTGGAGTGGCGGATAAACAGCTTGTTGTGCTAGGAAAATTTCAAAACAGTCAAGAAAATGTCAAACTGTCTTTTTTATGAGTGTCTTTCTTTTTTTCTTTTTTTTTTTTCCCTTTTGTATTTTTTCCCTTTTCGTTCCCACTTCTCCTTGGATGTTCAGCGAGGAGCTCCGTGTCTGGAGTGAGCAGTCCTTCCCTGGCAGACACCTGCACATCTCCTGTCAGGCCAGTCCATGGCAAAAGGTGGCTTCGGTCCCATCCTTGGATGGGAGTTGGGAACACAGCGACTCCGGGTAGAAGATTAGGCAGATGGTTTCATCTGGCAGCTCCCTTAATCTCATTACTGGAGCTGGTGGAAGTTTTTAATGTGATCTCTCTTTCCTTCTCTACCCTCACCCCATTTGAAATGCCTTTTCTCAAAAAAACCCAGACATGTTTCCTTAGAGGTTTCTTTGTTAGGAACAGACTAAAATTTCTTTGAAAAACTATTCCATTTTTATTTTTGGTGTCCTCTCCCTCTCTATTATTTAGCCCTGAAAAGGAGGAATTATTAGAAAAGAGGAAAAAGCACAATTGGATGTTTTCTGGTCCTTGCTCAAAAATATGGAGCACTTTGGAAATAGCAGGGATGTGTTTCTGAGGACCAGAAGCCACCTCGTATGCTCTTGCCCTGCAGCCTCCTCTGCCAGTAAACCCAAGCGAAGGCTGCAGGCATGGAGGTTTATTTAGGAATGTGGAAATCCAGCCCTGAGGGACAGGATCCCACACTCAAGGGTCCCTGCTGGCCTCCTGACCTCTCCCAAACACCTGGCTCCTGCTCTTCCTCCTGCAGCCGCTGTTTCCTTCCACCCTTTAAACCAGCCAAGAGCCTGAACTGCCTCCCAAACTCACCAACCCTTCACTCCCCTCCTTCCCAGCTCTCCCCACACCTCCCCGGCTTGTTCTTCTGAGGGATTCTTGCAAGGCAAAACCCTCCAGGACTTCTCCCCATCCATGCACCCATTCAGGAGCTCATTTCCCTTGAGCTTCCCTGCAGAGCAGAGGCTGCTGTAGTCCCAAAGCTCAGCCTGGCACCGCACGTGGCCTGAGCCATCCCCAGCTCTCAGCCCCCAGTGCTGGTGAAAACCATCTCCAAGTGGGTTTGGAGGAGGGGTTGGAGCAATGAAGAACACTCCAAGAGTCTGCTTTCGTATTTTGAATAAATTGACAGGAACACAGGGAAAGAAAAGGGGAATGTGCTCCCAAGTATGACCAAATGGAAACCCAATGGATTCCCAACAGGAAGAACAGGAAAGAATAAAAATGTGTTCCCTAAAAAATGTAGCAGCTGCTCTGTTTCCTCCAAAACTTCTCCTACAGAGTCTCAGCATGGACTCAGGAGTGCCTGTCACTCAGGCAGGCAGGGCACACGCCGTGCACCCAGGGTTAGGTGCCATGGGGGGCCTCAGCAGCCTGGGCAGGACAGGACACCGCCTCATCCCGCATCACCAGCGACAGCTTTTGGAGGTCAAACAAGGAACCAGCATCCTCAAACCTCACCCCAGGACAGCTTCATCCACTGGGGAGCAGGAATAAAGACAGACAAACCCACGGGACAGGCAGCAGCACGGGGCTGGGGCTGCACATCCCTGCGGGGTGAGCGAGTTACGCTCCAGCATCACCCGGCCCGGCAGCAGCGCGGGCTGGGCACACACTGGGCATGAGCTGGGATGCTCTGGGGGCAAAACTGACCCTCACGAAAGTGTCCAGGGAGGGAGGGCTCTGTCCTGCAGTTTTCCACCTCCCGCCATCCGCCTGCTGCTGTGCTGGAAGGCGAGAGCCGCCTCCCCACCCCCTCTGCAGCAGAGCAGTGCAGAAGGCTGCAGGATCCTGCAGGGAGCCGGCGTGTTTAGCATGCAGGAGAGAGTGCGGAGCAGAGCCCTGTCTCGTGCCACGGAGCAGCCGGCCAGGAGCAGCAAATCGCTGCTGGAAGGAGCTTGGTGAATCCGCAGCCCCTCACTGCTCCCCCTCTTCTTCCCATCTAGCTCCTGGCTGCAAAGCAGGGATGGGGTTTGGTGCCTAATCTACCCCTGCCTCAGTTTCCCTCTGTGAGAGAATCCCACCACCCCTCTTGCTACGGCCCCAAACTGTCGGGGAGGAGCATCAAGGATCATCCCTCGGCTCCAGAACCATCCCCTCCTCGCTCCATCCCTTCCTCCCTGCCAGCTTGCACCGGGCACCCACAACCCCAGTGACAGTGGCAGCACCCAGGCACCCACGGGTGATCCTCAACAGCACCCAGGCACCCACGGGTGATGCCTCCCAGCCGGCATCCACCCCATGCCACAGCCCCACATGAGCTCTCCTCCTCCACGGCAGGCTGGGGCTCAGCCCCTCCAAGCCTTACCTGCCAGCGGTGTCCCCTCCTCGTCCCTGCCTCACCCGCCTCCGTGGCCGCCCCAGGGAGGGCAGCAAAGCCGCTGACAGCACAGCAGCACCAAGGGCAGCTGCTCCCCGTTTGATGCCGGTGTCCCTGGTCAGCTCCGACCCCCCTCATCCACCTCCCCCCGAAAAGGACACGGAGAGCCCCTTCTGCCCCCACCCAGAACATTTCAAACCTGCCCCTTTCAAAGGAAGCTCTCGCCAAGCACCCAATTACAGCTCCGTGACTGAGGATGAAAAGCTGCTCTTGGAGCATCCTGTTTTCTCTTTACTTTTCCCCCTTTTCAAGGCTCCTTTTCCCTCCCTTCTCATGAGGTTAAAGAGCTAAAGACCAACTCAGAGGCAGATAATAGAGTGACAGCGCCTCATAAAAAAGCAGCCGAAGCTTTGGAGAAAGCTGGCATACGGTGCATTAGGGATTTCTGTCGCGGCAGCTGGGAGTAACAGTGACCCTCTGAACTCAATTTGCTCCACGGCTTGAAAACGAAGGAAAGCCTTTGGACTGTCAAACTCCTCCTTTGGCTTCCAAGGGAGGCTGTAGACTTTGAGCCAGCTTGCAGGGGCCCAGCTTGCCCCTCGCCCTTCGGCTACTGCCCTTGGTTCATATCTGGGGCTGGAAGTGGCATCCCGACCCCTGCAGGGATGCAGGATGCGGTGCGAAAGGGAGGATAACCCGCCGGATGGGAGCGACGCCGAGCTGTGGAGATGTGGATTTCTACACTACAAGGACTCAACAGCCACCCTGCCCCAGCCCAGCGAGAGCAGAGGGACAAGGAGGGGGACACGTGAAAGGTCGGTGCTGCATGGGAAGAGCTCAGTGGTGCTGCATAAACCCGTCACTTTCCCCCTCTGCCTTTTTCTTCTTTCTTTTTTTTTTAAATGAGTAGAAAATTCTTCCCACTACGCATTAGCGCCCAACGTAATGGTGCAAAGCATTTTTCATTTATCATCATAATGCCAGTCAAACGAAGCCCCTAATAACATAAATGCAAGAGGAAAGCTATTAGAGTTTATTTGTGCAGTGGCTTTGAACTCGTCCCCACTGCTCCACCAGTGTGACCGGAGGGGCTGGATGGAGCTTGGATCTTTAGGACCTTTCATCCTGAGCTAGCCAGAGCCCTTCCCTACAGAGCACTGCAACCCTGCACAGGTTGCTGTATTGGCTGAATTATCAAAATACCTAAACACCCGAAATAATCCATGCAAACAGCCAGTGGAAGTCCTCCAGGTCAGGATGGACTGGGCTTGGAGCAACCTGGGCTAGTGGAAGGTGTCTCTGCCCATGGCAGAGTGAAATGAGAGGGGCTCTGAGGTCCCTCCCAACCCAGACCAGTCTGGGATTCTCCAACCTTTCGTGCCTTTCCATAGGTATGGTGTGTTCCAAGTCAGGGCACAAGGGAACAGCCGACCTGGCTGTGGCTCACCTGCAGTTGAATGTCCCCAAACCCTTTGCCTGTGACTCCTCCCATGCACACCTGAAAACAGGCATTTATTTTCCACAATACAGTGCCTGGAGTCCCTATCCCAGCTCTGCACCTCCGCCAAGGACCATCAGAGCATCTCTGCTCTGCCCAGACCTCCTCCTCTGCCACCCCCAGACTGTACAGCTCTGGGAGAGCAGCGCCATGAAATAGCTCTACTGATGCTGGTGAGGCTCATGCAAGAAAACTGCCCTAAAAATAAAAACACTTGGAAAATTCAAGGCATTCCTCTATGGAATGTCCTCTATGGAGGACAGCTCTTTGCTGTCCTTTGCTGCAGCCGTTCCCACCCTTGCGTTTCATCACCAGGACAAGAACAAGCAGCCTTAGGTTGCTCCAGAGGAGACTTAGGGAATATTGGGAAAGACTTCTTTATGGCAAGAGCTGTCAAGCCCTGGAACAGGCTGCCCAGGGAAGTGGTGGAGTCACCCTCCTGGGAGTAGGGATTTAAGAGCTGTATGGATGTGGCACTTGAGGACATGGCTCGGTTGTGGGCTTGGCAGTGCTGGGTGAGTGGCTGGACTCTGATCTCAAAGGTCTTTTCCAGCCTAAACTATTCCACGATTCAGTGATCTCTCGCTCCTGCCTGGCAGGTCCATCCTCATCGTTCCAGGTCCAGCCCTCAGCACCTCCCACCCCCAAGATCTCCCAGCCCCGCTTGTCCCAACAACTCTCATCCTACAGCAGCCCTGTCCTGGAGAGCCATGACAAAGCATTTAATTTCATACACAATAATTTCCTCATTAAGCCAAAATTAAATGCGTATTTCAAAACCTACTAGCGAGAGCAAACTGTTCAGCCTTACGCTTTATTAAACAAAAAAATCTTTGTGTGGAAAGAGCTTTGGTGCCAAATTACAGCCCAGCTGATGGGGCCGAGCTATTCCCAGGCGTGCTGTAAGCGGCATGTCCGGGGGAAGGGAAGGGAAGGGAAGGGAAGGGAAGGGAAGGGAAGGGAAGGGAAGGGAAGGGAAGGGAAGGGAAGGGAAGGGAAGGGAAGGGAAGGGAGGGAAGGGAAGGGAAGGGAAGGGAAGGGAAGGGAAGGGAAGGGAAGGGAAGGGAAGGGAAGGGAAGGGAAGGGAAGGGAAGGGAAGGGAAGGGAAGGGAAGGGAAGGGAAGGGAAGGGAAGGGAAGGGATCATATCTGGGGCTTCCCATCCAGGGAAGGGATGTTGCAAAGCAGCAGGAGCCCCTGTGCAAGGGTAACCTTCCCTCCTTCACCAGGCTGCCTGCCAGGAGCAGGGAGAATTCACTGTACAGATGATATGAGGAAGTGTTTTGTGGTGAGGATGGTAAAACACTGGCACAGGTTTCCCAGAGAGGTGGTGAATGCTTCACCCTTGGAAAGAGACAAGGCTAGGTTGAACAGGGCTTGGAGCCACTCGTCCCCACTGCTCCACCAGTGTGACTCCATGGATGGAGCTTGGATCTTTAGGACCTTTCATCCAAAGTTATTCCTCAGCTAGCCAGAGCCTTTCCTTACAGACCCTGCACGTGTTGCTGCATTGCATGAATTACCAGAATAAATACATAAACACCTGAAATAATCCATTGCAAATGGACACTGAGACGTGTGGAAGTTCCCAAGGCCAGGCTGGATGGGCCTTGGAGCAACCTGGGATAGTGGAAGGTGTTCCCTGCCCATGGCAGGGGGTGGAACTCAGTGAGCTTTAGGGTTCCTTCCAACCCAAACCGTTTTATGATGGGATAGCAAGAAATCCAGGCTCATTCCAGGGTGGACAGCAGATCCAGCCTGTGGTGCAGACTGGGGACAAGGTTCATCAGTGAAGCACATTGGGTGGTGTGTAGGAGCATTCCCTTGCCAAACCCATCAGGTAACACCAGGAATCAGGCTGAGCTGCTGGACCAGCCCATCATCTGCCCACAGCCAGCAGCCATCAGCCATCTCCCCCTCTGCTCCCACAGCCCTACAAAGCAATAAAAATAACCACCGATAAAATCTAGATGCATTTCAAAAGCTCCAGCCCTGCCTCTCAGTGTGCTCTCCATGGGCTCTGCTCACAGACTGCAAAGGGCTTCCCTGGGCACCGAGGTGCAGCAGGAGCCAAAAGGGGTGGGAGGCAAAACTCAGGTGCAAAGAAGATGACATGAACTGAGAGAAAGGATCAGGGCAGAGCGGGGCTCACAGGAAGAGAAGACAATAAAACCCAGCGAGGCAGACAGAGATTAATGAGTATTTCCCAGATATGATAATTTCTGGACATCCATTAAATTTAATGTCCTCCTGGGCTACTGAGAGGCACTGCAACTCTCTGGCAGAGGGGAGAGGTCCTGGGGAGCTCAGTGGGACCCAGGCACGGCCATCCCACCCCACAGCGCCTCTGCCTGAGCTCCTGGGTATTTTCTAGCAGGGCGCAGCTCCAACCTGTGTTTGTGCCTCCCTGCAGCAGCACACACGGCTGTCACAGCTGGGTGCTGGTGGCACGTCCCTGAGGACACAAAGGCCTGTTTTGGGAAGGCGTCTGTCAGCGAGCCCCTGTGCCCCTGCCAAGGTGTTGGCATCGGGACATCGCTGTGGCACCCACAGCCCTGCTGCCACCAGCTCCTGTTCTGCCACCCCCACAGAAATCCCAAACTGCATCCTCTGTGAGTGGCTGTCCGGGCACCAGCCTTCCGTGCTCCAGACAGCACCTGGGGGAGGTTCATCCCCTAAATTTAACACCGATCCAACACATCAGCCAGCCAGGGTTTAACTCCACCTTGGTTGGTGCCAGCACAAGCAAAGCAACACAAACTTGTGGTTTCTCAGGCACAGCTGGAAGGCCGAATCCCTTATTCTCACTAGACTCCAAGGGAAGAGGATTGTTTTCCTGAGTTATTTTCAGACTGGGCCTGTTGTTGCAGTCTCAGACTTCACTGGGAGTCTCTTGATGCCATCCAGCCACTCTGCAACAGCTCCATGTTTGTCTCCAAGCCCTGCAGGAACCACGCCTGAGCTGCCACAGCCTGGCCTTGCTGCTTTAAGAAAGCTACCACAAATCCCCTGGGAAAGGAGACTCCCACATGCTGTCTCCACAGAAACCACTCAGTCATCAAATCCCAGGAAGGTTTGGGTTGGAAAGGGACCTTAAAGCTCATCTCATCCCACCCCTGCCATGGGCAGGGACACCTCCCACTATCCCAGGCTGCTCCAAGCCCCGTCCAAGCTGGCCTTGGACACTTCCAGGGATCCAGGGGCAGCCACAGCTGCTCTGGGCACCCTGTGCCAGGGCCTCACCACCCTCATAGGAAGGAATTTCTCCCCAGTATCCAATCTAAACCTCCTCTGCTTCACTGAAGCAGATGGATGTGCTCCAGCGACCACCAGCACTCTCTGCTGAGACCCCTCGGCTCGTGACCACAGCTCCTCCCCAGGTCTGCTCCCTGCTCCCAGACAGACCTGCAGCTCTGGAGCCAGAGAGCTCACCCTGCACTGCAGTCCCTGTCAGCTCCCCACCAAGATTTGTGGGCTCTGCAGAATTCCTTATTGACATTTAAAGGTCTTGGACAACAGGCCCTACACATCTTTGTTAGGGAGGACGGGATTCACTTAATCCAAATCTGCTGCCTTAAAGTTCAGAGTCAAGTGTAAGATATTTTTGCCTTCTCAGCTCTGACAGTCCCTGGTGCAGTGACAAGCAGCATGCCCAGGTCCTGTCACTGCCCGTGGGGTCTGTATGGCCACCAAAACCTTGTGTTCCCAGGGGGGCATTGACACAGGAGGCTTGGAAAAGGAACCCAGCCCTTCCTACACAGACCTGGACACGTGTGCCACGCGGTTTGGACAAGCAGAGAGGTGACCAGGATGGCAGCAAGCTGCCCAATCTCCTCACCTGGAGCCAACCAGGAGACAACCCCCCTGCCAAAACGTGCAAGCACAAGACAGGGAGAGCACGGAGAGGCTGAAAGCCAAGGGAAGGGGGCTCCATCCCTGGGAAGCCCTCATCCAACCAAGGAGCAAGGGACAGAGACAGAAGGACAGACGGTACTTGGAGCACGGCCTGGCAGGGCACAATCCATCCAGCCCATCCCAGGGAAGCGTTTGGGAAGGAGCAGGGAAAAGCCCGAGGTTTCCTGTCTAGGAAACAGGGACTGCAGCCTTTAAGGAGGAAAGTAATTTGGGTGAGAGTGGTGGTGAAAGGATCGAGTTCTCAACCCGATGGAAAGCCAGGGAATATGGATAACAGACTTTAAAAGCCAGATTTCAAAAAATTCAGGAAGCTGGTAGATGGGTTCTCCTGGGAAAATAATCACAAAGAAGGGGAGAGCTGGCAGTTACTGAAAGGGACTTTATTACACACACAATAGCAGGCCATCCCTGTGCAAAGGGAAGGTAGGAATCCTAGGAAGAGGCTGCTGTGGCTGAATTCAGAGCCATTCAATGACCTGGGAATAAAAAAGGAATCATGAAAAAAATATGGAAACAAGGGCTAATAATTAGGGATGGGTATAACAGAGCCACAATGGCATAGAGGGATAAAGTCAGCAGCACTAACGTGCAAAACAAGTTTTAATTAGCAAGAGATATGAGAGGAGAATAAATAGGCTCTTGGACTCTTTCAAAGGAAAAGGAAAAGGAATGTTGGGTCTGTCACCAAGCAGTCGGGGAAGGCATGTGGCAGAGATCCTCGGAGCCATGTTTGATTGGATCCATATGAAAGCGGGTGTATGGTCAGCAGACAGCTCCAAATTTCATATTAACAGGGAGATGGCTTTCAGGCTGGAGCACGGAGAGAAGAGGGGTTAAAAAAAATTAAACTGGCAGAGATTGAGGAAGGTCTCTGGAGAGTGATGAAAAATCGGGCAGAAACGTCGCTGAGCCACCAGCGCTGTTCTTCGGGAGCTGGTGGAGGCCAGCAGCAAGGGCAAGAAATCTTCATATCTTTAAGTAAAAAAAACCCGGAGCTGTAGGCAATCAGCTCAGCTTCAATCACCGGGAAGATACTAAAACAAACGATGAAACTATCATAGCTTGTAAGGCCCGGGAATTTAATAAAGTGAGAAAAAAACCCCACATCCACCACCAACACGAGTTTGTCAAGAACAGATCATGTCAAACCAACCTAATTTCCGCCTTGACAGGATAACTAGACTTGGTGGATAAGAGGAAAGCTGTAGACATGATATACCTTGACTTTAATAAGGCTCCTGATGCCAGTCCCACGCGGCACCTCCGAGGAAAGTTGAGGCAGCACGGAGTGGATGTAATCGCTGAGGCTGGGGGCACAGGGGAGGAGGGATAACAGCCTGTTGACAAAGCGCTCTCAAAGAGTGCTTATCTATTATTTACAACCATGCCAGGAGGGCAACCTACAGCGGGATTCCTCCGGGGTCTGTCCGAGCCCTGCTCTCTCCAACATTTACATTTAACTGCTTGCGTTTCAGAGCTGATTAAAGTCTCTAGGTGATGCCCAGCCAGGAGGAGAGGGGCTGGAAGGGTTCTGAGGGTAGGAGCAGAATCCCGAATCTCCTCTGGAAATGAGCGATAGGAAATCCCAGATGGACAACCGTGGTGTGATACACTCAGGGAGAAAACATCGAACACGTGGGTAAAAAGGAGAGGAAAAACCAAAGGAACTGGGGTGTTAGAGCAGCCCACAAATCATGGAAGATTCAACCGGGCCACAGAAGATGGCAAATCTTAACGTGAGTGTTGTAAAAAGGACAAAGGAGACTCATTTTGCTCCACTTGGTTTAAAGCAAGGGCTCAGCTGCTGGACTTCAGCCCAGCCCAGACTCGGGGTTCTTGGAAAGGTAAAGGTCAAGTCACTGCAACTTAACACATTATCACCTCCCCACTGACCCGTGCTGACACTTGGTCTCCGTTCCCAGCACATCTGGCTGCCCTGAGCCCGCAGCTGGTGGTTCCCTTTCTTCTCAGATCAATCCAAAGTGCGTTTGCCACAGTGCAAGACACACATCTCTAATCGATGTGGAGCAATTGATTGCACGTCCCAGCCGGGGCGAGCCAGGGTGAATCCGTGGAATAGCAATGAAACGGGAAAGAGATGCAGACAGTTCCAGAGAAAGATGAAAGACGCCGGGGTTTGCTTTGTCACTAAAAGAGAAGATTGAGTAAGAATTGACAACTCTCTTCCCTTACATAAATATCATACAAAGCAGGAGAATAATTATTTGCCACATCCCTTCAAAGAGACAGAAGAAAACACTAATTTGCAACAGAGATTTTGTCTGGGGACTTGGAATAACTTTGAGGCTCGTGAAACCCTTGCAGAAGGGCTCCATCACCAGAGGGCAGCTCAGCTGCCCGTGAAGCAGGTCCCACATGTGCCCAACCCCAGTGGAGGGTGAAATCAGCTGGGATCCACCCAAGCCTAATCCCACAGAGGTCATTCAGCACCAGACTATGACATAGGAACATCTCAGGGTCCACAAAACTGTTGCAGCAGCATAAAATCTGCTCCCTCCCACTGGTAAGTCCAAGTCCTCTCTGTCACATCCAGGAGTTCCGTCTGCGAGCTCCCGCTCACCAGTGGGAGCAAGGGCTCCACCGTCTCAGACAGTGTGACCCCACAAATCACAGCAAGACACACTCAGCACTTTTATTCTTTATTGTTACAGTTCAGACAGCTCCATTATTTATCCAGATTACTTATTCATGTTCCATTTCCAGGGACGCCCTGCTGCACTGGATAGAGCGATCATTGCCTCTCTCTCCGCTCTCCCCCAGGTCCCGTCCCACTTCACCTGGTATTTGGCCATGCTGCCACCACTGTTTGTGTAAGAGTGTTGACTCTAATTAGAGCATCGTTCCATCCATCCCAGGCCCTATCTTGCACCACTCAGGGGTTCTGACAAGGGGAGGATTGAAAAAGCTCAGCCCAAAATGACAGCTAAGCCTCAGACAGTGACTGACAGAAGCACTGAATGTTTCCTGAGGCAACTCAATCAGAACAGGTTTTCTGGCCATCGTTAGAAGCTAAACCAATTCAGACAAATATCACTCCTACCTGGAGGGACAGCAAGGGCTCATCATTAAGAGCAAGGTGGCAGCTGGCCTGGATTAAACAGAGCTATCCAATGTATTTCCATATATCGCCTTCATTTCAAGGCTGCACCTCAGAGGGCAGATGGACCTTTACGCTTTTGCCAGGATTTGAAGGCTGGAAGGTTATCCTGATGTACTGTCTCCAAGCTTAGATCACACCCTCTGCTCTCAGGCCAGACCCCAAGCACAACTCCACCTCCCACACAAGGCCTCTTCATCCAAGCTGAGTGGGATTGGTGGCTCCTGAACCCACCCAGACCTGGGAAATGCATCCTTCTTCTGTTGGGGGCTCAGTTTCCTTTACTGAAGCACTGACATTAAAGTTCCACCCCCATGAGAAAGCATTTAGAGGAGGAAAAGTATTTCTAAGGGCAAAACGTACAATTGCCAGAACTTGTGACTGCTCCTCTGCCAAGCCCCAGGTGGATCTGGCACCTCCAGGTACCATCAGCATCAGCTCCAACCCACATCTGCAACATCTGTCCTCTCTGCCACACCTCCCTATGGCACGCACAATTTCCCCAGGAAAACACCGAGGTGAAAGGAATTAAAGAACCCCTCCGAGCGACTGAGCGAATTCCCTAACAAAATGCTCAACTCTCGTGAAATCGAGGCAGGGTTCTCCGAGGAGCGATTACTAGCGGAGCAGCCGCCTAACGAGGCTGCAGACAGCGCTCCAGACACACATTCCTGGCTGTCAGACAGCGAGGGCTGCACCCCACGGCAACGGGTGCTGAGCACGGCGGCGACGCGCTGAGAGCAGGGCGCTGCCAGCTCCGAGAACAACAGCACTGAACAGAATCAGCAAGGAGTCATGGAATCATGGAATGGTTTGGGCCGGAAGGAAATCTAAAGCTCATCTCATCCCACCCCCTACCCTGGCAGGGACACGTCCCACTGTCCCAGAGTGCTCCAAGCTCCGTCCAACCTGGCCTTGGGCACTGCCAGGGATGGGGCAGCCACAGCTTCTCTGGGCAGCCTGTGCCAGGGCCTCCCCACCCTCCCAGGCAATAATTCCTTCCCAATATCCCATCCATCCCTGCCCTCTGGCAGTGGGAAGCCATTCCCTCTTGTCCTGGCACTCCAGGCCCATGTCCAGAGTCCCTCTCCAGCTCACACGGAGCCCCTTTAGGCCCTGGAAGGGGCAACACAGAATCCCAGAATGGTTTGGGTTGGAAGGGACATTAAAGCTCATCCTTTTCCACCCCCCTGCCATGGGCAGGGACACGTCCCACTATCCCAGGTTGCTCCAAGTCCCATCCAGCCCAGCCTTGGACACTTCCAGGGATCCAGGGGCAGCCACAGCTGCTCTGGGCACCCTGTGCCAGGGCCTCCCCACCCTCCCAGGGAACAATTCCTTCCCAATATCCCATCCAGCCCTGCCCTCTGGCAGTGGGAAGCCATTCCCTGTCTCCTGTCCCTCCATCCCTTGTCCCCAGTCCCTCTCCAGCTCTCCTGGAGCCCCTTTAGGCCCTGCAAGGGGCTCTGAGCTCTCCCTGGAGCCTTCTCCTCTCCAGGTGAGCACCCCCAGCTCTCCCAGCCTGGCTGCAGAGCAGAGGGGCTCCAGCCCTTGGAGCATCTCCATGGCTGAGCCAGAAACACTCTTAGCCCCGAGTACCAGGTGCAGCAATTTTCAGTGATTTGCTCAGTTTTTCACCACTCTTTCTTAAATTCTTACTAACAAAAAACACAGGGCAAAAGCACAGAGAGAATCATCTGTCCCAGATATGGATCAGAGACATCCTCACATGGCCATCACTGACCTCCTGTCACCACCACCACTCCCAGTTCCTCACCTACCAGCAGACATCTATTTCCAGGCCACTCGTAGAGAGCTACAGCAGGAGCAAAGTCCTAAGAAATCACATTTTAGTGCATAAATACCCCCAGCTCCCACATCCAGCCTCTTCTCCGAGCTGTCCTTTGAGGTGCAGAGCAGCGGCTGAGAGATGCTCTAATCAGTGCATCTAATTTCAAACAGTGTGAGGACCACGTTATGCCTTGGGATAAACGGGAAAGGCTGCCATTGAACTCAAAGAGAGGTAGCACTTCAGAAGCTGGAATTTGGCCTCAAAAATAAAAAAGCCACTAAAACTCAAATATTAAAGCGCATTTAAAAACATAATAAGGCAGATTAGCAATCAAACCGAGCGGCTCGCTGGGGGACTGATAAGTGGGGAGGATTCTAGAAAGGCCCAAAAAGCCTTGTTTAGAGTAAAAATGACTTTTGATCCAAAAAAGAAAGCATGGAAATGCAGTTTTTCTCATGCATTTTCCATGAGAGAACAAGCCCAATCAGCCTTGTTTTAAGCAGCGATGCCGAAGCTCCCACCTGGAGTGTTCTGCACTGGGAGGGACAGGAAATTGCCTGGTGACTCAGTAGCACACAAGGGACAACCTTGTCCTTCACAGGGATGCTCAAAGCACTTTTGACTCATTCAGGGAATCATTTGACCCAACCCCATCCCAGATATCTGAACTGTGCAGTGAATGAGCTGTAAAAGTCTTGCCCCTTCACTAATCCTCCTGGAACTGGGTCTTGGAGTTGATTTCTCATTAAAACAGCCATGAAGGAGGCATCTTCTGTCTCAGCACTATCCTAAAACATGGAGCAGCCACTGGGAGGAGTCAGCTTTGGGAACGGGACTGGGGGAGGTGTGTGGAAGGGTGGGAGGATGGTGACAGCTCAGCCTTTTCCTTTAAAGATTTTCTCGGCCATTCTCGAGGCAAAAACTTCTGAGACAGCGACGTGTTGAGCTGCAGAGGCTGAAGCTGTAGACGTCCTGCTGCCTTCAGACTGAGGGATCAATACAGGGTTTGACACCCATTGAGCCTCCATGTGCCTGGAGGCCAGCGAGGGATGACCCAGGGCCACCTCCTCCGAGACCTCCTTCTGTCCCACAGCCTCCTGAGCTCTTGGCTTTGCAGAAATCCTCCTGCCCAGGCTAGCTCAGCAGCTCCAGTTCCCCAAGACTGCTCTGCTGAGCTTATTCCCAACCAGGTTCAACGGCTGGATTTTGTCTGGAAAGGTTGGAACACAGAAGGAATCTCTTCTCATGCTAAACCTCGGAAGCTTGGACAGTAACCACCTTGCAA
Organism: Monarcha castaneiventris obscurior; assembly: GCA_026261815.1. NCBI lineage: Eukaryota > Metazoa > Chordata > Aves > Passeriformes > Monarchidae > Monarcha > Monarcha castaneiventris. The sequence continues at coordinate 4,605,911 of JAMPIT010000114.1, forward strand.
AGAAGGGGCAGATGGCCCATGCTCAACCCAAATTCCACGTGTGTTAGTCCAAAACGTGGTTCAGATCTATTCCATCTCTGAAGTCTCTGTACAACTCAAGGGACACCTCCTTCACGCCACCAAACCCCTTCAAGACGTCAAAACCAGCACGTGATCAGCATCAGAAGGTGCTCACCGTGCCAGGCCTGGAGCTCAGGGGCCCAGGGAAACAGGGTGGGATGTCTTTCTCCGGTGGGACCTGGGGCTCCACCCATGTCGGGGAAAGGAGTAACCCCCCTGCCCTTGTAGATCCCTTCCAGCTCAGGATATTTTATGATTCCATCATAACTACAATCAGGATCCCTGTCAGATCTTCCCGGCACAGTCTGCATGGCTTTTCCAAGCTGATCCCCACACCCAGCACATCCCATGTTCACGGGGTGCTCGGCTCCCTCAAAATATGGGGTGCTCAAGCCCTGTCACTTCAGCCGAGGTCAGGGAGACTGAAAACACAAGTGTATAATCCTTTCACCAGTTAATTAAAGTACCCATCCACCCTTCATTCAAACCATTAGCCATGGGTGTTTACAATTAATTATTTGGAACCAAATCAAACAAACAAAGAGAAGACACAGGAAGAAGAGAGAAAGCCAAGCAGAGCCAGGGCATTCCTGCAGCAGGGCATTAGCAGAGCTCATCCCTGCCTCCCAAAGCGAGGCACAACCCCTTTTAGCCAGCACAGGGGTTGCTGGAGGTGGGGACTCTACTTCAAATTTGGCTGTTGCCTCGAGCTCTCTCTGTGACCTTGGGAAAACCTCCCTGCCTCTCCTGGCTCTACTGCCAGCCCCTCATGCCATGACCCATGGTCGTGGCATCCCTGCACACCCTCCCTTTGCCCTTGAAGTGCGAATAAACCACAAATAAAGGATTTACAAAACACAAGAGCTCTTTGCTGAGGCACTTGGGTGGGCAGGAGCCAGCGCTCCCAGCCCCGACTTAGCCCCAGCCCCAGAACTCACAAAACATCTGCAAGACCTCAAACGAGCTGAGAGCAGATCTTTGCACCTGCACAGAAAGCCTGGGAAGGGCTCCTGAATATTGCAAGGAGGGCAAGCAGCTCTCCTCCCGCTCCGGTGGAGACGGTGTCCCCAGCTGAAGGTCTCTGCCCTAGTTTATCTCCTCTTTTCCATGATCTCTCTCCTTTCTGAAAGCTTCATTTCAGCGCAGGTATGCGAGGGGAGAAGGGGAGGTGAGGATCAGGGAGCCATCCTTCCTTTTCTCCTCTTATTTCCCTTGCATTTCCTTCCCTCTCATTTGCTGCCAGCTCCGCTCCATCCCTTATCCCCAACCTCCGTCTCCTCCATGCCCTCTCTACTCCCCATCAAGACAGGGTTTAATGTCTTTCCATCTCTTCCCGGGTAAATTGCAGCGAGTCTGCTGGCTGCTCGGGTGGAACACACTGTTTTATATGCGCCATAAAGGGAGAGAACTCTGTAAACAATATTATTTTTAATAAAATCCAAGTCTTTGGCAGGCCAGCTGCTTTTGTGTCTGTCTTAATTTAATCAGACGATCAGCTCTCTCAAGCAGCAAGAGGGAATGAAAAGCATTAGCAAGGAATCAAGGAACTGGTGAGGAAGAGACATGATTTCCATCAAGAGCTTTCCGGCCCAGTGTGTTGCTATGAGAGCAGGACCAAGTTTTCAGGAAAAAGATTCCCAAAACAACTTTGTCAAGGTGCAGGAAGGACATGGGCACATCTGGGCATAACACTCATCCTGTAGTGCTTGAAAAAGAGCTGCCGTGGGCGATGAATAAACCCAGGCTTAAAGATATTTTCAGTCAGAGCACACCCCTGTGACATTGGAAGGTGTCTGAGCCAGCCCACACTCCCCAGGATGGGAACGCTGCCCAGTTTGGTGACCCCCAATGCTTGCACCCAGGTACAGCCACCCAAACCAGCATCCAGAGCTCCCTGTCCACAGACAAAACCCAAACCAGCTCTGTCTGACAGGTCAAAACTCAAAATCAATATAATGATAAGGATTAAATATTCAATTCTGCAAATATATCCCCCAAGGCTGGATCCAGGCTGGATCCAGGGTAAAAGCTGCCTCCAAAGAGGGGAGGGGAGGAGATGGGGTTGGCAGCTGGAGCAAGGGGAGAAGGAGAGCAGCCCTGAGCAACCCCTGACATGCAGCATCGTGAGCAGCAGCTGAGTTTGAAAGGTGTCACTTACAGACAGCCAAAACCTGGCAGAAACAGCTGATTTCGTGACACTTCTGTTCTTCAAGACCAAGCAACAGCCAGCGAGCATCTGCCGTGGGCAGACAGCTCCTTTCCTGCTCCAAAGCCTCCGAGAGGCTTCACCGCCAGCAGGCTCAGCACTTGGCCGTGATGTCCTCTGAGCCCAAACCATTCCAGATGTGATTCCTGCCTCCTTCTCATGCCTCTTTGGAGGATTTTTGGCAGCTAGAGCAGCCCAGAGCAAAGGGCAGGGCTCCCCTGATATGGGAGCGATCAAGGGTTCTGCTCTTCCACCCAAAGCCACAAATCCTCCAGAATAAAAATCCTCCAAAATCTGAAATAATAAAAGCTAATTACAGACACAAAGTAAACAAATTAACTGATGTTTACTTGTTTACCCAGTCACCAAAAGATTGTTAATGACTTAACATGTATTTTTAAGATATTAAAACATGCTAAGGCACAGCCATAAATAAACCCAGTAAAGCAAATATGGTGCTCAGCACTGCAAAAGGAACTAAAATTAGTATTTAATTACAAGAAATCGCTCGAAGTTCTTTTGCTACCATTAATCACTTTCAATTATGAATGTAATTAGAAGTCATCTTTTCTCTTTGGGTGGTCGCTGCTGGGACCTGGAGCGGTGACCCTGCGCTCCAGAAGAGAGAACCCCGCTTGGCTCACCAATGACAACTCCTGGGCGGCTGTGCCAACGGGATGGATCAATTAGTGCCTTCACCGAGCTCCTGAGGAGCCAAGGGCACGCAAACAAGGAGAGGGTGAGGGGGAAGATTGAGTTACTTCATCCCCTCCGCCTGCACTGATTTGTACACTACCCACCCACAGCAGAACCAGGGCTACCGAGACAGAGAAACTGATGTGAAAAATAGTCCGTCCTCAAATCATTAAAGGACGAGATGATAATGTTATCTCTTGCTACGAGGCAAATCAAAGCCTTGAGAGTTCCTTCCGTGCGACAGGAATCGTTGCAGCGGGGACACGTGGCAGCTCACTCCGTGCAGGCAGTGGAGTGCAGTGGAGGGCACGGCCAAAATCTGGTCCCCTGCACCTCCTGGCTCTGCCCTCCCCCTCCACCCAGCTTGCACCACAGTCAGCATCACCTCCTGGCATTTGAAGATGGAGCATGCTCACTGCAGAGGGGATTTTCAACTATGGATCAGTTCCCAGGGGAATCTGCATCGGGAATCTGCGAAACGTAATTAAGAAAAGCAAATTTATTAGCCATAAGCTCTGGGTTTTTTTTTATGAAGGAGGTGGCACTTTTCTTCTGGGCAACTTGCAAATGAAAAATAAAAAGCTGAAAACTCCCTCTCTGCTCAGTGCTCAGCCTCCTTCATCAGCTCAGGCTCGGCTCAAAGAGTTTGGGATGTGGAATCCAAGCCCTGCCTGCAGGCGGTCAGTGAAATGAATCCTTGTGGGGAGGCAGCTGCTGGCAGAGCATCTCCAGCCTCGGACACCCCTGATAACCAGGACACTGCACCATGAACTGCTGCCTTGGCTGCCCCCAAATCCCTTCAGCCTCACAGCCTGCTCCTGGCACTGCACAGCACCAAAGAGGACCAAAACGCAGAAGACAACGTGGAAGATCAAATGGAAACGTTCTGTTTGGTTCCCTTGGTATTTCTGTGCAGGGAATGTGATTAGACTGTCCTTATCTTGGTAGGAACAGTTGTTAGCAATAATGAAATCATCCAGTCCTTTTCTTTTTGAAACCCAGCCACATCCTTTGGCTCCAGGAAACAGGGGCAGTGACATGTGCTGTTTTCATAAAAAGCCACAAGACAACATATTTCATCGCAGTAAATTCCCTTCCCTCAAGTGAAGAAAGAAGGAGAGAGGTTTCAAGGACGAGAAAAGTTTCCGCCAAAAGAAAGGGCTGAGCTGAACTTCTGCCCATCTGACACTTCCCAAGAAGTTGGCTCTTCACAACTTGAAGAAGTTTGGATGACGACAACCCTTGCTGCTTTTGTCTCTCTCCTTCTGCCTCGGCTCCTGCGAGGATAACGGGAATCGTGCACTGAATTTCCAAACCGACACGAACTCCAAGAGGATGACTCTCTACAAGGGAAAGCCCAGCCTCTGGAGGACGGACACTCCACTCCACGTGTCGGCCAAGAGTCCAAGGAGGACTCACGCCAAAACCTCCACATGTTTCCCCCAACAACTACTCGTGACCTGCTTGGAGTCAGGAATACTCCTGCCAGGTTGTAAATCAAGCCAAACTCATCCTCGCCTCATCCCCTTGGACTCTTCTCCAGCCCAGGACCCAAATTCCCTGCTGGGCCTTCCTCTCAGCCAGAGGTCAGCCCAGAGGGTGACAGAGGACCACGTTGCCCCCCGGGTGGACGACACACGTCGCGACTCAGCACTTGCATTAACCAGGCCCCATCCTGTGCTGCCTCCTAATTAGCGGGCAGGATTTCAGCGTCCTCCGCTCCTTGGCTGAGTCCCCCCTTCCCTCTGCTCCTCGCTTGTTCTGTTCACTGAACTAATTGCCAAGCGCCTGCACCCTGGGTGTCTGCTGCTGTTGGAGAAGATTAGTATTTTTACAGAGGGGGAAAAAAAAAGATTAAAAAAAAAGATTGTGTTTTTTAAAGCAGATGAAAGGAGAGCCCAAGGAGATGTGCATTTGACTCTCAAACACGCTCCTTCAAGTCTCCCTCAGCAGTACTTAAAGGCGTTTCCAAAGCAAGACTTTATGAATGCTAAATGAACCCGGCGCCTTGTTCCTCTGCCACAAGAAAAAAAAAAACTTATCTTTTACATACAATATTTCCTTTATGGCTGACACTGCGCATCATGCACTGCTACTACCGGCCCCACTTCAGACACCGACGCTGACCTTCCCAAAGTCACAGGGACACCGCCGGCTCCCCGGGCTGGAGCAGCACACAGCTGGGCAGGGGTCAGGGAGCCTGGCTGGATCCAGGCAGCCACAAATGGATTCACCTGCTGCTCTCCGGGAAGGGCGAGGTGGGACCACCACAAATAGGGAAATGTTCAAAGTCTTGCTTTCCACCTCTGTGATCTTGCATGACCCAGCCAAACCGGGGATGTTGGTTGGTGTTTCACCCTCCAGAAATGTTTCTCAGGATGCAGACGGGATGGGGAATGATGAACCAAGAGGGAAAGAGCAAACCAGATGGATGCAGGAGGAAACGCCCTCTGACCATCCACCTGAACACCATCTGTACCAGCGCCTCTACATCACCAAGCGGTGCTGGCAGGGTCCTCATCTGGGTGTCCAGCACCCAAACTCTGCCCGATTCCAAAAAGGACAAGGAAAAGCACATCAATGCACCCAAACACCTTTGGCCATCTCGCTCACCAAGTCAAGGCCACCCAACACCTTTCCTAATGGAGCAAACAGCCCAGCCCAGTGCCAAGACTGACCCCACCACCCCCACTGTGCAGATCTCCAGCAGGACCACTTTTCTCTACCTGAGAAATGGGAAAGAAGTGCCTTTAGCTTTGCATAAAACACTGTAAGAAGCTGGTCCATGCTCTTAGGAAATCACCCACCCAAAGGAAGTCTTGGGAGATTTAATTAGCTGCAGTCTCTGCTGTTTGAGCTTGTTAGGTGCTATATAATTGCTAAATATTATTATTATCTCTGCAGGTACAGCAGTTTGTTAGGATAATGATAGTGATTGACATTTCCCTGGCATCTTTCATCCCAACCAGATCCCATTTTACTCTATTATAAGACACTTGTTCTGCCTTGACTCTCCATATGTCTCCAAACTGTCAACAGGATCACAACCAGCTCAGTGTTGCCAAAAGAAATAAAGGCAAAGTGGCTCATGGAAGTTCACGGGATGTATCACAAGCTGAGCCAGTTCAACTTCATGCTCAACAACTCAAGTTGCACAGGCAGGTGTGGCATAGACAGAGATACACGGGCTCCACTTCAACGTCAACATGGAGCTAAGCTGCAAGAAGTGGTCCTGGAAGCCACCACAGCTCCCAGAACCGTCCCTTGTCCATCCCCATCCCCTTTTCCTGGCAAGCAGCAGTGGGGACCATAACCCAACCAACACCATGAAAAATATATCCCAGGGACAGCAAAGCAGAGGGGCCACCGAGTGATTAATGGGAGACTATCAGTTTGGGATAGGTCTCTAAATTCTCATTAAGTCAGGTGCTGAGGCATCGCACATTAATCCAGAACATTTCCCCTTCGGCCCAAACAAATAAATAACTCGTGTATAATTCAGGGAGAACTGGGTGGAGCCATCTCTCCCCCTCTCTTCATCTCTTTCCAACTAACCAGTGAATAAAACATCGCCCACAAATCTATTAGGCTAATTTTAAATCCTGACAATTTAGCAGCACTTCAGCAAGATAAGAGCCATTTATTAAAAGCCACAGTTCATTAAGCCAAATGCTGCTGGCGTATTTACTCAGAGAAACGGGGCTGGGCTCGGCTCTCACCCAGACCAGAAGTCTCCAAAGGAGCAGGAGTGATCCTATTTCACCCAGAAAGAGAGGCCAGCGCGAACCTTCGCCCACCTCAAGCACCCGTGGGGCTGCACATGCTGCCCACCAAAGGAACCGGGTGTCTGTGCTGCCTTCTCCTCTCTTGGATGAACACAGAGCAGCAGCCCGGGGATGCTCTGCAGGTTTCTCACCCAGAGCTACAGCAAGTCCCCACAGCTCACACGGGGCCACGCTTTGCACCACCACACCGTGGGACTGTTCCTTAAAGGATCAACACCCCAGTCCGGATCAGGATTGCACCGCTTCGGAACCATGCCCATTAGTGGCAAGCACAGATCGACTCTGGAGAGGGATGGTTGCTTCCAACCACGAGCCAGGAGAGGGCTATGGAAGAGGAGCTGCTGCTTGCCAAAGGTACCAGATTGAACCCGGAGCTTCCTTCCTCCAAGCTGCCTCCTGACATCTCTGTTGATGCCCTCTGCTGTGCCAGGGCACAGGGGCTGCGACCATGCCAGGGGGTGCTTTGGGACACACGGAGAGGGCTGGAGGCTTCCAGGGCACTGGCAGGAAAGAGATGGACTGGCCAGAGGGAGCAGCCCTGCTCTCTGGGAGCTGGGATCTTTGCTAACCTTCTCAAGGGATGAGTTGGCTGCTCCACCCAAACCAAGACACCACAACCTGTAAAGCCAAGCTGTGCATGAGCCCTCCTCAGACCCACAAAATCCTCCCAGCAAGGATGTGCCCGAGCACAACCTGGCAGAGCAGACGTGGCCTTAACAAGCTCTGTGCCAGCATGGAGGAGCTTATTCCACTTGGGAACCACGTGCCACATGGAAGCAGAGGATTTTTGAGGTCGCTTGCAACCCAAGCCATTGCAGGATTCTCTGATCCTGTGGCTCCCAGCGGCGCAGGAAGGAGCGATGCTGAGGGGCTCCGTGGTGCCGGGACGGAGCCAGCAGGGAGGGAGCTGTGCCAGCATCGCTGCGAGGAGCCGGCGGCAGAGGGCAGTGGAGAAATCCCATCTGGCAGAGTTTGTGAGTGTAATTCATTCCAGCGGGAGACATCCAAGAGACTTTATCAAGTGCAATTGTCCCACTGCGCCTTTCACCTGCACACACTTGCAAGACAGTCTGGAGTGACTACAGAGTATCCCTTTACAGTCAGAGCTGAAAGGAGCATTATAAAGGTGAATTAACATTTAAAAAGAACGTAAAAAACCCAGAACTGTTCTAATGATGATTAATGGGAAGCTATAAGGGAGGCCGTGACCTCCTGGTGTCATTAAATGGATTGGCAGGTTTCTGAGCATTAATTATAAATAGCCACAGGAGTTTGAGTGCTTAGCAGAACGATGATAAATCCATGACACAGGCACAGGGACGAGGAGCCAGGAGCATGGGGGAACACGTGCCCGTGTGTGCACGCACACGGCTGGGCGTGCAAAGGAACATGGGTTTGCACGTGTGTCACACACAGGAAAGAGGCAGGGAGCCAAAAAAAGGTGGAAATGAGCCCATGTGAGAATACTGCTGTGTTTGGGTGGATAGAGAAATGGGTAAATGATAAATTAGGCACTGCCAGTCAATCACATTTTCTAAATGTTTTATATCCCAAAAGCTATAAAAGCAATATTCCTTTCTGGCCTTATTGGAGCCATTTCTGGAAGGCAATCACATCTGTTTCCTCAGGGATTTGAGCTGAACTGTGCCTTGGCTTTTTTTTTCCTTGCCTTTTTTTTCCCCTCCCCTTTCTATTTACTCTCTAGCCTGTTACCAAAGCAGGGTCAGAGCATGCATACAAATAGGGAGGAGGAGTGAAAAACAAACAGCCCTGAACCAGTGATGAACAGACAAAAAGTGGCCGCAAACTTCTCATGGCAAAGCCACAGCTCCAGTAATCAGGGGCCACACAGATTTTGGGTCAGGCAGCTCCCACGTTAGCATTTCCTTTAATTTAATGTGCATTATTCCACAATTTCATTGATATTGTGGAGAGCTGCATCCTGGGGCACCGCTGTGCATCACCTCGGATGTGCCGAGCCACCCAGCCTGCCTGGGATTTGCAGCGTCTCACAAGAGCCCTTGGAGAGATGCTCATGGATTAAAGCCCAGATCCCTCTCTGCATCCCACGGGGGCCCAGAGCTGCAGCCACAGAGGCACATTTGCTCCCTAAAGCAGAAGGTGGGGTTTTTGCAGGAGATCCTTGGAAAGAGAGGATCAGCAAAGGGTCGGAGCCTGCAGATGGAGGGTCGGAATAAACACGGGATGAATGGAGCGAGGAGCTGGGGCTCGTTAACGAGCTCTGCCAGTGAACCACAGCGCCTGCGGAGGGGGAGAGCTCCTCTCGCTGCCAGTGACAGGAACAAAAGGCTCCGGGTGAGATGCCAAAGGGGCAGAGCCCTCCCTGGGCATGCAGACACCCCCTCAGCATTCAGGAGAGAGGCTGGAGGTCCCAGACCTGGCACAGCTCCGCACCAGCAGCCACATCCCATCACCCAGCTGAGACAGCAGCCCCAGCATCCAACCATGGCACATTTCCATTGGGATTGGGATCCCCATTTCCTGCAGCACCTCTCTGAGCTGCTGTTTTGGTTTCTGCCCATTCCATGGGGAAGCAAAAGCACGAGCCAAAATCTGCCCCCCCACCACTGAAATTTAAAATATTCCTGTTTAGATTTAAGTCTCATTACCATGCTGGGCCCTCCTGTATTATTTCAACTGATTGGAATATGGTGGCAAAGGAATAAGTTCTCCATACAATTTTCTTCCGATCCTATTAGTTGCAATACAATTACAGTGAATACATCAATTCTTCGTCCCAGCAGCTCCTGGAAAGAGCCACCTATTAAAAGCTGGCTTATTAATGGAATTGTACATCCAGGATTAATCGGGCCACATTGGCCATTTCCATTTCTCACTCCACAAGTGCTTTTGTTTGCTTAATAGGCTGAAGTAACTTGAGAATGACACAACTTAGAGCTTCCCCCATTTGCTCTGCATATCGCCAGCAAATTTAATATCACTTTCCTCGCCGGCGTCTCTCCAGGATTAAACCTGGCACGTGCCGCCAAGGAAATGCACACTGCAGGGTGAGGAGGGGTGGAAGGGGCTTTCTGCCTTTGGCCCAGCCAACAAGGGGCAATTCCTCATCGATCCAAGGCTTTAAACCCAAAGGGAAATGGCAACACCAAAAAAATTTGCCAAAGCCTGCTGGATGAGAGCCACTGCAACATCACCCCATGAGCAGTTCAAAAGCTTCCCAATGCCCCTAAGAGCATCACCCCCTGCCCAATTTGATGTGGGGGGTCCCCTCCAGCCCTCCCCAGTCCCTGGGAATCCCCAGCCAACCCCAGCCACAGGAAGCCAGTCCCATTCCCCAGCACCATCCCTGCACTTGGAAGCAAGGACGCTGTTTCCCAGCGCAGATATTCCTGTGGCAGCAAAGTCACTGCATGTTGCAGCACAGTAATACAGTATGACTTTTCCCTTTAATGGAATTTTTCTAGCCCACTAGGAAAAAAAAGACTCCATTAGCCATACTACAAAGGCTCCTACTTATTAGTATTTTAGAACAGCGGCAAAAACATTTCTTGAATCTAATTATTGCTGACAAATATGAAAATTGAAATCAAAGTTAAATTTTCAGCTACAGTGCCTCATTCGGCCGTGGCTCGCCCGCTCCCAATGATTGCATCAACACATTTATTCTGCTGAGCAGGTTCCCAGACTGGGCCCCCCCATTCCCTGCAGCCCACCCCTCCATCTTCGGAGGCATTAACTCTGACATATTCATCTCAACAGCCGGGCCACGGAACCAACTTCATGTTTACCAGTTGTACGCGGCCGATGGATCCGAGCGAGGCTTCCAGGGGCTGGAGAAGAAGGGAGCACAGCTTGCTGCTTGAGGAAGAAGGGAACAGAACTTGCTGCTTTTTTTAATTTTTCCTCTTTTTTTAGTTTATTGTTATTTATTTCCAACTTTGCTGTCCCCCATCCCCTCCCAAGCTGATCTCCCAAAGGGTGATTTTGAATTCCGCAAGACAGAGGACGTGGAAGGGAAAGGAGAATGGAGAGAGGGGGGAAATAAGGGGAAAAAAAGCCTTGTCAACATATTTCCTTTCTCCTACCTCCCCCCAACATACTGTAAAAATCAATCCCCTTTGTCATTTTGCTCTGCTTGTGTGAATGTTTAATGGCTGTCGAGGGAGATAATGATTGCTGCTAGGAAATTCATTTCAGATTTGCTATTTATAAAGTACTTGGTGCTCAGGTGGGAAATTAACATAAGGAAGGGGGAAAGGGACCGAGCCAGGGTAAAAAAGCAGCAGGAGAGGAGGGGTGAGATGCTGCAGGGCTGGTTGGAAAGGGGATGGGGCCCAAAGAGAATCTGCATCTGGTCCCATCTCTCCTGGGACAGAGGGAAGAGGTTTGCACAGAGCAAGGATGCAAAAAACCCAGCCGTGGATGCAGGGACACAGAGCCAGGATTATCCCCCAGGTGCCTGGGGGCTTTGGGAGCCAGCGGTGCTCCTCACACACCACCCCCCAAAACCCACACCAGCAGCCCCAGAACCACCAGTGGTTTGTGCCCCAGCTCCCCCTCCAGCCCCTCATCCCTCTGGGTTAACCCCAAACCTCCTCCGAGTCCTCTCTCCCCTCAAAGCCCATCAACCTGTTGCCCCGTGTGGGATTTTTGAATCCCGAGGGGATTCCCATCTGCGGTACAGCCAGATCCTGCAGCACCAACGCCGCCATTGAGTTGCTAATTCCTTGTCTCAGAAGTTGCTTTTCACTTTCTGATTTTTCAATAATAGGCTTGGTATGAATCCCTTAAGCTTCTGAAATAAGCTGAAAAACGCTTTTCCAGCCATTTACATAAACACAAGTGGATCAGAAGGAATAATCATAGTTTATGCATTATTTGGGGGCTTTGGAGATGGTTCCTAATGCAGTGTCAGGTTTTGAAGCCCAAAACATACAATGGGAAGCGTTGACGTGCAGAAAAGCAGCACAAAAAGTAAACAATAAATAATACACATTTTTTTAGTGTTGTCTTCAGTGACAAGGCGGTTTTGGCTCCGCCACTACCCCGGCCTCTAATGGATCATGGATCCTGCTCCTCGCCAGCTTTGTTCCAAAAAGAGCTTCATTAAGAGAGATGTCACTCATCCTAAATCCAAATTCACCTCGTGCCAGCCAGCCCTGCCGCTCTCCTGTGCCTTGGCCAGCTATCAAAAACCCCAGTGCAGCCTTTGGGAATTGACTTTGGAAAACTAAAAGTCTAACGGAGGCACCCTCTGATCTCTAAATACCATCTGTCCTGCAGAAAGGGAATAAAAGCTAAAAACACCCAAACCAACCCAGCGATGTAGTGCTATTCACCAGATAACTGCTCTAAGAGAGGAAAAAAGCCCCAAACACTCAAAAAGAGAGAGAATATTACAGTATTAATGAACCTTGCTTTGCTCTGAGGGCCCGTCACGCTTCCAGTGAGGCGGGTCAGGTTTGGCTTTCAAACCAGTTCTTTAAATCAAGAATTCAGTTTCTGGTAAAATGGAAACATTAGCAAAGGATCTGTTTTGAAGAAATAACAATACAAAATGGAACAAGGCTGGAGACTCCAGGCTCTTTGATACCACTGGAACGCGGCCTTTGGAGCTCTTTTTTTATTTTTTTTGTTTGAAATCACTTCACAACTTTGTACATAAAGCTTCGGTGAGCTCCGAAGAAAATGCTTCAAAAATCATCCCTTACTTTTCCCACAATTTACTTTCACTGGGAATTTGTGATGGTTCTTTTTTATTTCGCCTTTTGGAATTCAAAAAACCTGAAACATTCTGCTTTGTTTCTAATATTGCACAATTTCCTGTGGCATTTCCCACTCCTTAGCAGCTGCTCTCTCCCACCGTGAGTCACTGGAGGATGTGAACCAGCCCCATGGACTGAGCATTTGTGGTTCTCCAAGCTCCTTCCCAACCTAAATCGGGGTTACCCAGGATCAGCAATGCACAAGGAAAAGACACCATCCCCTCAAGGCCAGGATGGACCGGGCTTGGAGCAACCTGGGATAGTGGGAGGTGTTCCTGCCCATGGCAGGGGGTGGAATGAGATGAGATGAGATTTAAGCTCCTTTCCAACCCAAACCATTCTGGGATCTTTTTCTGTAATCTCTCAAAAAATCCCTGCTGAGAACCCGCTCCCATCCTTCCTCCAAGCCAGGCCCAGCACTGCTCCAGCAGCGAGCACCTGGCACGAGCCACAGCTCAGCAGTGTGCAGAGGTGAACCTTCCATCCACCTCCACAGGCTCCTCCGTGCTGTGCTGGGACTTCTCACACCTCCATCCCTGTGATCCCCGTGGGAGGGCAGAGGGTTCCAGGCCAACTTCCAGCAGCACTTTAGGAAGAATACTCCAGCCATGAGGAATTCAGGCGTGGTGGATGCCTGAAATCCTGACTTCCCCATACAGCTGCTACCAAGCATTTCAGAGTTGAGGCTCCTTTTTTTTGACTGCCCTGATTAGTAAGCGAAGCATGTGGGAGGTGGAGGAAGGGAAAGTAGGAGGGAGGGGGCAAGAATGCCAAGAACCAAACACTGTCTTTAGTGGGAACAGTCAACAGGACAAGGGGGCCAAGGGGTCAGTTAATTTACAACAGCTTTCAGCATTAGACATATTAACTGTGAAGCGCATCAAAAATCCGTGCTCTCCCTCCTGGCGGCAGATAACAGAGCCCGGCGAGGCAGCACCTCTGATTTATTATTAACCAGGAGCAAGGTGCGTGCGTGGGGAGGGGGAGGAGGGAGGGAGGTGGCCAGGTCCTCCCAGCTGCCAGCCACAGCTCCAAATGTGCTGGGAGCACGAGGGGTGAGACGCCTGCAGGATGCACCCATGGAAGGGCCGGAGGGATTGGGGTGCCCCAAGGGGGTGCAGTGACAAAGGGATGGCTCTTTGTAATCCTGGTTTTTCATAGAATCCCAGAATGGTTGGGATTGGGAAGGAACCTTAAAGACCAGCTCGTTCCAACTCCTGATGTGGGCAGGGACGCCTTCCACTAGCCCAGAGTGCTCCAAGTCCCATCCAGCCTGGCCTTGGACACTGCCAGGGATCCAGGGGCAGCCACAGCTGCTCTGGGCACCCTGTGCCAGGGCCTCCCCACCCTCCCAGGGAACAATTCCTTCCCAATATCCCATCCAGCCCTGTCCTCTGCCAGTGGGAAGCCATTCCCTGTGTCCTGTCCCTCCATCCCTTGTCCCCAGCCCCTCTGCAGCTCTCCTGGAGCCCCTTTAGGCCCTGCAAGGGGCTCTGAGCTCTCCCTGGATCCTCCTCTTCTCCAGGTGAGCACCCCCAGCTCTCCCAGACTGGTTTTTGTCTATAAAAGCTACTAAAAACATGAAGAACCCACATGCTGAGGCGTGGCCGCTGGCTGGCAATGGCAGACACCAGCATGGCTTGGATTTCCACTATAAAATCCCCAAATCTGGCACCTTGATCATTTTGGCCCCTGTTTGAAACCAAGAGCTCAGCTCCAGGTCCAAGTCACAGCTCCAAGCCTTTGCCATGAACATCAGAGATGGATCAGTTTGGGTCCTGCTGAGTCTAATGGGAGATTTGTCACTGCCCATCAAAGGAGAATGATCAGCAATGCTTAAAAAATCCTATTTCCCTTCTTTAGAGCTCCTCTCCCTTCAACTGGAGAACAAGCAAGGAAAGTTCTGCCCTTTCTTGCCACTACTGAAGTTTGGGAAGCAAAGACAAACACAAGTGAAGGAAGATCTTTTCCTGATCCCCATGGCCAGATATTTGCTCCTCACGTGGTGTTTGCCAGCCCGAGGAAAGCTGAAGTCCACCTCCACTGTCTGACTGGAGCTGCCTGGGAAGAGCTCTCCCCATCCACTCCACCCTGGTTTATCCCAGAAACCAGCAAGCCCTGCTCACTAACCTGACCTAGATCTGCCAACTGATCAATTTTTTCCCCATAGGGAAAAAATAAAATGGGGGCGAAGGAAATAACAATATGGGTATTTTTAAGTGAAAACTGCAAGAAAAATACACAAAGCAGACACTCGTAATATTGAATGCACTCGTCTCGGGCGTAGGTCGAAGGAAGACGGAAAAACCACGAGCCAGGGTCACTGTGCTGCTCAAAATGCCCACGTGGAGAAGGGAAAAGCAGTTTTTGCAAAACACAAGGATATCCCAAAACCAGTTGTAGCCTCCAGAGCATCCAGCACCAGTCTTGTACAGAGGGATGGTCCCTAGGATGGTTCAGAAGTTTTGTTTCACCAGAGGAGGTTTTTTCCAAGCTCCCAGCTCCCATCTGATCCCCTCTGCTTATCAAACTGGTATTTAACTCCTTCTGACCCCTGAGGCTCATCCCAAATGTGGCAAGGAGAGAGCAGTCCCACACCGACTTGGACTTCCACAGAACCCCCAAATCTGGCACCTTTGCTCATCTGGGGCCCTGTTTGAAACCAAGAGCTCAGCTCCAAGCCCAAGCTGCAGCTCCCAGCCTTTGCCATGAACATCTGAGATGGACAATTTC
The DNA here is from genome assembly GCA_026261815.1 of Monarcha castaneiventris obscurior. Classification (NCBI taxonomy): domain Eukaryota; kingdom Metazoa; phylum Chordata; class Aves; order Passeriformes; family Monarchidae; genus Monarcha; species Monarcha castaneiventris. Next base: position 4,621,138 of record JAMPIT010000114.1, read on the forward strand.
TCACCTCCTCACGTACCTGCTGTAGATGGCCACGGGCACCTTGTTCACATGTGTTTTATGGCCAGTAAACAACTGCAAGTCCTGGGACTTGTGCCAGCACTTAAGGGACCTCACACAGCTCTAGTCCAGCAGTGGGGCTCCTAAACCTGGTGTAGCTCCAACACAAACCTACTCCAGCACGCGCTCCCGTGATCTAAGGTAACTCGTTACACACAACCAAGTTTGGATTTCATTTGGATTTCATTTGGATTTTCGTCTTTTTGATCCCCAACTCTCTCGATGGAGATCCCTCCATATCCACAGCGTAGAGCAACCACAACAGCTTTACTCCTCTTCATACCCTGCCAATCCACTGCCGTGTAACCAGCTCAGTGCAGCGATGCTCCCAGGGAAGCAGCAGCAATCCACACATGGAAAACCCCACCTGCAATTCCACCACCCAAACCAAACTCCCAAGCCCCTTTTCCAGCATTTTGGGTGCCATCCAGCGTTTTGCACAGTGCAGGTGCTTTCCAAAGGTCTGCTCGGGTTGCTGCTTGCTCCGGCGTGCCTTAAAAATGTGCCAATGAATCCCAGGCGGTGGCCTGATTTCCAGAGGTGCTGATGCCTCCTCACAGCTCCGCTGAGAATCAACAGGAATGACAGATGTTCAGCCACGCTCCAAATCCAGCCATCGAGCAAGCGGAGTGCATTCCCCTCCTTTTATGTACTGCATATAACTGGGTTATCTACTCATGTAGGTATTGATTATTACTGTTATTACCTATTAAATAGCTATTTTCTGCTGTTGGGGTGAATATCACGTTTTATTGACCCGCACGATAACTATTAACCACATCTAATATTTTTCCCAAGGACCAATAAATCGGGGCATTCACAAAAAGATGTCGATACACGTAATTTTTCTTACACACATTCATTAGTGCAATAACCTCCCGCACGAACTGCCAGGAGGCTTCCCCTCGCCCCTCCACCGAGAGAAAATCTTCCCAGGATGCCCAGCCCCATCCCAGATCCCAAATCCTGCCCTTCCCGAGGGAAGCACCCAGCCTCTCCTCCCTGTGGAAGTGTCTCTGGGTCAGATCCAGCCTTTCCATCACACACCAGCACAGCCTGTCTCCGACTGGGAATTATCTGCATCCCAGCCACATCGAACGAGCGAATAATTCTTTCGGATGAGGAACGCTCTGTGTAGGATGTTGACACATGCTATTATTTTACATACCTATTTCAGCTTGTATGCTTATTAGAATAAGGTCTTTATGCTAATTTGTAAATCAAATTCCCATAATTCTTGGCTTACTGATGCTAAAGGCCCAGCTAAATCTTCTATGACCTTTTAGCCTGGTTAATCCTTTTACGTGTGGCTGAGGGAAGAGTTTTCTTGTCTCTTCCACTCCTGAGTGCTGGGGTGGGATTTTTGCCTCTTCCTTAGGAAATCCAGGTGGGCTGTGAGTCAGGGACACAGGGCACATGTGAGGCCACCCCTCTACTCTGAGCCAGGCAAAGAGGGAAGAGAAAACTCTGCTGCCTGGTCCCTGTGCAGGGATATTTTGGGTTTTCATCGCTGCTATTTAAAAATCAGACAGAAGACACAGAGCAAACACAATGAGAGCTGTGTTGCCAAATTGCCACTCACTTCCCGACGCCCGGGGCTATCCCAGCCCTCTGCAGCCTCCCCTCTTTCCATCTCTTTTCCCAACTTGTGGCTGGATGTTTTCTGGCTCCATCCACCTTGTGGGTCGGTGCAATGGACACCTCCAGCTCATTCCCGAGGGGGTGCAGCATCCAAGCAACGCCTGAGCTCTCCCTCCAGCACCAACAGCCAACAGCTCCCTTGGTGTCCAAGCACGCCGGACATTGCAGGGCTCAGGGGGCTCCTTCCTGACGGACACAGCACTCAGCAGCTCCCATCTGAGGGCCACAGTTCCACAAATCCAACAGCGAACCTACAGAACGTGGAGGACCTGCAGATGTTTGCACAAATGCAGGTGGTCAAACGCTCCTGAATTATCCCACTTCACGCTCCGCTTGCCTTTCAAGCACACACACAAATCACTTTTCTTATTGTTTGTTTGGCTGGAAATAGGGAAATGACCTGGAGTATGGATGAACCGCTGCAGAGGGCAGCACACGTCTCCAGAGATATTGGGAGGAGATTTGTGCAAAACACAGTTTTCCTGCATGGCAATAATTTTCACATTTTCAAACACAAGCCAGCTCCAGTTCTGGACACCAAATGAGGGAGAAAACTTATGAATTCCGAAAACTACTGTGATTATCAGAAGAATTCATGAAGCAGAAGCACATTACTGCTGATTTTCAGCACTGCATACAAACCTAAATATTACCTTGGGGTTGAATGAGCCCACAGTTCTCAAAACTCTCTTTAAAAGTTTGTGCTAAGATACAAAATTATTTATAGGGTGTGTTTGGGGTTTTTTTTAAAATTACTCTTAAATAAAATTATGCAAGAAAAACTCCCAAGGGGACTCCTTCCCTCCAACAATGCAGCAACTTCCAGCCCAAAAAAGGCCCAAACTTTTTGCTGCCAAAAGCTGCCTAGGGCAGTATTTCACCCAGCTGCCCACAGCTCTGCCCTGGGTCCTCCCCACACCATGGACCAACGTGGTCCCTGCTTTTCCTCAGTCCAGGAGTGACTCAGGGACTTCTGGCACCCACTTCAGATTCCTGCAAGGCAGGGAATTGGTGGGTTTGGGGCTTAGGGAGGCAGCACATTCCTCCCCACAGCTCTGCTGCCCAGGAGAATTGTAAAAAATAATAAATAAAGAAATAAAAAACCAACTACTTTTTGATCTGGAAGCTTTGATAGGAGCAGGGAGAGGAAGCAGGAGGGATGACCAGAGGCATGGAATAAGACTGCAAGGAAGCCAAGTCAGGAGCCCCAAAGCAAGCATTAAAAAATAATAAAATACTGAAATAATAAAATAAATGAAGCACACATTCCGGGCAGGAGAAGCGAGGAGGGAAAGGGGCACCTTTATCCCTCTCCTGGGAAGCCCCGAGCCTCCACACCCAGCCGGGCTCGCTGCAGAGGTGGCAGCCGGGGGGAAGCCCGTGGGATGCAGAATTCCAGCACGCCGAGCAGCACGGGCGGCAGGCAGCAGCCCTGCGAGAAGGAGGGAGCTCGGGGAGGGAGAGCGGGAGGAAGGCGAAGAGGAGCGATGCCTCGGCGTGTGATGCGCATGTTAAGCAGCCTGTGCCGGTCGGTAGCGCACGGGGGGCTCTCCCTCCGCAGCAGCGGGCCCGGCCTGCCCAGCAGAGAGAAGTTTGTGCTGGGAGACACCCAGGCACCGTCTGTGCCCGCACCGCAGCCCCCAGCCCCGCACGGGCCGGGCTTGCCGAGCCCACCCCAGCCCTGCTGCAGCGCTCCTCGGCAGGCGGGGACGAGGCTGGGCTGCTTTGGGCATTCCCAGCCCGGCGGGCACCTCGGAGCAGCGCTGAGGTAGCTGGGTCCGGCTGTGGAGGAGGAGGTGCGTTCATCCCCACCCCGGGGTGCTTCGATGCTCAGGAGAAGCCACCCTGTCCCCCCCAGGAACGCCTGCAGCCCCCCCCGGCGTGCATCCGTCTCGCCCAGGAATGCCCGCACCGCCCCGGGGCTGCATCCGTGCTCCGGAGAGTGCCCGCATCCCCTCCCGGGGCTGCACCCATCTCCCCGAGAAGCGCCCGCATCCCGCCCCGGAGCCCCCGGTCCCCGCCGCCTCCCGAGCACGGCGCAGCAGCCCCTGGCGCATCCCCCTGCGCATCCCGAGCTCCCGCGGCGGCCCGGGGCAGGATGCGGCTCCATCCTCTCCTCCCATGGAGGAAACCCCGCTCCCACAGCCCCTCCAGATGGCTGCGAGGAGCCTAACGCGAGCTGACAGGCTCGGCGCTCCCGGCCAGATGGGGCTGGCTCCCGCCGCCTCTTCCCCCCTCCTTTTCCCACCGCTTTTTGCTCTTTTTTTTTTTGCCTTGCACAGCCCCCCCCTCCCCTCCAAGCACCATCCCCCGGGTGCGGGGAGGCAGCCGTGCTTATCCGGGACAGGCTGGAGAAGGACTTCCCAACTCCCAGCCCGGCGGGAGAGGGGCTGCACCGAGTTTTTCGGACGACCTTGCTGGAAAAGCAAAGGCGTGGGGGGAGCACAGAGGATCCCCGGCCCCCACCCCTGCCCCCCAGCCTGTTGGATCATTGATCCTGCCAGAATTATGCTGGGATGGCAGAGTCCTTCCGCACCCGCAAAAATAATCAGGACGCCAGGGGAGAAGTGTCCCCCCCGCCAGCCCGGTGCACCGGGAATTCCCGCGCCGTGCCCGCATCCGCACCCCCCGCAACTTCACAGCGGGCTGGGGACCCTTTCCCAGCTCTGTCCCCGCTCTGGAGGGATCCTCGTCCCCACTCTGGGGGGAATTCTCACCCCGCAGCCCCCTCGGAAGGAGCTGCCGTGGGACCGCGCATCCTCCGCCCGCCCGGGCTGCGTCCCCCGCGGCATTCCCTACCTTGGGAGAGGAGGAGCGCGGCCATCCCGGCGAAGATCACCCAAGAGACGGGGTGGTGCATTTTGGCCTGGGCCATGTTTTCCTCCTCTTTCCCCACTCACTGCCGGGCGGGGAAAGGTTTAAAATCCAGCGTTTCCCGGAGCAAAGCGCAGGAAGGGGGCCGGGGGGGGGAGGGGGGGGAAGGAAAAAGGAAAGGGGAAAAAAAAAAAAAAAAAAAAGGAAAAAAAGCACCGAAGGATGGGGGAGGGGAAAAAAACCCAAAAGAAAAAAAAAAAGGGGGGGGAAGGGGGTCGGAAGGGGTTGCAGGTGCGAGGACAGGCGCTGCGTGCCCGCCGCTCCGGCCCGCACACGCCGCCCGGCTGCAACACGCCGCCGGCCGCGCACGCAGCCGCCCCCGCGCAGCACTCATTGGCTGCGGGGCCCCCCCGCGCCCGCACCCGCACCCTCCCGGCACCCGCACCCCCGAACCCCACCGGCATCCCCGTCCCCTAACCCCACCGGCATCCCCATCCCCGGCATCCCCACCGGCATCCCCTGCACCCGCACCCCCTAACCCCACCGGCATCCTCACCCCCAGCTCCCGCAACCCCGAACCCCACCGGCATCCCCATCCCGGCATCCCCATCCCAGCTCCCGCACCCCCGGCACCCGCACCCCCTAACCCCACCGGCATCTACCCCCCCCAGCCCCACCGGCATCCCCACCCCCGGCACCCCCCGGCACCCCCGCCCTATCTACACCCCCCTAACCCCACCAGCACCCGCAGCCCCGGCACCATCGGCATCCGCAGCCCCTAAACTTCCCCCCGACATCCACATCCCCAAACTGCTCCCCCCGGCATCTGCACCCCCCCTAACCCCACCAGAATCCGCACCCCCGGCACCTGCACCCCACTGAACTCCCCATCCCTCGGCACCCGCATCCCCCCCACTGCCGGCACCCGCAGCCCCCAAACTTCCCCCCGGCATCCACACCCCCCTCCCAGCTCAACCTGCATTGAATCCCCCCAGCTCCGGCATCCCACCGGACTCCCTGGCATCCAGCACCCTCACCCCCTTGGCATCCCCATCCCCCTACATTCCCCTGGCATCTGCACCCCCCCACACTTCCCCTTTAGCATCTGCACCCCCCCACACTTCCCCTTTAGCATCCGCACCCCCCCACACTTCCCCTTTAGCAGCCGCACACCCCCACATTTCCCCTTTAGCAGCCGCACACCCCTACAGCAGCCTTGCAAACCCCCCCGTAGTCCTTCCCCACTGGGAAAGGGGGTGAATCCCTCCCGGAGTGCCTGCAGCCATGCTGTGACTCGGTTTCCCCACCAGCACGATGACGGGAAGGATTCACACAAACCCCCTCCCGCCGTGTCCCACCTGCCTGGCCCTAAAGGAACAGGGGCACCTGCATCTGGGAGCTGATGTCTGCAGGACAGCCCCAACAAACCTCTGCCCCTTTCACACCTAAACCCTGTGGAAATGGCTCTAAAAGCAAATTTAATAAGGAAAAACTCCTTAGTTTGCAGCAGAAATCTCCCTTCAGTCCAGATCAAGGGGTTTTTTCCATGCTGTAACCATGCTCATCTGACTCCTCACACCAAGCCCACCTCCTGCTCTGAGCAGCATCTGGGCCCCTTGGATCCAGTTTAGGATGGAACACGCTGCTGTTAGTTCAGCTCCTTGCACCTGCCAACTACCAGTCCCTATTTCACATCACCAGATATAAAATAGACTTTTCTCCAGTTCAGGATTCCCAGACCAAACACATCTGTCCACACCACAACCCAACATCAGGAGCATGACACTCACGTGCCTACACAGAAAAGGTCCTTGAGACCAAGCCCTTAAATTATTTCCACCTTTTGTCCAGTAAAAAGAATATCTGAGGCTCTGAACGCCAAGATACCCCTTTAAAACTACCTAAATAAAAAATATCACATTAAATATTATTTTCATAAGTGAGAGGGATGTCTCATTTCATTGCTCGAGGTGACTCACAGCCCCTTCAAACAGCATTATAGCCAGAAAAAAATGACAAAGAGGAAAAAAATATTAAAGATATCCTGGCTTTTTTGTATTTATGCCTCCTCAGAGACTTCCAAAAATCTGAGCTGTTCACTTTGCAATTCAGAAGAAGACTTGGCTGCGAACTCTTGGAAATCCAGCTGTGTTTCTGTCTCCATCACCCAGAGAGACTCTCCGAGTGAGATCCAGGCCGGTCGTTCTGCTGCAGGGAGGTGACAAAGCTCCGGTCCCGCTCCTCAAGCCCCATCTACAGCTCTGACAACGGCTCCGATGTCAGAGCTGGGAGGGATCGGCAGCTCGGGCTGGATGCTCCCTGCAGCCCAGTTTGATGCCTGCACGTCCCCACCACCAGCCAGCCCAAGGGCCACCAGTCCCCAGCCAGAGGCCGCGTGCCACCCGTCCCTGGGTGCTCCCCGACACCTCCTGTGCTGTGACCCATCAGTTTCCACGGGGGCTTGACAGAACTGTGGCTCCTGGAAAGCTGCAGGCTCATGCCAAGGGCTCTCCGCTCTCCTTCCTTTTCCCCTCCCAAGGCTTGGCTCAACCCCCAGAGCTCGAGGAGGTCCAGTGGATGCAGAGCTCTGCACCAGCACATCCTGGCACCACCAGGAGCACCCCACACCCTGCCAGTGCCTCCACCACCTCTCAGCTCATTAGGACGGGCAGAGTTAATGAGCAGAGCAGCCCTGATGACGCAGTGCCGGGCTGCACTCGTGGTGCAGCAGGATTCTTCTCCAGGAGCAAACACAGGCCACGGGGTATTTAATCTTGTCCCATCCACCTCACGATGTCAGGGCTTGGAGCGTTCCTCCAGCACAAACCCATCGCTGCCCCAGCGACCTCCAGCTGAGGGAAAACCCTTGGAAAGGGGGAAGGACTCCTAACCCCATCCCATCCCATCCCAACCTCTCCACTGTGTCCCCACCATCCCATCTGCATAAATTGCCTACAATAAGGCTCCACACAGCAATTTTTACCACCCTTGGCAACACTCCTGCCTTTGACCCCAGCTTGCCGAGCCAGCGACGGCGCTCGGAGCAGCTGGAAGTGGTCGATTAGGTTAGTTTGGTTTATTACCAACACATTATGCTTTAAAAAACACAACTTCCCTGCCTATTTGCCTAAGCAGGGAGAGCAGTTTCTAAGCCAGCCCTACGCAGTCGCTGCTCTTCCTACAGATTTGCTCCATGCATTATTAATCCACACAGCGCTCGTTCCGAGCACGGATATTTACCCGATGCACCAGAGCAGCTCTTAAGGAGCCTTTGGCTTGTGGCTTTGTGGAACATCAACTTTTCATGTTGAACAGCAGGTGATGTTCAACAGAACGCCTTGCAAGAAATGCCTAATATCGCCATTACACTCGTCCATATCTGTGTGCTGGGCTGATAGGAACATGCAGATAGCAGGGCTGCACTCCTGAGATAGGGATGGGGGGAACAAGTTATTCACTGGAAATCATATATAAATATATATTTGTACCTGGTGTGAACCAGGGACACCATCCCTCCGTGCATACCGAGATGCAGACGGCCCCTTTCAGCAGAAATTCCTGCTAAATTTATATGAAATTCAATTTTTTCTGCCCCTAAATCTGAATAAAAGCCCAAAACACAACACCTTGGCTAAAAGTCTGCAGGGGGAAAAAAAAAGCGATGTGCTGCTTTGCAAGGAAACCTCTAACTGGCTCTAAAAGGAGCGCTGTGACCTTGCTGAACAGCACTGCATAATTTTTAATAGACATTTTTTGCTGGAACTGACATACTCCCAGGCGTGGTTTTATTCCGCTAACATTTTTTCCAGAGGGAAATGCCATGTTTCATTGGATTTTTTTCATCATCCCTCCATATACATCCCTATAATTACTATATGCATTACAATAGCATTGGCATGCCTTTGATAAGATCCCGGTTCCATTATGATCGACTCCGTGTGTACACCCGGTAAAAACAGTCCCTCCCTTGAGCTCTTCAAGTCAAAATAGAGAAAGCAGAGGAAGGTGTTGAGACAAGAGCAAATTACTCCTCATTTTAGGGCTGGAAAAATAAGACTTGGGAAGGCTAAGCCACCACGTGAGGCCAGGGAGGGATTTTTCAGCTGTGCCATGAACGGAACCAAAATCTCCCAGCTTTGGAACCAAAAATCTCCAAGCTTTGGAACCAAAAATCCCGTTGGAAATCTCCCAGCTTTGGAACCAAAATCTCCAAGCTTCGGAACCAAAAATCTCCAAGCTTTGGAACCAAAAATCTCCAAGCTTTGGAACCAAAAATCTCCCAGCTTTGGAACCAAAAATCTCCAAGCTTTGGAACCAAAATCTCCCAGCTTCGGAACCAAAAATCTCCCAGCTTTGGAACCAAAATCTCCCAGCTTTGGAACCAAAAATCTCCAAGCTTTGGAACCAAAAATCTCCCAGCTTTGGAACCAAAAATCTCCCAGCTTTGGAACCAAAATCTCCAAGCTTTGGAACCAAAATCTCCCAGCTTCGGAACCAAAAATCTCCCAGCTTTGGAACCAAAATCTCCCAGCTTGGAACCAAAATCTCCAGTTGCTTTGGAACCAAAATCTCCAAGCTTTGGAACCAAAATCTCCCAGCTTTGGAGGGTAGCACCTGCTTCCCCTTGCAGTGTTTCCCCATCTGAAATCACTCCTGCTCGTGGCTCACCAGTGCGAGGGGAGAGTTAAGGCAACGCTTCCACCACTCTGCCAAAAATACCAGGGATGAATTACGTGCAAAATGACCCTTTTTTCTCGACAAGGGGGAGAATTTTTAAAGCCACACAGCCCGGCCCACGTGTCCACACAAAGGCATTCCAGCAGCCCCGTGCCCTGGCGTGCAGGGGACACACGGAGCCAGACAGACGCGTGCCCACGGGCGCCCGGATTTGCTCCTTTAATTACACCTCCTACGGGTGAGAAAGATAAGCCCAAACGGAGCAGCTGCATGAAGGGAGGAAGCCTATAAGTTATTCATAAGTTCAGGCTCAAGCTCCTCTCTTGCTTTCACTCCATGACACCTTCAAAACATATTATTCATCTATTTTTTCCTCCTCTGGGAAGAGAGATGGTAATTGTAGTAAATATATCACTGCCAAGTCATCCTCGCAGCCTCCGAGCCTGCACGGCGCGAGGGGCAGGGATCTGAGGCAGCAGATTTGGGATGCCTGGGATCCGTGAAGGACATCCTCAGGCTGCCGTGGGGAGCAGAGCACTGGGGGAGAGCGTCCACCCACCCCCATCGCCTCCACCATCCCATCCTTTGAGATCAAAGCCCCACAGTGCCCCCTGAGCACCTGCAAACAGCGAGTTGTTCGCAAGACTTTTCCACATCCAGCCCGGCAGAGCTCAGACTGGGACACCAACGCCCTCAGGATGCTGCACCCCATTTTCATCCCATCCCGGTGGCATTTGGGTGAATTTTGGGCTCCATTTCTGGCTCCCGAATAAAAATAAAAGTCACTCTGACCAGCATCCCTGCCTGCTGAGAGCCTTTGGAAACAAGAGCCACAGCTCAGAGGTTTTGTTTGCCCTCTCAAGGCTGTTCCAGACAGAATAATGCTCCTGCCAACTGAAGCAGCTCTCCTTGAGCTCGAGAGGTTAGTTTTTCTGAATGCAGCGACACGGATCCTCATCTCGGCCCCATAGCACAGAGGATTTGTTGTATTCCAGTGCAAAAATAACCCTGAAAGCAATATCTATGGCCACACCAGGGCGGGGAGAGGGCTCCGGCATCGGCGCAAGGCGCCTGGGAGGAGAGAGAGACACGGGGCATGGATTTTATTTGTCCTCGATTCCCAGGGAGGTCATTTACTGCAGTGCCCCTGGCACTTCCCCAGCCCTTTCTAGCACACTTGATTCTTGTGAGTTTTCTTAATCTCATCTCCTTCATTGGTTATTGCTCTTTCAGTGCTGAACTCAGCAAGATCGCCCGTGTTTAGAGAAAGATTAGCGCTGAGTACATTAAACACGGTAATGCCATGTACTGGAGGGCGCCCGGTCAGCGCCCCGGCCCCCAGCACCCCCAGCACCTTCCCAAACCCCAGCCCTTCGGCTGAGGCTGCTTTTGGCTACGTCTGCAACACCTCTCGTGTCCCAGCACCTCGCAAGGAGCCCTTCGGAGATAAAAAATCCAGCAGCTCTAGCGCCAAGCACATCTTTCCCCTTTAAATTGACCCTGGAGTTGGGCTCGATGGGATCGCCCCATCCAGCTCGGGAGACTCTGCGACTCTGTGATGGCCAAATAAGTGCTGAGGGACAGCGGGATTTTGGCAGCAGAGGAAGCAGAAAGGAAGGGTGGATGGAGAAGGGTCTGGATCAGCAGGCAAAGTGCCCACCTGGACACAAGGAGCCACCCAGAGCCTTCCCTGGCTGAATGCTCCCAAACATCCCAAATCTGCAGGCTCAGGTGGAGCAGTGACCTGCAGCCCTGCAGGAAGGCGATGCCCACGGCGCTGAGCCCTTATCCAGTGCACGAGGATGGGGCACCCGGGCTAACAGGGAAATGTTATTCTCTATTCTCTACATAAAATTCCCAATTTCAAGCAACACAGAAGCCAACCAAGATGGTAGGAGCCTCTGCAGAGATGCTCTATGGCCATGCTCTGCTTGGTCTCACTGTTCATTCCTTCCCTTCCCCCAAACCAACCATTTTTCTCCGCATTCCAGAGATTTTTCAGGATGCTTTCCAGCACCCAGCCGCCAGAGCACGTGCTGCCATCAGTCCCCATCCCAACCGGACTCTTATCGTGGCTCACCGCCTCCCGTCCCTGCTTTCCAGTTGATTGAATGTCTGTTTACCCACGGATTACAAGGAGGCAACAAGTCCATGTGGGAAGAGGCACCGTTGCATGGGCAGAGGCTCTGCAAACAGATGGCTCGAGGAGATAGCGGCTGTTTGCTGCCTTGTGCGTGCTGCTGGGCTTGGGGTGACACAGCCCTGGCACATCCCTGCCTCCCCTTCCCTTCTTATTCCCCTCCTCGAGCTCCCTCTCTGACTTGGGGAGTGAAGACAAAGACTCAGCCAGCTGCACAGGTCTGTCCTGGAAGGTGTTGGAAGGCCCTCAGATTTTTGTATTTCTAACCATCCCTTCCAAACCGATAATGGGACATTACATTTTTGGGGGGAAAACTCTTGCACAGCTCTTTTCCAGCTCCCATGAAGCTCAAGGTCACAGCGAGGTGGCTCAGCAGTGACCCACCCCACCAGCTGGACTCGTGGCAATAAAGAAACCTGCAGCCACCTCGATGTCTCAGACAACCCCACCTTGAGAGAGCTCTTTGGGAGCTGGGAACAGACAGAACCCACCCAATGTCATTTATTGACGAATATTCTCCGTTCTGGAAGGTGCAGCAGTGGCAACACCTTTGCTGCAGTGCTCAAAGGCACCCAGCCCCTGCTCTGCTCCCAAGAGCCGGAGCGACACCTCCGGATCCAGCTCAGCCTCCCAGCAGCAGCCGACCCCTGGCAGGTCTCAAACACCGGAGCCTTTGTACTCCAGATGAAGGGAAAAATAAACGCGCCCGTTACAAAACACTGGCTGTGATGAAAGCGCCATTGGAGACCCTGCAGACTGTCTAGGGATTTTTTCCCATCTAATTCACATCTCCCACTCTCCATCTGCCAAAAGAGAAAGCCAGGTAAACCAGCCCTGGGAGGAACGGGATTCATATTCCCCGAATAACCCTCGTTTGCAATTTTAGCTTCTCCCGCTCATCCTGCCACCCCAAACTAATTGCATTCCCCACATCCTCCTCCTCCTTCTCCCCCACCCCAAGCTTTAAAAGCCTGTGGTGTTATACAGCAGGCTCAAAGCACGTTCAAGATTAGTCCTGCAACCTGCCTGGCAGAGTCAGAAAATTGAAAAAAAAAAAAAAGGAAAAGGGGAAGAAAAAAAGGAAAAGAAACCAGAAAAAAGAAAGAGTCGGCTCTTGTCAGGAGTGTGGTAGTACAAGGAAGTAATTTTTCTCTCCCCATTTCAGCTGGACGTTGCTGTTTATGTCCGCTGCATCCTTTCTTCTCCGCCGTGCAGCTGTAGCATTGGGAAATTGGAGAGGGGAGGCGGGGGGGGGGGAAAGGCAATAGCAATTGAAATTGGATCCTATTGAATTTTCAATAGGACACCAAAACATATACATATTTCAGCGTGCGATTGCATGGACGTGTAAGTCAACAGTGGAATCTGTGAATGGTCGTTTGGAATAATTACAGTGGGGGGAAATCATCGGAATAATGAGCAGTTGCTCCCAGAATTTTCAGGGAAATGAAATGCCGACTGCTGTTTATTAAACAGGGCTTTATTTCCAGTTTAGGGTGTTTGGGATGGAATTAGGTGGCAAACACACAGCGTCACTGAGTGACTGGAAAAGCTGGGATCAGTGATGCTGCTCAAACCGCTTTATCCATTCCCTCCATTCTTTCCTTCCCATTCCCTTTCAACCACAGCAGCCTCTGGAAGGGGCTGTCAGGCAGCTCTGATGCCACAGGAGGATGAAGGATGGTCCCTGCCCTCCAAGCTCCCCATGGACACCAAGGGATGCCAGCGCTGGGCTGGAAGAGCCGGCAGGAACAAAAGAGAGTGAGGTGGGATGGCACCAAGAGAGCCAGAGGGTCATCCCTGAAATTTCCAAAATTCACCCCTGAAATTTCCAAAAGCTTTGAAGTTTTGGGGTTGGGTGTTTTTTTCCCCACCAATATCCTTGGGAAGACACTGCACAGCCCTCCCGCACCCCCACGGCTCCAACACTGCCTGGCACACACTTAAATTATTGTTTTCTTTAACAAGACCACAAAAAAAGGCTCTGCAGCACAGCAGAGAGCCCGAGCACGGCCACCAGGTTTGAAATGTCCACTCAAAAAATTAGCAGGAAGAGCACGCAACCCTTATATGAAAACCAGGTAGGTTCTGAAAACTTGCATTTAGGGAGGAATGTGAATGTGTCACCTAACAGACATTTTGTGACACGGGTCTCAGCTTTGTGAAATAGAGGATAAAACATCAGAAAGCCACGGAAGCCTCAGAAATGCTTCCATTTCTGCAGGTTGTTCCTGCTGCCCCCACATCCCAGAGAGGATTTGAAAGAGGGTGTTGCATTTGGATCCCGATGGGGAGCAGAGGGAAGCAAAAGGAGGGGCAGGAGGCCACTGGGGAAGGGAGATGGGGAGCACTGAGCCCTTATCATTCTCTCCCTCCTCCCAGCTCTTCCCCAGCTGCTCGAGCATCTTCCCAGCACCCAGATGGACTGAGGAAGGAGAGATGAAGTTTTAAGGAGATGGAAGTGCCTGTGTGTATATGCACATGATTTAGACATCTCAAAAGATTTCACACTGTATTTCACATAATTCACATTTCTAAGCTTTTCCCTTTGCAATGCAGGAGGTGAGCATAAATGAGACAGGTCAAAAGCCTTATAAGCTTTGAAACATCTCCAGGTTTTCAAAATCATCTTGAAAATCTTCCAGTTCTGGATGGAACAGGGCTACCTAATGCCAGCCAGATGAAACCACGCTCCCAAAAACTCCCTGTGAGGGCACTTTGCACCTCACAGGCACAGGATAAACCACCCTCAGTTCTTCGGTGAGTGCTTTTTGCCCTTCAGGCACACATCATCCTGCAAGCAGAAAACCTCAGACCTGGAGAAAACCAAAAGCAAAAATAAGGTACCTCAGAGATGTCTTCTCCTCGAGGTGATGCAGCATCCAGCATGGCCAGAGAGTTGCTGTGGCTTCAAATCAGCCTGGTCCCCTGAGAAGAGAAGGATCATCCCATGCAAAATGCAGGGAATTTTACTGTTTCTTGCTATTTTAGTCACTGGGGGAACCAGTAAAGTTATTTGGAACAATTTTTTATGAGCATCACAGTGTGGCCTAAGGATTGACACAGAAACCTTCCCTGTTGCACAGAACTCAGAGCTGGAAAACGCCAGAAGCTCCACAGCAATTTTGGGGCCTGTCTGTTTTGGGGGTAACGCTGTCCTCGAGCCCCGAGCACCCTCAGCTCACAGCAGGATTTGTACCCAGGGATGCAGGAGAAGTGCCCGGCCTAAGGCGTGAACAGAGCAGGGAATCCTGGCTGTGCCCCAGTGAAAACAGGGGCCCAAAACACTCAGATCCATTGGGAAAAAATACAGACTGACTATTAAATGTATAGACTATAAAATAACACCACAGATCACTGAGAGCTCTGCCACATCCCTCCGTCCTAACTCACAATATCTCTTCACCCTCTGCCTCTGTTTCTCTGCAGCACCTCTGCTCTGCAGCAAAGCCAACTCCCAGCACTGGGAGAAAAAAATAAAAAGCCTAAAAAACCCCACAACAAAGCAAGGATCCAACACAATAAAAATAAATTAAAACCCCTAGAGGACACTGAGGAGAGTTGTGGCTTCTTTTACTGCGTTTTCCAAGGTGCTGTTTAAACACAGACAGGGGAAGGTGCATAAATACATCAGCTCAGCCCTCTGGCCTGCAGGAGCGTTGGCAGAGCACAAAGAGCACTGGGAGCTGGGATAATTTCACCTCTGTCTCCCTCCAGCCGCAGCCCTGCCTGGGATCTGCTCCCAAACAGCTCCTCCAGCCCCACACAACGGGATCTGAGCACTTCCATGCTGGGGCAGGAGGGATGAGAAATAACTGGGGAAGATGATACCAAGTCACCTTCCCAAATCATCCTCTCCTGTGCAAAAACGGCCAAAATTGAGTCATCCTGGCCCTCAGGGCTCCAAGGTGTGAGTTTGCATCCCATTCCAAGCCCCCGCCATGGGCAGGGACACGTCCCACTATCCCAGGGTGCTCCGAGCCACATCCAACCTTAGACACTTCCAGGGATCCAGGGGCAGCCACAGCTTCTCTGGGCACCCTGTGCCAGGGCCTCCCCACCCTCCCAGGGAACAATTCCTTCCCAGTATCCCATCCATCCCTGCCCTCTGCCAGTGGGAAGCCATTCCCCCTTGTCCTGGCACTCCAGGCCTTGTCCAGAGTTCCTCTCTAGCTCACACGGAGCCCCTTTAGGCACTGGAAGGGGCAACACAGAATCCCAGAATGGTTTGGGTTGGAAGAGACATTAAAGCTCATCCTGTTCCCCCCTCTGCCCTAGCAGGGACAATTCCACTGTCCCAGGCTGCTCCAAGCCCTGTCCAGCCTGGCCTTGGACACTGCCAGGGATCCAGGGGCAGCCACAGCTTCTCTGGGCACCCTGTGCCAGGGCCTGCCCACCCTCACAGCCAGGAATTCCTTCCCAATATCCCATCCATCCCTGTCCCCTGTCAGCCCAAAGCCATTCTCCTTTATCCAAGCTCCCCACCTGGCTGGCCCTGGGGAATCAGCCCACCCAGAGCACGAGGAGTTTGGGCAAAGCCTGTCCCTGCCCTCCAGATCAGCCTGGTGGAAAGGGACGCTCGGAAATTCCTGGCTCACCCTCTGGAAGCACCGGGGGAGGATAACCCAGGGCTGCTCTGATGCTGCCCGTGACCGCAGCCTCCCTCCTTCCCTGATCCTTCCTAATGCGATAACACTCAGCATAATAAATATTGTTAAAAGCAAAAGTCTCTCTGGAGACTTCGGGTCTCGGGCGCAGGTGTTCGGGCTGTGGTAATTGCGTGAGTCATTCATTAAAGGAAATGCAATTTAAAATCTATTAGGTTCTTTAAAACACAAAGCTTTTGATTTGTCCCACCCACTTCTGGCCCAAGCCCAGCAGTATCCAGGGTTCTCCTGTGCTTAGCTGGACTCTTCCTGCAGTGGAGCAGCACGACACAGACCTCACCCTCTCCTGTTCCCTGAATCCTGCTGGCTTGTAAAATCTCCCCTCGGTTTTGCAAAGCCCTTGTAATTTCTTTCATAATTTTCAGCAAATAACCAAAAAGGGGAATTTGGAGAAACCTGGAAGGTAAAACAGAATCCATCACCCCAATCTATGAGGATTAATTGGATGATAAAACCCAGCCCAGCTGAAGGACACAGAGAAACTCTTTGGTCTGGTGGGGGTGGGGAGAGAAAGGAGTTTGATCAGAGAAAATGCCAGGTGATTTCTCCCAGCAGGGAAAGGCACCGCAATAACCAACAACCAAAAAGTTAAAGACAGACAAATTAAATACAGCACAAATGTTTAGCAGCAAAGGTGATTAACCTTTAAAAGCCACTACCAATGGCAGGCCTGGGTTCAGCATCTCCCGAGATCCTTAAATCAACCCTGAACACCTTTTCAGAAGATTTATGTTCGACAAACACCAAATCCAAGGCTCGGGAAAGAGGTATCTAATGACTTTCCAGGGCCTGTTTGTGATCTAAAAGTCCCTTCTGGCCCTAAATTCATTGCAGCGCTGCAGCTGATCCTCAATTGATCTTGGGAAGCAAAATCCTGCCTGGCAAACCCTGAAATCAAGACCCAAAGTTGCTCATCGAAGTTACCACAATCTCCTGAAATTCAAATGGGAGAAAGAGTCAATCAAACCTCCTCCCGCTGCCATATCCTCCTGTGCAGTTGCAGGTGACTTTTGGGGAGAATAAAGCACAAAAGGGTGGCTGGAGAGATTATCCTGGAGAATAACTGAGAATATGTTGAATTTGAGAATATAAATATTGAGAATAATCTTAAGAAGAACAACAAGAAGACTAGAACAAGCTTCTAGGTCCAATTTTTCAATCCAGACAAGAAATAAGTTGACCCAAGCAGCTGCCCTGGCTCTGCAGGTACCCAAACACTGTTGACAACGAGTGGCTCGGTGCCATCGGGGAGGACAGGTACCAGGACAGGCTGTCCTGCTCCTTGGGCAGAGCAAGAGTGACAGAAAAACCACTTCAGAGCAGTGTAATTGCAACAGCGGTGGGGGTTTGTGTACACAGACCTACTGGCAGAGGGAAAATCACACTTCCAGCCAGCAACATTAGAGTGGCAAACACTCCCAGTGCCAAGGTCTGCTGTGGCTCCTTCTCTTTGCCTTTTCTTTCCAACAGGACACCCTTCATTTGCTCTTGCCCCGAGCTCAGCGATTCCCAGGAGTCGCTGGAGCTTTCTGGAGCTCACCTTGTGCTCACTGTGCACCGTCCCCAAACCCCCAGGGCTCTTGCACAGCCCACAGACACCACTGTGGAGGGGGAGGACGGTGCCCAAGACTCTTCCATGGTCACAGCGTTGAGTGAGGCGAGTTCCAAACACCCAAACTCAGCACAAACACCACCCATGGGTCTCACCCGAGTGTAAACTGCCACACAGAGAGCCCAGCCCAGCATCACCCTCCTGTTCACTGCTGGTTTATGTCAGCACCACTTCCAGCACGGACCTGGTCACAGCCCCCATTCTCCCTTCCTGCTCCAAGACCATGGAATGGTTTGGGTTGGGAGGGACCCTAAAGCCCATCTCGATGCCACCCCTGCCACAGGCAGGGACACCTTCCACTGGACCAGGTTGCTCCAAGTCGGTTCGAGAGTCTCAAACTTCTGTAGTAGAGAAGCAGCTGGACTCAGAACCCTGTGCCAGGGCCTCTCCACCCTCACAGAGAAGAATTTCTTCCCAATATCCCACCTAACCCGGCCCTCAGGTGGTGGGAAACCATTCCCCCTTGTCCTGGTACCACATGCTCCTGTGAAAGTCCCTCTGTGTTTGTTCTGGGATCACTTGCTTTTCCAGCAAAAGATATCCCTGCAGGATTCCTGTCTTCTCCTGAGATGGGCTCTCTCCAGGGAGTTTCACCTCTCTGAGCCTCTGCCACTGCTGCCCCCGACGTGGACGTGCACGAGCTCAGGGCATGCAGCCAGTGGAAACACAGACATTTTATGGACAAGGCTTGATGGAGAGCCTGGCAGCGCTGGTTAATGGCTGGACTCAATGATCTTAGAGGTTTTTCCAGCCTTAATTATTTGATGATTATAGGATGTAGCCTTTGCCTGGCTGCCTGTGTGGCGCAAGCAGTAACCTGGAATTCAATGGCTCCTTCACCACACACCAGGGCTGAAACCTCAATGAAACATCTTCCTTCCCCACCAGTCCCATTATTCCCAGCTGGTCAGTGCTTTTCCCTGCCTCGAGCACACTTCTGCCTGCCCTGCCCCAACAGGGGCCCCACGCACACCCTCAGCATTCCCACAGCACATTTAACAGGATCCCACCGTTCCAGTTTCCAAGAGACAAACTCTCCTGACTTGCTCCTGAAGGCACTGGTGGAAATCAGTGGTGTCTTCTCCATCACAAGCTGGGAGGGGGCTGCATTTACCCTTGGGAGAGCTGGGCCTGGAGTCAGCAGCAGCATCCCTCTGATCCAAGTGAGATCAGAAACGGTGCTTTGGGAGAGCTACCAGCGGATCTGACACACCTTGTCCCAAGCCGAGCGCTGTTTATCCACACCTGGACTCCCAACAAAGCCACAGGATGCCCACGGCAGCACGGGAACGCTTTGGTCTGTGCAGGAGCCCTGTGGCACCCAGCAAGGCTCCGAGCCCCAGCCTGCATCCCCCCGGCTGCCGATCCATCCCTGCCCGGGGATGCAGCCTCCCTCCCCGAGGATCCGCAGGCCGAGGCAATCTGGAAGCAGCACCTGACTCCGGCCTGCCCGGGGCAGCTTCCAAGCGGTTTTCTGGCTCTGAAAAAATCCCGGCAAGGATTTGGCTGCTACGACTCACTGTGAGGGAGCAGGGAAGAAACCCTCAGGTCTCCTTGTCCTCTTTTTCCCTGTCCAGCCCTAGGGCAAGGGGACAAGCTGCCCCTGTGAAGAAACAAAATCCCAGCATGGAAAATCCCCCAGGAAACTTGGCAGGGCTTTCTCAGGAGGAGGCAGGGAGCCGAGAGCTGGAGCTGCTCACCAGCCGCCTGCTGAACGTACCGAAGGGGTAAATTAAATTCATTCATCTCATCCCAGCTCACAATGGCAGCGTTTTCACCCAACACACACGTTTCTGACAATCAGCTTAATTTACTTCAATAATAAATGAAAAAGGGAAGTTTTCCTTTATAACAGAAATCGGGACCAAGTGCCACGGCGCTTCTTGTGTGGATTTTTTTTTTTTTTGTGGGGTTTTTTTAAAGCAAACTATTCAACTCGTTCTCTTTAAATAAAATGATTCCTTTATCTATTATTCATTTGAAATACAGAAGGAGGACACAAGAGACTGGAAGCGCATGGTTTGTTTCTGACACCTCTGGAATAGTTTTTAGGAAGACAAAATGCACAGAGCTTAGGGGTTTGGTAGTTAGGAGCCCAAAACTTCCATTTCCTCTGGTTTATGATTTTATAATGTTGCCCATCACTCTGCTGCCTCCATGCAAATCTTTGCTGGTTGAACCTGTGTTATTTCCTTGCTGGGATTGCTCAAGACCAGAAGGTTCTGTCCTGTGCCCTCACGTGTGAGATGCAGTGACACAGATTTACACCAAACCCTGATGCAGGAGACTGTAACAGCCAAAAAAACCCCGGCTTCAGTCAGGATTTTCCATAGGGAAACCCTGCTGGGGATGCAGCTCCTGAAATGTTGGTTATCCCCCTCGTTCAGGTGTAGCCTTGCACGGGGTACCCAGAGCAGTGCAGACCTGTCTCCTTTCCATCCCAGCAGGAAGGATTCACCTTCATCCCTCTCTGTATACTTTTAACACAAATATATGAGACGTACTCAGGGCACCCTTTATCAATGGAGAGAGAGACCAGCACCTCCAGAGGGCAATCCATCCAGGCAGCCTGTCTGGGAGGAGATAAATGGCCTCTGGAGATGCCCATTCCTCTCCACCGACCAGGAGGGAGCCCAAGGCGACAAACCCCAAACGTTGACATCCAACTTTTAGATGGTCAAGTCAGAGCAGATTAATCCAAGCCATTACTGGGGCCTTTAATTGTTGCTGGCTTGATTTACAAGTGCTTGCTCAGCACGTTGAGTCCCAATGTCACAACAGAGAGGGGGCCCTAAAGAGTTCCTTGTCCTCTTCCCACCTTGGACGTGACCATTTGTACTCTGCCACACACCTCACAGTATGAAATGCAGATAAAATAAGAATTATTCTCGCCACAAACTTTCTCTTGGAACTCGAGAAAGTGAAAATGTTCAATTAAGGTACATTGTTACCAGAGTTTGTAACACACTTGGAGACGACAAGCTCTTTCTACAGGAAGAATGTGTCATTATCCTCATCTTGTAGGTGGGAAATGGCTGAGTCATGAATAAAACACAGGTCTGGAGCCAAAATCCGCTGTTCTGTCCCTGTGAAACCCTGTGAGCCCAACCCTGGGCTCATCCCACAGCATGGGCAGAACATGGAGGGAGGGGATTCTCCCCCTCTGCTCTGCTGAGACCCCACTGCAGAGCTGCCTCCAGCCCTGGGGTGCCAGCACAGGAAGGACCTGGAGCTGCTGGAGCCAGTCCAGAGGAGGCACCAGAGATGCTCCAAGGGCTGGAGCCCCTCTGCTCTGGAGCCAGGCTGGGAGAGCTGGGGGTGCTCATCTGGAGAAGAGAAGGCTCCAGGGAGAGCTCAGAGCCCCTTGCAGGGCCTAAAGGGGCTCCAGGGGAGCTGCAGAGGGACTGGGGACAAGGGAGGGAGGGACAGGACAAGGGCAGAGAAGGCAGGGACAGATGGGATATTGGGAAGAAATTCTTGGTGGTGAGGGTGGCGAGGCCCATCCCTGGAAGTGCCCAAGGCCAGACTGGACAGGGCTTAGAGTAACCTGGGATAGTGGGAGGTGCCCCTGCCATGGCAGGGGTTGGAACAAGAGGATTTTTAAGTTCCCTTCCAACCCAAGCCCTGCTGGGATTGTCTGACTCCAGCACCAGCAGGACGGGGATGGCTTTGCCCAGCAGGGCACTGTGGATGCTGAAAGCTTGGGTGTAGAGAGATTTCTCAGGTTTCTGATAGTATCTGTGTGAAAGTCTCACTTTCTCACGGATGCTCTGGGAAGACAGATGGGAGTTTTTTGTAAACTATTATATTGTTATGGTACAAAGAAGGAAAATAGTTGAAGTAAGTGTTGTTGGGGGGTGGCTGACCAATAAAGCAATGACCTTATGCTAGTCCAGCGAGCTAAAGTATATAACAAATTTTTAAATTAATAAAGTCATCAGTTTCTGTTCATATGGAATCATCCGTGTCGCATTTATTCCCCAATCTGCTGCCCGCTAGCGACAGGGCAGAGGCTCTGGCACTGCCCACGTGCCCTCTGGGCTGTAGCTGCAGGGTGCCAGCATCCCAAGGACAGCTCCCAGCCCTCCCTTGCAACGCTTCCCCACGCTCCTGTGTGGGACAGAGCTGCCTGGAGCCCACACTGCATCTGTCTTGCCTCCTAACTGGATGCCTCCTGAGGACTAATTAGGCTCGAGACCCCGATCAGTGCTGGTGGGTACATTTCAGGCTGTTTCCCTCCGCGTCTATGAGATGAATCCAGCCCTTGGCTATTCAGATTTAGTTAATTGCAGCTATTCCGGAGGCACAATGGAGCATTTTTTATTCCTGCAGCATTGTGTGCTAGCAGGTGGATCCCATTACTGTCAGCTCACAGCACCACATCCCTGCCCTCCCAACGCCACGGCTCCCACAGGTGGGAGCCTCCAGCTGCAAGGAGGAGCTCCTGAAGGAGTCGTCTTCTACAACAAGCAAAAGCCTGGACATCTCCTGCTTAACACAGGAGCTCTTGCTGACACCCTGCCCGACCTGTTCACTCAGCTGAAAATTGCAGCCTCACCTCTCTCCGGCTGGGAATGCACTTCCCTGCTCTCGGGGCAATGAAGTCCAGGTCCATAAAGCGACGCACACAGAGCTGGCCCTAAGTGTACCCTTGATCACCTTCCCAGGGTTTTTGTCCATCTACCCACAGGCTGCTCAATTAAAAGTTAATTTTTCCCTCAGCAGTCCTTGCTCAGCCAGGGCAGAGGGGAGAGTGGAGCAGGGGCTCCTCTGGGGCAGCCTGGGGCTGGGCTTGTTTTTAGCCACGGTTCCCCTGGGCTGGATTCTTGAAGTGGCTCCTGGATGAAGCCAAGAGGGTTATTTCGGTTTTCTTTTGCCGTGTAGAGCCATTCTGCTGGAAGAAATTTTTACCAGTTCCCAAGGATTTGTGCTCATTCCTACTTCCATGAGAGCACTTCAGCAACAGAGCTCTGCCCACAACCCAGAGCCTGGAGAGGCAGGGATTTACCCCTGGCGGGGATGGAAGAGTGAAGGACAACACACTGTGGAGCTGAACAAAGCAGGAACAACAAAACCCAGCCCCACTCTTCACCTATCCCATCTCACACCCATTCCATTATGGATACTGAAAAATCCTCAGCAGAGACTCTCTTCAGCTCTCTGCAGCATTTTGTGAGAGTTCTGTCTTTCCCATGCAGATTATTTTAAACAAGATTACAGCATTGTAAACTTCTTGCAGCTGCGGGTTGTTTTGCAGTACTGTTGTGGTTCTAACTAGATAAATATTAGAAATGGGTGTCTTAGAACTTGGCCAATACCCTCAAGGGGTGGATGGCCAAAAGACCAATTACCTTTTGCCATTTAACACACTCTTGCGAACTAACATATTTGGAAAAATTATTAAATCACTTCCATTTATCCCTGAGCCTGGATTTTGTGTCATTTCTCCACTCGGCTGCAGTGAGAACAGCGACATCCCATCACTTCTCCTCTGTCCTTTCCCTGCTCCAGCGCTCCCAGCTCCATCCTCAGGTGGGGCTCCCCCATCCCAGCCCCATGGGCGGCACAGGGAGCTCCGGCTGGGCTATGGATCAGTGTTCCTGGGCTCGGGGTAAACTTGGGCTGCAAAGGTTTCATTAGGCTGCCCCGCAGCCATTACATCAAGAAACGGAGCACATCCCTCTCCTCCCGCTCCTCCGCAGCACCAATGGGAATCGGGCTGAGGAGCGTAAATCAACTCGAGAAAATCATTGGCACCTCATGGTGAGAGAGCCCGGGGGGGGAGAGAAGCCCTGTGGGCTGTGTGGCAGGGCTGGGGGGCGGCTTTCTCTGAGGAGATGCCAGATATTCATCTGCATCTGCCCTGGCAGCAGCTCCTCGGGGGTGATTATTTCAGAAGGGAGAGCCCTGGACCTTCACCAGAGCCCAAACCTCCCCTCTGCACCCTGCAGATGTTTTGCAGCCAAAGGAGCAGGGGAAGGATTCACACTCCAGGGGGTGTGGAGCTTCTGAAGCTGAGGTTCCACATTTAATCAAGACTAAACAATCCCTGTCACTCTTCTGAGAGTGGCAGCAAACATCCCCAGCCTCACAGGTGAGCAGTAATCTCAAATAAAGTCACGCTCCAGTACCTTCTCTTTAGCCCCGCTGAAGAAACATCCCTTATTACAGAGCTCACACACAGGATATCAGATCCCCTCCCTCTCCTAGGCCTCAATATTGCCCCTGAAATTAATATTTTCTACAGAGATTAAGTCCAGGTACTTGCAACAGTGCTTAAAAAAAATTGACAACAACAAAACAAATCCCCCCCCAAAAAAATTTAAAAACAGTACTCCTACAAAGATGATAAAAAATTAAAAATTATCAATATTCCCACAGCAAGAAGCCAACAGCTTTTGAGAACAATTTCTGAGACTTCATCCAGCAGCACCTCTGTGGAGCCTCATCACCCAGCTCAAGGCTGCATTTCCCAAGGGTCTATCAACTCCTTGGACACAAGGAGCCACCAACCCAACCCAAGCTCAACCAAACATGAAGAAACTCAAACATTTTGCCTCATACAAGGTTGGAAGTTCTTAGGGAGGAGCAGATCTGAGACTCAAGAGCAGCCTCTAGTTTCAAAGGCCAGTACTGTGCTTGGCCCTGGACCCTCCCCAGCTCCAGGAGCTTTGCTGACCTCCAAAGGTGCTGCTGCCGTTCTCTTGGAAGCAAAGCTCCTTTTTTGGAGCAGTCCTTCCACGTTATTTTAGCAGCTGCTGTCTTCCAGGCTGCCGGAGTAAGAGATTAATGCTTTAATTATCCCATCTGAAAGCTGGGAGGCTGAGCTTGTGGATGGTATACGGCACTGACTCCTGGCACTTGTGGATCTAGAGGGAGTACACACTAAAATCAAGCTGGAATCCAAGTGAGGAATAAAAGTGGAAAAAGAAGTAAGACAGCAATCAGAATAATGTCCTTTTAATGCCCAATATCTCACAACCAGCTGGGGCTGGAAATTAAAGCTTCCTGCTTGTTGCGAGTGGGGGATCCTGTCTCGCAAAGAGTTTATCTCTCCCATCTCCATCCCTGGTGCTGCAGGAGGCGCCGAGGCTGAAGTTTCCTGCCTTTGCTCCGTGCTCTGGAACACACCCCCAAGCACCTGATCCTCCTCCTGTGCTCACCCAGACACCTCAGGGGTGCATCCAGCCGCTCCTGCCTCCCCTGCCTTGGACACAGCCCGCAGCATCGCAGGGGGCTGCTGCACCCCCGGCATGGGCAAGGATCCAGGAGAGGACAACCCAGCTGGATCCCTTCATTTTCCAGCAGTAACGCCTCCATCACACACCCTGGCAGCTCTGGGGCTGCCTGGTGGCACAGCTGGAGCATCCTCGTGGCTGGTTCTGCATCCCTGCCACCTCTGCATCCCTGCCATTCTCCTGTTTTCCTCCTCTCCTCTTCCACTCCTCATTTTTCTCCCTCTGCCTTCCTTCTCTCACCACCTCAACCTATTTTTCTCTCCTCTCCCTGCTCCCCACCATCCCTCTCTCTGCTCCCCCTCCCTCCTACTTAGGAGGAGATCAATATACTGGGAATGCTGACTAGGGAATTAAATCCAGCCAGCCTGTCTCTTTGAGAGACCTCTCACTAATCAGCTTGGATGGATTCCTATTCCCCCCTCCACTCGCAAGAGAACCTGCGATGAATTCCTCCGTCCCTGGTTCCTGTCGGCCTGCACACGAGGACGCAAATGCCTCTCTCATCTGCTCTGCACTTGGCTTTTCTTCTCCATGTCTGGATCAAGCAGGTTGGAGGCAATAGCAGCACTACCTTGCCTGCTTCTATTTTCTCTCAGAGCTGTGATCCCGACTGGAACGCTGTCCGTGAGTGAGTAATTCCGTCCTCTCAGCTGTGGGCTCCGTGTGTAGCACGGGGGGCTTCTGTGCTTTGGCACGTCTCTTCTCAGAGCACAGCTGAGAAGGAGAATGGTGCAAATCAGGCTTTTCAGGGGCACATTTATCGTCCTCCGTGTCTTTCAAATGAGGAGTTTCACAGGAATTATGCTCAGGGATGTGCTGCCGTGCCTGCCTCACTCGGGGCTGTCCTCTGCCTCGCTCTGTTAGAGGGGATGTTCAGGCAGAGGCTCCCCAAAAACCAAGGGCAGGGCAGAGGATGGAAAGCAGGCAGCCCAGCTCACACAAAGCTCTCCAAACCCAGCCTCACACTGCAAAGGTTCTGCCATAATGGCTAAACCCTGCCTGGATTTCCATCCCACACTGACTTCTGCTGCTCTGAAATCTGCGTGTTTGACCCCAAACCACAGCTGACACATCCCACTGCCTTTCCCAGCTATTTTTTATCAGAGAGTTCTGGAAAGGTTTGGTTGGGAAATGTCAAAATGTTTCTTTTTGACATGTCTGCTGCCTGACATTCCTGAACTGCGGTGTTTAACTTGGGCTTTTTGGGCTCAATCAAAGCATCAGGTTGGGATTTGGTTCTCCAGGAGAAACATGGACGCACGACAAGGGACCAGGTGATCGGGATGGAAACCTGGCCCATGAGGCCCATGATCCAACATACGATCCCCTGAGCACAGCAGATGGATTCACACATCAGTATCCAACTAAAGGAAAACTTTGGCTTGCTTTGATGAAAAAAGATGTTCCAATTTCAGCTGCCCAAAGCTGATCTTGCTAGAGCCCTCAGAGCAAAATAATATGGAAGGGGGGGAACACCGCGTCCTCATAAACATAATTAAAAACAAAAGTCAATTTTGTAGCCTCTCCGTGTTCCTCAAACAGGCAGTCCCATGAGCAGCCCAGCTAATGAAGCCTGGCTGCCTATGGATCGGCGTCTCACGGCTCAATTCTCTGATGCCTAATGAGGTGCAAGCTCTGATCAAAGTTTTCCCCCACCGTTGGGGAATTCACAACAATACCCTCATCTGGGAACGCGCTCATCCTCCGAGGCTCCCCAGGATGAGCCGCTGCCGCTGCCTCTCCTCCCACGGCCGCTCTCACTGGGTGGTTTCTCAGCCCCTCACCAAGCTGCCTACACCAAACCCACAACCTGTGGGCGCAGTTTGGTTGAAAAGACTGAAAAACATCACAGCCACTCACACAGAGCCCCAGGGAACCTGCTTCCCCAAAACTCCAGCTCCGAAGAGTTTGCCAGAGCCTTCCCAACCTCTGATGCTGCAAGGTGGGCACTTGAGCCATTATCCCGAGAAGGGAATGTGCCAACAGTGATAGGCAGATCGTGATAGGACAGGGGAAATGGTTTAAAAATAAAATAAGACAGATTTGGATAGGTGTTAGGAGGGAATTCTTCCTTGTGAGGGTGGGGAGGCCCTGGCACAGGGTGCCCAGAGCAGCTGTGGCTGGATCCCTGGCAGTGTCTAAAGCCAGGTTGGAGGAGGCTTGGAGCAACCTGGGATAGTGGAAGGTGTCCCTGGGTGGGACTGGATGAGCTGTAAGGTCCCTTCCAACCCAGGACAGAGCCCCTCTGATCAGAACCCGGTGTGTCACCACTGTGGATCCAGCATTTGCATCACTCCCTTCTCTCCTGGAGCCACAGGCAGTAGGAATGCTGGAGAGTAGGGCACCAAAAAAGGTTTGAGGTGTGTGGGAGGAGAAGAGATGCTGTTTGGTCCGAGGGGAGGCAGGCAAGGAGCTGTAGGAGCTCACCAGCTGCTGGTCCTTTATTATTTCAGAGGATCACGACTGATGCAGAAGCAATTTCCGTGCATGGCTGCCTACGCAGGATGCAAGTGAAGTGAACCAAACTCTGCGCCGACATGTGTACGACTACGCCTGTGCGCTTGAACATGCATGCAAACAAGCTCTGCTCCTCCAAACCCTCCCATAGGCTCATCTCTGCATCCAAATGAAGCAAAATCAGTGTTTACCAGCATTTCTAGAGCTCACTGACAGCCAAAATACAAGATTTCAGCTGCTGAGGCCCTCCAAGGATTATCGTGTTTGTAGTGCTGGGTTTTTCATCAGCCTTTTCAGTCGCTGGCAGCGATGCCAGAGACAAGCGGGACCGAGCAGGGCAGGACACGCCGTGCCTTGATGTGTGCCCGCCGTGCCCAGGACAGATGGGTTCAAACAGACCTGCAGGGTCTGTGCGAGCCCCAGCAGCACAGGGAGAACCTCAGCAGGCCGAGGGAGGACACAAAGGGAACGGGAGCAGAGCTTTTCCCCAGCCACAGCCCCAGGTCTGTTTCACGAGTGAGAAGATGCACAAGGCAGCGGGAAGATGCAATTCCCTGTTTCACCATTCCCTCCGAACCCAGCTCACTGGGACATTGCTCTGGCACCATTTAAAGAATCCCAGGATGGTTTGGGTTGGAAGGGACCTTAAGGACCATCTCCTTCTACCCGCCGTCACTTTCCTGTCACAGTGGGCAGGGACACTTTCCACTAGCCCAGGTTGCTCCAAGCCCTGTCCAGCCTGGCCTTGACGAGTTCCAGGGATGGGGCAGCCTCAGCCCAACTGCTCTGGGATTGTTTGATGGTAAAGCCCTGTTGAGATGCCTTGAGCAGGAGCTCAGGAGCTCACTGCTGCAGGGGGCTGGGTGCCTTTGGCTCAGCACAAAACAAACTGCATGCCCCAACCCACGGCATCAGGGCAGGCTGAGAGGTTGGGGGGCAGCTGTCCCTGCCAGGGCACTGGTGTGGGATGAAGGGATGTGCCCGCTGTTCCTGCTCCAGCTGAGGCCATGGATGCAAGGCTGCCAGGAGGGTGGATGGCTCTGCCCTGATAAGGGATGGCCGCGCTCCTGCTCTGAGCTGGCAGCCTCTGCTCATTTCCATTGCTGCAGCTCCATGTGAGCTGAGCCCCGGAGCCCAGCCAGCACTCGCTGCCCCACTCAGTGCCCTCACAGACCCCTCCTTGCTGCTGGGGCCGCTCTCCCCACGCCCAGGAGTGGCAAAGCAGGCATCAGTGCTGCCACCCTGTCTGCCAGGCTGGGGACACCTCTGAAACAGGCATCACACTTGACCCTCATCCTCTTCTTAATTACCAGCGCGGGTATTAAATTGCAGCCTTTTATTCATGGACAGGTGTGTGTCTTTGTCAGAGGTCCCTGCTTAAATCATCCACCTCGTCTCCAATAACAA
Organism: Monarcha castaneiventris obscurior; assembly: GCA_026261815.1. Lineage (NCBI taxonomy): Eukaryota > Metazoa > Chordata > Aves > Passeriformes > Monarchidae > Monarcha > Monarcha castaneiventris. Next base: position 4,649,848 of record JAMPIT010000114.1, read on the forward strand.
TGTTAATGATGCTCAGAGCCAGCTCTGGACTGTAAAACATATTTCCCTGATGTTTGTTCAATAATTCTCTGAGAATTAAAAACATCTATTACCGGCTGCAGGATGCTAAGAGGCCCCTGGAGCAGAGACCAGGCTGTAACTCACCGGAGGGGCTCAGCTGATGCTGCAGATGCCGTTATCCGAGTCCCAGGCTCTGGCACTCCGGGGCATCTGACTCAGTACCAACGTGTGGGCACTGCAGCACAGTCACAGCACAGGACTGAGGGTTATCAGCCATGTCCACATCCCTGATGCGCTCCAGGAGTGCTCATGGGACACAACACCCCCAGCTGCCCTTTGCCATCCCACTGCCATCGTTGGCACTGCCGTTATCCCAAAGCACCGGGGCCGTGTCAAGGCTCCATTACCCAAAACATCCCAAACCCAGCATTCTTGCTTTGCATCTCTCACAAACTCAACGGAAAAAAGGAGCGAGGAAAGCTGTGGAGGGAAGGCAAGCATGGAAGGAGGGAGGATGACACTGTGCCACTCGGTGGCACTGCGGGAACGGAGCCCAGGTGTCCCCAGCCTCATCACCACGCTGCTAAAAACACCCATTCACCACCCAAACCTTCAGCCACAGAGCGTGTGAAAAAGCTGCCTCGACAGACACCATGCCACAGAATAGTCCCCATGCCTGTCAGGACTTCTGGCAGCTCGGAAATGTTGTTTCTGGAAAAATATTTATCCTGTTAATGAAGCCGAGGCAGCAGCGGAGGCCCCAGAAGGTCAGAGCAGCACACGCTGCAATCAGCTCCCTTCACAGCGCCCGCTGAATGGGGCTCTGATTGCAGATGCCAATCAGAGCACTCAATTTTCCCTGCCTATTTGGGAATTAAAACATAAAGGCCCTTTCCCAGACACTGCATTTAAGGGTGGTTTATATAACATAATCTTGTGGGCAGAAAGCCAGATGGATTCGGAGGGTGGGATGCTGGAGTTGAGTGACTCGATGGAGATAGAAAATACATCTTAAGACATGCGCTCCAGGAAGAGCTAGAGAAGGGGTCGGGTGCTGCAGTCTATGGAAATCCCCCTGGCATCACCAGGAACCTCCAGGACACAGGGTTTTCCTGCAGCTGCCTCAGGACTGAGCTGTTTCCAGTGGCCACCAGCCAAGATGCAGGCTGCCTGTTTGGTTCTGCTGCCTGTTATTTTTAATTATTATTGGTATTTCTGAGCATCTTTGCATCTCACCCAAACAATGAGACAGTTGGATGATCAGCAGGCAAGACGAGAAATGAAAACAAACTAATCCAGTCCTGAAAGAAACGCTTCCGATCGTAAAATGCGCAGCGCTCGACGGCGGCGGAGCGCCTGGACTCGTCCCGCAGTAGGCGCTCATGATTTCCATTTAAATCATCAGAATTAAAGAGCAATACGAGTTAGAGCATCTGTCTCAAGATTTCCGTGCCTCCCCATGCCCCCACGAGCACAGCTGTTGGGATCAGAGACAGAGGAGGGAGCTACAAATTCACCAAAGACTGATGGAAATGAGACGTGAGCGGGAAATGCTCTGCCTGCACATTCCCGAGTGCAGGGGGATGAGATGTCCTCACACGGAGCGGTGCCACAAGGGCAGACTCAGGTGACAGGGAAGTCACCTTTTGCCCAGGGAAGTGGTGGAATCACCATCCTTGGAAGTGTGCAAAAGGAATGTGGATGTGGCACTTGGGGACATGGGTCAGCAGCACTGGAGGAATGGTTGGATTCAATCTTAAAGGGAATTTCCAGCCCTGCTGATTCCATGGCAGCTCACAGAGGACCAGACTTCCACTTTTTACAGGTTTTTGCAGAGTTCAAAGAAGAGCTGAGCGGGAAAACTCAGATGGGATTCAGGAGATGGAAGGGAGACATTCCAGAGCTGGAAAGCCAACTTCAGCTGGGCACTGGACTCATCCCTCGGCATCCTGGGCTGGGATCCCAGGGCAATGAGTGCCACCCCTCTCCCGAGGCTGTCCCTGTTCCTTGCATGCTCAGAGGATGCACCGGTAAGCAGGCACTGATCAAATCCCTTGGGACCTTTTCCCTTTGGCTCAGGTATGGAGCTTTTCCTCACTTTACTCTTACATCAGCAAACTCCTCCGGCCCTTGTCACCCTGGGGAAGTGAGGAGCTGAATGCAAAGCTTTCCCAGGGTGGGCAAATCCACCCAGGGAGCTCGAGGTAGCTCTGTCCATGCCTGGGATGGCTCTGATGTGGGGTGTGGGGTGATCCAGCTGAGAGCCAGTGCTCGGCAAGAGCCACCTTGTTGGGAGGAGAAGGAACAGGGAGTGGCCCAGGCCTGGGGACACCACGGGGCTGCCTCAGCAAACGCCACATCCCAGCTGGAACATGGGAACGTGGCAGCCTCCTGTGTGTGCAACCCTCAGGGGCACCCCCAAGCCACCCACCATTTCCATCCTCTGCTTCACCGACACAGGGAGGACGGAGAGGATGTAAGAAAGGGAAGAAAACAGAAAAATCCCAAGGAAATAATCCTGTTTCCTCCAGGTTAACTCGTTTTCCCCACAAAGCCTCCCTGCTCCATGCAGGAGCTCATGTCAGCACGTGGTTTATGCCCCTCAGAGCTGCTTTTTACAGCTCTGCTTTGGTGACAGCACAACACAGACATTTCAAACCCCCCCACGGACCATCCTGATGCGTTTCTGCTCATTCACTCCCTTCCCTCACAACCCGCCGGAGAACACATCTGCTCCCTGATCCTGCCACCGCATGGAAACGCTGCTCTCAAGTGCCTCTACTCCAAAACAAGGCTTTAATTACAGGAGAAGAGAGCCCATCAGATCTCTTAATTTAGCCTCTCTTCTTATTAATTAAACCACAAGACATTTAAAGTAGGAAAGTGTTGGTGGGCAGCTGAAATCAGCCCCCCGGTGGTGTTTTGGGAAGGTAAAGGATCCCCATGGTCCTCGATTTCTGCCCCAGGGGTTGGAATGAGCAAAGTTTTAGCTCCAGCTATTTTTGTGCAAATAAATGTCACCAATCCGCGGCTGCCAGTAGGGAGCAGCACGGCAGCTCTTTACAGTACTCCAGGGAGCATGGAACAGCACTGGCGAAGTGCCCCTCTGGATCCTGGATCCCTCCTGGATCCCCGGCACCTCCTGCCAGCAGCCCTAGAGCCCTCAGCATCAAGCCAGGCAAGGAGAGCTGCAGCTCCCTCAGCCCCAGGAAGGAACCTCCTCGCACAGCTCAGCACCCTCCTGGAGCTGGGGTGGCTGCTGCTGGATGGCTCCAGAGGTGCCGTGACAGCCACAGGAGCCGACACAATTCCCAGCCTGGCATGAGCCACGTGGGACTCGGGATCTCTGAGCCACTCTTTGTGTGTGGGTACGGGAGCGTTTCTATCTCTGCTGGGTACTCATCCAGCGAGCAAATATCCCCTGCCTGGAGCGGCCTCTGCGTGTGCAGATACCAGCGAGACCCACCAGCAGAAGGATAAAAAATAAAAAAAATAAAAAATTAAAAAACCCAGCCCGAAACCCAAAGCCTTCCTCCGGCATTCATCATTTTAATTAGCGGAGCTGTGCCTGGAATCTCAATGGGAGATTACACCATAAAGAGAGCCGGGCGGAATAGCACAAGTGGCTCCTCTCACTTCAGAAATGAGCGGAGCTGCCTGTGAAATTATTAGGGATATTATGTGTCCCATTTCCAGCCCAACACGCACATCCTGGGGGCTCACCCGCCGGCAGCCGGGATGGTTCCAAGCCGGATGACATTTCCAGCACCGGTGTCCTGCCAAATCATTCACCCTCGGGGCTTGGTCCTTCATCCCTATCCCCCTCCTCACCCGCCCAGACTTCCCTTACTGTGCCCCCGGCATGGGAATATAAACATTGGGAAGCGAAGGAGGCTCCAAGCACAGTCAGCCCCGTGGCACTGGGTTGCCTACACATCACACACACAGGCGTCATCCATATGGATACACCAAGGAAATTAATAAACACATACACGCCAATCTTCCACGCCCCAAATGTCCTCAGATGATCATAAAAATCATGGGAGTACATCAAAACTTGCTCCCTTTCCCTTGCAGTTGCCTTGTTCTCTCCTACAAGGGTTAAAAACTTCCCCTGTGGAGATTAAAGCCATGATTTCACATTAAATACGCCGCAAGCTGGGAATGCACAGCCCTGACTGGATTTGTGCATCTGCTCCGAGCACAGGCAATCCTAAGGGACCACTTCTGCTGGCCATGAGGGAGAGATAACGGGATGGCAGCACAACCCCACATCCAGCATTGCCTGTAAATTGTTATGACCCATCCAATTGCCCGAATAAGTAGGTAGTGAACAGGAAGCTAAAGAATCACCCCAATTTGTCTCCCCTAAAAGCCTCCTTGCTGTAATCTCATTTCTTTATTCAAGGCGCCTTGGCTTGTTGTACAGACATTGCTCTGCCTCCGTGACCAGCTTTGGAGCTCTTTCCCTATCGGTGAGTGGAAGTTACTGGAGTAAGGAGCGTTCCAGGCATGCGGCGTTATCGCTCTGTGCTGAATTGGAGGCTACAAACGCCTTCACATCCACTCAGCGTTCCGATGATGGAACAGAAACGAGGCAGCACCGGCTGGAAACTCAGCCAAAAGCCCCTTCCCGAGGTTAAAATTTCCAAGGGCGGCATGGGAAGGAGTTAAAGCTGCTCTGCGAGTTTTCACACGCTCGTGCGGGGTTTTCGGGAGCTTGGCTGGCACCTCCGACAGAAGCGCCAACGCGCCCTCGAGGCAGCCTGGTGCTCCAGCAACATCCCAGCGCTCCGGCAGCACCCTGGGCAAGCTGGTGCTCCAACAGCATCCTGGGGCCCCAGCAGCACCCCGGGTGCCCCGTAACACCCCAGGGCAGCTCCCACAGCATCCCCCACAGCCCAGTCGGCTTCACTGGCACGGCCTCCACTCCCTCTTTGCAAGGCGATGGAGGCAGCCACCTACTCCCTAAAAAACCTCCAAACCTAACGGTGGAAATGCAAATCGGAGCTAGTTCTGCTTATTAAAGCAATTCCCTGGCAGAGAGGACATTCGGAGAGGAAAAGCCGCTTTCGGAGATGATGAGTGCAATTTGTAGATCGTTATCGCTCGGATAAAATCAGAGAACTTTAAAACAATTGGAAATGTTGAGTTTAGACCCTCTCCCCTTGGGATATAATGTACGCTTTAATGCTGCTGTGTGTAAGTAACGCTGGAATTGCCCGCAGTGATACATTCCCACCGCGGAGAACGGAGCCGGGCTCTGCGGCTGTGGAAACAAACCCTCCCAAACCAAAGGAAAGGCATCATTAGCCAGCGGCAGCGGCGCTTTCATCCTCCCCTGGGCGGAGAAAAGCCACCTCTGTCCCCTGCAGCCACTCTTTGGCAGCACCTAAGTGCTATTCCAAGACTTTAAAAGACATGGGAGGAACCAGAGGTGGGGAAAGCCTCGGAGACCTCCCACAGGGAAGGCAGGGGCTCAGTAAGGTAAGAGGAAGAGTTTGACCCTAAATTGAGAATTCATCAAAGGCTGAAAAAGCCTCTCAGCACAGGACTTTGTCTCGCCCCAACTCTTCCCACTCAGCGCTTGCCACGATCCCCCATCCTCTGCACATCCACAAAAATCCTACTGCTGGGCTGAAGCCAGGCTGGAGCACTTTGGAGGACTCAAAAACCACATCCCTCTGACCCCACACACAGTCCCTTGCCCCGAGAAAATCCCTAATGCCCAACATTCATCCACTGGAAACGCAATCAGCGAGGGCAGCTCGAGGCTTGGCGAGCCCGGAGCTGTTCAGGAACAGGATTGGGAAGGCTGCCCACCTGCCTTTCCAAAACCAGGCCCATTAAACCGCCGGGAGAAGGGATGCTCACGGACGATGGCGGCTCTTGCATCGTCTCATAAATATTTAATGGGAAGCACTTTGGAAAGAGGAATGTTATTAAGGCTGGTGTCGTCTGTGGCTCCAAATGTGGCCATACATCAGAGGTTGCCAGTCTGGTGTGTAAAACCCTCTCAGAGCAGCCGCTGGCAAAGCGCTTTCTTTAGGGTGAGGGAAAAAAAAAAACCTTAGAGAAAGGGAAAAAAATAAAGAAAATAAAGTAAAATCACGAGTTGTGGAGCCCTGGGGAGCTGCGTGAGAACGTTTGAGCGATACCCTAGGCATAGATCAGACCTTCACAATCACCGACAGCCACACAGGCAGCTCTGAGAGGGGGGAGAAGGGGAGGGGGAAAGGCAAATCCCAGTCAAACAGAATGCATTGGCTGAAAAACAACCCTTGGCAGCAGTTTTCAGCATAAACACATTGTTGGGTGTTATTTTTTCCCTCCTGCAATGGCAAATTAATACTTTTATTGCTGCTGAAGACGCTCTAATAACATTTATTCCGGCACTTTACACTTTATTAAGATGCTTTTGACTTCTTTTGGGGTCTGGCCTTATTTTTCTTTGGACTATTGATATAATTTCCTTCATCACCACCTTGACAACCCCAGAGGGATGGAAAAGCCTGTTCCAGCTGAGAGCAAATCCATCTAAGGCCCTTTCCTGCAGGTTAAGAGCCAGATTGGGCTCCCACTCACCTTTTGGAGCACCCAGGAGTCAAGCTCCTGCTTCAACAACCTCCTGTTTGTTGAAGCCAGTAAGTTTTTCCAACACTGGGGATCAATCCCAAGAGCCCAGAGCAACATCCTGCCTCAAAATATGAATTTGAGTTCATATCTTTGGAGCTCTCGAGCTTCTCCCCGTTTGCTGCTGGGTTCCCTGGTGCACCCTGCTGCCAGCAGGGACACAAGGATTAAAAACAAACGATCCAAGGACACGCAGCCTGGAGGAGCCCACCTCTGTTTGATCCTGATGCTAAAATATCACCTCATCCCCATAACATCCTCCTGAGCTACACACAACTTGCCAGGTGCTCCTTTCCGTTCCAAAACACCAATAATTCCTTTTATTAGGCTTCCACAACCTGGTTCCTCACTCTCACTGCAAAATCAGGGACAGTTACAGTGGCTGCTGCTCGTTGACCATCTGAGCAATGACTTATGAAGTGTATTTGAATGGGAAATAGGACTATTAAGGCACTTGGCAATATGGCAGGAGCAAAAGCAGCTCATCAGTTCATCATTTGGTTTCAAAAATATTGGAAATTATTTTTACTCCCTAATTATCATAATGAAAACCTGGGAAGGGATGCGTGTGTGGAAAGGATGGAGGGCTGCTGGGATGGGCAGGGAAAGGGATTTATAAATTCTCCCCAAAAAAAGTGGCAAGACAACCCCGAGTGCCAAGGCTGGGGGGATGGATCCTGCATCTTCCTACCCTAAATACCCTCAGCACCTGCAGCAGGCAGCTGGGGAGTCCCCGCTTCCCATGGAAACCTGTGAAACATCCAAGAAACCCCAGGAAGCATCACCGAATGATGAGGATGGGGTGAACCAGGGCTTGCTCCCTCCTCACCCGTTTTCCATGCTTGCACCCCAAAACACCATTGCTGCCCTCATGATCCCGAGCCAGGCTCAGGCAGTCCCAGTCCTGCTCGTCAGTACCGGGTTCATTTAATCCGTGCATGTGTTTAATTCCCTACACTTTGGCATTTCCCTCCTCTATCACTTTTCACAGCCTGTCAGTCCCGAAATCCTTTTCCGAGCAGCCACATGCCACAGCTACTTAGGAATTACGCCAGCTCCAGCAGTCATTAGGCACTTCCCATGTCCTACATGCAGCTGTGAACATTCCTGCTGCCGAGGCTCACTCAGACACAGGATCAGCTGCGAGACGAGTGCGGAGGTGAGCAGGGATGGCACCCGCCACGCTCCTGCCTTCAAAGCTTTCAGGTTGCTAATGCTGTGGGGTTTTTCTTTAAAATTTCAGAAGTTCCGTTTGTTTTCTCTGCTTGAGGAGTTAGAGAGTCCTCATTGTCCCTTTATCCCACCATGGCTCCTGCTGAAGGTGATTCCCTCCTTATCCCGACCTTGGCTCCTGCTCCAAGGAAAACACTCCTTCCAGCTTTCCCTGGGCATCCAGGGGGGCTGGCAGCTGCCTCCTGGGCTGGGCACAGCATTGCTCTGATCCCCTGTGCCAGGGCTGCAGAGGGGTTTAGGTACCTGGAGATGGAGCTGCAGTGCCTGGTGGGACCCAGCACGCAGCAGCTGGAGAGGGGTTTGCTCCCCGTGGAAACCCGCAGGACACAAATGCATCACCTGCTCAGGTGCTGCCGGAATTCCTGGTGCCCCCACGTCCCCCTCAGTGCCACACCCCCTGTTTGAAGTGTTTTGCTGCTAAGTCTGGGGCTGCTCCTGTGCTCACAAATCACCTGTTCGACTTTGGATGGTACCACAAGAGAAAAATCATCTTTCCTTCCTTTAGCCCAACATGCGCTGTCAGTAAATCTCTGCATTTTATTTTGGTTTTTTAAACAAAGATTCATAGAATCCCTGGATGGTTTGAGTTGGAAAAGACCTCAAAGCTCATCTTGTTCCAAGGGATACCTTCCCCTTGACTGGTTTAACAGAGGGAAACTGAGGCACACCAAGGAAACAGGAGCTGCCCACCCACCACTCTGCAAAGAGCCACATCCCTGGCTGGGAATGTAACCATGAGAACCCAACAGAGGGGTGGTGGGAAGACTTCCCCATGCTCCAGCACAGCTCACACCCTCACCTCCCCAACAAACCCAATGCCACAGCAATTCCCATCCTGACAAGCTCTGGTTTTCCCCCTGGAGTCTTCAGAAAAAGCCACGAGGGCAGCGAGGGGAAGCCAGCGCTCGCCCTTCACAAGGTCAACAAAAATCCCTCAAAATGTCATAGAGTTTTGCGAGTCCTAAATGAAGCAATTGCTTAATCTACCTGGGGGATTGCAGCTATTATATCCACTGCCGTAAACAAGCCTCAGCTCCAGCTCCGAAGGATTGCACCGGCGGAGAGGAGCCGAGGCTAAATTGACAAGTTGTCTCTGCTGCCCTTGAAACTCAATTTGCCATCGCTCACCTCATTTCAAATTAGCACAGAGAGAAACCTCGTCGGCCGAGCTGCTCTTTTGGGGCTCTTACACAACATCCCTGCTCCACACACTGGCAGTTCAGGGGTTTATCCTGCTGCAACAGGAATAGGGAAAAACTGGAGATTAAATGCAGACCCTCGAACGTGGTCAAAGCAGCCTAAAGCCTTCCAGGCCAGGTTGGACAGGGCTTGGACAATGTGGGACAGCAGAAGGTGCTGCTGACCATGGCAGGGGGTGGAATAAGATGAGCTTTAAGGTCCCTTCCAGCCCAAACTGTTCCATGATTCTATAAAATTAGGGAGCAATTGAGCCTTTTGCCAACAAGCCCGCAAAAGGTGTGTACATCCCTGAAATCCTTTCCTGAACACTTAGAAGGGATGAGCACAGGAGCAGAGCTCTGACAGAGGTGGAGTTTATACCTGCTCCAAAGCATCATCTGGGACTGTGCCAAACGCTCGCAGCAGGCCGGGATGGCTCGAGGAAGAAGAGATCCTCCACATTTGTGTGCAACTTTTTTGAAAAGGGCCTGAATAGAAATAGGCTCAAACCACATTTGCAACAAACGTGTTCAGCATCCACGGAATTCGCTTTGTATTTTCAAAAGAGGAGTTTTCAATAGCTGTGATTTCAGGTGAAAGTTTCATATCAGTGCTGGATGGATGGTACAAAGAAAAAAAAATACCAAAGGCAGTATTATTAACCTGGAGCCTGAAATGGTCTTGTTTTCATACCTCAACCCAGATCTGGTAGAAGCTGCTGCTGCCACTTATACACTTGTGCCAGAACTTAATGTCAACAGCCCTCTGCCTTCAGAGAGATGGGGCTCATTCACATGGGCTGGAACAGACCTGGTGCTCCGGGGACCCCCTCAGCAATGGGGGGTGCAGAGGACTTAACACGGACATGCAACCAAGAGGGGCTGCAATTGCCTTGGCAGTGCAGCCACAGCCACTTGTGACCTGCCCCAGCACCTCTCCTGCTGCCACTCACACAGGCTGGACTCATCCTTTCCTCAAGGAGGGGTTAAAACCATGCAGTGATCTCCCTTGTTGCTCTCAGGAGAAGATCCAGGATTCTCTCACCTCCAGGAAGCTCCTGAGGTGCCCAAACCTGGCTCTGCAGCCCTCGGAAAGGGAAACATCCCCAGATTCTCCGGAGCTGCAAAGGGAAGACTGAGTAGCCAAGCAAAGGAGGAAAAATGCATTTTTGGGGAGATTTGGAGGGCGAGGATGCTGCTCCCTGCCCTCCCCAGCTTTGGTCAGCACCGAACACAGGCAGGGCTGGGGGCACTCAGTGCAGGACTGATGTGACAAAGCCACGTCTCGTTTGCTCACTGCAGCACTCGGAGGGACAGCGGGGCTGCCGTGGCAGCCGTCTGCCCTCGCTGCCTGCACAAAGGGCCCCTTGACAGCTGGGCTAGCAGTGGCCCTCGGCCCCAGTGCCGCAGGCAGCGCCGCCGTGGGCAGCACAAGAGGCCTTGTGTCCCCTGTGTCCCTCGTGTTCCCTGTGTCCCTTGTGTTCCCTGTGTCCCTTGTGTTCCCTGTGTCCCTTGTGTTCCCTGTGTCCCTCGTGTCCCTCGTGTCCCAGGGGCAGGAGTGCACAAAGAGCCAGTGTTGCTGTTGCTGGCATTCCCGGCTGACCCGTGCCCACCAACACCCCCCTGCCTCTGCCAGCCCCGGATCTGCGGCTGCCCTGACCCCCAGCACCCCCCTGGCACGGGACACCAAGGGGCACTGGGATGCTGGAAGGAGGCAGGTACCAAGCTCAGGTCCCTGATCCAGGCTCTCCTGGATACTGGGACAGCAGCACAAGCACTTCCCTCGAGCACCACGGCTTTGATGCTTGTCCTGACCTCGACACCTGCAATAGCTTGCAGGCCTAAGGGTATCACGGGTTAAAACAGCACGTGTTAAAAATTTCTGGTTGGTTTTGGTTTCTCAGCATCAAAACTAGCGTTTGCTTTCCAGAATAAACAGCAGAGCATGGAAAAAGAGGGAAAGCAAAAATGGAACCAAGAGCTCCCAGTCAATCCCAAGTAATTTGGAGACAGGTACCAGCATCAGGATGGGATTCAGTCTGGGGTAAGGCACAAGGCTGAGGCCAGTTGGCATCATCTCATGTTTCGCCCATCTCGAGTTAAACCAGCAGAGCCTCTGCTGTTTTAACTCAAATCCCTTGTTCTCAGCCCCATGTTCTTGCTCCAGCTCCCAATTTTCCGATGCATGGCATGCACTGCTTCCTTTGGATGAGCTGTGACTGCAGCACAGCCCAGCTCTTTGGCATACAAACTCCCCTCCACTCACTGTCTCTAATTTATCCCCCGTGCTGGCACAGACCTGCCCTCACCCTGCAGCTCCTGGTGTGCCAGTGGCCTTTGCTCTCAGCCTGCAGGGTGTTATCCGTGTTACCTACACCAGTGCCTGCAGGGGAAGGCAAAACCGTGCCTGCTCTCATGGATGACACTCCTCACCTTCTGCCACCGTATCTACTGACAAAATTCAAACCAAGTGAGCAGATGGAGAAGCGAGCGTGAAGTTTTTCCCCCCACCGCTCCCACTTGAATCAGCCACAGGTGATTCCCGTGCCCTGCCAGGCACAGGAGATGCCGAGCCCGTGGGGCAATGGGAAGAAGTGGGGAGGGGGTTTTATGTCCTGGAGTAGTGGACACCCAAGGAAAAAGGGAGCTATCCATCACAGAGCAGCAAGCACACAACTCAGAATATTCTGTGATTGGCTGGAGAGCACTGGCATTAGCAGAAACATTTGCCCGAGCAAATTCCCTTGAATAGTCATGATCCGAGCGCTGCCGGCGTAGGCAGCAGCTTGGCTGGGCAGGGAGGTTACAGCAGGGCACTGACACTCAGAGAAAACCTGGGCTCTGCCAAAATACATCGCTCCCTGACCCCCCGCTTCCTCCTGGGGCTTCTGGCCCTGATCCCACGGCAAAACCACCAAAATCCTACCTGGAAAAGGCTCAGGGGCTCTGTGCTCTCACACCCCATAGCAGCCCCATTGCTGCCTTTCCCCTATTGCAAAAAATCCAGGGCTGGGTCCATAAGCAGCATCCCAACACCCCACTGAAACTCCCGCTGGTTTATGTCACTGAGGATCCTCCTACAACGCAAACTCGAATCAAAGCATTCCTGGGAGAAGCCCTGTGCCTCCCCACCAGCAAAAAGAGCTTTTGACCACAGTGTGTGGTGTAGAATTTGACTTTGAGTGACTACCATAAAGTGTTTTTATTTTTAAGCTGTTTTATGCCGTTTCCCCAGCTCACGAGGAGTGCACCTTGGTGTCAACAGGACTCTTTTGTCTTTGTAAGCTATTTTGAGGCAAAATATCTGTAAATTACTTCCCCAAACCTCTGCACAAGCAGATCATGCAGAGAAAATAGGCTTTGCAGGAATGCAGTAAATTGTTTCTGTCACACAAGGAAATATAACCAATGGAAATCGTTATGGATGAGTCATTATGAGAGGGACCGAAAAAATTAACCTTCATCCATTTCCTTCATCTCGGAGCGTGTGCGAGGGTGTGCACAGGAGAAGGAAGGTGGAGAGCACCTGCTAAGTGAGGGCACAGCGCTGGGGGAAAGGTGGGATGTGCAAGCAGCCACAGACAGGAAAAACCTGCCCGTTTGGGAGAGGCTGCCAGGATTGGGGCACTGCAAAAGGAGAGGTGCACAGCCCACCCCCGAGATGGAAAGGGATGCTCCTGGGTGGGAGAAATTTCTGCTCAATCCCATTACACAGGAGGGGGATGCTCTTTTCCAGCTATTATTGTGCATTGATTTTCTCTATCCCTGTCCTCAGACCCCATGAAAATCTCAGGGGGTGAGCGTGTTTAAGGAGGAAGGCGAAGCCAAAGCTCGGTGAGCACGGGCTGCCTCCTGCCTACTGCCACCACAGCACATCCCAACACACCTTTTCTTGCCTGATCCTCTGTGACTCCAGAGTAAACACACAGTGTTCTATTTGCCAGAGGTTTTTTTTTGTTAAATGCAGAGAAAATAGCGAAGGAATGCAGCAGTGTGGGCCAACGAGCGCTGTTTGCGTGGGAGAGGAGGCTCCGGGAGACAGAAGCATCAGCTAGAGGAGTACGTGTGAACACGGCGGAGGAAAACATTTATTCCCACACATTTGGGATAAAACCCATCAGTAGGAACTCCAGCTCAGCACCATCCAGCTCTGCTTCAGCCCCTCACCATTAACCAGTTTCTGTGCATGCCTTTCGCTCCTGTACCTGTGCACATCCCCTCCAGAGGTTACAAAAAATAAGAAGCAAATCCATTTCCAGAGTGGCAGATAACGATTCCTCCGGCCACGGCGCGCAAACAAGGCGGCGGAAAAGGCTCAAGTGTTAAATGTTCCCTAATGTGCAGTAATTGATTTCCATGTGTGCAGTAATGGATTTGGTCACATCATGCAACAATGGATTTGACATGGGTTCTCGCTGATATTATAAACATAGTTAAGTCGTTAGCGCGGTGCCCGGGAATTAGGCCTTTAATAGCGCTGACCCCGTGCCCTGAGCCAGCTGGCCGGCACCAGCAGCCACCAAAATCTTCAGGGCTGGTTCATGCTCAAGGACGCAGCTGGCAATTTAACAGCTAAAAGCCTCTCGGAGCTGAGCAAAACGCTTCCCGAGTTATCCTCCCTCCATTTGCTCACATGTACACAATTCCTGCCCTGTCTGTCTCCTCCCTGGCTTTTTGCACACCCCAAGGTGTTGTGCTCCCACCCCAGGGATGGGCGGGGGGGAGTGGAATAGCAGCTCAGGCTGGTTTGGGTTGGAAGGGAACTTGAAATTCATCTAGCTCCAGACCTCCAGGTTGCTCCAAGTCCCACCCAAAACAGCCAGCAAAAGTTGTTCAGCGTCACCTCAGCCCCAATAAAACTTGGTTTCAAAAGTTTGTTCTGCTTCCCATCACAAGCAGAGTGATTCAAACCTAAAAGGCTTCACATTCAGCCCTCTGAGCCCAACATGTCTCATCTCAGAATCCCAGGATGGTTTGGGTGGGAAAAAGCCTTAAATCTCATCTTGTTCCAACCCTTTCTGCCCTGGGCAGGGAACACCTTCCACTAGACCAGGTTGCTCCAAGCCGCATCCAACCTGGCCTTGGACACTTCCAGGAAAGCAGCAGCCACAGCTTCTCTGGGCACCCTGTGCCAGGGCCTCCCCACCCTCACAGGGAAGAATTTTTTCCTAATATCCCATCTAATGCTGCCCTCTGGCAGTATCAAACCATTCCTCCTTGTCCTGGCACTCCAGACCCTTATCCAAAGTCCCTCTCCAGCTTCCTTGAAACCCTTTTGAGCACTGGCAGGGGCTCTGAGCTCTCCCTGGAGCCTTCTCTTCTCCAGGTGAACACCCCCAGCTCTCCCAGCCTGGCTCCAGAGCAGAGGACCTCTGGCTGTTGGAGCATGTCAATGGGCTCCTCTGGACTCGCTCCAGCAGTTCTACATTGTTCCAGGCCTTTGCCTCCACTAAAAATCATCTCCCACATCTCACAGCCCAGCCATTTACAGGTTCCTGCAGCCGTTGCAGCACTGGTGGGAGAAGTCAGAAAACTTCACAGATTCATGGAATCATGGAATGGTTTGGCTTTGCAAATAACCTTACAGATCACCTCATTCCAATCCCCATCACCAACACCGTGTCTCCTGTTGCAGGCAACACCAGCTGAAGCCCAACATCATCTCCTGCCAGCGGGGCCCCTCAGAGGGACCACGAGGCAGTCACAGAGGGTTGGAACTGGCTCTCATTGGGTATTTACAACCCTTGCAGCAGTGTTAAAAATCTATTATTTTCACTCGGGCACTGCAGCAGCGCTCGCCTTCTGTTGAGAAGTGATTGGGCTCCTGTCCGTCAGGGACACTGAGCGATTGTACGGAGAAAATTGCATTCAGCAATGGGGGATTTAAGAGGGTGCTTGTTCTCAAACAGGGCTCCAATTAATTAACTCAGAGGAAGGGGCTGCTCGGAGTTTGCTTTGTGTTTTCTGTGTTTTCCTTGGTGCATTGAATTTATTGGCGAGCGCCTTGGTTTGTTTCTTTCTTGCTTTTCTGTTTGTCTTTAAGACTCTTTGCAGGATGATAAAGCGCAGGGAACACGTTTCCTTGGCAGGGGATTAATTGGCAAGGAGGCAGGAGAGACGGATGGGCCGAGCCCCAAATTCCAACCCTCACTCTGCACCTGCCAACACTGGCAATGGAAAAGCCTCCTGGCCAGCCCAGTGCTCAGGGGATTTTGTAGCACAAAGGTGTCAAGATCCACCAGATGCTGTAGTAGGGAAGGATCTCAGGGATGGGGCTTTCACTTCAACTCTCAACTCTTCCAAACGTGAATCATGCAAAAAATGGGGGGAATTAGCAAATGTCATTGTCATGGGCATGAGAAATGTACCAGAACTGTGTATGCAACAAGTGGGGAGCAACGCTGAGCTCTGAAGAAACCAGGAAAGCCTTTTATTGGGATTGTGGCTTCTGCCTGAGCCAGCTCAGTGCTGTTTCACAGGACATGGTGAGGGCTGCAATACTCTCCCCTCCTCCCTCCAGGCTTTGGTCACCTACTAGGACAAGACATTCCTCAAGACATGGATAATTTCTTCACTTTTTTTGACAACAAACACAGGAGGATTTGACCTCAGGTGGAGTCCCACCATGCAGACCATACCCAAGGAGAGAATAATCTGTGTTTAAGGAGAATTAGGGATTGGTGTTGCACTCGGAGACGCCGTGGTGCACAGCTGGTGGAACCACATGGATGGGTTTCAATCATCCAAGGACACTTGGAGAAGCACCACTGTGACTGTTGAGTAGAGCAGGTGACCTCCATGGGGATGGGATTTGGAGGAGCACATCCTACAACTTGTAATTCCCAAATTTCCAACGGACTCGTGTTCCTCGAGAGCAGACGGAGATCAGGAAGCCGGAGATCCATGGCCTATGGTGACCCAGAACACAGCACCACCTCTTCTTCCTGGAGACCTGGGGCCCCACCGCTCCAGGGGAGCCCTCCCCAAACACAACCACAGCCACGTCCCCAACCACCCAGCCCTGACTTCTCCTTCAGACCGAGACACTTCACAGCCCAGCTGCCATTTCCAGGGGTGAGAAAGGTCCCCTTCTTGCCCTCAGCCCTAATCTTTCAAATGAATTAATCTTCAAAGCACTCTCGCTCCGGCAGAGCAAGTTTTGATTTATGAGTTGTGGCGACAGCTGAGCTCCTCTGACGGGGGAGATGGGAAGTGTTGGCTGGATGGGGTCAGTGCCTGGAGGAACCTGCACCGAAACAGGCACCAGACCACAGCTGGAGCAGCCACCACCTCTTTGTCCTCAGGAAATCCCAACCTGCCTTGTTTTCTTCTTTAACCAGGGAAAGCAAGTTTCCCACCTCCAATAGATTTTTTTAACAGAGTTGACCTCAGCAACAGCACGAGAGCCTCATCAAAGGCTTTGTTTTCCTCTCATAACGCTGCTCCCCACTACAAATTGCAGCATAACCCACACGCAAAACTGAACCAGGGGGATTTGGCTTCATTGAAATAAAACATTTTGATGAAATTTTAAATGAGAAAATGGTGATGGCCCCCACAAAATGATTTGATTTCGGTGAATCTGTGTTTTCATTTTGAAAACTGATTCATTAGAATTTTTTTTTCCAACCAGCTCTAATCAAAGTGCTTTAGGCGTTTTTGAAAATTTCAGTCCCAAGCTTCAAAACAATTTAATTTGTGTTATAAAGCAGCAAAGTTTATGACACAGAGATACAGCGAATGGAAGCACTTTTTGACTTTGCAAACACTTCAACTTTAAGAAATTAAATTAATGGTAATGTGGGAGAGTAATTTCAAAAGTTTCTTTCCCGAAGTACAGAAAGTATTTTCCAACTCATCTGAAGGCAGACTTTATAAATATAATATAAGGTTGTCATCTCCACGCTTACAGCTTGCTTTTCACTACCACCAGCTCCATTTAAAGTTTCTTCAGGTCATGAGCAAATGAAATAAAAGAACTCATTTCTGTTCGTGAAAACTCCAGTGACGGGATCATTATAGAGAGCATCTCCAAAGGGAAAAGGGAAAAGGGGAGAGAAAGCAGAGGATATATAGCAAAAATGGAAAGAGAATGAGAACATCACGGGAAATGCTCATTCCAACAAGGGCCCTATTCACCCGCTCTTGTCTTTCCTTCAGGGTTAGTTCGTGTTTCATTACAGATTAACACAGCATCTCTTCTCTCGAGCCTCTCGCTGGAGATCGCTCCATCCATTTAAATAGATTTCAAAAGCCAGGATTGATCTATGCCAAGCTGTAATTTTGGATGGTAGCGTGGCAGTTAATGCACTCCAGCCTCTGCAGAGAGAAGGAGGTGTGTGAATTGCTTCCTCGATATGATAAATTCATTAGATAAAGGAACCTGAGATAACAGGAACAGCACTTGGAAAGCATCTGGTGGCACGGATGTGCAGGGAAGGGGGTCACAGCATGACTCTCATGGTCTGCATTAGAGCACAGAACTGAACAAAAGAGACTTGTGCAGGGGACTGGAAGGGACCTTTGGGTCAAGCACTCCTACTTTTCCCTCTCTGAGATAACCACACAATAATCCAACAGCTGCTTGAACCTGTGAACGCCATCCCACAGAAAGCATCTCAAAATGCCAACCAGGAAGACTATGGGGAAAATGAAATATCATGTCCCTAAGTAGAGGAGAACCACGGATCTTGTCTGCAATGCTGCTGGTAGAGACACAAAAACTGATAGAAATCTGCTGTGCTGTCCAGGCCGGGTGCAGAGGATGGGGCAGTAGGGAGTGACACGGCCTCAGGCTGTGTAATCCCTGCTATCCCACCGGCTCCTGGCACTTCCCCCTGCAAGCAGCAGGATCTGGGAGCTCGCTGAGCCAGCCCTCTCCAGCCTGTTTAAATTCAGCTCCAGTGCCACAGGGAAAGGAGCACGGCAGGCTCCGAGGATCTGCTCTGATGGTTTGGCTCACAGAGAACCAGGACAAAGAAATGGGAGGACGCTTTGGCTACCACGTAAAGGAGACTGACAAACACTGGAGATGGAAGCAAAGCGATGGAGATCAATAGGGCATCACCACGCAGGAGAGTGAAAAATGGGAGGAATTCTCTCACAGAGAAGAAGGGGAAGGAGCATGGAAAGCCAGCAAGAGATTAGGGATGCTACAAACTGGAGGGTTTAGAAGGTCCAGCACCATCTCCAAGGGCATTGCAGGAAGCCCACAGGAAAGAGAGGCCTCAGAGCAGGGTCCCACAGCCAAGTGAGGCTCAGTGATCAGACAGCAGCAGGTCAAGCTCAAGTTTTTCCAGACCTCCCTGCCAGGATGACAGCCAGGAGCACCTGAATCCTCCCGGCTCTCTGCCATCCACGGGGTTATCTGATGTAAACCAAACCTAATCAATACAGGGAGGAGGAATTCAGCACGAGGAGATTATCATGGCAGGAGAGCTGCTCGCAGCCACGGTGCTGGCAAAGCCTTCCCACAACAGCAAGTGAGCTGCCAGATGGATTTTGATCTCATTAATCTGTTTCAGGGCCAGCCGGCAGCGCGGGGCTGCCGTGGGCGAAGCGGCACGCGATACCTTCCTCCAAACCCTTGGGAGAAGGGAGAGATTACACATGGAAATGTTCTCCCACTCAGAGCACTTCAGGCACCCAAGTGCTGGAAATGTGGGTCATTTATGCCCAGAGAAGCTGTGGCTACCCCATCCCTGGAAGTGTCCAAGGCCAGGTTGGACAGGGCTTGGAGCAATTCAGGCTGCTGGAAGGTGTCCCTGCCCATGGCAAGGGAGTGGAACAAGAGGGGCTTTAAGGTCACTTCCACCCCAAATCATTCCTGACTGCACAATTCTGTATCTGAGCTATTAATTCATTTATCAGTTCTGCAGCTCAGAGATTTATTATTTGGATTTCACGTAAGGCAATGAGGATACTGCAATCTCTACCCAAGGAAAAGCCTTTCCTGCACTCACTTGAGGCTTGAGGTATAAATTAAACATCTTCTTTGGTGTAAGGAGTCAGTGCTGCCCGATGGATAATGTGCCAGCCTGGGGCCTGGGGTCCCCACTCTGCTACTGGTTCTGTAGATAACTTTGAGAATTTTAAACCCCCCATTGCATCCTCTTTGCTTTCTCCTAAGTAAAATAGGGATACCAATCAGAATTGGGGTATTCCAGTGAAAAGCATTCCATAATCATTATTTTAGGGATTGAGGAAAGTATAGGCAAAGCCTGAGACACCACAAGGGAGGGGATGACAAACATGGAACTACAGGCATCAATAAATCAGCTACAGCACAGGAGCAGCCTCAGCTTGGGGTAGAATCATGGAATGGTTTGGGTTGAAAGGGACTTAAAGCTCACCTCAGTCCAACCCCCCTGCCATGGACAGAGACACCTTCCACTAGCCCAGGTTAAGACCTGGCATTAAACACTTCCAGGGATGGAGCAGCCACAGCTTCTCTGGACAACCTGTGCCAGGGCCTCACCACAGTCACAGGGAACAATTTTTTCCTAATATCTAATCTAAACCTATCCCCTGCCAGTTTGAAACAATTCCCCGTTGTTCTTTGCAACTGTGCCAAGCCAAGAGTGAAGCTGGGAGCACCACAGCATGGAGAGGCCACTTCCAGCTGCCACCAGCCAGAGAAGGAGCTGTTGTTTTCTCTCACTGAGGGTCCTCCTGCTCCTTCCACCCCTGTGCTGCACTCACGGACCGCCCAATGCTGCACACCAGCCTCTGCCAAGCACGAGTGCAGCTTCAAAGCAATGCAAACCCAGGGGTGTGAGGGGCCGCTCGCACTCAGAGTACACCGAGTTCAGGGCGGTTTGGTCCACGTCAATTAGGGATAAATTTAAGCTAATGAGAAGTAAACGTCCAGGCAGGGCTTCGCATCGATTCGGTTAAACCAATGTAAGAGAGCAAGTGCATGTGTGGATCTGGGGATGTGTGTGCGTGGACGACTGCACTGCTCCTTGGCAGTTTGCCCCTAAACCTTCCTTGGTTCATTCAGGAGGTTTTTCAGATAAAAGCCCAAAATCTGCAGCGTTTTGTTTGGTTTTCGAGTAACGACGCTCAGCCGGCACTTCCAAACCCTCTGTGAAACAGAGCCACTGTTTTCTTTTGTACGGAAAAGTTGGGAGATAAATTGCAGATGATTCAGTAAATAACTCAGCCTATGACCTTGATGCTTATTGATTCCTCAAGCTGTTTATCTTTCTTGTGTGCTCCCCAGCAAAAACAATTATCACTTAATTATAAAGCAGCTTGGCTTGAGGGAACCACCAATTGGCTGGCACAGGATGAGTTCATCCCTGCGCACCACAGAGCCCCGACCAGAGCGACTGCTTAGGATTCAGAGCCACAAACTTCATTATTTTCTTCCTAGCTCATGTTTTTCCCCTCGTTTTAAAATCACTTAAGGATGTTTAGCCAGTCCGGGTGTTTGACTGCCCAAATATTCGCTATAGATGGGATTGAAACGGCAAGTGCCAGCATTGGAAAAGGGGAAAAAAAGAACTGGAATGATAAAAAGAAGCACAAGGAAAGGTTGTTGGTCCTGGAAATAAAACACCTGGGCCGTTCTCTCCTTCAGTGACCTTGGGTAAAGCATTTTCTCTGTTGCCCCCCCTTCTCTCTGTGCAGAGCTGTGCCAGCCGTGTGCAGAACCCGGCACAAAGGATCCCTCCTGCTCTTGACCGAAGTTTCCCAATGCCACTGGGATGGGAAAAATGACAGCTTGGCACTGCTGCAGCCATGCATGCATTTGGAAAGCACTTAGAGACATCCATTAGCACGGGAAAGGGAATTATCATCTCCACCCCAAGGCAGGAGGAGGGAAAGGAACCTCCCCCTTCACCAGAAATGGAGGATTTGTAATTTTTATGCACTTTTGAGCTGTGCCATCCTCCAGTCAAAGGGGGTGAGGGGGTCCACAGAGGGATCTGGACAGGCTGGATAGTGGAGCAGGTCCAGGGAAAGGAACAGAGCTGGGAAGGGGCTGGAGCCCCAGGAGCGGCTGAGGGAGCTGGGAAAGGGGCTCAGCCTGGAGAAAAGGACGCTCAGGGGGAACCTTGTGGCTCTGCACAAGTCCCTGACAGGAGGGGGCAGCCGGGGGTGGGTCAGGCTCTGCTCCCAGGGAACAGGGACAGGATGAGAGGAAACAACCTCTGAAGTTGTGCCAGAGGAGGTTTAGGTTGGATATTGGGAAACATTTCTTTATGAAAAGGGTTGTCCAGCTCTGGCACAGCTGCCCAGGGCAGTGCTGGACTCACCATCCCTGAGGGGATCTAAAACCCACATGGATGTGGCGCCCGGGGACATGGTTTAGGGATGGGCTTGGCAATGCTGGGTTAACAGTTGGGCTCAGTGATCTTGGAAGTTTTTCCAACCCAAATGATTCCATGATTCACACTCCAGACTCCCTAACCCTGCCCCTGCCCTGCAGAAGCACCCGGCCTGCAGCAGAGACACTTCATTTCCCAGCTCTGGATGCTCTTTAGCTGCCAGATCCCCCAAACCTGCCCTCCTCCTCCTCCTGCTGCTGCTCCTCCGCACATCCTCAACAGCAGCAAACTGCGTTAGGGAGCTGCGGGGCCCTGACGTGATCAGCCTGAGGGATCCAATGCAATGAAGAGCAGCAGCAGCCGAAACCACTAAACAGACAAACATCGTTACACGGCGTAAAGAGATCAGCGGCAGCGAGCGCATCCCGGGGCCGGCTCTGCGGAGCTGCCCGGGGACACGGAGCCTCTGCCCCTGCCTCCTGAGCAGGGACCAGGAGCAAAGCCACACGATGGCACTGTGTTTTCCAGAGCTCGCCAATTCCAGCAGGTTTTGCAGCAGTGCCTGGCCCTGCCGGACCCAGTGCAGCATCTCCCTGTGCAAAATTGCTCCGGTTTTGCAGGAAAATTGTAAAGACCTCACCAGCTACTGCCAGCTCAGCACAGAGGGCTCAGGAAAGGCTTTACAGAGCAGCTGTGCCCGAGTGCCGGGGTCACTGCTCGGCAGCTCTGATGATCCAAGCTCCAGCCCTGTCTCCAACTGCACCATTTAAATTCCATTTCAGTCCAGGCCAGGGGTGTTCTCCATCACACTGCGGGCAGGACACGGAACCACAGAACCCCAGAATGGTTTTGGTTGAAAGAGACCTTAAAGCCCATCTTGTTCCACCCCCTGCCAAGGGCAGGGACACCTCCCACTGTCCCAAGGTTGCTCCAAGCCCCGTCCAACCTGGCCTTGGACACTTCAGGGATCCAGGGGCAGCCACAGCTTCCCTGGAGAACCAGTTCCAGTGCCTAACCAAGCACTCAGCATAGCTGCAGTACCATTTTCTACTGCCTCTATTTGGGACCAAAATCTCCTTTTATTCATCTGTGGGTACTCCAAGAGCTTTTATGCCATTAAGCAGCTCCCAAGTAGAACCCAGCACATGAATCCAGCTTGTCGGCAGTGCCCAGGCTATTGGTCTTAATTAATTCCTGCCTTAGAATTGGAGTAGCAAGGATTGCAAGCAGATCAGACCACAGGTTGACATCCCTATTGATAACAAGCAGAGCTGCCCATAATGACCCCTATTCCTTACATTCTCCAGCCAGGTACCACGAAAAACATCCCTACACACTTTGTGGTGGCTTTTTTTAATCTTTTAAAGCCATTTAAGGAGTGGAAATAAGCAACACCTCCCCTCCAGCTCCTCTTTCCTCCCCATCCCAGCTGCAAACAGCACATCCCTGTTATGCCCATCGCAGTCTGGGTACAGGTGTGCACCTTTCCAAAGGTACAAATATCCTCTGCATCTGCTCCTCAGCCCTTCGGCCACACGGCAGGAGGATATTCCACATCCTCCTGTTCCCACAGACAGAAGTTTTACAGCCCCGTGTTGCCCAGGGAGCAGCCAGGAGCAATCCAGAATATAGTGTACCCTTGCAGGAGGGGATTGTCACATTAAAACACCTCTAAATGCTTAAAAGGGTTTTCGTTTAGAGTCTCCTGCCGTGAAGCGTCTTCAAGGGCCCCAGATTTATTATTTCATCAGAAGATCAGAGAGGGGAAGTTTGTAGGAGATCAAACAAATAGGAATACATTAGGAGAGACAGTAGGAGAGGCTGGAGAAATGGTTGGATTAAATAAAGTGGGATGGAATCCCTGCTGACCGGGGGCTGTTCTCCCTCACAGCTCCCACCCCATGGACCCCAACCCCTGCCCAGGCACCGCCAACCATGGAGATGCCAATAGGGTCCTGGGATGGGGAATAAAGCCCCTGCTGCCAGCAGGACCCACTTCCCATCCCCTGATCCCTAAAGCAAAGGGGAGCGTATTTCCTACCGGATTTCATTAGAGATCAAAGATTTGGACAGCACGCCAAAGATGGTGCAAGGAGAAAAGATGGATCTTCTGGAAAATGCCTTAGGATGGGCCTGGATTTGCTTCGTGCCTCTGCTGCCGAATCCACGGGTTCATTCTTGCTCCATGCCTCAGTTTCCCCATTCCAAGAGCAAGCCTCATAACCTTCTGTTCCCACACTTAGACCCATAAAGGTTGGAATTGAGCTCTCAGATCACCGAGCCCAACCATTAACCCAGCCCTGCCAAGGCCACTGCTGACCCACGTCCCACATCCACTTAAGTGTTACTTAAGTAACACTTCCAGGGATGGCAATTCCACCATTTCCCTGGACTTGACAAGCCTCTCGGTGAACAAATTTTTCCTAATTTCCAATCTGCTTCATGGGATGCAGATGGAGGTGTTCAAAGCTGGGAGGAGTGGCCAGAGCAGCCCTCCAGAAGGACCTTGACAGGCTGGAGAGGTGGCAGGAAAGAAGAGCCTGGAGCTCATCGAGGACAAATGGAGGCCCTGCTCCTGGAGAGGGACAATCCTGGGCACCTGGGGGTGACCTGGAGAGCAGCTCTGCACAGAAGGACCTAGGGGACAATGAGCTGTCCCTGAGCCAGCCCTGTGCCCTGGGGGCAAGGAGGCCAAAGGGATGCAGGGATGCATTGGGAAAGGGATTGCCAGCAGGTCAGGGAGGGATCCTGCCCCTCTGCCCAGCCCTGGGGGCACCTCTGGAGTGCTGTGTCCAGCTCTGGATCCTCAGCACAGCAGGGCCAGGGAGCTCCTGGAGCAGGTCCAGAAGAACTGAGGAAGGGCCTGGAGCATCTCCGTGCCCAGGAAAGGCTGAGGGAGCTGGGGCTGCTCAGCCTCAGAGGAGCCCCAGCTGAGAGGGGCCCTCAGCCCTGGCTGGCCCTGGCTGCAGGGAGGGCTCAGGGCAGGGCCCGGGCTCTGCTCCGGGGCCCAGCAATGGCACCAGAGCCACGGGCAGGGCCTGAGCCCAGCAATTCCCCTGCACAGGAGGCACAACTCCTGCCCTGGGCAGTGACTGAGCTCTGGAACAAACTGTCCAGGGAGCGTGTGGAGTCTCCCTCCCTGGAGATGTTCCAGAACCGTCTGGACACAATCGCGTGCCCTGTGCTCTGGGATGACCCTGTTGGAGCAGGGAGGTGGCACCAGATGAGCTCTGTGCTCCCTTCCCAGACCCATTCTGGGATTCTGTAGTATCAGCTGGTGCTTTTGGCCCATTAGGAACGGGGGGTTTGCTGCAGAAAACAGCAATTACCCCCACACTGCTCCGGAGACTCGAGTCAGGCCTGTGCTGTTGGGAGCTGCTATTTGGTGCCACACTTCCTGCAGCATTTGTGAGTTGAAACACGTCAGCCTTTCTGTTTCTTTGCCCCCCTCCCCAGCCCGTGGCAGCTGAACAGGCTTCGGAGCCTTCTGTTCCCATCCCACCCCCAGCACCTCTCGGCTCCTCGGCAGCTGTCAGCTCGCACGGCTTCATCTCGGGAGATCAGTGGGCGGACATGAATATACACCAAATATATATAGAAATGTGCACAGGAGGGCTTTGCTTCTGCTCACACGTCTCGTGGGAGCAGGTCGGGAAATGGGCTGCCAGCACGTCTCCTCCCTTAAATCCTCATTCACAAGAGGAACGTCACACCTCCGAGGTCAAGCCACGCTTGAGTTTTAATTCATTAAGCTAACTTCTGTGCTGGCTGAGTCTGCAGTCTTGAGGAAATTGCTATTTTATTGGGGTGGAAATGGGAAAGCTTCGCTTGCCGCTACCCAGTCACCGGAATCCAGGTTCCCACCAGCACCTCCTCTGCCAGTCTGGCCTTGAGTGCTTCACCCAGGGGTAGCAACCCCAACTGCCACTAAATCTCTGCACCCACAGGACCAGCTCTGACAAAAATCACCCCTCAAACCAGCAGCCGTAGCCTCATCCCGAGTGATCTGGGGGGATGGAGAGTGGTGCTGCCCCCCAAAACAAGCCAGGGGCCTCCCCCTCTTGCAGAAGCTTTAAATGGTGTGGGACAGCTGTGACAGCCCTGGGCAGGGCAGGGAGACACAGGGATGCTCTGGAACATTCAAATGAGGGGGACAGGCAGCAACATCCCTGGGAAGGACTGGGAGACACAGGGATGCTCTGGAACATTCAAATGAGGGGGACAGGCAGCAACATCCCTGGGAAGGACTGGGAGACACAGGGATGCTCCACAGAGTCATGGAGAGCAGCAGGGCAGGAGGCAGGGAGATGCTGTCACCGAAATACCAAACACAGTATCTCTGAGTGACCTCGACCTCCAGCTGCCACACAAAAAAAGGTAGGGAAAAAGGAGGAAAAATAATGTTTTCACTCCTGGCAGCTCAACAGAGACAACACCTGCTTCTGCCCGCTCCAGACTCAGCAAAACTCGGCTTCCATCACCTGATCGTGTACACGGCGAGCCCACGCAGACACACAAAAATCAATGCACATCGATCCCTAAGCCAGGAATTCATAAACTCCTTTAAAGGTCAAGGATTGATTTTTCACTTTCTGTAAAAAGAAGAGACTCCTGCCATCAGCCTCCTGCCCCCATCAACCGACTCGTCCCGTGCTTCCCTCTCCGGCAGCTCCGCGCCGAGGCACGGACACCTTCCCCATGTGCACAGTCATGGTGGAAAACATAAGTGGCACATATAGAAAAATATGTTGCACTCGTAGCTGGCATCTTGCAGTAACGATGTGCTTGTAGGAGGCATCTCGTAGAAATTCCTGCGTTCCTTTAACTCCTGGCTTGCTGGAGGTGCCATTTTTAAGGGTCTTGAAGAGAGAGGAGCCCTTGCAGGCAGGAGCAGCATCCCTTCCCTCACTGATGCCCAGGATCCCACCAAGTAGGATCTGATTTATTAATTTGAGGGCCCCCATCCCTGGCTACTGCACCTCTGTAGGCCCACAGAGACCTCAAATCATCTCACCCAGCATCCTTTGGAGGATAGTGACAGCCTCCTCCTCTCCAAAGGCTTCGTACACTGAGCCTCGTGCCACAAGGACATCCTCAGCTGATAGACATTCCCAGCTGATGGACATTCCCGACATTCCCAACGTGCCAGCAAGGGGTTCAAGCAGCCCACCCCAAACCAAGCCAGGCACTCTCCTCCCCTGCCCCTCCAGCTGCCCTCAAAAGCCACAGTGGGCAGTGACACCTGATTGCTGTCACACTGCTGGTCTCCATTTCAGGGTCCTGCTGTCCCTTGCTAGAAGCTGGCAAATCGATCCTCCTGGGAGTTACAACCACCCTGCACTGGCCCTGTTCCCTGGGTTTCTGGCCCCTTTCCCTGGCACAGCTCCTCGCCAGGCTGCAAGTCCCTCTGCCCAAAGTCCCTTCTTCCCGCTCACATCATAACCTCCACAGTCAGCACTCTGCACACAAATCCCTCATTCCTCTAGGTCCCGAGTAGATAATTCCAGGAGTAACTGTGTTTTAGAAGCCTTTCCATCATCCCTGTCCCTCCATAACCCTGGTCCATCTCCACAACACCCTCTAGTCACAGCCTGCTGCTCTCCACAATTCCCACTCCATCCAGATGCAGGAGGCAAAGCTTCAAAATGCAAAGAGCTTTCCCCAGCCATGCCACGACTTATTGCTCTTTGGAGGAACAAGAAAACAAATTTAAACAGTGCTGGATTTAATTGATTTCTCCACGTTTCCTCAATGGAAGCTCAGCGGGGAAAGTCAGAAGCACAATGGATGCAGAGGAGCAGCTGTCCCACACCTTGGCACACAGACCAGGCTTTACATTTTCTTTAGCGAGCATTAAGGCAGTCGTAGAAACCATAAAAGTCAAGTTTCCCTGTTTCTGGAGGAAGTTTCCCTCCTTGCAAAGCTTAGGGAAGCACTAAAAAAGCAGAATTTAAATGATCCTCTGCAAAAATAAAGGGTTCGGCCTCACAGGTCTGGAGTTCCCCAAAAAACTTCTTAGTGAAACTTTCCACCCCAAAGGGGAGTTTGTGGCAAAACCTCAAGAAAACTCACAAATTAATCTGTTCCATAGCAAAAAAAAAAAAAAAAAAAAAAAAAAAAAAGAGAAGAGAGAGAGGAGAGGAGAGGAGAGGAGAGGAGAGGAGGGAGGGAGAGGGAGAAGAGAGGAGAGAGAGGAGGGAGGAGAGGAGAGGAGAGAGAGGGAGGGAAGGAGAGGGGAGAGGGAGGAGGGAGGAGGGAGAGGAGAGGAGAGGAGAGGGGGAGAGGAGGGGGGAAGGAGAGAGAGGAGGGAGAGGAGAGGAGGAGGAGAGGAGAGGAGAGGGGGAGGAGAGGAGGAGAGAGAGAGGGAGAGAGAGAGAAGAGAAGAGAAGAGAAGAGAAGAGAAGAGAAGAGAAGAGAGAAAAGAGAAGAGAAGAGAAGAGAAGAGAAGAGAGAAAGAGAAGAGAAGAGAAAAGAGAAGAGAAGAGAAGAGAAGAGAAGAGAAGAGAAGAGAAGAGAAGAGAAGAGAAGAGAAGAGAAGAGAAGAGAAGAGAAGAGAAGAGAAGAGAAGAGAAGAGAAGAGAAGAGAGAAGAAAAAACCCATGTTTGAATAAAAACCACAAGTGCTTCTTTCTGGCCAGTGCCAACAGGCTCTGCCAGTGCTTGGCTGCTGCTCACGGTCCCAGCTTGGCTCCACATGTCCCTCCAACCATGCCCAGTGCCACAGCATCACATCCGTGCCCGGGAGATGATTATGTTATAGGGAATGAAAAGGACCATCAGCTCTCCCCACCTGCTTTGTGAGGGATTTTTAATGCAGAAGGATGCTCAGAAACCGAGGGGAACATAAACACCCCTAATGAGTGTAATTAGAATTCTGCACCCGCTGCTGATGAATGAAGCACGTGGAAGGTGGAGGGGCCAGGATTTGATGTGCTGCTCTGTGCCCACTGTGGACACGGCCCCATATCCCAAACGTGGATGGACCTGAGGGGGAAGATGGCAGTGATGCCTTTTCCTGGTCTTAAAATCAAGAATCAGACATGGTTAGAAGGGAAAAAGGGATTTTACCTCAGTGTTTATTTTAAGGATCCTTAGGTGCACCACGTCCAGGTCGAATGCACCTCGATGCACACCGCAGTGCACACCCCTGATAGATCGGGTATTACATTATAGGTGTTACTAATTAGCATCTCTATCGAAGATTCCCCAATGAGAGGCTGGAATGAGCCCCACTCCCCAAGGACCCTTCTCCTGGATGGTTTTATCTCAGTTTACAAAATGTGTTCTGGAGAGGACCTTGGGGTCTGGGGCATTCTGATCCATAATTACAAAACCTCTAAAATGTGGAGTCTCCTGGCTTGACAACAAGTCCAAGAATGTTGGCAAAAAGCACTAAGAATACAGAAGTTGTAAAAAGGTATAAAAGGGGTATAAAAGAAAAGCAAAAAATCCTCGTGGCATCAGCAGGAGGGGGCAGGTGCACAAAAGGCAGGCTCAGATCGAGCGCGAACCCCGCAGCAGCTGCTCCATGGCATTCCCAGTGCCACTGGAAAGAGGGAAGGAAAGAACAGTAAGACATTTGAGCCAAGCCACAGGAGATTATGTTAAAAAAGCCTTTCTGAGCACCACGATGCTGACAGAGCAGCGCAGCTCAATGGGGACAATCACAGAGTGCCAGAAGGGTTTGTGTTGGGAGGGACCTTAAAGCTCATCCCATTCCACCCCTGCCATGGGGACACCTCCCACTGTCCCAGGGTGCTCCAAGCCCCGTCCAGCCTGGCCTTGGGCACTGCCAGGGATCCAGGGGCAGCCACAGCTTCTCTGGGCAACCTCAGGGCCTCCCCACCCTCACAGGGAAGACTTTCTTCTCAATATCCCATCCGTCCCCGCCCTCCTTCAGCTTGAGGCCATCCCCCCTTGTCCCTGGATGTGAGGGATGCTGCCGAGGAATGACAGCCACAGGAAAACCCAGCTCGGTTCCCAACTCCGGCCTGTCCTCCCACATGACCTCGGGCAAGGCATTTAATCTTTCTCTGCCTCATTTTCTTGGTGCTTTGCCTCGGAGGACTTTGGGCCTGGACTTGCCTTACAAGGGGTTTGGCTACACTTGAATGCTTACTTTAAATTCAGTAATTGCCAATTAAATCAACATGCTTAGCATACTTTCATGGACTGTGCTTTTTTTTTTCCCCAGCTAAACATGTTCACCTTAATTAAAGGAGTCTGCAAGTCATTGCAAAGCCATCATGTCCTGCCAGTTCAGCCTCAGCACTGAAGCATTTGTATGCCCACGAAACCAATTTTGTATGATTGGCACTAAGGGATGGGACCTTCTGTTCATTAGGGGCTCCTAAGTGCCACTAGGCAAGAAAATTAAATCTGATTCAGATGGGAGGAGAAGGATGGATGACAAAGACAAGTATTTTCAGGGAAGGGAATCGACTGTTTTACTCTGCATTTACGGAAGATAAAACATACGGGACCTGTTCTGAGGCAAAAGGGCGAGGTCTGGGCACAGCTGGCCACAGAAGTTACATTTGCAGGTCTCTTTGTAGCTTTTCTGCTTTTTAGCGAGGGGATGTGATTGCTGTATCTATGGTTTATCAGGCATCTGCTGTGTTTGGGATGTGATTCTCAACCCCTGCTCCCCAAACACAGGAGGGACCCGTGGAGGAGGTTGCTGAAACTTAAACTGATTTCACTCAAAGTCTGCTCTCACACTGAAGGGCTGAGATCTGGCAGCAGAGGATGATAAAGGTGATGAAGCAAACAAAAGATTTGCCTGTTTTTCCAAGAAAAGCAGCTCAGCAGCCCCTCAGAGCCCCGGGCAAGGCTCACACCTGCACAAGGTCCATGCCATGGGAGTTTGGAGCCAGAAATGAGCCCCTCGTCCTAAATGATGCAGCCCCTTGCTGTCTGTCTGTGCTTGGAAATCCCTGCAAGGAGTGTCCAGTGGGGAACTGGGCCGGACTGGGAAAAGGGCAGACCCCAACGAGCCGGACCAGTGATGCAAATGGACAGAGGGGTGGGCAGTGAGGGATGGGGAAAGGAGCCTCAGCTGCATGGGGAGGGTGAGGGGCTGTTCCCTGGGGGTCAAACACCCTGCAAAGGACCCGGCTGGGACACAGGGACACACCTGGCACAGGCACCTCCATCCCAACCCCTCCAGCCTCTCCTGCCAGGAGCAAGCACCAAGCAGGATTCCATTAACAGCAACAGCGACAAGCTACAGGCACGAGGCTCCACAGCAACCATGGGAGCAGCCCAAAGCTGCCCCAAAATCCAGCTGGGATCACCTTCACCAGAGGGCTGCTGGAGTCTCTTAAGGTAAAATCACCAAAACTTTGCAGTGAAGCAAAGATTTAATTTTTAATTTTTTATTTTTTTTAAGATTTGTTTCAGAAAAGCTGTCAAAAATGTTTAATTGATGAAAAGCTGGATTTCCAAGGAAAGACATGTTTGAGAAGTGACACTGATAGCCATGTGAGTAGAGAGTCTGGGGTTGAGTGTGAGGAGTGGGTGGGAGCACAGGGGAAGAACACATTAGAGTTGCAAATGCAGAATGGAACAAAGCCCTCCATCATCTTAAAATCTTTCCTAAAAGGGAGTTTTACTTTTTGACCTGATCAAGAGTTCACACGGAGCCGAAATGCCAGGCCTAGCTGAGAGCAGCAGAGAGGTGTTTTAGTCCCTTAAGCACCCATTTTGAGCTCACAGGCAGGGATGATCTGACATTTCCCGACAGGAATCAGGACTGGAAAATTAACCTCTGTCCCAGGGCTGGCTGAGACCTGGATTTCAGCTACCCCTCTCTCTGAGCACTGCAAAGCCGTGCCACTCACTGCCAAGGAGCTCAAAGGTGGACTCCTTGCTCCTGCACCATCTCTTTTGAACAGGAGGTGCTCATTTACAGAATTCCAGAGGGATGTGGGATGTGTTTCTGCCATACAACGGGCGAGAGCCAGCAGCCAGACGTGGTAGGATACTGAATCCTGCGAACGGGTACCAGGAGAGCTCAACTCCAGCTTTGATGTTGTAAAACTGAAGTTTAAATGAGCAAGGGAACGCAACGAGGAGAGAAATATTCCCTGGTATTTTCAGAGAAAAACTTCTTTTTTACCCCCGTGGCTTATAAATCATGCAACAAAACTACAAAGCTGGAGATTGCTGTGTTTGACTAATGGGGCTGTGCTTTCCTCGGAGAGGAACGGTTTGACCTCAGGATGTCAGCATTAAATAAGACAAAACCATCAGCCACGCTCTCCTTTTTTAATCAGAACCGTTGTCGCCGTGTTTCGCCCATTTCAAAGTGCCTCATCTCCGCAGCTGGATCTCTCCAGGGAGCCTGCTTGCTGTAGGACACCCAGAGAATTCCAGGAGCAGGTGCTTGCTCAGACAGCCCCCTCCCTGCTGAGGCACATCCCCCAAAGCTCGGATTCCCACTCGGATAAATTCACAGAGCAGGGTGTGAAGCTGAAGCACGGCCCAGGATGGGGAGCGATGCCCAGCAGCAGGGATCACAGCCCTTGGCATGGAAAGGGCTTCCACTGCCAGCTGTGGGAGGTGGCACCCATCTGAGCAGCCCTTCTTGGAGGAAACATCAGGTTTGTTTAGCAAGAAGGAGCAAAAGACTTCCAGAGCTGCCCGTAAATAATCAGGGTCAGCACAAAGGCAGGCCCAGACACTGCCATCCACCACAGTCCCAGTGCTCCGTGTTTCCAGGCCCTTTTGATGCCTTGGAGAGGCTGCCTCAAAACAGAGGCCAGACAAGGTTAAGAGCATAGAAGTGGGGATTTATTGAAGTGCCTTATAAAGGAACACGATGGGTACAGAGCCCTAAGGCTACACACAAAATGGACACCGGCTCACTGGTTTTTCACACTTTTATAAGTTTGGTCCGTTTGCATCTCAGGGTTAATTCACCAATTACAATCTCAGGTAATGATGTCATTACCCCATGTTTGTTCCACCTTTCCAGAGGCTCAGTTTACATATTTTGGGGCCTGGGACAAGAAGGTGTCCTTGAGTCCAGCCCCAGAGAGGGTTTGTTATGTCTGACCAGAGTGGGAGAGCAGTAGCTAACAGGCCATGGAGTTTTAGAGTGACACACTGAGGCAGTACAGCATCTGAAACATATAAAAGCTAAATCCTAAGGCATCACTTTCCCATAAGGATCTGCCAGTTCCCCATCTCCCAAACAGCCCAGCAGGTGTGGTGTGAGCCTGAAGGGCTTTGGGGAGAAGACAGAGATGTCCTCCAGCTTTACGTGGCAAAACACCCACCCAAGGGTGGCTCCCGGGGAGGCTGAGTGTTCAGTGCCACTCCTGTGGTGACCCTGTGACAGTCGAGGCTGGTTCTGGTCTGGCAAACACCTGGAAAACAGCTGGAGAAGGAATGAACCTCAATCTTTGCAGCTGAAGGAAAGGGTTAAGCTATTCCTTAAAAGTCAGTGGGTCTTCACATGTTAAAAAAAATGCATCAAGGTGATGCCTGGAGACCTCCAACATCCAGGTCTAAACCTAAAATTGGTCTGAAGAGACCTCTGATAGCGCAAAATAAGATAGTTCCTATTTTAAACCTTCCCCCTCAAATTTCCCATGCAGGGAAGACTTCCAGGACATTTGCCCTCCCAATAAAGCTCGAAAGAACAAGCAAGCAGCACAACAGGTCAGTTAGAAACAGGCACCTGTGTCCCTAGTGCTGGAAACATGAGCAGAACAGTCGAACCAGCTGAAACACCCCACTTTCCGATGGCTTTTTTCTTCCACCATCCCTTCAAAAACATCCTGTATAAGCTGCCTTTATAGAAAACACGCACCATTTGGAAACAATTTGCCTCTTTTTTTTTTTTTTTTTTTTTTTCCTGGCTGAAAACATGTGCTGAGTCGACCGCTTGGGTCAGCACAAAACCACATTTGGGGATGAATAAAGTAGTTGCTGGGAGCAATTTGCCCAGCGCCGCTGCAGGCCAAATTGGAGAGTTAAACTCGCCGGCGCTGCAAGCTGGCCCGAAATTACTCCATGGACTCCGAGGCCATTCACTCCCAGTGAAAAAACGAAACATTATTTACCAGGACTAATCCAAGAGGATGGTTGTGTAGCCCAGGCAACCTGGCTGCTGCCCCAGCGCGGGCTCTGCAAGGTGAGCTTGGAAGGAGGGAAAACTCCTGCCTGATTTTGGGGGGTGTTCGGAGCTGCAGGATGGAGCCCACGCTCAGGTGCATGTGGTGAGGCTGGGGTTGGATGGTGCGCAGTGGAGGCATCACCCTTGAAGCCACTTCTCCTGATCCCTGTTCCTTGCTCAGCCACGAGCATCCAGAGCAGGACTCCGTGGGAGCTGCTCCAGCTCTGCTCCTCCTGCAAAACCATGAAGAAACTCCTTGGAGGTCACAATTTGCCCATTTTTAAAGCAAATGTAAATGTTCAAAGTGCATCAAACCTCAGGCAGGGCAGCAGGGATGGGGAGGGAAGGTCTCCTAGGCACTTCAAGAAGGGATGGGTTTCTTCCCTGCTTTTAAGAGGTGGACCCAAATTCAGGAGGAGAGCAAGAACAGCCTTCCTTCTCCAGGTGATGCTCAGCCCGTATCAGATACAAGAAACCCAAAGAGGATGTGCTAAATCACATGGGGCTGGGAAAAAGATACCATTTTAAAGCAAAAAAGAGTGAACACAAGCACAGCTCCAATCTCTGGCCACAGGTTATTCAGTTTAAGTATTTTTCCCCCATTTGTGTTAATTATGGAGGGAAAAAAATAATACAGAAAACACTTTAGTCGAGATTAAGTTGCTAGTGGAATAATTGAATATTTAGGAAACCTGCAGCCAAAAGTGACAGGAAATTTTCAAATAGTCTCTTACAAGGCTCAATCTTCAATCAGGGCCCTTCTGAAAATTGGGTCCACTCACAGGCACTTAAATAAAGTTTTGAAGAAAAAGCCACTGATGCAATTTGAGATTCTCAGCCTCTTGTCAGCTGTGATTCTTTATTCCTGAGCTCACCGTGGTCATCTGGAGGCATTCAGGATCAATTCTGCTTTCTGATTTTTAGATAGCCAGCAAGAAAAATTTCCAGTACAGACATGGAGGTGGCAGTCTCCCAACTGCTGGCCCCTTGGAGAGGAGCCAAACATGGGGCAGCGAGGAGGAAAACCCAGCCCAACACAGAGCCTGCGCTGGGTTTGGTGACGTGTAATGAAGCAAAGGAGCTGGATGCTTTAATCGAGATCAAGCCAGCCAGATTGGGAAGGAGGGAGCGAAACCCCCCGAAAATGAATTCTCTGCGAGACGCAGCTTGCCAGTATATCTGCTTGGTGACACCTCCTGTAAACTCCAGAAATGCAAATTGCAGCCACGCGGTCCCACCTCTGCGGAGAGACCGAAAGGCGACGAGCAGGATGGCACCGAGCAGCCGCCCGGAATCCCAATGAGGCTCCGCAGGCACCGCTCCTGCAGCGCTGGCTGTGGCTGGGATGGGTGGAGGGATGGAGGGATGGATGGATGGATGGATGGATGGATGGATGGATGGATGGATGGACGGATGGATGGATGGACGATGGATGGATGGAGGGATGGATGATGGAGGGATGGATGGGCAATGGATGGACAGATGGATGGATGGATGGATGGATGGATAGATGGATGGAGGGATGGCTGGATGGATGGAGGGATGGATGGATGGACGATGGATGGATGGAGGGATGGATGATGGAGGGATGGATGGGCAATGGATGGACAGATGGATGGATGGATGGATGGATGGATGGATGGATGGATGGATGGATGGACGGACGGACGGACGGATGGATGGATGGAGGGATGGATGGATGGATGGATGGATGGATGGATGGATGGATGGATGGATGGATGGAGGGATGGAGGGATGGATGGATGGATGGACGGATGGATGGAGGGATGGAGGGATGGATGGATGGATGGATGGACGGACGGATGGATGGACGATGGATGGATGGAGGGATGGATGATGGAGGGATGGATGGGCAATGGATGGACAGATGGATGGATGGATGGAGGGATGGATGGATGGATGGATGGATGGATGGATGGACGGACGGATGGACGGATGGATGGATGGATGGATGAATGGATGGATGGATGGAGGGATGGAGGGATGGATGGATGGATGGATGGATGGATGGATGGACGGACGGATGGATGGACGATGGATGGACGGACGGATGGACGGATGGATGATGGATGATGGATGGACGGACGGACGGACGAACGGATGGATGGATGGATGGATGGATGGATGGATGGATGGATGGATGGATGGATGGATGGCTCACACAGGGCGTGGTGCTGATGCTCTGTGGGGTGCTAGAGGATGCTGTGGCTAACGCCTGGTTGAGGCATCCAAAACCCTGCGGCGTGGGAGGGATGGGTGTGAAGATCACCTGCAAGGGGCTGCCTGGCACCTCCTAAGGCTGGCAGATTGTGAGAACAGCAATTCAGGACCTCCGCAAGGCCCTTCCCATCCTCCAAGCCTCAGCTTCCCACTGGAGCAAGGGTAATGCTCATCCAGAGAGGAATCCCAGGGTCTGGGCTGTTTGTACCCACCAGGCTCCTGGAAAGCCCAGGACACAGAAATACACAGGGATGTGTCCTCCAGCTCCTGAGAGCACAGCTTGTTGGAATCCAGGGCACACCTCGGGCTGCCTTGGGGGGTCAGGGCACACCTCGGGCTGCCCTGGGGGCTCAGGAGCCCCAGCAAGGGGGTCCCAGCCCCTGGCAAGGAGCCCAGAATGGCACCGGCTTTGACCTCAGCCCATGGGAAAAGTTACCAACACTGCCAGAATCATTGCAAGGCACCAGAGTGTGAAAATGAGGAGTGGTTTAGTATTTTACAAGGTAAAAAAGTAGATTTTAGGGTTTTTAATATGAGGACAAAGGGTCTAAGATGGAGGATTTTGGGCATTGCCCTGTTCTTCCTCTTCTTCTCCTTCTCCTCCATCTTCTCTGGTGGTGGTGGCACAAAATGATTGGTAGAATGAAAAAGAGGTAGAAATTCCGTGTCTAGAACAGGTGCAAATGAATTGGTATAGAACAGTAACTAATAAATGCGTTGTGAAGAATGGTTGGATGATGGAAAGGGCACAGAAAGGCCGGGACAGCCCAGGACTGGGCAGTGCCCGCTCGGACTCGGCTGCATCAGATGTGCGGCCGGAGCTGAGAGCTGGCAGAGAGAAGGAGAAATCAACAACCTGAAACAACATCTGCAGCCGTTTCTCATCTGTTGGGGCTTGAGGTAGAACTCCCCAGAGGTGAAGATAAAGAACCTGGATTTGTGCAGAGTGCCCAACTCCCACACATCTTAAGCTAATTACACAGCTCACCCCCCTGACACGCTTTCCTTCTAGTCCCACCTAACAACACCCAGACCCAGCAGATCTCCAGCACCCAGGGACACAGTGTAGTGAACGTGGCAGTGCTGGATTAATGGTCAGACTTGATCTTAGAGGTCTTTTCCAATAATAATTAAAAATTCTATGATCTCCTAAGTCCCTCCATCATCCACACAATGGGAGCACCAGGCTGCGGTGCTGCCCCACACCAAAACTCCAACAGCTCCTGCCTGGCACAGCAAATCCCTTCACTGCCTCTCCAAAACCACCCCCATTGTTGGCCCCAGCTGGATTCCCAGCATCATGTGCCCACCAGGCCACGCTGGAGCACAGGAGGCCAAGAAAGTGTTAAATATTGCAGCAGCACAGAGCCAGGTGGGAACCCAACCAGAGACCCTCCATCGCTCCCGCACCGGCCCCAAGGAGACCAAAACCTGACTGAATGACTCCGGCAATTAACTTCCTGAGTCTCTAACCCAGTTCCTTTTAAGGTAAATTTGCTCACGTTAATGGAAAAGGGTATTTTGGTTTTCCATCACCTGCCAAGTCATTTAAAAAATTGTTTTCCCCCTTCTCCCCTCTGCATTCACGACTTAATTGCAACAGCTCTTTGACAGCAGATAGGTTCCAGTGGGCTGCCACTCCAGATGTCAGGAACATGTTAGCAGGAAGGGGCCCTGTAGGATATTTATGGCTTTAATTCCTCGGTAGAGAGTTTTGTTCTGTCATGCGGTGACACACGAATTGCTACTCATTTGATCCTGTATTTCCACATCAGTGACACTTTATGAAGGGCTCCTGGTTCTCTGCACAGTCTCCAGAGTTACTGGTCCCTCTTCTGCCAGCGCTTGGCCCGGACAAGCTGGGTGGCTGGAATTGCCAAAAGGGCTGCTCAGCAGCAGGTCCCCCTCCTGTGCAGCACTAGCAGAGGATGAGAGAACTGAGAACTCAGACAAAAAGACCAAAACGTGGCTGAAAAGCAGCCGCAGAGGTCATTTACCTCCTCCTCTCCTCTCCATCCCCTTATCCACAAAGCTGAGGCATTTGCAGCGACCCCCTTGCTAAAGTGTCTGCAAGGCTTTCCCAGAGAAGATCCCTCACCTCATCCCACTGCCAGGAGTTTCCAGTCTGGGTCTACACCCTGTGATGCCTTTTCCCGTGTCCTAGAATCAAGAGCCAGACATGGGTAAGGGATAAAGGGTTTTTATTTTGGTATTTAACACGGATCCTCATGGTGCAGCAATCCGTCAGGGTGGAACACGCCCAGGGGCACACACGGTACATCGGGTATACAATTCACAGACCCTGCAGATTGGCACATCTGACAGAGATGCCCCAGTGAGAGGCTTCAATGAGTGGTGTGGATCTCCCTACTCTAAAGCATCCCCCCAGATGGGCCTAATCTTGATTCACAGGATGTGTTCTGGAGGGGCCTTGGTTTCTCAGGACAGGGTAAGGCTTTGTGGCCTCCAGCTGTGAGGCCTTTAGGATGTTTGTTCTTCTGGCCTAGCAGAAAACCAGGCCTGTGCTAAGATATCAGCCTTAAAGTAGTCCAAGTGTGTGTGGTAAGGGTACTGAGAATTCAGAAAATGTGTATGAAAAGGAAAGGCACAAAATCATCTTGCATCACCTGAATGAACCAAAGACACCAGGCCTTTCCCCATGGGGCTGAACCTGCAGCTCTGGTAACAAATACCAAGTGATGCACAGCCCTAAACAGACCATAAATAGATGCAGGATCAAGCCCCAGCTCCAAACTGCCGGAATATTGGCAGCTTGATCCCAGGTGTGGGATCAGCAGGCACGTTAAACAATTACTCTTCAGCAGCAGCACTCTCCATCATCTCACTCACACATGAGCATGTGATGAACCACTCCATAAAACAGGGGAAGCTGAAGGGAAGGGACTCCAGAGAAGCTGTGGCTGCTGCATCCCTGGAAGTGTTCAAAGGTTGGATGGGGCTTGGAGCGGCCTGGTCTGGTGGAAGGTGTCCCATGGCAGGGGGTGGAATGACACGAGCATTAGGGTCTCCTCCAACCCAAACCAGTCCGGGTTCCTACGATTTCGATTTGAACTGGAAATGGGTTAAAGGAGCAGATTTGCCAAAAAGAAAAAAAACCACATTAAAAAATCCCACTGTAGTGTGGGCTCAGCAGCAGTGGCCAGGTTTTCTGACAGAGGGAAGGAGCACAGCTGAGGGGAGCCGTGTGTTTTGGGATGAAGTTTCCTGCAGCTCTGCTGGAAACCAGCCCCATGCTCACACAGATCTCACAGGCTTGGCCACACCGGGACTGCCTGGGAGCCAACACATCCTCCAGCTCGTGCTCCTTAATCAAAAACCACCCTTTAAATTAGGGAGCATCCTGAGAGAAACAGACAGTCTGTGAGTTGTGCCTGTGTCGGCAGCACAGGCAGGACTAAATCCCATCCCTCCCTCCCGGGGCAGGAGTAGGGTGGGACACAAAGTCAGACTGACCTGCCAGTGCACTGAATTCCCATCATTTCCCAGCTCTGAACTGCCTGAGAACAGCAATACCGAAAAAAATAATCCTGTGGATTTCTATTTGCTGCAGTTTATACACAACAAGAACAAGTGCATACAAATACTTTCATTATTTTGTCAATACAATTAGCTCGGGAAGCACCAATCTGAGCCACCACTTCCCTCGCCCTGTTCCTGGAGGAAATTGGCTTTGCTAAACACCGCAGTTTGATTTTCCCCTCTCCAACATGCACATTTGCAGGCAGATTGGGCTCTCCCCCTTTCCCCGGAAAAGCAATCTCGCCGGAGCATTGAGATTTCTCTGGCTGATGGAGACACCCTCCTGGGAAGCACACCGGGGGTCCTTCCCTCCATCAGTGCAGCATCCCTGCTATTTGCTTCCAGCAGGCAGCTTGCCAGCAAGCAGAGGAAAATGGGAAGGGGAGCAAGGAAAAAGGCCAGAGAGGATGGGGGATGACAGCACAAGGCAGCCTCGCTCTAGGGCTCCTTGTAGCACATCAAAAATCCTGCAGTTACATCATAAAAGCCAGGAAGGAGCAGTAAAGTCACTCTGCCATCGAGGAATAAAGTCACTGTGCCATCACAAATTTGCAAGGAATAAAGGCCCTCTGCCACTGAGGAATAAAGTCACTCTGCCATCGCAAATGTGCTCAGCGGTTTCTGACACATCGACTTTGTCGCAGCCCGGATCAAACGGAGTCCGTGCGTGTGGCTGCACAGGGAGGGAGATCTCACCTGCTTCCCCAGGGGCAGCGTCCTCACAGAGCTCAGCACCCTGCAGGCAGCGAGGATATTGAGTAAATCTGGGGAAAATAGCTCCAAGAGGACACCACCCTCCCTTGCAGGGGAGAAGTGCTGATGGCAGAGCCGTGTAGCTCTTCCAACGAGGGTTTTGCGAAGGGCCCCAAGCCCCTGACTCGAGTGCAAGGAGCTTTTGGGCTCCCAAGGGGGTTTCTCGTGCCAGGGAGCTGTGATGTTAACAGCATTGCTGCTCGGTCTGTGGGGAAGTGGCACCAGGATAGGACGAGAGGAGTGGCTTTAAGCTGAAGAAGGGTAGATTTGAATCAGAAACCTGGAAAAAATTCCTTCCTGGGAGGGTGGGGAGGCCCTGGCACAGGGTGCCCACAGAAGCTGTGGCTGCCCCTGGATCCCTGGCAGTGCCCAAGGCCAGGTTGGACAGGGCTTGGAGCACCCTGGGATAGTGGGAGGTGTCCCTGCCCATGGCAGGGGTGGGATGGGATGAGCTGTAAAGTCCCGTCCAACCCAAACCATTCTGGGATTCCATGACAGCACAGCAGTCCCATTGCTCCCCCCAGTACAGACCGGCCCCACACACCCCCTTCACCACTTGACCCTCAGGACACAGAGCCCTTTCAGGGCTTACTGACTTCCTTTTCCCAGACTTGTCCCATCCACACACGCGGTCACGCAGCCATTCCTCTTGCACAGGACATAGAAAAGCCATTCAGGCTTGGGCTATTAATTAAAAGCCAGTAATGCTAATTTTACTGCCAAGTTGGAAGATCCTTACTGCATTTTATTAGGTAATTGCCACTTGTAAGGGGTTTAAATTGATGTCTTTATTAGACGATGCAATACAGGATAGTTATGATAATAGTTGAAATCACATCCTATAAATGTTCAGCCACCTCCAGACGTTGCTCCAGACTCTTCCTCCCAGCTGAATGAGGAATTGCTTTGCCCTCAGAGACCCCGATCCCAGGGCAGAGATAACCCAAACCAGACAAATCCTGCAAAAATGATACATTTCTGGCATGTGATATGATTTCCCCAGTGGGGAGAAAGGGAAAACCAAAGGGCAGCCAGGACGAGCCTCTGATCACCCCCAAAATTTTGCATTTCCACCACCTTTTTGTGTTCTCTTTTGATCTGTTCTCCAGCAGGGAAAAACCAGGCACCGGCGCTGCTGAGTCATTTCAAATCTAAGCTATAAAGCCAATGCATTTTGTCTTTTCCGAGCCTTTTTGCTCATTCAGGGAGCTGATTTGTGTCAATCTGCATCTCCTGGGTTTCCTCTTGCAGGGATAACTTATTTCCCAGCAGATCTTGTACACCTGCCCCTTAACAGAGTCTCCTGGAACGTGCTGGTCCCTGACACCGAGCACCTCTCAGCCACGCCTTGGATACACGTGACATCCAAGAGGAATGTTGGATTTCCAGTCCTTTCCCTGGGGAGAGGCACTCGGGAATGATGCTCGTGTGCCAGCAGGCTTTGCTTTTCTTTCAACACCAGCTCTGTGGAAGAAGGGACCAGAGGGACCCTCCAGGACCACCCCGAGGGCTGACAGCAATGCAGGATGTTCCCATCACACTGGAGAAGCGCAAAGTCTCACGAGCCACAGCTTCCAATCTTCCCAGCAGCAATCCCAGGATATCAACTTCCCCATTCCCTCCTTCAGCTCTACCAGGGAATGTGAAATAAATAACTCCAGCTTTAAGCCCAGGGATTTTAGGAATTGCAGCCTATGGACAGCTTGAGAATGGGTCTGGGAGTCACCGGAGCTCAGAGGCAGCAATGCCCACGGCCACCGGTTTGGATCCTGTCGGTGCTGGGAAGGAGCCAGGGGAGGTGACGCCCGTGTGGGTGGGACGGAGCTCCCCCAAAATGAGAGATCCCGGGAAGCTCCTGCTCGAAGCTTTGCTTCCCCACACACCGCCAGTCTCTGCCTTCAGCCCTTTGTCCTCGTCCTCACATCCCTGCCCACGAAAGCTGCCTCTTCCATCTGATCTCTCCGCATGCCAGCTTCCCTCCACACCTTCTTGTCCACCCTTCTCTTTCCTTGCTTTCCCCATTTCTTTGTTCCCTCACCTTCTCTCCCTTCGCAAAGATTAAAGCTGAGGATTTTTCCCCCCCTTTCTCTTTGGCAGGCTGGAATTGCTGGCCTGCACTTCTAGGGAGGAAAAATCCCGTAGCAACTGTGAATGACACTGGAAATCCCCTCTGCATGTGTGGAAAGGGGAGATGGTGGCTTTGGGAATGGGGGACCATCATTGCCCCAACCTCAGAACAAAACCAGGCAGTGAAACAGCCTGGGGAGAATCGTTTTGTATTTAAATGAGGGAACTTTAATTCCCAGCTAAAAGGCAGGAGAAGGAGATTTGCTGGTAAACGTGGGGGTTGGAGGGATGTCTCGGTGTGCCAGACATGCTCAGCCAAGGGATCTCACCTGCCAGGTACAGAGAGGAGAGAGCAGGGGTCTGGGGAGCAGGAGAGCAGGGATTCCAGGGATTCCAGGGATTCCAGGGAGCAGGGATGCCAGGGAGCAGGACAGCAGGGATGCCAGGGATGCTGAGCAGCAGAAGTGCCCATGGTCACCCAGCAGCAACGACTAAGTTTAAAAAGCAAACTCAAATTAACCCAAGAGGTTTGAAAGCAGGGAAATTACAGGTTCCCTGCACTAACAAGGACCCAGGGCTCTCGTTTCCCATCAGGCTCCTCACAGCTTGCAGCAGACTTGACCCCGACTGATAAATTTACAGCGAAGGAGAAAATAAACGCTGGAAATAAGAGGATTCACCTTCTTAGAAGTTTAAAGCCTATTACCAAAATAGGTGCACGGTGTTGCCGTTATGAATGTCATTCCTAACACCTCCTGATTCCCCCCTTCCCGCCTCCTCCACTTTCACACCGAATTGTTCAAACTATTAGGGAACAAAAGGAAGCTGCCTTTTAAATCTCATTCACTCGGGCTCCTTGCCTGATAGATGCCTTCCCCTCTGAAGCTCTGTTTCACATAAAAGCATCTCAGCACGGTGCTGTAAATCTGGTCTGCACCAGCTTTTATAGGAGGCTGGGTTGGGTCCACGACTAAATTACCATTTATTTATTTGCTTGCTTCAAATATTTTTGCAAAACGCCGCTGCTGCTCAGATTGGAGGGCTGCCATCCCTAAACGTGCGTTGGAAAGGGGCTGGATGGAGCAGAGGCACCACAGGTCCCACCTCTGTCAGGAGGAGGCTGAGCTGAGCTGATCCATCAGCGGGATCCGCCCTTCCCGGCCCGGCGCCCGTGAGGGATGAGCAGGAGGCAGCTGATGTGGAGCCAGGAGCTCCCGAGTGCCCATCCCGCTGCTCTGTGCCCCCGCACTCTCTGAATAATTACACGGGAAATAATTAGCACCAGTCAGAATAATTGCGAGATCAATAACGACCTCCAAGGCGGGGAAACTGAGGCACGGAGGGGTCTCACTCACCAAAAACCTCATGGTAAGGGAGGAGTAGCTTTGCCCTTATCTCTACCCCACCCCTTTGAGGCAGCACGTTCACATCCATTGCAAGAAGAAGGGGATCAGGTTTGGGGTTTTACAAAGTGTTTTGCTTTCCTTTTAAGCTTTTATCCTTTCCATTTGTTGGAAAAGGGAATATCAATGCTTCAAACAAAGGGCCAGTTGAACCAAAGACTGCTTCCATTAATAATGGAGGTTTTTACGCGTTTTTGAATCGATTTTTCCCAGACAAACCAAGAAAAACAGCCAAAAGTTTGGGATTTCTCTGTGAAAATCCTCACCTGGTTCCTGTCCCCACCCAAGGGTTAGCGCTGCCACATCCCACTGGAGAAGTGGGGATATCCCAAACCCACTGTGAACCTCCTGGACCAAACACAGCCCCTCTCCTCACTCTCATCCCTTACAGATTCCTGCACCATGGCAAAGATCCCAATGAAGAGCCGAGCCCTGCGTTCCCCAGGAAAAGCCTTCGCCCACCCCCCCATCCTCCCTTACCCAGCTGCTCCCCACAAAACCCTTCCCCTTGCCTCGCTGGGAGTTTTACAGCCTCCTGCCCCCTCTTCTAATAATCAATATTGATTTTACTGCCTGTGCTATTATCCCAGTTTAAAGATTTATCTCCCTGGTTTGCAGCATGTGCAGAGGGGCGGTTTACAGCAGCAGCCCTTATTTTCCTCCTCCTCGGGATCATTACCCTGCCCCAGTGACGAGCCAGGGCGCTAATTCCGTATCGGAAAATAATCATTGGCTTTTAGGCGGAGGCGTTGGGGTCACGATCAGGGCACGCCTGGGGGACACGAGTGCACGAGCTCATGGCAAGCCCTTGGACTCGCTCTTCTCCCACCTATTTCCATCAGCTCCAGCATTTTAGGCTTTTCCTCTGGTCCCGGTGCCAGCTGACCCCATGGCACTGTGGGCTGCCAACCCCTGCACCCAATTAGCAGAACAGACCATGTGAAACACACGCTTGACGTTGATATGATTTAACATTAATAACCAGGTTTCAAATATTTATTACAATGGCTGTTTTTAATAAATATTTCATGAACACCAATTTTTTCCATTTTTTTTTCCACCTCTCTTCCCCATCCATTGCCAGCTTTGTGGGCTTAATTTGCCTTAATGAGAATAAAAATCACTCTGATAAATTGCTCCTTTGCAAATGCACGCGACGTGAGAGCAACACTTGGCTGAAATATTTGTCGTGGGGAGCTGAGTGCTGCAAACAGACTCTGGGAGTGAGGAGGCCCGTGGGTATCCCCCCCCGGGATGGGGCTTGCAGCAGCCTGGGCTCGTGGAAGGAGTCCCTGCCCATGGCAGGGGTGGAAGGAGAACTTTAAGGTCCCTTCCAACCCAAACCATTCTGGGATGATGCCGTTTTTTGGGGACCATAAGAGGTCCCAGACACAAGTT
Organism: Monarcha castaneiventris obscurior; assembly: GCA_026261815.1. NCBI lineage: Eukaryota > Metazoa > Chordata > Aves > Passeriformes > Monarchidae > Monarcha > Monarcha castaneiventris. The sequence goes on from JAMPIT010000114.1 coordinate 4,694,693, forward strand.
GGAGCACAGAGGCAGCTTCAGCACACAGTGCACAGAAGGAGATAAGGGATCTCCCACTTTTATCACCTCCCGATGGGAGCATCCAAGATTCCCCTTGCAGGAAGAGCTGCTGTGTGTTTATGCCCCGATCCCAGGGAAGTCTTGAGTTAACACATGGAGGCTCAGCACTAAGAGCTATTGAACTAAAAGCTTTATCGAGCACATGCAGCTAAATCTGAGGCTTTTCCCAAAACCAACCCAAGCAGAAATCCTTCCCCTGCAGGCACCAGGCTGGGAGGATCCTCAGCATCACCCCCAGCCCCAGGGCTGAGCTCAGCCCAGCATCCATTCCAGGGGGAAGCACCTGTGGCTCCCGGAACCCGACTCTTCCCTCCCACATCCAGCAGGGGTTTATTTTAGGAGCTGGGCTGGCTTGGCCAGCTCAGCAAACGGTATCTGGGTTTCTCCCTGCTCCAGTATTCCAGGCATGGGAGACAATTAGAGCTGTCTAATCAGCAGTGCCAGGGGCAGGGCTTTCATGTGGGGACTCTCAGGAGGGGTTATTACCATATGAAGCATCCTTGGCTCAGCTTTGCTCAGCCACAGCTTTCTGCCCCCTCCTCCAGCCCCAAACCAAGAGGAAATCCAAGCGGGATGTGCAGGGCGAGCCACAAAAGGTGCTTAAGAAGCAGAGCTTCACTTTGTCTTTTGCTGTCGTTTCATTTCTTTTGATGTTTCATTTTCCTTCCCTCCTTAGCTTTATTTATTCTTTTATATTTATTTTATAAGGCACATTTTGGTGCATATCACACCCCTCCAGCTTTCTCTCCATGCACATTCCCCTCTTCAGGATGCTGGGGAAAGCATCCCTGATGCAGAAAGTGGGGAGACAAACCCTATCCCACAGCCGAGAGTCCACAGCAGGGGCAGTGAGGACAAAATCCAAAAAAAAGCCAGGTTGGAAAGGGCTTGGAGCAACCTGGTCTGGTGGAAGGTGTCCCTGTCTCACCCACAGCAGCTATTTCCAGCAAGAACAGCAATTTTATTATCCAAACTGAATTGTGTGGAATCAAAAATAAATATATCAAGCTTTCTCCCAGAAATCCTCCTCTCAGCAAGTCCAGAAGGAGAAAATATTTATTTATACCAGCTGAAAAAAAAAAAAAAAAAGATATTGGAACCATGAAACCTCCCCTCCTTGGGAGCTCATTTCAATAATCCTGAAGTTTTGAGGGGAAAGGAACAAAAAGCAGCATATTCAACAAAGCCCTCTCCGATGGGTCAGAGACGCAAAACACAAAGGGATCTTTGCCACGCTAAGTACAAATAACCCCCCAAAAAACAAGGTAATGGCCATTCGGGGCCATAAATATGAATGGATGAACCAGGAGCTGAACACATTGGTTTTAATGAGAATTATCTAGAAAAAGGTATTTTTTTCCCCCGTCAGCAATTCAATTCAGTATTTTAATGCCTTGAACTTCCCCCCCCCCCCCCGCAATCTCACTTTTACCAGGTGTGCAGAAAGTTACCAAAAACATCAATTGGGAGATGTCAGAATGAAAAATCTCAGCATTTCACTTCAAAGCAAAGCGTTCTGCTTCAAAATGTCGGTGGTTTATAATTCAATAAGCCGATTTGAAGCATCTTATCTGGCAGGCCTCTGTCAAAAATGGGAAAATCGACTTTTTCTTCCAACAGTTTTGGTAAAACCCTATATTTCTTAGGCCCATTTTCAGTCACATTCAATCACCTTTTGTTTTCGTGTTATCTCTGCTGAGACTCCTTATAGAAAATCTTTTCCTGCTTAGGAAACAGGAGCTTGTCTCCAGTCAAATCCTACAATACCCTGACCCAAAACACTAATAAACAAGATTCCTGGAAAAACACACCCAGTGCAGGAATATCCCTTATTGCTTGGGCAGGTGATGCCACGCAGGAAATATCAGCCACATATTTAGGGTGAAGTTTGTGTCTTGTGTTCATTGTTCAGCAGAACAATTGGATTCTCGGCCAGCCCCAAGGCACTGGGGGATTAAACACAACCAGTAAAACCAGTTTCATGGTTTCTAACAACACCACACCACCTCCCGCTGGAAAAAGAAACACTCAGAGACACAAACTTGCAGCAGGAATTAATGTCAGGGATGATCATTATGAAACTCAGCCCCTTCACGGAGGGAAAATCAGTTTTAAGAGCCTTTACAAAGCCCTGCTTGAGATCTAGAAGCCAAAAATCTTCCCCGGACAGGATAAAATGTACAAAAACCACAGGAATGAGAGCAGCCAGGATTCACATCCCTGACCAGCTCCCCGTGGGCAGCAGCACCCCAGTGCCAGGGGATCTCCCTCCACGTATTAATGCAGAGCAAAGTGACCAAAATGGATATTTTTTTGCAGCTGCAGAGGATGACTCAATTTTTCCCCCCCCCCAGCAGATAATCATCTTCCCAGGGTGTTTTCTGCATATGCACACATGCGGAGACACGAGGAAAACCTGTGCTCTATTTTATAAGCTCATCGAGATTCTAATCTTACAGCAAATAAGGCATGGCATCTAGATGGACGGTATTACAGGAAAATCAATATTGATTATTAGGAGCAAAGATGCGGGATAGAGCTGACAGTTAAAAATCCTTTTAAGATCTTGGGAGAAAAATGACAGCTCGACACAACAAATAGGGCAGTGCTGATTCAACAGCTTCATCACCCAGGGGATCAATGGGGACTTTGGGCGAAGGCTGGGGGCTTGCAGGAGCCCCAGCCTGGGGGGAGGCAGCACAAAGGTGAATTATTTCACACAGGGGGAGCACCACGGGACTGTGAGAGCTGGGAACTCCACACAAATACAGGTTCTTTATCTTCACCTCTGGGGAGCTTTACCTCGAGCCCCAGCAGATGAGAAACGGCTGTAGATGTTGTTTCAGGTTGTTCATTTCTCCTTCTCTCTGCCAGCTCTCAGCTCCGGCCGCACATCTGATGCAGCCGAGTCCGAGCGGGCACTGCCCAGCCCTGGGCTGTCCCGGCCTTTCTGTGCCCTTTCCATCATCCAACCATTCTTCACAACGCATTTATTAGTTACTGTTCTGTACCAATTCATTTGCACCTGTTCTAGACACGGAATTTCTACCTCTTTTTCATTCTACCAATCATTTTGTGCCACCACCACCAGAGAAGATGGAGGAGAAGGAGAAGAAGAGGAAGAACAGGGCAACGCCCAAAATCCTCCATCTTAAACCCTTTGTCCTCATATTAAAAACCCTAAAATCTACTTTTTTACCTTGTAAAATACTAAACCACTCCTCATTTTCACACTCTGGTGGCTTGCAATGATTCTGGCAGTGTTGGTAACTTTTCCCATGGGCTGAGGTCAAAGCCGGTGCCATTCTGGGCTTCTTGCCAGGGGCTGGGACCCCCTTGCTGGGGCTCCTGAGCCCCCAGGGCAGCCAGAGGCGTGCCCTGACCCCCCAGGGCAGCCCGAGGTGTGCCCTGACCCCCCAAGGCAGCCCGAGGTGTGCCCTGGATTCCAACATGGGATCATTAAAGCCAGAAAAGTCTGTAAGATCGGGTCCAACCATTCCCCTGGCACTGCCAAGCCCACCACCAAACCGTGTCCCTGGGTGCCACATTCACGTGGCTTTTAAATCCCTCCAGGGATGGAGACTCCAGCACTGCCCTGGGCGGCCTCTTCCAATGTTTAACAACCCTTTCCATGAAGAAATTTTCCCAATATCCAAACTAAACCTCCCCTGGTGCAACTTGAGGCCATTTTCTTTCATCCTGTCACTGTTCCCTGGAAGCAAATCCTGACCCCCACCCTATTCCAGCCTCTTTCAAGGAGCTGTAGAGAGGGAGGAGGTCCCTCCCCTCTGAGCCCCCTCTTCTCCAGGCTGAGCCCCCCAGCTCCCTCATCAGACTTGCACTCCAAAAGGGATGTGGGAGGTTCGGGATTTCTAAATATCGGCAACATGGACAGATGAGTCTGTAGGTGCTCCAGGCTGAAGGAACAACCAGTGGGAGAAGCACCAGGCAGCTGAGGTGCAGGAGGAGTTGCTGGTACTCACATTTAGGGTCAGCTGATAGCTGTGTATCCATACCAAACACACCTGTGCAGGGAAATCCAGGGACTTCCTCTCCCTGGCCAGGTTTACATTTGAGCTGTGGGAAGAAAAGGAGTTTCCCTGCCTACTGCAAAGGGAGCAGGGAGGCTTTTCCTGCCTTTACAAGCACTTGTTTTCCACTCTGGCCACAGGACAACCCAGCCTGGCCTTGGGCACTGCCACGATCCAGGGGCAGCCACAGCTTCTCTGGGCACCCTGTGCCAGGGCCTCCCCACCCTCCCAGGGAACAATTCCTTCCCAATATCCCATCCAGCCCTGCCCTCTGGCAGTTTGAAGCCATTCCCTGTGTCCTGTCCCTCCCTCCCTTCTCCCCAGTCCCTCTCCAGCTCTCCTGGAGCCCCTTTAGGCCCTGCAAGGGGCTCTGAGCTCTCCCTGGCTTTTTCTGCCTTCTCTTCTCTAGGCTTTTCCTCCATTTACAAGCACCTGTTTTCCACTCCGGCCACAGAGAAAACCCAAACCACAGGGTGTCCTCCAGGACTGTGGGAAGCATTTCACATCCTCAGTTAGGAGCCTCGGGAATCACACGGCCACATCCCCCTCATTGCTTGCTCCACCGCAGCCTCACTCCGGCAGCACATCCCTGCACACACAGCACGGACATCACTGCTCCTGCTGCACCCTGCTCACCCTCCCTTCATCTTTATCATTCATTCATTTCTGCGCCCTGGGCAGCTGCACCCCAACCCACGAGCGGTGGGGGGAGCCTCCACCTGGGAATGACCCTCATTCCTGTGCTACCCCTGGCCTTCCACCTCCCCAGCACTCCGTGGCTCTCCGGAGGCTCAGACCTCTGCGGTGTGAGGGAATGGGGATTGGCAGCGCTCGCTGTGTTACGGGAGAAGGGCTAACGCGTGCTGGCAGGCGGCCGGGGACGGCACGGTACCGAATGTCACCGTCACACACACCCCTGCCAGCAGAGGGGAACGTCGTGTTCCATTACAGCCCAGCACGGCACCCCGGGAGCGTCTGTGTCTCCCAGAGCCTCCTCTCCCTCCCTCCAGCCTTCAGGTTCGCTCGCTCCGCGCTGCAGTGTCTTCCCGGGAACCACACAGCCAGGGATGGCCTCCAGCAAGCCCCAGAAACCTGGGACTCCCCTTAAAGGGAAGCACTCAGAGCCAAACAGGGAGGTGAGAATCCCTTTGCCCAACACACCCTCAGCAAGAAATCAATTAGGGGGCCCAAAAGAAGAAAAGGAAAACCATAGACCCACAGAATGGTTTGCGTTGAAGGGACATTAAAGCCCGTCTTGTTCCACCCCATACCGTGGGCAGGGACACCTCCCACTATCCCAGGTTGCTCCAAGCCCCGTCCAGCCTGGCCTTGGACACTTCCAGGGATGGGGCAGCCACAGCTGCTCTGGGCACCCTGTGCCAGGGCCTCATCACCCTCACAGGGAACAATTCCTTCCCAATATCCCATCCAGCCCTGCCCTCTGGCAGTGGGAAGCCATTCCCTGTGTCCTGTCCCTCCATCCCTTGTCCCCAGTCCCTCTCCAGCTCTCCTGGAGCCCCTTTAGGCCCTGGAAGGGGCTCTGAGCTCTCCCTGGAGCCTTCTCTTCTCCAGGTGAGCACCCCCACACCACAGAAAGGCTCCTCCTCAGCCCAGTTTGCTGTGCCAGCCTCCCCTCGCAGGGGTGTGGAGCCACTCAGGACCACAGAGCCCTGCTGCTGCTGCACACGAGGTTCTTCAGGGCTTGTGCCTCTGGTGCCAAAGGCAGCTGTGCAATAAAACCAGCAGCAACAAGCCCCACGATGAGCCTGACTGGGCAAATGGAGCCTTTCAGTGCTTTTGGTCATACACCGTGTCCCAGTGGGAGCCAATTATGTCCTGGGAAGCCCCAGAGGCTGCCAAATTCCCAAAGTCTTTGTGAAAACAGGCTCCCTATGGAAGATGTTATTTTTCAAGCAACAAAGGAACAAATTAGGGAATTTGGGATTTTTCCTGCCTCACAGGACTCTACAGCAGGGACTCAGCTTGCTCAGAGCCCTGCAGAAACAAGGACCTGCCTGCCCAGAACACTTGATCCCAGCTGATCCATCCCCACCTTGATCCTGACTCCCACAATTACACACTGAGGGTAAAGCAGCAGCTGAGGAGGGAAAACAACAGGGATTGAGTGGCTCTAAGGCAAGAGGTGCTCAGGGCACTGAGCTGATGAGGCTCCTCAGTTCATCACTAATTGGGATGGATGTTTAAAATGAAATAATGCTGCCTAATCACCTTGAGATCCTCCCAGGCACAGCCACGGCATCCTCGGGGACACCGATACTTAAAAGTCACCTTAAAGGAAGCAGCACCGGGCTCATCCTCTGCCTAGTGAATATTTGGGCTTTTTAGCTGATTATTCAAAGGCAGAGAACACAACGCGTTCCCTGCGGACACCCAGCTCGCTGAAGCCGCTGGTTTCTTTGGGATTGCTGGGATGCAGCCCTGCTCCCTAACGCTGCAGCCTCACGTGCCAGACCCGGCGGCTGGTCCCTGGGATAACGGGAAGCAGTGCAGAGACATCGAGGGACGCGCTGCTCACGCTGCGGATGCATCGATCCCGCCGAGGCCTTCGCAGGGACACAGCGAGGTCACACCCCGGCCCCGAGAGGAGCTGGATGGAGCAGAGCCCACCCTCAGAGCAGGATCTGCCCTCTGGGCTTTGGGTAAAGACCAATGCAGCTTCCTGCCGTGCTGGAGATGAGGACCAAAGGACAGGCAGGGAGAGCATGGATCCCTGCGAGGGATAACGTCGCTGCCCAGGGATTCCTGCCCCATCCCTAGGTCTCCCACCATGATCCCAGCTACCCCTCCAGCCATCCCAGTGCCTCCACAGCCCCTCCCTCCCAGCCTCAACACGTTAACTCCACACCCCTGATGCCCCCCAGCAGCCAGGATTCCCATCCTAGCTGTATTTTCAGCAAGGCACAACCTGAACCTTAACCTTATCCGAAGGAAACCCTGTCCCAAACCTCACCTTCACTACATACCCCATCCTTAGGCAACCTCCACCCCCTAAATCCCGTCTCTCACAGGCGGCCCTGCTAAAAGCAGCGCTGATGATGAAGTTGCAGCCAACTTTTCCCGAGTTCAGCCGGAGCCAGCTGCCCTCCGCGCCGCCAGCACAATCCACCTGCGGTTGCCGGCTCAGTGGGCGTGAAGGGGCCGTGTGGAATACAAATGGACTCTTTCACTTAGCAGGAGGCAGGTAATTTCTTTTGTCCCCGCTGATGCATTATTGATTGTGATGAATGTCAGAGCAGGAGCCTGTTCCAAAAGCCATTAAACAATAATTTCATCTCCGGAGGGTAATTGATTGTCAGAGGGAGCAGCTTTGCCAGGCGCAAGGTGGCGGTGACGGGGAATGTTTGTATTTAGGTGGGGACAGAGGGAGTCTTGGGCAAACTGCATGATTTATTAATCAAACATGGAAAAAAGAGTTGGGAGAGGGAGTGCGCTGGAAAGAAGGAGTCAACTTCTTCCAAGCTGCTGGGCAAGGCTGAGAGCCAGCCTGACCCCAGCCCGGCTCTGTCACGCTTTGGAGCACATCCCTAATGGCACTTTGCTGGGGGCTGCTTGGCTCCAGTGACACATCCCAGCACTGACCCGGCACCTCCCCGTTATTGCAGCCTGTGACCCGCACACTAAAGTGCTTTTCTGACACACCTCAGCTCCTTCCCCGCCTCGCCGTTAATGCACTGCCAGCGCAGCCAGGGCGGTGAGCAACCTGCACCCCAAGGGCTCGCCCCCTCCAAAACTCCTCCAACCCAGTGCGGCCCCTTCACCGATTTCAGAGAGAATCTAAGGCTGCATCACATCCCCATGAAGAGAGCACGGGAAGAAGCAGCAGAAGAAGGGTCTGGATTTGGGAATTGGGATTGGAGTCGCAGTTGGTGGCGTGGAGCTGGAACGCGATGAGGGGAGAGGGGGAAAGACCCTCCCATCCCAGAGGATAGGCACAAGAGCCCAAGGGCCCCGGAATTAATCCTCACTGGTTAACGCTCATTTACCAGCATTTAGAGACACAGCCCGAGGAAGGGGCATGGGGACACCTCCCCAGCCGTGCCCGGCCTGCCAGGAGGGCACGATGCATCAGCCCTGTGTCTGTCTGTCTGTCTGTCTGTCTGTCTGCCCTCCAGGGGCAGAGGGGGCAGGGATGGAGCAGCATCCTCACCACATCTCCTGCAACAGCCACAGGAGAGACAAATCCCTCTGTCAGGAGAAGAGAGGGAGTTTATCCGTCTCCTCTGCGGCACATGAGAGGTGGATTTATCACGGATTTCCCTTTCTCCCATGCTTTATTTAGTAGTTCATTATCTTGTCAGCTGGAACTGGCCAGCTCCCACAGCACACTCTATCACTCCCAAATCCCTGCAGGAGCCACTCGAGGTAAAATGTCCCCCTGGACCACCTGAAGGCCACATCTGATCTGGGAGAGGACAGCTGCCAGCAGTGGGGAATAGGTTGGAGTGCAGAATGAGACAGGAATCCCTGTCCTTTGGGTGTGAGGATACAGCACTGCGTATGCAGCTCACCATTAAACACCCTCCCTGTGTCGGGCTGGTTTGAAAAAAAAAACCCAAGCAAAACAATAAAAGATCAAAACCACAAGAAAGTTGAAAATTAAAGGTCCTTCCAGCAGCATTAGGCAATGCCTTTTGCCTTCATATCAATCACAAGGCTGGGAAATATTTCTAATAAAAAAGGAGATTCTGTCCCCACCACAAAACTCTCCAAGGAGCAAGAAACAGCAGTGAAATGTCAGTTCTAGGGAAGAAGGAGTAATGCAGCCTTCCATGGCCTTTCCATGAGCTGAGCTGGTGCAATACACAATTTTCTGGGCATATTTGCCAGTTATCTTCATAAGAGGTGGTTGTGATCAGTATCTATGAGCAGGTGCCAGCCCAGCAACAGAATCCCAGCGTGGTTTGGGCTGGAAAGGACCTTAAAGATCATCTCTATCCCACCTTTCATTGTTCCAGGTTGCTCCAAGCCCTGTTGAACCTGGCCTTGGATGCTTCCAGGGATGGGGCAGCCACAGCTTCTCTGGGCAGCCTGTGCCAGGGCTTGACCTCCCCTCCCAGAGAAGAAATATTTGCATATTTAAACCCCTCCCATTGCCATAATCATCTTCCATCTCCACACTACCAGAGGAGGCAGGAGCTGCATCACCCTACAGAGGACACAGACGCTTCCTTGACTTTCAGGACCAGACCTTGAAGAAGTTCAGTGCAAACCTTCTGTGTTTATTTGTTTCCATTTATTTTCTCCATTACTTTTTCCGCGATCAATACCATTATTTGAATAAAAATGCACTATGTACAAGAGCAAATGCCACACGGAGAATACCAATTGAACACGCTGCCTTGAAGTGAAGCCATCGAGAGGGAACGCAATTCTCCCCGGGAGCAGGAGGCCATCAAGCCCTGATAGCAGCACGGCGCTGAGCCGCGCTCCTTACGGAGCACTGAAGGGAACAAAGAAGAAAGGAAAGCAAAGAACCAAATCCCCACTTCAAAAGCCTCCCCATTTCAAAGCGTGGCACGAACATGGACTTGTCTTCCCAACACCCCTTTGTGGGAGCGCTGTTAATTTCTGTGCTGCAGGAGCAGCTCGGTTCAGGCTGAAGCTTTGTGGGCTCTGTGGTTTGGAGTTTGCAGCAGCCAAAGAACAGGGGGGCTCCTGGGTGCCATCCTGCCCTGCCCTGGGAGCTGGGGGGCAATGCCAGGGTGGAAAGGGGCACTACAGGCTGTTTCTTCCTCCGTCTAAACCCTCGAGTTTATTGATTATTTTATAGCACCTTCCCCACATTAAAGGGGCTCCAGGAGAGCTGGAGAGGGACTGAGGACAAGGGATGGAGGGACAGGACACAGGGAATGGCTTCCCACTGCCAGAGGGCAGGGATGGATGGGATATTGGGCAGGAATTGTTCCCTGGGAGGGTGGGCAGGCCCTGGCACAGGGTGCCCAGAGCAGCCGTGGAATCCCTGGAAATGTCCAAGGCCAGGTTGGACAGGGCTTGGAGCAGCCTGGGACAGTGGGAGGTGTCCCTGCCCATGGCAGGGGTGGGATGAGACAGGCTTTAATGTCCCTTCCAACACAAACCCTCCTGGGATTACGCTATGGCAGATCCAGTGGGAAATCTCATGTAGAACAACATCCATCCTCATGGCGAGTCCCTGCCACACAGATTGCAGGACCTGAGCTCCCAGGGTGCTGTCCTGCGTTGCAGGAGGACACGGGGTCCATGCTAAGGAAACACCAAAGCCTCCTCCTTACACTCGACAGCAGCAGGAAATGCCTAGGCAGGCTCTGAGCCCTGGGCTCCTCTCCCAAGCACCCTCCACAGCCATCCCAAGGCACTGCTCAGCTTAGGAAATCAAAGCACGGCGACTCGAGGCGCTGCTTCCAGCTTAGCTTTCGCTGCTGCTCTTAACCCCAGCGACCTCTCCAGCTCTGCCCTGCCAACACAGAGGAAAACAAGCCACTTGACAGGCTCCCTTCTGCTCCAGAGGAACATTTCCCCAGGAAAGGAAGATCAAGGAAGGCACCAGCTCTCTGTCTAAAAGATGAGGAGATATATTCCAGCTGACATTCAGCACTATCAACGTTTTATGAGCTTTGGAATCCAGTTAGTTAGCCAATATTTTACTTAACTCCAGTTTAGATTTAAAAACTTGACCTTCTCTGAGCGGGTCTGCGTCACATTTCACTGGGCCTCGCGCAGCTCCGTGTGCAAAGTACCAGGTTATTTATCCCCCCTTTTTATTGCTGCACTGTTATTCGCTCATTTGTACTATTCAAAAATCAATAAAAAGATGGGGGTCCCTGAACAGGCACTTGGGGCACCCACACAGCTCTCCAAGGTACTTGTCACACGCAGCAAGAGGCAAATGACCCAGGGCAGGTCTCCTGGCCAGGAGGGCTGAGAATCGAGGCACAAAGCAGCCTTGATCCTGCTCCTCTTGCTGAGGGAATAGAAAATTGCATTTTAGCTCAGAGTAGGGGAGCAGTTTGGATGTTCAGATACAGATCAGAGCCCCTTCGTGCCTGGAACTGGGAGGAAAAGTCACCACTGCTTGGTCACGGAAAAGGCCCAAGGACAGAGCAAGGCATCAACTCCAGCCCGGGCAGCAACAAAACACAGAGCAAGGAGGGAGATCTCCCAGAGGGAAAGGGAGCAGTGGGACAACCACCCACAATATCAGAGCTGGAAGGTCAAAAACACCAAAGCTGGAAGATCACCCCAGGAGCATGAGGGATGGGTGACAACAGCAGTGACCAGACACCAACACAGCCACAACAGAAACATTGCAATAACGAGGCTCATTAACCCCCCAACACCCGGCTGGCTGGACATACGGCTTCCCAGAGGATGCTCCTCACTCCACTTGCCTGTCTGGGATCACACACCAGACCCAGCAGCTCCCTGATCACATCTCAGCACAAGCACCCTGTGGTAGGCAAATGACCCCATCCCCCTCCTCACACCACCTGCCTAAAGTAATACTGGATGAAAGAAATGTGTTTTAATAAAGAAAATTGATTTCATTTGGTTTATTCATTAACTCGTCGATCAGGAATGATTTATGGCCACAATTTGCCAAATTATTTCTCTATTGATCAGCCCAGGGTTGTTTTGTTGTAGGTTCAGTCAATTAGAAGGAGTAGCACTCAGGTGGGTAAATTAATCAGTCTTAAGTAGAGCCCGCCCATGGTGAGGGGCTTGGCAAGGCCTGGTGCCAATGCAAACCCTCACTGAGCAACCCTGCTGAGGTGAGATTTCTCCTCACAAAACAGCCAGCAAAAGGTGTTCAGCACCTCCTCCTTCCCAATGAACACAGGCTTCAAAACTCTGTTCTGCTTCCCATCACAAGCAGATTCAACCCTGCAGGGCTTCGCACTCAGCCCTCTGAGCCCAGCTTCTCTCATCTTAGAATCCCAGAGCAGTTTGGGCTGGGAAGAGACCTTAAAGATCATCTCGTTCCAACCCCCTGTGCCTTCCCCTTCACCAGGCTCCTGTCCAACCTGGCCTTGGGCACTGCCAGGGATCCAGGGGCAGCCACAGCTGCTCTGGGCACCCTGTGCCAGGGCCTCCCCACCCTCACAACCAAGAATTCCTTCCCAATATCCCATCCAGCCCTGCCCTCTGGCAGTGGGAAGCCATTCCCTGTGTCCTGTCCCTCCAGCCCTTGTCCCCAGTCCCTCTCCAGCTCCCCTGGAGCCCCTTTAGGCCCTGGAAGGGGCTCTGAGCTCTCCCTGGAGCCTTCTCTTCTCCAGGTGAGCACCCCCAGCTCTCCCAGCCTGGCTCCAGAGCAGAGGGGCTCCAGCCCTTGGAGCATCTCTGGTGCCTCCTCTGGACTGGCTCCAGCAGCTCCAGGTCCTTCCTGTGCTGGGCCCCAGGGCCAGAGGCAGCTCTGCAGGTGGGGTCTCACCTGAGCAGGGCAGAATCCCCCCTCCCTGCTGCCCACGCTGTGGGGCCAGCCCAGGACACAGCTGGATTTCTGGGCTGCCAGGGCACAGCCCCAGGCCCCATCCAGCAGCATCCTCGAGTCCTTCTCAGCAGGGCTGAACTCCAGCTGTTCACTGATCCAGTCAGCCGGACTCAAGGGGTCCCTTGGCCCCAGACATGCAACTCCTGCACTGGACAGACCCTCCCTGGAGGCGGCCACCAGCCCTCAGCTGAACAAAGGGCGAATTGTAGAGAAAGCACCATCCACAGGGATCAGCATGGACAGAGAGCAGCAAACACAGGAAGGGCTGATGGCCATGTCCCCACGGCAGAGCAGCCCAGCCCCTTTTTGGGAACAGGGAACAGGCACACGGCTGCCAGCAAACCTCTGAGCGTGGCTTGATGCTCTCCTGCCTCCTGCACCCCCTCCTGCCCCGAGGCAGCGCTGACGGACGGGGCTGTGCCCTCTCCTTATCTGCTGCGGCTCCGAGCCAGGCAGCGATGGGGCTCGGGGAAGCCCAGGCTGAGGCAGGCAGGGTGTAATCACAGAGGCTCATCTCTGCTCCCAAACCCAGCTTTTAAGGACCATTTAAGGCACTTTCCTTAATCTCAGTGTTTGCAGCAGAGCCCAATAAATCACAGCACAAGTCCCCCACCGGCAGCCACAAAGCTGCTCCCTGCAAATGCTGCTCTTCCCGGAATTTCCCCCCATGCCGGAGGGAAGCATCCCCAGGGCTGTGCCGAACCTCACAGGAAACACATGCTCAGGGCACGGAGTCCCTGGCCGAGCACCCCGAGCGCTGCTCAGCGTGGGTGAGGGCTCGTCTCTGTCTTTGCAAATGTCAGGGCTTATTCTTTTCTGAATGAGATATGGATGTGGCAGCGTGATATTAAATTACAAGTCAAATAGTACAAAGGCTTTTAATTACACGCCAAACACAAGCTGCTGTCAGAGAGGAGACACCGGGCTCGATGGCCCATCAGGCTGTTCCGCTCTGGCAATTCCTATCTAGCCGGTAAAAGTCCAGGAAATTGGATCGGTAATGGGAACGGGGGCCTTTCACCTCCAGCCCAGCCATTCACGTCCAGCCCGGGAGGGAGAAGGAAAGTCATTACCAAGCTGCTGGCCGGGCAGCAGCCAGGGTGGGATGAGCCAGTGGGGCTGCAAACCACCAGGAGAGCGAGGAGTGGATCGTGGCCCCTCTGAACAACAGCAGCTTGGTGGGACAAAGTGGTTGGAAGTGGGAGAGAGCATCCCCTCAGCTCCCAGCACCAGGATGCTGCAGCCCCTCATTCCCACAGCATGGAGTCTGCTCAGCCCTCCTGGATGAGTCTAGGGGCAGCTCACCCCCGCCCTGGCTACAGCCCGAGGATAATTCCCTCCTATTTATGGAAAACACTGGAATATTTACGCTCCTCTCCCAGCAAGGGTGCTGCAACACTTGGGTCCTGCAGAGATGAAGGACACGCTTTGATGCTGGCTGTGTTTAACAACCTCTCACTGCAAAACCCACCCCTCTTCAAGGGCTGTGCTCGTACCCTCACAACACCCCAGGAGGTGGAAAAGCTCTGAACTCATCAAGGACAAGAAACCACAGCAGCAAGAGATAAGGGACTTCATGGCCACCACAGACCCTGGTGGCAAGCAGAGAACAACCGAGTTTCATCCTGCTCCACATGCAACTTTCCTCCTCGTTCCAACGCCCCAGAGAGCAAAGCCAGGGATGGTGAGACAAGGAAGGGCCGAGCTGCTTTGCCAGCATGATTTAGTCAAGGTGTAAATTGCAAAAAAAGAAAAAAAAAAAAAGAAAGGAAAAAGGCCTCAGAGAGTCATTTTTCTTTGGCATTTTGCAGGAATCTCTGTGCTTTGGTACCCAGGCTGTCGCATCTGCAAGCTCTGCCTCCAATCTGTAAGGCTAATTTGTTCAGCAGCTTTGTTCCCCCTTGGGAATGGGGGTCGCTGGTCACAGAAGATTGATTAAGCTTTTGGTGCATCAACATTAATGAAAATCAACACTAATGAGTGTTTTTTATGGCAACCCCATAAAAAGCATGAGGACAGGTAAACACAGGAACAGCCAGGCAAACCAGCAAGGTCCTGTGTTCCTACAAGCTGTGCTCGCCTTTGCCAGTCTCTCATATTCCTGCAGATTTATCCGCAGGATTATTCAGATTAAACTCCCAGTCAGCCCCTTGTGACAGACACAGTGGATTTAGAATCCTGGAATGGTTTGGGTTGGAAGGACCTGAAAGATCATTTAGTTCCGCATCCCAAAATGTGCAGGGACACCTTCCACTAGGCCAGGTTGCTTCAATCCCATCTAAAGTGGCCTTGCACACTGCCAGGGGTGGAGCAGCCACAGCTCCTCTGGGTATTATCTCTGCCTATTGGGAATTTCCAGCCTGGGAATGGGATGTTTCATCCTTTACCCACCCCCTTTCTGGCCTCTGCGGTAAATTTGACTAAATTGGCACCAGGGTTGTTTGTTTCTGAAAACTCACTCCTTGCAAAACAGGCAAAAAACTGGAATAAAAGGCTACCCTGAGCCATGGATTTGGTTCCTGAGACCAGCCAGCCTCCAAGAGTGGAGACAAACATCTGTTTTAGGGCAAATAGCACCAGACCAAAAACCTTCCTGGCTTCCCTCTGGGCCCCAAAACGATGCTCAGTGGGGGAAATCACAGGTAATCAAATTGTTTCCCCCTTCCAGCCTTCAACTGTGGCATCAGGGCTGCAGCACCAGCACTCCCATAGCATGGAAACACCTGGAAGAGGTTTTTTATTTCTTCCCAAGGTGCTTCAGCCCTTCAGATTTTTTCCGAGCCATCCTTTAGAGGTTCCAGATCTAAACGGGGCGATTGCAGGAGGCTTCTTGTTACAGGACATCATTAAAAATAATGTATGTGCTTGAACTGCAGTCAGCAGGGCCGTGCCAGGGATGAGCGAGGGGAAAGGAGAGTTCTCTGATCTTGGAAAGAGAGAACAACCTATTAAAAAGGAATTTAGTTCTCATGTA
The DNA here is from genome assembly GCA_026261815.1 of Monarcha castaneiventris obscurior. NCBI lineage: Eukaryota > Metazoa > Chordata > Aves > Passeriformes > Monarchidae > Monarcha > Monarcha castaneiventris. Next base: position 4,710,246 of record JAMPIT010000114.1, read on the forward strand.
GAGCTATCAAACTGTTGGAAAGCCCTGCTCTGCCTCTGGGCTCTTGTACCTTTCAAGGACAGCAAAACTCCAGGTTTAAGCTCTTCAACTGTATTTGAATATTTAATTTTTTTTTAAAAGTCAGCTCTTGTACTGCTTTGGCACCAACTCATTTGACCAGGAGAGTTGAGGCCCTGACAGCTCCTGCAGCTTCAGCTCACTGATAGGATCTTCCCCTTGAAGCGCCAGCCCGAGTCACTCCCGTGGAACAGAAATAATCTCTTTTGTTAAATATACACTCACCAGAAAAACCTTCTGAGGCTGAAATTCTTACTAAAGTTTGACAGAGGAGAGATGTACAAGGCACCCAGCTGGGAATTCCCTCCTTGTCACAGGCATGACAGCGAGGAGGCAGCTCGGGGATTTCTCTCTCAGCCTCCCTCCCTCGCAGCACCATCAGCAGCACCCCCAGCCCCAGCGTGAGCAGCAGCAGCACCTCCCGCACTTGAAAGGCTCCTGCAGACACCGCTGCAGATCCCACACAGATCCCAAATCCTTGGGACTGTGGTAAGAGCTGCTGTAAATCTTTACTGACAGAAAAAAGCCGAATTTTTGCTGCGCAGAGAGATTGTGGCTGCCTCATCCCTGGGAGTGTTCCAGGCCAGGCTGGACGGGGCTTGGACAGCCTGGGAGAGTGGGATTGCCCATGGCAGGGCTGGGATGACAAGAGCTTTAAGGCCTCTTCCAACCCAAACCATTTTGGGATCCTGTGATTTTTGATAGGGAGAAATGAGCTCCTGCCCCACCCTGGGCCCAGTCCCTTTGCTCTGCTCCTTCTCCACCTGTTCCCGGGCTCTCCCAAGGATCCCACCCACAAGCAGCCCCACTCCTCATCTCCCCAGTCCCCATCTCCGCACAGCCCTCGCCACAGCCAAAACCCAGCAGCGCCCTCCTTGGGCACAGAGTATTTTATTGATGCCGTGGGTTCCCGTGTACACAGCCCCTCGTATCTTTCTGGCCTCGGCAATCTATTTATTATTCAAACGCTCATTTGTTCCTGCACCAGCTGAGGAAAGTGGAGAAAGATTAATTCCCGAGGAAAAAAAAAATAATAAAATAAACAAGCAGGATTGCTGCCTTTTTTTTTTTAAGGGACTCTGATCCATTCAAAGAACTGCCTTCTCCAGGCCTCCCGTGTCACTATTGATTGAGTTTGTTCCCTCCTCACCTCCTGGTTCTGTTAGAGTATCTTGTCTCCTCAGTATTACTGTCGCACTTCCTTTTCATATGCCTGAAATACACACTATTGTGTTCCGACTTTTAGTTTTTGTGCAGGGATCCCTTTCATGTCTCGTCTTCTGTAAAGTCCTTTTTTCTTGGCAGTCAAGTGCATGAATGTTTGCTGCCAAGAGATTTTGCTTCTATTGTATTCCAGACATATAATAAGTTTTTTTTTTTTTTTTTTTGTTCTATATTGTCTCTGAAGTGTTCCATGGTATTTTTTTTTTCATGCTAGCATGACTTTTTCCACGTGGATGCTGCCTGCCTTGCCCCTGTGCACACCTCAGCACCCTCAGAAAGGAGCACGAGCAGGGGTGAGAGGGCAGGAGGCAGAACTTCGCTGCTCAGGGACACGATGGAATTCGTTACCTTTCCCCACGTTCCACGTGGTTTGCTGCCAGCATCCCCTGCTCAGGACTGGGATGGGGAATAGCAGAGTGGTCTGTGCCACGTCAGGATGCAAATGTGACCAAAAAAAACAAGCAGCCCGGGGTTTTGGTGCCAGGGTCCATGAAAGGACTTTTCTGCTAATCCTGATCTAAACAGCTGCAGGATTTTCCTGTGCTAAAATTCACCTCTTCTGGCGACTTCACTGACAGATTTCAGGCTTAAGAGCAGCAAAGTCCAGATGAGCAACACAAAAAGGGAAAATGTGTTTTCAGGAAAGCCAAGGGCACGAGCCTTCGGGAGGCTGCTGCTGGAGAGCAGCAGGAACCCCCCCACCTGCAGGACCCCGTCTGTCTCCCCAGTTAAACTGGGACCCTGACCCCGAGTCCAGCAGGAGGCTGTGTGACCACAGGAGCAGTGAAAGGGGGTCCCCATCAAGAACACACATTTTGGTTACTCAGCAGTGCCAAAACTTCACTCTTCATCTCTCTGCCAAGCTGAAGGAGTCCTTCCTGCAGCTCAGCCTGGCTCCCCAAGCTCTGCTCTTCCTCACACCCCACCTTGCCCAGGTCAAGGAAAAACTCTGCAACCCCTTTAATCAGCCTCCACAGCTCCACCAGTACAACCCAGTCACGCATCAAGAGCGACAGCCTCAACGCATGGGGTGTTTCTAATCCTCTAGAAGTGAAAACATCAGAAAACCCAGAGTTTATACAACTTCAAACAACTCTACTGAGGGCCTAAAGTCGGAACAGCTTCTGGAGAGATTAGTTCTCCCGTAACATGCTCGTGACCAGGCTTTCTGATCTCTATCAGCATCCCTCAAAGAACAGCTCCTTTTTCCATCCCTTCTTTGGACCCCTCTCCTCAACTCTTTGACTAATTATAGTTTGTTGGTTGTTATGGCAACTACAGATTTCTCTCGGCATCCAACTCTCACAATTTGGCTGTAAATTGCAACAGTGGACGAATACAAATAGAGTTTTTAAATCCTTCTTGCTTGCCAACCTTCCTGGTAAATCCCCCCACAATGCAAGAGCTGCCCCGTTGGCTCGATCGGATTGAGGTTACCCAGGGGGCCTGCAAAGCCAGGGAAGCCTCCAGAACCCCATGGCAGCTGGAGGACAGCATCACTGCAGACTCCCAGCACACTCCCACCCCAAAGGATCACGAGCAGGGCTCATCACCGAGCAGGCATTAAGGTACAGTCTCACCCACTGCAGATCAGCCCTGGTGGGACACCTTTCCCCACAGCTGCTAAGGAATAATTTAAGCCAGACACACACCAGGAGTCAGGCTAAAGTCAATTCAACCCCTTCCAGATGAGGATGGATGCTCCAGCAGAATGGCACAGCCAAGCTCGGGATCACTTTTTTCAGCTGATGCAAAAGCACAGCTGGGAGGCAAAACCAAGGGCTCCCCTGTCCCCACCCCCTGAGCACACTCAGATATGGATTTGCACAGCTCAGGGACACGAGGCTGATCCAGCAGCAGGTACCAGGTCACCCTGCACTGCCAAGGAACACAGTCCTCCTCTCTGCTCCTCAGACATCTCATCCCGAGGAGAGATGGATGTCCCTGGGTCCTTCCACAATATTTTAATTAGAGACAGCAAAAATACTGCTGCGGACTCCATTTCTTAACAGACACGGTGTTCCTTGGCTGGGATGGACAGTCAGTGCTGTATGATCAGCTCCACCAGAGCCTGGAGACCTGCACTCGTTCAGCACGTGTCCCCTGGGACGGAGCAGAGAAGCAGCTTTCCCTTGGCACGAGGAATCAGCTCAGCAGCAAACCCTGCACTCTGCTTTCACCCATATCAGCAGTACAGGGTGAGCAGAGGGGTAAAATGAGGGGAAAAAAAAATCACTTGTCCTGAACTTAGAGACAGCAGCACCCTCCTGAGCTGTGATCCAGCTCCCAAGAGCATGGGGGGGTTCCAGTTAGAGGTTTGGCAAATTAATATGCCCCACACACTACTGGGTTCTGCAGAGCAGAACATTTCATACCTTACACTGCATTAGCAGCCAGGAAAAATGCAGATCTCATCCACTCGTGACCCGCCGTTATCCATCACATGTGCCTGGTCACGTCTGTCTGAACCTCAAATATTCCAGGGAGGATATTCTGCTCCCTGTCCTCAAGGACCCTGCAGCCAGGGCTTTGCAAGTGATGAATTATTTCGGCTCAGCCATGAAAGCTACAAAGGCACACACCAAACCAAACCAACTTTCGCCTCACCAAAACTAAACATGAGATTGATGAGGATGAAATCCCATGAGGGTAGAGCAAGTAATTTGACTTTCAGGTATGTGATATAATGCAAAAAAACCCCCAAAAGATGGATCCCCCAACTTGGACCATGGATCACATCCCATTTTCCTCCTAAACTAGCACAAGGATCTCCCAAAGGGCTGGTGAGCTCTGGCACAGGCTGCCCAGGGAAGTGGGGAGCCCCCAATTCCTGGAGGGATTTAAAAGCCACGTGGATGTGGCACTTGGGGACATGGGTTAGCAGTGGCCTTGGCAGTGCTGGGTTAATGGCTCTACTTGGTATTTAAACTAAACAAAATATTTCTGTGATTCTTCCACCTCTCTGGAGGGTAGAACCCACTTTTCTTAGGAGCACGTTTAAAGTAACCCATGGAAAATGGGAAGCCCCAAAAAGCACCATCAGCAAGTCACCATCTCACAGCACAAACAGGACACAACCACGCATCTGCCTCTCGCAGCCTCCCCAGGGTATCTGTGGTGAAGAAACCCAGCTTTAGGACCACAACAAAATGCCCCGTGGGTGTGCAAGGGGTGGCCCAAATTCTTCCTCCTCCCTCCCCAGAAAGGTTCATCCTTTCCTTGCAGCGCTCGGGATGGGGAGGAAGCTGCTCTGTGGCATTTGTGGAGCGCCTGCTGATGGAGAGCTCTGTTTGCCAGGCCAGCTGGGGAGGGACCGAGCACCGGCTCCCAGCGCGCAGGAGATCAATACTGTAATTGGGCCTGTTTGTAGCACATGAACTATTGTAGCAATTGGGGCAAGGAGCGGGGAACGGAGGGACTGGCTGAGCAGGGCCCTGCTGCCCTCTGCTGTGCTGATGGGGGCCTCCTCTGCTGCTCCTGGCATGGGATTGCATCCCAAATGCACCATCAGAGAGTGCTGACCCACACTGCTCCCTCTGCAAACCCCACCGTCCCCCCTCCCGTGCCAGCTGAGGCAGCTGTGGACCCCCCTCATCCCCTCTGCAGGCAGGTAAAGGGCTGAATGCCACTTTTTTCAACTTAAAAACAGATTTACAGGCAGGGAATCATCACAAACCTTCAAACTGATTTCAAAGGGGCCGGGAGGAGGGAGGAGAAAAGCCAACAGCTGCTCGGGTTGGGAGGGAACAGAGAAAATGAAGAGTTACAAGTGGCAGTGATCAATAAAGCATCAGCGGAGCCTGACACCGAGCCCTCCACTCAGCCTGGAGCAGCAATTAGGCAGCTAATGAGGGGAACCCCCCAGCAGACAGAGCCTTCCCAGGGGAACGGGCTCCCCTCCCATGCCCATCACCAGGTCAGAATTCCTGAGCAGGTCCATCAGCCGGGCTGCCAGAGGGAAGGAGCATCAGCTCCATCTCAGAGAAAATAAAGTGATGGAAGCTCCTCTCTATCTCTTTCCAGCCCCGGGAGTGTCCAAGTCCAGGCTGGACGGGGCTTGGAGCAGCCTGGGGCAGTGGAAGGTGTCCCTGCTCATGGCAGGGGCGGGGGAAAACGAGATGAGCTTTAATGTCCCTCCCAACCCAACACAACCCATTCTGTGACTCTCCAGCTTCTCCCACCTTTCAGGATGCCACAGCAACTCGTGGCTTTGGGTGTGCTAAAAGAGCCCCAAGTGCTGAGTTTTGAGCCAGTCTTGGCAGTTTGGACCAAGGCGTGGTTTTACCCCCCAGCCCAGCCGGAGGTGCTCCGGTGCTGCGTGGGCACCGCCTGCCATCTCGTGGGCAGTGGAGGACTTTTCCCGCAGGGCTTCTCTCTCCCCTTTGTCCTTATCAAGCATTTATCCCGTGCCCAGGCATCCCCTGCTCCCCCGGCACACGCAGCATCGCTTCACAGGTCACCGAGCCGGCTGTACATTGAGGGGAATTATTCATAGGCCAGTATCAAATATTAAAAGCAGAGTTGTGCCGACATATTCTTTGTATATTCAACACTTTTACCAGCAAATTGCCCTTTTCTTTTTTTTTTTTTTTTTGCCTCTGCTCTTTTGGAGTCTTTCCTGAGCAGCCTGAGGGCTTGCTGCTGTATCTCGCTGTTTAATTGCATCTTTACACTCCCACACACTCTCTCTCCGGTTGGAACTTTCTGGAAGCACAGAAATCACTGGGGCCAGCAGGCTGTAAATTTCTGGTCTTCTTCGGCAAGAAAACCTTCAGCCCAGCTTCTCCCACCTCCCCTGCTCAGCTCAGCAGACTCGGAGCAAATCCTGCTGCCAGTATTGGAGAGAAATGTGACCTCTTTAGAGACCACAGGGTGCCCTGTCCTGCCCAGGAGAAATCCAGAGGAAATCATCTACACCCCCACCTACTCCAGCTGCTTTGGTTGCCTTTCTGCCTCCATCCCCAGGAGCCACTGGATGGAAAACACTCGGCTCCAAGTCCCAAATCATCCCAAAAATTCTGCCCAGACACTGCTCCTGGAGCAGGCTGGAGTCACCTCCACTTCCAACGCAATGGGGTCTGACCCCACCTTTCCTCCTCGCTGACACCTGCAGAACCCTCCCAGGAAGGATGGACAAGAAAAAGGGAATAAGTGAACACACCAGGCAGCATTTCCACAGGAATCTGCAATGCAGGTGGAGTTGGAGAAGCCAGTTCAGCCCGAGCAACACCCGCTCCCCCCCGAGGGCTGGGCCCAGACAGCACTGCTGCCTCTCAGCCAGATGGGAGGGCAACAGCACGGGAAGGAAGTGGCACCGGTGCTACTGGGGAGGTTGGCAGCTTTTGTACGAGTGGGATGAAGAGTTTTCCTCCTCCTAACTGCGCCGTGGAGCTGCTCCAGTGCAGGTTTCACACTACGACAGGTGGAGACGCAGCCCCAGCCACTTATCGGAACATTAAAGTTCTCCTAAGCCGCCGAGTTAATTCCTCAAACGCCCTTTCAAAGGGCCAGATAAATACAATCTGGGAGCATCTCCGCTCCCTCGGCTCACATATCTTTAGTCAGGCAGGGAGATAACATTTCATACAGATTGAGACAGTTTAAGCAAAGGTTGCTGGTTAACCTTTCCAGCAGTGGCTGTTTCCTGAGCTCTGGTTTCCCTCCCCAGCGAGGAGAGCCAGGGCAAGCCCAGCTCCTGCCTGTCCAAGCAAGTAATGGCAGGATGCTGCCTCCCCACACCGGATATTTCCAAGTCATCCCCTGTGTTTTGTCACCTCTGCGACACTGATGCTTCCAAAACAGCAGGATGAGTGTTGTTACTCCATTGTCATGCCCCTGTGTATTTCACTCCAGCTCAGCCTGCCAGCTTGGCTTCACCCGGTTCTTAGCAGCTCCCACCAAGAGTAACATCCTTCTCTCCCAGGAAAGACCAGTCCTCACCTCATGGAGGTGCGAGTACCCTCCACAGCACTGCTTACACCTCACCTCGGCAGTGGGAGCCGTGGACCTCCCTGACCTTGAATGACCTGGGCTCCAAACTGATCCCCCAAGCTCTTCCCAGATGCAGCAGGACACTGCAGCCTCTGCTGAGCACGGCCTGTGGAGATCTTCATCTCAACAATATCCAAGCACAGCCCACACCCAGCTTTGAAGTCTCAGAGGGCTGAGATGAGTTTGGAGTGAGGGTTTCAGCAGAAGCTGTCAGCCACAGCATCCAAGCAGGACCCAACCCCATCCCAGACTCCTCTGCTTGGCTGGGATGGGCTCCAAGGGCAGCAGAACTGGATTCCTTTACCGCTCATCCCTCACCACAGGAGCCCCCGGACAAACAGGCAGCACCAGAGCGAGATGGGGAACATCTCCAAAGCCATGGCTGGCACGGGAAGGAAGGAGGAATACTGGCAAATGACAGAGCCCTTATCTTAATTACAGGCTTATTTGCATTTAAATGAAGGTTATTCTATAATTACCACCAAATGTTTTGTGTTGCAGCTGAAATACCTCTCCATGGGCTGTCAAGCTCCTTCCCATTTTCATTTTCATTTTCTCTTGCCATTCTTCTGCTTTCTAATCAGCTGGCACACGCAGGGAGGGTTCCACACAGCCCAGCAGTGCCAGCCCACCCCTCAGAGGAAGTTTGGGTACCACTGATGCCAGGATGATTTTGTGCCTTTCCTTTTTATACACCTTTTCTGTATTCTCAGTACCCTTACCCCACACACTTGTACTTCTTTAAGGCTGATATCTTAGCACAGGCCTGGTTTTCTGCTAGGCCAGAAGAACAAACATCCTAAAGGCCTCACAGCTGGAGGCCGCAAAGCCTTACCCTGTCCTGAGAAACCAAGGCCCCTCCAGAACACATCCTGTGAATCAAGATTAGGCCCATCTGGGGGGATGCTTTAGAGTAGGGAGATCCACGCCACTCATTGAAGCCTCTCACTGGCGCATCTCTGTCAGATGTGCCAATCTGCAGGGTCTGTGAATTGTATACCCGATGTACCGTGTGTGCCCCTGGGCGTGTTCCACCCTGACGGATTGCTGCACCATGAGGATCCGTGTTAAATACCAAAATAAAAACCCTTTATCCCTTACCCGTGTCTGGCTCTTGATTCTAGGACCAGGGAAAAGGCATCACCTCCCCAGCCCTGCATTCCTCCCAGGGAGAGGGAAAGGACACAGCTCCCTGGCGGCCTCCAGCAGCATCATGGGGGATGAGCAGCTCTGAAGTTCAGGCACTGGGGTTTTGCAGGCTTCAAGTTCAAAACAGAAGAGTGTTCTCTGAGCACACGCACATTAACTCATTAATTAACTCCAGCTTGTTGCACCAGAGTGCTGTGAAAGGCACAAGCATGGGGAAAAAATCTCTAAGAGATCAAATTCAGGGAGAAAAGGGATTTGGAGCAAGAACAGTCTCACATATCCAGCTCAGAAATTCCCTAACCACAGGCTGCTGGAAACCAGCATCCAAGGACATCTGCAGCCCTCCCTGTCCTTTTGTTGTCCGTGGTTATTCCTGCAGGCAGCGTGGACACACACCAGAACCCAGGAGCTGTGTTTGCACTGGAGCTCGCACTTGCTGGCAGGAGACAAAGCTCTCCCATAGAGAAAATAACACCCAATTACATCATTTCGAGCAGTCACAGTGAACAAACCCATGCAAATGGCCAAATTAAGGCTTAAAAGGAGCCTTCTGCCATTTCCTAAATTGTTATACCTTTCATCAAACCCCTTTAACAATCTCTCTGAACCTTTTCTCTCTAGCCGGGAGATCCGCATTAACCAAGCAGCCCATCCAGGGCTGAACACAACAACAGCGATTACAGACACAAAGTCTCCTGTTTACGAGGGGGTAGAGATGAAAATAGACACTTATCTCTCTCTAGACCCATCGCTTCTCTCCCTGCTCAATCCTGGCTCCTGCACAGCCTCCGCATCCCCCCGCCAAACTCCAAGTCTCTGCCTCCATCTCATGGAGAGACTGGATCTCTTCAGCTTCGTTGAGTTACTTCTTTTTTCCCCTTTCTTAAACCAGACAAAACCCACCCCCTCTCCCCCAATTTCACATAGCCCCAGGCAGATTTACAGCATGGAAATTTTTAGCCTGAACAATTATCGCTTGGCAGAGTTAACTCGCTGCAAACAGGACCTTATAATGGGTAGTCTTGGCTATAAACAACTTGATTGGCTTCATTTTAAGCAAGTTCCATACCTCGGGATAGATCTCCCCCCGCTTTCCTCTCCCAAAGTCCATTTCACAGCTATTTATGTTTAATAAGAGGCAGCACCAGCAGCATGGGAAATCAGCAGCACATCCACCATGCAGGCTGGGTGCTGGTGCACACACCAAACCGATTTATCTTTCTTCCTCCATCACACAGACACCACAGATTTAAGGGCAAAGCCCTCCAACGAGCCCCCAGTCCTGACAGGACAACCAGTTCCTCTTCTCCCAGCAATCCCAGCAAGTGAGGGAACAACCACAGCTCCAACCACTTGGCCCACACAGCCAGAGCTGCCCTTCTGGGATTTCCAAGGGCAAACGCCACAGCTGAACTCTGTTTCATCCCCACTATCAGCCTCCAGACACTGCTGGTGTTCCTCATGGAGCCCAGGAGACCCTGGGGAAAATGCTATTTTTACAGTCCAGTTGCCCCCAAGCTGCACAGCAAGACTTGAGCAGGGATGTTTTGAGGTGCTGCTGGAATTCTGAGTGGGATATTTCAGCTGCAGAAGCGTCTGCCCCTGAAAACTCCAGCAACTCATCATCCAGTAACACCCTTATAAAACCTGAAAGGCCCCGCTTCCTTTCCCTCCCCCCAGCAACAGTTTCATTAGTCCACACTGATTCCCATCTCTAAATTGCATCAAGGGAAGACAATCCTGCAGCCCTGGCTCCCCTGGCAGGCGCCAGGCAGAGCAGTCCTGTCACAGGAATTGTCACAGGAATTGTCAGGACTGTGATGAGCCTTTGGACAGGGACTGCTGGGATGGAGTCACGGGCTGGTAATTAAGTGACAGCATTTGCCTGACGCTGAGCTGGGAGCGGAGGAAGGATCTGCTCCAGGAGATGCTGCAGACACAGGAGGGGGATGTGGCTGCAGCACAGAACGTTGTGTCTCACTGGGTGCAGCTCTAAGCTGGCAAGGATCTGCTCAGGCAATGCAAGACCCTCGTCTCCCACCCTGATGGGGAATGACACCTGGTCCTGTCCAAACTGATCATACAAGGGGGGAAAAAAAAAGCAGGAAAGTGCCACATAATGCAAGTTTTGCTACTTTTTGTTGTGAAAAAAATCACAACAAATTGGACCATCCACTGTGTTAGAGGGTCTGGAGACAGATTTGGGTTTTTTTCCCCAAAAGTTTTAGAAGGTCTTTCAAGAGCAAACCATTAAATTTTGCAACACATCCAAGTTTGGGGAAATACCTGCTTTTATGTCATTTGCTGTAATGGAGATTGTTAATGTGCCATTACTACATACCACAATTGTTCATGTAATTTCAGTGCCTGGATTGATGTGTGGTGTGAGCAGCCAAGGATGCCAATATCGAGCATTTGGAGATGGAAAGTTTTGTTTCAGACCCATCTTTAAGACACTGGGCTGTACAGAAAGGAGCATCCCAGTGTTCTGTCTGGAGCCCTGGAAGAGCCCAGCACTGCAGGAATGCCAGACACCTCACCCTGGAGTCAGTGCTGCTCCTCCCCTTTGCTGTCAGGGCTTTCAGTACAAAATGAAACTCTTCCATGCTTCTAATCTAGTTAAAAATCTCTTCCAAACCTTGCCTCCTCTGGAAAGGAAATAAATAAATAAATAAATAAAAAGAAGCAAGAAACATCACATCTCCCTTCCTTCTCCATCTCCCTCCCCTCTGCCTTCAAGTGCTCCTTGGAGTGTCTCTGCAGAATCATGTTTATATGCAGTGAGTGCTGTTGTTAGTTAATAACATCGCGATCGCTGAACCTCCCTAATGAAAGAGAGAGACAACATAAACTGTCATTTCAAACAAACATGCAATCAGGGTACCAGCAGCTCTGAAAATATTATCTTCCCCAATTTCACGGGCTTCACGCAGGAAATAGGCTGCTTTCATGGAGATTCTGGTGCACGGCTCCTCACACGCAGGATTGGGGAGCGGGCCGGGAGCGGTGGGGACACATTAAAGCCATGAAATTGTCTGGGCTATGAAGGAGGAATTGTTTTAACAGCTGGAGCCAGGAAGGACAAATAACAGCAGCGATTACATCTTCATTGCTCATCGTAACCAATGCACCAGGCAACTTGTAATTAGGCTGTGGAAGGCTGAAGGTTTGATAGTGAAGGCTTTGAGCTCGCGATTAGACACAGCGCATTTGTCCTGCCCCACGGCCACCCCGGCCCCTTCAGAAGCTCCTGTCGGACTCTGAGTGCTGCAGATGCTGCTCGACCTGCACAAAGCAGTGCCCGGGATTCTGTGGCTGCACACTTCCTCCTCTTCCTCACAACCCAGGTCATGGAAGCCCAGAAGGGTTTGGGTTGGGAGCGACCCCAAAGACCATCTCAGTGCAACCCCTTGCCATGGCCAGGGACACCTTCCACTAGAACAGATTGCTCCAAGGCCTGTCCAACCTGGCCTTGAATGCTTCTGTCCCCACAGCTTTTGAAAAAACAGCATTTTCCAGCTTTGGGGTATTCTCCAGCTGGCCAAGCTTTAAGGCTACAAAGCAGTGCAGGTTTAGAGCAGCTGATCAGCTCTGTGCTTTGAAGACCTCAATAACCTGAAGTATCAATTGTCCTGAAGGGCCGCATTGATGATGGCAGTGGTCCTTCCAAAGCAGAGGGTGTTTCCCCTCTAGGTCCAAAGAGCTGCTGAGGGTTTGACAAGCCACTGGGGCTTGGAGACCTTGGGAGAGCATGGATTGTTTCCCCAGCCACAACCCACCTGGTTCAGAGCCGATGGAGGCAGGAGGAATCCTGCCTGGCTTTACCTGGAACCACCTTACACAGCCCTTCTCACAGAGCCAGATCCAGAATGGATTCACCTCACAGCTTCATGGTCTGACCCTGCCTCTTGGACCTGCCTGGATGAGCTGCTGCTTGGTGCTTTTTCCAACCAGAATTAGTCTCCTGACAATCTGTGCTCCTGCAGGGCTTCAAGGGACACCTGACCTGAACAGAGAGCGGGCAGAGCCAGAGCTGACACCTTCCAAGGGCTTTGCCTCAGCTCTTTCCCCCCATGAACACGAGGGATCCCTCTGGAAAGCAAGACTGAAAGATAAAACCTCCTCTTCCTCCTGATGCCACCACCACCAAGTGATGCCATCATTTACAAGGCAAATGGAAGAGGATCATGGGAATGAATTGGAATTACTCCAAGGGTGCTTAACGAGAAAAACAGAGAGAAAAGGGGCTGAGTTTTCCCTTGCAAAACATTTGGTTTGGGCACCATTTGAAAAAAAGCCACACTGCACCTATTTACTGGTCCCATCTCTGACCATCATGGAAAGGAAGGAAAACAGGGTGGGAAGAGCCGATCCCCAGCCCCACACCAGTGCCCATGGAAAGGGATGGGGCAAGGGAGGTAAATAAGGGGCTAATTTCCCCTCACCTCAACATTCTAATCAACACCCACACACTGACAGGACCTCATGGGAGAGCCATGCAGGAGGTGACAGCACTGCCACCCAAGCCTGGCAGCCAAATTCAAATCGAGTTTAAAAACTCTTCTGACATTTAAGAAAAATCAACAAGCATCTTCAAGTGATGAGGGGACCAGGCATCTAACTGGCTGAATGTCACATTTAAAGCTGCAAAGATAGCAGCTGCTTTATCTCCTCAAGCAGGTGGCTGGGCTGGTAAATAAGGCACCGAGGGCCGGATTCTGCTCTTGCACCTGCGATGGAGAGACTCTGGATTTGCACCAACATGACAGACAGCCAGAACAGGACTGGAGAGTCTATTAAACTTTAATACTTCTGAGCATCAACAACGAGTGTGTTACCAGCCCCCTGCCTCGACTCCAAATATCTATATGGGTCACAGTCACACTAGTAAAAATTTATTGATTTAAACTGGCAGTGCCCTTTTGGAATCAGTTGTCGTTCTGACTGATGTACAGATATGGGCAAAAGGACATTTGAAGCATTTTAATGCACTTTTTACTGCATTATCTCTCACCAGGATCTTCGCTGCTTCAAGGAAATGACTCACATAGCAAGTAGAAGAACCCAATGTAATTAACGACCTGGCAACTCTATAATGATCCTTTCTACATAAAAAGGTCTTCCCTATGCTATGAATAGACTTCAAGTAATTTATTGTGAGCCATATAAAGAAGAGACTGCTTTGACCTTGGGGATTTTAAGTTGTGGTGGGATTTTTTTTAACAACCATAATTGCAAAGAATATTTTAAGTGATAGCCCTTAAAGAGAAATTTTTAAATACAATGTGAAAAGTGAAGAATCATCACAAACAGCCTTCCAAGAGAATATTAACAAGTATCCTCTGCATCATTTAGGGATGAGATTTCGAGACTAAACAAGAGATTCCTTCCATTTCTTATGGGTGTTACTCTAAGCCTCAATGCACTGAGACACTCACTCAAGGAGCTCCCAGGAAACTATGGGTTTGTGGGAAAGCCCATGGGGAAGCCAAGAACGAGCAGTTTCACTTCATTCCCCAGGCTGTCCCACAAAGCTGATCATCTGCCCTTTATGAACCGAGCCAGGATGACCCATAGTTTCCATAGAATTATAGAATATCCTGAATGGGAAGGAACCTGCAAGGATTGAGTCCAGCCCCTGGCCCTGCACAGACACCCCAACAACCCCACCCTGGGCATCCCTGGCAGCACTGTCCAAACACTCCTGGAGCTCTGGCAGCCTCGGGGCCATGCCCATTCCCTGGGGAGCCTGGGCAGTGCCCAGCACACTCTGGGGGAAGAACCTTTCCCTGATATCCAGCAAAACTTTCCCAGGCACAGCTCCAGCCATTCCCTGGGTCCTGTCCCTGCTCAGAGATCGCAGCTGCCCCTCAGGAGGAAGTTGCAGACCCAGATGAGGTCTGACCTCAGCATCTTCTCCAGGTTGGAGAGAAGTGTTTTACACACATTCAGCCCGCTCACCCTCCCCCTCCACCTCCCTGCTCATGCAAAGCTCTTTGCTCCCCATCCTGAGCTCCTTCTGCTCACATCAGCACTCGACATCAGAAGGAGCTCAGCCATGATTTACTGCGGCGGGACTCTCGGTAAATTGTTGGCTTTATGTCCAGCCTGATTGTTTCATATTGGCTTTTACAGTTTGCAGTAAAGCCTTTACTCTCTCCCTCTCGCTCACACCTTCCCTGCCCGTGCGTGTTTCCTGCTTTCCCCTTGTTTCTCATTTCATCTGCCTCGTGCGTCTTTCATATCCCCCAGTCCCCTGCATTTTCACAGGGACAGAACCATAGGCAGGAGATTTAAGCAGGAGTTGAGTTCAGTCTATCAGGGCTCTTTTCAAGGTCTTTGAGAGAGGCAGGGACACCTGGGAAGGGGTCACATCACACGCCGGATTAGCTGTCGCAGGACATCTAACACGAGGCGCTGGAGTGACTTCCACCCTTTGAAGTACCCGGAGCTGTTTTGATTCCTTTCCCAGAGCTTTGGGGATGCCTCGATTACAAGGAAACATGTTGAGCAAAGGCATAAATCTGGCCCAGGAAACGGTAAGTTGCAAGTTTGACTGGAAAAAGCTGGGATGGAACCACTTTCCGTCAGAGAAATGAGATTTGTTGGAAGAGAAGCACTTTGTGGAGTCAGGTCTTTTTCTGCAGAAATTTCATTTCACAGAAGAGGGAGAAAAAAAATCACAACTGACAACTTTGAATCATCCTGCTTTGATACTCCTCAAATCCAGTATTTGCATTGTTTCAAAACAACTTTAACCTCAGTCTTGTTTTCCCTCAATTGTTTCCCTGTTGTGCTTTTGCAACAAAGACATAAATAAGGCAATGCAAACCCAAGATATGTTCCTGCCTGTAATGTTTTAAAGGAGCGAGGAAACGCAGCTTTTCGCTCCCATTCAATTCAAAGCCACCATCACCAAAACTCGCAGCTGAAGACAGAATTTCACTGGTGGAAGGGCATAAAAATGCATTTCAAACGTATTTCTGAATTGGATGAGGATAGAGTCACCCTTTCCATCAAGTGGAACTGCTTGAAGTAGTCAAGAAGCATCAAATTGATGACAGCAAAACACCATTTATTCACCTCTTCTAGGCTGTTTTACCACATTAAATATACAGGATTAAATTTTCATATGATTTAAGCTTAAGTATAATTCTCACATTTAATTAAAGAGAAACAAAACAGCGGCATGTCAATACCCACTACTTCAATTTCAAATCATTTCAAATGCTGGTAGAAGCAACGAGGCTCCAAAGCACCTCCAAGAAGAAAGTTATTCCTCCCAAAAAAAAGAATAAAAGCCCTCTGCCATCCTGCTTCCCATTGACTATCAGCTCACATCACTCTCAATCGCTACCATAGCTCACATTAAAAAATTAAGTCCATAACTGCAGAGAAGCATCTCCCCATTTCTTTTATAGCTTCTTGCCACAACGAGCCATACATCTCCATTATCCCGGCGCTCTCACCAACACACAATAGATCTGAGCCAGCGTCATAAATAACATTCCGTGTAACGAAGTTACGCCGAGGAGAACAGGCATAAATTAACACTCAGCCGTGTAACTCTAAATAGTATTTTAGGCCTTGTCAGAAACCAATTATGCAAAATACCCTCCTCGCCAAGATCTGCTTGTGATACTTCAAAGGATTACCTCGTTTCCAGCACCGTGGTCAAGGCACGGGGATGTGGATTGGGAAAGGAGGGCTTAGCTGGGGGATGCTCAGATGATTAAACCCTCTGAAGTCATCTAATTACTGACATCATCGCTCGAAAGCATCTGTACACTTCCAAACAACATTTTAATTTGCTGTTTGTAATGAAGATGCTTCCACTCGCAGCCGAGCCCGTTATCCCAAGTCAGTGAATATCTTGAAACAGGAGGGACTACCAGGAATGAGATTTGCAAGGTGTAATCAAAGATATCACCAGCAGAGCCTGCGCTGCCTGTATCTTTACACCATTTTGGCCATAACCCAAAGGAACACAACAGCACCTTACTCCAGCCAGGAACAAAGATTAAACACTTTTCTCAAGGTCACACACAGCCGAGTGGCAGAGATGGGGATAAATGAGAAGCATCTGTTGTCTTTCCATCCCAGGTTGGATATCCAAGACTGGAACCAGTCAGAAATCCCTGAATGGCTGTAAAAACTCTTGGCTGCTTTCCGTTCAAATGAGGAATGGGTCTGAAAATCCCTAAGGATGTTTACTAAAGTCCCCAGCAATTGTTTATCAGCACGGATTTAATTGTCCCAGCAACCCTGTCCCTAAGAAACCAGCAGTTGGGGTTTTAATCCTCGTTGTTATGATCCTCCTACCTCACGCATCAGCCATTCAGATTTTAAAATTTCCATGATTCTCCCCAAAAAACAAAGGCCAAGCACAGCTCCCACTGATCCTCAGGCACCACATTGGCTGCTCACACCTCCCTCAACTCCAAGAGTTTGCTGCAAATCTGATGGCAGATGTGATTTCCAGCTGGGTCTATAGACCGACCACAGCAGGTTCATTAATAACAATTATTAAGTGCTTTATGTTACAAATTAGGCCTGTAGGAATACAGAAGATATCCAGCCGGTTGGTTTACAGGCTCTTGTCGGGAAGAACTGTAAATTCCCACCGTCACAACAACATCACCATGACAAAACGGGGACAGGCACTCATCATAAATAAGGCTTTAAAATAGCTAAATCATCATTGGGGGCAAGAATATAAATTAATAGTCAGATGAAGCCCCACGGAATGGCTCAGATAACAGCTTCCATTCATCAAACACACGGATTTTTAGAGGCTGCATGGAAAGCATCTTCCTTTTGCTGCTTCCCAGCACCCAGAAGTTGCAACCACACAGGTCCAGGCATTTCGCTTAAAATATATAGCAAATCCCTGCCAATAACCTTTGGAAATTGATAGATCAGGCAAGAGAGGAGCTCCTAAAATGATAGAGGGAAGAAACAAATCACTCCCAGTCATGTCCTCCAGAGCTTCAATGGCTCCTCAGGCAGGCTGGGAAGAGTTGCAGCTACCCAGGCAGCCAAACACTGGCTGGAAAATGAAGAGGAGCAGGATGAGAAGAGGAAAAAAAAATAGAAAAATGTTCCTTTAATTATTTTATTCCCCATTTAATTATTTCATTCCCCACCCTAAGGGACAGTCTACCCTGAAGAGACAATAGGATAGAGCAGAGAAGCTCCTTCTGCTCCATACTCCTACTAATAAACTTCAACTCCTCCGTGTGTGGCACCATGGCACCAACAAAGAGGGGAAAAGACTCAAAGCCAGAAGAAACCTAGTTTTTTACCTCCAAAAAATGACGGCAGAAGCCATTTCCTTCTCCTTACCCACCATTCCCCACAAAGCAACGGTTCCCAGGATCCTGCAGAGGACACAGAAAATGGATCCTGCCGAGGCCACAGAGCCCACCAGGGATATCTCAGGAATTTATTTCCAGTCGCTTCTGCCCAAGGCTGGATGCGAGGCAGCAGAGGAGAGGGAGCTCATTCATCCCGTTACTGGGCCCTTGGGGCACCCAGTTCCCCCCACCATGAAAATTTTAATAAAACTGGTGCATCGACTTTCAATTAGAAGGCCGTAAAACGGTTCATTTTCATCTGTTTGTTGCACAGTAACACAGATCCTCGGGAGAAAACAGCGCCTTTTCCAGACTGTCTGCGATGCAGAGAGCATTAATTGAATATTCTGTTGAAACCACCTTCAATTAGTGCCTCTGAGTTTTGCATGACATTCATCACTGCAACTCGCCCCGCTCTGCACGCGGCACGTTTGGGGTTTCGTGATGCTCACATCACATTAACTCACAGCATTAGCCCGAAAATAACGATTTTATTTGCTAATGAGATGCTAGTTGGGGTAGGGGAGGCTGCTGCATGAGGCAGCACCTTCATGGCATAAAGCAGAATGGGTTCCCCGGCCATAAAATAACCATCACTGATTATAAATTCCTCATCTAAGCCCGTCCATGGCATTGCTCTTCCACTTTTGCTGAATGGAGATGATGAGGGCAACCCTATGTCTGGTGTTGTAATACAGACACAGTTCCCTTCACTGGAGTTTCCCCACCAGAATCAAGTGCATCCACATCCCAGATGGAATTCAAGCTATAAATGATTGTCCTGTGGATCCTGAAGCACTGTCAAGCTATAAATTTCATTTTTGTACCATACTCGAGGCAAAATTCAAGCTGAGTGGGAGCCAAGAGACAGACACAAGGACAAAAGGTCCACTCTGGGTAGCACTGCCAGTTGCAAACCTCCCCCACACCAAAAGACAGCTGAAACCACCCATCCCAGGGCTGATTTCTCCCCAAAAACAAAGGAGTTTCACAGCAAACGCTGTCCCAGACTCATCCAGTTCACAGAGCACAAGTTCCCACTGTGATGCTGCTCCCCCCCTCCCTCAGCATAGTGCAGAGATGCTGGAAGATATTCAGGTGGAAAGGTGCTTTCATGACTCAAAAAAAAGAAAGCAGCAAGCACATTTCAGTTTGTATTCATCTCTGCTGACTGGGGGATCTTTTTCTGCTGAGTCCTTTCCACTCGTTCCTGCAGCTGCCAAAGTCTCTCCAGCCACTGATGCAGAAGGCAGAGGGGAGCCAAGGTGTCTGTCAGGCACCAGGAGCTCAGGAGCGAGCAGTCCCCGGCAGCACAAGGAGACAGGGCCAAGGAGAGCCAGCAGGCACAGGGCTGAGGGATGCCCACACATTCCCCAGGGCTGTGCATCCCACACGGAACGGGGCTGGCTCAGCTGCTGCACTCCTTACAGCAAAGCAATGCATCTGCACGGAATCACTGAGGGGGGAAAAGCCCTCCCAGACCAGCGAGTCCAACCTGTGCCCGATCCCCGCCTTGTGCCCAGCCCGGAGCACTGAGGGCCATGTCCAGGTGTTCCCTGCACACCCCCAGGGATGGGGACTCCAACACCTCCCCGGGCAGCCCCTGATGACATCCAACAACTTATTCCATGAAGAAATTCCTCCTAATATCCAGCCTAAACTCCTGGTGCAACTCAAGGAGTTTCCCCCCTTGTCCTGTCCCTTGCTCCCTGGAAGCAGAGCCCGACCCCCGCCTGGCTGCACCCCCCTGTCAGGGAGCTGTAGAGAGCGAGAAGGTCCCTCCTGAGCCCCATTTCCTGCAGGCTGAGCCCGCCCAGCCTCTCCCAAGCCTTTCCCAGCTCCGTTCCCATCCCTGGACACACTCCCACCCCTCGGTGTCTCTCTTCCAGTGAGGGGCCAGACCTGGACACAGCACTTGAGGCGCCTCCCCAGTGAAAGCCCAGCCAGGCAAGGAGGATCCATCACTCCCCTGGGGCACAGCCTCAGCTTGGCCAGCTTTAAGAGAGCTGGAGCACTGTGAAAGATGAAGGAAGCAGATTTTGTGGAGCACGTTGTCACTTACAGGAGAGCACTGGCACCTCCTGAGAACACACTGTCACCCCGAGGTGACACACTGTATTAACAAGGTGATATTAATAAGCAAATCCTACATGCAGAATTTTACCCACGGAACTGCAATGACGTTTAACCTTGTGCCAAGTGCGCAGCAAGCTGATTATTTTAATTACAGGGTGGGATTTTTTTTTTTCTTTCCTCGTTGCAGTTCCATCGTGAGCTTCAGGCACATCACCAAAAAGCTGAAGGTGAGGAGGGGCCCGGGCCAGCATCCAACACCCCTTTGCAGTTCGGAGTTGGTCACTTGGCTGAGCACCGCCACGTGGGCACTGGGTGAAGTCCCCTCCCAGCCCCAAATCACCGCTCAAGCCTCAGGCTGGGACATTTAATGCTCAGTACAGGGCACCTTGCACTTATTGTACCTAAAACATCTCCATTTACACTAGGTCTTGGAGCTGGGCTTTTGGCTTCCACCAAAGACACAAAAAAACCCCACATTTGCTTCACAAACAAACCCAAACACAGCATTTTTGAGAAACCCCACGCAACAGCCAACGCTGTTTTAATTGTTCTTTAACTTCCTATCTGCAAATCTGCAGAGCACTCTAACATAATCAGGTCCTCCGCACAAGGGATTAGCAGGCTTATATCCCGTGGATCCAATCAGGAAAGTCTATCAGCAAAACATACTTATGTTGATACAGCTATTATAATCTGCATAATTCTTCTGAGTTCACATACTTAATGGATAGCAAACAGAGTCATTACTGCTGCAACTTCCATCCGTAGGATCTCTACGAGCCATTCACTGCAGTGTTTTTTATTATTCATAGCTTTAGTTATTGATTTTCAGGAGAAGATACATGCTTTTAAGCACCATAAAAGCAAGAGAGGAAAACAAATAGCACTATTCCAAGATTAATACGCTGCTCATAATAAAAGTATGGCTGTCACATCGAGCTGGGTTGAGCCGACGGAGCCTTGACAAATTCCATGCAAAATGGCTGAGTCGCTTAAGCAGCTCATTAAATAATTTAAAGGCAAGTTTTACTGGAGGCAGGAAAGTTCTTCCCCAAATCCACTTCCTTCGATTTATGAGTCTGGAGTACGTTAATCAACCCAAGTTGATGTTGCAGCCCAGAAGGGCACAGGCTGTGTTGATGCCTTCTCCAGCCACCTAGGAACAGAGGCTAGACAGGAGTAAGGGAATAAAGGTTGGTATTTATTTGAAAGGCCTTCAAGGTACACCCTGGGGGAGCCAGAGGCTGCTTCCAGAAAATGGACCCCAGGTCACGAGTTCTTCACACCTTTATAGGTTTGGTTCATTTGCATATCACGGTTAATTCTCCAATTAAAGCTTCAGTTTAATGATGTAATTCCCCTCAGCTTGCTGCCCCCTTAGAGGCTTTGGTTTACACATTTTGGGCCTAGAGCAGCCTGGCTGTCCTTGAAGGCAAAGCCTGGAGAGGCTTTGTTGTGTCTGCCCAGCTCGAGAGAGCAGAAATTACAGGCTACAAGGAACTTCAGAGTTACACTCTAAGCAGTACAGGATTTGAAAATATAAAAGTTAAAACCTAAGGCATCAGCGTGGAGGGGTTAAGGGACGTGTGACCCAGGACGTGCTGGAGTGTGATCCCTGCAGGGCCCACGTCTGCAAGGCCTCCAGGCCGCAGTGCAGCTGCCAGAGCTGACAGGCCTGGATGCAGCGATTGCCCCTGCTCAAACCACGGGACACCAGGAATCCCCAGCGTGGGGCACATAAACACAGAAAGGGCAAGGACCCCTCATCCTTCCCCAGCTCTCCAGCACAGGACTGATCCCAAACACTTGATGATAACCCAACATCCTCCCAGGGTCAGGGCTGGCTCTGAAGAGACTCCACTTCTTGCTCTAATGGATTACCACAGCAAACTGATGGAACTATTTGGGCTGGAAAAGCCCTCCAAGATCATCCTGTCCAATCCTTAAGCCCAGCACTGCCAAGGCCATCACTAATCCACGTTCCCAAGCACCACACTTGCACGGCTTTTCAACCCCTCCAGGGATGGGGGCACCACCACTGCCCTGGGCAGCCTGTCCTGACCCTTCCAGTGAATAAATGCTCCCTGAAATCCAACCTAAACCTCCCTGGCACAACTCCAGGCCATTTCCTCTCAGCCTGTGACTTGTTCCCTGGGAGAAGAGACAGTCCCCACCTCACCACAACCCTTCCTCTCCCTCCCCTGGCAGGCAGAGCTGCACTATCAAATCTGTGGGAGATCGGAGCTACCAACCCTTGCAAAAAGACCCCCAGACTCAGGGTACTTATGGGAAGAAGAGCTTCCAGAGGCCAAGAGCCCCTCCGAAATCGACATCACAGGGCAGCAAGCACAAAGCTAAGCTCAAAACAGCCAGAGCGTGGCAAAAAAAGCAACACCACAGTTGCTTGCTCACTTAAAGGCTGACTTAGGAGGTAGAGAACCTACCCAATGCCAACATTTTCATGGCAGCTGGGGTCCCATCATGGTCCTCTTGTTCCAGACACTGGACAGGCTGTCTCCATGTTCACAGCCCTGCTCCCAAGGGGCGTGGAGCAGGGAAACCCACAAAACCACACACAAGGAGCCAGGCTGCTTTAATGCCTGGGCAAGGAAAGCCCTGCAATAAAGTTGTTTGTGATGTAAGCACCTAAAGGACTCTATAAGCAACTCTCCAGGGCTGTGCTGGAGATGCTGTGGAGATCAAGTCAGAGCTCAAGCTGAGAAAATCACCCCAAAAGTTTCACATACCCCTCTTAATTCCACAGAAAATGCTGGTTTCAGTCTTCCATACTCAACCTCCCAGTTCTTATTTTAAATATCCAGCCCATTTATTTGCAGGTCTTCAGGCAGACCCAGCTGGGCTCAGGAGAGACTCATCCTCCAAACAGCACAGCAACATGGGCAGCAGCCCCAACTTCACAACAGAAAATGATCAGGGAGAGAATTTATATTGTCCCACTTTCCCCATCCATCGAATTAAGTTGCTCCTGCTTTTTCTGTGGGGGGGAAAAGCGTGCAGAGGAGCCCTGCTTCAGCAGCACCTTGGCACACCCACCCGACCTGCAAGAAAAAAAACTGCACTTTAAATCACTTCCCACATTGGAAACTGTTGTCAGAACAAGGAATTGCAGCTATTTTTCCCCCTTGGGAGGAACTCTAGGTGATGGCACGCTCAAGCCATCACGCTCACTGTTTGCAGCAAAAAAATTTTTATCCATCCCGTTAAACCCCCCCAAAGCAGCTTTGCAGCCCTTCCCAGGAGCGGCCTGGTAAACAAAGCACAATTCAACTAAAATGGGCATAAATATTTAAGGACCCCAAAATTCCTCCCTGTCCCCACCCTGTGCTTGTGACCTGAATGAGTGCAGGTGCCTGAGAGAGGCAAAGCACCTCAGGCAGGTGTTTCAGCCCCAAATATCAGGGCCTGGGGAGAGCTCTCGTGCCAGAGGGTTACCAGGAGCTGCTTTGTTCAGCGCCTCTCCCCTCCCGAGCTCACGAGGCTCTCTGCTCCCGGTGCTGTGTGCTCTGCTCTGCATTTCCCCATTAATAATAAGCTGTCAGATTCCTGGGCTGCACCTGTTATAAATTAAACTCTTAATTGGCCTCGCTTCCCAGCCCGAGTCGGGAACAACAGCTCCCAACGGGTCCTTCACACCACACTCACACAGCAGGAAGAGTTAGAACCTGCCCAAGGACCTCTCCCACCCGCAATAAAAAAGCCAGTGGGGGAACAGGGATGTTTGTCACCGCTGGAATGGTGATTAAAAAGCCTTGGCATCGCTCTGGCAGCTCAGCATCCTCCAGCTCTGGGATGCTGATGCACAGGCAAGGCTGCTCAGCTCATCACAAGCTTGCAGCCATCCCAAATCTCCCTCGGAGAGGGAAAGGGAACAGCTGGGAAGGGCTGGAGGGTAAAGGGCAAACTGAGGCACAAGGATTTAACTGCAGCGTGCCCAGCGTGGTGAGAGCCAGCAGAGGAGGAGGCTGTAAATCTCTTGGAGGCTTAATCCTGGAGCAGGATAAGCCTGACTCAGCTGCTCAGCTTTGTTAACCCCAGGAATTCAGGCTCTCCCTTAGTTCTGTGTATTTCTGAGCACATTTTGGAGCCAGCAACAGCTCCCAAGCTGCAGTTTCCTTCTAAAACACAATCAGAGCTGCTTCAGCATTTATTGGCACCCAGCTGACACCGGGAGCCAGGTCCTGGAGCTCTTTTAACAAAACTATTCACAGGATAACACACAAAAGAGGGCAGGGAGCACCCAGAGCATGAGGGGCACAGCACCAGCAGCTCCAGCACCCCACAAACACCCCTGGATGGGCAGGAATGCACCACCACAGCATCACCCCACTGCTTCCTCGAGGATGTAAGGCTGCAAAGAGCCCATTTAAAGTCTAAAAATACCACCCTTTAAACTATCCTTAAAAAAAAAAAAAAAAAACAAAAAAAAAAAACCAAAAAAACACACTGATTCAAGCAGAAAACTTTTGATTAAAAAATCAGGTTTTGATTAAAGACAGTTTTCTTTGGTGCCTTCTCTTCCTGCAGTACTTACACACAGCTAAAAGACACTCTCAAAACTGACACATTTGGGGCAACTTTTACAGTCTCGCAAAATTCTGCACTAGAAACGAGCAATTCCCCTTCATGATTCCCATCCCAGACCCCTGTGGCACCCAAATCCCACCCAACACCCACTGCCACAGGCAGGAGCAACCTCTACTCCCACTTGCAGTTTATTTTTTGCACTTAACACCAACCCAAGAGCCACAGCCACACACGGAGAAGCAGCAGAAAGCCCCGGCAAGTTTTGGATGTTGCAGCTGAGGAGTTCCTCAGCCCCAAACACATTAAGAGCAAACAAATCTTGCAGCAACACTTCCCCAAAACTGTTCCAACACCTGGATGCAACCAGGACTCTGGTGGCAGTGGGGACCCCTCTCAAGCCCCCAGCTCCCCAAAACGGTTTTAAATGAGTTTTTTTAATTTCTCTTCCATTTCTGCAGTGGTGTCACATCCTGCTGCTGTGCCATGTTGTCTTTTTCATGGGGTGTCCCTCGCAGCTCCACAAGTAACTCTGGGCAGCCCCTTCTAGAGAGAAGTTGGGGTCTCCAGAGGGTCCACACCTCCTCAGTCTCACCAGGAGAAGATCCATGTGTATTTTTGAACACCCACAAAACATTTAAGTCCGAATTCCTTCGGGAGTAACCCCAAAGCTGTGTCCAGGAGCTCCCACATCTACAAAGAACCAACACAGAGCTGATACTCCCCCGACCCTTTTACAGCTGAGCAGCATCACCCCATTAATTACTCGCTGTACATAATTACCCTCACTCCTATTTCACCAATCACACCTCTTTTTCTTATCGTTCCTTAATGAGGTAACAAGGCTCAGGTGTTTTCCAGGGCACTCAGCACCTGGAACGCAGCAGAGCATCAGCAGCACAACTTCTCCTTTACTTTAAGTAGTAGAAACCCGAAATTTTTGCCCATTTTTAATACCTGCATTATAAATTCAATTTTATTTTGTATTTATACAAATAACAACAGTATTTATAATTTAAAAAGCTAAAAATTTGAAGTTATGTTTCCATACTTTTTTCTAACACGTATAAAATAAATGGTGGGGGAAGTGAAAGCTTGTTTCGCGCGGCTGCGAAATTTAATATTTTTAAATTATTGTTTTTTACTTTTATGGCTTAAATTGGGTTAAGAGAAACCCCCCGAGACCTCCGGCCCGCCAGGGGGCGCTGCGAGGAAGCAAGACCGGAAGCGGAAGTGGCGCCGGAAGTGGCGGGTGGTGCCGGCGGAGAGCCGGGGCGGTGAGTCGGGCCCGGGGCCCCGCTGTGGGGGTTTGGCGGATCCCCGATCAAGGTGTGAGCCCCACCTTGTGAGCCCCAGCGCCCGGTGAGGGGCTGGGCTTGGGGGGACCCGTGCCTCTCCCCGGTGCGGAGCGCGGTCGGTGCGTCCCGGTGCCCGGTAAGGGCTGAGCTGTGCCGAGCCCCAGCGCTCGGAGAGGGGCCCGCTCCGGGGGGGCTCTGAGCAGTCTCTGCCTGATGAGGAGCCCGGCGTGGGGGTCCTTAACGAGCTCCGGTGGGGCACCTGGGAGGCTGTGCCCCAGAACCCCGTCAGGGGTCCCGCTGTGCTGGGCTCTGTGAGCCCCAGTGCCGCTGAGGGCCCCGGGCCGGGGAGTTCTGAGCCAGTGTCTGCTGAGGGCCCCGCTCTGGGGGTTCTGAGCCAGCCCAGTGTCTGCTGAGGGCCCCGGTCCGGGGGGTTCTGAGCCAGTGCCCGCTGAGGAGCCCGGTCTGGGGGTTCTGACCCAGCCCAGTTCCCGGTGAGGGCCCCGCTCTGAGGGGCCGCTGACGAGCCCCAGGGAAGGGTCCCAGACAGCTGAGCCCCGGTGCCCAGTCAGAGGTCCGGATCTGCTGGGCTCTGCGAGTGCCCGGTGAGGTTTCGGGGTGCTCGAGCCCCCGATCCCCTCTCAAGCAGCCCAGTCTGGGGGGCCCTGAGGAGCCGGTGGGGTGTCGAGCTGTGCAGCCCCCTGCCCGCCCGTCCGCGCCGTGACAGCTGCCCCTGCGCACCCCGCCATGCCGCCCCAGGGCCCCTCGGGGTCCCGCCGGCCGCTGCTGCTCTTGGTGGCCGCCCTGGGCTGGCTGCTGGCCCTGCAGCTGTTGCTGGACCTGCGGGCGCTGGGGCTGCTGTGCGGGGCGCTGGCCGTGCTGGGGGGCTGGCTGGGCCCCCCGGCCCTGGGGCCCCGCGGCCGCCGGCTGCGGCTGGAGCGGTTCGTGAGCTCGCTGCGGGCCCCGGCCGGCAGCCCCGCGGACGAGGCCCGGCTGGAGAAGGAGATCGCCAGCACCGTCCGGAAAGTGGTGCGGGATTTCGTGGCCTCCTGGTACCGCACGGTGAGCAGAGAGCCGGCCTTCGAGGCCGAGGTGGAGAGGGCCATGCTGGGGCTGGCTGCGGAGCTGCGGCGGCGGATGAGGCGGGTGGACCGGCGAGCCCTGGCCCGCCGCCTCCTCCTGCTCTGCGGGCAGCACCTGCAGAGCTTCCTGCGGGCACGGGACGCCCTGAGGGCCGACCCCAAGGGCGGCCGGACGCTGTGGCGGGAGTACAGCCGGCTGGCGGGGCCGCATCCCGCCCTGCTGGGCCCCGCGGCCGAGGTGGGCTGTGCCCGGGCTGCCGTGGACGCGCTGCTGCGGGCGCTGGTGCCGTGGCCGCACCTGGAGACGCGGACGGGACGGTTCGTGGTGGTGGAGCTGGTGGCCTGCAACGTGCTGCTGCCGGCCATCAGGAAGATGTCTGATCCCGACTGGATCAACCTGCTGCTCATTGCGGCGTTTTCCAAGAAGCCCCGGGGTGGGAAGCCCCACCCTGCACCCTCAGTGCCGGATTCCTTGCCTTTCCCGGCGCAGACAGACGCGGCTCCTGCCGGGCTACCCCCGTCCCCGAGGGCTGCAGAGGGGCTCAGGAGAGAGGCAGGGACCACTGGAGAGGAGGGAGAGGAGGTGAGCAGGTCATGCCATGCAGAGGAGCCCTTTCTCCACCCCCGAGCCCTGGGATCCCTCTTCCCTTGTGAGGGTTTGGAGCTGGAATCACCTGCACCCGATGTGGGCCAGGATGTGGAGCTGCTGGCACCTTCCCCCGCTGGGGAGCTCCTTGATGAGGCCCCTCAGGACCCCTCCGTGCCAGAGGGACCAGCTGCCTCAGAGGATGGCACAGGGGACCTGGACCAGGGCCCTGGCCCCAGCTCGGATGCTGGCCTGCTTCCCACCTCTGCTTTGAGCTCCTGCCCTGACATCCAGATCGAGCCGGCGGTTGAGAAGGAGGAGGAAAGCCCAGCTATTCCCAGGAGGTTCTCCTCACAGAGACCCTCCAGCCTGGGGAGAGATCTGGGCGCAGCAGAGGGCCCAGCACAGTTTCCCCCAGAGCCCGGGCAGAGCCTGCCCCTGCTCTCATCCTCCCCGACAGCTTCCGTGAGCACGTTCAGCTTCGAGCCGCTGAGCAGCCCCGAGGGGCCGGTCGTCATCCAGAACCTGCGGATCACCGGCACCATCACTGCCCGGGAGCACAGCGGCACCGGCTTCCACCCCTACACCCTGTACACCGTCAAGGTAAGGGCTCCCCTGGCACTCACCCCCCTGCCCAGATCCCTGCCACCGCCTGCACTGGTGTTTGGAGCTGAGGACTTGCTCTGTGTGTGTCCACAGTAAATTTTGTCTGGGGGAGTACCAGCCCCTGTGGCTGTTTGGTAGTGGCACAGGGATTCCTGTGGGGATGGTTGAACCTCTTGTATCCTGCTTTTGTTCCGTCGTGACGGGTTCCTTCATCTCCAGGGAAGGGTTGATGTGAGGAATTGCATGGGGCCTGGGGACTGAGGGGCCAGCAGGGACCAGCGTTGCTTTAGGATGTGTAAGGATTGTGCCTTTGCCTTCCTCCTCAGTATGAGACAGCCCTGGAGGGCGAGGCCGCGGGCAGCCTCCAGCAGGTGGCTTATCACACCGTGAACCGCCGCTACCGGGAGTTCCTCAACCTCCAGACCAGGCTGGAGGAGAAGCCGGAGCTCCGCAAGTTCCTGAAAAGTCAGTGCCTGCAGTAGCTCTCCGAGAAAATCCTTCTCCCTCTTGTCCCATTCCATGTTCCTCTGCTCTCAGGGCTTCCTGCCCTGTGAGTGCAGCTCTGGGTGCTGGGCTGTGTCTGCTGCCCACATCCCCCATTGTTCTGTGCACAGCTGGCTGGAGGAAAGATTAATCTCTTTTGGAAGCAAATTCCGGTGTTTCAAAACGTTCCTTTTCCCATTCCACAACACCTGGCTTTGTGGTTTTGCACCGTAACAGTGAAGAGAAACACTGGTGTCTGTGTATTACCACAGGCAGATGCCAGGCAGTGTGTGGGGATAGCCTTAATCACTTAATCACTTTTATTAAGGTTTTAATAAAGACTAAAATCTGTATTTAGACTTTAAGATTTTAAAATTGTAATTTTCAATCTTGAACATTTGTAAATTTTAAGATGTAAAAATGTTTTAAATTAAGGTTGTTGTAATTTTGCAGTTTTTGCAAGCTTGCCAGTGGGTTTGTTTCCTTTGTAGATATCAAAGGCCCAAAGAAACTGTTCCCTGATCTCCCCTTTGGAAACATGGACAGTGATAAAGTGGAAGCCAGGAAAAGTCTGCTGGAGTCTTTCCTGAAGGTGAGAAATTTGTGTGCCCCTGTGAGCTAAAAGCAGAGCTCAGGACAGCTCTGTGCAGGCAGTGGGGCACACCACGTCTCTTCCATGTTACGTGATCAGCTTGGGAGCTTGACTCCAAAATGATCTGAATTTCCATCTGTCCTTGCAGCAATTGTGTGCAGTCCCTGAGATTGCAAACAGTGAGGAGGTGCAGGAATTCCTCGCCCTCAACACCGATGCCAGGATCGCCTTCGTCAAGAAGCCCTTTGTTGTCTCCAGGATAGACAAGGTGGGAAAAGTGGGGAGCTGAGCCCCTTCCCTGGAGATGCTTCCTGGGCTTCAGGGTCTCCTAGGAGCCAAAACCCTTCCTCTGTAGCTGGGCCCAGCTTGTCCAGAAACCCATAAAGCTACAGAGGGTCAGAGCTCATCTTAAAGAACCTATTTAATAGATTGCCTATTACAAGTCTCAAAGCTCCCAATATATTTAAGTAGTAAGGATCAATTCAGTAATGAAAGGCAGTGCTGGCTTTGCAGATCGTTGTCAATGCCATCGTGGACACCTTGAAGACAGCATTCCCCAGGTCAGAGCCCCAGAGCCCCACGGAGGATCTGAGTGAGTCGGAAGTGGATGGGAAGTCCCAGACAGACGGGAAGAAGGCAACCAAGTAAGGGCTCCCTGAGCTTTGCAGAGCAAGGAATTCATGCATAAACTGAGCCCATGGTGGGGAAGAACTCATTTGGTACTTTATGTGTTGGGTAGTAAATTCTATCATGCTCTAACTGAAATACTTTCTCCTTCCCTTGCTGAACACAACTGTTTGAGTTCCTCCTTATCTAAAGGATTTCCCAGGAATGCTCAGGTTTCCACAGAATGTGGGTTTCTTCCTCAGGGAGCTCTGAGGTGGTGCCATTTGCCAGCAGAGACACTGATGCTCCTGGGGAATTGCTTTTTAACCTTCAACAGTGCCTTGGTTATATATGCAAGGAGTGATTGCAAAATCCAGCTGTAAATTACCTACCTGAAAGTTCTCTCCTGCCTCTCCCGTGTGTTCCACACTGGCCTTGCCCAAAAAACATTTAAATAGCTATTTATGAGTAATATTGAAGATCGTTTCATGTATGTTCCTCACCAAATGTTGGTGCTGCTGACAGTGGCGGTGTCACTGTGCTCATCAGTGATTTTTCCCTCACCAAGGAAGGGAAGATTTTTGCACAAGTATGGCTTTTTCTTCCCAAAAAGTGATGTTTTGCTGGAAAAAGCTGCTTGGGAGAAAAAGACAGACTAAAAAAGTACAAGTTTGGAACCATTTTGGCTGAAAAGGACATTCCTTAATGATAAACAGGCTATTTTACAATTTGTCCCAAAATCCCAGTGTCCTTTCATATCCTCCTTTTTGTGAGTGTTTATAATTAGATTTCACAATCCTGCTGAGCGTGTTTCATCTCAGAGGCTTATCTGAACACTTCCCTGTGTGTGCTGCAGTGCTCACACCTTGCTGATACCTGCCTGCATCTCCCTGTCAGCTTCTGTGTAGCACCTCTCTGGGGAATGTTGGAAAGTCAGCTCAGGTGTACATGAGGAAAAGTGCTTTAATGCTTTTGTTGTGTGGTTTCACTGCCATCTCTTACTTATCCTGGAGGCAGGTGCTTTCTTGAACTACCTCAGGTCTAATCAGATTTCTTAGCTTGGGTGTGGACAACAGTAACAGGTCCTGGGTCTTGGCTGAAAAGCTCATGACTTGCAGAGAAAACTGACTGTGCCATGGCTCTCCTTTTCAGGTCCAGACTGAGGTTCTCATCCAGTAAAATCACCCCAGTGCTGAGTGTGAGTGAAGCTCACGACAGGATCATGTACTCCATCAGGGAGGGCAGTGCTGTGAGTTCAGATCCTCTTGTAATCCTTTCATAATCCCAGTCACTGCCCTGTTTGGGAATAATCAGCATACACGAGGGTGGTGGCTGCTGCAGCCTTGTTGCCACATGCCAGCTCTTTGCAGAAGGGCAGTGAGCAGCCCTGCTTGTGCTGTTGGCTACAAACCAGGGGGTGGGAGGTTGTCTGGGCACTGCAGAGCCCACGCTGTGTAGCACTAATGCACTTTTGTAGGTCTCTGGCACCCTGTCGCTGGCTGCTATGGAATCCTTCATCCAGAAGCAGGAGAAGCTGCTGGAAGCAGCCCCCAGCAAAGCTCCTGAAGGCGAGGGAGGCAGAGAAGCCAAGGAAGCCTCTGTGCAGGAAGAAACGGATGGGCTGAGCACACCAGAGCAGGGAGCACATCCGGACTCTGGTGAGCTCAGCCCCTCTGTGCTTGCATTTCTCTCCCTCAGTACCACAGCAGCTCCAGCTTCTGCAGGTTCAGCTTGAAAAGTCTTCAGAGCCTGCTCTCCTGCCTGTTGCATCTTGATTGGAGGGGAAGCTAATGGGGTTTTCCAGTCCTGATTGGTGATTGCTCTGGGCACTGTTGCTGGTGGGAGCAAACTGGGCCTTGGCTCAGTTGTGTCATTGCAGGTCTTCACCCTGGAGTGCTCAGCTCGGTCACTGCACAAAGAAGTTTCTTAAGGACACGGTGCTTAAACGAGCAATGTTCTAAAATCGAGCTCTTACAAACTAAAAATTGGCCGAATTAGAGTTTCCTGGTAGTTCCAAGTTCCAAGTCCATACACTATAAAAGGACCTTTTGAGGTTAAGTTTGGATAGATTTGATGGGAGTGGCACAAATGTCATCTCAGTTCAAGGAATGATGTTCCCTTTCTGATTCTAGAACCCCTCCTCTGAAGCACAGGGGTGCCACAGCTTCTCAGAACAGTTCCAAGATTATCCTGAACACATGCAAAAATATGTTCTCCAGTCTTTTTCTTGGAATAGCTGAGCTGTATCAGCTGGAACTTCCCAAAAACTTCTCTCCAGTGGTTCAAGTTTGGCAAGCTCTGACCGAAAGCACGTGCTTGTGACAGGATAGGTCTGGTGTTCTGAAACCCAGCCTGTGCTACCAGCTCTGCCTGTAGTCTTGGAACACGTGCCCGTGGTTTTGGGGAAGCAGGACTGGAGTTGGAGGCCAGGGTTCTGCACAGAGCAGGCCGAGTTAGCTGAACTCTGAGGGAAATGGAATGTCAGGGATGTCAAAGGCTTGCAGGTCTGGGATGCCTCAGGCTGGCAGGGTGAGAGGAACAAACATCTGGATAAAAAGGCAACCCGTGTCCCTATCTGCTGGTGGAGTGGCTTCTGGGAAGTGGTTGGCCAGCAGCTCTCTGAGGAAGAGGGCTTGGATGCTGTAGGAATAAACAGCTTGCTGAGGATGCTCCCTGGATGAGGTTAAGGGGAAGCTGAACAGCCTGCTCGAGTCTGCTGGGAAGTCAAGTCTCAGGGGGCAAAGCAAGTGAGGAGTAACTTATGCATGGCCCTGAGCAAGAGGTGCCAAGTGCCCTGTCTTTTCCAAGTGAAATCCTGGAGTTAATTCGTCCAGCTTTTAGGAAGAGGAGGGAAGGAGAGGTGTGGGGTCCAGAATCCCTCTTCCTTTTATTTCCAGCAGTAAATTGTGAGTGTAAATTGTCGCTGTAGGCAGAGAGGTTGGAAGATGAGGCATCAGGGGAGTGAAATTAGGGGAAGCTGCTGCACAGGATCTCACCTGGCCAACAGAGCTGAGGCAGTAGCCTCAGGTCGGGGTGGTGGCCTGGGAGTGGCTGTCTGGGGCAGCTTTGTGGCACATTAAAGAGGGTTCAGCAGAACATGTCAGGGCTGAACAGCATGAAACTAATTCCTTAGCAAGTAGAAACTGTTTTTGCTGAAGGCTCTGTCATCCTCCTGAGGGTCAGAGGGAGGTTTGGTGTCCCGGGTCTGTGACAGCAGAGATCTGTGGGTTTGTGTTTTAACTGGTAAATCTGGGTTATCCAGATGCAGTTCATCCACCTTCCTGCCAAGGCTGGGATCTGCCACACGATGGCAGCCCGCAGCCACCCACAGAGCCTCGAGCCCGGGGAACTGCTGGAAGAAGGGCAAGGGATGGAGAAGACTGCGGTAGTAGTCCTCAGCAGTGCACCTTTTCCTGGCTGCAGTCACCACCTGCTTTCTCACCTGTTTTGGGCACATGGCCACCCCTGTGCATGGGCCGGAATTTGATAATCCTGCTGTTCCAGCTGAGAAGCAACGGAGCCTTCGGTGCAGCCCTTGGTGGGAGACTGGGGCTGCCTGGTTGAGGTGGAAATCAAAGAGTGGGGAGCCCAGGCTGTCTGGGCTGCAGCAGGTCATCTGTGTGTGCACAAAGGGCCAGGCTGGGGAGGAAAGAATGAGTTTGGGTTGATGCTTTTCACCAGATTTGCCTTGAGGTGGCTTCTTCATCTGCCCCTCCTCTTCCTCCTGGCAGACTCCGAGACAGCTTTGGCTGACCTGGCCCTGGACGTGCTTCGTCTGGTGCTGGTGGATCACTGGAGCTGGCTGTGCACGGAGAACATCCAGAAGGTCTTCAACCTGCTCTTTGGGACCCTGGTTCAGAGGTAAGGCCAGCGTGACCACCCTGCCTGCTCTGTGAGGGGCATTCCCTTTGGAGTCACAGCTGGAAGCGGAGCTGGTGCCTGAATGCAGATCAGTGCTGTGTGTGCACCAGCCAGCAAGGTTCTGCACAGAGGTGCTGTGTGTGTGTGGAGTAAACACCTCAGAGATCTGCTCTGGGAGCTGTTTTCCCCGTGGGCGCTGGTGTAGCTCTAGTGGGCAGCCTCCTGGCCCTTGATATCAGGGAGAGGAAAGATCCAGCCCTGGGGTGGGAGCCTTGGCTCGTGACAGGGCAGCAGTGCCCAGCCTGTGGCTCTCTGGGCAGCACTGGCCTCCTGCTCTCTGGCTGCCCAGGGCCTCGGCGTGTTCTTCCTGCAGAAGTAGAACAAACAGGCCCAGGGAACAGAGACTTGTCAGTGACAGCTCGGAGTGTGGTCTCTGCTCTCACTGCTGCACCCCTCTGCTCTGCCTGTGCCTGGGGCAGGGACCCACACATGGAGCAGGGACAGGCTTCCTTTCCAGCTGGGATGGACTTGCCAAGCTTTCCTGGGGCCAGTGCCTCTGGGTGGTAAGGCTCAAGGCCAAGACACACAAACAGAGCATTTCTGTTTTTTGGTGTAGGTTGGTGACTATCACTAGCTGAGGATGTGGTTTTTAGAGTACAAGGAAAGCCTTCCCTGAAGGACTTGGGCTTCGGAGAGTCTTGGAGCAGTGCTTTTCCCGCTCCTGCGCCCTTTCTTCTCCCACAGGCATCCAGAGCCAGCATCAGAATGTGCAGGGCAGCGCATTATAACTGAGCTGGTAACTTTAGCTGCCCTCAGCAGAGGTTGCCAAAGTGCTTTGAGGTCAGGGACTGCTGTCCTTCAGTCCTGGTCTGTTCCCTTTGGTGGCTCCCACTTCTCCAGAATGGGCTCTGGTTTCTCGGGAACAAGCTGCAACCCAATCCCTGTGTGTAAGCACGGAGGTATGAGAGCTTGAATAGGCACATCATCACCTCCTAATAAGCTGTGTCCTGGTCACCCAGGGAGCCTGCAGCACCCACACGTGGCATTGGCATTTTTCACTAGAGAAGTTGGGATACACACAGCACTTGGCTGGTCTGGGAGGTGGAACAGCTCCCTGCGCTGTGCTGGTGTGTTAGAGTGAGGAGGAATGTGTCTGTGGATGCTCCACTTGAGCAGGTCAGAGTGAACCCACATGTGCTGCAGGCAGAGCTTTGGCTGGGGGTGATGTGGGGAAGCCCTGAGAGTTCTGGGTGTCCCCATCAGCTCAGGGGGCAACTACAACCTCTTGAACAAACTCTGTTCAAACTCCTAACCCTAACCCTAACTTGTGAAATTCACATGTTGAGTCTGCCTCTGCTCTTGCTCTGGGACAATCAGGAATCCCAGGGGACAGGGGAAAGAGCTGCACGATGGGGACTGACCTGTTGCAGGAGGATGGTGTTGCACCTGGGTTGCTGCAGGGAACATTTTCCTCCCGTTGCTGTTGCCTGTAGTTACCCCTACCATGGAGGAGAGCTGGGAATGGGGAGCCTTCCTGCTGGTTTGCCACTCACCCTGTCCCTGAGACTTGTGCTCATTCCTGGCCCAAGTGGTCACTGCTGTCCTGAGCAGACCAGAAACTCTAGCTCAGACCTGCCTGTCCAGGGACACCATGTGGATTTGGTGGCATTTCTCTTCCTTTTTAGTATTTACAATTTGTTCACTGCTCAGCCGGACCTGGCACTGCCATTCTGGCTGGTGCTGTGTCTGGGGACCCTTTACAGGTGGGGAAAATACCAGAAACTTCTGGGAGCATCTGCTATTCAAGGAGTTGTTGTTCCTGCCTCTGAGAACAGGCACACACACATAGGACAGCAGATGGATTTGCACTGCGTCTCCAGCCATTGCTGGTCACAAAGTAGGAGTGGGCTTCATCCCTTCAAGAGATGAGATCCTTCCCTGTTCCTGTCAGTGGCTGGGTTAGGTGGTAGGGGATGGAGAGGAGGTGTTCTGGCAGTGTTTTGGAGGGCACTGCTGGATACCCCTCTGCCAGCTTGCATTTGGTGAGTAGGTGCTGCTCCTGCTGCCTTCCTGCAGCTGCAGGGTGATGATTCTGCTCTGGCATGAGACACGGTGCAGAGCGATAGAAATGGGCACAAACCAACAACACCCACACCAAGAATGGGGTCCAGCTTCTCCCAAGAGCCAGTGCCCTTCTTCTTGGAGGATTTGCTCCCTTGGGCTGGCAGTGGCATCAGGTGATTGCTGTGATCACACTGTTACTGATTGTGGGGCCTCCCTACCTGCTCCATTCCCCGTTCCCTGCAAGGAGCATCCCACCACACTCCCCGTTTCTCCGTAGCTGCAGTAGCTGGAGCCGGCCCCCATCCATCTCCCCGAGTGTCACTGATGGCAGTGGGAGAGGAAGGCTCCATGACCGAAAAAGGTATTGTTGAGGAAAGGGCGGCCGCGTGTGCGAGCCGGGATCCGCACTGCGCTCATCCCATTATGTAACAGGGAGTGATCCTTTTTTGGAGCTGAAAGGAGAGGCGGATGGAGGGGCTGGGAGTGGGAATGACCCTGGGGCCGAGGATTGCTTCCAGCAGCCTCTCTGCGTGCTGGGGCCGTGCCTGTAAACAAAGCCTCTGCCCCGCTCCCGCCTCTGTCCGGCTCCGCTTCCCTCCCGCGGGCTGGAAAGGCTCATCTCCTCTTCCCTTGGGAGGCTGCAGCAGGAACCTGTTGGCAGAGGGGAGGAGATGGGGCTATTCTGGGCTCTGGGGGTGTTGGGTGCAAGAGCTAAGAAGCATTTGGAGAATCTGGGGGCTTTTTAGAGCCTTGTGAGTCAAAGAGGTGTTAAAAATACGCGGCAAACACGAGAACCACGCCGTGCTGTGACCCCACACCCTGCCCTCAGCTGTCCCCACAGCACAGTGGCCACAGGTCTGGGGTTTGCCATGCAGAGCTGGGGACAATGCTGGGGCCAGGGTGACAGCCAAGCACCTCTGCTGCCCCTTCCAGAAGGGAGTGCCAGCATCTCAGGGATGGACCTGGGAGTATTTGAGGGGCAGATCCTGGTCTGTAAGCTTCTCCTGGCTCCTTCCCACACAGCACAACTGAAAGCTGTGGCCACAAACCGCTGAGTGGGGGGAAGGTGTCTCAGCACACCCCGGCTGTCTGTGCCCTGGAACCTGAGCAGGGCTGGGGCACAGAGTCCGTGCCAGGCTTGGAAGTGCCTGCCCTGAAAGGAGCGTGTGGAACTACTCAGGCAGCTTTGATGGTGTCGTGTTCCACTGAGCATGAGTTAAAATAAATGCAAATCATCCCTGCCTTACCCGCGAGCTCAGCCCTGCTTGGCTTGCTGTTTGCTCTGGGTCATTCCCCTGTTCCTCCAGGCTTTGTCCATGTCCCCTCATCCCTCGGCAGAATGGGAAGATTTGAGGTGATATTCCAGTCTGTGTGAGCTGTAGGTGGAGAGCCAGGGATGCTTTGAGGCTGATTGTGGATGGCCATCCTGCTTTTTAGAACTGGTTCTTGCACGTTCATGCTGTCACCTTGGTGTTGGGCTCTTCTGGTGTGTTGCTGTCAGGCCGAGTGTCACGGGCACTTGTAAGTCAAGGAGGTCTGGAGCTTCAGAGAGCTGCTGGCTGGGTGCTTTTTTCTGATTTTCTCTTCAGTTTTCTTTGATCTCTGTGCCAACAGAACTGGCACAAAGACCCTTGGCAGCCACCTTGATCCTCTTGACTGGAAAGTGCCACCAGCAAATAGTGGTGCCTTGATGCCTTAGGTTTTAACTTTAATATTTTTCAAATCCTGTACTGCTTAGAGTGTAACTCTGAAGTTCCTTGTAGCCTGTAATTTCTGCTCTCTCGTGCTGGGCAGACACAACAAAGCCTCTCCAGGCTTTGCCTTCAAGGACAGCCAGGCTCTTCTAGGCCCAAAATGTGTAAACCAAAGACTCTAAAGGGGGGCAAGCAGAGGGGAATTACATCATTAAACTGAAGCTTCAATTGGAGAATTAACCCTGATATGCAAATGAACCAAACCTATAAAAGTGTGAAGAACTCGTGACCTGGGGTCCACCTTGGGGTCCATCTTGGCAGTAGCCTCTGGCTCCCCAGGGGTACCTTTGAAGGCCTTTCAAATAAACACCGACCTTTATTCCCTTATCCTGTCTAGTCTCGGTTTCTGGGAGGCCTCTCAAGGCACCACCTGACCCTCTTCAATGTCCCTGAGTAAACCTGGAGCAGCCAAGCACCCATGGGCTGGGAGCGCTGGGAGCACAGTGCCCATGGGCTGGGGGTGCTGGGAGCACAGTGCCCATGGGCTGGGGGTGCTGGGAGCACAGTGCCCATGGGCTGGGGGTGCTGGGAGCACAGTGCCCATGGGCTGGGGGTGCTGGGAGCACAGTGCCCATGGGCTGGGGGTGCTGCCAGCCCTGGCACCACGGAAGGGCCGTGTCGGACAGCCAGGACAGTGCTGCCACTTCCCCTTGGCTCCCTGGCTGCCAGGTACCAACCAGCCTCAGGCAGTGCCTCTGAGCTCTGCTGGCAGAAACAACCAGGCAGAACTGCACTATCAATGCAGCTGGAGCATCTAAATCCACTCCTTCTCCTGGTTGGTTACCTGGGGAGTGGATTTGGGCGTGTTTGGTGAGGAGCTCTGCAGCTGCACATGCAGGGACTGTGCTAGCAGGCCCAGGTATGTGGCAGCAAAGTCCCTGTCCCTAAAAAACAAGCCTGAAAGCAGCACCAGAGTTGGGAATTAGGGGAAGCAACCTCATGGCATCTTACTCCTTGTCTCTGGATTTGGCTGTTTGCGTTGTAGCCGTGAGGAGCAGCAGGAATTGCAGCCTGGGGTATGTCAGTAAAAGCGATTTCAGGACTCTGTGTGTCTTCGTGTGTATATGTAAAGTAAATAAAATCAGCTTGGAAATGGGCCTTGATTCAGTTGTCTCCAAGCACCTGGAAATTTTGGATCTGGCTTTGAATCTCTGTCCCAAACAAAATTTTTTTCCCTCTTCTAGAAGCAGCATTCTTCCAAAAACAGCCACTAGAATGAAGCCAGCACTCCATGCTTTGATAACAATTGCAACATTATTTTAACTCTGATTCTGTTTCAACAGTTACACATGCCAGCTTTCTTCTTGGATTTAAAAAAGCACAACAACTTCCTATTTCAAATAGAACAAAGAAGAAAAGGATTTGAGAGAAAGTAATGTCTCCCTGTTGGTTTTAGTTTTCCCTGATTTTTGAAGGGTTAATAGTGGGTTTATGTATTTTGATTCTGAAGTGGGCTAATGAAGCAATTGCTCCAAGCAGGGCCTGGCTGAGACAGCCTGGCCTCTCCCTGGGGCACCACTGAGAGCTTAATTGGCTCAATAAATACTTGAACAAGATGTTATCAAAAGCCAGGATGCTTTGTGAAAAACCAAGGAGGTTTGGGGACGATTATTTTAATCACGTACTTTCCCCCCCTTCCCTGAACCCCGAGGCATCGCGGGAGGATCTGGGTTGGGAAAAGCAAAATCCAGAGCAATTTGGTTAATTCACTGCAGTGAAGGCATTGGAGTCCTGTGAGTTTCCATGATTGCTTCTTTCAGCAGGTGTGTGAGGGAGCAACACCTAAAACAGCACAGAAACCTCAGCAGCAAGGTGTGGGTTCCTCCCTGCAGGGGTGAATGATTGCCTGCAGAAGGGAATGATTGATCTTTCTCTTGCTCCCTGCCCTGCAGTAAGACGTCCTGCACACCCACATCTCCAGGGTTTCTGCCAGCTCCACCTCTCACTGCCTGGGCCAGGCAGGTAGGAAAATCCCTCTGCCCAGGATGTCCCCAGCCAGGTACAGGGCAGGTTGTTCACAGCTGTAAACGTTCATAGGGCAGCAGGGGAGGAACATTTCAAGAAGGAGGATTTACTTTGTGCAGAAGTTTGAAAGGCCTCAGGATGCTTCGTGTTCTTTGATTTATGGAGGGTTTGTTTTCCTTTTCTTCCCTGTTTCCTTCCTCAGAACAGGGTTTACCAATGGCCCGGACAAGCTTTGAAGGTTCTGAGCTGAGCATGCTGAACATGATTCTGCTGTGTGGAGAAGGTGGATTTAGGCTCAGGTAGCAGGTGCTGAAAGCTGAGCCTCAGGGCAAAATCTTTCCATTTGTATTTTGCAGTTCTTACTGTGCCCACTGCAGCTGTTGCTTCATTCTTACAAGGCTTCCTCAGAAGGGTTTTGCAGTCAAAGCATTGAAATGTTGCTCCTCTTGAGCCCTTGAGCTAAGGATAATCTTGTGGTTCATTGTCTGGGGAGGAGTTTGGGGAACAAGAACTGGATGGTCTGGTGATTTAAGCATCGGCCTTCCTTGATTTCAGTCATGCTTGAATGCCTCCTGCTTTCCAGATGTTGCTTTTTTCTTCAATCATTTTCACTACCTTGGTCCCACAGGCCTCTTGTGAGCTTCTGGATAGTCCCACTGTGTTCCTTAGGGAAATGGAGGCCATGTTCTGTGATGGGAAGGAGTCAGTGTTGAGCTGGACATGCTAGCTCGTGTGTATTTGTAGAGCTGCTTGTATTTCTACAACTAAAGCAGAGAAACTTTCTCCTCTTTGTTGCCTTCTAGCTCAAGCTTCATCTTCAGTTTGTGTTTGTCTGAATCCTTAAAATCCCGGGGTTTGAGGAAATCACAATTGCTATTGCGTCAGATTTCAGTTATAACCAGCATATTTAACTTGACTATTCCTTAGCTGAAGTGATCTCAGTCCTTATCCTCACCTAGAGGGACAAAAAGAGCAGAGCTTTACCCACTTGAGGCAGGTGGTTGTAAATTTGGAGAGTATTAGATCTCTTTGTTCATTTGTGGCACATCTTTACTGTCCACACCAAGCAAGTCCAGCCTGTCCAGGCTTTACTTCCTGAGCTGAGCCCTCTCCATCCGCAGGTGGATGTGGGAGTTGGGCACTCTGCACAAATACAGGTTCTTATCTTCACCTCTGGGAAGTTTTACCTCAAGCCCCAGCAGATGAGAAACGGCTGCAGATGTTGTTTCAGGTTGTTTGTTTCTCCTTCTCTCTGCCAGCTCTCAGCTCCGGCCGCACATCTGATGCAGCCGAGTCCGAGCGGGCACTGCCCAGCCCTGGGCTGTCCCGGCCTTTCTGTGCCCTTTCCATCATCCAACCATTCTGCACAACGCATTTATTAGTTACTGTTCTGTACCAATTCATTTGCACCTGTTCTAGACACGTCATTTCTACCTCTTTTTCATTCTACCAGTCATTTTGTGCCACCACCACCAGAGAAGATAGAGGAAGAGAAGAAGAAGAACAGGGCAATGCCCAAAATCCTCCATCTTAAACTCTTCATCCTCATATTAAAAATCCTAAAAATCTACTTTTTCACCTTGTAAAACACTAAACCACTACTCATTTTCACACTCTGGTGGCTTGCAATGATTCTGGCAGTGTTGGTAACTTTTCCCATGGGCTGAGGTCAAAGCCGGTGCCATTCTGGGCTTCTTGCCAGGGGCTGGGACCCCCTTGCTGGGGCTCCTGACCCCCCAGGGCAGCCTGAGGCATGCCCTGAGCTTCCAGGGCAGCCAGAGGCATGCCTTGGATTCCAACTGGTGGACCCTCTGGATAGTCCAGTTGAGAGAGTGGATCCAGCAGGTAAAACCAAGCCCATTTGCCTGTTCCTGACTCTCAGCCTGCCTTTCCTCCCTACTAGCAGCCCCTGTTGTTTCTAGGAGCCCAAGGAAGGCCAAGGTATGCACCCCCAGCCCTTGTTTTTCATTCCCAGGACCTTCTCATCATAACAGACCCCTTCAGCTGACCTTGGAGGTCCAGCTTAAACCATG
Organism: Monarcha castaneiventris obscurior; assembly: GCA_026261815.1. NCBI lineage: Eukaryota > Metazoa > Chordata > Aves > Passeriformes > Monarchidae > Monarcha > Monarcha castaneiventris. The sequence continues at coordinate 4,751,568 of JAMPIT010000114.1, forward strand.
GCATTAATTTGGCTCTTTTTTAGCAGCCATTTCATTCCTCCACCAGCAGCTATTTCAAACAGAGGTCCCTTACAGCATGGGCAAGTTATGCACCTCCAGATTATCTTCCAGGCCTCAGTAGCCTTTGCAGTCTGGCTCTTTGCACTGGGCTCTATCAAAGCATTCAAGTGTCTGAGCCCAGGAGGTCGCTTTATCTATTTCTGGTCTCAGCTGAAGTGTAAGGAGATGGTTCTGTGATGGGTTTATTTTTTCTTTCTTATTAAGGCTATTTCTTCATTAAATAGCAGAATGAAAATAGTAACTCATCAGCCATCCAAAAATAAAGAAAAAAGAGAGGTCTATTTATGTTTCGTGGTGGATTTATTTCTACCTGGGAGCAGCGTGTTTGTGCTTTCAATGTGGCACATGAATCTCAAATGCTTAGGCCTTTAATAGCACAAAAAATCATCTGTGACCTGCTGGTGCAGGTCAGCTTTGAACCAGCAGATATTTGGAGTTCCTGGGCTGTTAATCCCAATCCTGGTGCAAAAGTCTGTGTGATGGAAAGGTCAGTTTGCCATTTCCTGGGGTTTACTCAGGTAGGAATTTTCAGTAAAGTTGGTGTGACTCTCTCTGAGTTGCAACTACAGCTGTGGGAGTTGGGGTGGGATTCTTGGGGTGTCCTGGGCAAGGCTGTGAGTTGGACTTGACTTTCCTTGTGGGTCCCTTCCAATTCAGGATATTCTGTGATTCTGTGAATTACTTTGCTCCTCAGTTTAAACGCTGCTGGTGCTGCCCCTGTGTGTGTTGGAATGGAATGTCATTCCCCAAAATGGGTGTTGGTGGTTGACTGTGGTTGAGAGGAGGGAGGAAAACTCAGGTCACTCTGTTCTGAGATTTTCTTCTGAAGCCTCAGCTGCTCTCCCAGAGTGAATTTAGAGCCACATGGACCAGTGTTGACAGTTCTCCTCTTCCCAGCGCCTTCGGGATAGCTCCACACACTGACAGACTGGCAAGAGGGAACCCAGAGCTGAGGTGCTTTGGTCTGTTGTTGGAATCCAAGGCAGGCCTCTGGCTGCCCTGGGAGCTCAGGGCACACCTCGGGCTGCCCTGGGGGGTCAGGAGCCCCAGCAAGGGGGTCCCAGCCCCTGGCAAGAAGCCCAGAATGGCACCGGCTTTGACCTCAGCCCATGGGAAAAGTTACCAACACTGCCAGAATCATTGCAAGGCACCAGAGTGTGAAAATGAGTAGTGGTTTAGTATTTTACAAGGTTAAAAAGTAGATTTTAGGGTTTTTGATATGAGGACAAAGGGTTTAAGATGGAGGATTTTGGGCGTTGCCCTGTTCTTCCTCTTCTTCTCCTTCTCCTCCATCTTCTCTGGTGGTGGTGGCACAAAATGATTGGTAGAATGAAAAAGAGGTAGAAATTCCGTGTCTAGAACAGGTGCAAATGAATTGGTATAGAACAGTAACTAATAAATGCGTTGTGAAGAATGGTTGGATGATGGAAAGGGCACAGAAAGGCCGGGACAGCCCAGGGCTGGGCAGTGCCCGCTCGGACTCGGCTGCATCAGATGTGCGGCCGGAGCTGAGAGCTGGCAGAGAGAAGGAGAAATAAACAGCCTGAAACAACATCTGCAGCCGTTTCTCATCTGCTGGGGCTTGAGGTAAAACTCCCCAGAGGTGAAGATAAAGAACCTGGATTTGTGTGGAGTTCCCAGCTCTCACAGTCTGTGTTCCATTGGCACCTGCCTTTGGTTTCTCCTTCTTTCTTGTCCCTTTTCCTGTTTAGTTCCTTTGCTTTTCTTTGTAAACTTTGTGGGTTTGGGTGCTTCTTCCCCAGCTGTCTGAGCACCACATAACGGGGCACGTTGGCCTCTTCTCAGGAGCTTGTGTGGAGCTGTGCAAGACCCTCGGAGCCATTCCCAGATCCCGCCCTGTGCTTCCCAAAGCAGAAGGCAGTGAGCTGCCAGACTCAGAAAGGAAATCCATCAGTGGTGTTGCACAACTGTGGGAATCCAGACCTGCAGGCACTCGCCTGCTCGCAGGATGTGCACGTGTGATCCCATTCAGAGGTGTTACTTGGGGGCCTTGTTGCCTAATTCTGGTGTTTTTATGGACATACATGAGCTGGAAACAGGAGGTTGGTTGTGTGGGGCCTTCCAGCATTTGTCAGCTCTCAGCTTGCTCTTGAGCTGTCTGGAAACGTGTGCTGTCCCCTGTAGGTTCAACTTCCTCTCTCTCCACTATTTGCTTGATTTTTTGCTATTTTAGGGAGGTCTCTTAAGAAAAAAAGAAAGCTTGTTCTTTGCTTTCTGCAGCCTTTTAAAGGCTGGAAGGTGGCTGCTGCTGTAACGAGTTTGGTGTCAGTGTTCAATCTGAACCCCCTCGGTGCAGGGCTGACTCGTTGCAGCTCTGTCCCCAAGTCTCTGAACTTCTGTTGCTTGTCAGATGTTTTCTCAGCTAGGAAAGCAGATTGTGTAAGAAAACATGTTAATGAAAAGCCATGTTAATGAAAAACCATGTTAATGAAAACTCTTGCCCCTAGAGAAGTCACAGTTTAACACTTTAATTTGGTTGGGAATAGCTGGAGGGTTTACCGTGATCCAGAGTGTTAAAATCTGCTGATGGCTGGAGATTAAAACCCTTTTAATTTTATTTCCAGCATGGTTTTTCCCAGGCAGGACTGGGATGTGACATTTTGTGCTCTAGGACAGGTGGAAGGTTTGCACCTTGGGCATTATCTTGTAGCAACATCGGTACTCCAGGTCCATGGTGATGCTGAGCATGAAGGATGTGCTTCCCCATTCCCAGTGCCAGTGCTGGGAGCACCGGGAACATCCCTCGTGTCCCTTGCTCTGAGACATTCCAGGCCTTACTGCTGCACCAAGGCTCCTTTTCAGGATTTTTAATGTCCTTTGCTTTCCTGCTGGCATCTCCTAGGTGTGCATCCCTCAAGATCTGCTGTGTGCACCTCATTTCCTGCTGCCAAAGGGATCCTCGCACCACAGCCCTGCCCCTCATGATGCCAACCTGCTTCCTTTGCCCTGCTCACCTTTGGTTGTTGCTATTCCCAGCTCCCCAGTCGTGCGGGCAAGGACACCCTTGGCCCGAATGCCTCGCCCAGGAAGAATGCAGACAGTCTGGCAGAGCGCAGGTTAAATAAAGTTTGCCTTGGCAGGGCTCTTGGATGTACTCGGAGCTGCCGGGGCGTAGTGGTGACGGAATTGCAAGCACGAACAGCAGCTGCCAAGAGGAGCGGGTCTCCTGGCCCTGCTGGCCGCCTCCTCTCCCCTGGGACTCGGGGAGTGCTGGCGCAATCACAGGCCTCTTCCCCAGCCCAGCGCCTGCCGGCACTCCCAGCTCTGCTCCGGAGCCTCCCGCCAGCGAGGCCTTGTCGCTGTTCTCACCAGGGCCGAGCAGAGAAGCATGAGAAACCACACAAAGTGGCTCAGGGATAAATGGAAGCACTTTAATGAATTCTCAGAAGAGTTTTATACGTTAGATCACAAAGTGTATGAAGTGGCATAAGGTGATTGGTTTTGCCATCCACCCCCTAAGGGGATTGGTCAAGTTCTAAGACACCATCTCTGGTTTCTGGTTAGAACCATAACAATTCTGCCAAACAACCCATAGGTGCAAGAGGTTTACAATACTGGAATCTTGTTTAAAGTAATCTGCATGGGAAAGACAGAACTCTCACAAACTACTGCAAAGAGCTGAAGAAATTCTCTGCTGAAGCTTTTTCAGTATCCATAGGCCAGCAGCACCATCAGCGCTGCACCCTGAGCCTTGCTAAAGCAGGGAACCATCCCGTGGCCTCTGGGGATTCATCCACGGCCTCTGCTAATTCTGAGGGGAAAGATTTTAGGCAGTGCAAGTTCTGACTGACAGCTGTGGCTTGTGCTGTGACATGGGAAGTGGTTTCCCCTCTGGGCAAGAGGGTCCATGTGGTTGATTTAGAAACTGTCCCTGGCCAGCACTTGGGTGGTGGGGACACATCATCCCAGTGCAGCTGCAAATGCCTCCGAGCCCTTTTGTGGAGCAGGGATTTTGGGATTTGCAGGTGGTTACTGTAAAAAGGGCACAGTCCTGACCCAGTGGGAGGGAGCATCAGCAGTTCTGTTGGATTTTGGATGGATTTTGGATGGGAACGTGTGCCAGGGCCTCCCCACCTGTGAGGGTGGGGAGGCCCTGGCACAGATTGTCCAGAGCAGCTGTGGCTGCACCATCCCTGGAAGTGTCCAAGGCCAGGTTGGATGGGGCTTGGAGCAGCCTGGGATAGTGGAAGGTGTCCCTGCCCAGGGTGGAATGAGATGAGCTTTAAGGTCCCAAAATCAAACCGTTCAGGGATTCTAGGATTTTATTGCTTGCCATCAGTGGGCAGAGCAGGGCTGAACAGCAGGGAAGCATGGACAGCAGGATGAACAGCAGGGTGAGAGCGGGGTGAAGCATCAGGATAATCATGGCTCATCATCCTTGGAGTGTGTTTTGGTCTCCAGGAAAGACATCCTTGACTGTCTTGGTAGCAGAGGGACTGATAAAAGGAGCAGAGGCTGCCAGAACAGAGCTCATGTCCTTGTAGTCCTTCCTGGGGGTTGTCTGTAGTTAAAACACCAGTTCCTGCAGCTCCATCTCGGGCTGTGCTTGGGGATAACTTAGCAGCTCCAGGCCAGTTGGATCCCTGAGCTGGGCTTCCTGCAGTGACTGGCGATTCACTTGGGTTCCTGTGATTAGCAGGGTGGTAGGGCTTTTAATGGCCTTTGCTTTTCCCACGTTTGTCTGTAACACAGGGAACATCTCGTACTTCTGGTGCATGGAAAACTCAGCTAATTAATACTTAGGAAAATCTTTGGTGTACAGACATGAAAATGGCACGTTAACAAACCCCAGGAAGCTGATTTACCCCTCCAGGGCTCTTGATGGGCGGAAATATCCCACCTTGGTCCCAAGCCAGACTTCCCCTGACCTTTGTCTCTCTCCCTGTTCCTGCAGGTGGCTGGAAGTGCAGATGGTTACCCTGACCTGCACCCAGCGCTGGGTCCAGTACCTCCAGTTGCTCCAGGAATCCATCTGGCCTGGAGGAGTTCTACCAGCAGTGCCTAAACCCCCCAGGACAGAGGAGCAGAAGAAGGCAACAGCAGAGCAGGCCCTGCAGAGCCTGATGGGGATCTTGCCCAGTAAGTGTGTCCCAGAGAGCTGCCAGCTGCCCGTGGGATAGGAAAGTGGCTGGGGAACACTCCAGTGCACCGGAATCTCTGGAAATGTGGTTAAATGCAGAGATGGAGTCTGTTCGTGCCAAGGCACTGGGAAACCTTCATGACCCTTGAGGTTTGATGGTTTCCTGCAAGCAAAACCCGGAGTTTTCCAGTTCTGGATAGTTTGTGTAAGGATTTGGGAAGCAGCCCAGCTCGGAGGGAAGGGATGTGTGTGTTGGCCATTCCCGGATGTAGCCAGGCCATGATTCAGTGCTCACAGTTCCTGCTGAGCCGCCTCACCCAGGCAGGGCTGAGGACAGCTCTGCTCCCACCTGCTGCCAAAGGGTCCCATGGTGAGGAAAGTCACCATGCAAAGCCTGTGGCTTTTCCACTGGACTGAAATCCTGAGCCCAGCTGCACTGGATTTCCCTCTCTTGAAGTTTGACATGGGGACCTTTGGCATTAAAGCAGCTGCTGCCTAATCCATGTGAGTGCAGTCTGAACTTTTAACTCCTTGATGTAGTGTAAAGGGCCCTCGCTATCCTGTGGGAATGAAAAGGCGCTGCTGGTACGTGCCCTTCCAGGCAGGAATGCTTTCCTGGCACTCCCTCCTGTCCCAGGCTCAGAGCACCATCATAAGCTTTGATTCAGCACCCCACAGGAGAAGACTGACCTGTGGGAATATGCAGCTCCTTAAGCTTTGTCTCCAACACTTACAGATGTGATCCAGGAAATCCTTGGGACCAGTAAGTGTCAGATGAGCTGGAACCTGGTGCTGGAGTCGCTGAGCCAGCCTGTGATCAACAGGTACGTGGTTGTGTTCTTTACCCTGGTGCCTCTGATGGGGTCTGAGATCTGTGCCTGGGATTTTGCCGTGCAATTCCCACTGCTTGGCACTGAACACATCCGGCTTGTTATTCCAGACTTGTAATATCGGGGGCATCGCATGTCCAGGACCTCAGTCTGGCTGCAGATTATTGAGCCAGTCATGTTATTAATGTTTGGCCTGCTTAGTTAGTCGATGTCGGGGAAGTAAGACAAATCCTGGTTTCGTTTGGTTTGGGAGGAGCTGCAGCTCTGTGTAGGGGGTGTTCTTGTCTATTCCCAGTGCTGTGAGTCTGGAAGAAAAGGGTTTGGTGATGGGCAGCAGAGAAATGAGGGTCAGACTGGACATCAGGAGGTATTTCTTCACTGAAGGGGTTGTTAAACCTTGGAAGGGGCTGCCTGGGGAGGTGTTGGAGTCCCCATCTTCTGAAGTGTCCAGGGAACACCTGGACATGGCACTCAGTGCTCGGCTCTGCTTGGCAAGGTGGGCATCGGTCACAGGTCGGACTCGATGATCTGGGAGGTCTTTTCTGTCTTCAGTGATCCTGTTAAACACAAGATGCATTTGTGTTTTCTGTGCTGCTCAGCAGCTTCAACACTGGTTTGGGGGAGGTGAAAAAAAGCTGAACCACCCCTGAAAACATTTCTCTTCTGGGGACCTAATATTGTTCCTCTCTTCCCTGGAGCATTGCAACACCCCTTCCTTGTGCTGAGCTTTGCCTCTCCAGCCCTGACCAGCCTAAGCTTCGTCTTTTCTCCATTCCAGGCACCTGGTGTTCTGCCTCCTGGACATTCTGCTGGAGTTCTTGGTTCTGAAGGGCTCCAGCAAGGAGCCCGAGGCTGCAGCTGCCCCACCGTGTGCCTGCAGTGGCCAGGACAAAGCTGTCCCAGCACTTTAACCGGGGCTGGTGCCCCCAGCAGTGGAGGAAAGAAGCAGCCACAGGCATGGAATGATTGGATTTTCAGCCTTTACTGAACGTGCCTGGGAGCTTCTTGTAAGGAATTTCTCCAGCCAGTGCTAAATGGAGCTGCTTCCAGGCTTCTCTGTTTCAGCTGGGTGGTGGATCAAGCCCAGAGCGAGGGGCTGAAGATGCTGTGCAGCATCTGTTCCATTGCTGACCCGATGGAGAGCCTGGAATGAGCCAGCCTGACCTGCTGGAGAAGGAACCACAAACCCAGGTCTTGCCCCACCCTTCTGAACATCTCTAACATCTCCAGGTGGAGAGCACAGGAGATTTGCTTTCGTGGCTTCAGGGCCCACGTGGCACCTTGGTGTGATGGGATCCTGCTGATGAATGCTCCTGCAGGACAGGTGGAGGGAGGTGCAGTGCTGGCCCTGCTTTGTGAGCAGCTGTGCCTGTGCTGTGCAATCCCTGTCACAAAAGGAACGTGGGCAAGGGATGCAGGGTGCAGATGTGGTGGTCCTGAAGTCAGCACCCAACTGCCCAAATACCTTTGGAGGGGAGAGCAGGGGTCAAAGGTGCTGCCCTGCCTTAGGGACAAACATCAGCTGCTTCTCCCTGCCACTGCTCTGGGATGCAGTAGGGTGGACTGTGATCCTGGGAAAGAGACTCTCCTCAGGCTAGGGAGGAAAGGCAGCTCGGCTGGACTTTAGGATTCCCTTGTATTGTGCTTTCTGAGTCCCCTTTTAGTCCCTGGGACAGTCACCTGGAAGGCACAGGACAAAAGGAGCTGACCCATGTGGGACACAGCAAGTAAATCAGCTCCCACACAAACGTGCTCGTCACAGGAAGCTCTGGAAGAGGAATGAGTCCCTTGGAGCCCGGGGGAATCCTGGATGTGTGTCATGGACAGCCAGGGGTGAGGCCCCAGCAAAGGGCCTGCGAGCACTGCCTGAGCTCTGCTCTTCATTGCTGTGGCACTGGGCTTTGGTTTGCTGTGCCTGCTGCTGCAGCAGCTCCGTGCAGGGCTCTGGAAAGCCCCTCAGGTCACGGAGCATGGATTTGGCTGCTGCTTCTCCAGGTTGTCCAAGGCTTGAGTGGTTTTGTGAGCTGCTGTTGCTCAGCAGTCAGGTTCCTGGGAGTACAGAAGGACTCAGAACATGCACCAACAGACCAGTTTGGTGACCTGCTTTGGTGTATTTTCTGGGAGAAATATGGACTGACCAGTGCTGGACTTGGCTGGTGAAGGTGTTCTCCAGAGACCAAAGGAGACTGCACACGAGGGAACCATGCAGGATCACTGAGGTTCTACAGTACCAGTGGCTTCATCTCAGAACCGTGGAATGCCAGGCTGGAACAGACTGTCTGCTGCTGTTTCTGGGAGCTGGATGCTCCGTGGCATCTTTGGAGAGAAGGCAGTGTAACTCCAGCATGCTCTTTCCAAAGGAGCTGCTTCATGATGGACTCACCACAGTGTGAGCTGCTCTGTGCTTCTGTGGTGTGAAAATACCAGGAGGGATCATCTTGCTGCCAGCAGATGGATTTTTAGGGAGCTCTAAGGACATCCCAAGACCAGGCAGAATCCAATGTCATGAAGCAAAGCAGTTCTGCATCACTGTTGGAGCCATTTCTCAGCCGGAGATGGTAGATTGGCCACCTGCTTGGAGAAGAAGGGAGGTGTGAGTTAAGTAAGAGTAGATTAGGTGGAGAATGCTTTGGGATAATCCCAAATGTCCAAGCAGCAGTTTGGGAAGCAGGACTCAGATATATCCTTAAATATTTGCTTGGAGCAGCTGCTTCACCTTGTCTGTCACTGCCAGGTTCCTGTTCCGCTCCTTTTCCCTCCTGCTTCCATTTACTGCCCCAGCTGCCAGGAGGGGGAGAAGGAGCCTCCAGCCAGAGATGATGCAGCAGAGCCCTGTGGTGCTTGGTGGCCTTCCAGATGCTCCTGGTGTGCTCGTTTGCTGCTGCTTCCTAATTAGTGGTGTGGGTTTGGGGCTCCAGGACTGGGGTCTGTCTTTGATTAGGGATAATATTAGGAGTCTTTGCTGAAGAGGATCATGGGGTGCAAGTTATCCATTGCCAGCTCCAGGTTAGGGCAAAAGTCTAGAGCTGTCCCTACAGGCACTGGATGTGGCACTGGAAGGACGAGCTGACACTTCTCCTTTGGCAGGAAGCCCAAGTTCTCCCTGCTTTTAACCCCCACCTCTGAAATTATGTAAATGACTGAATGTTCAGTCCTCCTGATGGAAATAATGTGTGATCACTGCCAGTTTGGGGGCTGGTGCTTTGCTGGGATGGTGCAGCAGTGATTTGGGGTTGTCCCAACACCAACGTCCCCCTCTGTGTTAAGATACAAAGAGCTGGGGCAGAGAGAGAGAAATTACATTTACTTATGTGCACTGAGGGTCAGTGTCAGAGCTGGGAGCAGACCTAAGGAGTTTGAATTGCAGAAGGGTTGTTTTACTCTCCAGAACCTCCTTTCTTGTGTCAGATACGAGGGGTTTGAGCCCTTTCTCATGCTCTCACTGGCTGGGCTTCAAATTCCCATTCTCTCCTTGGGAGATCTTAGTACAGCCTTGCAGCTGAGGTGGAGCTGCCCAGGAGCAGAGCCCCTCTCTGCATCGTGTTGTTAAGGAGTAAAACAAATCAAATGAAAAGCTCAGCTTTTTTTCTACTGTGAGTCCTTTGCCTCACTGTAATTTTGGGATTAAGTTGAGCACAATGGTGACAAATACAAACTTCTGCATTCAGGTGGGCTGAAAGTTTATTTCCATTGGACTAAGACTAGAGAAACTGCTTCAGTAAAACCAACAAGGTTGACAAAAAAACTTAAGCTCACTGTGTGTGTGTCATATTCCCAGCAAGCTCCTTTTTTTCTGCAGGAATTTGTAGATGGAATTTGGAGAAGGCTCCAGCCACCTCTCTGAAGGGCGGGTGGTGAGAGCAGCCAGATTGCATCTCAATGAAGAGTTGCAGCCTGGGGTCACCTTAGGTAAAGAGCAGTACCTGCCTCAGGTGGGTGCTCAGCTCTCCCTCTCCACGTCCTTCTGGCTGTGTGGGATCTGCCTCCAGCCCACTGCTGGCAGATTTTGTGGAGAAGTACTTCCTTTGCCTCTTCCTTAGCTTATTGCAGTTGACTGGAAGCTTCCTGGAAGCAGGGATTGCTCCTGTGTGTGGCTGAGTGCAGTGGTGTAGAGCTCCAAGGCACCACTCTAAGCTAAGTAACTTAAACTGTGCTTTTAGGGGAAAGAAGTCCCACTGTGCACTGACTCCCTGTCCTATTTCCTGTACTCAACCCTTTGTATCAGCTGTTCGTGGTGCTGCTGGTGGAGTCTGTGTGGAATTGTGCTGTCTGGAAAACCTGGTTAATTGTTAAATGGGGGGCAAACCTTCATTCCCAAGTACTTGTGTGCAATAATACTTTTATTTCAAACTCATTTCTCTGTCAGAGTTTTAAAATTTGCCTTTGGTCTCTGAGGCAGCCCTTGGGAAGAGAAGAACAAGTGGGGAAGGGGGGGAGGTGTCTCCCAGGTGTCCCAAGTGCATGGCTGGGGCAGCAGGGCTGCTGGCAGTGGGTGTGGGACAGGGGTTTTCTCTCCTGGCACACAGTGGGGCTGCTCAGGTGTGGGAAAGACCAAAGTCCCTAAAGCTTGGTCAGGGGTCGGAGCAGTTTCCCACCCCACCGGCATTGCTGCTTTCTCCCTGCCACAAACTCCTCGATTTAGGCTTTCCAGGGAGTCTGAAAGCAGGGGAGCAGTGTGGGTCATTTGCCTTTCTTCTGGAAAACAGGGAAAGACTCCCCTAGAAGCAGGGATTGTGCAGAGCCATCTTCACATCCCTTGGGCAGCGCTGCTTCGGAAGCTTCCCTTGCTATCAGTGCTGGGGTAGGAAAGCTGGTAAGCTGGGAGGAAATAGGGAATGTCTGAAAACGAGGAATTCCACAGGAAATTTACAATATTATGTCAAAGGAAAAAAAAAATAAGAGGGAGGAAGAAAAACCTGATACAATGAATGCTTGGGTCATGTATTTTTCTGGATTAGCTGTGCCACAGAAGGAGCCCATACACCCTGTGAAATCCACTCCCTGCAAGGCAGCGAACATTTGTACAGCACATGATGTGGGATCATGGCTGAAGCCAAGTTCCCTGGGATCATATCCACCCTGGGGTAGATTGGGCCATTTCCAGTGTCAACAGCCAGAGGATTAAGCATTTATCTCTGCAGAACAGGATAATTAATACCAGATCGAACTCGGGGCTGTGCTCCGAGCCCGTGGCTGAATTCATGCCCGAGTGTGGTTTCGCCGCCTGCGGCCGAGTCAGGGGAGTGGGAGGATGTTCTGGGTGCTGCAAGATGCAGGCATTGCCTGGGGATCCATGGGAATGGCACTGGGATGGCATCGGGCTTCCCAAGTGGAGCTGAGGGTGAGCTCTGCCATCGTGGCCACACGAGGTGGGGGTTAATTTCTCACCCCTCTCAGGAAGACTGTTCCTGGCCAGCCAAAACTTGGAGGAGTGAAACCGGGGCACTGTGATTTGCCATCTTCTGGGTTCAAATGGAAAATCCAGGTTTTGGCACTTCTGGCTTTGTTGAAATAAATGAACACTGTTACCCTGGCCACAGTCCAGGTCAGGTAATTATATTCTTCCTTACCTTAATGCCACTGCAGCCCCTGTCTCCCCTGGATAGGCTGCACTCTTTAATTCCTGTCTGGAACTTGCTTATTAGGTTACAAAGTGGGGGTTTTTTTCCCCCCTCTCAGTAGAATTTGTGCAGAGCACCAGCCAGGCCCCAGCACTGTGCTGAGCTGCTAAAACAGGGAAAAGCTGCCTTAGACATTTGACTGTGCCTGGCGTTGTCCTGGAGCATCTCTCCTGGCTCGTAGGGCTGTGGAGCTGGGAAGGTGGGTGACATGGAAGATGAGGGAACATGTTACAGTCCTGTTTGATTCAGTGGCTGCTGGAAACCTGCCTCTCTCCTCGGCCAGTTCCTGAGGTTGGTGAGTGTGTTCACAGGAGAAGCTCTCCTGGCTGGTGTTTTATTTTCCTCTCCTGTCATTTCTTCAAAGATTTTGGAAGACTAATGTACGTCCTTGATGGGGGAAAAGTCCTCCTGCCTTCGAGAATATTTGCCATGTCCAAACCTTGCTCATCAGGCAAAGCAGCCCTGCCTTGGTTTGAGGTGCAGCCCTGAGAGCCCCCATTTCCTGCCGTGCCTGGTTTCCCTGTTGGAGGGCAGCTGCTTGTCTGTGTTGGTGGCTCCTTGGCCTTTACATCTCCTGCAACTGATGCATTAATTTGTTGCGGTTTTTTTTCCTTTTGAAAAGTATTTAAAGTCTCCTTCTTTCCCTACTCTTTCAATCCCACTCTTCCTCTCCCGACCTTGCTGAGCGGGTGAAAAGGTTGCTCAAGCAGTACTTGAGGACAGCATCCCACAATTCCACGTCCTTCCTTCCTGTTCCCAGGCCCCTCCACTCTTCCCCGGCCCTCGAGGACAAGGAGGGTTTGAGGGACAGCAGGGGTGAGGATCAAAGCCCCTGAACCACTGTTTAAAACACAGAGTGCCCACTGCTCCTCTTGAGAGTCGCATCTGGCAGAGCCTCATTAACCTGCTTCCCCCTCCTACTCCTTTGCCCCTGAAAATCAACAAAGCCAAACATAACAAGTTGCCTTGCCTGAAGCAGCCTGGAGTGTGTGTGCTTAGTGTGAAAAAGCAAAGCCGAGCCATTGGCCAAAGCCCCTTTTCTGTGCAGGCCACTTCACATTTATTACACTCCAAGCCGGAGCTCTTTAAGCCCTGATGCTCTTTAGAGCTCAGCTCTTTAACTTTCTCCCTTCCTCCCCTTGCAGGCTCCATTCTCCCCTTGTTCCGCTCCTTCCGCTCCCTCCGTTCCCTTTTGTCCTGTGAGAACGAGTCTTTTAATCCCCTTGTACTGCAGATTAAAGCTGTTACAGCCTCCCCAAGCTGACATTTTCTCAGAGAGGCTCACAGCCAGACCTTTATGAGAGCTCTCTGTCTGTCTGCTGCTGCCTTTCTTCTCGCCACACTAACCTCCATCCCTGACCTTTCCCTGAGGAGGGACAGGCTGTGGAGTGCAATCCCATGTAGGCAGTGCCTGGGCTCAGCGGGGCTCGAGGTGCAGGAAATTAAGACCCATGGAAATTAAGAAGTAGATAAAGAGAGAAAGAAAAGACGATGGGAATTAAGAGAGAGAACCAAAGCAACATTCGGCGTGTTTGGAAACCAAGTGCTGGGCTGGGGTGTGAGTTTGTGAGTCAGCCTGTCTTTCTCAGGAGCCAAATCATTAACCTGGAACTCAGTATTCACCTTCCAGCACCTAAGGGAGCTCCCAAGAAGGCTGGAGAAGGACTTCCCACAAGGACATGTAGGGATAGGGTAAGGGGGAATGGCCTTAAGCTGGAGGATAGAATTAGGGTAAATATTGGGAAGGAATTGCTCCCTAGGAGGGTGGGGAGGCCCTGGCACAGGGTGCCCAGAGAAGCTGTGGCTGCCCCATCACTGGAAGTGTCCAAGGCCAGGCTGGACGGGGCTTGGAGCAGCCTGGGATAGTGGAAGTGTCCCTGCCCATGGCAGGGGCTGGGACTGGATGAGCTTTAAGGTCCCTTCAAACCCAAACCACTCTGGGATTTATTTTAGTAGCAGATTGAGGTTACCTGAAACCCAGCCTCCAGTTTGCATTTGTTCCAGGAGTAATGGATCCAGACACCCACAAGCGCAGATGCTGTTTGTGAGCTCACAGGGAATGAAGTGACTTCTGCTCCTGGGGGCTGTGACAGCAGATCTCTTACTGTGTGTCACCAAATGAGTGTACTCACCTCCAAGACTGCACAGTGCACTGATGGTCCTCGTCTTGTGCACGTGATAAAATCACAAAGGGTCAAGGTCACTTTGCTAAAAGTCTGTGTTCTAATGGCAGAAACATCTTCCCTCTAGGTTTCTGGCTCGTCATCAGCCCTGCCACTGCAAGTGTCCTACAAATGTCCCAGAGTTGTTGGCAAAGCACCAAGGAAGGTGAAAATCACGTCTTGAGATGCGTTTCCCAGAGAAATGGTGTGAAGTGACCCCAAACAGGCCCCCTGTGAGGTCTGTGCCCAATATATGAGGAGGCATTAGGGAAGGGGAGAGGTGTCTAACGTGCTCTTTCAGCAGGGAGGGGACAGGCTGGGCTCTCTCAGAGCTCCTGCATGGACTTGGCCTGGTGATTCTGAGCCATCGTTTCACCCAGCTGTCACACGGGGTTTTACCTGACCCAGAGCTGTGCCAACATCCCGACACTGCCGTGCTCTGGGTGCTGAGCTGCCCCACCAGCCTGAACCGGGGAAAATCACACCATGCCCGTGACAAGTGAGTGCATAAAGGTCAGGTTTGCTTCCTGTGAGACTTGACCTGCATCCATTTACACCTGGATTGTTTTCTACCTCCCTTGTGAAAGGACAGAGATTTGACTTACCTGTGAGAGCAGAGTCTCCACATGTCTGGGGTTAGGAGATGTTTGAAGGGTTGAGTCAACCAGATTTTGCTAAAATAGGTGGTGACCACATATAAATAATAGCAGAGAGATGTGGATTCCCATCCCTGGAAGTTCAAGGCCAGGCTGGACAGGGTTTGGAGCACCCTGGGATAGTGGAAGGTGTCCCTGCCCATGGCATGGAGTGAGACTGGATGGGCTTTGAGGTCCCTTCCAACCCAAACCATTCTGGGATTCTGTAAGAAGTTTCCCCACACTAACTGGCCACGACAGGCTGCACTGACAGCCCAACTCGTGGCACTTGTGCTCTCCCATCCTATGCCTGAGCAAAGGCAGAGGCTTCTGGGGGCAGCAGCAAAACTGCTTTCAAAGCCACGAATGAAAGAAGTGCAACTTTCCCTTTTTTGGGAACTCATTTCTGGGCAGAAGTCCCCCAGCAGCCCAGCTTGCTGATAATGAAATCAAACGGGGAGCTTGCCCCTGGAGGGTCCGTACGTGTGAACCACTGCCATGTCGAATCCGTATGAATCCTCCTCCAGGAAAGCCCCAGCCCTGTAATTACTGGTTTTCTAGCAGGCAGCCTTTTCTTTCTCTTTGTGTGGGCCCTCTCCCGCCTCCCTGTCCCTCTGTGAGCTCACAATAAGAGGATATTTGTAATGAAAATCACCGGGCAGGAGCAGAGAACAAAGCAGGGGCACTGGGTGGGGATATTGGAGGCGCTGGGCTCCCACCTGGGGCCGGTCTGCTCTGTGCTGGGCCAGCACGGCGGGCACAGGGAGCTCTTATTAACCCTGATGTGCAGAGAGGGCTCGAAGCCACGCTGGGCCCCGTTCCATAGCTACCCCAGCTCGCTCCCAAGCGTGCAGCCTTATGAAGGGACAGTCTCCCCAGCAACTGTAATGCGTTTTTGCACCGTGCCCTCTAATCTGAGGGAGAAATGTCACCGCCGTCACACCCCAGGCTGGCAGCTCCCAGCCCCGGCCGTGCTGGCAAGCACATATCCAGCTTCAACCTTCTGGTTGCTGGGGTGAAAGGGCCTCTTCATCTCGGCAGGGAGAGGCAGATGAATCCCTGGCTCCAGCAAGGGACCTGCTTTCTTTTTTACGCACCACTCCCACCCCCCCCATCCGCTTCAAGGGCTCTTTATTATGTCTTTTAATTCTCGGCTGCGAGTGGGAGGGAGCAATAAGGCGAGGGGGGGGGAAAGCCCTCACAGTGGGGAAAGGCCCCAGTCAGCAGTGTGTGAAAAGAGAAGGCAGCGTGGGGATTAAAAACGTCAACTTCATGGGAAGTGATTGATATTTAATAGCTTCACTTGATTGCTGTGAGGCTGTGACATGCACAGCGCCCCGAGGGCAGCTATGAGCCCTCGGAGAAATCCACTCAACTTCCCCTAGAAGGACTAGAATTCCACTAACCTGGGCTACTGGAAGGTGTCCCTGCCCGTGGCAAGGAGTTGGGAATGAGATTGCCTTTAAGATCCCTCCAACCCCAGCCATTCTGGGATTCTGTGATAAGTGATGCCATTTCTGGGTTCCCTGGGCACTCTGGCAGTGCAGGATGGGGAGGAAGAGCCACGGGAGGTGAGCTGGGGTTACTTGAGGTCAGGTTGGCGGGCCAGGGGCTCATCCTCCCTGATCCTGGCTGGCACAGGATGCAGGACACAAGTCCTGGCACAGCAAACAGAGCTGAGCTCCCCTCCCTGCGGTGGCCTAGAGCTCTTGAGACTTGTTTACTGCAAAAATGCTGCTGAATGCTCTGTCTGTGAAGTATTCTTCAGTTTGCTCGTGTTTGCAGCCACTTTCAGAGCATTAGCTCTGGGTAATCTGCTCTCCTCAGCAGATGCTCTGGTGCTTATCTGCCTCCTGTACAATCAGGGCCTCTGGAGGAATCCGTCTGTGCGACAGGAGCCTGTTGCTGCACCAGCAGGGATTTCTGCAAGATTTTTATCTGATCAGGCCAACAAAAACTCTTGGATTCCTCCCTCATCACGAGCATGCCCGTGCTGCAAACACCAGCACCCAAACTGCACGCTCATTTCTCACCCAGATTGCTTCCCACGCCCCCCTGGATGCAGCCTGGGGAGAGGAAGTCACTGTTGGAGCAAGCAGCTCTGAGAGGACGGAGATTGCTTCTCGTTGCTGCTTTTGTGACAAAGTGATGGAGACACCAGAGCTTTGCTGGCGTGACTGGCGGGTGCTTCCCAGCCCTGCACCTCATCACTCCCAAAAGCCAGCATGCCTGTATTGTACCAGGGCTCCCTGATGCCTGGAGAGGCCTCCCAGAAACAGAGACTAGACAGGATAAGGGAATAAAGGTTGGTATTTATTTGAAAGGCCTTCAAGGTACACCCTGGGAGCCAGAGGCCACTGCCAAGATGGACCCCAAGGTGGACCCCAGGTCACGAGTTCTTCATGCTTTTATAGGTTTGGTTTATTTGCATATCAGGGTTAATTCTCCAATTAAAGCTTCCGTTTAATGATGTAATTCCCCTCTGCTTGCCCCCCTTTAGAGGCTTTAGTTTACACATTTTGGGCCTGGGACTGTCTGGGTGTCCTTGGAGAGCAGGCCTGGAGAGGCTTTGTTATGTCTACCTGGCATGAGGGATAGAAGTTAACAGGCTACAAGAAACTTCAGAGTTACACACCAGGCAGTGCAGGATTTGAAAAATATGAAAGTTAAAACCCAAGGCATCATCCCAACACTCCATCAAGACCATTAAGCTTTTCCTTTCATCCATGCCAGTGAATTCTGTGAACTGGCTTTTCTGGCTGCCACTCTCAACACGCTTTCAAACACATCATTGCATGTTCTGAGAGCTTTATCCCAGATTCATGTGCATCTCTGGCTGAAAACCACCCCCCAATGGTTTTTGGCAATATTCCTGCCAGCACCTGCCTGGAAAAGCAGGATGCATTCCCGTCCACCCTTGGCTCTTCTGTCTCAAGGAAAACAGCGTCCAGGGAACAAACAGCCACAATGCTCCACAATTCTTTTTTAAAGGCTGTTCTTATCCCAGTGTGCTCCATCAACAAAAATAACCTGTCCCACCCACCTCGGCAAGGTTCACCTGGAGCCCAGAAGCCTCTTTGGAATGGCACGTTCGAAAGTGCATCGCACAACGAGGCCTTGAAAATAACACTGGTCCCTTTTGATCACATTCTTTTCCACGCCAGGCTGACGATGCCCAAGCCAAGAATGTCACTAACTTCTCATATTCCTCCTGGTCACTTCTGTCCTGAAACTTGAATTCAGCCACGACCAAAAGGGGGCTGAACGCCCTCATGTCAGAGATCCAGATTGGAGAGACATTATCTCACCGATAGTGGACAGCAGCACGGCTGGCACGCCATCAGGCAGGATATTCCCTGGAAGGTTCAGTGCACGTGGTGAGGGACACAGCGAGGTGTGGACACGCCTTTCCAGTGTGGAAAGGTCCTGGCAGCCTCGGAAAAGTATCTCCGTGGAGCTGGAGAGCAGTGTAGGCCAGGGAGGCACAGGATGCAGGAAGGCTGAGAACAGTTCCACAGCATAATGGTCAGGAATGAAAAAGTCAGATTGCAGGGAGGGAAGGAGGGGAACAGGACTGAAATCTCTGGGGTAGCTGAGGAAACCGGGGTTGTTCAGTCCGGAGAACAGGACACCTCATTTCTCTATTTCTCTCTACAACAGGAGGGTGTAGTGAGGTGGTGGTCAGGCTCTTCTGCCATGTCTCAAATGAAGGGAACAGAGGAAACAGCCTGAAGCTGCATCAGGGGAGGTTCAGAGTGGATATCTGCAAAGAGGTTCACTGGAAAAGCGGTCAGGCATTGGAATAAGTTGCCCAGGAAGGTGGTGGTGTCTGGATGTGGCACTTGGGGACACGGTTTAGGGGTGATTATGATGTTGCTGGGTTGGTGGTTGGACTCGATGATCTTGAAGGTGTCCTCCAGCTGTGCTGGTTCTGTGAGTTTATGTGAAATCTGCACTTCTTTGCTGTGGCTTGAGAGGAAAATTCCGTGGCTGAGGGAGAGGAGCACACAGCAGGTACCCTGAAACATCCGGGTGTGAGGTCAGCGTGAGAGAACGGGACTTACAGTCCTTCTCTGGGGCGGCACACACGGAACTAAAGCTACATCTAAAGCTCCTAATACCCTTTAAAAAGCTCCTTACACTTGTATTGTCCTCAAGAAAAAGTTCAACTCTTGTGCTTGGCAGCAGCTGTGTTTAGCCTGGAGTGCAGCACAAGCACTGGCAGATAAGGTGGCACCGGGAGGTTTTGCAATCTCTGAGCCCTCTGGGTCCTTCTGGGGGAGAACTTCAGAAGGACCCGATTTCATCATGATGCGAAATTAGAAGATGGTTGCAGTAGGGGAAGGAAATCAGGTGGGAAAGAAAAGGAGCAGCTTCATACGAGTAAATCCCCTCCAGCGCTGTCCCCAATCCCATTAAAGTGCCAGCTCTGATCCTGCAGGTGTGGAAAGCCTGGCAGGCACGGGCAGCATTGCAACAGTGTTTGCAGGCAGCATCCTCCTGAAACAGCCTTCAACTGCCAAAAACTCGTCAGTTCATTGTGCTGCCTGTAAGATTTGTGCTTGCGGGCCCCAGCACTGCAGGGCCAGCTGGAGACACCTCCCTTGGCTTTGAGCACCTCAAGAGGGACCCAAGCTCTGCCCATTTTTGGGGGGAACAAATGTCGTGGAACCTGGTAGCTCCTAAATCCGTGTCGTGCTCCACAGGGGCAGTCTGAGCTGTCAGACCCAGCCTTGCCCGCCGAAGGATAAACCTCTGCTCACACCGTGTCCGTGTGGATCCTGGGTGTTGTGGATGGACTCGGGGGTGAACACGCTGTGGTTTCTCCAAATTTCTTTGTTCAGGGGGGCAGGCAAGCTGCAGAGTTTGGTTTGCCCTCACGCTTGCTCCCAACCCTCCAATTCAAGGGACCGTGGAATAACAGAGTAGTTTAAGCTGGAAAGCGCCTTAAAGCTCATCTCATCCCACCCCCTGCCGTGGCAGGGACTCCTTCCACTCGCCCAGGTTGCTCCCAGCCCTGTCCAGCCTGGCCTTGCCGTGCAGAGGAACATCTGGGCTGCTGTGGCCCGCTGGCTGCAGGATCCACGAGAGGGAGCTTCGGGGTCATCCCGAAAATCCTTTCCCAGGCCAAGCAGAGTCACAAGATGGTGCTGTTGTCTCGGCCATCGCGGGGCCTGCGAGGGACAAGGGACAGCCCCTGTGGCCAGGGGACCCCCGGGAACCCCCCCGTGCCACCACAGCGCCCTGCGAGCTCCGTGCAGGGCAGAGTCCAGCTCCCGGGTGGGAGCTTCTCCCAAATTTGAGCCCATTTCCAGTTCTCCTTCAGGGTGATCCCAAGGCTCTGCCTGGTTTTTCTCAGGAAGAGCTGGTGGAGCAGCGATCTAGAAGAGAAACGTGCCAGCAAGCGTGGCTTCACCTCCAGCGTGCACTTCCCATGTCCTGGGATAATGCCCTGCCCTCAGGGTGAAGGGTCTGTGTCCCTGCGGTTACAGCTTTTGTAAGGGGTCAAATCAATCTGTGGAGCCAGAACCTCACGGTGAGGGGGGACAGAAAATCCAGAGGGGGTGAGGGTGTCCCCATGCCTGGGGACCGCCAGCTGTGCCAAGTGACGGGGATGTGGGCTGTGGAGAGCCCTTGCTCACGCTTCCCAAGGGCAAAGCTCCAGCCTGGGCTTGAGGAAAAGTTTCCCATGAAAGATTCCCTGAAACTGGTATGTTCCCACAGGGGGCTTTGATTTCAGTGTATTGGCATTTTCCGATGAGAAACCATCCCATTGGAAATTCCCAACCAGCAGAGAGGAGCTCCCTGGTGTGTCGGGGGAGGCATCCTGCCGCCGGCTGCGGGAATTCAACACCAGCACAATCCTGTGTCCGGAGGCTCTGGATAAAGAGGGACAAGTGCAGGCAGCACTGCTCCCAGCACAGGGAAACTGGAGCTGAACAGCTTCACTCTCCACAGGCTGCTCCTTGTTTTCCTAACACTTTCCTCTAGGAATTCCTCTTCCATCGGGTGATGCTGCGTTCAGTGCAGGCAGAGGGTGCAGCGTGCGAGCAGCACGGACCAGAGGCAGCAGCCAGGAGGCACTGGGAGCACAAGCTGATGCCTTGGTGGGGGTCTGAAGCTAAAGAGGGTCCATAAAATTTGAAATAATGGGAGAAACCAAGGCGAGCAATTAGTTAGATTTCAGTTAGATATCAGCAAATTCAGGTTTTAGGAGGAAGTTCTTGGCTGTGAGGATGGTGAGGCACGTGTTGCCCAGAGAAGCTGTGGCTGTCCCATTTCTGGAGGTGTTCGAGGCCAGGTTTGGACAAGATCAGCTACAGTCATTGGGCATCAAAGCCTAAGAAGTGTCCAAGGCCAAGCTGGACGGGACCTGGAGCAGCCTGGGACACTGGAAGGTGTCCTTGCCATGGCAGGGGTGGCACTGGATGGGCTTTAAGGTCCCTTCCAACCCAAACCATTCCATGTTTCTATGACCTGCTCTCAAACAGCTCTGGTTATTCAGTGGTGCTGTTTCTACATCCTCACCACTCCCCAGTCCTGTGCCTCAGCTGTGGAGGAAATTTCTGGGTGAGCAATGGAGGCAGCTCTTCTCTTTTTGAGTTTGGGGTTCCTCTAAAGCAGTGACAGGCTCTTGCACCCCCGAGGGATCGTTCTGATGGAGCACGGGACGTTGCTGTGAGGGGCAGCACTGGAACACCCTGGATTCACCTCAGCGCTTTGTGGCTGGAAAATGAGCTGGGTTTCTGGCATCCATGAGGAGCTGCTGAGGCAGGGCAAGCAAGGTTGGGTGTGTGGAGACAGGGAATGGGGCAGGCCAGCTGCTGGCCCTGGAGAAGGCAGTGCCCTCCTAGGGGTGCTTGCCCTTGGTGAAAAACCAAAAGCTGGATCATGACCTGGCCCTCTGCTCTTAAAAGTAGCCCAAAATTTGGCTCTTGGTGCTTCCCTTTGAAATCATCACTGGCTGCCAGGGAGATGCTCACCTCAGGTGTCCTCACACAGAGAGGAGGACTCACTCCACGGGAGGTTCCCCCACTCTCAGGTGACATGTGCTGCTTTCAGGAGGGTTTCCAGCCCTGCCCACGCCGTGCTGGTGGAACTCACACTCCGTGTGTCCTGAGTGGGCTAGAAGAGATGGAGCCAGAGAACTGAAACCACAAAAAGCTCACCAATCCCCCTCTCTCTGCCCAGGGTCTCCTCTTCCTGCACCACGCTGGGTTCTTCTGTCATGCATCATCTTCAAGGCTGTTGCACAAGAGCGAAGCAGAACAGACTCCAGCCACAAATTTCCCCAGGGCTTTGTCTGGTCTGGTTTGGAATGTCTTCCCTGAGAGGGCTTTCTCCAGCCCTCCTGGGATCCTGTACCATGGCCTGCTGCAGCTCTGATGGAAACCGTGCCTCTGTTCCATGGCAGGTACTTCATCTGGGCTCCGAGGCTTCCTTTCCTCCGCTGGTTTTCCTGGTGGTTGTCTCTCCAGCGAGTCCCTCTGAGAGGCCTGCACTTCTCAGATGTTATGTCTGGAAGTTTGCTCTGTTTTTTTGGCTAAGGGGCCCAGGGTCTGGAAGTAGAGAGGCTTTTATGGGAACCCAAGTCCCCTTTTGACACGACTTCCTTGTGCTTAAATTTCAGGTTGAGTTACAGGCTCGAACAATTTCTGGTTGGATATCTTTCATTGTCAGAGGGGATTAGGGCAGTGATTATTTACATGCACCTCTATTACACAGAGTCTGTTTCTTTTCTTTCCTTTCTTTTTCCCCCAAGTAATTCCACATAATATGCAAACCTTGATTGAAGCAGCCTTGTAGACGGGGGAGAGGGAGCGAATGAGGCTCCTGCCGTGCAAAGTGGAATGGGCAGGTGGAGATCTCTGAACTGGGAGACGCCTGTAGGGTCGATGATTATGGAATCCCAGAACTGTCTGGACTGGAAGAGACCTTAAAAATCATCTCATTCCATCCCCCTGCCACGGGCAGGGACAATTTCCACCCGACCGGGCTGCTCAGAGCCCCAGCCAGCCTGGCTGGATGCTTTGGGAGAGCATCCTCTCCATCCTCTCCATCCTCTCCATCCTCTCCATCCTCCTGCTCGCACACGTGTCCCGAGCAGGCAGGTTCCCCCTGGAGCATCCCCTCTCCCCAGCGCTGGAGCTGCTCCCAGCAGAGCTGAATGCCTGGCACGCTGGGCTGCTGGTTTGATCTAGGGCAGCTCCTCTGGAGCTTTGGCCATTCCCCAAGAAATAGGGAGATATTTTTTTTTAGAACCCAGCGTGCATGAGTTTTAAAAGGGATTTTTGATAGAAGTCCCATTTACTCCTTTATTTGGCTTGGGAGGCTGCAGTGGAACAGATTTCTTTACATATCCTTGAGTGTTATTTGATTAAGGTTATGGCTGCTAATAAACACTCCAGGGCTATTCTCCATCCCCACTACTTGTAATTCAGGCAGACTGTTGCCTGCATGGGACTACACCTTTTTTATATCAGTACAAGGGACCAGAGTGCTGATTCTGCTCCCCTTTCATCAGTTCGCCAGGGTATTGCTCACTTTGATTTATTCCAGCTTTATAATGTACGGGAAAATAGAAATGGGAGCCGTGCCAGGAGTGTTTCTGGCACAATAACCAGTTTACTTCCTTTTCCTTCACTTTGCCATTTAGAATCACGAGTTCTTTTATAAAACAGCTCCGAGGAGAGCACACATTACCCTGGAGTGAGAAAACTTGAAGCTGCAGAATCAAACTGACAGAACCCAAAATCTTGTTTGAAACGTAGGAGAAGCAGGTCCTGTTTGGAAAGGCAGAGGAAGGAAGGGAGCCCAGAGGGCTCTGTTCTGTCCCCTAGAAAATGGGTGCATTTCTCAGTATGAGTGCATTTCTCAGTATGCTTGGGTTTTGCCATGTAAGTAAATATTTTTAATTTTTCAGGAAGGAAAAGCGAGGGGGTGATACAGACACCTGAGGTACCAGCACTGCCACAGCTGTGGGGGGACATCTCAGCACTCGGGGAGGGGGTGAGCAAATCTCAGCCAAAACCAGTGAGCCCTGGGCTGAGGAAAGAGAGGGTCAGGCTCTTCTAGGGGTACACAGCATGTCTGGAGAGGAGGAAGCAGCGCCTCAGGACTCACTCAGACACTGGTGAGTGCAGTCACCAACATCCCAGGAATAACCAGGGCGCTGCAGAAGTTTAAAAACTTACGGCTGTGCCACATGCAGTGAAATCAGGATGTGCTTGGGTGCAGCTGAGAACAAACACTGATGGCCAGGGGGGAGTCCAGGAGAGCACTGAGAGCTCCCTGCGAGCTCCAAGCTGTTCTGCTTCCCTTTTCCCTGCACGCTGGGGGCCTCCATGGCTTTTTCCCGGCCATGCAGCACCATCTCTCCACAACGGCCAGAAAAAGTCTTGGGCTGTGCACTAATGAAAAGCTGTGTGGGCCAGTCCCTAATTACACCCATCAGTTAAGCTGTCAGAGGGGGCTCTCGGCCTCCTCGTTTCATTATTAGATCTGAGCCTTGATGAGCTGCAGTCAGGCGTGAAAGGGCAACCTGAGCCCATGGAGGTCTCCACTCCCCCACGGAGCTCGGGGGGTTTAGGACTAGGCCTGGTTTTTCAGGTCCGAGCTTTACCTATTGCAGGAAGAGAGCTGAGAGGAAGGAAGGGGGAAAGGAGGAGAGATCCAGAGGCCTTCTCACATTTTCTGGTCTTTTAGAATCTTCAGGCTTCAGCATTTTGAAGACAAGAAGCCATTGCCTTCAGTGCAGGCTTTCCTGCATAAAACCTTGAGGAGTTGCAGCTCTGTATGTTCAGCTTCACTACAAGCGTGATGCAGGGATGAGTCCAAGCCACGGCGTCTTTCAGCCACATCTGGATTTCAAAGTGTCCCAAAGGATGATGTTGGGGGCTATTTCTCCACGTAAGTGGTCTCTTTAAATTTGCACCAGACCCAGTGGAAAACAGACATGCAGATGATGGGGTTTAATGACAACAGCACCAGTTTATTTGAAGCAGGGTCTTTATGGGGAGATGTGTTTGTTTTCTCAGGCCACACATTATTAACTGATCCCCAGACTTTGTTTTCACAGTCGCATTGTGAGCAACTTCCCTCTTCTCACCCCCTTCCTCCATCAAAACACTCTGGCTCTGGAGTGCTGTGCAAGGCACCCCAGGCTGCTGCTGGGTGGGGTGAATTTCCATTCAGCAATCCTGCTGAATTCCACAGAATCCTCTTTCTCACTGGGAAAGTCAGACTGGGAACTTCCTGCTGCTCTTCGGACAAGATCAGCTACAGTCATTGGGCAGCAAGGCCTAGGATGTGTTCCAAGGCCAGGCTGGATGGGGCTTGGAGCAGCCTGGGACAGTGGGAGGTGTCCCTGCCCAAATGGAGCAGGTCCCTTCCAACCCAAACCATTCTGGCATTCTATGATTCTGTTCCCTCTTGGTATGAAGGGGTAAAAAGAATTTTTTTTTTTTTTTTTTTTTTGTCTTCCCCATGTATCAGCCCCATTCTTATTCCAAAACCCCTTTTTCCAGCTACTCCTCTCCCAGAACAAGTCTGTCACTTGCTGGATGCCTGTACTGGGGCAGAAGAGCCCATTTGCCAAGAGCTCCAAGTGAAACACTTGCAGGACCTTCTTCTGGAGTATTTAGTTGTGTTAAACCAGGAGAGAACGGGCTTTTTGCTATTCCTTCATAAATAAATAAATTCGAGAAGCATTGAAATAATTAATCATGGCTGCGCATGAGGTGCTGGGCAAGGCCAGAGTGCTGGAAAAGGGATTTTGGGCAATGGCTTCTCCTCGTCAGGTTCCCCACCTGTGACTTCCACAGAGTCTCCTCGGATCAGGCCCAGCCTCCGCCTGACAAGCAGGAATCTGAAACGAAGCAGCCTGTTCTGGAGGCTGGGGTCGGGGGTCTCCTCTGCATAGCTCCACGCAGCTGTTAATCACCAAACATCTCTGGCTCCCAGCAGCTGTCTGCTGTTTATCTTTGCCTGGATATCTCCTGGCCCAGCCCGCCGAGAGCAGGCTGTGCAGCCAAGCCAAATAGGAAGGGAGCACAGATCGTTTGCACACAGGGATGTGCGTGTGGGGTTTGTGTGCACACGGGCTGGGGCTGTGTCCTGCTGCTGTGCCCGGAGGTGCCCGTCAGGGGCCTGTGCTAGTGAAATGTGAAATGGGCTCTTCGTGGGGTGCAGGTGAGGTGAGCGTGGCTCACAGAAGTGCTCTCGCTCAGTAATTCCCCGAGTTCTCCCTAAGCCTTATGAAGCTTTTGAGATAAAGTGGAAAAATACAGAATTTCCCAAATCTTCCAGCATCGGTCACAGAGAGGCTTTAAAGTGCATCTCAAAGGCAGTGCCCTGGGCCATCCGTTTGGGAGAGGAGGAGGAGGAGGGCTAACAAAGTAAACTGTACCACCTGCAGAAGAGAAGGAGGGCTGACCCTGTGGCTCCAATTAACCTGTCCTCACAGGTGTGTGAGGGCACGAGGTTACATAAATCAGGCTCAGGAGGGCTGGAGTTTTCCTGGGAAGGATTGAGAGCAGCAGCTCTCTTGGCCTATTTGATGTCATTTCTGTGGCAAGGCGCTTGCAGTGACCTCAGAGATGAAAGGCTTGAGGGGTAGCAAGGATGATGTGAGTGTGCTATATCCTGATTTTCCTGAAGACTTGCCCTTTTCTTTTTCCCTGTTTCCACATCCTTTCTGTAACAGAGCATCCTGAGCTACCCCATGACAGCAGAGAATGTCCTGGCTGCATCTGTGTTGCTGTTTGTGTGATAAGGTAGAGTTTAGCTGAACTTATGGGTGGTGGGAACCAGTGAAGTTCTCTTTTATTCAATTTTAGCTGCAAATGTCCAGAGAAGCACAAGGTTGTGTTGCTGAATGTTGTGAAGCTTCCAAAAAAGGGTTTGTGGTTTTTATTTACCACGCAGTTGGCTGGGTATTTAATATTGTTTTGTAAAGAGAGCTTGAGGTCCTGGTTGCTGCTGACCCTCCCCCGAGGGCTCAGAGGCTGTCAGGCACTGAGAGTTACAGGCCCTGGCTGTACAGGATGGTGTGTGCCTTGGACTTGTCTGAGCCCTGGAAAGGCTGGAATCTTGCAGTTTCTCACAGTGAGTTCCTCAGGGGCAGCTGCATGGGATACTCTGCAGTGCTGGCTGTTGGAGAGGGTGTTTTTGGGGAGGTGGGAAGCTGGAGGCCTGTGCTGAGCTGAGTTTTGGGCTGTGCACGCCTGAGTGAGGGGGTGTGAGTTTGCTGATCCCTGCTTTGCCTCTTGCTCTGTGAGTACAGTGAGTGCTTTCCATGGACATTGTGCAACAAAGGCCAGGGCTTCTTCTAAAGCAACTCTGCTTTCTTGGCTGGAAATGCCCAGTTTTCCTTCAGGTCCAGCTCTGGTATTTATCAATTAACTTCCTCCAGATCCTGGGAACAGCCACAGCCACAGCTGTCCTTGCCTTCAGCCCAGAGCACCCACTTCCTCCTGCCTTACCTCATCCTGCAATCAGTGTCCCCCAGGGCACCCTGGGCTGCAGCAGCCTCTCCATCTGTCCAGTCTTGTGTGCATGCAGTGAAGCCTCGGAGGATACTGATGCCTTAGGTTTTAACTTTTATATTTTCAAATCCTGTGCTGCTTAGAGTGTAACTCTGAAGTTCCTTGTAGCCTGGAATTTCTGCTCTCTCGTGCTGGGCAGACACAACAAAGCCTCTCCAGGCTTTGCCTTCAAGGACAGCCAGGCTGCTCTAGGCCCAAAATGTGTAACCCAAAGACTCTAAGGGGGGAGCAAGCTGAGGGGAATGACATCATTAAACTGGGGCTTTAATTGGAGAATTAACCCTGATATGCAAATGAACCAAACCTATAAAGGTGTGAGGAACTCGTAACCTGGGGTCCATCTTGGGGTCCATTTTTTGGAAGCAGCCTCTGGCTCCCCCAGGGTGTGCCTTGAAGGCCTCTCAAATAAACACCGACCTTTATTCCCTTACTCCTGTCTAGTCTCTGTTTCTAGGTGGCTGGAGAAGGCATCAATACAGGAATGGAAGAGAGAGAAGCCCAGGAGGGGTGTTCAGGCAGGACACATTTGTGTCTTGCACCTGGAGAATATTTCTCTGCCCTCTGGATTCCCAAAGGGGTGGGCCTGGAGCAGGGAGCTGAGGCTGTAGTTGAGAGTAAGGAGCTGCCAGGAGGCTTCTCCTGGAGGCTGGGGGAAGAAAAGCAAGGGAGAGTTTGTGGTGGCTCCTGTTGCCACCAAAAACAACAAACCCTTGGGCTCTCCAGTCAGAGCCTTTGCCGTAGGTGAGAGACTCCTCCGAAGGGAGAGCCCCTCTTTCTGGAAGGCAGAGGACAGGAAGGGAGGAGTTCAGCTGGACCAGACTCTCTGATAATGAGCTCGTCAGCTGTTAATGTGCTGAGAGGATGTGGCAGCCTGTGGATTTGCTGGACTCTGTGAGCAGTGATTGCTTCCCTGAAGAGCCAAGAGTCTCCTGACGAGCAGAGGTGCAGACCCTTCCTTTCCTCTCTGGAACACCAGGAACAGGCTCTTTGGGACTGCCACACACCGGGCTGAACGTGCTGCCCTGAGGAGTGAAAAACTGCACAGGAACGCTGCTGTGCCCTGGGGAGATGGTGCTGGAGACAGCTCAGGGGACACCTCGGTGGCAGGCACAGTCTAGAGCTCCATCCCCTCTGGTTTATTGTCCTCACAGCCTTATTTCCAGATGGCAAAGGGAAGTGCCACCTTTGGCTTTGCCTCGTCAGGTGTGCTTTGGGCAGAGCCAAGCAGAGCTGACAGGTCGGGGCTCTGCAGCGTCCACGGGGCTGGCACAGCAGGGAGGGGGTGTGGGCTCCTCCTGAGAGTGCTGATGCTCAGGGTGGATCAAGGCACCCGTGGGACTGCTGCTGGTGGGGCAGTGGAATATTAACCTGGCCCCCTCCCCATCCCAGAGGTACCAAAAATCCCCGGGGAGATTCCCAGGCTGCTGTGCCTCGGTGTGGGTGCTGCGGAAGCAGGGGGGTGTAGAGGGAGAGTGGCCTTGCTCTGCCCCTGGACAGCCCTGCCAGGCAGAGCAGAGGGAAAGGGGGCAGCAAAATCATCCCTGGTGCTGGCTTCAAACTCAAGTCAGCTTCAAGTCCTTGTCCTGCCTGCTGGGAAGATCTGCCTGGAAGGCTGTGGAGCTGCAGGAAGGTGATGTGCTGGGAAAATTCCTTGTTCTGAGTGCTGCTGCTCTTCCTCAGCTTCCCACAGCATCCCCTGTGACCCTCTCCAGTGTTCATGGCATCCCAGCCTGCCCTGTGTCCCCCCACCTTGGTGAGATGCAGCATCTCGTGGTACTTGGGCACTGCCATGGACATTTTTAGTCAGTTTTCTCCCCTTGCCTTGTTTTGTTGGGAAGAACAAGCCAGAGCCAAAACCCAGCTGCTGTCAATGGGGGTCCTGTGGGTATTTGTGTCCCGAAATCCCATTTTCCTTTCTGAGCTGTTGAATTTTGTTGTTTCTGGCCCCCACTGATTCAGGGAGCAGACATACTGTTCTTCTCCATCCTCTGCGTGTCCCTTGGCTGATGTTTGGCGTTAGCTGAGGACATTTGGTAGCCCACTGTGCAAGCCACCATGGGCCAACAACATTTCCCCTGTAATTTATACAGGGGCATTGCTGCCTGCTTTAATGTGCTTTGATTTAAACAAAATGGTGTTTTTAAATGGGTTTGGTGGGGTTTGTTGCAGAAGGCAGTCAGTCTGCTGTTCAAAAAGGGGGGTTTTGTAGAGAGGGGATTCTGCCTCTGACTTGAGGTTGCTGAGTCAGGCAGCTCTTTCTTACGAGCAGAGCCTGTATAAAAATGTGTCTGAGCCCTCCTAAACCTTCTTGTAATTCCATGGACTTCAGCGTGGCTCTGAGGGTGCCTGGAGGAGGGAACTTCATGCTGGAGTCGCCTGGCACTGGTCCCAGTCAGGATGGAGGTCACTTCTATTGACCTGAGCTGCATTCAAAACAATCACTTAGGTGTGAAAAAATCCACTGCCTGTTCCCAGGGCTCCTCAGTCCCCACCCAGAGTATTTTTAAAATATTCATAATGAGCTGTCATTTTGGCCAGGGCTCACTTGGCCATTTAGGGCTGGTGGTAACAATGAGACCACAATGTGCAGGCCCAGGCAAAGGAATGAGGGGCTTTCTGCTGCTTTATTGTTTTCCCCTGCTTTGCCTTTGCTTGTTTGGAGTCCTGCAGTGGTTTCCAACAGCTGGCCCGGCGATCATCCCGATCGTGTTGCTCTGTGCTTCACTGAGCTGGGGGGACTTGGCAGCCCGGCAGCTGTCCCAGAGCCTGAGCCATGAATGAGCTCAGAGGGGAAGGAGAGAGGCTTGGATGGGAGAAAGTGTATTAGTGGTGGCTTTTTTTCCAAGTGAGAGGCTGACAGAGTTGACTGGATCCAGGCACAGCCTGAGCAGGTGCTGTGTGTGCTTTGCCCTCCCGTGTTTCTCCTCCCTTGCCTGTGCCTGGACCCTTCTGGAGCACTTGGGGTGAGGGATGGCCGCAAGAAGCCCTCAGACTGGCCTGTCTGAGCATCCCTGCAGCAGCAGGGCACTGCTCAGCCCTGCCCCGGGAGCTCCCGTGTGGTTCTGTTCCAGTGCTCATGTCCAGCTGGTCTTGGCTCTTCCTGCTCTGATGCCCCACACAGATCTATTTTTTAAGCTGTTTCAGGCTTGAGTGCAACCTGCTGACAGCCTGTGGAGGTTTTATGCTGCAAATCCCAAGTGCCAGAGCTGCTTGAAAAAGGGTTTTGAGCAAGATCCTCAGTGGCCCTGGCAGCATCCTCCTGGCCAGTGCAGCGCTGTCCCTTGATACCAGCCCAGACCTAACAGCTCAAGCTGCTGTGAGGTTCTGAGGATATTTTACACCAGGCACAAGGTTGGGATGAGAGCTTCAGCCCCTATTTCATGCCCGTGCCCTCAAGCTCATGTTTCAAAATGACGTGGGCTGTG
The DNA here is from genome assembly GCA_026261815.1 of Monarcha castaneiventris obscurior. Lineage (NCBI taxonomy): Eukaryota > Metazoa > Chordata > Aves > Passeriformes > Monarchidae > Monarcha > Monarcha castaneiventris. The sequence continues at coordinate 4,781,947 of JAMPIT010000114.1, forward strand.
TTTAACATTTCCTTATAATACCCCGCACGGAGCCAGTGAAGCTGTAGCTGGGGGTAAGGGTGTGATTGCCTTCGAGTGGAACCCAGAACACTCGATGAACTCGGTGACCCCTCCCTAAAATGTGGCTTGCAAAGCCAAATCCCACTTCCGAGCGGGGCTGTGTGAAGCGAGGGCGAAGCAGAGAAATGTCTTGTGGTGCTTTCCTCGGGTGAGAAGAGCTGGGCAAAGCACCCCAGGCTGCTCCTGCGTGTAAGTAGCTCATCTTTAACTGGTTTGCTGCCTCCATTACCAAGGGCAGTCCTGGAGGCTGCGGGGGGTTCTGTTTGCAAGGCAGTCACTTGGGATTTGTGGAGATGGGGATGATGTGTGGCAGGATGATCTCCAGCGAGGGGTGGGGAAGGCTGAATCCAAAGCCCCTCTGAGACTCTGCGTGCTCTGAGCTTTAGGATGAAAGCAAATAAGGGACTGCTTCGCTCTTCCCTAGACATGGCCTAGGTCAGTGTGTTCTCACTCCTGCTCTGCTGTTCCCCTTTCCTACCAAGCCTTGGCTTCTCCAGAGTCTGACTGAAGCTCTGTGTGGATGCAGGGATCTGCCTGGATCTTATCCATTGGCATTTGGAAAGCTCCTGACCTGTGTTGCTCCTGGCCTGCATCCAATCTCTCTGTGGTGATGATCCTTTGGGCTCATCCCCTGAAATATTTTGCAGGACCTCTCAGTTTACATTGGTGCTGCTTTCTGCAGGTTTACCAAGGCTGCTGCTCTGTGCCATTCGCCCTTGGCCATGCCCCATCCCTGCTCCTGCCATCTCACAGCACAGCTGCCCTGCTGTGCTGCATCCTGCTGTGAGGTCAGGATCAGGTGCTTTTGGAAGGGACAGACTGAGCAGGTGTCAGGGACTGAAGTAGTTCATGCCTCAAACACTGATATCATTGGGACCCGCGGAGTGGTGATATTTTCATTATTCTGTCTCTGTCAAGCTCTTTCTGTCCCCCCCACCCATTTTCTGTTTCTTTCTCTCTCTCTCTCCTATTTACTATCAAATAAAACCCATATGATTGTCCCTGGCACATGGTCTCCTTTGCTCCTTAATTCAGGCTGGGGCATTTCTAGGAACTTCAATAATCAGATCATGACTGAGGCCAAGCAGTTGGTTGGTTTTGGGCTTCTCAGACTTGTTTTCTTCCAACCTCAGCCCCCAGGGACCACAGAGTGGGGCAGTGGTGAGCACAGGGCTGAGATCAGCCGTGCCTGTGAGTGAGGGAACAATCAACCTTTTCTACCTCAGCGCTTACTGCGGCTGCCAGGTCTCTGGTGCGTCTTTCCAGAGATCTGCCTAGGCAGGTGCCATGCTCAGGCCAGCAGCCGGCTCCAGCGCTGGAAAGGCAGCCAGTAACAGTGGAAAGAACACTTGTGGGTTTATTTAGGTACCAGTGCCCTGCAGCTCTTTTGAGGGCGTTTGTTACCTGGCACTCGAAGCTACAAATTCTTTGCTGTGCACCTGAAAGGGCTTTTTAAGCTGGGAGGGGAGGGCTGGGATGCTTTGTAAGCCGTGGATGGGAACTGGTTGGGGGAGACAGTCCTAATTCTTTGACATAATGTGGAACTGCAGTGGTGAAATCCACATTAAATTAAGACAGATGAGTGCGGAAGGAGCTGTTGGAGGAGTTTGCTGTGTTCAGCACGAGAGAGCCAAATCTGTGTTCTCTTGGTTGTGTCTCAACACCGTGGATGCCTCAAGCTGCCTGGCACGGGGCTACTTCTGCTAAGATTGAGTTGAAGTAGGAGTTTTCAGGGGGTGACATTGAACTTTGAATAAAGGCTTTGGCTCTGTCACAATTTTTTTCTGCACTGAGAGGAGGGAGCTCAGGCCTCTGCTGCTTTCTCTGACAATAAACCCCATTCTGAGGTGTGCAGAACAGCTCTGAATCTCAGCTCCCTGCAAGTTGTTTCCTTTGAGCTCTTGATTACGCTCTAGCACGTGATCCAGGATGGATGAGGTTCCATCCATTCCTTCTGGATACCTCATGGATCTCCAGCAGCTGCGAGCAATTTATTTTGGGTACAGTCAGTTAACGTTGTGGTGAAGTGCTTTGAAGATGTACGGCATCCTCGAACGCCGAGCTTTGTTTCATTATTATTGCTATTTAACATCTCCATGCAGCTGAACTACTGTCAGGCGTCCTCACTTAATAACACATTTTGTGTCTGGATCTTTTCTGCAAAGGCAGATTTTTGGCCCAGGGGAGGGTGCAGGGATATAATAGAGTCTGCAGTTACATACTGCCTGTCATCCCAACGTGCTTTACAGGCACCACTTAATTCTCACCATTTGGTAGGGCAGCCTGGCAATCCATCATCCATGATTCCATGATCTCTGTGCTGAGGCTGGGGGGAAAGGCTGACCTTTGTGAGGTCAAACTGGAAGGAATTAGCCCCAGATTGCCCAGAACCTGCTCTCCCCATTGCAGTTCCAGTGCCCTTCCACTGCATCCACACTGTGGCCTCGGAAGAACCTCTCCTGCTCCTTACAAAGGGATCTGGCAACTGCTGTCTTGATATGTTCTAATTTTGGATCAGAAAGGACAGAGCTGGAGTTTGCTGCCGTGCAAAAAGCTTGTGCACTGCAGAGGTTGAAATCCAAAGAAGCAGGAGACATCCAGAGTAAACAGGAAAGCAGGAATGAGCGACTCCTGCAGTCGTGTGAAGTTTGGAGTGAGGTTTCTGTCACTGGGGATGGGTTGTTGTCTTTTCTTTCTCTTCCTGTGATGCCACCTGGAGACCAGGCATTGATTTTGTTACTGAATTCCATTCCTGGCCAGCAGGATTGCTGGCAGAGCTCTCCAAGGAGCTGCAGTTTGGGATGCTGTGGGAAACCAGTCTGACCAGAGGCCACCCAGCAGCCTAAATCCCCCTCCTGGGAGTGGGGAGAGGGACTGGGCCAGTCCCTCCGTGTCAGAGCAGGGCAGCTTTCCTGCTCTCTCCCATGGCTGTTCAGACTGATGCCTGTCAATCCCCGCTTTTCACCAGAAACATTAAAACATCACCTTAAAATTGAGGATGTGATAGGAGATGGAGCTGTGGGACTCCATCGCCTCTTGGACATGAACATCTAGCCTAGAAGACTTGGAAAGCCATTCTTCCCCTCCATGCATCCCCCACCCCACCCCAGAGACAGCAATAGCATGGAAATTAAATTAATTAACTGGCTCTGCTGTTCTGACACATAAAGAGCAACTCTTCATGAAGGCCTCGGTGTTCTCCCTGCCAAGAATCGTTTAAATAGTGTCGTTAGTGACTGATGTGTGCTGGAGCACCAGCAAGAGCTGACAGGGAGAGACCCCATCGCTCACTGCTGTGCTCAACATCTGTCTGCAGCTCCAGCTGTTTGCACCCTGCGTGGGGAACCCCCTCCCCTCAGCCACGCGCTGGGACTGGGATTCACAGCTCCCTCCGAGGCTCACGGATCGCTCGGAGCAAAGTTTGGGGTGACTGACAGTCCGAGCAGGGAAATTCCTCCTGCTCACTCCCAGCTTTATCAGAGCCCTGCTCCTCCCAGGGAAAGCTCCTCCTGATAACCAGGCATTGCAAGCAGCCCGAACGTGTGGAAAGTGCCCAAACAGCCCTCAGTGGGACTGGGAATTGGGCTGCAGATCCCGAGTGTCTCGGAGCCTCTTAACCACTGGCAGCCTCTTTATCTTCCTAATGTGCTCATTGAGAGAACAAAGTTATCTGCATCTTGAGGCAGGGAATAAAGAGACTCTTACTGCCCTCGAGTCTCCTTGGTCCCAGTGTCTCCAGCTGGTGCTTTACTGGAGTCTGAATTGCTCTTAAATGTCCCCTTGCTCCCCATATCGCTGGGTCCAGGGACTGGAAAGGGATTTAAGACGGCTGAATGTGGCCCTTAACAACTGCCGCAAAAGTGCATCCCAGGGAAGGGATGCAAAACGCTTTAACCTTTGTAAAAGTCCAAAAGCCTCGTGTTAAACCTTCAGATCTGCCAGCTGAGGTTGCCCAAGTTCGCTGTCTGTGCCAGGTTTCTGTGTGAAGTTGTCTCCTGAAGGCAATGCTGTGCAGGGTCATCTCTGCCCAGCGAGCTCAGGTTCAGGATTGGCAGCCTGATACAATGAACCAGCCTAAAATTTGCCTGGAATTCTAAAGTCTGGTTTACGGCTGTTAAATTTGAAACCAATCGAGCCAAACTTGAAACCCATTTACTTTCTGAACTCTTCTTTGCTTGCTTGTTCGAATACTGGGAGGGAAGCCAGCTCTGGAAATGAAGTCACTTTTGAAAATGGCTGCTCTCCCCAGAAGGAGGCTCTGAAAATTCCCATTGTAATTTAAAGTCATTTTCCCCCTTCCTCCACCCCCCATCCCCAAAATATTACGAACTTGGCTTCTGAATCAGCCCCTCCCATATGTCCTCAAATTAAAAAGAGGGGAAAAAAAGAAAGACACTGGCACTGCAAGACCTTTTTATGGCACCAATTTTGTTGCATAGGATTCAGCCCATGGACAAGCTGTAAAAGTTTATTGGCAGCAGATACAGCCTGGCCATGGGCTGACCAGTGCCCCTGGCTGGGATTCACCCAGGCTGCTGGAGAAGGGATGTGGGTTTGTGGCATTTTCTGCGCTTTGGCTGGCTCATCCCGAGGGAGGATTTCCTGCAGGGAAATGCCCGTGTGGAATCACCGGCGCTGGCACAGGCTGTGAGCCAGTTCTGTGCAGGGCCGTGCTGCTGAGCAGCTCTGTGGGGAGCCTTTGGGGGGGAACATGGCCAAGGTTATTGGTGCCAGCAGGTCTTTCCCTGGCAGCTGGATTGCCCTTGGATAACATTCCCATGGATGCACCATCAGCATTGTGTGCGAGGTGTGGGAGGTCTGCACGAGAGGAGCATCCCCCTCACAGAGCCCAGCAGGCAAAGTGCAAACCAAGGCCTTGTGCTGTTGCTTGGGACTCTTGTGAACCTGGAAGGGAGCTTTTTCTTGGGAAAATGGCTCTTGGCTCCAAAGGGAAGCTGTTTTTAATCCCTGTGTGCTTTTGCAGGATGCCCAGCATACCTGTGGCACGAGTTTTCGTGTTCCTTGTCTGTGCAAAAGCCTTGGGAGTGCTGGGGGCTGCCCCCAGACCGCGCTGCCTCGTCCCTCGGGGGCTTTGCACTTTGTGCCAGCAGTCCCTGATGGTTTGGGTTGATGTATCTTATGTACAACAAGGGCAAATTCTGCCTTTTCACCTGCATTCTGTCCCTCTTCCCTGCTTCGTGCTGAGCTGCTGCAGCAAACTTTGTCCAAAACAGAGCAAGCTCCTCAGTGGGGAGCAGGGTGCCAGATCTGCTGCGCTCCCAGGACAATGAACTCGAATAACTCTTTCCCTGTGAGACACCCGGGGACCCCCAGCAGGACAGGGCTGTGCCCCCCTGCCAGCCCCCTCACCTTGTGCCAGTCGGGCTGTGCTGGCAGCAATCGCTTGCTGGGGGAGCAGCCTGAGGTAAACCCCTGTGTTTGTATCCACAACAGTTCTGCATCAAGGTTGCCGCGTGTCATTTCATCACTCTGGCAAGCGACAGGCCCAGGGCTTGGAGTGTGGAACCTTATTTTTAATAAAGGAAAAATCTTTGCACTTTTATTCTGCATCTGTCAGCGATCTCACTTGGCTCAGCCCTGGAGGAGTTCAGCTGGCCCTCGTGTTAAGGAAAACCAACAAATTAGTACAGATGTTTTTCTGAGAGCTACGGGGATCAGGGATCAGTGATTTAATACTGCCTGATATTTGATAGGGGACGCCCAGGGAATATGTGCTGGAAACCAGGAAGTAATATTACATGAAATCAAAATATAAATATGTTCCTAAAGGTTTAGGTAATTTTTTGCAATTTCCCCTTGTACAGTTTTAAATGAGGTCTCTCCTTCTCCTCCTGTTCTTCCTGCACTTGTTCATGTAGGAGCTGGATTCAAAAAGCCAGGGAGTAAAATGGAGGCTTTTTATGTGGTTTTTGGGGGGGTTTTGTAGGATCATGGAATCCCAGAATGGTTTGTGTTAGAAACAACCTTCAAGTTCATCTTATTCCACCCCTGCCATGGGCAGGGACACTTCCACTAGGCCAGGCTGCTCCGAGCCCTGGCTTTGGACACTTCCAGGGATCCAGGGGCAGCCACAGCTTCTCTGGGCACCCTGTGCCAGGGCCTCCCCACCCTCCCAGGGAACAATTCCTTCCCAGTATCCCATCCAGCCCTGCCCTGTGGCAGTGGAAGCCATTCCCTGTGTCCTGTCCCTCCATCTCTTGCCCCCAGTCCCTCTCCAGCTCTCCTGGAGCCTCTTTAGGCCCTGGAAGGGGCTCTGAGCTCTCCCTGGACCCTCTTCTTCTCCAGGCGAACATTCCCAGCTCTGTCAGCCTGGCTCCAGGGCAGAGGGGCTCCGGCCCTTGGAGTATCTCCGTGGCCTGCTCTGCTCAGCATCTTTTTGTAGGCTTCAGCACAGCTGAGAAGCACACATTTAAAAATAGATATTTTGGGGGGAAAGTAACCTTCAGCACCAGAGGTAGAATTTTGCCTTTGGAAAGCATTCAGGCTTTGGGATCCACCATTCATTGTGCCCTCCCTGCTCCTTCCAGCCCTGAGAACTCACGAGAATCAGGATACTCCATGATTCTATAACTCTGTGAACTGAGTTGGACCCCCAAGGATGATCAATTCCAACTCCTGGCCTTCAGCTTACAGCTCCTGCCAAGATCCATCTCTAGGAAGGGACAGCGTGGAGAGGGGAAGCCACAAGCTCTTCTTGTTGACGTGCCAACGAGTTGTTTTTCCGAGGGGTTTGGGGCATTACTTGATTCCTGGTGGTCCAAAAGGGCACAAATCTGTTGGCTTTTGGCATTTTTTATCATTTTCCACATGTTCTGAATTTAGGTGACATCTCTGAATAGACTTGCCATGACCACAAGGAGTATCTGCAATTCTCCGTGGTGGTTCTGGGCACTCAGGACCTCCTGATGTGTCGTGCTGGTGAGTCTTTACTGCCACATCTCCTCCACGGGGTTTTTGTGTTGCTCAATGGCTTCACCGCTGCTGGGTTGGGTTTGCTGATACCTAAATAACTCACAGCATGAGAATTTATTCACACCCTCCAAAAACCACAAGATATGGAAAAATTCATGTTATTCTTGACTCTCAAAAACATAGCAGTGACTGAGATGAAGTCATAAGGGCTCTGCAATGACCATCAGGGGGATTTTGAAATAATTCCCAGACCTTCTCTCTGTCCCTGGGATGCCCAGGGTACCCCAGCTGTCTGGCAGAGGGGAGTGCCTTGCTAAGTACTGGCAATTTTGGAGCAAAGAGTGGCTTTTCTGCTCAGCTTGGAGCTGGCAGGGCCTCCCAAGCAGGCACAAGACAGCAGGGATGTGGCTGAAGATTTTTGGGTTGGAAAACTGGCTCGCTCGTGAGGGTCACACCAGAGCTGACCTCCCAGGCTGCTGCTGTGCCTCGGGCAGGGCAGTGGTGCTGCCAGAGCTGAGCATCCTCTGGGTAACATGGAACTCAAAAGCATTAGGAAGTTTGGCTGCTCAAAACCCATTGCTTCATTCCGGAAGATGACACAAACAGCAACTCTTTCCCCTCACATTTCCCTTCTTGCCCTTGGGCAAGGACCCAAACCTTTCCTGATGTGTAATGGATTTACTGGTCCCTCACCAGTGGGATGTTGTTCTGTCCTGGTTCTCGTTGCTGCTTCAGAGCATCACAGCTTTTGGGGTGTGCCTGGAAACATCCCCAGTGTTCATCCTTGCACTGTGGTTCATGGGTTTGGATTCAAATAAATGAACTTTTTATGAATGTCACATTGAGTTTGTGCTGAAAACAAAGCAAATTAGAAGCTTCTTGGTGATGGAAGTGTTGAGGTAAGGAAATCCAGAGCAGGGAGTGACAATGTCCTGCGCTTCCCAAATTCCTGCTGTGGCTGTTCCTTTCCCTTTGCTCAGCCGGCTGTGCCTTCCTGCAGCACATGGAGACTCAAGGATCTCTTGCCCATCCTACCCCACTGTTTCCTGGCTTGCTGGGATTCTGTAACTCTTTTGGTAGTCCCTCTACAGGGACAGGAGGGCTGAGGTTTTTGTAAGGCCTCAACTGGCTTTAAATTGTATAAACTTCGTACTCTTTTTACATCCAGCCTGCAAACCTAGGGAACGTATTCAACTCCGAAACAATTTCTCAACTTAGTGACAAATCTGCTTCCTATAAACCCAAGCTGTTGGCATTTGCTCTTGCACTCCTTTAATGCTTTATTAATGAAGTTCTTTTACAGCTGTTCCATTATTTCACCTGGGATAAGAGTCAGGGTCACAGGTGGATAATTATGTGGGCCATCCTGTTTCTATCCTCTTAAAACTCTGGCACAACATGAGCTTTCTTCCAGTCCTCAGTGTTCCAAAGACTTATTAAAAGTCAACATTAACGATCCAGAGCACTCTCTGGCCAGGTCCCTTTTAAATACGAGTTCTCTGTGCTTGCTGATTTCAAAAGACCTCATTTACTAGCTGTGGCTTAACATCCTCCTTAGTTACTGCTGGATTAGGAGCTATTTCATCATTGCGTGACACAAGCAAATCCCATGGCCTCCTCTCAAAGCCCGAGTGGCTGGAATACCTTGGAGCTGTGGAAATACCCCTTGGCTAAGTGTGACTGTACTCCTTCTCTCGAGTCAATACCATTGGTAGGGGGTTTGTTCCTCTAGAGCTGTTTGAGGTGTTTGTCCCAGAGGGAGTGATGCAGAAATTTGCTGTTCCCAGGCAGGGAGATCATCCCCATGGGGGGAGGGACTGTACATGGCACAAACATCAGCCCAGGGGCAGGGAGGAAAGGAAAGAGGGGCAAGAGAGCTTTTGTGCAGTGGAGATTGTCCTAGTGGGAGGGTGGAGAGTACATTCATGCCCAGACTCAGGAATGAAAGAATCCCAGAATGGTTTGGACTGGAAGGGATCTTAAAGCTCATCCTGTCCCAGCCCCTGCCATGGCAGGGACACCTTCCACTATCCCAGGCTGCTCCAAGCCCTGTCCAACCTGGCCTTGGACACTGCCAGGGATCCAGGGGCAGCCACAGCTTCTCTGGGCACCCTGTGCCAGGGCCTCCCCATCCTCACAGAGAACAATTCCTTCCCAATATTCCATCTAAACCTCTTCTCTTTCACTTTAAAGCCTTTCCCCCTTGTTCTACAGAAACCTCTCAGAGGAAACCCTTGGGACAGGTTAGGGTGGGACAGGGCTGTGTGCGTGGCCCTTGCAGAAAGGGCTCCTGGTCACAGCAGGGTGGTGATGGGGTGAGGGCAGGAAGTGGGAAAAGGCCATCGGGGCTGGTGCTGGAGGGACATCCATGGCATAACTGGCACAAGAACACATCTGCATGAAGGGGTAACCAGAGAGAAAACCAGACTTAGCCAGGGTCTCCTGGAGACCCTCCTTGGAGAGATGCTGCTAACATGGAAACAAAAGGGTGAGAAGGGCAGCAAAGGAGCAGTGGTTTAGCAGTGAGCCAGGGAGGTGACAGCAAAAGAGAGGCCGAGTGGAAGCCATCCTTTAATTGCTGCCACATGGATGCAAGAGCCTGGATGAGCCGTGGAAGAGCTGGCACTGCACATCTGAAGCAGGAGTTGAGCCCAGGCTAAGGCTGGGAAGGGTTGCAGAAGTGGAGGACAGGAAATCCTTGACCACAGACAGGGAGTGGGCAAAATGGTACAATGTGGGTGTTTCAGTCTCTTATTACTGGACAACTCAGTGTTTCCTGCTTGAAAGGGGAAGTAGAATATTAACTGCTGTGTGGTGGTGCCTGGCCAAAGTGGTGAGCAGGATGAGTGCTCTGTACGTAGGTGGTTGTTTAAAGATGAGCTTTGTTTTGGAAAAGTATCACAGAGAAGCAGCTGTTGGATCACTTCTGCTGCTGCTGCTGCTGCTGCTGCTTTATCACAGCCGTGTCCTGAATCTCTGCAAATAAAGTGCCATGTACGATGTGGGAGATTTTTTTTGCTACTCTTGGTGGGGGAGAAGCAACTGAGCACAGAATGGGAGCTCAATAACCAGCAGCAGCAGCAGAGGTGGCTCCCAGGTTCCTATAATTACGCTTTTCTCTGCTTCAGGCAGTTTAAAATTAGCCTGGGTGCCAATTCCATGTTCCTGAAGACCTACAAAGGGATTTTAAGCTTTATATTGCAAAAGGTGAGCTGTTCAGGAATAAAAAATTTCCAAAGCTTCCATGCATGCTTCTGTTGGCTTTCCTGATCCCACATTAATTGAATATGTGCTGCCTCAAGAGTTAGTCCATTTAATCGATCCAGAGTTAAAAACTTTGGCAAGTTCAGCATAAATAGTACCCAAACTCCCATCAAACTGCTCTGTGAACATCTTGCAAATAAACGTGTGTCAGTGCAAAGAAACTCTACCTCTGTGACCTGCGTTACTTGTGATGGCTCCAGATCTCTTTTGAAATGGAATCCTTGAATTATGCAGTTTTTTTGCCTGGTATTTACTCAAGTACTTGCTATGACAGAAGAAAACAAGTCAGTGGCAGGGAACAGCGGCTACTTCTGGTGATTTATTCTCAGCCAGGTAACTTAATTGCCTTTCCTGCTGGGTAACCAGATATGAGGATGGGGAAGAGTAAACTCGTTCGTGCTCGGCTTGCAGGTTGCTGGCACTATGTGGTGGCCCTTTCCCTGCCTCGGGAAGCACGCTCTGGAGGCTGCTGTGAAAAGGTGGATGTGAGCAGGAGAAAACCAGACACACAACAGTTGCTGGTGGTTCGCTGCCAAAACAGCAAACATAATAAAGTAGGATTTTGCCAGGCATGGAAAAAAACCCCACTCGAACCCAAAGTGTTTCATAATCCCGGAGGCTGTGGATGATAGGAGAGGGAATTCGTGTGTCAGTGCTGCTAGTCAGGGAGGTGCTGCCCCAGGATGGGATTGGCTTTGGAGGTGGCTGCTGCAGAGGAGAGAAACCCCCTCCCTTCTGGGTGGGGAGCAAACCCTGGATGTAATTTGTCACGGGTAAGGTTTGCACATAAATCACCAGGTGCATAAACAGAGGAGGAAGAAACACCGGCCAGGGCAAGCTCAGCCTGGGAGGGTTTGGAGCTGACCTAGGCCTGGGTCTCTTGTGGTTTTTGTATTGCAAATAAAAAGACAAGTATCGTGCTGGGAAGTATAAACAGGGCTCTCAAGCCCTCAGGCTCCACATTAACGTGCTGTCAGCTGTCCCTGGGAGGAGCTGGTGGAAGCTGGGATTATCTCTAAGTGTTCTGTATGTGCACACTCAGGTGCCAGCAATATGTGCATATTCATCTCTCTGGGCTTAGGAGCACCTTCAGTAGTGATGGGGAATAACAAAGGTGAGCAGTGCCGGTGGCACCTCTCCTCTCTCCATTACTCCTTCGGGAGCTTTGAACTGCTAAAGGGGTGAGGAGTCCTCAGGCTTTGGAGCAAAAGCCATTCCCAAGTGGCAAATTCTTCTCAGTGCTGCGAACCCTGGAATGACTCTGGCAGTTTAATGGGGAGCAGCCTCCACTGGGAACCACCCTCTTCTTAAGCCTTCCAGGAGAAAATGATTCCATTTAACAGAAACAGCAGCTTTTAGGTGAGGCCAGGGGTAGGTGGGATTTGAGCTCGGAGCAGACCCAAGTCATGAAATCACCCAGTAGCACCCAGAGCATGAGGACTTGCACATTCTCCAGTTTGCTGCTTATGTCTTTGGAGGGCAGAGGAGCTGGGAATCGGGGTCCCCTGCCCCCTCTGCCGGTTGGAGCCTGTGGCAGATGCTGTGTGGGAGGACGTGTGTTCCCCCTGTGCCACCTACCCGCTATCTCCCACCTGGGAAATCCGGCAATGTGGGAACACAACACCCAAAGGCTGGCAGAGGTCACCCTGTTGCAAGGATTGGTTGTGTTCAAGGAAAGCACCTTTTCTGGAACGTGTTGGGTGTCTCAGCTTTGGTGTAACCTCCCGAGTGTCCCCACAGGATTTTAACGATGTGTTGTAGAACAATTTGCAGTGTCCTGCGTGCAGAAATTCAGAAGTCTGAGCTGGGAGTTGTCATAAACCAGACTTTGTTGTCAAGAGTCTGGGGGATTTATGAAGTTGGAGGATGTGATGATAACGTGAGTAGCTGCAGGACTCTTCCCTCTAAAAATCAGCTTTGGTCTCCAAACCTGGAGGGTCCCAGTGGTGGGGGAGGCGTAGGGAGAGGAGGTGCTGAAGTTCGACACGTGGGAGGTATGGGTGTGGGAATGAGGCTGCTGAACTCCTTCCCGGCACTGCTGCAGCCTCTGTGGGACATCTCCTGAGCCCCTCTGAGTCACAGGAACCTCTGATAACGATAATCCTTTGTTCCAGTCCTGTCTGGCTGCTTCACCAGGCTCCAAACTTTCTGGGAAGGAACATCCTCTATTATTATCATTATTAGCATAATTGTGGTGCCACAGTCACAAACTTTATCATACATTCCTGTCTTTTGCTGAACTGTAACGAAACAACCAAATTTTTGGGGATGCACAACTCTAACCTGCCTCAGCAGGAGCTGAAAGTGAGAGCCAGGCTTTCACTGTGATTGGTAACAATTGCTCCCTGGCTCTCCTCAGGTGCTTCTGACTGCAGAATGGGATGGAATGTGCTGGTTTGCCTTCAAAACCAGCATATTCCAAATCAATCAAATCTCCTTTGGGTGACAATTGCTGGGGAAGTCAGCTGAGATTGAGGCGTTTACACCTCATGTGTGTTCAGGCAGATTCCACTGACCATAATTTCTCAACTGACCCCAAACTGATCCAAGGGTGTTGCCAGGTGTTTGGGAAGAGCAGGAATGCCTGGCGCTGTTGGGAGGCAGGACGAGGCAGGATGTTCCAGCACACAGGGGCAGTGTTTCCCCGAAGGGAGGAGATGAGTGAAAATCCCTGCGTGTAACTGAGAGCCATGAAAAGCTCAGCAAGGAGAGACGGTGCTCTGCAGGGTGCCACCATCTCCGTGCTCGTTATCAAAAATGTAAGCAAACAACAAATTAAACCCAATTATGTTTGTTTCCCAGGCCTTTGTTTATCCAGGGGATTAAGCCTGGCTTCAGCTGTTGGGATTTGGCAAGGGACAGAGCCCAGCTCCAGCTGAACCCGCCTCTGCTCCGTGGCCAGGGAGGAATTGCTGCCTAGAGGCAGAGAAGTGCAAACCAGCAGTTACTGAAGTGCTGATGAATTTTTAGGCATGCGAGGGCATCTGGGGTGTCTGCATGCTGTAGGCTTAAAAAAAAAAAAAAAAGTGTTTTTTTAAATTTTCCTTGTCCTTAAGAGCTCTGCAGGTGGCTGGGGCTGAAACACTTCTTCATTTCACGGACTGTTCTGAGTTGGAAAGGACCCACAAGGATCCTCGAGTCCAGCTCTTAGGTGGCATCTCTTGGCACTGTCAGCTAAGGAATCTCCTTGGCTGTGAGGGTGGGACAGGGGTCAGACGCTGGGCCAGGTTTGTTAGGGAGGATGGAGCAAGATGTGAGAAGGTCGAATGGAAGATCTGAGTGGTTAAGGGTGGACTTGGTAATGTGGGTGTTTTCTATGAAACTTCAGAGCACTGCTTTTAACTGAAAATGGGAGTTCAAGGACTAAATTGGAGGGGTTATGTCATATGGAAAGAAATAAACCAAGTCTAAACCTTCTGGGGGGGGAATAACTTCCTGATAAATCCCCCAGACTGAGATTTCCTGTATCAGCAGCAGATGTGAACCCTTTCACTAAAATTGAAGACCTCCTCCAAGAGGGATCAAAGGGAAGGAGGCTCATCTCCTCTGCCTCTGCAGATCTATTTGCCTCAAATGCACTTGCTAAAAAACACAAAAATATCTCGAGGAATGCTGCCTTTAAAAACAAGTTATTCAACCTGGGAGCTGCATTTTGGAGGCTGGTATTGAGGCAGATGCCAAGTTTCCCTCAGCGCTGTCCATCCAAACCTGTGTTTAATTTCACAGACTTTCTGGAGCGCGAGGGAGAAGAGCTATGGGGAGATACTGCAGGAATTGCATCCCCAGCATCCAAATGCCTTATTCCTAAAAGCAGCCAGGATGCCAGCTCTGGTCTATGTGTGATTATTATTTGTGGGTGGTTATGTGTGATTATTTCATCAGGAAATGTGGTGTTAGGACAGGGACTGATGGGTTCAAACTAAAAAAAGGGAAATTTAGGTTAGATATTAGGAAGAAATTCTTGGCTGTGAGGGTGGGCAGGCCCTGGCACAAGGTGCTCAGAGAAGCTGTGGCTGTCCCTGGATCCCTGGCAGTGTCCAAGGCCAGGTTGGTGGGCCTTGGAGCAGCCTGGTCCAACGGAAGGTGTCCCTGCCCAGGGCAGGGGGTGGAATGAGGTGAACTTTAAGGTCCCCTCATACCCAAACCATTCTGGGGTTCTGTGATTATCACAGGTAATCAAAAACTCTAAAGCTCCCAGTGCTGAAATGCCTCAGCAGCCTCAGCTTGCTGCGTGTTGTCACCAAAACTTTGCAAATGGCTTTTCTAGTCACATGTTGGCAGCTGAAGCCCATCCGTTAGCTGAATGTGCTGATAAAAGGGGAACAAAAGAGAATTTCTGTGCTGGATGCACAGGTAGGACCTTGCTCCTGAGGTGTCCTGTTCTGAGAAGCTCTGTGTGAGCTGCAGGCAGGTTTTGGGGTGTACCATGAACTCAACCCCGGGCCTGTGTTTGCTTCGGTTACAGCCAAACAGATGAACCGTGCAGCAAAATCAATCCTGCTGCTTCCTGAGGAGCTGAGGTGAAGCTGCTACATCCTGGATCCACCTGGGTTCCGGATTCCCATCCCTGAAGTGTCCAAGGCCAGGCTGGATGAGGCTTGGAGCAACCTGGGCTAGTGGGAGGTGTCCCTGCCCAGGGCAGGGGGTGGCACTGGATGGGCTTTAAGGTCCCTTCACAACCAAACCACTGCTGCTCCTATTCCATGATCCCACATGTGCTCCGGCTCTGGGCTTTGCCGAAGGCACTGCCTGCTGTTTGCTGCTTCTCCTGGCCCCCTCCTCCTTCAGCCACTGGCTGCAGTTTGTATTTCCCCTTTTATTGCCTTTGGCTCTGTCACGATGGGCGGTGCAGTATTTTTGTTCTTCGCTTAATAATCTTTTGGCGGCTGTTGGACATCATTTCTCATTGTATTGGTGGAGGATTAGCTGAGATGATGGGAGATATTTCCTGTCTTAGCCAGCGGGATGGGCTCTGCAGGGCTTGTGCCTTCTTTTCTCATAGTGTAATGCTTTGTTTGGGAATGTGCACAGGCAGCTCGGCGATGGGAAGAAAGCGCAGCCCCTGAAGCACAATCGCTTTTGTTTGTGGCAAAAAGCCATGGAAAAGGCAAAATCTCTGGTATTCCCAGGCTGGACAGACCTCAGGGCTGGGAGCTGAGGTCACCAGTGTCTGCTGGTGCCTCTGCATTGTGATGGGGGGCAAATAGGTTCCCTCTGTTTATCCCAGGCTTGTCTTTATCGAATCATAAAATCACTGAATAGGTTGGAAAGGTCATTAAAGATTAGTTTTTTCCAACTTCCTGCCATGGGCAGGGACACCTTCCACCAGAGCAGGCTGCTCTAAGCCCCATCCAACTTGGCCTTGAACACCTCCAGGGATGAGGAGCCCAGTTAGTTGCAGGTTTTCCCTTGGAAAGGGTTGGTGAACTCGAGTGCTCCTGGCAGCCTCTGCTTCCCACCTGTGTTGCTGAGTTCAGGGATGCTGCAGGGCTTCTTCCAGGAAGCCTGGGAGAGGCCGTGGCTAATGAAGGAGCAGAGAGAATGGGGTCATCAGTGTAGAAGTGCGTTTGCAACCATCGCTCTGCAGGCAAGAGCAAACAAGCTTTTCTGCAAAAAACAAAGCAAGCCTGGAAAAAGGTTGGATTTCTGGGAAAGTGATTGGGGAAGGGTGGGTCTAGGTCCTGGTGATGGTCTGAGGGTGTTATCTGGCA
Source organism: Monarcha castaneiventris obscurior (assembly GCA_026261815.1). Lineage (NCBI taxonomy): Eukaryota > Metazoa > Chordata > Aves > Passeriformes > Monarchidae > Monarcha > Monarcha castaneiventris. Next base: position 4,797,915 of record JAMPIT010000114.1, read on the forward strand.
CCCCGCAGTAACCACAGCCCCTCTCAGGTTACTGTTTACTGGCCCAGATGGGATCTCCAAGGGAAGTTGTTTTCTCCTGCAACAGCTCCTCAGGACCAAGCCTTGTGCTTGCTCTCTCATCCAGCTGCAAGGCTTCAGTGACTCCTGAAAGCCCCCGAGGCTCTGGGTTCCCTCTGCTGTGTCTTACCAGAGCACAAGGTGCTCTCCCTGCCCCAGTCTGGATCCCAGATTTCTGTCTGCCAGCTCTTCCATGGCCCTGCCAGGACAGCTCCTGGCTGCTGGGATCAGGTGCTCAGTGGGGCTGGGGGTGCTGGAGAGAGGTTTAATGTTACACTAGAGATTGTAAGGGGAGACAATCTTCAGACAGAAAAAAAGGACTTTGCTGGTTCCAAGGTGATTCTGTTCTCTTGTAATAACAAGTGCTAGGTGTGGGGGGAGGGATGGGCTGTGACTTGATCCCTCTGCAACGCTTTGTAAAGTCAGGGCTGCAGACTTCTGCAACCTTCCTGCCAATTCCGAGTGTGGGATGTGGCACCAAGGGCTGGAAACCCAGACAGCTCCAGAGTGGAGGAAGGAAGTTAATGGTTGCTGGAAGAAGCCAGGGATACAAACGCCCCACATTCCTTGTTGTTTGCAGTTTGTGCTGGTTTAGTCCCTCGGTGTCAAGTGCCTGGGATCAGCTGCTGCAGTGAAGTGCCCTGGGTTCCACTGGAATGCAGTGCTATGGGATTGTAGCTCCAGCTGCACCAGGAAAACAACTTTAACAAAGCCCTGGTTCCTTTGTGTGGTGGCTTTGCTTTCTCCCACTTTTATTTTTGTACAGAGCAAGCACAGGCTCCACAACTTCACTGACAGGAATCGTCTTTGATTTCCAGTGACTGAATGTGGGGAGGAACTTCTAAACCAGTCAGTGAAATCCCTAACACAGCGATGAGACTCCTTAAAGCACAGGAAGTGAGAATCTCTTGTCAAACTCTCCTGGTCTGCTGCTCACTTCCAGTGGGTGCTGTGGAAAGGACTGTGCTTTAGCCTGAGCTGTGAGTGCTTTATCCCTCAACTGCCTGAAATATTAAAAACAGGCCTTGCTGCCTTGCTCAGAATGAGTTGGTGGAAGAGCAGGGCCCGGAAAATGCAATTTTTGGTGTGTGATAACCAGCAGGACCTGCCTCTCCTGCACATCTGCCTCCAAGGGGTCTCCACAGAGCCCTCCCAGCCCAACATGGAGCTGATGGGACCTTCCAGCAACCTGAAAGGAGGCAAAGAAACAAGGAGGGGGATCCTTCCCAGCAGCCAGAACAGTGAGCAGCTCCCACCGCTTCCCCTAAGAGAAGGTTTGTGTATCAGAGCTGGGTTTTTGGACATCTGGCCTGGGATGGGTGTTTATAGCTCAGCCAAGGGAGGAAGAGGTGGCTGAAGAAGCGATCAAGCTCCTCAGCCAAAGTCTGGCAGGCCACGCTTGACGTGGACGTTGAGCAGCAGAGACACCGTGAAGGCTCTCTCTTCTCTCAGAGAGTAATTAATAATTTGTCTCTGAGAAATATTGCAAAGGAAATAGCTCAGGGAAGGGAACGGGAGCTGAACTGTTCTCCAAAGCTCCTACTGACACTTTTAATCAGTGCTGCTCTGTCTCCCATTGACAGCTTTTGAGAGACTACTGATTGCTCTTCGTGCTGCTCCTAAAATCAGCTCTGTTCGGAGTTAGAAATACCAGCATTCTTCCAAAGAAGCTTATTTTTATTATATTCCCAGCCTAATACTGGAAACCAAAGAGCTTTAGAATAGAACTGGCTGCAACTCCAGCATTTCCCTTGAAAGAAAGTAAGTTATGGGAAAAATCCCTCTTTTGACAGCCTTCCACAAAAAAAAAATCTTAATTTTCCCACAGGAAACTTGCAAGTCGTGGGTAAGTGGGTTTTTTCCTCACTCTTTTGCTGTCTCTAAGTTTTTCCAGCTTGAGCTTGATGTTTCCAAGTGTTGCTCTTGTTGTGAGCTGGCAGGAGGTGCATGGGGGCAGTGGCGGGTGAGGCTTTTCCTCTCTGCCTGGGAGAGGGAGGTGGAAATCCACCCCTAAAAAGTGCCATTTTGA